>BSBN01000599.1:0-4800000 GCA_027924645.1 Cunninghamia lanceolata
CCTCATAAAGTTCCACAACGTTCATTTACCAAAAGACCAACTATTATGTGTAGACTTTTCTTATGTTTACATACATTTCAAAAAGGAACTTACAAAGTGCCAACATTACAATGCATAACATAATGAAATTTGTTTAAAAAGTTTAAAAAACCTTCAAACAAATGTAGTCGACTTGTATACAGCCAAACTCCATGATCTTTTCTACTATCTTATTTACTTACACCAAAGGAATGGTACATGGGAATCCATCAAAAGAATAATGATAGGGGGTTTCTTATCAAATATTATATTTGGTAACTTTCTAGTAAATATTTATAAAAATTATGGAAACATAGACAAGGCATTGCTAACTATTTGATAGAATACCACAAAAAATGTGATTTCATAGACTACCATGATTATAGGAAATGCAAAAAATGGATCTAAAAATGGACATTAAAATGTTGTTATTAATGCTCTTTACAAAACTTAGAAACTAGACGAGCCTTTTCGATCATAGATGAAATTAGATGCAATGGTCATAAGAATATGATGGGATATTGATAGACCACCATTTTAGCATTTTACACAAAGCTAAAGATGAATTCTTATAACCATTGTGGGATATCGATAGACCACCTTTTGAGAGAGAGAGAGAGAAACATATAGGGTAAAGCAAAATGGATGTCCGTTTTGGGCAACCTAAAACGGATATTTGTTTTGTAAAACATAAAAAAAGGAAAATGGTATTTTACCAAAGCAAAATGGATATCCGTTTTACTTCGCTTTTTCCTTGTATGTAGGCTTGGGACTATCATAGTTGATTTTCCCTCAATTCTAACGTTTTTACATGTTTCACTCTCTTCTTCAAACTTCACCCTTCGTGCTGACGACTTTTTTTATGGAAAATTGATAAAATGAAAAGGGTTTATAGAAGAAATTGTCAGATTTCTAAAAATATAAGATTTGTTTGGTTATCATTTTATTAAATAATTATTAATAATTTTCTATATAGTGTGTGTGAAATCTTGATGGACACTGATTGAAAAACATCCATAACTTTCAAAACGTTTCACCTTTTTGAAATCCGAAAGCTGCATCACACTCTATGCCTTTTTGGCTATAGGTTAAAAAAATTGAATTCTGATTTCTTTTTATCGAGTTAGGTTGGCTGGAAAATTACTTTTTAGTTTTTAAAAAAAGTCATAGTAAAAAAATCATAACTAATTATTTTATTAGAAAAAAAATTTAAAAAAATATGCGTCACATCCGGGCATGAGTCCTCTACTTACTTTGAAAGTTTCAAAAAAAAAAAAAAAATTTGCTCATAGTTAGGTTGGCTAGAATGACACCCTATTTTTTTTTTTTTCTAAAAAATTTAATAGTTGTTCATTGAAATATTCATTTTTCACTAAGTAAATTTAGTTTTTTTTTTTTTAAATAGTAGCCCATAAACTAGATTCAATTCTCTACAAATTTCATTTTTACATCTTTTTCAAATTGTGTAGATAATCCATTCAAATTTTCACATGAACTTGATTAAGTCTGTTTTTTGTATTTTTATTCCCACTTAAAGGTATAGTTTGGCCCATCATGATCGTGCACATACCCAAATGATGAAATATAATGCTTCGGCTATTTGGACACTAACCTATTAATAGAAAATTTGAGTTTCATGAGTTGCAAGTTGTCGAAGACAAAGGTGTGGTTAAGGTAGAGGTGGTTAGTTACCTGGCAGGGTTTGGATGGAGTGGACTCTCTCTTGCACACACAAGCACTTAGATGGCATATAGTTGCATCGTCATTGCATAAATTAATCATATTGATATATTGCTTGTTATTTTATTAGAAAAGAAAATCATTGTTATATTTCATAGTTGTTATTTATTTAATTGTTAGTTAATATTAAAAATGCTTTGGTGAAATAAAAGTGGTCTAAATTATATATATGTATATTTGAGATTATATGTGAAGGAAAGAATTACATTTATTATTATTTATTATTTTTAGAGATAATTGTGTGACCAATTAATAAATAAAATTGTGATTGGTTATTAAATTCATGCTTTTCTAAACTAGAATATGTATTTTTTTATTTGATAAATTACAGATAATTCATAGAAAAAGAAAACTAAACTTAGAAAATAATATAGAAAAAGATAGAAAGAAAGAGGTAAGAAGAAAGGAAAGTTAATAAAAGAAGTGTTGGTGTAGTGTTGACTATTTTAGACAGTCCAATCTTTATTGTTTGTAAAAGTTCTGTCACCCACTTCTCCCTCTTATTACATCAACCTCTACATGCCATTTCTCCCACGAAGAGATTAATGTTAGTGGGGATATTTTTAGCTGTCTATTGTTAGACTGTGAAAGGAGAAGAAATTTATTTAAAAAGAATAAGCCCTCTCATTTACACACACACGCGAGATTCATTCAGAAAAATCAAGACACGAAGACAAGAGGAATGGGAGATTTGGCAAAGGAAGCTGAGGAAGATTAGACAGATGATAGGAGAACCAGGAAGATTTGATCACTGACCAACGTATTTAACAAGTTTTTATTCCATTCCATAGTGTTATTTTTTTCAATATGTGAAACAAAGAGATTGTATGGCTGTTTGTTAAGTCTATAAAATCATAATATGGGTATATTATACTGTTGTTATTGTCAATATGATATTGTTGATCATTAGTTTTGTATGTCTACTGTTCATATTAGTAAATCTTATCACTGTATAACTAGTTTAAATACATTCAGTGGTTGTTAGATTGATATTTTTTATATGTGATACATATATATAACCTGTATATATGTTGTTCATATTATATTATACTATATCTGTAGTAGTCTTTGTTGTCATTAATAATATATATATATATATAAATTATACAGTAATATAATTTATATATATATATCAATGTTGTGTATATATATTACAATGTGTAATATTAATGAATTATATTGAATACAGATTAAAAATTCACAGCGAATAGTAAACTTATATTGGATTCTATGTGGAAGATTGTAATTAGGAAATATCATTTAAATTTTCTTTTGAAATAAATGAATGTGGGTGGGCATTGCCCAACCCACACAGCGCCCTCTAAATGCAGGTCGCAGTTCCAATAGGGATTGCGGCACCCATTTAAAGGTCGTTTCCTCCATTTATATGGTCTCTTAATACTTTAAAAACTTAACTTTGTTCTATATCATATGAAATCTATCATTGACATTAATCACTAATTACATTTTTCTATGTGTCGAATGAAATACTTTTAATTGTTGTGCAATGCGCCAGCGCCTCTGTATGAAGTCATTAATATGTTTATATAGATATATATATATATATATATATATATATATGTATATATTCATTTCTATTTTGTTGCCATTATATATATAAACACTGCTGCAAATGGAAATTATGAAATGCCTTTTACATAAATCAGTTCAATTAAAACCCACTAAAGAAGGATACAAATATGTATTTCTAAACAAACCAATTCTTTTTCTGCAAAATACACCGAAAACACATAGATGAAAATAGTCAACTTATTTTTCTTATAGCTCATTACATAGCAATAGAATAGTAAACTTAGACAAAACATGCAAACCCGAGTAGCGAACTGGTTGAAGTAAACTTTATCTTTCTGAAATGGTCACCTTGATGATGAATGCTTAATCTTAAACAATTTTTCTTTAGAACTATGTAAAATGGTATTTTATTTTCTGTGTGATCTACTTCTAGGACAGGATGTCAAATGTGGACTCCTAGAGATGATAATTTACCTTTTCTAAATTACCACTTTTATTATATAATGCTTTGGCCAAAGTGAGATGTACCATTGAAATAGATGGATTAGAAAAGCCTAGATTTTATGTATATGTCTCTGCCACATCCTGCATGCAAGAAATATGTCATTCTAGTTATTAGGAATGCATATAGGCATCAGACTTGCATCAAGAGTTCCCTCATGCTTTTACTGTTCCAGGTTGATAGGCTCCTCGTGCAAGGTCGGTGCTTTCTTCGAGTTAGGGAGAAACCCGCGGAAGTCCAGTACTTTGTGGTTGGGTGGAAAAAGTGCCTTAACCACACTCTTGGCCTCGGCTTGTGGAAGACCAGTGGGGTCATGGCGGTTGAGGACAGAGTTTCTTATGATATATGATTCATGATGTTTATATTCCATTGTATTATTCTTTGTATGACTCGCATAGCCAATTTGTAAATTATGTAATGTTCTCATTGATGTAATTAATGTAATTGATGCAATATCGTGTACTTGTAACATTGAAATAGATGTAATGTAACACCCTTTTTGGTGCATGTACCTGTACTTTATTTGGAAACTTACCAATAATGTAACTATATGGATATTTTGATTTATAAATGATTCACTTTCCTTATTTGGAATGAGCAATGCTTTTGGGTTACTATTTTTAGTATGTGAGATTTTCATGCTTTACAGAAAGTGATACCTTATTGATATATGCTTTGTTCTTGAGTGCATTACTAGATTCTTTGAAATGTTTATAGCACTTGTGTTGTCACAAAAGTTTGAAATAGGTTATTCATACACAACTCTTATGTCCTTCAATCTTTGCTTCATCCAAAGCATTTGAGTGCAACAACATGCTGCAACAATATATTCTGATTCTACAGTAGACAAAGAAACTAATTATTGCTTCTTGCTCAGCGATGACACCAATTTGTTGCCCAAGAGGAAAGCACCTACACTTGTACATGTAAAGTGAAATGTAAATGTAAAGTGAAATGTTATCACTATAAGTTATCTTTGAATATAATGAATTTTAGGTTGAAAAATATTTAGAAAATATATACTTTTATTTGTTTGAAGTTTAGCAAATGATTTAAAATATATATATGTCACTCATGTTTAGCATGTTCTTTTACTTTCCTAGAAATTTGTGTGTGTAATTCCGAGTAATATGAGAAGTCATGTTACAAAAGTTTTCCTTTATCACCTTCTCTAAGTCTTTGGCTATTGGTTCAATTATGTGGTTACATGTCATACCAAGGTACTTTTGGCCCACTTATCATTTTAAAGGATATATGAATTGGCAAGTCCAATTTCCTTCCATCTTTTGAAATTTAGATGTAAAAGGTGACTTGGTTACCTTGTAAACTCCTACTCATGAGTTTCTTTGTCCATTATACTTATGTTCTTGTGCCACATGGAACATAGGTGTTCATGGATACAACATGATCAATGGGTTGTTATATAAATAACATTTTATTATTGGATAAGAATTATATATATATATATAATGGTTCATATTTAATATAAATGACATGACATGTTATTTAACATGACCTTGGGTTTAATATTTGAGGTGCCTCAAAAACCTTTTGCATTTCTTGATAGATTTTAAATAATCTTATGGAAAAGGTGGTGGAAAGATTTTATAAGTGAACAATTGGCATGGTGTGGTCCACTCTCATAAGAAGAATGGAGCCAATACAAAGTTTAGATTCATACAAGTTATTCATATGGTGCCATGTGGAGTTTGTATGGTGTGGGCTTGGTGGCAGATCCACATATTTCTAAGGTGTCCTTTTATTTAGTTTTGGAGGAGGGACTAAAATATCAAATTGGCTAAAGAAGCTTGGTTTAACTTTTATATTCTAAATATATACAATCTTCAAGGGAGTAAGTGTTTATGTCTTGTCTATGGGATTTGGATGGTTCCTCCTCTTATATTGATTGTCTATTTTCACTCCATTTGAATTTTCTTGATTCCCTAGAATTGATGTGCCATAATCTTTTTAAACTGTCAAGACCTACTTTGAAAAAAAGGTGGTATAAAAGGGCTATTCTTAAACATCATCCACTTCAACAATCAAAGGTCCATTTTGACCGATAAAAATAGGACAAATATTTACCACTTTTTGTTGTGAATGAGGTGTAAAATTACTATTGACTATTCGACCATTGAAATGGATGATATTTAAGTAGAGTGGTATAAAAGGTTCCTCGATCTGCTTATATTGTGCAACAAGCCTTCCATATTAGTGGGTCCCCAATTGAGTGGTATGAGGGAATGCACGATCATCTTACATCCTCCTTGTGTGAGCTACTGAAACCAACTTCAACATCCATTCACTATTGGGTGACCAGAAATCAAGCGCTTGGTTGGCCTGAGAATTTTAGGTTGAAAAATATTTAGAAAATATATACTTTTATTTGTTTGAAGTTTAGCAAATGATTTAAAATATATATATGTCACTCATGTTTAGCATGTTCTTTTACTTTCCCTAGAAATTTGTGTGTGTAATTCCGAGTAATATGAGAAGTCATGTTACAAAAGTTTTCCTTTATCACCTTCTCTAAGTCTTTGGCTATTGGTTCAATTGTGTGGTTACATGTCATACCAAGGTACTTTTGGCCCACTTATCATTTTAAAAGATATATGAATTGGCAAGTCCAATTTCCTTCCATCTTTTGAAATTTAGATGTAAAAGGGTGACTTGGTTACCTTGTAAACTCCTACTCATGAGTTTCTTTGTCCATTATACTTATGTTCTTGTGCCACATGGAACATAGGTGTTCATGGATACAACATGATCAATGGGTTGTTATATAAATAACATTTTATTATTGGATAAGAATTATATATATATATATATATATATAATGGTTCATATTTAATATAAATGACATGACATGTTATTTAACATGACCTTGGGTTTAATATTTGAGGTGCCTCAAAAACCTTTTGCATTTCTTGATAGATTTTAAATAATCTTATGGAAAAGGTGGTGAAAAGATTTTATAAGTGAACAATTGGCATGGTGTGGTCCACTCTCATAAGAAGAATGGAGCCAATACAAAGTTTAGATTCATACAAGTTATTCATATGGTGCCATGTGGAGTTTGCATGGTGTGGGCTTGGTGGCAGATCCACATATTTCTAAGGTGTCCTTTTATTTAGTTTTGGAGGAGGGACTAAAATATCAAATTGGCTAAAGAAGCTTGGTTTAACTTTTATATTCTAAATATATACAATCTTCAAGGGAGTAAGTGTTTATGTCTTGTCTATGGGATTTGGATGGTTCCTCCTCTTATATTGATTGTCTATTTTCACTCCATTTGAATTTTCTTGATTCCCTAGAATTGATGTGCCATAATCTTTTTAAACTGTCAAGACCTACTTTGAAAAAAAGGTGGTATAAAAGGGCTATTCTTAAACATCATCCACTTCAACAATCAAAGGTCCATTTTGACCGATAAAAATAGGACAAATATTTACCACTTTTTGTTGTGAATGAGGTGTAAAATTACTATTGACTATTCGACCATTGAAATGGATGATATTTAAGTAGAGTGGTATAAAAGGTTCCTCGATCTGCTTATATTGTGCAACAAGCCTTCCATATTAGTGGGTCCCCAATTGAGTGGTATGAGGAAATGCACGATCATCTTACATCCTCCTTGTGTGAGCTACTGAAACCAACTTCAACATCCATTCACTATTGGGTGACCAGAAATCAAGCGCTTGGTTGGCCTGAGGAACAAGATTTGATAGAGCAAAGTAAAGGGTCTTAATGCTCCACGTTGCAGGTCATAGTTGCAGATTATGATGCCCGGGTGGCGTCACATTTTCTTTTGGAGTAGCTTTGTATGTCTTAACACAAGTTGCACAAAATGAGTGGTATCTGAATATCTGAGGAAGGAAATTAAAATCTTTTGTGTGGGGGGCGGTGGAGAGGCTAATTGAATATTGGCCAAGTGTTTATTAGCCGCTGGTATAATATATATCATTTGCTAATAGCAAATTGGGCCTCTCCACAATGTTCGAGTTGAGAGGTCAAATGACTCTTATCACATTGATCAGCCCGTAGAAATTTCGAGGGAGGTGTGTTATTCAAAATATTTTATTCGCACCCAACCAAATATACTTCTTATGTGCTAAAAGTAAACGCTCGAGCTTAAAATTTTCGCATACAGATTATAGTTTGCTTATTCGCTTCTTTCTTTCTTTCTCTCTCTTCTTTTTTCTTTTTTTTTTTTGAGCAGGTGGGAATTGAGGTTTACTAATATATTCTTTTGAAATGAAATGATTTTAATTATATTTACAATATTAAAATGGTTTATGGGTATATGGGCCACTACAACCACTCAAAGATTCATAAGATATGTGGTATCTTTTAGATGGTTGCTCCTCCTTTCACTGATTTGGATTAGCATTTCTCCCGAACCTTTTAATCTGTGTTCTTTGAATAGTTCTACCATGGAGATGGCTTTTAATGTTTCCTCATATTTGGCTTGGATGTCCTTGTACCTTGGGCATTCAAAGATGAAATGTTCCTTTGTTTCTACTATCCTTGTGGTGCAAAAAAATATAAATCATTTCTTCCCATTCTTCTTTTGGTGTTGTCCATCTACCTAGCTCATATCTGAGCCTATGGGAGCTAGTCATTAGTTGAGCAATGAGGATCTTTTCTTTTCATTTGATTTCAGCCCTTATATAATATTTTTTGCAGTGTTCATAAGCCGAGTTGAACCCTCTAATATAATGTTGTTTTTTACTTGTTTTCTTCCTCCACGTCACTGCTCTAAACTTTTCATTCACATAGTTTTTTATTTCTTTGTTGAGGTTTGGGCATTCGTTTAGGCTGATTTCCCACCTATTCATCCATTTGTAATTCAGTTTCATCCACATTTTCTTCTTTCTATGCAACTCTTCAACTCTTGTCACCCTATGCCACCTACCAATCTTCATGTTTTCTATCTTTTTCAAGAATCATAGTAACATGGCCATAGCAGTTGCTTCTAAAGGGAAAGTTCCTACCTCTACAAGGATAATTTCATAGGGAACTAAAGCTTTAATTCTGAATTTGTTAGTGATAAGACACTTTTGGGTCTTTTTCTATTTGCCTCTATTTCAAACTTGATGTTCCAATATCCCATACCTCACAAGCATATAACACCATCGGCGTGACAAGTAAACCAAATAGGATCCTAGTAGTCTTCCAACCCATAACTTAGCATTCCTACACCTATTTGAAGTGCATAAAGAGCTCTCCATCCCCCTTGTATCCTTTTTGCCTTGCATGTGTCCCAACTAAGTTTATCGTGAAAGTCTAGGCCAAATACTTGTATTCTAACACCACTTCAAGAGACTCTCCTTCAAACTAAAAGTTGGAATGCTTCTTCTTCCTTTTCAAATAGAAAATCATAATTTTGGATTTGTCGATATTCACATGCATTCTATGTCTTTACAAAAGAGCTCTAAAGCCCACAAGTGGTCTCTTAGACCGTGGGTTGTCTCTGCCATTAGAACTAGGTTGTCAACATAAAGCAAGAGTTTCACCACATTGCTAGTAAAGTGGACCCCCTCCCCCCTAGATTTGTTTATCTAATCTTCTAGCTTGTCAATGTATAGTCCAAATAAAGTTGGAGATAGAGGGCAACCCTGTTTGATGCCTATATCACTCCCAAAAACTCCAGACAGCCCTGCTTGCATTTTGATTTTAGCCTTGACTCGCTCATATAATCTATGAACTACAGCCCTTATAATGTGTTGGCACTCCTAGCTCCTCCATTTTGCTCCATAATTTTCTCTTAAGAACTATGTCAAAAGCCTTATTGAAGTCCACAAAGCAATAATATACATATTTTTTGTCTCAAACCTTCTATTTTGTGTGACACAATGATCTATAGTTGAGTATTTGAGTCTTAAACTTGCTTCCCCTTTGTTCTATTTTCCTAATTCTCTGTACCCAACTACTAGTTATGTGTTCTACCATAATCCCAAAAAGATTTACAAAGAAAGGGTTGACCATGAAAGTTCAATAGCTTAAGGGATTGTTTACATTGCCACTTTTGAACAAAGGTATGGTTAGACTAGTTGTCCCTTCTATCATAAAACCATTTTGAATGACCTCATTGAAAATTTATTTGACTTGAGGTGCTAGAAATTTAGCTCCCCACTTTAAATGGCCTGCCTGAAGGTTGTCTATATTATAATCTTTATTTGTTGCAAGCTTTTTAATCAATTATATGATGCCTTTGGCCATGAACAATTCTTCATTGGCAATGATTGTAGGGGGTGCATCGTTTTCATTTTCCTGTCCATACAACTTTTTTGCATGTTCTAACTATTGACTTATTGTTATGTTGTTCTCTATATGTACTTTTTCCTTGTGGAGCTCCCTCAAAAATCCCTTTGGTTCATGTTTCTCTAAGTAGATCAGCTTCTTCCTTCTGGTTCTTGTATATTCTTATTTTTTAGTTCTCACCAATTGTTCATATGTTTTTTGGTTTCCCTTTGTTCTATTGCGGTACATTCTTCATCATACCATGGGTTTTCAAGAAGTTATTTATTTTCTTCTTTTGGGGTTTAGCTCTTTTGCATGTATTTAGGTTTCTTGGATAGTGTGCATTAGCCTCTTGCTTTTAGTGAGATCTATGGAAATTTTAGGCCCACCCTTGTTGCCCTCTTCCTGCTACTTGCTAATTAATGTTGATCTGAAAGCTTTCCATTTTTCTTAGTCAAGAGGATATTTTCCTTGAGTGGCAGTTTACTTTGGGTGGCCTAATTGTACTTATCATGTTGATTGTCCCCTTGTAATTAATTTTTTAAAAAAATTGGATTGTGATCTGATTTAAGCTCTGCAAGAGGGTCTTCTACTTCTATCTCTTCTATTCTAGACATACCATTTTGTGATCATATAACATAGTTGATTACACTTTGCCCATTGTAGGTTTTGCATACATGTATTTTTTCTATTTCTCCCATTTACTCATCCCCTTACAAATGAACAAGTTGTGAATGTTCTGTGAGCCTCCTAACTCTTCTACAAAGTATGTGATGGCTCCTTTCGCATCTTTTAAGACTATAGTCAATTATTGATTTTCTTCTGCCACCCAAAGAGGGTTCTTGTCTAGATCTCCGTTGTTTCCTATTAAGTTGGCTTGTTTCCATGTTGTCCTTGCATTAAAGTCCCATACTACTAGAATCTCCTCAAGCTTATTGTAGGCTGAAATGTCTCTATTTAAGGATGTTTATGAATCTTCATTGTCTAGGTTATGTTTCTTATACAATTTGGAATTCGTTGGAGCAAAGTAACATGCAGTTATGCTAATATTCATGCTACTTTCTATAATTCTTATCCAAATGCACTATTTTTTCATCATGTTTTTCTATTCTAATATTTTTGCCCCATGATTATTTTATAAACACCATTATTCCCCCATGAACTTTGCCATTTTCTACTACTTTATTCCATATTGTTGTCTTCTTATATCCTTCAAAATTTGGTGTCTTGCACCCATTTAACTCATGTGTTTCTGTCAAACTGATTATGACTGTGTCTCTAGCCATGGGCCCTAACACAAGACCCCTTCTCCAAGGGTAACCCCTACAATTCCAACTTACCAACATAATATACCCCCAAGCAGGCCATAATCCCTATTTGTTTTAGGTTTGATAAGTTATGATATAGGTTTTCCCGTTGTTTAGGTATACCCATCTTCCCTCATTTCTTGTTGCCCTCACTTTTTCCCATTCCTTTTTTCTCTCTTCTAATTGTAAAAAATGCAATTCTTCATCTAGGTAGTACTTTGAGTCTCTTAGCATGCCTTCATTTCTTAATACTCTTGTTTTATCATCACAATTTTCCATTATGACCCAAATGTGCCTATCCCTTCCTACCTCCCTCCATTTTCTAATTCTACTTGCTCGCTTGTTTGCACTTTACATTGTAGCTGATCTAATAATAAATCCTTTACTAGGTTGTTAGTATCTTCCCCTTCACCAAAGTATTTCACCCCATTGATGATTATATTGGATCACTTATTGAGTTGTTCCCTTTCTTCTACCATTTGCCATTTTACTTGCCCCTCTATCAAATCGTTCTTCTTTCCCATTGGTTATTGTACTACCTATTGGTGCTAAAAAAGGAGGCCCTCTCCTCTAGTACCATAACCCAAAGTTAGACAATAGGAACAAGGTGTCTCAAGTAGAGAGAGAGTGATACATCAACAAGCTCTTAAGAGAGTGGTTTTCAACCAATGCATAGGACTAGGGAAAATCTGCTCCTTCTTCAAGATCTGCAAAAACTAGGGGGTATTCCCTTAAGGACTTAAGGCAAGATAGAGATTGAAACAAGGCTTTAACTACTATGCCCTCATGGTAGTTAGGAACAAGCCTACTAGATCTCATTAATAGCAGATGCAAACAAACAAGTGCACCCAAAATGTGACAAGTTCTAATCACTAAAGATGAAACCCCTTAAGTTACATACACACTTACATCTTGCAACCTCATCATCATAGCCAACTAAATATCTATATGACACAAGCACATTTAAGATGTATGTTTATAGATCAATGGGTACAAGGATGAGAAAGACTCTTGCATGCATAAATATCTAAATATTCTCATTCAAGTATGAATCTCTTAGGATATATCAAAAGCAATAAAACTAGTTTGTGCATGCAGGAAAGGAAGAAAGATAAACTAAAAAAGAAATGAAAATGTTCTTAAATGAAAATGATTAGGATCCAAACCAATCTAACTAGTGTCAAATCCATTGGGAAATAGAGTCACAACATGCAAGAAAGAAGGACAGCCATATGGAACTACAATAGAATTATAAAAATGAAGGAAACATTGTGTATCATATGTACTTAGTAATCCAGAGTAGATCAACAATACCCCACATGTAACAAAGAGAGACCATTTCAAAAGGGTTTGTAATGCATTATAATTCTACACCATTACATCAAGCTAGAAAATGTGGAAAGAGAGAACCAACAAATAGGTTCAAAGATTACCCTAATATATTACACCCTATCATGGAGACATATGATCATATAATTACCCAACCTAACTATGCTTTCCTATAACCCATATAAACAATATCTTTCCCATATAGTGATGTACATGTGGTGATTGATCCCCTAGTGTGAATCAATGCAAAGGCAACGTAGTTCGACAAGAACCCTAATGGACCTTAGATATGGATCGGATGAGACGCGATATGGAACCGATATGGATCAGATAAGACACGATATGGAACCACTATGGATCAGCTATGGAACAAACAATACTGATGACAAGGAACCACCACGGATATGCAGATGGATGGAAGATAGTAGATACAGATGGTTATGAGGATGGGCAATAGTGGATAGAAGGAAACAAGGATGTGATCTCCAAGGACTATGTCACATAAGTGTAATGTGCCCCGTTGTAGGTAGAGTATGTAGGATTGTTTATGACAAGGCTAATGATGATAGGAGGATGAGAGGATAATGAAGGATTTGTCAAGAGACATCTAAAACATTTGTCAACATTGTGCCCCCAATCTGTATCAAGACCAAAGAATAGAGGAAAGGAAGTTTGGATGGATGGACGAGACTAGATAGGTATGTAATGGATAGAGGATAGGATAGGAAATGGTATGAAAGGAAACTGGTAGGAGAAGAGTGATATGTTGATGAGACAAAGTGCCCCCAAGTGTAGGTGACAGAGAAAATCAACTTTACACATGACGCCTATTTGCCAGGTTTTCATCATGGTACTTATCCAAGGTGCCTCTTTGCCTAGTTTTCACCATTGGATGAAGGGATTTTTCTTTACTCTTTTCTTTTTTCCTTTTGAATATTTAGATAGGAGAAGGTGGATATGGAAAGACTCAAGTATATAGTTCCTTGAAAGGTGATAGTCCTGCTAGATAGATACTGTCGAATGGACCATGTCAAGTGTTCTCCTAGATGTTGGTAGGGGATTGCATGAAAGTGAGATATGAGTATGTAGATAGCGGATTATGATGCAGAATATGGAGGGAAGGCTTATGCAAAAGCATGGACCATAGGATGAGGAAGATATGTAGGATAATAGTGGAAGGTAGGGGAGATGGAGTTATACGGAAGTGTTGTGGAATGGAAGGGAATCATGACCAACGGTTGCACATACCATGGTAAACATTGAAGCTAGTGATGGGAAAGTAGTGTAGGAAGCAACGGAGACTTTTTCTTGTGGATGCATGATGTAGGCATGCAGGGTTCCACATAGGCTGAGTATTGTCCTGATTTTTGTTCGTCATGTGAGATGGAAGAATGTGAGACTCTTGGATGGAATGGGAGAAAGTAGATGGTTGGAATTCTTGAGAGGTGGATGCCTCATATAACGTTAGGGCTTTTTGCTTGGGTACCCAAACCATTTTGTTTTTAGGTAGTACCTGTGAAGGTATGGGTTTGGGTGTATGCAACTTTTGTGTAGCTTTTGGAGTAATCATTTGTTGCTTGGGGATCCAGACCTGTTTTAGTTTGGCATTGAGGTGTATGGGTGTATGCAGCTTTTGATATGGATAATGCTTTGATTCTTATCTTTTATGTCCTAGGTCATGGGGACTCTTAGGATTTTTTACTTTATAGGTAGAGGCATCCACATATTTGTCATTGAATCCCCGTGGGATGGTAGAAGTGAGATTGGTGAAAGCTCCTTGTTTAGACAATATGTGCATTTGTCGGCCATGATTGGGATATTTGGAGGATTTATAGATGGATGGATAAGGTGTTGGAAGAAGGGGTGGTAAAAGGCACGGAGGGGTGTTAGGAGTTGGAAGTAATGGAGGTAGATTGGATGGTGGGATATTAGGAGTTGGAAGTAGTGGAGGGAGTTTGGATGGTGGAAGGTGTATGGTCACATGCTTGTGGGCTGTGTATGATAAGGGAGGTGGGATATTAGGAGTTGGAAGTAGTGGAGGGAGTTTGGATGGTGGAAGGTGTATGGTCACATGCTTGTGGGATGTGTATGATAAGGGAGGTGGGATAGTGACATATGTTTTGGGGATATGATAGGGTTTGCGATGGAAAGTGGTAGACTTAGGAGGAGTGGAGGAAGTACCAACATCTTGAGTTTTCTCACCTTGGGGTATGTATCCAAGGCTGTATGAAGGTGCAGGGACATTGACATGGATGGGCTCCAAAATACCTTGTTCATGAAGGCCTAAGCCTTTACCTTGATAGTTCATATGTTGGAGTATACGGTGGACAACAGGATTATGTGTAGGGGGAACACTAGACACAAGTTTCTGATTGGATGGAGAAGGCAAGATAACGGATAAGGGTGGTTGGTGTTCTAAGAGAGAACATTCACGCATGAAGGTAGTAAGACCAAGGATATATGGTGGAGGATTTGCCGCATGGTCAATAATGGATGGTGAAGGATCGTTACTGGTGGGATCTTCTACGCTTGCTTGGAAGACAAGTGTCTCATCAAGGGAAGTGGAAGTTGTTGGATTTTGGGTAGGACTAGATGGGGTGATAGGCTCAGGACCATGAAACACATAGAGTGGGCTAAGAGGATCATCATGGTCTACTTGATCATAGATAGGCACGTCATCATAGATGGGATCTTGATCATAGATAGGATTTAGCATGATGGGATTAATGTTCTCTTGTATAGAGGCCACATCAACGATAATATCTTGATCATAGGAGAGATATAGGTTGGGCCTGGTGGGAAATTGGATCTCTTGCTCATGTATAGGTATAGGATCATTGAAGAGATAAAGGTTATGCAGGGGTCAGATGGGAGGGTTTTGATCTTGGTTTAGACAAAGGGTTAATGTTTCCACATGCTCTAAAGTGTGCTCTTGACATAACTCTTGGGTTGTGGGAATGGAAGCAGATAGATCTTGGATAGTTTCTTGGTTGACAATATGGATGTGTGACGGACCTTGACTTTGGTGCATGGTAGAAGGCTCTTCGATAAGCTCAAGGGGTTGTGGATGACATGAAGGGGTTGCAGGATTTGACAAGGCATTGGAAGAATCTTTGGTACGGTCAAGGACCGGAGTTTGGGGACATGGTTAACTCTCTGCTAAGAGCCCTTGGAGCACATCCTTCATAGGTGTATGGATAGGTGAATGAGGGGATTTTGCTTTCTCCCTAGCTTTTCTCCGGTTGTATAAATTTGGAAAACATTTTTCCCACCACTCATCTGACTCTTTTTTGGTGTGCCATTTAAAGTTTGAGGAACTAGATGTTGGTGTTGTTGTAGAACTGGTATGCTTTGGGATAGGTGTCTTAGAATATGGCGAAGGAGGACTAGGAGCCAAAGTGGTACGATTTCCCTCTAGAGGTGGTGGTTACCTTGTCATGAGTATGGGAAAAAGACATAGGAGTTTGGGGCGAGGCATAGCTAGTGCTGGCACGTGCAACTTGCAAGATTGTCAATTCTTGTTTTAAGACTTGGATATGTTGACAAATTGCTATACAGTCTTGGGGTGAAGGATCTAAGTTTATTTCCAATTCCAGATATTGGATTTCTTGATCAATATATTCTAGGTGGTTTGCCATGGACACAAGACTGGAAAAGCTTACTAGTGTGGAATGCGCAGCAGTAAGTGTGCCATAACAAAGTGTAGATGTGTCACAAGTCGAGACAAATGCACCAAATTGGTAATGTTTTGAATGCATTGAAAGTCGTAGCAAATGCACTGTAGGTCGTTTCAAATGTGCAATTCTAGTTTTTGTTTGGTTTGATAATGTTCACTGAAATGATCACACATGTACAAGCATGAGTCACTCACACAAGACATAATAAGCAATTTTGAATTGTTGAATTTGAAGAATATGCTGATTAGTAAACAAGCACATGTGGAAGACACATCAACAAGCTCTAATGTCTAGTTTGATGTAGGGTATGGCCAATGAGGTTCAGGCAATGTTTACACGAGGTTGACTAGGGATTAAAAGTGAAATCTTGTCACACAGCCGGGAGAAGGGGGTAACCCACCCTTCACCTTCACTTCCCAAAGGTAGAAAGTTCTTTGGGGCTTAGCCAAGAGTGATAAGATTCTGATTTCAATGAGGGTGTCTTTTGATTCAGCCTCAGATGAGGTCATCCCTAGGGGTGATGAAATCCAGGCCTCCTAGGAAAGGGTAAACAACAGCAAATCAAGTGAGGTGTTTTTGATCTCCAAGGTCACCTTGCGGTGCGAGGAGAGAGCATACACACGCACTCTTGATTCACACTTGCACTTGTAAATTAACCTTTAAGAAATTGAAATGTGTGGAAGGCACTTCAAGTACAGGTTCTTTTTAAAGCCCAAATCCAAATGTGATAGAAGACACTGGTTGATTTTATGCCCAATTTGATATGTGTTGATCAATTGATGTTTGTTTTATGAGCCCAAATCGAAGTGTGTGATGAAAACAAGGTTGAGGATGAATTATTAGAATGAATGTACCTGGATTATTTTCACTGTCCAAGCTGCTGTATATGTTGTTCCTGATATTGTTCCAGCCCCGAATGATCACCTGCAAATCACTAGGACGAAAGCGGAGCAAAAAGACCAGCCAAGATGATCGTTATGCAAATATTGGTAATTTGAGAAAAATCTAATGAAGAATAAACTGATATAGGAAAAAGAAATGCATAATCAGATTCTAGACAAAATTCCATACACTTTGAAAAAAATTGCACTGAAAAATGATCAAATTTGCTCCCGTTATGTGTGTTTGAAGGTTGCAAGTAGGTTTGACTTTGACTACCAAAAAAAAAGGGCAAAATGGTATGGTCACCTGAAACTTTCCTTACCGTTGCGAAGGTCGTCTTGTCAGCTTTCTGATGAGTGTTTGTTTGAAAATTTTTGACTCTGTATGCAAAAGTTGTGTGAGTTTGAAAAACAATGCCTATTTTGCTAAGTGAAAAATAAAATAAAAAAAAATAACTCCCCTTTTTGTTTTTTTGTTATTGTTTTTTTTTTAAATTTTTGTTTTTGTTATTTTGACTATGTTTTGTTTTTGTTTTATATGATTTTTTTTTTTTTTTTTTTTTGGGTGTGTGTGTGTGCAGGTGGTGGAGGGCAGGTGGAGGTCGGGCGGAGGTGGAGGTAGGGTGGTGGCAGGCGGGCGGGGATCGGGTTGAGCAGGGCGGAGGGAGGCTGAGCGGCATTGGGGGGGGGGGGGGGGGGGTCACAGGTAGGGGCGGCCGAGGGGAGGCATGGGAGCAGGGGATAAGGGTTTGCAGGGATCGGGGGAAGGGTGGGGCAGCGGAGGCGCAGGGGGCGGGGAGGAGTGGTGAGTGGGGGAGGTTAGCGCAGGGGGGGAGCGGATAGTGGGGGAAGGGGAGGGGATGTTAGCGCAGGGGTTGGGAGTGGGGGAAGGGGGGAGGAAGGGGGTGGGAGGAGTCAGGGGGGACTGTTAGAGCAGGGGGCGGGGAGGAGTGGCAGGCGGGGGAAGGGTTGGGCTGTTAGCGCAGGGAGTGAGGGGCTGCGGGGGGCTGCGGGGGGAGCTGGGTGGGAGGTGCGCAGGGGGGCACGGGGGGTTTTTTTGGTTTGTTTTTTTTTTAATATATATATATATATATATATTTTAAGTTTAAATTTTTTTATTTTTTATTTTTATTTTTTTAATTTTTTAATTGTTTTTTTTTTGGATTTTATTTTGATATTTGATTTTTTAACTAACACAAAAGCGTTAGAAAAGGTTTTTTTTTTTTCTTTTGTTTTTTTTTTCAATAAAATGAAAATGTGAAACTAAATAAAAGAAATACATACAACCTATTGCCCATTTTTTTTCAATTTTTTTGCTTTATTTGTTTTTTTTGTTTTTTGCAAAAATATGTTGAAAAGTAAAAAAAATTTCAAGTAACAACACTAGAGAATGATATGTGATTTCCTACCTCTGAGGCCGTCCGAACTCGACGGTGAGCTCGGTTTGTGCGTAGGATGCCGTTGGTGAGAGTTGATGCCCGAATGAGCTCTGGAAAACACCTGTATCCTACAACAAAACTTCTAAGACAAAACCTCACAAACAAAGTGGATTAGATCACGGTGGGCACCAAAATGTGAATGGGAAAATCGGATTGATCAATAAATGATAATATAACCCAAACAACAATGAAATATGAAGGAAAAGGAGATTTAAATAATAGACAAGTGATACTTATAATCTTTACCTTTCAACTTCCATTGCTCACCTATTCTTTCTCGATCTTGAATGATGAAGATGGGCCCTCAGGGAGCTTGCTTCCTTGCTTCGATTCCTCAAGATGACAAGGAGAAATGGCTATGATACTTTGTGTGATTGAAGATGAGCTTCAACACACTAATGATGGAGGATGATATGAGAACGGCTAGGATAATTTCGGCATTACGATGGTATGAAGAAGAGAATCGAGAAGAAGAAGATTCCCTAGAGGAATTTGGGCATAGTAAGGATGCCAGAAGAAGCCTCTCCTAATTGCTTAGAGAAGGGTTCTATTTATAGATTTTTTGAAAATGTAATGGAGGGTGAGGATCAAAAGATGACATCAATGGCTCTCATTTTTTGTGAATCTTTAATTCATAATGGATGAATTAAAAATTCAGAGTGGAGGATAGTGGATGAGTTAAAAATTCAGAGTGGAGGATAGTGGATGAATTAAAAATTCATAGTGGAGGATAGTGGATGAGTTAAAAATTTAGAGTGGAGGATAGTGGAGAACAATTGAATTCAATTGGTGGAGGATAGTGGGGAACAATTGAATTGAAAATTTAATTAGTGGAGGATAATGGGGGACAATTGAATTAAGAATTCAATTGGTGGAGGATAGTGGGTATTAGCTAATTAAATATTAAGAATATTTAATTATATGTGCAACATGGTGAGGTGGAAGGGATGAGGTGAAAAGATAAGGTGGATTGATGAAGTGGATTTAGGATTTGAGACATTAGAAGAATTTAGGGATTTTAATTAAATAAAATGATTTTATTTAATTGTAAGATAATGAACCAATCAAATAAACTTATAATATTTATTTAATTGACAGAAGAAAATAAGAATTAAGATAAATATTAGAATATTTACTTAATTCAATCTGAGCCAATTTTAGGCGTCTACACCTAGAATACACTCTCAACAACTAGGGCCAAAACATTGGCTTAGAGACCAACCATTCTTACATCTTTTCACATGTATATATAACATTACAATTTCACCATGCAAGCTAGGAAAGAATGTCAAAGTGGTCAACAAGCTTGCAAGTTGCTCATGTCTATTACATCATCTTCACATGGATAGGTATCTAAGACCACATCCCCTACATCAAAAACCATGTCCATTCATATACAAACAATGCCTTTGATGGGCCCATAGGTATAGAGAGGTGTGGGAGAGCCATTTGCCACCTTATCGCTTTCATTCAAGGCCATTAATGGCATCCTGGACTATGTGAGGAGGTAGGTAGGATTCTCTATTCAAGTAATAGGGTTTCACATTTTCACATACCAGAGGGAGAGGGAGAGGAAAAAACACTCTACACATCTAAAACTAGAGATTTGGGGATCTAGATACCTAAGGGATGCAAGAAGGATGGGGGATATGGGAATTAGGGTTTTGGGATCTTCATGACATTTTTCTATAAGAACAAATGCATTATGAATCCTAGGGTTCCAAAGGAGTGAGGTGTGGAGAGGAGTGGGGATCGAGGGAAACACATACCTTCTACCACTAAGCAAGCAGAAAGTGGTAGGAAAAGATTCAGGGCTCGACAAGAAGAAAGTGCAAAGCAAGACACCAAGCACACTTTTGACCAAGCGGTCACATTGAAGACATCTTCAAATCAATAATCAATGCTAGGCTAGGCTAGGCCAAAGCACTAAAGGGGGCACCAAACTTAGAAGATTTTTGGACTATTGGGGGAGGGGCGAACATTTTCTCTAGTTGAGGATGTGTACCTCTTGTAGGGATACTGAGAATCTATCTATCTCTAGGAGTAGAACAAAATGGTAAAGGGGAAGAGGAGGGAGGGGAAACATGACAAACCAATATGTAAAATGCAAAGATAAAACAAGGGAAATATATACAATACAAAGACAACAAATTACAACCAATGACATGAGGGCACAATGGGACTGAACTTGTATAGCTACAACCAAAACTTTATAGCACTTATAGGTCAAAGCTTGCAAAAGGATTGATGCAGGAGCATCCCTAGTTCAAGAGTAATCTTGCATCAACCAAAACATTTGCATTCCAATTGGTTTCTTTTCATTTTACAGTTGAATTCAGTCAGTTCAGTCAGTAGCAATTTCTATAGTTTGGTCTGCATTATGCCACAGTTTCATTTCAGACCTTGTGGAGATGGACTTAGCATCTAGACACATTCATGCACATCATATCCAAATTTCAGATCATTTGGATTAGGTACCGAAAAGATATCAATATCAGAAGATCAATTGTTTTCTCAGAATAAAGCATCCTGACAGTCTCAAACAATCAGCTAAAGGAGAAGACTGTTAGGGTTAGCCGGCAGAAGATATCAATTAAATGCAAATAAAGATTAAACAAAGAAATGGAAATACACAGAATTAATAACAGCGAGAGACAAGATTTAACGTGGTTCACCCAAACTCGGGCTACATCCACCAAACAGAGAGTCTAATTATTATTATCCAGTAAATCAAACCGATTACAATCAGCAATCCCTACAACTCAATACCGCTGCAAATGCTACAATACAATACTCAAACCCTAACCCTTGGCCGCTTTTTATCAAGCCTTTTTGTCGGTTACAAAAATTAGGGTTTTCTTATGTCAGTCATAAAAAATAGGATTTTTTAAGTCAGCCCTAGGATTTTTTAAGTCAGCCCTGAACCCTGGCGAGGATACATGGCTAGTGTACAGTACTTTCCTGATCAGTTGCCACCTACCAACAATCTCCCACTTGGAGACTGATCAGGCTCCACACCAAAATAATCTCCCACTTGGAGACTGATCCTAGACGACACCGCTGCGCATGCAGCTCCCACTGGAAATAAGCACCCTGGACTCTACTGTTCAATTTTTATTGTGTTCAGTCTAGAAGACCAATCGAAGCTGAAGAGGAGCTCAGCTTCTCCCTTGTCACTACCTTTGTAAACATATCCGCTGGATTTTTATCTGTATGTTCTGATTTTTCAGCAAGGAGTCCATTTCTTCTTGCATGGCAAGCTCCCACTGAACTTGTGTATTCACCTGCATAGCTTCATCATACCCTTCTGGTTCACCAGCATCTGTTAACAAAATAGAATACAAAGAGGGAGAAAACCTTTCAGGAGGTCTACTTATCCTTGTTGACCGTCTAACATTCACTGGAGTTTGTGGTATTTCTGGTTGCTGTTGCGGAGCATGAGGAGCCACTGGAACATCACTATTTGGAGTATCATCCAGCACCACATAATCCTTTTCTTTCTTCTCATGCTGCTGCAACTGATCTTTGTACAACACCTTCTCATTGAATATAACATCCCTGCTTCTCACAATTTTCTGATTTTCAAAATCCCAAAGCCTATAACCAAATTCATCAATGCCATATCCAATGAAGGTACATTTTTTTGATTTCATATCCAGCTTGGTTCTATTTTCAGAATCTATATGTGCAAATGCTTCACAGCCAAAGGTTTTCAGAAAAGAATAACTCACCTTCTTGCCAGTCCATGCTTCCTCTGGAATACCACAGCCCAAAGGAACTGAAGGACCTCTGTTAATTAAATATACAGCAGTGTTGACAGCCTCTGTCCACATGTTTAAAGGCAGTCCAGCATGCAATCTCATGGTCCTTGCATGCTCCATTATTGTCCTATTCATGCGTTCAGCCACTCCATTTTCCTATGGAGTCCCTGGAACCATTTTCTGCCTACGAATTCCATTAAAGGAACAATAATCTTTAAATTCTTTGCTGCAATACTCACCGCCATTATCAGATCTAAGACATTTTAAACTTTTACCTGTCTCATTTTCAACCAAGCTTCTCCATTTCTTAAATGTTTCAAATACATCAGATTTCTATCTAAGGAAATAAATCCAGACCTTCCTAGTTGCATCATCTATGAATGTAACATAATACCGAGAGCCATCGAAAGAAGATACCTGAGCTGGTCCCCATACATCTGTATGCACAAGCTCCAACTTTTCATTTTTCTTTTGCTTCCCATCTCTGAGAAAACTGACTCTCTTTTGTTTTCCATACACACAACTTTCACAGAAATCCATATTAATATATTTCTGACCTGGTAAAACTTTCTTAGAATGAAGTACCTTCATACCTTTTTCACTCATATGCCCAAGTCTATTATGCCACAGTGTTGTTTCAGAACCTGCAGCAACTTTTCTGGTCTCTTCCTGCAAACCTGCAGCAACTGTTCCTGAACCTGTTTGTTTTTCCTCTATAACATCTAAAGTAGAAGGAACAGTATGACCTGTACAAAGATATAAGGTGCCTACTTTCACACCTTTTGCTACTACTAAGGCACGTTCTAATTTTTATCAGTAAATATAACAGTGCAACCTTGTTCAGTTAGCTACCCTGCTGAAATTAAATTCCTACTGAGCCTTGGAACATGCCTTACCTCTTGTAGTAGCCAATGATTCCCATTCTGCAACTTAATCTTGATTCTTCCTTTTCCAACAATCTGATAGGGTTCGTTATCTCCCAAATAAATCAGCTCGAAGTCCCCTTGGACATAATCAAGAAAATAACTTCTATGGGGCGTAGCATGAAATGAGGCCCCTGAATCTAAAACCCATGAATCATCAGCATTATCTAGGGAAAGAATCAAAGTGTCATCTTCAGATTTATTACTTACCACATTTGCTTCCTTATTGCCTTCTTGTTTGTCTCCTTCTTTATTTTTTTGAGACCAGCAATCTTTCTTCAGATGACCTGGTTTTCCACAGTACCAGCAATCCTTCTGTCCTCTGGTTTGGGATCTTTTGTCCTTTGATTTTCCTCGTGACTTCCCATGACCTCCAGAACCTTTTCCTCTCTCCTTTGATCTACCCCTGCTTTCTGCATTCAAAACACTCCCTGATTTGGATCCACCTGAGCTTTTCTTACGAATTTCCTCACTCAGAATAACACCAACAACATCATCAAATTTTAGGGTATTTGAACCAGAAACAGAGTTACTAACCGCCATTACCAAACTATCCCAGCTTTCAGGCAATGAACATAATATCAAGAGAGCTCTAACTTCTTCATCAAATTTTACATTTACAGAAGTCAATTGACTGACAATCGTATTAAATTCATTTAAATGACCTGTCACAGATCCACCTTCAACCATTTTCAAATTAAACAACTGCTTCATGAGAAATACCTTATTTGAGGCTGAGGGTTTTTCATACAATTTAGCCAAAGCTTTCATCAGACCATCTGTTGTCTTCGCTTCCGTTATATTGAATGCCACCGACAGTGCCAGGCACAACTGAATGGTTCCCAGTGCCTTTCTGTCAAGAAGATTCCAATCCTCATCAGACATTGTTGCCGGTTTCTTGGCTACTCCTTCCAACGGCCTCCATAAATCCTTTTGATAGAGGTAATCCTCCATCTGCATCTTCCATAACTGATAGTTCTGCCCATTGAATTTATCAACCTTCATTTTACCCTCATCCGCCATTGCTCCCACTCAACCGTGAGACTTTCTTGCAGACGATAATCGAACACAACCCACTCTGATACCACTTGTTAGGGTTAGCCGGCAGAAGATATCAATTAAATGCAAATAAAGATTAAACAGAGAAATGGAAATACACAGAATTAATAACAGCGAGAGACAAGATTTAACGTGGTTCACCCAAACTCGGGCTACATCCACCAAACAGAGAGTCCAATTATTATTATCTAGTAAATCAAACTGATTACAATCAGCAATCCCTGCAACTTAATACCACTGCAAATGCTACAATACAATACTCAAACCCTAACCCTTGGCCGCTTTTTATCAAGCCTTTTTGTCGGTTACAAAAATTAGGGTTTTCTTATGTCGGTCATAAAAAATAAGATTTTTTTAAGTCGGCCCTAGGATTTTTTAAGTCGGCCCTGAACCCCGGCGAGGATACATGGCTAGTGTACAGTACTTTCCTGATCAGTCGCCACCTACCAACAAAGACCTGCAGAGCATTTTCATGACTTGTGGAGCTAAATGACACATCATTCAATGTTGTTTGAATCATTTCCGACCTTCCATGAGATTTGTACGCTATTCAATTCATTGGCGGAGTTCTATATGATTAGGTCTAACCTATCCATGTACACATGTTACAACTCTTCCTTGGAGTTTGTGACCTTCCTTGGCTGACACAAAGGAATCTTGGGTTTCGGAGATGATATATAATCATGTAATAGATGCCTAGGAAAGTAGTTAGCATAATTTACAAGTTTGATAGTCTAGGATTTCTTCTGTAAGGTGCTTCAAAGCCATATCTTGTGCATATTTTTTAATTGAGGAATCAGGCATGTGAGCCCTAATTTTAAGCCCGCATGTTGTCGGCCAGATTGTATTTTCAATCTATGATATACTGAATGAATGAAGGTGCATTTGCATTATATCCTTGATTTGTTTCCATTGTGTTTACTCTTGTTGCATAGTCTGGACAGTTCACTTGTGGATCCTCCTAATTGTGACTACACCAAGTGGTATCAGAGTGAGTTCAAATCTTTTGGGAGCTAATTGAGAAAAGTTGGTGAAGGAATTCCATAAGATCTTGTTGTGAATAGATCATTGAATTCGAGGCAGACTACTTGTGTTGTCAAATGATCACTGATTGTGAGGTAGTTGTCACCTTGTAGCCCGATCGCCGAATTTGAGGCAGTTACACTTTGTCCTAGGAAGAGATGCCACTGAGGAGAATACCTGATGTTGGTACTATGGCTAGAAGAATGGATGAGATGATGGAGATGATGAAAACAATGCGAGTTTGCTTGGATGTTGTTGAAGAAGATCAGAGAAGAGGATTGAAAATCTTGAACTAATGTTGAAAGTGATGATGATGAAGAATTTCAATCCACTGATCAAAATGAAGTAACCCTAGGAGATGAAGAAGAAGAATCAGATCAAGTCAAGATGTTGTGAGCTATTTCAAAGATTGGGAAAAGACCTAGAGTTGATGTACCAAACTATACTTGCAATTTGAATCCTAAGGAGCTGATTGATTGGATAAATGACCTAGAAGAATACTTTGAGTATGAAGAGGTTGAAGATCCGGAGAAGGTGAAATTTGCAAAAACAAAGTTGAAAGGATGGTACTATATGGTGGAAAGAAGTTCAGTTGGATAGAAACAAAAGAGGAAAAGAAAAAATTACAAAGTGGGATAGAATGGTGACAAAATTAAAGAACCAGTTTATACCTGCTAACTATGAGTTGGAACTGTTGTAGAGATTACAAAACTTGAGACAAAAGGAGAAATCTGTGAAGGAGTACAATGAATAATTTCATAAGATGATCATAAGGATAGGACATAGTGAAGCAAGTAAGGAGAAAGTAGCTAGATACATCAATGGACTAAGATTGAACATTCAAGAAGAATTGAGATTGGTGAGGATGACAACATTCGAAGAATCATATCAATTTTCCCTGAAAGTTGAAGAAAAGTTGAACAAGAGGCATGATTAGAGACAGAGAGGTAGAACATTTTTTAGAGGAGAGAGATCATATGTGGAACTAAACAGACAAGAGAACACATTCAATAAGGAGGATAGAGATAACAATGCATACAAGAGAGATGGCATAACTTTCTACTGTAGAGGAAACCCTAGTCCATACCAAGGTAAAGTTTACATAAGAGAATGAAGAGGACCTAATAGGAGAACATTCAAAGGAACCTGTTTTAAATGTGGAGGTGAAGGACATAGAGCATTTGAATGTAATCAAGGGAGTACATGCAAGAGGATAGAGAACAGTGGAAGAGCAGCCTATGTGTAAGAAGAACATGTTGGATCACCTTGTTCAATTGGTAAACCTAAGAAAGGAGAATCACTTGTCATGAGGAGAGCACTATTTCAAGTAGAGACAAATGAGAAACCACTGCAGAGGAAAAGCTTGTTCAAAACCATATGCAAATCAGGAGGTAAATGTTGCACAGTTGTAATTGATAGTGGTAGTTCAGATAATTTGGTCTAAGAGGAGATGGTGACTAAGCTGAAGTTGGAAATATTGAAACACTCTAAGCCATATCAAATAGCATGGATTCAAGATGATCATAAGGTACCGGTGAGTGAGTAATGTTTGGTGAAATTTCATATTGAATCTAATCATGATGAAGTATTGTGTGATATTATGCCTATGGATGTATGTCATGTTTTGTTGGGTAGACCATGGCAGTATGATAGAAAAGCTATACATGATGGAAGAAAGAATACATATACTATAACATCAAATGGAAAGAGAATTACTTTGATTCCTTTAGAAGATGATCTTAAGAGTGAAGTATGTGGGAATGCTAGAATATGTTTGGTAGATGGAAGGAAATTTCTAGATGGTTTGAGGCATGAGAATATGTGTTATGCTTTGATTCCTAAGAAGCCTTAAAACCTGAAGATAGAGATTGAAGAATCACAACCGGAGGAGATAACTGAGTTGCTAACAGAGTATGAAGACATCATATTAGACAATGTACCAGAAGGATTGCCACCAATCAGGAGTATCATCCATCACATGGATCTTATACCTGGAGCTAGTTTGACTAACAAAGCAACACACAGAATGACACCAGCAGAAAATGAAGAATTAAATAGATAGATACATGAATTGTTGAGGAAAGGTTTGATCAGAGAAAGTTTGAGTCCTTGTGCAGTACCTGCAGTGTTATCACCGAAGAAGGATGGAGAATGGAGAATGTATACAGACTCTAGAGCAATCAACAAGATCATAGTTAAGTATAGATTTCCTTTACCTAGGATGGATGATATTGTGGATTGTTTGAGTGGAGCAAAATATTTCAATAAGATAGACTTGAAGAGTGGATAGCATTAGATCAGAATTAGAGAAGGAGATGAATGGAAGACTGCTTTTAAGACAAATGAAGAATTGTTGAGTGGTTAGTGATGCCTTTTGGATTGACAAATGCACCGAGTACTTTCATGAGATTGATGAATGAGGTCTTGAAGAAATCCTTGGGTAAGTTTGTTATTGTATATTTGGATGATATTCTAATTTTTAGTAAGACAAAAGCATTTGTTGCACTTGAGACAAATATTGCAAAGACTGAGAGAAAAGAAATTGTTGATAAACATCAAGAAGTGTAGTTTCATGAAGGAAGAATTGGTATATTTGGGATTTGTGATTTTTGTAGAAGGATTGATGATGGACCCTGAGAAAGTTAGAGCAATTGTTGAGTGGCCTACACCTGAGAGCATTGGAGAAGTCAGATCATTTCATGGATTATCCAATTTCTACCGAAAGTTCATCAGAAATTTCAGTTCAGTATGTAACCCTATGACAGACATAATGAGAGGTGATAGAAAAGACTTTAAGTGGACATCAGGAGTTTTAATTTAAGACAGACAACTGAGAGGGGGGTGAATCAGTTGTCCCAAAACTTTCTTTTCTTTAAACACCTAATTTCTTCTCCTAATTCAATAGCATAATAATAAATCAATCATGGAAGCATAATGCAATAATTCAAGAGCAGAAACATATTAACACATATGACACCAATATTTTAACGTGGAAAACCTAATTAAGGGAAAAGCCACGGGATGAATAACCCAAGATTGTATTCTTTGTTAAAAGAATAAGAAGAACAAAATGGCACATGCCAATTAGGGCTCACTGCCCGAGCACACTACTCACAAGAGGCCCACTGCCTACAGGAGACACACTATCTACAGAATAGTAAATATTACATACTTGAATTAGAAATTAGCATCTTCACCATGCTTGAGTCAGTTCCATTTAAGCTCGATACTTCTTTTCTGCTTTTCTCTCTTCCCTCTCTACCACTACCTCATCTCCACGATCCCTCTTTGAAATGACTTCACAACTCTTATTTATATAAGACATCGACTTTGGGATAATCATCAAAGTCGGCACAATACATACTTTATTACAGAGCAATTACACAAATACAACTTGACTTATTACTAAAGACTTTATGTGAAACACCACACTATTGGCCACACATATCAGGGACTTCAATCTTCTTCAAGGAACATGCCATGCTTCTCAGAACATCTCCAAGATCATGCGCAAGATGAGCAGATCATTCGGTCGGCCATGATTGGGAAGAACATCATTTCCCGAAAGCAAATCTTCATTACGAGCTCAATCTTCAATGCGGACCGCCAACACAAACTGGATACAATCTAGAGACCTCCACAAGCTTGCCTGAATCACAAAGAACATCCACACTACTTCTTCTTATTGAAATCATTCACATCATCCAGAACCTCAAGAATACAGTCTGTCATCACCGTCACATTAGAATACATGCTTGTGGACCTCCAAACCATGAACCAATTGAGTTATCAATTCACATTGGCTTCCTAAACACCACCAAATCCATAGAACAAGATATTGTATTTCTAGATCTCACCGGACCCATTTATGTCACTCTGTCACCTCTGCACATTTGCCAGAACTAATTTTACTCATATGGCCATAACTTCTCCAAATCTTCATGCGAACCTCTCAAATCTTGACTAGATCATCTTTAGACACATATCTATGAACCCTTTGAGGTGTATTCTCTGGTCTTCATCTTAGCTGGGATCTTCTCTTCTTAGGACTTCAAAATCTTCATTGTTCTTCTTTGTTTCTGATAGGACTAATTTTCTCAATATCCTCAACACACAACTCATCCAATCCTTGACACCAATGCAATAGGAGTATGTTGACATCAATGACAACACCAGTTAGGCCCATACTTGCAACAAGGAGCAGATAGAAGTTTTGAATTGTTGAAGCAAAAATTGACTGAACAACTTGTTTTGTCATTACCAGATTTCAATAAGGTATTTCAAGTAGATTGTGATGCAAGTGGGAATGCAATAGGAGCAGTGTTAAGTCAAGAAGGTAGACCTATAGCATATTTTAGTAAGAAGTTGAATGATGCAAGGAGAAGATATTCAGTTTATGATCAAGAATTCTATGTCATAATTCAAGCCTTGAAGAAGTGGAGACATTACTTGTTGCCTAAGGAGTTTGTGTTGTATACAGATCATCAAGCTTTGCAATATTTGAACAGTCAAGGAAAGTTGAATCAGAGATATATGAGATGGGTAGAGTTCCTGCATAGTTATACTTTTGTGTTGAAGCATAGGAGTGGAAAATCAAACAAAGTTGCAGATGCATTGAGTAGAAGAAGGAACTTGTTGACAGAGATGAGAGTTGAAGTCTTGGGATTTGAGGAATTAAAGAACATGTATGAGGAAGATCTTGATTTTGCAAAATCTTGGAAAGCATGTAAGGATCCTGTTGGGACATATAGGAGTAAGTGGTTAGATTATTTCATTTAGGAAGATATGTTATTCAAAGGAAATCGGTTATGCATACCTAGGAGTTCAATGAGAGACAATTTGATCAAAGAGAAACACAGTGGTGGATTGGAAGGACATTTTGGCATTGATAAGATAGTGGCTTTGGTGAGTGAAAATTACTTTTGGCCTCAGATACATAAGGATGTTAGGAAATTTGTGCAGAGTTGTAGAGTTTGTCAAGTTGCAAAAGGGAGTAGTTAGAATACTAGATTGTACAAATCTTTGACAGTACCGGAGAGACCTTGGGAAGACATAAGCATGGATTTCATAATGGGATTGTCGAAGACACAGAGGGGACATGATTCAATATTTGTAGTGGTGGATATATTTTCAAAGATAGCACATTTCATACCTTGTAAGAAGACAACTGATGTAGTTCATGTGGCTGACCTATTTTTCAAAGAGATTGTGAGATTGCATGGATTACCTAAAAGCATAATTTCAGACAGAGATACAAGATTTCTTGGATACTTTTGGAAGACACTTTGGAAGAAGATGAATATAGATTTGAAGTTCAATTCAGCATTTCATTCACAGACTGATGGACAGACAGAGGTAGTGAATAGGAGTTTGGGAAACTTGTTGAGATGTTTATTTGGGAAGAAGGCAGGAAATTGGGATTTGATTCTATCACAAGCATAGTTTGCATATAATGATTTAGTGAATAGGAGGATTGGAAGAACACCATTTGAGATAGTAACAGGAACTAACCCTAGAGGAGTAGCAGAGTTGAGAGACATCAGTATGGAATACAAAAGGTGTGCAGAAGCAGAAGAATTTGTAGAACACATGGAGACAGTGCATAATCAGGTTAAGAAACATTTGGAAGAGATGAGCAATAAGTATAAGGAGAAAGTAGATGAGAAGAGAAGACACAAAATTTTTAGTGGGATATGAAGTGATGGTATATCCGAGAAAAGAGAGATTTCCAGTTGGGACACATAACAAGTTGAAGATGAAGAAATTTAGACCATGTAGGATACTCAAAAAATTTGATTTAGGAAATGCATATGAAGTGGAGTTATCAGAGACATTGGGTATATCACCTATTTTCAACATTGCAGACCTATATCAGTATCATGAAGTAGAGTTCAGTGACAGCCTTGAAGAAGACTTGAGGAAGTAGTTACCACAACAAGCACCGGAGCAAATTGAAGACATCTTGGACAGCAGAGTTGGATGCAACACTAGAGGAAGACAATACAAAGAATATCTTGTGAAGTGGAAAGGCAGACCGGAAGAAAACTCATCTTGGATTTTTCAGGATGAGGTAGATCGTCTTGGTTTTGTTCCAACCCTAGCAAAGTGAGGAACTCACTTTTTTCAACAACCCCAGATGTCTGATGCAGGAGCATCCTTGGTTCAAGAGCAATCTTGCATCAACCAAAACATTTGCATTCTAGTTGGTTTCTTTTCATTTTCTAATTTAGTTCAGTCAGTAGTAGTTTCTATATTTTGGTCTGCATTCTTCCGCAGTTTCATTTCAGACCTTGTGGAGTTGGACTTAGCATCTAGACACATTCATGCACATCATATCCAAATTTTAGATCATTTGGATCAGGTACCAAAAGGACATTGCTATCAAAAGATTGACTATTTTCTCATAACAGAGCATCCTAACATTCTCAGACAATCAGCTAAAGGAGAAGACCTGCGGAGCATTTTCATGACTTGAGGAGCTAAATGACACATCATTCAATGTTGTTTAGATTGTGTCCCACCTTCCATGAGATCCGCACGCTATTCCATTCATTTGCGAAGGAGTTCTATATGATTAGGTCTGACCTATCCATGTACACACGTTACAAATCTTCCTTGGAGTTTGTGACCTTCCTTGGCCGACACGGAGGAATCTTAGGTTCTGGAGATGATATATAATCATGTAATAGATGCCTAGGAAAGTAGTTAGCATAATTTACAAGTTTGATAGTTTGGGATTTCTTCTGTAAGGTGCTTCAAAGCCATATCTTGTGCATATTCTATAATTTAGGAATCAGGCCTATGAGCCCTAATTGTAAGCCCACATATTGCTGGCTAGATTGTATTTTGAATCTATGATATACTGAATGACTAAAGCTACATTTGCATTATATCCTTGAGTTGTTTCTGTTGTGTTTACTCTTGTTGCACAGTCTAGGTAGTTCACTTGTGGACCCTCCTAACCGTGACTGCACAAAGGATCCATGGCATAAAGCCATGGAAAACTACCAAAATCCTCTTTCCTCTATCAAAGACAAGATGGATGAAGGAGTTGACTTCCCTCAAACCAAATATGCATCCACCACCAAGTTGCGACAAATGATGTTTCTTACATGTATGCATAACCTTGTGAACAATACCAAGGAAGTGAAGACCGAACCCACCATCAAAGTCACCATTGTAGCTCAATCACAAGTATTAAAGGTCTAATTCCAACTACCACACATCATGGCACACTTCAGGCATGATCATCACAGCATAGGGTGAATCCTCAAAAAGTAGGTCAGGATCACTAAAAAATCTTAAAGTTATATTTTAAAAGTTCCACTTTCTAATTTTAAAACACGCTTTATGTTTAAATTCAAATTTTAGTTTAATTTTTTTACCCATATAAAAAGTTAAAATAAATATTTATAACTTGTATTATGAATATTTGTTATCTTTTTTTCTCTAAACTTAAAATATTTATCCACATTTCTTTAAAATTTATATTTAATATACACTTTTATATTAAATTAAGTTTCATATTATCATTTTATATATTTATGAATTAATTACGCCAAGCGGTGTGGCATAAAAGTGCCTCATGTTGTGAATGTGTTTAAGTTTTATTTTTCTAACAATACATGGTTGACTTTAAAATGAAAAACATAATTAAAAATAAAAATAAAAACTATAGCCAACATAATTTAAAAAATGCAAATATAACATATAAATACATATAATCTACCAACAAAAGAAACCAAATAAAATAAAATCAAACAAGAGGCGAGAAGACTAGATAAATTGCAGAGGGAAAATAAACTGTAGAGAGGAGAAGCAACAAATAATTTGAAATAGTTAACACATTTTTCTTTCAATATTATCTTTAGCTTTCTTTTTTACATATAGGTTTAAGTTTTTTAAATCTCCAACAAATACTACCAATATGTTATAGCTTTTAAATATATTTAAAAAACTTTAGATATGTAGGAATGGCATGGTTAAAATAATATATAAATCCTATATTTATTTTTATTTATAACAATATTACATGAGTGATATCAGTAATATTAGAAGAAGTTTTTTAATATTACATAAGTAATATTTATTTTTATTTCTATATATCTTTTTTTTGGCAAATTGTTGTCCAAGGGGGACATCTCCCATTATATTATGTAAAAGAAAAGTGTCACATCTTGAACCATGTGACCCCTTTTTACTATTGTTTATTATCTTGATGGTGTTACTCTATGGTTAAATTATGTAAACCTAACAGGTAAATGGTTGTAATTGATGAAAATCTAGTTACTATGATAGATTTATGTTGCTTCGGCTTATAGATTTTTGGACTGACCTATTAATGCGATTTGGAGTGCAACTGAGTGCAGGTACTAGTTGAAGACGAGAACATGACTAAGTTAGAGGTGTTTAGCCACTTGGCAAGAACTGACAATATGGAAACTAATGTTGCACACACCACGTAGACCATATAGATTCCTGTCATTCTACATGTTTAATTGGTTTCATTGCATGACTGGCATAACCTTCTTGAACTTTGTCTGGCGTGAATGTTTTGAGTGAATAAAGAAAAAATGTTTGTTTTGTTGCCTCCAGTATGTTGTGCGAACATATTATCATTGTAGTTGTCTGTTCTCTCTTTCGCTTGCTCAGATAGATAAAATGCATATTGGTCCTGTAAAACATTAAATATTTATATTTACAAAAGCTCTTGTTAAAAAGAAAAACTAGATAAGTAAAGTAAATAAGCCATGCTATAATTATGTTTTATTTCAATAGATCTTTTTTTATACTTATTTGCTAAAGTGATATTTTTATAGAATTTTAATGAATAAAATAATGCTTTGCTTAAAATAGTGTTTGGCTTAAAAAACCATATATGTGTTTATATATAAATGTATCTATGAACGTATAATACTTATGAATGATAAAGTGTTTAAATTTATAAAAGAAAACAAATTTAATTATATAAAATTATGTTGAGTGCATGTTTCAAAGCTTTCTTAAAGTAGTTATAAAGCTCACATTTTAAAAATAAAAGCATGCAAAAACTTAAGAAAGCACCATGCACTACGCCAGAGAAGGGAGAGTTAACTTTAGTAGCAAGGAGTTCTAAAATTAAAGACTCCAAAAAAAATTATATAAAGGGAAGAGAAACACAGAAGGAGAAAACACGAAAGAAACAAGACAGAGAGAGAGATTGGATCAAAGAAGAAGGAAGAAAAGAAAATGCAGGCAAGGAGAAAGACGACACTCCTCACAGAGAAAGAAAAGGGTTACCATCAGAATTAGGTAGGATCGATGAAATCTCTGGCTTGGATTTGCTTGAATTAGTTCTCTAAACCCTTTTAATAAAATGGTTCTCCTTTTTCAGCCTTTCAACAGCCTTCTATGCTATACAAATGCCTCACTTATGTCTAAGTATAAAAGAAGAGAAAAATTAGTTTCATCTTTTGTTTTTACGTCCCCTGTATTAACCAGTTCTCTAGATTGGCCTTATCAAGCAAACTGTGGCGTAGAAATACATCATCTGAGTTTTCATTTTTCTTCATCTAAAACTTGTCAATTACTGTTGCTTTTACATCAGCCTCTGTCGATCTCTAACGACTTGGATCGGCCTTTATAACTATTGCTTCCAGTCTCCTTCAAAACCAGTGCATTCTTGCGACCTACGAAGTCTAAAGTTGCTTGTTGCTAAGCATTATTTTTATATATCAATCAACCATCTTCATTTTTAGACGTGTCTCTTCCTTAAAATAGCTTTTCATATATAGAGAACATTTTCTTTTATTTGGTTACTGAGCGGCATTCCTCTTTTTCCAATGGTTACTCTTTTAGATAAACGACCTTTCTATAAGTTAAACAGCCTATCTGATATATGTTTTTAGTTAAACGGTTCTTATATTTTGTTTAAATCGACCATCTCTTGTTTAATGGCCTCCCTTAATACTTTAAGCAGTCGGTTTTAAATATTAAACGTACCTACCTGAACAATCTAATGGCCTTTCATCAACCTGTTTCATTAGTTCTCAATTGTTAATCATAGTGCCTTAACTCCCTGAATCTGCCTTTGGCTCTTATCCTAGCAGCCTCTCAATCTAGATTCGGCCCTTGAAGATCTGGTAACAGCCTGTAGATATGATTTCAACCATACATTTTTGAGACATCTAGTTTTGCCATTTAAAGATATGCCTATAGAAGTTTTCTATCTGTTAATTTTCTATTGCGTCGTATAACTTTTTTTTACTGCCTCTAGATCTTGGAAAGGTAGTTTAAAGCCTAAATTTTGCCTTACTTCTTAACTTCAGCATGTTTACTGATTAGTGTTTTTTTTTATATACATTGGTTAATCTTATATTTATAACTTATCAAACTGGTTTTGTTTTAAAAGTTTAAGTGATCGGCCTGAGGTTTTTGTGAGTGGCCATTTGGGCTAGTGCCTTCCCAAGCGGCCATCTTTTTATTTTTGAGCAGCTTTCATGGCTTTCTCTTATCAAACAACCTTTAATCTTTTAATGAATATAAGTTTGGTCTTCTTCTTATTGATTCGGCTTCTCTTCCTTAAAATTTCTTCTAGTAGTATTATTTTTTTCTGACCTCTTTGATAACTGTGTCGGCCTCATTCCATAGTCTTTAGATATATATATAACTCTTTGAATTTTTCTTGTTAAGTGTCTACATGCAATGGGTTAAGATCTATGTGAATTTCATTTTAGTACTTGATATCGTCAAAGCAATTCTCTTACACCTTGGTTACGTATAAAATAGATATAAGTTTGTAATATGGAAAAACATTAGAATAAGTTAGTCTTCGTAGTTGTTTTGGCACAATCTAATTGCCTAAGAATGCAAACTAGATACTAGGAAACAAACAAACCATGATTAATGACAAAATAGAAAACCTTGTGCATCCATACTTATGTATATTTTAGTCATATGAATACCTGCTTATGAATGTGCACTTTTACTCCTCTTGACGTTCTTGCTTTATGCTTTTATCAAAACTTGAAACACTGGAACCATTATTGTGCCCGAATCTATAGATCTTGAATCTTTCTTAAATATTATGACATATGTGTATTTGGTTTAGAATGTTTTTCTTTATTGCTCATATCTGATTCTTGAAAATGGGTACTAGGGTTAGAGTTATTTTCTTGCATATAGATATGATTCCTGAACGGACACATAGGGGGATTAGTTTTCTTTCTTGTTCTTGAATGCATGTTGGGTTGCTTTTGGGCTAGGATGCTGAATGTGGAATATTAGAGATGGCTTTTCCTCTTTTCAGGATTTGACCTTAAACTATTTTATATGCTTGGGCAAGCTGGGAATTCATTGAAATAGATGAATATTTGTCTATCAAAACTTTATTTATATATATCTCCGCCACATTTTGTTGTGAGAAATTTGCATATCATCATATAGATTTGCACTGACATCAGGTTGCATCGGGTGTTCCCTCCTGACAGTTATTTCCAAGTTGCTAGACATTTCATGCAGATCTAGGTTTCCTTCGTGTTATGAAGGAATCTGGGGGAGTGTAATTGCTTCATGGTTGGCCAGAAAAGTGCCTGAGTCATGTTCCCATCTCTCGACTTGCAGATGACCATGTGGGTCAGTGGAGGCTAGAGATATTATTTCGGATATTACTCATTGCTTGTTGCAGATTATTGTACCTTATTATTCTTATGATTACTTGTGGACTGCGTGCCAAGATGGACATTGTATATTCTTTTGTAGTGCTAATACCTGGTTAAAGCACATGTATTTGTAAGATGTATTTTCATTATTGTTGATATGATTATGGAGATTTATCTCTTTACCTAACTTGATGTAATTATGTGGTTAATTTACTTAAATAACTTTGTGTTAGTATGTGTACTTTACAAAAAAGGTTACAACCAACTCCTAACCACAGAGAGGGACCACCAAGATCCTAATACCCTCTATTATCTCTTGGAGTCTCTCAATCTAGGCAGGGGAAAGAAGATTTTCATGAAAATGGACAAAGTAAGCATAGGTTTCCATCACATTATTATGCAGACCATCCCTCAGTAGTGTGATAGCTTGTTTGATGTTTTCATATTTGAGGGCGGTTGCGGTGCAAATGGCATCACCAACCAAACCCTCAAAAGGTTCCAAAAAAGAGCAACAATCACATAAGAGGTCGCACATCAAAAATTTGGCACCACCAATCTGTTGACCACTTGTTTGCCCCAACCATAGTCGTCAGACATTCTGATGATGTTATATAAGAAGCACTCCAACAGTTTAGTTTTGTCTATATGAGCATGCCGTAGATGTTTCTCCCTGATTATGCCCCTAACCACACTATCCTCCACATCAATGTTTATAAGAAAAATCTCTCGCAACTGATCATCCACAAAACAGAAAGCATAGCTACATTTGCACCCATAGAACTTCAAGAAATCATTGCCTAGAGCGTTTGAACCAATGGCAGAACTTGCCATCCAATCCCACAATGTCGGAGAGACCAAAGGAGATAGAATAAATAACTCCATACAGTCCACCAAAAATAATCACAAAAATGATATGGCACTGGCACTTCATAAATCTGATCATGCAAAGTAATCCCAAGGTCAGATTTTCTAAGAGACCCACATCGACGCCCATACACCAACCTATCAATCCCAACAACGTCAAGTGACTCTAACTAATATGTTAGATCCCTTGACCGCCTTCAGAGGGTACCACCTAGCCCGAACAAGAAGGGGCTAAGAGAGAGCAATCCACACCAACACCTATATCACTTTCAACAATGTCAGCAAGGCCAGACCAATCCCTAAGGTGACAAGACACAATATTATCCACATCTTGGTCAGAGGCACAATTAGCCAAGATATCGGAGAAGTCCTCAAGACTAACAAGTCCAAAATTATTTCTATATATCTAACCTATATAGATTTTTAATATATTTAAAGAAGTTTAGGTTAAAATATGATAGAGATCTAACTTATAAAATAGTAAATCATGCCAAAATTAATAACAATAGGTTATAATAACAATAAAAATAGGTTATATGATAGGTTTATGAAAGTTTGTTTTTGATTGCGGTAAGCTGCAAACCAAGGTGCAGAACCCTTTAACAAAAAACCCCAATGGGCAACAAAACAGGCCCAGTAGACCATAAACAACAGACAAGAAACACACTAACAATGACCAAGCAAATTAAAGTCCATACAGAATAAACAATACCATAACTAAAAATAAACACTAGAACATAAAGGAAAACTACTGGAAAAGTTGGCTCCAATCATCCTTAAGGAAGCCATACATTTCATCATAATTCACAAAGGTCTTTGGGTTCATGCTATGATTCTTCACTTCAAGGTCCTGGAGAACCGCCAAGGTAGTGGTAGCATGATGCGTAACCTTTGAGCTCAAGATGGCCATGAATCTCATATTCTTCTCAAGGGCATCCATTCTCGTTCTTAGCTCTACTATTTCACCTTTGATCTGATTACAATTCCCACACTCTCTCTGCCCAAGAGATGTCTTCTCAACCAATTCCACATCATCCTGTTCCAGCTTTGTTTCCTCCTCATCAGTGTCATAGTAAGAATATTTTAGTTCCTCGAACAAGGTAGCCCCATCATGGAAAGTAGATTGATTCGGAGTGAGTTTGACTTCCTAAATTTCAACTTCTTCTTCAGGATTAGAAGCACTGGAATAATCCACAATTTTAATGACAGGGGTTTGCATGCCAGCCAACCTACTAGATTGATGAATACTAGGCCTCCTGGAAGCCACACCACTATTCTTCTTCATACCCACCATTTTGACAGTTCCCTTCTCCTAATATGCAACCCCCTTCACTCTCTCCTTGTCATCATTAGTGACCTTCTTATGAATTTCTTTAGGAGTAATGTCTTTAGACTCCATCTCCTCAGCTTGGGTCACAACACACTTTAGTTTTTTTGTCTTGGCTTTCTTCGAAGTCTCTGTCAAGCCACATTTCTTGCAATCCCTCTTCCTATCCCTAGAGTGAGTGGTACTATATTTTAGGTCACAAAGACCCTCAGCAACATCCTTTTGAGGGGAATTATTGAGAGAACTGGTCGGGGAGCCAACAAGGGGGAGGGTTTAACAATAGGGACCTCAGGGGTGGTCACTTAACTCTTCACAATCAGGGGAGTTTTCACAATTTTTTCTTTTTTTCTTTTTTGATCAGGACACCGGGGTTTCAATAGTATGTGCCTTAGAATCAAGGGGGGACCTAGTAGCCATGGGGGAACTCTTCACAGGGGACCTACCAACAACAAACTTAGAAGGACTGGACCCATCTTTAATAGTACGAAGTGGAAGTTTCTCACCTAATTGTTCATCATGCACGTCCTCAATCAGACAGGCCCAGATAGGTTTGGGTGGGCATAGGGCAAGGTAAAACTGGTAGAGATGTAGAATTAAGCCCTGGTGAAGGGGGACAACTATGATACTAGGGTTACTGGCATGCACATCTTTAGCAACTTTAACTGAGGATTCAAGGGAGGACAACAAATAAAATGGAAAACTAATGAGAGCTTTGTGTCTGAAATGGTTCAACAATGCAAAGTGATATTGATAAAAACATTTATAACAACCCTCAAGGGTCACATACTTCATCAATAGGAAGCATACCTTGTCCCATGGAGACATTAGACTATCTCTTTCAAATCCTCCATCCAGTCTGACTGGCTTTTCTCCTTCCTTGAAAAATAGGTTCATGCTTTCGTTATCTTGGACTTTGCTTTGTTTCTTCAATTTCTTTCCTTTACAGGATAAACCCATAGCCTGGGCTATGGTTTCCTCACTGACCTTGAATTGCACTTCACCAACCTAAACCACTCTTGAGTCCCAAGACATGGTGAGCTACATAGAAAGGTTCTCATCAAACCCGTTGAGGCACTCCAGAAAAGGGGTGATACCCCCTTCATAACAAATGCTCCATAACATGTCAGCTATGAATTCCTCATAGGAAATGGGCTCAGTTCTCACCCTGTCACCCCCCATATTAAACCTATTCCAACCCTAGTAAAGAAGCTTACACAACTGTTGCAAGAAAAACTAGAGGCTGCTAATAACTTTAGTGATCTTTCTAGATTTTATATTCGACTGAAAACCTTTGCACTTATGGTTTTTACTCCGACGGTTGTACACATAACTTGAGTTGTCCTTGCAAGTACCTTCCCATGTCAACTCATAATTACCATAATTATGATCTTTGTGTGGGAGATCATTGGAAGGAGGCACCGCTGCAATTTGAACCTACCCCATAGTCCACTTCATCAATGGCCATGTGAACCTGTTGATCTGGCAGGAGATGGTGTGGCACTTCTCTTTCCATCTCATCCTAGAAGCCGTCATATTCTCACTCATGAGACCAACCGCCCCATGCTTGAATATAATTCCCCCTCTTATCACATGATAAGGTTTGTTTTCGATTCTAAGCTTCCAATGGGTATATAGAATATACATTGAAATATATTCCACAATAGGAGAAGTCTAATTTATGATATCCATTAAGTGGGTATTGTTGCAAGTATGGGCCTAACCGGTGTTGTCATTGATGTCAACATACTCATGTTGCATTAATGAGAAGGATTGGATGAGTTGTGTGCTGAGGATATTGAGAAAATTAGTCTCAATCAGGAACTGTGAAGAACAGTGATGACAAGAAGGTAAAAGTCCCAAATAGGTCGAGGATCAGAGTATGCAGTTTAAAGGGTTTGTAGATATAAGTCTTGAGATGCTCCAGTCAAATTTTTAGAGGTCCGAAGAAGTTATGGTCACTCAAGTAGAACCGGTTCCGGTAGGTGTTCAGAGGTGACAGAGTGTCACAGATAGGTCCGGTGAGATCCGGAAGTGCATCATCCCATCCTACGGATTGGAGGGAGTGTTGAGGAAGTCTCTGAGAAGTATCAAACAGATTTTTTCTTGGTTTGGAGGTCCAGAAGCACCTATTCTTTTGTGACAGTGATGACAGACTGTGTTCTTGTAGTTCCGAATGAAGGAGAGAAGAATTCCAGAAAGCAGATGAAGTGCGGATGTTCTTGGTGACTTAGGAAAGGTTGTGGTGATCTTTGGATCGTGTCTAGTTCATGTTGGTGGTCTGCATTGAAGTTAGAGCTCGGATTTGATGAATAACCACCGGATGTTGGTGTTCTTCCTAAGACTGGCCGACCGGATGTATTACACGTCTTCCGGATGATCTATAAGTGTTTGTCGACTTAGATGAGTGTTTCTAAGTCGATGCCTTGTATAAATAAAGGATTGTGAAGTCATTCCAAAGAGTGTTGTGTGGAGATGAGAGTGTGGTAGAGAGAAGGAGAGCGAAAGGCAGAAGAGAAGTATTGGGCTTAAATGGAACTGATTCAAGCATGGTGAAGATGCTACTTTCCAGTTCAAGTATGTGATACTTAATTCTTTGTAGACAGTGTGTCTCTTGTAGGCAGTGAGCCTCTTGTGAGCAATGTGCTCGGGTAGTGAGCCCTAATTGGCATTTGCCATTTGTTTTTTCTATTCTTCTAACAGAGAATACAATCTTGGGTTAATCACCCTGTGGTTTTTTCCCTTAATCAGGTTTTCCACGTCAAAATCTTGGTGTCTTATGTGTTGATGAGTTTATGCTTTTGATTTAATTGCATTATGTTTTCATGAATGATATACTGTTAATCACTAAGTAGATTTAAGTATGGAAATTTTGGACAACTGATTCACCCCCCCTCTTAGTTGTGTGCCCTAAATCTAACAAGTATATTTTGGGCCTCTAAGCATAGGTGGTCCTTAATGTTTCTAGGGATATTATTAAAATTTCTCTAGCATCTCTTAGGATACTGATTAATCCCCGAGATGGCCATTGCATCAGCTATACCATTACCCTCCTTGTATTAGATGTCATGAATGATATTCGTGACCTACCATCCCACTCTATATTTCTCTTGAACAACATCAATAATGAGCTTCGAGTCTCCTTCTATCAGAAGGTTTTTTATACTGATGGATAAGGAAACTTTCAACCCCCATAAAAGTGCCATCTCCTTAGCAACAATGTTGGAGTTCTCTCCCAGTCCCCTGGCATAAGCAGCCACCAACTCCCCATTTGATGATCTCAGGACCCCCTCCGTGTTAAGAATAGCATGCAGAAGATATCAATTAAATGTAGAAAATCAAAGATTAAATAGAGAAATTAAAATACACAGAAATAATAGCAAGAGACAATTTTAACATGGTTCACCCAAACTCAAGCTACATCCACCAACAGAGAGTCCAAACATTATTATCCAATAAATCAAACTGATTACAACCAGCAATCTTATAACTCAACACCATTGCAATATGCTACAATAAAATATCAACCAAAACCCTAACCCTAAACCTTTTCACTTTCTCCAACCATTTTTATCAAGACTTATGGCGGTTATACAAAGTGGGTTTTTATATGTCGACCAATGGAAAAAATAACTGTCGACACCTTTATTAAATAATAGGCAATTTTTTCTTCGGGGGCGCTACAATTTTCCTTCTTCTTCCAATTCCCCTATTAATTAATTTGGGGGGAAACAAGCCAACAAAAGTGGGGAAAATTTAACCTCCGAGTATGATTGGGCTCCATATAACAACAATCTCCCACTTGGAGACTGATCAGACTCCACACCATATCATCTCACTTAGAGACTGATCATAACACCGTTGCCCCTGTAGCTCCCACTGGAAATAAGCACCCTGGACCCTGTTGTTCTAATTTTATTATTGTCAATCTTGAAGGCCAACCAAAGCTAAAGAGGAGCTCAACTTCTCCCTTGTCACTGTAAGCACCAAAATCACGCACAACCTCTATGAGGACCCCTATGATGAGCCATAATCCTTGTCACGTACATGTAAGCGTGACATAACATCCTCTCAGCAAAAATTCTCTTGGTGATGTGTCTTTTCTTCCTCCTTGTGTTGTTTACCCTTTGTTGTTTTCTCTTTCTTCACTTTCGACACTTGTCAATTTGTGTTTCCTATACTTGCGACCCTATTCCTAAGCCTTGTATACGTCTTGTAGGTGAGTTTTCACCTTTTCCCTGTGTTTTTCATCCATTCCCACCCCTAAAGGCCTTCTAGAGGTCTTCCCTAGCCATCTCCCACTTTCAGTTTTCAGTTTCATTCAACCAATCCAAATCTCCCCTATTATTTCCAGAATTCCCCTGGGAGATCCTACTTTTGCAAGTGGAGATTTGGATTTTCACACATGACTAAACTATTTTTGGAGGTAGATCCCCTCCTTTTCATCTCCTCTACCATCTCCCATCATGCACTTCCACCCATGTATCCTCCTTTGAGTTTCGCCCATGGGTTGCCCCCGGACGACCCTGACTAGTGAAAGGGGTGGCCCATGGGTGACCCTGTTGTGTTTTCAGCCACAAAAAAACTCGAGTTTCTAACTCAAAAAAAGCTCTGTTTTCACTCATTTTTCTTCCTGTTTGCATGAATTTTCATGCCAAATATAGAGTTAACTATTTCATGCACCTACACATGCATAATTAGCTCTATTTCATCTTTAATTAACAACTCATGCATTCCCATGCACTCCTTCTTCACTTATTCTTGAGTGATAAGCTTTTACTAGGTACATCACTCCAATTTTAGCCCAGATCACTCTTGAATACTCTAAGTTAAGTCTCCAATCAAATTGAGTTAATTCTTCTTCTTCACCTCTCATCCCTTCTTCTAACCTATAAATACCCCCCTCCCTCAAGCACAAAGGGAGGCAATTTCATTTGTGCACACAACTCTTGCAAGTTATTACTCTCCAAATCAACAATTCTCATGCTCATACAAGACATAGGAGTCTTTTTCTTTCGTTTGTTATCACGTTTAGCTTTTCTAAAAGCTTGTTTGCATCCATACGCTACTCACATCAAGCCACAATGCTCATCAAAGCTCTCTTTTCAAAGCTTCAAAGCTTCTTTTGCTTCCATTTTCGTCTTGTCACCAAGAGGATCACCCCGTTGCTAGAAGAGGATTCAAGGTTGCCATTACAAGGATTTCTAAGGGTAGTGGAGGCTCACACATCGCCAAGTTCTTTTATTCTTTTTTTCATTTCATAGTAATTAGATAATCAAAACTTTGCTCTTGGAAATAGTAAAATACATGTTTGCTTTTTCCTTGATAGGCTAAGTAGACTTGCATTGTTAAATTAGTTTCCCTTTCCAAAGTTCATAGATTAAAAGCAATTTCCTTTCTTAGATTAGACTAATCCATCTTATTTATAAAACAACCAAAAACATAGTTTACATTGCATTAGATAACTTCATCATAGCTTGCATACATTTTCTAATTCCTAGATTAAGAAAAAGCACTTTTGATTTCTAAAAACATAAAAAAGCACAAAAAGAAGTTTTGCATTCATTTAGGCTTGCATTCATAAAATCTAAAAAGAACAAAAACATTAGCAACATAGAATGTTCACAAACCCTTGGTCCCAACACAAGGTCAACTAGAGTCAAAGATTGGTCAAAACCCTTGATTTCATCACAATGTTAAAAAAAAGTCAACACAAAATCAAACCTTAGGTCACACAAATCCTAAGTCAAAACCCTAGGTCAAGTCAAGGTTAGTTTAAACCACCTATCTTGTGTCTCAGCCCACGAATGTGCCTTGGATTAAGAGGTGAGTGGGTGAGGGCAATCCTCGACGAGATAGAGGAGATCCACCCAAGATCGCAACAAGATCAACTAGTCATACAACAACAACAAGAATCATTTAGACAACTCCTAGTACAACAAGCATTCATCCAACAGTTTGAAAGACAACATTAACTTGAACAAAGCATCAATGAGAACAATAACCTACCCACACAACGGTGGAATATTAGAAACCTAATGCAGAGGTAAAGGTAGTGGTTGTAGAAGTTCACTCAATGAACTTAAGTCACTCAACTTTCTCCAAAAGGTTTACAAGGTGTTTCTATTTACGAGCCTCACAAGGCTGCTCTAGGAATCAACTTAGCCTAGGATCACCCTCTGGTGTCATCCACTCAGGCTACTCACCACTCACTTTGGGGAGTCACAGCTCAACCAAACTTAGAAGCATAATCCACCTTCAAGAGCTCAACACCTACTACCAATACCTCTACCAACATGGACAACAACATCCATTTAACATACACTTACCTATGACATGTAGGGAACAAGGTCACTGACCAAGAAACTACCATTCCACTCCTAACAAGACAGTGGACAGCAAACCTCTATATGACGGTCTTTTGATAGTGCCAAGAAAGCCTACTCCTTGTAGTTACTATGAACAACTAAACTGCATTAACTCTTCTATCACCAAGGATCTTCCCAACATCTACAAGGACAGGAGATCACTGACACAGTACATGCTTCTGTACTTATTCTGATAGAGACAATGATTATTTTATGACTGTCATAGAGAAACAACATTTCAAGAATGTTTGGACCTTGTAGTATATGGGAATAGACAAACCAATCCTACCCTTCTTGACTCCAAATGACCTTTACCTTTGAATACACAATAAACATTCAATGTGAACAAGCCACCATTTACTCACATACATTAGCCATACTGTGTTATGCAGGACAGAGGATAGCAATAGCAGCTTGACTGTCTTATGACAGTACTAAAATGACAGTTATATCTTGTAGCTTATGTGAACAATAAAACTAGCACTATACTCCTATATCAATAAGGATCTTCTCATCAAACTCCACATGTATCTTCAGAGGACAGGAACAATAAGAAATTGTTGACAAAATGATCAAAACTCTGCACTAAACAGGACTGTGGACAGCAATTACCATTGGCTGTCTTAAAATAGTGCCAAAAAGTAGACTATTCTCTTGTAGCCTTGAGAATGACTACACCAAGACATTTCCTTAGACCTTTGAAAGGCATTCAACATACCATACCCTTTCCAAACTACATTATGAACTTTCAACTGTCCTTCAAGCTGCAGAACTGTACTCTGTCACAAGTTAGAATAACAACAAACTGTTTCTTTCAATGAAAAAGGCCTATTCTTGAAGGTTGTAAGAGAGAAATGTATCAAAATTGCATATACCAGGCCTACCAAATAGTCATACAGTCTTGTCCTCACCACAAGACATCAAATTCACCATGTATTAACTCTTCTTCATATGACTGTCATCAGCATTTGCAATGCTACCACTGTTTCTTACTAACTAGTCACTATAAGACTAGAAAGTTACCACACCAAACACCCTGGAGAAGAGCATGCAAACTGCAAAACCATGGAAAACATAAAACCTAATCTACCTTCCTCCATCCCACCAAGAAATGGGTGACCACCTTTAGAGGACAGAGGAAGAATGGAGCATTTTGTCCAAACCCTAGCTATGGAGGGTTAAAAAACCAGTTTGCAAACAATGGATTCAAACACAGCAATAAAAATGTTTCAAAAGCTCTAAGAAGATGAAAATTAAAAGTGATTCAATCTACAACCACATTTTCTAGACCATGAACCTCTTAATGTCCGTACCAGGCCGTACAAGAAGACTGTTTTTCACAAAAAGCAGAAAAACACAGTTTTACCTTAAAAAAACTCCTCTCCTTCATTTCTTTTTGGTATGTTTATACAATACAATGTTTATAGAAAGATTTTCTAACCTTTCCCCTTCCATTTTGTCTGTACAACTGCCTATGAGAGGCAGTGAAACGTTGGAACTAGCCTTTTTTCAAAAAAACACTAAGTTTCAAAAAGAAACATTCCTATAAAATAGGTCTTATTAACATCCTCATGGACTAGTCACTCTAAATGACTAAGTCTTTATTTCAACACATCAAAATGGCTTTCAAAGCCTTAGAGGTAAACAAATAACATGAAAAACAACTAGGAAAAAAAATAACACAATGATTAAACTGTGGAGCTCCTGCACCATACTCCCCCTGTAGGAAGAACTCAAGTCCCTTAAGTTGCCAACTGTTGAAGTGTTATGCCATGCTTCAAGATATCTGCTTTAGTCATCTAGGTGGCCTCTGAATCAGGAAGATCCTTCCATTTCACCAAGTAGTCCTTATAGACACCTCTCTAAGTCTTCTTGATAACTTTGGAATCCAGAATGCACTCCAACTATAAAGGTTTGCTTGGAGGCAAATCCTTGATCCAATCAGCATCTTCAGCCACCACATCTGATCCACCTTCATTAGGCAATGGAGGTTTGAAAGGAAAAAGATCACAAACATTGAAAATTGGAGAGATACCAAGGCCATCTGGTAGCTCAATCTCATATGCATTTGGACCGAATTTGTGCACTATTTTGCATGGTCCAATCTTCTTCATCAGGAGTTTAGTTGGCTAACCCTTTTGCAACCTTTCTTTCCTTAGATATGCCATAACTAAGTCACCAACTTTAAACTGTACTTCTCTTTTCTTCAAATCTGCCTTTTCCTTGTACTTTGTGACTAATTTTTCTAGTTGTAACTTGACTTGATCATGGATTGTTTTCATGGAGGCAACAAACTCTTCACCAAGTGCACTCCTTCTATCCCAACCTTGGAGATCCTTCAGCTCAAGTGGCCCTCTTGGATGAAAGCCATAAACTATCTCAAAAGGACTTTTACCAGTGCTCCTATTCCTTGAATCATTGTAGGCATATTCAGCCTGACTGATAACCAAGTCCCATGCCAAACCATGCTGCTTTGTAAGGCACCTTAGAAGGTTTCCAAGTGACCTATTAACCACCTCAGTCTGACCATCATTTTGTGGATGGTAGGCTGATGAAAAGGACAACTGTGTGCCCAGCTTCTTCCACAAGGTCCTCCAGAAGTGACCTACAAACTTAGAATCTCTGTCAGTTACAATAGACAATGGTAAACCATGTATCCTTACTACCTCTCTGAAAAAAAGACCTGCAACATGAGATGCATCATTTGTGCATTTACATGGCACAAAATGAGCCATCTTGCTGAACCTATCAACAATGACAAACACACTATCCACCCCTCTGGCTATCCTGGGTAACCCAAGCACAAAATCCATGCTAATACTTTCCCAAGGTCTGTTGGGAATGGGAAGGGGCTGGTATAGACCTGCATTTGAAGACACACCTTTGGCTCTTTGACAGATTGCACAACTAGCTACATATTTTCCCACATCTGATTGCACCTTTGGCCAAAAATAGAACCTTGTGACTTGTTCTAGTGTCTTGTCTAAGCCAAAATGTCCTTCTAAAGAACCATTATGCTTCTCCTTGATGATATTGTCCCGCATGGAGCACTTAGGGACACATAGCAAATTGCCCTTAAACAAGAGGCCTTCCTACAAAACAAAATCTACATACTCTCCATGGAATGTGTTAGCCAAGTTCACACAGACATCATAAGCCTCTTTGAAATCAGAATCTTCTTTATACAGCTCCTTTAAATAGCCAATACCCATGCTTTCTAACTAAATTTCATGAATAAGAAGCAACCTCCTACTCAATGCATCAGCCACCTTATTAGAGACACCTCTTTTGTGCTTAATTGTGAAGGTATAAACTTGTAGCTGTTCCATCTATTTAACATGTCTATGGTTCAATTTTTCTTGACTGTTTAGAAAGCTTAAAGTATGATTGTCAGTAAACACAATAAATTCTTTGGGCAGCAAATAATGTCTCCATTTCTTAAGAGCTTGCACCATTGCATAGAGTTCTAAGTCAAAGGTAGAATACCTTTGCTTGGCTTCATTCAACTTTTCTGAAAAGAATACCACTGGATGTCCTTCTTGGCTGAGAACAGCACCAATAGCTTGCTGACTTGCATCACACTCAACAACAAATACCTTATCAAAATCAAGGAGTACTAAGGTAGGTAACTCAGCCACCTTTGTTTTCAACAACTCAAAACTATCATCAGCTCCCTTTGTCCACTGGAATCTACATTTGACTCCACCCTTGATGGTGTTGAGGATGGGAGCACTAATGTGACTGAAACCTCTGATAAACTTCCTATAGAAAGTTGCCAATCCATGGAAACTTCTCACATCTCCCACTGTTTTTGGGGTAGGCCAACTGAGAATAGCCTCAACCTTAGAGGGATCCATCTTTAAATAGCCATTAGAAATGACAAATCCCAGGTATACAAGTTCAGTTTTCATGAACTCACATTTGTCTAAGTTGATCATCAACTTGTGCTCATGCAGCTTCTCTAAGACCTGACCAACATGCTTCACATGGTCTTCCCTTGTCCTGCTGAAGATTAGTATGTCATCAAGATAAACAATAACAAATTTACCAATGAATTTAACTAATACCTCATTCATCAGGCGCATAAATGTACTTGGCACATTGCTAAGACCAAATGGCATAACAAGCCATTCATAAAGACCTTCATTGGTCTTGAAAGCAGTCTTCCATTCATCTCCCTGTCTGATCCGAATTTGATGATATCCAGATTTCAAATCAATCTTTGAGTAATAGCATGATCCTCCCAGGTAATCCAAGAGATCTTCAATCCTTGGCATTGGGAATCTGTACCTTATGGTGATCTTGTTTATGGCCTGGGAATCTGTGCATAGCCTCCACTTTCCATCCTTCTTAGGAGCAAGTACACTTGGAACTGCAAAAGGACTTAGACTCTTCCTAATCAGCCCTTTCTCTAGGAGATCTTGAATTTGCCTTGCCACCTCTTCATTTTGCTATGGAGTCAGCTTGTATGCAGCCTTGTTAGGCAATGTAGCACCAGGTATTAAGTCGATTTGATGACTAATATCCCTCATGGGTGGTAAGGAGTTGGGAACTTCCTCTACCACAAAGTCTTGATACTTATCCATAAGTTGCTGCACTTCCAATGGAATCTCCTTCTGTTTTTGATCTTGCTGATCTGATCCACTCTTGGGCTTCATGACCAAGGCATACCCCTAATTGTCATTCTCCTTCAAGATGTTTAGGAACTCATTGCCATTCACCAACATGACACTGTTGTTATTTTCCTTTCCCCTGGGCTGCTCCAACAAAGGATCCATTTTGAATGCTCTTCCATTCTTGGTGTTGACATAAGTGTTCTTCTCACCATCATGTTGAGCTTTAACATCATACTACCATGGGCGGCCAAGAAGCAGGTGACATGCATCCATAGGGATGATTTCACATAGCACTTTGTCCTTGTAGTCACCAATTGTAAATTCAACCCAAGTTTGTTCCTCCACCATGAAACTTTGGTTCTTGTTTAACCAAGAAATCTTGTGAGGACTGATATGAGGCAGCCTCTTCAACTTACACTTTTCAACCATCCACATTCTCAGTAGACCCTGAATCCACTATGATTTTACAAAGTTTCCCATAGGCTAGGCCTTGGGTTCTAAAAAGATTCTTTCTCTGAGGGGGCTCTTGCTTCAATGGCATCTTCAACATAGACCTTTTTATTATCATACTCTCTCCATCTAAAATAGGTGCAGCACTTCCCATTGGTGAATTCACACTTTCACAATCATCATCTTTCACTAACTGATTTCTCTTCCCACTGTCATGAGAGTTGCTGGCTTTCCCTGGGCATTTGTTCATTGTATGGCCAACTTGGTTGCAACCATAACATCTTCCAGTGAAGACTCCTAGTCCTCTACCTCCTCCACCATTTCTGCCTCTGTCATTATGACTTCTACCACCTCTAAAACCTCCTCTATGCTATGTTGCTGATTGTGTTTTTTGCTGACTGTTATTTTTAGTTTTGTTGAACCGTCCACGGCCAAAATTGCCTCTACCTCTTTGGTTTCTGCCACCTCTGCCTCTAGCACTTTGTTCACCCTTCCTTCTCAGCTTTTCCTCTGCTCTGGAGGCCAATAAGAAACATTCATCCATTGTCTTTGGTAACACCAAGCTTATCTCATCTTGCAGATTGTATTTCAGTCCATTCAGGTACCTAGCCACCATCCCTTTTTCATCTTCATTATGATTGGCCCTCATACTGAGTCTATGAAATTCTTTTGTGTAGGCAACCACATCCATGTCTTTTTGTCTCAAATTCTGAAATCTCCTTATGATTTGAATCTCATAGTCAGGTGGCATGAACTTGCTTCTGAGCATAGCCACCATTCTGCTCCATTTAGTGATGGAACTCTTCCCAATCTTCTCCCTCTCACTCTGCATATAGTTCCACCATACAAGTGCAAAACCTCTTAGCCTTGTCTTGGCAAACTTGACCTTTTTGCTGTCATTGAACTCCTTGTAATCAAAGAAGTTGCACTTAGCTTCTATCCAGTCGGTGAGAACATCTCCATCCAACTTGCCATGAAAAGTAGGCACATCCATCTTGGGATCACCACTATCTCCATGAGCACCCTTAAGTGCATTTAAGAAGGCTTTCTGATCTGCAGACATATCCTGCTCCAAAGGATCCTCTTCTGCCTCTATTTCTTCATTTGTGTCTGAAGAACTTCCCTCTTCTTTGGTCTTGCCCTTAGACTTCTTCTCTTCTTGCAATTTTGCTTCTTGCAATCTTGCTTCAACCATTTCTTCCACCAACTTCTTGATGGCATCTTGACTCATTGTCTTGGGAGGCATTGTACTAGCCTCTATTTCAATTTCCTCTTCTGACATACACTTGCTTCCAATCAAAATATTGGCTCTGATACCAATATGATGCAGAGGTAAAGGTAGTGGTTGTAGAAGTTCACTCAATGAACTTAAGTCACTCAACTTTCTCCAAAAGGTTTACAAGGTGTTTGTGTTTACGAGCCTCACGAGGCTGCTCTAGGAATCAACTTAGCCTAGGATCACCCTCTGGTGTCATCCACTTAGGCTACTCACCACTCACTTTGGGGAGTCACAGCTCAACCCAACTTAGAAGCACAATCCACCTTCAAGAGCTCAACACCTACTACCAATACCTCTACCAACATGGACAACAACATCCATTTAATATACACTTACCTATGACATGCAGGGAACAAGGTCATTGACCAAGAAACTACCATTCCACTCCTAACAAGACAGTGGATAGTAAACCTCTATATGACTGTCTTTTGATAGTGCCAAGAAAGCCTACTCCTTGTAGTTACTATGAACAACTAAACTGCATTAACTCTTCTATCACCAAGGATCTTCCCAACATCTACCAAGGACAGGAGATCACTGACATAGTACATGCTATTGTACTTATTCTGACAGAGACAATGACTGTTTTATGACTGTCATAGAGAAACAACATTTCAAGAATGTTTGGACCTTGTAGTATATGGGAATAGACAAACCAATCCTACCCTTCTTGACTCCAAATGACCTTTACCTTTGAATACACAATAAACATTCAATGTGAACAAGCCACCATTTACTCACATACATTAGCCATACTGTGTTATGCAGGACAGAGGACAGCAATAGCAGCTTGACTGCCCTATGACAGTACTAAAATGACAGTTATATCTTGTAGCTTATGTGAACAATAAAACTAGCATTATACTCCTATATCAATAAGGATCTTCTCATCAACTCCACATGTATCTTCAGAGGACAGGAACAATAAGAAATTGTTGACAAAATGATCAAAACTCTGCACTAAACAGGACTGTGGACAACAATTACCATTGGCTGTCTTAAAACAGTGCCAAAAAGTAGACTATTCTCTTGTAGCCTTGAGAATGACTACACCAAGACGTTTCCTTAGACCTTCAAAAGGCATTCAACATACCATACCCTTTCCAAACTGCATTATGAACTTTCAACTATCCTTCAAGCTGTAGAACCGTACTCTGTCACAAGTTAGAATAACAGCAAACTGTTTCTTTCAATGAAAAAAGGCCTATTCTTGAAGGTTGTAAGAGAGAAATGTATCAGACTTGCATATACCAGGCCTACCAAATAGTCATACAGTCTTGTCCTCACCACAAGACATCAAATTCACCATGTATTAACTCTTCTTCATAAGACTGTTTTTCACAAAAAGTAGAAAAAACACAGTTTTACCTTAAAAAAGCTCCTCTCCTTCATTTCTTTTTGGCATGTTTATACAATACAATGTTTATAGAAAGATTTTCTAACCTTTCCCCTTCCATTCTGTCCGTACAACTGCCTATGAGAGGCAGTGAAACGTTGGAACTAGCCTTTTTTCAAAAAAACACTAAGTTTCAAAAAGAAACATTCCTATAAAATAGGTCTTATTAACATCCTCATGGACTAGTCACTCTATATGACTAAGTCTTTATTTCAACACATCAAAATAGCTTTTAAAGCCTTAGAGGTAAACAAATAACATGAAAAATAACTAGGAAAAAAAACAACATAATGATTAAACTGTGGAGCTCCTGCACCAAAACCCCAACAGGAGAACAGTGACTAGTGATCCTTCGGGTCATATAGTTATCTCTACAACTACGGTCACAGAACGCTGCATCCGCACAACTGCACAACAACACAAGCCCTAGGATTGGCTAACCCCTCTTCGTAAAGTCCAGTTCTCCAACGAGCCAAATCACCCCTGTGTCTTGCCTCCTCTCAATTGGCTACTCCCACGAGAGTGATAGTGATGTGGTGGTTCACCCCGTGGAAAGGAGAAAGGGTCCATGTGCGTGCCAAAGCTGACTCAGCAGCCCCCAAGGCCATCGAGTCATGATTTTGAGTGTACAGTCACCGCCTTCATAAACATAACTGCTAGATTGTCATTTGTATTTATCTTTTCTAGCCTTAACTGTCCATCCTCCAACACCGATCGGATGAAGTGATACCTCAGTTGTATGTGTTTAGTCTTTGAATGCAAGGCAAAATTCTTTAAAAGATGTATGACACTCTAGCTGTCTGTAAACAAATAACTTTTAGCCTGTTGTTTGCCCAATTCTTCCATAAAAATTATAGCCATATCATCTCCTTGCTTGCCTTTGTTGCAACTACATACTCCACCTCTGTGGTGGATAAAGCAACCACCTTTTGTAACCTTGAGATCCAACTCACCGTTGTCCCACCTACAGTAAAGACATAACATGTAGTACTCCGCTTGGTATCAATATCCCCGGTCAAATCTAAGTCCATATAGCCTTTTAAATCAGTATTAGAGCCCCCAAAACATAAATGTTTATTGGATGTACCTCTCAAATACCTGAGAATCCATTTTACCGCATTCCAATGCTCCAATCCGGGATTACTCATATACCTACTTACAACTCCTACAACATGTGCAATTCCAGTCTCATGCATACCATGGCATATATTAAACTTCCTATAGCTGAAGCATATGGTACTTTGGACATTTTGCCTTCCTCCTCTTGTGTCTTTAGACACATCTCCTTAGTCAATTTCAAATGACTGGGCAAAGGTGTGCTGACAGCTTTTACATTCTCCATATGGAATCTCTATAACACCTTTTCAACATAATCATCTTGAGATAGAGTCAATTTTTTGTTCTTTCTGTCTCTATAAATTCGCATACCAAGGATTTGTTTCGATGCCCCCGAATTCTTCATAGAAAATGGTTTTGCTAACTGCAGTTTTAAATCACTTATGTGATCCATGTTAGACCCCACTACAAGCATGTCATCAACATATAAACATAAAATAATGTAGCTATCATTATCTAACCTCTTAAAATAAATACAATGGTCAGAATTACACCAGTTGTAGCCTTGCTCAACCATAAAACTATCAAATTTCAACTACCATTGCCGAGGTGCTTGTTTCAATCCATATAATTTTTTCTTCAATCTACACACCAGTTTCTCCTTACCTTTGACCTCAAATCCTTGTGGTTGTTCCATATATATCTCCTTCTCTAAATCACTATGAAGAAAGGTGGTTTTCACATCTAATTGTTTCAAATGCAAATCTTCAACAGCCACAATACTTAAAATAGTACGAATAGAAGTCATCTTAACAACTGGAGAAAAAATCTCATCAAAATCAATGCCCTCTTTGTGTGCAAATCCTTTTACAACTAACCTGACTTTAAATCTATTCTTACCTCCATCTTCCTCTTTAATCCTATAAACCCATTTGTTTGATAAAGCCTTTTTACTTGCAGGTAACTTACATAATTCCCAAGTCTAATTTTTCAATAAGGAGTCCATTTCTTCTTCCATTGCATGCTCCCACTGAACCTTTGTATCCACCTGCATAGCTTCATCATACCCTTCCATCTCACCAACATTTGTTAACAAAATAGAATACAAAGAGGGCTAAATTTTTTTGGGAGGTCTATTTATCCTTGTTGACCGTCTAACATTCACTAGAGTTTGTGGTATTTGTTGTTGTTGCAGAGCATGAGGAATCACTGAAACATCATTGTCTAGAGTATCATCCAGCACCACAAAATTATTTTTTTTCTTCTCATGTTGTTGCAACTGATCTTTGTACAACACCTTCTCATTGAATACAACATCTCTACTTCTCACAATTTTTAGATTTTTAAAATCCCAAAGCATATAACCAAATTCATCAACGCCATATCCAATGAAGATACACTTTTTTTTAATTTTGCATCTAGCTTGGTTCTATTTTTAGAATCTACATGTGCAAATGCTTCACATCCGAATGTTTAGAGAAAAGAATAACTCACCTTCTTACCTGTCCATGCTTCCTTTGGAATACTACAACCCAAAGGAACTAAAGGACCTCTATTAATTAAATATACAACGATATTGACAGCCTCTACCCACATGTTTAAAGGAAGTCCAACATGCAATCTCATGCTCCTTGCACGCTCCATTATTGTCCTATTCATGCACTCAAGCACTCTATTCTCCTATGGAGTCCCTAGAACCATTTTCTGCTTACAAATTCTATTAAAGGAACAATAATCCTCAAATTCTTTGTTGCAATACTCACCACCATTATCAAATCTGAGACATTTTAATCTTTTACCCGTATCATTCTCAACCAAGCTTCTCCATTTCTTAAATGTTTCAAATACATCAGATTTCTATCTAAGGAAATAAATCCAAACTTTCCTAGTTGCATCATCTATGAATGTGACATAATACTGAGGGTCATCGAAAGAAGATACCTGAGTTGGTTCCCATACATCCATATGCACAAGCTCCAATTTTTCATCTTTTTTTTGTTTCACATCCTTGAAAAACTAACTCTCTTTTATTTTCCATACACACCAACTTTTACATAAATCCATATTAATGCATTTCAGACCTGGTAACCAAGTCTGTTATGCCACAGTGTTGTCTCAGAACCTGTAACAATTGTTTCAGTCTCTGCTGCAAACCCACAGCAATTGTTCCTGAACTTGTTTAATTTTTCTCTACAACAACTAAAGTAGAAGGAACAATATGACCTGTACAAATATATAAGGTGCCTACTTTCACACTTTTTGCTACTATTAAGACACCTCTTATAACCTTCCAATTTTTATCACTAAAAGTAACTATACAACCTTCATCACCTACCTGCCCTACTGAAATTAAATTCTTACTTAGCCTTGGAGCGTGCATTACCTCTTGTAGTAGCTAACGATTCCCATTCTGCAACTTAATCTTAATTCTTCCCTTTCCAACAATCTGACAGGGTTCGTTATCTCCTAAATAAACCAACCCAAAATCCCCTTAGACATAATCAAGAAAATAACTTCTATGGGGTGTAGCATGAAATGAGGCCCCTGAATCTAAAACCCATGAATCATCAACATTATCTAGGGAAAGAATCAAAGCATCATCTTCATATTTATTACTTACCACATTTGCCTCCTTATTTCCTTTTTGTTTGTCTCCTTTATTCTTCCAAGACCAGCAATCTTTCTTTAGATGACCCAGTTTCCCATAATACCAACAATCCTTCTTTCATCTAGATTGGGACCTCTCTTCCTTTGATTTTCCTCATGACTTCCCATGACCTCCAGAACATTTTCCTCCCTCCTTTGATCTACCCTGCTTTCTGCATTCAAAACACTACCTAATGTGGATGTTCCACCTGAGTTTTTCCTATGAATTTCCTCACTCAGAATAACATTAACAACATTATCAAATTTCAGCGTATTTGAACTAGAAATAGAGTTACTAACCACCATTACCAAACTATTCTAGCTTTTAGGCAAAGAACATAATATCAAGAGAGCTCTAACTTCATCGAAATTTATATTTACAGAAGTCAATTGACTAATAACTATGTTAAACAAGCATTTAAATGATCAGTAACTAATCCACCTTCTACCATTTTCATATTAAATAAATGCTTCATAAGAATTACCTTATTCGAAGTGGAAGGCTTTTCATATAACTTTGCCAATGTCTGCATCAACTAATCCATTGTCTTTGCTTTTGAAATATTGAATGCCACCAATGGCACTAGGCACAAACGAATGCTTCCCATTGCTTTTATGTCCAGAAGTTCCCAATCCCCATCAGTCATTGCTGTCGATTTCTTGGTTTTCCCTTGCAACGATCTCCATAAATCTTTCTGATAGAGATAATCCTCCATCTACATCTTCTATATTGATAGTTTTGCCCATTGAATTTATCTACCTTCAATTTACCCTCATCTACCATTACTCTGACTTAACCGTGAGACTCTCACTCAACTGTGAGACCTTCCTACAGAGGATAATCGAACACAATCCATTCTGATACCACTTGTTAGGAATAGCATGTAGAAGATATCAATTAAATGCAGATAATCAAAGATTAAATAGAGAAATTAAAATACACAGAAATAACAACGAGAGATAATTTTAACGTGGTTCACCCAAACTCGGGCTACATCCACCAATAGAGAGTCCAAATATTATTATCTAGCAAATCGAACTAATTACAACTAGCAATCTTACAACTCAACACTACTACAATAGAATATCAACGAAAACCCTAACCCTAAACCTTTTCACCTTCTCCAGCCCTTTTTATCAAGACTTATGGTGGTTATACAAAATGGGTTTTTATATTTTGGCCAATGGAAAAAATAATTGTTGACACCTTTATTAAATAATAGGTAGTTTTTGCTTCAGGCACGCTGCAATTTTTCCTTCTTCCATTTCCCCGTTAATTAATTTGGGTAGAAAACGCGCTGACAAAAGTGGGGAAAATTTAACCTCTGAGTCTGATTGGACTCTATATAACAATACTCCCCACTGGCAACCCCCGAGTTCCCCTTAGCAGCCCCATCAAAGTTAAGTTTCGCCCATCCTTTCCCAGGGGGTCCATTTAGTATTTCTACGGGCAAGCTTTTTAGTATTATCCACCTTGCAGATGTGGAGTGGAACATGCCATTTTCTAAAGATATTGATTTCTTCATTCTTGGGATGGGTCTCTACAGCTTTCAAAGTGTTGTTGGAGACATTTTCAGCCAGTAACTTGGAACATATACAAAAAACTTCTTTAGCAGACTTAGAGTTGTCCCTAAAGATCCTATTTTTGTTCTCCTTCCATAGACCCCAAGCAAGAAGAGTGGGGATTTGATACCGCAACTCCTTACAAATAGGGTGGGAGAAAGATGTAGTCCAGTTATTTATGAAAGAGGTCAAATCTTGATTTATGCTCCAATAGATACCAAGGTTTTGGTAGGCCAAACTCCATACCTCCCTAGAAAACTCACAATGGAGTAGGAGGTGAGAGACAAATTCCTCCTTCTAACAAAGAGCAAATCTGTTAGGAATTTGGAACCCTCTGATTTTCAGGTTATCAAGGGTTAGGATCATGTTAAGTATAGCAAGCCACCAAAAGAAGTTCACCTTAGGAATAAGATTATGGTTCTACACCTTTCTCCAGAAGCTATCATCCTCAGCTGAGTCTAACGGTAGACTGTAAGCTAATTTAATAGTAAAGGTACCCATTTTATCTTTGGCCCAAAGAAGTTCGTCCATAGAAGGGAATAAAGGGATTTTGTACCTTTGGAGGTCTTGTTGCAGCTCATCAACAATTTGGGAAAGGTCTCTGTACCCCTGACAGCAGTCCGACAGTTGTTGCCACTAGAGAACTCCATCCTCATACAGCATATAATCAAAGGCCAAAGTCCCAAAAAAGCTGGTGGCCAAATTAGCAACTCTTAAAATTCTGAATACTAGAAAGAGGTTGATCCTTCAGCCAGTTATCTTCCCAGAATCTAATAACTCTCCCATTGCCCAGTTTCCATTGTATCCCCTTCTGAAGGAGGGCTCTAGCTTTAAGGACATTGTTCCATATTACAGATCTCTTGGGGATTCTAGTGGTAGCAAGAAACTGATAGGGAGCCTCGTTAGAAAGATATTTAGCTCTCATCATGCCACACCAGTCCTTACTGTTGTTAGAAAGTTCCAGCCAACCTTCGCTATTAGAGCTTTATTAGTCAAGTGAATTTTCCTTAACCCCAGATCTCCTTTGAGTTTAGGTTGTAACTTTTAAATAAATTTTATAAAGTTTATATGTAGAGATGGTTAAAATGATATATTTGGGTTAAAGTAATATTAGAATAAGTAATAAGATCTATGTAATATTCTTTTGTTTTTAATTTATATAGATGTAACTTACAAAAAAAGGTTAAAGCAAAATATTGTTTTGCTTTTTTTTTTTTAACAAATAATATTTGACATAAGGGAAGTTTAGAGTAATATTAATCATTAATATTTTCAATTCTTCTTTTTCTTTATTTTTTAAATAAATAATATTTCACAAAAAGAATTGGAAATATTGTTTTTATAATATTATATGGCCAAATTTTGAAAAAATAATACACCTAAATTAAACTAAACTAGCATACCTATCTTTAAAACCATCTATGTAATCCTAAAGATATGTATGCTATATTTATAATTTTATATTATATATTATATATTATATAGAACCTCAACAATAATTATAATTATATATATATATATATATGAAGCTTATTTGATTTTATAAATATTTTATTCTATTTTAAATGGTTGTTGGAATTTTTTAAATATAAAACAATAATTTTAAAAAAATTAAATAATATATGTTATATAATATATATTAATATTAAAAATAAATTTTCAATGGCGAGCGACAGCGGGAGTGGGAGTGGGAGTGGGAGCGGTTGTGGGGTGGAGGCCAGTGAGGAAGATGGTGAGGCTGCAGACGATGAAGACCCAGATGGGGGGGATTAGTCCTCAGGTTAGCAATCTCTTTTAGGACTGAGAGGAGGCCTCAGCTTTGTGGAGCTTCTGGCCCTGGTTTTGTCGTTGGTGGTGGTTGTGGGGAAGAGATGTTTTGGGAGGTCTTGGCGAGGGCCTTGGTGGAGGCTTGGTAAGATGTTTCAGCCTCTATGGAGGCTAGGTGGAGGAAGCGGCCTTGGAGAGTCTCTGTCGGTGGTGGCAAACTCTGGTAGGGGACCCGTGTGGATTGCCTATTGATGATTCCACAACTTGAATATGGCTCTATCGGTGGGTCTGAAGGGGCATTAGGACTGGGAGCTAGTCCTGGTGGTGCCTGGCTAAGGTTATCTGAATGGCCTTAGACAAGACACGGGAGCTTTGGCTCCCCTACAGTTGAGGGGAGTTGCCTTTCTCCTTAGCTGCATTTTGTGCAGAGGGCGTGGAAGAGTTGGTGCGGCAGAGGTGGGGCTCTGGGTGAAGATTTGAGAGATTTTACTAGACCTGGCAATGGTCCTGATGAAGCTAGAATCGTCAAGTCTTAATCTTGACATCTTTGGTTCTATTTAATGCTTCAGTTATTGATGGTTTTCGATCCATCTACAGTGTTGGCCGTTACTCTCATGGCGATCTTTCTTTTCTGGAGCCTCCCCTGTCCGAGATCTAGATGTTGCTGCAGATGGGGGTGTGAGTGTTGCTTTGGTTGCAACGTTGTTGGTAGAGCTGGTGTTGGGCAAAGTTCTGGTGGTGGGGGTGGAGATGGTAAGGACTGGGCAGGATGTTTTGCGGTGCCTAATTCAAAATAGCGGTTGCGGACTTGGTGGTGTGTTGGTCAAAGTGCCAATTTCAAACTTGGCATTTATGAAATCTTTTTTTGCAAATGAGGTCTGGACAAACTCTTGTCCTTCTCTGTCCTCATAACGAGCAGATCTTCGGTAAGCACGCTGAAGTTTTTTATGATTGTCAGCTACATCTGCAGTATTTGCAGAGCTCTTTGGGGGATGAACCTTTGGGATCCTCTTGCCAGTAGTCCTGCCACATTGGGAGCTTGTTGCTTGCCCAAATGGCATGTCATTTGCATTTTGCTTTCCAACTCATGATTTGCATTGTATGTCCGTATGGACCTTTTTGGTTTCCGCTATTTTTGGCAACCTCTTTTTGGCCTCTGTGCCCATCTGTGCTTGGTCTGGGCCTCTCTTTGTACCTTTGCTTTTTATCATCAATATAATTTCCGACTCTGCCATTTATCGACCAAATATATATATAAAGTGCATTGGTGCATATTAAAAAATAAAATTAAAAAAGTTAGAGCTTCTTGAATTTTATTTTATTTTATATGCAGTTAATTTTTTTATCTTAGTATATACACATATATATTATTTATAATTTTAAAAAAAGTATAATAAAAAAGATTTGGTCAAATATTTTTTAGATTTGAAAGCACAATAATTTGTATAATATAACTTACAATTATAAAGCTAAAAATTAAAAATTAAAAAATTAAAAACTTTATTTTTTTAAGAAGATATTGACATGGAATAGATATGTAGAGTCAATTTGACTTAGTGGATTTTAGAAAGTTTAATATAATAAAATAAATGATGTCACCCTAATGTCACACTGATATACTTAAATTATGAAAATATGGAGATATTCATATAAAATGGGCTTCCATGAATAAATGGGGGATGACATCATCAGAATACAACTAGTTAAAAAACACCACACACTTAGAGACATATGAGCATGGATATTGTTTTAAGTCTAATGTTCTGAATTCATGCAGGCTTAGACGCAATGCTCATTTTTATATTTGTGAGAGCCTGTAGTTGTACAAATGTCGTTTAGGCCGCGCCACATCTATAAGAATTAGGTATGTGAATTAGAATCAGCGAATATTTTGGGGAAATAGGGCACAAAATACAAAGGGAAGGCATGCATGGCGCATCAGTAATGACAGAATGAAATAGCATGCAAGGTGGATTTATGGCAATGGTTATGGAGCGCAGACTTGGCAAAGATTTAGTGGACTCACATGTATGCAGAGATTTCTCTAAATGGCAATAGAGATAGAGAACAATAAGACAAAGCTTCCTGGCAATATTGTAGCTTGCATTTCAAAATGGCACTGTTTTTCATGGCTAATTTTCTCCCTTTGATTTCCTTGGGTACAATTTTGTCAAAGGTAAACTGAATTTGAAAGTATTGTAACTTCAATTTTTGTTGAAGAATGGGATAATTTTTAAAAACCATGAAATTTTGGTATGAAGAAGTCTGTCTGCAATGGATTTATGTTTGTTTGCGGGAAGCGTTTGCAATGAGGCTAATTAATGAATGCTGGTTTGTACTGTTTGGTTATAAGTTCCAGTCCCATGAATTCATGCTTTCTACTCTATTTAGAAGACGCGGTACCCGAGAACTACATGTGGGTGCAGCGAAATCACGAGAATAACTATTTAGGGTTTTTATTAAACAAACCAAAAATGTACGCGTGAGGCTGGTACGGGAGTTCTGCTCAGGTGCTAAATGGACAAAACACTTAATGGGTTTGTAGTACACTATTTGTATAAAGGAGAATTGCTGACCAGTCAAGACACATTTGAACTGAAGTAATAGGAATTTAAAGCTTTATGTGGGTACAATTTTTAGAGATAGGTTTATTGGTTGTTTGTTTCAGTTAGGTTTAAAGTTCTAATAAATTATTGACAGGGGGAGAGGATTTAGTAGTTGAGCACCTAATTTAACACCTCTTAAAATTAAATGAGGTAATTTTGGATTATTCCCAATTATTTGGCAAGACCCCTACTTATAACAAAAGTTTCAGGCCCCACATTCCATAATTTGTTTTGCTGTTCACCAATGTGACATCATATGATTTGTTGCTTTTAGATCTAAAGAAAACATTTCAATCAATTATAAATAGTTCGGTCAACACTAACGACTTTGAAGTCACAACTACTAGCACTGTACTATTTACTAGCACTAGCACTTGCACTTGCACTCATAGGAGGTTCAAGGAACACGCATCTTTGAAGTCACAACTACTAGCACTAGCACTTGCACTCATAGGAGGTTCAAGGAATACACCGATAGGAACAACGAAATTAGAATTTAGAGGATTTACTGCTACTAACAATGAGAACAACGAATTTAGAATTTAGAGGATTTATTGCTACTAACAATGAGAACAATGAGAATTAAACACTTTTACTCGTATTACTTTAGATACTAGTCCAAAGAATACGGATGAATAGATCATATACCTAAAGTTTCGGTTCTAGTCCAAACAATACGGATGAATAGATCATATACCTAAAGTTTCAGTTCTCTCTATTGTCATTCACCAATATGTTAAGAACGCAATTTCATGGAGGGGCTCAAGAACTATTTCATGGAGTAGGGGTCTTATGAGACATTTTTTGTTACAAGATAAATTAGAATCTTTTCTAAGTAAATATAAACCCCTATTTTAAGTTTTCAGGTTTAAGGAAGTAGGGGTCCTATGAGACATTTTTTGATACAAAATAAATTAGAATCTTTTCTAATTAAATATAAACCCCTATTTTAAATTTTCAGGTTTAAGGATTATGTTTGGAGTGGGGCTGGAAATTTCATCCACTAGCTTCAAGATTTGCCTGCTTTAACTTTGGAGGAAAAAATTCTTGTTCAGCCAGGAGCTTCCTATAAAATTTCAGCTAAATTATTTAGCATTAACTATACCCCTTCTATAAGAAGACCACAGACCAAAACCAAAAATATGGAAGGATAAGAAGGAAAAAACAGAACACTTCTCCATATAACACAATGTCTAAAAAAATAAAATCTGCCTGCAAAAATAAATACTGACCCCTTCTATAAGAAGACCACAGACCACAGACCAAGTTTGAAAAGAAAATATGAGATACACCTCACCTAGACCAAAACCAAAACCAAAAATATGGAAGGATAAGAAGGAAAAAACAAAACACTTCTCCATATAACACAATGTTCAAAAAAATAAAATCTGCCTGCAAAACTAAATACTGACAACATATTTGTACAGATTTTATATTTGAAAAAATTGCATTATTTATTGGCGAAAGATAAAAATAGGAGCAGATAAATTGCAAGCAGTGCCTTCTGCATGTGACAATTAGGAATTCAATTTAATTCTGACATGATGTATTGTTTTTTATTTTATTTCTAAAATTTGGAGGAATGAATCAGACAACAATAAGACTGTTTATGTACAGAAAAGTCATAGCAATCAATCAGTGGAAAGTTAAATTGAGTATATATAGTTTATGAAAACTTCTGTTAAATTTTATTTATTACAGTTTTTTATCAAATTATTTAATTTTTTATTCTGATATTGAAGTGTAAATATACATATCCAACCGATACATAAGCAAGCAAGAACTAATAAGAACATACCTTAATTGCAATTTTCAATAAGAGATGAAAATATTTCTGCATGTGTCATATACATTCTCGATGAAACCATACATGAGTCCAACCACAGTGAAAGTTTATCTCCATCTAGAAATTAAGTTCGAGTCAATACAAATAGGCTAATAGCACTTATGTCCAAATGCCAATTTGTCCATAAAAGTGCATAATATGCAACAAATTCCATAAAGGAATAGATTATTTGCAATATTCGCCAGGTAAATAGCTACTTCAATATCGTACCATAGTTCTGCCAGAGATATCATCCTACCTAGTACATAAGCTACTTTAAAATATCATTCTACATAAGCTATGATTACCAATATATGGCAGGTACATAAGCTACTTTAAAATATCTTATCATAGTTATGATTACTGGAGCACGAGGCATCCTTCAGTCACCCGCATGGGATCATTACGGTTACTCTCTAATGACTGGAACATAGTAACCTCATCTTCCACCATATTTGCTGCTTTATGAACTGAGTTTTCTTCTTCTTCTTCTTCTTGTGGCCCCTTTTCACTGCCTGCTGCTGCTTCCAAGATATAAGCTTTCACTTCTTCAAATCTTTCTTCTGTCAGAGAGACTTCGGCGAGTAGTCTCCATGCATAGTCCTCGGAAGCCCTTTCAAAATCTTCCTTCCTCTTCAAAACCATGTGTCCGCTGATTTCCCACACAGCGGGATTGACTTGAGTGTCTAATATCTCCTGTTCCACTTCGCCTAAAGCCTGTTTTTCTGCATAGCACTGGAAACATAAACAGAACAAATATCACAACGATTCTCTAAAATTTAAAGTACAGAAATTACACAAACTAGGAACACCATATGTTACAGCATGCTTGAGGAAAAGGCTAATTAACCACTGCCAGTAATGATACCTGAGGAAACATAAAAACTCGTTTGCCACAATCTGCTATTAGTACGTTGTAGGGAATATTGTTCTCTTGAAGGCAGATGCAAGAGTTGGCAACAGCATCAGAAAGGTCCTCCAGTTTATTACCTCCTTCAAAAACCAGACCCCTCACAGGATAATTGCAGAGCTCAAAAATCTTTACCCCACTTTTCTCAGACTTCCATGGAACTCTCTTTGTGGGTGCTTTCTCCACAGGGAAAGGCAGGGCCATGTAATAAGCCTGCCATAATAATTCAATATGTCGAATTAATTTAGTTATCCTACAATACTCTTTAATAATTTGCTTAGGCCAAATTCCATAAACGATATGTCTATTTTCTTGTTGGTATAGATCAAATGTCTATCTTCTTCGCTGCTATACTCCAAAAGCATGTAATGAGTGATACTTCCCTATAATGTTTAACAACAAAAGTGCTTATACCTGGAAGTGCAGGTGATTGATGGTAGCGAAAGCCCCCAAGCTGTTGTACCCAAGACGAAAAGCTGGGCTGGCAGCTTCAGCAGCCATGTGCATAGCTAAGAGAAAGCTATCAGGGTCGATGCACTGAGGCAAGCAGTCCAGCACTCGAGGAACGAGGAGAACATGTCCATATTCAATTGGACTCACCTGTGGTAGGACAAACATGGTCAATCAGCTTCCCCTTTCGAAACAGAAAACACTTGCAACACTGCATTATAATGAAAGCAATCCTATCATGACCATTAATTTGGCTTACATTGATAGCAATAACATTGGGACTGTCCAAGACGGGGGCTTTGTCTAAATACTGAACTTTATTTTCCTCACTCTCTTCAAAACGGAAAAGCACCTCCTCTTGGCCTACTTTAGTGAAGTTGAATTTCTTGGGATCAAAAGGCTGCAGCACCTTGTCCACTCGAAATTCAGTGGGACGTTTTTTCAGATGACGTCCTTCATTCAACTGAGCAATGAAGCCACTTTTGCCAGGAATAACCTACATCATGCCCATATAATTGACTTCATATTCTTATTTCCACTAAGAACAAGAAAAGTACACCTAAGATTGGGTCAGAGGATCACACCATAAAGAATAAATATTTCTTGAGAGAACTTCTAACGTTCTACAAAGGATATATTCAAGCTGAATTGAACCAATCATTTGAACAATCATCCAACCTTGGTTTCACAGGTGGTAACATCATAGCGGAACAAACCCTTCCCCATCCTGTCCTCCCACTGCAAACACACCACAAGAAATAGTAACCACCATGATCGGCACACAAACTATCATGACTATCACGAAGTCTACTAAAACAGATAACCTTGTGTTGTTTTATTCTTCACTAAATAAAAAATAGAAGGTTCATCTTATTTCTTACCTGTCCAAGGAGGAGAGAATCAAGGAAAGAGACGTCTTCTCCAGGGGCATTGTCCTCTGTATTCTTTTCACCGGTAAGAAGGGCGTTCCTTCTCTTGAAAGTATACAAAGGCAACTTTGACCCTGAAATCAACTCCAATTGTTAGACTAACAACTCACAGACCCAGGTCACTGTGAATATAGAACATTCAAATTATGTAATACTAAAAACTAATCTACAAAAGTGAAATTTTAAGCTATATGCTTCCAGTTTCGAAAAAGATCAATTTAATCATTACAATCACAATTCTTCAGAAAACGAACAAAATATGGGTTTCATGGCACTGAAAATTCCAAATAGAAAAAAGATCTGTAGTAATTTGCATAAGGAAAAGAGTTGTCCTCCTAACCAATTGAACGGAACTTACTAAAACAGAAATCAAACTCTGTTCTTAGATTAAAAACTAAAATAGGCCGCATTTAGAACCCATGAACAATACCCACAGGCGAAAGCCACTTTTAGACACTCACATTCAAATCGCCCAAAAGAGTGCCCTACTTTGAACGCAGATAAGACCCTACTCTTGACTCCCACCAAAATAAAATCCTGAGTCAAATCCGATCTTCAAACTAACATGCAAAAACTACAAGATCTCGATTTTTCTCCTAAAACAAATTTAGCCAAACTAACAAAATTCTAACAGTAAATAAAAGGCACCAGCTTTAGGGTTTAGGATAGTCCACAAATTTAGCAAATTTAGCAAAACTAACAAAATTCTGACAGAAAATAAAAGGCAGCAGCTTTAGAGTTTAGGATTATCCGCATTCTGCCACGTCTATGATCCCAAGAATGGAAATTTACAACGAAGAAAACTGTCGCAATAGGTTGCCCACAAAGCAGCTTACTACCGATTTAGCTCTAAAAAGAAACCATCTTTCTGAAGAATTCCTATTTGCAAACTCAAACCCTAACAGAGATAATCGAAGAAAATATACGATCAAAGTTCAATCGTCAAAATCTGCAGACTAAGTCTTTACAAAGACAAAACTTGCCGACAAAAACTCAATCCTAAAACAGAAAAACGAAAACCCCCAAAATGAAAAAAAAAAACTGTAGGAAAGTTTTACCTGGAACACAGCACTGGCCCAAACAGTTGCGGCCGCATCCAAGCCCTTCCAACCCCTCCTGGTAAAGCGAAACAACAGTCGGGCACCTCTTTATGGTCAACATGACGATGACGATAACGATGACGATGACGATGATGATGACGGTAGATTAACTAGCAATATACAGAACAAAAAGCTTCCTACTTTTCCCAAATTCTTCTTCCCGGTGAAAGACGAAGAAAAAGGGGAAGGGAAACGGAAAGGAAAAGTCCTCCTCCGGCAAGAAAGAGAAGATCAGAAGGGCTGCCGCCTTCAGAGGGCAGAGCTCCCCTCCCTCCGTGTGGCGAAGGACTTCTCTCTAGTGCACCCGCTGCGTTCTTGCTTCGTATATTCCACCTTCTGTCATCGAGACGGAATCGCAAAATACGTTTAATAGCCGTGATGCCACAACTTGACAGACCGGATTTCTCCTTGTGTAGACTTATTTTCGGCTCTCCGACTCCTTAACCTCAACCAAATCCTTGTTAACCCCTCCAGAGCTGCTTTGTAAAAACCCCACACTCTCTCAATCTCTCTCTCTCCCTTTGTATGTCTCTGTGTTCTGGACGCGATTCTCATACAACTCTTCTTACGATTTTCATACAAACACTTATAAAACCTAGAATGACAATTGCAATTGCTTAGCAGAATGCCCCTTTCTAACCTCTTCGCCTCCTTTATATAGCCGAGTGGCGTGCAAGTTTAACCCTGGAGGTAACTTTGAGGGTAAGTGGAGAGAGTACGGTGGAGAAAGGACGAAAGCGGCGGAGGAAGGAGGGAGGAAACTTCCCCAAGGGGATAATGAATATCCCCTTGGTTTCGGTCAAACGGTTTCCTGCCCAAGATTCCCTTTTGTCTATTTTACAAGCAGAATATTCCAAGATTTTTTTGTTTGCTTGTCCCGATGCGCTTTGTTTTCCTAGCCGTGGCCCCTCGGCGGGCAGCCAGTAGTTTTGGAAGTGACCGAGCGCAAGACATGAAAGAAAGGAACTACACATCCGTCCCTTCCTTACGATAAGCTTATCCTCCTCCGTAGGGAGGAGGAATCCGTAATTGGTCTGTGTCGTGAGTCGTGAGTCGTGAGTCGTGACTCTTGCTGCCACGAATGTGCATGTGGGTAAGAACAGGCCAAGCTCACCTGTTTCATGCCTGCCTACAATTTCCACCCTCCCTAGGGCCCACAACTTGAAAGTTGCAAGGATTTCCATCCATAAAATCACTTAGATAAGAAAAATCTTTAAACACCTTCACATTACTGTTGTACGAACGATGTACATGCACTCCAAGCTCTTCAATGAATCCACATCTTATATTGTCCTTTTATTGGAGTCCCTTTAGTGAAATGAAATGAGAGTTTTAAATGATGTCCACCGGACCATCCAAACTTTTCAATGAATCTACACTTTATATTGTCCTATTATTTGAGCTCCTTTAGTGAAATGAAATGAAAGTTTTTAATGATGTCTACGAGATCATCCAAGTTTTTCAATGAATCTACACCTTATATTGTCCTATTATTGGAGCCCCTTTAGTGAAATGAAATGAAGGTTTTAAATGATGTCCACGAGACCATCCAAGCTCTTCAATGAATCTACACCTTATATTGTCCTCTTATTGGAGCCCCTTTAGTGAAATGAAATGAAAGTTTTTAATGATGTCCACGAGACCGTCCAAGCTCTTCGATGAATCTACACCTTATATTGTCCTCTTATTGGAGCCCTTTTAGTGAAATGAAATTGAAAGTTTTTTAATGATGTACACGAGACCATGTAATCTATGGGACTCGGAATCAAAACAAAACTACCCAAAACAAATGTACCAACAAGTGGCCACACCGCTACTTCTAGTTGTTCTCTATTTCTTTGTTGATCTTCGTTCTTCTATTATGAATTTTGAATGCCCTTAGATGAAGGCCAGATCGCTACTTTTGGTAGTTCTCTATTTCTTTGTCGATCTTTGTTCTTCTACTATGAATTCTGGATGCCCTTAGATGAAGGTCACATCGCTACTTATGGTTGTTCTCTATTTCTTCGCTAATCTTCGTTCTTCTACTATGAATTTTGAATGCCCTTAGATGAAGGCCACATCGCTACTTCTGGGTTTTCTCCATTTCTTTGCTAATCTCCGTTCTTCTACTATGAATTCTAAATACCCTTAGATGAAGGCCACATCGCTACTTCCAGTTGTTCTCTATTTCTTTGTTGGTCTTCGTTCTTCTACTATGAATTCTGAATGCCCTTAGATGAAGGCCATGTCGCTACTTCTGGTTGTTCTCTATTTCTTTGCTAACATTCGTTCTTTTGTTATGAATTATGAATGCACTTAGATGAAGTCGGTGGTCTTGTGGAGGGGGGCTTTCCAAGAAATTTCAACAAGTACATTTGAGATTTTTTAAGAGCTTTCACAACTAGGGGGTCTCATGGATATTATAGTACCGAGCAAGTTTAAAATTTTATGTTTCAAAATTTTACCAACAAATGTTTTTTTAAGAAATTAAAGAATTTTTTGTCCAAAAGTATCCTATAAATTTGTAGATGGATGACATGTGGCAGCAAAATCTCCTAAAGCTAATGGGGGAAGTTTCTAGTCCATCATATATGCATTCTCTAAAAATCTAAAGTTTCTGTCCAAAATTTTATGTTTCAAAATTTTACCAATAAATGTTTTTTTAAGAAATTAAAGAATTTTCTGTCCAAAAGTATCCTATAAATTTGTAGATGGATGACATGTGGCAACAAAATCTCCTAAAGCTAATGGGGGAAGTTTCCAGTCCATCATATATGCATTCTCTAAAAGTCTAAAGTTTCAAAAGTAGGGGCTCTTATTTTTCCTAAGCAAGATTCTAATTTATCCTAGAGCAATTTTCTAGAAAGAATTTTCTGTCCAAAAATTATCCCTAAAAATTTGTAGATGAATGACATGTGGCAGCCAAATCTCCTAAAGCTAATGCAGGAAGTTTCTAGCCCCATCGTATAGGCATTATCTAAAAATCTAAAGTTTAAAAAGTAGGGGCTCCTATTTTTCCTAAGCAAGTTTCTAATTTATCCTATAGCAATTTTTATTTTGTCTCATGAGACCCCTTACTCCATGAAAATAGTTCTTGAAGCGGGCTCCATGAGACCACTTTTTAAGATTATAAACACACTTGAAGGGGGCTAGGTTCTCTCTTGGCTCCACTACATGTTTTGTTTGTTCTATGTCTCTAACTTTTGGTAACCACCAATTATTCATTTTGTCTTCTCATGTGAACTTATTCCTTGTTTGTTTTGTAATTGTTTTGGCTATATTTTAAGATATGTCAATCTAGCATTTAATTAGGATCAATTAGGCACCAAAGCTAATATATTATGGAAACCATCTCTCCATTTGATCATTTTAGCCTCCATTGTACACATCATGATCCATCCACTTACACATCTTGGATCCTATCTCTACATTTAAATTCACTTCCCACTAATTATATACTAGTTCAATTTGATTTAACCACCCTCTTTATGGCAGGGTCCTCCACTCTCCCATTCGTCCCTTATGTTTATTGTGTGGAACCTTGTTATGTAATGGCCATATAGTGGCCTTGTTGTGGGTTTATGTTGGGTAGTCTTTTATTTGTGGTGGGGAGTGATCTATGCAGGAGGGTTGTCATATAGGAGGTAGATTTTTAGTGGTGCTAGGGAATTGGTCTTTAAGGGAGTGTTAAAAAAGATTTATGTATTGGGTGCTCATTATTTTTGTATCTATTTATTATAATGAACAAAGGAAACTCTATGGTATTTTCTTCTAGTATAACCTAAGTATGATTCTTCCTCAGTTTTTTCCCTGCATTTTTTGGTATTGTTTTTAGTCTTGAGCATGAATTATAGGAACTGTATCATTTAGAATGCCACCTAGATAATTTTGTGGGTGAGTCATAATCCAATGTGACACATGAATCATCCTCCTTGCTAAAGGCAGCCTTCCAATCACTCTCGCTCATGTGGCAAGAGCCTATCAAGCGGAGATGGGACCGAGGGGTTGTCCTACTCTTTTTCTTTAGGGAATAGGATATCGCAGATGGCGATTGGGTTTCATGCTATGTGTATGTTCTGATGATTGTTATTGTGGAGACGTTAGATTGTTGTTATAGTTGTGATGATTATATGACTCGAAGGGTCATGAATCCTAAGTCTCCTTAGCCTAGCACAAAGGTTGTTCTGTTTGTTAAGAAGTCTATGTCATTCTAGTCTCCTTTCTTGGTCTCTTAAGACCTATTGAATCAAGGGTTGTTGATCTCTAATTCGTTGTTGGTGTTCTAGTTCTTCCCTTGCTTGTTCAACGTTATTGAAGAACACACACTTATACTGAGAGGGGGGTGAATCAGTATAAGACAAACTTTTACTTTTTCAAAACTTAACAACCACAAAAGCAATTATATCCAAAATACTCAAGATCCACACAAACAAGAAGAACACAAGATTTATGTGGAAACCCTTGCGGGAGAAAACCATAGTAAAATATTGCTTGATATTAAAATCTCTTACAATCTTTTTAGGCTCCAACCTACAGGAGACACCAATCCCCTCTTATACAATTTGTGAGCACCAACCCATTGGAGACACCATTCCCCACAACTGAGCACCAACCCAGTAAGAGACACCAATCTCTTGTTAAGGCACCAACCTTCTATGCAATGGGATCACTATCTTCTTGTGAATGTCCTCTTCAATGGATGATGAACAATCACACTCAAATCAACAAGTTCCCTCTTCAAGTCTGCTTATCTTCTTGTCTATAGATCTATCATAAATTCCTCTTTTATAGCCACATAATCTTCTCCTCTATATCTGCATTACCACTCTTCTAATAATCTTCTTCTAACTCCTCATATGCAGATCTGAATGTGTTTTTCTGATCTTCTTTTATTCCTCACACACACTCTCTCCACCATACATCACAAATAGCTTTTTATATGAACTTGAATAGCAGCGAACCCGTGAAGGAATATAACTCTTTTTTGAAGATGCACCTCTTCATTACAACATGAATCACACCTCTTGGCATGAGACAACTCTCTTTAAAACCACACACGTCTTTGTTAACAAACGCAACTCTCCCTTATCCCATACTAATCACACCTTTTTATATAAGACAAAATTTATCTTTGTGTGGGACGTTTTGTCCTCATGTGAGGAGCGCTCCTTCTCAAAGGTCAGCTACTTTTAAAATTTATTGATTTGTATTTTGTTAAGACATCAAACACAAGAGGTTGGTCTCTTCAATAACATTTAAATTTGAATCTTCAAACATTGGCGCCAGAGGATAAATCGGCCCAATTAAATATCCAAGTTTAAATCTTTAATTTAAACTTTAATTCCCATTAGGTCAGCCAGCATTTGATAAGATAAACTTATTTGTAGACCCCAAGTCTGCTAGCATTAAATATTTATTATCCCAAGCAACATTCAATGTTATCCTTTAACTATGATTTATGGCCTTTGGCCTATAGTGATTTTCTCTTGCTTTGGCTTGAACGATTTGCCTTGGCATCAATGACATTACTCTTTGACATCAATGACAACAATTTCCAACAATCTCCCCTTTTGTCATTGATGGCAACCTATAAAGAAATAATCTGTGAATACAACATGATACCCTCTCTTTCTACACTGCTCCCCCTATCTCTAATTCCCTCCCTTTGACATCAATGGCAAAGGTATTGTCATCTATTTCTGAATTTTCTTTTCCACGGAGCTGAAAGATAATGCAATGGTGAACTCCCCTTGAATCTATGTTTCTCCTCAATGACTGGAGGAGAGTGGTATTATTCCCAATTTCTTCCTTAAGTACTCAAATGTTTCTTTTGGAAGTGGCTTAGTGAAAATATCTGCAATTTGTTCATGTGCGGTAATATATTCCAACTTAACCTATTGATCTACCACTTGTTCCCTTAAGAAATGATACTTTATGGGAATATGCTTTGTACTTGAGTACATAACTGGATTCTTCAAAATATTTATTGCACTCGTATTGTCACAATGTATTGAGATAGGATGATCGTACTCTATCTTCATATCCTTCAATGTATGTTTCATTCAAAGGACCTGGGTGCAATAGGATGCTGCTACAATGTACTCTAGCTCTGCAATGGATAGGGAAACTGAAGCTTGCTTCTTACTCAACTATGAAACAAGACTATCTCCTAGAAAGAATGCACCTCCACTTGTGCTCTTTCTATCATCAACACTACCAACCCAATCTACATCTGTATATGTTGTTAAGGTGAAATCTTCACCTCTTGGGTACCACAAACCAAAATCCAACGTGCCTTTTAAGTATTTGAATATTCTTTTTACTACTTGCACATGAGTCTCTTTAGGTGCATCTTGAAATCTTGCCACCATACCAACTGCCTGCATAATGTCAGGCCTTGAAGTTGTCACATATAACAAGCTTCCAAGCATTGACCTATAAAGAGTCTGATTTGCCTCGGGTGATTCATCATCCTTACTTAATTTACATCCTATTACCATAGGTGTACTTACAGGATTATAGTCCTCCATTCTAAACTTTTTCAACATTTCCTTAACATACGTAGTTTGTGAAATAAATATCCCCTTTTCAGATTGAGAAATTTGTAGCCCAAGGAAGAAAGACAACTCACCAAGCATAGACATTTCAAATTCTTTCTACATAGTCATGGTGAATTCCTGACACATCTTGTCATTGTTGCCTCCAAAAATAATATCATCCACATATACAACAACAATTAAATGATGATCTCCTTCAGTTTTAATGTATAGATTTTGTCAGCAATACCTCTTTTAAAGCCCTGTTGTTGTAGATACTTGTCCAACCTAGAATACCAAGCTCTGGGAGCTTGTTTTAATCCATAAAGTGCTTTCTTCAACATGCAAACAAAGTCCTCATGTTCTATCAGGATAAACCCTTCAGGTTGTTCAATGTACACCTCCTCTTCTAAATTTCCATTTACAAATGTTGATTTAACATCCATCTGGTACACTTTGAAATTCTTGAAGCATGTCAAAGCCAAGAACATCCTTATTGCCTCTAATCGTGCAATAAGGACGAATGTTTCTTCAAAATCAATTCCTTCCTCTTGAGCATATCCTTTACACACTAATCTTGCTTTATTCCTTACCACTTGACCATCCTCATTCAGTTTATTTCTAAACACCCACTTAGTACCAATTACATTCTTATTGTTGCAAGTATGTGCCTATCTGGTGTTGTCATTGATGTCAACATATCAATGTTGTCATTGGTGTCAATTGTGCTCTTGTTTTGATGCTTTCTTGTTTGCCTATGTAACTGTTGGAGATAATGAGTATGTAATCCTGATATTAAGTTTCCAAGTGCTTTTGAAAAAATTTCCTCTCCCAGTGGAAACAGTGTGTTGAAAAGTATCTTTATTTACTGAAGAACAATCCAGTAGATTGCTCCGCATTTCTTGTAGATTAAATATCTTTGTCTGCTGATTGGAAGTTATTTAGAGGCATGTCTGAAGATGCTATGTTCCAAGTTTGAGCCTCCAGTATGAAGTTTTGAGTGAGTTATGTTCACCAAAGTGAAAACTACTTTTTTTGTACATTTGGTGGTGACAGGGTGAATGTATTCTGCTCCGCATTTAAGTATTTTGGTTTGGAATTCTGGAATTAAGTTTGTAATGTTGTTATGTGCCTTCAACTCTAATGGTTCATGATTTGGTGGTCTGCAAGCAATCTTTTTCTTATGACAGTGGCTGACAGTTATGTTAATGTGCTCTAGTTTGAAGAATCTTATCAATAAAGTGATCAAAGGTGGTGCGAAAGTTCCTGATGATTATAATGTCCTTGTGGATGTCTCCTAATCATGTTCCTATATTTTGAATGGTCCATGAAGAGTAATTTATATCATGGAGGAAGATTGTTCCAATAAGACTTAGTGCTAACACCAGTCTTGGCCGGCTTGGTTGTTTTCACTACTTGCGGAGTTGCATTGAAGATTGTGGAAGCGTATCGTGGCATGGAAGATTGCATTTGAGTCCCAACCAAGGCATAACGTGATCCACATACATCTTTTCCTTAGCTAATTTTGTTTAGGTCCAAACCTATTTCTATGTATGTTTGTAATGCCGACCTTAGAGATCGTTCCAATGGTTGATGAATGTAATGTCGACCTTGATGTACATTCCAAGGTTGATGAATTGTATAAAAACTTGTAATGTAGTTGCGAAAAAGATATCCTTGTGCGAAAATGTGAAGATAAGTGAAAAGGTGTAAGAAGAGTAGAGTAGAGGAGTTATACTGTGCTTCAATGGAACTAAACCTAGGCATAGAGTAGATGGTATCAAATCAGTTCACCAACCCTTGGCAGTGAGCTACCCCTTGGCAGTGAGTCAATCTTGGCAATGAGCCTCTACATTTGCAGTGAGCATTTTGGGGAGTGAGTCCTAAGACAATGAGCCTCTGTTTTTCGGTATTGTTATAACATATTTATTTATGTGGGCTAACACCCACCGTGGTTTTTCCCTTATAGGATTTTCCATGTAAAAATTCTGGTGTATCATGTGTTGATTATGTTATTGTGTTGAGTTTCTTATTTCATGCCTTCATGATTAAATTTGAATAACAATGAACAAGTATTTGATATGTTAATGTTCATAAGTGGTCAAAGTTTTGGAGACAACTGATTCACTCCCCCTCTCAGTTGTCTAGTGCATTTCAACAATTGGTATCAGAGCCAAGTTCCTCAGAAGTAAGCCTAACAGCTTGAGGTAGATCAAGGATGTCTTACATGAAGGAAGCTCTGTAGTTTGATGGAATGAATTATGCTCTCTGGAAGGTACGAATGAAAATCCATCTCCTTTGTCTTGGTTATAGAGTGTGGAAAGCGATAGAGACAAAGTATACCATGCCTCAGAATGGTTTAACAACTGAAGATGAAATCAAAGAATATGAGTTCAATATAAAAGCTAGAGATGCTCTGTTAAGTGCCTTGTCTAACACTAAGTTGATAAAGGTCATGGATCTGGAAACTACTCATGAAGTCTAGGAAAAGCTGAAAAAATCTGTGTGAAGGAGATGATTTTGTAAAGAGCACCAAATTGCAGGGCTTGAAAGCAAAATATGAGGTTTTAAAGATGAACGAAGATGAGAACATAACAACCTACATGCAAAAGATTGATGAAATTATCAATGGAATAAAAGGTATGGGAGGAACTATTGATGAGAAGGAAGTTGTGATAAAAATTCTTAGGTCATTACCTAAGTCCTACAGTCACAAGGTAGTTGCAATTGAAGAAGTAATGATTGTGCAAGAAGTCACTAAGGATCAGTTGCTTGGAAAGCTTACAGCTTTTGAGATGAGAGAGTTTGGTGATGCTCTGCTGAAGATTGAGACTACTTTCAAAGCTAGTACTTTAGAGAAAATCTCCAAAGCTGAGAAGTACAAGGTGGAACCTGATGATGAGATTGATGAAATCGAAGCCAACTTTGTTGATAGACTACAAAGAGGTTCCGATAAGTTTAAAGGAAAATTACCTTTCAAATGTTTTACATGTGGTAAGGTTGGTCACTATGCTTCTAGGTGTCCTGAGAGAATTGAAAGGAATAGAAAAAGATTTGAGAATAGACCTAGGGTTCCAAAGAAATGCTCTTATGTTAGAGATCTTGATGATGAAGGTGTGACAGATGAGGAATCTGATGATGCTAGTACTAGTGAAAATGAATGCTTGTTTATTGCCATTAAAGAAGAACACGTGTCTACTAATCCTACTAGCTGTGTGAAGGAAGAAAAACTAGTGGAAGAAAGTGCTTTGGTTGTTCAGGTTGAGAAAAATAAGGATGTTCATGGATTATTGACAGTGGATGCTTACATCACATGACCAGTGACAAAAGTAAGTTTGTGAGTCTGGAAAAGTATGATGGAGGTCTGGTTAGGTTTGGAGATAATGCAGCTGGTAAGATTTGTGGAAAATGATCTATTTCTTTTGATGGAAAGCACAACACTGATGATGTCCTATATGTGAAGGGTTTAAAGCATAATCTTTTGAGTGTTGGTCAAATGTGTGACAAAGGTTATGATTTGAGATTCAAAGATAATGGGTGCAAGATCATGGAAAGCTCCAGAACAATGATTGCTACCAGTAAGAAGACCAAAGGTAACATTTACCAATTAAGAGGAACTAATGATTATTGTTTATTGGCTCAGACAAATGAGAGTTGGTTGTGGCATAGAAGGATGTGTCATATCAACTTTGATAATTTGGTGAAGATAAGTTCAGGACAGGCTGTGAGAGATTTACCAAAGCTTGTGAAACCTGCTAATACCATTTGTAAGGAATGTCAGTTGGGGAAGCAGACAAGAACAAGTTTCAAGAGCAAAGAACAATTTTCTACCATTTTGCTAGATCTAGTGCATTCAGATTTGTGTGGTCCTACAAGGGTGAGAAGTCTACAAGGAGACATGTACTTCATGTTGCTTATTGATGATTATTCTAGAATGACTTGGGTCACTTTTCTAAGAGACAAATCAGAAGCCCTAGAAAAGTTTAAATCCTTCAAGGCAATGGTTGAGAATGAGATAGAATTGAAAATTAAATGCTTGAGGTCTGATAAAGGAGGTGAGTTCACATCAAATGAATTCAATATTTTCTGTGAAGAACAAGGGATAAAGAGACAGTTGTTTGCACCTAGGACTCCTCAGCAAAATGGAGTTGTTGAAAGAAAGAACATGATAGTTCAAGAGGCTGCTAGGACTATGTTAAAGGAAGCTGACCTATCGGAAGTGTACTAGAAAGAAGCTATACATACTGTTGTCTACATTCAAAACAGAGTTCAAGTCAAAGGTAATGATACTAAAACTCCTTATGAGTTGTGGTATGGAAGAATTCCTATAGTGGAATATTTCAAAGTTTTTGGAAGCAAATGCTATATTAGAAGGGAAGAAGATCTAGGCAAGTTTGTTGCTAGGTGTGATGAAGGAATCTTCCTTGGATACTCTACCAAGAGTAAGGCCTACCGGTGCTACAACAAAAGGCAAAAAAATGTTGTTGAGAGTGCTAATGTGAAGGTGGATGAAGACAAGGAAAGAACATCATATCTGAGTGGCTATGAATCAGATGAACCTGTTGTCACAATAAATGAGAAGAAAGATGAACAAGAAGCCAGTCAAGATGAAGAAGAAAAGACTCCAGAAAATGTAGTTAAGACTCCTAGGTATGTAAGGATCAATCATTCTGAAGATCAAATTATTGGAGACAAAAGCAAAGGGGTATTAACAAGGAAAAGAGCTGTAGAAGAACAAGTGAATTACTGTTTGCTTTCAAAAGTTGAACCAAAAACTGTGAATGAAGCTTGCAATGATGAAAATTGGGTAAAGGCCATGGAAGAAGAGTTGATATAGATAGAGAAGAATCAAACTTGGGAATTGGTTCCTAGACCTGTTGATAAGAATGTGATTGGAAATAAATGGGTCTTTAGGAATAAGCTGAATGAGAATGGAGAAGTAGTTAGAAACAAAGCAAGGCTAGTATGCAAAGGATATTCTCAGGTTGAAGGGATAGATTTTGAGGAGACCTATGCTCCTGTGGAAAGAATTGAAGCAATTAGAATGTTTTTGGCATTGACAGCATTCAAAGATTTCAAAGTGTATCAGATGGATATTAAGTCTGCATTCTTGAATGGTGAGTTGGAAGAAGAAGTCTACATTGAACAACCAGAAGGATTTAAGTTATCAAACCAAGATGACATGGTGTGCAGATTGAAGAAGTCCTTGTATGGACTGAAGCAAGTCCCCAAAGCCTGGAATGCAAGGTTAGACAAGTATTTGTTGCAATTAGGGTTCAATATTTAGGCACTACTGACAACAATCTCTATTTCAAAATCAATGATAATCAAATCTTGATTGTTGTAGTCTTTGTTGATGACATTATCTTTGGAGGAAATGAAGGTATGTGCATGAAGTTTGCAAGAGAAATGCAAAATAAATTTGAGATGTGTATGTTTGGTGAAATGAATTTCTTTTTGGGTTTGCAAATTACTCAATCAGATAAAGGAATCTTCATTTCTCAGTCTAAGTATGTGAAAGAGTTGTTGAAGAAGTTTGGGATGGAGGACTCCAAACTAGTATGTACTCCCATGGTGACTGGCTGCAAGCTAAGCAAAACTGATGAATCACCTAAGACTGATCAGAAAAGGTACAAATCTATGATTGGAGGATTACTTTATCTAACTCAAACCAAACCTGATATAATGCATGCAGTATGTCTTGTGGCAAGATTTCAAGAAGATCCTAGAGAGTCACATGTGATGGCAGACAAGAGAATCTTGAGGTATTTGAAAGGCACATCAGATCATGGCTTATGGTATCCAAAGGATAATGATTTCACTCTCAGTGCTTATACAGATGCAGATTTGGCCAGAGATATTGATGAAAGGAAAAGTACAAGTGGAGGTGCTTTCTTCTTGGGAAATAGATTGGTTTCATGGCTGAGCAAGAAGCAAGATTCATTTTCCTTGTCTATTGTAGAAGCATAGTATATTGCAACAACATGTTGTTGCAATCAAGTATTATGGATGAAGCAGACTTTCAAGGACATAAGAGTTGTGTATGAAGATCCAATTACAATCTTTTGTGACAATACAAGTGCTATAAACATTTCAAAGAACCCAATGATGCACTCAAGAATAAAGCATATATCTATAAGGTATCACTTTTTGAGAGAAAAGGTGATAGAATGAAGTAAAGATGGAATATGTGTCTACAAAAGATCAGATTGTAGATATTTTCACTAAGCCTCTTCCTAAGGATACTTTTGAGTATCTCAGAGAAAAGTTAGGGGTTATTACCCCTCCTGCTCTGAACAAAGATGCATAGGAATGCATCAATCTAGTGGAGCCTAGAGCCTCATTCATTGATCTGGATTGATGTTTTGAGAGCTACCTCTCAGAGGGAGTAGCTAGATGTTACTGACATGAGTTCCTGATAATAAGTAATAAGTATTGATAATAGAGAAATTTCAGTTTGATCAGAGTAGTAGGGTGCAAGTATGTGCCCTTTGCCACTGATATCAAATGGGGAGAGAAATCATGTGAAAAACTCAGGGGGAGAAAGAGTGCAAATGTATAAAGATAAAGGGGGAGAATCTTGTCTTGATGGACTTTATAGTTTTTCATATCATATGTTGTCATTAATGACAAAGGGGGAGATTGTTGCAAGTATGTGCCTAACCGATGTTGTCATTGATGTCAACATATCAATGTTGTCATTGGTGTCAATTGTGCTCTTGTTTTGATGCTTGCTTGTTTGCCTATCTAACTATTAGAGATAATGAGTAAGTAATCCTGATATTAAGTTTCCAAGTGTTTTGAGAAAAGTTGTTCTCCCAGTGGAAACAATGTGTTAAAAAGTATCTCTGTTTACTGAAGAACAGTCTAGTAGATTGCTCCACATTTCTTATAGATTAAATATCTTTGTCTGTAGATTGGAAGTTATTTAGAGGCATGTCTAAAGATGCTATGTTCCAAGTTTGAGCCTCTGGTATGAAGTTTTGAGTGAGTTATGTTCACCAGAGTGAAAACTATTTTTCTATACATTTGGTGGTGACAGGGAGAATGTATTCTGCTCCGCATTTAAGTATTTTGGTCTGCGGTTCTGGAATTAAGTTTGTAATGTTGTTATGTGCCGTCAACTCTAATGGTTCATGATTTGGTGGTCCGCAAGTGATCTTTTTCTTATGACAGTGGTTGATAGTTATGTTAATGTGCTCCAGTTTGAAGAATCTTATGAATAAAGTGATCAGAGGTGGTGCGGAAGTTCCTAATGATTATAATGTGCTTGTGGATGTCTCTTGATCATGTTCCTATCTTTTGAATGGTTTGTGAAGAGTAATTTGGATCGTGGAGGAAGATTGTTCCTAGAAGAATTAGTGCTAACACCAGTCTTGGTCGACTTGGTTGTTTTCACTACTTGCAGAGTTGCATTGAAGATTGTGGAAGCGTGTCATGGCATGGAAGATTGCATTTGAGTCCCATCTAAGGCATAACGTGATCTGCATACATCTTTTCCTTAGCTAATTTTATTTAGGTCCAGACCTATTTCTATGTATGTTTGTAATGTCAACCTTGGATATTGTTCCAATGGTTGATAAATGTAATGCCGACCTTGATGTACATTCCAAGGTCGATGAATTGTATAAAAACTTGTAATGCAGTTGCGAAAAAATATCCTTGTGCGAAAATGCGAAGATAAGTGAAAAGGTGTAAGAAGAGCAGAGCAGAGGAGTTATACTATGCTTCAATGGAACTGAATCTAGGCATATAGTAGATGCTATCAAATTAGTTCACCAACCCTTGGCAGTGAGCCGATCTTGGTAGTGAATCTCTACATTTGCAGTGAGCATTTTGGGCAGTGAGCATCTATTTTTTGGTATTGTTATAACATATTTATTTATGTGGGCTAACACCCACCGTGGTTTTTCCCTTATAGGGTTTTCCACGTAAAAAATCTAGTGTCTCATGTGTTGATTATGTTATTGTGTTGAGTTTCTTATTTCATGCCTTCATGATTAAATATGGATAACAATGAACAAGTGTTTGATATGTTAATGTTCATAAGTGGTCAAAGTTTTGGAGATAACTGATTCACCCCCCCTCTCAGTTGTCTGGTGCATTTCAACAATCTTTAGGTCTTGGAACAAGTTCCCAAGTTTTGTTCTTCTCTATTTGATTCAATTCCTCTTCCATGGCACCTATCCAATGTTTGTCTTCACTTGCTTCCTTAAAATTCTTGGGTTCTATTTTGGAAAGCAAAGACAAATTTACATGCTCTAAAGCCAATCTCCTTCTCGTTTTAATTTCACCATCTTTTTCACCAAGAATTAGATCTTGTGGATGATTTCTTTATAAAAATCTAGATGGTGTCTTAGAAAATGTTTTTGATGGTGTTTTTGTGTCTTTTTGCTCAACTACCTCATCTTCAATTTCTTCCTCTACTTCCTCTTCTTTGCACCTATCTTCCTTTTGATAATCAATTTCTTGTGCCTTTGTTTTGTAATATTTTTCTTCATCCACTTTCACATTTGCACTCTCAATAATCTTGTGTAACCTCTTATTGTAGCATCTGTAGGATTTACTCCTTGAAGAGTAGCCAAGAAAAATTCCATCACACCTAGAGTCAAGCTTTCCCAACTCTTCCTCATCTCTCCTTATGTAACAAGTGCTCTCGAACACTTTGAAGTGCTTTACTGTAGTAGGCCTTCCTTTCCATAACTCATATGGTGTCTTGCTATTGTTTACTCTAATTTGTCCATGATTTAAAATATAGATAGCCATATGAATTGCTTCTCTCTAGAAAGTGTCAAGTAACTTGGACTCATTTAGCATAGTACTAGCCATCTCTTGAACTATCCTATTCTTCCTCTCCACAACTCCATTTTGTTGTGGAGTTCTTGCAGCAAAGCAATGTCTCCTTATCCTATGTTTTTCATAGAATTCTTCAAACTCATTTGAAGTGAAATCTCCTCCTCTATCTGATCTAAGGCATTTGATCTTTAAGCATGTTTCATTCTTAACTAAAGCTTTGAATACCTTAAACTTGTCAAAAGCTTCAGATTTTTCTTTTAAAAAAGTGACCCAAGTCATTCTAGAGTAGTCATCAATTAACAACATAAAGTGCCTTCTCCTTGCATACCTTTTGTTCTAGTTGGTCCACAAAGATCCGTATGGACAAGCTCCAAAGGTTTTAGTGTAGAATATTCCTTTGGTTTAAAGCTTACTCTAGTCTTCTTCCCTTGTTGGCATTGCTTGCAAATGATATTTGAAGGCTTTGATATCTTAGCCATGTCTCTCACTGCCTCCTTGGGGCTAATTTTGACAAGGTTGTCAAAGTTTATGTGCCCCATCCTCCTGTGCCATAACCAACTTTCATCCTCTTGACCCATGCAACATTTTTCACCTCTGATTTCACTAAGAACATGGAGATTGTTAGCTGATCTTGTAATGCCCACTAAGGAAATATCAATAAATTTCAATAAAATTATTAAAGTAGAGAAATATTGAAAATATAATAAGATGATAGAAGAAAATTTACTTGTTCTTACTAAATAAATTTTAAGTTCCGATTAAACATTAGTCTAGTATCATTCATGATGAATTAAGATATAAATATTTCTATTACAATCAATTACAATAAGCGTCATATGGTCATCCACTTGCAAAGTGGAAGAATATTTCCTTTGCTTCAGTAACCTGCATGATTAACAGACCTAAAACTACACAACTAAATGTAAACGTTAGTTTCACAAGACCAATATTAACACATTAAATATCCTTGTACAAAATAATGAGACTAAGGCCCTAAGGGCCAACTTAACCTACCTACGTATGCGTAGTGCATAGACTTCATAGTTCGAAACAACTAGTCAACTTAGACACCATTTCTCATAAGAGATCAAGTTAATCACATAATATTTTCTAGAGTACAAGCAACCATTAAGTTTATAAATAACCCCTATAGGATTAAAACATCATAACCATTCTCTCGAATTCATTGCATAAAATTGTTACAAAAAATTAGTTAGTTTACAATAAACATTATGAAATAACAACTTATATATATATATATATATATATATATCATTTTTCCCAATACACATTTAATCAATAGTCTAAAACCTTATCAAAGATCATTACTCTAGGCATGCGTTATTATAAATAATTATTAAATTTAATCACTATGCTATCTCAATCATTAGTCTAAAGTATGAATCTAGATAAATATAAATGTGGGTACCTTACCCTAAAACCATCAACTTGAAAATATTATCTTAGTCATACTCTAAATTAAATGATAATCTAAAACCATTTCTTAAATACATAAATGCATGCACAAGTGGTATGTAACAGCAAAACAAAATCAAAGGAGCACAAATTAAGCTATTATAATGACCTTACCAGGTATGAAGGCTCAAGTGAATAGGATAATTATCCTGATATCATTTAAAAGATATGAAAGATAGATATATATTTGTTGCAAAATGGTGACGGTTTTGAGACACTTAGACCACGTTTTTAAGAAATAATGATATATATAAAGGATACTATAATTTGTGTGTTAACTGCAGAGTGGCAACACCTCTTTCCACTTGCCTTCTCCATTTAAATGCTAACAATAACATCATGCTAAAATAAGTCGTAGTCTTTTAAAGTGAAGGCTAAGACTTTCTAACGTAAAACCATGAACCGACCCTTAGTAAAATTAGTATCTAGTTCAGTTTTAGCAGTATATATATATATATATATGCAAAATGGGGAAACACAAACAAGGCATGAAACTGTTTGCCAGCATGTCTTAAAGATATATCATCTCATCGATGCAAAGGAAACTCAGATCGTTGTTTGTGAACATAAATAATGACTATGACAACCTTTATGATACTCTGTGAATAATGTAAAGCTCTGAGACATTGGCCCAATTATAATACATGCTACTTTTACTCATCAAGAACATTGAATTAATCCCCTCTAAAATCCAAGAACAATCACAAAGTAACTGACAGAAAGATAAGAAAAAGAAACTGAGATTTTCAGTTTTCGTTTAACTTAACATTATCTCCTATAAGTCCAGTGAATTCCTTGGTTCATGCTTTGGTGAAAGAATCCTTCAACTAGAATTTTATCCAATATCTAAACAATGTAATTCATAATCATAAACAAACTAAAGTTATACAAAAAAATGACTCAGTAATGAAGCTTTAAATCGGTGTTCAAGAAGCATGCAACTGTTGTAGAAGATGAGTAATTCTTACTGCATTACCACTAAAGTTGATTGATAAAGGCATGGTCGACCTACTCAACAAGGTAGACTATCCTGAGCGTGCTCTAATCATAAACAGTAAACCCATTTAATTTCTGAGGTAGCCACAGATGTGAACGGTTTCTAGTTTTAGAATAGGGATCATTTCCTGAAAGATGAAAGATGTTTCTTCTATGAGATGGAACCTAAGGAAACTGATATAATGTATGCCAAGTGCCAGAGGATCATATAGGTTTTGAAGCGTAGACAAACATGAAAATAATGGACGGAAATTATATGAGAAACTTCAATTGTTCCTCTACCAGCAAAAGGGGAAGTCAAGCATGTGGACTGAATGCTAAAGGCCATCAATAAAAGAGCCAACTCTTAGAAGTTATAGATTGTTGAATAATCAAAATATGGTCTTGATCAACATGCCAAAATATCTCATAATGAACTTTGCAGGAAACAGATTAACAAGAACTCCAAAAATCAAGATTGGAGATTAGTGATAACAGTATTCAAATGAAACTGAAAATCTTTAGCAAGAAATATCTTACCCGAATTTTTCTCCTCAAATCCCAACTTTTCTTTTCCCCGTATTCCCCAACAGAAGCCTTCCCAAATCTTCCCTTCCTTGTTCCAAAGGCTAAACATGAAAATATATATAAAAGAACATTCCATTATCTCTCCTTCTTGTAACATCCAAGATGACTCTTCCACTTCCCATTCCGCACCCAAATTCTTATGACCTAAAAATAAGTTAAAATAATTCTAGAACATAAATTATAATTTCTAATATGATATTAAATATTTTAATTACATAAGAAATGATTAGGCCTTACAGATCTACTGGTGTCAACAATTAGTTTCCCTGCTTTCCTTATTTCACATCCTTTTGCATGAAATGTGAGAGTGTGCCCTTGGTCACACATTTGGCTGACACTTAGAAGATTGTGTTTCAGCCCTTCAACATATAGAACATTCTTGATTTTTTGTCTTACCATTATTGAAGCTAAGAATGCCTTTCCTTTATATCTTTATGATTGCATTGTCTCCAAACTTCACTATTCCACCATTTACCCTTTTTAAGGTGAGAAATTTATTCTTGTCACCAATTATGTGACTAGAATATCCACTATCAATATACCACTGGTCTCCTTCATTTCGTGCATGTAGAGAAGTTTGATGTAGCACGGATCTCTCCCTCTTTTCTTCTTCCTTCTTTTTCCAGATTTTTGAATTTTCCTCTTTTTGCTTAATCATTGTGCCTCTCTTCTTATTTTGTCTAGGACGTTCTACAAATCCACTTCTACAAAATTTTGTTGTATGCCCAAAATTATTGCATTTGTATCATATAACATTGTAATCCATTAGAGGTGCAAAGGAGTTGTAATTCCTATTCGCAAGCCCATAAGAACTTTTGTTTTTGCTCCATGTCATATTGCTCCTTGTTTGATTTCTAAGATTTGTACTCTTATGACTAAATTTTATTCTTGCAAATACTCCATAATTCATTGTTTTGTGACTAAAGTTAGTTCTTGCATGCATTCTACAATCTATTGCTTTATGACTGAATTGATTGCACAAAAAACAATAACCAAGGAAAGAGTGATAGAACCTGGTCATTTGAGCTTGCCTTGATGGAAAGGGCTTTCTAAATATGTCATTCTTAACTTCTAGAGGTGTGCCTAACTTTTGTCTTTCTTTTTCTTTGCTTCTTTCACCTTTTATAGGGCTTTTAAGGGCATTAGCATATCCCTTCAATTTTCTTCATTTGCGGTTTTTGAGCTTTGACCTTCTTCATAACCAATGCCATTCTTATTGCAATTTGGCCTTTGGGAATTGAGAATATTATCTAACCTTTTAGTGCTCTTCTCATTCTTCAATTCTCTATTTATTTGAGCATTTGCCTTCTCCAATTCTTTTCTTAGGGAAACAATCTTAGATTCTAGCTTCTCGCAATTTTCTTTCTTTTTCTTCAATTGGATTCTTAATTCCTCCTCAATCCTTTTTGCTTCTTTGATTTGAACTTTCAGATCTATGATCATCTTCTCTAATTCTTCAAGATCATGTGACAATTTTTCTTTAAATTCACTATCCTCTTGAACTTGCTCCTTCTGTTGCCTATTCTTTTTCCTAAGTCTCTTGATTTCACTTAGGGCAGAAATAAGTTCTGCTTCCAGATCAACTACTTCTTCATCTTCATCATATTCTTCTTCTTCTTCTAAGTTCATATCAACATTCTCATCATATTCTTTTGACTCCTTTTCTTCTTTCTCCTCACTTTTCATTTCTATAGCCATGAATAGAAACTCTTCTTGATTGTTGTCAAAGTAACTTTCTTTAGATGAGCAACTTTCTTCCGTAGAATAGAAGCTTTTCTTTTTCTTATAATAACTCTTCTTTTGATCAAACTTGCCTTGTTTGTGATCCCTTTTAAAATTCTTGCCACTTTTCTTTGAATTATGTTCCTCTTCCTCAATCACTATATGGACATTGAGATGAAAAATGACCTACCTTTCCATAATTGAAACATTTAAGAGACAATTTACCTTTGTACTTTCCAGTTCCTTTCTTCAGCTTCCTTACAAAGTTGGCTTCCTCTTTTTCTATATCATTTTCAGAACTATCACTTGGTTCTGGTTCTTTATTCTTTCCCTTCTTTTATGCTTTAAAGGAAGCTTCTTTCTTAGATGTATTTTCCATTTTGGTCTCCATCTCATAAGCCATGAGAATCCCATGCAATTCGTCCATTGTTAGTCTGTCCAAGTCCGTCATTTCCTCAATGGATAAAACTTTGGCATCAAACTTTAAGGGTAGAGACCTTAATACCTTATGTATAATCATTGACTCTTCTACTTCTTCACCAAAACCTTTGATGGTGTTAACAAGTTCATCTACGCAAAGAAAATATGCGGCGACATTTTTTTCATCCTTCATCTTGATTTTTTTGAATTGTCCCCTATGGGTTTGAAGCTTTGCCTTGTTCACCTTTTTGTCTCCTTCATAAACATTCTCCAACTTATCCCAGATCTCTATTGTTTATTTGCACTGCATCACCTTTACAAACTCTAATTCACTTAGGCCACACAAAATTGAATTCATGGTTTTTGCATTATTTTCACTTGCCTTCTTTCCATTTTGATCCGTTGGAGGGGTTGATGGAGCTGTATACCCATTTACTACGGATTGCAATATATTGAACCCTAGAGCCATTAAATAGGTTCTCATCCTTATGCTCCAAAAAGCATAGTTTGTTCCATTGAACAATGGTACTTTGTTTGAGGAGAATCCAAATCCTTCTTGATCGACCATTGTGTTCTTTTTAAGATCTACCTTCAAGCGATTAGGCTATTTTCAAAGGAACCCGCTCTGATACCAATTGAAGAACACAAGTTTATACTGAGAGGGGGGGTGAATCGATATAAGACAAACTTTTACTTTTTCAAAACTTAACAACCACAAAAGCAATGATATCCAAAATACTTAAGATCCATACAAACAAGAATAACACAATATTTACGTGGAAACCCTTGCAGGAGAAAACCATGGCAAAATAAATTGCTTAATATTAAAATCTCTTACAATATTTGTAGGCTCCACCCTACAGGAGACACCAATCCCCTCTTATACAATTTTTGAGCACCAACCCACTGGAGACACCAATCCCTGCAACTGAGCACCAAACCAGTAAGAGACACCAATCTCTTATTAAAGCACCAACCGTCTATGCAACAGGATCAGTATATTCTTGTGAATGTCCTCTTCAATGGATGATGAACAATCACACTCAAATCAACAAGTTCCCTCTTCAAGTCTGCTTATCTTCTTGTCTATAGATCTGCCATAAATTCCTCTTTTACAATTGCATAATCTTCTCCTCTATATTTGCATTAACACTCTTCTAATAATCTTCTTCTAACTCCTCATATGCAGATCTAAATGTGTTTTTCTGATCTTCTTTTATTCCTCACACACACACTCTCCACCATACATCACAAATAGCTTTTTATATGAACTTAAAAAACAACGAACCCATGAAGGAATATAACTCTTGGTTGAAGATGCACCTCTTCATTAAAAGATGAATTGCACCTCTTGGCATGAGACAACTCTCTTTAAAACCACACACCTATTTGTTAACAAATGCAACTCTCCCTTATCCCATATTAATTGCACCTTTTTATATAAGCCAAAATTTATTTTATGTGGGACATTTTCTCCTCATGTGAGGAGCACTCCTCAAAGGTCAACTACTTTGAAAATGTATTGATTTGAATTTGTTAAGACATCAAACACAAGAGGTCAACCTCTTCATTAACATTTAAATTTGAATCTTCAAAAATTGGTGCCAAAGGATAAATTAGCCCAATTAAATATCCAAGTTTAAATCTTTAATTTAAACTTTAATTCCCATTAGGTTTGCCAACATTTGACAAGATAAAATTATTTGTAAAACTCCAAGTCTGTTAGCATTAAATATTTATTATCCTAAGCAACATTTAATGTTATCCTTTAATTATGATTTATGGCCTTCGACCTATAGTGATTTTCTCTTGCTTTGGCTTGAACAATTTTCCTTAGCATCAATGACATTACTCTTTGACATCAATGACAATAATTTCTAATGTAATGTTGTTGAATTGGATAGGGGAATTTTTCCCCAATCTCGTCAAGGACGGATTTTATCCAATCATCCCTAATGCTAGGGCACATTAGCAATAGGGGGAAGTGTCATTTGTCATTGAATGTGTGTGACATTTGAATTGATGTTGAAATTGATGTTTACCTCATGATGTGATTGAGGCTTTTGTTCTCTACGTTTGAATGTCTGATTTTATGTGTATACCTCGTGATGTAATCGAGGGTTTTGTTCTCTAAGTTTCCTAATGTTTTTGTAATTTTCTTATGCAACACAATCTAAGACGTATGCAAACAAATTTTTATTCCTTTTTTCCAAAAATAAAAGAAGTTGTCTAATTAACTAAGAATTGAAATATGTATGCAACTATATGTATTTTTCTATATGCAATATAGTCCTATGTTTCTATGATTTTCGTGGAGCAATTTTTAATCTTAATCTAAGAAATTGAAATTGTGATTTTCATGGAGCAATTTTTTAATCTTAATCTAAGATTGAAATTGCAATAATTGAAATGCTTGAAGTTTCTTTTTGTCAAAGGGACATTCAAACCATAAGACCTTATCCTTGATATGTGGCTAAACTTCAAGGATGCCATTATTGAATACCATTCCTAAGAAATTGCAACTATTGCTACACCATTGAATTTTATTTAAAGAAAGTACTATAGTAGCTTTATTGGCCAAATTATAAAATTATTGTAGATGACTCATCTACAATTTGACTAAATACAAGAATATAGTCAATATAAATACATAAAAATTCTAAAGTGCCTTTAAAAATTTTGTCCATGTGTTCTTGAAAATATGTAGGAGCATTCATCAAATTATCAAATGGCATAACAGTCCATTCGTAATGTCCAAAAGGGTAGCTGAAAGTAATTTTGTGTTGATCTTCTTGCTTCACCTGTGTCTGGTAAAAGCATGATTTACAATCAAACAAAGAGAAATACTTTGAGTTAGCAACCTTTTGCAATAAATATTTTTTGTCTAGAATAGGGTAAGGGAAAGGTTATGTAATGGCATTTAATGGTCGATAATTAATGACCATCCTTTTCTTACCTCTTTTCTGCTTAGAATGTTTGTTAACCATACAAGCATGACAACAAAATGGAATTTTTGTTGGGAAAATTTGTCTCAACCTTGCAATTATATAAGGTTTATTGTTGATAGGATATATATATATATATATATATATATATATATTAGTTACACTGATAGGTGTAATATACAATGGGAGCATGGGGTGGAGTGGGATGCATGTTAACATTTTTTTTGTTAACAAAAATTGTTAAATGACCGACATACATTAAATTAATGATATATTGTAAATCTGGACTATTCATTATTAGGTTTTAGATCTAATGGTAGATATTTTGTTGTCTTGTCTTGCCCTAGAAGGTAACCCTATTTTATGAGGGCATTGTATTATGGATATGGTATCGTGATGTATTCTGAGAGTCTAATAGCAGTCATGTTGTCTCTAGATCTCTGGTTGTGATACTCTTGCGAGAATCTTTCTCTACAAATATATTGTAATCTTTGTGATTTCTAAATAATATATTGGGTAGCTTTCGGAGTGTGGGGTTTTTCTCCTGAAAGGGTTTTCCCCACGTAAATCATTGTGTTGTGGTATGCATGATATCTACGTTTATTTCTATTTAAGTTTTTGTAATTGTTAAAGATCTGTAAAGTTTTGCATTATCCTCCTCTCAAGATTAGTGTAGGAAGTTGTTCCGCTACCTTAGCTTCCTTACAATTTTTTATGGTTTGATGAATTTACCATCTTCTAATTCTTTTATGGCCTTTTCCATATCTGAATAATCATTAGTAGAAATAGGAATTTTCTTTTCATCTACTTTCCTTCTTGCAATTTGATTTCCATTATTGGCATAGACTTATTCTAGAACTTTTGAGAGTTTTCTAAGCATATTTTTTCTTCAATTTTCTATTTGAGCTTAAAAAATTGCAAGGCACTGCTTGACTGCATCATCATTATAGAAGGAAAAGTTTTTGAAGCATATATTAACCTGGGAGTTCTCATTCTTTCTCCATTTAATGTAAATAAAACATGTTTATTAGTACTTCTATATGGAGAATAAGTATCAATAAAATTAACACCTAGAAATATGCTCATGGACATTTTGTTTAGCTTAGAGAAATCACATTTAAATTCATTTCTTTCTATCATCATATTTTATTGGTGCTTATATTTATCACAAGTGAATACATTCCCTTGCACATCTAAACTTTTATACTTACTATGTTCTTTTAACTACTCCCAATTTATCAAAATATGAAATTTGTAGAATGATAAAGATGCACCTGTATCTATCTAAGCATCATAAAACTTTCTATTTACCTATACTAAAATAAAATAAGCAAATCTTCCATGTATGAGTGCTACAATATAATAAGGTTTTGGCTAGGGCTGAGGAACAAGGAGACTTTACATCACAATTATACAATTTGTAGGATCAAGTGGTTGGATTAGTTTTGGTTCATACAGGAAGTCTTCTACTTCTTCTTCATCAATCTAAACAATTTTTGGTTTATTACTAACTAGGGCACTATCAAAATATTCATAAAAAATAATTGGTAAACTACTACTACATCCTACAGAGAATTGTTTGCAAAACTCTTCATCAAATAGTTTTTGAATTCTTTCTTCTTTCTTGAGAGTTTTCCTTTTGTATTTTCCCTTAGGTATTTGGAATTCTCTACGTGTAAAAGTAGGTTCTAGTTTTGAATTGATTTCTTCAAATTCTTCAAAAAATTATGGTTTTGTAAAGAAAGGACCAAACTAATTTCTTCATCTTCCTTTGAAGGAGTTGGCTATGTATGGGGATCCTCCTCTTCTTCTATTATTCCATGATCTATTCATCATAGGTGTAGGAAGCTTTTACTTTTCTTCTAAGTCATCTGCCAAGATTTCAATTTCATCACTATCATGGTCATCTTCTATTTCTTCAAGAACTGGCTCAAAAACATCATCTACATGTACAAATCTTCATCTTCATCTATAACATCCCACCACACGATTGCATTAGTGGTATAGACAACTTTTACTACTTTGTTTTTACATGAATAGTCAAGAGCTATGTGGCCAGGTTTGTTATAAATATAACAGATGATATTTTTAGATTGTGGATGAGGGGTTTTGTGCTTATGCATATATGTGTGGCATGGAACATAGTTATGGCGCTTATTGAAGGAGTGACAAAAAAATAGAGCTTATGAGATTTTTGCTTATTCTGGCATTTTCTTTGTTTACTTCCTTCTTTGGTGAAGGGATTACAACCATAGCCTTGGGTTTTAGGGAAAATAGGAGCAAGACATTGGGCTTGATGGTTGGTGAACTTTTGGGTATAATAGAATTCATTGATGAATTTGATGACTTGATCATGGGCAAACTGTATAATATTAGGCAAAGGAAATTGACTAATGTCAAAACTTTTGACATGCAAATAATCCATTACCTTTTCATAGATACCATATGGAAGTCCTTCAAGATACTTGATTTTGATATATAGGCTTCTAACATGTTTATATTTGTAGGAAACTTGTCTAAAATTCTTTGAATATTCTTCAAAATCTTTTAGATCACAACATTTCATGCTAGTTAATTGTTTAATATCTTTTTCTTTTTTTTTCTTTCTTGCTCAGGACAAAATTCATCAATAAGAAGGTTAGCAAGACGATCCATTGGTTTAGCAATATGATAAACTTGTGCATCTTTTACTTCATTAGCCTTTACATGCCACCAATCTATAGTGATTCCCCATAAATATTGAATAACAAATGCACCTACTTGCTCTCCTGTCATTCTTCCCATTTCTCCTATTATCATGAAACAATTAGCCCATGCTCTTATTTGTTCAGAGCGATCTATAATATCATCAATATCTAAATACCAAGGTTGAATTAGAACATTCCAACCCCATCCCATCATTAAAGTAGCAAGATATCTGGAGGATTCCCCTTTCTTTATCTACTTCTCATATGTTCTTGTCTTTTCTCTTAATTTTTTTAAAGTATTAGAACTTAGAGGAATAATTGTTTCTCCTCATTTTCAAGCCAATCTAAACTAGCGTCTAACTCAACAAGTTTATGATCTACTATACCAAATTTTCTATCTAGATATGAGTAATATTATCCTTGATAGAGTGGAGATTATTTAATGACTGCTCAGACTTGGTATTAGTACATTTTCTGAGTTCTTATACATGGTTACTATTTTCTAAAGAAAATTGTCTTATCTTATCACATTTAAAGGAGGTTCTATCAACTATTAATCTAATATATAGTACATTTTTACACAAGTCATCAAAATTTTCTTATAGATGACTAAAAGATCTTGCCATATAATTTTCGTACTTTTACTCAAGACCAAGCTCTTTTGCTTTAACTTTAATGGTTGGAATGCATATTGAAAGTGACTTACATATCCATCAATAACTTTATAACTTCCTTTCAAAGGGGGCCACCTTCCTCCTTTATATAAAGAGACTTCATTTTCTTTATAAAATTCTAGAGAATTTTCTTTGGGTAATGACATAAACATTCCTGTAAAAATTAATGCCTTTTCTTCTATATGATGTTTGCCCTTTATATCAAGTTCTAGTCCCCGATTTATCAAATCTTCTTCTACCTCAACAACTAATTGTGCTCTTCTAGTGGAACATGAACTAGATTCTAAATCTAGTCTTCTGAAAGAAGATTTGGTTGATTGAAAACTAGGGGATACCAGAGTTGAAGAGTTTTAAGACAAACTTCTAGGTAATACATGTATCAAAGATCCTTGTATCATATGAACGAGTTTATTATTTTCTATCCTTCTAGGGGCTACATTTTTTATCCAATTAATTTTCCATTCATGCAGAATCTTGATTGTACTCACATGTCCTTTTTGAAGTTGGACATCACCATTCAAACATTTGGCATATAGTAAGGTTTCTAAGATTTTTGGGTGACTAGTGTTGGCCATCCTATACAACACCTAAACTTGAACACTTGCATATTTGAGTGGGCCAAAGATGTCTAAACCATATACAAATGAAAATATACCCAGTAGTCTAAAGATCCATGCTTAACATCTTTGCATCCCTTATCATTTACACAAACAATCAAGTCTAGATAAGAAACAAAACATGTTGAATTTTCTCCTAATCTTGACAGGGTTGATAAATGACATGCATGCTCATATTGTGTTTTTCTATGGTCACAAATAGAAATATAAGATACATTTTTTATGTTTTTGGGCACACAGGAGCCTATGTAGATCAAAATAGCACCAAAATGCACATATTTGACATCCTTATGACTCCTAATATAATCTATCTTAGACTTGGGAAAAATAGGCAATAATTTTGTTTGAAATGTTTTCTTAGGATCATATTCTAATGTAATTTGATTAACTTAGTCCTAGGCTTTACAAAATGCTAAAAGGTAGACTTGTAAGCAATATTTTTCAAAAGATTAGGCCTTAAAAATTACTTTTTGTAAACATCTTCTACTTTAAGAGTAGGAGGCTCGTAACTAGTAATCACACTTGTTATAGGCTACTCTGTGACTTTAATATCAGGTGTCTCTTCTCTAGAAATCTCACTTTTAGTAGGCTACATCGTAGGAACCTCAAAAAATCCTTCAATAGATGCCTCATTAATATGTTCAACACCTTATTGGTTAGAAGATATATGTCTAAATTATGCCATTGTACTGATATATGAGGATAAAAGGGACACCTTAAGAGGATTAAGGGACAAAGTAAGACAATAACAAACAACCAAAATAGAAAGTGTAAGAGCTAGTCAACCAAATCGTATAAGTGACTCCCCATAGAACTAGAGTTCTCAACAATTCTTATACCAAGATATATTAGATTTTTAGATAGAAACTAGCTCAGATACCATGTAATATCAAGAGGTCATGCAACAAGTAGAGTGGGTAAACAACGATGAAGGCTGGAGGCTGAATGGCTACGAATTCTGAATATTATCACAAGAGTGAACTTACAAGGCCTTTTAGCACATAAGAATGCAAATTAATTTTGTATTCTTTAGATCACTCTAAGGATAAAAGAAGAGCATACTCTTATCTTGTAGAAACACCTAGACACTCTAAGGCTTCGAATGCCAAATGACTCTTTGAGCCTCATATTTATAGATCCCATATGACCTATACATTCGATAAAACCTTATCTGACTCCTAATAGCAGGTATACTAGTTATAAGTAAAAGAGGAATATCATGCCAAATGGTCGATAGTGTTAGTCTTTTACTTTATTACAAAGCAACTTTATTACCAAGATTCGATACTACAACTATCAGAACTTGATGGTTGGGTAGGTCAACTATGGAGTTCTTCCATGGGCATGGAGACATCATACCTATATTTCTAAATTAAGGGAATAAACACTATTTAACACCTTATTTGATTAGTTCTTGCCATAAAATTAATTTTTTTAAGCTAAAAATTTCATATGCAACTCACATATTTAGGGTAGAGGTAGATATTTAGCACCAATACTTATAGATCTATTAACTTGTACATGTACTAAACTTTACATCACAATAAATAACCAAAGAGTCCCAACACATATAGTTATTCAAATCAAACTATTATATGCAAACAATTTAGGCATGATAGATACTTATAATGGCTGTTTTTATATTTATTTAGTGCAATGTTGGGTTAATAGATCTGTAAATATTGTTTCCAATAAATGAACATCTTTGAGTTCACTTGGTTCAACAATAATAACATTTATAATATAAATCTTAAAACATGTTATGTGTAATAGATTTCCATAATATTCAAAATATACAAAAAAAACTATTATAACTATTCCATGTCCTAGTATGATAACCATTTTACAAAATTTGTCAACCTCTATAGTTTTCTTTAAAAATAATTGTAAGAATATTAGAGATATGAAATTTTGAGAGTTCATAATAGTGAATTTGAAAGTTTTTGGATTAAAATTCTGTAAGAGTTTTTTTTATCAATGTTTGGAATTGCATTCCATAATCCATCATCAAAATGAGGAGAACATAACCCTATAACAAATTATAGAATACACAACGTTAATAAAAACTCCTACACAATTTTAATCCAAAACTTCTTAAATTGAATTGTAAATACATGGAAAAAGAATATATCAAACTTCTCATAGAACTTTGTGGCAGTTGCAAGGCTGACAACTATTTCAATCTTGGAACAAACTTCATCTCTTTGCTCTCCTTCAATCCCCATATCATCATCTATTGACACATCCCCCACAATAAAAATATTTTTTTTGTGCCATGAACTTGTCATACTCTCCTTTGTAATGGTCTTGTAGAATCCATCTCTGAGCATATCATCTACATACATAAAAATATTAGCCTCCACATGATATAATGACTTCTTTATGGAATGTTTTTATCATTACCTCTTTTTGATCTTGGACTAGGTAGGTTTTAAATCTTTTGCCTTGACTAGAGTAAAAATCTAACTTCAAGCTACACTCGAAGAATTTTCTCTAGAAAAAATGTAAAAACACATGCAGCGATAAGACAAGAACAAAATTCCTCCCAAAAATAGAATTTTTTTTAGGATATCCTCCCAATACCTTTACCTAGAAAGTTTGTGCCACCAATCACTAGCATATTCTTATCCTTATTATAATCCTAATTCTAGTTTTGACCCAAATTCTCATTATAATTGTCACCCTTTTTCAAATTGTAACCCTAATTCTAATTGCAATTCCAACCCTAACCCTAATTATAACCGTAATCATAACCCTAACCCTAATCGTAACCTTAATTGTAATTGTAACCCTACATCTCACCCTAACCCTAACCCTTATTATAACCCTAACCCTAGTTTTGACCCTAATTCTCATTCTAATTGTCACCCTTTTTCAAACTATAACCCTAATTCCAATTGTAATTCTAGCCCTAATCCTAACCCTAATTCTAACTATAACCTAAATTCTATTTCTAATTCTAACTGCAATTCCAACGCCAAATCTAATTATTACCCTAACCTTAATTCTAACATTAAACCTAATTATAGTCATAACCCTAATTCTAACCCTAACCCCAACCCTAATTGTAATCCTAACCCTAACTCCAATTCTAACCCTAATCCTTATTCTAACCCTAACATAGCTATAATTTTAACCCTAAGCCTGATCCTAATTGAAACCCTAACCCTAACCTTAATACTAAATTTAACCTTAATTGTAACCCTAACCCTAACTCTAATTCTAACATTAACCCTAATTATGTTGGAATTAGACTGGACAATTGAGAGGGGGGTGAATCAGTTGTCCCAAAATTTAACCTTTTCTTTCTTTTAATCTTCTTTCACAATTTGTAATTTGATTAATGATGTAAGCATTAAAGCATGAAACAACATCACATAAGAAGAAACATAATCAACACATTTGACACCAAGATTTTTGACGTGGAAACCTGATTAAGGGAAAAACCACGGTGGATGTTAGCCCACAAGATTCGTACCTTGTTAAAAGTACTTAAAAAGAATGGGAAGACACTTGCCTTCGGGCTCACTACCCAGAGCTCACTACTCAAGAGAGAGGCTCACTGCCTACAAGAAATTTAAGTTTTAACACAGAAAGAATTAACTGAGAAATAACATCTACTTCATGCCTAGTTCAGTTTCATTGAATGCTCATAAAACTTCTGTTTTGCTTCCAAATTCTTTTTCACTAACTCTTCACTCTATTCTGCTTTTGTCCCTCTGCTCCTCCTCTTCTTTGTTCTGCTCCTGATCCTTTCTTCGGATTTATTATTTTTGCTCAAGGATGATTTTCCATGACTCAACTACACTTCTTTATATGCTTCATCAACCTTGGAATAAACATCAAGGTCGGCACACCAAACATCTTAAACTTTTAGCCACACATAGCTAAGACTTGAATCTTATTTTAACGACATGCCACGCTCCAGAGAATTGCTTCTAAAACATCCGCAATATGCTTGAATCATTCGGTCGGCCAAGACTGGGAAGAACAACAACACCAAGAAGGAAATCTTCACCAACAAGTTTAAACTTCAATGCGGACCTCCAACACAGAAGTCACATGATCCAGAGACCTCCACAAGCACAATGAATTCAACAAAAACATCTACACTCCTCCAAATCATCATAATCACTTGCATCTTCATCTAGAACCTCAAGAATACTATCTGCCATGACTGCTATCTTATAAAGATTGCTTGCAGACCTCCAAACCATGAACCACTTGAATGGATGATACACACTGACTTCCCAAACATGCCTCTAGATCTATAGATCATTATTTGACATATCCGGAACGATTTGGACCACTTCTCTGTCGTTCTGTCTCTTCTAAATACTGCAAAATTGGTTCTACTCAGATGGCCATAGTTTCTTCAAGTCTTCATGTGGACCTCTCAAATCCTGACTGGAGCTACTTCACACAATCCTCTATACTGCCGTATGATCTGCATCCATTGATCTTTATTAATTTTCTTAATATCCTCAACATTCCATTCTTCTAGTCAGGCAACAAGATAGGATACAGTTGACACCAATGGCAACAAGAATATGTTGACATCAATGACAACACTGATTAGGCACATATTTGCAACAATATCCCTCTTTGTCATTGATGGCGACATATGATGTGAAAAATTAATTCAACCATCAAGACAAGAGCTTCTCCCCCTTTCTCTTATCACTTCTGCAACCACTATCTTCACTGCTCCCCCTTTCACTAGCAACTAGTTTTTCACATGACTTCTCTCCCCCTTTGACATCAATGGCAAAGGGCTGCAGTATTTTCTCCTTAGTTTTGTTTCAGACCAAACTCAAAAATTGCTTGCAGACTACTCCCCCTGAGTAGTGCTTCCTTAACATCAATCCGGATCACAAGATATGACTGTGAATTCCACCGGACTGATGCACTCTAGTGCATCTTAATTCTGATCAGGAGGGGTAATAACCCCTAACTTCTCTTTGAGATACTCAAAAGTATCCTTGGGAAGAGGCTTAGTGAAAATATTCGCAATCTGATCCTTTGAAGACACAAACTCCAACTTGATTTCATTCTCATTTACGTTCTCTCTCAAGAAATGAAAATTGATGGATATGTGCTTTGTCTTTGAATGCAACACCAGATTCTTTGAGATGTTAATTGTACTTGAATTATCACAGAAGATTGTAACAGGCTCCTCAAATACCACTCTGATATCCTTCAACATTTGCTTCATCCACAAAACTTGAGTGCAACTACTTGTTGCAGCTATGTACTCTACCTCTGCAGTAGACAGAGATATTGCCGAGCTTGCTTTTTGCTTAACCAAGAAACCAATCTATTTTCTAAGAAGAATGCACCACTACTAGTACTTTTCCTGTCATCCACATCTCCTGCCCAATCAACATCTATATATGCATGAAGAGTGAAGTCATTATCCTTTAGATACCATAATCCATAATCAATTGTCCCCTTGAGATATCTGAAAATTCTCTTGACTGCCATAACATGGGATTCTCTAGGATTAGCTTGAAACCTAGCAACAAGCCAAACTACATTCATGATATCAGGTCTGTTCTGAGTCAGATAGAGTAGTCCTCCAATCATTGATCTATACCTTTTCTGATTTGCCTTAGGGGAGTCATCATCTTTACTTAACTTACATCCGGTTACCATGGGTGTACCTACTTGCTTTAAATCTTGCATCTTAAACTTCTTCAGCAATTCTCTCACATACTTAGATTGAGATATAAAGATACCTTTATCTGACTAAGTGATTTGCAGACCTAAGAAGAAATTCATTTCACCAAACATGGACATCTCAAATTCACTTTGCATCTGATCAACAAATGTTTTACACATACTTTCATTCCCACCAAAAATGATATCATCAACAAATACCTCAACAATCAGAATGTGTTCATGATCAATCTTGAAGTAAAGATTACTGTCAGCAATGCCTTTGTTGAATCCTAGCTTTAGCAAATACTTATCCAATCTTGCATACCAAGCTCTTGGAGCTTGTTTTAGTCCATACAGTGCTTTCATTAATCTACAGACCATATCTTTCTGATCAGACAACTGAAATCCTTCCGGTTGCTCAATGTAGACTTCTTCTTCCAACTCTCCGTTTAGAAAAGCTGACTTGACATCCATCTGATACACCTTGAAATCTTTATAAGTAGCAAATGTAAGAAATAGTTTGACTGCTTCTATTCTTGCCACCAGAGCAAAAGTTTCTTCAAAATCAATTCCTTCCACTTGAGAATATCCCTTGCATACCAACCTTGCTTTGTTTCTTACAACTTCACCATCTTCATTTAGTTTATTCCGGAAGACCCACTTGGTTCCAATCACATTTTTGTCTTCAAGTCTAGGAACAAGATCCCAAGTGTGATTCTTTTCAATTTGCATTAGTTCTTCTTCCATTGCTTTTATCCAGTTTTCATCATTGTAGGCTTCACTTACAGGTTTTGGTTCAATCTTTGAAATCAAACAAATCTCTTCTTGTTCTTCAACAATTCTTCTCCTAGTTCGAACACCTTCATTTGTATCTCCTATTATCTGATCTTCAGGATGGTTCAGTCTTACATACCTGGGAGTTTTGGGATTCGCTTGAATTTCTATTTCTTGAACTTGTTCCTTAACTTCTGCATTATCCTCTGGATTTTCAGGATCAAATTGAATTTGTGTCTGAGTTTGAACTTGTCTTCCTTGATTTTGACTTTCATCTTGATCATCTGATTCATACCCACAAGACCTGGAATGTCTTTCTTTGCTCTCATCAACTCTAACATTTGCACTCTCAACAATTGTTTTCAATCTTTTGTTAAAGCATCGGTATGCCTTGCTTTGAGTAGAGTAACCCAGAAATATCCCTTCATCACTTCTTGCTTCAAACTTGCCTAGATTCTCATCTCTTTTGATATAGCACTTACTACCAAAAACTCTGAAATACTTTACAGTAGGAGCATGACCAAACCATAGTTCATAAGGGGTCTTACCAGAATTACCTTTGATCTACACCTGGTTAAGAGTGTAGACAGCAGTACTCATAGCTTCTCTCCAATAGACTTGTGGAACATTTGCTTCCATCATCATGGTCCTAGCATCTTCTTGAATGGTCCAGTTCTTTCTTTCCACAACTCCATTCTGCTGAGGAGTTCTAGGAGCAGATAACTGTCTTTTTATTCCTTGCTTCTCACAAAATGAATCAAACTCACCGGAGGTAAATTCTCCACCTCTGTCGAATCTCAGACACTTTATCTTTACACCAATCTCATTCTCCACTATGACCTTGAACACTTTGAATTTGTCAAGAGCTTCTGATTTTTCTTTCAAGAAGGTTACCCACATCATCCAGGAGTAATCATCATTCAACAACATGAAATATATGTCTCCTTGTATACTTCTAATTCTAGCAGGACCACAAAGATCAGTATGCACAAGTTCCAACAATCCACTTGATGACTGTTCTTTACTCTTGAATGAAATTCTGTTATGTTTACCCAGTGACATTCTCTACACATGCTATTAGTAGGTTTCACAAGTCTTGGAAGATCTATTACAGCCTGAGTGGAACTTATCTTAACAATGTTATCAAAATTCACATGACACATTCTCCTATGCCAGAGCCAACTCTGATCCACATGAGCAATCAAGCAACTTTTACCGGAACTACTTAAATGAAATATGTTACCTCTAGTCTGAGTACCGGATGCAATTTCAGATCCGGAGCTTTCTAAGATTCTGCATTTCCCATCCTTGAATCTGAGATCATAACCCTTTTCAATCAACTGTCCAACACTGAGAAGATTATGCTTTAGTCCTTCCACATATAGAACATCATTAGTGTTATTCTTACCATCAAAAGAGATGGATCCTCTACCATGGATTCTACCAGCTGAGTTGTGTCCAAATTTCACAAATCCACCTTCATATTTTTCCAAGCTTACAAACTTACTTTTATCCCCAGTCATATGATAAGAACATCCACTATCAATCACCCATTCATCAACAACTTGAGTAGCCAAGGCACTTTCCACGTTTGTACAGCTAGCAGATTCAGTAGACATTGGATTTTCTTCTTTGATAGCAATGAACACCCACTCATTTTTTCCATGACCAGATTCATCATCTGTGACTCCTTCTTCTCCAGCTTCTTGAACATAGTATCAATTCTTCTGACTTTTATATCTATTAGGGTTTGGATTTGAAATTTTTTTTGGACATCTTGAGGCAAAATGACCAATCTTATTACAAGCAAAACATTTGAATGGCAACTTTCCTTCATACTTACCAGATCCTCTTGGCATTCTTTTGGCAATAAGAGCTTCAAGTTATGTAGACTCAATTTCATCATCTTCAAGATCCTTCCTTGCCTTAACAAATTTGTTTGATCTTCCTAAAGAGATTTCACCCGAATCATATCTTTGCTTCCCATGAACACTAGATTTGAATGCAGATTCAGACTTAGGAAGAGAATCACCAAACTCACTTAATTCAAAAGCTGAAATTTTGTCAACCAACTGATCTCTTGTAACTTTTGAGACAGTCTTGGTCTCCTCTATAGAAGAAACTTTATGTTTGTATGAATCAAGTAAAGATTTGAGCACTTTTGCCATAATCTCTGATTTATCCAAAGTTCCACCAGCACACCTGATGCCACACACAAGTTCATTTATCTTTTGCATGTAGATTGTGACGTTTTCATCTTCACTCATCCTTAGATTTTCAAATTTTCCTCTCAGACTTTGTAGCTTGGCACATTTGACATATTCATCGCCTTCATAAAGATTCTCCAACTTCTTCCAGATTTGATGAGCAGTTTTTAGTCCAAAGACATTTGTCATTTCTGAATCAGTCAGGGCACTCAACAAGGCTTCCTTAGATCGAAGGTTGTTTTCAACATTTTTGACTTCATCTGGAGTTGAAGGATTCTCCAAAGGAATATACTCATCCTTAGTTATCACCCAATAAGCACTACCCATGCATTGCAAATGGCACTCCATGCGATCCTTCCAAACAGAGTAATTTGTTCCATCAAATCTTAGACTATCCTTCTTGTAGGTCAACATCTTGGATCTCCTCAAGCGGTCAAGCTTCTTTTAGAGGAACTGGCTCTGATACCAATTGTTGGAATTAGACCAGACAATTGAGAGGGGGGGTGAATCAGTTGTCCCAAAATTTAACCTTTTCTTTCTTTTAATCTTCTTTCACAATTTGCAAATTGATTAATGATGTAAGCATTAAGGCATGAAACAACATCACATAAGCAGAAACATAATCAACACATTTGATACCAAGATTTTTGACATGGAAACCCGGTTAAGGGAAAAACCATGGTGGGTGTTAGCCCACAAGATTCGTACCCTGTTAAAAGTACTTAAAAAGAATGGGAAGGCACTTGCCTTCAGGCTCACTACCCAAAGCTCACTGCTCAAGAGAGAGGCTCACTGCCTACAAGAAATTTAAGTTTTAACATAGAAAGAATTCGCTAAGAAATAGCATCTACTTCATGCCTGGTTCAGTTTCATTGAATGCTCATAAAACTTCTGTTCTGCTTCCAAATTCTTTTTCACTAACTCTTCACTCTATTCTGCTTTTGTCCCTCTGCTCCTCTTCTTTGTCTTGCTCCTGATCCTTTCTTCGAATTTATTATTTTTGCTCAAGGATGATTTTCCATGACTCAACTACATTTCTTTATATGCTTCATCAACCTTGGAATAAACATCAAGGTCAGCACACCAAACATCTTAAGCTTTTGGCCACACATAGCTAAGACTTGAATCTTATTTTAACGACACACCACGCTCCAGAGAATTGCTTCTGAAACATCCGCAATATGCTTGAATCATGTGATCGGCCAAGACTGGAAAGAACAACAACACCAAGAAGGAAATCTTCACCAACAAGTTCAAACTTCAATACAGACCTCCAACACAAAAGTCACATAATCTAGAGACCTCCATAAGCACAATGAATTCAACAAAAACATCTGCACTCCTCCAAATCATCAAAATAACTTACATCTTCATCCGGAACCTCACGAATACTATTTGCCATGACTGTCATCTTAGAAAGATTGCTTGCGGACCTCCAAACCATGAACCACTTGAATGGATGATACACACTGACTTCCCAAACATGCCTCTAGATCCGCAAATCTTTACTTGACATATCTGGAACGATCTGGACCACTTATCTATCGCTCTGTCTCTTCTAAATACTGCAAAACCGGTTCTACTCAGATGGCCATAGTTTCTTCAAGTCTTTATGCAGACCTCTCAAATCCTAACTAGAGCTACTTCACACAATCCTCTATACTACCGTATGATCCGCATCCATTGATCTTTATTAATTTTCTTAATATCCTCAACATTCCAGTCTTCTAGTCAGGCAACAAGATAGGATACAGTTGACACCAATGGCAACAAGAATATGTTGACATCAATGACAACACCGATTAGGCACATATTTGCAATAAATTATAGTCGTAACCCTAATTATAACCCTAACCCAACCCCAACCCTATTTATAATCCTAACCCTAACCCAAATCCTAATTTTAACCCTAACCCTAACCCTTATTCTTACCCTAAACATAGCTCTAATGTTAACCCTAACCCTAACTCAAACAAGGGTAAAACCTTACTACTAACCTTAACCCTAATTGTAACTCTAACTCTAACTCTAATTTGAACTCTAACCCTAACTGTAACTCTAATTCTTACTCCCATTCTAATAGTAACCCACCTTAATTCTAACCCTAATTCTAATAGGAACCCTAATCCTAACTCTAACCTTAACCCTAATTCTAATCATAACCTTGATTCTACCCTAACTATAACCCTAATTTTAAATCTAACCATAACCCTAATTCTAACCCTTACCTTCATCCTAATTTTAATTTTAATTTTAACTCTATCCGTAACCTGAATTCTAACCCTAAGTCTAGCCCTAACCCTAACCCTAACTGTAACTCTAATGCTTACCCTAATTTAGTAACCCTAATTCTTACTCTAACCTTAACCTCAATTCTAACCCTAACACTATCCCTAATTCTAACACTAAACCTAACCCTAATTCTAACCCTAACCTTAGAATTTCTATCGTAATTCTAACCGTAATCATTATTTTAACCCTAATCATAAGCCTATATGCAACCCTAGTTCTAACTCTATTTGTAATTCTAACCAAAACATGATTCTAACCTAACCCTAACCCTAATTCTAACATTGGAGTTAGTGTTAGGGTTAAGGTTAGAATTATGGTTAGGGTTAGGGTTGGGTCATTTCAAATGCATTCATTGGTGCAATATTAATTCCCAATTTTTTATTAATAAATAAAACCATTTGGTATGGAGTAACTGTTTAAAGACATCATAAGACAAACATATAATATGAAGTATTCCAATGCATGTACATTGCCACCCTAGTACTTGTACACATAAGAATAGTATTTATCCACATAAATCATTCATATCATGGTTGTTTGATTTGAGTTCCACAAATTAGTCATGTTTTGTTTGGATCTCTTAGCCTTGTTTTAGGATCTTACTTCTTTAACCCCAAAATTACACTCTTTTGGTTCTAACTTTGCTTATTTAAAAGCTAAAATAATTCATATATTAAAATTTTTAGTAACTATTATAATAAGCTTGTAGTTTAAATATTTCCATAATTTGGGTGCATTTCTTTCTAATTAGTAATCTATTTTATATTGTGTTGTGTGAATTTTTCACAATACAATTGAATTGCAAATAACCCAGGCCAACATATCAAATTGTAAGATTTGAAATGAACTGAAGGGAAATGTGAACATAAAACAAAATAATCCCATAATGTAAGATTTGTCTTATTATTATATTATATATATATAATATTATATAATATTATATTATATTATCATTATATAATATTATATTATTATATATTATTTCATTATTATATTATATTATATTATATTCTCATACTCTCCTTTATACTCTCCTTTGTAATGATCTTGTAGAAGCCAACTCTTCTACATACATAAAAATAATTATTATATAATATAATATAATATTATATTATCATTATATAATGGGGCGGGGCCCTGGCTCGATTGCTGGTACCAGAGAGCGTGTTGTGCCAGCGTCACCCATCACTTGAAAAAAAAAGTTTACCATTTTTTTAAAAAATATTATTATTATATAATATATTATATAATTTTATATTATTATTATTATATTATATTGTCATACTCTCCTTTGTAATGATCTTGTAGAAGCCAACTATCAGCGTATCAGCTACATACATAAAAATATTAGCTTCCACACGACATAAGGACTTCTTTATGGAATGTTTTTATCATTACCTCTTTTTGATCTTGGACTAGTTAGGTTTTTAAATCTTTTGCCTTGACTAGAGCAAAAATCTATCTAACTTCAGGCTACATTTGAAGAATTTTCTCTATAAAAAATGTAAAAACACGTGCATTTGAAGAATTTTCTCTATAAAAAAATGTAAAAACACATGCAACGGTAAGACAATAACAAAATTCCTTCCAAAAATAGAAAAAACTTTTAGGAGATCCTTCCAATACCTTTGCCTAGAAAGTTTGTGCCACCAATCACTAGCATATTCTTATCCTTAAAAAATTCCACAACATTAACTGCCAATGCCATGTTTTAGTTCTTATTCTATCCAGAAAAAGAAACCTCAAAATAGAAAGATAACCGTCCACCAATGGTGCTCTACACAATAGGCTAGATTTATGCTTAATCACAAAAGCCTATAAAGATATAAGCCATCCAAAGTGGTCTCCAAACATCACAGGCACAGCTAGTGAAAAAGAAATCTAAGGCAATTACTCTTGTTCGTTAAGGCAATATTTAAAGTGCTTGGCTGTGAGATTTTTTCCGTTGACATATATCTTAAATCACAAAGCCTATAAAGCGGTCAGGGAGCTCTGCCTACATGAGCACACTTGGTACTTCATCCTTCGGATTTGCTCATTAAAAGCCTTTCTTGGGATTTGGGCCTTGCCATTTCGACCCCAGAACTATGCCCTTTTAAGTTGCCAATTTGATCCTATGTGGGTCGGAACCTTTATTGTAAAAATCTTTATTAGGTTCCAGGCCACAGATTTTTATTGATGCTGAGGATGTGACTGGAGAATTGTTCTGGCATGAATGGCTTTTGTTATGTATGTCTACCATAGTATGAAGACTTGGTTTACAATTATGATATGTTTATGTTGTTTTGATTTTTCTAACTTCCTTTCACCATCTATTTAATTGTTGATTTAAAAACCATTAAATTGCTTCTACCTTCCTTTCACTATTCATTTAATTGTTTGTCTAAAATCAATGAATTGCTCATGTCATATGTAAACAAATAAATTTGAGTGAAAATTTTAATAGTTTTTTATGTCATTACAAAAAATATTAATAGAGTCCAAATTTTAGCATATAATGTAAAAGTCAAGAATGCAATAAATTTTACATCAATTAAAATTGAAATGCAAAAATTAAAAAAATCAATAATATAAAGGAAATTATTTATAAACTATAACATTGTTGTTAGAAATTTTTAATTCTATGTGATGGTTAGATGCATTAGTATTTCCTACCTTGAGAGGCACTGATAATGCTTTATAATTTTTTTATCATACCCAACAAAAAAATATTATTTGTTACTTTGATGCAATCATTTTGAAGCATTCTACAATTTAATTTACCATCAAAGTGGTTATTGAAGGTGGATGACAACATGAAACATTGGTTGTCACATCAATGATGGGAGAAATATGACCATGAAAGAAAGAATGAGTAATGTTTATAAATGGTGATTCTTATCATTAATGTTGGTAATATACATAATAAACTCGTTGCAATTCTATTTTTTGGAATTGTATGTGAGAAATGTTTATAAATGGTGATTCTTATCATTAATGTTGGTAATATACATAATAAACTTGTTGCAATTCTATTTTTTTGAATTGTAGGTGAGTAGTGTTTAAAACGTGGCCTTTATTATGGTGGAATTAGTGAGTTGGAGTTTGGATGTTTAATAATAGTTACATTATGTTGGAGATAATAATTTTTAAACATAAAGACCACATTGTAAAAGGACATACATGCGAAGTTAAGCATTTAGTTAAGGGACAAAAAAGTAAGTGTGAATGTAACGAATTCTTATTGGAATTTTAAAATTCTTAGTAATAATGGGTGTATTATTGGTTGAAACTAATATTTTAAAATTTGTATTTTTTTGTTAGATGGTAAAGGTGGGTTTTCAAAGGATCTAAACTCTTATACAAAAATTAGAATAGATTTAATAATGAAGCAGAACAAATTACAAACAAGGACTAACAAAAGAGTTTGCATGCAACAAGGCTATAAGCCAACAATAAGAAATTCTACACTAATAGAAAAAACATAACAAGAGGATAACAAGAATGCAATTGCTAAGAAGAAGAGAGATCATTTAGTGATTCAACAACTTTCCACTCCTCTTATAACTTCAAATGGTCATCAACCAAATCCATGTCAATCTCACCCAAGACGTTCTCATTCTTCCTCCTTTGGCTTCTAGTTCTTTTTCTAGGCCCAACTTCACTAAGACTCCCTTTCCTTTTCAACATGTTATCTTGAAGAATAGTAATGCTAGCGACAAAGTCTTTATTGTAATCCTACTAACTACATTACCTTTTTCAAAGTATCATTCAAGGCTTCTTGGCTTCTTTCCATTTAATTGACTTTGCTTTTGAAATCATTCAATTCCTCTATGATTTTCCATACATCCCTAAATGGTTCCAATGATCTTTGTTGAAAAAACTCTTAACTTGGTTTTGGGGTTGTTCTCCATTGACTTGCTAGTGCAACAAATCCAACCTCATCTTAATTCTTACATTCTCCATCATAAACCATTTTAGTATGATGTGTTAGAGATGATAGTCCTTTTCAAGAGTACAAACCCTATTTTACAAACAGTTAAATAAGTCCTCAATCTCCTTGCTAGATGAAATCTCTTCCAAATCCTTCCCCTTAAAACTTTGATAATAATCTTTTTTCTCATCAATCTTCTTACCTTCCTTTGCCTTCTCCTGCAAACTAACCTCTTCACCCTTAAGAGCATTCCCTTTTCCACCATTTAGCTAATTATTAATATTAACTTTAGCCCCTTGTCCTTAGCCATTGTTTCAGGTTGCTTAGAATTGTTAGAGCCCACTAAGGCAAACCTCTATTTTCCACATTAGTATCCATAAACACCATGCCTTTACCATTGATAATCCTTGCCTTGGACTCCTTGTTTGAGGTATTAACTATGAAAATTTTAATGATGACATATTGTGGAATATATACTCCCTTACCTAACACAATTCTGGAAGGGTTAGAGGGGGTAACATCAGTCTAGATTGACTAAACTATTCACACATTTAGGAAAATTAAATAGCTTTGGCTTTAGCCATTTATTACAAAAGCTAAATCAAGGCATAGTGGAGTGGGACCTCTACCTTATTTAGCAAGACATCCATGATAGAGCTTTCCAAGGACATTAATAAGTAAAAAGGAAGACTCACCATTTTTTATTCCTAAAATGATTAAGCAAAGTGGTATTAGAATATGCATTTAATATGCCCTATGAAGTAATGTATTTAATGATTTGAGTTCTCACATCATTCCATGGTCTTCAAAGGGATTCCCTTGGGTAAACTACACAAAATTTAAATAATTTCTCTCTTTCTCTCAGGAAAACACTGGTTTCTTCCTCTTTAGCGCTTTTAGCCTTATAAAATTTCAAACCATCCTATCCATAACTATAGCCTCAACAATACTCTCCTCAAACATATCAAAACTTAGTCCTCTCACTGTGACATTTTTAACCTTTCATGATTTAGAAAACTTAACTGAGAGAATGGGTTAAATAATTCATAGAGGAGGCTTAACCCAATTCATGGAAAGAATATGACATTATGTAAACTTAATGGAGAGAGTTGGGTTAAGCCTCCTCTATGAGGAATATATCATATCACGACCTTCTATCTAATCCATTTATAAGAAGAAGCCTCAACCCTCATCATGTCTCCACCCATAATATATTTGAATGCATTAGCCCTTTGGATTCCAATACACCCCACTCTTGGAATCACCTCACATATTATATAACCATGAAGGAACTACTCCTAGCTCCATTTCAATGCCAAATCACAACATTAGCCTAAGGGATCCATCAACTCATAAGGAACTTGGTTGTCCTAAGTGAAAATATGACATTTCAAATACTTGGGAGTATGCCAATTGCTATCAACATAATTAAGGTAATCTTGAGACTTCTTAAAAATGAGTAAGTGGTTGTAGATTAATCATAAACACTACTTTTCCCAAACATGCCAATGCATAGGGGAGACAATATAGGGACCCATCTACCACCAACATAAATAAGAAATAAACAAACAAAAAGGAAATTATTACCCTGTAGCCTCATCTTTTAAACACAAAAAAAAGTCAGTAGGTAACATGTTCTTCTTAAACCATTTTTCAAGACTTAGTCTTGAAACACCTATATTGACAAACCTATCAGCCACCTTGTTTCCCTCTCTCTAAACATGGCAAATTATGACTTCACCAAATGCCTTCATGGATTCAACATCTTCCATAATGTGTTTGATGGTCCAACTGGGGGACATTTCTTTTTTAATTTATTTGATAATGTTTAGCAAGTCCCCCTTAATGGAAAGAGATATTTAGCTCTTTAGCTAGTTGTATTCACCAAAAGTAGCTTTATCTTTCAAATAGTAGTTAATTTGAACTCCAAAATATTACTCACATAAGTTGCAACTAGCCCTCCTTTACTATCCCTTATTACCTCCCCTCTCCTAGCCTTACCTAGATTTCCTTTAGAAGATCTATCAAAGTTCAACATAAACCAACTAGGAGATGGACTAGACCATTTGATGAGATTTATTTCTACTTTCTTTCTTACCTTCATTGTTCCTAAGTTGAATTCTAGACCTCAATAATCAACAATCCTAGTTTCAAACCCTAAAAATTTCTCATTGTTTCCATTTCTCTTACTCCTTATCACAGAGAAATTTTCTTGAATTGCATGAAAAATTTTGGCACACATTTTTCCATTGTTCTATTTCTCTCCAACTAAAGACCCCAACAAACATGAGGAAGAGCTAATTTTTAAGTACTTTTCAATTAGGAGTTTGAGAAAGGAGGGGACCATTGAAGAATAAGATCCATAAAAGATCCAAGTTGAGCCCAACAAATCTCAATTTTACTTAGGATAAAATTGAAGGTATTCCAAGAAAAGGGGCTATCCAACAAAATATGAAAGATTGATTCAAAGTCCCTTTCACAAAGAGCACAATTGTTGGTGATAAAGTAACATCTTCTCATTAAATTCTCCTATGTAAGATTTTTTTATTCATAAGATGCTACCAAGGTAGTAGCTCCAATATATTGATAGAAAAGAAAATTTACAACACCTCCAAAGAGGGAAATAATTTTAAATTCATGGCACATTCACCTCCTTGGGACTCAAGTGCAGCAAAAATCGAAAACCTTCATATAGCTCAAAAACTCTCTCAACCTGCTATGGAGAGAGTCCTATGAAGAAAATGAAGGTCTCCATATTACTTCGGATCAACCCATCTCAAAAAAGACTAATTGCTTGTAGATTACATATTTGTTGGTAGGAGTAATAGCAATGTCAAAAGCACCACCTAAACTTCCTTCTGTTGGGTATTTTTTGAATGTAGAAATAGCTTGTAATGTCATGACCCCAAGAGGAGGTTTAATAAAGATATTAACAACCAACTTTGCCCAATATTTCCTCCCTGTTACTAAAATATAATTTGGTAAAAAAAACTCCAACAACCTATCATCATGAACATTGGTTCCTTCAAGGATTTTGGGATCAATGATTTTCTTGATTGTCATCTCAACCTCTCCAGAGTCCATACTGAAGAGCCTCCGAAATTGTGTGGTGGTATCATTTGAAGTGCAAGGACAAACACAACCTACAACTTTGATATGGCTCACCATTGTGAATAAATTACATTATGTCATAGGCCATTATAAAGAATATCCATACAATGCCCAATGCTATCATATGAGAATATATAAATCTAAATAAGCCAAAGATTTGATCTTGAATAGTATGAATGGGATCATGTGGATCAAGCAAGGGTACACCCGTGATGCAACCATGCCTAAATTTGACTAACCTTGATGCTTGAGTAATTTAGAGAAGTAGATTGTCCCCTTTTTTGACCATTTGATAAGACTTCCACCTCCATTTCTTCACATGCCAAATTTACAAGAAGATCTGCCATGCCATTTGCTTCCCGAAAGTAGTGTTTTATGGAAACATTATCCAATCCATAAAAATTTGGCTAGATAGACTTGGCGATGTTTTGTAATTTCTAGTTGGTAATTCATCTATTGTAAATCACATTTATACATATCTATGAATCACCCTCAATGTTGATGTTATATAGTCTCTTTTCTTGACATAAATTGAGCCCAACAAGGAGAGCTTGAAATTCTACCTCATTATTAGTGACATCTAGAAGTTTTTTGGTCATAACCTAGACCAAGTTCCCTTAATCACCTTTGATAATGCATCTAGCCTTGGATTTCCCCAAGTTCCCATGAGTCGTGCCATGAAAGTTAAGTTTGCTACTTGGGGGCAGACACCACTTGATCTTAATGTTAGATTTAGTTGTGAAGCTACCCAAGATCAAAGTGACTGAAGGAAAGTAAGAAAAAAATCTAGAGATGAATGAATTAGCACTCCCTTGCACTAAATTGAACTAGAAAAAGGGAGAGGTGAGTGATGTAAATATAGCAAAATAAGGGAAAATACTTCCAAGAGGAGTAATAACTCCCAACTGCCCAAAATAGGTGGGAGTTATACCTACTTGGCAAATGCCAGACTACATGGTTACACATACTCAGATAAGACAAACAAATGGTTATGAGAGGTGGAAAATAAATCCAAAAGAGGGTGTGAGACTCAACTACCCAAAGGTGGGTGAGAGCGACACATGTAACTGATGGACTATGTCACGTGTCTTCATATTAACCATGTCTAATATAACCTAAGAAAGCTTAATAATATGTGAAGGAAAAATAAATATTCCCTAACATAAGGAAAATAAAAAACCTACACTAACACCCCCCTTAAGCGTAGATTAGGTGGGTGAAAAGATGCAAAGATGGGTCCTGGCTATAAGGCCATGTTAGGTACCCATGTACAAAACAATCTCTCACAAACGGAGAAAAGGAGAAAACCCAGTGGGACAAAACTCCTTCCCAAAAGAGAGAAAAGAAAATAAGTTTCTTCACACAATAATGAATCTAATGCAAAGAAAAAGTCCCCTCCAGAATAGAGAGGAATAGAGAGACTAAGTAGCCTCCTCCCGAGTAATCAACTGTGCCAATGGTTGATGCTCAAAATTGGATGTAGAAGATGGTCCATGATCATCGGATAATGTTCCTTCCCTTAGGAAGAAACAATACCAAAGGTGTATTCATGATGTCTTCCCATTCTTGAAAATAATATGAAGGAAGAAAGCTAAAAATGTATGAAGTCTTTGAAAACTGCTCACGTGTCTCCATGTTCATTCTGAAAGATGCCACAACCAAATTAGGAGTCTTAGGCCTAATTGATGAAAGTGACAATCTAGAATCAAGTGGAAACTAAAACAGAATAGGATCCAAAGATGAAGATATCTCCTCTGAAGACAAAGATGCCTCCTCCAAATGTTGTTCAAGAATCTCTGAGCCAAAGCAAAACTGTGACAAATGATGATATGATGGATCATGTACCATGGAAGATTGAGGTACAGTAACCATGGATGTATGGTGCTCACCATAGGAAATACAATTAGACCAAAGAGAATCTAGTACTTCTGTAGAGGATGCCAACATAAATGATGATTGAGTCAGATATGCAGACTCATGAATATCTACTGAATCTATCACTGTAGAAGCTAATGTAGGCAGAGAAAGAATAATAGGGGCTAAATGTGCCCTCAAAACATCTGAAGAAGAATCAACTCCATCAAAGAGAAGATGAATGCAATCAATAGTGTCTCCCAAATCCAAAATGTGGGACTCTACAAACAAGCAAGAGATGTCTGATCAAATTATGTCCCAAGGAACTAGATCAGGAAGACCAATGTGAATTTGTTGAACCTCTGCAATACTGCTCACAAATGACGTAAGAGTAGGAGAAGAAGGAATACAAGGTCCAAGAATTGGATCAGATGTGAGAATACCTAGGTTCAAATTACCAAAATTCTCCTCAAAATCAAAGTTCACACTAGGAGTGTGATCAACAACCAAAGGATCAGAGCCATCATCAGGTGTAAAATATGAAAAGGTGTATAACTAAGATGCATGATCAACCATCCCAGTAGCAATTATCTCTCTGCTCTCCAAGTCTCAAATGACAACTGAATCAGGTATCAATTCCACAGTCTTCCCTTCTCCACCATGAGTGATCTGATAGATAGAAAGAAGATTGTTTGATAAATGAGGTACACACAAAACATGAAAGTTCCATCCCCAATATCAACAAATCCCCTCCAAATTACATTCATGTAAGTATTATTTCTTATCAAAATAGGTGGCATAACACAAGGATCAAAAGAAGAGAACATAGACTGTGAATACGCCATATGGTGAGAAGCTCCAAAATGGAGAAGCCATCTCCCTGATCCAAGACTTGTAGAAGCACAAAGAGCTTTACCTTTGCTTTTAGCTGTTTCAAAAGAAAAATTTAAATGGTCTTTTTCCTTATCAGATCCTGACTATTTTAAATGGGAAGAAGAAGAAGCTGACTCAGACATTCTAGAAGGTAGATCAAAGTTGTTCTTCTTAAGAAAATGTTTTAGTTCATCAATATCCTTCTTATAACAAGAATTTTCTTCATGTCCATTCCTCTTGCAATATGTACAAGTAGGCTTCTCCTTCTTAGATGAGTCCTCTTTTGAAGAAGATTTGTTCTGTGTGTGGATTTTTCTTTGATTTCTTCTATTTTTTATTAGATTGTCTTGACTCTTTCTATCCTTTCAGTTGACTAGCCAACAAATCTTGAGTCTGTGATGGCTTTATGAGACCCATAAAAAGAATCTTATGTTGTTAATGCATTAACATCTCAAAAAAATATACAAATGAAGGCATAGTGTATGTAGATCCCATAGTTAGCCTGTGAGTGTGAAAGGTAGAAATGAAAGTTGCATATTCATGACCAAGTTTGTTCAATACATTATAGATTAACCAAGTATCTTTTTTTCTCAATATCACATGCTTTACATTATTCTCTCAGATCATTAACCTTAGTAATATAATCCTAGATTTTACCAAAGTTCTTTGAATCAAGGCAAATCAAATCATTATCAATCTGATAGCCTTTAACTTCATCTATTATCCATACAATGTTTTTCATTTTTCCCAAGCATCATGTGAATCTGTACATGCTCCAATCTGAAACATAAGATCAAGGGAAATAAAGCTACAAAGACATCCAAGAGATTTTGTACGTTCAAGCATCTATTAAACTATCTTTTCCTTATTATCTGTGGGTTTATCTACCTTTTGTTCAACATATAGAGTATACCCATGTTGCATTAAGGTATTCCGTGCATGTTGATGCTAAGTTGCATAATTATAAGGTGTTAGCAATGGAACCTTTGAATGATCTATATGTGAAGGAAAATAAGAGAACAAGTAAGTAGATCAAGAAAACACACCAAGAGACCCAACCTTTTCACTCAATAAAGAATCCCCCCCAACAAAAAATATTTGGCACTTTATAGATCAGTGCATTTACAATGCTAGAGTTATTTTCCAGAGTTTTACGAGGTCCAAAAATGGACTCAAATACTAAAGGTACAATATAATATCAAAATGAGAATCTCAAACTAGCACCAATGTGTAGTTCTTGGAAAAATATCCAGTTTCAAAAAAAGAATCACCGGATCTGAGGTCGTATGTGAAAGTTATAGGTGTTTAAAGTTTAAAAAATTGAAACTATCCACTAGATTTGACGAGAAAACTAATTTTATAGAAAAATAGGACCACTTGAGAAAAAAATGACCAAATCACTATGAAGAAAGAGAAATTCTACCCCAAATCAAAAAACATTGTGTTGAAAAAGGCCTCCATATGATTGAGAACAAGCCTTTTGAGGATTAGGGGCAAAAAGTAAAACTTCAATGGTGAGGGGGTCAACAATTTCAAAGGTCATATTCTAACGTCAGCACTGTGTCACCATCAAGTTTGGTAGAAATGTGGTCAAATTTTGTGGAACCTCCAACTATAGAAGATCTCCAAATGGAATAGTCTTTGCTAAAGTTAGACGATCACTAGATTGTTTAGGAGCTTTGCCAAATTAGAAAAACTGCCAAAAATGCTGCTAAAAGTAGTGGATCCTCCATGTTTGGAGGGAGCATAAAGGTCAACGAGAAGATCAAAATTTTAAAAAATGTTTGTAAGGCCATGAGGGCTGAATTCAAAGGGGGTTGGGGGGCCACAACCACACCCCATACCACACTCCAGGGGGTTCGTAGACCCTACTAAGGGCTGCGACCTCTTAGAGGGCGCGGGACCCCAAGCGTCACACTAGGGAAGTGAGCCATGCTTGAAGTCATTATCTTAACCGCAAGGAGGGAGATGCCCAAGGCACGGCTAGTGATTGGAGTGAAGTCGTAACAAGGTAGCCGTACTGGAAGGTGCGGCTGGATTACCTCCTTTCTAGGGAGAGCTAATGCTTGTTGAGCTCATACACTGTTACGCTCACGAAAGAGAGCGAATGACACGAGGATGCATCTGCAAGAGATGAAGTCTTTTGTCGTTTATCGGCAGTGAAGTTTGTTACTTGTATAGTGACGTAAATAAGAGTGAAGTTCATAAGTGAGCTCATTATCCCAGGTCGAGACAAGTGGATAGGTTCCTATTTTCTGTGTTTGTTTTAGTTTATTCATTTATTTAATATTTCATTTTAAATAGAGAAATTATTGAAATAATTTCTCTATTTCTCTTTATTTTTAAGAGGTAAAAATGTCATACTTAAAAGTAGAAACATTGTTAAGTTTAACAATTTAGGGATCCTATGCATGGCTATACACCTTCGTACCCTGTAGGTACAGGGCCTACGTAGGTCCTCTGTAAGGCCTACACATCACCTTTAAAATTGTTTTTTTTTATTTTATAACTTTTCATTTTTTTGTTTTAAATCAAAGATTTTAATAATAAAAACTGCGATAAACTTTGAAAAAAATATTTTTTGATAACCTAGAATTTTTTTTAAATTAAAATTTTTGTACTGTACCCACAAGGGGTCGTACAACTCAGCTCCCAATTTTTTGTCCCCAAAATCAACTTTGTCCAAATTGGACAAATTTTATTTGAAAATAGGGATTTTTGGGCCTTCTAGACTCAATAGTAGGGTCCATTTGGCCTCAAAATGCCCCAATTTTGAGCAGCATGTTGGATCTTCACAAAAAACCTATGTTCTTCAACCTTTCATAGATCTCACCTCTAATGTCTGATTTGGACAAAATAAAGGGCTAATTTGACTTTTCCAGTAGCTCTGAACTCGCTAGTGAGCTCAAATTTTCTCCAAGAATCCCCCAAAGCAATCTGTAATACAAAGCCAAAGAAAGGAAGCCCCCCAAAAACTAAAATTTCTATCAATCTTTTATGATTCTCTAGGTCATCATAGGATGCAAGAGAAGAGCATACTTTTGTTTCAAGAAAGGATTAGAACCTCGATTTTAGAAAATAACTTCTAATCTACAACTCACAACTGCTCTGATACCATGTTAGATTTGGTTGTGAAGACACCTAGGATCAAAGTGACTGAAGGAAAGAAAGAATAGAAATCCAAAGATGAATGAATCAACACTCCCTTGCACTGAACTGAACTAGATAAATGGAGAGGCGGGTGTTGTATATATAGAAAAATAAGGGCAAATGCTTCCAAGAAGAGTAATAACTCCCAAATACCCAAAATAGGTAGGAGTTATACCTACTTGGTAAATTCTAGATTACATGGTTACACCTACTCAAATAAGACAAACAAATAGTTATGAGAGGTGGCAAATAAATCCAAAAGAGGGTGTGAGACTCAAATACTCAAAGGTGGGTGAGAGAAACACATGTAACTAATGGATTATGCCATGTGTCCTCATATTAACCATGCCTAATATAACCTAAGCAAGATTAATAATATGTGTAGGGAAAATAAATATTCCCTAACATAAGGAAAATAAAAAACCTACACTAACACTTAAAATATTTCATCTTATTGGATGGGTATGGACCATGGGCATTGTATGTAGGGGACACTTTCAAATAGTCACATTTCTTAATTATCATTCCATTCGAGCTATTGAATAGTTTGGGACATTTTTGATATGTGACTTATTTAGCTATTACTATTTCACATATTCCCACTTTAATTTTCTTGTTTACCTCCTCCAAAATTAACTCTTTCTCATTAAAAATATGGTTTTTGCACTCTTTCCATAGTTGCCAAATGACCATCAAAGGGCCATCCAACCCAATTCCTTCCCACAAAGATTTTTACATCTTCAAACAACTTCTGAAATATTTCAAGAGGTCAAATGGAAGATCACTGCTCCATTCTAAACAACAACATAGCTATCTCTAACATGAGTTAGCAAAGGGACAATTCAAAAGTAAGTGATTCATAGATTCTTTCTCTAATTTGTAATGGAAACATTATGAAAGGCTTGATATTCCAATTGATTTCAGTTGATCACCTATAAGAATCCTTTTATGCAAGGCAGTCCATGCAAATGCACTAGCTTCAGGAATACACCATTAGCTCCAATAGAGTTTCATAGGCTAATCCTTATTTAGTTCAAGGATGTTTTGTAGTTTATATCTAATTTTTATTGAATAACACCTTGATTTGGCACTAGTCCAAATTATATTATCTTCCTTTAAGTTGATAAAAAACCTTCCCAGAAGCTAATTATTTTTATTCTGGCAAAAAGGGGAATCATCCAAACATTCCCATTTCTAGGATATCCCATTTGATGACTCAATAGGGATTATATAGTCAATGATAAAGGGGCCCCAAGCATTAGATAAAATTTCCATGCATGCACAAAGCGTGGGATCATTCACCAAAGGGGGCAAGGCATTCTAGGAGTTGATCCAAAAGAGGGATTTTTGGCCATTATTGACAATGCAAGATAGATGATTCACAACAATATTATGGAATTTATGGAATTGCAACATAAAATTATATGTATGATTATATAAGGGGATTGGGATTTGTCAAAATATACACTGGGTCATTTGAATCCAACTATTTATTTTGTAAGATCTAGCACCATCTATCATTCGGGATATCAAACATCTTCCAAACTAGTTTAGCCCCAAGTGCAGTGTTTTATTTTTTTTATTTTCCTTATTCCCAAGCCACCATCCTTTTTTCCAAGCAAGAGGTTTCCCATCGAATCAAAGATATGCATTTAGATTAGTTTGATCCCTCCTAGAGAAACTTTTTCATGATACCTTCCAACAAGTTGCATGCCTCATTTGTAATTTGAGTGCTTGAAAGTAGATAGATGGGGATCACAAAATGAACTGCTTTGACCATTAGAATTTTTCCAAGAAAATTGATCCAATAACCTTTCCATGAAGTTGCTTTTTGACAACATTTTACTATAGTTTCGTCCCATAAGTTAGTTCTCATCACCCCTTTGAAAAGTGGCATTCCAAGGTATTTGATAGGTAGATATGCAATGTTAAAGCCCAAAAGAGAGGTGATTTGTCGACAAAAGATATGCTTTGTATTGAAGAAGAATATATTGGATTTGTTTTTATTTATTTCCTAACCAGATGTTGCTATTTATCTTTTGAGTGTGCCTTTGATAGTTGTAGCTTCATTCACACATGATGACTCCATAGAGAATGGTGTCATAAGTGAATTTTTGGTGTGTGATTGCAAGTAAATTGCTTGCTACATGTTATCTAGACCATATGCCTTGAAGTGCATATGATTTAATAGCACACCCCAACACCTTAGCCATGATAACAAAAAGGAAAGGTGAAATGGGGTCTCCTTGGTGGAGACCTCTAGTAGAATTGAAGAAACCACATGAGCTAACATTAATTGGTTTAGAGTAATACATAAAGGAAATATAGTTAGAAATCCACTTCATCCAATTTGGATAGAATCCAAATTTTCTAAGGATTCTCATTAGGAAGCACCAATCTTCTTTCTCATAGGATTTATGAACATCAAGTTTCAATAACATGCTACTTTGGTTGATAGAGGTTATAGAGTGAAATACGTCATGTGTAATTATAATACCATCAGTAACATTCCTTCCTAGTGTAAAGTTACTTTGATCTTCAGGGATGCTGCTGGGAAAAATCCTATGTAAGAATTTTATTCTAACATGTCATTTAGAAGAAAATTTTCAAAATAAATAATTTATTCCAAACCTAGGACTAAGAGAAACCATATAACTGAAGATTGAGGAGAACCAAATATCCCCATCTAACACTGTAGATTCCTTCTAGAGTATCTATCCATACAACCTCATCATCTATCTCAACTTGGCATATGTTAAAGCCTTTAAGAAAGTCTTCAAGGGTGATAAGATGATTAAGAAATTTTGGTTTGAAGAAATCTAATTGATAGGTTTATGGGTTCTAGCTGAATTCCTCAACTCAATATAGTCAATCACTCTTTCACCCATAATATTTTTGATGGGAGAACTAAGGAGGTTCCATGGTTCTAAAGAGCTCAAGGGATCATTAAGAAGACAAGAATCATCCCAAAATAAAACTTTATTCCTAGCCCCTACATTCCACTTGATTGCTTTCAATAAAATATTTCTACACAATCAAATTATTTCAAAAATTAGAGCCAATAGTAAAAGACTAATTGGAAAGGAAACTACAAACCTCATTATTAGTCAATTATTTTAGTTTCAAAATATCAAACCATTGATTATTTTCTTTCAATAATCTCCAACCAACTCTAGCTATAAGTTCTTTGTTCAATGGTCTCATCCTTCTTAATCGAAGACCACCCTAATTCATAGGAAGACAAACTTTTTCCCAATAGACCAATGTAATATTTGTTTCTCTTATACAACTATCTAAATAATATCCTCTAAATCTATTAAATCTTATCAGATACCTTACTAGTGATTCTAAAAATGGATGTGAAATAGATAAGAAGGCTCTAAAGGGAGCTTTTAAGAAGTTGTTTTCTAGCTTGACTAATAAAGCAACCTTTGCACCCCACAAGTTTCCTTTGAAATCTATCTAGAAGGGAGTTACAAAAGCCTCTAGACTATTTTCCTTTAAAAAGGGACATTCCTAGATAGACTGAAGGGAGATCCCTGACTTGAAAACCAAAGATTCTAGCTATCCTTCTGTGCATAACAAGAGGGGTATTGAGAAAGAAAAGAACACTATTTTCTAGGTTGATTTTTTGACTAGACACTTCAACATAGTTATCAAGCAAAAATCTAGTATGATTAGCATCTCTTATCAAAGATTCTCCCAATATTAATATGTCATCTACAAATTGTTGATGAGAAATTAGGTTGATGAAAGAATAAAGATTGGAACCTTTAATTCTTCCATAATATTGGGCCATTGAAAAGCTCCTTCCTAAGGCCTTTGCCATGATAATAAAGAGGCAAGGGAATAAAGGGTCTCCCTATCTCAAGTCTTTTTCACTTGCAAAAAAATAGTTGGGGAGTCATTGGTCATAACCAAGTACATAGGAGAGGAGATGCAAGAGATAATTAAACTCTAAATCTTATGTTGAAAACCAAAATTTTTAAGAATTTTATCCAAGAAGATCTAAGAGACTCTCTCATAATCCTTGTTCACATCCAACTTGATAATTGTACCAACCTTATTACTTTTATCTATTGAGTGAATAACTTCATGCATCGTAACAATAGTATTAAGAATTTACCTACCTTGAACAAATCCAAACTATTGATCTAAGATGATTGAAGGTAAAATTGGTTATATTCTCAAAGCCAAGATTTGTGTTGTCAAAGTATGGTCTATATTTTATCCTCTAATAAGATTTAATAGAAATGGGGCCATTAAATTTTGATTATTTTATATTGCATGGAGTGTTGGAAGACCTGCTATTTAGTGCTTTTTGCCACAGTCACCATGAAAAATGAAGACTTGAATCCAATTATGAGATGGATGTAGAAGACACTAGTAATCATAAAAGGTAAAGAATTTGATGTTGGCAAAGATAAGATCTAAAGAAAAGGTCAAAGAGGAGGTTGGATGAATAGGATGATAGAAGCACATTCCCATCTTGAGTTAGCTTCTCACTCAAAGATTAGGTACACTTATTATGAGGTCACCAAATCTTCATGATTTTTCCCTTCTGGATCAAGGGGTTTTTTGCACTTGTAGACAATGAACATTTCTTGGTCCACAAGTAGGCTATTATAACTATGGATAGTGAATATATCTTGATCCACATGTGGAGTTTTTTATATGTGGATAGTATGTCTCAATTCACATATGGAGTGTTGTATTTTTAATAGTGAGTAGGTCTCCATTCACATGTAAAGTGGTGTTCTTGTGGATGGTTGAGTATGTCTCAATTCACAAGAGGATCGGTGAACTTATTAATAGTTGAGTACATGTCTCAATTCACATGTATTGATGGATAGTTAGGACATCCAATGATATATTTAGTTAGGTGTGTCCTTGATGGTGTGTTTATTTGGGTTGTTATTCTTTGTCCAATCCAATACATTCCTACCTTTATTTGGAGTGATTTAAAAAGGGGGGAATGATGGAAATATTAAAACTAAGGTTTAGTTAATAAACTTTGGAGTATGCAACCTAATTTTACATTAGGTTACCTCCACCTAGAATAATCAATAAGATTAAATAAACTTAGTGGGTTAAATAAATGTTAGTAGTTAGTTTGTTATCAAATATGTAGAAGTTAGAAAGGTGGTTGCAACGATAAAATGGTTTTATAAAGCCAATGCTACCACTTTAATGATCATCTTTTGTAATTTGATCATCCTGAACAAATAATATTATCTATGTTACTTTGTTGTAACCATTTTGAAGAATTCTATAATTTAATTAAAATAAAATCATGCACAATCATGATTTCCTTAGATGTGGTTTTATATATTTGGTATAATATGTGTTGAATCTCATCAAGAATGTAAGCCCAAGCTTCATATCCAAACACATAAAGATAAGAAATTATGTCTATTTTATAATAGTTGATTCTTCATTATACCAAACCATGCTACGTTTCTAACTTTTTTTCTTTAATATGTGTTGAATCTCATCAAGAATGTGATCCCAAGCCTCATATCCAAACACATAAAGCTAAGAAATGTCTATTTTATAATAGTTGAGGACTTAATTAGAAATCTTACCATTGAGATCTCTAGTGGGATATTAGTTGATGATATGACTAGCATACACATTTTTATGCCTAGAAAGTAAGATCTGTAACCTTAGAGTGAATCATATAATGAGTCATATCCATTATGACCTAATTATTTTATTCTTCCACCCCATTCTATTATGGATTGTACTATATAGTGTGTTTCATCTAATGCTACATGATATATTAGACACCTATATGATTAATTGCTAACTTTTGACAATAAAATGCAGACCCCTAAGGTCTATACAACTTCTTTTAGATAAGTTAACCCTAGGGTGATGCGATAAGAAGAAAATTAGAATAGTGTGGTGAGTAACATATGCATAACCTAAATATTCAAGTAAATAAAACACATTCATAGGCACTATAAGATAGTGTTATGTCAGAAAATGTCCCCTTGGGGGCTTTTCCCTCTTAAGGGTTAGCTCCTGGGTCCTATTATTGCATTTAGAGCATCTTGCATGTTAATTTGGACTCCCGATGAGAAAACCCTAAAGTCTTGTGGCAAATAGGACCTAGGGGATTACACTTTGATGAATCTTGAACAAAAATGGCAGGGTGGACTTGGGTGCTAGCACCCTAGTCTTGCCCTATTTTGGGTCTGCCCTAAACTTTTATGTTAGTTTTGTGATCATTATTTGGGTCCCAGGCCGACACCTCAAGTTTTAATTATGAAATTATTAGCGGGAATCTTTGTAGTTGCATATATAAGCATGATTAGGTTTCATTTGCAAACTAGATAGCTTTTGTGTATACTTATGATCATTGAGCATTCAAAATATTCATTGTGTTGCAGAGCAGAGCATTGTTATTGTGTTTGTATTTGCAGATTTGGCATCCATCTCCTCATGGCATGAAGAGGATCTTCCTTCCATGAGATCTTCACTACAAGGTGATATCAATTTTATTTTCAATCATTTATCATTTGAATTTTTGCCTCTATCTCGCCGGGATACGCACTCTTATCTAACAATGGTGTTTAAAAGACTTGAATGTCTCTCCAGGGCTTGATCGAGGCAAGCCTCTAAACACCACAACCCCCTCCCACACTCCTTGTGATTGTAGGTTATAGGTACCGAGTTTCATGGAGTGGAGTTACAAAAAGGGAGTAGCAGACATCAAGGATTTTAGATCTAAAAAGTAGAGGACTCCATTAAACATGCTTGGATTAGGGCGCTAGTCCCCGTGTCCTCTAGTTTTCCTGAGGTAGAAATGGAAGTTGCAGTGCAGATCAGTGTCGGGAGAAGTTCTAGATTCTGTGATGAAAAGTACACCTTGGACTTGGGTGCTAGTCCCTATGTCCCTGACTTCTCTGCCTTCCAAACTTTAAAAAATAGTGAGTTAAATATCTCTGTCCCTCATCTCAGTCTGAAAGGATTTGCCGTAATTCATTAATTTGCTTGTTGTTTTGCCTATTTAGGGTTTTAAGTGAAATTGAGCATTAAATTGAGACATTGTTTGACACATCCAAATTTTTTCATCTTCCCAAGTGGAAGCCCAACCTGATAGGTGAATCCTCTTGCACAAATTGAAGGTTCAACTCAGTTAATATGCCCTTGGAATGTTTGTGGTGAAAGGAGGATTCCGCATAAACCCTTAAAACTCAACAATTAACAATCCCTCTTTTTACCACTAAACATTTTTGTGAACCCATGTTTTTAGAATTTTTGGCACCTTTCTGAGTGTTGTTTGATATATTTGCATTCATTCATCTTATTGCATTTGAAAAATTACCAAAAATTTGAAAATTTTGAAAAAATTGGCATTTTGGCTTGCATTTTAGCATAATTTAAATCATTTGGCATTTAATTTAATTAAATTTATATCATTTATAGTAGATCTGATTTAAATTATAGAAATTCATCATTTAGAATTCACTTGCATTGCATTTGTGTGCTTAAATTGCTAAAAATTGGATGAAATTTTGTATTTTTCATAAAAACCTAGTTTTGCATTAGCTAGGGTTTGTAGTCAAAATCTTGTTTTAGATTTTACTACCCTTTTCAAACACTCATTAGGACTGATTTCTAATAGTAGTGTTGCATCATAGTGGTCTTCTTGCAAAATTTCATGTCTAGGGTTTGAAAACGTTGCATTTTCACTAGATTTGGCCTTATCGTCTCTCTAGATTTGCACTCCAAGTGTGTTGTAATGGATTTTTCTACATTAATGGGCTGTTACTAGGGTTATTATCTTCTACCCCTCCTCAAATTCCTTACAACACCCATTTTATTAGGCCTTTGCATATGAAATTTGTGAAAAAATTGCATATTTTAGCACACTTTCACTAGGTTTGGACTTGTCATCACTCTAGGTTTGCATTACAAGCATGTTGTGAAAGATATTTCTGCATCACTGGACTATTATTAGGCATATTATTTTCTTTCCCCTTTGAAATTTTTCACAACACCTTTTCCCCTAGTAATTTGCATTGGAAAAAGTTGAAAAATTAGGCATTTTTAGGTCATTTTCATACATACTTTTGCACTTGTTCTTGCATAAGTTTTGAAAATATTTGAAATCTGATTTGGTACTCATCTAAAAACATCCACATGGCTTCTCACTACAATAATAATTCTAGGCTTCCTCCTAGGCCTTATTCGAAAAGACGAGCCCTTGAACTTGAAATAACATTTACACCTCATGACAAAGAAATGGTCGATAATGAAGGGCCTCTTTATATTACAGTGAAAATAATGGAAATACCTGTGGATAGAACACTTATAGACCCGAATTACATGACTAATGTGGTTACAGAAGATTTCCTTCTTAAACATGATTTGGCACAAAATTATTATGACCCGTCGGATTTGAGAATTAAAACACATAATGGATCTTTGATGAAAACATTTGGATTGATAAAATTGTTAGTCGTGGTTTATGACAAAGCCATGGATTAATTATTTGATGTTATCCCCTTATCCGACCTCTTATGTGTAAAACTAGGACATCCATGTCTTAAGGCTATGAATGCCATTCCTTCAACTATTTGCAAATGCTTGAAATTTCCTTTGCATGGAGAGATCCGTACTATCTGTTGTAATACATACCAACCTCCAGCTAAGAGTAAGAATTTCACCCTTGATTAGTTTTGGCCGCAACCTGAAACAAAACCTGAGCCATGAAGAGACCAATCCTTCCTAGATTATAGATGATACAAAGCAAAACAACTAGCTAGAATGGCTAGGCCTCCTTTACAAACAATGAGGGAAGAACTGGTAGAAATGAAAGCAACACTACTTCAATGGAAATCTAATTCAAAATAAATTTCAGCAATCTTTAAGTGTGCATTAACAATGGAGATTGTAACAAAACATAAAACCCACTACATAGAAAATGCCAAACATGAACTCAACACAAGACACAATGACACAGTGTTTAACATGGAGAAAACCCTTGTGGGTAAAAAAATCCACACATGAAAGAGGCCCAATGCTTGTATTAATCTACAAAAGATTGTACATTACAACAACACCACCAATCTCTCCTTTAGTCTTCAATCCAGTACATCATTCCTGCAGCACCTTAGTACTAAAATCTATATTTCAGCAACAAATACATGGCAAATACTTATAGAAATGTTTTCCACTCCATTCTAGGTGTTCACCTTCTCTCTCCTAAGATTCTCCAACCTGTAAAAAGTAATTACCATCTTACAAGCATCTTACACTTGTCCAAAAACAACCATGCAAAGGTTGGGGACCCAAGACTAAATCTGGCCTCTTACAACATCTTATGACGCGTCATAACTATCATAGATTCCACAAAAGAGTATCTTTCCAAGATAGGAACCTTGGGCTAAATATAGCAAATATACAACTAACATATCCGTCATATGCGTCATAGAATCACATAATCTTATGACAACTTGCAGCTGTCATATATTCACTTGCCAAACATTATGATAGTTGTCATACATGCCAAATATAGTAGATTCCTCAAGGGAGCATGCCTATCATCATTTACTTTAAGTTTTTACACTTGCCAACAGTAAAAGTCACTCCGTAATTACCTCCGGTTACTCTGAAATTACCCCTGCTAGTGAAACTAGTACATCTCCTCATGGATAATTACAAATTACATATAATAAATAGAATAAATACAATATTGGGATTTACAAGGTTAATGGCACCTTATCCCAACAAGAACAACATGTGTTTGAAGATCCTCTTAGAGCGAAAGGAAAGCGATAAAGTGACATAAGAATCAAACAAGACTACTATGAATATGATGAGATAATTGACATGATAGATGTGGATAAGGAAAATTTCATAACTCACCTCGTCCATGGAGAGATGGTATCTATGCTGAGGTCTCTCACCCATCATCCTTACAAGGATCGGGAGGTTTTCATTGACAACAAAATATTCCACTAAGACCAATGAAATTTGAACATGGTGCTTCCTCCTCTAATGTGCAAAACCCTATGGAAAAACATGACAATGCTTTTGAAGAGATAAGTGGTAAAACAAGAAGGAATAGACAAGCAAGAGAAAGGAGGAAGAGAAGACAATCTTTTGCCCAACAAATTTCATCTCAACAAGAAAACATTCAACCTAACATTGAATCAAACATAGAAAACCTCAACACTTAACAATTGGAAGATAAGAACAAAAGTTGGGCTATGATACCTTACACACATCTTTCCTCTAGCATTCAAGATTGGGAAGAGGATGATTTGCTTGACTACAACCCTTAGTTTGGTTGTCCCTATAGGTAAGTATGTCTAACCCTTTATCTCTGTGATGTGTTTCCCCCGTGATGTTTTACGTGTTGTTTAGGTCTCCTAGGATGACCCTTGATACTAGATTGTAAGGTCAGGGATACTGGGAGACTACCTCTATTGTGACCCTTCTTCTATTTGTATCATCATTCTACATCACTTCTCCTCTATTTTCATTGCTGTGTGTTGTGTCTAAAGGACATAGCGTTGCGGTTGGTGACTTGGGGGCACCCTCCTACATGATTGTCCCTAAGGTACTTGTTTCTCCTCTCTTGATTTATTGTTTACCTTCCTCTAGTGGTTCTATCTAGTGGGCGGATGACAAAAACCACATTATACTGATGCAGACCTAGTGTCCCTTTAGCGAGTAATCAAAAAATGGACCTAGTCCATACATGACGATGGGTTTGATATATATTATCCGACACTTGGCTAGTAGAATCACTCAGTGTGATATTTTGATGTTGTCTTATCGCAATTACAAAACATAACAATACTTCTTCTCCGTGCACTTTGTCTATCTTGAATCTTGCATTCCTCAGTTCTTTATGTGAATGATCATATGCATTGTTGTTTATCATGATTATATGGATGCTAACACCTTTTCTTGTAGGGAATTGTGTGTTTGTGGGAACATTTGGCGATCGTAAAGTACATGCCACCTCTGGGGGGCATGGGCTTTGCAAGAGCTCATGTTCCCTTGTGTGTTTTCTTCCTACCTTAACATGTTTGATATTGATACATGATATCAACCACCTTAAGGTGGGGGCATATATAAGGTAAGCTGTCTGTTCTAGATGCTAGCAAAGTGTGTTTGAACAATCTTGAAATCTATTTCATATACCTCCTTTGTACTGTAAGGTGTCTCTGTGATGCAGGTGGGGTTGTATACCTTTAAGCTCATACCTCCTTTTCACTTTAAGGCGTGTCCATGATCTAGGTGGGGTTGTATGCCATGCTTCCTTTTCAATGTAAGGCATCTCCATGATGCAGGTGGGGTTCCATTTTTAAAAGTCCTCCGAGTAGGTAGGGAGCAGATCTGAGACTATCCTAACCCTTAAATGTGTCTTCGGTGATTGTTGTGCGAAGCGCAATCGTCAGTGTGTGCTTGTAATGTGCCTGAGATGGTTGTGAACCTAGCAATAGGTTTCTTCCATCGCTTGTCTATTGTGTTTTCTCCATGTCTTCTATGTGTGTGTGTATGGCGTGTTTGTTCCCAAACATAGTCTTAAAGACTGGTGGCGATGAGTCCCTCCTATGCTTTGGGATTTGTATGGCGTGTTTTTTCTCAAGTGCAGTCTTAAAGACTGGTGGCAATGAGTCCCTCCTGCACTTTGAGATTTGTTTTGCATGTCTGTTTCCCCATACGTGAAGTCTTAAAAACTAGTGGCGATGAGTCCCTTATGCACTATGGGTTGTGTGTTTACTTCCCTTGTACTTGCATTTTGCATTTCATATATGAGAAAAAGAAAAAGAAAATAATAATTGCATTCATTGTGTTTTGCATGTCTTCAATGTTGTCTGCTTTGTGTTTTGCGTGATTGTAACTGTCTTCTCCATGTTTTGCATGCCTGTTACTGTCTTCATTGTGATTGGCATGTCTTCTCTGTGCTTGGCGTGTCTGCTGTGTTTGTTGACCTTACTTTAATGCATGTATTGGCCTTGCATTCATACATACATTAAAGTGGGGGCTAAATGTTATGTCAGAAAATGTCCCCTTGGGGACTTTTCCCTCTTAAGGTTTAGCTCTTGGGTAATTATTATTGCATTTAGAGCATCTTGCATGTTAATTTGGACTCCCGATGAGAAAACCCTGAAGTCTTATGGCAAATAGGACCTAGGGGATTGCACTTTGATGAATCTTGAACAAAAATGGCAGGGTGGACTTTGGCGCTAGTGCCCTAGTCCTGCCCTTTTTTGGGTCTGCCCTAAACTTTTATGCCAGTTTTGTGACCGTTATTTGGGTCCTAGGCCGACACCTCAAGTTTTAATTACGAAATTCTTAGCGGGAATCTTTGTAGTTACATATATAAGCATGATTAGGTTTCATTTGCAAACTAGACAGATTTTGTGTATACTTGTGATCATAGAGCATTCAAAATATTCATTGTGCTGCAGAGCATAGCATTGTTATTGTGTTTATATTTGCAGATTTGGCATCCATCTCCTCATGGCATGAAGAGCATCTTCCTTCCATGAGATCTTCACTACAAGGTGATATCAATTATGTTTTTAATCATTTATCATTTGGATTTTTGCCTCTATCCCACTGGGATACACACTCTTATCTGACAATGGTGTTCAAAAGACTTGAATTTCTCTTCAGGGCTTGACCGAGGCAAGCCTCTAAACATCACAACCCCCTTCCATATGCCTTGTGATTGCAGGTTACAGGTACCGAGTTTCGTGGAGTGGAGTTGCAGAAAGGGAGTAGCAGACATCAAGGATTCTGGATCTGAAAAGTAGAGGACTCCGGTGAACATTCCTGGACTAGGGTGCTAGTCCCCGTGTCCTCCAGTTTTCCTGAGGCAGAAATGGAAGTTGCAGTGCAGATTAATATTGGGAGAAGTTCTAGAATCCATGATGAAAATTACACCTTGGACTTGGGCGCTAGTCCCCGTATCCCTGACTTCTCTGCCTTTCGAACTTCAAAAAATAGTGAGTTGAATATCTTTGTCCATCATCTTAGTCTGAAAGGATTTGTCATAATTCATTAATTTGCTTGTTGTTTTGCCTATTTAGGGTTTTAAGTGAAATTGAGCATTAAATTGAGACATTGTTTGACACATCCAAGTTTCTGCATCTTCCTAAGTGGCAGCCCAACCTGATAGGTGAATTCTCTTGCACAAATTGGAGGTTCAACTCGGTTAATATGCCCTTGGAATGTTTGTGGTGAAAGGAGGATTCCGCATAAACCCTTGAAACTCAACAATTAACAATCCCCCTTTTTACCACTAAATGGATTGGTCTACTCATATATTCATATCATATGCTCTTTATACAATGTACATCCTTTATTGCAAGCATAGATATACACATCACATATGCTTGGGTAGATTCCCTCCTATTCTCTTTTATATCCCCTTATCTATTCTTATCCATATCTATCTCTATCTCTATCTAGTAGTTATGTACATAAGTACATAGAGTGATATGTCCTTCACCCTTGAGATGTATCTTGGTTGTGTTGTATGTCAACTAGAGGTACTGTATTTGACTTGTAGTGAGTTTTTCTTTGTTTATCTTGTGCAAGTAGTCATGCAGTTTTCCTTGCTAACATACTCCCAGGGCTTAAATAATTGTTTTGTCCTCAAGACATCATCTACTGTCAAAATGGAGGTGTTGTATCAAAATTCCTCTACTTCTCCTATTTAAGGTAATATGTGCTAGTATTTGACTTTCATCTAGTCATATGTATTCTCCCATATTTGTACCATGTCTTGGATTTTTGAATTTATCATTGCCAAGTCCACATACCCTTCTCTACAACTACTAAAGTAGTTGATTCTATAAATGTAGCACTTCCTTGCTTTATTTTCTAGAGAAAATTTGAAAAAATGATAAATATGTATTAGTCTCCAATCCCAACTCTTTCATTTGGGTAATGGTCTTTATCCTTTGTTCTATTAGTTAGTTGTGTTGTTGTTGGAGATTGTGAATTTGTTGCCATTGGGATCCATCTAGGTCATTCGTGACATTATAATTAATTAAAAGTTATAAAATTTGAATTTCTAAGTCTTCTAACTGAGTCTTCTTGGTTATGGTAACCTATGGCTAGCTTGTGCAATATTAATATTGTAAGCCTCGTCTAGCTTCTTTATCTATTGATCTAGGGATTTCTTACCATTTTACCATTTTTGTTGTGCCATGTGTGTATGAGGAAAATTGACTATGATAAACTAAATAAATCAAAAAACCAATAACATAAAGAGAACCGATCTAAATAAAACCATTAATAATAAATCAATGAAACATGAAAGCTTTTACCGAGATTTGTATTGTTCCCTTTGGATGAATGTGGATTGCTTAATAGTGTTGCGAAGCCATGGTTGCAACAAGCAAGTAGTGTGCTCAAAGATCAATGTTAAGAGATCGTAAAGTTGCTTAATCGATGCAATGTATGCTCAAAGCGCTGTTAAGGATGCCTGAGAATAAGTGATCGAAGAGGCTTTGTGAACGAGATGAGAGGGTTTATATAGGTTTCAATAGAGATCAATCAACAATCCAGATAATTCAGAAGAATCAACGGAGGAGAACAGTTGAGGAATGTGCAACGAATAAGAAGAAGACAAGTGTCACCCAAAAGTTGTTTTATTTGAGTTAAACACTTTCTTTTCTAAAGATAAGACATGCTTTTCATAAATTAGAAAGCTTTTTTCTAATTTAAGAGAAATTGATAAAAACAAGGTTGAGTGAATAGATAACTCAACTTAAGATTTGCTTTTGCATGATTTGAGAGAATTTAAATAATAAATTATTTAATTTTGTGTGCATGGAGAAGAAGACTTATTTTTAGAAGATTTGAAAGATATTTGTAGATAAGAAAGCAAATTAAAAAAGATTTATTTAATTGTTGTGCATGATTTGGAAGAATAAATAAAATAATTGATTTATTTTATTTTTGGAGATTGAGAGAATTTAAATAATTTTGATTTGATTTATTTAAATTTGGAAGAATGAATTTGATTTAATTAAATAATTGGGAATTATTTAATTATTTGGATAAGAGGGAATTTGTGATGAATTAATTAAATAATGGGATTTATTTAATTAATGGAGACTTGAGATTTGGAAAGAAGATAATTATCAAATAAATAATTGAAATTATTTAATTGTGGAAGAATAATAGAGGAATTTGATTTAATTAATTAAATAAAGAGAATTTATTTAATTAATGTCGAATTTAGGAGATTTAGAAGAATATGGTGAAATTAATTAAATAATTAGATTATTTAATTAATGTTGAAATGCAGGTGATTAGACAGATTAGATGAAATGCGAGTAGTGCAATGACTTGGTCATTTTAGGGTGTCTACATTTGCCCCTATTTGATGCAATGCAGTTTACAGTGTTGCGTCAAAGAAAATAATTGTTGAAGATATGATACAATTTCTAATGCCCTAGTGTAGGTAGTTGCCCTAGCGTATGCCCCCTCGAGCGGGAAGACAGGGAAGCGGTAGAAGGACTGGGTTGACGCTTGACTAGAAGAGTGGGGAAGAAATAAAAATGCAGGGGGGGGATGTTATAAATAGGTCCCATGGGGACCACAATCCTCACTTTGCACACTAGGAGCTTCTAAATTTAGAGAGTAGAGTCTCCAAACTTAGGTTGAGTGGAAGGAGCAAACATCGCGGAGAGATGCCGATTCTAGCGCATAGGTATCGGGCGAAGTTAGTGCGGACATACGGGAGGCCAGCAGGAGCTCCGACAGTGGTAAGTGTTTGAAAACCTCACTTTAATTGGACATTTTGGGGCGGTTTAGGGCTAGGTCCAGGTAGGGTTTTCAGCTTTGCCAAAAGCGCTTTAGGCTAGGATAGTGCTACTGGTAGTCGGTTAAAGCGCTTTTGGTGCGCCACAACACCTCTGGTAGGTAGGTGTAGCGCGTTTGACAAAATCAAAGCACTTTTAGTGTTGGGGCACCGTGCCGCAGCACTTTTGGTATAACACTGCAGTGCTTCTGGTTATATAGTGTAGTGCTATTGGTGGGGGAGGGTAGCGCTGTTGGAGGGGATAGCAAAAATTAGGTCATGACCGGTAGCGCAGTAAGGCGCATTTGGCTGTAGAGTGAGGCGCACTTGTAAATCAAGTCGCATTTGGTATAAGGTAGGTCAGCGCTACTGCATAAGCAGTAATGCGCCTATGGAAGAACAGGACAGCGCCTTTGTGTGAAACAAAGCGCTTTTGGTTAGCTGAGAAGAGGAACCTAGTTAAGGTTGACCAAAGGGTTGATTACCTTAGTTCAGAAAAGGGGTTGGATAGAATAGAAGCAGATAGGAGTTGGGGGATATGGTATAGAAGAACTGACAAGTGGTTTGCTTATGGATGCAGAGGATTATGCCGCTGTTGATGTCGAGAGAGCGACACCACCCTATAGCACATGAGGTAGTACAACTGATGTGGGAGGAGGACACGTTCCTAGAGCACGTGGGATTGTGGCATGTAGCACACTTGACACACATTAGGGTGAGTCTTACCCTAGTGACAGTAGTGGTGGAGAGGTTCTGCAGTGTGACAAGCTCGTTTCACTTTCTGATAGGGGAGGCGACAGTGACCTTGGAGGATGTGTATCACATCCTGAGGATTCAGATTGATGGGGAGAGAGTAGGCTTTGACCCAACGCAGGGAGAGGCAGGCATGGTAGAGGTATTTTGCACCGATGACTTGCGGATAGATGATGGAGAGATTCAGTGGGCAGACGTCCTGAGACTCTGCGACAAGATCAGGTGGATAGTATCTTCATTGATTGGCAGCTTCCTCTACCCAGACAGGAGATCTAGAGGATTATCAGTTGGTTGGGGTACTGTACTATCTGAGATGTTTACATATGGCACTCAGTATGCATGGGGCCCATGTGTGCTGGGGCAATTGTACCATGATATGCACCACTGCGTGTATAGGAGAGGCAGGAGTCTCTCAGCAGGGGTGACTCTTCTACAGGTGTGGATGTGGGAGCATATCCCAGTGATCCGACCCATGACACAGTGCCATCGGGACAGGGGAGAGCCATATGCATTCCTATATGAGGGAGTGATTACACATCAGAGGCTGGGATCTGTTAGCCATTGGAGGCGACAGATCGATGAGATGGACCTATTTATTTGGAGGTCATGGTTACTATGCGAGGAGTGGGAGGACGAGCATGAGCAGCTGATGTACTGCAGACATGCTCGATATCTGTTTGGGAGATGGACCAACATGATTGAGAGATACCTGCCAGAGCGGGTATTGAGACAGTTTAGACTTCCACAGGGGTTACCAGTTGGAGAGGCGACCCATGCCAGGACATGGAGAGAGGTTGGAGACTGGGATGCAAAGATTCCAGTGGCTACAACTTTAGCAGAGGTACGGGGACTTGTCCCCATGAGATGGGATTGAGATACAGGACTGGTGGATCTAGGTACACTGCCAGAGTATGACAGGTACTGGCAGACACATAGGCCGGTGATTGACTACATCAGGTGTGGCAGGGGTAGTGGGGGAGGTATTAGTCCCAGGTGCGAGGCCAGGATCAGACAATAGGCTAGAGCAGCTAGACAACAGGCAGTTGGAGAGGCCAGCGGCCAGCAGGCAGACGTGGCGATGGCGGAGGAGGGGGAGCCAGCCATAGAGACTGACTTGGAGAGGGCTGAGCGGTTACTACAAGAGGAGACAACCCGGAGGACTCGACTAGAGCTCCAGATGGTACGGTTGAGGAGGGACAGGGATGCAGTGAGGGTTGAGGTGAGACAGTTGAGACCCTAGCCCAGGTGCAGACACATGTAGCGGCAGCAGCACAGATAGCCCTGGCACACGCACAGGCACAGCTACAGGTCCAGGCACAGGTACAAATATAGCAGCCAGCTGCACCAGTAGTAGATGACGAGCAGCTAGCCTAGGTGACGAGGGAGAGAGACACAGAGGTACAGCTATGGCTGACAGCAGAGGCCACACTCCATAGAGTGAGGCGGGAGAGAGATGAGGCATGCCATGCCCTGGGTGCAGATCAGAGGACCTTATACAGCGAGCTCATCTGTGTGCAGGGAGAGATAGTGTCAGCTGGGAGAGAGGCTGAGTACTACAGGGGGCTCTATGTAGGTGCAATGCCGGTAGCCCAGCAGGCACCCAGTTACAGAGACAGGAGCAGATCCGGGGCATCCAGATCCCGTAGGAAGGGCAGTCATTGTCCTCAGTGAGAGGACCGTTTGTGCCACCAGGGGGAGGAGGACCAGCAGGGGGACCTACATCGAGCACAGGTGGAGGATAGGGGCCACAGCAGGAGGGCAGCTCGACCCGCTAGAGCATGTATATACATACATTGTATCATTTTGCATCATTTTGTATCATTTTGGACAGATGCCTGCGTGCATCTTGATGTATAGTTTGCGGTCTCTTGATAGCCTTGGTGTACTATATTGATGTATATATGGATCATTGATGTAGACACATACATTTTGTATTTTATGATGACCTTTACATGAGATATATGATGATCGATTCTGCTCACTATTGTTCATGCTTGTATATTTGCACTTCCTGATGTCATGGATGCGATGATATGTATTTATGATCATGGATTGATGTGATGATGTCTATTGTGTATATGATGCTTATAGATGTATGATGATATAGATGTTATGACTAGTGATATCTAACATGTGGGTTTTGCAGATAGCACTAGAGAAGAAAAGAGGAGAAGAAAGAGCAAAGACTATTGATCGATCGTTGTATTGAAAATGATATAAGGCCATGGGCGAACGAAAGGCTGAATGAGCTTGTTGCAATGGTTTCACATTTGTATATAAAGAGCAATCCTTAATTTTGATATAGCACATGGATAGTTCGCCACCAAGGTACAAAAGACCCAGGTGCAGTAATATCTGAGTGCATGGACGTTGACTCTGCAAGCAAGCGGATGGAACTTAGATCCCTTTAGACATAATATAACCTTGTTGGAACATGTGAATAAGCCATAGTCTTGAACATAAAATAAACTTCAATACATGTAAATGCAAGAAGAATTATTAATATGTAAGATGCTATGTTGTAACACACACAAGATAAATAGAATGCTAAGAAAGATGCTAAAGATCATTCCTCAAACATGGCACACAAAAGCAATGACTATGCCCCCAATCCGTACTATATCACAACATACCAAGATTATAGATAAATCAAGGTAGCCTTGAATATGTAAAGGATAAGGAACAAAAGATAAACCATAACACAAATTGACTGACTTACAAAGTAAACATACAGCCAACATATTCTCTTGCCAAAGAGGTTGCTCAGGATAGATTGGATAGGAAAGATAACAGCCTTATCGTAGGAACTCTGTGTCCGTTAAAGGGTGCTATCTACCTAAAAAGACAATGTCTCGCTGTAGGAAATGCCACATGTCGTAGGAGACGCGTGTGTTGGTCTCGACAATGGAACACTTCACAGAAGACAAGCTTGTTGATCTAGGGCTTTGGTTAAGCGGTGCTTAGCTGATGTTGGCAATCGGTGTGCAGGACAGTAGATGACTCTGGAAGTAGGCCTCATTGCTTCAGGTTTGTTAAGGACTTTTTCTTGGAAAGGATGCACTAGCTCACTACTTGAGTTAGTCAAGTCGAGGTGAATGGATTTTGAAAAATGGAAGACCAGAAAGGTGAGTGTTTGATGGATTGAAACGGGTGGAGAAAAATGAATCGTATGTGCCTGAGTACTTGATACATCCTTCGTATTCCAGACTGCCTACATACCTTGTATCCACGGGATCAAGGCACATTACGATGAATGATGAAAGTGATAAATATGTAGTTCTAGATAAAGTGATGAGGTGGATCAAGGTGGAGAGGAGGGGATCTTATGTACCTGAGTACTGGATACTTCCTTCGTATTCCAGACTGCCTACATACCCATATCCATGGGATCAAGGTACTTTAAGATTGAGAAGAGATAATATGTAGTTCTAGTTGGTTGTGATAATGTAGGAAAAGTGTTGAGAAGATAACAACCTTATTGTAGGAGCAATGTGTCCGTTAAAGGGTGTTACCTGTGAACAATGAGATTGAAGTGTTTTGCGAACCACGAACAAGGAACCCCTCCTAGACGTAGGTTAAGGAAAGAGTTGCCCCCATTCCAGTAGAGGAATTTGCATGGGTGACTGACAAAGAAGACATAGAAAGATTTGACCTAGGATAAGACAATGTTAACTGTAGACATGGATCAAGACGTGGGATGACGACGAGGGACATTGACAAATTTCTAAGCTATACTAGATAGGGAGATGGAAATGCAAACAAAGTCAATGGTTTTATTATGGATGGTTGGATGAAGGTTGCTTGTGCACTGGACATGGAGTGGACAGGACTTGATAGAAGATGGGTGCTGACTCTACACATAGCACCTATTTGCCATGTTTTCACTATGGTACTTATCTGAGGCACCTGTTTGCCAGGTTTTCACCAGAGGATGGATTTTTTTTTTTTGAGGATCAGGCATAGAACTTCTTGAGATGGACACTGTTAAGTGGCTCATCTAGAGGAATGCCGTCAGGTGTAGCTAAAGTATAAGCTCCTGATCCATATGCTGCTGTCACAATAAAGGGACCTAACCAATTAGGCTCAAACTTGCCCTTCTTTTCTCGGTCTGCTTGATTTCCTTGATTCTCTTTAAGTACAAGATCACCAACTTGAAACCGTCTTTCCTTGATCTTTTTGTTGTAATTATGCTGGAGGTGGTTTTGATAGACATGGAGATGATTAAGCGCTGCAAGGCGCCTCTCATCTAGTAGTTCGAGCTTAGCTAGTCTGGAAGTGCGATACTCCTCTCCGCCGATTAGGTCCTACATGGATACTCTGAGGGATGGGATCTTGACCTCTATAGGTAGGATGGCTTTAGATCCATAGACCAAGGCATAGGGTGTGGCACCAGTTGGTGTTTTGATACTAGTGCGGTAGGCCCATAAGGCAGGATTGAGTTGCAAGTGCCAATCACAATCAGCTTCATTGATTATTTTCTTAAGGATTTTGAGAATGGTTTTATTGGAAGCCTCAACTTGGCCGTTACTCTACGGATAGTAGGGAGTTGAAAAGCGATGTTGGATATTGTATTGTGTGAACAAGGCACGAACATCTTGATTCTTGAATGGTGTCTCATTATCAGTGACAATGGCTTGGGGAATACCATACCGACATATGAGGTAGTTAAGGATAAACTTGGCTATTTGCTTACCGGTGATATAGGTCATGGGAATGGCTTCCACCCACTTCGTGAAATACTTAGTGGCTGTAATGATGAAGTTATGGCCATTGGATGAGGAAGGGTAGATTTGTCCTACGAGGTCGAGACCCCATTGAGAAAAAGACCAAGGAGTTGTCACAGGTTGTAGTTCGTGAGCTGGTGCATGAATCAAATCTCCATGTTGCTGGCATTGTAGACACTTCTTAGCAAACTGTGCATCATCTTGTTCTATTGTAGGCCAGTAAACCCTGTTCTGAGTATCTTCTTAGCGAGGTTAGGAATGGTAGAATGTGCGCCACAGACACCTTCATGTATGTCTCGTAAGGTAGCTTCGGCTTCTTCCGCGTTAAGACATTGTAAGAGGATACCATCGAGACTCCGATGATATAGTGTATCACCCAGAATGGTGTAGCAGAAGGATCGACGATAAAGGTTTTACGTTGGGTGGATGATAGGTCAGGGGGAAAGGTGTTGTGTTTAAGGTATTCATAGATATCTTCATACCATGGGGAATTGGGACCAACAAGTTTGTAGATGATTTCAGTAACGGGAACATCGACGGCTGGTATCAACAATTGCTCAATCAAGAATTCAAATTTTTGTGTATTAGCAGGCATGTCAATCAGTGACCCTACAGAAGCCATAGAATCTACAGCTTTGTTATGCTCTCTTGGAATTTGCTCAAATGTAATGCTAGAAAAGTGTGGTTTATATGCATCCACTAGTTGCTTGTACGGGACCAACTTTTCATCCTTTGTTTGGTACTCATCTATGACTTGGTGAATGACTAGCTGTGAGTCTCCATATACTTGTAATTCTATGATGTCCCATTGAACTGCTGTATTGAGACCTATGAGGAGTGCTTCATACTCGGTGATGTTGTTGGTGCAAGGGAATGCAACCTGATATGACTTTGGAATATAGTCATTCTGAGGTGTGACAAATAAGATGCCGGCCCCTGATCTATGATGTGTGTAGGAACCATCAAAGTATAACTTCCACATTATTGAGTTAGAAAGAGTGAATAGATTCTCATCTGGAAAGTCTGCTACCATAGGGTGTGTATCTATCATAGGTGCTTCTGCTAGTTAATCTGCTAGGGCTTGACCTTTGATTGCTTTACGATCCATATATTCAATGTCGAACTCACTAAGGATCATGACCCATTTAGCTAGTCTACCTGTAAGAGCTGCTTTTGCTAGTAGATACTTCAATGGATCAATTTTAGCTATAAGATTTGTGTGTTGGTTCAACATGTAATGCCACAACTTTTGGGAAGCGAACACTATTGCTAAACAAGCCCTTTCCATTGGTGAATAATTGAGTTCATATCCCACCAAGGCTCTACTAATATAATAAATTGCATGCTCTTTTCCTGTTTCATCATGTTGTGCTAACAAGGCCCCTAGGGCCGAATTTGTAGTTGAGATGTATAATATCAAAGGTTTATCTGCCACTGGTGGAACCAACATAGGAGGTGTAGCCAGGTACTCTTTAAGCTGATCAAATGCTGCTTGACACTTATCGTCCCATCGAAATGAGACATCTTTTCGGAGTAAGTGTTGAAATGGTTGACATTTATCTGCTAGCTGTGAGATGAAATGCCTAATGGATTGCAACCGTCCCTGAAGGCTCCTTAATGTTTTGAGGTTCTTTGGTGGAGGCATTTCCACTATAGCCTTGACTTTTGTGGGGTCTACTTTGATGCCTTTACGAGATACAATGTATCCCAATAGTTTCCCTGATGTTACACCGAAGACACACTTCTTTGGATTGAGCCTTACTTGGTATTTCTCGAGCCTGTCAAAGATTTGTCCCAGAACTTGTATGTGATATGCCCTAGAAGATTTAGCTAGTATGTCATCAACATAGTCCTCCATGATATGATGAAAGAGATCATGGAATATCACTGTCTTTGCTCTCTAATAGGTTGCTGTTGCATTCTTTAGACCAAACGGCATGACACACCAACAATAGTTGCCCCACAGATAGGTAAATGTTGTTTTATGTTGATCTTCTTCTTCTATCCTTATCTGATTATAGCCTGAGAATCCATCCATGAGGGAAAGCATTTCATGACTTGCTATCAAGTCTACTATAATGTCAATGTTCGGTAGTGGAAAGTCATCTTTGGGACATGCTTTATTAAGATCTCTAAAATCATTGCACATGCGGATGCGCCCATTGGGTTTAGACACAGGTACAATATTTGATACCTAGTCTAAATAATCAATAGGTCGGATGAACTTTGCATCTAACAACTTTCTATATTTCCAATTTTACTAAGAAAGATATCTGTGGGTGCATCTTCCTCAGCTTTTGCTTGACTGGTTTTACTTTTGGATCAACTGTGAGATAGTGAACAACTAGCTTAGGGTCTAGCCCTGGCATATCAGCATAGGTCCATGCAAATTTGATGGTTCTCTGTAAGAAGAATGTGTTAAGATTCTTGTGCTCTGTTTCTGATAATGATGCTGCTAGGAATGTGGTCTTTGGATTTTTCTCTATGCCAAGGTTTATCTCTATAGAATCTTCCACTAGGAGAGCTAACTTCTCTTAATACTTAGATGGTAGGGGAAGGTCAAATCCTCCATCCTCAGGTGCCACAGTTGGGTTTTCACCTTTGGATACGTCCTTTGTTTTTACTATTTTGTGATTGGGAGGTGCCACAGTGTGGTTTTCACCTAGAGATCTTTCTTTATTTTTACTTTTGCGACTGGAGGATTTGGCATTCTCACCAAAGTAAGCTATTGGCTCTAGTTCCATTACAAAACCTATTTTGTGATCGCCAAGGGGGATACCTTCCCGAAGTCCCATGAACTCGGCTAAAGCTTTGTCATTCTGAAATACATCTATAACGGGGGAACCTTGTTGGTCCCAATCGATAAGTTCAGGGTAGACAAGTGTGACATTCTGAGTGTTAGTGGTGGAGGTTAAGGATATAGAGGATAGCGTAAAAATGGAGGATTCTGCGAATAGGTTGGTCATATGGAGGGAAGAGTTATCGATGATATCCTCAGTAGACATCGAATCAACGGGAAAAGTGTCAGCTACCTCGTCGAGGATATACTTGATGTCCAAGGCATGCGGTACCTTCTTACCAAATCCTAATCCCGTCTTGTCTAGTTTCTTTGTCACCACAATGGGTTCCATAGTTCCTTGATTCTGTTTCCCAAGGCCACCTTTGTCTTTATAGCCCATGTTGTTTACTATCCTTAAGCCATTACCATATTGCTTGATTGGTATTGTGACTGGTTCTTTCTCTTTATAGAGCCAAGAAGAAATGTCCTCAATAGTTTCCTCCTCCAATAACCGTCCTTGTTGGAATTGGGTTAGGAATGTTGGGGGAGGAATAGCTACTTTTTTGGTTACTTTGGCAATGGGCGGTTGGCCATAAGATTTAGGGGATAAAGGCATCCACCCTACACAACAAGATTTTGAGATATCATAAGTTGCAAAGCCTATATCATGGATGTGCACTTTGATTTCAGGAATAGGATTAGGTTCACTTGTAGTGGCTTGAGTTAGAGTTGCAGGATCAACATATAGTGGGGATTCAAGGGTTTTTGCATTGTTAGGCACTTGGTTGCAATTCTTATAACTGTCTTGCAAGACACGGCAGAATTCAAAAGGATTGGGGTCTCCTGGGATAGTTATCTCCGTACCATTGAATGGGAACTTTAAAGACTAATGGTATGTGGAGGGAACAACTTTCATTGCATGGATCCATGGGCGGCCTAGGATGATGTTGTAAGGCAGCTCAATATCAAGGACTTGACATCTGGTTTCAAGCATGACAGGGTCTAGTTGTATAGGAAAGTGGATAATTCCTTCTAAACGGCATTCAGAATCATCATATCCCTTGATTGTAATACTTTGATTAGTGTTGACATGATCCTCATAGTATCCCAATTGCTTAAGTAACTTTAAAGAATAGATGTTGAGACTAGCACCACCATCTATAAGTATACGTTTGATTTTGCGCTTATGGATGATAACTTCAATATGAAGGGCATCATTGTGACAAGGATCATGGGATGGGAGATCTTTCTCAGAGAAAACCACATTGTAGGGTGAAGCAATGTTACCTATTATAGCTTGGAAATCCGCGACCGCTATGTTGTTAGGAACCGAAGACTCTTGGAAGGCTTTTTCTAGCACTACTCTATGTGCAGGTGATGACCGTAGAAGGTCAAAGATAGAGATCTGTGCTGGCGTTTTCCCTAGATGTTCGACAAGATTATAATCAGATTGAGTCAGAAGACTGGGTGTAGGACCACGAATGGTGACACAACCACGGCAAGTTGTAGCAGTGCAATCCATAGATTTGCCTTTGATTGTGAGGGTAGACACTCGACTCTCTTCAAAATGACCTACAATGGAATCAAAGGAAGTGGAAGCATGATTGATACCTTTACCTCTATCCTGAGGAGAGGTGGACCATGATGAGGGAATGGTTCCTTGTATATATGAAGATCTTTGTTCGTGTGCTAGGCTGTTGGATCTTCTTATAGAGATATTTGATTGCCTTTGATGAGATTTTGGATTAGGTGCTTGAGTTTCATGAACGATGCAGTTCTATGCCCTTTGCTCCTATGGAATTCATAGTATTCATTTTTGTAAACAGGTTCCCCATACGGGGGAGCATCGGGTAAGGTGATGAGACCTTTCTGTAAATGTTTTTGTAAGACTATCTCTATGGGCTCTCCCAAGGGAGTGAATTGACGCCACGGAGGGTAATCTTGTTGAGGCCGCTCTTGGTGTCGTTGCTGTTGGTTTTGATAAGGTTGCCTTTGTTGTTGCTGCTATTGAGGTGGAGCTTGACTTGGTTTGGAAAGTTGCAGCGGCGTTTGCAATGTTTGGACATGTTTAGAATCGACCACACCATCGTTGACCACGTTTTTGTTTTTGTTCCAATATTTGGGTTTATCGCTCGATTATTGATGAGGAGCATTGTCTTTCATTTCTTTGAAGATTTTGACCACACCCTTAGCAATGAGGGTCTTTTCAATGTTGATTCCCTTGTATGTGATTTCGTCAAAGGTTGTAGCACTAAGAATTTGCAAATGAAAACCTAACTCTTGGTTGAGGTTCTGCACAAATATGCTAACAAGCTGTTTCTCCGGAATCTTGAAAGGGAATTTGCTAGCCATTTGTCTCCATCGTTGAAGGAAAGAAATGAAAGTTTCTCCATTCTTTTGTTTGTTGTTGCATAGATTAGTCATGGAGATTTCATGCTCTGCGTTGTAGGAAAAATGGGTGGCAAATTTCTCTGCTAGCTTATTAAAAGACTTGATACCCGTAGGCAAGTGTGAGAACCATTCTATTGCTTGACCTCCAAGACTGTGAGGAAAGAGACACATAAGATATGTGTCATTATGTGAGACCTCAAAGCAAGCAAGATAGAATTCCCTAAGATGGTCCTTTGGGTCACCTTTTCCTTTGTATTTATCAAACTTAGGAATAGTAAAATTTTGAGGAAAAGGGATCATAGGTAATGACCGATCAAAAGGATAAGGACACACTTCTTCTAAAGAGGTCTTCTTGGTGTGGCCAAATGTAAGATCAGATAGCTGTTCTTGAACTTCCACAATTTTTAGCTCCATTGTTGTGGGAGGGGTTGGAAACATCTCCTGTTGTTCTAGAAGTGGTTGTTGCTACCCATACGGTAGATTGTAGTGTAAGCCATGAGCATTGGTGTTATAAGGGTCGTAAGATTGGTTGGGTCATATGTGTTGTATGTTGGATTTGGATTGGTTTGAAATTAGATGTTTTGATTTGGAAGAGGTGGAGGTGGCGCTAGGTAAGAATGTTGGCTTTGTGATGGTTGAAGAAAAGAATTGGGTGGAGGGAAAATAAAGTGCGTTGGATTAGGTTGCGATGGTGGCACATACCTTTGGGAAACTTGATGTTGGGGAAGTTGAGGGTGGATAGGCAATGTGTGAAAGAAATTTAGCGAGGATGAACGTAGCGGAGGAGGGACATAGGTAGAAGTGATTTGCGATGGTTGAGGTTGATTGATGATGAGTGTAGAAGAATGTTGTGGGGGGGGGCTGCATGACTCTAATTGGTTGAGAGACATGGAGGTTTGATGATATGGGAGGTGGTACGTGTTGAGACCCTTGTTGCATGGCTACATAGTTGTTCTCTGGATTGTGATTGGGTGGAAAACCTATTCATGAAGGGGTAACCAAAATTCCACTTGCAGTAGGTGTGGACACTTTAGGAGCTTGTTGTATGTTTGCTTGAGCTAAGGTGGCTTGCTTAGCTAGCTCCACTTGACATTGGAGAGTTTCTTGTTGATTTTTGTAGATTTCCATAGGAGTTAGAAGTGGTGATACGGCCCTCTTTCCTGTTGGGTTTTGAAAAAGGGGATTCTTATATTGTACCATTATTTTCCCTTGTGAGCCTTGTTTGGGTAAAGGCGTGGTCACAGTTGACATGGTTTGCACTGCTTGTATGGTGTCTAGGGTGTTGTTTGTCTCTTTGAGATTGGATAAATCAAAATCTTGAGGTAATTTGGCTCCTTGCTCTACTAGCAAGCGAAAGAAATGATCTTGATTCTCACTAAGGATTTTGTCAAAGGCGGCTACAGCTCTAGGATCTTGTATGAATTCATCAAGCTCTTGCCCATCTTCTTGAGAGGATTGACCCATTTCAAAGTGTCGCTCTTCTTGAGGTGGGGCTAGATCCATAGTATAACCTTGTGGGACAAAATCCAGAGGCATGCCAGTGGTATAGTGAGGTGTGCTTACCAAAGGGACCCTACCTTCTTAAGGTGTGGCTTGATCAATAGTATATCCTTGTGGCACAAAATCTGGAGGCAAGCTGGTGGTATAGTGAGGTGTACTTATCAAAGGGACCCTACCTTCATGTGGAGTGCTAGGGGGTCAAGGTACGACACGTTGGAAGAATTGGTAGATCTTTCGCAGGTGTTCTAGTAGTAACCTTGGGAGTAATGTTGAGACGACCTGATTGCGGTGTGCGAGGAGGTGATTTGTGCTTCCTAGGGACAACTTGCTTGGACTTCATAGTTTGCTGGAGCCTAGTGGTTACCATGGAATACACTAGGACAAAAGGTAATGCTGAGATTCTACTTGTGTTTGGAAAAAAGACAAACTCTAATGCACAAGTAACTAGACCAAAGGTGCTATACTGTTTGACTAGAGGCGCGGTACTGTGCAACCAAAAGCGTGCTACTGTAATACCAAAGGCGAGGGACTGAGCTACCAAAGGTGAGGTACTGCTATACCAAAGGCGAGCTACGGTGACCAAAAGTGAGCTACTGTACCACCAAGGGTGAGTTGCTATAATACCAGAGGCGCTGAAGTAGTGTCTGATATTTTTTAAAGGTAATTTTGATAGATTTGGTTATGGTTCTGATTGGATTTGTCTTTGGCAAGAGAAAACACAGCAAACAAGTGGTCAAAAAAAGGACTGACACAACAGATAGTGTATGTTCGAGGCTCAAAAAAAGTCCAATGTTTCCACAGGTATAAGACAATTACAATCAATAACAAGCACTTTTTATCCCTAGAGACAAGGTTTCATTGTAGTAGATCAGCTCACAGCTTAATACTCCGTCGATAAAAATATCATTCCATAAAGGTGTCAGATATTTTGTATCTTTGTGAGAGACGATAGGTAGGGATATCTCACCCTCCCCTTGGAAAGCTCAAGTAGGTCACAAGAGATTTATGGCCAAGGGAATACTATCTCTTCTCAAGGGAGCCAATGGTGAGTATCTTAAGGGCTTAAATTGATTCCCCTTGCACTGATGATTACAACAATGTTTGGAGGTAGATCGGGTAGTCTCTATCTAGAATGGTTCTTAGTAACTTTGAGGGACCAACGCCTTACGAGCAATGTGACAAGCTACTAAAAGCTTTAACCAATCCTACTAAGAGTATCAAACACTTCGCTCAATGTGAAAATTATTTCCACAAAGAGCTAGTACACCTCTTTTCAGTTTGGCACCACAAGGTAAGGCTGACGTCGGTTAGGACTTGGCTTTCACCTTATCCCTCTTATAGAGTGGTTCAAAGGAAAACTCCGCTTAGGGTCGTCCCTTTTGGATGAAACACAATCCAAAAGCAGGCCCTTCTAAAGGAAATACTGAAATGTAAGAGCAAGCACGTCAAACAAAGGTTCAATTGTCCCATTATAAGAAAAATAAGGTGCAACTAAATTAGGCACACACACGTTTGTAGTTGTCAATTGTCCCTTACGAAATTGAAGTGTTTGGCATTCATGTCCATTGTCCCTTAGAAAATTGAGGTGTTTTCACATACATGTCCATTGTCCCTTAAGAAAAGTAGTATGTTCCTAAGACTTAGATTGCCGAAATGATTTGTTCAATTATCCCTTAAGAAGGCAATATGCTTCTAAGACTTAGTGAGATAAATCAAGAGTTCTTCAATGCTCGTCCTACATAAACATGTTAGAAACCTATTTGCTCTATGTGAGTGATAAGAAGCTGCAACAAGTCATTTAGTTCCACAAAAACTCACAAGTTAGCAAAAATAAATCAAATTGACGAAAAGCACGCTACTGTCTTACCTAAGGCGACTTACTATGATACCAATAGCGCCACCCCGTGTTTCCAAAAGTGCTATCATGTAGACCAGAGGCGACTCACTGTTCTACCAAAAGCGTTGAAACATAACCAGAAGCGTGGTACTGTGCTATCGGAAGCACTGTACTGAGGGACCAAAAGCGTTGTTCTGTCTTAGATCAAAAAAGGGTTATATTTTGTCAAAATAACTAGGTTCACATAGGATTTCATGATTGATCTAATGTTTTGAGAAGTAATATCTGCTAGATCTATATCCTGCAATCAATCAAACTTGAAAAGGTGTCACGAATAGATGGGTTAACTCAAATATCGAAAATACCCCTAAATAAGTTAGCTTAGGAAGTATCAAAAGATGGTTGAAAGATAAATACAATAGCTTGTTAGACAAATCAAAGATATGTATATGAATAAAACCCTGCAAAAACACCAACCAAAGTCAAAAAACCTATTGTGCCGAAAGCGCTTAACAATACTACCAAAAGCGTCATTTTGTACTACCAAAAGTGCTTCTCTGTGTTACCAGAAGCACTTCAGTATCGCCCGAAGGTGCTATACTGTGCCACCAGGAGCCCTGAAGGATACTGCCAAAAGCACTTTTCTGTGTCTTTTGTGCTGTTCCGTACTGTAACGTCAAAAAAATTAATTTCTCAAAGAAAAAGAGGGATTAGTGGGTCCCACCAGGCATGCCAGAATGTGTATGAGGAAAATTGACTATGATAAACTAAATAAATAAAAAAACCAATAACATAAAGAGAACCGATCTAAATAAAAGCCATTAATAATAAATCAATGAAACATGAAAGCTTTTACCGAGATTTGTATTGTTCCCTTTGGATGAATGTGGATTTCTCAATAGTGTTGCGAAACCATGGTTACAACAAGCAAGTAGTGTGCTCAAAGATCAATGTTAAGAGATCATAAAGTTGCTCAATTGATGCGATGTATGCTCAAAGCGCTGTTAAGGATGCCTGAGAATAAGTGATCGAAGAGGCTTTGTGAACGAGATGAGGGGGTTTATATAGGTTTCAATAGAGATCAATCAACGGTCCAGATAATTCAGAAGCATCAACGGAGGAGAACAGTTGAGGAACGTGCAATGAATAAGAAGAAGACAAGTGTCACCCAAAAGTTGTTTTATTTGAGTTAAACACTTTCTTTTCTAAAGATAAGACATGCTTTTCATAAATTAGAAAGCTTTTTTCTAATTTAAGAGAAATTGATAAAAACAAGGTTGAGTGAATAGATAACTCAACTTAAGATTTGCTTTTGCATGATTTGAGAGAATTTAAATAATAAATTATTTAATTTTGTGTGCATGGAGAAGAAGACTTATTTTTAGAAGATTTGAAAGATATTTGTAGATAAGAAAGCAAATTAAAAAAGATTTATTTAATTGTTGTGCATGATTTGGAAGAATAAATAAAATAATTGATTTATTTTATTTTTGGAGATTGAGAGAATTTAAATAATTTTGATTTGATTTATGTAAATTTGGAAGAATGAATTTGATTTAATTAAATAATTGGGAATTATTTAATTGTTTGGATAAGAGGGAATTTGTGATGAATTAATTAAATAATGGGATTTATTTAATTAATGGAGACTTGAGATTTGGAAAGAAGATAATTATCTAATTAAATAATTAAAATTATTTAATTGTGGAAGAATAATAGAGGAATTTGATTTAATTAATTAAATAAAGAGAATTTATTTAATTAATATCGAATTTAGGAGATTTAGAAGAATTTGGTGAAATTAATTAAATAATTAGATTATTTAATTAATGTTGAAATGCAGGCGATTAGATAGATTGGATGAAATGCGAGTAGTGCGACGACTTGGTCATTTTAGGGTGTCTACACCATGATCAACTTTTCTTTTTTATATTATGTTATGAATGTATTTTTCAACTTATGTTTCTTGTGATCCAAATTATCTATATGATACAATAGTCCTTATCTAGCTCCATCTAGTTGAGTGATTACTATGGTGGAGAAGTCTATTTGTATCCATGGTCGTTTTTATTATATCTTTTGGATCCTCTTTTCTATACCTTCTCCCAGTATGATATTCTTGTACGTCAAATCATGCTTTGCATTGCTAGTGAATGGTTCTCCTAACCATATCTTTTGTATAGGTATTATTTGTGTTAACTCAATTTGAGGCCCTATGGGAATTTGTATTAGTATGTTGGAACTTACAATTATCGGTGGAATTAATTACCTCTACCTAGCCATATACTCCTTTATTTTTCTAATTGGATCAACCACTTGTTGTTTAGCTAGAGTAATTAATTTCTTTGACTCCTCCCTTGTTTCTATATTCTCTCATTCTTCCTCTTCCTTTTATTCTTCCTTCTCTCTCTCTCCTTCCTTTTTCCCCTTGACTTGTTTAAGAAGAATGCTTTGAGTTTCTATATTCTCTATATTCTAACCCTTTGTATCTAATGGAATTGATACCTCTATCTTCTTCTATTGTGTGGTTTCCTCTTGTTCTTTTTCCTTTGGTTTCTCTATGTTTGGTGGCTATGATGAGGCAGCTTGTTCTTGTGACGTCTTTAATTTGTTATTTTCTAGGAACTGATTGTAGGCTTGTTGGATAGCTACAATATCTTCATATAGATTTTGGACTTTAGTGTTTTCCATTCTACTGGATAACATCTAATCTTTGTTTTGTCCTTAATTTTTGATCTTGTATACCATGTACTAGGCTTCTTGTTTTTGGAGAAAGATTAAAATCTTTGGCCACTTCTACCATTACACTTGTTTTGATTGAATGATCTATGTTGAAATATTCATGTCTTTTTGCAACAATGTATTTTTTTGGTACTAAAATTAGCTCCTCTAGAAACCATTGAGTGATGTGTTCCATGGGGTAAGGGCTAGCCATTATGAAGGAAACTAGTGATTTGACGATTATATCTTTATCACTTGTGGTAGTAGGATAAGTTTGAGCCACCTCTAATGGCTTTCTAGAAGTGTATAATGATCTTAACAACTTATTTTGTTTTAGTATCAATGCTTGCACTAATATTTGTTTTTCTCCTTGTTGAATTTGTGTTGTTTCTAGATCTCCTTGTTATTCCTTCTTTGAACTATCAGCCTATCATCCCTATTTTCTACGTAATATTTTCTTTTGCCTTTTAGGTTTGATTCCCCTTTCTTCTCTGAGCTCATCCGTAGAAGGGATTTTTTAGTTTCTTCTATTCAAGGGTTGGTTGGTGGTGGGTCATCTTCTATTTGAACTATTTCCTCCACATTACGTTTTCTCTTTCCATTTTTTAGTGGTTTCTTTTGAGCTACTATTTTCCCTTTTTCTAGTTGGTTGCTTCCACTAGCAATTCCTAGACTTTCTAATTGCTATTTTGGAAGTTCTATGCCTTGTTAGATAGCCTCTATTTATAATATGTCCTTAATTATTACAGGAGGATCTATTTTTTCTGTAGTTTGTTTTTCCATTTTCTCCTTTTTCTTTGTATACTTCTTGGCAACGCCCATCTTTGCCTTCTTATCAATGTACTCTCTCCAATTCCAAAATCTTTTGGTTATATCCTTTACGTGTGATAATAAAAGTTGGGTTGAGGTCTATAATGCACCATAGGGTGGTGGCGGTAGAAATAAGGTATATGGTTCCACTACTTCTAGGTGAATGAAGAATGTGTTAATGATGAATATGACATCATTTTTTGATTTTGTTACAATGCAATTACTTAGTTGTTCCAGCTCTTGCATATTTTTTAGAATTTATTGAACAATGATTCATACCCATATTCGAAAATAGTTTTATCAGGGAAACCCTCCATGTTTTGTTTGATTTTTCCTACTATTGTTGAATCTAACCTCCACACATGGGGAAATTCCTCGTAATTCCCTTAGGAAATGCAGGGCTAAGAAAATGATAAGTGAGTCATACTTGAAATCATAGTGGATTTTCATCATTTTCTCCAATTTATTCATTAGCTTCTCTCTTAGGATTTCGCATAAGTAATCTTCTTTGTCATTAGTCAATATTTCCTATGCTATATAGATGCATGTTGCAAGCACAAAATCTTCTCTTCCCATATTGAAAATTTTGTAGACTATGCATTTTGTAGCATATTTGATTCCACAATCCTCAATTTTGTGAATGATGAGAAACCACCCATCAAATGTTGCTCAAGTGAGTGTGGTTGTAAGTTTATTATCCACTTTCTTAGGTCTATCATCTTTATTCCATAATTTGGTTACATGATGGATAACATCTTTTGTAATGAGATAAGGTATGTCAAGGTACATAAATTCTCCATGAATTCTTCTTAAAACTAGTTAGATCTATTTCTGGTCATTGCAAAAATTCAAAAGATTCTTCCAAATATCCAATTTTAGTTGTCTAATGTAAGCATATGGTACAAAGAATGTACCATCTACTACATTGCTTAGGGTTTTTCTCTCCTCCACAAAGTTTCTATGGCCCATGCTATGAGCTCAACTGGATGTAATTGTAGATGTCCTCTCCATACATGACTCCTACTAGAATGTTCAAAAAATTACCTTTTGAATCATTTTCCATTGCTTTCCATGAGAAGGGCTTATACACTAGTCTATCAAAATCTTTGACATCAATTAGTTGTGGAGCAAATGTTCCCACCATGGCTGAGTGAGATATTTATTTCTCTTAACTCTCAATCGACAACCCTAGATTATATTCTCTCTTGTAAAGACGTGTTTGTAGTTTGTTTTGTGTATTTGATCTAATATATCATTTAGAAGAAATGTTTTAAAATAAGGCATTTATTCCAAACCTAGGACTAAGAGAAACTATCAAGTTGGAGGTTGAGGAGAACTAAATATCCCCATCAAAACAATAGATTCCTTCCAAAGTATCTATCCACATAATCTCATCATCTTTCTCAACTTGTCATATATGAAATCCTTTAAGAAGGTCTTCAAGGGTGATAATATGATGAAGAACTTTTAGTTTTATGAAATCTAATTGATAGGTTTCCAAGGTCTAGTTGAATTCCTCAACTCAATATAGGCAATTACTCTTTCAACCATAATATTTTTTATGGGAAAATGAAGGAACTTTCTTTGAGAAGTTCATTGTTTAATGTTTCTAGGTTAACTAGAAATTCAATTTTTGTTATCAAGATTATTGGTGTACGTATTAAAAGAATGTCTCTTTGATTGCATCCAGTCAACAACCATTAGCAACATAATGAGAAGAGAAAAGTTATTAGCCAACAACAAACTCTAAGTTATGACCCTCCTAAGAAATCCTTTCGTACACTACTTGGGAGATCAAATCCATATACATTACTTAGCAGTGGTGCATGGAAAAACATTTATAAATGGCATGAAAGGAAGCTAGGTGTGTGGAAATCGCTTCCTACACTAATCTAATGAGGGGAGGAGAGTACAAATTTAGTTTTATCCTTACTATTATAGCAATGTTAAACCCACTAACAGAGATAACAAAGATATTACAGTAAACACATAAACAAGAAAGTGAGATAGAAGAAGAGAGACACAAGACATACATGGGGAAAACCCTTATCGGGTGAAAAACTCCACACTCCAAAACCTGCACAATATATTAACAAAACTGAAATGGTTTACAATACACTTGCAATGCAAGCTCTCAGGAGTCTTCAACACTCATATCTGGAGACAAACTGGCAGCATAATAGTACTTGTCAAACCTGTAATACATATCCTCCTCCAAGCACCTATCTATATAGAAAATACAAGGCAAAATTGCCTCTACATTGGAATGGGTGTCCAAGCTGGCCTCATGGCCCAAAACCCATGCCTATGGACACTTGGTCAACATTATAAAATGCTTTTGACACTTGTCCACACACCCCATCCCAAAGAGGTTGCCTATTTCCAAAATGGGCTATGACAGATGCTCTTATGACTCTTACAACCATCATAGAATCTATCATAGCAGTTACAACTTACAACTGTAAGAGAATCTATCATACACAGGCTATAAATAACATATTCTCTTACAACATGTCATAGTCCACCTTGGGGTGCCCAAAGATGCCTTTTCAAAGATGATCTTCGACACATGTCTTCACCTGTCATAGAATCTCCTATTTCCAACTCTTACATGTCATAACTTCGTCATAGGAATCTGTCATGACCATTACAGTCAATATTCCCTTACACAACATCCAAGATGCCGACACATGGCAAAATATTCCTACCAGAAAGTGGGATAGCTATCTCCTCATGTGAGGACAAAATTACAAGTTGTCATCTTCCATGTAGGATGACACATCACCGTGCCACATCCCACAAAATGACAATATGAATTTACAACTTAATTTACAACATAGGCAATAAATGAATAAATACAATAAAATTAATACAAGGAATTACCAAGGTTGAGACACCTTAATTCCCAACATTCTCCCACTTGTTGAACACCTTGTAAGAGCCAATAGAATTAACAAGATTTAACTGCTATAGGCCGAGAGGCCCATAGACTCCAAACACCATCTGAACTTCTCTGTGCCCAGTGGCTTTGTCAATGCATCTGCAACATTCTTCAAAGTATCTACCTTCTCCAAATTTACCTTCCCATCCTCTACCATGTCTCGCATGAAGTGAAACTATACATCAATATGCTTTGTTCTGGAATGAAAAGTTGGATTCTTTGCAAGGCAAATTGCACTCTGACTGTTACAACAAATTGTAATCTGTCCTGCATTAACACCAATATATGAACACAATCTCTTAATCCAAATGGCTTCCTTACAAGCATGAGTTGCAACCATATACTCAGCTTCTGCAGTGGACAAAGAAACCATAGGTTGTCTCTTACTCATCCAACTAATTGCACCACCAAACATTGTGAACACATATGCACTAGTGGATCTCTTGCTGTTAATGTCACCTGCCCAATCCGAATCCATAAATCTATGAATACAAACTGAATGCAGAGGTCCTGTAGAATTGTCATGATAGCAAATGGAATACTCAGAAGTACCCTCAAATATCTGAACACTTGCTTAATTGCATCCCAATGTACCCGTCTAGGATTAGCCATAAATTGACTAAGGACTCCCACTGCTTGAGCAATGTTTGGGCTTGTGCAGACCATGACATACATCAAACTGCCAACAACACTAGCATAAGGTACTTTGCTCCTCCTCCACCTCACTAGGAGATTTTGGACAATCACTAATAGATAACTTTGTCCCCAATGAAACAGGAACACACAATGGTCTACAATCTGCCATGCTGAACCTATCCAACACGGTCTTCACATACTTACTCTGGCTTAACCAAAGTTTTCTGTTAGTTCTGTCTCTTCTGATTTCCATTCCTAGAATGTAATTGGTTGCCCCTAAATCTTTCATTTCAAACTGTGTTGCCAACTGAGACTTAAAATCAGAAATCATATTCTTACCCTTCCCAATCAGCAACATATCATCAACATATAATGCAACAATGAGAATACGATCACCATCAAACTTATAATACACACAGTGATCCGATTTTGATCTCACAAATCTAATTGACAACCCAAAGGCATCAAACTTCAAGTACCACATCCTAGGAGACTACTTCAAACCATACAAAGACTTTTTCAATTTGCAAACCAAATTTTCTTTACCTTTCACTATGTAATGCTTTGGCTGTGCCATGTAGATTTCTTCCTCCAAATTACCATGAAGGAAAGTTGTCTTCACATCCATCTATTCTACCTCTAAGTCATAAGCAGTTGCAAGAGATAACAAAATCTAATGGATGTCAACTTTGCAACGGGAGAGAAAATTTCACAATAATCAATTCCCTCCACTTGTGAATACCCCTTTGCAACCAATCTAGCCTTGTAATTTTCAACACTACCATCTGCACCAAATTTCTTCTTGAACACCCATTTGCATCCAATGGGTTTCCATCCATCAGGAAAAGGCACCAAGTCCCATGTTTTATTCTTTTCCAAAGAAGCCATCTCATCTTCCATGGCCTCCTTCCAGAAACCTGCATCTTTCATACCCATAGCCTCTGACATAGTTCTAGGTTCATCAGTGTTAGTAAGTAAAGCAAAAGCACAACTAGAATCAAGTAATGAATAACCAAACCTATCAGGTTGATTTCTTGTTCATGTAGACCTCCTCAATGGCTAAGGTTGAGGTTTTGCTTCTTCTGAGCTTTCAGAGCTGCTAGAGATCTCCTCATCATCAGGTCTCACAGGGTCTGTCTGTTCAGTCTTCTCAGGGGTAGAAGGAAACTAAACTGCATCCTCTTTCTTTTCTATCTATTCTAGCTGTAGAACAATGGAAGAAGGTGTTAGCTCTCTAAAGATAACACTTCTGCTATACAACACTTTTTCAGCCACCAGATCCCAAAGCTTGTATCCTTTCACATTGACACCATACCCAATGAAAATATATTTAACAACCTTGTTCTCTAGTTTAGACCATTTCTCCCTAGGCACATGTGCATATGCCTCACAACCAAAAATAGGAAGATGTCTAACTGAAGGCTTCTTACCAGACCACACTTCCATAGGTGTCTTACCAACAAGAGCTGATGTAGGAGATCTGTTTACTAGATAGCAAGCAGTGGCAACAACTTCAGCCTAAAACTTTTATTTGAGGCTTGCTCCACTAAGCATACTCCTAGCCTTCTCCATCAGTGTCCTGTTCATCCTCTCTGAAACTCCATTTGTTGCAGGGTATATGGAGTTGTCTTATGCCTTTCAATCCCTTGCTCTTTACAGAACTTATCAAACTCTACCGAACAAAACTCACCACCATTGTCAATTCTCAAACACTTAATCCTTTTACTAGTCTAATTTTCAGCAAAGGCTTTAAACTCCTTAAACTAACTAAAGACTTCAGTCTTGCTTCTGATAAAATAAACCCATGTCCTTCTACTATAATCATCTATGAAAGATACAAAATATAATGATTTTGAAATAGAAGGAACATTAACAGGACCAAACACATCAGAATGAATAGGATCCAATACACCAGAAGACTTGTGAGAACTAGAGTAAAACTGAACACGGTTTTGCTTTCTATAAATGCAATGTTCGCAAAAGTCAAACTTGAGATTACAATCATTTAACCCCTCAATGAGGTTTTTATTTTTAAGGGTACGCAAACCCTTCTTACCATTGTGGCCATATCTCAAATGCCATAACATAGTCTTTTTAGTAGGAAGCTTAGCTTCCATAGCATGTGCACTACGATCAGAACTAGTTACAACAGATTTCTTCACTGCTCATTCAGATGGTGGGGATGAAGTGACTGCAACTCATTTCTTTGAGTCAGAAGAACTATTGCACTGTGAAGTGCATGCCTCCAGCTAAAACAAAGTACCTCTCCGAGTACCCTTCACAAGCACCATAGATCCTCTAGTCATCTTGCATCCATCCTTTGAAAAGACAACCTGCACACCTGCATCATTCAACATACTTAGAGAAAGTAGGTTTCGTGCAAGGCCTGGAATGTGCATAACTCTAGTGATCTCCTTCACTCATCCATCAGGGAATCGGATTAAGACTCTTCCATGACCAACAATCTTCAGATGGGAGTCATCACCCAAGTACACTCTTCCACCATCAAACTCTTCATACTTCGTGAACCAGTCTCAATGTGAGGTCATGTGGAATGATGCACCAGAATCAATCAACCACACATCATCAGATGCATGGGTGGCCAGGGCTGCGATGAAGGCATCACCATCATCTTGTGACTTATCAGAATCTGAATCAGGAGCTTTCTTCTTCTTTTTCTTCTCCTCTTTGCATTCCTTTCAGAAATGCTTGATTTTACCACAGTTCCAACAAAGAGCCTTGGACTTTCCAGGAGATTTGGATCTCCCATGGGATTTGGATCTACCCTTTTCACCTTTCTTGTTGTTCTTCTTCCCTTTCTCTTTGGGTCTTCCATGAACCACAAGAGCCTCTTTGGCTACCTCAAAAGACTTTCTCCGCATCTCTTCAGATAACAGCGAAGCTACCACATCTTCCATCTTGAAAGTGGTAGTGGTGCTTTCGATAGCCATGACAAGATGATCCCATGAATCTGGCAAAGAACAAAGTAGGGTCATGCATCGATCCTCCTCCTCCATTTTCACACCCACAGATGTCATCTATGCAACGATCATGTTGAAAGCATTCATGTGATCCGCAACAAATCCTCTGTCTTCCATCTTCATAGCAAACAACTTCTTTTTTAGAAAAAGTTTGTTCACCAAGGACTTGGCCTGATAAACATCACCCAACTTCTTCCAAAGATCTTTCGTTATCTTCTCCTCATGGACATTCAACATGACAGAGTTAGCTAAACAGAGTCTTATGAGACCCTTAGCCTTCCAATCTTTGAGATCCCAATCAGCTTGTTACATTGCTGCGGGTTTTAAACCGGATACCGTTTCCCATAGGTCACGATCAACAAGTAGGTCCTCCATCTTCAATTTCCACAACTCAAAATTAGTGCCATTGAATTTCTCAACCTCTAACCTTCCGGATGTGGTTGCCATCTCCTTGCTGCAACAAGATATAGGATACTCTACACAACACTCCCACTCAACCTAAGATTAGCTCAAAAAACCCCTACCCAACAGCTAGGACCAAAACTGGCCAGGCTCTGATACCAACTGAAAGGAAGCTAGGTGTGTGGAAATCGCTTCCTACACTAATCTAATGAGGGAAGGAGAGTGCAAATTCAATTTTATCTTTACTATTACAGAAATGTTAAATCCACTAATAGAGATAATAGAGATATTGTAGCAAACACATAAACAAGAAAGTGAGACAGAAGAAGAGAGACACAAGATATACGTGGGGAAAACCCTTATCGAGTGAAAAACCCGACACTCCAAAACCTGCACAATGTATTAACAAAACTGAAATGGTTTACAATACACTTGCAATGCAAGCTCTCAGGAGTCTTCGACACTCATATCTGGAGATAAACTAGCAGCATAACAGTACCTGTCAAACCTGTAATACATCTCCTCCTCCAAGCACTTGTGTATATAGAAAATAAAATGCAAAATTGCCTCTACATTGGATTGGGCGTCCAACTTGGTCTCATGGCCCAAAACCCATGCCTATGGACACTTGGTCAACATTGTAAGATGCTTTTAACACTTGTCCACACACCCCATCCCAAAGTGGTCACCTATTTCCAAAATGGGCTATGACAGATGCTCTTATGACTCTTATGACCATCATAGAATCTGTCATAGCGGTTACAACTTACAGTTGTAAGAGAATCTGTCATACACAGGCTATAAATAGCATATTCTCTTACAACATGTCATAGTCCACCTTGGGGTGCCCAAAGATGCCTTTTTCAAAGATGCTCTTTGACACATGTCTTCACCTATCATAGAATCTCCTATTTTTGACTCTTACATGTCATAACTTTGTCATATGAATCTGTCATGACTGTTACGGTCAATATTCCCTTACACAACATCCAAGATGACGACAAATGGAAAAATATTCCTACCACAAAGTGGGACGCCTATCTCCTCATGTGAGGACAAAATTACAAGTTGTCATCTTCCATGTAGGATGACACATCACCGTGCCACATCCCACAAAATGACAATATGAATTTACAACTTAATTTACAACATAGGCAATAAATGAATAAATACAATGAAAATAATAGAAGGAATTACCAAGGTTGAGACACCTTAATTCCCAACATGGCAATGGTGATTATTATTAATATATGGTATGAGTTTATAATAAACTCATTGCAATTCTATTTTTTGGAATTGTATGTGAGTAATGTTTCAAATGTGGCCTTTATTATGGTAGAATTAGTGAGTTAGAGTTTGGATGTTTAATAATAGTTATATTATGTTGGAGAAATAATAATTTTTAAAACATAAATACCACATTGTCAAAGGACATACATGCAAAGTTAAGCACTTAGTTAAGAGACAAAAAGTAAGTATGAAGGTAATGGATTCTTATAAGAATTTTAAAATTCTTAGAAATACTTTTTTTGAAATTTTAAAATATGCAACAATAAAATTGTAAATTGATGATATTAGTAATTATTGTATGGGTGTATTATTGGTTGAAACTAATATTTTAAGATTTGAATTTTTATTAGATGGTAAAGGTGGCTTTTTGAAAGGACCCAAACTCTTTTACAAAAACTAGAATAGTTTCAATAATGAAGTAGAATAAACTACAAACAGGGACTAGCAAAAGAGTTTGCCTGCAATAAGACTATAAACCATTAGCAAAAAATGAGGACAACAAGAAAGCTCATTTCTAAGAAGAAGCAAAATCCTTTAGTGATTGAAAAATTTCCCACTCCTGTCTTAGATATTCAAATGATCATCAACCAAATCGATGTCAATCTCACCCAAGATGTTCTCATTCTTCCTCCTTTGGATTCTAGTTATTTTGCTAGGCACAACTTTACTAAGACTCCCCTTCCTTTTCAACATGTTATCTTGAAGAATATCATTTCTAGAAATAGTCTTTATAGTAATCCTACTAAGCTAGATTACTTTTTTCAAAGTATCATTAATGGATTCTATTATGGATTTTACCATATAGTATGTTGCATCTGGTGGAGCCTCCCCTATTATTTCCTTTCTCTCTAGTCTAAAACCTTGTAAATGGTTAAGTGTGTGCCTAAAAGCCTTAAACCCTAAACCCTTAGCTTTTTGTCTTTTGTCTGCGTTATATTTTTGTGTTGACCTATTGTAGGTGGTCATTGGTGCTTTAAGTTATAACTTTATGCCTTTACTCCCATTCCAAACTGGCCCCTTAGGCCTAGTAATCAGCTCCTCCCATGATGTCTAATATTTCCTAAGTCCAGGCACACGTTCTTTAAAGATAGATCAATGATTGTCACGGCATCACGGGCTCCAGATCTGTCAGATCTGTTAGAGCCATGCTAATGCACTAGTCGTCAATCTTAAAATAGATGGGTCTAAGGTCTTATCAGCTAAGTTCCCTTTGACATGCTCACTCCTCATTCGATCGCAAGGGCACATCATCAGAAATATTCCAAGGATATTCCTTGCACTAATGTGATAGAGTGACAATTGGCATACAGGTCCTGTCTGACAAAGCTAAGGTAGAGGCTTAGCACATGAGTGTGAGGGCCATGGTGTGGGTCCCTCCTGGGCCTGCTTTGCTATGATAAGCTGACACATGGATCTAACATGGAAAGTCTCTGTTGATCTGGCAAAATTGCATTGGTCCGCATCATTTGGAGCATGTAAGCTACCTATCAAAGGTGTGAAGTTCAAATGTGAACCATTGATTCTCCCACGATCTGATCACATCAAAGGCTGATATTCAAATGTAGAGAATGACTATTTTCTAGTTTAATGGATGACTTCGTGTAGTAGTAATGGTGATTTGATGGAAATTGACCAAAATCTTGCTTGTTTGGTAAAATAAATAGATCAATTGGATCATTGAAATGAGTACATTCTATTCCAATCATACTTCTTGTGAGAATCAAGCACTACACAACAATAATTGAATAAATAGGGTTTCTAGTTGTGATGCTTCTTTAAGTACAAAATTGTTCATTTTGTGATCAATTTGCTTCCAAATTTGCACATATTGCTTGAATTTGATTGTAGAATTTGAATTTATTGAACAATTGAAGTCAATTATATAGTTGGTCTAGTTTTTAAGAAACCCTAGCCTGTAAATAAATCCCTAAACACAAAACATGGCTGGTCCATCTGATACCTAAAGGGGATTTGAGAAGGATTTGCTTACTTAGTGCCCTAGCACATTTAAGAGGGTTATAAGCATTGTAAGGAAGAGCATGGATGAAAAATTTATAGACAACCATGCCAGAATTAGGGATGCATTTGTTCCCATGTCTAGATGGTCACTATTTGAATGATAGTATAAAAAGAGAATGGTTAGGTCTACATTGAGGAATGGATGGTGCCTTGACATGGGCAAGGTTGTGGTGCCCAATGTGTTTTTAGATGCAAAATTTGTCAAGCTGGTGGCACAGAGATATGATGCACAAACAAGGAGGGTGTTGTCAGCTAGTGGGAATTCTGCCATTGCATTCACTAAGCCATACATTGCTGAAGTATTTGGATTGAATAGAGCTACAAATAAGGCCATAGATTTTGACAAATTCAGATGAGTATATGAGACATACAAAGCTATATATAGGTCTGTTAAGGTTCCAAGTCATAGAGTGAAGACTTCTGGTGGCAGAGGAATGGGAGTCTTTGAGAAAGAGCCACTCAGTATCAGACCTTTTAAAGAGTATTTCATAAAAACATACTATTCACTCTGTTAGATAACTAGTGAGGATGCAAAAGAGAAGATCCTAGTGCATCTGGATGACATTGTGAATGTGGAGTTTGATTTTGCCACCTTCTTGGATGACAAAATGCATAAATAGATGATAGCCTTGAAGGCTAATCCCAAAGAGTTGGAATTCAAATGGTACTCACTCATGTGCCATATGTTTCTATATGATGGTAGAGAAGTGTGGGAGTAACCTTAGGAGTCAGAAGAGTTGATGATAAGAATAATCCCTTGCCAATTCAATGCTTGCCTTATATATGGGATAAGGATTATGACACCTCTGATTTCATTATTTTTCAATAATTATTTGTCAAAAAGATGATGGCATACCTGGGAGAACACATGGAAAGAATACCAAAGGAAATACAAGATTTTCTTAGGCCATGTGAGAGAACTCTAGGGTTGGGATTAAGGCACAATTGAGAAGATTGGTTTTTGAATAAACACTCCACATATTTCAGACTATATGGGTTTCCTATGAGACCTCATTTGTTTCCTGTGTATGTGCCTAAAAAGCTGGCGTATCTGGAGATTATTTGGCAATTGAATGAAGTGGATAAGATTCATCTGAGAGGTTAGAAGAAGGGGTCTTTTTGTCCCTATTGCCTTGAAGTGGTATGACTTGCAAGTGGTAAATAAAGAGGGTGTTGATCACTTGTATCCATTGTTGAATAATTATTGATTACAATATTCTGATGCTAGAGCCAATTTTGATCCAAAAAGATTTATAAATGTAGTGAGATTGGGTGTGAAGAAATCTGCCTTTCAGCATGACATGAACTTTGTTGAGAATGTGGTTAGGAACTCCCTAACGTATGAAGAGGTATAAAACAAAATTGAGATATGGAAAAGAATTATCAAGGGAGAAAATGAAAAGATTAAAAAGGATCCTTCATTTCCTAGCTCTTATGCTGAAGAAAAAGATAGAATTGTCAAAAGTAGGAAGATGTTAGAGAATGCAAACCAATTGATGATTCTTGAAGAGTAGAGACCTCCCAAAGCCCAAAGAGATCTTAGTGTAAGGATACAACCCTATGTCAGAGAAAGAAGTGAAGATACTGAGGAGGGAGCATCTCAAGATGTTGAGGAGGTAGATAATCAATAGAGAAAAAGGTAGAAGACCTCCGAGGATAAAATATCCTCCCAAGATAAAGGAAAAGCTCCAATGGAGATTGTTGATGTTGAAGATACTCCAGGAGAAGTGGGAGCTGCAGAGGTAAATGTTCAGGAACCAATGGGTATGATAGTGTCACCCATGCCACATAACAAAAGTATAGATTATTTGAAAGTTGCAAATGATGAAACTGGAGACATAAGGGCACTAGCTTGCCAAAAAAATTTAATGGATGATGAGTTTGTGAAAACTCAAGAATTCAAAGATTTTGTATTGAGAAGAAAACAAGTAGTGTATCAAACCAGGCTTGAAGAAGAGAGAAGAAGAGTTGATCCCTCAAAGAGAAGGATTTGGCCACACAAGTGTTATCAGAGTTTGATTTGAAGCTTGACAACATCACTCCTGAAGAAGGTAGACAGATGGTGATGGAGAGTGGAATGTTGTTGTTGCCAAATTGGAGTTTGGAAAATTCTTTGGCCTTTGAAACCATAAGAAAATAAAATGAAGTAGTTTTATCTACTAAAGAACAAGTAGAAAACATTTTTGGATCTAGTTTCAATCCATCTTTTGAGACATTAACTCTTTGGACCTTGGCACCCAACACAAGTAATCCAGATGTGGTAGAGAGCATTGATAAGTTAAGGGGCAATCTCATTGTGAGAAGGGTTGTAGACACACCAACTCCAGATGCAACAACATTGGAAGTTGATACATCCATGTTCATTCAAGCTACAGTCCTCAAGCTACAACGAGACTATAATGATCTATAGAAGAGATACGCAGATGACCTGGTGAAATTGAGAGCTCTGGAGGAAAAGGAATTAGCATATTCTAGCACCCCTGTGCCCATTATTTCAAGTGCATCCGGTGAAGCATTTCCATTGGACAAAGATGCCTTGCTTGTAGAGATTATAGAGTTTAAAGGACCAATTGGATCTTTGAAAAGAGATAGAATGCAGACATATAGCAAGATAGTAGCTGATATAGTTAACCATCAGTTAACTAAGATCAATGGAAAAGTAGATGATGCATATAAGGGAATTGCAGACTTAAATCAGGCTTTGGTCAAGCATGAGATGAATTTAGCTAGTCTACAATAGATTATGAGTAAGTGGATGCCAAGGAATGCCACTTAAAATAAATGGTTAAGGCAGCCAGGTTTGATCCAAACAAGCCCCCTAGATTGCAAGGTGTATCAGAAACCATAGGAATTCTGCATGATGTTGCCTCGTACATGATGAAATTAGAGAAGCAATTAAAGGAGAAGGTGACATCTTTTTATCAAATGAAGATGAAGGTATTGCCCAACTTCAAAGATGATCAGGGTCAAGCCAAAACATTGGACCAATGGAAAGTAGAATTCAATGTTGTGGGTTCTAAGGTGATTGCTTTGGTATGTGTTGATGGTGAGTTACAAACAGGTTCCTTGAATTCAATTTTGGATGAGCTCATTTCATTAGAGAAGCTCTATGACCATATTGGTAAAGAGTCAAAGGCAATTTTGGATGCTTAGTATTTTAGTTACAATAAGAAGGTGGTCAAAGTTTTAGAATTCCAATGGCCAGAAGATAAGGAGTATGGAGCTTGGGAGGAGAAGTACAAAGGTGATTGATGCTAGTTAGCTTTCAATTGATCATCAGTTTTCAAAGATGACCTATTTTTGGTAGCTTTCAAGTGGTACTACGTTTTTGGCCTATGCAAATGGATCAAGCATCATCATTGGAGGATTATGTCAGCAAACATGTGATTGTAATTGAATTGTAATATCAAATATTGAATGAGCACAAGCTCCAAATCTATTTTTGTGATGTAATTGTCAAATTTTCTAAAAATAGTTATAGGGTGCTAAGTTGGCATACTTTTTGTACTTTTCCTATATAAAGGGAAATTCATACTATGCTTTGTAATCTAGAATCTGGACTGTAATAGCAGATTAGTAGGAGAGAATACTCTGAATATCTATTGTAAAGCCTTGTGATTTTGACAGATTCCAATAAGAAAGGAGTACTTCTAAGTTGCAGGTCATATTTTTGTATATTAGATTTTTTTTTGCATGGCAATTTTCTATTCAGATTGAATTATATGAGAAACACTTGATGTGTGTGTTATTTTTTATTGTCTCCTTGGATATGATTTTTTTCCTTTTGAGTGAAGTTTCTAAGGGCTTCTGAACCCATCAATATACATTTGCTATATTGTATGTCTGATTTGTTGCATCTATTCAAGGAATGGATTAAATTTCTTTAGATGAGATATAAGGGGAAGTGTGTTGTATTAAGGGATTAGTGAAGAAGAATCACATATAATACTTTTTCTTGGGCTCATTTCTGTAAGGCAGTGGTGAATTTGTGACCCTTTGAGTATAAAGTTTTGTTGTCATGAGAAAATCTATTCCATGTAGGGTTTGATTCTGTTACCCTGAATAGGCACTAATTTGAGGATATATTTCAAGTCCAAGCACCTAAAAACTTTAAAATCAAAAAAGAAAAAAACCTTTTTTCTATTTTTTGTATAATGTGTTCAAGTTGTTCCATGTTCTTAGAGTACTGAAAAAGATACATGTTGAGGATTTAGCTAATCTAAAATAGGATCTTTCATACCTCAATACAGAAGTGAGAACATTCTTCTTAAACCAATATCTCATTGTACTTAGGTAAGATATTTTAGATATTATGATAAGGGATACCGTTCACGTCTAGCAGAGCCTAAAGTGCAGAGGAGCACAAGCAATTGTCTCCTTTTCATTGGCCACTGATCTAAGTGTCCTTAGCATTGAGCATAGCTACCTTATAGGGATAATCAGGCAATTAGTTGCTAGGAACACCAACAGATTGGTGACTCTGTTGGGGAGTTGTGAATAAAAGAACCCAGATCTTATCAGATTGAATCTCATTTTGGTGGGTGGTGACTCTGAGTTTATCTCCTAACCAGTGAATAACTATTTTTTATGCATGGTAGAGGGTCCCTAAATAATCCCTTAGTTCAAGAGCTATCAGGAAAAATGTGGAGAGAAAAGGGACAAAGTAAATCTCCTAAAAATCAAAGTCACCACAATGATCCTGTTTCATCTCAAAATAATGCTAATAGCCAAGATGGTAGTCATGAGGCTAGGTTTCTTGACCAACATTTCACAAGTGCAAAAGCTAATATTCATGAAGCCTATCAAAGGTAAGAAGCAGAGAGACAAAGAGTGATATTTGACATTCCTCACAGAAGTCCAAGTAGAAATTCATTTGAGAATCCCATAAATGTAGAATCTCCAAAGAGTACAAATGGTTAGGACACAAATATACCATCTTCATTAATGCCTAGTGAAAATGAACTATTGGATGAAGTCAAGAACCTTAGAGCTGAGATTGAATACTTAGAAGCAATTAAGATAAGAGATAAAATGAGACTTAGGGTTGAGGCATTAAGAACTACTTATCAAAATGCAATCCATGTTGTTTAAAATGCAGTCAACCAAAATAATTAGAATGCAATGGGTAACCAATAGGGAGGGGCTAATCAGAATGTAAATTAGAATTTGTAAGCCAATCAACAACAAAATGTGGACCAAAATAGGGCAAATCAAAAGCCTCCAAGAAATCAGAATGTCAATGTTCAAGGTAATGTGAATCAAAATGTATTGGGTAGAAGACCTATGTAGCTAGATAGGTTCAAACAACTAGATTTCACTGGTATCCTTGGCTATCCAAATCCAATTGACAATGACATTAAGACTACATTAAAAAAGTTATTAGGTAATAATGCAGTATCTGGTGAAGAACATCTGAAAGCATTTCTGAATGTAATGGATGATTTTCAAGTTGAACATGAATATGTTGCTATGAAATTATTCATGCAATCTTTGGCTAATGAAGCTAGGGAGTGGTATAGAAATTTTCCTGATCAAAGTATTGGATCATGGGATGAATTCAAAAATGTTTTTAGAGAACAATATGGAGATAAAACTAATCCTAGCTTTATTATAAATGAGTTCACTAGCATAACTAAAGGATCAAATGAATCAGTTACTGATTTCAATGCTAGATTCACTAAAATTCTAAATAAGGTCCCACCTCATATGAGACAAAATGAGCCTATGTGTATGGTTTTGTATACAAATGCTTTTGATGCTAATTAGGGATATGAATTGAGGGATAAGAGCTTAGCTAGTTTGAGAGACGCTTTTACAATTGCAACTAATATTGAAAATAATAAGAAAGCATCTAGAAATTGGGGTAAAAGAGATGAAGTGATAATCCTACAAAACCCAAACAATAAAATCCAACAGAATATAGATTCCACATCTGAAGATAAGTTGGATAAAGTAATAAATACTTTGAAAGATCTTAGCTACAAAGTGGCTAGGGTATAAAAAGGACTAGGAGCTGATAGACAAAACTATCAGAAGCCAAAAAGAAGACCACAATTGCATGATATGCCATACAATACAAACTGGCATAATGGAAAACCTATTTTGAATAGTAACAATAATCAGAAAGGTCAACATAATAGAGATACACCTGATCCATTAAAGAAAGACATCAATGTGGTTGAGGACACTCCTTGGTGTATGGTCTATCAAATGCCTCATTCACCATTATAGTGTATGGTTGCTCAGTCTTTTCAAAATGATGGTAATGCATGTGATGAGTGTAATGAGCCACATTACAATGAAGATGATAATATTAACATGTTTACTAGTGGAGATTATTCTTCTTCAAATGAACATGATGCTAAAATAGATGTGAGTGAAAGAAGATATCAAAAAGAGTAGGTTTGTCAACAAGTTTTCCTAGATGATGAAAATGAAGATAATTATGTATATGGACTTGACTCAGGTGTTCCTAACATTAGATTGAGGAGACCTTTTGATGAAGAAATCAAGGCTCTCATGGCTGCTGCAGTTTCTCAAGTGAAGAGTAACTACAACCTCAAGAGTAAGGCTCAGATTGGTGATTTTGGGAAACCAGGAAGACTTTTTATGAAGTAGTTCTAGAATAATGCAAAAGGTTTAGCTGTAGAGACTCTAAAGAAGTAGAACAATGGTAACAAGAAGTCTAAAGATAGACCATGTACTAGCACCAAGAATTCAAGAGGTAGTAAGGCTGCTCAGATTAATGACAAAGGTAAGAATCACATCACACCAGGTATGAGTCAAAATACAACTCAGGTGCAAAATTTTATTGCATTTGACATGACTCAAGCACTGTCACAAATGAAAGTTTTTGTCCCACTGCTTGAGATGATGAAAATTTAAGAACACAAGAATAAGGCATTGGTAGATTAATTTTTGGGATTGCTAATCAGATAGATCAAAGTGATAAGAGTCAGGAAAAGCACCATGTAAATGATGAAGCGGAAGAAGAGATTCCAAAAGTATATCTACGAGTAGCTCTCACTAAATGTTCATAGATAGAGCCTTTTTATATCTCTTTGATTATAAATTGTAAAAAGGTAAGGAACTGTATACTTGATTCAGGTGCATCTACTAATATCATGCCTTTAGCTATTATGGAAAAAATAGGAATGAAAATAGACAAGACATGTGGTAAGTGTTTTGCTATGGATAATAGGGAGGTACCTATAATTGGAGTTATGAAAAATGTTGATTTCATGCTTGTAGGCTTCCCTGAGAAAAAGTATACTATGAATGTCACTGTGGTAGATATTCAGCCTCAATATGGGATGTTGTTGTCTAGGAGATGGGCAACACTGACTAGAGGAAGTATGTAGTTAGATCTATCTTATGCCATGATTCCCACAAATGGAAGAGATGTCAAATTGGAAAGAGAAGAAAGAGCACCAAATCTGATTGAAGAAGAGGAACCCATTGATCAGGTATGCTTTGTTGATGTGGATTGTGATAAGTTTCAGTTAGTATCATATAATTTTGACACTGAGAAGAAAAGACCAATTGATCATGAAGTAGAGAGGTCAAAAGATGGAAATGAATTGTGGTCAATGTACTTTGATGGTGCATGTTCAAAGGAAGGTTCAAGTGCTAGAGTAGTTCTTGTTACTCCTAGTGGTACAACTTTCAAGTTTTAATTTCTCTTGAATTTTGAGTGCACTAACAACATTGTAGAATATGAAGCACTCTTGCTTGGATTAAACATAGCTGTGAAACATGAAATTAAAGCATTAAAAGTATTAGGTGATTCAGAACTTATTATTTCACAGGTCAAAGGCAAGTATGCATCAAAAAATAAGAGGTTAAAGCAGTATAAACATGCAGTGTGGGATGTTATTGAATTATTTGATGCATTTTCTATTAATTGGGTCAAAAGGTCTAGGAATGTCATGGCAGATTTCTTGGCAAATGTTGCAATCAGACCAAATGACATTACTCTCACTGACATTGCAAAAGTGGAGATAAAGTAAGGCCTACTGTCCCTAATAATATTTGTAGTTGGCAGGTGTTTGATGATGATAAGGATTTGATCAGATTTCTACATTACATTGATCAATATGAAAATCAAGAGAGACTTTTAAAAATTTGTGGAAACTATTGATGGGAAATAAACATTGTTTGGTAATGAGATAATACACCTCAAGACAAATAAAATTCCCGAAGGGTTAGTTTCTTTAGAAAGGGCATTTGATAACAGTGATAAATTTGTTGTCATATCTACTTCAACAAACAAGTAGGATCTAGAAGAATTAAATTTGGGTATAGACAATGCTCCTAAAAAGGTGTATATTGGTAAACAACTCACCCCACACATCAGAACAATGTTAATTTCTAAACTTAGAAAATATAAGCATGTCTTTGCATGGTCTTATGATGATTTGAAAGCCTACATGGAAGACCTATTCCAACATGAGATTCCACTAAAGCTAGATGCTAAGCCATTTAGGCAGAAATAGAGGTTGATTAATCCAACCCTAGCCCCCAAAATGCAAGAAGAATTAATAAAGCTTAGGGATGGAGGGATTATCAAAACTATTAGGCATTCTACTTGGGTTTCTAATTTAGTTCCAGTTAGAAAAAAGAATGCTGCAAAAGGTTATAGGATGTGAGCTTTTATCCATGATGGATGGATTCTCAAGTTACAATCAAGTAAAAGTGAAGGAATCTGAGCAATATAAGACTTTTTTCACTGCAACATCTTGGGGGACATATGTGTATGTAAGAATGCCTTTTGGACTGGCAAATGCAGGAGCGACATTTCAAAGAGAAATGGATGTTGCATTTGTAGGCCTTATGGACTATATACTAGCAGTGTATTAAGATGATTTGATTGCTTATTCCAAGAAGGCAGAAGATCATTGCATGCACCTAGAAAAGATTTTCATTAGAGTACTAGAGTATGGCATATCACTCAATGCAAATAAGTTTACTTTTGGAGTGACTGAGGGTAATTTGTTGGAGTATATCGTATCTAAAGGAGTAAGAATTGACCCTGATAGAGTTGTAGCCATTGACAAGATTCCAATGCCTAAAAATGTTAAGGGCATTTAGTCATTCTTTGGATAGATTAACTTTGTGAGAAGGTTTGTTACCAACTTTGCAGAAACAACCAAGGCCATATCCAAGATGAAGAAGAAGGGTGAATTAGTTACATGGGGAGATGAAGCACCTCAAGCATTTCATAATTTAAAAGAAGCTATTAAAACAACTCTTGTGTTGAAGTCCCATGATTTTTCAAAGCCTTTTCAATTGTTTTCCTTTACCTCTTTTCATACCATTGCTGCAGTTCTATTACAGAAAAACAATGAAGGATATGAACAACCTATTGCATTTTTTAGTAAGTCCTTGCAGGCTACAGAATTGAAGTATGATATAATGGAGAAATAGGCTTATGCCTTGGTCAGAGTAGTGAAGAATTTTAGATCTTATTTGGTTGGTGCTTAAACCACAACTTATGTTTCTCATACTGTTGTAAAGGATATTTTCACACAACAAGAAGTAACTGGGAGATGATGTAGATGGATAAATAAGATTCAAGAGTTTAACATTGACATTTAGATTACCAAATTATTGAGAGGATAGGGCTTAGAAAAGTTAATGACTAAATCAAATCTTGAGGCTTGTTCGGTGAATGTGGTTGAGAAATTTGTACAAGAAAAAGTATGCAATGTACAAAATTTAGAGTGGTATAGGGATATTGTCCAATACCTACAGGATATGACATGCCCAGTTTATTTAAGTGATAATTAGAAGATGACATTGAAATTGCAAGCAATAAAACATGTCATTCTGCAAAGAGAATTATATTGGAAGAATCCTGATGGTGTATTGCTTAGATGTGTTGATGAAGATTAGGCTACTAAAATTTTGACTGAGATGCATAGTGGAGTGTGTGCAAGACATTATATGGACAAAACTATTGCACATAAGATCCTGAGATTATGATATTGGTGGCCTACACTTTTTTTCTGATGTACACAAGATGGTGAGAACATGTGAAGCCTGCCAAAGATTTTTAGGAAAAATTAAGTATGTAGGTGCATTGCCACTCAGAACCATAATTGTTGAAGCTCCATTTCAGCAATGGGGGATTGACTTCATTGGTGAAATCTCAAAAAATTCAGGTGATGGACATAGTTGGATATTGGTTGCCACTGATTACGTTACTAAATGGATTGAAGCAATTCCAACTAGAAAGGCTAAAAGCAAGGTTAGGAGAGTTTGTAGATTTCTACAATGCTTATGGTATCACTTTGTCATACTCTTCACTATATCACCCCCAGGGCAATGGTCAAGTTGAATCCAACAACAAGAGTTTAATGAAGATAATCAAAATGATCATTGGAGAGAATAAAAAGGCATGGGATTCTAAACTCAAGTTGGCAGTATGTGCTGATAGAGTAACAATAAAAAAGGCAACAAGGAAGTCTCCTTTTGAACTAGTATATGGAGTAGAAGCAAAGATGCCTATGAACAATCTCCTACTAGTATATGGGTTCATACAAGAAAATGATGATGATATAGAAGATGCAATGGAAGAGAGGATCAATTAGTTGGTTGCATTAGATAAGACCAGAAGGGAAGCACATAATACTAATCTAAAGAAGCAATAGAAAGTGAAGCATCTCTTTGACAAGAAGGCTTCAAAGAGGAAATTTCAAATCAATAACCTAGTCCTCATGTGGAATGAAAGATATCAAGACAAAGGGAAACATGGAAAGTTTGATCCCCTTTGGATAGGTGCTTATCTAATCAACAACACACAGGGAGAGGATTCCTATTTTCTTCAAGGTCTTGATGGTGAATTTCAGGAATTACCAGTGCATGGACAATTTCTGAAACCCTTCTTTTCTTAAAGAAGGATCTTTTTCCATGCACACTATACATAGTTAGGTTGCTTGTCTTTCTTGCTTTCTAGCTTGCTCTTTGTTTTAGTTTTAGGTTTTTGTTTTGTTTGGCCTACGTTCTAAAGTTTTGTAGTCCTCGCCATGACTGAATCAAGCATGCATCCCAAACCAAAGCCACTGGTAGAGCCTCCCCCATTATTTCCTTGCTCTCTGGTCTAAAACCTTGCAAACAACTAAGTGTGTGCTTAAAAGCCTTAAACCCTAAACCCTTATCTTTTTGTCTTAAGTCTGCATTATATTTTTGCGTTGACCTATTGTAGGTAGTCATTGGTGCTTTAAGTTATAACTTTATGCCTTTAGTCCTATTCCAGACAAGCCCCTTAGGCCTAGTAACCAGCTCCTCTCGTGAAGTCTAATATTTCCTAAGTCTAGGTGCATGTTCTTTACAGATAGATTGATGGTTGTCATGGCATCGCGGTTTGAGATCTGTTAGATCCATGCTGATGCACTGGCCATTGATCTCAAAATAGATGGGTCTAAGGTCTTATTGGATGAATTCCCTTTGACGTGATTGCTCCTCATTGGATCACATGGGTGCGTTGTCAGAAAGATTCCAAGGGTATTCCTTTCGTTGATGCGATGGAGTGACAGCTGGCATATGGGTCCCATCCAACAAAGCTAAGGCAAAAGCTTAGCACGCGAGTGTGAGGGAGGTGGTGTGGGTCCCTCTTGGGCCTGTGTTGCTGTGATGAGCTAATAAATGGATCCAACATAAAAATTCTCTACTGATCTAGTAAAATTTCATTGGTCCACATTATTTGGAGCGTTTAGGCTACCTGTCAAACGTGTGAAGTTCAAATGTGATCTGTTGATTCTCTTGCGATTCAATTACATCAAAGGATGATATTCAAATGTAGAGAATGGCTATTTTCTAGTTTAATGGCTGACTTCATGTAGCACTAATGGTGATTTTATGGAAATCAACCAATATCTTGCTTGTTTGGTGAAATAAATAGATCAATTGGATCATTGAAAAGAGTATATTCCATTGCAATCATACTTCTTGTGAGAATCGAGCACTGCACAACAAAAATTGAAGAAATAGGATTTCTAGTTATGATGCTTTTGTAAGTACAAAACTATTCATTTTGTGATCAATTTACTTCCAAATTTGCACAAATTGCTTGAAATTGATCATAGAATTTGAATTTATTGAACACTTGAAGTCAATTTATAAACCCTAGCTTGTAAATCAAGCCCTGAACACATAAAATGACTAGTCCATCTGATACCAAAATGGGATTTGAGTAAGTTTTTCTCATAGTGCCTTGGCTTGTTTAAGAGGGCTATAAGCCTTGTAGGGAAGAATAGGGATAAATTTTTACAGACAACCATGCTAGAATTAGGGATACAATTGTTCCCCTATCTAGATGGTCACTATTTGAATGATGGTACAGAAAGAGAATGGCTAGATCTCCATTGAGGAATGGATGGTTCCTCGACATGGGCAAGGTTGTGGTGCCCAATGTGTTTATAGATGCAGAATTTGTCAAGCTGGTGGCACAAAGATATGATGTACCGACAAGGAGGGTGTTGTCATCTAGTGGGAATTATGTCATTGCATTCACTAAGTCATACATTGCTAAAGTCTTTGGCTTGAATAGAGCTACAAATAAGGCCATAGATTTTGACAAATTCAAATGAGTATATGAGACACAAAGTTGTATATAAGTCTGTTAAGGTTCCAAGTCACAGAGTAAAGACTTTTGGTGGCAGAGGAATGGGAGTCTTTGAGAAAGAGCCACTCAATATCAAACCTTTTGAGGACTATTTCATCAAAACATACTATTCACTTTGTCAGATAATTGGTGAGGATGCAGAAGAGAAGATCCTAGTAGGGATAACTTTAAGGAACCCCCCTAAAAAACCTATTAAATCCTGGCGAATCATAGCTTGACACCAAAAAAATGTTGGCGAATCTATGCCTATTTCAGAAAAAAAATTAATTTCATTGCTGATTTTTTTCAAATTTGTCGACATTATCTTTTTTGCTAGCGAATTGTATATAGATTTTAAAAAAAAAATTCCTTGGCGAATTATAGTTGTATTCCAAAAAATTTAATAAATTAGGTGGCAAATTATAGTTGTATTCCAAAAAGTAAAATAAATTGGGTGGCAAATTATATAGATATTAAAAAATATAAAATAAATTAGGTGGTGAATTATATATATATTCAAAAATATAAAATAGAATATTTGGCGATTGTGTTGGCAATTTTTTGAAAAGTCATAGTGTGGCTGACAAAAATATCAAATGCTATATTATAATGTCTAATCTTCTTGGCAAATTTATAGTTTATTCAGTATCAGAATCAACGGCATCAGAATCAATGGCATCAATTGAAGTTCCATTCAAGGATGCAGTTCTGACACACCCATCTTTCTACATAAAGTCTCCGGAATAGAGACAAGTGTCAAGTAACAATGATTCTGATTAATAAAAAATTAATAGATAATTATTTAAAAAAAGAAAATTCAAAAGGATACATAAAAAGAATAAAGATTCATCCACTATAACACAAACTTTATGACTTCAGAAATCAACTCCTCAAGCTTCCATTCATATATTGAAAATAACTGAAATATATAGTAACACAAAATTATATAAATATTGAAATATATAATAAGTCTTTTTCCAGAAGTGTATTCAGAGCATATTTAAAGAAATAACATAAAACTAAGAAATGCCATCATGTGGCAGTCATTTGGTCTTCCTCCCGAGTCACTTCGTTTTCCTTATCCCGTTCACCAGCAGTAGTCGAGTCCACCTGTGCTCTAAGTTTCACCTTGTATCTCCTGAACCTACTAATTATGGGTTTTAAAGTCTTGGAACTTGGTGTATAGGTGTTCTTTGCCTAAACTTTCCACTTATCTATCATTCTCTCTGCATTTGTTACTCTCTTATAGACATCATCAATTCCACGCCTAAAAGTTGTGAGATACGATGCTATATGTCCAAGCTTCCCTAGTGATTCACCGTTAATAGTGGCAACATGCTCTTCAATAAGCCTCTTCTTAAAATTTTGCTTTACTTCCTTGACATCAAGCAAGTTCTCTCCACTTTCATCTGAAATCTCTACATCTAAGATGGTAAAATTGTTTTTAAGATCAACCATATCAGTGAAATGTTGAGCCAAAATTCTTCTTATTTGTCCACTAAAATCCCCTAGCACAGACCTCTTCCACTCTAGTGCATCTAGCCAAGACATATAATCATTTTCATTTGGATCATTAAAATTTTTCTCAACTACAAGAATATTTGTATCAATTTTCATCATTTCTTGTATCTTTGTAATGTCTGTGAGTAGATTTCTGTCTTCCTGCTTTAAATTTCATAACTCTGCAATTAACCCTTTCCTTTTATCAGAAAGGTGGGGGTATCGTTTCATGACCTCCTCGATATACAACAAACCATCAATGGTGACTTGCTCTACCCATTGCTCAGTGGCCTTAGCTAGAGTTTGATATCTCTTGATTTGTTGCAACATGCTAGGATCCATTCCATCAACAAAAACACTCAGAGTTGCATCGGAGGATTGAGAAGTAATATTCAAAGTAGATTGAATGAAAGATGTCAAAGAATTCACCTGGGCTTGCAGCTTGGCATTCTCCTATTGCTGAGCTTTAACTCTCTTTGCTAGCATGCATTGAGAGAATTTTGCATGATATAAATCACCTTCCACCGTAGGAGGACCCATGTCAATCTTGGTCATATTGAAATCTGCTTCTGTGACTTCATTTTCATTTTTATCCTCGATGGGGTCTGTAATCTCCAAAATCCTATGCCCTAAGGAAGAATCCGTTACCATCTGAGACATCCTCTTAGCCTTCTTAGGCTTAGGTGTAGTTACAGTGTCAACGTTTATGTCTGCTATTGGGGGATATCTCCTCTTTTTCTCAAAAACTTTCTTTAGCCAAGAAGGGGAAGACAAAACTTTACCACTCTCACTTGCACCCAGGACAACTCTCTCTTGCTAATTAGGAGTATCTTGCATAGGAATTTCATTTGATATGAGGGAGGCTGGATTCTCAAACAAGGAATGAAAACTAAAAGTACCCTCATCAACAATCTGTTGATAAATGGAAGAATCGTTACCAAGTGAAGGAGACTCAATAGAAGTCATGTGATTTGCTTGCAATTGTTCTAAGGCATCCAACTTCTTCTCCACTCATGGTTTCACGGATGCAGGATGACCATCCTATTCACATACACCTTTTAGTTTTAGTTTCCTATTATCTTCAGGCTGCTCTCCATCCCCACCACTACCAAATTGTGAACCAACTCTATGATGAGGTTTATCCACACCAATTGAAGTTTTCTAAATTCTAGAAGCTTGGGAGGTTCCTTGCTCTCTTGTTCCTGATTCTTTATGCACAAAAGAACCAACATGCTCTTGAAATTTCCCCTTAATATCAGGATAATAGTTCTTTACACATGCAACAACCAGGTTTGGACATGGCACAATAGGTGGGAAACCCCGAGCATGAGCTAACCTGCTTGTTAGGATTTTTTGGGCTATAGGTGACTTAGGGTTTTGCTCTAATTGAACCTAGAAATGCTCCAAGTTGAAATCTATATGACTTAGCCTGGTATCCTTCACCTTAGCTAAATCATTCTCAATAAACAAAAGCTTCATCTTTACTTGTTTGAGAAACCAGTAAACAAAAGCTTTTGTAATGCTAAGGGTGCCAAATAAATCTCCAAAAGATTTTGGGTAAACAAATAGTCTGGACACATGAAAAATAATTGTTCTTCCCAATTCTCACTCAGTTGGCTTAAAGTATTCAAATTTATCACTATAAGAAATGGGCAAGAAAGAGCACAAATTAGCCAACATGGTTGCGAAATCTCGTGTTCAAAACCTGTAGAAGATGCAGTCCAGAGCTCCTCCAAAGCACACTAGTGAAAAATTGAAAATGTAGAATAACGTGTCTGCGAGGGTTGCAAACCCAATAAAATGTTTCCATAAATTGGATTAATTTTGATGGCATGTACTGCTGTACAATTCATAATTGAGTTGCATAAATTGCCTTCCCAAAAACATGCAATTATGCTTTTCATGACATTTATTATTTATTATGAAAGGACAGAGGTCACTTTCGGCATGGATGTTATTAAATAGAAAATATTCTAATAGATTTTGATTGTCAGATGATCGCAAATCGATGACATAAGTTCTATTTGGGGCAAAAGTACTGACACACCTAATTTCCCAAATTTGTAGTTGTACAGTCAAGGGCTTGCACTCTGTCGCGCTGCCACCTTGACCTTTATACAATAATCAATATAAATATATTTTATATTTTATATATATGTTAACCGTTGATCTAATAATATCTAATGGCTGCTAGTTGATTCCGGAGGATTTTCTTAGCAATGTGTAGCGTTGGAGATCTACCTTCCATAATTGAACTACAACCATTCATCATTCATTCTAAGGTTCATCAAATGGTCAATGGTGGTATGATTGATTTGATTGAACACACTTAACCACATAGATTAGCTAATGCTCAATTAAGTTCATTAATGGCAAGTGAGTCGTGATAAACCGTACAGATTAGCCAATGCAAATTTCCACGGTACAACAGAGGCAATTAAACAGAGTTGCTTGTTATTTATTACCCATTTGTTACAGCAGTACATGTAATGTATATATGATAGTGTTTATTGTTTCAAGCTTATATTGCATTACTAAGTTTCAGATAGTAGAAGAATCAATAGACTGTAAAAGTTTAAAGTAATGGATTTCATTACAACAGCTATGCGAAGAAAGTGAGTTATCAACTACTTATTTTGTGTTCATTCAAGATTTTGAATTTAACTGTGTGATAGAGTTCTTAGTTGACAGATGTAGAATATTCATAAGTATGATTGAAAATTTTGTTTGTGTGTGGCTATGCAGGATGTTATTGCTTTGCATGTCTCAGAATGAAGAAATACGAGCATTTGTCAAGTGGAATAAATCATGTCAAGAATCAACACTTTTAACATTTGCAAATGATACATTGTATTTTAGGTGGTGGGTTGAATCTCCCACACATGCATGCATGTATGAGAAACTAGAAATTTGAATTGATGCATGGAATTGGTATTGCAACTCAATTACCAGTGACCTCGAGAAAATCAATTTAATTCTCCAATACTGGCCTTATTGTTACCCATACCTAGTGGTTTCTTGTACATATAAAACCCATACCTAGTGGTTTCTATAGTAAATCATTGACTGTCATTGTGAATGAGGACATAATTGAATTTGTAATGGAGACATTGCCTATTAATAGGATAATTATGGACTATAGTGAAATATTCATTAAGCGTCGTCAAAAATAGGAACCAAAAAGATTTTGGAGGATCAAAGCAAGGTATGAAGGTCGAAGGATAGGAGTTTTGTTTGGAATTTTGAGGTTGGTTAGAAGTTCATGTACGGTGTAATTCCCCAATCTTTTTGAAGGGTGATGTTAAATTTTACTAAATAATATAGAAGTAATTACAGTTTGAAATTGGCATGAGTTCAATGACAAATTGCAATGTATACAGATCATAGATGGTTCAAAGAATCAAATTTTCAATATTAATAACACTGTGGCTAGTATTGTCTATGGCGTTTAGGGTTTATCCTTCTAATTCATCGTTGACTTGTGTAGCCAGTTTCCCCAACTTAAGTTGTTCTTTAATCCCCTTGGTTGTCGTTGAGTTACTGGCCCCTTTGCTCTAAGTTACCGGCCTCGAGCCCCTTTATTTTATTCTAAGTTTGACTATATAATAATAATAATTACATTATATGATTAACATACTTTTCCTAGGCATTAATTTTTAATTTATTAAATAGTTCTGACAACTTTGGAGAATTGTTGTTGGTCGATCCTTACACGAGCCAAAGATTGAAGCTACAAAAAATCTAGACAATGAATAAATGCATCTGTCAGTTGAGGCGTGTGTTCATTAATGATCTTCCTTTAAATCTTGGAGGTCTCAAGCAAAATGGCACTCAGCTGGCTTGCTCAAAATATAGCATGGAGACTCCCATAAGGCTCTGCTACATTAAGTGCCAAGTCGCCTTTCTAGGCCGTATCACAAATCAAAGACTAGTGAACATTTGTAACCAGTAAAACAAACTCTTCCTTGAGGTAGTGAAGATGGTCCTCGGTAAAGATTTCTTGGTCTCCAAGGACATATATAGGGTAAATTCAGACATTTCCTTATGCTTTCTAGCTTCTTTGTTGGACGTAGGAGAGGCAAAGGTGGATGCACTAGTGATTCTATGGAAGGTATTCACTCCAGATATTCTTTTGGATGACTTAAATGTGGTGATTTGTGCACAATTGGGGGTCGGTATCCCGTGGTTGAGAGACCTGGAGAAGCTGCAAGAGGGACAAGAGGGAGTAGCTAGGCAACCATTCCTGCTAAACATGAATGAGCAACAAATGGGAAGGCACAGGATTTGGGCGGCTTGTGGGAGACACTTTCTTCAGCGGGCAATTGGAATGGACACAGAGGAGACTCTGCTATAGATTGTATACTTCGAAGCCATTGTGAGTGTGGGGGAATTCTACTCGCAGTGGCCGTAGGAGTGGTTGGGCTCCTAGGGCCACGTTTTTTGGTGATTTCCGTGCTGGGGTGGTAGGGTGGCAAGTTTTTGAGGAGTCACTCAGTCAAGGGGCTAGGGGTTTCTATGGTAGCCTCTTTGGTGCTATGTGTTTTTGGAGCGTGGGTCCTGGGTTGGCCAATGGAGTGGTTTTTGTATTAATATAATTTCCCATGTGTATTAGTGTAAATCTTTTTGTATTAATATAATTTCCCAAGTGTAAATATTTTTGTATTAATATAATTTCTACTTTATTATTGATGCAATGATGTTAATGTGTTCATTTTATTCTATTATTTATTATTCTATTAGTTATTATATAATCAAAGTGGGCCTGACTTCATATAAGTATTAAAGGAGCTGCAGACTTTAGCGAAATGTTTTGATGCTAAATGGACGAGTGTAGTTGAATTCTAGAATGAAAGTCTGGAGTGCTAGACTTGCGATCTCAAACCTCTGGAATCAATTAAGAGCCATTAGATTTACAAAGATCAACGGTTGAGATTATACAATAGTGTTCAAATTTTCAATTCCACCACTCAATGTACATGCCGTATTAAATAATTAATTCAGGTTGTAGACTTGCATTCCATCCTTAAATTTCGTTTGAACTTTGAAGTGAGAGTACTCAGTACAAGTGTACAATTAAAACTACATACTTGTACTGAACTTTAATAAAAGAATGTACCACATTTCACTTGCTTTACTGGCACATAGCATTTAGCAATTCTAATTGATACTACTTGGAAGAGAGAGGGTCAAGGACTTAAGTGACAAAGAGATTGTAGTGCACCAAAAAATTTAATATCGGTTGTGTGATGCCATGGATTCACTCAGTGCCAGTCTTTATATTCATATTTTTTTGGGTAAGTGAAATATAGAAATACTTAATTCCTATTACTATTGTCCTTGAGACTTTAGTTTTTTCAATCTTGGGGTTTAGCGTTGAGTGTTTACAAGCATGCCTACCAGCATTACCAGACCAAAAATTGGGAAAACCAAAGAAAAAGAAAAAATAGACTATGCCGGACTGCTTAATACCCCAGATTTTATAGATGAATACCATGATATTTATGACCCTGTAATTTTTAGAAAGTTTACCTTAGTACTTAGGTTTTCATTGGAGAATAAGGTACGTCAAGCGCAAGCTACACAACCTGACCCAAAAAAACCAATACCAATTAACAGGATGACTGCACCATGGGTGGTTGGATTGGGACGCTTGATGTTACCTGAGGTTTTCCCTTGCCCTAAATTTATCACGGTCTGTGCCCAGAATTATGATGAAAAAAGAAAAGAAATAGTTAAAAAAGATAGCCAAGAAATAATTCTTCCCATCAATGGAGAACATTTTGGCAAATTGTTGGGTTTTACCACTGAAGAATGTGGAGCAGTCCGCATAAACCTAGAAAAACTTGCTAATACTTATGAAGTAGTTATTGAAAATAACAAAAAAAGATTTATCAAATCTCTAACAGCGGATGGTGTCCAACTCAATCAAAATCATAAGCCTTCTTATAAATTGATATTTTTAGATCATGGGTCCAGGATACTATTTCCATGCTAGTGTTTTGCCTTGGATTGGATAATAATAGTGAAGTGGATGCAAGCCTCCTTGAAATGGTATACAATATCCATCAATTCATGCCACCTGCTAAATACACATTTCTTGAGCACATTGCAGAATCCATGCATTGTCATTTTTTAATGATTAAACGAAGCCAAAGTGAACCTCCCACTCCTAGTGCCAACAGAAAGACATTCAGGTTCACAACCTACTTGTGCTATTTTTTTCTAGTGTAGTTTACTAGGATGTTTCAGGACAACAAGCTTCAAATTCAATGTCAGCAAGATAAAAATAGACTACTGGATCGGACCCATAAGATAAAGATGTACCATAATCAAAAGAACTACAATCATTTTGTGGACTACTTTTTGGCTCCATTGTATGAAACCATTACAAATACTCCAATGCCTAGATTGCTTGCTCATCTTGTAGAAATTGCATTCAATTGGGAAAAGAAATACAATTGGCTGACTGGTACTTCATGGAGGAATATATTGTCCTAAGATTTTATGGATCAGGAGCACAACCCCACAAACTTTCAATACATGTGATAGAGAGGGTTTTTGCATTGGAATACATACGACAGATGGAGAGTATTGATCACATGTACTTTGTTAGTCAGCAAAAGAAGAGCATATTTCCTTACCTTTTTGATGTGGAGGGTTCATATTCGAGAGAAAAGCATTCACTGTGGCACATGAAATTCTACAACTTTTTAAATTTGATGTTGACTCTCACTGGTAGTATGACCCATGTGACATGATTAAAAGAAGGCTTGTGGCCAATAAGAATGCTCCAACTAGAATTCAACATGAAAGTAAACCCCTTCTAGAAATGTTGAAAAACAAGAATTCTTGGGAGGAGGTGAGAAAAGTCATGGAACAAACTGCTACTCAAAGAGGTATTTCTTTTGAAAAATTGTCATCAGAAATAATGGGATTGCATCCAATTCCACAAACACAGAGAGATGCACTGGCAAAAAAGAGATTCAACAATTTCTATACAAAAGCTGCTGAAATATCTAAGTGTACAAAAATTCCAGAAACTCTTAAAAAAAGTTTGTATAGAGGAACATTGGTCACAATAATTTTTTTTTGCCTTTTGGTCTATGAGGAAGGATCTCGGTGATCCAAAAGCTACTGTAGATCTCGAAGACGTCTTAGAAGATGAAGAATTTAGCAAATTGTGGGATAAAGAGCATCCCTCTGAAGCTCAAGAAACTAATGTTGAAAGTGATGATGAGGATTAAGACCAACCCAAATATCTTAGTGCATATGTATTCAAACCTCGTATGAGTGAAACCACAAGACAAACATATACTAAAGGGGCATCAATAGCCCAAAAATTGGGTTATGAAGGTGATGGTTTAGGGCCCATAGGAGAAGGCATTTGGATGGTACCAGAAGTATACCCTAGAAAACCTAATGATCTTCTACTCAGCATTGGAGGTGATGAACAAGCCAAAGGGCATACACATATAGATCAGGAGATTAGATTTCTTCCATCTTTAAATCCTCAGAGTGAGATTCAATCACTAACAATACCACAAGGGTCTTCTGATCTACATGTTTCTCATTATTTTCTTGTAGGAGATGGTGGACATTCTAGTGCTACTGGTGGCAAATCTAGTGATGGTACATGTATTAGTAGTAGTAGTAGTGGTCAACAAGAGATGCAACAACAAACTCAGAAGAGGCCATCAACAACATTAAATGAAATTATAGACAAACTTAAAGATCAAGGCCTTGTGAAGACTAAGAAGCAGAAGGTTACGGTAGGTTTTGATTCCACATCCACATCAAAGCAGTTGTTTCCAGAAGGCAACCCCCCTCCTATCGTTAGTGTGATTGGGACAAGAATGGCTAATACTCAGCCACAATTAATTAGAGATGCCGCCAACACTACAACTACTCCTTCGCCATTGAAAGTTATGTCAAGTGTCACAGATTGTGATTACAAAGCTGAGTTTGAAAATAAAGCAAAATTATCTAAAAGTCACAAGAAGCAAGTGCTAGAGATAGAGAATACTGCAACTTTAGAGCCTGCAACAACCAGGGTATTGACTACATTTGACCTGGAAAATGAAAAATGGATTACATGATTATTGTGCCCAAAGTTCAAGATAAACCAAAGGACCAAATGCAACAATCTGACTATGAGGTGAGCACCATCCAAGTGGATTTTTTTGGAATGAAAAATTCTAACAAAATTAATGTATCAAAAAAGAACAATGAAGTGGTGTACACATCATTGCTAAAGGAAGAGAGAGAGAAAAAAAGGTATGATTGTTTTTAATTTCCTGGTAACCTTGTTGAATATATTGTCTACAAATTAATTGTAAGATAGACATGTCACATATTCCAGTAATTGAGTTACAACAAAAGGAAAATATATTCAGTGATGTTAATTCCATTCATATTGCTCTTTTTCATTTTTCTTTGTGATTTACGTAACAGGTTGGAGACTCTTATAGGAGAGTTACAGGCAGACATAGCAAGTGAAAAAGCTAAGAGGAAAGGAGCAGAGAACAAGACCAAAGAATTAGAGAAAAGGATAAAAAACTCTGACTCTACATCTACAAGTGAAGTGAATAAATAGACAGAGGAGGAAGTGAATAAACTGAAGGAAATGTTAAGTGAAAGTAAAAAAAATTATGATATTCAAACAACCAATTCAGAAAAATTAGAACAATCCTTGATTGAAGCCAATACCAAACTAGAGCAATTAGAAAAAGGACATATGTGGCAAGAAAATGTGGAGAGAGAGAGAGAGAAATATCTCTGAAAATTTGCAGAAAAAATTGAAGAATGCAGAAAATAAAATAAAATCCTACCAAAACAAAGTATCTAAATTGTATAGAAACACAATGGTTTATATAAAAAGTAACATTTGGGAGAAAATAATGAAGAGGATTGATGATTTGTCTAAAATGTTTGAATTCATTGATGATCTAGTATTATGTAGTAATACACTCAAACAATACATTGCTAAAAATGGAGACATGGCAACTTCAAGACAGTCAGATGCAAACAAAATTTTGCAATCAATCTACATAGCTAGTGGTGAAGAATTGGAATCCAAAGGAATTCAGAACCATATTGATGCCACGATAAAGCCCTCAACTATCATTGGAAAATGTACGAAGCTAGAACAAGCACAGGAACTTTTGGTACAAGCTGCATTATTGACAAAGCAACTGCAAACAAATGTAGAACACTTCAAAAAGCTTGGTTTACCGGTGGCTTTTGACCCATGATACAGATACATTGGAAAGAATGCTTTCAAAAAGAAGATGGAGGATAAAATGAACTTCGACAAGGACTAGTTTCCTCAAAATCTTGATGAGGCAACTTTTATGGATTCCATCATACCACTGATAACCTTGAATGCAACTTTGAGTGATACATTCAAGTCAAGTAACAATATCAGTTATAAAATATTATCACAGTTACAACTCAGTAACCATGGGTTAGGAAAAATTACACTTCCATTAGATGAAGGGTGGAGCAATCTACAAAAGATGATAAAATGATTTAGTAACATGTGCTTCCAATGACATCGATACTAAAATGACTAGGCTATTAGATTGTTGTCTCTAGTTTTTTGGCATCCGTTCTTTTTGTTGTCTATCTGGACTGCCCTAGGGGCTGCTTTGTAATGGGTTCACCACCCTTGGCTTGCCGCTTATCTAATCAAAAACATGTGTTTCCAAGTTCCAACAGAGCATTGTGCAGAGTTGGTTTTGAGCAAGTTATTATACATTGTAAATGTAATACTTCAGTCTTCAATGTATTTTAATTTCCTTCGGACCTTCAATGTTCATTTGAAAATCAATATAACATTGAAATCCTTTTATGTGTTGAAATTATTTGTATTATTTAATTGCCCACTTCATATTAAATATTTGCTAATGGTGTATATTAATAATATAATATGCTATAGCATTATTCATATATTTCAATCTACAACTGATAAAATGCTCATGAAAAATCATGCAACATGCAAGAAACTGAAACTTACAACTCCAGAAATATGGGCAACCTGTCAGAATTGTATTATATTTCACTGTTCAAAACTTCCTCGATCTTCCAACAACATTACAAAGTAGTACTTGGATCTTATTTACTTCTCAAAATTTCTAAAATCTTCCAACCACACAAGAATGAGTAACACAGTTCTTGTATAGACCAAGAACATGTACTCAACATTGATTACATTGTCATTTCAAATAGATTGTGGATACAATGCACCACCAACATGGCATTGAGAACATTAATTTCATTTGAGAGAAGAAAAGAGGAGTAGATGGACTTTGGGAGATGTGTAGTCACCTGAAGATCTACCTCGTTAAAGCTGGGGAAAAGTGTTGATAACTGAGAGGGGGGGTGAATCAGTTATCCTAATTATTTCTTCTTTCTAAACTTTCTTATTAATCAATGCAGCATTAATTCAAATAAGCAAACATAACCATGAAATGGAAGTACACATGACACAATATTTTTGACGTGGAAACCTTGTTAAGGGAGAAAACCACGGGGTGATTAACCCAAGATTGTATTCTCTGTTAGAAGAATGGAAATACAAAATGACACTTGCCAATTAGGGCTCACTGCCCGAGCACACTCCTCACAAGGAGGCACACTGCCTACAAGAGACTCACTGTCTAGAAAAAGAGTGTTATACAATACTTGAACTAATTGGAAGCATCTACATATGCTAGAGTTCAGTTCTAGTTAGGCTCAGTACACTGATCTGCTACACTTCATCTTTCCTCTTCTCTTTGTTGTTATATGGAGCCTAATCAGACTCGGAGGTTATATTTACCCCACTTTTATCAGCGCGGTTTCCCCCCAAATTCCTACGGGGTCAAGAGGCAGCGCCCCTTGTGGGGGTTTGGGGGCAGCGCCCCCAAGACGGGGTCAAGGGGCAGCGCCCCTTGTGGGGTCCAGGGGCAGCGCCCCTGGCGCGTTCCCTATCACGATACAGGGTGGGGTCGAGGGGCAGCGCCCCCGAAACCTCACACGGTTTTTTATTATTTTATAATGCACCAGGAGTTAATTTTTTCATTGACCGACATAAGAAAACCCTATTTTGTAATCGACAAAAAGCTTGATAAAAAGCGGCTAAGGGTTAGGGTTTTGATATATTGTATTGTAGCATTTTGCAGCGGTATTGAGTTGCAGGGATTGCTGATTGTAATCGGTTTGATTTACTGGATAATAATATTGGACTCTCTGTTTGGTGGATGTAGCCCAAGTTTGGGTGAACCACGTTAAAACTTGTCTCTCGCTATTATTATTTCTGTGTATTTCCATTTCTCTGTTTAATCTTTATTTGCATTTAATTGATATCTTCTACCGGCTAACCCTAACACTCTTATGCTGCTTTCCTTTCACATACCGAATCTTCCTTACTGCTGTTCTTCTGCACTTCTACTTTTATTCGCACATCACCAACAATAAAAATACTTCTTACAACTAAATACATCTTGTATATATATCCGCAAAAGTGATTTCATCACCTTTCTAGTCGGCACCCAGAATAGTCAATCTTTTCACAAACTCTGATCTGTCAGCTGAATCCTTGCACATCAAGTAATGCTGATCAAGCATATACTTGTAGAAGTCATCAAACATGTCGGCCAATCATAACTTATGCCTTAATAACCTTTACCAACATCAAAAACACATCCGGAATAATGTCTGATGTTCTGCCAGACAGTTCTTCCTCTGTTCACACTGTCATTTAGGAACCCAATACTCAAGCATTCATATCTCTTTATCCTTTCCACACCGGAGGCTCAACCTTGGAATCTATCAGTCAAGATACTTCTCTTGACTTCCCCAAGTCCGCACTTCACCAAGAGACTTCCTCTAAGAGATTTAGACCTGTCTGTCAGACCTTGCCACATGCTCTGTTCTTGTTTACCGAACCATAAGATTCTTCACTCTGACTTCCGGTATAGACACACCATGTCCTGCGGATGTGTGGGATGAACTTTGTTGCCATCAATGACAACAATCATGAATCCATATAGTGTCTCTTGCCAACAATCTCTCCCTTTGTCATTGATGGCAACACTTAGTGAAAAATGACTAAGTGTTTACACTATGCTCCCCCTTAGCTGATGCTCTATTTTTATATACATTTTTCAAAACTCCCCCTTAGTTGGATTCCTCATTTTTCACTGCTCCTCACTCCCCCTTTAACATCAATGGCAAAGGGTAGGGTCCGCACACCAAAATTTTTAAAAAATTTAACTATACTTAGCCGCATACTACATACTCACATAAACTGAAGAATGTCTGCAAAAGATGTCTTCAATTGGACTAGTTCTACAGCCCAACTTTGCTTCATTCTATCCAAAATTGAGATATGACCGCTCAACAGGAATGCAAACGCATCTGCCCTTTTTAGATCTGTTGGATCATTGGTCTGGGCTGTGATTTGGGCTTCTTTTATGGCCTCATGCATGGCCTCTAACTTAGGGACAATTAACCCTCTGAGCTCACTCAACCTGCTTATTCTATTTTTCCTTTCCTTCTCTAGCTTCTTGATTTCACTCAAGACTGCAATAGTCTGACATTCTTGACTTATTATGGAGGATGAGAGAAGATCAAAATTCTTTGATAGATTTGTCAGTTTGTCCTCCTATTCTTTTACTTTCTTCTCAATGTCCAACGTTGCTTTGGACCATGATAAACAAAATTTGTATATTTCTCTGCCATCTTTAAGAGCATTTTCTAAGCTCTTTATCCCAATATTCATATTTCTCCTATCATTAATTATCAACCCTTGTACCTCTGATAATCTTTTTGCAAGAAATTCCTTCTGAACCTTATCTTCTGCTGACTTCTCTAGTGAATCAAAATGTGTGCTAACACTATTGACTAGAGTTTTGAGATTACTGGATGAGAAGGCTATGGGATCCTTCTGAAATGATGGCATAATCTTTTCTAGCACTCCGGAAGCAGCTTCTATCAGCTCACAGTCTTCCATGTGAGACTTTAGGAGTTTTTCTTTAGCCTTTGCATTAGCAAATGAAGCTATCTTCATTGTCTCTACCAGAGAAAGAGAATCAAAATTAAATGGTCCTTGTAGAAGCTCCAGTTCATCAATCTCCATTGATTCTTTGTTCAAGAATTCTTGGACAGTTTTTGCAGTGTCTCTTGCCGGAGACAGATTTTTCTTTTCTTCTGCATTTTTAGAGCTGTCACTTGGAGTTTTCTCTCCTACATTTTTATCACTGGTATCTTCTTTTTCCTTCACCTCTGCTTCTTTCTCCTATAATCTTTCTTCTTCTTTAGATCTGGAGACTGTACAGGAAACCGGAGGAGAAAAGTTAGTTTGTTCAGGGCCCACCTCTTCTATCATTTTCTCAGTAGATTCTTCTGCAACATTTGTAGTCGAGGGATCAGTACCCAAGTCCTCTATAGTAGGAAGATTAAATCTTTTGAAGGCCTTCCAGAGGATCTCTTTTGTGTCCTTGGCTACTTTGTCAGTCTCACCAAGCATAAGTTGATTCATCCTTGCTTTGCTTCTAAACTCATCCTTACAATCTTTGAAAACCATATTCATTGTCTTGGGATCAATTGAAGGATATAGCTGAATTGCTATCTATTCTCGGATCTCAAGGTCTTTTGCCATGGCATTAGTCTTTCTCATTTCTAACTCCTTTTCTAGGCTCTTAGGAATAAGAGATATAATTTCAATGAAAGCCTTATTATATATGTTCAGATACCTAACTGCAGCTTCCTGCAAGATCTTTTGGTCAGCCTCATTATAATCATCATAGAATTCAGCCATTGGTTGAAGGTTTCCATCCACAGTGACTTATTTGATTACACTTTCTAACGACAGGGTGGGCTTTTCAACAAATTCCTCTGCCATCTCTTCCTTGTCTTGACCTGTGGAAGGTTCACCGGATCCTTTCTTCTTCTGCTTCTTTATTTCCTTTATCCCCTCATCAGATTCAGTCTCTTCTTCATCTTTTTGACCCGCATAAGACCTTGTGGCCTTAGTCTTGGTTCTTTTCTCTATTTTACTAGATGATCTTGCTTCTGGTTTAGATGCCCTTGAGCTTTTGGTAGTGACAGGTGTAGATTTCTTCGATGATCTTGACCGGGTGGAGGTTTCTACCGGAGCACTTTTCTTGCTTTCCTTTTCTTTCTTCTCTACCTCAGCCCTTTCCATCTTTTTCCTATGGGCATCAAGTGCCTCCTTTGAGATGCCAAGGCCTTTGGCAACATGTTCTGCTTCTTTTCTCACCTTCCTCTTGATTTCTGGTTCTCTGAGTTCCACATGAATCTTTACACTCAGCTCCTCAAAGGTTCCAAACCTTTCTGCCTTTGGATCCTTTGGCTGACTTAGCATGTGTTGAACATGCAGCTCCACAATTTGTTCATCAACTTCATACCCCATGGGCATGATCCACACAGTTCTTGGTTCTACTGCCTCCATTAGGCACTGATCAGTCTCTACCATAAAACAAACTGTGTCTTTGTATTTCTCAACAAGAGACAGGGGAATCCTTTCTCTTGCATGCATCATGTTCTGAAAATTCTTGAAATATCCCCACAGAGCTGTATTTCTTGCTTTGGCATCCCCAAGCCCATGCAAATAGTCTCTGATTTGGATGGCAACTGGTCTATCATTCTGCCATACCCATCCATTGGATCCGGGCAGCTCATTCATGAAGTAGAAAAATAGACATAATATTAGTCCACCATATTTAAAGGAGTTCTTCTTGTCCCTTTTTACCTTCTGTATGTTTTCCATTAATTGGCTCAAAAGAAGTTCACAGAGATCATATTCTGCATTCTTCCTCAGCATCTCATAGGTAGTATATATTGCAGTTCCAGATACTGGATTCTCCCTACTGGAGTGATATATCTTGTATCCTATTATCATAGATGCAAACTTGACATCCGGGTCAATAATATCTTCAATGGTCATTGCCCTCTTATCAAATTTTGATCCGGTGGCCTCAATTACAATGTTGTTTTTGATAGATTTGAGGACAGGTATCCCTCTGGAGGAGTATAAACTAGTTACTGCCCTAATTGCCTCCTTAGTGATCTTGTAAGGTTTGTTCAACCAGAGGAAGTTATCATGTACCCTACTCAATACATACCGGACCCATTCATCTTCTTCAAAGCAGGGGAAATGAATGAACTGATCAAAATGCTTCTCCTGGACGCCCTTATATTCTAGTTTAACCTCAAAAGCATCATCTATCAATTGTTTGTGATAGATGTCTCTTAGTCTGAATTCCCCAAATTCTTCAATATTTGCATGTATGTAAACCCTAATGTCTTCTGTGTGCAAAATGCCATGTGGAACACTAGAGGAGGCTCCTAGGGGATCTACCTCCAAGGATTTGTATGGATGCTTCTTAAATATGGGGTGAGGTCTATCATAAATCTTTACTATATTCGGAGTAGCCATCATCAAGGAATTTTACTGAAAGATATCAAGAACGAGGAATACCTTTTACGCTGTTTAGGGCACACACGATGAAATCCAGATTGAGCTATATGAAGAATCGTCTTGATCTTTGGGAGAAGTTGTTGCAGAGCTCCTTTTTGTTTCTTCTTGAATGTAGAATGAACAAGTGATTAATGAAAAAACCCTTATATTGCTCCGCAAACCCTAGTGTCAGGTTGCAATAAATGCTCGACCTAAGTTATTCCGGTTTGCCTTATTCGGATGACTTGAAGAACTGGATCAATCCTGATCTTTAAACATCATGCGGATCTTCCAAATCTTCACCATATTTTGTTTGGATGTTTCCCTTATGAGCCCTTCAATCCGCAACTCTTCTTGTGGCAGTTCTGGCACAAATTGACTGGCTAGGGGAACAAGGTTTTTCTTTGTGTCTCCCCCTGAGCCAGAGCTCACCTTTTAATTTCTGGAAGGAATATCAGCACCAGAGTCTGGTGCGGATCCATCCTTTACATTCTCTATACTTTTCTTCACCCAAATCTTGTTCATCTCACTTTTAACTTCATCTGCATTCACTTTTTGTTTACCCTTATCTTGATTCTGATTATGATATACCGGACCTCTTTTGTCCTGATTCTTGCTTCTACAGAATTTTGCACTATGACCAGATCTATTGCAGATTTGGCAAACAACATTTCTTTGCATATTTGATTGATATCCTCTTAATCTGCATTGATTAGCCATATGACCTATTCTATTGCATGCAAAGCATCTACCATTTAATGATTTGTTCATTTGCATATTTCTGCATTCATGAGATTTGTGACCATACCTTTTGTAGTTGAAACACTATCCGGAGAAGGATGAATTAGTCTGATTCATTCTCTTTCTACACTGATTGGCTTTATGACCAAAGTTATTGTAGTTGTGGCAGTATCCATTGAAGGATGGATATCTTTGAGCATTAGGTTGTCTTACCGGAGGTCTTCTAGGCCTGTTCCTTGGATTTTCTGATCCAAAATTCTTCTGATCGGATTCGGAGCTTTCTCCTTTCTCATAACCCAAACCACACTTGTCATCTACCCTCTTTTGACTTCCAAGAAGAACTTCAAGTTGAGCAGAACTTATCTTGAATTTCTCTTTATATTCATTTGCTATTTGAAGATCCCTTTTGAGAGAGACAATTTGATCCTCAAGTTTTTCTTTATTATCTTTAGCATCTTCAAGATCAGATTCAAGATGTCTGATAATTCTATCCATCTTGTGGCAATCTTATGATTTCTCTTTGAGGGATTGTCTTAGATCATCTTCAGTTTTTCTTTTCTCTTCAACTTCTTGGGTAAACTTCATAACTCCTGATTCCATTTCATGTCTTACCATAATGATTTCTTTTGATAACTTTTCACATAACTTGGTTTTCTCCTTTAGCTCTTCATTTGCATCATTTGCTTCACCTTGACTTGCCAATTGTTGAAGCAGCTCCTTTCTCTTTTTCATAGAGAGACTTAATTTGTCTTTTAGTTCTCTCATGAAATCATCAGCCTGTTTGAGTCTTTCCTTTAATTCATTGACTTCAAAGTTTGACTATTCAAGATCATCAAGGGCAGTCTTGAGTTGCTCCCTTAAACCATATGCATCCATTTGGATTCCCAGATCTTCCTCAAGCTAATAAACTTTGTTAAGAGGAACTTGGCTCTGATACCAATTGTTGATAACTAAGAGGGGGGGTGAATCAGTTATCCTAATTATTTCTGCTTTCTGAACTTTCTTATTAATCAATGCAGCATTAATTCAAATAAGAAAACATAACCATGAAATGGAAGTACACATGACACAATATTTTTGACGTGGAAACCCTGTTAAGGGAGAAAACCACGGGGTGATTAACCCAAGATTGTATTCTCTGTTAGAAGAATGGAAATACAAAATGGCACTTGCCAATTAGGGCTCACTGCCCGAGCACACTGCTCACAAGGAGGCACACTGCCTATAAGAGACTCACTGTCTACAAAAAGAGTGTTATACAATACTTAAACTGATTGGAAGCATCTGCATATGCTAGAGTTCAGTTCTGGTTAGGCTTAGTACACTGATCTGCTACACTTCATCTTTCCTCTTCCCTTATGCTGCTTTCCTTTCACATACCGGATCTTCCTTATTGCTTTTCTTCTGCACTTCTACTTTTATTCGCACATCACCAACAATAACAACACTTCTTACAACTAAATACATCTTGTATATATATCCGCAAAAGTGATTTCATCACCTTTCTAGTCGGCACCCGGAATAGTCAATCTTTTCACAAACTCTGATCTGTCGGCTGAATCCTTGCACATCAAGTAATGCGGATCAAGCATATACTTGTAGAAGTCATCAAACATGTCAGCCAATCATAACTTATGCCTTAATAACCTTTACCAACATTAGAAACACATCTGGAATAATGTCTGATGTTCTACCAGACAGTTCTTCCTCTGTTCACACTGTCATTTGGGAACCCGATACTCAAGCATTCATATCTCTTTATCCTTTCCACACCGGAGGCTCAAACCTTGGAATCTATCAGTCAAGATACTTCTCTTGACTTCTCCAAGTCTGTACTTCACCAAGATACTTCCTCTGAGAGATCCAAACCTGTTTGTCAGACCTTGCCACATGCTCTGTTCTTGTTTACCGGACCACAACATTCTTCACTCTGACTTCTGGTATAGACACACCATGTCTTGCGGATGTGTGGGATGAACTTTGTTGCCATCAATGACAACAATCATGAATCCATATAGTGTATCTTACCAACAAAAAGGTGGTTGGCTTGTTTAATCCTGCGATCCATACTTGTCCTTCGATTCACTGTATGTCTTTTCAAGTGGCTAGGGGAATAAGATAACCTATGAGATCTTGCTATTATGACTAACATACTTGGCATCCAAATTAGTCTTTACATTCTTGCAGAATATCTCAAAAGTTATTTCAACCACATGCAGCTTGTTAAGTGATAAACTCAACACTTGCATGGTTGGATTGCCTTCATCACAACAAGCGGGAATTAATTGATGACCATTATCTATTATTTCTCTCTTCCACTTGTCCATGTCCTTAGCCTTCCCATCAGCCTCCAAAATATGTGGCAACCATTTAGTGTCCATCTTTTCTATTACCTGCATCTTTTCCCTCAAAACTGTATCCAATCTCAATTGAAAACTAGACACATCCTTAAAATGTTTCAGTATATCTGACACCAATTTCAGCCTAGGAGGTGAATTTGCATCAAATCTAGAACACCTAAAAAAATCTCTAACCTTTGCAGTTCTTGGTAGCCACTTAGTTTTCACACTTGATAGTCTCTGTTTATCAGATTCATGCTTCTCGTAGGCTATCCTTAATTATGAGTAAGACCTCCAGGTCTCCTGCACTCTGGCCAAGATTTTGGTCACTCTATTTTTGATCAAATTGGTGACCATGTCCTTTACTTTGTTCTCCTTTTCTTCTTTCAATTTTTTCTTATCCTCCTTCAATTCTCTGATTTCTGAAAGGAGAGGTTGTGTGTCAACTGGAAGTGACTTTGCAGTCTGAATGATAGGGGGAGTCTGAGATGGACCAGACTCTAATTGTGTTTGCCCTTCATATTTTCTCAACCTGGCCATGGCCATTGCATATTTCTCCAACAATTCATTATAGTCTTTCTGCAGTTTAATTGTCATTGCCTCAACAAATTGTATAGTTTGCACATTTAGACTGGCAGCTTGAGGGGCAGGGGTGTTTGCCACCCTTCTAATTATGACATTTCCAATTAGTTCCTCCAAACCAATTTTTGGTTTCATATCACTGGGGGTCAATTCCCAAAGTGCTAAGGTTTCAAACCTTGGGTCAAATGGGACACCCTACAAAGCTTTGCTAACTTGTTCCTCTGTCATATCAGAGTCATCCCTTGTTATGGTATCAAATGCAATTGCATCTGATATAGTCCAATGTGGTAGCAGTAGGATGTTGCTTCTGGCTATAAGAGCCCTACCCTCCTCTGGGGTTATTGCCCTGATATCCTTATTAACCTCACTCAAAACCCTTTGAGTAATAGTATCATACTCAGAGGGGTCAGCACCACTTTACTTCCTCCATTCTCCTTTGAAATTCTTCATTCTTTGTCCTCAGCAGGAATGACCTAAATTCAGGTGTGCTGACAAATGCATCATCTGCAATAAATTGGTTACATGCCAGTACTCTCACATCTTCTATATCAACTTCATTGTTAATTGTTGACCTTGTCAACCTATTATCTAGTGAAGAGTATGGCCTTTTCCTTAATGGGGAACTCACCTAATGAGGAGGCTCCTAAATTTGTTCTTATGCTGCTTCTTCCATCTGTTCCACAACTTCTGTCTCCATCTCTACCTCAAGGTCAATGATTTTTGCTCTCTTTGGAGTAGGGGAATCAGGGGATTCTTCTTCTCTTACTTACCCCTAGAACTACTTGGTTGGTAAGATGGCCTCTCCTCACCTGTAGGTGCACTAGCTATCAGTTCCTCTGCCTTTGCAAAGATCATCTCAATTCTCCTTATGGGATCTTGCACTTCAGTAAAAGCCCCAGGGTATGCAACATTGGCATTTCTCTTCATCCTCTCTCCCTCCATCACTACATTCCATTTATTTCTCAAAAGATATATCTCCTGCATTGACTAGTAGTTTCTTACTATATCTTCATCCAAGAGGACTTGGTGGGGGTAACTAGGCCTACTAACCTTCAACCTTGTTTTGTGAATAAAACCCTCAGGCTCAAATGCTCTCACTTTCTCCGTATCCGTCTTGTAACACTGAAGCATGGAGCCAATCTGATCTAATCCATTCTTATCAATTGTTATAAAATCACTGAGCTTCAATGAAGTAGGGATGAGTGACCCCTTCTCGTGCTTTCTAAAATGTCCTTGTCAACTTCATTTAATTTCCTTATGATTTCCATGGAGGTAAGCCTCTTGGGTACAAACTTAGGCAGAGTGTAAGGTGGAGCCTGACACCCATAAATCCTGATGCAAGTAGTACTTGCATGCAGAAACTAATCTCCCCAATTGTGTTCTATGTTCAAGTGTGAGGCTCTTTCCAAAGGTCCCAAGAAATCCTTAACTTCTTTAGGTATTCTGTCCCCCTCAGGTTCCAAGAAACCTAAGACCTTCCTTACAAAATGCTCCTCAAAAACAACATAACTAGCATCCTTAAAATGCATGTCAAGAATGCAAGTCCACATTTGCACTGGCATCATGTTGCCTTGTTCATCTATCATCCTCACATGTAAATCTTTATGCCAGTGGCCTGATAGAGAGAATAGGATCATGTGGCACATCAAAGAATACCATGTGAATTCCACATGGGGACCTACAATATACAGGTTCATTTTTATTATCACCATTTGCTTGTACATTTTCTCAGCCAAGTAACCTGCATAGTCATATGGATGTTTGGTTCCAAGATCTTGAATGTAAATTGCCATCATCATCAAGGATACTGGCATTCTGTCAGCTGCATCCATCCCAAGCACATGGCATAAACTATGGTAAGTTCTGACAAAAAAATCCATGAACAATTTACAATGTAAGGGCTCCTCTTCTCTATCAGAAATTTTTACCAGGCCTCCATCAACTCCCCTTGGTCTATGCTTGGCCAAATTGAATGATCTATAGGCATATATGACAATCTTATACTTTTCTCTGAAGGCATTCAGGTCAATGGGCATACTGGTAGCAGGGTCTAAATTGAACACAATTGAAATATAGGCTTTTGTGAATCTAATTATGACAGAACCATTTCCAGACAGAACAAACCTAGTTTTGGGGTCATATCTACTTGCAATTGCTTTGACCAGGTCTGGATTGACAAAGACATTGGAGCAAATCAAGCTTCCAAGCATGGGAAATAGGGGCTCTATAGTCTTCTCTGTTATGCCAATGCTCAAATAGGCTCCACGTCGATACATGTATCCTAGCATCTCTACAATTCACACACAAGTCATAGATTTTATCATTTTTTCTTACTTCTCCTAGCCCTGTTTTAGCTTTCCTTAATGACCTGGGACATTGGATCATGAGGTCTTCATCTAGACTACATTTTGAGGTGGAAGGTTGACTAGACTGACTCATCCTTCTAAACTATGTTTATGCAATTAACCTAGGGCTTCTGCAACTATAAATTACTTCGTAACACTTTGAAACAAACGGATAGTTGAATTGATGAGACACAGAGGAACAAAAGCCACTTACTAGTTTTTAATGCTAACATAGGCTTGGAATCACATCAACTTACTCATTTCAAAGATCCTGTTGTTGGGAATGCAACTGTGCTCTCGAAAATGATAGAGAATGCCCTAAATTATGCCTTTATAATGCTAGATTTCTTGCCATTTTCCATATTAATGGTGGCCGTGACGGCCATTACTCAGTTCATGCCGCAAACACTTGAAAATCCTCATTCATAGGAAATTTGAAATGGGGCCATTGATCCTTTCCCTATGTTCTTCAATTGACAGTTGAGATCACGTGACTAGATTTGAAAATCTTCGTCACTACCTTTGAAAAGTCCTTGACCAATCAGAAAAGGTCAAATCAACTGTACCCTCTCCATAGATCACATCACCTTTTTGTCTGGACCAGATGCGTGGGGCCTCACAGTCAGAAATGGCCCACCACTTACCTACCATGCAATGGTGCAATTAAGCCCCCATGCGCCCACCTTCCACTTGCTTTTCAATTATTTAATAGAGTGCCGCATGTCACCATCTCGCAACAGCACAATGAATATTCCCCTCAAAGAGATACCTCTACAATGGAGCGCAACCGTTGGATCAAAAGTTCTTCCATGGACCATTATCATATCGACAATTGGCAACAAACAATTGGCAAAGACAAGACTCCTAATGGAATACTACGTAAGCATAAAATTTTGGACAGGTGTCAACCTATTGCAACTGCGCAGCGGGGTGGTGACATCATCAAAGATGCCCTGTGACGCTGTGATTTTTACCCTTCATTAAACCTTAGGACTTACGAGAAGACTTAGGACATTCGATTTAATTTTTAATGGCCGTTGGCAGTAAGACTTAGAACGCGGGGCTGGTCACCTAACAGATACAAAGGCTTAAGGTTATGACTTAAGGGACCGGAAATCTGCTACAAATGGTCAACACAGAAATAGAACACATGACTTAGGGAATTAGGGTGAAAAAATTCTGGCTGATCAAATCTTCCTGGTGACAGTTGGTAGTAGCTGGTTCATCGATAACGGATCTTCGGCAAGGGCTCTAAGCCCATAATCAATTGACAGATGGCAGTCATTACGCATCATCGCGGGGGGGGGGGGGGGTGTGTGTGACATCATGAAAAAGGCACTATGAAGCTTTGAAATGCACTTTATTAAGCTTTAACCCAAGACTTAAGGCTTTGATTTTTATCGGCGACAACAGGTAAGGCTAGGATTAGGGGTTGGTTAACTCACAATTGTGAAGACATTAAGTTGTGACTTAAGCGACCAGTAACCTTCGACAGACAATCAACAAAGGGAAAGAAGAAAAAGTGCAGAGGAAGCACAAAGCATAAAGACTTAGAATTTTAGGGATTCAAATAGATGAAACCAAGCGAACCAGAAGCCCTAAAACCTAAGGAAGCACCACCAAGATGTTCTGCTAGACATCATGGTACAATCTGTTGGGGTCTGCTATTTTAAAATTGATAAAATGCTATGACCGAGGAACCTAAATTTAGTGCTTCAATATTTATCTTATTGGTTTTACTCAAAGTAAATTTAATGCTTTAAGAAGATATTGAGTTTTCTGAGTGATTACAAGGATTCTTAAGTAGAGTTGGTTTGGGAACTGATCAAAGTATGGTAATGCAACACATTATTCTATAGTTTACAAGAGATGGAGCCTAGGAATTTAAAAAAACCATCACAATGCAATAAAGGAAAACAAATGAAACACTACTGTGGTTATAGAGAAGAAAAATTACTTCACATTTAGTTGAATGCTTGTAAAAATTATCAGAATCACACAATAATAACTGAAAATATTAATTTTTTTGATCGAAAATAAAAAATGTGCATCATAGATAGACAAATTGAAATAAAATGCCATCAACAACATTTTGGAGTTTGGAACATGTAATACAGTATAAATACCTAGTAGCTTCTAAATCCCTTCAAATTGCCAAATCATCTCATCATTCAGATTCTCCCGACCCTCTCTCTGACCATGATATCCAGAATCATCCTGATCATGTTCTTTAGTTTCTTCTATCTCCATATCTCCACTTAAGAGCGTCTCATCAACACCACTACCACTACATGTGGCACTAGTATTCATCGTGTCACTGTCTTGTATGCTATTATTGTTTGAAGTGTTGCACAACTCTCTTCTTTCACATGAGGACCTCCAGATTGCAAGTGCTCTATCAAAAGGAAAACTCTGGATATCATGTCTAGTTGTATACATCCTCAAGCAATTTTCCAAATTATTGTCAAGTTTATTTCTTATCTTTGATTTCAAGAACCCCAATGCACTGAAAACTCTCTCATCCTCCACTGACCCCAATATCATGGTTTGACATAAATCAACAAGTTTAAAATTTTTTGATAATGCATCACGCAATATTTCACTTTGACTTAAGATTGCCCAAAGCTTTGTTATCAATCCATGTTGGTGGGGAGCCTCCATGAGTTTAAAGTATTCCCTCATTGAAATTGCAAATCAACATGATTGATCAGTAAGCTTAGTTTAATTTAAAATTCCTTCTATTACTTGTCCATTGAATTCTATACTTTTGCAAAAATGATTTGCTAAGGTCTTTATCTTGTTGTGAAAATCAGTTGGCTCACATTCAACCCAATATTGAGGATACACTATAGACATGGCTTCAAGTAGTTCATCATGAGCGAATCGATCTCTAATCTCTGAGGAAAGATATGTCACAATAGTCTTTAAAGAAGTACTTACAGAATTAACAATCTTGTCAAAAGCTTCCCTTGAAACAGGTTCTTCTCTAATAGTGCACTTGACCTTGTTTAAATAGTACATTGGTATCTCAAATCCCTTTACAGAGACACATAACTCCCCACTATCATTAAATAGTAAAAAATTAGCACTATCGGTCACATTTGTTATCAAATGTCAGCTGCTAAATTTTGGACTTATGAAGGACTAGCTTGATAGATATAGATTATCGAGGGTCATGCATATCATTCTACGCAGTCTAGTATATTCAGAAATATACATAGTCCTTTCTTGGGCTTTGTTCATAAGCATGTTCATTTCCTTGAGCATGGGAAGAATACCAGCTAAAACAAGGAGTGTCTGTATGTCACTTAACCTATGTAAGAGGTCAAGAGCCTTGTCAACTGTGAAGCGATGTTCGTACATTAAACCAATCAAGGATTGATATTCTGCAAAACCCTCTTTTAGTTGGTTCAAGCAAGGAGATCCATCTGGTATCAACATCCTTAAGAATCTTATTTCTTGTAGTTATTCCATCAGCAAAATGTTAAAATTCCAAAACCCTTTTGGGACTTCGACAGAAGTATGAGTAGAGCTCGCAGACTAGATCTTCAACTTTTGATACTGCAAGAAACTTGCTCACAATTTTAAATGCTAAATTCATTCTATGGCCCATGCAGCGAATGCCAATCATGTATGGTGAAATATAAGTTTGTAGCTTCACACACATACCATTCCTATGACCTTGTATTACTGAAGCTCCATCCGCCCCTACACACACCAACTTTCTAGCAATTGTGCAGTCATCCATACCTCCAATTTCATTCAAAGATTTTTTAACTATCTCAAATAGATTTTGTGATTGTGCATTCTCCTTCATTTTATAAATAGAGAGTAGATTAGGTTGGTAGACATGATTCACCACAGTATACACATGCATACATACCCAGGAAGTATTATCTATTGTTGTAACTCCATCTAGAGATAATGCAATAAAAGTTGACTCTTTTATTTTTTCCTGTAAATCACATTTTTCCACCTCAACAAGAGAACTTGCCCATTCCCATCCACTATTTATTGACCAGAGTGTGTTGGGAAAATTAGGAACGCCCATAAAAGATAATAAACTATTATATTCAAGGTAGTCTGTCATAGGACACCCTTTGCTCAAAATATGAAAAACAACACCCAATTGAATAGTTTTTGCCATTTGCAATTCTCCCATCATCTTTCCAAATTAAGCTTCAATTGAACCTCCTCCTGCATGAATCTTCACCTTTCTTTGCAAATGCGCTTCATATTCAAGGGCATTCTTTACATGAAGACATTCTTCCTTCATTTTCCATCTTATCACTGATTTTTCCTATCCATCTATGATTTGTTTTTCATAAACTTTGCCAATATGTTTTTCTATGGTGTCATGTTTTAACTGCAACCTCTTCTCCTATGATATTTCCAACTGCAAATCTTACAGTTGCATTTTGTGGGAGGTTCATCTTTGTTTTTAATCTCCACTGCTTCAATGAATTGGGATTTTGACACCCAATCAATCTGAAAACTCCTTGACATTTCCCACTCACGCCCCTTTTTTGATTTGGCTTTTCTTTTCCCCTTGCGTGCACTTGTAGGATCTTCATCTTCATTGATTTCTATAACTTTATTAGCTTCATTATCATTTGTTCTTGGTACATCATCTATGGAATTGTCATCATTACGGCTACCTTGGGTATTCCCTCAAACATCATCTATGGCATTCTCATCATTCCCCATACATTGGGTATTCTTGGAACATCATCTGTGGGATTCTCATCATTCTTGGTACATTGGGTATTCCCTAGAATATCATATGTGGCATTGTCATCATTCCTGCTACATTGGGTATTCCTTGGAATATCATTTGTTCCATTGTGATGCATGTTAATAGATGGTACAAGTTCTGATGTTGTAGCTACATCCGATGGGCCGCCAACATTGCCAAAGTATGACTTTATGTTATTGTTTCTCCATTTTGATGGCCTTGACCTCCCTTGAGTCCCTTCACCACCCTCAGACAACTTCTTCTTGATCGACATCTCTCACAAAGTAAAAGCTACAGAAATAATGTCATTTTGTTCAAGATGCAATCATAGATGATATAATATAGATCCCTGGGTCCTAGATTAAGATATCTCCCTAGTCCTAATTCCTACTCAGTCAATATCATCTATAACAAAGACATAAATAATCAACATGAATCTTATATTATTACACAGTAAACTTGTAAAGAAATGATCACTTACCTTTCAGTGACTCGCCAATGCCTAAAGCTATAACTTATCTATGATCCAAAATGAATCAAGGATTCAAGAGCTGAGCTGAACAAAATGTGTAAAGGATTAATTAGAGTTTCAAATGTATTTATATCAATGCATATTTGGCAAATAACGCAGGATTTTCAAATGGTATTATAATAATATGGTGATTCTCGTGTACTATTAATAGGACACATAAATGTTAGGCGAAATGGACCTCCATCAAACACATATATAGTAATTTTCTAAGCGAATATGGCCCTACAATTAGCATGGAGTTATAATGGTATTGGCAAAGTTGGTCCTCATACATATAAACTGTTTAATTATACTGGCAAAATTGGTCCTCGTGTATGTCAACTGTTTAATGAAATTGGCGAATTGGGTCCTCGTGCATGTCCACCATTTAATGATATTGGTGAATATGTGGGTGAATTAAAACATGCCTCTAAAATTCCAGGCGAATCACCGTTATAACCGCATAGAATACTTTGGCAAAAATACTAACTATAAATGACTCAAAAATTAATTGGGTGGCGAATTGAAATGCATTTGACCAAAAATCTGTAAAAACCAGGCGAATTGGCCCCCTGCCGATGGTAATGTATTCAACAATTCCTCGCTCGTGGAAATGAACTATTTGCCACTAAAAAAATCCCTGGATCCTAGTGCATCTGATGTTCATGGAAATAGATATCCAAGATGACATTGTGAATATAGAATTTGATTTTGCCACCTTCCTAGCTAACAAAATGCATAAGAAAATGATAACCTTGAAGTCTAATCCCAAAGAGTTGGAATTCAAATGGTACTCACTGATGTGCCATATGTTTCTATATGCTAGTAAAGAAGTGTGGGAGCCAACCTTGAGAGTCATAAGAGTTGATGATAATAATAATCCATTGCCAATTCAGTGCTGGACTTGTCTATGGGATAAGGATTGTGACACCTCTGATTTTATTATTTTCAAGAATTATTTGTCAAAAAGATGATGGCATACCTGGGGGAACACAAGGAAAGAATACCAAAGGAAATACATGATTTTCCTAGGCCATGTGTGATGAGTGCCAAGTTGCACTCATGAAATACATCTTTTTGCCTCTCTTTTTCTCCTTCTTGAGTCCATCTTTCCTAATGTCTGCACCCAGATAAGCTAGCAAGATCGTTCTATTTAATGATTAATTGAGATAGATTACTTAAGATTATAATTTTTGATAGAGTGACTAATGTGCATGGAATTGATGGAAAAATGCAAAAACTTCTCTCTTTTTGAATCAACAGGTGTAGATGCTAGGAACAACAATTTTGTGCATCTCCGGAGATAGTCTTTAATGATCTCTGGGGATAATACCAAAGTACCATGACACCTGAAGTTTTAAAGAAATGAGGAAAGCCTCTCTGGAGCTCTGCAGGAGTCTGGAGTATCTCCGAAGCTGAACAAAGAAAGCTACAGATATGTCTGGAGCTACAAACATATCTCTGAAGCTACAGACATATCTCTGGAGCTGCAGACAGGGACAGATATCTCCGACGCCTCCTGAGTGCAAGGCATATTTCCAGCATAAGCTATCGACCAAGCACTCTCAACAGTGATCATAATACCCCTCATTTCACTCAAATCATCACCTGAGTGGTGAAGGGTCATCTTTAGTTAAACTGCTGGAGTTTTATCTTTTAAACGTTTTTGCATGAGTTACAGATGGAACTGATTCAATATCCTTATTTTCAGGGCCTCGATGCCCAAATGTATTAAGACTCAAACTTAGATTCTGAGTGGACTTCTATTCCACTCAAGTCTACTTTTATTGCATGATTATTTTCTATAGTTAGACAGCTAGTGTAATAAAGATATGGATGTCATCTCATAGAAGAACTGTAGATAAGATCAGTGATATGCCATCACTCACTTTCATATATACTTATAGAAATAGCAGAAGAAATATACAATGATTGAATTATTTTGATTCTCGGTAATCTCAGTTCTGTAATAGTAGTATTTTTCATGAATGCAAAGCGTATGGAATTGGTTTGAATTTAGTTGTGAGCTTCTTTTGTGCTAATTCTCTACTGTAGCCTTCAGCCCCAAGGGTGTGGAGCAAGGGCGCACTCTCACCACCAAGGCAGGAGGCTAGTACCACTGTTTTATTACTTTAGATTTTTGTTGTGAAAAGTATTTATTAATTTTAATAGATAGTCAGCAAGTAGATAGATTAATCTCTTCAAATTTGTAGAAGCTGTTAGGATTAGCTAGAAACTGGTAACTGTAGAATCCCTAGTTGCAGACAGCCAAGGACACAACCCCTAGATTTTTGACATCTGAAAATAGATTAAATGATGAGGTACAACGACACCTTGTCATTTTTGGTGCCATTATCGAGGATCTCTTGTGTTAATTAGGGAAACTTAGTTAAAACAATTTTTAGGATAGATCTGTATGGTTAGAGCTAGAGATTTAAAAGGAAGATATATAAAGCAGACACCCCAACAACAAGCCATAAGGGAAAGCAGTGGGGTGGCACAAGATCTTGTTGAGGAGAGAAACCTAGAACCTACTTTGGAAGCTACACCTCAAAACAATAATACCTTAGATCCTCCAAATCTTCCACTTGCCAATTATATCCAGGAATTACAACAAAAGTTTCAGGCAAATCCTTTGATAGAACCTAATTTCCTAGAACCTTAGGGAGAATAACTAGTACTAAACATGGATAATGAAAATCATGAAGAAGAGGAAAATTAGGCTCCAAGAACCTTCTCATATCCTATTGTTTTGGCTGCTAGGGACAATGCTCCTATGAAGAATATCTCACCAGCACACTTGCCAAATTTTAGAGGACTTTCTTCTGAGGATCCAGATCAGTTTTTATTTGAATTCAAAGTAGTCTGCCAGACTTATGATTATGGATCAGATAACCAGAAACCCAAACTGTTCCCTTCAACTCTAAAAGATTCTGCGATACGATGGTTTATGGGTTTACCCCAGAATTCTATCCATTCTTGGGATCATATGGATATAGATTTTTTATAAAAATACCAAGATTATTGCAGATCTAGTAATAAAAATGAAGAATTGTTTAAAATTAGGCAGGGGGAGGAAGAGACCTTAGAGGACTATGTGGATAGGTTTAATTTTTCCTTGAGAAGGTATGGCAACCCAGTAGATCACTCCTTGGCCAGAACCCTATTTGTAAAAGGATTGGATAAAGAATCAAAACAGACGCTGGATCTAATGGGAAAAGGGAACATCAACAAAATGGAAATACCTGATATAGAAGAACTCTGCAGGAACTATTGCAGAACCCAAAATGGAGTGAGGTCATCCAAAACTTTTAAAGGGAAGAATGAAATAGGACAGTTGATGGAGGAGATTGCAAATCTAAAATTAGACATTTTGGGCCAACTAAATACCACATTTGATGGGATTGAAGCAAAAACCAGAACAACTGATCAAAACAGAGCAACTAAACCACTCTCCATCTATTGTCCTAGGTGTAGAAACAAACATCTATTGAGAGAATGCCCTTTGGACAAATCAGAGATTTGTCAGATTTGTGATAGGGAACATCCTACCAGTCAATGTAGTCAACTTCCAGCCTTGAAAAGATTGAGTAAGAAGAATTTTGTAATAGAAGAGGAATTGAACTATGTGGGACAAAAACAAATTGGGAATTTCCCTTATAATCAGTATCCAAACCAGCGTTCTTACAGGGGTCCTTCTAATTGGGGAAATAACTAGTGGAATCTAACTTGGCATGGGCCTCAAAATAATTCTTCTTGGGGACAACAGGATTGGCCAAGTCAACATTGGCAAAACCAAAATTGGCAAAATCAGCCTTGGGGAAATCAATAGTGGCCACCACAGTTTGGATCATAGAACATGCAACCTCAATGGGGTACTCAACAGGGATATAATCAACAATACCAGGGACAACCTAAACGTTTCCAACCTCAACAACAAGCTTTACTAACTGGACCCTCCAACACACAAGGTCAATCACAAAATGAACCAGTTAGCCAACCACCTTTACTAGCTCAGCCTGTACCAAATCCACGGAATAAATAGGGAGGAGCTGTTTACATGACAGAGCAAAAAAATCTGGCTGGAATTAATGCTATATATTCAAATAATCTCCATCTGCATTCTGGGAAAGCATTCCCAAGACCATCTCCTCCAACTATAGTTGAAGTAACCAATGATGAGGAACCTGAAAATCCATCCACTCAACCCCTAGAGGATATTACTAATGAAAAAGTGCTAGAAGAATCATCCTTGGACAACTCCAAAGTTGCTCCTAAAAGACCGACTCCGGAGAACATTCCTAAAAACAATTCTGACAAGAGCTCCGGAGATGGAAAAACTAGCACCATATCCAAAACGGCTTAAACAATATGTTTCCCAGAAAAAGATCTTACAAAAACAAGTCCAAACCAACCTGGAATCAAAACTTTTACAAGAAATCAAGCAACTAAACATTAAAATTCCTCTTCTCCAGGCAATCAGATATGTACCAAAACTAAATCAGTTCATTAAACAGTATTGTATCAAAACGCAGGGTAGGAAGAAAAACTTTCCCTCCACAATACAGGTGGAAGGAAAAGTAGTGGATCTATTGATGGGAGAAATTCTCCTCCCAAAATATGGAGACCCTGGAAATCCTATCATAACTGTTTTCATCTCAGGAGTAGAAATTTCAAATGTTCTGGTTGATCTAGGAGCAACAATTAATGTGATGATAGTTCATACAATGAACAAATTAGCTCTATCAAGTATCCAATCCACAACTACAATTCTTCAACTTGCTGACCAGTCAGTAGCTATTCCAAAAGGAGTAATCACTAATGTACCAGTTGTGATAGATTCATGGGAATTTCTAGTGGACTTCCTTATACTAGAACCTAGAAACCAGAGAAATGCTTATCCACTGATTTTAGGAAGACCATGGCTGGCTACAACAGCAACATCTATTGATTGTCGAACTGGAGATATGGTCATTTCTAATGGAATAGCTTTGAAGAAAATATCTCTGTATCCTCCAGCTAAACCATCAATGCATTATACAGGAAGAGTATGGGTGGATGAGCCAGAGAACAATGACAACAGTGCCTCAATAGCTATGGTAACCATTAAGGAACATCTGGGAGAATTAGAAGAAGAAGTATACTATGATAAAATAGAAGACTTCACTCACATCCTAATCAATAAGGATGTGATGGAAATCACCCAAGATTCTAAGAGAGAACTTCTTACTTCTTCTCATTGTACCCTCACCAACATCATTCCTTGTGGGGAAACCTTTTACAGAGACTTAGCCACTTTCCACATGTTGCTTCCACATTCTTGTCCTCTCAATACCATGACTCCAATGTATGGATTAACTACATATATGGACCAAATCATAAAACAGGTTATGATTTTACTAGGGAAAACACTTAATATCAATACTTAGTTAACAACAAATCAGGAAGATAAACTTATCCAACTTCTGATTTCCCATTCAACGTCTTTTGCCTGGGAATATCAAGATATGAAAGGCATACTTCCTGAGATCTATACCCATCATATATACACTGAGGATATTAAACCTGTCAGACAGCCCCAAAGAAGATTGAATCCTACTTTAAAGGACATTGTCAAAACTGAAATAGAGAAATTACTTCAAGTAGGGTTTATATATCCAATTTCAGACAGTCATGGGTCTCACCCCTTGTCATAGTACCTAAAAAGAATGGGAAATGGAGGGTGTGTATTGATTATAGAGAACTAAACAAGGCCACAAAAAAGGACTACTTTCCCTTACCATTCATTGACCAAGTTCTAGACAACCTTGCTGGGAGAAAGTATTTTTATTTTCTAGATGGATTCAGTGGGTATAATCAAATTCAAGTAGCACCTGAAGACCAAGACAAAACCACCTTCACATGCTCTTGGGGAACCTTTTCTTACAAAGTTCTTCCCTTTGGGCTATGCAATGCCCCAGCTACATTTCACAGACTTGTTTTAGCTATTTTTGTTGAACTAGCTAATGAATGCATGGAGGTCTATATGGATGACTTTACAGTGTATGGGGATAATTTTGAAGAAGCTCTCACAAACCTTGAGAAAGTACTGAAATGCTGTGAGAAAAATCAATTGTCCCTTAGCCATGAAAAGTGCTTTATGATGGTGGAGGAAGGAATTGTTTTGGGACACCACATTTCAGAAAAGGGGATCAAAGTGGATCAAAACAAGATAGAAGTGATCACATAGTTGCCTTCACCCAAAAGTTAGACAGATGTTAGAAGTTTTATGGGACATGCAGGCTACTATAGGAGGTTCATAGAAAATTTTAGAAGAATAGTTGCTCCCCTGTTTACCCTGCTTAACAAAGACACATAATTTCTATGGACAAAAGAATGTCAATCAGCATTTGAAACCTTGAAAGAGAAGCTTACTGTCACACCAATTTTGAGAGGACCTAATTAAACTTTGCCATTTCACATACAGACTGATGCTTCAAATGAGTCCATTGGGGCAGTTTTAGGACAAAAAGAGGAAGGAGAAAGTATGCATGCCTTTTATTACATCAGCAAAAACTTTACCTCTGCAGAAAGAAACTACACAACAACTGAAAAAGAATTCTTGGCAGTCATCTATGCCATAAACAAATTCAGGTATTATATCATTGGATATAAGACATTTGTACACACTGATCATGCCGCCATCAAGTACCTAATGAATAAACTAGTAGTGGGTTTGCTTTTTTTTTGTCAAGATTGCATACAAGAGGAGAAAACCAACCAGTCGAGGACAAGTTCCCAGATGAACATCTTTTTTCTATATCCTCTACTACAACTTGGTTTGCTAACATAGCTAATCTTTTAGCTACAGGCTTGTATCCATCCCATTTTATTTCAAAAAAAAGAAAATGTTTAGTTAAAGAAAGTTTATCTTACAAATGGTTAAATGGTTTACTATTTAATTGTGGTCCTGATTTCATTCTACACAGGTGTTTAAAGGCTGATGAGATTTTTGATGTGTTGAGAGCATGTCATGATGAACCATCTGGTGGCCATTACTCTTTCCACCGAACAGTCCACAAGATCCTCAGAGCTGGTTACTACTGGCCCTCTCTTCATAAGGATACAAAGAAGTATGTGCAGCACTGTGACCAGTGCCAAATGATGGGACAGCCAACCTTTACCCAAGAGATGTTACTGCATCCTCAAGTCATGATGGAACCATTTGAGCAGTGGGGTCTAGACTTTGTGGGACCAATTTCTCCACCATCATCAGGCAAGGAGTGCATTCTAGCATGCACAGACTATGTTACTAAGTGGGTTGAGGTTCAAGCATCACAATTTGCCAGAGAAGAAAAAGTTGCTGATTTCCTTTACAATAAGATTTTCTTAAGATTTGGAGCCCCAAGATCAATAGTTTCAAACAGAGGACCTTAGTTTACATCACAAGTAATCAAAGCATTCACAGATTTATATCAAGTCAAGCACAAAAAATCTTCACCTTACCATCCTCAAGCAAATGGACAAGTGGAAGTCACTAATAGGGAACTTGAAAATATTTTGACAAGGACAGTAGCAATGAACATAAAAGATTGGGCTAGCAGATTACCTGAAGTAGTTTGGGCTTACAATACCACTTGGAAGTCCACAACAAAGTTCTCACCATATGAATTGGTTTATGGAAAAAAGCCTATTTTGTCCATAGAATTTGAACTCCAGACACTTAAAACTGTATTGGATGTTGGTCTACCATTGTCTATAACTCAGCAAAATAGAATTCTTCAGCTCATTGAGTTGGATGAAATTCGGACAGAGGCCATTCATCAAATAGAACTGGTTCAGTACCAGAGGAAGCAATGACATGACCAACACATCAAGAGGAGGACATTTCAACAAGGTGATTGGGTTCTTCTTTATGATTCTAAATTCAAAGAGTTCAAAGGGAAATTGCAAACTCACTGGATGGGTCCTTATCAAATCAGGGAAGTTCTTGAAAATAGAAATGTATTATTGGAACCTATTGATGGAAGCACAGACACATTCTTAGTAAATGGTCATCGAATCAGACTCTATAAAAGGCCATCTACTAAAGAGGAGTTTCTTCATGATTTGTGTTTTGATACAAGGGATACCTCCTCTGTCACAGTGTTGGATTGATTTGAAAAAAAAAAAGGAAGGTTGAAAACCAGCAAATGGTTGCCTTCTAAAAAAAAAAAAGAGGAAAAAGGGAAGGTTGAAAACCAGCAAATGGCGGCCTTCTCAAAAAAAAAAAAGAAAAAAAAATAGAGAAAGATGGAAAACCAGTAAATGGCTGTCTTTCTCGACCAAGGGAGTTGAAAACCAACAAATGGCGGTTCCCTTCTTCAGGACAGTTGAAAACAATCGAGCTATGGAGCTGATCAGGTGCCGGGAGTTAGTCAAATGCACCTCCGGCACTTCTCAAACCAAATGCACCTCCAGTGCTTCTCAAACTAGGAGCACCTCCGGTACTTTCCAACTAGGAGCACTTCCAGCACTATGTCAAAAAAGAAGTCAATCTCAATAATAAGGGAGGGGACCCACCTCTCCAGGTGGTAAAGTAGACACATCATATGATGAGGTCATCATGACTCATCTTCTACTTTATCACAAAAATAAATTCAATTAGAACGCATATCATTTGCAAGAGTATTCAAAGCCGGCACTGACATCACCCAAGGAACTTGGATTCTTGAACCACTCAGTGAAATGATTGCAGGTCGCGTACCAATGGAGTAGTGAACATCATCTCCAGCCACCAAAAGTTGTTCATGTGCCACGACGCGTGCAGTCTCCAGCAATGATGTGGCATCTCTGCCGTGTACATCATCCTCATCATTAAAACTGATCCAGGTAATTCTATCTTTAATTAATCATTATTAGCAACTGTCTTGTCTTTCTATTTTTTGGGTGCCGCCACTATGACACATCCTCCTGCCATCATTTTCTTTCCTAAATTCACACATGCCGCCATCTGTGTTGTACTGCCACCTTGCCTCTGGAGTGTCCTATCATTCTGTCGCATTTATGAATGCCTAGGTACTCTAACTAATCTGCATAAGCCTAAGCTGAGAAACAAAACATTCCTCATTCAAACCTCTAAAGTACCCTGAAGAACAAAGAAACTTAACCAGTCCTCTGAAGCCTACAGAGCAATTTGAATAGTCCTCCAGAGCATACTAAGATAAGAGGAAAGGATAGACTGTAGATTGAGGAGGTGAGGAATTAAGCATAGAAGGTGGAACTAATTCAGTAATGGGGGTCAAGAAGAAGTCTGAGCTAGAAAGTGTTGCGGGTCTTCTGCAGGATGAAGCTGCAACAAACATTCTAAGAGCTGCAGGATGGTTAAACTTCCTAGAAAAATTTGAAGGGTTTTAGGAAGATGTTGTGGATGAATTCCCTAGAAATTTAAGGGACAATCAGACAGTTGTCAAAGGAGTCCAAATCAATTTCTCCTCAGCCACTATCAACCACATTTCTGGACTTCCCGAACAAAGTGAGAGGTTTTATCACTTGAAAACCTTATACACTGACTTAATTAAGAATTTCTCTATTCATGGTGAACCTGCTATTCAATTGCATTCAAATTAAAATGAAGTCAATGGAATTCTTCGGTCTACCCTTCCAAACCCTTGGTAGTCTGTTGCCACCTGGCTGATGAAATATTTTACTTGTGATGGTCAATTCTCTCTAGTTTTAGGACCAATCATGAAAATGTTGATTTATCTAAGACATGGGAATGCACACTTTGAGTTTAGCATAAACATTCCCAATTTCCTGTATTCTGCCATCAGGGCAACTACAGATAGATATCAGAAAAATAAGGGTCCCATGAAACATCATGGCCTCATTTTTCTAGTAGTCAAACACCACTTCCTATCTCAAGCTAATGGGGAAGAATTATGGCAAAACTTTCTTGAGCAGAGTCCCCAGGTCAGAGAACTAGAGATGGCACAGCTAGGAGGTGAGAGTTCTCCTACTCACCAAGAAGAGGAAACTAAGCCTTCAGCCTCCTCCACAGCTTTTCACAGAGGAAAAAAGTCCTCACAAGAGGCAACTTCATTTGTAGCCCCTGTTCTTGACAAAAAGAAGAAAGGCAAAGAAATTGCAGAACCTGCTCCTAAACAAACCTTATATATGACTCGATCAGTTAGGAGAAAGATGACTAACTAAGGGGTCTTTCCCTAAGGAATTAATAGAGGGAAGGTTAGGACAGAGAATAGAGGGAACCTGGTGGGTTGAAGAACCATCTCATGATTCAGATGAGATCCCACTGGTCAGGAAGAGGAAACAAAAAGAAATTTCCCTAGCACCATCTTTTCATCTGGAGTCAAGCCTAATTTCAGAACCATCATGTGCTCCAGAGACAGAAAACATACACTCTTACTATTTCTTCAGATTCTGAGGATGAGAGGCCTGCTTCGGAGGCACCTGCCCCACCCTTGCTCTGGAGAAGGAAACGACAGAGACAGCTCTCACAGGCTGAAAAAGATACTACTCTCCTCGCTGAGATACTCCTAGGTTTGAGAACATGTGAGAAGCAGGAGGACCTGCCAAACCTTATGTATGGAGGGATGATGAGTGCCAAGTTGCACTCATGAAATACATCTTTTTGCCTCTCTTTTTCTCCTTCTTGAGTCCATCTTTCCTAATGTCTACACCCAGATAAGCTAGCAAGATCATTCTATTTAATGATTAATTGAGATATATTACTTAAGATTATAATTTCTGATTGAGTGACTTCTGTGCATGGAATTGATGGAAAAATGTAGAAACTTCTCTCTTTTTGAATCAATAGGTGTAGATGCCAGGAACAACAATTTTGTGCATCTCCGGAGATAGTCTTCAATGATCTCTGGGGACAATACCAAAGTACCATGACACCTGAAGTTTTGAAGAAATGAGGAAAGCCTCTCCGGAGCTCTGCAAGAGTCTGGAGTATCTTCGGAGTTAAGCAAAGAAAGCTACAGATATCTCCGGAGCTATAAACATATCTCCAGAGCTATAGACATATCTCTGGAGCTATAGACAGGGACAGATATCTCCAGTGCCTCCTGAGAGCAGGGCATATTTCCAGCATAAGCTGCCGACCAGGCACTCTCAGCAGTGATCATAATACCCCTCATTTCACTCAAATCATCACCTGAGTGGTGAAGGGTCATCTTTAGTTAAACTGCTGGAGTTTTATCTTTTAAAAGTTTTTGCATGAGTTATGGATGGAACTGATTCAAGATCCTTATTTTTAGGGCCTCGATGCCCAAATGTATTAAGACTCAAACTTAGATTTTGAGCGGACTTCTGTTCCACTCAAGTCTACTTTTATTGCATGATTATTTTCTATAGTTAGACAGCTAGTGTAATAAAGAGATGGATGTCATCTCATAGAAGAACTAGTAGATAAGATCAGTGATATGCCATCACTCACTTTCATATATACTTATAGAAACAATATAAGAAATACACAATGATTGAATTATTCTGATTCTCGGTAATCTCAGTTCTGTAATAGCAGTATTTTCATGAATGCAAAGCGAATGGAATTGGTTTGAATTTAGTTGTGATCTTCTTTTGTGCTGATTCTCTACTATAGCCTTTAGCCCCAAGGGTGTGGAGCAAGGGCCCACTCTCACCACCAAGGCAGGAGGCTAGTACCACTATTTTATTACTTTAGATTTTTGTTGTGAAAAGTATTTACTAATTTTAATAGATAGATGCATGCTACTATTTTTAAGATTTCTTTGAGTAAATTTCCTATTTAACTCTGTCTTCAGCATTTATTAAATTCATTCAGCAAGTAGATAGATTAATCTCTTCAAATTTGTAGAAGCTGTTAGGATTAGCTAGAAACTGGTAACTGTAGAATCCCTAGTTGCAGACAGCCGAGGACACAGCCCCTAGATTTTTGACATCTAAAAATAGATTAAATGATGAGGTACAATGACACCTTGTCAATGTGAGAGAACTCCAGGGTTGTGAGTAAGGCACAATTGGGGAGATCAGTTTTTGAATAAATACTCCACCTAATTCAGACTATGTGGGTTTCCTATGAGACCTCATTTGTTGCCTGTGTATGTGCTCCCCTTTCTTCTTTGAGCTCATCTATAGAATGAATTCTATAGTTTCTTCTATTAGAGGGTTGGTTGTTAGTGGGTCATCTTCTATTTGAAATATTTCCTCCACATTAATATCTTTTCTCTTTCCCTTTTTTGTGGTTGCTTTTGAACTACTATTTTCTCTTTTTCCAGTTGGTACTAGACTTATTTATTAGACAAGAAGGATCCTATTTTCCTTTTTCTTTGTATACGTCTCTATGGCATCTATTTTTTCCTTTGCATTGATACTCTCTCCAATTCCAAAATATTTTTGTGGTTGTATCCTTTGGGTGTGATAATAAAAATTGGGTTATCATTTGCAGTAGGTCATATAATGCCTCATAGGTTTGGGGTGGTACCAAGAAGGTGTGTGGTTCCACTACTTGTAGGTGAATGAAGTATTTTTTGACTATGAATACAACATCTTTTTCTAATTTTGTTACAATGAAATTACTCAACCATCTCTAATCTTGCATTGTTTTCTAGAATTTATTGAACAACGATTCAATACCCATATTGACAAATAGTTTTGTTAGGGAAAACCTCCATGTTTGTTTTGACTTGTTCCACTATTGTTGAGTCTAATCTCCACATACATGGAGAAATTATTGGTAATTCTTTTAGGAAATAGAGTGCTAAGAAAATGATAAGTAAGTCATACCTGAAATCATGGTGGCTTTTCTTCATTTTCTCCAAATTATCCATTAGCTACTCTCTTAGGGTTTCACATAAGTCATACTCTTAATCATTACTCACCGTTTCATATGCTACATAGATGCATTTTGTGGGCATGGGGTCTTCTATTCCCATATGGAAAATTTTGTAGGCTATGCATTTTGTAGTGTATCTGACTCCAAGATCCTCAATTTTATAAATGATGAGAAACTACCCATCAAAGTTGCTCCAGTGAGTGTGGTTATAACTTTATTATCCACTTTCTTGTGTTTGTCACCTTTATTCCATAATCTTGTTACATGATGGATAACATATTTTTTAGTGAGATAGGGTATGTTGAGGTACATAAATTCTCCATGATTTCTTCTCAAATCTACTCAGATCTATTTGCAGTCATTGCAAAAATTTAAAAAATTCTCCCAAATATCTAGTTTTAATCATCTAATATTAACATTTGGTCTAGAGAATGTACTATCTACCACATTCTTTAGGGTTTTTGTCTCCCTTAAAAAGTTAACATGACCAATTTATGTGAGTTTTACATGGATGTACTTGTAGACTTCTTCTACATACATGACAACTCTCAAAATGTTCAAAAAAGTGCCTTCTAAATCATTTTCCATTGCCTTTCATGGGAAGGGTTTATACACTAGTCTATCAAAAATATTTGGCATCAATTAATTGTGAAGTAGATGTTCCTACCATGGCTAATCTTGCTCTTTACTACTCTTCAATCTCAATTGACAAACCTCATTGCTATGCTCTCTCACAAAGACTTTTTTGTTTTGTAGTTTGTTTATGTGTTTAATATATCCGTTGTTCTCCTTTTATAGTTGTTCGAGTCCTTTGATGATGATGTCATTGCTGTAACGAGCCACCCAAATAAACAATAATAATTAATGAATATTTTGAAATTAAATAACATAAATGCCACAATTTTTGAATTTCTTTATAAAAATATATAGATTTCACATTCCAAATAAAGATGCCAAGAATGCATCATTAAATAGATTTCCATGATACAAGTTTAAAAATAAAAGAATAATAAGATACAATTTGAATTAGGACTATTGTCCTTCCAATCCACCTGGGTACATCATTAATACATTTCTGAGTTTTCATTACAAATTTGGTTGACCATTAGTCATAATCATCTCATCTGAGTGAAATCAATATGTTTGTCCATATGAAGGAGGGAGAGCATCATTTGAGTGCTTTACCTCCAACCACAGAGCTGGTAGTCCTTCGCTCATCTTCCCACTAGAAGAGGCCCAACCCTTCATTTGGGAAATAGATAGGGATGTGTACAATATAACCAAATCTGAGAACTAAGTGCAAATGTTAATACCCATCACATGTAGTCAATTAGGTAGTCCCTAGATACCATGACTTCCTACTAACATGGACCTATGAGTATAGTGAACTAACGATGCTTTCTACTATTACATCACTTTGGACAAAGTGTTTAATTATTAGTCACATAAATGCAGGTCATCTATTCACGACACTACTATCTGTTGATGGGTGTTTTAGCACACAACAACATAGGTGAAATATAGGTATCTCACCTCTCTTGAAAGGAATCTAATCCTAGGAAACCTAGAAAAAGACTTCCCCAAGGTTTTTATTGTTAGGTCTTGACTTACAAGATAACTCAGTTGGATATATCTTTGTTGTTCTAGTCAAGGGGACTTACATGCAATGTAGGGTTTTGTAAAATATGACAATAATTAGTATGTAGAAACCCTAAGTAGTTCAAACTATGAAGTCTAAAAATTTTATTAGCTATTGGTCAATGAAGTGCTGCTTCAACCTAAATCTACCAAATTTTCAAATAAAATGCAAAATGATTAAGGGATAGAGAGATAAATAGTAAAATCTAAGGATAGATCATAGTGAATGAAAGTGTTGCAGATAGACAAATACCCTAAAACCAATTTCTACTTAACTAGGTTAAACCACAATGCTACAGAAATAGTGTGATCTTCAAAGGTGACAAGAGATTCTCAAGTTACATAAATTCATTAAACACCCAATTACTGGTGTAGCTTAATTAATATTACACAACCAAACTTAATTCATATAAATAGGTTTAGACTAACCATGCAAAGTTACTTACAATCAGCAAGAAACAAATTGTATGAACCAGAACATTCATCAAATATCTTAGCATTCATTCAAACTGCAATTGCACTTTATCTAACATTGGATTGAAATGAACCATGAAATCCAAAATCTCATAACACAATAATACAATTTGTAGCAACACCTATAAACTTGCTTTGTATTAATTCAAAATTTTAGCAGAGTCTCAACAATTCACTATTCCAACCTTACAAAGAGGGAAAATGACTGCCCTTATATAGAGGAGTAGGCATACTAATTTGTTCAATGAACGGTGAGGATCAATTTAACACCAAGGGCTTAGATTCATCAACATGTAATTTGGGAAGCTGGGTAGTTACAATATCAGATTAATTTTGTCCTTTAGGAAAAAGATGAAATTACAACTTTTAGACTCAATATAATAGGATAATTATAGTTTTTGAGTGGTCTAATATGACAAAACTCTTTTACAATGGATTAACCAGTCAAAACAGAGTATGTGGCACGTTCTGTAGTGGTGGTGGCCTTGCTAGATTTGGAATTTGACTTATACCTCTACTGAGTCAGTTTTCTGCTATTTTTTGTCATCCACTATCACTCTGTTCTTCTCTACTTCCTTTTTCCTGTATGCCATAAATGCTTCTAATGTTGGATTAATTTCCTTGGGAGCACGATACTTCACAAAATCTATTCAAAACTTTAGGGTATGAATGGTCCTAGACAAATTATGATAGACTACACATTTTTCCCTTCTGCTTTTCTTGAACTCCTTAAATTGTGCTTGCATGCTACTTGTTTTATTCATGTCTGCAGTGCTATAAGAAGAAGCATCTCCCTGCAACTGTAACCCCAATTGCTTCTTGTATTCCTAAGTATCAACATGGGTAGTGTCATCAAGGTATAAGCCTATTGCACCCCTCAGCAGGTCATTGAAGCTATAGATTGCTTCCAAAAGGTGAGTCTTAGCAAACTCTCCCTCAGTTGTTGCTTTGTCAAAAATCTCCCTTCTCAATTTGAGCATCTCCAGCCAATGATCAGGCACATGCAATTTGTCCTTTGTCACAATGTCCTCTTCAATAAGAAATTCCTCTGAGAGTTTGCTCATTGCCAAAATTTAGGGATGGATATGTGAATAATAATCATCATAACCCTTGCTATCCTCTATTATCTCTTCCCACTCTACCTTAAGAGCACAAAAATCCCTATCCATTTTAGTGAGCTCATCATTATATCTCAACCCTTGGTATATACTTTAGTTATCCACTATCGTGCCACTGAAGCAAACTTTCTGATATTATCAAAATCTTCTAATTATTCCTTTGAAAGAATAGGAGCGATGATAGTTCCATCTTCTGTATGCATAGGCTTAATCAAATACTTTACACAAACATGAAGTTCCTCATTTTTCTACCTGAGCTATTGCTTGGTAAGCTCATCCTTATTCATTCTACTCATTATGTTTGAGATAGAATCTTTGAACTCGTCAATCTCTTGTACTCTGGTAGTTGGACTGAGGTTTATTGTAGAAATGTTATATTCCTCCGACCTACCATATTCTTTATCACTTGTGCAGGAGGTACTGCAATTTTAGAAATCATGGATCCTGAAGCATCTTTATATATTCTCGAGTTTATCTTTTCTTGCTTATGCTTCTTTGGCTTCTTGAGTCGGGCAAGGAAACTATCCAAATCTAAGTCCACAACTTAAATTTGCGGTTGTTTCACCTGTAGCCTCTACTGCAACCAATTTGGTGCTGCCAAAGAATGAGTAGAGGAACCAATTTGGTTTCCATCTTTATTCAAAGAATCGTTATTGCATGTATCATCTGTTACTGCCCCTTTATCTGCACTAGCTTTCCCAGGAGTGTTTACATATGACTTTGAAGGAGAGCCTATTTGTTCTAGATGTTTGCCCACATCCTACTCAACCTTATCAAATGTATCCTGGTCTTACTTATCATGTGTAGGACGGTCATCAATGTTTACCACTTCTACAATATTTAGATCCACAAGAGGGTTGTCTAGAGTGTCTTCTATCTGTACTTCCTTCTCATTGACTATATTTAACTCTGCACAGACCTTTTCTATTCCTTCCAAAAGGGGTACTTGGGGAGATAAGGGCCTTAGAGCATCCTCAACACTTTGGAATGGCTAGGTTAAGCTATTGTTTATTATCATTAAAGAATCTAATGTAGTACTTGGGAGTTGTACCCTAGATAGGTTTGCAAATGCTACAAAACCTAATGAAGGTGGAATGGAAGGATAGGGAAGAATGGGAGGAATGATAATGGGCCTGGAAAGGTTAAGAGATCATAGGGAGAAGGATGAAGGTGTAAGGATAGTGGAAATGGGTGGTAAGGAAGAAATTGTGAAAGGTGAAATAGATGGAATGGAAGAAATGGAAAGTGGAATGGGAAGGGAAAGTGAAGGTGATGAGGAAGCAAGGATGTCAATGGAAGCTAATGAAGGAGAAGATGGAGGGGAAGAAGAGGGTGTAGCTAAGACAACAATAAGAGAAGGTGGTGCAGAAGCAACAATAGAGATGGTAGGTGGAGGTGGTGAACTCACAACAGGAGGAGTGGGAGGCACATAAACAACTGGCACACTTGATGCAATAGGAGGAACAATAGTGGCAGGTGGAGGAATGACAATGGATGCAACTATTGCTGGAGGGTATTGCACAATTCTAAGGCTTGGAGCCTTCTTTGAAGTCTTGGTTTTCTTTTCCTTTGACCCTTCTATTTTCTTGGCTTGTGTAGGTTTTCTTTTAGAAGTCCTTGTTTGTATAGGGGATACACTGCCCCTCCTTGTTTTCTTCTTAGATTCTTTAACTACCTTACCTTTACCTTTTCTCTCTGCTAAAGGCATATCATCCTCGGTATCCTCACTATTAGCTTTATCCCCCTAGGCTATCCCTCCTGAAACTACAGGTTCTAACTCCTCAACCTTAATAGGCTCATCTTTTTCATCGTCACTTTCTCTATCTAGCTGAGGGTCTATGTATGTCAAAGCTACACTAGCAGCAGTGAGCTGAACCACTTGTGTCCTTACCCAAATCCTACTATATCTGATGGGATTTTTCATAAGCTCTTCAAGGGAACTGTCTTCTGCCTCATCCTAGTTAGGAGGTGGAATTGGTTGGCCAAATACTCTTCTTCATTCATCCTCTAGTATTACCACTCCATCATCAACTAGCTAGTATGGTGCTTGAGAAATCTAAAATTTGTTGATGAAGTCTAGAGACAACCTTGAGCATTTTCTTCTCCTTACCTCATGCTCATCAATGCAATTTGCCCAAGTCTTCTAGGTGCTCCTTATGGAAGAGCTTCTTCCTCAAATGTTGTTCCAATGTCCCAAAAGGATCAAAGTGTATCCGGGCTTTGTAGAAATTCAAGTGCAGTTGCTATATCTCAACATCTAAGTACCTTGTTGCACCAATTGTGATGCAAGTAAATAGCCCCCTACCCAAAACAAGAGGGAACTTGATGGAAGTTCTATGTAGATGCTTCAACATGTCATGACACACACATATTTGCCTTGTCAACTCCAAACAAACTATTTTGTCAGTTGGATGTTTTGGTAACTTGTAGGGAACTCCTTTGAATCCCTTCACTCTAAGATATGTAAATTTGGGAAATTGAATGTACTACCTACCATAATTCTAAACTACATTGGTAGCCTCCAGGGATATCCTCCTCGACATATCACCTTGTAACATTTTGGTGACGTACATAGTAAATGCATCATTCGCCCTCTTGTAATGTACTAAAGATTGGACAAGTTGCAGTTGTGGATAACATTCATACACTTTCAACTGCCCATTTGCATTACCAACTGTCCCTAGCTAAGAAAGCCTAGGATAAATAAAGTTTATGGCCAACATATATACTACATAAGAAGAAAAATGGAAGGTCTTAATCTCACTCAAGGCCAGGAATCCCTCATGCATATTATCACTAATTAGGTGGGCCCAGTGTAGCTTCCTATCTCCTTTCAGGATTTCCTCAATGTAGCCAAACATCCATGGCTCAAAGGTTGAGGCAACAGGCAATCCCATAATCTTGCTTAACATTGTAACCAAGTCTCCTATCTCATCCTTAAAATCACTTCTATACAGTACATGAGGCACTTTGGACAGTATTGTCCTTTTCTTCTTCATCCAAGTGTCATTAATGATCCTCCTGTAGGCCTCTGGTCCTTGGTCATACATTTCTTGGTTTTGGTCCCTAGTGACTATAGTTAGGGTAAGGAAAGGAGGAATGGATCAAATGCTTCTGAAAGCACTTCCACAATGAAGATTGCAACTACTATCCCATCCTGGATTACTACTAATCTAGTGGGAGCATTGTACCTCTCAACACATGCTGTAATTAGTTCTAGACATTGAACTGATGTAGGGAATGCAACAACCTGGGAAATACCATTGTCTCTGATCCTTCTCACCCAATCAATTGGATTATCCCTAAAGATCTTCAGGTTGAAGTCATCTAGGTCGATATGACCTAAGGTAGTAACTCCTATGTTGTTCTAGGTCGAGGTGATCTTGGGAGGAATGCCCTTTGTTTAGTGGAAAATTGGATTTGTTAATGTTTTAGTGTTTAGATGTTTCAATCCTCCTCTCCACTATACATTCAAGGATCTAGGGTCGAGTGGCAAGCACTATCATACCCTAGGTTGCTTGTGAGATGTAGGGAAACTTGGATTACAAAATTTAATTATCAATTTTCCTTCTCCTATGCTCAATTGACCATTAAAACCCTAATTATGAAAATACGACAACAAATTGATGAATAACAGAAAAATCTCTTGTAGACAGGAGTAAAATACCAAATCACAAAGTACCTATTTTTGGGGCTCCAAAGTAAAATAGTCGGGGACACTGGAGCGGCTGCCCAAGTCCAAGGTACCAGTTTCTTCGAGGGATCCGGACCTCCTTCTGACACTGATCATCCATGTAACTTCTATTTCCCAAAACTCAGATGCGGAGGACACTAGAGTGAGCACCCAAGTCCTGGAAGTGCTCCTGTGTCTTGCTTTTCTTCAGATCCTGAATCCTTGATGCCTGCCAATCCTTCCTGTAACTCCACTTTTCCCAAATATGACACCTGTAACCTGCAATCACAAGACTTGGTTGGGGGTTGTGGTGTTTAGAGGCTTGCCTCAGTCAAGCCCCAGAGGACACTTAAGTCTCTGAACACCGTTGTCAGATAAAGAGTGCATGCCTTTGTGAGGCAGAGGCAAAAACCAAAGGAATCAATGATGAAAACACAATATAATGTCACCTTGTAGTGAAACTATCATGGGAAGAAAATGCTCTTCATTCCATGAGGAAATTGATGCTCAAATCTGCAAATATCAACACACAAAACACCAAGTCTGCTCTTTCAACATAATGAAAGCCTTGAATCACCTTGAGAACACAATAGCTTGCTAGTAATCATCTAGTTTACAAATGAATGCCTAAGCATTCTTATATATAAAACTACAAGCACTCTCACCAAGATTTCAGAAATCAAAACTTACCGTGTCGGCAAAAGGACCAAATAATGGTCATAAACTGACACTTAAATTTTGGCCCTGACCCAAAATAGGGCAGGACTAGGGTGCGGGCACCCAAGTCCTCCCCCCTATTTTGGGCAGGGTTAAGGTCAAGGGGTCCTCCTAGGTCCACTTTGCCATGAAACCTAGGCCTCATTCCATCAGGATGCCAAAATATGAACTAAGATGTCCTAAATGCATGCTAAAGACCCGGGAGCTAAACCTTATGAGGGAAAAGCCCCCAAGGGGACATTTTCTAACGTTACACCCTTGAACTCGTACTTCATTATTGTAGCCCTTGTAGACATTTATCGTGTAATACAATACCTTAATGAATACCCTAATTGAATACCATTCCATATGCCTAACTCTATCAATTTGATTAGGAATCCTACTCAAATAATCAAGATAAGACCTTCACATGAATTCCTAACATTAATTTTCCATTTAGGCATAAAATTCTACCTACTACAGTAAAAAGTGAGCTTTTGCCCTTCTACTGGATATTAGCATGCAACAGCGTAGAAATCAAACTTCACATCTATTATGATAAATAAATCTTTTAAAATTAATTGAATGATGCAAAGTATCTAGCATGAGATAGTCAATTAGGCTCGTTTGGGATGCAACAATAATTTACACTAAAAGTGGGCTTTCTAGCTTCTGAAAGATAAAGTGGGGCTTTGAGCCCCTGTAGGACAAGCGAAGTTTTAAGCTCCTGCAAGACATATCCTACACCTAACGATTTTAGCACTAGAGACTATCTTATCCAAAATGGGTATAACACGGGTCACCAGATATGCATGGAAAAGGGTCCCTACCAGAGAAATCCTATATGCTTAGGTTTTAGTGCAAAGGGACCTATTATATTCTACGCAGGCGCAAGCGAGGTATAGGACAAAGCACAACAAACACCTTTCACTGGACAAAATGAGAAAAAAGGACTCCTATTGGATAAAGTAGAGTAATCAGCTTCTACCAAACAAGTCCAGCATCTGGAGAAATTCCCACAAACACTAAAATTCCAAGATCCAAAGGTTTAAGCAGGTTGAGAGGGGTCTAAGGGAGAAAGCAGGGATTTGCACCCCTGGTGGACAATGTCCACCAGGGTCAAATAGTCTCACCAACTCAATTTTTCCACATTAGGGCATAGCTTTAAACAAGTCTTCGTAAATCAAAGGAAACAAAGACTGATCACCCTAAAAGGATTCATCTAATCCCTCTTTCCCCCACAAAACAAACTCTAACCACTCTACCCAAAAGATGCATAAACTCAATCAAGGTTGGAAAAATTCAAACATGCACACATCCTTATAAAAGAAACAGTATACGAAACCCTACATAAAGAGAATTCTCTAAGAGAAACTTAAGGTTTTATGATCCATACCATCCATTTCGCAGCTCAAAGAAAATTATCTAACTCCCTTCCTATGAATTCCTCACAACATAAATATCAATAAAAAGGAAATCAAGGGAGAAGAACTACAATGGTCGTCCTGGGTTTTGTAGAAAATGTGAATAAAACACCCAAAGCCGACAACAATTTGCACACTCGATCATAGGAGTAATTTATCAATGCAAAGAAGCCGAATGTCAATCGCCAGAGCTCTCAAAAGGTGAAATTTTGAATGCAAATGACAAAGAGGGGTTGAATTTCAACGTTTAAACCCCCGGTGAGCATGCCATAAATACCTTTGACAAATTGATAGGGTGCAAGCACTCAGGATATAGAAAGTAGGGGAAATAGGTGACAAAGGATACATGGAGAAAAGACGATTTTTTGGATAATATCCACCAACCACCAAAAACCCTGCAATATCCTATAAGGGCTAAAAGACCCACTTTCTTATTGAAGGCAAAAACCTAAGCAATAGGTGAAACTTTTAGGGGTCACCAGACATGTCCTGCAACACTTGATTTTAGTGCAATCTCAAGTAAGGCACAAAATTAGCACAAATAGCTAAAAGAGACAACTTCCCCTAATACAATCATGCATAAAATGTCTAAAAACCCTTGCAAATCCATTATGAAAATAAGAGTGAAATCCCAAAAGACCCAAATCATTACAAAGCCAACTTTTGGAACAAACCATCTATCCAAGGCATGACCTACACACTCTCTATTGGTATTTGGCGACTGATCATGCAAGCATTGTACACTCGTAATGTATCCTCGTCAGGGTTCAGGGTCGGTTGTTAATTTTTGTTAACCAACAAAAGAAAAATGACATTGTAAAACTCTAATTCGAGAAGCTTCCAAAAATCTTGTTATAAGCGGCTGAGATGTATGTTGCGGTGTGGAATTTGTGAGATTGTAATATGTTTTGCACTGGATAATAAAATCATTGGATGGCTGAGTTTCTGTGGATGTAGCCCATTTTGGGTGAACCATGATAAATTTTTTTGTTGATCTCTTTTGTGTTATCCTTCATTTTTATATTTGGGTTATTTAATCAGCATATAATTGTTAGTGTTTATTGCTCCGATCTGCTTGAACCCTAACAACTGGTATCAGAGCGAGTTGTGTTTGATTATCATCTACAGGAAGGTCTCACGGTTGAGTGGGAGTCTCACGGTTAAGTGGGAGCAATGGAGGATGAGGGTAAATTGAAGGTGGATAAATTCAATGGGCAGAACTATTAGTTATGGAAGATGCAAATGGAGGATTGTCTCTATCAAAAGGATTTATGGAGGCCATTGGAAGGAAAAGCTAAGAAACCGGTAGCAATGACTGATGAGGATTGGGATCTTTTGGACAGAAAGGCACTGGGAACCATTCGGTTGTGCCTGGCACCATCTGTGGCATTCAATATAACAAAAGCAAAGACAACAAATGAATTGATGAAAGATTTGGCTAAATTGTATGAAAAAGCCTCAACCTCTAATAAGGTATTTCTCATGAAGCGTTTGTTTAATCTAAAAATGATTGAAGGTAGATTTGTGTCAGATCATTTAAATAAGTTTAATAAAATTACCAGTCAGTTAACTTTTGTAAAAGTGAAATTTGATGAAGAGGTGAGGGCTCTCTTGGTTCTCTAGTTCAAATATTTTGACATTTGATGATGTTGTTGGTGTTATCCTTAGCGAAGAAATGCGACGGAAAAGCATAGGTGAGAGTTCAACATTAGGTAATGCTTTGACTGTAGAGAATAGGGGAAGAACAAAGGAGAGAGGAAAAGGCCCAACAAATCATGGGAAGTCACAAGGGAAGTCGAAGAAAGGCAGATCTAAATCTAGAGGAAGAATGGATTGTTGGCACTATGGAAAGCCAAGACACATGAAGAAGGATTGCTGGTCTCAAAAGGGCAAACAAGGAGACAAACAACATGATGATAGTAAGGAAGCTAATGTTGCAAGTAATACATTACAGGATGCTTTGATTTTGTGTTTAGATAATGCTAATGATTCCTGGGTAATAGATTCAGGGGATTCATTTCATGCCACTCCGCATAGGAAATATTTTGTAGATTATGTTCAAGGTGATTTTGGATAGGTATATTTGGGTGATGATGAACCCTGTCAAATTGTTGGAAAAGGAAAGATAAAAATCAAGTTGCAAAATGGAAATAAATGGTTGCTACAGGAGGTAAGGCATGTTCCAAATTTGAGAAGGAATTTAATCTCTATAAGACAACTAGGTAGTGAAGGCTGCATAGTTACCTTTTCAGACAAAGTCTGGAAGGTCACTAAAGGTGAAAAGGTAGGCACATTATATTTGTGTACTGGTAATAGTTATAGCACTTGCTACAGGGACAGAAATACAATTGTGGCACCATAGACTTGGACACATGAGTGAGAAAGGGATGAAGATCCTTCACTCTAGAAAGTTGCTACCAGGTTTGAACAAGATTGACTTGGAGTTCTGTGAAAATTGTGTTTATAGAAAATAGAAAAGAGTTTGATTTCTCAAAGTTGGGAAAGAGAAGAAGAGTAAGAAATTAGAGCTTGTGCATTCAGATGTATAGGGACTAGCTCAGGTATCTTCTCTTGGTGGCTCTTGCTATTATGTTACTTTTATTGATGATGCCACTAGGAAAACATGGGTGTATTTCCTAAAACAAAAATTAGAAGTATTTGAAACTTTTAAAAGGTGGAAAGCTTTGGTTGAGAATGAGACATGGAATAAGTTGAAGTGTTTCAGATCTGGTAATGGAGGTGAGTATTGCAGTAGAGAATTTGAGAATTACTATTCACATAATGGAATCCATGGGTAGAAAAGATTTCCTGAAACCCCACAAGAAAATGGTGTGTCTGAGATGATGAATAGGACCATTATGGAGCATGCAAGGAGCATGAGATTGCATGTTGGACTACCCTTACACTTTTGGGCAAATGCTGTACATACCATTGTTTATTTAATAAACAGGGGACCTTCAAATCCTTTGGATGGTGGCATTCCAGAGGAGGCATCGATGGGTAAAAAGGTAAACTATTCATTTCTAAAAACATTTGGTTGTGAAGCTTTTGTCCATGTTGATATTGAAAATAGAACCAAGCTTGAGGCTAAGTCTAAAAAATGTACCTTCATTGGATATGGAGTAGATGAATTTGGTTATCAGTTATGGGATTATGAAAATCATAAAATCATTAGGAGTAGAGATGTTATATTCAATGCGAAGGTCATGTATAAGGATCAGCTGCATGAAAAGAAGAATGAATAGGCCAAAAAAGAATATGTGGTGCTGGATGAGATTCCAGAAAATAAAATGCCAGTGATACTTGATGCTCAGCAACAACAAGTCATCCCACAGACTCTTGCAAGTGTTAGACGTTCTACAAGGATAACTAGACCTCCAAAAAAAAATTCTCCATCATTATATTCTATATTATTAACTAATTCTGGTGAGCCTGAAGGTTATGAAGAAGCAATGTAGGTAGATACCAAAAAGTAGTGGGAGCTAGGCATGAAAGAGGAAATGGATTCCTTGTTATAGAATCAGACTTGGGACTTAGTCAAATTGCCTGCAGGAAAAAGAGCATTGCCAAATAAATGGGTTTATAGGTTGAAGGAAGAAGATGGAGGCAAGAAAAGATATAAGCCCAGACTCGTGATAAAAGGTTTTGCATAGAAAAAAGGTATAGATTCTGATGAAATATTTTCTCTAGTTGTAAAGATGACTTCTATTAGAACTATTCTAAGTCTTGTGGTTGCGGAAGACTTGCATCTTGAATAGCTAGATGTGAAAACAACTTTTCTCCATGGGGATTTGGAAGAGGAAATATACATGCAACAACCACATGGATATGAGGTCAAGGGTAAGGAGGATTTTGTGTGTAGGTTAAAGAAGCATTTGTATGGCTTGAAGAAAGCACCTCGGCAATGGTATTTGAAATTTGATAGTTTTATGGTTGAACAAGGTTACAAAAGATGTCATTCTGATTATTGTGTTAATTTCAAGAAATTGGGTAATGGCAGTTATATTATCCTGTTGCTTTATGTTGATGACATGCTTGTTTCTGGGTCTGACATGCAACGTATTAATGAACTTAAGAAGAAATTAGCAAATTCATTTGCTATGAAGGATTTAGGTGCAGCAATACAAATCCTTGGTATGAGGATCACACAGGATAGGACAAACAGAAAAAAAAATTTATCCCAAAGAGAGTATGTAGAGAAGGTGTTGAAAAGGTTTAACATGCATAATGCAAAAGCAGTTAGTACACCTTTAATGGACTTTTATTTTCAAATAATTCAATTCCTCTTGGATTTTGCATACATCCCTATTATCTATGTTACTTTTTTGCAACCATTTTGAAGAATTCTATAGTTTAATTAAAACAACATCATGCACAATCATTATTTCCTTATATGTGGTTTTGTAGAGCTTATATGCCTTGATTCTTCATTATGTCAAACCATGATGCATTTCTAACTTTTTTTCTTTAACATGTAGTGAATCTCATCAAGAATGTGATACCAAGCCTCATATACAAACACATAAAGATAAGGAATGTCTATTTTATAATAGTTGAGGACTTCATTAGAAATCTTACCTTTCTTGCCTAGAAAGTAAGATTCATCACCTTAGAGTGAATCATATAATGAGTTATATCCATTATGAACAAATTCTTTTGTTCTTCCATCCCATTCTATTGTGGATTTTACCATATAGTATGTTGCATCTAGTGGAGCCTCCCCTATTATTTCCTTTCTCTCTAGTCTAAAACCTTGCGAATGGTTAAGTGTGTGCCTAAAAGCCTTAAACCCTAAACCCTTAGCTTTTTGTCTTTTGTCCACGCTATATTTTTGTGTTGACCTATTGTAGGAGGTCATTGGTGCTTTAAATTATAACTTTATGCCTTTAGTCCCATTCCACACTGGCCCCTTAGGCCTAGTAATTGGCTCCTCCCATGATGTCTAATATTTCCTAAGTCCAGACACACGTTCTTTAAAGATAGATCAATGATTGTCATGGCATCATGGGCTCCAGATCTGTCAAAGCCATGCTGATGCACTAGCCGTCAATCTTAAAATAGATGGGTCTAAGGTCTTATCAGCTGAGTTCCCTTTGACGTGCTTGCTTCTCATTTGATCGCAAGGGCGCATCATCAGAAAGATTCCAAGGATATTCCTTGCACTGATGAGACAAAGTGACAACTGGCATACGGGTCCCGTCTAACAAAGCTAAGGTAGAGGCTTAGCACATGAGTGCGAGGGTGGTGGTGTGGGTCCCTCCTGGGCCTGCTCTGCTGTGATGAGTTGACACATGTATCCAACATGGAAAGTCTTTGTTGATCCGGCAAAATTTCATTGGTCTGCATCATTTGGAGCATGTAAGTTTCCTGTCAAAGGTGTGAAGTTCAAATGTGAACCATTGATTCTCCCACAATCTGATCACATCAAAGGCTGATATTCAAATGTAGGGAATGACTATTTTCTAGTTTAATGGCTGACTTCATGTAGTAGTAATAGTGATTTGATTGAAATCGACCAAAATCTTGCTCATTTGGTGAAATAAATAGATCAATTGGATCATTGAAATGAGTACATTCCATTCCAATCATACTTCTTGTGAGAATCGAGCACTGTACAACAATAATTGAATAAATAGGGTTTCTAGTTGTGATGCTTCTATAACTACAAAACTATTCATTTTGTGATCAATTTGCTTCGAAACTTGCATAAATTGCTTGAAATTGATCATAGAATTTGAATTTATTGAACAATTGAAGTCAATTATATAGTGGGTCTAGTTTTTAAGAAACCCTAGCCTGTAAATAAATCCCTAAACACACAACATGGCTGGTCCATCTGATACCTAAAGGGGATTTGAGAAGGATTTTCTTACTTAGTGCCCTGGCTCATTTGAGAGGGTTATAAGTGTAAGCAAGGAAAAATCTATCCTATAGTCTTAGAACAACAAAATAAAACCCTACTCAAGTAATGGAGACCTTAAACAACCTAGAAATGCAACTATGAAAGCATAAAACCTTAGAATGCCTAATGCATTTCCTCCATTATTACTAAGCTAAGCTATGGAGAATGTACTCAGACTTGCAGACCAGCAACTAAGGAATGAGAGCTCAAGAGTAGACAAATGCACAAGTCAAATGCTCAAAGTGGTGAAATGTCAATGGGAGAGGGTGGTTTTATAGAGGAGGAAATTGGAATGGAGGGTGGAGATTGAGGGTTGAAAATGGAGGGTTGTGATCGATTAGGGTTCCTCTACACTAGAGGACAAAATAGAATTTTAAATTCAAGAAATTATGAGGTGGATAATGTTTAAATTAAATAAACTTGATTAGTTCATTTAATTCATTTGAGGAAGGGGACATGTGAAAGGGGATTAAGTGAGGGTATTTAAACAAAATGTTTTATTTGTTTAAATTAATGAAAGGGGACATTAGGATAGTGAATGACTAAATATTTAATTAATTAAAATCAATTATTTAATCATAGAGGCAATTTAGGGAAAATTAGGAGAATGTGGAAGTGATTAGGGTTTTGTGCGGGATGGACACTTTTAGGTGTCTACAATAAGCATTGTAGGGAAGAGCATGGATGAAAAATTTATAGACAACCATGCCGGAATTAGGGATGCATTTGTTCCCCTGTCTAGATGGTCACTATTTGAATGATGGTATTGTTATCTCTCAGATTTGCACCCTTGCCGAGTTGTAAAACTTGGCAATTTGGAGAAACATGGGAATGATCTCGAAGTGTGGGACCTTGCAAACTGAGATCAGACCTCCAGAGAAGGCCGGCTTCCTAGCTGGTAATCACCTAAAATCTACTAACTTTGCAGAGAAAAGGGGAAGAAGGATTGCATTAAAATGAAACCTATTGTCTAAGGTGATGCACCAAATTCATTGAGTGATGGTGATCTTGGTGTAGACACAAAAATGATTTCAATGATGAAGCAGATTCACACTGACTTATGAGACTGATTGAGGCTTCTGTATTAAGGTCAAACCTGTAGAGGAGCTATTTTACTCACAGAACAGACTATAACTCTAATTAAAACATAGAAATCAGGACACAAGAGAGGCAAGAAGTCATGCATATATTAATCATGAAGGCTAGAAACCATTACATTATAGAATATTTAGTAGCAGAAGAGGTCTGACTACAAAAAAATCGGTAGCATAACAACCCAAAAATAAAATCATCCTCCCTTAAACTAAAGCTACAATGTCATTTATATCAAATTCCTGTGCTGGGGACGCTGAAAACCACTGCACAGGATCCCAGGAATGCAGAATGTATCATCAATACAAGAACAGGGACATAGAGGTAGGGGCATGGTGAAGGGATAGGAACCATGCCATTGGTAGGTCCACAACCATCAGAAAACAGTCGCCCAAATGTAAGATAGGACAAGGCATTGAAGAGAAGAGCCCCAAAGTCATCGCCAAACACATGAAGATCTGCCAACAAGACACAGAGCCCATACGCATTGAAGAGTGAATCCATTTGCCATGAAACCACCTGCAAAGCCTACCAACTAGAATAAATGCAACAATATTAGCGCCAACATATGCCAAATCAGTCACTGAAACGTCCAATTGATCAAGCCTACGGATTTGCGTCAAATTTTGAAAGTGAATATATCCTCCTCAAAGCCCTCTAGATGAAAGATGAGGCAAAAAAAAGCACATTTGCCTTTGAGAGCATTCAGAAATTCCTCAGGATGAAGGAGATATGGACGGTCAAAGTTACGGTCAACTACATCTTGTATCTGTATATCGCTTTGCATCTGCAATTGTATATGCACTTTTAGGTTCACTTGGTGCAACATACAAAACCTCCTTCACTTTTCTACTGTGTATATTTCATCTTGTATCAGTCATTGTATATGTGACCTGAATCGCCATCTAAATCGACCTCCGAAACTCCCTTTATATATGCTTGACACGTGACACTATCTGATTTGCCGTGGAGCTGAACCTAGGACCCATTGCTGAACATTTGCATCTTAATCGGCCATCAAAAAGACCTCAAACTGAGCTGTCAATAAGGTTTGTCTCACCGAAAAACCCTTGTATGTGACTTTGTATATGTGATTGTATATGAGATACAATCGCATGTACATACAATATGAAACTCAAAGGATTATCAACCAAAATGGAACATTAGAATAGGTCCGGCCCCTGTATCCCTGCTTTTTGCATATTGGCATATACATGCACTTCAACATACAATTTGCGGACCCCACCACTGAGTTTGCCAAATTTAATTTCCCAGTCGGGTCCGCCTTGTATATCCCTGTTGTATCTAACTTTTGTATATACAATACAATCGCATGTACATACAAAGGCAGACCCCAACATTTTTATAAAGCAAATTGAAATTAACATCTGATCTGGCCTTTGTATCTTACCTTCTTGTATGTTGCATTGTATATGCATTTGGACCTTGTACATGTGATATACAACATACAACTGTAGACCCCAATACTTTTATCTGCCACATTTGATTCCTCATTCGTGTCCAGATTGTATGTATATCCCTTTGCATCACCTTTTGTATATTGCATATACAATGCGAATATACGAACAAAACTACATACAATCATTTTGTACATACAAATATTGCATCTTCCTTATCGGTCGTCAGAAAGACCTCAAACTGAGCCGGCGATAAGGCTTATCTCACCAAAAATCCTTTGTATGTCACTTTTGCATATTGCCTTGTATCTCCCCCTTGTATATTGCCTTGTATCCACCCTTTGTATATGCAATTGCATATACAAAGAAAACCTGATGTACATTCACTTTTGTATCCCGCCTTGTATATTGCCTTTGCATCTTCCTTTATATATTTTCCTTGTATCTTGCCTTGTATATTTTCCTCTTATATATTGCATTGTATATGCAATTGTATGCGCAATATACAAACAGAGATACATACAACATAACCTACAACGAACCCGATGTACAGTAACATTGTACATGACCAAGATACAAGGAAAAAATGTATCTGAGATGCATTTCAACCAAATGATAGCAAACCCCAAAACAAGGATGATGTCATCATCATATACATGAAAAATGACCAAGTATAAAACTGAGAAATCTCTGCGATAGAAAACAATTGGAGACAAAAGATTTCTGGGTTTTTTTGGGTTTTCTGCAAGGATCTCAAGGTGGGATTTTGGGATTTTTTGCAAGGTACAGCATGGGTTTTTGAGGAATTTAAGCTTTGTCTCCTTTTATTCAGGCTTTCTCTGATTAGATTTCTTTGATAGAAAGAGGGGAACAAGAATATTTTGGGGCTAGGAAAAATATGACAACAGGTATAAAAAGAGAATGGCTAGGTCTACATTGAGGAATGGATGGTGCCTCGACATGGGCAAGGTTGTGGTGCCCAATGTGTTTATAGATGCATAATTTGTCAAGCTAGTGGCACAGAGATATGATGCACAAACAAGGAGGGTGTTGTCAGCTAGTGGGAATTATGTCATTGCATTCACTAAGTCATACATTGCTGAAATATTTTGATTGAATAGAGCTACAAATAAGGCCATAGATTTTGACAAATTTAGATGAGTATATGAGACATACAAAGCTGTATATAGGTCTGTTAAGGTTCTAAGTCATAGAGTGAAGACTTCTAGTGGCAGAGGAATGAGAGTCTTTGAGAAAGAGTCACTCAGTATCAAACCTTTTGAAGATTATTTCATAAAGACATACTATTCACTCTATTAGATAACTAGTGAGGATGCAAAAGAGAAGATCCTAGTGCATCTGATGTTCATGGCAATAGATATCTAAGATGACATTGTGAATGTGAAGTTTGATTTTACCACCTTCCTGGATGACAAAATGCATAAATAGATGATAGCCTTGAAGGCTAATCCCAAAGAGTTGGAATTCAAATGGTACCCACTCATGTGCCATATGTATTTATATGTTGGTAGAGAAGTGTGGGAGTAACCTTAGGAGTCATAAGAGTTGATGATAAGAATAATCCCTTGCCAATTCAATGCTTGCCTTATATATGGGATAAGGATTATGACACCTCTAATTTCATTATTTTTCAATAATTCTTTGTCAAAAAGATGATGGCATACCTGGGAGAACACATGGAAAGAATACCAAAGGAAATACAAGATTTTCTTAGGCCATGTGAGAGAACTCCAGGGTTGGGAGTAAGGCACAATTGAGAATATTGGTTTTTGAATAAATACTTCACCTATTTCAAACTATATGGGTTTCCTATGAGACCTCATTTGTTGCCTGTGTACGTGCCTAAAAGGCTAGCGTATCTGGAGATTATTTGGCAATTGAATGAAGTGGATAAGATTCATCTGAGAGGTTAGAAGATGGGATCTTTTTGTCCCTATTGCCTTGAAGTGGTATGACTTACAAGTGGTAAATAAAGAGGGTGTGGATCAATTGTATCCATTGTTGAATAATTATAGATTACACTATTCTGATGCTAGAGCCAATTTTGATCTAGAAAGATTTATAAATGCAGTGAGATTGGGTGTGAAGAAATCCGCCTTTCAACATGACATGAACTTTGTTGAGAATGTGGTTAGGAACTCCCTAATGTATGAAGAGGTAGAAAACAAAATTGAGATATGGAAAAGAATTATCAAGGGAGAAAATGAAAAGATTAAAAAGGATCCTTCATTTCCTAGCTCTTATGTTGAAGAAAAGGATAGAATTGTTAGAAGTAGGAAGATGTTAGAGAATGGAGACCAATTGATGATTCTTAAAGAGTAGAGACCTCCCAAAGCACAAAGAGATCTTAGTGTAAGGATAAAACCCTATGTCAGAGCAATAAGTGAAGATACTGAGGAGGGAGCATCTCAAGATGTTGAGGAGGTAGATAATCAATAGAGCAAAAGGTAGAAGACCTCCGAGGATAAAATATCATCCCAAGATAAAGGAAAAGCTCCAATGGAGATTGTTGATGTTGAAGATACTCTAGGAGAAGTGGGAGATGCAGAGGTAAATGTTCAAAAACCAACAAGTATGATAGCATCACCCATGCCACATAACAAAAGTATAGATTTTTTGAAATTTGCAAATGATGAAACTGGAGACATAAGGGCACTATCTTGCCAAAAAAATTTAATGGATGATGATTTTGTGAAAACTCAAGAATTCAAAGATTTTGTATTGAGAAGAAAACAAGTAGTGTATCAAACTAGGCTTAAAGAAGAGAGAAGAAGAGTTGATCTCTCAAAGAGAAGGATTTGGCCACACAAGTGTTATCAGAGTTTGATTTGATGCTTAACAACATCACTCTTGAAGAAGGTAGATAGATGGTGATGGAGAGTGGAATGTTGTTGCCAAATTGGAGTTTGGAAAATGCTTTGGTCTTTGAAACCATAAGAAAATAAAATGAAGTAGTTTTATCTACTGAAGAACAAGTAGAAGAAGTTTTTGGATCTAGTTTCAATCCATCTTTTGAGACATTAGCTATTTGGACCTTGGCACCCAACACAAGTAATCCAGATGTGGTAGAGAGCATTGATAAGTTAAGGGGCAATCTCATTGTGAGAAGGGTTGTAGACACACCAACTCCAGATGCAACAACATTGGAAGTTGATACATCCATGTTCAGTCAAGCTACAGTCCTCAAGCTACAACGAGACTATAATGATCTACAAATGACCTGGTGAAATTGAGAACTCTGGAGGAAAAGGAATTAGCATATTCTAGCACCCCTATGCCCATTATTTCAAGTCCATCTGGTAAGCATTTCCATCAGACAAAGATGCCTTGCTTGTAGAGATTGTAGATTTTAAAGGACCAATTGAATCTTTGAAAAGAGATAGAATGCAGACATATAGCAAGATAGTAGCTGATATAGTTAACCATCAGTTAACTAAGATCAATGGAAAAGTAGATGATGCATATAAGGGAATTGCAGACTTAAATTAGGCTTTGGTCAAGCATGAGATGAATTTAGTGTTGGAAAGAGACACTGTGTGGATTCATTGGTGTTGTCATTGATGGCAACAAAGACCATCCCACACATCTGCAGGACATGGTGTGTCTATACTGGAAGTCAGATTGAAGAGTATTTTGGTCTGGTGACCAAGAACAGAGCATGCAACAAGGTCTGACAATCAGGTCTGGATCTCTCAGAGGATATATCTATGTAAAGTGCAGACTTGGGGAAGTCAATAGGAGTACCTTGACTGATAGATTCCAGGGATTGAGCCTCCGGTGATGAAAGAGTGAAGAGATATGAGCACCTAAGTATTGGGTTCCTGTTTGGCAGAGTAGACAACGGAAGAACTGACTGGCAGAGCATCAGACCTTAATCTGGATGAGATATTGATGGTGATCAAGGTTCTTAAGGTATCATTCATGATTGGTTGACATGATTGATGACTTCTATAACTATCATTTTGATATGCATCACTTAGTAAGCATGGATTCAACCGACAGACCAGAGTTTGGAAATATCTTAAGTTTTCTGGATGCTGACTAGAAAGATGATTGAAATCATTGATACAGTTATATATACCAGATTGATTTCAGTATGAAGGTGTGAGTGGTGTGTTGTATGTTGTGAAGAAAAGTAGAGAATGGTGTGGAAATAGAGATAGAGGTCCGGTATGTGACAGAACAGCAGCACTAAGGCAGAGGAAGAATGAAGTGCAGTAGATCAGTATATTGAGCTTAACTGGAACTGAACCTAAGCATATGTGGATGCTTCTCATCAGTTCAAGTATCTAGTTTCCTTCTATAAACTATTGTAGGCAGTGAGCCTCTTGTGAGTAGTGTGCTTGGGCAGTGAGCCCTAATTGGCAAGTGCCATTTTGTACTACCTTATTCTTTTAACAGAGAATACAATCTTGGGTTAATCACCCCGTGGTTTTTTTCCCTTAATAGGGTTTTCCACGTCAAAAATATTGTGTCATGTGTATTGAGTTTATTTCTGCTTCCATAGTTATGTATGCTGATATGATTTGATATTGTTCCAATTGTTAAAGAAGAAAAGAAAGACAAATTATTAAGATAACTGATTCACCCCCCCTCTCAATTATCCACAATTGGTATAAGAGCTAAGTTCCTCTAGACAGAGCCTAACAGCTTGAGGAAGATCTGGGAATCTCAATGGATATGTATGGTATGAGGGAACAACTTCAGTCTGCTCTAGATGATCTTGATCAATCTCACTCTGAAGTCAATGAGCTGAGGGAAAGAATGTAGAAATTTGCAAATGAACAATTCATTAAATGGTAGATGCTTTGCATGCAATAGAATGGGACACATGGCTAATCAATGTAGATCAAGAGGATATCAGTCAAATCTACAAAGAAATGTTGTTTGCTACAATTGCAATAGATCTGATCACATTGCCAAATTCTATAGAAGTAAGAATCAGGATAAAAGGGGTCCGGTGCATCATAATCAAAATCAAGACAAAGGAAAAGGAAAAGTGAATGCGGATGAAATTCAAAGGGAGATGAGAAAGATTTGGGTAAAGAGAAGCACTAGAATCTGGTGCTGATATTCCTTCCAGAAACTAAATAAGATGAGCTCTAGCTCAGGGGGAGTCAAGAAGGAAAACAAATTTCCCCAGCCAGATAATTGGTGCCTGAAATTGGCACAAGGAAAGTTGCGGATTAAAGGGTTCTCAGAGAAACATCTAAAGAAGCCTTGGTAAATATATGGAAGATCCGCAAAAGGATTTGAAGAGTCTAATCTTCCAAGATTGATCCGATTTGACAGTTTTCTAGTAAAAGGTGGGTTTTCACAGTTTGGTCCAGTGTGATTCTAAACTGAAACATCTTGATCTGCGAATAAAGGGGATGATTCGAGGAAAGCAGAGACATTGAAATTCATCACTAAAAAGAGCTCTAAGTACATCTCAATGATCCAGAAAAATCTCTCTCATGATAAAGCAATCGGAATAACTTAAGTTGTACATTTATTAGAAAATGAAATTAGGGTTTGCTTAGAGATAAAAGGGTTCATTTGCTCATCATTTGCACATTTGCATTAGTGAAAAAGATAAGAAGAGCTCTGTAAACAAGTTTGCTTCATCTCTCACAAGAATCAATCGCAGAATTCAAGTCGACCAGCGATCTTTTCTGCTCTTTTCGTGAACCCTAGAGGCGTAAAAAGGTACTTTTCGCTCTTATAAATCTCTCTCTAAATCTATTGAAAGATGGCTACTCCGAATGTTGTCAATATCACTGATAGGGCGCGCCCTAAGTTCAAGAAACACCCTTATAAATCTCTAGAAGTAGATCCTTTAGGCGCATTCTCTAGCATTCCGCATGGGGTTTTGCATGTTGAAGACGTTAGGGCATACATTCATGCGATCATTAAGGAATTCAGGGAATCCAAGCTAATGGATATATATCATAAGTAGCTAATAGATGAAGCATTTGAACTCAAACCTCAGTACAAAGGCATCCAGGACAAGCATTTTGGACAGTGCATTCATTTCCCCTATTTTGCAGAAGATGAATGGGTCCGGTATATTCTGAGCAGAGTACATGACAACTTCATATGGTTGATGAGACCATTTAAGATCACAAAGGTTGCCATTCAAATCAGAGATTACTTGCATGGGCTTGGTGATGCCAAGGCACAAAATACAGCACTGTGGGGTTACTTCAAAAACTTCCAAAGCTTGATGCAGGCCACAGAAAGAATCCCCCAATCATTGGTTGAGAAATACAAGGATACAGTGTGCTTTATGGTAGACATTGATCAATGGCTAATGGAGGCAGTGGAGCCAAGGACATTCTGGATCATGCCAATGGGGTATGAAGTAGATGAGAAAATTGTAGAGCTACATGTTCAACACATGCTAAGTCAACCCAAGGATTCTAAGGCAGAAAGGTTTGGAACCTTTCAAGAGCTAAGTGTAAAAGTTCATGTTGAACTAAGACAGCCTGAGATCAAAAGAAAAGTAAGGAGGGAAGTAGAAGAATTTGCCAAGAGGCATGGAATTTCAAAGGAGGCACTTGATGCAAACAGAGAGAAGATTGAAAGGGTAGAAAAAGAAAGGCAAGAAACTGAAAAAGAAAGTGCTCTGGTGCAAGCCCCCTCCCGAACCAGATCCTCCAAGAGCTCTACGTCTGCTACCTGTAAGAGTCAAAAAGCATCAAAACCAGAAGTCAGGACATCCAAAAAGGGAAAGAAGAGAACTAAGACAAAGGCCACAAGGTCTTACATCAGTCAGAAGGATGATGAAGAGACAGAATCTGATGAGGAGATCAAGAAAATGAAGAAGAAGAAATCATCTGGTGAACCCTCTACTGGTCCTAACAAGGAAGAAGAGGCAGAAGAATTTGTTGAAAGGCCCACTCTCTGCATTGATGATATCATTAAATTAGTCACTGTGGATGGGAACCTGAAACCAATGACTAAATTTTATGATGATTATAGTGAAGCTGATCAGAAGATCCTGCAAGAAGCTATAGTCAGGTATCTAAACATCTACAACAAAGCATTCATTGAAATCATCTCCTTGATTCCCAAAATCCTAGAGAAGGATCTTGAAATAAGAAAGAACAATGCCAAGGCAAAGGACCTAGAGATCTGGGAACAGATAGTTATTCAGCTCTATCCCTCCATCACTCCAAAGCAAATGAGCATGATTTTCAAAGATTGCAAAGATGAGTTCCGGAGCAAAGCTAGAATGAATAAGCTTATGCTTGGAGAGACTGATCAGGTGGTTAAAGAGACTGAAGACATCCTCTGGAATGCCTATAAAAGATTCAATATTCCTGTTATAGAGGACATAGATGATGAACCTACTGAGAAAAATGCAGAAGATCCAAAGGAGATAAGTGAGGAAAGAACTATGGATCTGGATTCCTCTTCTCCGGAAGAGGAAGTCCATAAAGAAGTAAATATCTCTCATCTGGATTCCCTAGCAGACTTTGGACCTAAAGAAGAAGAAAGAATAAAGGAGAAAATAAATCAAGAAGAAGAGGTAAAGGGAAGAGAAGAAGATCAAACAAAGAAGACTCCAGGAGACAATTCTGAGGCTGAAGAAGGGAAGAAAACTCTGTCTCTGGCAAGAGACACTGCAGAAGCAGTCAAAGACTTTCTGACAAAAGAAATGACAGGATTAGATGAACTGGAGCTACTTCAAGGACCATTCAACTTTGATTCCCTCTCCCCGGTTCAAACAATGAAGATAGCATTCTTTGCTCAAGCAAAGGTAAAAGTAAAACTGCTGAAGTCTCACATGGAAGACTATGAGCTGATAGAAATTGCATCCGGTGTATTGGAGAAGATCATGCCATCCTTCTAGAAGGATCTTTTGGCCTCCTCATCTGGTAATCTAAAATCTCTTGTAAATTCTGTTAATACACATTTTGATTCCTTAGAGAAGTTAGCTGAAGAAAAGGTTCAGAAGGAGTTTTTGGATAAAAGATTCTTCGAAGTTCAAGGGCTAATAACAAATAATAGGAGAAATCTGGATATTGGAATAAAGAGCCTAGAGAATTCTCTTAAATAGGGTGGAGATCTATACAAATTTTGTCTATCTTGGTCCACCGTAACAACAGACATCACCAAGAAGGTGGAAGAACAAGAGAGCAAATATCAAGTTTATCTCAAAGTTTTGATCCTCTCACCTCTTCCTTAATAAATCAAGAGTGTCAGACTATTGCAGTCATAAATGAAATAAAGAAGCTTGAGAAGGAGAAGAAAAATAGAATAAGCAGGTTAAGTGAACTTAGAGGGATAATTATCCCTAAATTAGAGGCCATGCATGAGGCCCTAACTGATGCTCAAACTACAGCCCGGACTAGTGATCCAACAAATCTAAAGAGGGCAGAGGGTTTTGCATTCCTGATGAGTGGTCACATCTCAATTTTGAACAGGATGAAGCTGAGTTGGGCAACAAAATTTGTCCAGTTGAAGACAACTTTTGCAGATATACTTCAGTATATGTAAGTATAACATGTATATATACTTATGCGGCTAAGTATAGTTGGATTTTTGGGAATTTTGGTGTGCGGATTATACCCTTTTCCATTGATGTCAAAGGGGGACTGAGTAGCAGTGAAAAATGTTGAATCTAGCTAAGGGGGAGCTCCGGTAAAATGTACATTAGAACAGAGCATCAGCCAAGGGGGAGTATAGTGTGACAGTCATTTTTCACTAAGTGTTGCCATCAATGCCAAAGGGGGAGATTGTTGGCAAGAGACACTGTGTGGCTTCATGGGTGTTGTCATTGATGGCAACAAAGACCATCCCACACATCCGCAGGACATGGTGTGTCTATACCAGAAGTCAGATTAAAGAGTATTTTAGTCCGGTGACCAAGAACATAGCATGTAGCAAGGTCTGACAATCAGGTCCAGATCTCTCAGAGGATGTATCTCTGTAAAGTGTGGACTTGGGGAAGTCAAGAGGAGTACCTTGACTAATAGATTCCAGGGATTGAGCCTCTAGTGATGAAAGAGTGAAGAGATATGAGCACCTAAGTATTGGGTTCCTATTTGGTAGAGTAGACAGAGGAAGAACTGACCGACAGAGCATCAGACCTTAATCCGGATGAGATATTGATGGTGATCAAGGTTCTTAAGGTATCATTCATGATTGACTGACATGATTGATGACTTCTATAACTATCCTTTTGATACACATCACTTAGTAAGCATGGATTCAGCCGATAGACCAGAGTTTGGAAATATCTTAAGTTTTCTGGATGCCAACTAGAAAGATGATTGAAATCATTGATGCAGATATATATACCAGATTGATTTTGGTATGAAGGTGTGAGTGGTGTGTTGTATGTTGCGAAGAAAAGCAAAGAACAGTGTGGAAATAGAGATAGAGGTTTGGTATGTGACATAACAGCAGCACTAAGGTAGAGGAAGAATGAAGTGCAGTAGATCAGTATATTGAGCTTAACCGGAACTGAACCTAAGCATATGTGGATGCTTCTCATCATTTCAAGTATCTAGTTTCCTTCTATAAACTATTGTAGGCAGTGAGCCCTAATTGGCAAGTGCCATTTTGTACTACCTTATTCTTTTAACAGAGAATATAATCTTGGGTTAATCACCCCATGGTTTTTTCCCTTAATAGGGTTTTCCACGTCAAAAATATTGTCATGTGTATTGAGTTTATTTTTGCTTCCATGGTTATGTATGCTGATATGATTTGATATTGCTCCAATTGTTAAAGAAGGAAAGAAAGACAAATTATTAAGATAACTGATTCACCCCCCCTCTCAGTTATCAACATTTAGCTAGTCTACAACAGATTATGAGTAAGTGGATGCCAAGGAATGCCACTTAAAATAAATGGTTAAGGCAGCCAAGTTTGATCCAAACAAGCCCCCTAGATTGCAAGGTGTATCAGAAACCATGGGAATTTTGCATGATGTTGCCTCCTACATAATGAAATTAGAGAAGCAATTAAAGGAGAAGGTGACATCTTTTGATCAAATGAAGATGAAGGTATTGTCCAACTTCAAAGATGATCAGGGTCAAGCCAAAACATTGGACCAATGGAAAGTAGAATTCAATGTTGTGGGTTCTAAGGTGGTTGCTCTGGTATGTGTTGATGGTGAGTTACAAACAAGTTCCTTGAATTCAATTTTGGATGAGCTCATTTCATTGGAGAAGCTCTATGACCATATTGGCAAAGAGTCAAAGGCAATTTTGGATGCTTAGTATTTTAGTTACAATGAGAATGTGGTCAAAGTTTTAGAATTCTAATGGCTGGAAGATAAGGAGTATGGAGGTTGGGAGGAGAAGTACGAAGGTGATTGATGCTAGTTAGCTTTCAATCGATCATCAGTTTTCAAAGATGACCTATTTTTGGCAGCTTTCAAGTGGTACTACATTTTTGGCCTATGCAAATGGATCAAGCATCATTATTGGAGGATTATGTCAGCAAACATGTGATTGTAATTGAATTGTAATATCAAATATTGAATGAGCACAAGCTCCAAATCCATTTTTGTGATGTAATTGTCAAATTTTCTAAAAATAGTTATTGGGGGCTAAGTTGGCATACTTTTTTTACTTTTCCTATATAAAGGGAAATTCATACTATGCATTGTAATCTAGAATCTAAACTGTAATAGCAGATTAGTAGAAGAGAATACTCTGAATATCTATTGTAGAGCCTTGTGATTTTGATAGATTCCAATAAGAAAGGAGTACCAAGAAATCCTTAACTTCTTTAGTTATTATGTCCTCCTCAGGTTCCAAGAAACCTAAGACCTTCCTTACAAAATGCTCCTCAAAAACAACATAACTAGCATCCTTAAAATGCATGTCAAGCATGCAAGTCCACATTTGCACTGGCATCATGTTGCTTTGTTCATTTGTCATCCTCACATGTAAATCTTTATGCCAATGGCCTAACAAAGAGAATAGGATCATGTGGCACATCAAAGAATACCATGTGAATTCCACATGGGGACCTACAATATACAGGTTCTTTTTTATTGTCGCCATCTGCTTATGCATTTTCTCAGCCAAGTAACCCACATAGTCATATGGATGTCTGGTTCCAAGATCTTAAATGTAAATTGCCATCATCATCAAGGATACTAGCATTCTGTCAGCTGCATCCATCCCAAGCACATGGCATAAACTATGGTAAGTTCTGAAAAAATAATCCATGAACAATTTACAATGTAAGGGCTCCTCTTCTCTGTCAAATTTTTTTACTAGGCCTCCATCAACTCCCCTTGGTCTATGCTTGGCTAGATTGAATGATCTATAGGCATATCTGACAATCTTATACTTTTCTCTAAAGGTATTCTGGTCAATGGGCATACGGGCAGGAGGGTCTAAATTAAACACAGTTGAAATATAGGCTTTTGTGAATCTAATTATCACAGAACCATTTCCAGACAGAACAAACCTAGTTTTGGGGTCATATCTACTTGCAATTGCTCTGACCAGGTCTAGATTGACAAAGACATTGGAGCAAATAAACTTGGCCAAATCAAGCTTCCAGGCATGGCAAATAGGGGCTATATAGTCTTCTATGTTATGCTAATGCTCAAATAGGCTCCACGTCGATATAGGTATCCTAGCATCTCTATAGTTCACACACAGGTCATAGATTTTATCATTTTTTCTTACTTCTCCTAGCCTTGTTGCAGCTTTCCTCAATGACCTAGGACAATAGATCATGATGTCTTTATCGAGACTACGTTTTGAGGTGGAAGGTTGACTAGACTAACTCATCCTTCTAAACTATGTTTATGCAATTAACCTAGGGCTTCTACAACTATAAATTACTTTGTACCACTTTGAAATGAACGAATAGCTAAATTGTTGAGACACAGAGGAACAAAAGCCACTTAGTGGTTTTTAATGCTAACAGAGGCTTGGAATCACATCAACTTGCTCGTTTCAAAGATCCTTTCATTGGGAATGCAATTGTGCTCTCAAAAATGACAAAGAATGCCCTAAAGTATGCCCTTATAATGCTAGATTTCTTGCCATTTTCTGTATTAATGGTGGTCGTGATGGCCATTACTCAGTTCATGTTGCCGACACTTGAAAATCCTCATTGATAGAAAATTTGAAATGGGGTCGTTGATCCTTTGATCCTTTCCTTATGTTCTTCAATCAACAACTGAGATCAAGTGACTAGATTTGAAAATCTTCATCACTACCTTTGAAAAGTCCTTGACCAATCAGAATAGGTCGAATCAGCTGTACCCTCTCTGTAGATCACATCACCTTTTTGTCCGGACCAGACACGTGGGGCCTCACAACTAGAAATGGCCCACCACTTACCTGCCATGTGATGGTGCGATTCAGCCCCCATGCGCCCACCTTCCACTTGCTTTTCAACTCTTTAATAGAGGAGTGCCTCGTGTCACCATCTCACAACAACGTAGTGAATATTCCCCTCAGAGAGATACCTCTGGGATGGAGCACAGCCATTGGATCAAAAGTTCTTCCATGGACCACGATCATATCGATAGCTGGCAAAAAATAATTGGCAAAGGCAAGACTCCTAATGGAATACTACGTAAGCATAAAATCTTGGACAGGCGTCAACCTATTGTAGCCATGCAGTAGGGTGGTGATGTCATCAAAGATGCCTTGAGACACTGTGATTTTTACCCTTCATTAAACGTTAGGACTTACAGGAAGACCTAGGATATTTGATTTAGTTTTTCATGGCCGTTGGCGGTAAGACTTAGAACGTGGGGCTAGTCACCTAACAGATACAGAGGCTTAAGGTTATGACTTAAGGGACTGAAAATCTACTACAAATGGTCAACACAGAAATAGAATGCATGTAGTTCACGTGCCTTGTCTATGCTTCCATACTTTCCATAAATGTCTACAAGCGCAACTTTGCAAATACAATACATGTGACAAAATTCCTATATCATTTATGCTTTGATGGTTGTCCACACCATGTTCTCTAGATCCCATTATAGCATAGGCAAGGAGGAAGTTGGTTAATGTTGTGCAATTTAGTTTTAGATGTGCCAAAATTTACGTAAATGGTTGAAATTTATTTTTGTGCATTTTCTCGAGAGTTTTTAAAGCCTTATGAAAAATCCATTTCGTGCATATCTTGCAATCATTGCATTCCATGAGACAACATTTCTTTGAGGCAACGTGTCAAACAGTTCATGTTTGTTATATATGCTTCCACACAAGTTGCATACATGTCTTGCAGGGTGCTTACAACAACGACATTTGATAAAATTCCTATATCCTTTATGCTTTGATGGATGTCTATACCGTGCTCCAAACATACCATTTCTAAGGTTTTGGAATTTGGCTTTACACTTGCCAATTGCATTTTCTTGGAACTTTCTAAAGGATTATTAGTAAATCTATTTTGTTCATATCTTGCAATCATTGTATTCCATGAGACGACATTTCTTTGAGGCATCATGCCAAACAATTCACGTGACTTGTCTATGCTTCCACACTTTGCATACATGTCTCTGAGGGTAGTTGCAACTACAACATCTAACAAAATTCCCATATGTTTTATCCTTTTGATGGATGTCCATTTTGGCATAGGCAAGGAGGATACTGGCTAAGGTTGTGGAATTTTGCTTTACACCCACCAATTGCATTTGCTTGAAAGTTTCTAATGCCTTATAAAAAATCCATTTTGTTCATATCTTGCAATCATTGCATTCAATAAGGTGACATTTCTTTGGGGCATCATGCCAAACAGTTCACGTGCCTTGTCTATGCTTCCACACCTTGCATACATGTCTACAAGGGTGATGCAGTAGGTAAGTAGGACGACTCAACACCATGGAAACATATTTCACAACAATGGGCTACGACCCCAAACCCTTTTTCAACTAGACATGAACTCAATCAAGACTACAAACCCAACACTTGGTTCAAAACCTAAATCTCTGCAAACCAACTCATGAAACACCCTTGAAATTATGAATGTGACATAAAAAGACCATTCATGGTCACCAAGAACATAAACTTTGCATATAGGTTATTCTTCCTCATAAACTGCCCTTACAAGCTAGTAGCCCTCCAAAAAACTAATTTTTGGAACATAACTTACTAATCCATGACCTCTAACACAAAGGAGGACAGATTAGGATACCCATTTGGATGTTTTACAACATATCTCAAATTCACCGTGTGTTGTTTTGGAACATTCCCTTCAAAAATGGACTGGTAATTTGTATATGAGGCCTAATTAGCCTACTTTTACAAAGCATCAACTACTATTCTTGACCCCTAAACTAAAAATTGCACTCCATAGGTTGAGTTAGGTCCTATACGGACTTAATCACTCATTAGAATAATTATTCACGACCCTTCTTTAACCATTTTTCAAAACCCTCATCACTGCACTGTCAAATATACCAAAAACACACAGGCTACCTGCCTAGGGCATCATTAATTTAATTGAAAACAACCTTGGTCACTCCTACAAGTCACATAATATGCAACTACACTCTCTAAGCTTTCAATCCATCCAATTTACAAGAATTTATAACAGTGGAAATGATAGAAATCATTAAATTTGTATACAAACCCTCATAGCCACGGGTTACAGACCCAATCATGGAAAAATTTCAAAAAATCACTTGATTCTCCACCAAAATCAATGGGACTGGTCTCATTTGAAAGATAACTCATATTCCTAAACATTCCAATAGGTTTTATATGGTTAAAACTTCATACGTGGTTGTACCAACCTCTGCAATAGCAAGAAATCAGAAAATTTCTGGAAATGTTAATAATTTTATTGATTTTCCATGTGTACAATGTCTTCCATCCGACCACCACACTTTCCAACAATGGATCAAGGCTATTTATTCCTTTTCACATCTTCCCCAATGTTTACAAACTACTTTTCTAGCTTCCCAACTGACTTGATCCTTCATCTTCCTTATTTTTTGTAATTTTGCACTTTTGCCATATTGACAAGTTTTTTTGACAACATATACAACTTGTTCAAAAAATTACATATTTGGCCTTTTGACATGACAAATGGCCCTCATAGGCCTTATTACATCAAAATGGATGTACAAACACTAATTTAAACAACTATGACAACTATTAGCCATTTGGTTGCAAGAAAAGTTGCTTGACAACTTTTCTTGCAACTTGACAACTTTTGCAGCCTATGACCTCCTAAACTCGAATGACCCTTATTACATCAAGAGTGGTCTAGTATGACCTTATTACAATTCCAAAATGACTCAACACATCAAAATTCATCATTTGATCATGTTCATGAAATAGGCTAGGTGTCCCTGCACCAAAGGGCAGCTGCAATTACAGCATGCGACAAATTTCCTATATCCTTTATGCTTTGATGGATGTCGATAAGTCATTCCAAACATTCTATATTGGTGTACAGATAGGGAGGATGTTGGAAAAGGTTGTGGAATTTGGCTTTACACGTGCCAACTGCATTTACTTGAAAGTTTCTAAAGTCTTTTCAACAAATCCATTTCGTGCATATCTTGCAATCATTGCATTCCATGAGACAACATTTCTTTGAGGCATCATATCAAACAGTTCATGTTCGTCCAGTATATGCTTCCACACTTTGCATACATGTCTTGCAAGGTACTTACAACTACAACATTTGACAAATTCCTATATGCTTTATGCTTTGATGGATGTCTATACTGTGTTCCAAACATACCATTTTGAAGGTTTTAGAATTTGGCTTTACACCCGCCAATTTGGTGTAGGGGCACCAAATTCTTTTTTTTTTGCAAGTTTGGTCAAATGAGGTCTAATGATAGGTTTTTTCTGGGTGTTTTTAGTTTATTTGGTCTAATAAGGTCATAATAGACCATGTGCAAGGTCAATAGAGTCATTTTGAGTTCATTTTACAAAAGTTGTCAACATGTATACAATGGATATACCTACACATGCATGGATACAATGGTCAATGATGATAGAAAAATATGTTAAAACTAAAAATAGATGATCACATGGATCTTTTACTTGATTTATTAGCCTTATATGTTATTGCTACACCATTTTCAAGGTCTTGGTTGGCTGGATTAATAAGAGGAAACCATGGAAAGGCCTTGAAAATATTTGAGTGATGCAAGAAATAGAAGCTATGATGTAGAATAATGGATGTACAAATCTCTCCCAACTCAAGATCAGCTTTGTTACAACATCATATTATTGTTTTATGCATGAGGAAGGATAAAATGGGTGTAGCCCTTAAGATCCCTAAGATAGAAAAACTGCCAAACTTTGACAAAGGTTTTCTCAGAATTCATGGAAGCTGGGAACATTCTATTTGGACCTACAGGTGCATGTGGGGTCCATCCACAATAACCTCTCTCAATTTCATTCAACTCCAATCCATTTGACCGTGTCGAAATCAAACTCATTTTTGCAAAATGCTTCAGTTTCATGCAGTGGAAAGGTGCTAGGAGTGACATTTTGCATTCCATAGCTCGTGGGGCCGAACAGACTTTGCCAACATGTCAGGGTGGGTGGGTAAATGCCAGGGGAGGTCTTGCTTCATGTGCCAAGTGTCGCAGTCGTTCAAGGTAGCAGGCTACTGGCAAAGTCCCTTAAGATCCTTAAGACGAAAAACTACCAAACTTTGATGGAGCAGTTCTTGGAATTCATGGTAGCTGGGAATGTTCTATTTGGACCTACAGGTGCACGTCAGGTCCGTCCACATTAACCTCTCTCAGTTTTGTTCAACTCTAATATATTTGACCGTGTTAGAATCAAATGCATTCTTGCAAAATGCTTCAGTTTCATGCAGTGGAAAGGTGCTAGGAGTGACATTTTACATTCCATAGCTCGTGGGGCCGAACAGACTTTGCCAATGTGTCAGGGTGGGTGAGTAAATGACAAGTGAGGTCTCGTTTCATGTGCCAAGTGCCCCAGTCATTCGAGGCAGCAGGCTACCGGTAAAGTCCCTTAAGATCCCTAAGACAAAAAAAATTGTCAAACTTTGACGAAGCTGTTCTTAGAATTCGTGGTAGCTAGGACTGTTTTGTTTGGACCTACAGGTGCATGTGGGGTCTGTCTACAATAACCTCTCTCCGTTTCGGTCAACTCTAGTCCGTCTATGAAACTGAGAGAGGTTATTGTAGACAGACCCCACATGCACCTGTAGGTCCAAATGAAACATTGCCAGTTGCCACGAATTTTGAGAACTGCCCCATCAAAGTTTGGCAATTTTTTTGTCGTAGGGATCTTAAGGGACTTTGCCGGTAGCCTGCTACCCCGAATGACTGTGGCACTTGGCACACGAAACGAGACCTCCCCTGGCATTTACCTACCCACTCTGATGCGTTGGTAAAGTCCGTTTGGCCCCACGAGCTATGGAATGCAAAATGTCACTCCTAGCACCTTTCCACTGCATGAAACTGAAGCATTTTGCAAGAATGCATTTAATTTTAGCATGGTCAAATGGACTAGAGTTGACCAAAACTAAGAGAGGTTATTGTGGATAGACCCCACATGCACCTGTAGGTCTAAACAAAACATTCCCAGATGCCACAAATTCCAAGAACTGCTCCGTCAAAGTTTGGCAGTTTTTTCGTCTTAGGGATCTTAAGGGACTTTGCCGGTAGCCTGCTGTCCCGAATGACTGGGGTGCTTGGCACATGAAATGAGACCTCCCTTAGCATTTACCCGCTCACCCCGACGCATTGGCGAAGTCCATTCGGCCCCATGAGTTATGGAATGCAAAATGTCACTCCTAGCACCTTTCCACTGCATGAAACTGAAGCATTTTGCATGAATGTGTTTGATTCTGACACGGTCAAATATACTAGAGTTGAACGAAACTGAGAGAGGTTATTGTGGACGGACCCCACGTGCACCTACAGGTCCAAAAAGAACATTCCCAGCTACCACAAATTCCAATAACTACTCCGTCAAAGTTTGGCAATTTTTTCGTCTTAGGGATCTTAAGGGACTTTGTCAGTAGCTTGCTGCCCTGAACGATTGTGATGCTTGGTACATGAAACGATACCTCCCCTGGCATTTACCCACCCACCCTGACGCATTGGCAAATTTTGTTTGGCCCCATGAGCTATGGAATGCAAAATGTCACTCCTAGCACCTTTCCATTGCATGAAACTAAAGCATTTTGCAAGAATGTGTTTGATTTCAGCACAGTCAAATGGAATGGAGTTGAATGAAACTGAGAGAGGTTATTGTGGACAGGCCCCATATGCACCTATAGGTCCAAATAGAATGTTCCCATCTGTCATGAATTCTGAGAAAACCTCTATCAAAGTTTGGTAGTTTTTCTATCTTAGGAATCTTAAGGGCTACACCCATTTTATCCTTCCTCATGCATAAAACAATAATATGATGTTGTAACAAGGTTGATCTTGAGTTGGGAGAGATTTTTACATCCATTATTCTACATCATAGCTTCTATTTCTTGCATCACTCAAATATTTTGAAGGCCTTTCCATGGTTTCCTCTTACTAATACACCATATTTTGTGATCAACATCAACATCACGAGGACACTAAAGAAATCCTTGACACATGAAGACACTGAGAACACTGAAGACATGGAGGACAAAGAAGCATGAAGACATGAACAAACTCCTTTCATGAGGAAGAACCACAACCCAATCCAACTCCTGAAAGCATGACATGTTATGATGAAGAACCACAACCAAATCCAATGATCCAATGGCATGGACCAATGACATAAGCAACTATGTCCTACTATTGTAACATGATAAACATGAATGTTATGAACTAACATCCAAACCCTGTGACATCAATCTTGATATGACATGAGTGAAACACGAGTGAACAGGATTAAGACCAATTAGGATCAACTTCATCCATTACTTAGATCTAACCCATGTTAATACAAGCTCATGCAACTCCACCTGTTAATACAATCAAACAATATGCACATTACTATAACAAAATGTACATGAAATATATAACATCACATATGTAATCGATCACTTACCGTCATCTGATGATCACTTTCCATCATCTTTTCTCAAGCTTCTTTGTCCATAGTTGGACGGACTGGAGTTGTGGCCTCCTGCAAGAAGCATCAAAAAGCAAAATTGACTAAACATAAATATACTGGAGGGAAGCAATTCATCCTACTATTTATATACAAAATAAAGTACAAGTAACCATCTAGGAAAGTTTTATGCATACTTACAATTCAATCCAACGAACCATCTGGGTCTTCTCTACTCTTTATTGTGTCAAGTATTGCCTCATGGTCAGAGTCACGCACCTTCCACAAGGTCTTGTTCAAAGGTCTACCTCGATATTGTATCAAATGAACATTGGTTGCCACGACAAGGTTGGAGTAATGAAGAATCTTTCGATGTGTGTCAAAGTCCTCAAACAACCAAACATTAACACTCTTATGTGGGTAGCTTCTAAGCCATGTTCCAGTAACAACCACTGAGCCTGTAGGGTATTCGATGTTTTCTCCATCTGTAACTGGGGCCTCCAATTTCTTTTTGGCCTCAACACAACAACACAAGTAATAATATGTTCCCTCTTCGTTATCTTCATCTGCAATAACTGCATAAACATGCCCTACAATGATATGTGCAGCAAATTAGATGAAATTAGTCAACATTACAAAAATACTACAAAGTTTAAGATAACATTAGGAATTTCAAATTTAACTATGCAAGTAGATATATTACCTGGTTGAACTAGATCTGATATGTGGTCAAAGTCAACTAAGGATTCCATCTGTGTCAGTTTCAATGCCGTCGGGGGTCGATACGTGTCAAGTGGGCTAAGATAACATAACTATCATTCATCAACCCACTCCTATGACTCGCATTCATTCTAGGCTTGAATTGTACACGAAGAACAAAAGCACGCCATCCTCTGCATATGGATACTCCATGAACCTGCAATTGAGCTTCTGAAAGAGTGTAGCTCACTTGATCTTGTCAATGTACAACAGTCCTCATATGGTGCAATGTTAGTATTATCTATCAACCAAAAAAATCTACGAACTGAAGACTTACCTTCATTACCTAAACCCATCGAAACATTACACCACTCGATGATTGATTTTGCATCTATCAACCTTGCATTGTCTTTATACTTTAACTCTTCTCGTGCTATGGCTCTTTTGATATAGGCTCCTGCACCATCATGCTCCCCCTTTCCATGCCGGGCCTCACAAAAGTTCCACATATGCTGAACACCTATAATATTATGCCTCCTACTCAACCAATAGAAATTCCACGAGTTCTTGAATTGTGATGCACAATTATCCGACCATATGATATGTTGACTAAACGATATGCCCCTTCTAGCCAAATCATTGTAGAACACCTGAAAGCAACCTTGCATGAACTCCGTGGAATACGTGCGATCACCACTTATATAAAAATGATACTCCCTTATGATCTTTCTATCATCCTCTATACTATCATTCACATGAATGAATGCGATGTGCACAAATATAGAAACCTGTGTCGAGTTGTAATATTGGGATTGCACCTCACACTATGGATGTAGACTGTAGTTCTCTGCAAAGTCGACAACTGAAATAATGCTACCAACTGGAAATGTGTCCTTGCATAACTTGAATTGCATGTCCAACAATCAAGCTCTATGTGCATGTCTTACATACTCATACACTATACTATCACGAAATATAGACATAAACTGATACACTAGAATTTTTTGAATAACATATTCACACCTCTTTACTTCTTTACCATTTTTTGTATTGTATGCCACTATTTTATACTTGTCAAACTATACTAGTTCGTTTCCAACCGCATGTGTTCTTTCCATATGTTCACATATTTGCATACATTGCAAGCCACCACAATTCTGACATATGCCATCCAAGCATAATTTCTTGTACAATATTTGACCTTCCTCTCTATCACATAAAATTATTGATATGAAGTCTCTTGAAGTAGTTGGTGGGGCACATATGTCACAATCCTACAAAACATTGTTAGTATGGAAATCTAAACATATAGACCGATAAACATCAAAATGGTTAGAAAATTTAATATGTAATCTATAACAACAAGTAGTGTGTGTGTAATTTATTTTGACAAAGAAAGGTTTTAGCATTTCAAAATATCTTTGAGAAATTTTAATTTGAGGATAAGTTTCTCTAGAAATTTACCAAAAAATTGTGTTTGAGTCATACCCAAAAAATGCTTTGGATGTGTCTCACGGTTTCAACTACCAATTCTCCTTCTTACCACATCCCTTTGATTCAGAGATACCCTTTTGTAATTCTTCCAAAAGTCTTCAATTAGTGATCTCAAAGCTTCGACAACAACTTGTCTTTCCATGGGAGTCTCCCAGAGAATGCCCACAATTCATTAGTGTTTGGATCCTCAACTCTTTGACATCTTCCAACCGCTCACATTAGAGTTTTTCTATTTATTTTCAATGCTTGACTTGTCTTTCTAATGAGGTGAGCTTTTTTTGTTTGTTGGCTTACAATTGCCGATGTAATGCCACGTCATGTGACATTACTATCCTTGGTGTGTGAGGTGGAACCCACACTCTCATACGCACTCATTAGATTCTTGACAATTGATTTTTCACTTGAGGCATTCGATGTTCTTAGGCCAAGAATCTTCATAGTGGGCCTAAATTTCAAATTTCTCATTAATTCAACAAACAGTTGACATCTTCCAGTTACCTCCTTTCTTGCTTGGAAACAATGTAATTTCTAACTAGGCATCACCCCAATTTTAATATAATGCCTCCCCTGCTCCTGAGATCACATGAACACAACACCTACACCTTAGAGGAGTCATTCCACTAGGTTACAGAGGTTTACAGTGGGTGGAATGACACATGTCTTCATTTTGTTACTTTCAAACTTAAACCCTGTAACATTATATGACAACATTACAAAATATGACATATTTTACAATAATGAACCTACATGACTCAAATTACATACTAGATGGTCTATTATGACCTTTTGATATCTAGACTCAACTTATATTTACACATTTGACTCATATTCTTGTTGACTGCCTGCAAACCCTATTTTTGAGGGTTTAAATGCAAGAAAGTGGTTTGTGACTCTTTTCCACCAATGTGAACACTTGACAATTTGTGGATTGGATTTAGAAAGGATGTATTTCTTGTTTACAAGTTTGCAAAATGCAGAGGTGTGAATTTGTTGTATGTGTGATGATACCCTAGGCTAGCAGAGCTATTGTTTTGAGCAAATTAGAGGTACAGAGATAGGGTTTGATTGGAAAAATAGTTAGAGGATCATTCCAAGTGATTGATTAAGCATGTATAGATATAATTGAATGTGTTTGAGGCATCAGCAAAGCAAAATAGGCTTGGGAACATAGACTTTCTATAAACCCTCATGATACAAGCATGGAATTGGCATTAATAAGGGTTTTGTAGTTTAGGGGTTTTGTAGTGTTTCCCATTGACAAAAGTGGTGGATTTGGACCATTTGAGGTCTGTATTGAACATTGGAATTTAGTTTGGAAGTTTGGTACAAGGATTTTGTGGAGTTGCTTTGGAAAATAGGGCTAATTGCCCCTTTCTTGGAAACGAAACAATCAGTTTTTGGGGCTTGTGTTGTAAAGTGACCTATACCTATTTTAGGATGTCTTAGATGAGCTTAAAGGGTATCCAAAAGTGTCAACAGTTTTTGTTTTCAGTGCCTACCCTGAGAGAAAAGTTTTGACAGTCCATTTTGGAGGGCTACTAGCATTAGGACAGTCAAAGAAAGAAGGACCTATGGTAGAAGCATTTAAGTTGCATGAGGGGTGTTGATACATTGAATTAGTCTACATTAAATTGGAAAAGGTTTGCCAAGTGATAAACAAAGCAATAAGTTGTTGGTTCTTCATTTGATGATATGTTTGTCATGTTGCCATTGAGTCATGGAGCCAGTCATGAGCCCATTGTTGTGAAATATGCCTCCTTTGAATTGTGTTGAACCCCTGCATTGCATCACTTTTGGGTCTATTTTCATGAACTCCACCCTTCTTCTACATTATTTATGACTTCATGTATTTGCGTGTATAGTCCATGACTTTGTATGTTCAAGTGTATACTCCATGACTTTGTAATTTTATTGTATACTTGGTGCCTTTTGTGATTGGGAAAAAGGTGTGAAGAATCTATATGAAGGTCTTTTAGACCTGCTCAAGGAGTTTTGAAGCTTTCTTGACCATTATTTGACAAAGTGTGATGACTATCCTAAATGATTGTGCATGATAGTGTTGGGGCAGCAATTGGAAGTTCATCAAATCTAAGTCTAAAAGTGTTGTTTGTGCATCATTTATGACTTCATGTATTTGAGTGTATACTCCATGACTTTGTATGTTCAAGTGTATACTACATGACTTATATGTGTGTTCAAATGCATACTCCATGACTTATGTATGTTCAAGTTATCTTGATATGAGGTGTCTTATTCAGAAGTTTGTAAAACCTTGTTATTCATTCTGACTGTGCTATTCATTGTCATTATAAAATTTCTAATTATCATTATCTTATTCATCATGCTTGTAGAAATCATCATTAATTCAACAAACATTAGATTCTTGACAATTGATTTTTCACTTGAGGCATTCGATGTTCTTAGGCCAAGAATCTTCATAGTGGGCCTAAATTTCAAATTTCTCATTAATTCAACAAACAGTTGACATCTTCCAGTTTCATTTAAATTCTCAAAGAATAATTTCCATATCTTATTCACATATCTTTGGCAAGTACGCATGGGAATCTTATCCTACATGGGCTCCAATACATTCTCATCAATATCAATTAGAAACTTAGGCTTCCTATGCAAAATTCTAGGAGGCGTTTTAGTTGGTAAAATAGACTAAACATTAGGAATTTATTCAATATTTACTTGAGATGGGATAGATGACGTACCTTCAATTAGAGGTGAAAAGGTTGAAAATGACATACCTTCAACTTGAGAAGAAAATGCAAATGTACCTTCTACTTCACCTATGAAAGATGGAGTGTCTTCAATTGGAGAAGATAATGATGGTGTTCCTTCAACTTGGCCTATGGACGATGGAGTGCCTCCAACTTGGAGATTCACTTTCCTCATTGCACAGAGATTTTGCATTCATTCCCTTTGTGCCACCAATTTCATCTCTCTCTTAGCTTCGTTAGACGTGTCATGTTCCTCTTCAATTCGCAATGGTGGAATGTCTTCTTGTATAGTTAACAATTTCCTACTTTCCTGAATTCGCCTCATTCTTTCTCTTTTCCTCTCATTCTCAACTTCACGCTCTTTTGGTGTTAGAGTCTTTGCTCATTTCCTCAACATGATGATGATTTCTACAAGCATGATGAATAAGATAATGATAATTAGAAATTTTATAATGACAATGAATAGCACAGTCAGAATGAATAACAAGGTTTTACAAACTTCTGAATAAGACACCTCATATCAAGATAACTTGAACATACATAAGTCATGGAGTATGCATTTGAACACACATATAAGTCATGTAGTATACACTTGAACATACAAAGTCATGGAGTATACACTCAAATACATGAAGTCATAAATGATGCACAAACAACACTTTTAGACTTAGATTTGATGAACTTCCAATTGCTGCCCCAACACTATCATGCACAATCATTTAGGATAGTCATCACACTTTGTCAAATAATGGTCAAGAAAGCTTCAAAACTCCTTGAGCAGGTCTAAAAGACCTTCATATAGATTCTTCACACCTTTTTCCCAATCACAAAAGGCACCAAGTATACAATAAAATTACAAAGTCATGGAGTATACACTTGAACATACAAAGTCATGGACTATACACGCAAATACATGAAGTCATAAATAATGTAGAAGAAGGGTGGAGTTCATGAAAATAGACCCAAAAGTGATGCAATGCAGGGGTTCAACACAATTCAAAGGAGGCATATTTCACAACAATGGGCTCATGACTGGCTCCATGACTCAATGGCAACATGACAAACATATCATCAAATGAAAAACCAACAACTTATTGCTTTGTTTATCACTTGGCAAACCTTTTCCAATTTAATGTAGACTAATTCAATGTATCAACACCCCTCATGCAACTTAAATGCTTCTACCATAGGTCCTTCTTTCTTTGACTGTCCTAATGCTAGTAGCCCTCCAAAATGGACTGTCAAAACTTTTCTCTCAGGGTAGGCACTGAAAACAAAAACTGTTGACACTTTTGGATACCCTTTAAGCTCATCTAAGACATCCTAAAATAGGTATAGGTCACTTTACAACACAAGCCCCAAAAACTGATTGTTTCGTTTCCAAGAAAGGGGCAATTAGCCCTATTTTCCAAAGCAACTCCACAAAATCCTTGTACCAAACTTCCAAACTAAATTCCAATGTTCAATACAGACCTCAAATGGTCCAAATCCACCACTTTTGTCAATGGGAAACACTACAAAACCCCTAAACTACAAAACCCTTATTAATGCCAATTCCATGCTTGTATCATGAGGGTTTATAGAAAGTCTATGTTCCCAAGCCTATTTTGCTTTGCTGATGCCTCAAACACATTCAATTATATCTATACATGCTTAATCAATCACTTGGAATGATCCTCTAACTATTTTTCCAATCAAACCCTATCTCTGTACCTCTAATTTGCTCAAAACAATAGCTCTGCTAGCCTAGGGTATCATCACACATACAACAAATTCACACCTCTGCATTTTGCAAACTTGTAAACAAGAAATACATCCTTTCTAAATCCAATCCACAAATTGTCAAGTGTTCACATTGGTGGAAAAGAGTCACAAACCACTTTCTTGCATTTAAACCCTCAAAAATAGGGTTTGCAGGCAGTCAACAAGAATATGAGTCAAATGTGTAAATATAAGTTGAGTCTAGATATCAAAAGGTCATAATAGACCATCTAGTATGTAATTTGAGTCATGTAGGTTCATTATTGTAAAATATGTCATATTTTGTAATGTTGTCATATAATGTTACAGGGTTTAAGTTTGAAAGTAACAAAATGAAGACATGTGTCATTCCACCCACTGTAAACCTCTGTAACCTAGTGGAATGACTCCTCTAAGGTGTAGGTGTTGTGTTCATGTGATCTCAGGAGCAGGGGAGGCATTATATTAAAATTGGGGTGATGCTTAGTTAGAAATTACATTGTTTCCAAGCAAGAAAGGAGGTGTAATGTTTAGTTTTGGTCAAAACTGAATGTGGGTGGCCATATTATGGTTTATTAAGCATGTGCAGACATTATGCAAGGTGACTAAGTGGAGTGATTTGAGGTTTGGGTGTATGATTTTCAATAAACCCCCCCAACAAGCATAGAATGAGGGTTTTGAGGTTAGGGTACTTGGTGGAGTCTTCTATTGCCAAAGGTTGGTGATTTAGGCCTTTTGAAGTCTACCTAGTGGATTGGGATTGATTTTGTGAGTTGGGAGAAAGATTTGAGAGGTGTTTCTTTGTAAAAGTGGCCTAATTAGGCCTAGGAAAAATAGAGGACAGTCTTCTAACCCTTGAAGAATGCTCTAAAATCCTTTGTATACACTTGAATACAATGGAATACACAATCACAAAATGCACCAAGTATACAATGGGATACACAAAGTCATGGAGTATACACTCGAATACATAGTCATGATATACACTTGAATACAGGTCATAGAGTATACACTTGAATACAAATACAAAGTCATATAGTATACACTTGAATACCTAATCATGAAGTATACACCTGAATGGAAAGAGGACATTTAGGGCAGAAATTTAATACACTTGAATTATGGACTATGAATCTTATGAAGGAGAAAGTTGGGAAGGTTTCCAAAAGACTCTATTACTATGATAGTCATAGTGGACTGATGTACATAAATAGTTTTATGCAATAAAGACTATCATGAGTATTTCCACAAAGGAAAATAGGGTTGCCAAGAGACTTCAAAACTATTTGAAGGCCATTGTTTGGACTCTTATATGAGTATTAAATCATTATTTTAGGTTTGGAAATCATGAATTGTATGGTTAATTTTTTACATGTATATGAGTTGTATGGAGATGATTTTGAAGGATGACAAAATGAATTCCATCGAAGGGGACTGTTAATCAACATAAATTGACTATCCTAATGGTTTTAAAGAACATTAACCCTTGAAGATAACCTTCTGGATACTCATGACAAAAGATCAAAGACATCTTAAGTAATGCATAAATTAAAAACAACTTCATGATGGTCATGACTATGATAGTGGACTGTTTTACAGACTTGTGACTATCCTACACTCATGAAAACCTCCTTTTTAGTGTTTTATCTCCTTATAACTCCCTTTGTATCATCTTGTGTCATGATGCTTGTATGTCCATATATTTGTAGATAACTCTCTTCTCTAAAATTTTGTTATGTTGATGAATATGAGTATGACATTGAAGAATTGTTCACTAAAATTATGTCTCCATTGATCATGAATATGAGTATGACAAACAATTGCTCACTAAAATTAATTTATGAAGTATTTGATAATGTTTTTCTCTTGTATAGATGAAAATAGGTGAAATGAAAGCATGAAGGACCGAAACAAGGTGGAAACATGAGGAATTTGGAGTCTCTTTGACTGAACTAACTGATATACCTAGACATATATATCTTAGAACATAAAGAACATCAAAAACATAAAGAAAATAAGAACATATATATGTGAATTAAAATGGACATAAATTGAACATACCTTAGAATTCGATATTGCAGTTGACTAATTCTCCAAAAGATGGCTTCAAAATCCTCAAATTCTTGTTTTTCGCAAGTTTGATTATGAATTCTATATAATTCTAGAATAGGATTAGTGAAATTTATGGAAAAAACAAACATATATAATCAAATTCAATCTATATATCAATGGTAATTAGCTTTGAAACAATATCACACATGAAACATGAAACTTTTAGTTTAAATAATCAAATTTTCTCCAAAAACATGCAAAATCAGTTCTTCTATGTTGAAAAAATAAAAAAGGTGGTGGATTGATATAAAAATGATTCTCAATTAGTCAAACAACATGAAAATCATTTTTTTATCTGATATACTCATGAAAAGTAGGAATAACAGTCATGTGGGGTCTGAAACACGGATCCCACATGTTGTTTTACCGTTTTCAATGCTTCCCAAAACGCGTTCGCATTATAATGCGAGTGCATTTTGGGAAGCATGAAAACATAAAGCTTCATTTCTCTATCCTATATATAGAGAGGGATCGAGAGACATGGAGAGATAGAGAGGGACATGGAGATAGAGAGGATAGATGGAGATAGAGATGGGGATTGAGACAAAGAAAGGGGTCTATAGAGGGAGAGAGATAGAGATAGAGATCCATATGTCCAAAGAGATAGAGATAGGGATCCCTATTCTCTCCTCTACTTAAACCATAAACCCTAAATAATACCCCTAAACCCTAACCCCTAACCCTTAAACCCTAAAATTGATCAACCCTAAACCCCTAACCCCTAAACCATAAAACCTAGAAGCAACCCTAAACCTCTATCTCCCTATCTCCCTTAATCTCTATTGGTCCCCTCGATCTATCTCTCTCTAAACCCTAAACCTAACCCCTAAACTCAAGAAAACCTAAACCTCTATTCCCTAAACCCTAAACCCTAACCCCTAGATCCTAAACCCTAAACTCAAGCATCCCTAAACAGATCTAGCAAGATAGAGAGATAGAGAGATAGGTATAGTGGTGCAGTCACAGTAGGAGGGTTCACAGAATGAACTATCCAGACCGTGCAACAAGAGTAAACACAACAGAAACAACTCAAAGAAATAGAACAAACGCAGATCCAGTCATTCAGTATATCATAGAATTCAAATAGAGATCAGTCGGCAACATGCAGGCTTACAATTAGGGCTCACAGACCTGATTACATACATGTGCAAGATAAGGCTTTGAAGCTCCCTTCGCACAAATTCTAAACTATCAGTTATCACTTTGTTATGAACTACTTGATAACTTCTGAACTGCTTTCCTAAGGATCTATTACATCAATATATATCATCTCCAATAGATTCCTCCCCGTCGGCCAAGGAAGATCACAAATTCCAAAGAAAAGATGTAACGTGTGAACACAGATAGGTCAGAACTAAATGCATAGAACACTTCCAGAAAGTGAATGGGATGATGTACAGATCTCTGAGGAAGGTCAGCCATGAACCAAAGATCATTGAATGATGTGTCATTAGGCTCCAAAGATCAAGAAATGCTTCCGCAAGTTTCTTTTTTAGCTGGTTACCAGTGAATATCAGGATGCTCTGCTCTGAGAAACAGTCAACTTCTGATAGTGATATCTTTCCGGTATTGACATGAGGATCTCTAAATTCTGGATATGATGTAGATGAATGAATGTAGATGCTAAATCCATCTCCACAAGATATGAAATGCAATTGTAGAGAAATGTCAGACCAAAATGTAGAAACTACTTATGACTAAACTGCCTGAACTGAATTGGAAAATGAAAAGAAACAAACTAAACTACAAAAAAATTGAAATGCAAATGTTTTTAGTTCATGCAAGATTGCTCTTGAACCAATGATGTTCCTGCATCATATAGTTAGAGAGAGGGATAGAGGAGATAGAGATATCTCTCCCAGGCTTGGACTCCTCTATATCTCCCTATTCGCCTCTCTACCTAAACCATAAACCTAAACCTCTAAACCTTAGCCCTTAACCCCTAAACCATAAACCCTAAACCATAAATAATTCCCTAAACCCTAACCCCTAAACCCTAAAAATGAACAACCCTAAACCCCTAACCCCTAAACCCTAAAAATGAGCAACCCTAAAGCCCTAACCCCTAAACCATAAAACTTGGAAGCAACCCTAAACCTCTATCTCCCTGTCTCTCCCAATCTCTATTGGTCCCCTCGCTCTATCTCTCTCTAAACCCTAAACCCTAACCCCTAAACTCAATCAACCCTAAACCCCTAACCCCTAAACCCTAAATAATTCCCCTAAACCCTATTACTTGAGCAACCCTAAACTCATGTAAACCTTAAATAGTGAGTGAGGGAGAGATAGAAAGGTAGAGTTAGAGAAGGGGGATCGAAAGAGATCTAGCAAGATAGAGAGAGAGAGAGATATCTCTCCCAGGCTTGGTCTCCTCTATATCTCCCTATTCACCTCTCTACCTAAACCATAAACCTAAACCTCTAAACCTTAACCCCTAACCCCTAAACCATAAACCCTAAACTATAAATAATGCCCCTAAACCCTAACCCCTAAACCCTAAACCCTAAAAAAGAGCAACCCTAAACCCCTAACCCCTAAATCATAAAACCTGGAAGCAACTCTAAACCTCTATCTCCCTATCTCTCCCAATCTCTATTGGTTCCCTTGCTCTATCTCTCTCTAAACCCTAAACCCTAACCCCTAAACTCAAGCAACCCTAAACCCTAAAGCCTAAATAATTCCCCTAAACCCTATTTACTTGAGCAACCCTAAACTCATGTAAACCTCAAATAGTGAGGGAGGGAGAGATAGAAAGGTAGAGTTAGAGAGAGGGGATCGAAAGAGATCAAGCAAGATAGAGAGATAGGGGGAGAGAGAGAGAGATAGAGAGGTAGGTATAGTTAGAGAGAGGGATAGAGGAGACAGAGATATCTTTCCCAGGCTCAGTTTCCTCTATATCTCCCTATTCACCTCTCTACCTAAACCATAAACCTAAACCTCTAAACCTTAACCCCTAACCCCTAAACCATAAAGCCTAAACCATAAATAATGCCCCTAAACCCTAGAAATGAGAAACCCTAAACCCCTAACCCCTAAACCATAAAACCTCAAAGCAAACCTAAACCTCTATCTCCCTCTCTCCCAATCTCTATTGGTCCCCTCGCTCTAAATCTCTCTAAACCCTAAACCCTATTTACTTGAGCAACCCTAAACTCATGTAAACCTCAAATAATGCCCCTGACCCCTAAACCCTAAACTCGAGAAACCAGGCTAAACACTTCAACATATAGTTCGACCTGGGATGATGGAGGATCAATGGGAAATGGATGTAGAATTCTTGGATCTTGATTAAATCATTATACTCATTGGGATGTGATTCAAGATAGGATCCAAGATATTTGTTTGATTGTCTATGTTTTCTTGGGGACCAAGTGGCTCATTATGGGATATTGATGAATAATGAATAGGACTAGCATGGGATGATGGATAGGGCTAATGGGATGATGGATAGGAGTGATGTGGGAACTTACTTGCTCATGGATAAGATCTCAAGATCATAGATAATATCTTGATCATAGGGAGGATAAGCATGGATAGCATGATATTAGATATGGATAGGGTAAGTGGGGATGCATTGATATTCATTAGATTGGGGGGTAAGAGGTGGTGATGGGGGTTCACTAGGAGATGTTGGAGGATTAATGATGGGATCGATGTACAGAGGGGTTGACCATGATATGGTAAGGGAATCGAGATGGGATTAGATGGGATCTGTTTGGATTTAGATTAGGATGGGTGGTTGGTGTTTCCACATTCTTTGGACTAGGCTAGATTAAAGTATAGCTATTGGGTTTCTTAGATGGATGTGATGGGTTCTTGGATCCAAGATCAATAATCTTTGGATGTTTGACAACATGGCTACATGATGGGGTTTGACTTGGACTTATGGTAGGAGACTCTTCAATGAAATGGATAGACATAGGAGTCCAGATGATGGTGTTGGAGTGGTATACATGTTATTAGGAGGTTCTTTGTTGGGCTCAAGGATAGGAATTTGAGTACATGATGTTCTTAGATTCCTTGCTAATAGTCCTTCGGTCACATTCTTCATGGCTTCATGGGTTGATGGACTAGGATATGCATATAGTTGATTGATAATGATGGAAGATATTGTGGGGTTAGGATTAGGATCGAGTGAATGGATATAGGAGGCCTGGATGGATTTGGATTGGGAGTGTTAGAGGGTGATGAAATTGGATCTTTGGATTTGGATGAAAGACTCTTTGGAGAAAAAATTTCAAGCATTCATGGGTTGTGGATTAGAGCTTAGAATGTTTGATGGTGGATTAGATAGTGAGTTATATAGTGGATGGATGATAGGGATTGATGGATTAGGAGATGGGTGGACTAATGCATTAGTATTACGAGGATTAGAGGGAAATTATAAAATAATTCCCCTTTAACACTAACCCCTAAATCCTAAACTTGAGCAACCCTAGAAACTCATAAACCCTAAATAATTTAGCCCTAAATGTCTGAGCAACCCTAAATATTCCCCTAAACCTAAGCAAACCTAAACCTCTCTCTCTCCCAAAACCCCTAAACCCTAAATAATACCCCTAAAATCTAACCCGTAAACCATAAACCCAATCAACCCTAAACCCCTAAACCATAAATAATTCCACTAAACCCTAAACTCATAAACCTGACCAACCCTCTCTCTCTCCAAAACAACAAAACTAGGACTCTATCTCTCCCCTTATCACCCTATCTCTCCCCTCTCTCTCCCATCCATCTCCATCCTCTCTCCCTCTTCCTCCCTCTCCTATCCCATGTCGACAAAGAATATGGAAACAAGAAAACTATGACATGCAAAGAGGGACAAGGATATAAATTGGGATGATGAAATGGAAACAAGATAATTTATCTAATTTCATTGGATGGGAAGAATGAGGAGGAGAGGTAGAGAGGGGAGGGAAGTAGAGAGTGAGAGAGAGGATAGGAGGTAGAGACAGGAGGGAAGTAGAGAGTGGGAGAGGATTGTAGGAGGTAGACAAGGGAAGGAAGAAGAGAGAGAGGGTAGGAGGTAGACAGGGGAGGGAAGTAGAGACTGAGAGAGAGGGTAGGAGGTAGACAGGGGAGGGAAGTAGAAAGTGAGAGAGAGGGTAAGAGGTAGAGAGGGAGGGGGGAGAAGAGAGTGAGAGAGAAGGTAGGAGGTAGAGAGGTGAGGGAAGCAAAGACTCAGAAAGAGGGTAGGAGGTAGATAAGGGAGGGAAGTAGAGAGTGAGAGAGAGGGTAGAAGGTAGAAGGTAGATAGGGGAGGGAAGAAGAGAGTGAGAGAGGTAGGAGGTAGAGAGGGGAGGGAAGCAGAGACTCAGAGAAAGGGTAGGACGTAGAGAGAGGAGAGACGTAGAGAGTGAGAGAGATGATAGGAAGTGCAGTTGCCCTTGTAGACATGTATGTAAAGTGTGGAAGCATAGACAAGGCATGTCAATTGTATGATGTAACACCTCAAAGAGATGTTCTATAATGGAATGAATTGATTGCAAGATATGCAAAAAATGGATTTGTTGAGAAGGCTTTAGAAACTTTCAAGCAAATACAATTGGCATGTGTATTTCTAGTTATGCTCATCATAACACGAGCACGTTATAATGCACTCATGTTATGCTCAGCTTTGTTTGACATGTTTTTATTAGTTTTAGCAAAATCTAGAGATAATTTGGAGCGTGCTCCCCATCAGGATGGCACTTTTTTTGATGAAAACTAAAAAAAATACCACCATAATCTTAAGCTCTCTGTTAGCTATCTAACCATATATTTTTTTCACATTTTGAGTACGTTTAGTGTTTCATCTTGAATTTCTTTTGTTAGTATGTCCAGTTTTTGTCCAAAACCAGTGTCTAGTATTTTTGACTTTTTTTTAATTGTTCATTGAAAATTGAAATAAGTTATATTTTTAGAAACTAGACTCCATTCTACATGAATTCAAAAAAAAAATCAATTTTCGATTAGTTTTCAAACATTTTAGGGGGGAGCACACTCAAATTTCTATTTTTTAGGATGTGTCCACTTCAAAAATTACTAAAAAATCAATTATTCATTAAAAAATTATCAAAAAAAAGGGATAAACTACATGGTGTTACCTAATTTCTCACTGGAGCGATTATTGAAATATAAAAAAAAGTTAACATTTTAGGGGGAGCACACCGGACGCTATGTTATGTTTTTTTGAGAAAAATAGGACCAATTTGTGTGCTCCCCCTTTTTGAACCCCTTAATCTCAACCATTTTTAGAAAAAATTAGTAGTTTAGAAACTAGATTCAGAGCACTACAACTCTTTTTTTCATTCCATCTTCAAATTTTGAGTGTAGCTATCTTCAATTTCTCATCCAACATCAATGTTTCCTGATTTCAAAAAAAAATTGGCAACTTAAGACCCCATTTTGGTCCCTCATCTTTGTGCACTTACCATGTCCAAGGATTGGGGTGTTGTGCTTGGTAGTAGGAGGCATTAATCTCTTTGTTTTACGTTTGGGTATGTTATTGTCTCTTTTGAGCTTCTCTTCTTCTATGTTTGTGCTATTTTTTGTCTGTTCTAGCTATGGGACTGGTTTTTTGTTTCTAGTGCCCCTGTTTGTAATTCCTATTCGTTCTTTGTTTAGTCTTATTTCATATATGGCTTTGTAAGGGATTGGGACCCTTTCCCAACTTATGTTAATCAAAAACATTTTTTCTAAAAAAACCCAACTTGCGTAGGTGAAAATGGTAGACCAATCACCAAAAAGGAACCAAAGGGGTAGGAAACGAAATGTTGGTGCTAAAAATGGTGTGCATGCAAAAAATCTTGTGCCCATGGCGAAGTTACAAACTGAAGTTTGAGCTTGATTTGCAACTTGCAAACCAAAAATCAAGCTCGATTTGCAACTTACAACAAAACTAAACCCATTCGATTTTAAGAATTCTCAATGGAAAAAATAGACCTAATTACTTCAAAAAATTATTCCTTCTAAAATTTTACCCGTCCCAAGAATGAATAAACATGGAAACCAAATTGATTGAAAAATTAAAGTGCCATAATAGGCAAAAGGTCAAAAAGAAAAATAGTGTTCCCAATTTTGATGATAAAATAGGGGCATGTTCTGAAACATCACAACAAATTCCAGTTAAAATGAGTCTATATGAGGTCAAGTAGATCTCCAAAAATTCCCAAAAAGATAAAAGCTCAACAACACCTATGACAAACTACAGATAGTTGAAAAAACAAAGACCAAAATTAAAACTAGGCTATATCACATGAAGCCACCAATAAATTAACTAAGATAAAAAAATGCATTGAAATTTAAGCGCAAATGACCAAGAACAAAGTTGTCAAAGTTTAGATGCAAAATCCAAAATTGTAATGGAGAGGGATCAAGTTTAGGGGTTGCACAATCTTAACATCATCACAACACCATTGAACAAAAATTCCCTCCTTGTTGCTAAACTACTTTATAGTTGCCTAAAAACCACTTTCATTAAAGTGTCATAATATTCTAGGAATATTCTTTAGACCTCAAAATTGTCAACAAAATTTTGTAAAATCACCTATAAATGTTGAAACTACACTTATTTTTTAGACACTATCAAATAGGAGTGTAGATGGTATTGAGGGTTGGAACAAATTAATTTGACTTCTTGCTACTGATGATATGGTCAACAGCTAGGTAATAAGGAAAGAATCATCAACACTTAAAAAGTAGTTGTTATTGTTGAGGCACAAGCCATGGGTGGCTAGGTAACCCTTGTTAATGGTTGTTGTATTGACCACTCATTGATAAGGCACCTACATAGTCAACAATCTATAGGTACTAAGGAGGTACCACTCACATAGACTCATATACCTAAAAAAATAATAAAATTAATCCAAAAAATAAGACAACCCTTAATACCTTCAACTAGTTAATATAGCTTTGTTAATGTCACTTACGCTAGTAACGTGGCCTAATCAGGTAGATAGTGCAGACACTAATGTGAGCACTATGTATTATGTTATGATCTTGAGTTGCATGCCTATGGCTATTTTTTTTCCTTTGAAGAAAACATCATTGAAATTGATGAATTGATAGTCGAGCTTAGGATATTAGGGTGCTCCAAACATGATGGTAGGGTTAGATCTAACCCAAAGTTCTTCAAAAATACTATGACCTACAAAAATTTTCAGCACCCCCCAATTTAAACTCTCATTGATCTTCCCTCCTATGTTCAATATATGAACACAACAAAAAATAAAATTGATTATTCTAGACCTTCTAGAACTGATGGTGAGCTCAAATCTGCTACACCAATCACTAAAAAAGATAATAACACTGTTAGCACTAATTTTGGTCTGGATCTGAGCGCAGGATGTTGGAGGGTTTTTTCCTTTTTGGGCCCTAAGTTTCCTTGTTCATCGCTGTGATTTTCTCTATCGACGAAACTTCTTTTGGGTACTCAGATTTTACTTGAACCATCGTTTTGAACCATCGCGTTGAACCCTTTTGGTTCAAGGTTCAACGGTTCATGGGCTTAGGCTCCATCTTTTCCCGTTAGTGAATTCTTTGTTCATCTGCGTTATCGGCGTTGAACTTCTCGGTTGAACTTCTCTTTTGAACCATCGGGTTGAACTGGTTCAGGGTTCAATGGTTCAAAGCCTTATGATTTTGGTCTTATCGGCATAACATTCATCATCGGGTGGACGGTGGAGTGTTGGCCCGACAGTTTGCATCTGGCCGATGGAAGGTTAGCGGTTTGCAAGGTTGGTTTCGGTGTGACATGTTCTATCGGGCTAACCGTTGGAGGGTTCACCGGTATACAATGTTTGGCCGATGGATATGTTATCGGCGAGAGCTATATTGTCGACCTGAGTGTTTTGAGTTATGCCGACAATGGGAGGTTTGGCCGATGAGGAGTCGTTGGTGTGTGTCTGGCTAATGGAGGAGCAGAGTGTAGCTTGTTGGTGCATCAGCGAGACTATTGTGATCAGCTGGGGAGATTTTGATTGCTCCGACGGTGTAAGTCACACCGACGGAGGTGGTCTTTGGCGTGACTTGTGTTGTCGGCGAGGATGGATTGCGTTGGGCCGACAGTGGAGGGTCTGACCGATGAAGGGGGAAGCCGATATGTTATCGGCGGGAGTTGTTCTATTGGCAGCAGTCTTTTATGGTTTGCCGATGGAAGGAAGTCACCCCGATGGGGAATGCCATCGGAGTAAGGTTGCTTATCAAGTTAGTGGTTGGAGGGTCCGCCGATGGGGTAGTGTCAGGCCTATGAGGATTTGGAGTGGTCATCGGTGAGAGTTGGTCTGTCAGTGAAGGAGCTTTTGGCTAGGCCGATGGTTCTTCTCTGGCCGATGGGGATGTTGGAGGCTTTCAAGAGTTGTTCATCAGCGTGATTGGTTGTGTCGGTCGAGGGGTTTTTTTCTTGGCCGACGATATTGGTCTGGTCGATGGTGGTAGGATGGTAACTGCTAACGGGGTGCGAGCTGGTCATCAGAGAGACTCATACTATCGGCGGAGATCTGAAGAGTTGGCCCAATGGTGCATCTCTGGCCGATGGAGGGGATTGTAATGTAGCAGTCGGCAGGACAATTAAGGTCGGCAGGAGATTCGTGGGCTTGGCCGATGGTGTTGATCTCGGCGAAGGGCTTTGGGTGGAGGAGAGTGTGTCGAGCATGGCAAAAGCGCTCGACACCTATTATGCAAGTGACTATGCTTTTAAACTACTAAAGTGATCTCCTCACCGTGCATGTGGGACTAATCTCCCTGTATAATTTGAAACTGCGATAGAATGCGTTTTGGCGGGAATTTCTTTTTTGAAGTGCTGCGACGGTTTTCAAGCAGCCACGGGTGGTTGAGCCATCAATGGTGACTGTAGCAGGGGCATGGGCGAGTTGTTGAATAGTCATGTACCCAATTTTTGGTGTGAGGACTTCCAGATGGTGGCACAGGGCTCGAGACCACCATTGTCTACTTTCTGTCTCTGCAGCAATAAATTCTGAGCGCCATTCCTTTGAAGGATCTGTATCTGGCAAATTTTTTGTCAAAGCCATGTAATTAATGCTGAGTACGCTTCTTTGGCTGTTATAAGCAGGAAGTGTTACTCATTTTAGGTTGTTGAAAGTTGAACATTTGGCTCTGTAATACAATACAGCTGATTTGGTTGCTCTGTACAGCTAAACTTGTGAGTTTATGTATCTCCTGTTGTATGTTTTTGCATGAATCCACTGATTTCATGGTTAATTTTATATGAGAAATGCTATGTTAGCATGTGTTTTGTTAATTCTGTCTCTAGTATTGCATGTATCTTTCTTCTGAGTCTGGATATTTGAGGAATATCTGAGATTCTAGAACATAGAATTCCTGTGTTGAATGTCTGATCTCTTAACTTCTGCTCAAGGGGTAGATTAAATCATTTTCAGATTGAATATTGGGAAGGGTATACTGCAGTAGGGATGCCATAAGTATAGACAGCTTAACACTCTGTATTGAAAGATATCTGTAAGGCAGATATCATGTATATCCCCCTGAAATCCAATTTTAGCTATTCATGTTGATCATTCATAGGTGTATGTCTACTGACTCCAAGCCCTGGACAGGCACCGATCTAGCTTTGTGTTTGTATTATATACCATGTCCATCTTTGCATCCAAATACAAAATCAAAATCGAAACTCTAAAGCAACCATTAGGACAGTAGAATTAGTTTTAGGATCCTCAGTCCTCTGTCTACAACTGCAAATAGGCCCAAAGCTAGCCCCTTTGCTCTTATCTTTTAGTTTTGGTCTACTTACAGGAGGACTTATCTGCTTTCTGTCAGCATCCCAACCTTGTATGTATATCCTCATGGATGTTGAGTAGGGAATACCCCCTAGGTTTTGTAGAGCCTGAAGAAGAAGAGGAGATAAAATATAGAGTCTATCTCCTACACTGTTGGCCCCTGGCCCAGAGATCCTGTTGATCATTGATGGCTACCTTGTAGGGAAATCTGGGAATAAGCATCCAGTCTGGGAAAAAACCAACAGAAATTGGCGACTCTGCTGGGGAGTTTGTGAAAGAACCCTGATTTTCAAAAGAAAACAGTTCCTAGTAATAGGTGGCGACTCCGAAGTAATCTCCCAACCGGTCAAAGTAAAATTTATATGCAGGGGAGAAGATCCCAACAAAATCCTTTATTTGAAGAGTTACCAGTAGCAAGAAGAATGATGTATAGAAGAAAGGGAGCTGTCTCAGTCAGTCATGAGGGTTCCCCTAGAAAAAATGATGATATGCAAGATAACCCTAGGCCATCAGGATAGCATGTGCCTTACTTTTCAAATGCAGAAGCTGATATTCAGGGTGCATATGAGAGGCAATAGGGTGGTAGCGTGAGAATGAGGTCAGAGGTGTTCCAAGAACGCCCATTTCTAGACCCTAGTGAAAGGTTTAAAGAGGCAGAGTCTCTGAGGGATGATGAAGATGAAGATCAGAATATGGTAAAACCATCCTCCTCTAGGCCTAGTGAGGAAGAACTAGCTGATGAAATTAGGAGCTTAAGGGCCGAGTTCGAATATCAGCAGGCAATAACAATCAGAGATGACCTGAGGAAGAAAGTGCAAGCTTTAAGGACTGCCCAAAATAATTCAATTCCTACCCTTGAGAATGCAAATGTGCAGAGACATCAACAGAGAAATGAAGTGCAACATCAGCATAATGATGAGAGACAAAATGTGAATGATGCTAGGATACCACTGAACAATGTAAGAAATCAGAATGCAAACAGAAATGTTAATATTAATTAGTTTGACAGACAACCCATGCAGTTAGATAGATTCAGACAGCTGGTATTTGATGGTATTCCTAGGTATCCTAACCCCATTGACAAGCATTTGAGGCTACAAGTGCCTAAATTTTCAGGAAACAACACAGTGTTAGGAGAAGATCATCTAAAGGCCTTTCAAAATGTCATGGATAACTTTGAGGTTGAACATGAGGATGTTTTCATGAAGTCATTCATGCAATCTTTAGTAGATGAGGCAAGGGAATGGTATAAGAATCTGCCTGACCGGAGTATTTCATCATGGGATGATTTTAAAAGGATGTTCAAGGAGCAATATGGTGACAAAACTGACCCTAGCTTTTTTGTAAATGAGTTTACCAGTATCACTAAAGGGTCAAATGAGGAGGTTGCAGATTTTAATGCAAGATTTACTAAAGTGTTAAACAAATTGCCACATCACATGAGGCCAAATGAACCTATGTGCATAATATTGTATATCAATGCCTTTGATGCAAAAACTGCATATGGATTAAGAGATAAAAGTCCTGCCACTATCAGGGATGCTTTCAGAATTGCAGTAAATATTGAGAACAACAGGAAAGCATCAGGCAAGACTAACAGAAGGGATGATGTGAAAATTCTGCAGAATCCAAACAAGCCTCAGAACACTCAAGGTAATACATCTGCCCCTGAAGATAAGATAGACAAATTGGCAAATGTTGTTAAGGACCTAAGCTACAAACTAGCTAGAAGTGAAAAAGGGATAGGTCCTGATAGGCAAGTCTATCAAAGGCAGGAAAAGAGGCCATCATTGCATGATATGCCTTATAATACCAATTGGCATAATGGTAAGCCTATATTCCCACATAACAACACAAATCAGAGGACTCAACATGTCAAAGAAACTCCTGATCCTCTAAAGAAAGCTGTAAATATTGTTGATGATACTCCATGGTGTATAATTTGTCAGATGCCACATTCACAGTCACAGTGTATGATTGCTCAGTCCTTGTGTGATAATACTACATCTTGTAATGAATGCAATGAGCCACATTATGTGCAAGATGATGATGTTAATATGATGTCCACAAGCAATGGATACCCCATTTATGATGCTGATGAGAGTACAGATGATGGAATTCAGGCCTGTCAACAGGACTTTTATGATGAAGGTAATGAAGAGAGCTATGTGTATGCTCAGAGCTCACACAATTTTTTGAGTAACTTACAATGACCTTCTGATGAGGAAATTAGGGCCTTCACAGCTGCAGCAGTTACTCAAGTCAGGAGTAACTACAATCTCAGAGGTAAAGCTCAGATAAGCAGCTTGCGTCAACCAGAAGATGTTTCTGCAGGTCAGCCAGTGCATGGTCATAAAGGAATTGAAAAAACAAAAAAGGTAGTGGGGTAATAATAAATAGAATTTTAGACATAGAACAGGTCATGAATCCCAAGGACCAGAAAATAGAATCCCTTAGGCTGAAGATCAAAGTAAAGGTTCCCAAGACAAGAATGATGATCAGGGAACTATGAAAGTAAAAGCTAAATCAGTTCAGGATAAAAACAAGATTGTGGAGCAAGCTACAACTGTTATACAAAATTATGCTCCATTTGATATAGCTCAAGTCCTTTCCCAAGTAAAAGTCTCTGTTCCACTTATGGAACTGATGAAGGTTGAAGAGATCAAGAATAGGACAATATCCCTAATTTCAGGGGTGCCTTTTCAAGCTAAACAAAATGTTCAGATCCAGGGTGAGAAGCATGTCATGTGTAATGAAGAAGATGAGGCTCCTGAAGTCTATTTAGGAGTGACTATGACAAAGTGTCCTTCACAAGTGGAACCATTTTATGTATCCCTGGTTATAAATGGAAAAATAATCAGAAATTGTATGCTTGACTCTAGAGCATCTACAAATGTCATGCCTTTAGCCGTCATGCAACAAGCTGGATTGAAAATCGACAAGGCATGTGGAAAATGTTACGCTATGGATGCCAGAGAGGTACCAGTTATTGGAATCATGAAGGATGTAGATTTCAAACTGGCAGCATTTCCTGAAAAGAGATATAAAATGAATATAACAGTGGTTGACATCAAGCCACAGTATGGTATGTTGCTGTCAAGAAGATGGGCTGTACTAATTGGTGGAAGTATGCAGCTGGACCTGTCATATGCCATGATTCCAATGAATGGCAGGGATGTTAAGCTAATCAGAGAACAAAGATCATCAGAGACAATGGAAGACCAAGAAGCAGAGGAACAGATATGCTTTGTAAACACTGATTGTGATAATTTCAAGGTTGTCTCGAATGATAGGGAAGATAAAGAGAAAAACGTCTGCATTAAAGAGCTGGACCAGCAAGGTTTATGGACCATGTATTTTGATGGAGCTTGTGCAAAAGAAGGCTCTAGAGCTGGAGTTGTTTTCCTGTCTCCAACTGGTAAGCTCCTCAAATTTTCTTTCTTGCTGAGGTTTGTTTGCACAAACAACATTGCAGAATATGAGGCTTTAATCTTAGGCCTAAATATAGCTCTCAAACATGGAATCAAAATGCTAAGAGTATTTGGGGATTCTGAGCTGATTGTATCCCAATTAGAGATAGGTATGCTTCAAAAAACAAAAGATTGAAACAATACAAGCATGCTGTTTGGGATACCATTGAACTCTTTGATGCATTTTCAATAAGCTGGGTAGAGAGATCAAAGAATGTTATGGCTAATTTCTTAGCTAATGTTGCAATAAGGCCAGATGACATCACTTTGTCAGATGTTACAAATGTAGAAGTTAAAATCAGGCTTGCAGTACCAGAAAATATATGCAGTTGGCAAGTGTTTAATGATGATAGGGATTTGTTAAAAATTTTGCACTGCATAGATGAATATGAGAATCAAGAAATTGATTTCCAAGCTTTTGTAGAGACTATAGATGGAAAAGAAACTCTTGTGGGAAAAGAGATAATTCAATTGAAGACTAATAAAATCCCTAGAGGGTTAGTAGCTTTGGAAAGAGCTTTTGATAGTAGAGACCAATTGGTCACAAGGACATCTCCCACAAACGAGGAAGATTTAGAAGAGATAAATTTGGGGACATCTCAGGCCCCCAAGAAGGTATACATTGGTAAACAACTCAAACCACACATCAGGAGTATGTTGATTGCATTACTAAAAAGGTATAGACATGTTTTTGCTTGGTCATATGAGGACCTAAAAGCCTATAGGGAAGATCTATTCCAGTATGAGATCCCATTGAAGCCTGGAGCTAAGCCATTCAGACAGAGGCAAAGACCTATTAATCCTACCTTAGCTCCAAAGATGCAAGAAGAACTCAAAAGGCTTAGGGAGGCTGGAATAATTGTGCCAATCAGACATTCAACTTGGGTGTCTAACCTTGTCCCAGTCAGAAAAAAGAACAGTGATATTAGGCTTTGTGTTGATTTCAGGAACTTGAATGTATCCTCTTTAAAGGATAACTATCCACTGCCTAATATGGAAGCTATGTTGCAGAGAGTGACTGGTTGTGAACTCTTATCCATGATGGATGGATTTTCATATTATAATCAGGTGAAGGTAAAGGAATCAGAATAGTACAAGACTGCCTTCACCACTCCATGGGGAACTTATGTATATGTTAGGATGCCATTTGGACTAACAAATGCAGGTGCTACATTTCAAAGAGCAATAGACGTTGCTTTTGCAGGGTTGATTGATTCAATCCTGGCTGTATATCAGGATGACTTGACTGCATATTCAAAGAAGGAAGAGCAGCATTGTTTGCATCTAGAGCAGATTTTCATAAGAGCACTAGAGTATGGTATTTCTTTAAATCCAAAGAAGTGTGCCTTTGGGGTAGTTGAAGGAAAGCTCCTGGGACACATTGTTTCCAAGGATGGAGTTAGGATAGATCCAGAGAGAGTGGCTGCTATTGACAGAATTCAAATGCCAAAAACTGTAAAAGGAGTTCAGTCCTTCTTTGGACAGATAAATTTTGTTAGGAGATTTGTTCCCAACTTTGCAGAAACTACAAGGAACATTTCTAAGATGATGAAGAAGGATGCAACTGTCAACTGGGAAAGTGAAGCAATAGAATCATTTCAGAGTATCAAAGAGGCAATCAAGATGGCCCCTATTCTTAAATCTCCTAATTTTTCTAGGCCATTCCAAGTATTTTCATTTGCTTCCTTTCACACTGTTGCTGCATGTTTGCTACAGAAAAATGAAGATGGTTTTGAACAACCCATAGCTTTCTTTAGTATGTCCTTCCAGGCTTCTGAGTTGAAGTATGATATTATGGAAAAATAGGCATATGTACTAGTCAGAGCCATCAAAAGTTTCAGACCATACCTGGTAGGATCACATGTAATTGCATATGTACCCCATGCAGCAGTCAAAGACATATTCACTCAACAGGAGGTGACCGGAAGAAGGTGCAGATGGATAAACAAACTGCAAGAGTTCAACATAGACATACAAGTTACCAAGTTGGTAAGAGGACAAGGATTAACCAAGATGATGGCACAGTCAAACTTGGAAGCATGCCAAGTTAATGTAGTCCAAAATGAGAGTGTAAATGTATCAAGATCTGAATGGTACAAGGACATTATATGCTACTTGCAAAATCTGAATTGTCCTTCCGATTTCAGTGACAGCCAAAAGAGGACTTTAAAGTTACATGCAATCAGGTATGTTATTGTTCAAGGTGAGCTATACTGGAAAAACCTTGATGGTGTGCTGCTGAGATGTGTGGATGAAGATGTGGCTAACAATGTTTTGATTGATATGCATAAAGGATTGTGTGGTGGACATTATACTGCCCAAACAACAGCTCATAAGACTCTCAGAGCAGGATATTGGTGGCCCACTCTCTTTTCAGATGCACAAAGGTTAGTGAGGAAGTGTGACCCTTGCCAAAGATTCTCAGGAAAATTGAGATATGATGGTGCTTTACCTCTCAGAACTGTAACTGTGGATGCTCCATTTCAGCAATGGGGAATTGACTTCATAGGGGAAATTGTAGACAAATCAAGTGGGGGACACAATTGGATTTTAGTGGCAACTGATTACTTTACCAAATGGATTGAGGCCATTCCAACTAAGAGAGCTACAATTAAGGTGGTGATGGATTTCATACTGGAAAATGTTATCATCAGGTTTGGAGTACCATTCAAGATAGTCACTGATAATGCTATGTGCTTCAGATCAGGTGAATTTGTTGATTTTTGCAATAGGTATGGGATAAATCTATCATATGTATCACCATACCACCCACAAGGAAATGGTCAAGCAGAATCAAGCAATAAAAGCATCATGAAAATTATCAAGAGGATACTGGACAAGAACAAGAGAGCTTGGGACTCAAAATTAAAGTTAGCAATATGGGCTGACAGAGTGACAGTAAAAAGGGCTATTGGAATGTCACTCTTTGAACTAGTATATGGTGCATCAGCCAGATTGCCCATAAACAATCTCCTACTAGTTTACAGATTCATCCAGGAAAATGATGAGGAGATTGAAGACTCCATGACAGAAAGAGTGAATCAGCTGGTTGCATTGGATGAGAATAGAAGGAAAGCACACCAGATTAACCTCAAGAGACAACAAGATATGAAATATCAGTTTGATAGGAGAGCTACAAAAAGGAAGTTTCAAGTCAATGATCTGGTGCTCATATGGAATGCAAAAGGTCAAGAAAAGGGTAAGCATGGTAAATTCGAACCCTTATGGATGGGCCCATATCAGATTTGCAACATTCATGGGGAGGATTCTTATTTCCTCCAGGCCCTAGATGGTGAATTTCTGGAATTGCCTGTGCATGGCCAATTCCTTAAGTTCTATTTTGCATAGATGACTTGTCGCTGTGCACATTTGTAAAAATATGTATATAGTGTAAATGTTCTGTACAGTTCGTGCTTTTTTGGCTTTTTTGCCTGGTCTACCCAGAGATCTGGTTCTCGTTGCAGGTTTTTCACCTGCACGTCCCCATTTGGAGCCAGTGTTAGCACTAATTTTGGTTGGATCTGAGCGCAGGATGTTGGAGGGTTTTTTCCTTTTTGGGCCCTAAGTTTCCTTGTTCATCGCTGTGATTTTCTCTATCGGTGAAACTTCTTTTGGGTACTCAGATTTTGCTTGAACCATCGTTTTGAACCATCGCATTGAACCCTTTTGGTTCAAGGTTCAACGGTTCATAGGCTTAGGCTCCATCTTTTCCCGTCAGTGAATTCTTTGTTCATCTGTGTTATCGGTGTTGAACTTCTCGGTTGAACTTCTCTTTTGAACCATCGGGTTGAACTGGTTCAGGGTTCAATGGTTCAAAGCCTTATGATTTTGGTCTTATCGGCGTAAAGTTCATCATCGGGTGGACGGTGGAGTGTTGGCCCGACGGTTTGCATCTGGCCGATGGAAGGTTAGCGGTTTGCAAGGTTGGTTTCGGTGTGACATGTTCTATCGGGCTAACCGTTGGAGGGTTCACCGGTATACAATGTTTGGCCGATGGATATGTTATCGGCGAGAGTTGTATTGTCGACCTGAGTGTTTTGAGTTATGCCGACGACGGGAGGTTTGGCCGATGAGGAGTCGTTGGTGTGTGTCTGGCCGATGGAGGAGTAGAGTGTAGCTCGTTGGTGCATCGGTGAGACTATTGTGATCGGCTGGGGAGATTTTGGTTGCTCCGACGGTGTAAGTCACATCGACGGAGGTGGTCTTCGGCGTGACTTGTGTTGTCGGTGAGGATGGATTGCGTTGGGCCGACAGTGGAGGGTCTAACCGATGAAGGGGGAAGCCGATATGTTATCGGCGGGAGTTGTTCTATCAGCAGCAGTCTTTTATGGTTTGCCGATGGAAGGAAGTCACCCTGATGGGGAATGCCATCAGAGTAAGGTTGCTTATCAGGTTAGTGATTGGAGGGTCCACCGATGGGGTAGTGTCAGGCCGATGAGGATTTGGAGTGGTCATCGGTGAGAGTTGGTCTGCCGGTGAAGGAGCTTTTGGCTAGGCCGATGGTTCTTCTCTGGCCGATGGGGATGTTGGAGGCTTTCAGAAGTTGTTCATCGGTGTGATTGGCTGTGTCAGCCGAGGGGTTTTTTGCTTGGCCGACGATATTGGTCTGGCCGATGGTGGTAGGATGGTAACTGCTAACGGGGTGCGAGCTGGTCATCGGAGAGACTTATACTATTGGCAGAGATCTGAAGAGTTGGCCCGATGGTGCATCTCTGGCCGATGGAGGGGATTGTAATGTAGCGGTCGGCAGGACAATTGAGGTCGGCAGGAGATTCATGGGCTTGGCTGATGGTGTTGATCTCGGCGATGGGCTTTGGGTGGAGGAGAGTGTGTCGAGCGTGGCAAAAGTGCTCGACGCCTATTATGCAAGTGACTATGCTTTTAAACTACTAAAGTGATCTCCTCACCATGCATGTGGGACTGATCTCCCTGTATAATTTGAAACTGCGATAGAATGCGTTTTGGCAGGAATTTCTTTTTTGAAGTGTTGCGACAGTTTTCAAGCGGCCGCGGGTGGTTGAGCCATCAATGGCGACTGTAGCAGGGGCATGGGCGAGTTGTTGAATAGTCATGTACCCAATTTTTGGCGTGAGGACTTCCAGATGGTGGCACAGGGCTCAAGGCCACCATTGTCTACTTTCTGTCTCTGCAGCAATAAATTCTGAGTGCCATTCCTTTGAAGGATCTGTATTGGCAAATTTTTTGTCAAAGCCATGTAATTAATGCTGAGTACGCTTCTTTGGCTGTTATAAGCAGGAAGTGTTACTCATTTTAGGTTGTTGAAAGTTGAACATTTGGCTCTGTAATACAATACAGCTGATTCGGTTGCTCTGTACAGCTAAACTTGTGAGTTTATGTATCTCTTGTTGTATGTTTTTGCATGAATCCATTGATTTCATGGTTAATTTTATATGAGAAATGCTATGTTAGCATGTGTTTTGTTAATTCTGTCTCCAGTATTGCATGTATCTTTCTTCTGAGTCTGGATATTTGAGGAATATCTGAGATTCTAGAACATAGAATTCCTGTGTTGAATGTCTGATCTCTTAACTTCTGCTCAAGGGGTAGATTAAATCATTTTCAGATTAAATATTGGGAAGGGTATACTGCAGTAGGGATGCCATAAGTATAGACAGCTTAACACTCTGTATTGGGAGATATCTGTAAGGCAGATATCATGTATATCCCCCTAAAATCCAGTTTTAGCTGTTCATGCTGATCATTCACAGGTGTATGTCTACTGACTCCAAGCCCTGGACAGGCACCGATCTAGCTTTGTGTTTGTATTATATACCATGTCCAGCTTTGCATCCAAATACAAAATCAAAATCGAAACTCTAAAGCAACCATTAGGACAGTAGAATTAGTTTTAGGATCCTCAATCCTCTGTCTACAACTGCAAATAGGCCCAAAGCTAGCCCCTTTGCTCTTATCTTTCAGTTTTGGTCTACTTACAAGAGGACTTATCTGCTTTCTGTCAGCATCCCAGCCTTGTATGTATATCCTCATGGATGTTGAGTAGGGAATACCCCCCTAGGTTTTGCAGAGCCTGAAGAAGAAGAGGAGATAAAATATAGAGTCTATCTCCTACACTGTTGCCCCCTGGCCCAGAGATCTTGTTGATCATTGATGGCTACCTTGTAGGGAAATCTGGGAATAAGCATCCAGTCTGGGAAAAAACCAACAAACACAATGCCACAAAATAAAACCCTTGATCCTCAATGCAAATTAGCTTCCTTGAATCACCAAAAATCTTTGTTACCATGTAAGATTTTCCAAGAACCCAAATGAATCTATCTTGGTGACAAGAATGACCATAATAAAAATAACAAAAAGACAAATAGCAAAGTGTAATATGATAGTTATTCCAATAAAGAGGATGGAAAAATATGTAATAGAATATATATGAAGTAATAATATATAGGTCCCTTGAATGCATGAATCAGGATGACACATGTCCAAGAGGTCATGAGTTAACTAAGATAGAGGTGAACTTGATTAGAGAGAGCTAACACCTAACTATCATTAATCAAGGATTATTGAAGTAGTGGTGGCACTTGATGACCTCAAATCAATTGATAAGATCCACATATATAATAATGGAAATATTACAATGTAGAAGATAGATCTCACACAACTCAAGAGATGTTCATGGGCCAAGATGCCCTAATATCCTATATATATAGAAATAGATTAAACCCTTAAGGTAGGGTAACACCATACAATACTCCTTAAGGAAGAAGCCATTCCATGATATATCTCCAAGAGATCCTAAATAAAATAGCATACTCCACACACATATCCTTACAATGATAATCACCTCCTTTATATAGACATCCTCCTAATAACATAATGGAGGGGTAATCCTAATGAAGGCCTACTCAACTCTTGATATAATTAAATACACAAGTTATCCACAAGACCCAATATAATTAACTTAAGGGATGTGTGTCACATGTTGGCCTTTCCATCCACCTAAATACATTATAGTATCATATCCCTAGGTACATAACATCAAGGGTGACATGTATCATTATTAGCTAAGGAAATGTAACCTATCTAAGTAGATTCCTACCTAAACAAGCTTATCCTAGGTGCATAATATGTAGTAAAGTAAATAACTAAATACTAGAAAACAATAATACACCAAAAACTATATTTATCATGTGGTGCATTGTTCCATAGTTAATGTAACCTAATTGGTAGTGCTAGTGAGTGTTGATCTCATCTACCTTAGAAATCAAAGCAATAGATCAAGGGTGGAGATGTAGACACCAGGATCCTCCATCTTATAGAGCTGAGTTAATTCAATACAATGTCCTATAGACTTAATAACCTTGAATCCATTATCATTAATTACTTACAACTCAACTAATCATAAACACACGATCCAAGAGTACATCAGATCAAAACTACAACCCATCCAAATAACCCAAGTACATATGCAAATGCCCAAATCCCCACATAAGTACTAGTAATATAGTATCCAAACATATAGAATGCAATAATGAATACTAAAAAATAAATTATCACCACACACAAACAACTTCCTTCAAGCTCTTGTAAAAAGCTTGGATAATGTAGGGAACATTATGGTTCTCTAAGGAATCCATAGGCTTATAGTCTTGAAAACTCTTTCAACTATGCAAGCTAAGAAAGAATTTTTTAAGGTTTAGAAAACATTCATGGTGAAGATTAAAGGAAGAGGAAAAGAAACTAGAACTTAAGGACTATCCAATCTTGTAGGATTTTAGTAATGTGTTTCCTAATAACTTGTCAAGTTTGACACTTAGATTCCTCAATTGATCTTGTTCTAGGAATAAGGCCTATATAGGTTCCCTAAAAGATGAACACCGCAGAGTTACAGAAGTTGAAGATGCAATTAGAAGATTTGTTAGAAAAATGGATTATTCAACCTAGTGTATGCACTGATGTTATTTGTTAAGAAGAAAGATGGAACCTTTCATTGTGTATTGATTGTAGAATGATAAATAAAGTTACCATTAAGAATCGTTATCCTTTGCCTCAAATTGATGATTTGTCTAATCAAATGAAATAGGCAATAGTGTTCTCAAAAATTTAATTGAGATCTAGTTATCACCAATTGAGGATTAAGGGTGAGGAAATTCAAAAGACCACTTTCAAAACACAGTATGGCAATTATGAATTTGTGGTTTTATATTTTGGTTTCACTAATGACCTATCATCTTTCATGTGTTTAATCAATCATGTGTTCTGTGATATGCTTGATACTTATGTCCTAGTGTTTCTTGATGACATCCCAATTTATTCATGAAACAATAAGGAACATTAAGAGCATCTTAGATTGGTTTTGTAGACACTAACGAAGCATAGCCTTTTTGATAGTTAGAGTAAATAATCATTATTTCAATCTAAGATAAAGTACCTTAGGCATGTGATTTAAAAAAAGGGTATTGCAATGGATCCAACAAAGATTCAAGCAATTGTAGAGTGGCCAAAACCAAAGAATGTTGGAAATGTCCAATATTTCATAGGTCTAGTAGGTTACTACTACAAATTTGTGGAATAATTCTCTAGAGTGGCTTATCCTGTTATTTCTTTGGAAAATAAGGGTAATAAATTTATCTAGTTAGATAAGTGTGAAGAATATTTTCAAAATATTAAGAGTGTTTTGACTATTGCACCTATTTTATAGGTTTTGGGTCTTGAAGAGTGTACTATTTGGACATATGCTTCTTTAGAGGGGTTCAAAGGTGTTCTTATGCAGGATGAGAAAGTTTATACATATGAGTCTAGGAAGCTTAAGTACCATGAGAAGAATAAGCATCCTCATGACTTGAAGCTTACCCAATTAATTCATGTACTTAAGGTGTAGAGACAATTCCTCATGGGTAGACCTTTCCAATTGAAGACAAACCAAAAGGGTTTGGAATATTTTTTTACTGAACTTGATCTTAATGCAAATTAGAGGATATGGTTAGAGTTCTTTAGTAATTTTAAGATTGATATTTCATATGTTAACAATAAGAAAAATAAAGTGGCAAATACTCTTTGGAGAGCTAACATTACAATTATGTCATAGTTTCAAGTGGAATTGAGAAAGTCTATTTGAGATGCTCAAAGCTTAGGTGAGATTTATTAGTTTGTTCAAACTTGTAATGAATAAAAAGTGATACCTCCACTTTCTTCACTACATTCATACAAGATAGAATGGAAAATGCTAATTTACTGGAAACTAAAAAATAATTTACAGAAATGAGCTACAGAACATAAAAGACGATAAAAAGAGGAACTTGGAGCCAACTAAGGGAAGCCACTATCTAGGATACTAGTGTGTCATGTGGACATTTGTGCTAAGTGTTTTCATCCATACGACCTAGAAATCCAAATAGTTTCCAGCAGACGTGAAATTCCAATTAGTAGTTCACCTAGATCTATAAAACCATAATAGGGGAACACAATAGTAAGGTACTAGATGATAGAAATGATAAATGAACTAATAAAATCAAATGAAATAACAAAAAAAAATGAGAGGAAGGAAGAAACCAACAAACCTCCATGCGGTTGAATGCTTCTCTAATACCTGCAGCTGAAGATAAGAGAAAAATGTTGGGGTTGTTTGGGGGTTTGCCTTCAAGTCAAATCCCTGCTTTGGTCTTTCAACCTCCACAGTAGCCAAGATAGAGAAAAGGAAAAATAGTGTGTGAATGTTCCTATCCCAAATGTGACTAGGAATGGTAAGAGTTCTGATTGTGCAAATAGTGACAACTAAAATGAAGGACATATAAGGAATGTGAGGATCCCAAGGTGCTCAAGGGCACAAAAAAAGAAATACTTGTAATAAAACAAGAAAAGTAACAATATCACTTGTGAGGGCTTGAGGAAGATAAAGAGAGCAAGGGAGATGAAAGAAGAGTATTGTAGCAACCTGTAGAGAGTTGTAGTTATGTAGAAAGATGTAGAGTTGCAAGGAGTCCCAAGACAACCAAGAGAATGCAAAATTGAAAGATAGGTTCAAAAAATGAGAAGAGGAGGGAAAAGGAAGGAGCCAACGAGCCATTCGAAATATTCCCGAGGAGTAACCAATGATAGGCGAAAAGTAACAAGTGGAAAAACACTCTGAAATAGAAACCAAACAAGAAAACTATCACAGGATGCTAGCGCGTCATGTAGATGTCTGCATGAAGCACTAGTGTCCAGACAGTTTGGGCTAAAAAAATGAGACACTAGAACATCACAAGGATAACACAAAAGTGACAACAAATTTGACAAAAACATAACACAGGAAGCAGGGCCTAAGTACCATGGGAGAGAAAAAGGCTAATTCAAGAGCTAAAATGAGCCTACAAACAAACTAAGGGAGTGGACACTAAAGCAAAGCCAAAATATAGCGTGAAATTGTAAGGGTATACAATTTTTCACGCTACAAAACTAATTTGGATCAATACCCAAATTATTCTTTAGAAAGAGGCGGATTTATAAGATTCTAGGGTAGATGTATGTTCCAATAGAATATGGTTTGAGAGATATTATTTTGGGAAAAATAGATAATTCACCCTATAGTGCTCATCAAGGAGTCACCAAAATTTATGTTGATATTAAGAAATAGTATTTATGGACTAGGACAAAAAAAAAGGTGTGGATAAGTGCTTAGAGTTTCAAAGAGTAAAAGTATAATGCAAACATCCTAGTGGAGAATTATATCTACATGATGTACCATTAAACAAGTGGTCGGTGAACTAATTTTTTTTGTTACTAGACTACGTAAGACTAGAATTCAGGACAATTTTATCTTAGTGGTAGTAGATAAGTTAACCAAGGTTGTCAATTACATTCTAGATAATATTAATGATGATTCCCAAGGCTTGGCAAGGAGATTCCTCTAAGAAGTTATTTTCTTGCATAGGATTTCTTAGCTAATCATATCCAACAAGGATAAACTTTTTACTTCTAGGTTTAAGGGCATTCTCATGACAACTTTTGGTTCAAAATTAAACTTTAGTTCTTATTATCTTTAGATAAATGGACACACTAAGAGATTTAATCAGGTGATGGATATGTTAAGAATGTGTTGTATGGATCAACCTGAGAGGTGGGACGAATTTCTACCTTTAGTTGAGTTCACGTACAATAATTCTTATCATGCATCATTTAAGATGGATCCATTTGAAGCTTTGTGTGAAAGAAAGTGCAAGACTCATATAGGTTGGGTTGATTTGGAGGATCAAGTTGTATTTAAGTTTGGCATGCTTTAAGAGTATGATCAACAAATTTAGATGATCAGAGAGACTGAACAAAAAAATAGATTGGAAAAAGAGTTACATGTAGACCTTAAGAGATTTGCTAGAGAATTTTAGGTGGGAGACAAGGTCTTTCTAAGTGTTAGGCCACAAAAAGAGTTCAATAAAATTTTGGAAGGCCTCCAAATTGGCTCATCAATTTATGTGTCCTTTTGATGTCTTAAAAAAGATTAGTCTCGTGGCTTATCATTTTGCTCTACTATCAATACTTTCTAGTATTCATGATGTTTTTCATATTTCTTTGTTGAAGAAATATACTTATGACCCTTCACACTGTAACGTTGTAAATTGTGATCGCTCACAATTTCAAGTTCAAGGTTTAGAGATTCAAGCAGATTTATCATCCATGGATTCTAATATTCTAACAAATGATGAAACTCAACTCATTAACACTCATACCACAAGGTTTAGAGATTCAAGCAGATTTATCATCCATGGATTCTAATATTCTAACAAATGATGAAACTCAACTCATTAACACTCATACCACAAAGAACTTCAAGGATATGATTGATAACGAGTTGTTCACTAAGCAACTGTATAATATAGAATCAATGAAAAAACTCAATGCCCTTCATGTCGTCCTCAACAATTGTACTAATCATTCTTCTAACTTCCATAGAGATTTAAATAAAATTCAAAGTTTTAAATCCATATGGAGGCTATGAATGACTAATGTTGCAATCCCAAAGAACAAATATATTGCTCCAACTGTTAAATGGTTTCGTGTGTATAAAGCTAAGTCTTCTTCACATCAACAACAATCTTCAACAATAAAAACATCTTCAAGAAGCAACAAAAACGAAGTGGAAGGAGATATTGCCTCAACAAAACCAATAACATGATCTTTTTCTTAAAAAGTTTTAAGTTTTATATTACTTTTTAAAAAAGTGACTGAAGTCACTTATTACAACTTAGGTTAGAAAATAGACTTTATTTTTATAAAAGTTGAGCAAAACATAACCAAGTAAAGTTTATTTTGATTATTGTGTTTCAAGAAGTAATTACAAAATAGTTACCAAAGGAAAGCTTAATTGGAAAGGATTTTTGGCTCTCACAATTTTATAAAGGTTTTTTGAGTTGTAAAACTTTACAAAGTAATTTCGCCGAGAGGCGAACTTTAGCGGGGGTGGAGATGAGAGCACTCATTTTTGGTCGTAAATATATACTCAAAAAATTTAAAAAAAATCTAAATTGCATTTTAAGAATTAAATAAATATCTATAAATTGAAGATTTTCTATTAATCTTCTTGCATTAATATAATTTTTCAGACTGCCATAGCTAATATGCTAATATTAGAAAATGGCAGAGGTAGTTGGCGTTTCATTTATTTGAGGCTATTTGAAGAACTATTTCAATGAAATCTAGAATCAATTGATTGTGATTTTTCTTGTTTGATTGTAATGTAATTTTTGCTCAGCTGAGAATGAGGAAGAGAGAAGAAGAGGAGAGTACCCAAGCAAGGGTCTGGTAGAGGTAAACAAAATTTAAATTGCTTTGAACCATACAAAATTTAAGCTTTTGAAAAATTATTCATTTGAGGAGGCAGAGTTATGTGTTGTGTAGAACAAGGAACCCCATCAATGACTGCTGGAGAATGTGACCTTTCCATAGACCCCAACTGCATCAAACATAGAATCCTCGACTCAGCACTCATCATGAGCCCCTATGGATCATTTAAAAAAACAAGCACTCATTTGTTTTTGTTTATATGCACTATGATATGAAGTATTCTATTTTTTCAGCGCTCTTTTACTTTATCTTTAAACTCATTTTTTTACAATACAAAAAATACTATTTAAATATCTTAGGATTCATGCAGTTTGGATTTTTATGTAAATATTTTTGAAATGTTTAAAGAAGGTATATTCAATCCAAGAATTAAAAATTATTTCTTAAATCAACTATATACAATTTCATATTTTTTTTTATTTTTAGTCTTAATATGCAACCAAATAAATACCTAGAATAAATTGCAAAAGTTTCTAAAATGAATTCATAGAATTTAAAGGTTTCTAAAATTTGAATAAATTACTAAAATTTCTAAAATGAATAAATTATTAAGTTTCTAAAATGAATTCAAATATGAAAGTTTCTAAAGTTTGTTTACCTTATCCAAAAGTTCTTTTATTAACATAATTCATATAAATATATATTTATTTGTTTGTTTATTTTTTTATAATTATTTTTTAAATATAAATTTTCAAAAATATATAAGTCTAAAACACTTTATAAAAAAATAAATCATTTATTTTTATAAATAAAATTATATATTTATTTATTTTAATACACTCACAAAATTTATATTTTTTATGGAATATTAACTATAATTTATGCTATACTTTAAAGAATACTTAAATATTTATTTTTAATCTTAATATATATAATGAAGTAAATACCAAACAAAACAAGATTTTTTTAAATTATTAAAATTACTAAAAGTTACTAAGATTTCTAAAGTTACCAAAATTACTCAAGCTTCTACAATTTACTGTTTCTAAAATGAATTCATAGAATATAAAGGTTTCTAAAATTTGTTTAATGCCATACAAAAGTTTTTTGAATTTATTAAAATAATTCATGTGAATATATATATATATATATAGTAATGCACTCTCACATAATCTATATTTTTTATGGAATATTAACTATAATTTCTTTTAACACATGGAAATATTAAAATTAATGAAAGTTACTAAGATTTCAAAAAAACCTACATTCAATCATAACAAACTTGAAGAGAATTCACTCTTCATTTCTTTGGATGCATTTGCATGTTTTTTGATTTTCTCATAGAATAATTTGAGAGCTTACTTCTGCAACCTGCAACTCTTAGGCAAAAAAAAATTAGTTAGGGTTTGAAAAGAATGCAGAGCAAAATAAAATTAGTTAGGGTTTGAAAAGAATGCTGAGCAAAATAAAATAAGATTGCAAAGCAAATTGAATCAAATAAAAATAATCCCTCTCAGATTTACACAAAATAAATGAATGAAGCAAACGAATGTTTTGTTGTGAATGAAATGTTTTATATGACTTAAATAACTAGAAGTTTCAAAAATAGAAAAAAAAAATATTGCTTAAGTCACTACATGATATTTCCTTATAGCCAACTTTATTATTTGTTTTAAAATTATAGTCATGCTTATTAAATTTATGAAGTGTAATAATTAAATTAGTATATAACTCTATTAAAAATTATTGATTATGTGAGGTGTTTTTATTTTATTTTATTGATTTAATTTTATTTAAATAGTAAGTTTAAATTTTATTTTATTTTTGTGAGTTAACATAATGTGTGAGGTTTTTTTCAAATATTTCCTTGAAACCTTTTTGAAATTTTAATTAGTTGAGATATTTATAATTAAATTTAAAAATGTCAATTACTTAATTGTTTAAAGGCCATATTCAAATTTATAATTAGAGTTCTAAATGATATATTTAGATTTATTTAAATGATGATGATTAAATTTAAAAGGGTCTTTAGACATGCCAAATGTAGATTTTAATATTAACTTAACATTAAAAATTAGATAGGGTTGATTATTCAATTAAAATAATTATTCCATTAAAAACATATTAAGGTTTAAGTTTTAATATTAACTTAAGGTTAATATTTTTAAAGTGAACACAATTTTAGTTAGAAAAGATTAATAAATGAGAAAACAACTCTTATTAATATTTCTATTATTTAGTAAAGGATTGATTATTGTATTAAAAATATATTAAACTTCAATTTTTAATATTAACTTGATATTAAAAATATATTAGAGTCAATATTTTTAAAGTGAACACAATTTTAGTTAGAAAATATTAATAAATGAGAAAACAACTCTTATTAATATAAGTGTTAAAAATGGAGTTTTGGTATGCAATTCAATTGTATTGTGAAAAATTCACACAACACAATATAAAATACATTACTAATTATGAAAATATTTAAACTTCAAGCCTATTAGAATAGTGTTAGGATTAGAATTAGTGGTATATTACATATAGTAGATCTCAACAAAGCACAAAACTCTAAAATAAGAGATATAATAATGGAATAAAGATAAGTAAGAATTTGAAATGACTCAACCCTAACCCTAACCATAATTCTAATTAAGGTTAGAATTAGGGTTAGTGTTATGATTAGAATTAGGGTTAGGGTTCGGGTTAGAATCAACGTTATGATTAGAATTAGGGTTAGGGTTAGAGTTAGGATTAGGGTTTCTATTATAATTAGGGTTAGAATTAAGGTGGGTTACAATTAGAATTACGGTAAGAAATAGAGTTACAATTAGGGTTAGGATTCAAATTGCATTTCAACTAATTCTAATAGTGATTAGGGTTAGAATCAATGTTATTATTAGAATGAGCGTTAGGGTTAGGATTAGGGTTCCTATTAGAATTAGGGTTAGAATTAGGTGGGTTACTATTAGAATTAGGGTAAGGATTAGAGTTACAATTAAGGTTAGGGTTCAAATTAGAGTTAGGGTTAGAGTTTAATTAGGGTTAAGGTTAGGGTTAGGATTTGAATTATAGTCAGGCATAGGGTTAGAGTTAAGGTTAGGGTTAGAATTAGGGTTATTGTTAGATTTAAAATTAGGGTTAGAATTAAGGTGGGTTACAATTAGAATTACGGTAAGAATATAGTTACAATTAGGGTTAGGGTTCAAATTGCATTTCAACTAATTCTAATAGTGATTAGGGTTAGAATCAATGTTATTATTAGAATGAGGGTTAGGGTTAGGATTAGGGTTCCTATTAGAATTAGGGTTAGAATTAGGTGGGTTACTATTAGAATTAGGGTAAGGATTAGAGTTACAATTAGGGTTAGGGTTCAAATTAGAGTTAGGGTTAGAGTTTAATTAGGGTTAAGGTTAGGGTTAGGATTTGAATTATAGTCAGGCATAGGGTTAGAGTTAAGGTTAGGGTTAGAATTAGGGTTATTGTTAGATTTAAAATTAGGGTTATAGTTAGGGTAGAATAAGGGTTATGATTCAAAGTAGAATTAGGGTTAGGGTCAGAGTTAAGATTAGGGTTAGAATTAAGGTGGGTTACTATTAGAATTACAATTACGGTAAGCATTAGTGATTATGGTGGGTTATAATTAGGATTAGGGTTCAAATTAGAGTTAGGGTTAGAGTTCAATTAGGGTTAAGGTTAGTATTAAGGTTAGGGTTAGGTTTTGAATTATAACCAAGCTTAAGGTTAGAGTTAGGATTAGGGTTAGGGTTAAAATTAGAGGTATGTTTAGGGTTAAAATAAGGGTTATAGTTAGGGTTAGATTTAAAATTAGGATTAGGTTTAGGGTTTAATGTTTAGGTTTGGGGTTAGAGTTAGGGTTTGAATCAGTGTTAGAATTAAAATTATAGTTACAATCAATTTTATGGTTAGGGTTAGAATTAGGATCAGTGTTAGGCTCAGTGTTAGGTTTAGAATTAGAGATACAATTATGGTTATAATTAGGGTTAGGGTTATTGTTATAATTAAGGTTAGGGTTAGTATTACGGTTAGGGTTATTGTAAGAATTAGAGTTAGGGTTAGTATTAGGGTTAAGGTTGCTATTAGAAGTAGGGTTAGGGTTCAACATTTATATTAAAATATTCATTAAAAATAGGTACCCTTTTTACAAATCTAGCCTAGGTAATTCTAATATAACCTTGGTTCTGACCGTAACCCAAACCCTAATTCTAAATCTAACCCTAATTATATTTCTAACCCTAACCCTAACCTTAATCCTAACACTAATGCTAACCCTAACTCCAATTCTAACCCTAACCCTAATTCTAACCTAAACACTAACTCTAACCCTAATTTTAACCCCTAACTCTAATCCTAAATATAATATATAATATAATATAAAATTCTAATTATTATTATAAACATAATATATTATTATATAATTATTATATAATATATTATAATAATATATTCGATATATTATAAAAGATATATCTAATATAATTTTTTTATATATATTATAATTACTGTTAGAATTGGGCTTGCGGCTCCGGTTGCTACTAGCATATTTATATTAAATATAATATATCTAAAGTACGCCGAGAGATATCCTTCTCGAGGCGCCTATTTTTTTAATCACTAATCCTAACATTAGGCGCCTCTCAGCGTACTTTAAATATATTATATTTAATATAAATATGCTAGTTGAAAAGCATTTAGATCATGGTGTCGAGGTATTTTCTATATTGATATTACCGATTTTTTTATGTTGAATTGGTGATAATCTTTTTACCCTTTGCCTTTTTTTTGTGAAAATCATTAGTCATATGTTGAAATTATGAACAAACCGTGCAACCTTTGAAGGGAAATGCAATAATATTTATAGGTTTTGTGCTAAATGCTACTGATATAGATATGTCTCTTCATGTGTTAAGATTTGTGTATTATCTTTCTTTCATTATTATTGCAATACCAAAACATCTTATTGTGAAACTTATCATATAAGTTTAAAAATGTAGTTTTTCTGTTATGATAAAACTCTTTTAACTAATTTTAAATAAATTAGAAAAATCTGAGTCACTATTCGTATGTATAATGTAGGGCTTCTTTAAAACAAATTTTTTTCTAAGTTTTTCCCTTTTTCTTTGGTATTTTTAGGTTAAAAGTGTCGTAAAATCCCTAAAACTCCATCATACGAGAGAGATGTCTCTTTCAAAAGCAGAGAAAAATTATTAATCAATAAGAACTTCTCCAATTGTTGGAACATTTGCCACTGTCCATTGGGTGAGTCATATCAAAATCTGCAGTGACATCTATTTACCAACAGGATTAAGTTGTAATAAGCCATGGTCTATAAACTTATGACCATCCACAACCAATCCATTGGGTTGAGTGAATAAAAGTGTAGAGATCCAAGTGACTAAGATATGTAAAGTCAAGTTTACCACTAGGTTAAAATATTTTGATGAGTTTGAGGTGGATTTTCTTTAACTCAATGCAATTGATGTTATGTTTGGAAGTATTTATTTTAGCTCATTAATAGTGTTGTCATGTGGATGGAAAATAAATACAAGGGGATCAACGATGAGATGAACTATATTGTATTAACAAACCAAAGCAAGACTAATCTTTGCATAGCAAATGCTAAGCACAAAAAATACTCATTCAAACAATAACATATTTTGTTTACTCATTTTCAATAATAAGAAATAGGATGTGCTAGAAAATTTAATATTAAGGGTGCTATTAGTGGGTTGAAAGATTTGGATGAGCTATTGTAGTTTTTCTAAAAATTGTTTCATGATGCCAAAGAGTTGCCACCAAACAGAGAAATAGAACATGAGATTCATCTGTTGCTTGAATCTCCTTTGCTGAACATTGGATTGCATAATAAAATCTTATATTGGAGAGTAATGAACTGAAGAAACAATTCTAATAGTTGTTGGAGCAAGGGGCCGTGCCCAAGTTCTTCACCTAGTCACCCCTTGTCATGATACAAAAGAAAGATGGCTCTTGGAGAATGTGCATAGATCATAGAGCCTTGAACAAAATCACAAAGAACAAATATCCACTCCAATGGCTTGTTGAATTGTTGGACCAATTCAGAATGCTAAATATTTTACAAAGTTAGATCTCAAAGCCCAAGTACCATAAAGTTTGTGAGGAGGATGTATGGAAAACAACTTTCAATTCAAAACCAAGTTTATATGTATGGTTGGTACTTCCTTTTGGTTTATGTTATGCACATGCTACAATTTGAGCTTAATAAATGTTGCATATAAAGAGGGTAAAGCCCTGCCACTTGGAGTAGAGCATTCAGCCCATGCTATATATAAACATTCATCCCTTCTACAACACTCGTTGACACAGCTACTCTATTGTTGATGCAGCTCCTTTGTTGTTGACCCTAAATGTCACTCTATAACGTGTCCATTCTCCTCTAATGTCAATGTCAAAGTCCTACAATCCATCAGCTCCACACTCCATTGTCAACAATAAAATGACTTGCTAACAGGAATTGATTGTTCAACTCAATGAAACCATGCATATGCAATAATACATATAGACTGTTGTCATGTAAAAGTAATATAATACATACTCTTATGGCCAAAACATTTTTTATGACTAGTCACTAGTAATGACCACACAAATATTTAGATAGACATGCATTATTAAGCATTATAGGGAGTTGAATAGGCCCATATAAACAAGGGTCCGGTATGTGTGAATGGGGCACCAATTCCCTTGCTCTTAAACCCTTTGTTGGGCCTGGGTTTCTCCTTGATCAGTTCAGGCTCATCTTCAGTCTCTTTAGTTTTTCATTTAATATACATTTATGTATTATTTGTGTAGAATATAATAAACATAAGCTGCAAAGGATCCAATACACCCTTGAAATTCCCCTCATGAATGTAAACATGCCAATCAGCACAAACACATAAACATGCATCTTTGCAAAAGAATGCTCCTCAAATCTCACTGGCGAAGTCCACTTGTGCTGTCATAAGAGGCATGAAAGAGTTTCAAAGTTGCAAGCAACTGAGATTCTCTTCTTCAATTTATGCTATCTCATATTTCTATCAAAATTCGTACATTCCTGCATGGAAAATTATAGAATGATGGATACTGTGCATCCAAGTGATTAAACATTTTTTATCAATTAAAATACTATAACTGCTACTGAAACTGGAAATTGATAGATTCCTGTTTTAAAATGGTAGCAGTTTAAGTCCTTGATGACTTGGAAGATTCAGACTTCCAATGCAGAGAATGTGCAGCCCTCTTCTCCAGTTGATGCAGCAGTCAGCATGCATCTCTGGATGCATAGAACTGAGGAGCAAGTTCTGGCAACCAAAGTGCATCTATTCGTGTAATATTGCGAATATAATTGCGATTAGTACGAACTAATTCATTGAAAATAAGACAGTCCGGCTTTGTCCCAGACAAAACAGAAGAGGGGTGAATTGAAACTATTTGGCCATTTGCCATAGCTCTGCAAGAATATAAACTCTTGTCAAATAAAAGATTGTGAACAATGAAAAGTGAATTGGCTTTGTTGAAGACAGACAAGAGATACCGTCATTTTAGAGCCATACCTATATGTTCCATCAGGCTGCTTACAAGCTGCATTAAGGAAAAAAGAAGCACAAAGGCATCTACGAAATTGCATCCAATCTTCTTCACATGAAATTATAGGCAATCCCATTTTTTGCACATATCCTTGTAATTGCCTAGAATAATCATGGATATTAGATATCAAGTTTGAAAATGGGCCAAGAACTTCCACTATAACCACAATGCTTATTATTGTAAACATTGTTAGAAATGTAAAGCAATATATTCTACCTATGGATATTCATGGCATGACTGAAAGAACGGCCATTCACAAAGTTTGACTTGCACCATTTTTGGATGTTTTTGTTGAGGGTACTGACTTTGTAATCACCATGATTTGAATCCTTCGTTTTCTGAACTTCTTCCAAACAAGCCCTGTATATATTCACTAGAGTGATATGATCTCCTTCTGGACTGCAGAAGCGTTGTCGAGCTGCTTTTGCCTACACATAAAAGCAAGTTATTCACTGTCAAACTATCATGTAATTCAATTTTATGTGTTTACTTACCAATAATCTCCATAAGATACCATAAACCAAAATGCAACCATTACAAAAGGAATATGGAATATCACTTAGTCATGACTCACCTCTTTCATCTTTTCACGGGGTGTATAAAATATAGACTCAACTGAAAGTATGGCAACAGCTGTTAACATTTCTTCTGAACATTTAAATGTACAAGAAACAAGAATAGCTTTTGCATAAAGAGGCTCTAGAGGCAACTGAGCCATTTGTAAACCAACAGGATCTGACAATTTGCCTTCATCTGTCAAAGCTCGAAGTGCATGCAGGTGCTCCAGTGATTTCACAATTGCAGTCCTGTTATCACACAAAACATATACATGTTAGACTTCAACAACTATTCTAAATAATCCAAATAAATGAAAAGGAATGCAGAGAAACTACCTTGAATTTCATTCATTGTGTTTTCTGCATTAAAAAGTAGCCAAAACCGCTGATAACAATCTACAAATGATACTAGAGCAATTGATGAGATCCATAGGTGATGAAATCCTGCATTGATTACTTAACCGGCAACTGGTTTCCTCTTATACATGATAACAAATACTAGTCACTATTACACAAAATTATCCTAGGGTCCAAGGTTTTCAATAAGCCAAAACTTTACTTGAGAATTAAAATCAACCAAGGTGGGAACACATCCTTTGATTGAAAACCAAACGCAATACACAAATTGGTCGTTTATTAAATAAATAATTATACTAATGGTAAAATTTATACACCAAGTCACAAACACAACTATATTTAACTTGCTTAGACAATCAAAGCCTATCAACTTCCACTTTGGCCTAGCAAAAAAAATATGCACTGATTAGAAATTTGTTGCATGCTCCAAAGGCCCATGGGGGACACAATCTTGCATTAATTAGTTAACCGGTAGTTGGTTTCCTTTTATACATGATAACAAAAAAACAACATTGTCACTATTACACAAAATTATGCTAGGGTCCAAAATTTTCAATGTGCCAATACTTTACTTAAGAATTAGCATTGACCAGGGTAGGAACACATCCTTGTTTGAAAACAAAACGCTAAGTACACAAATTGGTCATCCATTAAATAGATAATTATACACAAGTTGGTCATTTGTTAAATTTATACACCAAGTCACAATCACCGCCTCATTGTACTTGATTAAACAATCAAAGCTTATGAACCTCCAATTTGGCCTAGCAAATAAATATGCTCTCCATTAGAGATTTATTGCATGGTCCAAAGGCCCAGCCAAGTGTGAGGGACCAACCTAGGAATCCTGCCAAGACAAACATTGCAGATTGTACTTGATTAAACAATCAAAGCTTATGAACCTCCAATTTGGCCTAGCAAATAAATATGCTCTCCATTAGAGATTTATTGCATGGTCCAAAGGCCCAGCCAAGTGTGAGGGACCAACCTAGGAATCCTGCCAAGACAAACATTGCAGTACCAGCCCATTGATGAGGTAAAAATTAACTTCATCATCCTCAGCCCAAATGATCTTTTTTCCATAGCCCAACTAACCTACTTTGCCAATATTATTCGGTTTATATGATAAATTGTTGCTTATTACTTAAAAAATGATGTATAATACTCTATTTTCCATTTTGACTAAATTGAACATTGAAACTGATGAAGTGTGGCTGTAAAGGAACTATTTTTGTTAAACAGGGCTCACAGCAAGGAGAAGAAGACTTTTTGAAGAAAGGAGTGCTCCGGGAATCTAGCTCTGGAAGTTGGAGACTCCGAAAAGAGTCCTAAGCAGCACCAACAGAAGTCCCAATTTTATTTATTGTTTTTCGCATGAAATATGCTCAGTATTTATGTTTTGAAAAAGACATCAATATTTTGAGAGCTCCCACTCGGAGCCTTTACCTCCTTTTTAGTTATTTGATCAAAGAAGACTTCATAAGAATTTAATGTTTTCAGTTAAAACTTTATAGGCGGCAAAATGTTTGAAACTGCCGACCTCTAGATCTTAGGCATAATTCTAGAATAGAAAATATATAGCATTGTTCCATATTTTCAAAAAAAGAGAAAACAAGAAGATAATAGACTATTCTGATTGCCAAATAGCTCTGCAAAATTCTGAATACTATGTGATGAAACTGTTGGCGTTCTGAACAATGTTTTGAAGCTTTACAATTTTTTACTGCATATTCCGAAGAGTTGGCCACTCGAAGGATTCATAAAAATAAGTATTTGTTCTTTATGTGATGTATGTGTTAGTAGTAAGTTCTGTCAAGTATTGAATTCTCTGATGTGTTGCGCATAATGTGTTACCCTGTAGGTTTTGTAGTAGGTTCTATTATAAATTCTATAGCAAGTTTTGTATTAGTTCTGTAGTAGTTATGTAGTACTGTGGTTTGAAAATCAACTCTCTGATTTTCATTACATGATTGAAAAGTTAAAATTCTGAAAGTTCCAAAGTTTTGTGAATTTGTGTTAAGAAATTAAGTTTCTAGTTTTTTGTTCATTATCATAGTTAGAGTTTACATTTTCTCATAGATAAATTTCACATGTTTTTTAGTTTAGAACTACTTGTGCTTTCATAGTCGGATTTATCCTGTTTAGTAGTTTTAGTTTTTAAAAGCTTTCCTAGACTAGCTTTAAATGCTTTTTAGTTTAGAAATTGTTTATCTTTTCATTTTTAAAGGCCCAAACACTGCTGTATTGAGATACCTAGTCTCCTTTTGCAAATAGCCTTGGACACTACCCTAGTTGACAAACTGATAAATCAAGTTAAAGTACAAGGTTCAACGACACCCTGTCACTTTTTGGCGCCGTTACCAGGGACATGCACATTGTGTTATTAGGAAAACAGTTAGGTAACTCTCATACAGTAGATCAAATTGGATTGTCAACTCCTTATTCTGCATGATCAGAAAAAGGGGTCCACACGGAAGATTCATAGCAAAAAGCCCCCAACTAGATGTTTCAACAATTGAATCTGGGGAAATAGAAGCCTTAGTTGAAGAACTTTTTCAATACAAACTGGTCAATCAGGACCAACCTGAGACTTCTCAAAGTACCTTGGTTATACAATGGTCAAAACAAGATCCTATAGAAGAACACATCCTTTTTGAAATGATGGCAAAAGACAATAATAATCGTAACAACCATAATAATCGGAATGGAAGGAGAGTGGAGTGAACATTCATTATCCTATTGCTCTCAACCCAGATGAAGATGCACCTATGAAAAACATTTCGCCTTCTATCGTACCCACCTTTAGAGGATTGGCTTCGGAAGATCTGGACCAGTTTCTTTTTGAGTTCAAAGTCCTCTATCAAACATATGACTACAAAGTTGATAACCAAAAACTAAAATTGTTTCCTTCAACTCTACGGGACTCAGCTATGTGGTGGTTCATGGGACTGGCTTCAGAATCAATCAACTCTTGGGATGAAATGGAAACTGTCTTCCTAGACAAATATCAAAATTATTGCAGGGTTAGCGATAGAAAAGAACTGTTTAGGCTCAAACAAAAAGAGGATGAAAGTTTGGGAGACTTTCTAGATAGGTTCATCTTCATAGTAAAACATTGTGGTGAAGAAATAATGAACCCTGAGCTTGTTAAAACTATATTCCTCAAGGGGCTAGACGAAGATGCTCGAAAAACCCTAGACTTGATGGGGAAGCGAGATGTAGCTAAATTGGACCTCACAGAAATTTCTGCTTTATGTAGAAATTATTCGAGAACTCGGGGAGGTATTAGAAAGTCTAATCTGACTAGAGGTTCGAATGAAATTGGTCAATTTCACGAGGAAATTGCAAATCTTAAAATTGATATTCTAGTCCAGCTTAATACCACCTTAGTTGGCATACAAGCTAAAATGTGTAATCTAGAAACATTATCCATCTATTGTCCTAGATGTAGGAACAAACATCTATTACAAGAATGTCTTCTAGATAAAACTGATGTTCTCCAAATTTGCCGTAAAAATCATTCCACAAACCAATGTGACTTGTTGAGTGCAATTAAAAATTCAAAAACAAGGTGTCCCAAGTTGAAGAGGAAATCAATTATATGGGATAGAGACCAGGAGGAAATTCTTCCTATGGACAAGGTTCAAATCCACCATGGTGTCCTCAAAATAATTGGAATAATACCCAGTGGACAACACCTTGGCCTCAGGGACAACCCAACTGAGGACCTTATTCATGGGGACCTCCAAAATGGATAAATCAACAATGGACAAACCCATCATGGTCTAATCAGGCGCAGCAACCTTGGTATTCTCTGAACCCTATTCCTTAATGGAACCAACCATTAAATTAATTTTACCAAGGACCTCGGCGAATGCAAACTCAACAGCAAAATCTTCTACCACCTCCCCAAAATCCACAACAAACTGAACAAGTTAATCAACCACAATTACCTGTGCAGCCAGTGGCGAATCCAAAAAACAATCGCCAAGCCACCCCTATATATTCTACTGAACAAGAGAATATGGCAGAAATTATGCTATACATTGTGGAAACGTGCAATTGAGGTCAGGAAAAATGCTACACCAGCTTACTATAGTTGAAATCACAGATGAGGAAGAAACACTTTCAAACAAAAAGGATATTAGGACTGGAGAAACCCCAAAGAAATCTACGGAGAACCCCCACAAGGTATTAATAAACAAACAAACTTCTGAGCAGGTTCCGGAGTTGGCTTCCAAAAATTCTCCGGAACCACTTTCTGACAAACTTCCAGAGTCCGATGCTAAGGATATTATTCAATCTTCTCCAGAAGTTGACCTTGTGAATAAAGAAAAGCAGCAAGCTCCTTTTCTGTAGCAACTAAAGGGAGTAATTCCTAAAGGATCTCCAGAACCAATGAAATCAACTGAAACCGACCTCATCCAAGAAATAAAACGTCTAAACATCGTTAAATCCCACTACTTCAGGCAATCAGAGAGATTCCAAAATTAAACCAACTCATAAAACAGTTATGTATCAAGACACCAAGAAGAAAGAAGAAACAAATTAATACAGTGCAATTGATGGCTATCTCACCAATCTTCTTTCCAGAGACTTTCTTCCACCAAAATATGGTGATCTTGGTAGTCCAATTATAATTGTATCAATTAATGGAGTCAAGATTCCTAATGTGCTTGTCGATTTATGGGCTGCAATCAATGTCATGACTGTGGAAGTAATGGAGATGTTGGCATTAACAAATTTACAACCAACGACCACCATTTTGCAAATGGCAGACCAGTCTATTGTTGTTCCGAAGGGAATCTTGGAAAATATCCCAGTTAAAGTAGAAAATTGGGAATATCTAGTTGACTTTCAAGTAATCCAATCACAAACCCCTAAGGACAGTTACCCATTGATTTTGGGAAAACCTTGGCTAGCTACAGTAGCAGCCCAAATAGACTGTAGATCTGGAGGGATGTAATGTCCCTTTTTTGGCGCATAGATCTTTTGTGCGCATTTCGCCCGTTCCTAGTCTTCAAGAGGCTATTAGCTTTGTTTGAGAGGACTCCAATGTGGTCGTGGCTCAGTCTTGCAGAGCAATTGTTCATGGTTTTAAGTTCATCTAGTCATTTAGAGTTTTTAGATGCTTTCGGAATTCAGTTCCGACTTCTCAGGTGCTCTCCAACCTTCTTGGAAAAACATGTTATTTTTAGACAGTCACCTGACGGCCTCCAACTTTCGTCCCAAGTCTTCTACTATACTTTGATATGGTCAAAGTTGTTTGATCAATGCATCTCTATGCTTTCCGCAGCTTGGGACTATTATCTGTCAATTTAATTAATATTTCACTAAGGTTACCTAAGGTTTGGAATAAGGATTAGCAACTGTGTAATATTAATTATAAATTGGCGTTCCCTTCTTGGAGTGGATTCTTTTATATGGCATTGAGCTCAAATGGTGTTCAAGAGTACAGTGATGCTTTCAAAAGCACTTTCGGCTTTCCAGTTTGCTCTCCAAACTTCTTGGAGAAGCCGTCTATTTATAATAAGTCACCCAATTGGCGTCATTCTTCATCCCAAACCTTCAAGATCATGTTGGTATGGTTTAATTTGCAATTCGCTTCATTATGGGATTTTTCGTAAGCTGGGTGAGTTATTAAGCCATTTAATTAATATATTTGCTTAAGTTATCTAAAGTTGAGATTATTAAAAAATAACTTAGTATAATAGCTCTTTGGAAAGGTAATTAAGTGTTTTTAAAGATACACTTAAAAAAGGGGCCTTGCACATGAAATATTAATATTATTTCAAAAAAGGTCTTTTGGAGGAAAAATATTAATATTTTGAGGAGAAATATGAAGAGGTAAAAAAAAAAATAATATTATATTTCCCTCAAAAAGTCATAAAAAGAGGACAGGATCTCATTGTGGGGGTTATGCTATTGATTTGATATTGTTATGCTGTTGGATTGAACCTGCGAGTTCTTCCATTATCTCTTGAGGACGAAAACCCTCTTGTAGATTCTCTTGAGGACGAAAACCCTCCTGTAGATTGAGTGTGGTTTCATACAGGAATCACCATTGGTGTTGAAAGCGGAGTTATTAGAGCAATCTCACTCAGAGTTTGCCTTTCCGTTGAATAGATGTTTTGACGAGATTCGAGTTGTATTTCCTTTGATGATTTGGACGCCAATTTTGAGTGGTTTTTGCAGATTTTTTGGAAGCGGATTTGGAGTGTTCTTTGTTGTTTGCCCTCTTGAGTTTTAGCACCATTTTCATCTTGTTGTACGGCCTTATCATGGCGTGGGGAACTGCTGTTCATATCAGTCATTGGCGTGAGTTTTGGTGTGGATTATTTCTTTGATAAGCAATTTCCACTTTCATAGTGATTGGAGGGTTTGGGAAATGTTGTTCATGTGTATGTGACACCTTGAGGAAGTGATCAGACCTGGCTGTGAGGGTTTGTGCTGAAGGAGTCGCCTCTTATTGCATATCTTGTGTGGTTTTGACATTATATCAGCCCATTTGCCTTGGCTGCTTGCTTGGATGTTGGTAAAGTAGAAGTTTGGAGAGGATTTAAGGAGTTTTGATGTGATTTTCTGATCATTCCTGTTATGACAGTCCGCTGCTACAGTTTGGACAGCCTTGCATCCACCGTCATTGGGTTAACAAAGCTTTATGGCGCCTGGGTATACTTTCATTGCATGTTGATATTGTATTAAGTTAGAGCATTTGTATCTATTTTCTCCTCATTATAAAAGAATCTATAGTATGCTCATCTAATGTTGCAATGGCATATCATACTTTGTAATCCCTAGATGGTAGTACCGCCAAAGGAATAATCTTTCTTGTTTATGTTACTCACACCATTGAATAAGTGGATTTCATTGTAAAGGTTTCTCTCTGAATAAGTGGATGTGCCTTGTATCTTGTTTTCAGCTTTCCCACTAAATAAGTGGAGGTGCCTTTGATTCCCACTAAATAAGTGGATGTTCCCACTACATAAGTGGATGCCCGCTGAATAAGAGGAAGTTGTATTTGTTTTGCACTGTATTACAATTGTTAGTATGAAGCACTTGTATGCTCTCACCTTGCCTGTTTGGGAACTTGGTGATTAGAAGGTGTGGAGGAGATTACATGGTTGCATTTGATTTGCTAAAACTGTTTGATAGTGTTGAAGATCTAAAACAAAAAATTGGGGTAGAACATTACAAGGGATGACCATCTCGAATGGCATAAATAGTAAACAGTTGTCACTTTACCCTCATGCTCGTCCCTCTATGAATAAAACTAACAGAGTATGGGTGGATGAACCAAATCAGTATAGTCAACAAGAAAATCTGGCTTCATTGGCAATGGTCGTTATTAAACAACATGGCGAAGACATGGAAAATGAATGGGATAATGACACCAACCTAGACACAAATACTAAAGAAAACAGTGGAACAGACAGACAGTGATGAATACCAAGAAAAAAATGAAAATTTAGAAAGTCTTATCCAAACGAGTATAGCAGAATTTGCTCACGATGAAAAGAAATACTTTCTTACAGCATTTCACTATCCTTTGGCTAATCTGATCCCTAGAACAGAGAGTTTCCTCAAAGATATAACCACTTTCCACATGTTGCAACCTCATAGCTACCCTCTTAATACCTTAATGAGCGAAACTTATATGGTCTCTTCCAAGGACAAAATCAATAATGGTATTACCTGGAAAAACCCTCAATATTAATAGTTGGCTCTTAAAGCAACAAGAACTCAAATTATTCGATGTTCTGGTGAACCGATCCAAGGCTTTTGCTTGGGATTACAAAGATATGAGGGGAATTCATCCAAAAGTTTGCACTCATCACATCTATACCGAGGATGTTAGACCAGTCTGCCAACCACAACGTCGACTCAATTCTGCACTTAAGAGATATAATTAAAATTGAAATCGAGAAACTCCTACAGGTGGGATTCATTTATCCTATCTCTGATAGCAAGTGTGTTTCCCCTTTAGTGGTGGTCCCCAAGAAAGGGGGGAAATGGAGGGTATGTGTGGATTACAGGGAACTTAACAAAGCAACCTATAGGGATTATTTTCCCTTACCATTTATAGATCAGGTTCTTGACAATCTGGCTGGTAAAAAATAATTTTCCTTCCTTGATGGATTTAGTGGCTATAATCAGACACGAGTCAATGCTGAGGATTAAGACAAAACCACGTTCACCTATCCATGGGGAACTTTTGCATACCGAGTTCTTCCCTTTGGCCTATGCAATGCTCCTGCTACATTTCAAAGAGTTGTTTTGGCCATCTTCGCAGAACTTGTAAACGACTGTGTAGAAGTTTATATGGATGACTTCACAACGTATGAAACTAACTATGAGGAAGCACTTCAAAATCTAGACAAAGTTCTCCAGCGATGTGAGGAACATCAACTATCCCTAAGTCATGAAAAATGCCTAATAATGGTGGAGCAAGGGATTGTACTGGGCCATCACATTTCTACAAAAGGCATTAAAGTGAACCCCAAGAAGATTGAAGTAATACAAAGACTTGAACCCCCTAAAAATCAAACGGATCTTAGAAGCTTTTTAGGACATGTGGGCTATTATCAAAGATTTATTGAAAATTTTAGCAAAATTACAAACCCTATGTTCACCTTGTTTCAAAAGAATGTTGAGCTTTCCTGGACCTCAGAATGCCAAGCTTTCTTTGAAAACATTAAAGAGAAACTCACGACAGCATCAGTGTTGCGTGGACCCAATTGGAGCTTACCATTCTACATTTACACAAATGCTTCAAATGATGCAATAGGAGCAATATTAGGACAAGAAGATGAAACTGGTGAAAAGTACGCTATCTATTTCGTGAGTAAAAACATAACTCCAACTGAAAAAAATTACATCACCATAAAAAGAGAGTTTATGGTTGTCATGTATGCCATCAATAATTTTCGCCACTATATCACAGGTTACAAAGTGATTGTTTATACAGATCACTCAACAATTAAATACCTCATGAACAAACTGTTGTGAGTGGGAGGATAATCAGACGGTTATTGCTCCTCTAGGAATTCAATGTAACTATCATCGACAAACCTGGAAGATTTAATGTGGTAGCTGATTTCCTGTCCAGGATCAATCAAGAAAATGGGGATTGTAAACCAGTCCGGGATGAATTTCCAGATGACCAATTATTTGCCATATCCTCTCAAACACCTTGGCTTGTAGATGTAGCTAATTACTTAGCTACATCAAAGTTTCCACCTGGATTTACCACAAATCAAGGAAACGACTTATCCGAGAAAGCACACAATTCAAATGGATAAATGGTCTATTATTCAAATGTGGACTTGATTTAATATTGCGTAGATGCATAAGACCGGACGAAACTTACAATATACTCTGAGCTTGCCATGATGATCCATCAGGAGGTCATTATTCAACAAAACAAACATCTCATAAAATTTTAGGCACTGGATATTATTGGCCCTCCATGCATAAAGACATCAAGAGATCTGTCTGACACTATGATGAATGCCAAAGAATAGAAAAATCAACACCATCTAGTGAAATGCCCTTGCAGTCATAGGTTGTCCTGGAGCCATTTGAGAAGTGGGGTCTAGACTTCATAGGACCCATTAACCCATCCTCACAAGGAAAAGAATACATCCTTGTATGCACTGAATATCTTACTAAGTGGGCGGAGGTTTAGGTGCTGAAAATAGCCAGAGAAGAACAAGTTGCCGACTTTCTCTATAACAGAATATTCCTCAAGTTTGGAGCACCCAAATCCATAGTCACAAATCAAGGACCCCAATTTATGTCTAAAGTCCTCCTAACCTTCACTGACCATTTCTAGGTAAGCCACAAAAAGCCATCTCCATATCACCTGCAAGCAAATGGTTAGGTTGAAGTCACGAACAAGGAGCTAGAAAATATACTTACAAAACGGTTTCATCCGGGAGGAAAGACTAGGCCAGAAAGTTGTATGAAGTAGTATGGGCTTATAACACTACATGGAAATTACTCCCGATGAACTGGTCTTTGGCAAAAAACCCATTCTCCCTATTGAGTTTGAAATCCAAACATTAAGGACAGCTATGGAACTAGGTTTGGATCTAGATAGAGCCCAGGTAGAACGAGTCCTTCAACTAAATGAATTGGATGAGCTCCGTCTGGAAGCCATACAACAGACTGAACTAGTGCAACAACAGAGGAAAGCTTGACATGATAAACATGTCAAAGAGAAGAAGTTTAAAAGTGGAGATTGGGCATTGTTGTTTGATTCCTAATATAAGGATTTAAAGGAAAGCTCCGAACACGCTAGTTAGGGCCATATGAAATAACAGAGGCATTTAACAATGGAGCTGTACAACTTAAACCAATTGATGGAGACACACAAATACTTCTAGTAAATGGTCATAGACTCAGACTGTATCAAAAACCGGTAGATAAAGAGGAGTTTACAAAAATGGTAGAGCGATGACAAAGGAATTACAGAAAGTTGTTGGTGGCTAGCCGACCAACTTACAAACAAAGTGCAGATGCAGGAGCCACTAATAGATTACAAGTGGAATCTAATCAAGCCAAAATGGTCGATTGCATGCGGATCTGATTAATGCCAAAACGAGCTATCCAATCAATGCCAAATTGGTGGATAATGAAATGCAATGGGTCTAGCAATGAATCAACCAAGACCTTCTTACAATATGAAGGTAGGATCCAGTGGTACAACCATCCAGGATCTTCGAAATATCAAATACTGGTAGTAAACCATCCAGTAATTACAAGAATGAAAGATAAGAAATATTTTACCAAATCCAGGAATTAAATCAAACATTTAACCAACATGCTAAAAGTAGACATTTCGTCAAACAGTTGGCAAGTTAACTGAAATCACCTGAAATAATTACCCAGCTCTAATAATAATCTGAAATATTCTGATACAAGCAATAATCAAAAGATTATAATGTTCTAAATGATCAAATCATACCATCATGAGTTCCCTAAAGATTGACTGCTGCTAGTTTTCTGCTGCAGTTGACTTTGGGCCTGAAGCTGAAATGGTACAGCTCCCAAAAGACAATCAAGGAGCTGCTGAAATATGTCAGTCACTGTCAAAATCTGAACTACACATCTAAGACCACAAATTCTGCCTTCTAAAATCTGTACAGCACCTCACAAGAATGGTATGGTACCTTACAACTATATCCCAAAAAGCTACAATTTACTTATTAACTTATTCGGTCCCCTTAATGCTTGGTAATGCAATATTAACCTTCTTAAAAAGGTGACAAAGCAGCTTCTAATATATATTAGGAGTGATTTCCACTTGTATGGCTCCGTTTTCAAACTTTTCTAGACTTCAAAAGAGATACAGCTCTCCACAAAGGACAAGAAGATGGCCCAAAAGGGAGACAAGTAAATCTGAAGATAAGACAAACTCTGCTGATTTGTCAATAAGACAAACAAATGGGTGCAGTCAATAAACAAGACTTAATCTATCCCAATATAATAGTACGGCTGATATAATTGAAGCAAACACTTCAAAATGTACGATCAGCATTAAGGAATCTTTTCTAAGTCTTGAAACCTCCACAAATCTTCACGCATCCTTGTCAACTTGGCAATCAGTTTTAATATGGGTGGCCAGCAAGGTTTAGTATGTGTGGCTCATTAAGAAGTAATTAACCCCTCTTTGTTGGGCAGCTGATATAAAATGTGGTACGGCCAGCTTTGGCAAATATTAACTCTTCAAACTTGATAATATTTACAAGTAGTTTTTATACGAAAAAATTATGAAATCTGAATTCTACATACAGTTTGAATAACTTCACAAATAAATTAGAAACTCACACCAAATCGAAAGAAACGCACAATTCAGGAATTCTAGAACAACACACAGCTATATATTTTTTTGTATTTTCTAGAATATATTGCACCCATAACAAACTAAAATCAAGAAAATCACAAAACCCACACTTCAAACTTAATCACACTACAAACCCAAAAAAATCTTTGCAAGCCCAAAATATTGAAAGCCACAACTGAAATCCAAATATCTGAAAATCAAAAACTTCACACAAACAACATCCAAAACAAATCATTCAGCTCAAAGGGAATTCCTGAATGGAATTTCTCAGATGACTAGGAGGGTTTTCATCCTCGAAATCATTCTTGCCAATAGAGTTTTTGTCCTAGGGCAAGGGAAAGATGAACAAAGTTCAATCTTAAAAATAGGGGTTTTGGTTTTTCCAATTCGTGTAACCTACTCCAATACACAACTCCTCCTTTTATAACTTTCCAAGGGAAATATTTTAACTTATTTTCCTTTTCTCCTATTCTCCCACTCAAACCCTAAAAGTGTCCTTTTTACATAATCACTTTTGTACCCCCACGCCTAGAAACACTTTAGGAAACAACATAAATCATCTTTTAATTTATAATTCAAATTTACTTTTTTGACAACTTAATTTTTAATTATTTAATTATTTCCAAGGTCTCGAAAAGGGGACATTACACCGGAAGACGATTGGGGTTCTTTAGATTTCACTCCCTCCTCCATATGTGAATATAAAGTCAATCTCAATGATTTTGGCATTCTTGCCTTGCATATTGACCCCCATTCCTTTGGCCAACCACCGCAACCTCAACCTACTCCACCCATCAACAACTCTCTCCCAACTTCTGCTAATACTATTCAATCTAAGACAATTCCTACTCATGACCAATAACTCCTTTATTCTTTACCCTCTCTCCAAAAACGTTATGGTCATTGCTTCTCTATGGTACAAAAATGTGGATATAAAGGAAAAGGCCTTGGTCCACGTGAAGATGGCATCCGTAAGCCTATCCAACTTCAAGCATACTTTCATAAAACTCATATCAAACACCACTCTTCCACATGTTAAATGAATTTTCCTCATCCTTCATATACTCCTTTCTGCTTCTAGGTCTCAAATGATTAGGTCACATGCTAACATGGCCGCCTTCTCTTTTTCCCATGTTTTCCAGTATCTAACCTACTTCTACTTTCTTGTTCTTGTTTCTATGCTAAAGTCATATGCTCACATGGACTTAATTTCTTTTTCCACCTTCCTCTACAACTTTCTTATTCTTGTTCCAATGCCAACTCATATGCTAACATGGCCTTCTCTTCTTCCATATTTCCTAGCATTTGTCCTTCTTCTCCTACCATGGATGTTCTTCCCACTTTTCACATATAGCTCCCTCCTCTTCTACCTATGGGTGCTTATTCTATCTTGGGTTGACCTCATTCTCCCATGATGGGGTCATATGCTAACATGGCCTCCTTTTCTCTCCCCTATGTTCTTAGCATATGTTCTCTATGTAATACTTTTTATTTCTCCTTCATATGCTGAAGTCATAAATTCTTTTTCTCTTTCCATGTCCCATAGCATGTCATTCTTATACCTTCTTGCTATGTGGGCATGCTTGTGGGCCTTTCTCAGAAATAAACCCTCTTGTTTCCCACAGCCCCTCATTCTCTTCCTATAGTCTTATACCACTCTACACAAGTTCTCTAGATTTATTTTTTCTTTCACTATTATATTCTTATGTTACTTCATGTTTCTTAATAGGTCTTGCCTTGGTACTTTTATTACCACACCTTTCCTTACACATACCATCCCTTCTCTTCTCTTTTCCTATATGCTCATGACAATTTCTACGCACTTACTCATTTTGGTTTTCCCCTACATCCCCTTGTTACACCATTTACCATGTCTACCTTTATTTACCTCCTCTCATACCATACTCCTACCCCCACCATATAGCCATTGTTATGTGGCCTAGCTCCTTTCCTTGTTTTCTCTCATAAACAATTACTCATACACCCCTTTCTTATGTCATTTCCTCTTGATCCCAATGTTTCTTCTATGTTGATACCAAAATCTCATCTTGTCATCCCCTTTTGTCCCTATCCCAAAACTCTATTGAACATCATTTAGGGATGGCTTTTCTTTTTGCCAAAACCCCCAAAACTTTGCATCATTCATAAACAAATGCCATGCACATAGAAATGAAGTCAGTTACTAGAAAGCACAACAACAATTATGATTGATGATTATATTCCATTTAAAATAATAAGATTCACAATTTAATTACTCCGGGGTCCTTCACATTCATTCCCGCAAGATCACCTAATGAAAACTGCAAAAACCATGTGCATATGCAAGTTTTTAAAGAACTCCCTTTTTTCAAAATTTACTAAATCTATTTCTTTCTATAATTCCTATGCGGTAAGCCATACAATTTAATACTAGTACCTTTCAAAAACTTACTGTATCTAGTTGAAATTTTATATCAATTATTTTAGTTCTATGGCTAGTTCATAATAAAAAATAGTTTACCCTCTTAAATTTTCCTATATAAGAGATGCCTAGGTTGAGATTAAATAACTATCTCTGAACTCACATGTTGTTCCGCTCTTTAAGTGCACCTGCATATGTCCATTCTTGATGCTATTTATTGGTTGTGTATATCTTTTGAAGTTGGGCGTGTTGTGACCAAATCACACATCGCCCCATTAGGAATAGGGACCCCCCTTTTTTTTGAGCTCTGAGCTTTCAGTGAGTTTTCAATGAGTTTTCAACGAGATTTTAATGATGATTTGACTCATTTTCCTCTGCCGGCTCGGTAACAATTTCCTTGCCTATGATCTTTGGTTCACGATTAAGGGTAGATGAACTTGCAATAATAAAGAATCTTGATTAAATCCTATCTAGATATTGAGTTTTGAAGTCAATCCTGAAGAATGTTTGAGACCCTGAAAAGACTAAGCCTGGAGCCTGAAATCCTGAAAATCCTGAAAAATGGCTAAGTCTGAAATCTGGTGAATCCTCCAAATTCTATATTTTGCATCTTAAATCCGGTGGATTCGGGACCTATCTCAAACATCCTGAAAGGTATATTGAAAAATATTTAAAGTATAAGAAATTCAATCTCTAAACTTATACTTAAATATATTTTTCAATATACCTTTACTCGCGCGATCCTGAAAAATGCCTGACGATTTCAGAGGATTCAAAATCCTGATCTAGTGCGACAGGGTACTTAGATGGCGCAAATCTGGGCGCAAAATCACGAAAGAGAAGACACTTGAGCCAGAGGATTTGAAAACTCGATCCAATGCGCCCTTCTACACCTTGGTCCAATGCGAAAATGTCAGAGGATTTCAAAACTCGATCTATTGCGCCCAAACCAAAACGTCATTTCGAAGGGAAAAATGGAGATTTCAATGTCTTGAACTAGTGCGAAAATGAAAAGGCAAGTCTTAGAGCAAATCTTGGAGCGAATTTTGATGATCAAAGTCAGAGGATTTTAATCCTCCAAGTGATGCGCCACCATGAAAGAAGAGAGAAATTTAAGGATTTTGACTTGAGAAATGTCTAGAGGTTAGAAGATTTGAATTCATGAAGTGATGCGCTTCACCTAAACATTCGACATAAGTGTTAGTCCCTTCACCAAATTACAAGTTCAGAGGATTTCAAAAGCCTATCTAATGCGACTTCTTGAGAGATAACTCCAGAGGATTCTAAAGCATGATCTATTGCGCCCAAGCAATTTCAAAGATGAAGTTTTAAGGCTATCCAAATCCATTCAAGTTTGAAGACTTCAACCTAGCTATCTAATGCGCTCAAGTGATTTCAAGATGAAGTTTCAAGAACCCTCATCCAAAGCACAATCTACAGGATTTCAAAACTTGATCTAGTGCGCCAACTATAGGAATACCTCTAAGTTTTCAAGTATCTTCCAAGGGTTGAGATTAAAGGATCTTGAAGTCCCAACAAATGCAAAAATATTGAGGATTTTCACCCTTCATCCAATGCGCAGTATAGAGAAGAGTGAGGTTTGTTTCCAAAGGATTTTCCAAGCTCTAGAGGATTCTAATCCTTCAACCAATGCGCCATCTTAAAGAGGAGAGTGAAGTTTGATGTTGAGGAATCCAAACTAGTGATCTAATGCGACCAAGCTCTAGAGGATTCTAATCCTCCAACCAATGCGCCATCCCTTAAAGCAAGAGAACACTAAGTACTATCTAATGCGAAGCATGAGAGGAGTCTTAGAGCTTCATCCAATGCGACATGATAAGAGGAATCCAATCCTTGATCTAGTGCGCCATACCTTAAGACTTTGAGGGTGTCTAAAGTGAAATTCTTGAGGATTCCAACCCTTGATCTAATGCGACTAGAAGGATTATGAAGAAAGATCATGATATTCTAAAAGGGGAGAAGATCATCAAGGCTTCAACCAATGCGAAATTCAATAAGAAGTCAAAATGCGAATCCAAAGGGTATGAGAGGACTCCAAAAACCTCAACCAATGCGAAATATAAGACAAGAAGATGCCAAACCTTGATCCCATACGCTTGAGAAGAAGGAAAACGCCAACCTACAAGAAGATCGTCAAGACCTTATCTAATGCGTCATCAAAAGAAGTTGTAAACATTTAATAATTGTTGCCTCGGGAAATGTGAAAATTGCTTTTATTAAATAAAGATCAAATCTAAATTAAATGTTTGTGCACAATAATAAAGGAGGTCGGCCTAGAGAAAAGGAAAAGTTTTTTAAAGCAAATTATGTATATATATCTTATTTCCTTTTCATTTTTTATTATTTTCAAGAGCAGATTTGTTCTCCAAGAGCAGATTTTTCCTCAAGGAGCAGCAACAAGGGATTTTTTTTTACAAGTATAAATTTGATTTTATCAAATTTAAGCAAGTAGTGGATCAAATTGCAAGGTATCCAATTCAAAACAGCTCATCAAGTAAGTCTGATCTGAATATTTCTGATCTGATTTTCTTATTTTTCCTTCATTAGATGAATTAAAATTGTTCAAATATTAGTAAAATTCAAGAAGGATAAGTGGATTTTCATGGATTTTCATAAATTCCTTGAATCTAGATAGCAATATTTCATAATTATAAAGGAAAATTTCATAATTTAATCCACTAAGGTGGCTGAAGTGAAGATTGTGTTTGCAATTACTTATTCGCGTCAAGTTTGCAGGAATGTCAATGATGCTAGAGAGTCATCAAAGAAGAAGAAGCTGGAACCACCTTCATGCTAGGAGTAAAGTCAACCAATTGTCATGTAAAGAAGACATCAAGTAGCTGCTCCACCTCTAAGGAAGGTGTTATCATCAAGCAAAAGCATTCATCCATCAAACTTCAAGACTCTTCAAATTTCCAAGTCCAAGAGAGTCTCCTACTCTTCATGAAGAAATCAAGTGTCATCATCTACTCTCTAACCTACATGAAGATACATCGAAGAAGATTCACATCAATCTATCTACAAGAAGAAGAATCATAAAGTTAGTCAAGTGAGGCGACAACTATCATACATCCAGTTTACAAGAAGAATGAACAAGGCAAAGATCCACAGGATGTATTCCTAAATATACAAGTTCAAACAATCACATTGAATACATCATTACAAGTTGATACAATTTTCAAAATATGCTGAGTTGGCACTTATGTGGCGAGTACACATCATTCAATTTTGATTAGCCGCATTATTTAATGCATGCAATGTATCATTTAATAAAAGAAGTCAAAGGGATTCCTATGTGGAGGAATATTTTAAATGCTTTCGCCTTACCTTATCACATTGGAAAACGTGCCTTCATTGCCTCTCTCTTTTTTGCTAAAAATAGCAAGTTGTTGTAACTACCTCTGAGGTGGCACGATCTAGACCCTTGGCTGTCGAATTGATCTAAGCCATTCATTGTAACCTGGACGACTATATAAAGGCCTTGTTGCCTCATTTGTAATTCATTAGACATTAGAGATTAGAAATATAGATTAGAGATTAGAGAGTAGATTTCAGAGTAGAATAGAAGAGACTCTCAAAATTCTCTGAGAGAACTTGAAATTGTTGTAAATATTCCCCAAAGTTAATGCAAGGACATTGGAGCTACTTGTTTGGTGTTAAGTATTATCTTGTGGAGTATCATGGTTTCCTGAATCTTGATGGAATCAAGAGATGTTTCAAATAGCTTAGAAATAGATTAGAAGTGCATTGATGTAATGAATATGCGTAAAGATATTTGATGAATTCTTCTGGTTCATACTTTTCGTGTATTGTCGAAGGCAATCCACTTTGTAAAGTTAGACTGAACCTCCATTTTCTTTAGTTCGGTTGTGAATGCTTGTTCAAATTGCGCCAGCTGTGGGTGTTTGGATGGAGATTTACAACATGAAAATCCTTGAGTTTCCTTAGAAGATTGCACCGGCTTCGTGTAGTTGTTGGTTCTCATGGCGAAGCGAAGTTTGGTTTCATGAGGAGTTTGTTTATCTTTACATGTTTCATTATCTCATTGTCCTTAGATTAGCCTCTAAACCCTTACCCCCTTTTTCATTTTCTTTATCATAGAAGCTTTGTATATATGTCATCCACATCAAAGGAGGAATAAGTCGAATGAAAGGAGAAGAGTCTGCGTAAGTCCCTTTGTGTGTAAACAGCAAAATCATACTTAAATCGCTGAGCTGTCTCTTACTGAAATTAAAACATTATTAGAAGGAACCTTGGAGTCATCTCGTTTGATCACTTGGTTTAGCATTCGAGAGGCTTTGCTCAAGAGAGAGTTAAATACTCAGTATTTCACTCTATTGTTGACTTGTCAAAAAACAACCATCAACAGGGCGGACACAGTTTTGTATATTAATATGCGTTTGAAATTGTAAGAACCATTTTAGAAGCTTACGTTAGTTACTTAGATGAAACAACATTTCTGAAAGGCATATGAAGTACAAGTAGAGGCTACTCAAAGATGCATGCTCAAAGATTATTGTGCAAAGAAACCAACGATACTGTCTTATGCATATAACTAGGTGGGCAATAAAAATAATTCTACCCTAAAGGCACAAGTAACAATCAATAACATACATTTACAAAGTGTACACTGAAACTCACTTGGAAGGTTTATCCATAAAGTCAAATCCAATCACATCATTGATTCCCAAGGCCTTAAGCTGGAGTACAACATTGGAAAGATTGCAGCGCTTTATTTCAGGGACAGTTGAGTCTGCAAGTTTTCCAAACTCTTCCTCAGTATAGAGGCAAAAACATTTTCCTGGTCCTTCTCGCCCTGCACGCCCACTGAAAGAACAAAATGAAACAAATAAAAAGGCAAAGGACAATTAAAAATATTGGACTTACTTGAGCATCTAAATCTAGGAAGATGCAAACACTTCTAGTCATATGTATTACAGCTCAAAATAGTATCCAGAAAATAACCGTGACAGAAATCTTCCACAGATGCCAAAACATCCCTTCAATTTTACTATTGGCAAACCATCAATCAACTAGACCTGAAGGCTCAAGAATCAAAATGGTATACCTCTTTCATTTTAAATTGATGATTAGATTCTATCCACTGTTCACTTGTTCTAGTCAATAACTGGCAGCCAAGAACCTTAAAAAATGTTTTTCATTTGATTTAGCAATACACATTGCCTATAAACTTAACAAGCTAATCATGAAAATTGTGTCAGATGCAAACTGGTTTTGTAAAGGGTCAATATATCCTTGATAGTTTGATTACCAGTTGCAAAGGTTTGTGCTGTGACAAATCTTTGGGTCAGAATGTCTGCAAGGCTCTTACAGACTTTGAAAAGACATATGACAGAATTGAATAGACCTTTACAGAAATAATGCTCAGAACAATTGGAGTGGGAGAGATGTTTATTAGAATGCTCACAATTCTTTTACAAGATGCTTCTGCACAAGTTGGCATTGATGGGGGATTATCATAATTCTTCCAGATCCAAAGATCTACTAGGTAAGGGTGTCCAGTTGCCCCTTCGTTATTTCTTTTAGCAACGGAAGACATTGACTTTCAGTAAAGAGATTGTCAGTTTGGTAAACCAGGAAGAGGAAGTGTCTCCCTAATAAAGAGATACATTTCAAAGTTCAGTTTGCTGATGATACTGCTTTGTTTCCTATTCTAGATGAAGATAATATGACTACTTTGCAAGAAAACTGGATGCTTAGTGTATTGCTTCATGACCTGAGAAAGATGTACATATATCTCACGTGTTGGGATGGGAAAGCAACCTTCTGCAGTGTATTGCAAAATAGGGGTGGCAATAGCATGAACCCAATGATGCAGTGAGTATCTTGGAATCCCTTTTTCTGTTGAATGGTGAACTATCGTTGAAAGTAATGTGGGATCTGATTCTTCAAAAGTTCGGCAGAAATTCAGGTAGATGACGAGCTTGTATGATGATGAAGGCGTGTAGACTTCAGATGTGTCAAAAGATTCTTTCTTCATTCAGTGTCTATTACTAATCATGCTGGTTATTCACCAACTTCAACTTTGACCAATTGGACAAGATGGTTAGGGACTTTCCATGGTCCTATGGACAAGGTTCTAAGAAAAGATTTGCAATTGGATGGCAATATTGTATCAAACCTAAGAAGTTTGCATTGGGGCTTAAAAAAATAAAGCTATAAGGAACCACCTAGTCTACAAAATGGTAATTTGAGGTACACAAGGAAACACACATGGAAAGTATTAATGAGGTACAACATTAAAAGCACTTATCCTAATGGGAAGCCTGTTTGAAAAAGGATTAAACAAGATTAACATATTATCTGGTGATTTTTCAATGCAAAGTCCAAGGGTCAGGAGTCAGGACTATTCAACTCCATTTCGAAGGTATGGAATGTAATGAAGACAACTTGGACACCAGTGTTTACTCTGACCGGAAAAGAAGTACCATGTGTTTGGATCTCTATGGTGGAACTTGAACTACAGTAATACAGAACTTGTGTGCTTAAGCAGATCTTCTTCTCAGAAATGGGCTAAGCAATGTATTAAAAATTTGGTGAAATGTTTGATGTTGTTGCATCGTCGGATTGTAACCAACTAAAGAGAATCTACTCATTATCTAACTCTATGAAAACAGCATATTCATATTTGATCAAATCTTTGTGTGAACCTCCCAATATAATGGAATTAGATTGGGAACAAGACATTTGTTAGAACCTGAAATAGATTATTGGAACAGAATTCCTGTCCTCCAACTCTTGGGATTTATGCACACTGGCATTTTCAGACTAGCAATATAGACCACCTAAAAACTAAATGAGATCTGGAAGTTTCTGACAGCTCTCAAAATTAGCCTTGACAGTACAGTCTTGTTTGTGCTTACTGTTTAGAACCTAAAAAGTCTGTTTTTAGATGGTTGTTTATCTGGTAAAAGCTTGTGGTTGCTGATTTTTTTGCCAGAGTTGGAATGCAAGTTGGCAATTGTCTTGTCTGTAACCAAAAATAATCCATAAAAAATGTCTACCATTGCCCCTTTGCTTGTAATTCTTGGCAAAGTATGTTATAAGGTTAGCTAGTGTGTGCAAATAGATTGCTTACATTGAAAGATATCTGGTCATGCTCTCTAGGAAATGTCAAGCATTCCCAGTGTTTTGAGATCTAATGGCTTGTAATGCCTCCTGGAGTTCTATGATGGTAGTGAACAAAGCCAAAACAAACATGTTTTTGAAATGGATAACGATATCCCTACTGACTTCATCCATGAAGTCACATTCAGAATTGTCTTTCTTCAGGTTACTTTCCAGTTACATGTTCAACAGGAGGATGTTCAGAAATTCACACTGACAGGATGCTTTGCCAAAAAAACATTGTACAAGAAATTGGGGGGCAAATTGCAGTGACCTCCACCACCTAATGTGCAGCAAGAGAAAGAAGAAACTGTAGCTCCTTGCAGTAAGAATGTTCTAGTTGATTGCATGGGGAATGAGATCAAAATTATGACTTCAAAAAAGAGGATAAGTCATGGTAAGAGGCAGAGAATAGGTGGAGATGGAACAGAGACACTGAAGATGTGGGTACGAAACAAGGGTATGATTGGGAAGATGTATGGCACACATATCCTATATTACTAACACAACAAAATCAGAGTAAGAATGACCCCTTGATTGTGCATGCAGAATCAAGACCGAATGAACAAAGTCTTGGGTACAAATGGATCTCCATCACCTCCAGTGACAGCTGGTTTGACAGACTCAAAGGAGAAAGGAAAAGAAATGAACCCATCTCATTTACATCAGCATACGAGGTATAAGTAGTGGCCGATCAGAATTAGGATAATCCCAAATGTACATATAAGTGGTTTTAAAAAGAAAAACATAAATATTATTTTGGGCTTTGCTAGATGGAAAAGCAAATATTTCCCTTTATTTGGCTTGAAATAACACAAATAATGCTTTCCCCTGTTTTATGAATTTGTCAGCAGTTTTAGTCTCCCAAGTAATTGAATTCCATATATATTTTGGTTTGCCGATTCAGTCCCAATTTCTAGTAGTGTTACTATGATCAAAATATACTCATGTTCTCTAAAATCATTCTTTATATCTCTCATGCATTATTTGAGTTTAAACTGTATTATGTGTATTTATATTCTTTTTTATTTGCAGAGTTTTTGCTGAGTCCCAAGTCTGAGTCCAAATTTTGGGCTGCCAAGTTTTTGCCTAGTGTGAGTTTTTGAGCTATGCTTCCATATGTCATTTTCATTCAATGATACTGCTAAGGAAATGACAAAATTTATCTCAATTTAGCAGTCTTGGCACAGCTTCCATTTGTTTCTTTAGAGAACAGGAAGAATATCAACTTGAATTTTGTTGACTTTTAATTTTACAGCTATAAAGGACACAACTTGGTAACTTGAGCTTGAGCTTTTGAAATGGGTTCAGATATCTTTCAGGATTCTCACCTCCTTTGAAGAGCTTGAGCTTTTGAAATGGGTATCACAACCAATGATTCCATTCCTATACGAGGATCATATGCACGTGCTTTTACCAATCCTGGATCTATTACATATCGAATTCCAGGAATTGTCACTGAAGTCTCAGCAATATTTGTTGCCAGGATAACCTGGACCAAAACAAAAATGTCAGGAACAGAAAAGTAAAAACATAATTTGTATTAGTTACCATACAAATTAACTTAGAACAGAAATTATTCAAACACCAAAATAAGTCCTGTCGTTTCATTTTGATTTCAAGATGATGTAACACGAAAACAAGAAATGAGGTTATGGTCCTTTGGAAGCAAAAATAACACATTTTTGAAAGATATTAAGCAGCAGATTATTCCTCCACATACCCCCATCCCCTTGCAGCTTTCCCTGCTTCTGCAACTCCCCATCCGTGCCCACTCCCTCTCCACCCAAACCCTTGTGCTTGTCTCATCCTCAATCAAATGAGTTAGGCTATGAAAAGGAAAAAGGAATAAACAATCAAGATATTGAACTTCGGAGGTGTCTCTAAAGGCAATCCTGGTTTTTTGGCAGTAAGAAACATTATAAGATTGAAGACTGGTAAGGTTTTAAGTGTTGATGCATATCAGCTTGGACTTTAGTTGTAATTATATGGAAGAAGGTGAAGCCCTTATAGCAGACCTTAAGTCACATACTCACATGGATATTCAAAGTATTATTGTTAAAGGTGATTCTACCCTGATTATTAAAGCCTCAAATAGGGTCAGATGCCAACATATTTGAAATAAGAGGCTTCTAGGTTGGTTATCTTTCACAACTATCATTTTGGAGACTTGGCTTACATTCATTGCCTAAGAAACTGCAACACACCTGTAATCTGTTAGTAAATAACAACATCAATCCTGTTCAGAGGTATGGTCTTAACTTTGTAAAGGCTGAAAAGGGAACTTTTCCAGAGATTAATGGTCTTAAGGAATTAAATTGAAGTATAAACCTTCAATCATGCATAGCACATCATTGACAACTAACAACTATGACTAATGATTAAATTCAAGTGTTCACACTTCTTACAGTTCGCAGATTTTGACATTGTTCCATCATTCCATGAATGGATGACTCCAGCATCACATTTTTGTATCATGTCACTTCTTGTACTCAGGTATTCAAAGAGAATGCCCAAGATAGATAAGATCATGTAAACTAACAATTGTACTGGAGTTCTTGATCATTCCATTGGATTTGAGTAGTATATTGAATTCATCTACTGCTTCTTCTCCAAACACTCATTTGACTGACCTAGGGGGTTTCCCTACTTCCTAACATAGTAAAAACTATTTACTGAAAAACAAAATGCGTACAAGGATAAAACTATACAATAATCAATGTAACACTGAGTAATACAATAAAGTTGAACACACTTTTCTTAAATAAGGATCATTCAGTATACATAAAGAAAAATCAAAAATCAAAATGAAGGGCATGAGTGCAGGTGTGAAATACTATATTGTCAGATGAATAATACTAATTAAATAAGCAGCGGGGAAACAAGATAATTGTTTAAAAAAAACATAAGTAAATAGAATGTAGAGCATTGTAAAAAGAAACATAAATAAATAGAATGTAAAGCATGGAAATTTATAGTAAAAAGGTGAACATAGGTGTAGCAGCTATCACAAAAAGTTTGGCATTGATGATGACCATTATTAGCCATGAATTTATGCTGATGCTTCATTGGATAGCTCTGCCAATTACATCATGCACATAAATACAGTCATCTCTCGTCCCCTCTCATGAGCAAATAATAAGAGGAGAGCCAGGAAATAGATTTATGATGAAGCTTCCTAGTCATGTCCACACATATATGTGCCAGAATTTAGACCATAATAGTTTTTATTTTTTTATTTTTTTAAAATAACAATAATAAAGAAGAAAAATAACTACTTGCTACATGTCAAGTATGGTACCTAGCCAGACCAGAAATGGCCATGTAGGGTTTGAACCCAAGTAAAACAGAGAAGAAGAATAAAAGGAGTGGGCCCTTTTCAAAATCCTAAACCTAAAACAAACCCACTTAAATAAAAAAACATAAAACACATTCATTATGCCATTTTGCCATATTATGAGAAGGGAAAGAAAAGAAAGGAGAATAGAAGAGAACGGTAGTGAGAAGAAGAGAGGAGATTACCAACACTCCATCATTTGAGATAAGTTTGGCATCCCATGTTCATTTTTTCAAATCCTTTTCGAATCTGTTTCTCTTTCCTCTAAAGTTTCAAGCTCTTAGGCATTTTTTTCCAGTTTGAAACTGTTTTTTTCACAAAAATAATATGAATAGCAGAGAGATAGTTTAGTGAAGAGGCTGAGATTGAACAAACAAGCCAAAAAAGTGATGGGGGTTCTTCAGAATGTGAAAGTATTGTAGGTGAAGTATGAAATAACCCTTTTGAATGCCCTTCTGCTTTCCTGAAAGTTTATACAAAATGCCTATTCAATACCACCAAACCCCTTTTTCAATTTGTGGCAATTTTAAACAAAACCAAAAAGAAATTCAAGGGGAAGTAAACATTGGTTGTGCCCTGTGTGCAAGAGGGATTTCAAAGGGAGCTACACTAAATTTCTAATCGTTTTTTGTGCATGCCTAGACATGGGATTAGGATTTGCCAAAAAGACAACCATAGCTAAAAAGGTTGAGGTTTCCAGGTTGTATATGGAGGGTGAGGCAAGAGCCAAGGGTTTGCTAGTAAAATACATACAATCTCTTATGACTGCCATGGATGTTGAGACTCAAAGAGGAGAGGGTTCTACCCAATGTTACAAGACTCGGACTCACCTTAGACTCAGCAAGCTGATTTTTGACCCAGACTCGGACTCGGACTCAGACTCAGCAAAGACTCGGCAAATTAAAAAACCCATGAAATATAGAGATTTTTTAGGATTTAAAACATGTTTCATGCACCCTTTGATAAATAAACCTTAAAGACACCATATACTAATCAAATAGAAGCTACTTGATCACATACACAAGTATACATCAATCATATGAGTATAAAAGCGAATTTTAGCTTAAGGAAACAACATTGTTAGATATATAAATTTTGTCAAGTGTTTTAGGTGTACAAAAATCATGCTTTATGATGTCCATGGCATCAAAAAAAAATCACAATATGGAGTTATGAATTATGGTAGAAAGGAGCTTGTATCGCTCGACCCAACATTGCTAGCTCTATGTGGAGTCGTGTCTATATCTCAAACAAATCTGCAAATGTTGCTACAGCCATAGGAGCATTACTTAGGATAGAAATTTACTTAGCAAACCAGAAGTATAAATGTAATTCAATTACTTGGGATTTAATTGGAAAAAATTCAAAAGAATAACAAAATGTTGCTTTTCCATCCAACATGGCCCAAAATGATTTTTATTTTTTGTTTTTTAAAACTAGTGTAGGGGTCTGGGGGCAACACCCCTGTCGCGATAAAGGGCAGGATCGAGGGGCGGAGCCCCCGCCACCAAGACCAAATTAAAGCCTTTGAGACCACACAGACCTTCATGGCACATGTCATTTTTCATAATTTTATTGCTTTTAAATAGCCTTCAAAAGTCCTCCAAATCCTTCAAAAAACGCTTGACTTTCACACTTCTACGTTTAACCGGTTTCCATTTTTTATTCTTTTTTTCCCTGATTTTCATTGACTTGGCCGAGTCTTCCCAGCAAGACTTACCAGTTTTGGCAAGTCTGGTCAAACTCGCCGAGTACCTGGGACTCGTTTTGACCTACTCAGCTCAAGACTCGCCGAGTCTTGGCGGGTCCTGCAAGTCTTGTAACACTAGTTCTACCAAATGAAAGAGAAAGACTAGTGATAGGCCGAGCACAGTTGCAGGGATGTTGAGCTTACAATCACAGGAAGAGGGAAAAGATGCAGTTGGTGTAATATCCCCTATGGGATCTGCCCTAAAATTCTGAAAATAAATTTCTGAATTCTACCCTAATTTTCTGCACTTTAGTTTTCTGCTCAAAACCCTAAATTCTGATTTTATTTTCTGATTTCAAACATGTAATCACAGCGAACATATATATGCCCAAACATGACAAATAAACACGGCAAATGATGCTACAAGTTGATATCCACAACAAACATGAATTACACCATGAAATACACAATGTAGGGCATCCAAATGCAACAACCAAACTGATTTTCTGTAGAGAACCCTGCTGCTACAAATCTGAATATTCTGATCTGATTTTTACAATGAATTCTAGGGCACAAACATGACAAACAATGCCCAGATTTCTGCATTATAAATCAGATCTATAAAATATGTTTGTACATACCAAATACATGCAAATGGATGACAAGTGATCAACCCTAGCTGGGTGAATCCTCCATGAAGTGTGCCCAGGGTTTGGCTGCTCCAAACAAGTCAAATCGCCCTCCAAGCTGGGCGCTCCAAGCTGCTCCTAGTGTGGCACTCAAAAGTAGGGTAAAACCCTAGTGCAATATGCTTCAAAATGCCACCAAAGTGCTGCTCCAAAACTGATCTTCAAATCTGGTTATGCAATGAAGTTCTTCTCCTCCAAATGTCGCCAATGAAGCACAAATAGGACTCCGTGATGAATCCTCCACAATGATGAGCTAGGGTTTCGTCCAACTCACCACATTTGCAAGGGTTTTCATCCTTGGAATGAAGGCTAGCAATATTGCAGCCAAAAAGTATGAAACTCGAGAAAATATGATGTGAATGATGATCAAATGACTCCAAAACATCTTATATTTATAGCCCTCAAAATAACCTCCTCAAGGCCGACCTCCTCTTGGCAATTTCTTTTATTTTATTTTATTTCTTTCTCCCATAGGGCAGACCTCCCTCTAGGTGCCAAGAATGGAGAAATATTTTTATTTTATTTTTTTATTATTTTCCCAACTTGGGCGACCACCTTTTACCAAAGTCATTTTCCATCCTTTATTTTCTCCTTCCCGGGTTGCTCACCTCCTTAGCCATTTTATTAAATTATTTCTCCTTCACCAAATGGCTCATAAAAATGTAGGAAGTCACTTCATATCTTCAATTTGCCCGATAAAATTGATTAAATATAATATTTAATCAATTAGGTCATTCCCTTAGCCCTCTGGCTTAGCCTACGGGAATAGGATAGGCTAACCGACTCCATTAGGTGATCACTAGGAAAATGGGGACATTACAGTTGGCAAATTATTTTTATGCCCATGCCATCTCATTTCATGTGGCACATTCTCCCTATTTCAAAAAAATGTTAAAAAGAAACAACATTGATTCCTCATATGCCCCCTGGAGATCATAGACTACATACCACCCTCCTTGATAGATAGTATTCAAAGGTGAGTTTGTTGATGGAGGACACGAGGCAAACCTAGCTAAGGACAGGTTGCTTGATTATAACGAATGAGTGGAATGATATTAGACATTGGCCACTCATTGATATCATAGTTACATGTGCGGCTAACTCTTATTTTCTTAGAGTTATTGATTACTCAGGGAAGTGCAATGATGCAAACTTCCAATTTCAATTTTTGGAGGAGAACATAGAGGAGGTTGGGGCCTCAAATGCTATACAGGTTGTGAGCAACTCAACATGTGTTTGTAGGTTAGTTGGAATGATGGTGGAAGGTGGCTTACAAACACATTTTTTTAACCCCATGTCATGTTCATGCATTAAACAATACATTCAAAGACATTGGGAAGATAGATTGAGTGAAGGCAATGGCAGCAAAACCTAGAGGCATATAGATGTTGGTTTGCAACCACCACACCTCACTTGATCTCTTCACTATTTTGGGAAAGAACTCCTCAAACTTGTGGAGACTAGATATGTCACTACTTCATCCTGTTAGAGAGGATGCTATGCTTGAGGTGCAAGACCCTCTACAACTAATAATTGTTAATGCTAAGTGGAGTAGGTGAGCAGAGGCCAACACAACCAAAGGGAAGAGTGTAAAAGAGAAGATCCTTGATGATGATTAGTGGTCCACTGTGAGGTAAGAAATTAATAATGATTATATATTGTAAAAAAATCATTTTTTGTATTTTAAATTTTAAAAATTCTAGCATTCACCCTATCATTTGAGTCTTATTCTTTTTTGAAAATTGTGTTTCCAAATACATTTACTCTGTCATCTCACCCATTGTGTACATGATTAGGTACACTCATACAAGATTTTGTAGTATTGGAGAGATTTATGAGACATTTGCTAGTATGCTTGGCCAAGTGAAGCAAGTAATTGATAGCAGGGATCTTGATATGGGATTTTATGAGGAGCATATAAGGCCTATTGAGAGTGGTGGTGGAGCACTATGAAGTATGAACACCTCGCTTCATATGGCAGCCTATGCTCAAAATCTCAAACGATAACCAAGGGCTAGGAGAGTGCCTCCTTCTAAAGATGAAGAGGTGAAAAAAGGGTTTAAGAAGGCCCTTTAGAAGATGTACAACATTGAGGAGGCATCCAAACTTCAATGGCAATGGACCACTTTTGTCAATCTTTAGGGTCCTACATTCAACAAACTAGAGGTCAAGACAAATTGGGCTACATTAGTTCAAATTGATCCTATTAGAAGGTCAACATGGCATGGTAAGGATGCAATGGAATTGAGGATGCTTGTCACTTGCCTCCTTTCACAAGTTGCAAACTCCTTTGCTGCTAAGAGGAATTGGTATATATAAAGCTTCATCAGTCTATCAAGACGAATAGGCTTATGTAATATCCCTTGCTCAAACTGACTTCTTGCAACTGATTTTTTGGCTCAAGGAATATCGTCAAACACTTTGCATACACAGTATGTTCTTGTTGTTTTTGTATTTCAGTTTGCTTTGCTTGATGAAATTGGGACATAAGATGATGCAAATGCCTTGAAATAAATGCTAAATGATTAAACTACAAATATAACATGAAATGCAAGTGTCTTTGTATTTTTCCAAAAGCAATAGATGACTTATGCAAGTGTAAATCAACACCTACAGCCAATTGACATTTTGTCAAACAGTTGGCATGCATACTATAATGCTATCAAAATGATCATTACATTCAATATATGACTCCCAACTCATTACTCCTTATTAAAATGCAATCCTCAGGTACAATGCTAGCATGAATTCGCCAAGACTCTTGGCTTTGCAACTCCTAAAGTCTTGATATAAAATGTGCATCTACAGCTACCTTATGACAGCCACCATTACAAAGCCAAATGACCAATTTAAATGATGTAAATTTAATGTAGAACCTGATATACAAATCGCCCTTGAATTGAGAAGTCGTGGCAGCCAAAATCCAATGCATATACTCATCAACATGCACCAAAATCACTGTTCACGGCACTGTTCACGTTAGTATTCATGGCACTGTAGCAGCTAGCAAAAAACTTCTGATCTGCAAATTAATAACTCCAAACCCTTGGTTAATACTTCAGATTTAAGCACAAATGAAAGGACTGAAGTATCCCTTCCAATTTGCAACCCTTCGGAGGATATTTCACCACCTCAATTATGTTAATCTATGGGAGTTTTCGTTCCCAAAGACCAAGTAGACAATATGCAGAAACCCTTGGCTCCACAAAACTCATCAAATGCAAATGACAATAATCAGATCCCTGGAAACTTGCCTTGCCCCTTCCTTTATACTTTTTTAATCCCACTTCAAGAGGCTTCTAGAAAAATCTTATTATTTTGTTTTAGTGACTTTAATGATATAATGTGTATTTTAAGTCACTATATTAAATTAATTAAATATAAGGTTACCTTTTGATTTAAAATTAAGTAATAACCTTATAAAATAATTAATTTAATAATCTCCCTTATTTCGTCAATTAGCCTTCGGGAGATAAAGGCTAAATTACTCATCATGAAAGTCACTTAGGAAGGGGACATGACAGCTTACCTCTCAACAAGCAAAGAAGTTGGTGATCATGCACAGTGCCTTGCAATGTCAAGATCGACAAACCCCTAAGTATCATTAGACTCCAACGACATGTCGGGATATTGATACCAAAGATGCCACATAGATTGATAAGGCACGAGAGGGATTGGTTGGTGTACCATTGGATGAGCCAATCCCTAATATGTAGAATGACTTAGACTCATTAAGCATAGCAACAGTAAATCTAGTTGCCATGTTGTTTTTTACATTTTTGTCATTTTGTAGTTGGAGCCTTTGGGCCTTTTATTGTACTTGTTATATATGCACATTGACAATGAAAAAAATGAGATTTTGTTAATTTGTGTTGTCAACTCTCATGTAAATTCTTGACTCAACTTTAATGTTATGTAATATGGCTATATAATGAATATGATGGATGCCTTGTAATATGAATAATTTAAATGTCCTATATTTTTTACATTTTCCCCTTTTTTTTTAATTGTCATCCCCTAATGTCCCCAAAATAAAGGGCCTCCCATGCCCAATCATCCTAGATACACATTGCCACATTTCTTGCCTTCTTTGTACTTGAAACACAATAGAACATAGGTCTATCGTAAACGTTTTTTTCCTTTCTAGTCCTTATAATCCAAAGTTAGTTGTGCTTGCACAATGACCTAGTTGCATGAAGGGCATATTGACCTTATATTTTGTTTAGATATAAGACCCAAAAGAATGGTTCTAAAAATTAGCTGCATGGAGCAGCTTAGCATTCTTCAGTCTTTGTGAAAGTGCTTTTGGATATAGAGTTTGATACCGAGACCACATGCATGCTGTTTTATATTAAGCAGAAAAGTTGGGCTAGGCTGATGAAATTGGAGAAGTGCTTTTAGATTATTACGAATATTGTTTATCTATGTCTTGTTTTTCATGGAGGTCATCGATAGTCTAGGCTTCACATCCACAATTGTTGCAAGCTACACCTGGAGTACAAGTACATTTTGTGAGATCATCAAATGCAGATATATATTGTTGAGATTTGAGGCAGCCCAAGTATGCCCCGATGTTTATGGTCAGGTCATTATTCAAAAGGGCCATAGACTCTTAACATAAAGATGTACAAGGAAATTGTCACATATATGAGTATACTCATGCATATTTCAAAGCCAAACTTTTAAGGCTGGTCAACTCTCTGGCATCCCACCACTTAGCCGGTTACTTCATAGCAAATATGTCATGTCAACCAATCTGAAACATTTGTAGGAATTGGAACTTCTATGTACTTATTCTGTAGACTAGTGACTCCTTCCAAGGCTGTAAATGGACAACGCTATAGTCTATTTTTATAGTTTTATCTATTATAAAAATAGTTTAGTATTATAATACATGTAAATAGCTACTTATTTTGTTTCTTTACCCCTAGAAAAAAGGGCGCCGGTTCCAAACAAGAACACTTTTTGCTCAAAGAAAAGCTTACAAGAAACAAAATTGACCAATGAGATTGGGCGTATAGCCAAAAAAATATAAATGTTTTATTCTACTAATCTACTTATCCATCATATAAATGAATCAAAGTACTATCGAAAAATTATAAGTCATCCAAGCCTCCAAAAAGGTTTGCATTGTGATCAAGAAATTCAAGTGAACCAGCTAGAATAATTGAGTTGCTCATCCAACCAAAATAGTAGAGTTGCTCTCAACACAAGATGGAGAATCATGCTTAGCTCTACAAACTAGACACCAAAATGGTGATGTTGCTGACTCCTTTGCTAGGTTGTTCAAAGGGCACATGAACAATTGCCTTAGACCTATGTTATTGGGTTCCAGAGTATTGCTCCTCATACCGATTTAGGTCCTGGTTCAGGTGTGGTATGGCCTGGGGTTCACCCAAGGTTAGGCCCAGACACCCTAAGTACCTTGTGGTAACTAGGGTGCCTAGGGCAGACCCTAGGCAAACCCAAATGAAGGTTCATGCATCATTAATTATTTTGATGCATTGATCTTAAGATATCATTATTTATCCATGTTTTGCTAATATTTATTGAATTGTTCTCTATTATTCCATATGAGTTGTGATTCTGGATCATATTTGAAGGTGAAATATTCTTTTTGTTTCTTTCTGTATTACTTCCTAAAGAGTAAGACATCTAACCTTTGCAGGAGATTTTCTTATTCGTGTCTACATTTATTTGGAAATGTGCAGAGCACTGCATTACGAGATCACTAGTGTTTTCACTTTTTTGGTCTCATCTTTACTCTACATTCCTACCATGAAGTAATGCTAATATACTTCATTTCGACTAAAAATAAGTGTAATATGTTTTTACACCCTTCTAATTTTTGTCTTACCCATAAATTGATTGAGGGAGCATGACCAATCAAGAAGAGAGTCAAGAGACCATAATGGATAAGTCCTTTCTATGCTGAAAGTGTTGATTCAGAGATCAATAGAATGTTGGCTGTGGAAATTATATGAATTTTTTACATTTTGTTCATATTGCATTTATATCATAATAAACTATGAAAATTCAAGCCAGCGGGTCATTTAGAGTTATATTGAGTATTACTATTTATACACACACATATACTTACATATATGTATATATACATATACGTACATATACATATATGTATGTATATGTGTATATATACATATACATACATATAAGTATACATATGTATATAGTATATATCTACGTATACATACGTATACTTTTATGTATGTCAATGTATATATACACAATATACCTATACCATACTCAAGGGGGTACCCAAACCCATACCCGTTCTCATACCAAGACCAGCAACTTAGCCTTAGACTAATAACCACCTCTAGGAGGCAACAATGGAGGACTTGAAAATCTAACAAGTAGAGCTACTACAAGAGGGGGAGCTTGATGATGTGCGAGAGGAAAGCATCATGGCTGATTACTCGCTTGATGGTTTCCCTAGTAGCCTCACTATTTAAAGCCTTAACTACGCTTTAAGGCTACCATCTCATTAGTCAACCTGTTGATGTGTTTTTTATGCACATGCAAACTCAGAATAAAATACCAAGTATTCTATCCTCTCTTGAATAAAGTCTCTCAAAGGCTGAACATTGTGATCCAATGAGACAACTCCAAGGTTCCTGATTCGTGTTTTGCAATGGATAGACTCGGTAGTTGATGTGATTTGCTGAAACTCACAAAGGGACTTACGCTGAATTGACTCCTTACTCCACTAAAATATGTACTCTTTCCTTATGAAATGGAACTCACTCAAATCGACTATGAAAGAAAAGGCAAAAGATAAGGGTTAATAGAGTCTAATCTTAGGACAATGAGATAATGAATCATGCTAGGATAGACAAACTCCTCACGAAACCAAACTTCGCTTCACCATGAAAACCAACAACTACACGAAGTCGGTGCAATCTTCTAAGGTAATTCAAGGATTTTCATATTGTGAAACATTCATCCAAACACCCACAGCTGGCGCAACTTGAACAATCTTCACAACTAAACTAAAGCACGTGAAGGTTCAGGCTAACTTTACAAAGTGAGTTGCCTTCAACAATCCACGAAAAGTATGAACCATGAAGGAATTCATCGAATATCCTAACGTATTAACATTACATCAATGAACTTCTAATCTATCAACTAAGGTACTTAGAAACACATCTCCATCATATTCAAGAATTAGAAACCATGCTAACATTCCACAATCACACAAATCACCATGAGAACAACAATGAGCTTGTATTGATTTTGGAAGTGTTTGATTACAACAATTTCATAAGTCTTTTCAATGACTTCGAAGAGTCTCCTCTAATCTACTCCTACTCTAACAGCATCTACTCCTACTTCTTGATTACTCCTTTACAAATGAGAGAAGTGAGCCTTTTTATAGACTCCAAAATTACAATAAAGGGCCAGGATTGATTCGAGAATCAATGGCCAAGATGAAGACAACAATGCATAACCACCCAAAAAGAGAGGCAATGAAGGCACGCTTTCCAATGTGATAAGCATGAAATAGAATCTTTGGAGCATCTTCCACTTGGGCGCCCTCTTTGGCTTCTTGTCTGTTGTAGATTCATTGAACGTGGACAGGTGATGTGGCAAAATGTGATTGGCTTGGTGATGTGCACGTGCCACCTCAGCATTGAGCAAATTGGTTTGATTTTCAATATGTTCACATTGGTTGGAATACTTTCCCAAATTTCTGGATTTTCACCTATGGAACTTGGCTTCTTGAACTTGAAACTTGGGAAACTTAAATTTCTTCTTGTTGTCTTGATGTAATTCGTGGATTCATGACGAACATGCTCATTTCTCATCTCATCTTCTTGTGCATGACTTTTGTATTCTTGCAGGTTTTTTTGGCTCTAGATTACTGCCGGAAGTAGACGATGTTTCATGTGTTCTCCATCTCTGCCTGGCGCATGAAATAGATGATTCGGAAGCTTGGATGTGCAAGATGCACTAGACTTTTGGACGTGAGCTTCTGGAGGATGTATTCCTTAGAGAAATGAAGTCTTGAAATCTTCTTGTCTCTTCGTGTGTTGAAGCTTGGAACTTGATCATCTGGACTGGCTCTCCTCCATGTGGCGATGATGTCCTCCTCTTCAAATGCTTTGAATCTCCCTGAAATGAGATCTTCTTTATGAACATAAGCAACGCTCCTCTTTTGTTCTGAACTTCCATGTGTAAGCTTTCGCCATTCTCCTTCCTTGAAATGACCTCCATCATCTACAAAAGAGGAACAATTCAATCGCCAAGATGATAATCTTTAACAACATTTCATTTTCACTCATATTTGCAAATTACATAAGAAATGGTGCATTATAGTGGTACACATAGAATTTATACTTGTAAGATGCATTTGGCATAGATGACTGGAGTGAAATCTTGCACTTGAGTTTAGTTTTGGACGAATGCTTCCAATGATAACATGATCTTGTATTAATACATATTCATCTACAACTACCTTGTAAGTCGGCATCCTATGATTTTCAATGATCTCATTCAATATTTACATCTTGTTATCCATCTCACCCCAGCTGACTTGATAACTTGCAAGAGTCTTAGGCGCTGATTTTGTGTATGTATGTATTGAAGGAGAGAAGGCGCTGAATTCACACATACATGTATTGAGCGTTGAATGCATAAGAGGTTGAAAAGTGCGCTTAGAGCAGAATAGGTGCTGGTTTCTATGTATGTGTATTGTATAAACTGCATTGTGCAAGGTCATGTGAAAAGTGCGCCTAGGGGGAAAAGAGGCACTGATTTCCAGTGTGCTTGTATAAACTTAATCATGCAAAATGCAAAGACCCTCTAAATGTGCGCCTTGGAAGATATGAGCGTTGGTTTTAAATGAACATGTATTGAATGTGTATTGCAAGGTCTTATTAAAAGTGCGCCCAAGGAGAATAGGCGCCAATTTTCAGTGTGTATGTATTGAGTATGAATTTGCAAGAGAGGTCTAAATGAGCGCCAAAGATGAGGGTGAGCGCTGGTTTTAAGGGAGTATGTATTGAGTGTGGAATGCAAACACTCCCAAAATGTGCGCCTAGAATGAAATGAGTGCTAGTTTCTAGCATGCTTGTATAATGTTCATTTTTACACAATGCGAGAACCCTCCAAATGTGCACCTAAGGCAAATGAGCGCCAGTTTTGGACATGTGTGTATAGTGTTTGAAAATTCACAATGCAAAGGTGCTCCAAATGTGCGCCTATGGCCTTGATTTTGCATTCTCATATAAGATGTTTATTTTCACTTTGCAGAGAGCCTCAAAATGTGCACCAAAACCTAGGAGCACTAATTTCATGTCCTTATGCATGATGTACACAATGCAAAGACCCTCTAAATATGCGCCGAAAATATGAGTGCTAGTTTTAGGCAGGCTTGCATAAAATGTTTTATGCAGGAGAGGGTCAAAAGTGCGCCAAAAGGAATGTGCGCAAGTTTCAGGTCTTCATGTATTTGATGTTTAATGCAATTCACAATGCGAACTCCCTCCAAAAGTGCGCCTTAGTCAAAAGCGCTAAAACCATGTAACCTTGCATAAAAGTTCGGACAATTCGCAATGCGAGCATGCCTTAAATGAGCGCCTAAGGCAAAAGCGTTGTTTCTGGATGTGTATGCATAAAATATGTTAAAAATTGCAAAGTGCGAGCACCCACAAGTTGTGCACCATAACCCAAAAATGCTCAAATCACACATGTTTGCATAAAAGGCGAGTGCAGAGGAGGGTGAAATGTGCGCCTAAGTCAGAATGCAGACACCTCGAAAAAATGCGCTTTTTCCATACTTAGGCATTTTTCAAATTTTGACTGTTTTCAGGCCTCTAGAATTCATCATTTGTCTTGACTTGCTCCTTGACAAACTCACTTGATTCGTTTCACGTTGCTCCAGAGAGACTCATTATTTGTTTCATGGAAGAGACTAAGTCTGACAACAGTTCTTAAGATCCTACAAGCTCAAGGTTGCAAAAAAAGGTGGGTCCCCATTTGCAATGGGGCGATGTGTGATTACATCACAACACAACCTATGCATCATCTCCATCATACGTCTTTCAAAATTGAGAGCTCTAGAGGATGAAGCGAGCTACTATCTCCATGTACGTGTTGAGCAATTGTAGAGGAATTGGTATACGTGGCAGCATTTGTAACTGATTCAAGGTGACTGCAAGATATATCAACACGATCAGCCTAGGGGCTAACTTTCTTGTGTGAATCAAACTGTTCTTTGCCCTGTCAAAAGGTTGAACACTTCTTCCACAATACAACCACCCATGACTTGGATCATCATGGCTATATCTATGTTTATGGCCCAAAGATAGTATAGGAAAGTAAATCCATAAGAGAGTTTGAGGTCAACAAAGATTCACTCTTGGGTCTAGTTGAACCAAAAGTTGAAGTTGAATAGTGTCTCCATAGGGGCATGTTCGATATTAGTGAACTACTCCAAGAGGGAGATGTTGTCACCATGCTCTTTGAAGCGATCCAAAAGTAGTTGGCCCAATGAATCCCAATCATGTATGGATGCAAGCCTTTGAAACCACTCTAAGGCTTACCCTTGAAAGAAGCAAAGATCAACCTCAGTGCCACATCAACTTCAATAAAAACTAGAGTGCATTCACGTTCGCCAAATCATGAATATGCTCTATAGGAGAAATAGAGTCATCAATGGTGAAAATGGGCAGTGCCTTGACTATAGATGGTGGGAGATCACCCCAATGGGTAATGACAAGAAGACTCCCAGCATTCCATGTGACAAAAGGTTAGTTGAAGTTCCTTGCCATCGCAATAAAGGTGGTATTGACTTGTGTTGCAACAATAGGCTGATTGTGTTGATATTTTGGCTTTCAACTAGAGCAGAAGATGCACTAGAACGAAACTACTATCAAATTGATTTTGCATGATCAATTGTGTTTTAATATGTCTCATAAAAATGAAGACTACCTATGTGTTAGCCAAAGAGAAATAAATCACCAAGTGATGTAGAAAGCTTTGAAAAGCAAGAGAACTTCAAGCTTTACCACGACACTGAAGGATATAATACCAATGTACGAGAACTTGTCTCATAAGTAGAAGTAGTTCGAGCAAAGGGGTTAGGTATAGATAGTGTAACCTCAACTCTCTATGAGGTTGTTTGAGCACAAACTTAAGTAGTGATAACACAATGGGAAGAATGAATTGAGTCCCACTAGGCATGCTAGAAAGACTGTTGGCAATTCAGGGCATCGTTCCCCACATTCGACCATATGGATTTGGGTCACACCCATGGGAGCAAGGACAGACAATGGAGGGCATGTGGCCCCAACCAAGGGCAAATGGAGGGATTCCCACTACACTAGTCACCAAACCCAATGGAGTCCACTGGATTTGCACCCATGTAGCGGCTATGCATTGGATCCAAGAATCCCAACAGCTTGGAATCTCATTATGTTCAATAGCTTTCCCAAAACACCATGGGAATCTATGGAGAAGGCCTACTCCTTGATGGTGGCAATGTTGGTTGTGTAAAATCTAGAACTACTCTAAGAAATGTAGGGGTGCCAATAGCATGCTTTTGGTGCTGATCTACTCCTATTCTAATATGCCAAGGAAATTGGTTAGAAGGGTGGCTAAGATTCAAAGAAAAAAAAACAAAAGGAGGGGATGTACCAGAAAAACCAAATAAATCTGACCATCCTTTCAATGTTCAACCTTCCCTCCACGTTCACATGTAGAGTCCAGTTGAAGCTGGTTCAACTTACTTGCATGGTCTAACTAGCAATTAAAATGCATTCCATTCAACAAAATTGAAAGCATTATATAACAAACAATCATGTAAGCTATTTAGAGTTGTCTACTTCCGTCTGAGGACCATAAGCAAGCACAAATCACATAAACACTTCATGTCCAAGGATCTTCTCCCAGAAAAGATGTTGAATAACAAAATATAAAGATGATTTCATTACACAAATCAAAAGATAGTTACAAGTGGGGCAGAGCCATATTTATACAAGGTGAGCCACACAATCATGCCACCTACAATGATCTAAGCTATAGAATAAGTATAGTACAATAGAAGAGAAGAGAAAGAGAACAAACATCGAGAGGAGATGAATATCGGTCTAATGATCGATTGCAAATGCTCAATGGACCGCTCAGACTGTGACAAAGACAGCTAACACCCTTCAATCTGCAATGATGGTACATGTGAGGAGCTCAAAGGGGAATCTATTAACTAATCATAGTGTACCCATGAGATTTGACTAGATGGTCGTCAAATGAAGTCATGGAAGTCAATTGGCACTAGTGATTGCAATGTTAGGCAAGATATTCCTCTGGAATGTGTGCTTGGTGATGTGGACTTAAGTGCATAATTGGACGCTAAACACCTCTATTCTGAAAGCTAAGTGAGTGTAGATAAACAAGACATTTGAAGTGAGTAAGCAAGATGCAAGCACAAGCAGGTCCAAGAGGACTTGCGCTAAAGGTGATTGCTCACAGACTTTCATTGCTAAAAGAATACACTGTTGGAGATGAATGCAAGTGGTGGGGCCTATACACTTTGTGGTCAGCTTGGAGAGACACATCTGCACCATCTAATCAGGGAATCAACAACTAGCGTACTTTCGTTCTAACAAGGGGGCCTTGGAACATTTCAAAGTTCCACTCTACTTGAGGATCCCAACTCCAAGAGGAAGTCTACTTGCACAAATTTCCTTGGAGGCAAATAGGGACCTGCCCATCCTGCTTCTATTGGGGATGCATTCCAAGACCTTTGAGGATGGAAAAGAGATGCACTGCAGAATTCTTTTAATCGATGGTATGCGTCGGAAAGCACAACACTTAGCAAATGTCGATTCATTCATTATGACCTTAAATGATCCTTACCAAATGACTACACATAAGCTTGCCCTCTAAAATTAGTATATTAAGTTAGATAGTTGCGAAACTCTCTGAGTATTTGACAAGTTTTTAAAAACTCGCGAGTTTTTTTACTTGGCGAGTTTTTCCTGCAAGAACTCTCCGGAATTACTTGCCGAGTCAAGGGGGAAAACTCGTCGAGTTTTGGCAATATAATCTTCAGTTGCACATAAGAAAGGCAGAGGAAGAGGAAGATGTAAATTTGTAAAATATATTAATGTAGTATTTACTTTCAGTTTTACAAAAACAATTTGCTATTTTCATTTTGTTTCAGACTATCAGTATCAGCGCGTTCCACATGAGGATGCCATTTTGTAGCCAATTTGCTTTCAAATCAATCAAATACAACTAGACTCAGCTTGTTTCTTTTATGTACTCATTTATTGACTCATTGGATGCATCTTATCATTGAACTTTGCAAAAAAAAAATGCATTTTTAATGAAATTTAAGCAATTTTTAAGTTGCTGAGTTTTTTGTCGAGTTTTTGCCGAGTCGTGTTTTTTTGGGCTTGGCGAGTTTTTCAACTATGGTCATCAAAGCATTAGTATTATTGTTATTTCAAAGTGGTAAGTACTCTTGACTTAAGGGTGTGTGATGGCCATGACCAATATCAATAATCAGCTATGTAAGACCACGCTAATTGGAAATGGTGGGGGAGTGATGATTGGACAACACTCTTAAAGTTAAATTTCTAACCATCAAGGATTGCATCCATGTTTAAAAGATTTATCTTACGAAAACTTCAACAGATATTTCAACAAGAAAAAATATTTAATTATTCACAAAATTTAATCCTACATAACATCTAGTTGAGACTGAACCTCATTCCATATTTTTAGTAGGTTTTACTTTTTTCTGAAGGTCAGATTTAGTCCAACCCTTCAGAGATGTCAACAAATGAAGATATTTAGTTATTCACAAAATTTTCAATCCTACATAGCATCAAGTTGAGACTTAACTTCATTCCTATACTTTCAGGCAAAGAAAAGAATTAGTTTCTGATAAGAATTTACTCTGACTCTGTTATGCATATATGTAAGCAACTGCATAAAAAGTTTATAAGAGGGCAGACTGACACTGTATTCTACAGTTTTCAATTAACAAATTCATCATGACAGACTCTGATTTTTGAAAGTAGCTTTGCAATCCTTATGACCAGTATCTATGATAATGCATCCGTGTGTTTCAAAGAAAAATTAATCAGGACTATCAATAAATAACAGTCCTCAGTACCATGTGTTTCACAAGTGCAGACATACACTAATGTAACCCACCTTGCGAAAACCAATGGAGGCTGGTTTGAAAACTTGCATTTGCTGCTCACAGGGAAGAGCTGCATATATAGGTACAACCAAAATTTTTTGCATGTTTTCAGGCAAGTGTTCAGCACGTTCTCGAATAAGTCTCTCCATGGACTCAATTTCTTCTTGCCCAGTCAAGAATACAAGAATATCCCCCGGAGCCTCCTCCATATGAATCTAGATGATCAAACAACCATTATAGTTAAAAACAGCAGTTAATCTATTGTTAACAGTCATTCATAAAATGGAAATGAGTTTACTCTACTAATGCATGAGATGGGAAACAATGCGCCTAGGAGATGCCAGGTAAAGATAGAATGCAAACAATAGTACATGTAGCTGTAGAAGTTTATGGGTCATAAATATTACTATCAAAGAAATTTTCTCTCACAACCAGAATAATGCCTGAAATAAAATGATAGGATTTGTTGGGCACCATATTATGCTTTGTAATTCACATCAAATTGAAAATAAAAAGCAACTACACAGCTACCTGAAAGACAGTAACCAACGATGCATCAAGATAGTCTGGCTCTACAGTGTATGTATACATGATTTCTACAGGATACTGTCGTCCTTGAATATAAACAGCTTTTGCACCATCAAAATATTCAGAAAAAACCCTAGCATCCAAAGTTGCAGACATGACTACCAATTTTAAGTGATCCACTTCTGCATCCAGAGGTAACTTGCACCTTTTCATAAGTGAACCATCATTTTCCTTCAAGTTGCCTCCATTTTCTTGCATTGATTGTTTAAAGTCTTCATTTTCTTTTTCCATATGATCATTTTTCCTAGCAACTGAAAGAAATCTTCTCTTTTGTACATCTTTCAACAGACCTAATAGCACATCCGTGTGCACTGTCCTCTCATGTGCCTCATCTACAATGATTACAGAATACTTAAGAAGAAGTGGGTCCAGCAAAGCTTCCCTGCATATCATTAAAAGTATAAGTGAAAAAAACAATTATGTACCTTGTAACACTTCTATTTTTAATTTATATAATTTTATACCATATAATTGGCATCCAGTCTCTAATTATCTGAAGCCACAGAGCGACAATTTTATTTGTTTTGCAAGACTCCACCCAGTAAAAGTTGCCTTAACAGTAATTTCACCATATTCAAATTATAAACATCTTTATCTAGGCTTCAGATAGAAACAACAATATAAATGATTCACAAAAGAAGACAAAACCCACCTCAGCAACATGCCATCTGTCATGTACTTGATCCTGGTTGTTCTAGATGTTGCATCTTCAAACCTGATTGAATATCCAACCTCCTGACCCAACTGGACAGAAGCTTCCTCAGCCACTCTTGTGGCAACTGTAACTGCCGCAACTCGCCGAGGTTGAGTGATCCCAATGACCTTCCCGCCATGACAAAAACCAGCATTGAACAAGAATTGTGGCAATTCTGCAGCCATAATTATCAAAGTAAAATACTTTATTGACTTAAGATGTGACCAGTTGAATCTTATTAGCATTCATTCATGTTACAAAAATCCAAATTTCAACTGAGCAGAAAGTATACTTGTATGTGCATTTCCTAGTTGCATTTCACATCCTCCATGTAACATTGCAAAGAAACTTCTGCACCAAATGTTGGCTGATCAAATATTCTCATATTCATAACCAATAACCTGCCAAACATATTACTCCACTCTATGTAGGAAGCTGTTGGGTGTGTTGATGTGAATTTCTTTTTCATCTACAATATGAGAAATTGTAGGCACCTACAAAGCTACACAGTATAAAATTCCGATACTTCTGAAGATGCTTATCAATTTCCATGCACAGGATCAGTTAAGAGAGAGATGACAACACAACCAATTTCCAGCATTCAGTACTCAGATTCCATGAAGAATATTTTGGTGCCACTCAGCCATTTGGTATCAGGCAATAAATTTGCAAACATTTATTACTTCAAGAGGCATAACTACAATGGCAGCAAGGGGAATTGGAATGGAGTGGATAACAAAAATCCATTAACATAATTTGATGGCCATTTGCATATCAAATTAATAATTAATAATAAATATAATATTTAAATACATATAAGATATTTAAATATTCAGATTACATCTTTTACATTATGTTTTATTATTAAATTTTACACGGCAGATAATTTAAATATTTAAATACCATATATATATAATTTAAATATTTAAATTATCTGCTGTGTAAAATTTAAAAATAAAACATAATGTATATATATATATGTCTGTGTGTGTGTGTGTGTGTTAGGTGCTCGAGATTGATATCTCTCAACATCTTTTAGACATATGTATTTAAGATATCTATGCTAGTATAGAATTATTTAGAGAGGTTGATAATTGATTGATTTAATAATCATTAATGGAAAGCAAGTGTTATTATGTATGTGGTTATATTCTAAGAAACTTTTGGAATCACAATAATGATTAGAAAGGTATTTAATAGAATATTGAGAGGAAATCAATGAGCAAAATATTATTGATGGAAGATTGAAATATATACAAAGACAAGTCAGTTATCAGATTAACTAACCAAGTCAGGCCACCCGACCAACTATGTAACATACCATCCTCTTAACACTTGAGTAAACTCAAGGATTTACAAGAAAGTAAATAAACTTGGTAAAAATGATAGAGATTTTTTTTTTTAAATTATATATTATTTGCATAAACACAAGAAATAAAGTACAGCTTTTCCAGATAATTTCAACTTGAAATCACAACATAATCGAAACTAGATACACAAAGAAATCCTTTCACTTATCATTTACAAAACATAAACTGCACTTGGCATAAGAATAGTTTTACCTCATAATTTGACTATCATAAGTCATAACATGGAGTACACTGAATCTGGAATTTTGATAACTGTCTTCACAAGCTTTGGCGAGTCTTCTGCTTCAGAGGGAGGGCATCATCCGAGTGCTTTACCTCCAACCACAAACCGGCGGTCCCCCACACACCTTCCTTTCTGGAAGTGGCCCTACCCTTCTTGAAGGGTATAGATATAAGGAACTTTCAAGTTTTTCCATCTGAGTCCTAGTGGTGTGTCCTACAAAACTCAATCAACCATACAACTCTAGACCCCTTCTAGCTAAGTATGATCATTCTGATTGGTCATGTCATCTAGACACACACCACTAACTCGTCTTAGAAACTATCTCATCCTATAGTTTTACTTACTTTATTTGGTTCTCTAGACACAAACTTCTCTGTACTGAAAATCCATTCTAGCCAATCGGACTTAGAACTAATCCTTAACCCAGGATAAACATGTAATATATAGATTTAGGTATTTCTAATCTTTCAGAGATTCCCTCTTTGCATACTTGCAACTTCTAGGGCCTATGACTTTCTATCACTCTTCTCTGACTCAAAAATTTCTAACTCCCTTGTATAAATAGTTCCTAACTCATACAAGAATCATTATTTATCATCCTAAAAGCATCTTAGACTCTTTCTAGTCTATACTTGCCTTGATTTATGGGTTCTCGACCATTCATTGTTGTCCATAATAATCAATAGACTAATTCAAAGTTATAACTGTTTAAGGTGTTTTAAAGTATTCTTGACCCTTCTGAGTCGAATTTAGAGATTAAACTCCTCTATCTCAATATAATGGAATCTCATTTATTCTGGTTTTCGAAGATCCTATCTTTAATATGTAGTCATCATTTATATCGTCTATAGACATCTAAGACTCTTCCGCTAAGATATATCTGTCTTTAGTTTATGATTTCTTGACCTTTCTCCGTCCATATAACAAACAATGGTCATTCTATTGTTTTTACCAAAAGGGTCTTATAGAAAACTCTCAACCCTTTAATTCATAATTAGAGGTTAATCTCCTCTATGAACTACATTCGACTTCATAATTAGTCTTATAATAATATCGTAAGAGTACAATTAACTCTAGTTTTCTTTAAACTTTGTTATTTGTCCTTATCATAAATTAAATTCTTCTGCCATGCTTGGCTATGAACATTCTCTTAAGTAATACTTGAGGTATTTCTCGTTCACATCAAATCTTGATGATTACTATCATCGTTATAACTATACTTTAGTCTAAGTTTTACCTTTCGACCTACATAGGTCTGAATTGAATATAAGCATTTTCGACCTCTTGGTCTTCTTATTGTCAAACTTAAAATCAAAGAATGCTTGTCGAAATCATGTCTGAAATCTGCTCCAACAACAATCTGAAATCTGCTCCAGTTGATGATTCAATTCTGCTCCAAAGTATCTAAAGTCTAATCCGAATATCTGCCTTAACTCTTTACTTGAATACCAAGATCAATCGTGCATGCCTCAAATGAAGCCTCCAAACTTGTATTTATATTTGCCAACATTCTAGGTCTTTCTTGCTGCTAGAATTGTCCTAGGGTGGCGCCTAGGAGTCATTATGCTGGTCGGCCAGCTTGAGGCCTTCATACAATTGTGTTTTGCCTTTAAACTTAGCGCCCACATACTTCTTCAACTCATCAATATACTCTCAAAGCAAGTCGGCCAGATATAATATCTTTATTAAACTTGGCGCCAATGTTCATCTTAAGGAAGTCGGCCAAGAAGTAAGATATGCATTTGTTTTGTCAAGACAAGTCGGCCCTATGACTTAATCTCATGTCCAAACAAGTCGGCCTCCTTGTGAAGATTGTGACTTGGCGAAGCTCCAAGATAAGTCTCCTTGAAAGCATATCAATGACAAAGGCACAAAGCAAGGCTTGAAAGGCTAAATGATGGAAATGTCGCATCAATACCAAGCCAAGACCACATGATTATTCCCTTACCATCCTATTAGCCTACGGGAATGGATGATAGGCTAACCAAGAACTCATAATGGCTTACTCCAGAATTGGGGACATGACAGTTACCCCTTCCTGCTGGATGTGAAGGGCATGGCTCTTTGGGAGCACAGCTCGAGGGTTGTTTGTGGTGCGTCCTTCTTGAAAAGACTCTTGCATCTGGAACCTGCACACGAGTTCGAATGGAGGGGTCAATTCAGAGAGTTTCTGCGTAGTGAAAGTGTGGAAGTCCTCTAATGGTGTTTGTCTTATATCAGTCTCTTTGTAGCTTCTGAATGTTTCTTTTTGGGGTTTTTTGTTTTGCTACAGCTCATGTTTTGTAACGGGGTATGGATGAAATATGTATGTTAGTGCTGGATCAAACAGATGATAAGCCCTGCGCGGCTTCTGGGGGGGGTTTGGTCTGTTATGCTCTCTGTCCTTTGTCTTTGGGCAGTTTTTTTGCATCAGGGGGGTTGCCTGTCTCTAGCGTTATAATGGCTGTATCAAATCAATGCAACTCCTTTTGATATCTATAGAAACTCTTATTTACGAAGCAAAAAAAAAAACAATGGAAATCAGTCTAAAGTCATTAAAGGACGAGGCTTGAGGAGCCTTCAACGGGTTAGCATTAATGTGTGACAAATTGCATATTGCAAGAGATAACTTCTCGATGCTTGTAAGCCAATTCTCTTAAACTAACAACAATGCTATGATCATCCCACTATTGCTTACAAAATCCTTATTGCTTTTCAACAAATTTGACTTGCAAACTCTACTACCAACAATTCCACAACTATTGTTGCCAATGATTTGCACATTTAAAATATCATTTGTCTTGAAATTTAAAAAAAAAACAATTAATTAGCTCCATCTGTTAAATTGTTTTTTGGAAAAGTAAGACTCCTATTGCAACTTCCTATGCTAATGCATTCAAAACATAGATTAGCTTTGATCACACTCCTACTATGATGGTAATGGCATGCAAACAACTGCCTCATATTTAAAGCCCGGATCAGATTGTTGACCAAAAGAACAGGTACAAGCTATGCACACCAGTAAACTCAATTGTAAACATAGAACATTTTGAGAAAAATCATTGCATTGAAATGATCTATATAAAATCAAATGCTAATCAATTTCAGATATATTTATAATTTTGAAGTAAATTTGAAAAAATTCAAAAGATGATTGGGTTTGGTAAAATATAAATACCAAATTACAAAGTCTGATTTCATAAATAGAGGCAACTTACGAGTCGTTTTCCCACTGCCTGTTTCTCCAACAACTACAAGTGTGTGATTCTTTCTCACTTCGTCCACCAGTCTCTTCTCAGCTGAAACGAATTAAATCATAGACAAATATTAGCAATCCAGTCAATGTTATCATGTCTACAAGATAGTGCCTATATCCTTCAGCTCCATATCCAATATGCAATCCTTGAAATCAGTTCCCCCTAGTTAGTCAAAAGGTTAGTTTACCATTGCAAGAGATATTATAGCCCATTCCTTTTGCTCCTTATTTGCCTTTCCAAAAGTGAGCCAAATTCGAATGAAATAAGTTACAAGACATTTGATTTCTAAACAAGTTTAATTAGGCACTTACTAACTATCTTGCCTATTGCAAAAGAAAAGAGCAAAAAAGTAAGTTTCCACAACTTTGATTCAGGGATAATGCATTAGAATGTACTTGCAAAAGGTCATACATTGTATCCATATTAAAAGCTCTAACTTCTTTAGTTAGACTTAGGACTAAGAACCTCTGAAGAAATGATGTATTTGAATGTCAAATAAGAGATGGATGACTGGCAAATGGTCATTGGGTAGTCACTAATAGTGCTTGAGACAAAGTATCCTATATCCTTAGAATGTTAACATTTTCTACCAATTTCAGATTATTTTCTCAAATCTCAACGCATAAAATTTCGGATATCCACTCGGCTGGGCTGAATGGTTTGGATGGAGCATCAACAGGCATCAAGCAAAGGACCTAGGTCCAAATCCCAGTGGGATTAGAGACTCAAAATGCTCAAAATGGAGTTTGACCTCCAATAATTTGTTCAGAAGTCGATCAATCACTCCTAGCTCCTTCTGTAAAACAAAAAAATATGCTTGCCAATTGCTTAATTTAAAAAAGGTATTAACTTTCAGACTAAAAAAAATAGTTTCGTTAAGAACAAACAAATTGTTATACAAATACTTGAGCTATAAATCTGTCAAACTGACACAACCAAGAAGTGGTAGAGAAAGGATAGCTATAAGTGTCAAATTTAAAAAATTAAGCTTCCGAAAAACAAATATTGCCATGGCACCAGACATCACATGCTACTATCAATACATGTGCACAAAGTGACATGAGTCTACATATTTTTTTAGTTACACAGTATTAAAGCCAGTGAAAGAAACAACTATCAAGAAAACTTGATCTTTACATTGTGTGCAAATGCGTAATAGTTAGGCACATAATATGTTTATATCTATACCATTCTAAATTTGCATCTTTATAGAAGGTGCTACTCAAGATAAAAGAATATCCATAATAATGTGGCTGGAAAGTCACATTGGAAAGTCACGTTGGAAAGTCGCATTGCATTCAAAACTTGGGGAAGTCCTGACTAATGACATGCAAACATTCTCAAAATACAAGTTACAGCTGCAAGCAGATTTTATTTCACAAATCAAACCCACCAAATAAGAGCACAAAGCCATAAATATTTCCTATATATATTTTGCAGGAAAAGAAACCAACCGGAAGCAATGGGTAATGAGCGCCTTTGTTCCAAGATCCTTTGCTTTCTGAACACACATAAAAGGTTGAAATTTACAAATTAATATCTTATAATGCAATTCAAGGGCTAAAATAAAATGTATTGCATGCTACCATCAGGCATATTAACAATCATTAAATGAAATTAGTGTAGGCATAAAAAAAATGATATCAACAGATATATGAAGTGATAAAAGGAAGAGACATGCCTGATTTGTCACTGAGGGCTTACAGTTTTGAGCTAGGACTACAACAGTCAACCATATGACATTTCTGTCATGAATAGATAGGATATAGTTGTCCCTATTTTTAACTGATAAACTGATGATATTGTTAGACATTTTAAACCAAGGAGAAAATTTATGATTTTTTTCAAATATTGATGGGGAAGTTAATGATCTGAAATGTAAAAAACATTAGGAGGCATCTCAGGGGAGACAAGCAAAGTAAGCTCTAGAAATAGGTGAATCTCATAAAGCCTATGTCACCAGTATATATGTTGAAACTAATACAGCACAGCCATCAAGAGATGGGTGAACCTCAATAAACTTGAAATCATCCAGATTTTTGTGCTAAAACTGGAAACCAACTTAACGATGAACCTGTAGAAAGAAGCTCGGCCTCATAGAGTCTGACATGTTTTGGTAATAGAACAAGCACTATAACGTCACCTTTTATGCACTTCTATGTGAGTTGTGAAATGTGTTGCACCCAATCCGAACTCGACTTATGTCATCATCTCATTATCAAATGGTTGTTTGTATCTGTCGAGTCAACATGTCCATGTCCAATAAACATATTATTATCATCCAAGTTCATCTTGTGAAAATCCAAATATCGAGTTCAAAGTTTGTCATAAAAATCCAAATCGTAAAATAATCTAGCCTTTGTAAAATGTGTCAAGGTCCATATTATCATCTCAAGAAATCGAAATGTTGTAAGTTGTTGTGTTTTCGTATTCGTCCATAAAATTGTAATTTTAATATATTAGTTTGTAATTAATAATTTATTATTAATTATATTGAAAATATAAGTTTTATTGCTATTAAAATTCAAAATATAAAAATTAAAATAATAAAGAAATAAAAATGCACCTTTTATAAAGTGCACCTAAGTCTTTGGCAATGCGCTTTTAGAAGGTAAATTATAAAAATATAAAAAAGAAGCACTCCATGTTTACCTAGCGCACCTTAGACAAGGCAAATAAAGATTGAAATCAAAAAAATAAAAAATAAAAAAAGCGCCTATAGAAGGCTTTCCAAACGCTTTTACCAAAGGTCAAAGCAAATATCAAAATCAAAACACTAAGAGTTGCCAGGGGCAATCCTGGTAGAGCTGGAGGTGGAGGTATTTCCAGGGATGTCAAGGGCCAACCTTTAGGATACTACACTTTGGATTTTGGAATTGACTCCAACAATCTAGCAAAGGCCAGGGCGCTATGGAAAGGTCTCTAGTTGGCCAAGAGCAATAATTGGGACAGTCTTTGGGTGGAAGGTGATTCGAAAGTAGTAATTGGTCTTTTCGATAAGGACTCCTCTAACAATTGGAGGTTGGAGCAGCTAATGGTGGAAATTAGAAGGCTGGTTGGCAGGTTTAGATGCTTAAAAGCCACACACATCAAGAGGGGTGGGAACCAAGTTGCTGACTGGGCAGCCAATCAAGGTATTGAATCCGGAAGTAGTGAAGATTCTGAAGTAGATGGGTTAAAGGAAACTTATCCTTATGAGGTGATTAGACTGATTCAGAATCATATCAAAGAACACCCTCCTAATAATGGAACGGTTCATTAAGCAAGAATGATTTATTCACTCCCGAGGAAGGATTCATGTGAAGTGTTTGAGGCCAGGCTGGCCATTCATTAACTTCGGTGGCGTGTGGTAGTAGCGAAAGTATTTCCTTTTACGGTGCAGACTTCTCCTTGTGTTCTGGTATCTTCTACAGCAAATGTTTTTGCAATGGCGGAGGCTGGAGGTTCTGCTCGCTCTAGCGGGGTGCTGGGAGGCGTTGGCAGCCGCGGCAGTAACAAAGGCAAGGGCAAGGTGACGGCTTTCTCTCCCCTGCGACATCAAATTAAGCGGAAGGCTGTGAGCAACACGGTTGGTGGAAGAATGAAGAGGGCTTACACACCTCACAGGAGGATAAACAAGTTGTCTGGGGAGGAGTCTATGGCTAACTTTGTGAATCTGGTCAAAGCTGAAGTCAAAAATCTTATGTTGTGAAAGTGGCTATGCCGGATGCTTTCCTTGGCTAAAGAAGTGGATAGTTAGGATGGCGGAAAGGTTTGGGAAGCAATGGCTAATCTTCTTCTTGATCCCGGTACTTCGCGTGGTCGTTGGAATGTTTTTGGGGCGGTACAATCTCTGACTTTGGCGACGTTAACGTCCATAGCAACGGCTTCTGTTCTAGTTCATGAAGATATGGAGGAGGCTTCAAAGGCAGCGGAGGAGAAACATGAGGTGATCCTCGGCCATGTTCACAATGTGCTGCTAGGTGTGGTCAAGACTCAAAGGATGGTGGAATGCATTGCCATCAAGATGGGGCTGCCTGTGGAGGAGCATGTTCGGCCGAATTTCACATGTCTGTGACGAGGAGGGCGATTTGGTGGACCTGACTAGGATGGCAGATAAGTGATCTTGTTATGTTAGATTGTAGATAGGTGTAGGGGAGAGGGCCGTGTAATTTGCCCTCTCACCCTGTCAATGTGTATATGTTTTGAGTTGTTAAGACTTGGATATGATGGTCTTGTCTGTCAGACTTAAGGGCTTGCCCTGTTTTTGATGGGTCCCTGGTCCCTAACCAAGGTATATACAACAAAAAGAAATCAAAACACTAAAAATTTCAATGACAAAGTGCTCCTATGAAAATATGGCGTGCCATACAAAGCAATCAAAAGATAATAAAAAGTTTCAAACACTTCAAAAGCGCTTGTGAGATAAAACTCACATGCTTACCAAAGGCATCACTCAGCAAAGAGGAAAAGCGCTGCTAAGGGGAATTCAACACGCTTGCAGGAAGATTTCCATTGCACCCATTCAAGAGAAAAGCACCTTGCTGAAATTGTACTCATGCCCATATGAAGAAAAAGCGCTTGGTCCTCAGATCCAACGAGCCTTTGTAAGGAAAAAAAAATCAATCCAAAAAAGAAAAAAGAAAGACTAATGTGAAAGCGCCTCATAATGGCATCAAACGCGCTTCAAGAAGCAGGTAAAGCAAAGAATGGTGCACCTGTTCAGGTTTAAACGCTCAGGCCCAACAAATAAGGAGGAAAATGCACTTGAAGAGTCCAAACTGCGCCTCCAAAGACTCAAGCGCCTCTTAGCAAGTTCACACGCACCTCTAACAAGGCAACGTTTCAAAACAAGTTCAAATGTGTCATCCCAATGCATTAAAAACAGGAATCCACGCTGGCCAGAGGAAAGACGCCTTCAAATGTATTTTAAGGTGCTTCACATCAGCAAACAGCAAAAACAAATTCAAGCAAATTTCAACACACTCACATCGTCAAAGGAATGAAGATCAAGCATCACCCATCCAAACATACAAACGCTAAGCAAAGACTTCTAATGCGCCAATTTGAGTGAAGATGTGTTTAGCTCATTCAAAGGCACCTAAATCAAGCTTCATGCTTCACTGAGGAAGAAGATTGTGCTTCTATCAATTTGGAATAAGACAATAAAAATCATCAAAGCAAATAGAGGATTTGGTAAAAGACAAACTTCAAACTCAGTTCAATCAGCAAGGAATCCACGCACCACACCAAGTCACCATTTCATCCAAGAAAATTGGTGTTAAAAAACGTCAAAGAGGTCCATTGAATCAACACATTCAAAGCTTTTGAACTTATGATTTCAAATTGAAATGCAAATCAAAAGAAAATGTTCAAAGTGGCGAATTTTCAGAGTGGGTGGTCTCAAATTCGAGTCACTTTTGTCTAAAGATTTTTTGTAGACTTCATCGAAGCATGCTGAGATTTTCGCCAAAATCATCACCAGAGTCGCCAGTCAAAAAGTTTTATTTTTAGCGCGGGTTAAAAATAGACCATCATAAAAAAAGAAAAAGCAAATTCAAACTTTGCTAATTTTAGCGGTTGCTATTTTTAGCCTCAACTCAAGTTAGCTTTTTGCTCGATCAACATGCGTCAAATGTGAGCACAAAGTCACAATTTGCAACTAATTCAATCTTCATTTTAATCAGAGGTCGCCGACAGTTGCATGATTTTAATCATCAATTGAGTTGACGGTGGCATGTTTTTATTTTCAATTTCAATGGAGTAGATAGTTTGTAATAAGTTTGCATGACAAGCAAACAATAGTCAACTAGGTTAGAGTCCAGTTACTTTATTTTATTTTTTATTTTCATGCAATCTTGTAAAACAACATAAATAAGTGTTTTTTGCACATAGAAGAGGATGGGATTAAGAGTTAGCTTTTTAGCAGTTCATTATTCAGTATTCAATATTAGAGTTAAAGAGAAATCAATTGTATCATGAATGAACATCAATGAAAAGGGCAATTCTCATGCCTTCATTATGCTGGAGTTGTTAGTCACCTGGTGTTCAAATTGTGATTTTTGTTGTTTGTTCAAGAACATTTATTATGCTTGTTTTTGTTGATGAATGTTTATTGAAATGTGTCGTTGTCTGTGTTGAAGGTGAAGTCGATTCAATCAATTTGCAAACTTTGTGTTGCAAGTAGAATTGAAGATATAAATCATGGCTTTGTACCACCTTATGTGATTTAATCATGGCATTTGTGATTATGTGTTTATATTTTAATCAATCCAATCGGTGTGTACTTGCCTTGTTCAGCCTTTGAATTTAGCTGAATAGCGCAAGCGTGTAGTCATAGGTTATGATTTCGGTCAAAAATCCACAAAATCTTTGCCTCGTAAATGAAAGTGTGTTTCTGCCTTTCCCACGTCACAAATACAAAAAGAACGCTTATTTCTGTTTTATCCAACACAAACACGAAACACCTCTAAAAACACTGTAAAGTTTCTGAAGTGCAAGTAAATTCTTCATAGTTTTTAGATTAGTTTTACTTTACAGGGACCTTCCCCTTATAATTCAAAGAGCAGTCTTACCGCACATCTGTTCGTTTTACGTTCGCACTGAAAAGTGCAAAATAAAACGATAACAAAATGTTTTCTGAGGACAAACTACTGGGGCATCAAAATCAAAGACAAAGACTTGAAAGGCATTTCAAAAACAATCAATAATCTGATAAATGAGATGTTGGCATCAGTTTTACCATAGTTTGGCTGATTCACTAAGACTTCTGCTGAGAACAACTTTTACTGTAGTTCTTAAAACAAAAATAGGTGATTTGTCAAAAATTGCCAAAAAAAACTTTGGGAATTTATTTCCTAAAAGCCACAAAATATCACAAGCAAAAAAGACTAATTATTTCAGCAATTTCCTGATCTTTCCTCATTAATGTTTTTTGGATCCCTTACCATTTTACCCTGCTCACAATTTTGGTAACCCTTATCTATATTGGAAGACAGAAAGTCTTAGGTAGTTTCAAAAAAATCATCTGAACAGAATGGGTTCGTGGCTAGCTACAGACACCATGAAGAGAATCAGGGTTTAGGAGAGACAAAGGCATCTCCTAGCTTTGAATAACTAGACAGGGAAAGGAAGGAGGGAAGATATTGATCACTTTCTGGAAAGAGCAATCAAAGCATGTTGTCTAGACGTATGAAACAAGAGCCTCCCCATCATCCATTAAGATCAAATGTGTTCTAGAATCATGGAATATAAAGTAGATATAACTCTTACCATACATAGACACAGGTTCTGTGCGCGGTGTGCATGTTGTACCCTAAAAGAATGTAATCAATTTTAGGCTTTCACAGTAACTAAGTGATGCACTGCCTCAGAAACTGCCATCTAGCAACAAACATAATGGAGGGGATTGAGGTGGTTTGCTTGAGGTGATTCGTTGTAACTTCTGCTCAGAATAATTTTTACTGTAATTCTTGAAACAAAAGAAGGTGATTTGTCAAAAATTGCAAAAAAAAATGGGAATTTATTTTCTAAAATCCACAAAATATCACAAGCAAAAAAGACACTAATTATTTTACCAATTTCCTGATCTTTTTGCTCATTAATATTTTTTGGAACCCTTATTGTTTTCCCCTGCTCACAATTTTGGTAGCACTTATCTATACTGGAAGACAGCAAGTCCTAGATAGTTTCAAAAAAAACATCTGAACAAAATGGATTCATGGCTAGCTATAGACACCATGATGATAATCGGGGTTTAGGAGGAACAGAGATATCTCCTAGCTTTGAATAACTAGACAGGCAAGGGAAGGAGAGCATATATGGATCACTTTCTGGAAAGAGAAACCAAAGCATGCTGTCTAGACATATAAAACAAGATCCTCCCCTTCATCCATGAAGATCAAATGTGTTCTAGAATCATGGAATATAAGGCAGATATAATTCTTACCATACATAGACACAGGTTCTGTGCATTGTGTGCATGTTGTACCCTAAAAGAATAATCAATTTTAGACTTCTAAAATAATTAAGCAATGCACTGCCTCAAAAACAGCTATCTAACAACAAACATAAAGGTGGAGGTTGAGGTGGTTTATTTTTCACTTCCTGATTTGCAATCTTTTCATTGGATGGTAAGATTTACCCTACAATGCAATGATCTTGTCTCTTACATGAAGCTTCTGATTAAAGTTGATGCAGGTGCATCCCAAGCCTAAATGCAAACCTGTATCAAAAAAAGGGGGGGTTTTGTGTTTGTTGTCTTTCAGGTGTTTTTCAAGTGGTGGTGTCATTTTGCATTGCAGTCACATATTTCTTGCTGTAGTTACATTCTAGTGATTTCAGACCTAATCAGTGGTAATCTAGTTGTGCACTACCGCATTTGTAGCCAATCAGCATAGTGGTTTGTACATAATGACTTATAAGCATCTTGAACATGTTCACATGTCTACAATTGCATTAGATGCATTCTTGTAAGCTGCAACATGTTTTCATTGCATAATGGTGCCTTAACTGGACTGCATGCCAAAGTATTTAATCTTGTGCCAAATTGTAAGATTACCTATTTAAAGCATCTTGAACATGTCCACATGTCTACAATTGCATTAGCTGCAACATGTTTTCATTGTATACTGGTGCCTTAATTGGACCGCATGCCAAAGTATTTAATCTTGTGCCAAATTGTAAGATCACCTATTTAATTATTGCTCAAAAGGAGGTTCATGTATGGAGCTGCATCATGTTTTGATATCCACATCTCTATGTACATCAAAGGTGGTCATTTTACACGTTTCAAGGAAATGTGCCCAATTCCTAGATAAATTCCCAGTTAAAATCATTTTATATGAGGCCGTTAATCCTTATCACATGTACCTAGGGTGATGTAGTACATTTTTGTTTGGCGCCATCTTTCTTCCTTATAAGAAGGTGGCTAATATTGTTTTGAGAAGCCAGAGACAGCTAAGACAGCTAGAGTTGGAGCAGAAAAGTGTTTGAGATCTCAAAAAAATTATATTGTATTGAAAGGCCTAAGCAATTGAAGCTGATGAAGCTTATGATGTAACTATGTTTTGTAAGCAATAACATAAGTTTTCATTGTGTGTATTTGCTATGTGTTATCATTTGTTGTGTGGTTAGATAGCCCTTAATTAGACCCTCCGACTGCAACTACCTCAGATGGTATCATAGCTTAGAATTGAGTCCTGAAATAGAAGATTGAAGAGAATCTTCCAACACTGAGTTGTTGGGTAAAAAATTACTCAGAGAAGTATAATTTGGTTGTAAATAGACCGCCGATTGTGAGGCAGTTTGCATCAAATCAAAAGTCAAGATGCCTCCACAAAGAATGGGTACAGGTCAAGGTGTTCTCAATATTGCAGGAAGATTCAAAGAAATGTTTGACAATATTGCGTGAAATCTGAATGACCACCAATAATCCCAAGGGTTTTCGTCCTAGGGTTTACAGACAAGCTCCAGCTCTCAAAGAGACTCCAAAATAATAAAATGGCAAGAAGTAAAATGAGTCTCCACCCTCCTTTTATAATTTCCCTTGGAACTTTCCCGAAGGTAATTTAAAGTTACTTTTTAATAAACCTTCAGCACAAAATAAAGTGACTTTACAATATTTTGTTTTTTGGCTCCCACTCAATCACTTTTAATAACCTTATTAATTAAATGCAAGTTGTCCATACAATTATAATTTGTGACAACTTAATTTAATTAAGTGAATTATTCCCTCTCCGAAACTCCGAATTAGCCTACGAGAATAAAATAGGCTAAATGGCCATCTCCGACGCCTAGGCCGAAGAAGGGCACATTACATAGGATGGTATATAAATTGAAAGCTAGGTTCATCCCTAAAAATTATCAATTAAAATTGTTGAAAAAACTACAAAATTTGAGACAAAAGGATGTGAATGTGAAGATGTATATTGACGAATTTTATAAGTGGACAATAAGGGTTGGTTGTCATGAAATTGGTCGAGAGAAGGTAGCAAAGTATATTGATGGTTTGAAAGAATCTATTCAAAAAGAGTTAAGTATGGTTAGACTGCAATTAGTTGATGAAGCATATTAGTTTCTCCTAAAAACTGCAGACAAGGAACAATAAATTCCAGATCGGACAAAGTAAACAAAAAGAAAAAGGAAGTTGATTTCAGACAAGTGGTGATAGAAATCAAGGAAATAGAGATAGAGAACAAAGTTCTAAAGATCCAGAACCAACGGAGAATCAAAACCATTACCGCAATGAGAGATCTAGTGGATGTCAACACGACAAAGGAAGATATGGTAGAGAAGGTGCAATATTCCACGATACATGTTTCAAGTGTGGAGTTGAAGGACACAGCATTTGAATATTCACAATCACAAAGTCATGAGAAGAGATCGGAAAGAAATGCAAGAGCTGCACATGTTGATGCAGAAGTTTCCTCCAATGGAGAATAAGTGGACCGGAAAAAGGAGTCACTATTAATGAGAAGAGATTTGTTGAACCTATAGTAGATTGGAATGAACTAGTTACGAGGAGAAATTTGTTCTAGAGGTAAATGTTGTAAGGTCATTATTGATAGTAGTAGTACAGATAATTTAGTTTCCAATGAGATGATAGAAAAGTTGAATTTGACTAGGATAGATCATCCTAACCCTTATAGGGTATCTTGGTTAAAAAAATATCGTAAGATTTTGGTTAGTGTACAATGGCTTGTTAAGTTTAAGATTGGAGTTTATGAGGATGTAGTTTTATGTGATATTATGCCTATGGGTGTTTGCCATATTTTGTTGGGTAGACCATTGCAATTTTATAAAAAGTCACACATGGTGGTAGAGAAAATACTTATAGGTAGACAAAGAGTGGAGAAAAATGTGTGCTTTTACCCTTGAAGGACGATGGTGAAAAGGTGAATGGTATTGCAAGAATGCTACTAATAAATGGTAAGCAATTTTTGAAAGGAATTAAGCAAGAGAAGGTTTGTTATGCCGTTATTCCCAAGTGTATGCAGATAGAAGAAGCCACAGAGGCAAATGCATTATGCCATCCAAAGATAAGTAAGTTGTTGGCAAAATATAGTGCTATTCTATAAGATAATTTACTAGAAGAATTACTACCAGTAAGAAATCTTAGGAACAAATTTACATTATAAGGCTGCTTATAGGTTGATGCCAGCTGAAGATGAGTTAAACTAACAAGTTGAAGAATTGTTGAGAAAGGGGTTGGTCCGAGTTTGAGTCCCTATGTGGTACCAATCACACTAGCACCAAAGAAAGGAGGAGAGTGAAGAATGTGTATAGACTCCAGTGCTGTCAACAAGATTACTATCAACTACATATTTCCATTGTTAAGGATGAATGACCTTATGGACTAATTACGTGGAGAAAAATATTTTAGCAAGATAGATTTGAAGAGTGGGTACACCAGATCAAAATTAGAGGAGATGAGTGGAAGATTGCTTTTAAGACAAAAGAAGGTTTGTATGAGTGGTTGGTTACGCCATTTGACCTGAATACACCTCATACTTTTATGAGGTTAATGAATGAAGTTTTGAAACCTTATCTTGGTAAGTTTGTTATTGTATATCTAGATGATATATTGATTTTCAATAAGAGTAAAGAAGCACATTTGGAACACATCAGATTGGTGTTGCAAAGATTAAGAGAAGAAAAGTTGTTGATGAATATGAAGAAATGTAATTTCGTGAAAGAAAAGCTAGTGTGTTAAGGATTTGTTATTTCTGCAAGCGGACTAAAGATGGATCTAGAGAAGGTTATTGTAGAATGGCCTACACTGGTAAGTTTTTCAAAAGTTAGAAGTTTTCATGGTTTAACAAGTTTTTATAAGTTTATAAAAAATTTCTGTGTATGTGCACCATCACTGAAACTATAAGAGATGACAAAAAAGAGTTTAGATGGACTATTGCAGCTAACAAAAGTTTTGAGTTATTGAAGAAGAAGGTGACAAAACAACCAGTTGTGGGTTTATCTAATTTGATAAGTTATTCCAAGTTGATTGTGTTGCAATTGGAGCTGTTTTGAGTCGAGAGTGAAAATTTGAATGATGCAAAGAGGAAATATTCTATTTATGATTAGGAATTTTATGCAATTGTGCAAACATTGAAGAAATGGAGATATTATTTGTTGTCCAAAGAATTTGTTTTGTACATTAATCATCAAGCACTGCAATGTTTGATAGTCAAGGTAAATTGAATCCAAAACATATTAAATGGGTTTATTCATTTGTGTTGAAACATAGAAGCAATAAGTCCAATAGAGTGACAAATGCATTAATGTAGAAGGCAAAATTTGTTGACTGAAATAAGAATTGAAGTTGTTGATTTTGATGAGATGAAGCATTTGTATGAAAAAAAAAATTGATTTGTTGAAATATGGAACGTATGTCAAGTACAAATAAGGATGGATAGAACTAAGTGGTTAGATTATCTAATTCAAGATGATCTATTGTTTAAGGGAAATCAAAATTGTGTATTCCTAAGTGTTAAATGAGGGAAAATTCAATAAGAGAAAAACATAGTGGTGGATTAGCTAGTCATTTTTTATTAATTAAACAATAGCTTTGGTGAGTGAAAATTACTATTGGCCAAAGTTGTATATGGATGTTAACAAATTTGTGCAAAGTTGTAAAATATGGCAAGCATCAAAAGGAATTAGTTAGACTATGCGATTATATCAAACATTCTCTATTCCAGAGAGACCATGGGATGATGTTAGTATGGATTTTGTGTTAGGTTGTCAAGAACTCATAGAGGAGTTGATTTAGTTTTTGTAGTGGTTGACAAATTTTCCAAGATGACACATTTCATTGTTTGTAAGAAAACTAATGATGTTGTGCATGTATCTGATTTATTTTTTAAAGAAATAGATTAAATGCATTACCAAAGAGTACTGTGGCAAATAGAGATGTCAAATTTGTTGGTCATTTTTTGAGAACATTGTGGAAAAAGATGAATACTAATCTGAAGTTTAGTTCAACATATCACACATAGACTGATGGACAGATTTAAGTAGTAAACAGAACTGTAGGAAGCTTATTAAAGTGTCTATCAAGTGAAAGAACAAGTAGTTGGGACTTGGCATTACTACAAGTTGAGTTTTCCTACAAGAATTCAATGAACAAAAGTACAAGCAAGACAATATTTCAAATTGTGTATGGGCAAAGTCCAAGAAATGTTTCAAAATTGAGAGAATTGAGTGGAGAGCATAGGTGCAAATGATAAAGATTATGCAACACATATCAGTGTTACAAGACTCACCTAGACTCGCCCAGACTCGGTGAGTCTTAAGACGGGCAAACCCAAACGAGTCCCAGGGACTCGTGACCCAAATACCCAGCGAGTCTGGTCAAACTCACTGAGTCTACTAGACTCATCAGACCCGACATGTCTCACTAGGAAGACTCAACCAATTCAATGAAAATCAAGAAAAAAAAATAAAAATAAAAATTTGAAATGCTCAAGCAAAAGCATGAAAGTCAAGCATTTTTTGAAGGGTTTGGAGGACTCTTGAAGGTTGGTTAAAAAAGATAAAATTATGAAAAATGGCATGAGCCATAAAGGTTTGTGTGGTCTCAAAGGCTTTAATTTGGACTTGGTGGGAGGGGCGGACCCCACCTTGTATCACAACAAGGAGCGCGTCAAGAGTGCTGCCCCAAAACCCCCATGAGAGGTGCTACCCCTTGACCCTGCTGGGGGCACTACCCCCAAACCCCCCCTCTAGTTTTAAAAAGCAAAAAATAAAAATCATTTTGGGCCATGTTGGATAGAAAGGCAGCATTATTTTATTCTTTTGACTTTTTCCCAACTAAATCCCAAGAAATTGAATTACATTTATACTTCTAGTTTGCTAAGTTGTAAAGTCCCCTTTTTGAGCGAGCATCAAAGTTGGTGGTTTAGCCTATCATCGGGTCCTCGTAGGCTAATAATGGTGTTTAGAGAGCCCAATGTCGGTGTTGCTAGCTTCTTAGTTGGTAGTTGGCAATTGTCAGTGGCAATTTGGGTGCCTTGTGGCGTACTTACTATTTTTAGTAAGTTCGGATTCGATGCCAAATTGGGATTTTCAGTGTTGGAGATGGAGCGTCTCATCGAGACCTTTCCGACGAGTTATAGATCACCGAATTCCAAGTTCGTTTTGGTTTTTATTTTAAAGTCCGAAGTTATATAATATTTATTTGACGAGACGTTAATATAATGTTAAGTTATGAGACTTTATAATATAATGTTAAGTCATAACTTAAAAAGTGGTTCCCCTAGGAGATGGGCGCCCATGGGAGACATAAGGGGATAAATAATAAAATGAAATAAATGAAATAACTCCTCATTCTTGGGCGTTGGGGAAATGAGAGTTATAAAAGAGGGAAAACTGCCTCATTTGAGATATGCTTGGATTATTATTTCTTCTCTCTTTTGAGATTTTCCCTTCGAGGGTTTCTGGAGCCTGGCTCTAGGGTATAGTATGTCTTGCTGAGACGAAAACCTCTGCAAGATAGAGTTGTTCTTGGCTTCTGAGGGCGAAAACCTCCATTAGCAAATAATATATTGGCGGATGCATCCAGTATTCGCCAGTTGTGCTTCATTGTGGAGTTTGTTTGTTGAGGTTTTCTGTCTAGTTTATTCGCCAGTTGTGCTTCATTGTGGAGTTTGTTTGTTGAGGTTTTCTGTCTAGTTTATTCGCCAGTTGTGCTTCATTGTGGAGTTTGTTTGTTGAGGTTTTCTGTCTAGTTTGAAAGATCACAGAAAAATAATAAAAATAACACATTAAATAGATCTTTATAAATTACAAACAGGTACAGCACATTACATAAGTCAATCCCTATCCTAAGCAATGCTCCTATGGCTGTAGCAACATTTGTAGACTTGTCTGAGATACAAGCGCGTGACTCCACATAGAGCTAGCAATGTTGGGCTGAGTGATACAAGCCTTTCTACCATAGTTCATGACTCCATATTGTGATTTTTGTTTTTGATGCCATGGATATCATAATCCATGAGTTTTGTAAACCTAATTTCCTAAAACACTTGACGATATTTATATATTTAAAAATGTTGTTTCCTTTAGCTAAAATCCACTTTTATACTCATGTGATCGATGTATACTTTTGTATGTGATCAAAGTAGCTTCTATTTGATTAGTTTGTTGTGTCTCTTTGTCGTTTATTTATTGAAAGGTGCATGATAAAAGTTTTAAATCCTTAAAAATCTCTATATTTCATGGTTTTTTCAATTTTCCAAGTCTTGGTCGAGTCTAAGCACCAAGCCCGGGTCCAGGTCAAAAATCAGCTTGTCAAGTCTAAGTCGAGTCCAAGTCTTGTAACACTAACACATATAAAGGAAATACATCAAGAAGTGAGAAAATAGTTTGAAAAGATGAATACTAAGTATAAGGAATATGCAGATTCAAAAAGAAGGCATAAGGAATATGAAATTGGAGATTTAGTCATGGTTTATCTAAAAAGAGAATTATTTCCGAAAGGAATATATAACAAGCTGAAAAAAAAGAAAATTAGACCATGCAGGATAATCAAGAAATTTTCTAATAATGTTTATGAAATTGAGTTACTCAAGGAATTTGGTATATCACTTGTATTCAATATTTCAGATTTATATGATTATCAAGGAGAAAATGTTGAAAAAAATGATACAAAAGTTGATTGAATGTCAGATATGACAGAACAGCAAGTTGAGGAGATAAAAGAAATTTTGGACAAGGGAGTTGTGTAGAGAACAAAAAACAAAAGTAATGGAGAATATCTAGTGAAATGGAAATGTAGACCAATTGAAGACTCTACATGGATGTCCAAAGCTGAGATAGATCATTGTGGTTTTCCTTTAGCTAAAAGCCTAGAATGAAAGTGAGAGGCTCACTTTTCAATTATCCTGCCGAGTGTATGACATGGGTGCATCCCAAGCCTAAATGCAAATCTATATCAACCAAAAATATTTGTTTTTGTGTTTGTTGTGCTTTGCAAGTGTTTTTCATTCTCGCAATTAGATATTTCTTACCACAGTTTCAATCCCGTGATTTCAAGACTAGTCAGCAATAATCTAGTTGTGCACTGCCTCATTTGTAGCCAATCAACATAATGGTTTATACATAATGACTTATAAACATCCCAAACATGTCCACATGTCTACATTAGCATTTGATGCTTTATTGTAAGCCACAATATGTTTTCATTGTATAATGGTGTCTTAATTGGACTATGCATTAAAGTATTTAATCTTGAGTCAAATTGTAAAATTACCTATTTAATTATTGGTCTTAAGGAGGTTCATGTAAGGAGCCACATCCTGTTTTGAGATCCACGTGTCTATGTACATCAAAGGTGGTCATTTTTCACATTTCAAGGAGATGTGCCCAATTCCCAAATAGATTTCAAGTTGAAATCATTTAATATGATGTAATGTCCCCTACTGGGACTTAACTCAATTTGCCCTAGGACTCCTAATTGAGGTATGGATGATGTTGGGGAATGTTAGTTATCAACAGATAAATAAACATATAATCCAACGATGTTACAGATAGAATTCTAATCACTATTATAATATTCAGAATGTACATATGGGATTCCTTTTAAGGTTCTATCCAAACAACCCATCATCATTGTGGAGCACCACTTGGGAGATCATACAAGGCGCCTTGAGCCGTTCCATACAGTCCAGAAGCACGGAATGACAACCGACATTCGGCCTCCCAGCCCCAATTGGGGTGTCTACTGGAATGGCTTCCTAGCTACTTGCATTCCTCATATGCACTATCTCCCCTCCAAAATGGAATGGCCAATTGGATGAGAACTTTAAGGGAGTCGTTATATTGATTCTATTGTGCATAGGCAAAAAAATAGCAAGAATAGCAATATATAGAAATATATATAACAGTAGCAATGTGTTATCTATGTAACATACTACTTCCTATCAAATGGAAGATAAATATCAATTCAATCAATTAGAATGCCATGCATTATACTTCATACCAAAATGTTAACCAGTACATTAACTGCTATCCAATTTATTAACAGTGAGACTACAGATCTCCTGTTTAATCACTACTTATTCCCTTTGCAGATTTATCTCTGCCAAGTTATATCTTTTTCCCCTCTTTCAGGTCTGAATTATATTCCTTGTCTTATATCATTCCAAAGGAGGCATCTACTATGAATGGATGTATTTCTTCATAAAGAGACAGCCTTCCAAAGCAAATCGTACCTCTTCATGACAAAATTCACTTTAATATATTTGCTGCCCTTTGGCTATTAATCGTTGCACCTTTGATATCAATCGCTACTCTTTAATTTTCATCCTCCTTTTAAAATCGCTGCCTTGTCTTATATGCTATTTTGTCTTTTTCTTTTCTTCTAACAAAGTTTATTTTATGTGCTAACATATTTTAAATCTTTTATTTAAATTAGTAAAGCCTTTCCCAAGTCGGGTCATGACATATGACCACATTAATCCTATCACATGTACCTAGGATGATGTACTGCATTTTTGCTTGGAATCTGTAATGTCCCCATTACTCTAGATAGAGTTAGTCTATTATTGAGTTCCCGTAGACTAACCAGCCTGGTTAGGGAACCATTGTTGGCAATGACTTGGATGGGTTTGTCAGTATTTGAGTGGATGTTGGCATGGTTTCAATGTGATCTTCAGTTTGGCACTTTCTGGGGTGGATTTGATTGCTTAGGCCCGGACTTACTATTTTTGGCAATTTAGGGTTTCTGTCCGTTTTGGGATTTTCAGTGTTGGAGATGAAGCGTCTTGGCAAGACCTTTCCAACGATCTATTGATCACTAGATTCTGAGATCATTTGGGCCCCCGTTTTAAAGTCCGTAAATTATTAATGTTTATTTAATATTGGACTTTGGGTTATAATGGTTAAGTGTCAAAAATGAAATATTAACAAAGTCACTTAAGCCATATTGTTGGAGCGCTCACCTTGGGATTTTAAAAAGGTGACTTAATTAAATATTCCCTCCAAAAGGTGAATCAACTCCCTTAGTGGAATTATAAAAAGGGGAAAAAAGCAATTCATTTGGCATGTTGGTTTATTTCATTCGCTTTGGCTTTGGCTTTGGCTTTGGCTCTGCAAAGAGTTTGAGGGTTTTGGAGAAATTCGAAACCATGGCTTTTGGAGACAAAAACCTCCATTAGTAATAGCATTCCGTAGGTGCGAAAGATCATCCAAGGGTGCTTGAAGAGGCAAATACACTCAGTGTTTGCATTTGTGCTTCGATTTTGATAGACTTTGGTGAGGGTTTGTGGAGTTCATGCACATATCTTATACAAATTTTTGGGAGCAGCTGAGAATACAATTTGGTGCAGATTTGAAGAAGGTTATTGAGGAGTTTGGGACTGCACACTATTTTCCTTGCTGGCCGTACACTCCAGCCATGGCCGTACCTCATTTGGAGCAGCATTTAGGGATGTTTTGAATGTTATTTCACTTGCCATTGTGGCATTGGGTTTCTATCAGCAGGGTCGACCAGTTTGCAAGGGTTTAAGGAGGGTTTCAGATCAGTTTGGATCATTCACTGCTGCAGCAACATTCACAGCTGGGTCGTACCATAGCCTAGGGCATTGTGGGGCATCTTGGAGCTGGTTTGCACTCATTATTGGTTGTCATGTTACTTATTAATGGCGCCTAGGGCTGCACAACACTTCCCTACATTTGTGTGGATGTAAACATCTATTTGTATTCATTTTGGAGGTGTTTTCATGGCACTAGTATTGCTGGTTCACCTACAACAGATGTATGAAGTTGAAGAACTTGAAATGGGTATGTCACAGTAATTCATTTTGAGCAATAATAGCATCTGGGTCTTTGTTATTTTGCTCATATCTTTCATAGTTTTTCTGGGTTACCATTGCATGTTATATATTTCATTGTTATCTTGCAAAACAAAAAAAAACCCTTCTGCAACTTCTGTCTAATCTGAAAGATCACAAAACAAATAAAAATAACATAATATATTAAACTAAAAGAACAAACAAGGGTAGCACATTACAGTGGTATCAGAGGACAGTTGTATCTTGCCATCCTGTGCGGTTAGGTATCAGATTCAGAGTCATGGACAGATTCAGTGAAGAAGAATTACAAAAAAAACTTTACAATGCCAGTAGGAATCTTGAGCACCTACCTTAGTCAAAAAGGGTTCTACACAGCATTTTGCAGGAAGTAGAATTGTGTCTTTACAAGGTTGAACAATCACCTTCTAAGTTGATGCAACTCGCTATGACTCCTGTGGTGCATTCTTTGGTTAAGCCAATGCTTATGAGACATCATAGTAAAAGGGTAAAGCTTTTAGTCACCAACTGTCTTAGTGAGATCACAAGGATTACAGCTCCTAAGGCTCCTTACACAAATGACATATTGAGGGAGGTTCTACAACTGATTGTTGAGAGCTTTCATGGGTTTCTTTATGACGAAGGCCCTACCTTTGGTAGGAAGGTTAAGATGCTAGAAGTAATGGCAAGATCCAGATCTTGTTATCTTTTTAATGTTTTAGAAGGTGATGATCTTATTCTTCAATTGTTTTAGAATTTCATAGCATTGATCTGTGAGGATCATGGACAAGCTGTTTTTTCCTACATGGAAACCATTATGGTCCTAATCATTGATGAATATGTTACTATTCCCCAGGCTCTTATGTCTATGTTGTTGGCTGCTTTGAGTCATGAAAAACATATTACTATATATGAATTGTTGGTCAAAAGGGTGTTCAAAAAATGTGAAAAGTTGAAACCTTTCTTGGATATTGAGGAGACGAATGCAACAAAAATTGACGGAGAGCTTGTCTTGGAGCATAAGGAATATGTTACAGAGCTTCAAGATGATTCTATGATTATGCATGCAGCTACTAAGAATGAGGATGTGTGCAATGAAAATAACAAAACAACAGCCTTGAATACACATTTAGAGCTATCCAATGAAGCTGATAACACTAATGCAAATGTTGGGATAGTTGAGAGCATTAATATACCTTCAGATGATGGGCATATTGAGAACAGATATGATGAAGCCTTCAAATCAGCTAATAATGATGATTCTACATTTATTTTCAGTAATGATGATATAGGTGGTGTTCTTGATTTTGAGACAAATCTGATTTCACATTGCATGTAGCTGATCCTGAGCAGAGACTTAGTGGCCTTGTTGATTTAGATTCACAGTTCACTGTTGAGAATGGTAAGGAAGAGGCACAGGTGATTTGGGACAGCCTTGGAGTCATTGATGATAGGTATGAAGATTCTGATTTTAGTATTCATCATAGCAGCAGTTTATTTTCTTTGCATGAACATGGTTGGAAAAATCAATTTGTGGTAATTGTTGATAACCCATTGTTTGAGATGGGTGTTGATATGGCATATGACAATTCACCTTTTGAGTTGAATGATGGGACTACTCATGATTGTAGCATTGCACTTGGTGAAAATAGCAAGGTATGGGATGCGGGAGAAGATTCAGAACTTGAGTTGGAGTGTGGTTTTCAGCTTGATTTTGATTTAGGTTCATATTATGAGGTGATTGGTTACCCTCCTGGGAAACCACCAGCTATGAAATGTGTAAAGGAGACAAAAGAAGATTGCATAAGGAATGTTGTGACACTAGGAGATGAAGTATTCTCATGGAATGAATTGATTCATGGAGACATCTTCGTTTCTGATTTTTAAAGGTTTCCAAATAATGCTCTTAAGCTTGCTGGAAATTTCAGAACAGCAGCAAGGAAAGGTGGTTTAAAGCTTTTTACTTATGTAGCTTTGGAGAAAGAAGGACTTAAACATGACATCTACATGTTCGACAATCCATCTTTTGGATTGAATGATGTTTTACCTCATACTAATCTTTCTTTGGGATTGTCTTTGAAGACAACAATTGCTCCTTGCACCTTAGTTGTTGATGACGAGAATGCCTTACATCATGATAGTTGTTTGACAGATCCCAGGATGGCATTTTCAGCGCTCATGGAGTTGTTATCAGCCTTGAAAACAAATCAGATTCTATGTTGCATGACGCTGATCCTAAATCAGAAAATTTATATGAGATTGATGGGTCTCAGGAGTCCAATTAGTTGGCAGGACAACTGAAGGTAAATAAAGACCAGATTAGTGTCGCCATCAGACATTTCGATGACACCCTCATGACGATGGCCAAATGTTGTTGGAGGTCTTCAGGAGAACATATGGGACCTTATGGAGAATTTCCCCTTTCAGATTCACAGGTGCTTAGAGAAGCGATAGTAGAGATGAAGACCAATTACATGCAGCTACTCTCAGATAGAGATCGCCTACTCCATCTTGGTGAGATCCACTACGATGCACTTAAGGGGAAAGAAAGGGAAGTGGATAAGCTTATTGATGAGCTTATCGTCATGGAGGATTCCTTGCAAAGCACTCAGAAAGCCCTTCAAGAATCAGAGATTCAGATTGACAAGCTCTGTGAAGAGTTGAGCTTGGTTCAATCTTCATCATCCACAGCAGATATCCAGTCTTCTATGGTTGTTATGACACCTACGGATGGTAGTGGCACTCATGGTTTGAGGGGGGACCCCCTAACGGTGATCAAGCACGAGGAGGTTTCAAGGTTGCATGAGCCTGAGGATAGGAATGATTCTGACATTCCTGAGTTTTCACACAGCTTGTACCATAGTGACCATGAGTCTCCTTTGAGGGAGGGTCAATTGTTGGCTCAAGATTCATATCACCCATTGTGGGATGGAGTGCTTCCATCTTTGGTAGATGGAACCAGAGATTGCGAGTATCCGACTATGTTACTTTCAGATGGTTGTTTACAAGATCAGAGATCAGATTTTCATCCTGTAGATGTGTCCTTGGCAGAGTTTGCAACTTCCTTGTTTCAAGAAATTCCATTGGAGATGTGGCTACAGGGAAGTTGTGGTTTCAGTGAGCATGATGGCATTTGTTAGTCCAGCCCCCAGTGATGGAGTTCTACTCCATAAATTGGTAGGGGACGGTTGTTCTATTTATTGGGACAAGGTTTTCTTTCGTAATCCTTGGAGGACAGCAGTTGTTAAGGAGTTTGGAGGAGTGTTGCATCATCTCCTCAGGATTGGAGAGTGGCATAGGGTTGGTACTCTAGCACCCTATGACCCTAACAATTTTGTGTGCATTCCCATAGGTTGGATTTCCAGTCTCGAGGCTGCTGATTTGTTTTATATCAGCAACCTAGGAGTTACGTTTTTTTTGGCACCTATGTGGGGTACTCATCACATCCTTGGGAGATTTACAGAGGTTGGGAAGAGGTGTTGTGATGCTGGCACTTCAAGTTACTTCCATCTCCTCATGTTCGATGGATGTGAGGTTCGGGTGTGTTGGGATCCAGGTAGTGATAGGTGTGGCATGACAGTTCGATGGGATTCCGATGTGTTGCTTCACCAATCTCGGCGTGGTGAAGATCATATCAGAGTGGCGCAGTGGAAATCAACAGGTGTTGAGTCTAGTGGACTTCCAATCTGGTTATGGGATCCAGGGATTCCTATGTTTGGTAGATTGATCTACATTGGGGTAGTTGCCTACAGTGATGTTGAGCATGGTTTTATCTATACCCAGCAGATGCAGTGGATATGTTGTTGGGCATTATTCAGATTGATTTGGGATCCTAGTATTCAGGTGACCTGCCAAGGTATCCAGGTGAGGATTGCTTGGGGACAAGCAATCTTTGGGAAGGGTGGAATGTAATGTCCCCATTACTCTAGATAGAGTTAGTCTATTATTGAGTTCCTATAGACTAACCAGCCTAGTTAGGGAACCACTGTTGGCGATGACTTGGATGGGCTTGTCAGTATTTGAGTGGATGTTGGCATGGTTTCGATGTGATCTCCAATTTGGCACTTTCTGGGGTGGATTTGATTGCTTAGGCCCAGACTTATTATTTTTGGCAAATTAGGGTTTCTGTCCGTTTCGGGATTTTCAGTGTTGGAGATGAAGCGTCTTGGCGAGACCTTTCCAACAGTCTATAGAGCACTGGATTCCGAGATCATTTGGGCCTCCGTTTTAAAGTCTGTAAATTATTAATGTTTATTTTAATTTAATATTGGACTTTGGGTTATAATGGTTAAGTGTCAAAAATGAAATATTAATAAAGTCACTTAAGCCATATTGTTGGAGCACTCACCTTGGGATTTTAAAAAGGTGACTTAATTAAATATTCCCTCCAAAAGGTGAATCGACCCCCTTAGTGGAATTATAAAAAGGGGTAAAAAGCAATTCATTTGGCATGTTGGTTTATTTCATTCGCTTTGGCTTTGGCTTTGCAAAGAGTTTGAGGGTTTTGGAGAAATTTGAAACCATGGCTTTTGGAGACGAAAACCTCCATTAGTAACAGCATTCTGCAGGTGTGAAAGATCATCCAAGGGTGCTTGAAGAGGCAAATACACTCAGTGTTCACATTTGTGCTTCGATTTTTATACACTTTGGTGAGGGTTTGTGGAGTTCATGCACATATCTTATACAGATTTTTGGGAGCATCTGAGAATACAATTTGGTGCAGATTTGAAGAAAGTTATTGAGGAGTTTGGGACTGCACACTATTATCCTTGCTGGCCGTACACTCCAGCCATGGTCGTACCTCATTTGGAGCAGCATTTAGGGATGTTTTGAATGTTATTTCACTTGCTATTGTGGCGTTGGGTTTCTATCAGCAGGGTCGACCAGTTTGCAATGGTTTAAGGAGGGTTTCAGATCAGTTTAGATCATTCACTGCTGCAGCAACAATCACAACTAGGCCGTACCATAGCCTAGGGCATTGTGGGGCATCTGGGAGCTGGTTCGCACTCATTATTGGTTGTCATGTTACTTATTAATGGCGCCTAGAGCTGCACAACACTTCCCTACATTTGTGTGGATGTAAACATCTATCTGTATGCATTTTGGAGGTGTTTTCATGGCACTGGTATTGCTGGTTCAACTACAGCAGATGTATGAAGTTGAAGAACTTGAAATGGGTATGTCACAGTAATTCATCTTGAGCAATAATAGCATCTGGGTCTTTGTTATTTTGCTCATATCTATCATAGTTTTCTAGGTTATCATTGCATGTTATATATTTCATTATTATCTTGCAAAACAATCACATGCAAAACAAAAAAAACCCTTCTGCAACTTCTGTCTAGTCTAAAAGATCACAAAACAAATAAAAATAACATAATATATTAAACTAAAAGAACAAACAGGGGCAGCACTTTACAGAATCATCTTTCTTCCTTATAAGGTGGTGGTTAAAATCATTTTGAGGGGCCTGAGACAGCTAAGGCAGATAGATTTGGAGCAGCAGAGTGTTTGAGATCTCAAAAGATCTATATTGTATTGAAAGGCCTAAGTCTAAGGTGTATTGAAGCTCATGAAACTTATGATGTAACTATGGTTTATAAGGAATAAAATCAGTTCTCGTTGTGTATATGTTGTGTGTTTTCATTTGCTGCATGGTTACATAGTCTTTAATTAGACCCTCCAACTGTGACTGTGTCAAAAGGTACAACCAATTTTGAATCCTTTCTATCTTCCAGCAAAAGGTTAGACCCTAGACGAGTTTAAGGTAGAACAGAATGGCAAAGGAAGACTTGTGTAAATACTAAGAGAAATAGTAAGCAAATACTGGCTTGGAGTTATCTAGGCCAACTGGAGACGTATTGGGTAAAGTCAAGACGTGGTTAATATTGTTGAGTGTAATATTAGCAGGAAAGGTTGTACGTAAAGTTTTAATATTTGGTTGATTTTACTTCAATCCAATAACCTTCCCGTCCGTTGCTCTTTGGGAAAATGCAAATCGCATAGAGAAAAGGAATCAGTCATACTGGAACCCAAAGATGAAGACACTGCACATGAAAATGAGCTCACTTTTGGAGGAGTATAAGCTCAAGCTCTGAAAAATCTAGATGAACTGAATTGAAAGATGGTATTGTGCCAGCGAATAATCAGATTTATTCTCTTACCTTACATTATAACATCTAAGTGTAGATGAGAATCTCCATCATGGTTCAAAACTTTACCGAGCTATTTAACAAAAAGAAGCAATAAGCTTACAAACATAAAACTTAATTAAATTATTCTTAATATACTGAGTCTATTAAGCTTGTTGTGTATACTTGTGACGTGTGGGTAAGCTTGAGCAATATTCTTAAGATTTTAAGCCCAAGTCATGCTCAAATGTACCTTGTTAAACCTGGGTCACAATCAAATGTACTCCATTTTTGTTACACCATGAACTTGAACTTGGACTTGGATGTCCATTAGGGTTATAGGCCACCTTGATGTCACGAGACAGATTTGGCTTGAATACTATTAGCAACTAACATTTGTATTTCTCCAACGCTAAATAATGATTCAGTTGCAATTTTTTTCTATAATGGCCTTACAGAGCAGTTTTGAAATAATTACCTTGTAAAAGAGTCATCTTCACCCTTTCGCTTCAAGTTTCTGGGAATGGCAGAGCTGTTGTTGAAAGGTGAAGCTGGCACAGAAGGCATATTGGCTGATAAACTTTCTGTCATAAACCAAAGTCAGAATTGTTCATATTTCTGCTGTCACAAAATCTACAAAAACAAGACACACGACACTGCATTTGTTGTCCAACTATTTGTAAATGGAAGTATAGTTAGTCAACAATTTAACAAACATAAAACTGCAATTTATAAATCCAGCTTACAGGACTGAAAATGCTATAGGTTCGTAGAATTTAATGGTCTCTCAATAGCTGTATTAGTTTTCTTTCCACACTTTATACGCATTGTTACCTCTAGGCTCTACGATTATAGAGCAGGAGCGGACTCAATTCATTAGCCTATAGGATGCGCCGGAAAATTCGTAACAGAAAAAAAAAATCGTTTTTTTTTTTCTTTCGCCGTTTCTAAACTCGTCGGTTGTTCTGACGCCGGGAAAAAATCGTGTCAGAAATAAGTCTGATGTCCTTTAAATGTCCCCCGCCCGATACTTTAGGATTTCTATGATCAATTTTTCCTGTATAGTCAGAATAAATAAGGATTTTGGGATTTGCCATGAAATGTTTCATCTTGCGAATGCAAGTTTTCAAGTATGAATCAGAGACATCTCATCTTTGAATACCTAACGGATGTGAAAGTGCTGCTAAGCTATAATGTACAGGGATCTAGGGGTTTAAAGGGGTAGGAGCTCAGAAGTCTTTATGCGTTTAGGTGTGAAGCCACCCCTAAAATAAGTTTAGGGAAACAATGGAGAAACTTTGGCAGATTGTTTGTTTTTAGGGCTCCCATATTACTCAAGAAAATTACTTAAAAATTTATAGTTTCATAGGTTATAACGTAATATTAATTGTTAATTTATATTAATTATTATAAATAAATCTTAAAACAGTTCTATATAACTTATATAGCATTCCTTTAAATAGTCAAATATTATTGTCTATTTATTATAAGTAGTTAAATATAAATTATATATTTAATAATAAGATATGATAAATATATATATAAATATACACTAGTATATTTATAATTTCATAGGTTATAATGTAATATTAATTGTTAATTTATATTAATTATTATAAATAAATTTCAAAACAGTTTTATATAACTTATATAGCATTCCTTTAAATAGTCAAATATTATTGTCTATTTATTATAAGTAGTTAAATATAAATTATATATTTAATAATAAGATATGATAAATATATATATAAATATACACTAGTATATTTATATTTTAAAAACTATATTTTAATTTTTCCAATGGATTTTCTCTAGCTTTTTCTCCTTCCAACAATTTCCAATTTGTTTTTTGTTTTTATTTTTTAATTTTTCCAATTTTGTTTTTAGTTTTTATTTTTTATTTTTTATTTTTTCCAATTTCTTTTTTTCTTTTTATTTTTTATTTTTTCTAATTTCTTTTTTGGTTGCATAGTTTTTTTTGGTTGCATAGTTTTTTCTCAATTTTTTCCAATTTCTTTTTTGTTTTGTTTTTTTGTTTTTTTTCTATATATTTACACCGTGCTCTCATCTCCACCCCATTTGATTTTTTCCAATTTGGTTTTTATTTTTTATTTTTTATTTTTTTTCTATATATTTACACCAAAAATGAGTGCTCTCATCTCCACCCCATTGTGATTGTAGAATAACTAGTATATTTATATTTAAAAAATATATATTTAAAGTACGCCGAGAGATATCTTTATAAATTACTTCCAATTAGAATATTTGATATGCTCACATGAGTTAATTTAAAGACAGACTTTTCATATTCTTCAAATGTAATAAAGATTTCACTCCATAACTGCCCAAGTTTTTCTATTTTTCTATCTTTTCATATTCTTCAAATGTAATAAAGATTTCACTCCATAACTGCCCAAGTTTTTCTATTTTTCTATCCATTTGGTTTCTCAAATTTATTTATTTACACATTTTATGAATTTTGTTTACATGGGAATCTGAATCTTTCAGCCCTTGCTGTGAGTGTAGAATGCCTCTCGGCATAATTATCACATTCAACATTCAGAAAATTATTTTCTTAATAAAAAATACCAAAGATTGTAGAATTTAATAATTCACATTATATAAAATTTAATAATAAATATAATTAAATATAGATAGATATATAATTAAATAATAAATATATATAATATATTTAATATAAATATACAAATTTATAGTTTAATAATATATTAAATATTTGGGGCGGGTGGCAGGGCGGGCGCCACCTCACCACACATCATGGTGAGGTTGCCGTTTGGGTGGGGGTGAGAGTCTGATTCCCAGAGTGGCAATCCCAGTCAATAGAGGGAGCTCAAATTTTCTTGAGCTTGCCACCTCGTGATTGCGGTGCAATATCGGTGGCTCGTTGCATTCCTTCCAAGGACTTGGCACACTTGAAGGAGGACGGTGGGCTATCATTTTAGGACACCTTTGCTTTCGGAGGATTGGCAGTAGTTATTGCTGAGTTGTTTTAGTGCTTGGGAAGTAATTAGCTTGTCGTGCAATCATTAAGGAAAGCATAAGGTTTCTTTATTTACAGGTTGTATGCTCGGTGTCTTCAGGTGTTTCATCTATGGATGCAGATCCCCTGCCCATTTTCATCCATCATTTTCTGGCTGAGTTTTTGGTGTGCGGAGGTATGGAGTCCCCTATTTGCTTGTCTAGTAAAGATAGGCAAATGGCGTTTAAAGGTTGCATAACTGATCAGTGGCTCTGTCGAATCCTCCGAGAGTATGATGCTTTTGTCCTTGGCGCCTTGAAGCTCATTCTCGAGAGAGACTTTGTTCGCAGTGGGGAGCGTTACCGTGTGGATTCAGATATTTCGTCAAGGGCTTTGGCATCCTTACTAGATGTGTCGTCCTTGAAGGAAGAGGTGAGGTGTTCAAGGCTAAGCTGCTGATTGGGCTTGAGGAGGTGTTAGAGGCTACAATGAAGGATATTGGGCTACCTAGGCCAAAGGAGCTGTGCAAGGTGAACCAGCCAGGGGCAGAGGTGAAATTCTATCCCTTCATCTTGGACATTAACGGTGAAGAGCTGCTGTAGGATCGAGCGAGGGTAAGGAAAGGATGTGACTTCCTCTTGAAGCTATTCCATCTGAAGCTAGTAGAGGGAGTTGCCTGGTTCAGGGACTTTCGTGATTATCTGTTCGAGCAGGGTGAAATCTAGTCTAGGTTTGGGCTTTTTATCTGGTGCTATATAGTAAGGGTTTTTAGTCTCTGGTTCTATTTTGTATGGGTTTCTAGTCTCTGGTGCTATTCATAGTTCTTTGTTTTGTGTTTTAAGTTCTCTGTTGGGGATGGGTGAAGGTTTACAGGCTTGATAGTATATGTTGTTTATAGACCTAAATGGTCATTTTGCTCTTCAGGAAGGGTGGTGCAGACTAGTTTAAGCCCGTGGGGCCTGATGTATGTAAACAGTTTATTTTGAATTTTAATATAATACATAATCTTACCAATCAAAATATATATATATATATATATATATATATATATATATATATATATATATATATATATATATATATATATATATATTTGGTATTTGAATATCTCAATAACTTTTTAAATTGCAAATTTTTAAAAAATTATGAGGGAGAATGAAATCCTTTTTACATACCTAAATCAAAGGTAAATAAATAAATTTATTTTAGATAAAAGATTTGGGAATAACAAATATATTGAAATATTAGACTAGCGTGGGTATACCACTCAATTATGTTGTATCCACAAAAAAATTGTAAAGAAAACAAGCTTATCCTCAAAAGTTGGGTGGAAAAAACACATCAAAAGGGTAAATTGATTGAGGTGGAAGATGTGCAGAATTTGATAAAAGAAAGACTTAATGAAATGATTGATTCATGTTCTCCCAAATTGAAGAGGTTAGAAAAAACAATTATTCAAATTTTTGGACATTATTTAGATTATATGGAGCAAAATTGTTGGCACAATCAACATGGGACTAATTGTAGGCTTCGATGTTGCCAATTACAACCCTAGGTTATTAGTTTGATTAGTCAAGCTAACTATGGTTTCCTTTTGCAAGGATTGAGTGAAAGCCTAGAGGATGTGTACAAAATCAAATTTCATAAAATAAAGCACTTAGATTTAGTAAAGGCTTACTATGAAACTCATCACAGAAAACCATTTTAGAAGATAAAGCTTAAAAAAAGTGTGTCTTCCAAAGGTTTGCCTACAAAAAATAAAGATATATTTTTTGTTTACCACACCATTACTTTGAATATGTGTATACTATGCCAAAGGGCGTATGGGAAAACCATATCCTTATTTGTGTATGATGTTGAACTAAAATTTGTGGATTCAAAATACTTTTCAATTTCAACTACAAAATGTGGCTACATGCATAACATTCCTATGAATAATTATTTTTAGATTTTAACTTTACCACCCATGACAATTAAAGAGACATTTGCTAAAATAGAAAATCATTGGCTAGAATGGGATTACAAAACTAAGCTTAATTGCATAAACATAGTTGCAAAAAGTGTTTTGTTTTGTGATAGACTTGGGCCTATGGTCAAGCATTCTAATGGAAAAACCTACATTATAATCAGGCTATGGTACTTTTACAATGTAAAAAGTGGAGCTTGGTATGGGTTGGTCCAAATCATCTAGCTCCATTAGAGCCTCATGAAATGACACTTTTACAAAAATAAAGAAAGAGAGATGAGTGAGAGAGAGAGAGAGAGAAGGTAAAAAGGAAGGAAGAGATAAAAGTGACAAATAGAGGGGTGAATAGAGAGAAAATTTGATAGAGAGGGCCACAGAGATAGAAAAAGAGATATAGAGAAACTAATTTAAAATATATTTGTACCTATAGTAGACATTAAAGGACCTCCAACAAATATGCAATGATAAATAGGGAGTTTGATGGGCATTCATTGGGCATTTGTAAAGAAACCTCTTTTTACTTTTCACTCCACACAATCCTTGCATACCAATTGCACACTTTGCTTTCATTTTATTTCTTGCATAACTTTAATTTCTTATTTCTATACAAAACAAATAGTACTACATTCATTTATAGCATTTATGTTTGCAAAAAAAATTAGTTCGATGCTGCCAACTATTCATGGAGTCATAGGTTACGCATTAAAAAACACTCTCTTAATAACCTTATAATTAACCTTAGGCATTGCTCCACAGTATGCTAAAAAAATGATGAACTCAATAAATAGAATCATTGTTGATGTACTTCTATAAAGATTTTTTTGTCCATACATTAATCTACCTAATTCCTCTACACTTTAGGATAGTTCCAAACCATTGCCAATATTTCTCACTAGGTGCTACATTTGAGGTATGTCACTGTATTATTTTCTTTCAAAATTTCTTTTCTTCTTTTTCAGGTGATGTCTGAACGAGCTCAAATACAAATGGTAGGATGATGATTTTCAAATATGATTTCTACAATTCCTATTTCTAAATTTTAGTTTCTAAGATATTAAAATGTTACTATTTCTACTAATTGCAGGCTTCGATGTTGTCAATTACAATCTTATTGTGAATTACAATTCTAGGGTTATTAGTTTGATTAATCATGCTAACCATGGTTTCCTTTTGGAAGGATTGAGTAAAAGCATAGAGGATGTGCAAAAAATCAAATTTCATAAAAGAAAGCACTTAGATTTAGAAAATGATTACTATGAAACCCATTAAAAGAAACCATTTCAAAAGATAACTATCAAAGAAATTGTCTTCCAAAGGTACCATGTTTTAGGATTGGTTGGATTTGGAGTTCCAAATCACCTTGTGGGTGGGTAGTGGAAGCTTAAAGAGTTTGAGAAAGGCCGACCAGACTTTTCCTTTTAATATGTGTATAGTATGCCAAAGGATGTATGTGCAAACCATATCCTTATTTATGTATGATGTTGAACTAAGATTTGTGAATTCAAAGTACCTTTCAGTTTCAAGTAGAGAACATGGCTACATGCATAACCTTCCTATGAATAATTATTTTCAAATTTTACCTTTACCACCCATGACCATTGAATAGACATTTCCTAAAACACAAAATCATTAGCCATCATGGAATTACAAAAGTAATCTTAACTGCATAAACATAGTGGCAAAAAGTGTTCCTTTATGTGATAGACTTATGACTATGGTCAAAAAATCTAATGCAAAACCCTACATTCATGATTAGTCTATGGTACTTTTACAATGTAAAAAGTGGAGCTTGGTATGGGTTGGTCTAGATCATCTAGCTCCATTGGAGTCTCATGAAATGGAAAGAGAGATAAAGAAAAGAGAGAGTGACTTGGTATCGATTGGTCCAAATCATCTAGCTCCACTGGAGTGGGAGAGAGAGGTATAGATAAGAGATATAAAGGGAAAAAACATCTGTAAATACAAACAAATCAATCAATTATTTCATGCCAATGATCCAAAGTGAAGTCCAAATTGGTATAAAATAAAGGTTTCATTATTCTGTCGAGTTACACTTGAATGCATTGCATGCGTTACATAATTCACAATTGATGGTTCAATCCATACAAAATAGAGAAATGCTTCCCCTCTATCCCATCCCTTGTGTTCTTGTTGTTTCCTATCAGATTATTATAGAGGCTTCCACCTATTACCAGATCAAAACCTCCAATTTAATTAATCATTTCATCATGTCTTCATTTTGTCAAATTATGCACATCTTGGGAGGGAGAAGAGAAGAGGGTAAAAGGTGGGGTGAAGAGAGAAAGATAGATAGAGAGAGAGAGAGAGAGTCCTCGTATCATAGGTACCACTTAATTAATATATCTCCAATTTGGCTCTTGTTGATATAACTCCTTATGAGGTGTGGGCATATAATAAACTCTATTTCACATTTAAGGGTATTTGGTTGTGAGGCTTTTTTCATGTTCATACAGAAAAGTGATCTAAGTTGGATCCCAAGGTTTAGAATGCATTTGTGTTGGTTACAATGAGAACATAAGGAGTTATAAGCTTTGGAATCCTCTAACCTTGAAAACTAAATTCTAAAGATGTGATTTTAAAGGAAATTAGAGTGTTTTTGATCCAAGATAGGTAAAGGAAAAAGAAGGAAGGAAACTAGTGTATTTGGAGACTAAGGTTGAGAAGTAGAAAGATGCACATGTTGAAGAACAAAATGATGGACTTGAGGATGGAGAGGAAGAAGATGATTTGAGTGAGATTTCTAAGTAGGTTGAGCATGTAGAGGAATAGGTAGAGTACATTGCTCCACCCTTGAGATGATCCACAAGACAATAAAACCTAGTTGACAAGTATAGCCCACCTTTTTATTGTGTATTTTCTTTATTATGTACTTATGATGAACTGAGATATTTTAGGGAAGCTCTCTCTTCAAATGAGAATGATTCTTGGATGGAGGATATGTAAGACAATATGATGGCCTTCGATCTAGATGTGACACCTTTGTGAGTTTTCCCAAAGGAAGGAAGCCCATTGGTTGCAAGTGGGTATTCAAGAAGAAGTTTAGAGTAGATGGTAAGTTACTGAGGTACAAAGACAAAATGGAGGCCAAGGGATACTCCCAAAGAGAGGGAGTTGATTTTGGTGAAAAATTTCTCTCCTATTTCTAAATTTCTTTCCATTAGATTCCTACTTTCTATTGACGCTACATGTGATTTTGAAGTGGAGAAAATGCATGTTAAAACTACTTTCTTTCATGGAGATCTTGAAGAAGAAATTTACATGTGACAACCATATGGTTTTGAGGTAAGAGGGAAATATAATTTGGTTTGTATGTTAAAACAATCATTGTATGGTTTAAAACAATCATCTTGGATATGGTATCGAAAGTTTTATGTTTTTTAACTAAATTTGGGTTTTGTTAGAAGTGGTGAAGATCATTGTTTTTACATTAAATGTGTTGGTTATCAAATTCTAATTATTATCTTAAATGTTGATGATATGTTTTTTATTGGTAACAACAAAGTGATGATCACATAGCTTAAAACTTGGCTTCCTAGTGCATTTGACATGAAGGATTTAGGAGTAGAAATTTATCTTGGGAATGGAAATCAATAAGGACTGAGTTCACAAAAATATTTGGCTCAATTGGAGTAAGTATGTTGACACTATTTTGTGGTGGTTTGTTGTGCATGATTGTAAACTAGTGAGTATTTCTCTACATGTAGGCACTAAGCTCTCATTAGATATGTGTCCTGAGTTAGATGATGATTTTGAGGATATATATAATGTGCCTTATGCTAGAGATGTTGGTGACCTAATGTATGAAATGGTTTGTACTAGACCAAATATTGTCCAAGTAGTGGGAGTTCTTAGCAAGTTAACGTCTAACCTAGGTAAAGATCATTAGACTTGTGTTAGGGGTATTTACATATTTACAAGAGACTTCTAATTATTATTTATATTATAATGGTTCTAATGATTTGGGCAAGATATTGGACATGTAGGCCTTTGTTGATACATATTGGACATGTGACTTGGATAGTTAGAGATCGACTAGTGGTTATGTGTTTTCTTTGTTTAGCGATGTTTTTAGTTGGATAAGTAAGAGGTACAGCCTACAACTAATTTTTCCACTACCGAAGCAGAGTATATGGCAACTACACATGCTTGTAAAGAAGTAATTTGGTTACAAAGATTATGCTTAATAGTTGTTTTCGATTGTGAGGTGGTTCAAATAAGATGTGATAGTCAGGGTGTTACCTGTTGGCTAGGAATCCCATGTATAATGCTTGTACAAATCATATTGAAGGTCATGACCCAAAAAGTTGATGTTACAAATTTACTTACAAAACTAGTGAGTACAGATAAGTTCTCTTAGTGCAGGGAGGCCATGGGCCTTGTATCCTATACCCGATTCATTTTATGTTTCATGTTTATGTCATTGCAATGTATAATACCAAGTGGGAAAATGTTAGGATAATATGATATTAAATTACAATCCTAATGTATAATGTTGTGCTTCAACTTTCTTGGAATGGGTAACTTGGACACCCATAAGGAGTTGAGGGATATTATTTTAGTATTAATATTCTCTAGATCATGTAAGATATTGTTGCAATGGCATTAAATAGGGGGAGTTACAAAAAGAGGTCAAAGATTGGGAGTTATGGAGTATCTTTCTCAAGATAGGCAATGACAATGCAAATTAATGCACTCATGGAGCACCTAGAAATGGGAAAGTGTGCTTAACGATGTCTTATGAAAAATATATGATGTGTCAATGTATAAGATGAGTTCCTTTCTATTTTGGAGACCACTCTCATGGAGTGGTTAATGAGAGTTTTTACTAGTATTTTGAGATCGCGTTTGGGCCCTATTGGGTCCCAAAAATACATGCCCTCTCTTCTAACACCACCACTAAGAGTGACACAAAGGGGAAACAAATATCACAAGCAGGGAAAGTGATATATCAACAAAGAGAGGGTGGTTTTGGTCCAACACATAGGATAGGGCAGTTCCTCTTCTTCTTTAGGATCTGCAAAACCTAGGGGGATTCCCTTGAGGTTTGGGTATATGAAAACAATTTTAAAATAAGGATTTGACTACCGTGTCCTCATGGTAATTAGGAACAAGCCTGCAAGACCTCACTAACAACATATTAAAAGCAAGGATATAAGTGCACCCAAAGATAAAATTAGTTTCAATCACTGAAGATGAATCCCCTTAACATTATATACACACTTACATCTTGCCTCCACATCATTACAACCCTCTACATGTTTATCTGAAACCAACTCACCTAATATATTCATTTACAAGACAATGGGTTGCAATGATGGCAGAACCTAAACTAATCTACCAATCTACTCCTAAATTATTGGTGAATGATGTTTTCATTTGAAGGCATATGATTGGCCACAAACTTCCAAGACTAGTGCCTATCTATTGGGTAATATAGTCCAAGATTTCCAACAGCAAACAACAAATTAAAATCAACAAAATATGAGCTATGCATGAAAATGCATCACATATTTGCCACCAAATAATAGAGCATACTTATTTATCCATTTACATACAATAAGAATCCATTTTAAATGTAGAAATGACCATCACAAAGTGTGCAATGAATTAAAATGTTGCAACATTCATCAAATCTGCATTATAATTGTGCCAACAAGTGTGGTAAGAGGAAACACGTAACTTTGATTTAGGGCTTCCTTGAAAAATTACAAACGGGCATGGAGACATTCTGTTACAAAATCCCATTTACATTACAAATATCCCTATGATTTACAAACAAGTTGCTCCCACTAGAATGAACCTGCATGAATTGAAACCCTAGAAAATCCTTGGCATATGCAGACGTCTAGAAAGATGGCTAGCGACCAACCTCATTTACATCTTTTCAACATGTATATAGTGTTACATTTCACTTGTTGTGGTTGGGTGGGAAAAACAAATTAGGGCACCCACACCTACCACATTAAATCCACCAACTCCATACTTGTTACATTAAATCACTACCTACCTCCAAACTGGTCAAATTGGGCATTAATGGCATTTCTGGGAGGTAGGTAAGCATTTGAACTTTTAAAACCCATGAAAAACATGTTTCCAACACTTTAAAATTTTCAATTCTACATTTTTGACACTTAGGAACCTGTCAGGAACTTTTTCGAAAAGTTCCTAGTCACCAGGAACTCACCGAAACTTGCTTTCATTTCTCTTTTTTCTTTTGTCAACGAGTTCCTACTGACCAAGAACTCATCAAAATCTTTGTTTAGTCATCTCTTTTGCCTTCTTTCTTCTTCCCTATTCATGCCTTAGCCAATTTCTTCCTTTCCTTGCCTTGTCGAAACTTGGACACCCATTGGGAACATTTTTGATGAGTTCCTGGTCACCAGGAACTCATCGAAACTCACTTGCTTTACCTTTCCTTCCTTTGTCGGTAAGTTCCTACTCACCAGGAACTCACCAAACTTCACTTTACTGGGCCTTTTCCATCCTCTTTCTTTGGTCACACTTTACCTTGGTCTTGCCTTAGGAACTTTTCTACCTTAGTTGATTTCGGGGATCAAGGCTTGAGTGGGAACATGGAACACTTTCGACGAGTTCCATGGTTCGACGAACCATGCAAATTGCTAAAAGGTTCCCATTCATTTTTGTGCTAAGTCTTTATCACTGGGCAAGGTACAAATGGGAACTAGGAACTCATCGACAAGTTCCTAAGTTCCAGGAACTAGCCATATCACCGACACCCCCTTCCTATGTCTTCTATCGACAAGTTCCTAGGAACCAGGAACTCGTCAAAAGTGTTCCTGACAGGCCCAAAATGGTCAACAGGGCATAACTTAGTCAATTTTAGGAATTTTTTTAGATTTTTCAAATGTATGGGAACATGGCAAAAACAGAGGGGCCATACTTAGGGACCTTTTGATGGATTTTAGGAAAACTTAATGCAAGTTGGGAACAGAAAAATCTGGGTCCCAATAGTCCCATGGTATTGTTTTATGGTGGTTTTCTAAGCCTCCTTAAGTATATATATTAAGGGCTTAGTATGGAGGAGGTATTGTTAATTGCACCTATATTCTTACGTTATCAAAATTCTATCTAATAGAAGATTTGTATGAATTGTATTGATGTACCTGTTTCTTCTTTATTAATACAAGCTTGATATCTCTTTGGCTATGGGGTTATTTTCTAAATGTGTTTCTCCACTATATCTACTGTCAACTGTGTTTGCTACTTTCTTATTGTTGTTTTACATGCTCATCCTATTCTATTTCAATTTTAATAGATAATCACATGTACCTCTAATTAGGTTAATCAAATTTGTGCATTTTATGCTTATATTATCATTGTTATTGTTCACTAGTTTTCTCAACATTCCTAGTCTATTCTTATTATTAATAAAAAATTTAAAATTATCTTTTTATTCTTTTAACTTTCTTAAAATTCACATTTCAAAATAAATTTGTAAATTTACCATACAATATTATGATTATGCCAAGAGGCATAACCAACATGTTATTAAGGGAGAGGTTGTGACCATGAAAATATATATTAATGCCTACAAATGAAACTATTAAAAAGTAACATATAAGTATATAAGATTTACTACATTTTTCAAAGTAAAAAATAAAACAAAAGAATTACGAAATAATGAACAGTGGCTTTTCCAAAAGTAAAATTAAAAGTTACATACAAAAGTAAAACAAGTGCATTACCAAAAATAGCTCTTCAAATGAAAATAAAGTAAACAATGTAGATAAATAAAATAATTCTTAAATAAAAATAAATAAAAATTGTGTCTATGATGTAGTAAATAAAATAGTTTTGAAGTAAAATAAAATAACTCTTAAGTAAATAAAAGAGCTTTCTGATTTTTTTTCATCTATTTACTTATCAATTTGAATATTTGTAACAGTTTAATTAGATATTAACATTTAACATTCATATAGAAAAATAAAATATTCAAATCCTATTTACAAGGGAGGTAGAGTTAATTCTTCCATCAATCCAAGGGATGGTATCTAGTAGAAAGCCCATTAAAAGCTAGTGGAAGCTAAATTTTGATGAGGTTGTAAAAGGCAATCCTAACCATTAGGTGCAGGCAGTATCATCAGATACACGAAGTGGGTCTCTTTTATGCAACCTCAAAAAAAACTAAAGGTAGGCACTAACAACAAATATGCAAACAAGTGGAATAGGCACAATAATGGGCCCATGGATTCTATTTCTACACACTAGAGAAGAACATATTGAGTTAGGTAGGAATAATTCTATGAAATCCATTGCTTTGATATTGACATGTCGGGTCGGGTGTAGTTGAGTAGGGCTTTACATTGTGTGATTAGCTATTGAGGTGTATGTTGTCTATTATTTATAGGTCATGGTTAATATGTTTGTAGGAATTTCCTTGATCTAAATTTTATGTAGAAAAATATGTATATCAACAAGAGATGCATTGCGTCAGGTTCCTACCGAAATAGAAGCTGCATAATGTATCAGAAGTTGTTAGAAATAGGAACAGAAGAGTGGATGCAGCGTAATTACAGTGTAATACACTCTTTCTTTTGGCTTTAACAAGGAGTCTAGCATCAATTTGAATTGAAAAAGGAGAAAGCCTTATAGATTGGTTGAAGGGAAAAAATGAAGTCCTTGATCATGTTCCAAAGAAACTTTCATTGGTGAAAGATTGATGGAATGCAATGATTTCATTCAAAAATATTGAATCTACACCTCTTGGGGTGAAGGTTCATTTCTTAGAGAGTGATACAGTGTTTATGTTCCTTGAAGTAATATAAGATGCATTTCCCAAGAAAAAAGAAAGCATTTAGATTAACTAATTACTTACTGTAGAAGCCTCTCGGCTTAATTTAAGTTTAAATATTTAGTAGCAAAAGCATTTAGATTAACGATTAGTGTTTAGGGTATACAGATTAGTGTTTAGTGTATAGTGTTTAGGGTATATAGATTAGTGTTTAGTGTATAGTGTTTAGGGTTTAGAGTTTAGGTTTATGATGGAGGGTTCAATGTTGAGGGTTTAGGGATTAAATTTAATTTTCAAGGTTTTAGTGTTAAAAATAAACTTTGTGGAAAAATTTTAATTCGGAAACCATTTAACTTTATTAACATAATTGTATAAACTAAATATGTAAACAAACCCATTTCTTAATGGTTTTCTAATTTACTATGAGGAGGTTTAGGGTTTAGGGTTTAAATTATTGAAAATTATTTCATTAAAAACTAATTATTACATTGACCACAAAGAAAAATAATGGCAAGGTAAATTACTTTATTTCAGTTTAATGAGGGCTAGGGTTATAATTTTTCAATCTTTATAAGCCACAAAGAAAATTAATATTTAGTTTAATGACCTTTGTTTTATATTTTTACTATGGGAATTAATTCTATTAAGAAATTATGATTAAGTTTTTTTTAATCATTTGGATTAAATTACTAAATATTCCATTAAAAACTAATTGTTAGGGCTAAGAATTGTCGTTAAAATAAATAAAATATAATTGTTTAAGTAAAACTAGCATTATATAATAATATGTATATATTTTAGCTCCTAGCTCTATATGAACCGAATTGAATAACAATTTCGGTAGCATAAGCATAGCATCAATCACCATTCTCAATGTCTTCTACCCAAAGCACTTATTTATAGGTTACAAAGAATATAAATTTTAGGGATTTAAAATAATAATTGTTTATCCCCAAAAAACATTGTTTTAAAGTGAAATGCTTAACACTGCAAAAAAGTAGGAAAGAAAGGAACTTTAAAACAAAACTACTCTAAACAACTAATAAAACAAGAGCTGCAAAGCAGCCAAGTTTCTGCCAAAATGTTCATGAATAGTCTTGTTTTGTTTTAATTTGTTGTGTTTGTTTAGTTCTAGCAACAATGTTGATAATATAATAACTTTATAATAATCTTGAAATTTGTGAATTTTTTGGTTTAAGTTAGAGTTGACAGTTTTGTAATATTTACAATGAACGTTGAAAATTGAAGAACTTTGAGATTCTACATTTAATAATTAGATTGCATAAAATGGAAGTTGCAAAGTAAGTGATTTTTTATTATACCTAAAGATTTATTATTATACTTCAAGATTTATGGTGAACTTGACAAAATGGATTATTTGATTGATATAGCCTCCTAAGGCTAGAAATGGGCACCCTGGCAATTAAAACTTGGTTCTTGATGGTCTGACAAGAGGCAAATATAGAAGGTGATAAATGCACTAGCCTTCAATAGTTTGCACTTAAGTTGCAATACAAAGAGTCAGGTTTTTAATATTTTCAATTTGTTACGAATAGGTTTTGATTTAGGTTTTTAGGTTTGTAAATAATAAATTAAATTCCTTAATTTTAATTTTTATTTACAGAGGAAAGATTTAATTAATTAATTAAAATTAATTAAATCTTATGATTAAAGGTAGATTAGGGATTAAGGGAAATTTAATTAATTAATTAAAATTAATTAAATTTCATGTGAAGGGAGGACTTATGGAATTGATCACTGGTCAATTTTTCCTATCTATGCATTAATATATATTTTAAAATTTTGATGTATTAGTATATTATTATCATAGATTAAGGATATTATCTATGTAAATGATATATATATATATATATATATATATATATTATTATTATTATTAATTATTAAAGACATATATATCAATTTGGGATAAACTTATAAATTATATTTGTATTTAAATTCCTATTAGTATTAATATTGATTAGTAATAGGAATCTTATATAACTATAATATTTTTATTGTCTAATAATATTATCAATATTAATATTAATAGGAATTTAAATACACGTTTCTTAATATTTTTATTTTTATTTTAGTTATAATATATTTAAATCGGTTAATAGGTGAGATGCTAAAAAAACTTTACTGCCTAATATTTTACCCATAAAGTCTCAAACTAGAAACTTAATAGTTTTAAGTATTAGTATATTATTATCATAGATTAAGGATATTATATATCACAAAACTTTATAATATAAACCTAGATGATCCGCAATAATCACCCTTATCGGGTGAAAGTTTTCTGCCAATTAGATTGAAGAAAAATAATTTTTCAAATATGTTTTGTTAAAATATTTGCATCTATACAATAGCAATAGCTAAATATTTTTTAAATAGAAAAACTATTTCAGTTCTCATTGGTTGCAAAAAGAATTATTAATAACTAGTTAACAACAGGACTCGCCTATAGTTTGCTTGGCAGAAACTAATAAAGCAGCCTAAAATAAACATTTTCAAATAGATTAAATTTTAGCACTTTGCTTCTAAAGTCCTTAAAGAAAATCCTCATGTACAAACTTGTTTAATGAATCCTGAAACTCCCTATTATATACATTCAACCAGCTAGGAGTAATAGTCCTTACTGTACTCAGTTTTGTACTGTCAGTTTTATGTGAAGAAACTCTTATGTTCAAATCTGCCATTGATGACGGGCCACGTGGCCTCGTATCACAACATCACGGAGGGATGAGGGGCCCTCTAATGTGTGACTGTGAGGGCGCGATAAACAAAGGTTAGGCATATGTGGTAAACTAAACTTCAAGGAGTGATAGTCTAATGTTGAGGCCACATGTCAAAATAGCGCATGAGCGCATCGTCAAAGCAGACATTGGAAGAAAGCCCTGCACTTGTGCGCTAGACCATCCCTCTCATTCCCTTGGCGATTGTATGAGGTGCCTTGACTTTCAATTAGTGCAGACCCATATTTTCTAGAGCGTGCGCTAAAAAAGAATGGGTTTGATTCTATCTGAGATGCAGATATTGGAGGGAGGAAAGCCTACCAATAGAGGATGGTATTTTTCCCTTGAAATTGTTAAATCCCAGATCAATCACCGAAATATTAGACGGTGTCCCCATTGGTTACTCAATTCTACTCTCTAAATCCATAGCCTATAACAAATCAAAGATGGTTCAAGGACTTGCCAACGCCATGGTTGGAAAGCTTGGCGAGATTGTGGCGCAGTGAGTATCGAATGAGGCATTGCTACTGCTCAATTTTAGAGAGGACTTTGAATGGTTGCAGACGTGGCTCACAGATATATCTAGTTATCTACAAGCTGTAGATCAGCCAAGTAAGCTAAATGATTATGCGAAATGATGGCTGGCGGGAGTGAGTGATATTGCTCTTGATGCAGAAGATATAATTGATGAGTGCCCTATTGAGCCTTTGTATACAAGGCCCACTCAATCATGTGTGTGCTATTTTAGTCAATTAGTCTTTCGGTATAAGATGGGGAAGAGGATTAAAGATCTAAAAACTAGGATGAGCTCTACTTTTCAAAAGGCACAGGAGCTCTAGCTTGTTCATCAAATGTTGCATTCAAGTCAGCCTTCAACTACTACTTCCCAAAGAGAAAGAGGAGTGGAGTCGACAAGATGGACTGCCTTGGAGGCAGATTCGTGAGTAGTGGGTGTGGAGTAGAAGGTCAAGGAAATAGTGAGATTGTTAGAGGAGCCTGTAGTTGGTGTTGTTACCGTCATGGGAATGGATAGGCTGGGTAAAATATTCCTTCTGAAGCATGTCTACGATAGAGCTAAAGGTGAGTATGAGCATTTTGCCTGGATTATTGTTTCACATACTTGTTCTCTTACAACTTTGCAATGTGACTTAGCCTCCCACATTGATCCTATAGTGTCTGAAGTTTTGAAAAGTTTACAATGGAAGGAGGAATTACTCCATGTAGACTATTCAAAAACAGGCAAAGATTGCTTAGACTTGAAGAGTCTTGCAGGAAATCGGAAGGGATGGAACTATGCAAGTGGAGAATGGAGAACTCTTGTTTTACTGGATTTCATTTAGCTTCACCATGTTGGCTGTGAGTTCTGGATCCATTAAGTTGATGGCCTAATATATGTAAGGCATGTTAACTGATTGCATATAGTAAAGGCAGCGGGAAATCAACCTCCAGCCTGATGCGGAACTTTGGCCCCTCGCAGGATATCTCCTGTCGCCACTAGAAGTCCCACTTGATCCTCACGTTTATAATTTGTGGGGCTTTTGTATGTACCCTGATATATCCATTATGGTACCTTTTCTCCACCATATTCGTTGACCATTAAAGTTTCCGCAAACATTTCGGCTTTGGAACACCACTATTGGATTTATGATATGAATTATAATATAATAGTAAACATACAAAGAATATAATATAATTTACACCAAAATGTTTACAGACTGCTATATTCACATTTACAGTGGTGCACTATGTTTGATTATATCTGCAATACGTATAGCATGATTACCACTGGATAGTGTCAACTTGGTACTTAGATATGTACCAAATAATAATCACACAGTGCTTCAACTATAGTGATCTTGCCAAATGAGTTTAATACTCAATGCTCATTGGTTATACAGAAGTAAAGCCCAAGTGGGTGGCAACACCTTCGCTCGCAAATAGGAAGGCGGGGTCCCCCAGGACCACCTCTCAATGGTAGGCTGGAATTGTAGAGGCTATCCTTGGCGGAGAGGTCCTGGTTTAGGGCCCATAGCGAAGGGGAGGGACATCATTGTCCTTGTTGAAACACACGAGCATGAGGGCTGCAAAGTCCCTGATTTTGAAGGGTATGAGAAGTGGTCAGTATGGAATGAATTAACAAATAGTGGCAAAGGGCATGGAGGGGTGACGGTCTTGGTCAAGAAAGATTATGAAAAAACCATAAAATTAGAAAAAAAAGACCCAAATAACCAATACATATGAATAAAGATTACTAATGTAAGGTCCATAGTTTGGATGGCTGCTTACTACTTTGCTTCGTATGGTTCTAAAACATACAAGAAAAAGAACTTGGACAAGGAGGATCCATATGAGACACTCAAAAAAGACATAACAGTGTTTAGCTCCATGGGTGAGATCATGCTAATAGGAGATTTCAATGCTAGAACTGCGAATAACCAAGCCCTTTTCCTCAGTTTGGAGGAGGGGAAGAAGAGCAATCCGCTTTGGCTTGAAGAAGAAGAGAATCAAAAATGGAAAAGGATATCTCAAGACACAAAAGGAGGTATTTCGTCTTTTGGTGCAAAACTGTTAAGGATGTGCAGCCTTCATGATTTAGTCATTTGCAATGGTATAAATGCTTGGCCAAGCTCGAGAAACTTCATGTGTCATACCTATAATGGGCAAAGCATGGTAGACTATGTCATTTGCACACAAAGGGCTATTCTAAAGGTAAAAGAGTTGGAGATTGGGTGCTGTCCTGTTGAAATGAAATCTGATCATAGCCCAATATACGTAAAGTTTAGCATGCAAAAAAGTGACCAGCAGGAGGCTAATCTTCAAATACGCAAGAAAGAAGAATTTCAAGGCAAGATTCGCTTAAATCATGAGAATCAGGACATTTTTAAAAATATGATCGATAAGTAGCTACAAAAGGGTAATGATATTGGTTGTCCCGAAAAAAAATGGACATAATTGGCAGCGAGCACTTGACGGACATTATTCACAAGGCTTTATCAGCGTGCAAAAGAACAAAAGCTAGAAGAGCCATCAAAAACAATTTTCCTGCGAATCCTTGGTATGATGATGAATGTAAAGCAACAAAAAGATCGCTGAAGTTATCCAAAAAAGAAAAAGCAAATAAAAAGATATATGAAAAACTAGTGAGGTCAAAAAAAGAAGAGTACATGGAAATCAGGAAAAAAGAGCTAATTTCTCTTGGAAAAGATAATCCAAGAGGCTTTTGGAGGGAATTACAGCAGACTAGAATCACAGTTCAGAACAATATCACTGATACACAATGGCTGCAGTATGCTAAAACATTGTACGAAAGAGACCAAGACAGAACTCTTCCTCCGTTAATCAACACGAGCGCCAAACTATTCTCCACAAAGGATGTCATAGAAGGAATCAAAAAGTTAGCAACGGGCAAAGCTAAAGATATAGATGGGTTACAGGTAGAGTACTTGAAGTGGGGCTCAGAAGCCTTAGCGCCACATATCAAAAGAATTTTCAACAGGGTGATCCAGCATGGTTTCCCTACTATCTAGACCACAAGTGTGGTCATCCCTCTCCACAAGAACAAGGATGCTAACAACCCTTCAAACTATCGCACTATTATGATCAACCCCCTCTTTGGAAAACTCTTTGAAAGCATGGTAGAACGAAGAATAAGCACTTGGGTAGAAAAGGAAGGCAAGAGGGTGAAAGGGCAAGCAGGCTTCAGAGCAAAGCACTCCACGATTGATCATGGTGTTACTCGTAGACATTTGATTGAAAAAATCTGGGACAAGCAGGGGGAAGAAGCTTTTTGCTGCTTTGTTGACTTTAAAAAGGCCTTTGACACGGTGCCTAGAAGTAAGCTTTGGGACATAATGGAGGAGTTGGGTATACCGAAGGAGTATAGAGCAGCGGTGCATAGACTATATGAACAGGTGCAGGCCAAGATAAAAACTAAAGATGGTATGTCAGAGTGTTTTCGGAGCGACATCGATGTCAAGCAGGGGTGTCCTTTGTCCCCAACTTTGTTCGGGCTTTACATAGACAAATTAGAGGAATGGCTTGACAAACGGGGAGGAGAAGGGGTGCACTTGGCCACTTATGTGGTCAAGCTATTGTTATATGCAGATGATCTTACGCTAATGGCCAAAACTGCACATAGCCTGCAGGAGCACCTAAGGGCTCTTGAGTCTTTCTGTCAGGAGGTGGGAATGCAAGTGAACATCAGCAAAACAAAAGTCATGATCTTCACCTTGAGAAGGACTAAGAAGCAAATAAACTTTGAGTTCGAGGGCAGCCCCCTTCAGGTGGTAAAGGAATACAAGTACCTGGGTCTTGATTTTTGTAGCAATCTCAGTTGGGAGACTTGCAAGACAAAAAGAATTCAAGGAGGATGGAAAGCATTATACATGCTTCAAAATAGATGCAGATCTACGGAACTCTGGGACTGGAAATCAAAGCATAAACTCTTTGGGCTGTTGGTTGTACCGGTGATTTTGTATGGCTGCGAAGTTTGGGGCAGCAGCACATTGACTTCGAAATGGAGGCAAATAGAAAGATTACAAAAACATCTAATCACAAGCAGCTTTAAAATAAAAATCTCAGTTCCATATGAGATTATCCTAGCTGAAGCGAGTGCTTATCCTATTGAGGCGATGGCGATAACCAAGCTTTTGGGGTATCTAAAGAGAATTGAGAGCATGGGGGGGCACCGTTGGCCCAAAGTTGCAGCGGAGGAAAAGATTACCATAAGGAAGAATACGTGGATGCAACAAAATGCCAAGTGGCTGCACAAGTGGGGCATCAACATTCAAGAATGCCCAAGATCAAATGTGGAAATCAAAAAGTTTGTGAGAGGGAAAGTCAAAGTTGCCATATGGTCTCAACAACTCGGGCGAAAAAAAAGAATACTATGTCATTCATTTTAACCCCACATGTGATCACGATCAAAAGTGTTATATCATGGCGGATATCAAGTGGAAATATAAAATGTTATTGGCCTAGCTCAGAACTAGCTCACACCATCTTAGGTGTGAAACGGGAAGATGGAAGACACCCAAAGAAGAGTGGACGGATAGGATTTGCCGTCTTTGTTTGTCAGGGTTAGTGGAAACGGAATGGCATTACATCATGGAGTGCAAAGTCTATGAGGACATTCATTTCAAATTCAAGGATGTCTTGAATGTTGTTTCTTTAGCGGCCTTGTTTGTTGAAACAAAGATTGTGAGAGTGGCTGATTTTTTGGATGGAATCCATAGAAGAAGATAGACTATCATCAAGGAGATTGAGAGCAGCAGTCAGGTTTAAATGGTGGCCTGTTTGCGGGGTCTGCTACTTTTTTGGGTCCCATAGACCGTTCCAGTCTCGTGGACGTCATTAAAAACTTTCATTCATTCATTGGTCAACTAAATTTTAATATAATTAAAAAATAAAAAATACCATTTTTCACCATTACTGTTCACCCAAATGACCAATAGCACAACAAATAAATTGCATTTATTAAATCATTAAATAAAAAAATTAAGTTTCAACTTTAGGATTTTGCCAAATAAATTTAATACTCAATGTTGATTGGTCAAATGGGCAAAACAAATTGCATCACATGGATGCATAAGTAATATTTCCTACAACAGGAACTAATAATTAGGGAATGTAGGCCGAGGCAGGCTTTTTTTGGGCACTATTTTCATGTTCCATGGGTATGTGAAATAACAATATATTCCTTTTTGTTAAAATTAATATATAAGAAAATTATTTTTATTAAACTACAAATTCTTATGTTGTATTCTTGTCATTTTGGTTTCCTTTTTCTTACTTTTACACTTTTATTAATAAATTTGTTATTTAAAAAAGATATATACTTAATAAGTTAACATATGAAGTAAATAATTTGTGTTGTTTTCATTTAACTTTTTGAAAACTATAGAAAAATAGCTCTTCAAGTAAAAATAAAATAACATATAAAATAATTCAAATAATTTTGTTTCATAAAATTTTGGCACTATTGATATAGTTATATACTTAAGGTTTCGAGTAAATGATTTATTATAAAGATATATATCTAACTTATGTCATAAATTTAATATAGACACCTCAAAATTGATTTCTTCAACATCTTTTAAATAAATAAATTTAAAATATTTATAAACTAATTATTTACATTTTTTAACTTGCATATATATTACTAATAAAATAAGGAGTACATATAGTGGCCAAGGAGGCCACCTCAAAAACTATACAGCACATAGTAATATTTAAAAGTTTTTGCAAGTTAAAAACATATATCTTAATCGAGTTTCTAAGATTCCTGTTCCAATATGCAACCTGTGTTAGGTGTCCATTTTCTCATCCTGGTTGTTAACTCCCTGATCAGATTGTACCTGCTTTCCTTGATCTGCCTGTATCTGTTCAATTTGAGTTGATTGAACCTATTCCATCACTGCATCCCTCAAGTGCAGCTCATCTTTTTCTTTTGCCCTGTTATTAACACCAAAGTTTTGGCCTGTACAATCCATAGTTTCCAATACATTTCCTTCTCTGTTGGTTGGTAAGGTAGGAATGTTGTATTTGTTATGTTCTTTCATATATTCTTCAAAAAAATTTGGATCAGGTAACCTGTAGTCATGCAGCCAAAACTCTACATATTGGATGTCCGACCTATATATTGTCCCTTCCCCTTCATCAGGAATCTCCATAAACCTTTATGTAGGTATTTTCATGGTTGCCTTGGCATGTTCAACAATCATTCGAGTAGTAATCCTAATGAAGGACTCAGTAAGGAGTCTTCCCCTCCCTTGATAAACATTCTCATTTCTTTCCTTCCACAAGGACCATAAAATTTTAGTAGAAAAGATATTCCAAAAAGAGTTTACATGACTGTCTACATTAGCTATAAAACCACATATAATGTCTAACTTGGATATACATGTTACAAAAAGAACACCTGAAAATGAGTTCAAGAAAAAGGTCCAAACACTTTAGCAAATTCACAGTCAAAAAATAAATGCTCATAAGTTTCAGATTCATTGCAAACTAGACACAGGGAGTTTCCATTTCCTAAGACCAGTTTATCATAAGTAAAAGCCATTTAAAACAACACTTTTTAGGTTCATTCACATTGGACCAGACTGCACTCAAAGATTTGGACACCATGGAAGCCTCTAGACCTATGTTCCACATAGATTTAATGTGTTTGATGACTGAGTGGGACTTAGTTAACATTCCATATAACTTCTTAGGCTTAATTTTCCCAAATTTAGTGCCATCCACCCATTTAATATCTTTCCATGTTATTTCCTTTGGGACAACACCTTGAAGAAGGAACTTATTAATAGCATTGCACAGGATGCCATAGGTTCTGTTTTGAGAATCTGGGACTTTAAATTCATTTTTTATTTGCACCTAGCTTTTTATAGAATTGCCATCTAAAACATCATTAAAAGATTCAATTCCCAGATTGTGCCATTTTTTCGCAGAGCAGCCTTGGAGAAGTGCTAGAAACTTATCTTTGTGCTTCAAATTCCACCAAATGGATCTTTTCTTGTGGAGAACTTTATCTTTACTATCAAAGACCTCTATGTTGCCTATGAAGGCTTTAACCTTTTCCCATGCCTTCCGAATTGAAGCAAAGACCACCGAACCAACCGGTTTAGCAATAAAATCCCCTAACACTGTGTCTAGAAGGTTCATCCATTTCCAATCTCTAGCTTTTTTGGGTGTTTCTAATCTCAAGTTATTCACTACTAGCACCTTCCAAGGCTCAACCCCCTCAAAAGCCTTGACTATCCACTTTGCAACTAGAGTTGCACCTTGAATCTTCAAGTCCTTGAGACCAAGCCTCCCTCTTTTTTCCCATGCAACTGTATATCTCTTTTTTTCCCTTTCCCATCAGACCACAAGAAGGCTCTAATCCTTTTTTGAATAATGTTAATCTGATAGCTAGCAAACATCCAGGAGGAAGCATAATAAATAGAATGGGCAGACAAAATCTTTTGGCAGACCTACATTCTTCCCGCAAGAGAAAGATACTGTCTATCCCACATATTCAACTTCCTATTGATTTTTTCAAACATCCACTCCCACATGTTTTTCACAGAAGGATTGACAAAAAAAGGTATACCTAAATATCTCACCTACTTATCCGGGATGCCCCATTGTCAGTGATCAGTATTGAACCATTCTAGGGGGCTCTTGTTCCAACTTAACAAAATGGATTTAGGAAAAGAGATTTTGGCGCCTGAGGCTTGGCTAAAAATTGACAATCTTAGATCTAACTGTTTCAAATTATCCTCTTCTATAAAGGGGAACAAAGTTATATCATTTGCAAATTAGATGTTCAGGAGAGTATCCTTATTGGGTAAGGCTATGCCCTTCAAGACACCTTCAATCAAATTGGTTCTCAAAATGTAATACAAAGATTTAGATGCTATGACAAATAGGGTCGTGGCAAGGGGCAACCTTGTCTAATCGACCTTTCCAGTGCAAAGGGATCAGAAAGGGAAGTACCATTAATATCTATTTGTACAACATCTTTAAACATAATTTTCACCATGTTGCAGTATTCTTCAGGAAAGCCAATTGCTTCCATCATCAACAATACAAAGGACCATTCAATTCTGTCATAGCCTTTTTCAAAATCTAAAAGAAGAATACCAACATTTTGACCTGAGACCTTGGCCTATTCCATGGCTTCCCAACTGGTTATGAGGTTTTCTAATATGTATCTTCCTTTAATAAATCTGGTTTGAGTGGGATTTATAATTGCAGGTAGGACATCAATTAGCCTTAATGCCAACACTTTTGCAAAGATTTTATAGGAGACATTTAAAAGAGTGATGGGTCTCCAGTTTTTCTTATTTGTTTTGTCTCCATCCTTAGGCAGCAACTTTATCACCCCTATGTTGATATCTTTTCCCAAGGATCCCTTAGCAACAACTTCACTATAGACATCCATTAAGTCTTCAACAACCCAGTCTATATTGGTTTTGTAGAACTCTACAGGAATACCATCCAACCCTGGAGATTTACCATTGTCCATTGAGTTAATAGCCTTCGTAATTTCTTCCTTTGAGATTGCCTTTTTTAGATTAATTTGCATTTCTAGGGAAACCTTCTTTGGATAGACATTTTTACACAGCTCTTGAGCCTCTTTACATACCCTTATGTCATCTTCAGCTTTAAACAACTCTTGGTAGTAGGCCTTAAAGACCTCTTTTATTTCTCCTTCAATAATTGGACCTATATTTTCTTTGGAATTTTTACTCTTCAGCAAATTGAAAAAATATTTTGAGCCTTTATCGCCCTCTCTTATCTAGTTGATCCTTGTTCTGACTCTAGCCCCCGACTTTTGTAGGTTTGAAACTTCCTTAGCATGTGTTTAGCATTCCCTGGTTTTTTTACCAGATCTTCATAATCTGGGCAGGTTTGCAGTTTACTTTCAACCTCTAGGAAATCTTCTTGAAGCAATTTTTCTACCCTTCTACTATCAACATATTTCCTTCCTACAGTCTGGAGCAGGTTTTTACAATTGGAGATTAGGGAGTTCCAATACTGTAGTCTACTAGAATTACTATGCAACATTCTAGAAATATTTCTCAAGCTCTTGATTCCTTCCACACAATCAACATCATGGAGCAATAAGGTGTTAACCTTGAACCTGTTATCTTTCCTAATTCCTCTGTCTGTTTGTTATGTTTTGAGATTAATCTTTGCCACTATAGGATGATGGTCAGAGAGTGTGGAGGGAATCATTCTAACATAGTTAGAACCAATATTTGATTTAAAGTAGAAATAGTTCTCATTAACTCAAGCCTGGAATAGATTCTACTAGTTCCTTTCTAACTATTGCACCATGTATACTAGAAACCATTACTTTCACCTTTTTCCCCCCTACAGAATCAAACAACTTAAATTTATTCTTCAATTTGTCCCAAAAAAAATTTCATTTCCTTTCCATCCCCAATTGTTGCCAACCCATTTGTCTTCTCTATTTTTTGTCATGTTAAAATCCCCCCCATGATCCAAGGGATGTCAGGCAAGCTATCAACTATCCATCTCCAAAGTTTAGCCCTACTACAGTAATCATTTGCGGCATAAACTACACAAATACCAAATAAAAGGTTTTCTTTTTGAAGTGTCATCCATATACACCTGTTGTATGGGGAACAACCTTTTTGTATTACTAGTTTAGCCCATTCTTTGTCAAGTAGGATAGCAACACCACCCTTGCCTTTCTCATGGTTGGAGAAGAATATTTTGGCTTCTCCCCAAATGAATCTTACATTGTTTTCGAGGGTAAATCTAGTTGCCTTCACCTCCTAAAGCATTAAAAGAATGAGATATTTGTTTTTGTTACAGAAGTCCCTTATTAAATACTTCATGTCTTGTGATTCTAAGCCCCTAATATTCCAAGAACAACACTTCATGATTGATTTGTGTCAGTTGTTTCCAGCTTCCTTTTTTTGTAAATTTTCTTAAAACAAATAGGAATCTTATCTTTCTTGTCCTGCTTAGAGCTACAGGAGTTTTTCTTAACATACTTCCTTTTTTTTTCTTTTGTTTTTACCTAGCAAAGGGACTCAAGCATGTTGGCAAGAGACATTGTTCTGTTGGATGTTTGATTGTTGTCATTGATGGCAACAAGACAAAGTGTACCGGTATGGCAAAGAGACCTCACTCCGGAAGAAGATCTGACTAAGTATGGGAAGTATGTAGAGTGACAGTGTTTGGGGTCGTATGCCTTGGTAGTTAATGGCATTTGTATGTGGATCAGGTATGTTGCTCATAACCACCTAGTGGTCACTTGCTTAAGTCTCCAGGTTCTGACTTCCTTTGGTAGTGATATGAAGAATTGTCCAAGTCTGGATAAACATAGTTAAAATAGAAACAATGCACAGTCCAGAAGCAAACGGTCCACATTCCTCCGCTATGAAAATGTTTGTCTTGAATCTAGATTAGAAAAGATATTTATCATGGCTGCCTATATCTAGAGTTGTAGCTTCTGAAGTTCCTTTGGTTTCATTCTACAAGATGTTCTTTACTGGCTTGCAATCTGACAGTGTTTCACAGTGATAGGGTAACAATTTTGAGTTCCTCATTTCTCAGTGGTTGATTATTATGCTCTACGGATTTGAAGGTATACTAAGAGATCAATGTTGAATATGATTTTTAGAGTCTCATTTGATCCGCAGTGGAAGTTATGTTGTGATAGTTGAATTGATCAAGTGTGTTCATGAGGAACAAGCTGACAAGCATGACAAATCAATATGCGGAGAAGTTATATTGTTTGAACAACCAATCCAAGTGATTAAATGATTGATGCCAACCCATATGAAGACCACTGTATGATTGCTTGAGTCTGCATTGATGTTTGTGACTAAGTTTGAGCCGACAAGGTGAAACACTTGGCTACACATTTCATCTCTGGCTGGCCGACCTATTTGTGTGGTAAATCTAGTTGCAGATATTTATACTCGATGGATTTCGGCATTGATGTGGTATTGGATCGAGAAAATATTGCGATATGAGTGTGAATTCAATTTAAGGAAGTTTTATGATCTAAAGAAGACAGTGGACAAAAAAACATAGCATATGTGAATCAGAGCAAGAAATAGCATAACAAACATTATGAAGACTTTTGAGTCTGTTTACTGATCTTAAGGGAACTACACCTCAGCATTCTTAGATGAATTTATAGCAGACATTTCTTGGCAATGAGCCAACCACTTTTCTATCTTCCTTTCTCTTGGCAATGAGCCTTTGTGCAGTGAGCACTTCTTCATAGGGCAGTGAGCCCTAAGGTAGTGAGCCTTCTTGTAATCCAGTATTGTGCTATATTAATATATTGTGAGCTAACACTCACTGTGGTTTTTCCCTTTTTGGGTTTCCACATAAAAATCATGGTGTTCATGGTTATGTCTTTATGGTTGCTATTTCTATATTTATTCTTCTTTCATAATATTAATTTTGGAGATTAGATTAATAAGTTTGTTAAGAAGTGTTTTTGTGGAATACTGATTCACCCCCCCTCTCAGTATTCCTTACTATCAACAATTGGTATCAGAGCAATGTTCCTTGAAAGAGGCCTAACAACTTAAGGATGATCTGGTGTAGTGTAATCATAGCAACAAGAAGATTTGGAAATTATGAAAGCAACAAAGAACTAGAAGCAGCTCTTATTGATCTTGAAAAATCTGAGGCAGAAATCAGGGATCTAAAAGCTAATATTTAAGAAGCTGATGAATGCATCCTAAGCTAAGAGGGCAAGTCAGGAAGTTTAAGAGAAAAGCAAGGAGCTAAATGATCAATTAGATGAAGCACATGGAATCCTAGATAGTTTGACATTGGAAGTTGAAAAGAAAGAAGAAATTGAAAGGCATCTGAATCAAGTTGTTCAGGATAAGTTTGAGGAATGTGAAAAACTAGGCAAAGAAGTGCTACTTCTAAAATTTGATTTGGAAGTACCTAATAGCTACAAAGAAAAATTCAAAACAAGCTCTGCAAAGCTTGAGGAGTTGATTTTAAGCCAGAAGAGTTCAGATGACAAGCAAGGTTTAGGATTTGAGAAAGGAGAAAGTTCAAAATCAGGTCAAGAAAAATTTCAGAGAAAGCAAAGCCAAGGAAATCAATTCAAGAATCAAAGAAGAAGACCTAGAAGACCTCCATTGAGACAACCAAATGCTCAAAGGTACCCATCTTTCAATGGCTATTGTTTTAATTGCAATAAGTTTGGTCATAAAGCTACTTAGTGTAGGAGTAGAATAAACCAGAATCAAAATGTTCCATCATTTTCTGGTCAATGTTTCAACTGCAAGAAAATTGGTCATAGATCAAGTGAATGCAGAAGTCTGGTAAGAAAAGGCCTTCACAATTCAAGGAATACTCAATTATTCAATGGAAGATGTTTTGCATGCAATAGATTTGGACACATGGCTAATCAATGCAGATCAAGGATGAATTCATTCAATTAAGGACAGGGAAGTATTGTGTGCTACAATTGCAACAAGTTTGGTCATGTTGCAAAGTTTTGTAGAAGCAAGAATGTGAAAAGAAACTACCATGCGAAAGAAAGGAAAATAGAGCAGAGGAATGATAAGGGAAAGGAAAAAGTTGATCCAGTTGAAACTAAGAAAGAAATGGGCAAGGTTTGGATTAAGAAAGATGTTGTCAATACCAAGGATGGATCCGCACCAGATTCTGGTGCAGATACTTCCTCCGGGAAGTAAATTGGGAGCTCTGGCTCAGGGGGAGCTGCATTGAAAATTCCAATCCCCTAGCTAGTCAGCCAGTGTTGGAATCCAGCACAAAGATAAAATAAAAAGAATCATATGACAGATCTTTTGAAGGAAGTTCCAGAAGAAAAGGATCAATTGCGAAGATTTGCGGAGTAATCTAGAGTGTCTGTGGCTATCAGAAAAGTGCTTGACAACTTTTTGAAAGATGACATTAATGACACTTAGGTTTCGGCATGCAAAGGTTAAAAGGAATTATATCTGAAGGAAAAATCATTTTTCATTCAATCTCTCAAGTGTCTAAGGCGAACTTAAGCAAGATTCAAAGCGACTATAGTGTTCTCCAGAGCATTTCAAGTCAAAATCAAGAACAACCCTAATCTGGTCAAAGAGGTATTTTCTACTTGAAACCCTTTCTCAAATTTGTTTGATTATTCATAGAAATGGCAATACCACAAGTAGTGGATATCACTGGGCAAGCCTGACCGAAATTCAAGAAACATCCATTCAAATCAACTGAAGTCGATCAAATGGGTGCATTTTCAAACATTCCACACGGGGTGTTGCATGCGGAGGATGTTAGGGCTTATATTCATGTTGCCCTAGAAGAACCTGGAAAAAGCAAACTCACAGATTTGTTCCTAATCACTTGTGCAGTGAGAATTATGATTTAAAGAATGAATACAAGGCAGTGGAAACAAAGAAATTCATTCAGTACATTGATTTCCCAACGTTTGCTGAGGATGAATGGGTCTGGTATGTATTGAGCAAGGTTCATGATTAATTCATGTGATTCAAGAGACCTTTTAAGATTACAAAAGATGCTATAAGGGCAGTAACTAGATTAAGCTCCACCGGATCAGTACCATTATTGAAAGCCGTGAAGAATGATATAGTAATGGTAGCCATCAGAGCAAAGTTTAACAAAAGGGCACTAACAATCAATGACATTGAAGACCATGCAGTAAGATTCACATCCATGGTTATTAGATACAAAGTTTATTTCTCAAACCGGGAGAATTCAGTCTCCGGTACAGCAATCTACACAGCATTTGAGATGGTTAAAGAAGATGCAGAGTATGATCTTTGTGAACTGCTCCATCAACAGTTGATGGAAAATTTAAGGAAGACCAAAGAGCAAAAATATCCATTCAAGTATGGTACGCTGATTATCTGTTTATTTTTCTACGTCATGCAAGAGTTGTCAGGTATGAAGAATCTATTATGGACAAGTGATAAACCTGTTGCAGTTCAAATTAGAAATCATCTTAATAGCATAAGTAGTCTTGATGCCTAGAACACAGCCCTATAGGGCTATTTCAAAAAATTTCAAAAGTCAATGCAATCCAAGGAAAGAATCCCTAGAGCAGTTGTTGAAAAATACAAGGATACTATCTGTTTTATTGTGACAAAAGATCAATGTTTGATGGAGGCTGTTGAGCCTAGAACGGTATGGGTCATACCAATGTGATATGAGGTAGATGGAGGAATATTAGAAAATTATGCCCAACATATGTTAAGCAAACCTAGAGATCCCAATGAAGAAAGATTTGGGACTTATGAGGAATTAACTATAAAAATGCATGTTGAAACAAGAAAACCTGAAAGCTCAAGAAAGGCCAGGAAGATGGCGGAGGATTACGCTATGAAACAAGGCTTCACAAAAGAACAAGTAAAAGAAGCAAGGCAAAAGCACAAGCTGAAAGGGCTACAAAAGAAAAAGAAGAAAGTGAACCATTCAAGGCTCCAGAAGAGCCTAAGAAGAGACCAGAGAAGCCTGAAGTATCAAAAAGAATGACAAGAGGTTCAACATCTACATCCTCCGGTCCCACACAATCTGCAAGTATGGAGGCACCTAGACAGAAAAGGGTGAAAACCAAAGAAAAAAGGATGCATGAAAGTATAAGGATTGATGAAGAAGAAACAAAATCAGATGACGAAGTAAAGAAGATGAAAACTGAGGCTAAAAAAGCCTCCGGAACCAGCAAAAAGAAACCCTCTGGTAAGGGTAAACCCGAGAAAAGGAAAAAGCAAGATGTGCCTCAGACAGAAGAAGCAACTATAAGCCTTGAAGATGTTCTCAAAGCCATACCAGTGGATGGAAATCTGAAACCCATTGCACAATTGTATGATGAATATAATGATCCGGATAAGAGAATCATTGAGACTGCTATTATAGAATACCTAAACATCTACAACAAGGCCCTAATTGAGATAATAATTGTTCTTCCAGACAGTTTGAGTAGTATAATGTCTATTAGAAAAGAGGTTGCAATGGCAAAAGATATTGAACTCAGAGAACATACTTTGATAAAACTATGTCCGAAGATTTCACCAGAAGAAAAATCAAACATCTCCAAAGCACTCAGTAAGGAGTTCAGGATGAAGAGAAGAGTGAATACTCTCATGTCAGATGACATTGAGAAAGTGGTGAAGGAGACAGAGGAAATCATTCTAAGAGTGTTGAAGGAACATCATCTTCCAACCATTTATGATAGAGAAGAAACTGATATTTGAGACAACACATCTATTCCAGAAGTCAGCACACATCAAGAATTAGAACAAACTGATACTATTCCTCTGGAAATGGTAGAACAAGAGGAAGAGAAAAGCCCTGAGAAAGCTAAGGAGAGCCCTGCACCGAAGAAAAATATTGATCAACAAGAGAACATAGACATGGATCCTCCAGAACAAAGTCAAGAAGAAGTATTTGGTAGAGGAAGAGACAACGCAGCTGTCTCTGTTGATTCTAAGGGACAATAGGATCTAGATGAGTCTAAACTTCTTCGAGGACCAATTAATCTGGCCTTAATGTCACCTATGTAGAAATTCAAATTAGTATCATTTTTTCAAGCTAAGGCACGTGAAGAAATGCTAAAATCACATATTCAAGACAGTAAATTGATCAGTGATGCATCCAACATTCTAGAGAAAATGATGCCGACATTCCAGAAGGATACCTCATTATCCTCTGTTGATCAACTCAAGGGGCTATTAAACTCAATAAGTACATATTTTGAATCATTTGAAAAATCTGCAGAGGCAAAAGTCAGAAAAGAATTTGATGAGAAGAGATTGGTTAAATTAAAAACCATGTTAGTAAATGATGGAACTCTGTTAGAAAATAAAATAAAAGGCATTCAGAATGCCATTGAAGAAGCTTGTAAAATATACAAATTTTGCTTATCTTGGCCAGAAGTTACAAATGAATTAGAAGATAAAATCAAGGACTTGGAACTCAAACTGCTTAATATCTCTAAAACATATAATCTGGTAGTTGAGTCAATAAGTACCAAAGAGACACAGGTGGTAAATATTCATAATGATTTGAGCACTTTGATGAAGAAAAGGGAAGAAGTCAAAGATAGGTTGTGTCAGCTAAGGGGGCTGATAAGTCCAAAAAATAATTCCATGACTAATCTGGGAGAAGAAGCCTTGAAATCACAAGCATTAATTGATACACCTTCAGATGTGCAGAAGGCAGAAAAGCTAGTCTTTTTGATAAATGGCCACATACATATTTTGGAGAATGCAAGGAATAGATGGAATGGAGAGATAGCTCTGATAAAGACTATCTATAATGATATTCTACCTTCAACCATAAATTGAGATGGGAATGTGTACCTGTATATATGTGGCAGAATATGACAGTTTTGAAAAAAAATTGACACAATTTTGACAGATTTTGCTTGTACACACACCTTTTCCATTGATGTCAAAGGGGGAGAGGAAAACCAGTGAAAAATAAGCATACATCTAAAGGAGAATAGAAAAACAAAGTGTACAAAGTGTTGGGATATGGTGTTTTACACCATTGCATATTTTTGATATATTTTATAATGTTGTAATTAAATAATTATTTAGTTGTGATGCACCTAGGTGGTGTGGTTAATCACACTATGTAATTATTTGGGGACCACTTGTATAAGTTGTATTGTAACATTGGGATATTATTTGTATTATTTGATTTATTGGGAAAATGTAGTACCAATAGTTAAATGTGGGGTCAAGTGGTTTTGTGTTACCCATGGTTTTGGGGCACATGGTTTTCTCAATGTAATGTGTGAGCTTATATTATAAAAGCAAGCACAATGTTATTATTTAAGGTTGGCTGGATAGTTCATTGTAGGTGAACGGAGGTTTTGTGAGAAGCTATCATTGTATTGAGCTCTCTCTGTAAGTGCGAATTGTGAAGTATGGCAGGTGATGTGTGGATTCATGCTTGTACACATGGAGGTTGCATTGGAGGTGCTTGATGGTTCAGGGGTATTCATAGAGGCTCGGATATTGTATTATAATGTTTCATTGCTGAATAATACATGTGAGCATGGATGCTTTTGGAGGCTGGGTTTTTCCCTGCAAAGGATTTTCCCAAGGTATATCTTGTGTTTCCTTGTTGCTTGTTCATTAATCTTTTGCATTATGGTTGTTTCTACATCTTGTTTCTCCTATTGGGTTATGTGGAGTTGGTTTAATTAGACCTGCAAATTTCTAACAGTTGGTATCAGAGCCATGTTTATGGTTGAGGGAGGTATGAGCTCCCTGGATGTGTATAACCCTTGTGTGTGTAGATCAGGTGCAAACTAGAAGACATGGCAATGCATGGAAGGATTGAAGGCATTACAAGGTTTTGTGCAGGTTGTATTGGAGATTGGGGGTTCTGGGTATTGGAGATTTGTTGTGCATGTTGCAGATCTGGTGATTGAAAAATCATGGCTAAAGAGGGCTTTCTGGTTTGGCTTCATGAGGGTTTTGAGGAGGAAGTTTTATAGATGACCTCCTAGGACAAAATGGACCTTGCCATTGAGTCCAGGAGGCCCGAGAGACGAAGATTCATATAAAATTTGTCTATATTCGGCTACAGGAACAAAATGCAAATTTTTTTAGCCCCCTCCCTGGTTTGCTGATACGGCGGTACGACCGTATGATCGCAAAGGTATGTCTGATTAAAAAAATTCTGATTCCTGCACATTTGAAAAAAATAAAATAAAAATTGGGGGGTCGGGGGTCCGTAGACCCCCGTACCCTGCCCCTACGCAGGAAGTACCGGCGGGTACTGCCGGCGTACGCCGGTCCCCCCATCCTCCCATCGCCCATGGTAGCTCTTTAACAAGCTTTAAAACTTAAAACAAAAAAAAAATTGTTTCTTAACATTGGGTGATTGAAAACTTAAAGTGGCGGTGGTGAAATTTTATAATGGCAGTGAATAAAAATAAAATAAAATTCAAAAGGTGGATTTAAAGCCTTTTATGCCTCCGTTGGAAAATTACATGGCAGCTACTTAAAACTTTATTAAGATTTATTTTTTCCTTTTTCAAGTAAAATCAAACCCTCCTTTTAAATGCCTATAGGGTCCGTGAAGACATTAAGAAAAATATGAAAATATTTTAAATCTGCCAGTCAAAGACTTTATGCCATGTCAACACCTTTGCACAATCAGCATGCCCAGTCAGCAATGATGTCATGCCACGTCATCATGGTACCAGGGGTCCAGTTTTAGCCCTAGGAGTGCCTTTTCTTCCGAGGGGCATAACTTTCACATACAACATCATTTTTTCAACTTCTTATAGGCATCGGAAAGATCTCTCCGAGCACTACGCAGTGGTATAGGTTTGGTCATCAGATTTTGCTATTTGTGTCAGAATTTGGTGTCGGAAGCCCGCTTTGTTCTGGTATAGTTTTATGCTCATAACTTTTGCATACGGAGTCAGATTTTTGATTTCGGATAGGCGTTGGAGAGCTCTTGCAATATACTACAATTTGGATCATGTAGATTTTTAGTTTGATATGTAGAGAGAGTTTTGTGCTTGTTTGATCACTTATAGGAGCCTGAGATTCAGAGTGTGTTTATGAGTGCATTCAGATCGATTTTTTGGCACAGACTTGTGGGAGTACATGTTGCTATGAGACCATCAGCATGGTATAGCAGGTTTTCAGATTTGGTGCTTCCTTATACAGGTTTGCAAGTGTTTTTTAGAGTTATGACTTTGATAGAGACAGGTACAGGTTGTCTTCTGGTTTGAGGACATGGTTGATATGCATGTGAGACTTGGAGTCTCATTTCAGTAGGAGTTGAGTACAGGTACATCGATGACGATGATTATGGTGTTATGGATATGTAGCTACACTTTTGCATTGGCACGACATGATCATGTATGTAATTGACAAGTATGGGCTATGATGTTCGATTCATGATTACAGGTGGTGTTGTGGTGTTGTTTTAGGGGATTGTTCTTATCTCCTGGATGCTTGATTAGTTCCTTGACTATGGTACTCATTTGTGGACTTGTTGGCAAATCAAATCTAGAGTTGATTTGGTGTTTGAGTCTTGGAGTCTACAGGGTGTCTTCTTTGATATCTCAGTTTGCAATTTACTAGTGTGATGATGAGTTTGCATGTGACATTTGTTTGGATCTACGAGTTATGTAGTTTAGTAGGCAGATCACTTATTTGGCTACAGTGAGATGACTTGGATGTGGACTGTCTATATCCACCAAATTGATTCATTGTTTATGTATACTTTGTTAGTTGGCCTTGTCTATGGTCATTTGTGCATTGGTATGATGGATTTGGGATAAGAGGATGGATGATTAGAGTGCCTGGATAGTCGGTTGATGGGACTTGCAACATGTTTATCACGATGTCATGGAGAGCTTGGATACATGGTTTTATGTTAGCTTTTGACAGTGATGGTTTTATCTTCTTGTTTGGAGATTTTGGTTCACTAGACCTTTTGGGTGCTATTGATGTTACAGTGGGATTCCTTGATTGGTTTGGAGCCATGGATAATCTTCATTTAGGAGATGGTTACTTTGTTGTCATGGATAGCTCGGTATCACGGTTCAGTGGGAGCTTTGGCAACATGTTGGATTCATCATACGTGATGGAGGATCTTTTGCAATGAATGTTGGTGTCATGAAGGAGCTCTTGGTTTTGAGAGTTCTTTGACATTTTTAGTTCTATTGACAGTAGATGGTTATCTTCATATGATTGGAGATGTTGACATCTTGGTTTACCATGGAGGACTTATTTGAGTCTTTGGTTGAGGTGTCAGTTTATTATTTGTTAGTATGACATGTTTATCCTTGATTTAGAGATGCTGATATTATGTTGTGGTTTACTCTCGATGCTAGCTTAGAGTATTGGCATGATATAGGTTCTCTTGAGACAGGATGTATGCATCATTGTATGCTTTGTTGCATGTGATCTTCTTACAAGGAGATGGTTAGATCATGATGTCATGATGAGCTTCTTGATTATGCAGATATGTAGTAGGAGCATTGACAGTGGTCTTGTTTGTTCTCTTGGTATTGAGTACTTTGATCATTTACTTGATTACTTCATGATGGTGCTATGTTACATTTGGAGTTTGGCATGTATTGGTCAGTTACAGGTACTCTTGGATACTTGGAGACTTAGGTGAGGTTGGAGTTCTCTTGTGATCAGAGACACTTATTGGGACAATTACTCTTTGGAGGTTTCAGCAGATAGACCGAGAAGCCTTACACCTGGATATGGACCTAGAGGAGATTGTTCTTGGAGAGAGTCATTGTGGCTTGGTGTATCCTGGAGGAGCATTCTCATTCCCCACTCTTGGTCTACTCGATAGTTTATCATCTATGAGGTATTGCCCATTCTTTTAGATGTGTTTTACTTTATGTTTCATCTTCTCATAGATATGGATGTTGACCTACAGTTATTGGTTCTGGAGGGTTCATTTGAGGGATGTTAGCATGGTTATCTTCTCGTTTGTATGGTTTGATTTATGATGTTCATTATGAGGAGTTTAGGAGATGTGATTGGGCTTACTCCTGGTTATGGAATGATTATGAGTTTGATCTACCTTGATTAGATAGGCTTACATCCATGTTGGTTACATGTTACATATGTTCATTTGATCTTATGAGATTGAATGGTTGGGTGTTGTTGAGGCTTTTCATTTGGGGTTGTAGATGAGATCATACTTGACACAGCTTAGCACTTTGAGGTGTTTGTAGGACATTATGATTTATAGGTTTTATTTTTTTGTCTTATGGCTACCTCCTGGAGGATCATGTGATATGGTTGGACTTGGGAGAGTTATGGTGACATGTTGTGAGAGAGTATGCAGCTATTTGTTATGCATGTGTGGATTGTTATGATTGTTCTTGGTACTACATTGGCTTGTTGATTAGCCACACCTTGTTTCAAGTGATTGATTGATAGACTTGGTATGCCATGGATCTATTTTTAGATTTGACATTACCCATGCAGTGGGAGTTCCTGGATGTATGTTTTCTTCATTGACAAGTTTTATACATGGAGCTTGTTATTGCAGTATATGGGTTGGATATGTTGTTGGCATGAGTTTATTGATACCTATGAGGTATGGATGGTTGGATGTATTAGCATATGCTGTGGATGCTATTTCCAGTCATGTGGGTTCATTACCTTTGACAACAGTTTGGAGCCATATGTTATATTACTTGGATTTGATGCTCGTGTTCTTTGGATTGGTGCATCTTCACCTTGGCATGTTCCTTTTCTTCCATAGGTGGCACATTGGAGGATGACAGGAGTTCTTGCTTGAGATGGTGGTCACTTTCTATTACAGGTATCTTGATGGAGCACGAGAGCATTGTGGAGATTCATGTGATTTCATGTTTGCCTATGACGATGTATTTCATGTATTGACCCTTATGCAATGTATAAAATAAGTGGGAGAATGTTGGGATATGGTGTTGTACACCATTGCATATTTTTGATATATTTCATAATGTTGTAATTAAATAATTATTTAGTTGTGATGCACCTAGGTGGTGTGGTTAATCACACTATGTAATTATTTGGGGACCACTTGTATAAGTTGTATTGTAACATTGGGATATTATTTGTATTATTCGATTTATTGGGAAAATATAGTACTGATAGTCAAATGTGGGGTCAAGTGGTTTTGTGTTACCCATGGTTTTGGGGCACATGGTTTTCTCAATGTAATGTGTGAGCTTATATTATAAAAGCAAACACAATGTTATTATTTGAGGTTGGATGGATATTTCATTGTAGGTGAACGGAGGTTTTGTGAGAAGCTATCATTGTATTGAGCTCTCTCCTGTAAGTGCAGATTGTGAAGCATGGCAGGTGATGTGTGGATTCATGCTTGTACACATGGAGGCTGCATTGGAGGTGCTTGATGGTTCAGGGGTATTCATGGAGGCTCAAATATTGTATTGTAATGTTTCATTGCTGAATAATACAAATGACCATGGATGCTTTTGGAGGCTGGGTTTTTCCCTGCAAAGGGTTTTCCTAGGGTATATCTTGTGTTTCCTTATTGCTTGTTCATTAATCTTTTGCATTATGGTTGTTTCTACATCTTGTTTCTCCTATTGGGTTATGTGGAATTGGTTTAATTAGACCTGCAAATTCCTAACACAGAGCAAGGGGGAGCAACACAAGCATTTTTCACTGAGTGTTGCCATCAATGCCAAAGGGGGAGATTGTTGGCAACAGACACTGTTCTGATGGATGTTTGATTGTTGTCATTGATGGCAACAAGACAAAGTGTACCGGTATGGCAAAGAGACCTCACTCTGGAAGAAGATCTGACTAAGTATGGGAAGTATGCAGAGTGACAGTGTTTGGGGTGGCATGCCTCTGTAGTTAATGGCATTTGTATGTGGATCAGGTATGTTGCTCATAACTACCTAGTGGTCACTTGCTTAAGTCTCCAGGTTCTAACTTCCTCCAGTAGTCATATGAAGAATTATCCAAGTCCGGATAAATATAGTTAAAGTAGAAACAGTGCATAGTCCAGAAGCAAAATGGTCTGCATTCCTCCGCTATGAAAAAGTTTATCTTGTGATTCTGGATTAGAAAAGATACTTATCATGGTTTCCTAAATCTAGAGTTGTAGCTTCTGAAGTTCCTTTGGTTTCAGTCTACAAGATGTTTTTTACCAGTTTGCAGTCTGACAGTGTTTCACAGTGATAGGGTAACAGTTTTGAGTTCTGCATTTCTCAACAGTTAATTATTATGCTCTGCGGATTTGAAGGTATATTAAGAGATTAATGATGAATGTTGAATATGATTTTTAGAGTCTCATTTGATCCGCAATGGAATTTATGTTGTGACAATTGAATTGATCAAGTGTGTTCATAAGGAACAAGCCGACATGCATGATAGATCGATATGCAGAGAACTTATATTGTTTGAACAATCAATCCAAGTGATTGAATGATTGATGACGACCCATATGAAGACCATTGTATGATTGCTTGAGTCCGCATTGCTGTTTGTGACTAAGTTTGAGCCGACAAGGTGAAACACTTGGCTACATGTTTCATGTCTAGGTGGCCGACCTATTTGTGTGGTAAATCTAGTTTATTTATACTCGATGGATTTTGGCATTGATGTGGTATTGGATCAAGAACATATTGCGATATGAATGTGAATTCGATTTAAGGTAGCTTTATGATCTAAAGAAGACAGTGGACAGAAAAACTGAGAATATGTGAATCATAGTAGGAAATAGCAGAACAAACATTGTGAAGACTTTTGAGTCTGTTTACTGAGCTTAAGGGAACTGCACCTCATCATTCTTAGATGCATTTGTAGCAGTCATTTCCTGGCAGTGAGCCAACCACTTTTCTATCTTCCTTTTTTTTGGCAGTGAGCCTTTGTGCAGTGAGCACTTCTTCATAGGGCAATGAGCCTTCTTTTAATATGATATTGTGCTATATTAATATATTGTGAGCTAACACTCACCGTGGTTTTTCCCTTTTTGGGCTTTCCACGTAAAAATCCTGGTGTTCATGTGTTATGTCTTTATGGTTGCTATTTCTATGTTTATTATGCTCTCATATTATTAATTTTGGAGATTGGATTAATAAACTTTTTAAGAAGTGGTTTTGTGGAATACTAATTCACCCCCCTCTCAGTATTCCTTACTATCAACAAAGCAGGCCTTTTAAACTCTCTTCATTTCTATCAAGATTGGGGAGGTTTGAACCTTCTGACACTATTTTAGCGGACATACTGATGTCACCTTCTAGATTAGTAGTGTAGGTTTTTGTGCCTACTGTCAACACAAGGTTGTCATCATTTTTATTTGACTTAACCTCTTTATTTGTTCCACAATTTGCTCTGATTTTTACCAAGGCAAGCTCTTGAGCATTTTTCTTTTTTTTTTTCCCTAAAATTTCTGGGTTAAGATTTGTTTCTTCTATTTGGCAGTTAGAAGCACCAGTTTTACTATCAACATCAAGTTCAATTTTTTCATTTCTTTCAGCAACAGAGTAGCCTTCTGTAGAGCTACAGTTTGTCTTTAAGTCTTGTGTTTGACTTAATACTTCATTTTCTACTTGCCCCTCTTTTGAAACCACCTCATCTACAACATTTTTAGGGACACTGGGGTTCAGATCCTTGTCGTCCGGGAGACAACCCCCATCAAGGATTTCTTTATTAAGAGGAGGTGTATCTTCAAAAGTCTGTAGAGTACAAGGACTCACAGAATTCAATGGTTCAAGATTTGATATTGATTCTACAACTTTGTCATTACATTACCCCTCCTCAAGACTCAGATCACTTAGTTTCCTTCCTACTATAATAATATTTTCTATGAGAACGTTGTTCTCAGTTTCCATGCTCTGTGGCTCAACTTCTAGCTCAAGGATTTGTTTTGCCTCATCTCTAATGTCACCTGAATTAGAATTCTCAACACCCTTGGAAATGACTATTTTCTCACTATGTTGTTTTTCTTCAAAGATTTCATGGACCTCTAGCTGATTGTGCATGTTTTTTGAATTAAAAATTTTTGGGCTGTCCTTTTTCTGGTGGCCATCAGATTTACACAGAAAGCCAGCAGTTAAACCCCCAAGACCACAAATGTCACAAATAACTGACTTATCCAGCCCCCTAATTTCTATCCATTTAGGAACATATGCTCTTGGCTTAACAGAGACCAGAGCTCGCACGTCCATGTGCGGGAGAGTTATGTTTGCTTCTTGTACTCTCAGTGTTTCCCCAAAAGGAGAAAGGATTTGTAGGATGAAGGCCCACATTTGCTCTGGCACATTTTTCACCACACACCATCAAGTAAATGATTTATTATAAAGATATCTATCTAACTTATGTCATAAATTTAATATAGACACCTCAAAATTGATTTCTTCAACATCTTTTAAATAAATAAATTTAAAATATTTATAAACTAATTATATACATTAAAAAAATTAAAATTAAAATTATATTAAATCGAATTAAATTTTAAGGTTTATATCAACCATGATTAAACTCCTACTTTGGAAACAATTTCGTCACTTCTACCTTGAGAAAATCATTTATATATTTTAATGGTTTGTTACCTATTTTATGAATTTTTAACTTATAGGAAATGCAAAAAGTCATGTTTATTTAAAATATGCTCCCAAATAAGACAAGTTAACCAACTTTATTTGGTGTGTGATAGGTATCTATATTTTAGTTTTTTGTTTAATCTTATAAATTTATGTATAATAATGGAAAATAACACCTCTCAAATAAATATTTTAGAAAGTATGCTCCCAAATAAGACAGGTTAACCAACTTCATTTGGTGTGCAATAGGTATCTATATTTTAGTTTTTTTTTTAATCTTATAAATTTATGTATAATAATGGAAAATAACACCTCTCAAATAAATATTTTAGGGTGATTAATTAAGTAAGAATAAATAAAGATAATAATAAAAAAATCAATATAATAAAATTTAAGGTGATAGTTTAAAAAAATGGAGAGGAGCAAAAAAGGCAAAGGAGCGGATATTGGGCAAAGGGCGGTAGCATCTCGGTCTTGGGCAACAGAAGCAGAAAGGGAGATCCCATTAGAAAGGATCCAAACTAGGGCACAAGAGGAGGAATGGTGCAAGAGGAAGGATTCGATCTGGAGACAGGGAACTTCGAAGAGATTTATGGACAATTTCAATCAAGGGCGAAATCTTCAAAGGAGAAACCCTAGGGCCTTTGCATGGTAGAGACAAAGGAATTTCACAGGAGGTTTCAAAGGGAGGCAGAATCACCTGAGGGGAAATGCTTCGGCCTTCGGAAAGGGTGGCGCTGATAAGAATCATTTTGCAGAGGCCAAGGGGAAACAGAAAAAAGCGATGGCTCTAAGCACAAAATTTTAGGGCCCTCGATAAGGTGATTGGAGGATCTTGGTCTGATTGTCAAATGGTTTGGCTGGAATCTAAAAAGGAAAGATTGGAGAATTGGTGGAGGGAGAAGTGGGGAACGGATTTCAGCTTTAAGATTCTGGCTAAGGGTTTTCTTTTAGTCATTTATCCTTCAATCTCAGTGCAGAAGGAAATTTTGGAAGGTATATGGTTGTTGGATGGCTACGGATTTTACATTCGGAAGTGGGAATTAGGGTTCGATCCTTTTAAACATCAGTTGGAGTATGTGCAAGAATGCTATGATCTCCCCAACCTTCAGTGGAATTCTGGCAGCCGGATATTTTGGAAGAGATAGGAAATAGTTTGGGTCATTTCATGTGTGCTGAAGAATGGATGGAGGTAATTAGCGAAGAAGACTATGTCAGGATTTGCGTGGAGGTTAAGCCGACTGGCACCCGGTGGCACGAATTGGAAATCATGACCAAATGGGGATCTTTGGATCAAACTCTAATCTTAAATCAGAAACCCTCAGGTTGTCTAATCAAAACCCTAGGGTAGAGATCATGGGATTAGCCACAAGACAAAAGAGAGAAGGCAATCCCAGAGGAAGCCCTAGAAGATGATAAAAAGGATTCTCAAGCAAAAGGGGAGGGAATTAATAACTCAAACAAGGAAACCAAGGAGCCACAAAAGTTTTTGGAGGGAGGTGAGAACTCGGTTGAAGTGGAACATGTGCTAGGATCTAGGGTTTTGGAACAAGAATTAAATGAGAAGATTGGCGATGTTTTGTTTCAAATAGAATGGAGAATATTGATTCCTCGCTGGAAGTTAGTAAGGAGCTAGTGGATCTGGCTCAAGAAGCCAAAGAAGCTTCAAAAGAGAAAAGGCCTAAAGAAGATATGGAGTCTAATTGGGAGGATAGCGATGACTTCACAGAGGTAGGTTTGGAGGCGGAGGATAGGGAGGTGCCCAAAGAATTAGGGGATCAGGAAAAGTTGAATGTTTATCAAAAGGAAGCTAATAAATCCTCACCTGATTGTGGGGATGTAAAGAAGCGTGGCAGGCCCCCCAATGTGGAGAAACTAAAGATTGATGGAGAGGCCAGTGGGTAGAAGAAAATCCTCGATATGCCGAAAGTAGGGAAGGGCAGAGCCCTTCCTGATGAAAGATGAAAATTTTAACCTAGAATGTTAGGGGTCCAAATGCCCCTAAGAAAAATGCCCTAGTGACGCATCACTTGGAAGCTTCACAAGCTGAAATCTGCATTCTCCAAGAAACAAAGTTAAGATAGGAAGAGGTTGAGTAAACAATTGAGCTCTTGGAAAATGCTAGCATTCTGTGGCGACGGTCAAGCAGGTGGATTGATAACACTCTAGCGTCCCAACAAAGTGTTTCTAGAAAAAGTAGAAGGGAGGAGTAGGTGGTTGGCTTGCAAAGTTAGAAGCTTCGCCTCGACTTTCAGTTTTATGCTAATCAATGTGTATGGCCTGAATTCATGTATTCAAAAGAGGGAAGTGTGGAAAGAGCTGGGGGATCTTTGCTCTTCAGGGGAATTTGAATTTTATTGTATTAGAGGCGATTTCAATGCTATCATTCATTCAGAGGATAAGAGAGGTGGAGTAGGAAAGAAGCTTCAATCTCATATTGATTTTGAGGATTTTGTAGAGAGCAATCATCTGTTTGAGATTCTAATAGCAAACGGGACTTTCACTTGGACCAATCAAAGATTGGGTTTTTGTGCTATTGCAGAAAACTTGGATATATTTCTCTTCAAAGGGGATCTCAAAAATTTCCCTTTCTCTCTGGAAAGCAAAATCATCCCCTTTTCTGGGTCAGATCATTTCCGTCTTATTGGAGATAGAGGGAGAGAAAAAACCCATCAGATGTCCATTTAAATTTGAGAAAATGTGGTTCAAGGATCCAAATTTTATGGAGTTGCTAGAACAATGGTGGAAGGAAACACAAGTGGCAAGATCTAAAATGTTCATCCTAGTGACAAAGTTAAAGCAGATAAAGTGCAGACTGAAAGAATGCAACAAGGATCACTTCAAAAACATCTTCGAGGAGAAGAGGTTAATAAAAGAGGAGTTGGGAAGTCTAAATGAGGAGGTTTTCAAGTCAGGAATGGAGAATGCAAAATTCCTAAGAGAAAAAGAACTGCTCAATAAATTATGACAGGCTTTGGAAAAAGAGGAGATCTTTAAGTGGCAGAAGTCTAGGGAGCTGTGGCTGAAAGAGGGGGGTAAAAACACGAAGTTCTTTCACAATTCAACTAGAGTTAGGAGAGAGGCAAACCAAATCTCTAGTATAAAGCTTACTGATGGGAGAGTTTGCGATAAACAAGAGGAAATCTCAGCAGCTGCGGTGGATTATTTTCAGAGCCTACTTAATGAGAGTGAGGGGTCAAGGATTGAACAAAGATAGTTTTTAGAATGTATCCCAAATTTGGTAACAGAAGCACAAAATAGAATGCTCACTAGTAGGTTCATGGAAGAGGAGGTCAGAACGGCTTTGTTTCAGCTTCATCGAGATAAGGGACCAGGCCCAGATGGCTTCCCAACTGGTTTTTTCCAGAAGTGCTGGGGGATCGTTGGACCAGAAGTGGTGGCGGTCATTGAAGATTCTAGAGAATCAGGTATGGTTCTTAAAGAAGTAAACAATACTTTTATTGCTTTGATTCTGAAGAAAGAAAAATTAGAAAAACTGGAAGACTTTCGTCCAATCTCTCTCTGCAACATGGTTTACAAGATCCTGGCAAAGGTCGTTGCAAATAGAATTAAGAAATTTATGTCAGGGCTAATTTTAGAAGAGCAAACGGGTTTTGTCCTGGGAAGGTCAATTTTTGATGGGGTAATCATTATTCAGGAAGCACTGCATTTGATTTCCAAAACAAGGAAGCAAGCTATGTTGTTAAAACTGGACATCAGGAAAGCTTATGACAAGGTGAGTTGTAGTTTTCTTTTCAAAATCTTGGAAGCATTCGGGTTTCAGAAGGATTGGATTAATTGGATCTTCAAATGGATAGCTTGCCCAAGGTTTTCAGTTCTAGTGAATGGGACGCCAGAAGATTCTTTGAAGCATCAAGAGGGTTGCGTTAGGGGGATCCTCTTTCGCCCTTCCTATTTATTCTCATGGCAGAAGCTTTGGGAAGATCATTGTCAAAGGCAGCAGCGCAAGGGGTGCTTAGAGGGATACAGGTAACTAATGGCACGCCGCCCATTACTCATCAGCAATTTGTTGATGACACCATGTTGCTAGGACACGTGAGGATTGCAGAGGCCAAAGCCTTCAAAAGCATTTTGTAACAATATTTGGTTGTTTCCGGATAGGAGGTAAGTCTTGACAAGTCTGAAGCTTACTTTTTCTTTACAGACCTAAATATGGAAAGATGGATAATTCATATTCTTGGGTTTAAGTAAGGAAAACTCCCTAGAAAATATTTGGGGTTACCTTTGGCTTCAGGGATCCAATCGGGCAAGTTGTGGGATCCTTTGGTCTCAAAGGTAGAAAACAGACTCTCATCTTGGCAACGTAAGTGGCTATCTTGGGCAAGCAGTCTCACTAAGATTAAAGCAGTTCTAGAAGCAATGCCAGTTTACATGATGTCTTGTTTTCCCCTTCCAGCAGGGGCTAGTAAAAGGTTGGCACAAAAGATGAAAAATTTCTTCTGGCAAGGAAATGCAGAGAAAAAAAGAATATCTCTAATTAGTTGGGAAATAATTTGCAGAACAAAGGAAGCAGCAAGCACAAGTATCAAGAACCTGGCTTTGCATAACAAAGCACTGGAGCAAAATTAGTCTGGCAAATGTATGCAAATCAAGGCCTCAAGTGGGTGAAGATTTTAAGAGCTAAATACTTGGACAAAGGGGAAACTAGCATCTTTAGTATGCGCACTCTACCCAAGGGGTCGAGGGTGTGTAGCTTTATTAGCAGCTGCAAAGATCTTATAACAAATTATCTTACCTGGGATGTCAGAGATGGTCGTTCAATGTTGTTTTGGGAGGACTCTTGGTGTGGCTATGGGAAGTTGACTAATATAGAAGCTTTGAGTCAAGTCAAGGAAGCAACGAAAATCTTCTGGGGAAGATTTGTTAGGGACTATGTTGAATTCTTTTCAAGAAATGGATTAGAATAATGGAGGTGGAACGAAGTCAGGCAATTGGGACTAAGTGAGGATGTAGTCAAGGTATTCGAGGAAACAATCAAGGAGTGCAAAATTATTTTTAGAGAAGGTAGGGATAGGTTGAGATGGAATGGTGCGGCCTTAGGGGATTATAATGCAAGAGATGGACACAATATTCTAATCAAAAGACAGAAGGAGGTCTCGAAGCTACCAAGCTTTTTGTGCTGGAATAAATTTTATCTACCCAAGGCTGGTATGTCCTCATGGGCAGCTATTTAGGGGAGAGTTCTAACAGCGGACTAATTCAAGAAAATGGAGTATTGTGGGCCTTCCAGATGCGTTCTTTGCAAGGCGGATGAAGAGACAGGAGATCATTTGTTTCTAAATTGTCCTTTCACTTCAAGATGTTGGAATTGGCTATGTGCCAAATTGTAGCTTAGCACAACCCTTCCCAAAGATCTGGAGAGCCTTTTCAAAAGTTGGCTGATTTTAAACAAGATCTCAATCTATGCTGGCCTTTGGTGGACCTGCCCTTCACTCCTCATTTGGGAGGTATGGAAAGAATGAAACCACAGAATTTTCAAGGATTCTGCCACGCCATTCTTGACATTCATCAACAAAGTAGGGGTGCGGATAGTGGAGGTAATAAATTCTAGGCTGGAGCAGGGCTGCAAGGCAAAGTCAATTTTCTCAAGCTGGGATGCTCTCATGCGGTAGAAGTGGATTGGACTGAAGATACCGCCATGTCTCAATATGGGAAATCCAAGTCACAAAGAGAATCACAATGAGGTCAAATGGCAGCCCCCAAAAGCTGGGTGGTATAAGCTAAATTTTGATGGGGCATCTAAGGAGAACCCTAAGAAATCAGGAGCGGTCTGTATTGTTAGAGATTGGGAAGGATATGTGATAGGGAAATTAGCTCAACCCCTCAATTTTGGAACAAACAACATGGCTGAGTTGTAGGCAGTACGGCTTGGTTTAAAACTGTGTATAGAACTTAAGATTTCAAAGTTGATGATTGAAGGTGACTCGATGATCATAATCAATGCCCTCAGGACAAGAAATTGTCAAAACTGGAAATTGGGAGCGTTGTTGGAGGATACTTTGGGTCTCCTAAGTCAATTCCAATTGGTAGCAATGAACCACATATATCGTGAAGGCAACACATAAATGAATCTTCTTTCAAACTTAGGGGCGGAGGGAACTTAGCTGAAGGAGATATCTCCCTCACTGGTTAGGGCTTGTTAAGGGTCGAGTGGGTGGAAGGTGGGTGCCACCTCACATGGTGAGGTGGCCGACTCGGCGAGTAGAAGATAGGAGGATGCTTAGTCAGCAGGTAAGGAAGGGTAAGACAGGCATTCCATGACATCATAACTCTGCACAATAGAGGCGGTTCCAGGGTAATAAGATGCGAGTGCTCGCATGCCTGAACATCCTGGCTCCGCGGGCTTTAGGATGGTGGAGATCAAATGCAATCATGCTTTGGACAGTGTGGTTCGCATCCCCAGTTAACAGGACAGAAGTGTAGTTATTGAATTGGTAGGGGGAGTGTTTTGTGATGAACACGTCTCGAACCTTCCTTGTTAATAGTGGTAGTGGTTTTCCTTATAACTGCAAGGGCTTGTAGGTTTTTGGTTTCAAAGTCTGGTCTGCGATTAATGGCTGAAGCACCCCCGCCTTTCATAATTTTCCATCACCCAATTGAGCAATTTGTTTGTGGAGGCATGGAATCCCCTATCTGCCTGACCAACAAGGTTAGGCAGATGGCCTTCCTCAGAAAGATAACAAACCAGAGGTTGCGGAGAGTGCTCCGCCAAAATGACATATTCATCATTGGCGCCACGAAACTCCTATTGGGGAAAGCCTTTGTTTCCAATGGCGAGCGATATAGGCTGGATATAGACATAGCCTCCCAGGTGGTGGCATCGTTGTTGGACATGTTGACTGCAAAGGAACAGGTCTGGGCATTGGTCCAACGCATGTTCAAACCAATTCATTTGGAAGGGCTCGATGAGATCCTGGATATTGCAGAGTGTGGCGTCGGGCTACCAAGGCCGAAGGCTGTGGGGATGGTCAATCAGTTGGGTGTAGTGGTCAAGTATTTTCCATTCATCTTAGACAATGGAGGAGATGAGTTGATTGTCCATAGGGTTAGAGCGCGCAGAGGTAGGGAATTTCTTAAGAAATTGTTCAACATGATCCCTATGGAAGGTTTTGCTTGGGTTGGGGAGTTTAGGGATTATCTGTTTGAGGAAGGCCCAAGATATAATCACTATGTCTGCAAACTCTATTGTCTTTTGTGTTAAGTCTTTCTTTTATTTTGTAATGCAAGTCTGCAATCGGTCACTACTAGATTGGCAAAGAATGTAGTTAATCTATAAAATATAGTTTCGACCAGGTGTGGTCTAGTGGTGTTGACCCTGCGAAGTCATTTTGCAAATGAAACAACTAGGTAGTAATGGAAAATTTTAGCTCGCAGAGATCTATCGATGTAACCTGTTTTGATATATTAATATAATACAAGTCTCTTACCTATATAAAAAAAAAGAATAAATAAAGATTTCCACGATAAAGAGTTGGAATGATAATTGATAATGTGATAAATTTTGGAATTAATCTTAAAATTAAATAAAATAACTAAAAGGTATTTAGTTCTTAATTTAATAAAGAAAATATCATATTAGGTGTTACAAATTGATATGTAAATGTATCAACAAAATTAAGTTTATTAGACGACTATTGTAGAAACTAACAAACTGAGTACAACTATTTGATTTACTTTCATGATTTTAGAAGTGGTCTCCATAAGTACATAATTAAACTTATCTTCAAAAGAACCTCATTTTGTGTATCTAAACTTCACTAGTCTAGACTTCAGTAACTTGTTTGCCAAGTTTGTGTTTGTAACCTATATCTACAAAAACGGTGTTGATAAACACCTTTTGAGAGGTTGCTAGACAAGGATTTATTTTTCTTTGGCCAAGCCCCTAAGTAGGCTACTTCGATAATGATGCACAGGGATTGAATTGTAACATCTCATATTTTTGGTTTCTTTGTGAATCTATGATATTTCAATTCTATGGTAAAATTGGATAATATCTATTGACTTATGGTGAGTGTAGATAATATGTGATTTCATTACGATAGTTAATTGTATAAAGGTGATTATATATTATTTTATTTCCTAACAATGCTATTAAGGTATGTGTGGAAAGATAATGTTGTGCAATAGGTACATGTCTAATATTTATGGTGTGAGTAATTAAATAATAAATTAAAAATTAAGATAAATAATTAATTGAAAATAAATTAATTAGTGGCTTAATTAATTTATTTGAGTGCATAGAAGTAAGTTATTTATTTATTTGATAATTAATTTTTTAAGGTTAATTAGAAAATAAAATAAATAGATAAAACTAATTATTTATTTGATGCTTAGATTTTATTTAAATTAATTATAGGTGCAGTATTGAAGTGTCCTGAAATGATCTAATCTAATGTGTGGGTAATTAAATAATAAATTAAAATTTAAGATAAATAATTAACTGAAAATAAATTTGATGCTTAGATTTTATTTAAATTAATTATAGGGGTAGTATTGAAGTGTCCTGAAATGATCTAATCTAATGTGTGGGTAATTAAATAATAAATTAAAATTTAAGATAATTAATTGAAAATAAATTAATTATTGGCTTAATACTTTATTTGAGTGCATAGAAGTAAGTCTATTTATTTATTTGATATTTAATTCTGAAGGTTAATTAGAAAATAAAATAAATAGATAAAACTAATTATTTATTTGATGCTTAGATTTTATTTAAATTAATTATCTAGTTAAATAATTATAAGTTCTACTATTTTTAGAAATAGAATTTATGTGATTTTATATTTCAATTATTTAATTATTATAATTGAAATAAACAAGTGTGGCATGACACGCCCTATTATTTTTAGAAATAGAATTAATGTTATTTTATATTTCAATTATTTAATTATTATAATTGAAATAAATAAGTGCCCTTGATAAACTTTTTAACGTGACAGGCGACATTGGAGTGACACACCCTCTGGCTCCACGGGGACGGGGGGAGATCAGACCTTGTGACCTCCTTACCTGTAACAGGAATACTTAGCCAATCGAGCCAATGCCCCCACCCATAGCATTTTACTACTTGCTATTATTACGATGACACAAATATATATCAATATTTCATTTTACCATGTTTTAATAATTTTCATTATAAAAATAACATTAATTATATTCTTTTATAGATATTTAAAATATCAATATTATAATTACAATGAAGGAAATTAAATAATATTATAATTAATATATAAAATGAATAGTAATATTCATATTAATATGATTATTTAATTTTGCTTCATTGTATTTATAATATTGATATTTGAAGCACAGAGCGGACGAGAGAATGAGGGCGTTCAGATGTGGGCGACATGGGCACGCTAGGGCTTCTCAGCCCTAGCTCGACCTTTTTGCGGAGTCTGCAGATCTGGTCTTCACGCAGGGGGTGTCTCTAATCTTCGTGGGTAGCGGCCAAGGGTGGCCTTTTCTTCCATTTTCTGGTGGGGTTTTTTCATTTTTCTTCGATGTTTTATTTTCCTTAGAGCTGTTTTGGTGTTAAGTTTTCGCTGCCCTCGACGGTTGGGCTTTCGAGTCTGGGGCTTCCTTTCTTTCTCATGGAGTTGCATGCAAGGCAAGTCAGATCCATGTTCTTCTTTTCCTGGAGGAAGTCAGAGATTTTCAAATTTGGGTAACCTTGGTGAGGGTTTGACAAGGAACGGTAGTGTTAAGTTGCACAAAATAAATGGGTGTTTGGAGAGATCGCAGGAACAGTCGGTGCTGGTGATTCATCCAGAATCTATTGCAGAAGATGTGGAGTACTACAACAACCATGTGTTGATTTGCAAATTCACGGGGATGCGGGCTTCACTTCCCTTCTGGATTCTTGGGTTTGCAAGACCTGGAACCTTGAGGGGGATTTTGATATTCTGTTGGCGACCAATAATTTCTTCATGATGGACTTTTCCTGTATTGCTGATAGAAATCAAGCTTTCGAAGGTGGGTCGTACTTCTACAACCAGGTGGGCCTATTTATTAAGCCTTGGCATGTGGGATTCAACTCCACTGAGGAGGTCCCTTCTTGGATTCCGGTTTGGGTGCGCCTCCCTCGTTTTCCCTTGGAATGTTGGTGAAGTGATATTTTATAGATGATTACTCTCTTGCTAGGTAAGCCTATTGGGCCCTCTCAACAAACCTTGAATAAAAGGGTTCTTTCCTTTGTTTGGGTGTGCGTAGAAATTGATATGAATAACCCATTGTCTAATTCGGTGGAAATAAGCATTGAGGCAACTTCTTGGACCCAACAATTGGATAACAAGGTATTACCTTTTTGATGCCATTTATGTCATGAATATGGTCACCTACAACGGAAGTGTCCCAAAGCCGCTTCTGTTGGTGGTATGGCTAACACTTCTCATTAGTCTGCCTCGAAGGTGGACAAAGGTAAGGCACCCAGGCATGGGGTAGAGGCGGATAAGGATGGTTTTGTGCCTATTAAGCCTTGTAACAGGAATAGAGGACAAAAGAGGGCTCTCAAAGACAGGCAGGAGGAAGAAACTCTCAACAGGTTTGACATGTTGGAGGACTTGGTTCAGGAGGAAGGTGTTCCCTTTGAAATGTAGGTTGCAGATAGTACTATTGGTGAGGGGTGCCTAGTGGATCAGTCAAATGCTATTTCCAGTCAAGCTCAAATAGGGGGGCAATTTGCTCAGATAGACACAGATCTCCCTTCCTTAGTGCTTGGGCTTGGGGAAATTGGCTTGACGACAGACACTATTTTGGTTCCTGATCCCCCTAGTTCTGGGTCGTAATTGGGAAGATTGTTGGGGAATCTAGTAAAAGCAAGTCTCCTTCTCCTATTTTTGGTCTGCAACAAAAACCCCCCAAAAAGGGGCCTCCTGAGAAGCCTCTTAAAGTAGGTAGAAAGAAGGATCAGGAAAAGGTAAAGTAGATTGGTGAGATATTGGTGGAATCTAGCTCAGTGAGGACTATTGACTCTCACTTCTTCCAGTCTCAGTGATGATTGTGATTTCTTGGAATGTTAGGGGTATGAATAGCATCCCTGGACAAAAGGCTATTAATGAGTTGATTCATGTTCACTCTCTTGATTTGGTTTTCCTCCAGGAGACTAAGTTGTCTGTTGAAAGTATGTTGAATTTGCCTCCTAAGATCTGGGGTAGAGGACTTTGTCAATGTGTGGGGACGTAAGGTAGCTCAAGGGGACTTGTTTGGTTATGGGATCCGCGTAGAGTTATTTCTCTCTGGTGGCTTTCTGGCAAGTGCTCTATATCTCTTGTTGCTTCTAGTCTAGAGTCAGGTGAGAGAATTCTTCTTTCTAACATTTATGCTCCTACGGATCTCCTTGGCAAGGCTCATTTGTGGTCACATTAGATACTTGCATTCTTTGGAGCCCTTTCTTCCTTGGATTCTTGCAGGGGATTTTAATGTCGTCTCATCTCTGGAAGAGAAAAGGGGTGGGACTACCTGTCTGGATCCTTCCTTGGCTCTCTTGAGGGACAATGTGGCTTGTATGAATTTGGTGGATATCAAACCCTTGAATGGGTTATTCACCTGGAATAATAGGAGGACTAGTGATGCTGCTATCTCTGAAAAGTTAGATAGGTTCTTGGTTTCCATTTTTTGGGTTGATGTCAATTGGATGACTAGCTCTGAGATTTTGGATTGGTGGGGCTCGGATCACTGGCTAATCAAATTCTCTACTTGCCGGTCTAGATTCTCTAAAAGACAGTCTTTTAAATTCTAGCTTATGTGGCTTCAAGATGAGTCTCTTCATGATCTAATCCCAGGGTGGTGGAGGGCTAGGAAGCCTACTTTTGGCACTGCTATGTACTCCTTTGCTAAAAGGCTTCAATATGTTAAATATATGCTTCAAAACGTTGGAATAGACACCATTTCGACAATGTCTTCCAGGCTAAAAGGGTTGCACAAGAGCATTTGGACACCATTACTCAACAGATCTGGGATCAGGGGCTATCTGAGGAGTTGAGTATGATGGAGGCTACGACTGTGGAGGAATGGGAGCTTCGTAAGGAAATCTTCTGGAAGCAAAAATCCCGCATTGATTGGCTTCAGGAAGGGGACAAGAATACTTCATTTTTCTAGAATTCGGTTAAGGATAGAAGGCAGGGAAATATCATATCGTCTCTCAAGTCCCTGGATGGTGACCTTCTTCTTTCCTCTATTGAGATTTTGAAAGAGTATGTCTGGTTCTTCTTTGCTCTTTTCTTTGATGATTCTCGTCCTACCAATGAGGAAGAAGATACAATCTTGGTTTGCATTCCTCCCCTGGTGACTAGTTGTTAGGGTTCAGGTAGATTGGAGCAATAAACATTAACAATTATATGCAGATTAAATAACCCAAATATAACAATGAAGAATAACACAAAAGAGATCAACACAAAATTTTAACGTGGTTCACCTAAAATGTGCTACATCCACAAAAAATTAGCCATCTAATGATTTTATTATCCAGTGCAAAACGAATTACAATCTCACAAATTCACTCCCACAACATACATCCCAACCGCTTATAACAAGCTTTTTGGAAGCTTCTAGAATTAGGGTTTTACAAAGTCATTTTTCCTTTGTCAGTTAACAAAAATTAACTACTGACCCCGAATGTGCAAAAAAAGGGGGCATTTTTTTTTCGGGGGCGCAAGGATACATTACGAATGTGCAATATTTGCATGATCAGTCGCCACATACCAACAATCTTCCACTTGAAAACTGATCAGGCTCCACACCAAACAATCTCCCACTTGGAGACTGCTCCTGGACAACACCGCTGCACTTGTAGCTCCCACTAGATTACAGGTCTGGATGGATTCTTATGTCCACCATTATCAGTCGTGAAGGCCAACGGAAACTAATGAGGAAATCAGTTTCTCCTGTGTAATTGCCTTTGTGTATGCTCATGATTCTATGGAGATCTATATGGATGATTTCACCACTTATGGAGACACATTTGAGACAACACTCAATAATCTAGAGAAGGTCCTGAGAAGATGTCAAGAGCATAATTTGTCATTGAGTCATGAAAAATGCTTTATGATGATGACTCAAAGAGTTGTTCTAGGACACTTTATATCAAGTGACGGTATTCAGGTGGATCCTAATAAAGTTGAGATAATTTCTACACTCCCTGTACCACAGAAACCAAAAAATATCAGAAGCTTTCTTGGCCATGCAAGCTATTATAGGAGGTTTATACATGACTTCAGCAAACTAGCAGCACCTTTATTTTCTCTACTCACAAAAGATATGGAATTTGACTGGACCACCAAATGTCAACACTCTTTTGACACACTTAAGGTAGCTTTGACAAAAGCACATGTCTTGAGAGGACCAAATTAGACATTGCCCTTCCACATACACACTGATGCTTCTGATTTTGCTATAGGAGTAGTATTGGGATAGAAAGAAGATAATAAAGAGTATGCTATTTATTACATCAATAAAAACTTACAAGGAGCAGAGCTCAATTACACTGTCACAGAAAAAGAGATGTTGGTTGTTGTCTATGCTATTAACAAGTTTAGACATTATATAACTCGTTACCAAGTATTTATCCACACAGATCATACTGCAATCAGATATCTAATGAATAAGCCTGTGGTTGGGGGTAGACTAGTCAGATGGTTGCTCTTGCTACAAGAGTTTGATATAACAATAGTAGATAAACCAGGAAAAGCTAATGTGGTGGCAGATTTTCTATCTAGACTGCCTACACAAATGGAAGAAGATGTTGTGGATGACTCTTTCCCATATGAGCATTTGTTTTCTCTTACTTTACATACACCATGGTTTGTTGATATTGCTTTAACTATTTGGTAGTAGGGAAGATACGACCACACTTCTCCCCAAGAGAAAGAAGACAATTAGTGCATAAAAGCTTTCTATATTCTTGGATTACTGGTTATTTGTTCTACACTGGTCCAGACCATATTATGAGGAGGTACACAAGAGAAGATGAGGTCTTTGACATCCTAAAAGCTTGTCATGATGATCCCTATGGGGGTCACTTTGCAGCCAAGAGGATAGCATTCAAGATATTAACCACAGGCTATTATTGGCCAACTCTTCATAAGGATGCAATCAAGTATACAAGGAGTTGTGACCGATGTCAAAGAATGGGCAAACCAACTAGATCAGATGAGATGCCTTTGCAACCCCAGATAGCACTAGCACCATTTGACAAGTGGGGGCGAGATTTCATTGGGCCAATCTCACCAGCTTCTAATAATAAGGAGTACATTTTTAGTTTGTACTGATTATCTGACAAAGTGGGTTGAAGTCAAAGCCTTCCAATTTGCCAGAGATGGGAATGTAGCCAAATTCTTGTATGAAGAAATTTTCATTGGGTATGGAGCACCAAGAGAAATTGTCACTAACCAATGTCCCCAGTTCACTTCTGAACTCATTTCAACATTTGTCAAAGAATACGAAGTTAGGCATAGGAAGTCCACACCCTATCACCCTCAGGCCAATGGGAAAGTGGAAGTTACAAACAAAGAAATTGAGAATATTCTGACCAAGACAGTGAACATTCAAAGGAAGGACTGGGTAGCTAGACTACCAAAGGCAGTATGGGCATATAGAACTACATAGAAAACAACTGGTTTCACACCTTATGAGTTAGTGTATGGTAAAACAACAATTCTACCTATAGAATTTGAATATAAGACACTGAGGACTGCACTAAGACTTGACATGGATCTGACAGCAGCACAACGAGAAAGACTCCATATTCTTAATGGATTAGATGAGATCAGAATGGTAGCTATGCACCACACAGAGATTGTTCAAAAGCAGAGAGCCAAATGGCATGATCAATATATTAAAAGAAAAGAATTTCATGTGGGTGACTGGGCTCTGTTATATGATTCAAAGTACAGAGATCATAAAAGCAATTTGCAATATAGATGGTTAGGACCTTATGAAGTTCACCAAGTGTTTTCCAATGGATCTGTCAAACTACAGACAATAGATGAGGTCAGATTTTCACTATTGGTTAATGGACATCGATTAAAGCTCTATACCAGACCAGCAAATAGAGATGATTTTATAAATAAATGCTCTTTTCCTAACCATGTGCTGGATACTGCTATATCATCACCTAGCAGTAACATAGAAGAAGACCCTGTCGGTTATCACAATGACTCAGCAAGTGAGCTACATAGCTCACCTCCTGAGGTCACTCAGGTATAATTTCTTTCCTTTCCTCACATGCACACACAGCACAAATGCCACCATCTTCATGAAGACCAAGTCAATAAGCCGTAGGGACCTGTTGAAGGCAACCACTCCATGTTGCCATCATATTACATTGGGACCTGTTGGACGCGAACATGCAGCAACTATCTATCCATTCACATGCAACACCTATCCATCAGTTAATTCAAATTTCGCGCCATGCACTCCACTTTTTGAGAGCATGCAACCGTTGTTCGTCATCGCACCGCATGCAAATTACATCAGCTTGTTCACACGTACCAGAGTGTCATTCCACCATTTTTCATAATAATAAGTTCTGTCCGATCGAACTTATGCTATAGACACATTTTCCAACGCCTTGCTCACGTGAAGTTTAGTTCATCTCATTCCAACAGCTACAAATATTAACTTGCCATTATTTGATAAATATTTGAATATTTCCTTATATGCTCACATTTAATAATCCAAAATTATCATTTGTAATCTTATATCCATATACTTTCATCCTTCTCCTTGTTGTACACATCCTTGAATTGAGGTCACTTCAAGAATTTAGTTGGGGGGAGGGATAGTGTTTTTGTTCAAAAGAATGATTGTTCGCCATTGTCGATTATACAACACAATATACAACCTCTTTTTTATTTTTATGACTGCTCTGCTAATTTGTCTACTAAATTTTCTGCTATGCTAAAAATTCCCAATTTTCCATAGTTCCAACTCTATTTAAGTTGGTTTGATAGTTCAGGCTGGTATCATACAGCAAGGGAATATACAAGGGAGTTATTGGAAGCACAGGGTTATTGAAACTAAAGAGTAAGCAGATATAACAGAGGGATTGTAGAAAGGGGTTGTGGTGAATTTAAATTTGAAATTGGCAATATGGGAGGAGACATCATCAGATGAGAACCTATAGTGCATGATATAGTATTGGAAGATCAATTAACTTTGCCATTCCTAACACAGGTAGGATGGATTGACTATTTCCTGAAGCTCACAGAATTTGATGAAGGTATATTAATGAGGCAGTTTGTAGCCTCACTTTACCATGATGAAGCCACTATAAAAGGTCTAATAGTGGATGCTTTGGAAGTAGCAGTTGCTGAGGTATCAAGTTTACCCAGAAATGGTGAAAAGTTCCCCATTAAAGCAGATGCGATAGCTACAAGAGACGAATTTAGTGAGGAAGGGGAGCAGTTGGAATCTACATCACAAGGAACTAAAAGGCTATCACTTCCAGAATTGTGGGTTGCTTGTGGCGTGCATATTATCAAATACCTCCCCTGTGATGGTAGGCAATCTATGTTATACACTATCCATTTCAAATTGGTAAGCCATCTTTGTCATAATAGAGTAGTTAATGTGCCAAATTTCCTATACAATTTCTTAAAAAGAATGGGCTATGAATATCAAAGGAACTCAAAAAGATCATCATTATCCCATGATTGCCTGGTCACTCTGTTAGTTAAGAGAAGTCTCAGGATGCAGTATCCAAATGTGCCCTAGAAACGATTCTTGAAATGTAGAAATATCAATGATATCCTTAATGGGCCAGCATCACTAGAAAATTCACCTATTGCATCCTTGAGAGAAAACTCTATTTCACCTGTTGCTTCACCTACTCACAACATAGAGGAGATAGGAGAACAGGATGTGCCAAATGTAGTATCTGATCAACCTATACTAGGAGAAGAGAATCAAACCCCAGAAGAAGAGGCCAATCAGGTCCCATCCTCTAGTAAGACACCTAGCACCAAAACACCAAGAACTAGGAAAAATAAGAGTGGTTACTCTTGTAATCCTGCAAAGTGGTCAAAAGAGAAATCCACACCAGTAAGGCATTCACATCACCTTAGAGAGAAAGGTGTTATGCGGAGTGTTGTTGAGAAGCCTAGAAAAGAAAAGGATGATGTGGTAGCAATAGAGAGTGACCATGAGCTAGAGGATAATGTGATCGAAAATGTACAAATCCCCATCAAAAGGAAATGGTATGTGTCCAGTACCTCTGAATCTGAATCTGAGGACATTTTTATTGCTAAGAAAACTAGGATGAAAACCCCAAACAACCCTGATAATGAGGAATATGAGTGTACAGGAGGTGGTGATGAACAGTCTTCAAAGGATGAGGAATTGTTGCTTGAAGACAAGAATATAAGAAGAGAATTGCAGGAAGCTATTGATAGAATAAAACAACTGGAAGAATTGATCAAAGCCTATGAGCAGAAGGACAAAGAGAGAGAGGCAAGGATACATGAGTTGGAAGAAAGGGTTAACACCTATGGTCAGGGATCAAAACTAGATGCCCTCATACAGCTAGCCATAGTAGCTGCAAGGAATAAGGAATTAGTGACCAAAGAAAAGAGAATCCCTGTTGTCAAAACTCCAACTTGCTATACAATTGTATCCTTAGGATATCAATTATGGAAGGTTACTTAGGAATTCTCTGAACAGAAATGAAGAATGGAAAAGAGAAAAGAAAACCATGATTGTAGACCACATTAAGGCACTAGAAATGAAGGATATAGAGTTGTGGAAGTTGGCAGTTAGAATGGAGGAAGTAGCAGATAAGGTTGCTTAGATTGTCAAAAGTAGACCACCAGCTAGGACCTATGCCTTGTTTCTTCAAGAATTTTTTTTGAGTTTCCAGTTTAGTAGATTGATGAGCAATAAACCAGTTGACATAAGTGAGAAAATGGCCTTCCTCAAAGTTCTTTCTACTTCCACACTTGATGAACAAGATCATCTATGTGAATTTTATTTGGATAATTATGTTGTGTCTAGAGATACTGAATGGAATCCATTAATCTATGTAGGGGATTTGCAGGTAAGAGCACTGGCCTCTTACTTTAGAAATGAGAAATTGAGAGGGGACATTATGCAATCTTACAGAGAAAGAGAAAAATCCATTGTCCTTCCAATCAAAAAAGAATCTGAAATCCCTGAGTTATTCATTGCAGAATGGAATCAGATTTTAGAGCACAAGGGTGTGGGGAGAAAGATTATGAATTTGAGGCTACAAGACTATGACAGGATTCAACACTTGACTATAGGTCTCATCCATCATTCTCACTAGTATGCACAAGACAGGTGGAATAGCTTGACTCTAGAGTTACAAAAGAAGGAACCCCATTCTGTCCACAACTTCATGGCCATGTTTGAAAGGGTCAGGAAATATATGGACATTGCCAAGGGACAAGCATTGAGCTAGATACCACTTACTTTTCAGCCCCGTATGCTTCTATATCCAATTCCACATTGCACTGGGAGGAGGAGTGCAGAGTGTGAGAAAGTAGAGGTCTCCAGGATGAACAGGTTGGCACATAGTAATGGGCTTTATTTGGAGCAGACTCAAGGAGTAGGTACAGTAGCAGATTTCAGGGAGCTCACCCTGTATTACAACCTATAGCCTTCGTTATTTGCTTGAGGTCAAGCAAAAGGATAATTGGGGGGTGTGATGAGCCTAGTTATTAATCTGTTTTCTTCTAGTTTTATGCAAGTTGAAAGACATTCCCAGACATTGTTTTAAGCATATTTCTATGTTATGTTATCTTTTATGATCATTATGCAGACTTGAACTTGGTTAATTAAGTATATGGAGATATGATTATGATATGATGAAATTATATGTTATATGTGGGAATGTATGGATTATTGAGAATGTTTGTGTTGATTATGGTTGTTAGTATTTTGTACATGTTCATGGACTAACCTTGCAGCTAAAAGAGGAAGATCTATCACCCGCAACAACTATAGGGTGCAGCCCGCAGCCACAACATTTCCAGGCGTAGAGCAGGGGAGATTCCAATCTTGACTAAGTGCAACAACCATGACCTAAGGACACTTGATGGAGAGAATCATGCATCGTGATAGGTGATTAATAAAGATGATTGGAAGCTTGGAGGACTCTGTTACAACTAGAAGACTAATGGGACCGATTCAATCGATCCATATTCCCCTATTTCAGCAGAGAGTTCTAATTTTGTTAGGACACTTCCTTCTTTTCCTGTCATTGTTGTTAGCATTCATTACACTCTAGTTCATGTAGAGTGGTGTTTTATGTTTATAGTTAAGATACCTATTTCAATAACTCCCCCGTGCCTATATTATGGTTCAGTGGTTGAGGTAGAAGTTAGTTAAGTTCAATTTTTGAATAGTTTTTGTGCTACCACAGATCTAGCTAGCTATCTAAATCTTTTTTGGATTATGTAGACAATGTTATTTGATTATGTGTTATGAATATTACAATTCAGCCATATTTTATGTGATTTGAAAAGATTGTGCAATGTATGTTAGAATCAATATGATTGTGTTTATCTAAAAAGAGTTAGATTTGAGTTTAAGCAGTGAGGTAGTCACCTGAGCAAGGGCCACTTAGGATAACTGACCTTCACTTTATTTCTTGTATGTTTTAATTGTTGTAACAGTTAATTTGTGAATACAAGATCAATTAGATTCTTAGAGTTGCTTAGTTTGATTAACTTGTGATACTCCGGAGGATAGGAACAGTTGTCATTAGCAAATTAGAATTCATTCCTTAATTAATCTGTTGTTACAGTCTTACATTGCAGCATTACTTTCCCTTGTTAATAAGTAGCTTGATGTAGTAGATAAGTTAGATAGTTGATCCCTGAAAGCACATACAATGCAAGTGCCATCACAAGTCTACAAGCCTCGGTTGACAATTGGATGAGGTCTTTTCAAGAAGTTATAGTGGACTATTCAGTAGGAGATTCCTTTGAATTGAGTGATTACCACCAAGTTTACCAGGATTGTAAAGACACTGCACCCATCACAGGATGAGGATTCCAACCGATTTCTGTTCCCACCCATATTCAAAATCACCTTCAAACTGTTATGAGTAAACTTCCAGTAACAAAGGTTGTAAGAATGGTAACTCTTCGGTCTAAAAAGGTCATTAAAATCACCCATAATACGTGTAACCTTTCCCTTCATCATTACACAACCAATCTCTAGATACATCTCCAGCATCATAGCATTAAACACCCTCAAGTCGGCTTCCCTATTGGCAATCATTATTAATCAATGTTTAGGCCTCTATAAGAATCACTACCATGACATCCCATATTTGCAAGGTTTGAATAGTGATGCCAACATTGGCAAACACATCAACAACCTTATTCCATTTGCGTAATATATGACTTATGATTAATTCGTCAAAGGTTTCCATAAGTTTAAGGGCATCTTGGGTGAGGGTTGCTATAGTCCAACTAGGCTTTTGGGGTTTTTTTAAATAATTGATAATGTTTTTTGAATCCCCCTCAATCCAAACTTTCTTAAAACCTCTAGAATGAGCAAGTTTTATTCCATGATAGGTCGCCATAGCGTCGACATAGTGGTTGGTCTGGGTACCCAAAGGGAGTGTCACTGCCGACCTTCCTTGGGGTTTGTTTTGTTCTTACATTATGGCAAAAGAACATTCAAACATTAGCAATTAATAATGTTTAAAGAAAAATTTTCATGCAGTGAGCTCATAGGTCCATGTATTGAACTCGGTTGCTCCGATACCATATGTAACAAATCTACCCATACAACGTAGTAAACTCTTTGGTTCTAGCTAAAGTAAATAATTCAAATCCTTAGAAAGTAGGAAATAATTTTGTTCTTTTTCTAACATCATCATCATCATTTGCGTTTACATAATTAATAACATAAATCATTTCACAATGAAGTAACATTTCATTTCAATTTGTAAAAGAAATACATCTTTTTATTTACAAATTTCATATATGATTTATAATCAAGTAACAGATTTACAATTTACAAATAAGTACAATTAGTCTTCTATTTCACAAGCCTCAGCGTGTCATCTGCAAGAGGGAGAGCATCACCCAAGCACTTTACCTCCATCCACAGACTGGCGGTCCCCCGCACACATTCTATCTAGAAGTGGCCCTACCTTTCAACAAAGAGTATAGACTAAGGACCCCTAGTAATGCCATCTAAGTTTTTAGTGTTGTGTCCTACATAACCAACACGGTCATACAACTATAGACTCCTTCTAACTGAGTATGACACTACTGGATGGTTTTGCAATCTAGAGCACAATGAACTAACAATTGCAAGCAAAAACTTTTCCACTTACTTTGTCCAAAGTTTTTGAATAAATTTCAACATAAAAAGTGGAATCGTACGTTCACCCACCTCTAACTCGACTTGGAAAACTTTAATGACCTCTCTTTTTTTTGTTTGACCAAATGGTTTGACTTTTCATAAGGATCTTATTCGTATAGTGATGACTTATTAAGTCCATACATGATTGATTTGGTTAGTATCTCTGACTTTAAACACCCATGTCACACTCGGGTAACCTCTTGGGTCTTGGTTGTTGCCACTTGTTCAAGTCCTTTCTATTAATCGTGAGAATAACTTATCTCCTGTTATAAGCACTTTAGTTAAACATGACGACAAAATGTCATCAACTCGACCTTCTTGGTCTCAAATAGTATTATATTGACAATATGCCCAATAAGCTCCACGATACTATATATCTTTTTTATAAAAGGTTACTTATTCGTAATAAGGTTTCAGGTTTTTGATATAAAATATATGGTTCTGTTCACGAAGAACACCATATTAATTTTGGTTAATTTATGAGTGTAACCTCGTTTGAATTCTCACAAAGAATATCCATTTCTTGTACTGATTATTCATCTTCAATTTTGTTTACTATATTGTCCAATCCTGGACCACTCAAAATAAGTGTTGTTTATCACTAAGTTTTGATAATACACCATATCTTTTATATAACCATGAGAATATTCTTCTCCAAAAATGTTTGAATAAAAATATCAAGAATAGTACATATAGTTTGTTGAGAAACGTGGGTCAACATTTGTCTATACTTTCATTTTTACATTTAGCTCTTATGTTGTCATCATGGTTTGGTCTTGCCACAATTTCATAGTAGAGTTAAAGAACTAGCTTAACTAAATATGATATATAGAATAATTTCACTGCATTCATTATACAAGATAAACTCTGCTTATTGCATGCGAAGCTATCATGGCCTTTTGGCCCACGAACATTGTTTGCTACAGGTGATATGTGTATATAACACAACCTTTATATAGGTGTTAAAAGAAAAAGAATCAAAGTCTCTTTACTGAGAAATAATTTAAATATAAATGTATTGAATGATTGCACAGGGGTTTGATATAAAAAACTTGCCTATGTATCTCTTTTTACTATACTCTAACTCAGGGGTTTCAGTCTCCGAGTATTGCCATAGTCTTTTCCAAGACTTATCCTGTTGTTCTCATTTCCTTTATCAGTCACCGCCAGTAAACATGCAGCTTCCTCCCACAAAACTATGCCTCTCTTTTTAAAATGCAAGAGATTATATATCCCAAAATTTCAAGAGCAATATTTGTCTTCTTCTCTCGTCGTCTCCCATATCAGTTAGAAAACAAAAAGCCCGTTTTGAATTGCCACTTCGTGGCTTTATACCCAACAAGAGTCACTGACTAGTAACATGCATATCGGCATAAACTAAGGCTTGGATACCATTCCATAATGCCTCTCCAAAGGCTTTAGCATAGCAAGTTTAAAAACATTAAAGTGTAGTTAGAACCGCCGCCTCAAAAATGGGAAAGGTGGCGCTGTCACTCCCACCACAAGTCTTTTATTTAGCCTTCGATGGTGGCTTATCATGCCCACGAAGTGCACGATCTATAACAAGTTTTAACTAGCAAGGAACGTATATATATATATATATATATATATATATATATATATATATATATATATATATATCAACATATCATTATATAGTTTTAATTTTCGTTAATGGGAAAAAGACCAAGACACAACTTGACTCGACTAGGTTCGACCTAACCTGTCAATTCCAAAAATAACTCAATTGACTCGATGCGGTTTAAAATAGACCTACGTGAGTGTGTGGAAACTCAGATGGCAATACCCAATTTTCCAAAGTCTATTCCCCTCTCTTGGGTGATACTCTCCCTCACTCTCTTGAGGGCAAGAAATTATCCTACATATCTTAGAGAAACATTCACGTAGTTAGTCGTTAAAAAAATCACAACATAACATAATGTGGATTAAATCTCATATATTCATTAAAATGCAAAAACATCTCATTGCATATTATTTCATCAAAACATTAAATAGCATAATGACATTATCTTGCATCAAAATAGTATTTAACATAAAAGTTAAAAGTAAATTGGGCCATAAAAAATGGGGTGTAACACAACCCATTATTTAATAATACAAAATACATGTATGAAAAAAGAGGTTCTTGATAGAAACATTTTTAAAGGCTTTTTGAAGTCAATAAAGCAACAATATGCTTCTCCTTTTTATCCTATACTTTTTCAATTGAATGCCTAAGACAGTTGCATTCGTCTATTGCTAAATGTTTAGGTTTAAAACTTGCTTAACCTTTTCAACTCTTTGAACCCCATTTTGATAAAATAAGAAACCAAATGCTACTAGATCAATCCGATATAGCACGGAGAATTTAGAATTTTAACACCAAACCATAGTTACAATAAAGAGAAATGACCTTTGAACATAAAAAACATTTTTAGATATCAATTTTCATCATCAAGTGCTTATAATACTCTGAGTCGTTTCTTTCATGAGTTTAATCATCCATTCTACACTCATTGCATCCCTACTACAAGTCCCACTCACAATTGATGGTACGCAATCAATTCATTTGAATAGTTTCAATCCTACTAATTCACCATTGTGAGCATCCTATGATGAAATAAGTTCCTCAAAGATAAACCTTCGTTCCTCCATAATACTATATGGGATGTTATTCATTCAAGAAAATAGTAAAATATCATTAGTTGTGGCTCGTGAAAAGAGTGGTACATGTCCATGCATTAAACCAAAATATAGTTTTATGATACCCATTAAGGCCAATTTGACTAGAAGGTTACCAAATTAACTGAAGGCCCTAAAAACTGATATAGAAACCCATTAACAATCCACAAAAGTTAATGTCAATCTTTCTTATGTGAGAAAAATGAATAAAACATTCACCTATAGAATGCCTGTGTTAAATTTTCAGACCATGGTAAGCAGATTTTGCACTCAAAAATTTAAACCCTATTTACAAAGTAGCTTAAAATGAAAATCCAATCAAAACAATAGATCTAAGGATGCTAAACTACATACACATATTGCTGAAAATATGAACAACAAATTCTCGCAAATTTGAATTCTAAAAAAACTACATCTACCTTCTATTAAAACTAAAAGAATAATTACATTGTACTAGCTCAACACTCAAAGATGCTTTCTCTATATGTTTTAGCACGATGTGCCCTAGGTCTATTTTATAGAACAAGAGGACTCTAGGGTTTACAATGAAAAATCCCCTTCTTAGTGGAGTGCCTAGGCTAGGAAAGAGAAACCTTAAACTAAAAGACTAAAGCAAGAAAAAACACCTTGTTCTAAATAAGAATGTCAGCTAACTAACATAACCCAATCTAAAAATAAGAAAAGCAAATAACATGCTTTTACCAAAAAAAACAAAAGAGATCTAGCCCAACCAATGATAGAAAAAGCTTTAAAAAAATAATTGTGCCCTACTTAAGGAGAACAATTGTCAAGCAACAATTATAGAAAACTAAAACTCCCTCTTTGCGAGGAAGGTGTTCTTTGACAAACTCAATCTCTCCCTTAATATCTCAATACTTTTTTATTAGGGGCATTATCAAAATATTTGCACCCTACAAATCCAAGGGAACGATATCGAATGTCTATATGTTCGAAGTGATCATGAAACACTGGATTCTCAAAGAGCTTCATGCAACTTATATTATCACAATACACAATTATCGGCTCCAACAACTAATTAGTAACTTCTGCTATCAACTTGCAAAGCCAAATAGCATTGCAACTAGCAAAAGAAGTTGCCATGTACTCTAATTGTGCTAAACTCAATGCCATTGTTGCCTACTTCATGCTAAAACAAAACCCTAAAGTGCTCTTCCTAGCACTAGCATCACCTACCTAGTCTAAATCCACAAGGCCATGCAACATCAACTCTTTGTGCCCTTCAAGTAACAAACTACATGCTTTGCAACAATCTAGTGAATTTGCCTTGGCTCAACCATGAACTAGCTCAATGTATTCATTGCAAAGCAAATATCAAGTTGGGTATTCACCAAATAGATGAGCGAACCTATCAATTGCATGTACACCAAATATGATTTTAAATTTGAAGTCAACTTCAAATTTGAAATCATGAGAGTAGCCAAGGGCTTGTTGTTGTCATATTTTAGCCCATGCCAAAATAGCCCAGATTCCCCTAAATCCTGCATTCCTTCCATAAGAGAAATCCGATCTGAGACACCTTAAATGGAAGGAATTTTCCCCCAAAAATCCTAAAATCTTCTAAGTGTTTTGCCTTATCCCATTTTGTATTATCGACAAACTTGAAAGTTCGTGAACTTGTTGGTTCACCGATCGGCAAGTTCGTCGACAAGTAAACTCACTGACCAAAAGCAAAGTGGATGAAGTTCAAGAGAAAGACAAGGCAAAGTAAGCCTTTATCGGCGAAATGTGTGGTTTGCGAACTTGTCGGTCCACCGACAAGCTGGTTCGCTAATGGAGGAAATCACCGACTAGAGTAGAATAAGGCAAAGCAAATAAATAAGACAAGTCAAAAGAGGAAAAAGTTGAGTGTTTATCGACAAACTGTGGTTTGCGAACCACCAAGTTCACCGACCAAGAAGTTCACCAATAAGCCAAATCGTCGATTCGGCGAGGCGCTAAAGAAAGAAGTCCTCAAAGAAAGAAAACGAGTTAACGAAAGGAATCATCGAGGTGAGCATTTCGTGAACCTCTTGGTTCGTCGACTGGTGAACTCATCGATAAAGGAAGACAAAACCAAGGCAAAGAAAGAAGGAAAGGGTTAAGCTATTGGTGAACTTAGTGGTTCACGAATCACCAGGTTTGCCAACTGGGTGTTTGTCGATAGGCAGTTTCACTGACAGGAAGGCGAGGAAAAAGCAAGATAGTCCCATGGTTCATGAAAGCAAAAAATCATCGATAAAGCGAAGAAGCAAGGAAAGGAAAAGAGGAGCTAATCGAAGGATCGACGAGTTCACGAAATTGCAAACTTGTCGATCGGTTCGCAATTTCTCAAGTTCATCAATAGGGTGATTGGCCGATGAAGCAAAGGAAAGAAGCAAAAGAGAAGAAAGATTAAAGTCGGCCAAAAGAATAATTCGCGAACTTGATGTTTCACCAACTAAGGAGTTTGTCAATGGCGATTTAATTGGCGACAAGGGGCCCAAAAGATGGAATATTAAAATCAGTCAGGTGAAAATGGAAAAAAACAAAAGGCACCAAAGGGAGAATTAAAATAAACACTTTTAAAGTGTTGTAAAAGCTTTTAAAAGACACGATTTTCTAGGTGCGTAAAAACACGCCTCCACAGGTGACACCATTGTTGCATGTTGATGTCATGTAGGTAGCTAAAATAGTGCAGGCCTTCAATGCACAGGTACCTGAATTTAATGAGGAGGATGAAGTGTTTCAGTGGCCCTTACTTCTACAGGTCCTTTCAAGATAAAAAAATCAACACAGGGCATGGGCATCCTCAAATCCGTAATTTTTTGACAGGGCCTCTGGGCCGAATTTAATACATGGGCATAATCTGTTGACTGAGTTTTAGCGCTTAGGGTTGCATATTGAATAGGAAAAGCTATATATGCATATGTTAAAGATGTATTTATGTTGGTTAGTTGTTCTAGGTTATTATTCAAACAGAGAGATTCATTATAGGTTCAGACCTTGTGGTATTTTCCAGAACTGGGTAGATTTGATGAGTTGTGTTGTCTTCCAAGGCTTTTGTCTCTATACCAGTTCAATAATGAAGGAAAGCCTATCATTTTGTGTCTATTTCATTCATGTAATGAGTTTTTTCCCTCTTTGTAATGGCTATTTGGCCTCTATTGTCAATAAAAACTAATTTTGTCTCTCATTATTCTTACATTATGTTTATTTGATAGATGCAAACTGTGTCTTGTGGATAAAGCAGTCCCTTTCCTAGTTTTATCTTTTTTGCCTTAACCTATGTTCGAACATGCATGAGTCTATGTGAGCTTGTTCCAATCTTTGAGATCATCACTGTGGTAGGTCAGTTTCAGCTAAACACCCTAAATCTGGTGCATCACCCCTTTTAATTTCAATTTCTCTCTCTCTCCCCTTTTCCCTGTGATCAGTAGCATTAGATTTAGCTTTTTCTCTTAACCTTAAATTCAGAATGAGGAACCAACCTTCTTTGGAGGTCTAATCTCATCTACAAGGTACCACACCTTGAGATCAATCCCATTGTGTCATTGGAATGCTTGAATAGGCTTCAAGCAGGTGTAATTCCAGGTGATAACACTTACCATTCATCATCTAAAATCTCTTTAGAATCTCTACTATGTACTTCCCTTAACCATGGAAGACCTCACCTATACCCTACCACACCTCAAGGCCCAAAACAGTGCATAAGGTCAATGTCCTTCGTATCAACTTAGAGGCAAACTCCCCCTTGCGCCATGCTATGAGTTTCTCACTACTCACTGTAAGGATTAGGAATCCACATACAAGAACAAGACTAATAGAACAAATTTATCAAACAAATAGTAAAATTTAGGATCTACAATAATTTTGGTGAAGCCCAAATTTAACGACGCATCAGTCTAAGTACCAAACACATGGGGCTTGCTTCAACCCATACAAGGCCTTCTTCAACCCACATACATAGGTCTCTTGCCCGTGCACTTCAAACCCCTTAGGCTAATTGATATACACTTCTTCCTCTATCTTGTCATTAAAAAAAGTTCTTTACATCCATCTGATATAAAGACCAATCAAAATGAGATGGAAAAGACATCATTACCGTGATAGAAGTGTATCTCACAATTGGCACAAAGGTCTCGTCATAGTTGATTCCCTCTCTAAGAAAACCCTCTTGCAACAAATATGGCCTTGTACTTCTCTATGATCCCATTTGCTACATGCTTGACCTTGTACAACCCACCTAGAATCAATCATTAACTTCCCTTCTAGTCTCCACACTATCTCCCAAACTCCTCTACCATTGCATCTCACGACACCTACTCTAAATTTCTCTCCTCAAAATTAGAAGGCTTTGCATCAATGATCCAAGACATCAATACAACATAACTTGGAAACTTCTTAGGGGGGTGACTCATCTTGAAAGAAATCTTCGCTGCTCCTACTTGTTCTTGTCCCTCCTGCAATATTTGAGTAAGTCATCTAGGCTTCCTCATTGTACTAGAAGGTAACGAGGTATCTTCTCCTACACTAGAACATGGTCAAATTGTAGCTAGTACTACTGTACTCTACAGATCAACACCTAAGACAACAATCTATTCACCCTCCTTAACCTCAACAAGAGGCTCCTGATACTTGGAGGACAAAGCATCCTCATCAAACTTCATGTCTTGGCTCACTACAATCTTTCGCTATGATGAAACATAGACCTTATAAGTCATGGAAGACTCACTACATCCCATAGACACACCCTTTAAGCTAGAGGGTTCAAGCTTTATTCTCTTCTTCTCTAGCACATGAATGTAGACAAGACTCCCAAACAATTGAAAATGAGAAACATCAAGGTTCTCTCCTCTGAAACCTTCCCCAAGAATCTTGTCCTTCAACACACTATGAGGATACCTGTTGAGAATATAAACAACACAAGCGCATGCCTCTACCCAAGGAAAAATGAGAAAATCTAGGTCATGGATCATGGCCCTTGATGTCTCTATAATGAACATGTTCTTCCCCTCTACAACCCCATTTTGTTGAGGGTTGTAGGGCAAAGTCAACTCCCTCTTTATCCCTACATTTCTACAAAAGGCATCAAAGTCTTTAGAGGTATACTCACCTCCATTGGTATATCTTAAAAATTTAATCTTCCTTCCTATTTGATTCTCTAAAAGAGCTTTGAACTCATGGAACTTTCCAAAGACCTATCTTTGGTCTTCGTGAAGTAAATCCAGGTTTTCCTAAAGGAATCATCAATAAATGAAACATAGTAAATGTTTCCTACCAATGAAGTTGTTGACATAGGTCCACACAAATTTGAATGAATTAGATCAAGATTCCCTCTCGATATGTGCACAATGCTCAGTAAATTTGTCTTGGCATGCTTACCGAGTGCACAACACTTGCATACTCTTGCCTTTTCTATCTTTAAGTTTGACAATCCTAGTGTAATGGATGAAAAGAGGGTTTGATAGGATTAATGGATAGCTTAGTTAGTTCCTCCTTTCACTCAATACAATCAAGAACATTTAACTGAGTTGAATCACAACTTCTGCAAGAAGACTCAACTATTAGGTTGGCTATCACTTGGAATGATAGGGAAATTTGGATTTGATTGATTAATGTGTTGATTTTAGTCTGATTGAACTTAAAACCCTAATTATGCAAAATCGTAAACAAACAAACGAAACCTGACAAATGCTCGCACAAAGATAAACTAAATACAGATTAGATACATACCAGATTTCGAGTTTTAGAATACAGAAAAGTAGGGGGCTAAAGAGCGGGTGCCCAAGCCCAAGGTGACATTTTTTCTGAGGGCTTTAGGATCTTTTCCTCTACTGACTACAACCACTTTAGAGATTTCCGGCACAGCGAAACTGAGGGTCAAAAGAGCGGGTGCCCTTGACCTTTTTGAACTATTTCCTGCCTTTTTCTTTAGATCCTGATTCCTTATGCTTTGCAACAGTCCTCTGCAACTCCACTCCGCAAGATTCTACACCTGTCACCTGCAATCACAAGAGAGGGGTTGGGGATTGTGGTGTTTAGGAGCTTGCCTCGGTCAAGCCCCGGAATGGCATTCAAGCCTTCCAACACCGTTGTTAGATAGAGAGTGTGTATCCTTGCAGGATAGAGGCAAAAACAATGATCAAATAGATAGATTGAATCACAAATAGATATCATCTCGGAGGTGTAGCTCTCAAGGAGATAAATATCTTTCACACCATGAGAAGATGAAGCCAAATCTACAACAACACAATTCTGCGCTGCAACACAATGAACGCCTTGAATGCTCTAAAATCATAAGTTTGCCAAAATCTCAATTTGCAAATGAAATCCCAAACATGATTATATATGCATTCCCGCTAAACTTTCGTAATTCAAACTTAAGATGCCGACAAGGGACACCTTTAACAGTAACTTTGCTGACATTCAAATTTGGGAACCTAATAAAATAGGGCAGGGCAAGGGCGCAGGTGCCCTTGTCCAAGAACCTATTTTAGGTCAAGGTTAAGCTTAAAGATGTCCCCTAAGTCCCATTTGTCATGGGTTTCAGAGCATTTTGTTTCGGGATTCATTTCTAACATGCATGTTTAAAGTTAAGACACCCGGGAGCTAAACTTAGGAGGTAAAAATCTAAGGGGACATTTTACGACAACATTTAGCCCCCACTTTAATGTATGTATAATTCTACGACACATACATGCATTAAAGTACGGTAAAAAACACAGCAAACACGTCAAGCACTTGAAGCAAAGGCATACACCAAGATTGAGGAATGTAATGTCCCCTTCTTAGCCCATGCAGAGAGATGGAGTGATTAGCCAATTCCAGGGTTCTCGTAGGCTAATAGATGTGGTTAGGGAACCTTTTGTGGTCGTTACTCTAGGACATACTATTTATAATAAGTCGAGCAAGAGGTATTAGGTGGTGTTGGCTAACTTTCTATTTATAGATTGTCAGTTGGAGCACCTAGCACTTTGCAGTTGGACTTCGAGAATGGCCAGAGGATTATATGTCGAAGTATAAGTTAAATTAAATATTAAACTTTAAATATTTAATTGGTTAAGGTTACTTCAATTTATTAAAGTAACTTTATGTTATGAAGTCAAGTTACAACTTAAAGTCATGTGCTAGGTAAAGTGAGAGCTCAAGGGGAGATAAGTGGGTCTACAATATTTAAAAGAAATTTGAATAAAAGTATTTCCCTCATTTTTGGGCATTGGGAGCCAAGGGGATATAAAAGGCTTTTTGTGAGCTCATTTTTGTCTCTCTTTTGGACTTATTTGTGGAGCAATCTTGAAGCTTGGCTTTGGGGTCTAGACATAAGTTTTGCAGGGACGAAAACCTCTGTGAGACTACCTTCTTCGTGCTTGAGAGACAGTATCAGGAAGGGTTGTTGGGAGCTTCATACAAAGGCTTCGCTTGTGCTTCTAGTGATATTACTTTGATGGAATTTCACTATGACAATATATATGATTTTGGAGCAGCTGATATAAGGGTTTAGAGGACATATTTATGTGGTTTGAGATGTTTATTGGCACATTGGACAACATTCATGGCTGGTTGTACCATTGCATGACAAGGTCGTACTACTTGCTGGGAATTTTGTGGGGTTTTTGATGCTTATTTCCCATTCTACCTGGTCGCCATCACCAAACAACAGTATATAGGAGATTACAATGATGTTTTGAAAGAGATTGCATTGTTATTTGCTGATATATAGTTCCAGCCAGGCTGTACACTTCTAGGGGGGTTGTGGGTTTTCTTGAATATGATTTATCCTTCACTTTGGGCTTCTATTTCACTCCTCCATGGCGCCTAGGGTTAGGAATTACATTGCATCAGTAATTCATTTTACATGATTCTATGATCTACGTCTTTGTTCGTTTATGCATTAGGGTTATAGTTTTTCTGGGTTTTAAATGCATGTTATATATTTCAATGTATTTGCAAAACATTTACATGCAAAACACAAAACCCCTTCTGCAACTTTTGTCTTGTTCTGAAAGACCATAAAAACTAATAATAAACAACAAATATATAAATAAATAAAAAATTACAACAGGGGCAGCGCATTACAAGGAACTATTTCTAGCCCCCAGTCTCAGGTCAGCACTAGAAAAAACATTGCAAACACATAAAACACGGAGAATACAATAACAGACACGCAAAGCACGGAGAAGACAGTATTGAAGACATGCAAAACATAAAGAAGACAATATTGAAGACACGCAAAACACGATGAATACAGTTGATATAACATTTTCATTTTCGTAATATATAGATGCATGGAAATAAAAATTGCAACACACAAAACCCAAGAGTGTAGGGGAGACTCTTCGCCACACCCTTTACACTACATCAAGGCGAGAAAACAAGCCATACAAAACCCAAGCATAGGGGAGACTCATTGCCACACCCTTTACACTACACGAGGGGGAAAACACATGGAAAACACAAGCGTCGTACAGCATGCCATAGACATACTATACGTCTAAAACACAACAAACAAGGCGATTGAAGGAGCTTATTGCTAAGTCCCACCATCTCAAACACGCTGTAGGCACACCTGACGGTTGGGCTTATGCCACAACAACCACTAAAGACATGCTTAAGGGAGGATAGTCTTAAGATTCAACCCCACCTCTGCAGAGGACTTTTGAAATAAAAGGATGTGCACTAGCTCAAGAGATATACCATCCGGCCTCCACAGAGGGCTTTTGAATAAAATGATACACACTAGGAGTCAAGAGATACACTATCCCGCCTCCGCAGAGAGCTTCTTTGATTGCAATATAGATAAAGATATGCACTCGCGCTAGAGATACAACATCCCGCCTCCACAGAGGGCTTACAAGCACACTTTATTAGTACCAAAATCATCAGACAACTTACCTTATATATGCCCCCACCTTAAGGTGGTTGCTGTCGTGTACTGATATCAAGCACGTTAAGGTAGAGAGAAAACACACAAGGAAACAAGAGCTTTCGCAAAGCCCATGCTCCTAAGGTGACATGTGCTTACGATCACCAAATGTTCCCACAAACACATTGATTATGCTAAGATAAAATAACAAGAGGTTACAAATCTTACTCATGAAAACAATCAGATCAAGGGCCCAAGGCTATACTACGGGTTTGGAACCGAGTATAACCATTGGGCTATACTGCAGATATCTCAGAACCGAGTGTAACAACAAGGCTAGATACAAGACAATCAAAGTGCACAGATCAAATGTATTGCAATGGTTTGTTAGAAAAGATAAGACAACATCAAATATCACACGAAGTGATTCTACTAGCCAAGCATCGAATATATAAATCAACCCCATCTTCATGTATGGATTAGGTCCATTTTTGTTTACTCGTTGAAGGGCCACGCGGTCCATATTAGTTAGGTATTTGTTTTTTGTCATCCGCCGACTAGATAGAATCACTAGAAGAAGGTAAACAATAAAATGAGAGAGGAGAACAAGTGCCTTAGGAACAATCCATAAGAGGATGCCCCCAGGTCATCAACCGCAATGCTATGTCCCTAAGGCACGACACACAACAGTAAAATAGAGGAGAGACAAAATAGAAGAATGATGAAACAAATAGAAGAATGGTTACAATAAAGGCGGTCTCCCGATATCCTTGACCTTACAAGAGTATCAAGGGTCATCCTAGGAGACCTAAACAACACATAACACATCACGAGGGAATACAACACAAGAGGGGAGGTCACATAAATGAGCAAACAATGCTACGACAAAAGTGACCACCATGGTTAGAAACATTTACCTGTTGTACAACCGAACTAGCGGTTGTTGACAAGCAAATCATCGTCTTCCCAATCTCGAATGTCAAAGGAAAGAGGTACATAAGGTACAATTGCCCAACTTTTGTCATTGTCCTTAATTTCTCTCTTCTTCTTTAAGCTCTTCTTTGTTTGGTCCAGTGTTACGTGGTGGAATGTTTTCTTGTTGAGGTGCATTTCGTTGTGCAAAAGCTTGTCTTCTCTTCCTCCTTTCTTTTGCTTGTTTATTTCTTCGTTGTTTATTAGTAATGTTTTCAAAAGGATTCTCATGATTTTCTATAATCTTCGACATTTCAAAGGAGGAAGCCGGTACAAACTTAATTTGTTTTGATGAAGTGATTTGTTTTCCACAAGTACCTCACGATCCTTGTAAGGATGACGGACGAGGAACCTCGGCATAGAGTCCCTTACCTTTCGATCTTGTTGAATAGAAGGTTCGGCCACTCTAGATAGTAGTTTTGCTTTGTATCGTCTATATCCCAAGAAAAGTTGATCTCTTCATGGTTCAGGTTCTTTAGTAGGTTGTGGCCAAAAGTAATCAAGGATAAAGTTCTTTTGAGTAACCATGGGTTGCCATGTATTACGAGGAATAGTGTGCACTTGTCCATGTAAAAGGAATTTTATACATTTGTGAATTGTTGAGGGGACAACTTTCATAGCTTTGAGCCATGGATGTCCTAATTTTATGCGGAAGAAGTCGGATGTAGGGATGACATCAAATAGTTGTTCCATGGCTTTGTTAAATACCGTAACCAATAAAGATATCTTCCCATAGGTAGGAATAAAAGCTCCCTTATGTGTCTTAATCATTATGTCTGTAGGTTCATAAGATTCTTGTATCAAATCATGTGAATAAAGGAAAAACTCTTCCGTTGCCACATTAGTCATACAATAAAGATCAATAAGTGTTCCATACACAGGAGTCTCCATTACCTTCACTGTGATATAAAGAGGGCCTTCAATATCTCCAATTGTTCTATCATGAGGTGTGAATGTTATTTCAAGTTCAGGAGTCTTCCTTTTCCTATCAGGTCAAGGAGGGGTCATAGCATTGTTTTTATGATGAAAAGCCATAGAAGTGGGACTATTTCACACCTACAATACTTGTTTGAGGTAAATGGGATAGGAGGAAAGAGTGCAACACAACAAGACTCAATTGATGGTTTTACAAGTTTTTGTCAAAAAATGTGAAAGAGGTGTGTAAACAAGTAGTGTAGAAATACACGGTATGTATTTTAACAATTGTGCCAATTTTGACAAAAAACTATGGAATTAAGCAAAATTTTCAAATGACCAATGAATGTATGCTTGAATATGAGTGCAAGATCTAAAATCATGTTTAATTATGAATGTAATGAAACAACACCAATTTGTGCTTGTTTATGCTCCTAAACTGCTCAAATTTTCACTTTTTTCAATGCAAATGTGCAAAATATGTAATGAAATGACGAGAATGATGAGGGGCAACAAATTAAAACCTTTTGATCAGTCTAATAATGCAGCAAATTTTGTCACAACACACCAATCTTGCAATGCTAGATGATAGATTAGCCAAAATGTAGTAGAAATGCAAGAATTTTCAAAACCCTAATAGTGAAATTAAGGCATGAAAGTATGCAAAATGATGAATGTATGGAATCTAATTAGATTTGATATGCAAAATAACTCAGATCATATTTGAAAATGATGCCAAGCTTCTACAATGCGAAGTGTAAGTGAAATTTTAAGGAAATATGAATGAATATGTTTGTTTTTGTTGAAATACACAATGTGTAAATGCAAATTTTGAAATGCAAATGCAAAAACACACTATGATTAAACACTACTTATCAAATCAAATTTGAATGAGTGTTTAAAGAGAGTAGTAAAATCTGAAACAAGATTTTAACCACAAACCCTAGCTTTTGCAAAGACTAGGTTACATGAAAAAAACATAATTTCAAGCAAACCCTAACAAAGAGAGTATGAAAATGCAAAGCAAATGATTATGTAATGATGTAATGCTGTAATTTATATCAGATTTGATGTAAATATCAAAAAGATTTAAATGATTTAGATAAAATGCAATGAAAACAATGTAAACTATGTCTAAATGCAAGCCTAGGATGTTTGATTTTTTCAAAATTTTCAATTTCTTTGTAACATTTTCAAATGTATAATGATGAAAATTAAATGTATGAATGCAAATTCGATGTACAACACTCAGCAAGGTGCAAAATGTAATTAAAACATGAGTTTACCAAAATGTAATGGATGAAAAGAGGGTTTGATGGGATTAATGGATAGTTTAGTTAGTTCCTCCTTTCACTCAATACATTCAAGGACATTTAACCAAGTTGAATCACAACTTCTGCAAGAGGACTCAACTATCAGGTTGGCTGTCACTTGGAATGATAGGAAAATTTGGATTTGATTTATTAATGTGTTGATTTTAGTTCAATTAAGTTTAAAACCCTAATTATGCAAAATCGTAAACAAACAAACAAAACATGACAAATGCTCGCACAGAGATAAACTAAATATAGATTAGATACATACCAGATTTCAAGTTTCAGAATATGGAAAAGTCGGGGCCTAAAGAGCGGGTGCCCAAGCCCAAGGTGGCACTTTTTTTGAGGGCTTCGGGATCTTTTCTGCTACTGACTGCAACCACTTCAAAGATTTTCAGCACTACGAAACTGAGGGTCAAAAGAGCGGGTGCCCTTGACCTTTTTGAACCATTTCCTGCCTTTTTCTTCATATCCTGATTCCTTATGCTCTGCAACAGTCCTCTGCAACTCCACTCCGCAAGATCCTGCACCTATCACCTGCAATCACAAGAGAGGGGTTGGGGGTTGTGGTGTTTAGGAGCTTGCTTTAGTCAAGCCTCGAAATGACATTCAAGCCTTCCAACACCGTTGTTAGATAGAGAGTGTGTATCCTTGCAGGACATAGGCAAAAACAATGATCAAATAGATAGATTGAATCACAAATAGATATCACCTTGGAGGTGTAGCTCTCAAAGAGATGAAGATCTTTTACACTGTGAGAAGATGAAGCCAGATCTGCAACAACAAACACAACACAATTATGCTCTACAACACAATAAATGCCTTGAATGCTCTAAAATCATAAGTTTGTCAAAATCTCAAAATCATATTCTAGTTTGCAAATGAAGTCCTAAACATGATTATATATGCATTCCCGCTAAACTTTCGTAATTCAAACTTAAGATGTCGACAAGGGACACCTTTAACGGTAACTTTGCCGACATTCAAATTTGGGACCCCGACAAAATAGGGCAAGGCAAAGCTGTGGACGCCCTTGTCCAAGGACCTATTTTGGGGCAGGGTTAAGCTCAGAGATGTCCCCTAAGTCCCATTTGTCATGGGTTTCGAGGCATTTTGTTCTAGGATTCATTTCTAACATACATGATTAAAGTTAAGGAACTCGGGAGCTAAACTTAGGAGGTAAAAGTCCAAGGGGGACATTTTACGACATAACACCTTATACCATGTTCTTTAAGAAAGGTAATGCTCTATAGTGCAGGTAATCTTATACCAAAGCTCACACACTTGTTTACTTTCATGCAAGTAAACCTTATAAAGACCACCCTCTTGCATACCTTAAAAACTTGAGCAAGATCCTAGTTGTGATCTCTAATAAGACTTGTTGATCGTCAAACTCAACCACACATCTAAAATATGTCATGGTTGATACTAAAAGCAAGTTTTTGGTTAAATCTAAAACATATAAGACAACATGAAGTTCAAGAACATTGCCTGAAGGCATGCAGAAGGAAACAAATCATATCCATGTAACTGGGTATGTTGCATCATCACCAAGCTCCACTTGTATACCCGCCTCTTGCTCTTGAATTTTGTTGAAAGCCTTCTTATTGAAGATCACGTGTCTCAGTGCTTCACTATTCACATACCACCCGACACCAAAAATGGTGTTAGTGAAAAGGCACGACTTCGCAGAGAAGGTTGTCTCAAGCCTAGATGAAAGCTCATCCACTACTAAAGCTTTTTTACTCCTTACAAATTGCTTTTGTTGTTGATGTTGCTTTCTCTTCCCCTTTGTTTGATGACATTGAGAAGCATAGTGGCCATTCTTGTGGCATTTGAAACACTTGATATGGCTCAAGTCTTTCTTCCCTTGATGAGAAGAACTAGAATCATCCTCCTCCTCCTCCTTATCGTTCTCAAGTCCTCCTTTCTTACCACCTTTCCTCATCTTCCCAATGAGGTCTAGATTCTAACTCTCTTCCACTCCAGCTAAAGTTGTTTCCAGTCTGCTTTCCTCTTGAATGAAATCATCCCAAAGCTTCTCAAAAGTGGGAATCTTCTCATTAGCAAAGACACCCTGAACAAACAAGACCCAGGATGAAAAGAACCCATTTAAAGCTATGGGCACCAACTCACCATCATCCACCTTTACCCCAATAGCTGGGAATTGATCTCAAAGCTCACTGATCTTCATAAGGTAACTGGCCACTATGTCTGTATTGCTCATGCATGTGGCACTGAGCTTGTTTGTTGGCAGCATCTTGCAAGAAATGTTCACTCTGATATAGAGTGGTCAATGCATCATACAACGCCTTTGATGTCTTCTTATCTATAATATGAGGGATCAAATGGTCCTTCGCCAAATCTAAGATGGGTCGCTTCTCCTTGGCTAATTTTTTGTTATGTTCAACCAGCTGAACAGGATCGATAGGAGGTGCAACTCCACAAAACTCCAAAGATTGATCCCCTCCAGTAGTATCTGCAATCTGCATTTCCAACGTGTAGAGTTGGAAGTACCCTCTAGACAGTCACACTCTCTAAGAAGAAACTAGTCATACCTGCAGCTTCCGAAATATGCTAAAACCAAACAGATCAGCAAGGAATAACTCAAATCAACAGCCTATCATAGGTGTGGATCAACACTCCAATCAGCACTTGGGGTATTCTAGCCTACAACCCCTCGCAATTCTAGATCACTTCAATCATTGAAGCAACGGCATCACACCTGCTGAAATCCTCTGACAGGTCCCTCTCACAGGTAGCAGCATTCTCCATACATGGATTTCAGCTAATGTACCATGATACCATGTTACGTTTTTAGACCATGGTAAGCAAATTCTGCACTCAAAAGTTTAAACCCTAACTACAAAATAGCATAAAACGAAAACTCCAAGTAAAACAGCAGATCTGAGCTACAAACACGTACTGCTGAGAATATGAACAGCAAATACTCACAGATCTGAACTCTCAAAACTGCATCTACCTTCTATTGAAATCAGAAGAAGAATTACCCTGCACTAGCCCAACACTCAAAGATGTTATCTCTATATGTTCCAATGGTGTGCCCTATGTCTCTTTTATATAACAAGAGAACTCTAGGGCTTACAATGAAAAGTCCCCAGCTCAGTGGAGCACCTAGGCCAGGAAAGACAAACCTTAATCTAAAACAACTAAAGCAGAAAAAAAGTGCCTTGTTCTAAAATAAGAACAGCAGCTAACTAAGATAACCCAATCTAAAAATAAGAAAGTGAACAGCATGCTTTTAGAAAAAAACAGGAGATCTGCGCCTGCTAAAGATAGGAAAGGCTAAAAGAAAATTGAGAGTGGCATACTGATGAAGAACGCCTGCCAAGCACTAGCTACAGAAAACTAACAGCCCATTTGTTCACACCTACTAAGCATTGTGGCATTCTGACATTGTCCAATGGACCTGAAGATTTTTTTGCGAAAGATGTTTCAGGAAAAACTTTTCCCTTAGAGAAGGCATCTCTTTGGAGGTAGTTTTCAATACAAAATCAGAACACAGATTTTAATCATTTAGCTTATACAGCCCCTAAACTATAAAGAGAATAGACCAAGACACAAAAGCAAAGTTACTGAATACTTCCCCTTCCCTGCCCAGATACGCATTCCACATATCAGGTACCTAATATGGATACAACACTCACAAATACAACATGGATATACCATATCCATATGTGAGCCCATATTTGGGCCGTATCCAATTCAGGTTTATAAAAAATATTTCAAATTTTGCAGAAGTAAAACATAAAAAATAAATTGTTAACATGTAAACATATACATGTGAAAAATTTATTTTTTATCACTAAAGACACAATTATAATATAACAAAATAGTTATTATAATCTAAAAATATAAAAACCAAAACATGTATAATCTTGTACAATCTTAGATGTATAAATAATTGAATATGTGTATTTTGTTAATTGTTGTATCTAGCCATACTTGTATTATGGGGTTTTTTAAAGTCGCCATATCCATATCTAATACTGTATCTATATTTGATGATGTCATATCCGTTTCCATGCAACTATGCACAAAGTACTTCAAAGAAAGGACAAGAAGCTTACACCAAGGAGAATTGTGGGTTATGCAGCAATCAATACCTTGCAGTGCAATTGGTGGACAGCTGATTTCTTCAAGCTACAGTGTAGCCATCGTGCCATTTTTTACTTCCTGATCCTCCAGTAAACCAAGGGTAAAATGGAATGATGAATATACCATCATATGCCCAACACTCTTCATATAATCAAACCAAGTATAGAAACTCCTTCAAGGTATAAACTGTAAGATCCAAAATGACATACATTCCTTTTCAATATACCATGCACTTATGCAGAGTTCCAAAGCAAAACGCTCCCAACATGATACATCCTTGAGTTTCCCTCTTCATATGAACATGGTTTAGTTTGCCTCTTCCAGTGAATAGAGAGACCTTCCAAACTTGTGAAAAATAATTCAAACTGACTTGTCATTAACTGGAGTTAAAAGGGGCAATAGCTGATCAACTACCAATACTATTTTTATTCACAAATGCAAGCTTTTAGCCATGGATCTCCCACTAGCCTCATAGACAACAGTAACACATCTCATCCATCCACATGTAATAGAGCCCATGTTGCCAGCCTTAATGAGAAGGGCTGTCATTGCAACTCATATATCAACAAGAGAATGCAGACTCAATTAAGATTTCAATTTTAGAATAAACCTGCACAGACAGGTGTTACCATAAAAACATCCAACAGCTCCCCACATTTCAATGCCATCAAAAACCAAGCAAAATGGAAATGCTAAGATATTCTTTACTTGCTCCCTACTCCAAACATAACACTCATTAACCATTGATTAGACTAGATTTATGCAACCCTGCTTTGAATATGATTGATCACAAGCCAATCTAACACCCTGAATTTCAACACAAACTTGACATCCTAACAGCCTGACACCAGTAAGTAAAATTGTTAAAACCCGCCTCTGAAACCTCTTCCTGCAAAGCTAGCAGTGCATCCTATGTGTCCACAAGGAAAACTCGGCATGAACATTGACACAAGGTTTATGCATTTCCCCAACCTCAAACTCAGTGCAACTTCATAGAGAATCTTCTAAGCTTGGTATCCTTCAAGTAAATATATTGCATTTGTTATGGGAACCCTTGCATTAAAGGGTAAGCCATCCTAACTTGCTCCTATTTAAAAAATAATTATATAATATAGTATACTTAATTTTAGCTATTTTTATCAGAAAAAAAATCAAAAATAATTGTAGGTGAGTAGAATAACTACCATACACTGACTTCCCATGTTTTTGGTCATTTTATTATAAGGTGTGGATGTCTCATGTCTTGGGGAGCTATTGTAATAGTCATAGTTTGCATAATTGGACTCAACTCAGACTTGGCAGATCCCAAATTTTTGACTCAGCAACTTAAAAAAATATTTAAATTACTTTTAAAAACATAAATTTCATGCAAAATACAGTTAGAAAATCTATCAAATGAGTCATAAAATGTTGAGGAAGTGTTTTCTATTAGATTGAAATGGGTTTGACCCGCAAACTGCAATGTAGGGTTCAACCTTGCGAACCTTCACGTTCTTTTTCCTCTGACTGCAACTTGTTCCCTGCACTGTGCAATCTTCATGCCCTTTCCACAACACCCTGCAACCTCTTCACAACTGTCATGATCTTTTGCCCGTGTCTTGTATTGACCCAAAATTTTCTTTGGAGGTTGATGCTTCTTTCTGTCTGCAACTTGGCTGCAAAGGGCTAGGGCACAACCCCTTGACTTCAAACAAAGATTTTACGACCTCCCATGCCTTGATTCTGCCCTCGCGACCTTCTTTACAACCTTTGTCTAGTCACAAGTTGTACAAAGCTCACATCCAGACAGTGTCAACTGCTGTTCACAATTCCTCTTGACCGTAGTTCGACTATACAGGTGCAGTTTCAGTGAGTGGCAAATTCCAACTCGAGTTACTCCTTTCATGATTTCATCCAGGAGTACTCGGAGGGTAATAGTAGCCCAATGGATATAATTTGCTTTGTTGGTCATGTATAGTAACAGATGATCATAATTAAGAAATCACTAAAACCAATAAATAGACAAAATCAAAATAAATTTTGATTTCTTCTCTATGTTGCAAAATCATCCATTCTCTCACGTGCACTTCTCCATAAGTAAATGGAAAGCACATAACAACAGCATTGTCTATGCATCAATCTTTGTTTTCTTTTTTCTCTTTCAGGAGAATCATGCTATTATTTTCCCTTCTAGATCTCAAATCCATGGATGATTTACAGAAATACATAGATAACTCATATTAAAATACCTTAAACTGCATTAAAAGTTGGATAATTAGATCTCTCAAGATGTTAAGACAATTATATCCTTTCATGCTACTTTGGATGGTAACATAAATATGAATATCATAATTTAACATAAGTATGAATATCATAATTTTTCTTTGCAAATACAAAAGGAGAAAACATAAATAATGTATATTGCATAGACCAATTCACAGATTGATTGACTTCAACTTTTCTAAACTAAAAATCCTAGACAGCCACATTACAAAGTGGAGACTGCTGAAATGAGATATATAAAATCTCCCTTCTTACAACTGACCTATAATAGACCTCTCACAGCTGGATCACACAATTGTCAGTTATGATAGTGTTGAGCACAACTACAATATAATACTCGCATTTGAGCAAATCATGACCATGTTGGCCAATGATGTCAACCACTCCTAGATCAACATTTTATTTGAGTGTGGCTCATCCATAACAGAGCACTGACCAAACACTCCTTGCTAATAGCTTACTCATATCCAATTCATCCATCACCAATGCTATGATATAGGTGGCCTCAACAACAGCTGTTTTTTTATACTGTCTTTTGAAGCACCATTTTTTTTAATCAATTTATTCACAAGACATACCACAGCAAGCTTTGCCCCAAAAGAAGAATGGCCTTTTGTGAGGAAGACTGTTCCACCCAATAGCAGTAATCCCTTCGCTAGAAATTTCATGTTAGAATGAGAAAATGAATTTCTCTTCTCCTGAATCCCTTTCTTATTTGTAACACTGGATCCAATACTCGATGCTACTATTGGATTCCTATCATTGTTTGGAATCTCCTCAATCCCACTTGGCAACTGTCCATACAAATACTAGATTGAGATCAGTTCACAAATAAATACAATTTTGACAAAAATATAATGATGTAACTAACAAATTACATATTTTAACAAACTAGTTATCCTGGTAATTTGAAGGTGTACACTTCTTCATCCCAGATAACTAACAAGCTGCAGACTATATAAACAAAAGTGAACTAACAGACACTGCACAAATAACACCAATTCTGATCTATCCATCTGCTGAACATGAGACATAAGGTATGAAGATAAACTTGCTTTGTAACAACTTGTCACAAGTTAAACAGCTTTGCATTTTCGTAGAATGACTTATGTGAATTCATAAAGGATCAAAACCAATAAGAACCAGATTGTGATGAACATAGATTAGAGAAAAACAATGTTTACAAAACCAAAAACTACAAGTTGATATATTCCCCTGCCTTCAAATTGGCTGTTTAATATCCACAGATTCTCAAATTCAAGTTGCTTTGCCAGATGAGGCACAACATGATCATTGCATCTGGCTCCATGTGGTCCTTCATAAAAACCATGTAATAATCTTAAGCTCCTTTTTTAAATCAGTTTAACCATGTGAAGCTAATATAAATAGAGAAATTATTAGTATTACCATACTGCACTTCAGAAAATTCAAAAAAACATCCTTTGCACAGACAACTGTACTTGTTCTATAATTTATAATTTATGGGACAGCTAAGTAGACCTGGTCCTTTTCACAGATGGATCACACTCATTAAAAAAGAATAACATAATCTTTCATAGAAAGGCAAACTCTGCAATAGTTTCCATAAAACACATTTTCTACGTAAATGATAGTTGGCACTTGCCTTCTGCATCAAAGTGACAGCATTTGGTCTTTTACTGTACTGAGATTTGACTCTTTTTGCATATTTCCGCAAATTTGTGTCCATCTTGCATACATAGCTCCAGATGCCTTTTGAGAAGAATAGTTTTGCCATCTCCCGCTTCAACCCAGCATCTTCCTGATGCACCACTTTAATTTCACAGGCATCTCTACCGTGAACTGTATCAAAAAACCAACAGAAGAAATAAATTATGATACTCTAACCAGAAGAGTTAAGGACAGGGGAAAAGAAATTCTCAGGTCAGAGATGTGAAGACAAAGATTTGATTCTTCATGTTTCTGACCTTTCCTGATACGCCATCCAGAAAAATAAAATTCAACACGTTTGTACTTTCTTTGTTGAGGTGCAAGTTGATGTTCACAGGCCTACCAAATAGCCAAATCAGGACCTCAGTGTTTCAGTCCATGCAAATACCCTGGATGCAAGAAAATTATAAAGAATTTATTAATCATTATGCTACCTTAATTAGACAATAGAAGCTCTTCTCCTTTCCTTCCCAAACACACCAAGCTAGAACATATTCTCGTGGTGTAAGAAATGGAAACTTCTTGATTATGCGACCAATTTCTATTCCATTTCCTTGGTTGATTTCCAATTGTTCATGTTCAATAACAGTTTTATCCCATTCTTTCCGATATTCATCATCCATATAGAAATCTCTTAATAACTCTGTAGTGCAATTCTCAAAAATAGTTGTACTGATATATTTTGTAGAGCTGCCATCCTGTCCTCAAAAAAAAAAATCAATTCATTATATGGAACAGGAAGGTATGCTGTTTTAAACATTACAGAAAAACGTCAAGAAATAAACCTTTGGTTCACAGCATTTTGCACTATATGAGAAATTATCATTTTTTTTTTCTATTATAGTTTCCCATCGATCCTCAAGAACAAACTTTTCTTCCAACTCATTCACAAGCATTTGTAGGTGCACCTCTGAAAACTCTTCAAAGATCCTGTACAAATGATGCATAACATAAGGAATCAGATTACTTCATTTAAGCATTTATAACATAAAATAGTCAAGTCACGACACCAACTCAAATATATATGTTCCTAATTTTCCTGAAGTTTAATCTGACATGTGAACATAGAGAAATTCTAAATACAACAAAAAATTCTAAATACTACTCCAAAATAGCAAACCAGGTTCAGAACACACTGGCAAAAAAATCTAGTAATAAGTAAAAACTAAAGGCACCTGGCATACCCTTCAAAAGTATGGATGAAGGTAAACAGTCACCTAGAGACATTGGAGTACAGGTTCTGGTAATGGGTCAGAGATGCCATTCAAATCAGGGTACATGACCAAATGAATAAGGGTGCAGCTATATTAAATATAAATAGTCACCCAAAGATATGGGTATGGGAACAGGGACACAATCACTGTCCCTATACTGGATTTTCCTGGTGACTGAAAAAAAAAAGTTAAGTGCACTGATACTTGCCTAACTTATCATCTAACCTAATGAGTCCCACATCTACAGAAAAGGCATTGCACTTGAAATATGTGGATGGTCAACAGGAAAAAGAATATAATATATAAAACCAGTCAGCATGCAGAACACAATGCAACATGCAATATTATTCCAAGCCTGAGCTGTGCTACTTTCACATATAAAACACTCAAGTCCTAAGGAGTTTCCTTCTCTTGGTGTAACAATTGCTCTTGTACAAACAATGAAGATATACACCCCATGACAAGCAAGTTTTCTGAAATCTCCTGAAATGCGCCAGTCTGCATTAATTCACAATCACTATCTGCATCTGGCATGATGGATGCCAGACTGTAAAACTAGCCATGCCTAAAAATACAAGCAGATGGACAGGCTTTAGTAGACTTTGTGTGGAAACACCTAATGATCTTACCTATAATAAAAGCCATTTTACTTAATATGCACAGATTAATCTGGCAAAAGGTTAAGTCTGTCTGTTCCTTTATGTATAAACCATGCATGTCCTAATAGGTTCCTCCTCTCAGCTCTTGCTCTTGTACAATCCATGAACCTATATATTCATAACTAAGTTTCCTCTAATCTCCTGAATTGCACCAGACCATGAATTAATGATCATCGTCGGCAAAGATATATAAACATCTATCAGAAGAAAAACAACTAGTTTATTGGAGGCATTGCTGTTGACATTTTTAACACTAGTATGACATGCTCCAGCCACTTGAGTTATAGAGCAGTTTATTAATGTTCCTCCTGAATGGTTAAGAACAGTAATGTTTGCATGAACTTTCCTAAGTCCATCGGAAATTTTTGTATGCACCATCTTTATGGCTATATCATTCCTACTTTCGTACAACTGAAGAGAACCCATATTCCTGAGGATAAAATTCTATAGAACACGGATCAATATATGTAACCATCAATGATGATGACCATCAGTCAAGGAATAAGCCGGCATCTAAGTTTTTTTATTTTTGTAGAATTTTACTTGTGTGTATTTAAATCATTTCTTTTATTACCTTTCTCTCATGCATGTTGGTATTAATCACAAGGCAACCAGACCCAAAAAGCACGCAAGCTCTCTAAGTGATGTTTTTCTTTCTTTCTTTCTTTAATTTATTTAAATATCGGGGATCATTTACGGGGCCCCATCCCGCCAAAAAAAGCATACATACTAAAACAAGAATCTAAAACCCATGCAAAGGTGACAGGTACATAAAGGAAAAGCACAACCTAACCATACCGATCCATCATTTTTTCTTATGAGACCTTAGGACCAATGTCCTTTCACAGGTTTAGTCTGCAATTTCTTAGATACCACTTCAACCCAACCAATATTATCATCCTCCTCAAATTCTGAAGAAGCTGGAGATGCATAAAGAGACTGATTAATCTGATCTAGAAGCAATTCACCTAGACCCCATTCTTTCGCATAAGTCAGCCCAGTTTGCCGAGAAGTCCTACCTACTTTAAACGACCCTCTGAGTATATTAGATAACAACATATTCACCAATGACTTTTTGCGAAAAGATGAGTTAGAGAGAGCAGGGAACACAGTTCTGATATTATCTCCCACACCAATATCCAACTGGACTATGTCATGCAGCATTGCAGCTTATATTTAGACATGGACAAGCCAGCCTCTACATTTAAAATCACATCAACAGCCTGCTGCCCCACAGAGGGATTCTGTGAATCATATTTAGAAGGTGGTTTCACTGAATAAAGCTCCACCTGATTTTGAACATTAGAGTCATGACCTAAGGAGTTTTTCAAAATTAGGAGAGACACGAACCAAATCACCCAAAGATTTTGGTTCAGACTGGTTAACTGATAAATACGGTATACCCTATACATGCTCCTTTCCACCAAGTTGAACTCTTAGAAGGAGAAGATTCAACAGCATTACAAGTCGCCGCTATATGACCCACCTGAAAGCATTTATAGCAACAAAATGGAACATTTTCATAGTCTAAGATTTGCTTCCAATCTTATTATCCACCTGCAACCAAACCTCATCTAGCAATCCTTTCAATATATCTATTTCCACTTGAATTCAAGCCACCATAACACTATGAGACCAACCACCACAGGGTCAATGGAAATGAAATGACCCAAAGCATTCCCAATACTTTGAAAGCATGAATCAACCGAGAACTACAATGGAAGACAGGCAACCAAACCCAGATAGGCATAACTAAAAATCTCTCTGTAGTTGGGTTAAAATCCGGATACCAAGGCTTTATAAGCAGCACATGGCTATCCCAAAACCATGGTCCCTGGCGTAATATGAAATTCCCATCTTCCACATATTTACATAATAAAACAAAGAAAACTTGGCTACTTGGATAAATTTCAATCACTCCTTTAAGATGCAAATTCCAACTATTTGAAATCCAAGCATGCAAATTAACTAGACTTGGTCATAAAGAGTTGAACTTATAAATCAGAGCTTGCTTGGAGTACCTAATGTGATAACTGGATGCTACCCAGAACAAGGAATTATGTCCATCTTCCTTCTAGCTTATTGCCTGCAACTTTCACCACATACAGTGTATTACCATCACCTTGACTACAAGAATAGGAGAGCGTTGAGATAGGGAAATCCTTGACAAATCCCCCCGCTCACTGGAGGCTTGTGCAGATCCAAAGGAAACATGTCTTTTAACATTCTCCTCTATATCACCTTGAGGCAACCATGAATCTTTAGGCAAATCCACAACATTTTTAGATGGGGTAACAAGGGCAATAGGCCTGACCAACGCAGGAAACAAGAGGTCCAAAGCCATAGAATCCAAGACCCTTTTGCCTTTTAAAATTTCTGGAATCACATCATTTATCACAAGCTCCAGATTGGTCTGAGAATCTACAGTACAATCATCCACCTTAGGGTTTCCAAATAGCTGAGCAGGAAGCGCCATTCAAAAAATTCTCAAAAAAGAGAAAGAAAGAAAACAAAAACTTGCAAGGATATGCTTGTTGTTAGTATAATAGAAAAATTGGAAAATCCTCTCTAAGCAATGTTAATACAAGGAAGACGTGGACATGTCAACTTGGGAACTTTCCACCAATCCTGTTCCAAACAAGCAAAACTTTTAATGTGTTTAATGTCATATAGGCCTCCCATGTCTTGTAATTATTATCAATGTGGGTTAATGACAACCCAATAAATTTTATTTTGATCAGCAATGGTAATTTTCATGGTCAATTTTTATAAAAAAATTTAAATTTATGGGATTTTTTAACCGTTTATATGTCAATAACTTTTAATGTGTGTAATGTTGTATAAGCCTCCCTTGTCTTGTAATTATTATCAATGTGGGTTTAATGATAACCCAATAACTTTTATTTTGATCAGCAATGGTAGCTTCCATGGTCAATTTTTATAAAAAACTTAAAATTTATGGGTTTTTTTATGCGTTCATATTCAAATTGTCTATAATTTTAGTTACATGTAACGCAATATAAGCCACCCATGTCTCCAATTATTATTAATGTAGGATAATCACACCCCAATACTAATTATTTTGTTCAGTAATAGGAGCTTCCACAGTCAGTTTTAATTCGGGTTTTTAGTTTTTTGGGGGATTTTTACCTGTGTATATTTAAATTTGTCTCTAAGATGACCAATTTCCGTGGATAGTCATTTCTTTAATGACATTTATCTCATGTATGTTTTCTGATGTCTAATGCCAATCTCCTATCTTCTAAAATACTAACAAGAGTTGCAACCATCCCAAACTTATGTTCTATTCTTAGTTCTTACCAAGAGGTTATAGCTGACTGCCATCTGGCCTACTGTTGGTTACTTGATCAATGATAATCCTAAACAACTGCTGGCTAGTGGAGTCACCCCATCCATCATCAGTGGCACAAAACAACTGACTGTTGATTGATCCATCAGCTGCAACTTGAACAGTTGTGACACTCAATGGCTGACACCTGACTGGCAATGCATTACTCTCTTTACTGTTGGTTAATGGTTATAGTAGCAGCACCAAATTTATTAATTTTAGCATTTAAATTGGCTTCATCTGCCATTTTCCATTTTCCTTCATCCATCCTTCAATTGACTACTGAATGCAGCCAAAGCATCTTGAGATATGCCAATTTCTACCACAATTGCAGTCTTATTTTATGTTTTGGATAATGGTTGCCATCATGATCTCTAGGGGCACACCACTTACATAGCTTATGAGCAGCATTCTTTGTACCTACCCACACAAAGTAAACCCCATTCTTGGTTATAAAGGAACTTAAGAATGAGAAGCTGGAGGAAGCCATGAAGGATCCTAGGAATTAGAGAAACACTTGTTCAAAATTTACAGTATTCTCTGCACAAATAAAAACTAAAGGTAGTTTTCATCAGTGTTCCCAGGTGTCCAGGTGATGTCCCAAATGTCACAGGGATTCAGGGACTTGCAGAGCACATCCTCTTTTATCAAGACTGGACAGACTGCTATGCTCGGTGCATACAAATTTTACAAAAAGGTAACTTTTTAAAGAAAAAATGCTAGAAAGCCCTAAAAAGCTAAACGGGAGAGGATTGTCATTGCAAATTCGGCACATTGTATTCACTTTTTGAAATTTCAGCGGCTTTCAGTTTGTTTAATTTATTTTAATAACCACCCCCTCGCCATCCCTAAAATTCAGGAAAAAAATTTGCCATCACCAAAACCACTTCTCCAAATCTCCACGCCTCAGAAACTCAAACAAACACTAACTTTTATATGTCACACCTAAGCCAGACACCAATTTGGAGTATGAGATACCTCTTATACGAGTCCATAAGGGGATTTGTTTTTTCATGTGCCTTATATTATTAAAATATTGTATACTTGAGTTTCAACTCCATGACCAAGCTTGGAACTAAATCCAACCTGACCAATAAAGAATATTTTGTTAATAACAAATGGCCAATGGTACAATAAAGACTACTGATGCAGGGCCCAAGGGTTATGATCCAGGTGGACAACTTACCAAATGAGAATCCAAATCATAGTTACAAGACTCTAACTCGGCAAGCTGATTATTTACTCAAACTCGACTAAGACTTGGCAAATTGAAAAAAACATGAAATGTAGATTTTTAAGGATTTAAAGCTTGTATCATGTACCCCTCAATAAATAAACTTAGAAGACACAATAAACTAATCAAATAGAAGCTACTTTGATCACATACCCACGTATACATCAACTACATGACTATAAAAGTGGATTTTAGCTGAAAGAAACAATGTTTTTCAATATATAAATATTGTGAAGTGTATACAAAACTCATGGATTATGGAATCCATGGCATCAAATAAATATCAAAACTAAAAGTATAACTAAGGCCAGAAGAGCCTGCATCATTCATCCCAACATCCATAGTTGCACGACAAGTCCTGAGCAGACATCTAAGATAGGTCCTCAATGATGATGCAGCCATGATATCTACTTGTGTATCAATGACACCAACATCCGAGGGGTCTACTCGGGCTCTATCATCCTCCTCTGTCATGACTACTACCTCTACCTCTAGATCCATTTGATCAACTCATGCAAGGTCGTCCTTGTTGAAGACGGGATCCTCAACCTCGGTGATCCAATCTGATTGTGAATCAACCTCCTTTAGTGTAATGGGAGATAGTTCAATGTCAAGGATTTGCTTGTGACATAGGTGAAGGTTGTAATGAACATAAACAAGATCATTCAACCTTTGCACCGACAACATGTTGTGCCTCTTGGAGTGTATGTGCTCAAATATACTCCAATTGTGCTTGCATCATGAAGCACTACATGGTTGGCTCAAGACACAAATTGCAATCCCCTAAAGATTTGACATCTTTGCACTAAACCTTTCCCACCATGCATCTAAAATGAGGGGGAAAAAAAAAACTCAATCTCATTGTTCAACTTTGAGTTTCAACATTAACATAAAAGAAGGAAAAGTTCTAAACTTAAACTACATCCTATAGAATTTTATGTGACTGCAATGTCGTCTGAGTTGCCTTGCATGTATCTCATGCAAATAGGTCTCCTTGCACAAGTTTGTAGATCTCAATCTCAGAGATGATCTTCACTCCAAGCTAAGGATCAAGCCCCATCTGCTATATTGACTATGTAGAGCCTACTCAAAACTTCTTCATCCACCTTGAAATTTCAGAGGAATTGGAATGTCATATTCAAGAAATAGGCAACTGCACGTAAGGGCTTGTGAAGCTAATGGTGCCATCATCAATTAATAATGTCCCATATGGGACAATATTTATCAACCCCACTATAGATGGATCTAATGGATTCTTTCGCCCTATCCATGTTGTCATATCTATAGCCCATTGCAGGCTTCTCCCCATCAACAACTTGAAGGAGAACAACTAAAGGCTCTGTGAACTCCAATTATTATTAAACATTAACATAAATAAATATGAACAAAAATGGAATGGAAATATGAACTTACATCTACGATCTCCTTCACTGGAAGCTAGAAGTTGTGCTCATTGAAAACCTAGTCAACCATGTCAACCCTTGCATTGATTTTAGTATACGAAGATGTAGACCACTCCTCACTAACAAACATGTGCCTCAAGGTACCCTTTGACTAAAGCAAAGATTGCTATGCGATAAAGTTGTTGCAAAGCGAGTTATTACAAGACAAGCCAACTCCTCCTTGCATGTGTATTTCCTCATTATGTTGAGGACCCAAGCATGGTTGTATATGTATTTGCAAATGTTTTTACCATGCTCCACATGCTTTAATCTATGGGATTTTGCCAAAATCCTATAATACGAGGTCAAGGCAATGAGCAACCCAAGGAGTCCAAAAATAAAGATGGGTGCCTATTCATGAGAAGTTTACCTACAACAACATAATCTGTAACTATCTTCACAACATTCTCCTCACCCACCTCAACAAAGACTTCCTTGAAAACCTCACAAAAGAATTTAGCATTTTGTCTTTCTTAGACATCAATTGATTTCAGGAAAATTGTGCCACCTAAGGAAGAAACAATGAAATTTAAAATGCTAATGTTAATCACTAAAGTAGAAGTTAGAAATCTTGATCACTAAATCAATGGATTTAAAGAAGTACAACCACCTGAGGAAGAAATAAGGAAATTCAGCAATGTCCTATTCCTCCTCTCTGTCCAACCATCAAACATGATTATGCAACCCTTCCTCCTTAATATCTCAATCTGCTACTCAATTTGGGCCTTCACATCGGCCACCTTTAGAGTCAAAATGAAGACCTTTTATCTCCTCATCATTAGGGGCTTTGAACCCCACCCCACAAACAACAATGGCATCTACCATATTTTGTCGATAAGGAGACCTTAAAACAAATAAAATAAGTATTATAAAATTTAGAATTTAAATTCTACAGAACCTTAAATTTAAATGTTCACGAGACAAAGAAATCAAACAATATATTTTAAAACAAAAAATATTAATTAATAACTTGGCTATGTGAAATGGAATGGAACAATAAAATCAGAAGTCTCCAATTGCACTCCTTGTTGCATCATGCATGTCCTTGTTCCAACCCACGCTCTCAAGTGATGGTTGGGAACCTTGAGTAGTGCATGGTACAATATATGAATATAATCTAGATCCACGAACTCTAGGTCAACATAGTACTGTCACTACCACTAGCACTAGTGTTCAAAGATCCAAGAAATGGAAGAATCGAAGAAGAGTCTCCATGAATGGTTGTCATCTCTTCTCTTTGCCTCTTGTTTAGTTCCTTTTGTTGGTCAAAGGTTTCTAGTTGGCTTTGTATGTTACATCCCCTTCTTCTGAACAATGAAACGTTGGTTATGTTGTAGTTGTGTATAACTGCTTTCATGTGAATATGAAATTTATTCGTTGGATAATGTGTATAATTATGTGAGAATGATTTTCTTTTATATGCGAATATTTTTCAATTATATGTGAGAATGGATGTATGGATATAATATATATTAATGTTCGTATCAAGGAAATGATTTAACCTCCATTAATTGTCGAAGTGGTTGCAAGATAAATCAAATGACAAAGAAAAAGGGATATCAACAGGGAGAGTGTGATTACAGGAATCGAAAAACAATAATAATGTCTTAGCCTAAGTCTTCGTAGCCTTGGCCAAGGCACATGCATATAAGTATAAATATATTTCTAGTTGGTGAGAATTATTTTTCCTTATGTCTATTAAATAAAATATAAATTGTGTCTTACCTTTTGAGGAGCACTTGGTAGTGTGCGAGCTGGAGTTTTGTTTTGTAACTCCCACTCTGCCGCACGCAAGAAGGAAACGCTCCTCCTTGCATGCGGACAGGGTAGGAGGAGCGCGCATATAATTATTGGCGTTCATTCTTTCTTGTTCATTCATTCTTTTTACTCAATCTTGGATAGAAAATAGCATTCACAAGAATTGTAAGCTATGCATTGATCAGTATTTTTGCATTCCGCTGAGGTGCTTCGTCTCTACAATACTGAAACCTGAATCACATATTCTAGAGCATTGTTTTGCATTCTTCGAAAGTATTTTCTACGTAGCATTTCAGTAATCCGAATCATACATTCCTTGGCGTATCAACTGCGTACTTGCTAACTCTGTCAAGTTATTATCATCAAAGCGGCCGCAAGAACAAATTGGCAATCCAGTCTTGTCTTGCTTGGCACTTCCTTCAGTTTTCAATTAGTAAAAGAATCGTCCAAGCAAGACCATAGTTCCTTCATCATATTATTTGTCATGCAATAAAAATACATCATTGGGATAGCTGTAGTTATCAAATCATTCTATCTTTTTGTAATCTTTGTTCTGTGATTCATGATCGGTCTTCTGAGTCAGTATATGTTGTTCATCTATCAAGTCTTTCGAATCTGCAGAAGTATTGTCCTTCCTTACACCTTATATATATATATATATATATATATATATATATATATATATATATATATATATAACAATTATATCTGCTCATATATTTATAGTTTCCTTGAGATATATGACTTCGGTCACTAAGTACGAAAAGACATTTTTCTGTCTATATGTTTTTATGCTGCATCTCTTGTGAATCTATAAGTATGTCAAGTGGATCATACATGATTTTCTTTCAAACCTGCAACCAAAAAGAAACATATGAAATAATGTCAATGTCGAGCAAGGGTGAATGCTGACAACACAGTATTAGAAATCCTTGGCCAAAGTTACGATGCAATATAGGCATCTGTCAGCTATCAAGTACCAGATATACCACTGGTCAGTGATTTTTCCAATTAGGAGGTACCTATAGGGAAAAAATCGATCAGGAGGTATAGGTTCTTAACACCAGGCTCAGAGGCAATATTGATGTTATTAGATTCCTCGTTAATCACCCTTGTGAAGGGTCGGGTTTCTTCAGTTGAAGAAGCACGGGAGACCAGTTGGTCTTGGTTGGGTGGATAAAACCCTTGTTGATATTTCTTTTTCCAAAATCCAGAGGAGGATCTGCAAACAAATCAGCAAGAAGCTATTCAAGTTGTATTTTTCTTAATCTCTCTTCTTTAATATTTGAATTTCATTAAAGGAAATTAGTTAATTTATTTTGATTATATGTATTCTGTTAGAAAGATTATTTCAGCTGAAAATGAAAGTGAGTTGTAATATCTGAATTTTATTTCATTCGATACTATAATAGTTAGTTATTCTTTCTGCTGAAATTCTGTTAAATGTAAGTTATAATCTGTTAAATATGAGTGGGTGTTACATATGGTATCAGAGCTACCAGGTTCCACACTGAACCTTGGGGCTCATCATGCTTGGAACATTGAAAACAATTATTGATGTTTCTTCAAGATGGTATTGATAAGAAAAACACCCCGAAAAAAGATTTGTGACCCTGTATCTATTCGACTATGGAAAATCAGACTTCGTTATGATTATTCAAGTTGTTCTCCTCCAACAGATTCGGAAACGATAGCCGAAGCTCTGAAAAGACTTCGGAAGGAGAGAAGAGAATGGAGAATCTCTGCAAAAGAGAAAGTGAAGTACGCCATAATTGCAGACATAAACAAGACCAAATTTAAAGACCACACTAAACCAGAAACATCTGAAGGAGATCGAGTTCCGACTCCTGGATATAGATTTATCCCATTTTCAGAATTTAGTGATCAGGAGGAACCTATCACTGATAACGAAGAGGATTCAGAAAACTAATCACAGAAAGTGATGACCATTTTGTATTGAATTGAAATAAATCTACCACAGGGAGTGATGGAAATTTTGTATTATGCAATAAATCTATCACAGGAAGTGGTAGGAATTTTGTAATTATTAATGAATCTATCACAGGGAGTGATAGTCTTTTCTTCAAATAAACTAAAATTTTTGTGACCTATTTGTATTTGACTTGAGTTTAAAAATAATTTTATGCAAAAAGGAAGACTCCTTAATTCATTGTGAAAACTACTAAATGACAACAAATAATAACCAAAAACCAATTAAAACTCTTAATTTCTTCAGGAACTTCATTGGAATGGAAAATTCCGGAAATGAGTTCAGAGAAGATCAGGACAATAGCTCCATGGATAAACTTGATCAGATATTGAGCGACTCAGGCTAGATTAGCCCACCTAGAGAAAAAAGTAGAAGGGCAATCTGAAGCTAGAGATGAGAGGTCTGAAAATCAAAGTAACCAGCATGAAGATGACTCAAAAACATTAAGTATAGGATACAAGAGAAGTAGATTGGCCGATGAGATAGCCAAAGATATGAAAAAGATAATACCTCCTAAGTTCAAAGGCTCTACTTCGGGAGATGCCACAGAGGCATGGCTGACGAAAATGGAAAAGTATTTTGAGCTTCGAGATTATTCTGATAACTCTAAAGCAGCATGGGCAGCCTACCAGTTGGCAGGAGAAGCTGCCACATGGTGGGAAAACAAAAGGGCTGAAATGGGATTGGCAATGGCTGATGTGTCATGGGATCAATTTGTGAGGATTTTCCGCCAAAGATGGCTTCCACAGTTATTTTATGATCAAAAACTGTTAGATTTTAAAAACCTTAGGCAGGGACCCATAACTGTCAATGAGTACTGGGGGAAATATACCCGTACCAACAGGATGAAAACTTTCGAGTACGAAAGTTCATAATTGGGTTAAATAATCGTGTTGGAGGACCAGTAGATGTTTTGGCGCCTCGAACTATGGATGAGGCTTACGAGAAAGCTGTTCGGCAAAACAGAGATTGAAGAAAGCTGATTCCTTCAGGGACAGGAAGCATAACAAGGGTAAGTGGGAACAGTCACAACAAAATTTCAAAAAGAAGGGGTACAAGAATAACCAGTTAAAAAAAAATAATAATTACAACCCTTGAAAGGATGAAAACCACACTAGTAAAAGTACTGAAAAGAAGGGACCTTCGCTGAAAAATACCCTTATCTTCGAGAATATCAAGATGTATTTCCCGAGGAACTACCTGGGTTACCACCTATAAGAATATTTGATTTTGCCATTGATCTAGTACCAAGCGCCAAACTTGTTTCAAAAGTACCTTACCGTATAACCACCTTAGAGCTGGTGGAGCTAAAGGCACAATTACAGGAATTACTTGATAAGGGTTTGATACGACCGAGTGTTTCACCATGGGGTGCCCCAGAGATTTTTGTTAAAAATAAGGATGGGATAATGTATAGATTACCGAATGTTAAATAAGCTCACCATCAAGAACAAATATCCCTTACCTCGAATAGATGATCTGTTTGATCAAATGAAAGGGGCTGCAGTATTCTCAAAAATAGATTTGAGGTCAAGATATCATCAGCTCAAGTTAAAAGAGGAAGACATTCATAAGACGGCATTCAGAACTAGATATGGACACTATGAGTTCACAGTTCTACCATTTGGGCTCACCAATGCCCTAGCCGCGTTCATGAATTTAATGAACAGTGTTTTTAGAGATTGCCTGGATAAGTTTGTATTGGTATTCTTAGTTGACATTCTTATCTACTCCAAAATGAGGAAGAGCACCTTCAACACCTTCAAATAGTTCTTCAACGGTTAAGGGAGCATAAACTATATGGAAAATTGTCAAAATGTACTTTCTTCCAGAAAGAGATACAGTATTTTGGGCATATAATATCAGCTAAGGGAATTGCAGTGGATCCTGCTAAGATAAAAGCTATAGTGGATTGGCCAGTACCGAAGAATGTTCCTGAGGTTAGAAGTTTCATGGGATTAGCTGGGTACTACAAAAGGTTTGTCAGAGATTTTTCTAGAATTGCTCATTTCATTACCTCTCTTCAAAGAAAAGGAAAAAGATTCGAATGGACTGAAAAATGTCAAGAGGCGTTTAACCTCTTAAAGGAAAAATTAACAGCTGCCCCAATATTGATAGTACCAGATCCTAATGGCCGTTTTGTAGTTATAACAGATGCGTCAGGAGATGGATTAGGCAGAGTGTTAATGCAAGAAGGAAAGGTAGTGGCTTATGAATCTCGAAAATTGAAACAATATGAGCAAAATTATGCACCCCATGATCTAGAGTTAGCAGCTATTGTTCATACCCTACAAATGTGGCGACATTATTTATTAAGAAAAACTTTTGAACTTAAGTCAGATCATCAAGTTGAAGTATATATTTACTCAACCCAATCTAAATGCTCGCCAGAGAAGATGGATGGAGCTAATCGCAGATTATGATTTTGAGATCAGTTACATTAAGGGCAAGGAAAACAGGGTAGCTGATGCATTGAGTCGATGGAAGCATATAACAACAATGGTGTCAATCAACACTGATTTTAGAACACAAGTGATTCAAAAATTAAATGAAGATGAATATTATTTGCAAGTTCGAGAAGCTCTTTAGTCAAATCCACAGGAGCCTAAATATGAAGGTTTCCACATTGAAGCAGATGGGCTTTTGAGATTTAAAGGTAGGATGTATATTCCAAAATCTTCTGAGTTAAGGAAAACAATATGGAAAGAAGTACACACCGCACCATATTCAGGACACCCGGGAGTAACCAAGATGATGGTCGACGTCAAACCATTATATTTTTGGAAAGTAATGAAAAAGGATGCAGCAAGATTTGTGGCAGGATGTTTCGACTGTCAGAAGGTCAAGATAGAGCATCAGCATCCAGCAGGATTACTTCAACCTCATAGCGTACCTAATTGGAAATGGCAAATTATTAGCATGGATTTTGTACAAGGTTTACCTTTGACTAAGAACAGGTATAATGCCATACTAGTGGTAGTGGACAAACTCACCAAAGTAGCACATTTCATACCAAGGAATTTGACAGATGGGGCACCAATGATTGCACAAAAGTTTGTACAGGAAATTTTTCGTCTCCATGGAATACTAGAAAATATCATATCAGATAGAGATGCCAGGATGACATCCAAATTTTGGCAAACCCTATTTTCAGCCTTGGGGACTCAGTTAAATATTAGTACAGCTTATCACCCTAAGACAGATGATCAGACGGAAAGGGTAAATCAAATTTTAGAAGATCTACTTAGAATGTACTGTATGGATCAGCAATACAGGTGGGAGGAATATCTACCCTTGGTAGAATTTGCTTATAACAACTCATCAGTCAGCAATAAAAATGGCACCTTTTGAAGCCCTGTATGGCAAGAAATGTAGAACCCCTATAAGTTGGAACAGGTGGGAAGATAGGATCATTCTAGGACCTGAAATGCTTCAAGAAATGGAAGAGCAGGTAAGAATAATCAGGTAGAGATTGAAAGAAGCCAATGACTGGCAAAAGAGTTATGCCGATGCAAAATGTATTCCCAGACAGTTTGTAGTAGGAGAAAAAGTTCTTTTGTGGGTAAAACCATAGAAAAGCTCTATAAAATTTGGGAAAGCCTCCAAGTTAGCCCCAAGATACGTGGGACCTTTTGAAGTTCTAGAAATTATCAATCCTGTGGCATACAGAATTGCTCTACCCTCGACTCTCGCCAGAATTCACAATGTATTTCATGTTTCCTATCTCAAGAAATATTATGCAGACTTGGAACATATGATTGATTGGAAATCATTGCAGGTACGGGACCCTGGGGTGATCACAATAGAGCCACTCCGAGTACTCGAGATACATAAGCTGCACTTACGTAATCGCGAGGTGGTGCAATGTAAGGTCTAGTGGGACCAATAATTCGAAGAGAATGCCACCTGGGAAGATTATGATGAGATTCATCAAAAGTTTCCATAATTATTCCCAAACAATTAAGACTTATGTGAGACTATGTTGTTAAATTTTGATATATATATTGATAAATAATCATCGAGGGCGATGATTCTTAAGGGGAAGAATATGTGACATCCCCTTCTTCTGAACAATGAAACGTTGGTTATGTTGTTAGTTGTGTATAACTGCTTTCATGTGAATATGAAATTTATTCGTTAGATAATGTGTATAATTATGTGAATAATTTTCTTTTATATGAGAATATTTTTCAATTATATGTGAGAATGGATGTATGGATATAATATATATTAATGTTCGTATCAAGGAAATGATTTAACCTCCATTAATTGTCGATGGTTGTAGGATAAATCAAATGACAAGGAAAAAGGGATATCAATAGGGAGAGGGTGATTACAGGAATCGAAAAACAATAATAATGTCTAAGCCTAAGTCTTCGTAGCCTTGGCCAAGGCACATGCATATAAGTATAAATATATTTCTAGTTGGTGAGAATTATTTTTCCTTATGTCTATTAAATAAAATATAAATTGTGTCTTACCTTTTAAGGAGCGCTTGGTAGTGTGCGAGCTGGAATCTTGTTTTGTAACTCCCACTCTGTCGCACGCAAGAAGGAAACGCTCCTTCTTGCATGCGGACAAGGTAGGAGGAGCGCGCATATAATTATTGGCGTTCATTCTTTCTTGGTCATTCATTCTTTTTACTCAATATTGGATAGAAAATAGCATTCGCACCATTTCTAAAAGCATTCGCAAGAATTGTAAGCTATGCATTGATCAATATTTTTGCATTCCACTGAAGTGCTTCTTCTCTACAATACTGAAACCTGAATCACATATTCTGGAGCATTGTTTTGCATTCTTCGGAAGTATTTTCTACTCTGCATTTCAATAATCCGAATCATACATTCCTTGGTGTATCAACTGCATACTTTCTAACTCTGTCAAGTTATAATCATCAAAGTGGCCACAAGAACAAATCGGCAGTCCAGTCTTGTCTAGCTCGGCACTTCCTTCAGTTTTCGATCAGTAAAAGAATCATCCAGGCAAGACCATAGTTCCTTCATCATATTATTTGTCATGCAATAGAAATACATCATTGGGATAGCCGTAGTTATCAAATCATTCTATCTTTCTATAATCTTTGTTCTGTGATTCATGATCGGTCTTCTGAATCAGTATATGTTGTTCATCTATCAAGTCTTTCGAATCTGCAGAAGTATTGTCCTTCCTTACACCTTATATATATATATATATATATATATATAACAATTATATCTGCTCATATATTTATAGTTTCCTTGAGATATATGACTTCGGTCACTAAGTACGAAAAGATATTTTTCTGTCTATATGTTTTTATGCTGCATCTCTTGTGAATCTATAAGTATGTCAAGTGGATCATACATGATTTTCTTTCAAACCTACAACCAAAAAGAAACATATGAAATAATGTCAATGCCAAGCAAGGGTGAATGTTGACGACACAATAGTGTCAGATGTATATATTAGAAATCCTTGGCCAAGGTTACGATGCGGTATAGGCATCTCTCAACTATCAAGTACCAGATATACCACTGGTCAGAGTGATCTTTCCAATTAGGAGGTACCTATAAGGAAAAGATCGATCAGGAGGTATAGGTTCTTGACACCAAGCTCAGAGGCAATATTGATGTTATTAGATTCCTCATTAATCACCCTCGTGAAGGGTCGGGTTTCTTCAGTTGAAGAAGCACGGGAGACCAGTTGGTTTTGGTTGGGTGGATAAAACCCTTGTTGATATTCCTTTTTCCAAAATCCAGAGGAGGATCTGCAAACAAATCAGCAGGAAGCTATTCAAGTTGTACTTTTCTTAATCTCTCTTCCTTCCTTAATATTTCAATTTCATTAAAGGAAGTTAGTTAATTTATTTTGATTATATGTATTATGTTAGAAAGATTATTTCAGTTGAAAATGAAAGTTAGTTGTAATATCTAAATTTTATTTCATTCGATACTATAATAGTTAGTTATTCTAAATGCTGAAATTCTGTTAAATGTAAGTTATAATCTGTTAAATATGAGTGGGTGTTACATTGTACCTCACGCACTACTTCAGGAGGCACAAGTGTGCACACTTTAACATCTTGACATAACATTTATGCGAAGTGATATTTTAATCGGTTAATGCCTCCCCCAAGTCTTGCAATGTTTGCAAACCAACTCCCCTTTCTTTGTCCTTGGGATGGCATGTTTCCAACAAGGGTCCTTTCTAACTAGGGCCAACATTAAATAATCTATAAATGTGAAAAACATTGCAACAACAAATAAATAGAAAATAATGAGCATTTAGAGTTTCGCATTAAATTAAGATTAAAAAATCAGAAAAAGGTACAAACAGTTAGGGTTTGCAGCTAAAAAATAGATTAAAAATTATAAAAATAGCCAAGGTTTGTTCATAAAAAGAGATCAAAAACAGCTAAGGTTTGTTCCATGAATCTCAAATGAAAAAAGTAAACAAATGCCAAAGACAAGTGAAATTTATTTAAAAAATATTCAAAATACAAAAATACCTCTAAAAATTTGCTTCAACTTAATGGTGGGCTGCTCCAAATCAATAGTGGACTCTTCCAAATGCACTGTAGGCTGCTTTAGATGCACTGAGGACTGCTACAAAACTGCCCAAATGGTATTCAATCAATGTTTGTTGCTCAAGTTGTCTACTGGTTTTTGTTTCAATGGCATGTGATTTTAGCTCCAATACTATTTTTTCTCTTCCTTGTGCTTGCAAATGAAATGAACGTGTTTTTAGAGTCTTAGAGGTCATGTTAAAGTATTAGGTTTTACCTTTTTAATTTTTGTCTTTATTTTTCCGATTTTGACATTATAACTGGGCAACCGAGTCTTCTCAGTGGGACTCACCTAGTCCAACAAGTCTGACCCCCAAGTCACTGGGACTCAATTTGCCCTACTCACCTGGGACTTGCTGAGTCTCCACAAGTAACTTTGATCCAAATAAGTTATAGCATGTGCAAAAGCTAATTACAGAATTATGCAAACAAAGATAAAGATATAGAACTAAACAAAGAACATATTTTATTCAACTATTTGTTTCTACATGGCATACCTTTGAGAAAGGTGTATGGTTGTTTATCTTCTACCTATTCACTGTTACTTTCTATCTACTAAGCTACAGATAGGTACATATATAATTTACATAGTTTCATGCCATGTATTGTAATAAAAACTGAATGATATATTCAATGAGATAATTACAATGATAGAGCGAGGCTCTATTTAAAAAGTTTTACAATAAGTTACTAAACAGAGAACGGAAGTTTCACAAAGGAAACTACAGATAAACAAAGCAGAAAAGATAGAAACAAACTAAACTTAGAACAGAAATAGAAACTACCTAATTGACCATTAGGAAACTAAATATTATTTTAATACCCCCCCGTAATGGTCAATGTACTAACTAAACCAAGTTGCCCCAACAAACTGGTCCATGAGCATCTAAAACAAAATATCAGGTAGAAGAGTTGGCCTCAAAGGCGTAGAAAGCAAACTCCTGCTCAGAGTGCTCTGCGACATGGGCTGATGGTGTCAATTCTTCAGGCTTGGACTATGCAACAGCCAAGCGTTTCCGGCAATCCTTTTTCATATGGCCAAACTTATGGTAGTAATTGCACTGGATATTTTTCTTCTTGGAAGGGTCGTGTGATTGACCCTCACTGGATGGCTGAGAGGGCTGATTGTTGCCCTTATTCTGCTGAAGGACTTGGCAATAAATGCCTGTTCTGAGAAAGAGGAACCAACACTACTACCGAACTGTTGTCTCCATCGATCCTGCTGCAAAAGCTTGTTGCACAGTTCTGGAAACTTTAAGTCAACATTAGTTGATGTAATGTTGAGTGTCCCAGTAAAGTGCTCATAAGATTGTGGTAGACTTTTCAAAGTGATGACTACCATATCCTCCTCATCCATGTCTCGACCAATCACCGTCAACTGATCACGGATGTCCTTGATTTTGGTGAGATGCTCCTACAGAGACATTTGTTCATCCATCATGATTGAAAAAAGCATGTTCTTCAAAAAGAACGTGCGGCTCTTGTTGGACGTTTCATAAAGATCCTTCAACAAATCCCAGATTTCTTTTGCTGATTTCCCAGACGAAACCTGAGGCAACTGATCATCAGTGACTGATAGCTTACCGCTTTTCGATTCTGCTCATCGAATCTATCCTGATCTTTACCCGCTACTTGAGGGCGTGTAGATTTGCCCAGCACAAGCTAGTCAAGGCACCGATACTCGAAGATTGTCATCATTCGTTGCTTCCAGGTGTTGTAATTCTTGCCGTTGAACTTCTGACTGCCTTCCAACATGATGTTGGACCAAGATGCCATCTTTCATGTTTTTTCGAGGCACAAAAAAATAGATTATAAACTATGGCACAGAAAACAGGGCAGTAGACGACACAAATTCTAAGATAACAGAACCCTAGCACAGGCTATGAGGCATAGATTCCGAAAGCACGGAATATACAGACTCAAAAATCCGAACACAGATTTCGAGGTACAGATCTCGAGACTAATCTGAATCATTGATTTCAAGGCACAGATCTCGAGATTACATAATACATGAACTCAAAAAACCCGAACACGGATTTCAAGGCAAAAAGGAAAAACTTTCTACATATCTGTTGGTCGCTGGCTGGGATGCAATATGACCTGGGTCAAAGAGGTGACCATAGGTTGAGGTCAAATACCGCTAGTGTTAGGCGAGTCACGCCAAAAATTGGACACCGTGAGCAAACAGATCACTGAAATCCAAGACAAAAGACCAAAACTGCCTTCCAAAGAACACTATTGCGAAGGAATACTCGATAAAACTCCCGCCGACGCCAAAAGACAATGGAATCGTCAATCAAAGGTTGCAAAGCAACAGTGACCAGGAATAGAAGAATGCGCCCATGAGTTTAATCGGGTCTGCAAACAAAAATGTTGCCGTTTACAAAACACCCATAAAATCGCGATCAAACCTCAGATAACAAGATGCAATCAACAGAGAAATTTCACCTGCCGTTTCAAAAAATGCGAAATCCTCCCAAAAAAATTGCGTGCACAAAAATCGCGAGTTTTTGGCAACACCCAGAAACGCCTACTCTCATGTGATTCACCCAGAATGTAAATCGCAACCTTCAGGGATTTAAAAAACACGACCTCCTCAGAAACCCTTCAGAGAGAAAGCAAAGTCAAAAAGACGCTAAACATGAAGACGCGATCACAGGAATATATGGCATTGGATCTCAAATCGAAGGGCAAAAAAGACGACCCAGAAAAGACGCCATTAGAAAAGACGACCCAGAGAGCTCAATCGAGCTCTGATACCATATTGTAATAAAAATTGAATGATATATTCAATGAGATAATTACAATGATAGAGCGAGGCTCTATTTAAAGAGTTTTACAATAAGTTACTAAACAGAGAACGGAAGTTTCACAAAGGAAACTACAGATAAACAAAGCAGAAAAGATAGAAACAAACTACTAAACTTAGCACAGAAATAGAAACTACCTAATTGACCATTTGGAAACTAAATATTATTTTAATACCATGTAGACTGAGAGCCATTTATATAAATTGAAATGGTTATTGAAGTTGAACCATTCCATGTGTAACTCTTCATCTCCCAACAATTGAGTAATGCATTGTTGAACTATTTGTTGGTTGTCTGGTGTGCTAGCAAATGACTTGACATAGTCCAAACATTAGGGGTGCCACTTGGATCACTGTAGTGATTGCACTATCTAATGACATCAATGTGATGCTTAGAATGACATGGTAAGAATCTCCATGAATTGGACTTTATGGTTTGGCCTAGAGGTGTATTGGACCCTTCTAAAGCCATGGTTGAAACCACGAAGGGTTTGGATTAAATATGGTTACTGCAAGTGTGTTTGACCTCTAGCAGAGTGCTCAGCGCCACTATTGGAGTGTGTAGCACTATGTTGCGTGCTTGGCCTCTTTTTCCACACTTATGTCCCGGCTCCCATTTCTCCTTACACTTGTAACAAAAAATTTTATTTCGAAGCTCTTCTTTACAAATATGTCCACGCTCCCATTTCTCCTTGCACCTGAAACATAAATTTTTTTTTTGGAGCTCTTCAGGGTCATCTTTAGGAGGAAGTGTCCTTTGATGCCCATCTTCCTTGAAGAAAGTTTTATCTTTTGATGATATACTTTTGGAGTAACTTTTATCCCTTGTTTTAGTGGTCTCAAACCTTAGAGCCTTTAATATCGCATCTTGGAGAGTGGTGGGATCTAGGAAACTTACTAGGCTACGAATAGCTTCAAATAGTCCCTCTATAAATAGGTAAATGAGTCTTTTTTCAGAAATTTCGGGAACCATGACTGAAATACTTTGGAATTCTGCTACATAGTCTTCTACAATCCCTTCTTGTCTTAATTGAGTTAATTCTTTAAAATATCTCTCAAGGTGCTTTTGGTCAAATATTTCAATGAGTTTTTCGTTGAATTCATCATAAGTTATGTTTTGGGGCCTTGAGTAATCAAGCCATGGTGCCACCATTCGTGGACAACCCCTCTCAAGTGTAGAGTGGCAAATTTAAGAGCATCTTCCTTGGTCAGGGGGCTAAGAGAAAGATATGTATTGAGCTTCTAGATCCACGCTCGTGCCATGACTTCCCCTGAGCCATCAAAATTTTCAAGGTTTATCCTACTTACCTTTTTTTTAAGTCTTTGTTAGGTTTCCTTTCATCTTTCCTTGATGTATTTCTTGTTCTTATATCACAATAGTCTCTAAATGGGATATTTTTTCTAAGTTCGGGATCAATTTTGGAATAGGCTTCTACCAATTCCTCAATGTTGTTTGTTGCTATGGGCTCTTCTTCTTCTCTTGCCTGTTCCTCCCTAGGTAAGAATGTAGGTCTTGTTGCTCTAGGTGTTGATCCTAAAGAAGTTTTGTTGTTTACAACTAAGTTGTCGGCTCTCATACGGGAGCGGGGTTCTAGTACGCCGATACGGTGATTTTTTTTGCTGTGGGTACGGTTGGGTACGGCTGTACTATATATATAAATTTAATATTTATAATAATGTATAATGTATCACATAATATATAATAATATATTATAAATAATATATATTATATAATATATTAATTATATATTATATAATATAATCTAATACAATCTAATATAATATAATATAGAATATATAATATATAATATTTATATAGTTATAGTTTTCTAAAAGAAAATTTATAAATTAAAAAAAAAACAGAAATGCACTTGGGAGCACCTGGGCGCAGCTGGGAGCGGTTGGGAGCGGCCTAGGAGTAGCTCTGCCACCCCGAGTTCCTTGTGGGTTCGCCCACTCCCGCTCCCGCTCCCGTCCTATACGAGACCGGTGCCTCCAGGCAAAGAACCCGGTAACATAGGTTTACAGAATGATTAGAAGAGGCATCCCTCCCATTAACTTGGTTGGGTCTAAGAGTGCTTATTGTGTTGTTCATATTTTGGAGGGTTTGTAGAAGTAATTGAGTTGTCTTCTCATTTGCTCCATGAGAGCTTGAGTTGTTTTTTCGTTGTTTTCCATGAAAGCCCTCAATTCATTTCCGAATTGTTCACTCATTGTATTGTTTCGGGTAGGGTTGTTGCCTGCTGCAAGTTTCCTTCTTTCTCTCTCTAATGCCCTTTGGGTTCTTTGGCTTACTTGCATAAACTATCTTTGATCCCTAGGCTGGCAAGATCAAAGCTCTGATACCACTTGTAATGTCCCCTTTAGGATATTCCTGATTTCTTTACCTGCATACAATAATAATCACTAGAAAGGGACGTTAGAAATATTAAAGATCAATAAATTAGATAATAATCAGTTCATAGCATTATTCATATTAAAATTCATCCATCACTCATATTAAGTTCATCTATCATAGCATGATTATTGATGAGATCAATACATATATTAACAAGCACAAAGTATAAAAAATCATTCACGAAGCATACATGGGGCTTTTCCCAATGGTCAACCACATAATGAAACTCTATGAGAAAGCATATGGGACACCAGGGGCCTGGCACTCCTCAACCAAGCCCAAGGGCAGGTACGTCCATCCCGGATAATTCACCTCCTTGGCCCACAAGTGCCAGGAACTCTCGTCCATCCAACTTGGGGTGGCCTACTTGATGAAGGGACCAGTGCTGCTGCTTGTCCCCTAATCTGCATTTCACATTCATTCCAAATGTGATGGCCCATTGGGTTAAATGGGTAAAAAAGTATACCTCTTGATAAATTCAGTTACAATATCAATATATTCTTGCTGTTACTGTATATGGCAGTGCTGCTGTTGTAAAACAATATATATAAATATCTGCTGTCACAGCTATAAATATATCTATCACTGCTGATATATATTCCTGTCTGCCTTTTTATATTTGTTTCTGCTCTTTATATATACAGATAATAATTCCTTGATCAATGATCTTCAAGTGTTCCCACTGCTGGCTTCTTATATCTTTACAAGGATGTGTCTTTTGTGAAACAATATGTCTCTTACCAATGGATATCCCTTTTGGAGTGAATCGCTTCTCTTCACAAACTGATCGCTGCCATTTCAAATTAATCACTGCACTTATTATTAATTCAAATTGCACCTCTTATTCCTTTATATGATGCTTGGCGCTTTCATTTAAGGGGAGTCAGCCATGTCAAGGAGTCGGCCTATATATTGGAGGTCGGCCCAGATAAATTAAATCTTTAATTTAATTAATACTTAACTATTAGTTGCTTTTCATTATTAATGCAATTCCTATCCGGCCAGGGATATTACAGAATATTAAAAATTGGGGTGGGGGAACTACCTAGTTCATGCTTAGAAATGCCCCTTATTGAAAGAATTCAGAAAAAATTATTAAGTTGGAAAGAGAAATGGTTATCATGGCAGGAAGAATCCAATTGATTCAATCTTCCCTACAAGCAATTCCTACATATATGGTGTCCTTGAAATTACAAGCACAATCACTAAAAATATCAGAACTATACAGTGTCAATTCTTATGGAGTGGAACAGAGGCCAAGAATAAGACAAGTTTGGTTAGTTGGGAACAGAATGGCTCCCCAAATTCTTTGCAGGGTTGGGATTTAGACAGTGTAAAGCTATGGAGCTAAGTTGTTGTGGAGGATATATGAAAAGAAAGATTGTAGAGAAAAATTATGTCATTAAAATATCTGAATTGAAGGAATGATCTACAACAATTCAGTCAAGATCTCTTGCAAGGTTCAGCAATTTGGAATTTTATAAGTTATGAATCCTTGGTAATGCCCAAACTAAGGTGGACTGTGGGGGATGGAAGCCAAATCTACTTTTGGGAGGATGCTTGGATTCAAAATATCCCATTAATCCAAATGAGGAATTTAGCAACGTAGTTTGGTATGCTTGTGATCGATGAGAGGAGAGAGTAAGTGATTATATAACAAAAGGAGATGAATTCCAGGCGTAGAAAAAGCTAGAATGGCCCCCTCGATGGGATGAAGCCAAAGCAACAGACTTAAATCATCTTCTGTCCAACTGATTTGCTCCCTCAAGGGAAAAAAGGAGGACAAGCTGATAAGGATGGGCATAAAAGTGGGCTAGTTTTGGTAAGCTGCATATAATGAAGTATAGGTTGAAACCAAAAAAATGTGGAATAGACCTGTCCCACAAGAGATTTAGGTTACATAGGGCCTCCCTAAGGCAAATTCCTTTTTGTAGTTGGCACTTCAAGGGAAAGAATTTACATAAAACAGACTTATGGTGAAAGGACTGCAAGGGCCATCAATCTGCATGCTATGTGGTGAAAGTGAGGAAAGCAATAACCATCTCTTTCTTTGATGATCCTTTGCCCAGAACTCTAGGCCATATCCATTCAAAATGGAACCCAGCATGGACCTTTCCCGAAGCTCAGTGAAGATCACAAGCAAACCTTTTAATATCCCCTGCAAAAAAATCCTGACAATCATCGTGTGGAAGATACAGAATGAAAGGAACCAAACAATATGCAGGGATCAAATCCAATCAATAGTGCAGATTTTGAGAGAATTGAAGCATCAATTTGAGAATCGATAACTGCCCAACCTCTGGCTAAATGGGAGACTGGTCCTGAAAAGCAATGATGGTGAGGGAATTGGCTAGGAATAAGTTGTCCTACGAAGATTGCTGTTCCTGATAATTATAAAGGGGATTAGGTGGACTCCCCCTCCTTGCTTTGTTAAATTAAATTTTGATTGGGCTGCCGATGTAAATTCAGGACCTGCTGGGGGAGGATGTGCTTTAGAGATAACACGGTCAGCCAATGCTTATGCTATATATAGACATTGGCAAGGATACTAATAATCAGGCCAAGACAATGGTCATCCTAAAAGGACTCCAACTAGAAATTATTAAAGGATGGAAGATGCTAACAGCTGAAGGAAACTCTTAGATCATCATTAATGCCATGAACTAATTTGACCACTCTTAGGTTTTTTTTAAATTGATCAATTTAATTGTCCATCCACTTTTTCATTTGCACTTTCATTTCTACAGATCTTTATTATCTTAAATGTTTGAACCTCACTATTGTCATCCTTGTATTTAATCTTCTTCTGTCTCTAGCCTCATTATCTCATCTTTACTGCATTATGACCATTTTATTTCATCGGTATTATTGTTGTTGTAGTTATTCTTATTACTATAATTATACTGTTAGCTTCGTTATTCCTTTATTGATATTTCTATTCATTATTTTCAGGTTTATTTTACTATTTTAACTTCATGTCACGTCATATCATTCTTATCTTCATTAACCCCCATTTTACCTTTATCCACATCCCCTTAATCTTTTCTTAATTTTCATTCTATCTTTGAGTTTCTCATTTCCTGTGCTCTCCATGCATTACTCTTGCCCTCACCAGGTATTTAGTAAGCCAAGTCTACAATCCATTCATCTTTTTTCCTCATCCTGATGATGGATCACTAAGTATGATCCAAAACGTTGATGCAAAAAAAATTACACAATTATTTCCAAAAGCATACTAACTCATTTTTCATCCTTTTTTGGAGCGATCATCAACCTGTTAGCAGGTTACCTGTTGATCATTAATATTCTCATCCACCAATATTGCCCTTTTTCACTTTCTAGAAAAAAGTGAATAAAACCTAAAACTTCAAAATTACAAATCCTACAAGGGAGCTGCATGGTGCACCTCTCAGATGTGATGGAAAACCACCAAATCCACTGCATCCCTACACCTGTTGCCTGCTTATGTCACTCTCCATTGGGCAGGAATCAAGCCATCGTTGAGGGTTTTAAACAAAATAATTTGGTTCTAATTGAAGCCAACCACAAGAATTGATACTAAAAAAAACTCACAACAGAAATATTGACATCTGAAAGTGCTCAGGAAAATGCTAACAGTGGTCTACTTTCTTTGGCAGCAAGTTGATTGCCCCATAGCAACAGATTCAGCTACATTAGCATTAGGGTCAGTTGTGAAACTGTAATTTTGGAAGTAAAATGTAAACACTAAAGTTAAACCCATAAATGTTAATAGAAAAAGCATAAATCTTGGCGAAAAATCAACTGGTAGATAAATATCATATATCTCAGAAAATTAGAGATAGAACAAAAAAAACTTTCTTGATAAAGTATGGGTTCCCAATTTAACAGTGAACTTGTGTTGCAAGAAACACGATAGACGGGCTGCATTTCAGGTTTTTTCACTCAGCAACCCATCTGCAACGGCAAACGCCCATTGTAGACAGGAAAGCATTTTTCTTTAGAAAAGGAAAATGCATGGTCGCGCAACGTTGTTTAGAGTGTTGTGTGGAATCTGCAACCCCGTTGCAGATTGTAGCCTATGCAATGGCAGGCAACACTCCAAGAAATCGAATCATTTCCATTACAAGGCTGCTTTCAACAAAACCCTAAAATCATTTTAAATCTTCTATCAAATTCGGGCAATCACATCAATGTTGTCACAGTTAGTAGTAGCAAGAGCTTGGAACTTGGGACTGAGGAATCGGGAGCAGATCCATAAGTTGCAGCATAGCAGTAGTGATTCACAAGCTGCAGCACAGAAGGTTAGTAATGCAATACATTATTTGTCTCATCCAGCTAGTAGAATTAGTGTGAAGCAATGATTGTAAAGTTTAGCTCCTTGGGTTGATCAATCTCAGAATAGTAGATTCTTTTTCATATTTATATTATTGGCCTACCATCTCTCTTTCCATCGTATGAAGAGCTCAATCTTCGCCTTTGTATACTCATTGAAAAATTGATTATTTGCAATGTTGTTTAGAAAGTATAATGAAACAAAACTAAATAGATGATTTCCATCTAACATCTCAGGATCTGTGGCAAAATGGTAGCACATCTGACTCCATATTAGAAAGGGGAAACTAATGGAATTTCAACTAATCCACACACTACCGCACAAGCATGTGTGCCAACTGTTAGTGCCCATAATTCCCAGCCCTACACTTGCCAAAAATCCTAAGTCTTGGACCCCTCTTGTTCCCCCTTTATCCTTCAATTGTTTTCCCATGTGTGAAAACCTTCAAAATCCTCAAGTATGAGAATCCTCTAAGTAAAGAAAGCCTTCCAGCAGGTTTGTAAGTTCACGAACCCGCCAAAAGCCTGAAAGACCTTGTGTTTCGGCTTTTCGGCAGGTTCGTGAACTCGCGAACCTACCAAAAATGGTTCTTTGGTTTATGGTTGACCCAAAACATTGAAAGGAGGAAAGATAAGAAAGAAGAAAAAGGTTGGCAAGGAAAAAATGTTTCGGCATCTCGGCAGGTTCACGAACTGGTGAACCTACCGGAAAGGTTTGTAAGTTCTCAAAGTGCCCGAAAGGCCGACAAAGGGAAAGGCGAACAAGGAAGAAAAAGAAAGTGAGATGTTTTGGCGATTTCGTAGGTTCGCGAACTCGTTAAATTGCTAAAAGGGAGAAGGAAGAAGAAAAGGTATATGTTTTGGCATGTCCGCCGGTTTGCAAAATTGTTGAAAAGCCGAAAGAGTTCGCCACTTCGTGGTTGTCCCAAAACGCCGACAAAGAGGGTGAAATGATGATGAAGATGAAAAAGTAGAATGTTTCGGCAAGTTCACCGATTCGCAAACTTGCCGAATCGCCAAAAAAGAAAGTGGCTTTCTGCAAGTTCGCGAGTTCACAAACTCACCAAAAAGCCGAAAAGGTTTGCAAGTTCTCAAAATTGTCAAATCACCAAAAGAAGAGAAAGAAAGAAGGAAAATAGAAAAGAAAAGACAAATAGCAGAAATGGTTCGCTAGTTCGCGAAAGTGTCGAAAAGCCGAAAGGGTGGATTAAGAGATCGATGAACATGGAAATGGTTTTCGGTGATTTTAGAGGTTCGCGAACCTCCAAAATCGCTGAAGAGTTTTAAAAGGGTCAACAGGCAGTCAATTTCCCGACAAGGCATTTCTCAGTACCAATAACATGTTTTTCGTGGGTTCTCCAGTTCAAATGTCTGCCTACGGCCCAGAACGCCATTAACGCCCAAAACGAGTAGGTGGGAGGTAGGTATGGTTTAATGTAGCAAGTACAAAGGTAGGTGGGGTAAATGATTCCTACCCAAATTACAATAGTAGGAATGTAATGCTACATATTAATGAAAGAAGATGTTAATGTGGTTAGTCGTTGAGCCAATTTGGGTCTGCAAGTGCTTCAAGGTGAATCTAAGGCATCAAGCAAAGTCAGTCTAGCCTACAAATGAGGGAATGCATCTGGTAGAGCGTAGGAAGGATTTGTAAAACACATCTGCATGTAATGGTATGTCTCCATGGGAGTTTCTAATGATTCAGGGGAATATATAATCGCAGTTATATATTTTCTCTTACCACATTTGCTGGTATGAGTGTAATGAGGATTTGATGTATGTGTGACAGCATCTACTGCATTCCAAAGCTTTTGTAATGGTCTCATCTTCATTTCACATGGGTTATTGCAGTTCTTTTCTAGATTATTAAGTATGTCCATCATATGAGATGTAATCTTTGGTTTGTATGTAAATACATATCTGGTTCTATTGATGTTCTACTCGGTGCATCTATTTCCTCTTTGTTGTTCATGACTCTGTTGCCCAATGGAGTAGGCACTGGTCCAAATTGGTGAAGGGCCAACATTCTCTTTTAATCATCCTGTCCTATTAATTGTAGGAGTAGAGTAGGAGTAGGTTAGGTTTCTCATGTTGTTCATGATTGAGTGTTACAACCAGGGATTAATCTAAAGCAACCTAAAACTATTTTAAATCATTTATCAATCATGTTCATGCATGCCTGCACCTTGCAAATTGTGTATGAGAAGTTAAGTTGACTCATCTTATGGGGATATAAGTGTTGTCAACTATGGGTGCATCTGCAAGGTGTAGTGATCAGCTTAATTAGAGGTTTTATGTAGCCAGTTTGTATTGGCCTAGTGACAAATATGGGGTCAAGTGTACATTGGGTATGGTTGCGATTATTTATTTGTGTTTCATTTGATACCTCTAGGAATACCCTCCTGGGTCTAGCTGAGCCCGAAGTGTAGGCGAGCATACCCACTCTCGTCAATTGGCCTTAACCTTCCTCAATCTGTGGATGAGCCTCTTTCTCACCTTCTTGATGACACCCCTGGCCTAGAAGGTGGAGATATACTCTAGGATTGTGGACCTACAGTTTTGGGAACCAACACGAATATTAGTACTTCGTACAACAATACAAAATCCCATGCACAAGTCCTTGCATCAAGTGCCACTCATGAAACACCGAGCATCATGTCAAGCCAATGTGCACAACTCCCTACATCATGCACTACTTGCACAGTGTCAGGAACCATGTCAGGCCCTACATGTAGCTCTTTGCTTCATGTGCCACTCACACAATGCTTGGAAGCATGTTGCGCAACTCAAAAGATATCACAACTCTTGCACAACCCTTTGCATCATGCAACACTTGCACAGCACCAAGATTACATCCAAAACTCAATGCCAAATATCGCGCAACAATCTAGTGCACCTTTTGGAGTCTTTTCATGACATGCTAGTTGTCAACATAGTGAGCAACCAAAATTCTAATTGTCAAGAGATGCAGTGTCACACATGGAAGCTCAATCGTTTCCACTTAATTAATGACTCTGTCTTCACGAACGTGTAATCTATAAAGAACATCTATAATATAGGAAAGATAGGACAAAATGCACGACCATACATCTCCCTTGAGAGTATGCATGTGCAAAACACGCATATTGATAAAAAAAATTGTTCAAGTTCTAGTATTCTTCTTCGCCTAAATCCTTGTATCCACATGGCTTACGCACACATACAACACATCTTGCATGTCCTAGTTCTAGTATTCTTCTTTGCCTAAATCCACATTTAGAGCATCGTCCCTTAGACCACCTAGGATTTGGATCATTGGTATTAGAGCAGTTCATCTTGCATGTCCTATTGAATGAGATTGAAGTATTTGAGTCTTAGCATCAAACCACAACATCCATCAAATTATCTCCCAATCCATTTCAAACATGTTTAGATGGAAGAAGTCCAAGATGTAGTCCACGTGATGATCAAAGATGAAACTGCAAAGGCTCTTCATGAACAACGGGCATTTATGTTCAACCAGTTTGCCAAAGTCCTCAAATGGGTGGTTCCATCAACTCAACAATTGGGTAAAACTTTCGACAGTTGAGGCCCCCTTAGATTCCAAGTGAATTTAGATGTCCTTTGGTTTGAGGGTTAAATAGATGCAAATGCACTAAATAACTAGTTAGATCAATTAGAGTCATATTTCTCTACGAATGACTTTTTTGATGAAGAAAAGAACAAGATCGCACTTCAGAAAGTCTCTTCGCTCGTCAAGAATTGGTGGCAAGCCCATGCTCTGTGGGAAGACCAAATAGAAAGATTTAAATTTGAGTAAGCTTCCTAGAAGCCTTCAAGCATGAATACTATTCTTAAGACTTCTATGATAGCCACTATATTCAATGGGAACAATTACGGCAAGGACATTACCAGTCAATCTGCACCGATATTGATGCCTTTCATGACCTCTATGAGAAGTTGGACGCATAGAGTCCTCAAGTACTATAATGGCTTGCATCCACTCATCCACTCCAAATTGAAGCTGGCCACGGTGAAGATGATAGGAGAAGCCTATCACTTCGCAACATTCATTGAGAAGTCAAAACAGAAGGGCAAATGAGACAAATCTCCCACACCAAAGAAAACACCTTCTTCGAACAAGAACAGACCATCCAATACAAGTATCATCTACAAACAAAAAACCAACATCCACTCCAACACAAAGTGCCATGCATAGACGAACCTATTCACACACACAAAAATAAAGGGTTCATATGAGCCTGAAGTGGAGGAAATGGACCCTGAAGCTACCTATCTCAGTGCAACAACCACAAAATATGCACCAAATGTAGAAACAAAATGCTAATTCCATTCTCAAATGTGAGTGTAAGGTCAACCATTGGATTTTCTTGTCCACGGCGGTAGCATGAAGAATCTCATTTCTGAAACCATTGTTGCATGCCTGAATTTGCCAACCATGCCTCATTTGTAGCCTTAGAAGTTGGGATGGATCAATTCCTGCAACACCAGAGGTATATATGCCACTCGTCAATGTCACTTCTCATATGCTATTCATTCTTTTCACAAAGAGTTAGTATGTGTCATTACATCAATAGATTCCTATGATATAATCCTTGGGCATCCCTATTTGAATCGACACCAAGGTGTGTACACAACCAACCTCAGAGCATCACAATATCAATGGACACTAAGAGATATTGGATTCTTGAAGTGACTCTACAATTCAAACATGTTGCATAGCCTCCACACTGGATTGCAAGTGTATCTTTCAGCACAATCAAGACAATCGTCTTTCAAGAAGGGGTGAATGATCTGTGAGCTACCACAAGCATGCATGCCAACCTCAATACTTCGCACAATAGTGCACAATCCCACACGCAGCTCCTTGCATCATACACAACTTGCACAGTGCCAAGGATCATGTTCCACCAATGCATGCAACTCCCTATATCATGTGCAACTCACGTAGTGCCAAGAACCATGCCATGCCCCCACATGCAGCTCCTTGCACCACTCACATTGCGCTTGGAAGCATGCCATGCAACTTGAAAGATATCATACAACTCTTGTGCATCCCCTTGCACACAAAACTTCATAGGTAACTCTACCTAAGTTCCACACCACATTTACACCTACACACGCTAGCACATAGGTCGTCCAATCCAAATCTTGGTGCAAAATGTCGCACAACATCTCAGAACAGCGCATAACAACTCCACACATTTCATGACACGCCAACTATCAGCACAGTGAGAGACTAGAATTCTAACTGTCAATAGATGAAGCATCATACATGGAAGCTCAATTGTTTAAACTTCCATAATGACCCTTTCTCTTCACAAACATGTAATCTATAAATGTACATCTATAACATAAGCAAAGATAGATATAGGATAAATGGGAGAAAATACACGGCCATATAGCTCCCTCGAGAGTATGCCATGTACAAAACACATAGAATAATAGAATTTATATTTCAGTTATAGTATTCTTCTTCGTCTGAATCCTTGTCTCCACATTGCATCTGCACACACACAAGACATCTAAATCCACATTTAGAGCATTGTCCCTTGGACCACCTGGGATCCAGATCAGTCCAATTGCAATATTTACAGTGTCTTAGGGACCAATGTCTGATGACATAACTCTGGCCTAATGCAGGACCTGCCTTACCCCAGAAGAGAAGCAGCTTATCCCGAAATGCAATTTTATAGGCCTAAGTCAGCCAGCATATCAGAACAGCAGCAAATGCATAGACAGACATGAAAGTTGAATAAACAGCCCACTTTTTCTTGACCATCATGCCATATAGGATGACTAGGCCTGGTATGGTCTACATAGCTACCAGTTGCCATGCATTGTATCCTTTGTTAAGCCAATCAAGTGTGCAGAGGCAGAGGAATCCCTATAAGATGTTAGCACCAGAGTTGCCATGTTTGTAGCAGAACAAATACTCGATGTGTAAGTTTTTGAATCAGATCAAAGCCAGTGTCCATGCTATGGTTATAGAATAACAAATAATCGAAATGTTATTTTTTGAGTTAGATCAAAGCCATTGTCAATGCTGCAACCAAAACCAGTGCCTATGCTACAATGCAAGCCTCTGTTCTGCTAAAAAAAAATCAATATCCCAGAGTTAGAAACCAAAGTCTTGAACACAGCTGCCACGTGCAAAGCAAACTAAAAGAGAAACATGAAGTCCCAAAACCATGAAGTAAACCGTTGTCAAACAAAAGACAACAGAGAACATTAGCAGCCAAGAGTTTAATCGGTAACACCCAACAGACAGATTTTGTTTGTAAATTCTTCAGGGCAGCAGTTCTGGAAAAGCCTTGCAACTAAAAATGTTAGCATGTAGCAGAAGTAAAAGACAGGTATAGCACAACAAACATCCAAAACTATAAAACCAAAATCTACCAAATGCAAACTAGAAAAGCAAACCTTGGGTGAACAAAACCCATAGCATGTTGGCAGTCAAAAGATATAATCCTCAATTCCAAGAAATAGAAGTCTGATGTAGATTCTGCAAATAGAAATCAAATCTAAAGTTTTAGCAAGTACATGTTGCAATCTACCAGAAGTACTAGTAAAATTGGCACAAATATAGGTGGATCCCTAATCTAATGAATCAAAACTTTTAAGTTGGCAACGAAAACATTTGCAGTCCGAGGTTACATTTATGAATTTCGTGAGTAGAAAGATTATTAACAAACAGGTGGTACTAGCAATAATTATAAAACTCTAGGTCAACAACAATTTTTAGAATTTATCAAAAACTCCACCTCTGGCAATCAAAACTTTGATCCTCAAGAGAAAGATTCATGTTCACTAGAGATTTGGCTAGCTCCTGAGTGGCATATCAGGGTCTGTGGAAAAACCAAGATATTTCTTATTGAATTTGTTTTTATCCATCCAAATACAACAGAAACCCATCCAGTGGGCTGTGGTAGAGTGGTAAGTGCAGGGCATTTGACATGTGGAGAGCCATGCTCAAATTCTATGTTGTTTATAAAGAGATGATACTGAGTGCACTGCTCAATATACCCCTCAGAAGTGATATATAAACAGAAACAAAATTCTGCTATTAAAGGTCTCGTGCTGATCTACCCTACAAGATGTCTCATGTTAGTCTACAGTGTGTAATAATGAAGCTCCATCCTTTGCATAGTCTGTGCTGCTTTGTTTCAAAAAATTTGCTCTTAAGATATCTGAAAATGGTGACCGCCTTCTCTTTGCTTGGTCCTTGGGATTTTTCATCTCTCTTGCCACTTTGTTTGGACATGCACTGCACAACAGGCTGTGAAATGAAATTATGTTTTGCTATTCACAGGAATGCATTACCTCAATTTATAACCTCAATTTCTATGACAATGAAAGAATATGGATATGCAAATGCCATATTCCCAAGAGCTTGGAAAATATGCCAAACTTTCTGAGCTGTAGTAAGTGTAATTGTGACACTAATCCCCGCATGCTTCCATAATACTGCCCGTGTTCTGCCATTTCATGAAGGATTTAAATCTGAGAAGTAGGGAAATTGTTGCAGATAGATTTTCTGCCTTAATGCAGTTAGCCTGCTTAGTGACCCAAATAAAATTTGAACTTCCTTAGCTCGATCAGATGCGCTCTATGCATATCCTAAAAATTGAAAGAGGAGAATCCAACAATATCAAATACTTTTGCAATGCCCAATCCTAATCCTATGGATGAATGGAAAAGAACATTATTGCTGCAACTATGACAAGCCACCAAATTTGGTCAAAATCTGGAATTTGAGATTAAGATAATTTGTGTTATTCCAAGAAGGATCATAAAAGTGTACTCCGAATAATTGCATGGAAAGTAATGTCCATGATTCTAGTAACAATTAGATTTCGTGATTGCTCTGTAATGTATGGAACGAGTAAGAACTTAAGTCTCAACCAGCACCTGGTACAAATTAAGATAGAACGAAAATGCCTACCATAATTTCTGTACATGAAGTAATTACCATTTTAATACTTCTTACAAAAATGGTACAGATACATTCTTGAATTTAGCACATTCTAATAGACCACGAAGATGGTAGATAGAAAGACTTTTGGGGAAAAAAATTGAATAAATATACAAAGAATTCACATACAGTTATAACTTTTTATTTTTACTAGAAATTGAAAAGCAAGAACTTGTTAAAACATATCAAACAATTCACCACCTATATTGGTGTACAGACTCTAAAATTTTAAAAACAAGTAAAAGTTTGTATAATATATATTAAAAATTTTCAGTATTTATATAGCTTCAGCTTCAGTGTTTTGAATATTTAGATATTATAATAGATAATTATATAATAATTATGAATGCACTACAATTGTGTCAAGTATATGAAAATTACTTCAGTTTTAGGTCTGATATGGTACGTTAATCCTTGGGACCTTAGATTAAAGAAATCTGTATCAACAAGAATCTTAAATTTGAATGGCTAATAGATGCATATAATTATACCTCTAATGGCAACTCTCTGTGTGTCTCTGTATCAGTCTTGAACAAACACAAAAGACTCTGTTGATCCAAAACAAAATTATGGCTTATCCATTTAGGTTCAATTCTGGTGCAGTAATACAACTTATTTTATCAAAGTTAATACTTCAGAAAATTTGAAATTGACGTGTTCAAAGTTAAAGTGTGTTAACGTTCCTACAAAGATCGTAGATAATTAATTTAGTAATAATTTGATTTGTTTATTTTTAATTCTTTAAAAAAAATGGAGCCATCATCTTTGAGTCCCCCAACGGTACAATCTCATATAAAAAGAGATCAAAATGCTCCTGAATAGAATTTAGTGAAAAAGAACATTTGAACAGAGGTTATTGGGGACAGAGACAATAACCAGAACCTATTTAGAGGGCAATTATAGCAGTTCAGGGAGTTGGTCATGGATTTGCCCCTACTACAAAACAAAAAAAGTAATGTAGTGGCACAACTTTGACAACATTTGCTTAGTATTTGGAAGAAAGAACAAATTAAGGGCACAACTATTCCAAAGAAAGAAAAGCGTGAGTTAATTAAGAAGTGGACAATGGTGGAATCTAAAACCAGATTCTAGTTCCACCCAACAATCACAAGAATCACAAGTTGGAGATGGTTTTGAGAGGCCTGTAATGTCCCCTTTTTCCGAGTGATCACCCATCAGAGTCGGCTAGCCTATTTTATTCTCGTGGGCTAGGTCGAAGAAGCAAGGGAATACTCTAATTAGTTAAATCATGTATTTAACTAATTTTGCCGGGCTTATTGATAATGGGAAATGACCTTGGGTATTTTTGTGATGCCTTAGAAAATATAAAATAATGCAAAATAATTTATTTTGATGGTGGACAACCTAGGAAAGGTCAAAGGATGGATTTATTGGTTCCGAAGGAGGTTCGCCCAAGTTGGGAAAATTATATAAAATAAAATAAGGTCATTTCTTTATGTTGGCGCCCAAAAGGAGGTCGGCCTAGGGAGAAAAGAATAAAAAGAAAATAAAAAGGAATTATCCCGTGAGGTCGGCCAGCTTGAGGAGGAGATGAAATCATGTATAAATATAAGGAGTTTTGAGCTCATTTCATAATATTCCTTTTCATTGGAGATTTATCTCTTGGCTGCAACTTTTGGTTCAGCACCTTCCTAGGACGAAAACCCTAAGAAAGATAGGTGGATTGGATGAAAGCCCAATCACATCTTGGAGGTGGACTCATACGGAGTTCATAATTGTGCTTCATTGGTGACTTTGGAGGAGAAGAGCTTGATTGCATATTCAGATTTTGGATCAGCGTTGGAGGAGCTTTCCTTGTGGCATTTTGTGTTCATTGGCACTAGGGTTTACCCTAGACTTGAGCACCACACTTGGAGGATCACTATTGTGGCATTTTTGTATGTTCATTGCATTAGGGCTTGCCCTGATTTGGAGCACCACATCTAGAGGAGGGTGACTTGGCCTTTGGAGGCGATTTCATCATTGTTTAGGGTTTCTAAACCCTAACCCTAGCAGCAGCCCAAGCACCATCATTGTAGAGGGTTTGTGGAGCATCATTCTACAACATTTTAGTATGTACAAACCTATTATTAGGTCTGAATTGTAAGGGCAGATTTCTGAGATGTATTTAGGCATGTTTGAGCCTATATGATTGATGTAATTGCATATTCAGTAATTCTGATTTGTAGCAGCAGTCTGATTTATTCAGAAATCAGATTTGTTTCCTATCTTGTTTGCTTTGTGGATGATCATTTGTTGTGGTTAAGTTCATGACTGAAACTAATAAACTATCATCATAATGGTTCATTATTGGTACATTGTTTGAGCATTTTAGATGCATATATGTTTGCAGTCCACGTGTTTGAAATCAGAAAAATAAATCAGAATTATAAGGTTTGGAGCAGAATTCTAAAGTGCAGAAATCTAGGGCAGAAATCAGAAAATAAAACTCAGATTTTAGGGCAGATCTTGTAAGGGATCCTATGATCCCACAGAGATTCAGAAGCATTAGGGTGGCATTTGTTCAGGTAACTATATTTTAGTTTTTTAGTATTTTTTTTCCAATTTTGTCTACATCCTAGTAATTGGCATTTTCGGAGGCCTTCGGAGTGGAATTTGGGGTCAAGACTTTCACCGGTTGCTTTGAGCGGTAGCCGCAGGTACGGCTCGACGCAACTCAATCTAGCTCTCCAGGAGATCTTTCCAACGAGTCCGAGAAGTCTGGATTTCAACTAGCTGGCTAGAAGTTATGACCCTGCCTAGTGGGGTTCCAAATTTAGTAGTTTTTTGAGAATTTGAAAATTTGAAAATTTGAATTTTAGTAGTTTTTGTCACCTTCCAACTATCCATTTCAAATTCTATGGATAAGGTGACCTTTCACATTCTTGCTCATTGTATATAATCAACTTTTGATGCAATTAAAAATCCTCTTTGGTTCCCTACAACTTTTTACAAGTTTTGCACATTGAGCTCTTATTTATTCTCACAATACCACAGGCTCAGCGCTAGGTATTGTTATCTGAATTCTCCATTAAAATTCAGATCCTCCTACAAGGCCCCCTCAAATTCCAACACAACAACCTTCTTTTACTTCCAAGGAAGACCCTCAAATAGGAAAAAATGTATGATGGTACAGATGGGAAAATGTGAATGGTGCAATCAAGAGGGTATTTTTCAGTTGAGGCATGCCATTTAACATCACGTGGTCCCCCTTATAGAAAGGTGTGGTACGTGTGATAAATAATGCTCCAAAGAGGTATGTACCTCTAATTACGAAAAACTTCAGACATTTATTTTGAATGATGAGAAAACATGAGTTGAAGCTAGATTGAAAGGCATTAAGAATAGTTGATCCTACATAGGTGTTGGAATGATGTTGTGCATGAACCTCTTACAAACATTCTTGTTTCCTCCTCTAAAGCTGTAATGTTTTTTAAGTGACACGACATTTCCAGTCATGTAAAATATGCAACTTATTTGTTGGGCTTGCTTTGAAATGCACTTGAGCTTATGGGGAGACAATATGTAGTTCAAATCATTACATATAGTGCTTCAAGCAATGTATTAGTATGTGGCATGATCATGGATAAGTATCCAAAAAAAATTTGAACACCATTTGGAGTTCATTGTATGAATCTCTTGCTCAAAGATTTGCACAATGGCCTTTTTTGGATCAGCCAAGAGATGACAAATGTAAAGAAAATTCAACATTTTATTGTAAATCACTCAATTTCCCATGTCATATATAAATAAATATGCTTGCTTACAACTACTTTAATGTGTTGAGACTTGATTTGCATTTTTTTATATCATCGTTGATCGCATCCTAAAGGTGAGGCAATTACTTTAGGAGATGGTGGTATCTGTCGAATGGAAGAGATGGAAGAGTCGACCTCCCACTAACTCCTCTTTATGTGATGACATTGCAGCACTCATTATTGACGATATGGCTACTTTGTTTTGGCAGTGGTGTGTAGATCTTTGTATTTTTTGCAGCAGTTTTATATGTCTTTCATACTTTTGAAAGTGATGAACCATACATCAGGGATATTTCTGAGAATCTCAACCAGATGAAGGAGACTCTTCAAGCTATCATGTCAACAAGTGCACCTTCTTTTGGTCAAACGATGGAGGGGTCAGTTTGGGATTGCAGTGATCAAAGGTAAAGGATGCTCCATAGTCATTTTCATGCTATTGTTTTTAGGTGATTCCATAATAAGTAATGGATGGAAGACCTTTATTTATAGGTATTATCCAGAATGAGATTACTGTGATAAAATAAAAGAAAAACATGGTCAATATATCAAAGTCAAGGGAAATTTGGCCCATCCAAATGTTGTTTTTGACCAAACTCGCTTGAAGATTTTAACATTTTGAGAGTCGTGTGGCACTGACACACCTTTGCTTAAAAACACACCCATTTGTGTCCTCTCTTAGGTAAAAAATCATGAGCTATTTTTCGAAAACTTTCCTAGCTATGCAACAAATTATATTATTTAATATTAAATGAAATCTTTAATAATAAAAATTTATTTAATTTCGTAGGTTTCTACTGCTCCAGCTTGTGAAAGAAGTTAGAGTGAATAGACATTCATACATTCTGTAAAACGCAATAGGTTAAGAAGTAAAAAAAGGCAGGCAATCTTGTTTATGTTTGCTCTGATCACCAAGTCTGATTCCAAGAATTCAAGCTTCAACTAAGTATAAATTAGGGCTTCATAAAATGAGGGATTATGATGGCTCACTAGATGATGGCAATGATGACTTACCAATTGAGGTGCTCAAAGATAATACAGAGAGCCTTTTGGCTCCATAGAAGCTTCAACCAAGAATTAATCAAGGCCTCATAAAATGGAGAATTGTGGTGGCTCATAGGATGATGAGAATGATGATTTAACAATTGAGGTGCTTGATGATGATTCAAAGAGCCTTTTGGCTTCACAGATTGGACACAACTTTTTTAAGAAAGAAAACAAGGTAGCAGAAGTATAGCAACACCTTCCAATTTGATTCAGCTAAACTTATAACTTTTTGATTTTGAAATATTTAGTTTTGTGCATACCCAATATCATTTTATAATATGTTTTTTTTAAACTTTAAATGATGGTGATTATTGAATGTAGCTCTAATTAAATATGTTTATTCTATTCTTGAGTGCTTCAGGATTTAACTGTGTAAACTTACACAGTTAAATCCTGAAGCACTCAAGAATAACATCATGGACTGTGGAAATCTGATGGCTATTATATGTCTATTCTTTCATAAATTATAGTTCTCACTATTTATATCTTATGATTTTATGTGTTAATACTATGTCAAACAAATAAAAACTTAAAGTAAAAAGAAAGTATTGAAGAGTCACCATTTTTCCGCAATGTCGCTCGCTCCCGTGTCTGCTGCTCTTGCCGAATCCCTGGTGCCGAATCCTGCTTGCTCCCCTACTGCCGGCGAAAATGCCCTCGCCTTGCCTCTTCTTCAGGCCCACGAAGGGGGTCTGGTGCCGAGTATGGAATCTATGGGACTGATCTCCACAAAGCCTTCATTGTCGCGCCCTACTTCAGCTAGGGTTTCTGATTTTCGATGCTCGGAAAACTCCCTTTCAGGCGACTCGATATCTCTCTGCCCTGTTGTTGGGTCTTAAGGATCGATGGACTCAAAGTCTAGGCATAGCCTTTCCTTTAGGGATATTGTTGTTGGTCCGAATCAGGACAAAAAGTTCAAATCTACAGCTTGCGATGCTTGGCCATTGAAGGGCAACTCAATCTCTAATGAGTGTGGGACCTCTAAGAGCAGCCCAAGAAACATCATCAGAAAGGCACCCTCCTCTCCTGTTTTGGTTTTTTCGGAGAAGCTCAAAAAGGAGGTCGAAGCAATTTTTTGCTTCCAATGGCTTAATTGGTCAGTTCAATCGTTGTTGGCCAAAATTATCAGATCTGCATAATTGGATTTCATCGGCATGGCAGCCCATGCTCAAAGGTAATGTAGAAGTCTACCCTTGTGCTCAAGGATTTTTTATTGTGGTGTTTGATTGCAGGCAGGACAGGGATGCCATTCTGCAAGAGAAATGGTGTTGGGAGCAAAACTTGCCCCTGCTCAAACCGTGGTTTCCAAACTTCAACCCTACTACTACATCTTTCTCCGTAAAACCTGTTTGGATTTGTTTTCCAAATCTTCCGTTACAATTCTGGTTTGCAGATTGCTTTCAGGCGATTGGTGACTCATTGGGTTGCTTCCTGGTGTTGGTGTTGGAAATAAGCCACACCCGGACCGACGATGGACTGGTCCAAGAGGGGCCAGTAGCTCAGTGGTAGAGCACTCCAGCAGCGAATGGAAGGTCCTAGGTTCGAGTCCTAGCTGGTCCATGTCTCAACATGGTATCAGAGCCAGGCCCAGGCTAGAAGCCCCAAGCACACGAGAGGTGTGGCTTAAGGGGGGGTGTTGGTGTTGGAAATAAGCCACACCCGGACCGACGATGGACTGGTCCAAAAGGGGCCAGTAGCTCAGTGGTAGAGCACTCCAACAGCGAATGGAAGGTCCTAGGTTCGAGTCCTAGCTGGTCCATGTCTCAACACCTGGCTGTTGATTCAGACACAACTACTTTCACCTATACAACTTTTGTCTGCATCCTTGTAGACATGGATGTCACAAGAGACATGGATGTCACAAGAGATCTTCCTACGGACATCACCTTCAAGTTTGCAGACCGCAGCTAGACGCAACTTCTAGATTACGAAGGTTTACCCTTCCGATGCAGGAAGTGTTTTGAAACGGGGCATATGGCCAATTCCTGTTCCAAAATCATTAATGCTGATCAGCAGTCATCGTGGGATGATGCTCTGCCTCATCATTACTCAATTAAAGCCCCGTCAAAGGTAAAGGAGGAAAAGCCAGAACCTTCTCAGAGGCACGGATCCTCCCCATATTTGGAGGCAGAGAAAGATAAGGCACATCAAGCTATGAAGCTTTCTACAGAACCGAGTTTGGCTCAAAAGCAGCCTCAGCATTCAGAAATGAATAATTTAAATTCATCAAAAGTCGATCCTAAGATTACGGTCTCGAACCCAATCGCCAAATCTTCTCCAATGAGTGGCAGGAGATCACCTGCACGGGGTGGTGTGAATATTCCACAGGTTGTATCTGGAATCATGGATACCATTAAAATGCAAAAGAATGAGGCTGGGGAGGAATGGCAAGAAGTGCAGTATAAGAAGAAGAAAATTCTCCAGACGAAGTTGAATCGGATTAAAATGCAATTGCGATCTCACACCAAATCTGGTGTCCAGAATGCAACTTAAACTAAGCAGTTGTGTAGTGTACTTCTCTGATGCAAATTTTGTATGCTGGCCATGGCTGGCCGTCTATGTAATTTTTCATTTTTAAATCAATAAACTTTCTCTTACGGATCAAAAAAAAAAATACTATGTCAAATAAATATAATAGTTAAAAATCATAAAACTATCAAATATATATATATATCGAAAACCATTTCTAATTCATTTCTTATGCACACCCTCATCCAGACCCATTTTTCTATCCGTTCACATTTCTCTTGTCTGTTGACTAAGCAGTGAACCCTATAATTGAAGACAAATAATAATTCTGCACGTAGCCACCTAGACATAACAACAGTAGGAAATAAGTAATTGTAAATCATTCCCATCTTAGATTCTTTGTATTTCTGCAGGTGAGTTAACATGGCTTCACATAAAACTCTGTTTATTTAACAGAAAATTAAACCTAGCACAAACCCTATTTGCAAAATCTCTAATGAGCCGCGCAAGGATATGCGCTTGTTTTCTTAAAATTTCTTGAGATTTCACATCATGATTTAGCAAAATTCACAATTTAACCTGCGGGAAAAAGTAAAAAAATAAAGCATACCCTCCAAAGACCAAATACATGTCTTTCATACTACAATTACCAGCTGTAGATGGTGATTGAATTGAGAAACCGACCTAAAATTCGAGGGTTGCGGATGGTTTTGAGGCTTTGTTTTTATCTGGCTGTTGATGAGCGGTAACTTATTAAAAGCAAGACGAATGAAGTAACAGAGCAGAAAAATCGCGAGCGCAATCCACTTCAGCCATGCATTCCACTCGCCCGCTAACCATCCCTCCATTGAATCTGGACTGACACAAATACGCTTCCAACTTCACAAAATTCTCATCATTTCCACACTGCTCGGCCTTCCATATTTTGTTCATACAATTAACGGTGCCCAGATCGATGTTACCTAGGAGATTGTATCCCACTCCTTCACATACAGAAAGTCTCTCTGGATTAGCACTCAGCTACACAACCAACCTTCCGAGGATGAAGTCAGAGAAAAACAAACCAAAATGTGGATATGTACACGTAGGACGGTTGCAGCACAGTGGCTATGTAAATGTGAATGCAAAGACTCATTTTCTTTACAGATGAAAAGGAATAAAATAGTTCTTTTCAGCATTATCTTGCCTTGTGAATTAAGTAATGCAATTAAATCAGAAAAAATATAGTAAAGCTTAGAAAGTGACACCATACAAATAGGTTGTACAAATTGGATAAAGAAGGTTAATGTACTTAATTTTGTTTGTGATGGGCAGATATTTTGTTTTATAATTAGATTTGAGATTGTACTTAGTTTTGTTTGTGATGGAAAGATATTTTATTTTATAATTGGATTTGAGATTGTAATGTTTCCATAGATTGGTAGATTATTCATTCTTTATTTCCATTTAATTTTGTATTTACAAAATTGATCTTTGTATTTGTGGCTTTGATCTAAATTTGTGATTTGACTTGTGTTTCTTTGACTTGCAAAAACTTGGTTGCCTCTATTATCTAAATTTCGCAGTATTTAGAGATACCATTGGAGTTTGTTGTACTAGGATTTTAGCCTTAGTCAAACCCCTGGAATCGATTTGATGATTTGAACGATTTGAAGACAAGTCAAGCAACCATGCAAGATGCCTAATATATCTTTATTAATGCCCATGATGATTTAAATGCTTGATTCTAGAATTGAGGTTGATTCGTTTAGTTATATAAAACTCAAGTTTTTAGCCTAGTCTGAGCCTAGAGAGACTACTTACAAGGGATCTCTTCCCACAGTTTTATCACTAAGGCCACTACTAGGACATCTCAGTCCCCAAGGCATTATCACCTTGTTCAAACCTGTAAGCTCATTAGCCAAGCAAAGACACGCAACCTGCAAGCACGACGGTCCAGCAAAGGCACATATCCTACAAGCATGGCAACTCAGTGAAGGCCCATGGATTGCGAGCTCATCAGCCTAGTAGAGGTTTGAACCCTAGAGAATCATCAAGAAGCTTAACCCATCCCACTTCATATGGTGAAGGAATGAAGTGATTACCTATGTGTAAAACAATGAGCCAATCACCTTAACTATGAGTGGTTAAGACTCCATATTCAAGCCTTGTGTATTTATACGAACTTATATTTTAATTTCATGCTATTTTTATGACTCTCAATGTCATGGGATGTATTTTATTCTATTTAAATTATTCTAAAATGTTAAACTTTAATTTGTGTTTATACTCATTTTTACGAGCATCAAAAATGTTAACTTTGAGTATTTTAATACCTTTTTGAACCCTAAGGGCTAGTTCCTTGGGTTAGGGTGTCTTTTGGGCCATTTGTTGAGTGAGGTGGGTAAGTATGGTACTCATAACACCCCTAGGAAGACCATGCAATAAATAAGCATGAAGGGGTTAATTGCTTAACCCTTTCTTCCTTGTAAAGAATGCATGTGGAGTACACTCCACCTCATCGTGACTGAGCCCATGTGAGTGCACATGCAAGGTATGGACTTGCATTTATTATTTGTAAGAAATGAGATCCAAATAGGGTGTCATATGAAGACAAGGATGTGTGCCATGGCACTCCCATATAAACTTTTCATTTTGGCTTTGGGGATGATATCCACTCAATTTTTCATGAAATTATGAGAGATTAAGTGAGTTCTTATTCCTTTTTAGAGGATTTCTTGAGTTATGAATGATTCCATTAGAAATTGAGAGACTTCAGTGTGTAGGATGAAAGTCTGAATGAGGAAAAAGAGCCTTTCACTCTAACACGCTCCATTAGAAGAGATAAGTTCTTTTCCTTTCTTTTTTTATTTATTTTCCTTTGCACATGTGCTTTTGTGAGAGTGAGAATGCATTGTTTTTCTTGTTTATGATGAATTCGAAGAAGTATTTTATTTTATGAATTTTTGTGGTATGTGTGAGTAGAGGAGCATGAATGCTCCCATTTAGAGATGGAATTTGTGTTGGAGGCTAATTCCCTCTTCTATTTTGTGTATTTTTATGTGTTATTATATCCTTTTAGATTTAGCTCTTTATTAAGAGATTCGGGGAAACTGTAATGTTCCACCCCAAATTGAAACCAATTTTTTCCAACACCCACAAAGAATTTTGTCTTATATCATGTAGGCATTCCATCAAACACTTTGCATAGTAATTGTTTCAATGTATTTTCTATGTGTTTGGGTATGGGATCATTCAAAATGCAATTTGAAACAATATTTGTTCAAATAGAAAACCCACAATGCATAGAAATATCATCAACATTTCAACAAACCCTTTGCATGCATAAAGAAACAATTAATAACAACAATCTAACCTCAAACTCCAGCATTATATATTGATCTTCAATTGCTATGCTTGTTGTTACAAACTCAAAATTACAACAGCTATGATATAATATCAAATGGTGTATATCCACAATGTTAGTATGTTGTTGTCACATAAATACATGTTGTAGCTTGAAACAATGGTGATGTAAATGAAATATGAAAGATCTACCTATTCCACACCTCCCATCACCACCAAACAATAATATTTTCCAGTTGTAGCTACACTACTCCAAATATTATATACTAGATGCCTTATATATGCTGCGACTTTAAGGAAAGGGTTGCGGCTAGCATTAAATAAAATATATTCAGCTCCATCTATGGCACCAACACCCAATACAACAAGAACCAAGATCTCAAACACTCTTAGCAATATCTTTCAATCACAATTTATTATTTAAGAATCTCCAATAAATTTGCACAGTAAACCCTTTGTGACAAACTCTAGAAATCTGCAATGAAGCACACAAGCAATCTCTGTATGAAATTGCTCCAATAATCCACCATTCAGCACAAGTGTAGATTTTAGATAAATCTACCAGCAAACCTTTCCTACACAACTGTAACTCTGAATGAGTCACATAGTATTAACCAAGGAGGATCTTTCACCACCGTGGCTAATCTTCTCCAAGAGGGTTTTCATCCTCAAGAAGGCTGAGATGAACCAAGTTCAATCCCACAGAACCACAAGGGTTTCACAAGAGAAAAAATAATAATCTGCATAATCCAAATGAGCTCTCACAACCTCCTTTTATACTTTTCTGTCGAACTCTCCAAAAGCTTATATTTTAAAATTCACTTTTTAATTTAAACTCTCTTTTAGCTCCGAAAAAGACCTTTTTATTAAAATAATGATAATTTGACATGCAAGGTCCCTATTTTATGCATCCATGATTTAAAACATTTCATCCAAGTTCCTACGAGCTATAACATTAAGGTGCTTTTTTTAAATATTTTAAATAATATTTGTCGACCTTAGTAAAATAATTAAAATAAAGCCATTAATACATCCATTTTGTAGAAACAGTCGGAATGCACTAAAATTGAAAACTGACTGCACTAAAGTGATCCCGATGAAGAATAATGATAAATGGAGCCAACCGGACGACTTACTATAAATAGACGCCCTCTCCAAGATTCTTGGAGAGCACACCAAAAGCTAAAAATCACCCTGAAAAGTGGCATATGAATCCTCTAGACCACCTAAGCTCATTAGAATCATCAAAAAACTCCTCTGATAATGTTGACACACGTCCACAAGGTTAGTGCCAACTATAGTGCAAGGGAACCCGAAATGGGGATATTACAAAAACTCATGTGCTTAAGTTTAAGAGAGGCACAAAAATCTCTTTATGGGAAGCATCTTTGATTGCATTATTACTTCAAATTAATGAAGAGATAAGTAGTTACGAGTTTCATTATGATTTTAAAGGTATTATTATATGTGTAAATTTTGGTGGAGTGTGCAAATTGATAGGTGAAGTTTTGGCAAGGAGTTGTTTTGAAAATTCAGTGGAGTTTATTCTTGAATTTGAAACCCAAATTGTGGCCTTTACTTGAGTATAAGTACCTCTTCGATGATGCTTCCCACTGGGGACTTGAATCACTCTTGGCTCCCCCTATACTTGAACCAATGAGTTGGATCATTATTATAGCTCCTCACCTTTATTTATGTTTGTAATATCTGTTATTTGGGCTTGCTTTCTATTCAACGTGATCTTGGATGGTTCTCCTAGATTAGGGGTAGAATTGCCTATGCAAATCCTATTTTGGTAGGTGAGCACTTCCCTTGTTAAGAAACTTGGGATCTTGGTTTGAAGCTTGGGCATGATTTAACAAGTGAAAATTTGTTCATAGAAAGGATTTGGAATTCTTACTATAATCGTTGCAATCCTTTTGTGTAACTTTTTTTTTAAATTGTTGATTTATTAGTCCATTTGGAAGAAAATATCTAGATCTTCTCCATAAGATTTACAAGTTAATTTTGTCATTTCAAGTAAGTCGAAAAATGGCACTATTCATTTGTATAGGCAAATTGAAATGAGTTCAATGTGTAATGCCTAAACTTTTACTCTGAAACATTAGTAAACAAACACGGTGAATTATTTTTTAAAATTTACGTCACACACATGATGTAAGACATGAGTGTGTGCCAAGGATATTGCAACACAATGACACGCTCAAGCATGCGTCGATAGTGTGGACAAGCACCAATGCACTAGTGGAAGCCTAACCTGACTATCATGAGATTGCATCATCATGATGAGAGAAGGAATACTTGACTCACAAGAGAAATGAAAATAGTTTCCTCATATAAACTACAGTAACTTAAACTATTCATATAGCAATGATTATATATGTTGCTCTCAAAAAAAGACGTTGAAATAATGATTTCATGAATTACTTTATTAAAAAATCTTAATTATGCATTGTGTTTTAAACTTTAAATTCAACAATAACCATAAGGTAAGTATTGTAATTACATTCTAAACTAAAAATTTGACGATACCAATAAAGCGAATATTATAATTACATTCTAAACTCTAAAATTGACAATATCAATAAAGTGAATATTGCAATTACATTCATAATGTATTAAGCATTTGTAAACTATAATTTTAAAGACATAACTTAACTAGAAATGATAAACCTCGTTTAGTATGTAATACTTCTACTTCATTAACAAATGTGAGTATAATAATCAATTTATATCTTGATCCCCCTTCTCTTCGTTATTTAACAAATATGTTTAAAATACATAATTTATATTTTTACTCAATGATTGTAAAACACAATTTCATTATTTGATGAATAGTTGTAAACAATAATTTTTAAAACACCATTTTTTATTTATTGTTTTAAATTAATTCCCAATTTTAAAATATATCACAAAAAGGAAAAATCAAAGGTTCATTATTATAATAATATTTTTCCCTAAAAATCTCTTTCATTTTTTTTGTTTGCAAATAAGAAAGTAGAATTCGAGCTTGGTTTTGGGATTTTCATAGGCATTTACCAACAAAGAAATCACCTAAGGAGGAATTTATGGTAGGATTTTTGTAACAAAGGGAGCATGGGAAAACCCAAGGGAAGGGAAAGGTTGTGCCCCATGTTGGGTCACACTCCCCATCCCTTGTTGCATGCCTAGATAAAATATTTTTTGTTTTTTAATTTTATTTTTTTCATGTGTCAATGTCTCAAGCTTTCCATCCTTGAAAGGTTGTAAACTTTCAACAAATGCAATATGAGCATCTAGAACAAAAGCATGTGTGATGCAGGGGCATCGCTCTCCATCTAAAATTTTTGGTTTTGAGTTTTGTTCGGTGTTGAGATTTCTGTAGTGTTTGGTGTTTTGCGTGTTTGTGGGGGTAACTTCCTGTTGCAATGTAATTATCTCCCTGTTGCTGATAATACAAAGACTTGTTCCTAGCATAGAAACTACCAAGAATTAGTTCTAGATGTTACAATTTTGGAGGCAACCGAAAGGTCAGAAAAAGAAAAGAAGGCATCAGGTAAACAAGGCCGATAGAGAGCATTGAGTAACCAAAGGATGCTTTGAAAGCTTACTGGCACGGCTAGGGTAGAGGAAACGTCACCACATGGGAAGAAGAATAAACCGTTACCAATCATAATGCTCATCGACAGTTACTGGAAAGTTAGTTTCTATTGCAGAATTCTTGTCACACCTGTAATTTGGAAGAAGAGCCCAGACTTCTGTCGCCAGAGCGACAGGTACTCATTCGAAGGAGGGAATTTTTTCTGTCAAATCATTATGGAGAAAACAGATGGTTGAATGGCCAGTTGGAGGAATCAAGAGGTCACGGTAGTAGAGTAATTGGAAGGCACGAAGAGATGAATATATATCAATGAAGGAGAAAGAGGAGGAAGCAGTATAGAGAGGCCGATGAGCTGTAGGAGGCCAAACTGTTAAGAGAGAAGGCCGAGAGGTTATGAATTGAAGAGGGCAAAAGGCCAGAGGATAAGGCAGTTACTAAAGAAGGCCGATGTGGCAATGTGTATAGAAGAAGACCGTAGGCCAAAGTCAGAGGAGGGAGTTTGGTAAAGACATGAGTCAGGTTTGTAGAAGATCGAGTGCAAAAGATAAGAAGATGGAGAAATCAGTAGAGGGAAGCATATGTGGAAGGTGTTGATTACCTAGTAGAATATGGAATGATACATTTTAAGGAGGAAAAGTCTGATAATAAAAAGTCTTTGTTTTGTTTGTTCTATCACATACAATACTCTACATGTATATGAATCAAATGTTGTTATATTACCATGTTTCTAGTTCCTGTCAAATGCATTGAATAGTCATCTGGTTTTAAGTAAACATTTTTGTATTTAGTAGCTCCCTGATTGTGGATGCATAGCCTGAACTTCCTATCATTATTATGGAATTGTGTGGTGATGAATCTCGTTTGAGTCTAATCTATTGAATCTCTGCATGTCAAAACTAATTGTTAAGGGGGAGTCCTATCAATGTGCCCTACCAACATAAGTTTTACCTTATTATATATATTTTTCTTTCTTTGTCTCCTTCATTTCCAACCTTGTAAGGCTTGAGACTTTCAAAAATAGTGCAAAAAGAAAATGTTTGAACAAACCAACATCTTCATAGACTATGCAAACAAGTTGGGGGCACAGATGCCCAACAAACACCAAACATTGAAAACTTTTATTAGATTTAAATAGTGGAGTTGCTATTACCTAGGTAAGTGTATATGCAACAAGGAAGAAAAGAAAGTGTGAGATTTGTTTGACAAAATGCCACGGTCCCAAAATGTGGACGTACAACGAAGGCACGTAAACTATTTGACAAAATGCCTCTAATAAAATAAGTATACACATGAAAATGCTTTAAACTCCCTTAAATAAATTGTTTAAACATATGTTGTAAAGAAAACATAAGTATGTACAGGCAAATGATAGTATGACAAATGCTTAGATTAAATTTATACTTACATAGGCATACAACAATACAATAAAATACTTAACAAAAATCTATCTCACATTGTAAAGCACAGACAAGGCAATTGAACTTTTTTTTACAAAATACCTCAAAAGATGTAAGCATGCACAAGACACGCAAATTGTTTGACAAAATGTCTCATGTACATAACAACATGTACAACTATACACATAGTTAATAGATTCCTCATTTAAACTATAGTGACATTTACCTTTTTTTTTTTAATTTCAACTTGTAGAAACAACTACATCCTCCATCTTTTAAACTATATAAACAAACACTTCAAATTGGCATGGCCACATGAAATGCCATGATTGCAAATTTTACATAGTTAAAGTCTTGAGCATAAATTACACTTTTAACATTCTCAAATTAAATCAATATACATGCATAATTTTTTTAGGCATGTATTTAACTATCCACTTATCAAATAAACTCTTCAACACACATAATTTATTTTAAACCAAATCTACAATAAAGTACTAAATCAATAATAGTACAACCTTCATCACTAATCAAAACAATATTTCAAAAGATTACAATAAATATTGTGGTTCCAAATCAATTGGCTAACATGATTAAAATATTTCCAAAATATGGATGGATTGAAACACTTACACAAATCAACTATAACTTTCATTTGTAACACAACAACCAATATAGAGTTATTCAAACTCTACAATAAACGAAGGTCAGTTACTTGATACTCATATAAGCTCTCTCAATCATGTCTCCATGGAATTTGAGTATGACCAATGATAATTAGCCTACCTCTCATCCATGTGGATCCCTAAGGACCACCCCTCTAAATAGAGAGGTGATAAAACAAGTAGCAAATCGCATTCACATCATACAAGGTAGATTTGACAACATACAAAAGAACACACGTGTTTTTTCACACAATACAAATTAGATGTGATTCAATCCAATTGACAGGAGAAAAAGGATACAAGCCTTAGACCAATGGGGCATTGTCATAATGACTATCAAGACCAAAGTAGTGTTGAATGCACCTACCTACAAAAAACATCTACATCAATTAGTTAAGGATTGGGAGGTGTCCTTCATAATACTTTTCTCAAATCCACAAAGGGTTTAGCCTTTAATTATTTTCATCTCATATGTGTGTGTGTGTGTGTGTTCATTTTACTTGGTTTATCTAAACTCTCATTCTATGCCCACCCATTATATTCCAACGAGGATGAGAGAATGAGGCCACTCCATGCCTTCATCAGTTGCCAATTCCTACACACGCTAAGATGGCAAATTTATTAAATGACTCTTAAGAGGGAAAACATAGAGTTTTCAACTAGGACAAAAGATTCAAGTATAATGTAGTTTGTTTCCATTGAAATGAACAATGGCCTCACAAAACAAAAATTTACATATAGTTCCTAAAATCAAAAGAATGCTATTTTTTTTAAATTTCAAGAAAGCCTTAAAATGACTAGGTACTCCATTGGTGGAGACCTACGAAGTTATTTTCAACTAAAACAAAACTTATACAAATAAAAAAAATCATGAATACCCTTTTGATCTACAAAGGGTAAGAATTGTTCTTTAAACAAGAAGTATGGTTTCATAAGATTTTTACTAGCATAAAAACACTCTAAGAGTTTCTTCAAACAAATTACACATACACTCAATGGCTCAAGAAATTTAATTCACTTTTAAATTCTATGCATAGGGTATGCAACTATTATCAAATTTCCTTGGCATACAAAAATGCAATTAATAACCATTTCCACCTACGAAGTTATTTTCAACTAAAACAAAACTCATACAAATAAACAAAATCATGAATACCCTTTTGATCTACAGAGGGTAAGGATTGTTCTTTAAACAAGAAGTGTAGTTTCATAAGATTTTTACTAGCATAAAAACACTCTAAGGGTTTCTTCAAACAAATTACACATACACTCAATGGCTGTAGAAATTTAATTCACTTCTAAATTCTATGCACAGGGTATGCAACTATTATCATATTTCCTTGGCATACAAAAATGCAATTAATAACCATTTCCTTGCAAATATACAAACTTTTTTATATTGAAAAAATGTGAATTACAAGAAGATGCAAATATATAATTGTAAATTACAAAGAAATACCCTGCTTGTAAAACCAAAGGCAAGTTGCAGGTCTATTCAATTTTATAGGCAATCCTTCTTCAATAATCTTTCACAACAATCTAGTACAAAAGTCTTCCCCAAGCAACGTGGAATAAAAAAAATCACCAATCCTCTATCTTCACAAAAAAATCCTTTTATTCTGGCATAAGGTTTTTCATTTTGACATTTCTCAAGCTACCCTCTTCATTTTCTTGTCTCTAATTTTCTAAAGGCTAACTTATGTGATGAAGATCACCTTTTTTCTTTTTATTCCCAATGTTTTTTATTATGATAAGCAAGGAAAAAGGGTCCCAATCCCTTACAAAGACATAGAGATAAATAGACTAATCAAGAAAGAAAGAAACAATAGCATCAGAAGGCCCTAAAAAATAGAAAACCAAGCCTGGAGCACAAAATAGACTAGAAATAGCTAAGAAACAACAATAAAACAATAAAAAGACAACACCAAACTTCTGCACAGTAGATATAAGATTACTTCCATCTATTATTTAGCAGGGAGTCCCATTCAATAGTCATAGATTTCAGAGTTTCCTCCCAGCTTGAAGCTCCCAAAACCATCTTCTATTTTTTCTGTTTTAGCTTTTTCTTAGTACCCTAAAGTTCATTATCCCATTGATACTTGTGTTTGTTAAGTTCATTTTGAAGAGTAAAACCCCCAAAAAACAACCTTTTTCATCATCTCATTTGTAAATTTGACCAGTTCATTCATTCCTCTCTCCACCTTAACCAACCTGTGTTGGTACATTTTCATAGTGTCAAACATATTGGCCCAACTTTCCTATCAGGTGTTGCAATGATCCTCTTATTGTTCATTTCCTCCAAATTATCCATCCTGGTCAAAAGATCTTTGAAAGCATGAACAAAAATAGTGGACACATTATCATAAGCCTTCCCAAGTTCACACTCAAACACACCAATATTAGGAGCAACATCTTTAGATTCCTCCTCTACAAGGGTAATAATGCAAGTGTCTTCATCCTCATCAGCAATAAGTTGGAGATCTTCTTCCTCGACTTCCTCATAATCATCAACAAACTCTTCTTCAACCCTCTCAACAACCTTCTCCATCTTTGTATTCTATTGGCCCTCCCTTTCACCACCAACAACAAACTCTTCCTTAACCTGATCTTCTTCCATAGTCACAACCTTCTCAATCTTCTCATTATCCCCAAAATAAGAATTTGAGGGGATTTCCTCAATAATGACCTCAGTGTTTTTATTACCCTTGTCATCTTTCTTTTTATGTTTAGAATTCTTAGAATCAACAATAATTTTTGCCATACAAGCAGATCTTCTACTCGTAGTGATATGGGCATAGACATCGTCCAAATTTCCCTTAGGAGTAAAATTGACAAAACTAGAGTCAAGATTCAACTGGCAGTTGTAGATTTAATCCTAATGTTTTTCTTGAAATTCTTCATAGGGGAGGCAACACCACACCTTTGTCCTTCAAAGACAACAGGATATTTCCTAGGGGAGTCTTCCAAATCTTTTTTATGAGCAATATCTTTATCCTTCAAATTTGGAATTGAAAGCATAGGGTTTTTCTTAGGGTTATTCTTCTCAACAAAAGTGGAGTCCTTTGACACATAAGAGTTAAGGCTCTTACCCTTTTTATTCTAAGGACTTTTAACATAGGGAACAACAATATTGTACAAATTATTCTTATCCACCTCAACAGAATGGGTCGGTTCCTTCTCTTCAAAAGAGATTTTCTTCTTCTCAATATACCTTGGGGATACCTTACTAGGGGAAAGAGGGGAGACTTCCTTCTAACCAATAATAAGAGTTAACTCATTATGAACAACTAATTTGTTCTTCCCAATAGTACCCAAAGAACCCTTAGATAAACTAGAAGGAATAGGGTTATTCTTCTCACCAGACTTCAAACTAACAGGTTTAGACCCAACATTAGGAATTACCATCAAAGTAAGGAGAACATTTTACTAATATAAAGCATGCATCAGACACTGGTGTAGAGGAGGGTTTGCTCCTTCATTTATGTAGTTTTCCAAGGAGGACAACAAGAAGAAAGGGAAGCTAATATAATTACAATGATGGAGATGATCTAAGAGGGAAAAGGTAGTCGTGTATAGTGGCATACCTCCTTTCCAACATAAAATACTCCATCAAATGGAAACTCACCAGTGCCCACGGAGGTGGAAGTGCCATTCTATCATATCTATTTTGATTCCTGACCAAGGACTCTTCACCTTCAAGGAAATTCTTAATGAATTGCTTATAACACCCTTTCCCCTATCTGTGAATTATTAGTGCTTGTTAGCAAAAAATGTAGAGGGGATATCAGTCCGGAGATCCAGTCCTCAGACAAGTCTTTGTAGTTAGTTTATACCCCAGTCAAGTAGCTAGAGATTGACATCAAAACATAAAAAAACAACAAAACAAAGCATCAAATACACATCATAGAAAGATAACACAATATTACCCAATACCGACAGATCTCCATATATATAATATCATTCCTACATCAGAATATCTCATCTATCTCACTTCTATCCTTCTCTATCTATATATAATATATCTATTACATATTAAGGATGTGTTATTCATCATCTTCTATCAACTTTTGCCCTTCGCATAGTGTGTAGTATCCTCTGGTCGGCTTTGTTTTGTACCAAGTAACCTACTAACATCATCCCCCCCTCAAAATTATGTCTTGTCCTAAAGACATGTCTTGCTCTAGTTGAAAATATTTCGTGAGTCTGACACCATTGACATATCCGGCTGATAGTTTGCCCTCCATATTCTTTAGTCAGACTACTCTAGAATCTGCAAATACTTCAATATAGTATGGTCCTAGCCACCTTGTCTCCAGTTTTTCTAGTTTCTTAAACCTGTTGTCATACAGGAGTACTAAGTCACCTTGTTTGAATGTCTTGTTCCTCAAGTTTCTATCATATCAGGCCTTTTGTCTGTTCCTTTCCAAGTTCATATTGTATGCTGCCTGTTGTTCTCAAAATCAGCTACGCTCGTTTTTTGTAGACAACCCCCACGAAACTTGTCTATTTCATGATCTACACTCCAATTTCGCAAATCGAGACAAGATTCTCTTGATCTCATGTGAAGTCGTTTGACATTCTAAACTGGTTTGCGACATTCCCTTGAATTGGTTTCTTGATATTCGCAAAGATCGTTTAAGTCGTAAATTGATTAAAATGTCAATTTTAGCCATTTTCTCAGGTGTTAGTAAATTTTTGAGTTTTGACATGTAAGGTCAGCCAAATTTGCCGCTCTTATATATCTCTATTTTCATTTGTTGCATATGTAACGACGGCATTTTTTGCCGCTCTTACATATTTCCCCAAGGTTTATATGCATTGTCGGTAAATTTCGCCGCCTTTGCATGTTTGTTGACGCATGCGGGGTCAGCCGATTTTGCCGCTCGAGCAAGATTCTAGGGATCTTGAACACCGAGTGCCATTAATGGCCACTCGTGCCACTCATTGAAGGCATGTTTTCAAGCCGTTAAATGTCTTTTGATTATCTTTTTGGTCATTTTATTTTCGTTCTTCTTGGCTTTCCTCTGGACTCCTTCAATCATTCGACCGCGCTGTCCAAGGATTCAACCCAATCCACCACCATCAAAACTAGGGTTTCAGACGTTTGATAGGTAAATCTTCTAGCCGTTTTCTTTTTCTTTCCTAGGGTTTCCGTTAGTTTTGAATAGCTTTTCTATGTTTAGTTTTTGTTATAAGTTTTCGTTGAAAGATTGTTTTCTTAAATGTTTATGGTCATTTTTGTTTAAACTTGGGTCATTTCTATGTGTTGAATATGTTTTCAGATCGGTCCAATCCTCGTACCCTAAGTCTTTTACCAAATGGAGGTCGGCAGTTTCACCGCTTAAACCATTTTAATACTTACCAAATACCAAGGTGTATGGGCGGCAAAATTCGCCGCCCTTACACGATGACCTCTTAACCCTTACATTGTGGAGTGTTGCCAAAATCTACCGTCCTTACACAAGATTGAGGTACCTCGCTTGTCCGAGTGGCGAAAACACCCGCCCTTGCCCAGAAAACTAACCTTTGCATTCTTCAAAGTGCAGAAGCGGCAGAAATCGCCGCTCTTCCACATTTTCTCCTTAGACTTGCAGAGTCAGTTCAAACCCTCGCTCTAACACTTATAATTTCTCCATCATGCAGTGTTGGCCAAATTCACCGCCTTGACACATGAACTAATCTCCCAAATATATGTAATAGCGGTGAAAACGCCCACCTTTACACACATGAATATTCCTTCATGCAAGACCGGTCATTGACTGCTCATGCATATTTTCCTGAATTTTTCCCAACACTGGAAAAATTTACCTTTCAAAACCTGTTAGCCCGCTTTCACCCTTGCCTCGATTTATGCGCACTCAAGCCCTTCAATGCATGCTTCCCTGTCCATGATCATTGAATCGCGGTTATCCCAGTTACCCATTCTTTCCCTAACTGCGAGATCATGGCCTTTTGCAGTTCTTAACCAGCGTTCGTGGCAGATATCAATTTCAGAGTTCTCTCAAGAGCTTATGTGTCACATCTCAAATTTTGAAACATTATGAACTTACTATATTTAGAACTATTTGTGGGTAATTATAAGTGGATTAAATAAATGTTAGTTAATGGACTTGAATTAAATAGATAGACACTTAGTTTATGTTGATTTGAATTAACTAGATGGTATTTTATTTTAATTTGAAAGATGGAATAAGTGGATATTATTTGAAATGATAAAGTGAATATTATTTTATTAAATAAATTGTTATGCTTCGGCTATTGGTCACTAACCTATTAATGGAAATTTTAGTTTCATGAGTTGCAAGTTGTCGAAGACAAGGGTGTGGTCAAGGTTGAGGTGGTTAGCTCCCTGGTAGGGTTAGGATGGAGGGGATACTCTCGAATACACACACACACATGTAGATGGCATGTAGATGCATTAGTGTTGCTTTAATAAAATGTTGTTCCTTAGTATTTTATTAGAAAAGATTCTTTATATTTTTTTAGTTATTATTTTATTTATATTAAAAATATTATAAAGTAAAATTAAATTATATATTTTTATAGATATATATTTACATATTTTATTTTAAATAATATGTGAATTATAAAGTAAATTAAATTATATAATTATATAGACATATATTTATATATTTTATTTAAATTGTATGTGGGGAAATAATAATAATAATAATAATTATTATTATTATTTTAGAAATAAGTTAGGTGCCAAATTTATTATAAAAATCATATTAGATATTAAGCTTATGTCTTTTTGGAATTAAAATTATTATTTTCTTTTATTTCCAAGAAGTAATGACAAAGCAGTTTTAAAATTAGAAAAATCTGCTTTATGCTAGAATTAGAAACTAAGAACTTAGAAAAAGAAAATAAAAAAAGATAGAAATCTAAAAAGATTCAAAATAGAAAAAGATAAAAATCCTTACAAAAATTAGAAAGTGTAAAATGGAAAAAGATTCAAAATAGAAAAAGATAAAAATCCTTAGAGAAATTAGAAAGTGTAAAATGGAAAGTATTTGGGAAAAGAAGAAATAAAGTAATTGAAATAAAGATTTAACTCTTATTATGCAGACACAGAAAATAGGCACAGGAATTTGGAAGCCAAAGGGGAAATTAGTGTAAAAAGAGAGAACAAAGAAGAGTAGGAATTACAGAGGAAAGAAGAACAAGAAAAAAAAAAGAAAGAATCAACAACAGAAAGCATTACCAGGTTCTATGCACATCCATTTTGCCAATATTTGATTATTTATGGGAAATATTAAATCCATTGCATTTATTAATTGGTATTTTAAAATTATATATGTATTTACCTCTTAAAATTGCTGCTGTATATTTTGGTATTTTGCCATATAATTATGAAATTACCCTGAATGCATATTTCTCAGATATATATATTTAATGGTGACTGTATTATAAATTAGATTATTATATTAATAAATTATAAATTATATATATAAACGGTATATATATATATGTGGTAATATACGAATCATATATTAAAAATCTCTGTGAAAATGGAATAACCGTTGGATGCAGCGTTTAAAGTTTATTGGTAGTATGAATAAAAATTTAAATAAACAAACCAAGATATGTGTTATTTTATTTTATTTTTCATTTAGATTCCTGTGTAAGTTTTTCATGTGAATTTCAATCACCATTAAAATTTATAGCATCTGCTATTTATTTAAAGGCATTTTGCTGAAGTTTAACTTACGCTGTGCTTAAAGTCTGCCGGATGTATATATATTCTCGATCTCTTTGATATATATATAGTTATTAATATACATGGAATTAAATTATTATATATATATATATATATATATATATATATATATATATATATATATATATATATTTATATATCTATGTTCAACTTACTTTAACTTCTGGCAGAAATATAATTGTTGAATTGGGTTTATATAATTTAATATAAATGAATATATATATGAATATATAATTGTATATAGATATATATTATCTTATAAACAAGTTGTAGTCTATAGTTTGAATATAAATTAAATTTATTATTCTTTCAAATTGGACAAATAAGGTCTTTAATTGATTTCAAACTTTCTATATTAGTTTCTGCAGAAAAACATGATTTAATGTGATCATCATTGTCCAACTTTTTATCTGTAAAAATTGCCAAAACCAATAGGATGAAAATAGACCAGAACTGAAGTAAACTCATAGAATCAATTTATTATTACCCAATTAGAAAACCTCTCTTTTCGATAGATCATTATAAACCATTCGAATTTGAAAATTTAGATAACATGCAAATGAATAAATCTCTCTTGGACAAATCACTATTTTAACTTTGGACTATGAATTACACCTTCTTTCTGGGTCTATAGTATGTTTTGTGAGTTACTTTACTTTCGGGACAGGATGCCGAATGTGGGCTCCAGAGACGGTAATCTACTTTTTCTAGATTACCATTTTGTTTTGTTAAGCTTGGCCAAGCTGATAGACCATTGAAAAAGATGGATTTGAAAAGCCTAGAATTATATATATGTCTCTGCCACATCCTATTGCGAGAGTTATGTCATTTCTAGTATAGTTTAGGAATGCATACAGGCACTAGGCATGCATCGAGAGCTCCCTCCTGCCTTTACCGTTCCGAGTTGCTAGGCTCCTCTTGCAGGGTCGGTGCTTCCTTCGAGTTAGGAAGGAAACCGGGGAAGTCTAGTACTTTGTGGCTAGGTGGAAAAAGCACCTTGACCACATTCTTGACCTTAACTTGCGGAAGACCATTGGGGTCATGGCGGTTGAGATCAGAGGATTCTTTATATATATATATATGATTCATATGGATATACTTGTATTAATTTTGTATGGCTTGCTCAAGCCCAATTGTAATTGTACTTTTATTGAAGTAACTGAAATATTGATACATCTCTTGTAACATGGAATCAAATGTCTTGAAACACCCTTTTTGGTGAAAGTATATGGAAATGTAATTTATTGATTGATTAAATTTGTACTTCATTATTGGAACTTGCTATATTTATGCAACTATGAATATTTGAGTATTGAATCATTTTTCTTTCCAAATTTAGAATTGCATTTTCTTTTGAGTTCCTAGTTTTAGTAAGTAAGATTTTAGCATCATTACATTATGTCAGAACCATCTCCGTCAAAGGCCAAAATCATGAAGTACAAGTATCAAGGTGTCTTTCCGGTGACAGCAGTACAGTCAAACATTGATGAGATCAGGGACACGGAAATTGGGCATGTGGACATGGCAGAGTTTGTAGATAGGACAAAACAGACAAATCCTTCTAAGCCTATGCAGAAAATTATTGACAGCAATATTCATTTGGTTGCATCATTTCCAGTGTCTGCCCACAATCCTGAGTTTGTTCTCCAGGTAGCCAGCCATTACAACAGAGACACCAGAGTTGTAACAGATTCTCAGGGCAATGTAATCATGAGACTGGATGTAGAATTCTTTGACAAAATCTTCATGTGTCCACCCATTGAAAATATTGGACGGATTGACTTTGCTCAGGGCCAACAGGATTATGATAAGGATGTGGAAGCTGCCAGAAGATACATAAATAACAAATGGTTGAAAATTCCTAGAAATAATTTGACTAGATGGCCAAAAGATCTTCACAGAAGTGACTTTGTAGAAGAGGTCTGTGATTTGATTACTCTTTTGAGTCGCATCAGAGGACTCCCTTCTGCTTCCAAATTCCAAGACTGGATGTACACTTACATCAAGGTAATTCTATGGGGTAATCAGAAGATATTCTGGGGAGAACAGATCAGCAATGCATTGCACGAGCAACTGGTAAACATCAATACCACATTCAAATTCTATATGACCTCTTATCTTGTCTATGCTGCTGCAAGCATGAGAAACTTTCCAGGCTTAACTTAGGTAGGAGACAGGAGATTGATCCCAATATATGAGTATTATCCCCAAATTACTCTGAAGGGATCAATTCATCATTTCTGAAGGGTCAATGACGCCTTCTTTTCAGTATTCATGTGTCTATGGGATAATGAATTGGTTCAGAATAGAGTCTCAGATGAAGCTTGGCAGGTTGTGAACTCTTTTGGTTGCTTGTTCCTACAGTTTCCCACCTTCACATATCTTCGGGTAGGGTATTATCCTGGTTACCCTTATATGCTTCCACGGTACCCTAGTGACCGTATTATTCTTATGGAGCTATGCAGACAGTTGATTGTAGTGCACAACAAATAGATGGAATTGAAGAAGTCAGGTATAAAATTCGCAGTTGAAATTGGGACATATTTAATTCAATCAGCTAATAAAGCAAAAATAGTTGATTCTGAATTGCAACTGGTCACCATGAAGACCTACAAGAAAAGAGACCACTTTGACTTTAGAAGAGTTCAGGATAAGATCAAAAGAAAGTCAAACTTCCATGTCCTAATGGTTGAAGACATATGGGCTGATCTCAGGACACAGAACGAGATCAGAAAGCTAGACTTCTGTAGACTTCACCTGAGTCAGATTGAAGAACTAGGCCTCGCTGATATTCTAGATGGAATGGAGGATGACGGGGATGTTCTAGATCCCAGATACAACACAGAAAATGTTGAGGCTTCACCTTTTCCAGAGGTGAAATGGTCAATCAAGGAAGAAACATCCATTAGGAAAAGGTTTCAACCAATACTGGCCAACACAAATGTATGGTTGGAAAGTAAAGGGGTTAAATTGAAGGAGTTCCACACAGGATCAGAAACAGAAACACAGGAAAACCAGATGCATGCAAGATGGCAGCCATACAGGCTATGTACTAGAATTTTCTGAAGAAGAAATGATGGAGGAAGCTAGTGCCTTAGTTTATTTTTCTTGTATATAACATGTAATTTGAATTTTGTTGTAGACATATCCACATGTAATTTTCCAAAATGTAATTACATGTGAGACAAAGGAAGTCCCAAGTCAAATAGGACTCTTTTGTTGAATAAGTCAAAGTAGTTGTAGAATTCCTATTTTTGCTCCAGGCTCCTCCGTATAAATAAAGAGGGCCTCTATTGTAAATATTATCTTTTATCTATTGTAGCAAAACTTTGCCGAATTAAGAAGCAAGTTGAGACTTTGTGCTTATTTGTGTAAATCAATTTTCAAATATTTATCAATACAAGAGAGCAAGTTGAATTCCAATCTTTGTCTTGGAGTGATTTGTTTTATGATAGAATTGTTCTTATGTCTTTGCTATCATATTATCTTTGATAAGTAATTGAAGTGTGAGGGTTTATTTCAAGTGATTAAGGAGTATTCTAAATCTAATTTTAATAGACTTTGAGCTATAAAATCATTTGTGAGAATCGTGTTGTGTTCGTGAATGAGAAATAGCTTGAAGACTTTGTGCTGCAAGTTGTTATCTTCAATCCATTTATCTCATCTTGGCGTATAGTGAAGACTTTGGGCTGCGCTTTACTCTGAGTCATTTTATTTTCTGTTGGTGAACAAAGTAACGGAAGACTTTGTGTTTCCGTGGATTTTGTGGTAATTCATAGTTTTTTGGCATTGTATCAATTTTGTTGAAATCATAATATATTGTAAACATCATTTCTAAAAAAAGAGAAATGGATGGTATGATCTCACCCCCAAGTTAGTTTTTAGTTTAAAATAAAGTTGTAATAATTGATAGGGAACCTCCCCTTGCTGAGAGGAGAGATTTATCTCATTGTACTGTGGTTGATATAACCATTTTACCTTCAGTTAGTTGAAGACATAATATTCACCCAACACTGCCATCAATCTATCCTCATCCATTTTCTTGAATTCTTCATTCCTCTGACTGAGAGAGTCCTCTTCACCCAGCTTGAGGGTCCTTGTTGTCCAGAAATTTGACAATATGAAGTGTACTGGTATTGTAGCATATTTTCCATACACCAGTTCGTAGGGAGTGAACTTAGTGGTTCTTTTGAAGGCTGTCCTATATGCCCATAGTACCGCGGGTATTTTGAGATCCCTATCTATCTTGTTCCCATTACACATCTTTATCAATGTTACCCCAATGATTTTGTTGAGGGTTTCACTTGCTCCATTTTCTTGTGGATGATATGGTGAATTCCTCTTGTGTGTTATCATGAAATTGTCCAGTATCTCTGAAATCATCTTGTTTACAAAATGTTTACCTTGATCACTAGTTATGCTCAATGGACAACCAAGCCTGGTAATTATGTTCTCATAGATGAATTTGGCTGCAGTTTTTGTTGTGCAGTCTCTGGTTGGTTGTGCTTCAACCCACTTAGTCAGGTATTCTACTCTGGTAATAATGAATCTATCTTTTGACTACTTTTTTGGAGGGCCTATGGGTCCAATGAAGTCAATAGCCCATTTCTAAAAAGGTAATTGTGTTGGAACTAGTCTCAGTGGTATTTCATCTCTCATAGTAGGTTTTCTTGTTCTTTGATAGACATCACAATGCTTTACATATCTCTTTGCATCCTTGAAAAGTGTAGTCCACCATAACCCAGCTAGTTTGATCTTTCTTGTTGTCATGTCTTCGACATTATATCCTCTGGCTATCCCTTCATGTGCTTCCATTGGAATTTCTTCTCTTTCATGTTCATATACTACCCTTCTGATGATATCATCTTTTCCTTAGATATGTATCTCTCCCTTAATTAATGTGTATGGAAAAGATTTATGCATTAGGTTTTATTTCTCCTGTGATGGCATTTCTACTGAAAATTCCCTTGTAGCCAATAGGTATGCTAGGTCTTCCAGTTCTTCCCACACCACAGTTACTCTGAAAAGATTTGTTCCAAGTAGTTCTTCTTCGTGTACCTCTAGATCTTCTCCTGTCTCAATCCTGGACAAGTAGCCAGATTCCTGATTATTGTTTCCATGTTTCACCATGATTGAGAATTAAAACTCCTAAAACAAGAGTAACCATCGACAAATTCTTCCTTGGATGATTGGTTTGTTGAGTCAGTATTTCAATGATTCATGATTAGTGTAGAATTCAAAAGGTGTTGACAAGAGGTAATGCAAGAACTTTTGTAATGCATACACCATTTCTAGGGCTTCTCTTTTAGTTGTGGTGTAATTTTTCTCTGCTTTTGACAGTTTCTTACTTGCAAATGCTATAGGGTGATCCTTAGAGCCTCTTGGTTGAGTTAGTAGTACTACTACTACAATCCCTGATGCATCCACATGAACAAGGAATGTGTTCTCCTAGTCCAAAAATATGAGTATTGGTGCTTTTGCTATCTTCTACTTCAAAGTGTCAAATGCCTTTTGGTGTTGCTCATTCCATGTGATACTCTTGCCCTATTTTTTCTTCAATAATTCTTCTATAGGTGCTGAGATAGCTACATAACTCTTGGTGAATTTTTGGTGATAACCAATATACCCTAGGAATGTTTTAACATCAGATGTAGTTTTCGGTGGCGGTAAGTTTTGAAAAATCTCCGGTGAGTTTTGATTAAGTGTGGAGGATTATAGTATGTCTTATCCACCCGTCGTAATCATGAATATACTCCAGTAACCAAGCATTTTCCTTGTTTTTAGTTCCAGTTCTTCTCTCATCCAAGCTTCTAAAACCTCCTCACTATCTGTACTATATTGATCATTCTCGATCTCCACTTCTCCCTCAAAATTAGGCTCTTCTATTGTCTCCTTTGCATCCAACCTTGTAACTGTATAGAGATTCTTTACATCCTTATCAATGTATTCATCCTGATTGGTTTCTTCTATATATGCTTCCTCCATTGATGATCCTAAAGGGATGCGAACAATTTTATTCTCATTTGCAAATGATATCTCCTAATCTAGGAGTCTATAACACCATTTGCATCTACAAACCATCTCAACCCTAACAATGCATTTTAAGTTTCAGGTCTTGATCCTTCATGGCTACCACAATGAAATCTAAGACATGCTTGATTCCCATTAAATTAACTTCCACTTGCTTCCATGTTCCCATTGTTTGCATGTTAGATCCATCTACCAAGATTATATTGTAAGTTGTTTCTGATAGTTTAGGTCTTCCTAACTGTTCCCAAAGCTTCTTTGTTATCATGTTGACATCTACTCCCAAATCTATCATGACATTCCAGACCTTTTTGTGATTGATGTGAACATCTACCATAAGTGGTTTTGTCCTTCATTCTCTATATGTTCTTCCCATCTTCCAGAGTTGATTCTTTTGATTGTGTTCCTTATTTCAATACTTAGAGAACTGCTTCAGTTTCTTAATGAGACTATGTTGTTGTGTCAATTGGGCTAACTGCTCAAGAGCCTGCACTTCTCCTTTGGTGAAAAATTATTTGTATTGCTTTTCCTTTTCTTGTTCCTTTCTTATAGTTTGTTTAGCCTCCTTCACCACTTCTTCATGATGCTTATTAATAGGGACAAATTCTTCATCCTCCTCATTGTCTTCCTCTTCGGTCTCAATGATATGAAGTCTTCTGATATTTGTTCCTTGTCTTGTCACTACTGCAGCTTTCTCCCTTTCTTCTTCTTCTATTTGTTCTGGTATATTTTGACTTGCTTCTCTAGCAGTACTCTTCTTCTTCTGTGGATTCACTTGAAGATATGTATGTCTCCTCTATGATGTTCTTAGGGCAAGTTCTTGCTCCTTGATCTTTTGGTGCCCTTCTTATGATCCTTGCTCCTTTTTGGTTATTCGAGTTTTGTAGCTCATCACTCTTCGACTGTGGCTGTGCATTCCAAAAGTACTATTGTGTCCTTTCACAAGAAAATGGATCATGCTCTATACTATTACAAAATAAACACCGTGTTTTCCTTTTAGCCCAACATTCATTAGAAAAGTGTCCTAGCTTATCGCAATTGAAACATGTTGCATCCTCCCTTCTTCATTGATTTCTTCCATGACCTCTGTCTCCTCTATAACCTCCAAATTGCTCTCTGTCATCATTATTATAGTTGTTTCCATAGGATGGGCTACCAGAGTTTGAATTTTGTATTGCATTGACATTCCTCTGATTTCTCCAATTTGGTTGTTTGTAGCCATGATCGTGTGAGTTTCTCTCTACATAGGACATGTTATTACTCTCCATCGAATGTGTGTACCAACTTTCATCTTCTTCATCAGCACTATCTCTTTTCTTCCAAAAATTTTGTGAAGGACAATCAGGTGTTTCATGGTCATCCCATTCTCCACATAATCCACAATATACTAAATTAATTATTTTCATTGTTGCTTTGGTGTCTGTTTTTATTGCAGCAACTTGTCTTTCACCTTTTAGCCTAGGGCATTCATTTCTTAAGTGGCTTTCTCTTGTACAATAGAAGCACTAGATATTAGGTCTTTGTTTTTGTGTATTCTCCTCTTGTTTAACCAATATCTCCTGTCTCAAGTTCAATTGTTGCAGTTCCAATTTTAGCTTCTCCAATTCTAGGTTTTCTTTCATCTTATCTTGTCTCTGCCAGGATTGAGACTATGTCCAGTAGGCTAGTGTCACTGCTTCTGCATATGTTTCAAAGATCCTTCCATCTAGAGATGACCTTATTTTAGGGCTTATTCTAGAAATAAAACCATTCTATATTTTGCTTTTCAGTCAGTGATTCCTCCAATCTCCTACTTGTCTCCTTGAATCTTTTATCAAAATCCTTTATTGATTCTTTCTCCAATTGCATCAAATCTCTCATCTTGCTTACTCCTTCGGTCAGAACATCCAGAACTCCAAAGTTCTTTGAGAATGCCTTCTTGATCTCATCCCAATCCTTGGCATTGTTTGAGTATGTCTTCCTATACCACTTCAATGCTTCATTCCGCAAGGTGCCTATGAAGTCAAATAGCTTGATTTCATCTCTTGTTACTCCCTTCTGGTTCTAAATTGACTCCAGTACAAAAATGTGTTCAGCTGCTTCAGTAGTGCCCTTCTCAAATACAGGTAACTTGATAGGCGTATCCATGATTGGTCTTCTTACAATCTCTAGTACTCTGTGATGAGTTTCTTCTAGTCTACTCATTTGATTATGCTATCTTCTCTCAATTCACTTCCCTTCTCTTCCCTTATCTCTTTCTAGTTGGATCTCAAAGTACTCCTCTCCTAAAAACTCGACAAAATTGCTCTATATTTCTACTATTATTTTTGCTTCTTTGTTTGCTTAAATATATTCCTTCTCAACTAAAATTATCTTGACTTTATATGGCACTCAGGGTGACTCATGGTCTAGGGGTTGTGTCTCTTCATAGTTTCTCTTCAAATTAGGGGATTCTCGTTTCTTTGTGAATGACATCATGTCGATATCCAATGATGATTCAAATAACCTTCCAAAACCCTCAAAACTTCTATCAATGTTTACCACATCTTCTCCTCCTTCTCTTATATCCTTTATGCTTTAGAAAATTAACTCCTCTATATATTCCTCATCCATCTTCAAAATCTCTAGTGTTAACGCATATGTTCTGACAGTCTGTGACATAAACCCTAAATCACCTTTTTCATCTCTTTCCCTTCCGCATTCTTCTCTGGTAGCACCCACAGTGGCGCACTCCCCAACATTCTCCATAACATTCTCTATGTCTTCTCCATATGACCTCCTTCCTCCAGCAACACCCTCCTTGGCGTGCTCGGCAGCATCCTTCATGACATGCTTGTCTTCTTCCTTCCTTCCGGTAGCACCCTCAGTGGCATGCTCTTCAAATTCTTCTAACTTTTCTTCCACACCTTCTATTATTCCTCCTTCTTCCATCATTTGTGCCCTTTCCATTATTCTATCGTAACATTGTTGTCTCTCCTGAGTTTGCTTCAATCTTTCTTCTTTGCTTATCTCCATCCCGGTCCTGATTTCTTCGTCGATCTTCTTTTTCTTCTGCTACTCCCCCTCACCATGGGTTTGCTAGATTTTGTGTTCCATTAGTCCTCTTATATCCCATGGAATCCTTATTTGAAGAGTCACGTCATTGGAAAGGTCCTTGCAGACCCTGCCTCCTTCCCACTTGTCATCCCCTTAAGTGCCCGCCCCCTCTCACAGAAGTAGAAACTTAAGGAGATTTTAATTCCTCTACAATTTAAAAATTTTTCCCGTTAACCTCATCTTTTCTCTTTTTTCGAAACTTTGCACTACTTCTTCAGATGTTTTTCCTTTTCAATCTTTAACTACCTTCTTCCAGGGTCTTGGCAATAGAACCAAATGTTAGCAAGAAATGTAGAGGGGATATCGGTCCAGAGATCCAGTCCTCAGACAAGTCTTTGTAGTCATCTTATACCCTAGTCAAGTAGCTAGAGATTGACAGTAAAATATAAGAAATAACAAAACAGAGCATCAAATACACATCATAGCAAGATAACATAGTATTACCCGGTACCAATAGATCTCCATATATATATATATCAACAGTCATCAAATGCATACATCATTTATCCATCCTCCGGCAGGTCTAAGTCTCTGCCTCAATAGTTACACACATGACTTCTATGTCATTCCTACATCAGAATATCTCATCTATATTACTCCTATCCTTCTCTATCTATATATAATATATCTATTACATATTAGGGATGTGTTATTCATCATCTTTTGTCAACATCTGACCTCCGCATACTGTGTAGTATCCTTTGGTCAGCTCTGTTTTGTACCAAGTAACCTGCTAAAAGTGCTCAAACCAGTAACTTTAGCAATCAACTCCTCCGTAACAGTGAATTTGATACCTCCCACTACTACCCCCTTATTTCTCCAAGAGTTAACAAACTGAGCTGTCAGATTAACATCATGCCCTCTCATAGCCTAAAAGAAAGAGGCAATCCCACCTCTCTCAAAGATATCCCAAAGTTTAACATTTTTCTTAAGGGAAAAGGACACTGGTTCAACCCTAAGAAGTTAGCTACCCATATTAACAAAAACATAGATACTCAAGAAATTGTAGAGGATGGGAGAAGTAAGATCACAATATTTGAACTTCCAACTAAGTGCAAAGTGAATGAGATTATGATAATATGTGTTATACAAGGAATTATAGCCCGCTCGTATGATTATCATTACACCATCTCAAATTTGTTAAAAGGGTAACACGAGCCTTGTAAGGAATGTCATCATTAGACCTTACCTTTCTAAAACTATTATCTTTGAACTGAAAGAAATAAATGTGAAGATTCTCGAAGATAACAAAAATGACCATATTATAGTTGGTCATTATCAAACAATGATAGTTCCCCTTAAATTTGTTCATCATTAATGATAGATCAAACAAAGTTATGAAGATCATTAACATTCAACCAATATTGCCAATCTTGAAATTGGAGACCAAGGTTAGCTATAGAGTCAGCGACCATATTTCCCTCTCTACAGACATGGTGGATATGCAAAAAATTGAAATTGCTTAGAGAGGTCCTTATATCCTGAATATAGTCCTTAATTTTCCAAGGGGGATTAGATTTACTATTGACAAGGTAGATAATAATCTTGGAGTCCCCATTAATTTGGACATGCTAAAAGCCATAATGTTGAATTCTTTTAATACCCCACCAAAGAGCACACACCTCAGCTTCATTGTCCATTCTCCATCCTGTACCCTCGGCATAACTTTCAATCATAGAACCTTTGTCGTCCCTAATAGTACCCAACAACATACCAACTAGGATTTCCTTTAGAGCATCCATCAAAGTTAAGTTTAATCCATCCTTGTAGAGGACATTTACATCTCGTGTGTTTCCTTACATATGCTTTTTGCAAGTCGACATTATTAAGATTTTAGGTAATACCCCAATTCTTGTTGACTCTTATTTCCAAAGCAAAGGGAAGTTTTTTAAGCTTCCCTATCTTGGCAACATTAATATTTTCCTAGATAGCACAACCAATAAACTGAAAAATCTGTTGAACTTCAGAAGCAGAGTCTCTGAAGATCCTATTGTTTCGCTCTTTCCATAACCCCCACACAATGTGGAGGGGAGTTTGGATCCAAAGCTCCTTAATGACAAGGTGTTGAAAAAGAGAATTATTATTCCAAATAGGCACAAAAGAAGAAATGTCAAGAGGCATAACCCATTGAATTTCAAACTTGAAAAAAGTCTTCTCCTAGGTTTCCCTTGCAAAGTTGTAGTGGAAAAACAAATGATTAATAGATTCTTCATTAGCACAACATAAAATACATCTGTTAGGGAGATAAAAACCTCTTTTTACAAGGTTGTCAAGAGTAAGGATCTTATTATGAGTTGCCACCCACCAAAAAAGTTGATTTTGGGAATAATTCTATGATTCCAGATTAAATTCCAATAAAAAACATTAGTAGTAGTATTAATGATCATAGGATAGGTAGAAGCAATAGTAAAATTCCTAGTAGGGTGAATAGCCCAAATGAGATCATCCTCCCTAAAGGAATTGAAAAAATTAGTGCTTCCCAAAAAAATCTAAAATTGAGCAGCAATAGCCTCCATTCCATCGAGTTGAGTAGAGTAATCTTTGAAGGACTTCCATTGGGAGTGTTAGCTTGCAAAGGAGACATAACCATGAAGAGTGGGACCAAAGAGTCTTAAGAAAGTATCTTTAAGAATAGAGAACTAAGGATTATTGGACAAGGGGAAGTTGTCCCTCTAGTTATCCTCCCTAAAGTTTATCCTATTTCCATTGCCAACCCTCCATTTCAAACCTTGCTTAATGATCCCTCTCACTTTTAGCAAGGCATTCTAGATCACAGAACCTCTAGGAAGATCGTACCTATGAAGGAAGTTGATTTTATCATTAGTGTGAAGGTACTTCACCCTGATGATATACACCTGGTCCTTATCATCATTTAGGAGGCTCCACCCAATTTTGGCCAATAGAGCTTTATTAAAAATCTAAATCTTTCTTATTCCCATCCCTCCATTTCTTTTGCTTTTATAGAGTCCAGTATCCTAGTTAACTAGGAACAACCTTTTTTTCTCATCCATACCTATCCATAAACATTTCTTCTATATTTACTCTATTCTTTCAGCCATTGCAGAAGGTATCTTAAAAAGAGAGAAATGATAAACATGGATATTCTGCAAAGAAGCTTTAAGGAGTTGATACTTCCCAGCTTGACTAAGCAACTCACCTTTCCACACCTCTAATTTTTTTTGAATTCTCTCAACAATACCAAACCAAAAAATATTATTAAGTTTTTTGGTAGAAAGAGGTAAACCAAGATAAGTTGTCTGGAGGGTGGACTTTTGACAACCCAAAACTCCAACAATTATGTTTTGAAGAGCTTTAGCAATATTAAAGAAGTAAAGCTTAATTTTATCATAATTAATAAGTTGACTAGACACTTTAGCATATTGATTTAAGAGACTTTTCCATTGCTTCGCTTCAACAATAGAAAAGGATCCAAACATAATTGTATCATCGACAAATTGTTGGTGTGAGGAAGTGGATTTTTATTCCCAATGTTACCCCGAAATCAAATCTTCCTTTAAAATATAAATCTCTTTTTCCCATTTTTTTCTTATTCCCAACAAAATCAAATACTTTAAGAATATTTTATTATTATTTATTTTATTTACTTAGCTTTCTAAAAGGAGATATTAAACACATGAATTAAAACATGCCAATAAATTCATTTAATTTAATTCAAAAAACTTAATAAACCTTTTTTATGAAATCACTTTACAAGTTTTCACATAATCGGGGAATCTAAAATTGTAAGTGATTCAAAACAACTCACTAGTTTAACACGAGTTATGTCTCATTATTATAAACCAAATAAGATGAAATAAACAAATACACGCACCCATTCGATTATCTCTAGATTAATCATTGTTGGTCAGATCATGTGCCTACACACTCATTTAAAACATCAAATACACCTACATAGTTCATATAGCCAAAGCTATAAATAATAATCAATGAGAAAAATGAAATTAATCTAGGTATATACACATCTTGAAACTACATCATATAAAAATCAAAACTTAATATTAATCTTTTAATTCAATAAATGTCAAAATGTGAAATTAATCAAATCACATGTAATCACCAAACATCTCATAATACTAACCGATAAAATTAACTAACAATCAACACACGTCAACAAAACTAGAGAAATTCAAATAAGTCAAATACTTTAAACATAAACAATAATCACATAAGTGTCTCAAAATACATGTCGAATATCCAAATGGCAATACAAAAAATCATTAGTATAGAGATGGTATCAAAATTACATAACAAAATAAGGCACATATACCGATGGGCCTTAAACCAATTTTAAATGCCTTGGTGATGAGATCCTCTTGTGGTGTGAGGAACAAATTTCCCACCCCTAAGCCATGATTAGTGAAGGATCCATCAAAGTAGAGCTTCCATTCAAGGGATTCTTTAAGAGCTAGGGTAGACTCATCTAGAAAACAAATGGTAAATGGTTGAGTATCCACCAATGGTGCTTCAACTGACTAATCTGACCTATCCCTTGATTGCTTTTAGATTAACATACTCAATATCAAATTCACCAAGCATCATAACCCATTTATCCATTATGCATGTTAAGGATGCTTTTTATAAGAGATACTTAAGAGGTCAATTTTTTAAATGAACCTAGTTTAATAATTGATCATATAATGCCTTAGTTTTTGAGATTCAAATATAACTACCAAACATGCCCTTTCTATTAGTGTGTAATTGATTTCATATGCTACCAGGTTCTTACTGATGTAGTACTCCTAGAACCCTACAAAAAGGTATGGGTATAGTATCCTCAACTACATAACACTCTCCCATTTAATTGTTGTCTCATCATGTCTATCCCACTGGACCCTTGGTCCAAGTCTCGACCATGAAGGCCCAACCTATTAGAACTAAAAATTAGCCTAAATTTTTTAGTAAAAAATCTATTTTTCCCACCATAATCCATTCACCTAAATGTGTCATTTTAGAATTTTCTCATCCAAAACACTCCATTTACCTGACCTATAAGCCATTACCCTAATAAGTTCACGTTTTGTCACCCTTACCCTAAATGAAAAAAATCATATCGAAGAGATTCCACTATGTCGATAAGAGCCATCCTAAGGTCCCTTCAAAGAAACAATATGAACAATGTCGATGAGAAAATACCACATCGAGGAAACTCATTTTAGAGTCCCTTAGATATCCAATTAAAGTTGTGTTGAAGACACTACTGCATGTCAAGAAGAAAATGCTTAGGCTATCTTCGATAACCCGAGAAATAAACCATCGAGGGACATAAACATTTTATCGGAGGAACAATAAGAGATCGAGGGAACAAAACCAAACTTTTACACTTGAAGAGTCGAACAAACTACAAAGTATCAGAGTGATGATTTAAGAGTCCCTTCGATATCACTATAGCACCAAAAAAGTTCATCGAGGAGATAGATATACATCGGCAGGACATATCACATATTCCCTTCGATAAACTGAAAGAAATATTTGACTTTGGAGAGACTTCGTTGTGTCAGAATGACTAGTTCATGAGTCTCTTTGATGAACCGATATGCATGAGCATGTGATACATTTTAAGATCATCGAAGGAAGAGTATCATGTCGGTGAGAGATTACATAAGTCCCTCTGATATATCGATATGGTAGGTCCCAAAGATTTTTCGATCTATATGCCAAAATCTACAAAATAAACATCGAAGGGAAATATATCCATCGATGAGACAAGGGAATTTGTCCCATCGATAAAACGATGGAATTCGATACAAAGGTAACAATAAAGGTTTTCAAAATGACTTTGGGATGTCGGAGTGAGGTGATTCACAGTCCCTCTGAAAAGGGAAAGATATACTAAATAAGTAAACATCGAAGGGATGGATCCATATTAGGGAAACCCAAATATTGGTCCCTTTGATAAAATTTGTTACCATAGTGCAATGAACTCGTGAACACATCGAAGAAATAGGAAGATATCGAAGAGATTGCCCACAAAGAGGGTTTCGAGAGGATGTTGTGATATCGATATGAGACCATTTGGGGTCACTCTAAAATCATGAGGGAAATAAAAATTTAACCAGTAAAAGGACCTCGGGGAAAAAGGGGAAATATCGGTAAGATCACAAATTGGTCATCCCGATAAAGTATTGACAAGACAATTTGGCGGCGATCAAATGACCCATATTCTAAGGAAATTGTGAAACCATTAAGCAACTGAAGAAAACGAAGGCAGGGCGTAGCTAAGGATAGCAACTCCAGAACCAGAGGAGATATCATCCAAGTAAGTACTCTAAGCTTAAGCTAAAAATTGCAGAGTACATAAACTGGTTCAAATTATAAGCATAGAAGTAGGGTTTTTTCTTTTACAAAGTTTATATCATGGAAAATGTGACTGAGAACCCGAAGGGCAAGAGACAAAAACTAGAAGAGAGGCATCTAAATCAGGATTTAATAGATCAGTGCCCGGGTTCTGGACAAAGATCTAGAAGAAATGCATAATTAAACCCCCAAGCTGAGAAATTGGAGGACAGAAACAAACAAGCGGGTGACACATGGACCCCAATAAGGGGGTATGATTTGTTTCTATATAATTATAGAAAAATGCACAGGCACAAACCTGTCTCCAACCCGTGGAGACTAAACTTGGGAAAATTGGTAGTGTCTAATGTATTCATCAATGTGGAATTGCTCAAAGCATTGGTAGATAAATACAATCCCCAGACTCGTATGATTGAATTGAGAGATGGATCTGCCTTCATGTAATGCCCACCCTAGTGTGTGCCTTGTGTGCTTTTAATTCATGTGTTATATGTTGTTCTGAGTGTTTATCATTGTATTATGTGATTATTTTGCTTTGATGCATTGCACTGAACTTATCGATGAGGTCTATGGTGCCATCGAGGGGTTCTGAGGGTGTATTCTACATGACCATTGAGGTGTTTCCAATGGCATTTTGCTTTATTATTTGGCTTTCCAACTATGCATTATGAATTGCATACGTTGTGTTCATGTGTGTTAGATTATTGTAGTGCTTCAGCTTCATTGTTTTCAATTGTGTAATATGTTGGATGGATGTGATGTCTTCAGTATGATTATGTTAGTTGATTTATGTATATATGATTTTATGATGTCGATTGATTGTCGACCCATGTTTATGATGCTTATGCAATATTATGCCATGTTGGGTATTATGATGTGCTTCGGCTATTTTATGTATGGAGCAGGTATGCCTGATGGTTTACTTGAGTGTGCAGGTAATTACAGGTGTTAACTAATATGGGAAATGTGGAGAAGGTTGACATGGGACGCTAAGCCATCTCACCCTTATCCTTGTGTTGTGGAAACTCGTGATGTGTGTTTGGTATCATTTGCGTGTGTTTCTTTAGAATTCTTGCATTTTATTTTAAAATGTTTTGAAAAGCGCATTTTCTGTGTTTTCATATTAAATTAATGATTTTAATTTGGAAATTGCTATTTTTGCTTTAGCAAAAATGTTTGTTGCATCATTATATGCTTGTGGAACAAATTTGAGTGATTTCGGTTTAATTCTAAAATTTGATATTTTTCCGTAAAAAGGTAGAAATTACATTAAATGAGGAAACCGAATGCCTAGTATGGCATGTTTGTACTTTTCGGAATGAGATTGAGTTAAATAGCAATAACCTGTTTGGAATAGTTGAGTTCATTCGACTAACTATTTCCCTATCTATTTGAGTGAATTATTTGGATGTTTTAAGTGATTAATGTATTATTTGAAATGCCTATTTGATTTGCAAAAGAGATTCAATTATTTAATTGTTTGGAATTAATGAATTAAATGATTTAATTGTGCAAAGGCTATAATTTTGATTTGATTTATTAAATCACTTAAATGATTATTTTATTATCAAAAAAGGAATAGTGTCTTTGGAGGAATAAAAAGAAAAAAGACCTGTATTTTGCATTATTCTTTTTCTCCCCAAAATTTGCTCTCTCCTTTGTTTGAAACCCTCTTGCTTGAAAAAATGGATATTTGATTGCTTGGAAGGGAGTTTTGCTTGGAATTGCTTGGAGTTTGGATTGGATTTAGGAGCTTAGTGTTTGCTTGTTGTGTGTGGATTGAATCTTGCATTCAACCTCATTCTTTTCCTTGGATTTTACTTGTATGGAAGGTAATTTTCTCCAATCTTCTCATTTAAATTGTTTTATTCTGTTTCCTTCATGCCACACCATCTAGAATGGTTGAAGATGGCTTTGTTTAGTTGTAGGAAACTTAGAAAATATATTTTAGCTAGCTATTTATTTATTTCATGTATTTTCAAAATTTTGGAAACATAGAAAAACAGACAAAACCCTGACAAATTTTCTGTTGAAATCCCCAACTCATTTTTATTGCATTTATTGGTTGTTGGGCATGTTATCTATGATGGGTAGTTGTTAGAGCATCCATAGCTATTGAAAAACAAAAGTTAGAAAATTGGTCAAACTTTGGTCAAGGTGCCAAAGAGAACTCCAATGGAGTTTTTAGGGCCTTATGGTTATTTTACAATTTTAGAAAACATGAAAACTAAATTCTATGCATTTCCTTTATGATTTGCTTTGAGGGATGAGTTGACTCCTTCATATTATGTGATTCTACATCTTGTGAGGCTATGTTATTTTTTGAGACATTTTGGTGCATTGAAATCTGTGCCACTTATTTCTGTATTTTTGAAAACATAAAAATTGCTTTATATGCATTTCCTTGATGTTTTAGTTTGCGGGATGAGTTGTCTCCCAATTAGAATGGTATTTTGCATCTTTTGAGAATATGTTGTGTTTTTGTCAAAATTGTGATTTTGTCACCTCAAAATCCGTGCCATGCCCAATTGGTCAAATTGGTGCTATGGGTGTTTAGGAAGAGGTTTAGGGATAGGAAAGGAGTGGCTTCCATCATGCGCTATGGTCCAAAGAGGTCGTTGGAATTTATCAAATGGAAGTTTTAATCAAAAATAACATTTAAACACAATGGGTAATAAAATTTAATAATAAGATCATCTACACCAAACTGCATGTGCTGGTGAAGTGTCTGCCTTGCTTGGGTTTGGGTGTAAAGAGAAATCTTTGGTGTAGTGTCCGGTTGCTATGAGGAGGTTATGCACTCATGTTCTACCACGAGGTGAGTATTGCCCTCGTTTGACACTCCTTGTCCTAACTACCTAGGTCTCTCTTCCTTCTTCCACCGTCAGAGTTTGACTCGACGTGTGATGTTTACCATGTGATTGTATTTGCATTGTGATGCATGATTCATGCTTGTATGTGTCTATGATGGATTATGATTTATGCCTCGTTTGGTGTACATTAAAAGTGTGACTATTTCCCTTATGCTTGAATGTTGTTATGTCATTCTATTATGTTTTGGCAAGTGTGTCATATGTTACTTGAATGCAATTGGATGGTAGTTGTACCATGTGTTATTTATATGCTTTGTATTGATAGTTGTGTCATGTGTGTTGTGCATTGATTGGCGTGTATTCCATATGTTGCTTGTATACCCTGGATGTGTGAGATGCTCTTAGCAGGTTTGCCATGATCACCTTCTTTGTAGCTCGGGGGTTGCCTAGAGTTGCGTAGACATCTATTGCACTCGACGATGGCAATATGGTTGGAAGGTGAGAAACATTTCCCCATTGGTCCTTCATGATGATCTTCAGGTGCTAGATGGATTCCTTGATCTTTTTGCATGTGGTTTACCTTGTGCTTTGTGCCTTGTTGCACCTTGGAGAGCATGTTGGTTTTGGGTGGTTTATGCACTTGTATTTTATCATTATTGATTATTGTAACCTTTGTAATGTAGGTCTTTTGAGACCCTTGTAATAAGATGCAATTAATGCTTTGAGTTGACTTATGATGTTGGCTATGATTCATCTATGTTTAGGATGAAGCCCTTCAAATATTGTAATTATTGGATATCATCTTGTATTTTTCCACGCCTCAGTTTGTGAGGACATTGGCATGTTTTGATAGATTTTACATGTTAGAATCTAGCTATGTTAGCATGTTTAGACTCAGTTATTTGATGTTGTATTTGATGTTTATGCATATGTTTGTGATGGATCATATTCATCCCACATAGGTGGTGAGGATCCTATCTTTTCTTTGACATGTGTCGATGTTGGTGTCGAACATGCATAGCCTTTTGTATCGCTTTTGTCCTTTTTGACATGACATAATTGGTTCGACAGCTTAATGTTTTTGGTTAAAATGAATCATCTTTGGCATTGATTACAGTTTTTAGCCTTGTGGGTGTTTTGGTGTCATTTCCATGATGTGATATGCACTCTTGGATTATTCCCTCCTTTGCATTGGGATGTGTGCCTTTACACGAGTTTGACTAGTGACCATTCTAGTTGGTTGAGGAATCGTACCTCCTAGTTGGACTATCCCATGGGTGAGCGTTACCCTTGTGTTTGAGATGTCTTGTGTCATCATGGAATAGACTGAGGTGGATGTCACCCTCATCCTACTCCATGTGTTCGCAAGGGAGCGAGGTCATGGACATGTATTTGATCCTCGTCATGGAGTGAGCTCCACCTCTCTCTTGGTCATTGTGGTGAGTTGTCACATGATGGGTGAAGTCTTCCACTTGTACCACCTTGCATTGTGCAATGGTGATGTCTTTTTAGGTGTTGTTGTACATGCTGCAACACCTTGTGTGTGTGTGAGTGCAATGCGACATGTAAATGTTGCACTTGCAAACGAGAAAAATTTGTTGGTTCGGTGTTTGTTCGGCTAATGTCCCGTGTGAAAGCTTGGGGCATTACACTTCATTCCTATCACCAAGAATTACATATCCATGGTGTTTCAATTAGACACCAGTTTTGATATGAGGTTCAAGATTAGAGATCTCTTAAATGAATACTATAATCTGAGCATGAGTTATAAATGATGGAGATTGCCATTACATAGGCCTTGAGATGAAGGGAATCGGCTCAGAGTCTTCTTAGGGGTGCAAGATCCCCCATATTCTGTGGATTTGTTTGAGGAGTACTATCAATACACCTACTAATCTATTTGCCAAGTACTTGGCGTGGATGCCCCCATATTTATGAAGGTAGCACCAATGGTCCCAACAACTGATGTGCAGAGCCAGGATTCTCAGCATCTTGACTATGCTGAATATCTTGCTAATGATCTTCACAATGACTTGGTTGCTATAAAAAATAGAAGTGGAGGCATTAAATTCATGCATTATTCTTTTTTCATGCATCTCATTTTATATGAGGGACATAATATTTGCATGTGGGATGAATGTTTGGGAATAAGAGACCTAGATAAGGATGGGAACATCAAGTCTATACAAATGTGGACAATTATTTGGGATAGTAGATGTGAGAGATCACACTATTTGTATTTTGAAGAAAACTTTGTGAAGCCTTTGTATAATCTATTACATCATCCATGTGATTATAGCCTGTCGCCAGAAGTGCAGAAGTTCTTGAGACCTAAGGACAAGGGTGAAAGTGGAAATATCAATCACAACTGGGGTGACTGGTATGCTTATAGTGACTGCACAAAAATTAGGATCTATGAATATGAGGGAGCATCATTTTTGCTGCCAATGACCTGTCCAGATAGAATTGCTTATTTGGAAATTGTGAGGCAATTAGCCTATTCTAATTTTATGCATCTCAAAAGTTATAATAACCAGTCGTTGATGCCTGGAAGATTATGTTTTGAAGATTTCACTGTTGTTTCTGAAAAAGGTTATGAGTCAATTGATAAAAAGTTAGAGCATTACAGATTGCCTAAAGGAAATGCAAGGGAAAATTTTGACCCAAAACATTTTATAAATGAGGTTAAAACAAGCAAAAAGATGAAAGGATATCATCATACACTCTTTGTGGATGATGATTTGATAAGAAATATTGATGGGAATTATGTAGCTGAAAGGAGGAATTCATATCATAGAATAATGCTAGCAGAGGCTTGGAGGATAGCTAATAATCCCACATATAAAGGAACTTTTCTTGAGATTGATTATCCTATTGAGAGAATAGATACATTGGTTGCACATGAAGCAGAATTGACTGGGGATGTTCCCCCTTAGGTTTTTGAAAAGAGAAATAAGAACATCAAAGAAACACAAGCTGAGTACAAAACTCCACTGTGCCATATTTCCCCTAAACCCACACCTGACATTAGTTTCTCTGTGGACACCAGTACTGCAGAGCAAGAAGAAGTTGAAAGTAGGGATGAAGGTGTACATGCATTCTAGCCTGTGATTGAAAAATATGAACCCCCTGTTGAAAGAGAAGTGGTCACAATGGAAGCCCCAGATGAACTCTCAGATGATATAAGACACAGTGCAAGCAAAAGGTTTGTTTATGATAATGATTTTGTCAAAACCCCTAAGTTTAAGGCCTTCTTGTATGAATACAAGGGCAAACAAACTAGGGAAAGGATAAAGAATGTCATCCCTGAATCAAAAGCTGAGGCCTTGAAGGAACTGCAGGTAGAGATTGACAAAGAAATGGAGACTATAACCCCTGAGAAAGGAAGAGCATTATTAGAAGAGGTAGGAATCATGCTAGTCTCTAGGTGGGATATGATCTCGGCTATTGTATTTGACAGTTTTTGAAGAAATCAAGACAAAAAGGTGCAATTAAGTATTGAAGGAGTAGACATAATACGCTCTGGATCAGGCTATGATCTAGACTATGCAACCTTGTTGATATGGGAATTATATCCATCAAATAAAAAGCCTCTAGTTATTGATGACCCAAATAAGGCATTTGGCCATCTTTTGATACAATGAGTTGAGGACACTAATCCCATGGAAACTGTTGATTTGAACATAAATGTTGCAAGATTCACAAAGGCCCAAATTGAGAGGCTGGTAAAGACTAACAAAATGTATATGATAGAGAATGAAAGATTGAGACAAGAAATTGCTAGCTACAAAGATAGTCTGCCATCCTCTTCAAGTAGCTGTTCACCATGGTTGGAAGTTGATAAGAAGGTGGTAGAGGCCAGAGTTGAGACTGCTTATTGGAAGATTAAAGCTGAAAATTTGCAGAAACATGGTGATTAGTTAGAAACAGAAATAAAATATGTCAAATATAAAATGGCCTCATAATTAATTTAGAAAAGATTCAAGATGTTGGGAAATGCTGATAGGGTATGGGTAGTGCATAATAGAACACATATTGCCTACCAAGAGCATAAAAGACTACATCTCAGGATGTTGGAAAAGGAGGAGTTGATTGCCAAGGGAGATGCTAATACAGATGTGTTTAATAATTATGATGAGCTGATCGACATGCATGAAAAGTTTAACACTATGTTAACAGAGGATCTTGGTGATTTTGATCAACCTTTGGATATGACTTTTCCTAGTTTCTTTGATGATGAAGGCAATCTAAAAGAATAGAGCATTTGGAAACATGAGTTGGCTCAGTTGTTACCAATGGCTCTTGATAAGGTTAATGACGAAGCCAAGGTGATGAATAACATACGTATACAATTAAAACAAATTTTTACTCTGGAATTTGTTATGAAAGAAATAATCTCTACCACAAATACTTATGCTTCTCAAGAATATGTTGATCATCTTTCTAAAATTAACTTATTCATCTCTCGAGCAACATAAGGGGTAAAAAAGCTTTGCACCATCCATGTCTACATCCTTAGCTGATTAAAAATTGGAAGACAATGGTTAAGAAAGAAGCTAGAAAATCTGGAGAATCCTTTGACCCTCGTGATAAACTTGAAGTGAAATTTTGCCAAATGCTAATTCAAGAATTTTTGCGATATTAGATTCAAAGGTTAAGCATAGAGGAGAAACAATAAATATTGCATCTAAAATGATAGTGGGCAAAACATGTTCATCAGATACTGCATCATTGGAGAGGAGAACCTTGCTAGACCAGTGGTCACGGGTCCTCTATGATGATTAACGGACTTAGATCATGATTACTGTGGACGCCCAAATTTCTTTCTTTGTTTATTTCTTAATTATGTTTTAGAACAATCATTAGTTATTTGAAGAGATGTAAGTTATAAAAAGTCACCTTGTTTTTGCCTGAAGCTTGTTTGCTTCCTGTATATAAGGGAAACCAAGGCCAAGTTTAAAGGACATCAATATCAGAACATACAATATATTATTACATTTCCAGTTATGCTCATAGAACATAATACAGAAAAACCTTTATGAATTTTTGAAGTAATATAATGGGAAAGAAAGTTTAATTAGCAGCTCAATCTCTAGTGTTCAACTACTTTGTTGATATTAATTCTTATGAGTTATTTGGATGTCTCCATATTGGTCTTTTCTAGTTATTCAAATTAAGTGTGTTGAGCACATATTTAATTTGTCAAGACACATTTGCTGCCTCTGTGTGATTTTCTTGATTGGTTTTTGAGAGAAGAGAATTAAACTTCTTCTAAGTTATTTTTGTTTATTAGTTTTTGCCTAGAATCAAAATCCTTTAAATGAATCATCTTAATTGGTTTCATTCAAGCTAGAATTAAAACCCTTTCAGACAATCACAATAACTCGGAAAGATATCAATGGGATAGAAGACCCTAATAACTAATAATTTTGCCCGTTTATACAAAGTATAAACATCCAAAAGTGCCAAGTAGTTAGAGTTATGCCAAGCAGATAAATCCACATATCACATAAATCTTGACCCCATTAGCCCAATAGGAATATGCACTGATCACACTTAATCTAAAGTCATAATCATTTTAGAATTAGCTATTACTCTTGCATCTATTTCACATTAGCATGCCATTAAGAAATAGATTGTTATAGTCAAAGTACACACAACCTATAAATATGATTAACTATTAAGGTGCACCCACCTAGGTCTAGCAGAACCTAAAGTGCAGGAAGTGATAAACCATATAGGGTCACTCTGTTTCGTTGGCCAAAACCTTGTTAGTTTGGCCATAGGATCTGGCATACCCTTAGGATTAGCAACCTGCAATTTTGGGAACCAATAGAATTGGCGACTCTACCGGGGATAAACCTAATAAAACCTAGTAGAAGGCCATCATAATAGGGTCAAGAAATTAAGAATCATAGCTCTGCTGGTGGAGAAAAACCCAAAAGATAAAATCATTCCTCTCTAAGAGAGGTGGCAACTCTAAAACAAAACCCTGGATACATTATGTATTGAAGTATCATAGTCTCTTATAACATGGACAATAGGAGATCCAAGATAGATGGTAAAAAGTTGAGTGATAAGCAATCCTCCCCACCTTCAAAGATCATTGCTAAGAAGAATGGAGGAACATCAAATCAGCCAAAACACACTCAAAATAATAACCAGAGTACTCAAGAAAATACATCAGAACAACCTCTCACAACACATAATAGTTTTACTCCTCTACATGAATCATAATTTCATGAAGGATTCCAATCAAGGAGCTATCGTACCCAGTCTAAACAAAATAACTTAAGTGACATTCTTCATCAATATAAACTTGACCCTCAAAAGCAGATTGAATTTGAGGAAAGGCTTGAATGAGAAAGGATACAAGCCCATGCAGACTATGATTATAGAATGGCACTTCAACAGGGTGGAGAAGCTCAATGTGGGTCTATGGATCAAATGGCATCCACAAAGACTTATGATAGTCTACCAAAAGACACATGGAATGTTGATGAGGTACAACAAGATATACAGAAATTATAGGAAGAGCTCATGTTAGCCAAACTAAAGGAAGAAGAATGAATAAAACAAGAGTTATAAAAGATAAAATCTCGATGTGCAGTAAGTAGCTCAAAATATATACGGCCCCATAAGCAAAGCAGAAATGTTCATACAAGTAATCCACATGGATCACACCATAATGTAAGTGGTCTAAATGTTTCAAAAGCACCACACAATCCAAGTAACACAAATTATGTACAACAGAATATTCCACCATGAATCCCAAGATCAAAAAATGTTCATACAACTTCCCAACCCATGGCTAACACCTACCCACCTCCTGGTCAGCAGTATGCCCCACTTTGGCAGCATTATATACCTCAACAAAATATGCAAAGTATGTAAACCCTCACCATAATGTACAACAACATGTGCCTCATCACCAACACCAACAATACCATCCTAATCAAAATCTACAATGACCTTTGAATATAAACAGATACAGGCAACTAGATTTATCCAGGTACCAGATTTGTCCTGATCCAATTGATAATGATTTGAGAAATGCACTCCCAAAATTTTCTGGGAATAACTCTATTTCAGTAGAACATATAAGAAATTTTGAGACAGTTATGGATAACTATGATGTGCAATATTAAGATGTCCTCATGAAGTTATCTATGTTATCCTTGATTGAAGATGCTAAAGATTGGTACAAGAATTTGCCCGATGCTTCAATCTGTTCTCTGGAAGACTTTAAAGATCAGTTTAAAGAACAATATGGAAATCATTGTGACCTAAATTTTGCCATGCATAAATTGACAGGCATACAAAAGTACCATAATGAATTAGTAGTGGATTTCAACTAGAGGTTTTCAAAATTATACCATAAAATTTCACCTGAATTGAAACCCCCAGATGGTATGGCCCTAGCTTTGTACCTAAAAGCCTTTGATCTTAAAACTGGGTATGAACTTAGAAATAAAGCTCACATTACCCTTGCAGAAGCTCAGAAGGCTACTATGAACACTGAGAGTAATAGAAGAGCTGCTGGGAAACTTAGCAAAAGGGAAAATATCCGAGTTCCACAAAATTCTAATAACCATCAAACTAGGCAAACAAACTATTATAGGAATGAGAGGTCTAGATTACATGATATGCCCTACAACACTAATTGGAAGGATGGGAGACCTATGGATAACAATAAAAAGCAGAATTATAGTAAGGACACCCCTGATCCCTTAAAGAAACATGGGACACACGTGGTAGAAAATAATCCATGGTGTTTAGCATGCAACTTACCACATTCACCTGAATATTGTGTAGTGGCGCAGTCCTTACAAGAGAATGAAATATCTTATGATCAGGAGAGGGATGCACATACTATAAACATGTTAGGAATGAGACCTCACCAAATTGATGAAGAATACTCATCCTCTGAAGAAGATGGGTTTGAATATGATGTGAGTAACCAGAGATAAAATGTTAACATGGGTCAACAAGAAATATTTTCTGATCCAGAAAATGATAATGAAGAAACTGCTTATATATCTAATGCAACACCACGGTTCCAGTTAAGGAAACCAACTGAAGAATAAAAAAGGGATCTTACAATAGTTGTTGTGGTACATGCTAAAAGTAATTACAACTTGAGGAATAGAGCCATAAATATAGATCAAGGAACACCTAGAAGCTTGTTCTTAAAAGAGCCAAAGCATAAGAAGGGTGCCTTGGATAACTAGAAGAAAGAAGGAAGTGAAAAATTTTAGAAAGATATACCCAAAGAAATAACAAAGGTTGAGTAGAATAAAACAAAGGACAATGGTAAGTTGCAAATTGAGGAAAAGGGCTCCACTAAGATAGAAAAAATAGAGCAATTAGTCACCACTCCCTCATTTGATATAGCACAAGCATTGTCTCAAATAAAGATGTCACTACCATTGCTGGAGATGATGAAAGTAGATGAATATAGGGATAGTGCCCTCAAATTGATCTCAAATATACCAAACAAGCAGCAAAATCAGAACAAAAATAAAGAAAGATCAGAAACCAAAGTAAATAATATTGGACAAGAGATCATGAAAACATCTGAGGTTTATCTTGGTGATACATTTACAAAGAATCCTTCTCAGGTGGACCCATTTTATATTACACTATTGATTAACAACAAACTGGTAAGAAATTGCATGATCTACTCAGGAGCAGCAATAAACATTATGCCAATTGCTCTTATGAAAGAATTAGGCTTGTGGGTGGATATAACATATGGTAAGTGCTATGCAATGGACAACAAGTCTATCCCAGTTGTTGGAGTCATGAGGGATGTAGAATTGAAATTAGCCTCATGTCTTGAAGCCACTTACAAAACTAACATCACTGTAGTAGATACTCCACCATATTATGGTATGTTGTTATCCAGAAAGTGGACTGTTGCAGTTGGGGGAAGTGTCCAATTGGACTTGTCATATGCAACAATACCAGTAAATGGAAAAGAAGTTAAGTTGTATAGAGAATCAAGATATGAACATATTATATAGCATCTTGATCCATACCAAATGAATTATTTTTGTGATGTGGATCTTGGAAGCTTTCGAATTGAAAAATCACAAAGTTGCAAAATACAAAACCATTCAATAGAGAAGCTTAGCTTGATGAACATGGTGTATGGCAACTGTATTTTGATGGTGCATGCAACAATGGGGGAAATGGAGCAGGAGTCATATTCATCTCACCGACTAGCAAAACATTCAAGTACTTGTTTTTACTAACATTTGAATGTACTAACAATATAGCCGAATACAAGGCATTGTTGTTGGGCTTAAATATTGCCATAAGATATGGAATCAAGTTGCTAGTAGTGTATGGAGACTCCGAAGTAGTTATCTCACAAGTTAGGGAAACATATTCATCAAAAAACAAGAGGTTAAAACAATATAGAAATGTTGTTTGGGACACCATTGAACTTCTTGATGCATTCTCTATAGATTGGGTAGAGAGATCCAAAAACATAATGGTAGATTTCTTGATGAATATAGCGCTAAAAAGAGATGATATTACACTAGCAAGAATAGCAAAGGTGGAGTTCAATACTAGACCTGCAATCCATGATAATATCTATAATTGGCAAGCGTTTGACAATGATGAGGATTTGATTAAGTTTCTTCATTGTGTAGATTAATATGAATTTCAAGAAATAGATTAAAATGCATTTGTGGAAGAAGTAGATGGTAAGGAAACTCTTTTTGGGCAAGAGGTGGTGCAACTCAAAACAAACAAAATACCAAAAGGACTTGTAGCCCTAGAGAGAGTATTTGATGGGCATGATAGATTTAATCTGAAACCTATACCAGTCAATCTCAAAGATGTTGAGGAAATCAATCTTGGGACAGAGATGACTGCTAAAAAGGTGTACATTGGAAAAAAGATCAGCCCTAAAGTCAGAGAAATGCTTATAGCCTTGCTCAGAAGATATAAACATGTGTTTTCTTGGTCCTATGATGATATAAAAGCTTACAGAGAGGACCTATTCCAAAATGAAATACCATTGAAACCTAATACTAAGCCATTTAGATAGAAACAAAGATCCATAAATCCCATATTAGCACCTAAGATGCATGAGGAGCTCATTAAACTTAGATATGGTGGTATTATTAAGACAATCATACATTCTTCTTGGGTCTCAAATTTGGTGCCAGTAAGAAAGAAAAATGGAGACATAAGGTTATGTGTGGATTTCAGAAATTTGAATATATCATCACTCAAAGATAATTATCCACTTCCAAACATGTAAGTAATGCTACAAAGAGTGATGGGATGTGAATTGTTGTCTATGATGGATGGCTTCTCAGGGTATAACCAAGTGAAGGTCAAGGAATCATAACAGTATAAAACTACTTTCACCACACCTTGGGGTACATATTTTTACGTGAGAATGCCTTTTGGCCTCACAAATGTTGGAGCAACATTTCAAAGGGCCATGGATGTAGCCTTTGTTGACCTAATCAATACTATAATGGTGGTCTATCAAGATGATCTGACAACATATTCCAAAAGGGCCAAAGATCACTGTGTACACCTAGAAAAGATCTTTATCAAGGCATTAGAATATGGCATCTCCTTAAACCCAAAGAAATGTCATTTTTCTGTGATAGATGGCAAATTACTAGGACATATAGTCTCAAAGGATGGAGTAAGGATTGATCCTAAACGAGTTGAAGCTATTGATAAAATTCCCATTCCAAAAACTGTAAAAGCCATCCAGTCCTTCTTTGGACAAATTAACTTTGTCAGGAGATTCATTTCAAACTTTGCAGAGATTGTCAAGCCAATCTCAAATATGTTGAAGAAAGGCTCAAAAGTTGATTGGACAGAAGAGGCTATTGATGCATTTGTGTCAATTAAGAGAGCAATTAAGGAAGCACCTTTATTAAAATCTCCAGACTTTGACAAACCATTTTAGATATTCTCTTTTGCATCATTTCACATAGTGGTAGCTGTAATATTACAAAAGAATAATGAAGGATATGAACAACATATCTCATTCTTTAGTAAATCACTTCAAGGGGTGGAATTAAAATATGAAATCACTTAGAAGCAAGCTTACGCCCTAGTAAAAGTGGTTAAGGTGTCCAGGCCTTACTTGGTGGGGGCAAAAGTGATTGCTTATGTGCCCAATGTTGCAGTTAAGGATGTGTTTGTTCAAACTAAGGTCATAGGACGAAGATGCAGGTGGATAAATTGTATCCATGAGTTTAATATTGACATTCAAATTACCAAACTAGTGAGGGGACAAGGGTTAGCCAAGTTAATGGCTGAGTCTAACTTGGAGGCTTCACAAATATGTAATGTAGAAAAGGAAGATGCCATGATTCCAAGATTTGAACACACACCCTGGTACATCAATGTGATGTATTATCTCAAACACATGAAGTGTCCTGAAGGGTTAAATGACAATCAAAGAAGAACCTTAAAACTGCATGCTTCAAAATATGTGTTCATGGATGGAGATTTATATTGGAAAAATAGGGACGGTATTTTATTATTGTGCTTAGATGAAACACAAGAAGAGCGAATTTTGTAAGAAATGCATAAAGGCGTGTGTGGAGGACACTTCTCAGCAAAAACCACTTCCCATAAGATACTGAGAGCATGCTATTATTGGCCTAAAGTCTTCAGCGATGTCCACAAATATGTAAGAAAGTGTGAAGCATGTTAGAAATTTTCTGGCAAATTGAATTATGAAGGACATTTCATCAATGGGGAATTGACTTTATAGGAGAACTTCCAGATAGATCTAGTGGTGTACATAGATGGATCTTGGTGGCTACTAATTATTTTACAAAATGGATAGAGGCAGTCCCAACAAGGCAAGCTACTAGTAAGGTGGTAGTTAATTTTCTATTGGAAAACATTATTACTAGATTTGGGGTCTCTGTAAGGCTCATCACAAATAATGACATGTGCTTTAGATCAGAAGAATTTAAGATATTCTGTGATTCCTATGGCATAACAGTTTCATATGATTCACCATACCATCCTCAAGCAAATGGGCAGGCAAAATTGAGCAACAAAAGTATTATAAAAATAATCAAAAGGATATTAGACAATAACAAGAAGGCATGTGATTCAAAACAAAAAATGGCTCTATGGGCAGATAGAATTATTGTAAAGGCCACTAGAAAGTCTCTATTTGAACTAGTGTATGGAGCCCAAGATAGGCTCCCAATACATAACCTCTTACCAATCTACAAGTTCATCCTTCAAGAGGATATAGATGTCCCTGAGCCTATGGAAGAAAGGATAAAACAATTGGCTGAGCTGGATGAAATCAGAACCCAAGCTCAGGAGCAAAATGAAAAAATGTAGTTACAAATGAACTTTCTATTTGACAAAAAGGCAAAGGACAGGAAATTTGAAGTGGATGACATGGTCCTTATGTGGAATGCCATAGGCTAGGATAAAGGGAAGCATGGGAAATTTGAAGCATTGTGGTTGGGACCATTTATTATCACTGGTAAATGTGATGAAGGTTCATATTATTTGCAAAATTTGATTGGTGAAGAACAGGAATTGCCAGTGGATGGACAATTCCTGAAATACTTCTTTTCTTGAAACTATAACTTTCCATGCACAGTAGATTAGGATTTTTTATTTTCCTTTTTCCACCACCCCCACCATTGGTCTGCATCCCAGAGAATACTTCTAGTTTCTTGCAATGACCTCACAGTCATTCATCCCCAACTAGAGCCAATGTTAAAACTAAAAATTAGCCTAAAATTTTTAGCAAAAAATCTATTTTCCCACCATAATCTAGTCACCTAAACGTGTCATTTTAGAAATTTCTCATCTAAAACACTCTATTTACCTGACCTATAAGCCATTACCCTAATAAGTTCACGTTTTGTCACCCTTACCCTAAATGAAAAAATCATATCGAAGAGATTCTACTATGACGATAAGAGCCATCCTAAGGTCCCTTCAAAGAAGCAATATGAACGATGTCGATGAGAAATTACTACATCGAGGAAACTCATTTTAGAGTCCTTTCGATATCCAATTAAAGTTGTGTTAAAGACACTACTGCATGTCGAGAAGAAAATGCTTAGGGTCTCTTCGATAACCCGAGAAATAAACCATCGAGGGACATAAAGATTTTATTGGAGGAACAATAAGAGATCGAGGGGACAAAACCATAATTTTACACTTGAAGAGTCGAAGAGACTACAAAGTATCAGAGTGATGATTTAAGAGTCCCTTCGATATCACTACAGCACCAAAAAAGTTCATCGAGGAGATAGATATACATCAGCAGGACATATCACATATTCCCTTCGATAAATTGAAAGAAATATTTGACTTCAGAGATGCTTTGCTGTGTCAGAATGACTAGTTCATGAGTCTCTTCAATGAACCGATATGCTTGAGCATGTGATACATTTTAACATCATCGAAGGAAGAGTATCATGTCGGTGGGAGATTACATAAGTCCCTCCGATATACCGATATGGTGGGTCTCGAAGATTTTCTGGTCTATATACCAAAACCTACAAAATAAACATCAAAGGGAAATATAGCCATCGATGGGACAAGGGAATTTGTCCCATCGATAAAACAATGGCATTCGATACAAAGGTAATAATAAAGGTTTTCAAAATGACTCCGAGATGTCAGAGTGAGGTGATTCACAGTCCCTCCGAAAAGGGAAAGATATACTAAATAAGTAAATGTTGAAGGGATGGATCCATATTGGGGAAACTCAAATATTGGTCCCTTCGATAAAATTTGTTACCATAGTGCAATGAACTCATGAACACATTGAAGAAATAAGAAGATATCGAAGAGACTGCCCCACAAAGAGGGTTTCAAGAGGATGTTGTGATATCGGTATGAAACCATTTGGGGTCACTCCAAAATCATGAGAGAAATAAAAGAATTAACCAGTAAAAGGACATCGGGGAAAAGGGGAAATATCAGTATGAACACAAATTGGTCATCTCGATGAAGTATTGACAAGACAATTTGGCGGCAATCAAACGACCCATATTCAAAAAATCAATTATCTCTTCAATGACATAAAATTTGCCATGAGAATCCATTAATAAACTAGATTTGAGTGTATTGAAATCAAATTCTAAAGAAATTGTGAAACCATTAAGAAACTGAGGAAAATGAAGGCAGGGCGTAGCTAAGGATAGTAACTCCAAAACCAGAGAAGATATCATCCAAGTAAGGACTCTAAGCTTGAGCTAAAAATTGCAGAGTACATAAACTGGTTCAAATTATAAGCACAGAAGTAAGGTTTTTTATTTTACAAAGTTTATATCATGGAAAATGTGAGTGAGAACCCTAAGGGCAAGAGAGAAAAACTAGAAGAGAGGCGTCTAAATCAGGATTTAATAGATCAGTGCCTAGGTTCTGGACAAAGGTCTAGAAGAAATGCACAATTAAACCCTCAAACTGAGAAATTGGAGGATAGAAACAAACAAGCGGGTGACACATGGACCCCAACAAGGGGGTATGATTTATTCTATATCATTATAGAAAAATGCATAGGCACAAACCTGTCTCCAACCCGTGGAGACTAAACTTGGGAAAATTGGTAGTGCCTAATGTGTTCATCAATGTGGAATTGCTAAAAGCATTGGAAGATAAATACAATCCCCAAACTCATATGATTGAATTAAGAGATGGATTTGCCTTCATTCTTATCACCAAGAATTATATATCCATGATGTTTCAATTAGACACTAGTTTTGATGTGAGATTCATGATTAGAGATCTCTTAAATGAATACTATAATCTGAGCATGAGTTATAAACCATGGAGATTGCCATTACACGAGCCTTGAGATGAAGGGAATCGACTCAAAGTGTTCTTAGGGGTGGAAGATCCCCCATATTCTATGGATTTGTTTGAGGAGTACTATCAATACACCTACTATTATGTTTGCCAAGTACTTGGCTTGGATGCCCCCACATTTATGGAGGTAGCACTAATGGTCCTCACAACTGATGTGTAGAGCCAGGATGCCTGACCTCTTGACTATGTTGAATATCTTGCTAATGATCTTCACAATGACTTGGTTGCTGTAAAAATAGAAGTGGAGGTGTTAAATTCATGCATTATTCTTTTTTCATGCATCTCATTTTATACGAGGGAAAAAATATTTGCATGTGGGATGAATGTATGAGAATAAGAGACCTAGATAAGGATGGGAACATCAGTCCTATACAGATGTGGACAGCTATTTGGGATAGTAGATGTGAGAGATCACAATATTTGTATTTTGAAGATACTTTGTGAAGCCTTTGTATAATCTATTAAATCATCCATGCGATTACAACCTGTCACCAGAAGTGCAAAAGTTCTTGAGACCTAAGGACAAGGTTGAAAGTGGAAAGATCAATCACAACTGGGGTGACTGGTATGCTTATAGTGCCTGCACAAAAATTAGGATCTATGGATATGAGGGAGCACCATTTTTGCTACCAATGACCTATCCAGATAGAATTGCTTATTTGGAAATTGTGAGGCAATTAGCCTATTCTGATTTTATGCATCTCAAAAGTTATAATAAGCAGTCATTGATGCCTGGAACATTATGTTTTTGAGATTTCACTATTGTTTCTGAAAAAGGTTATGAGTCAATCGATAAAAAGTTAGAGCATTACAGAATGCCTAAAGGAAATGCAGGGGGAAATTTTGACATAGAACATTTTATAAATGAGGTTAAAACAAGCAAAAAGATGAAAGGATATCATCATACACTCCTTGTGGATGATGATTTGATAAAAATATTGATGAGAATTGTGTAGCTGAAAGGAGGAATTCATATCATAGAATAATGCTAACAGAGGCTTGGAGGATAGCCAATAATCCCACATATAAAGGAATTTTTCTTGAGATTGACAATCCTATTGAGAGAATAGATACATTGGTTGCACATGAAGCATAATTGATTGGGGATGTTCCCCCTTGGGTTTTTGAAAAGAGAAATAGGAACATTAGAGAAACACAAGCTGAGTACAAAACTCCACTGTGCCATATTTCCCCTCAACCTACACCTGACATTAGTTTCTCTGTGGACACCAGTACTACAGAGCAAGAAGAAGTTGAAAGGGGATGAAGGTGTACATGCATTCCATCCTGTGATTGAAAAATATGAACCCCCCGTTGAAAGAGAAGTGGTCACAATGGAAGCCCCAGATGAATTCTCAGATGATATAAGACACAATGCAAGCAAAAAGTTTATTTATGATAATGATTTTGTCAAAACCCCTAAGTTTAAGGCCTTCTTGTATGAATACAAGGGCAACTAGACTAGGGAAAGGATAAAGAATGTCACCCTTGAATCAGAAGATGAGGCCTTGAAGGAACTGCAGGCAAAGATTGACAAAGAAATGGAGACTATAACCCCTGAGAAAGGAAGAGCATTATCAGAAGAGGCAGGAGTCATGCTAGTCTCTGGGTGGGATATGACCTCGGCTATTGTATTTGATAGTTTTCAAAGAAATCAAGACAAAAAGGTGTAGTTAAGTATTGAAGGAGTAGATAGAATACGCTCTAGAAAAAGCTATGATCCAAACAATGCAACCTTGTTGATATGGGCATTGTACCCATCAAATAAAAAACCTCTAGTTATTGATGACCCAAATAAGGCATTTGGCCATCTTTTGATACAACAAGTTGGGGACACTGATCCCATGGAAACTGTTGATTTGAACATAAATGTTGCAAGATTCACAAAGGCCCAAATTAAGAGGCTGGTAAAGACCAACAAAATGTATATGATAGAGAATGAAAGATTGAGACAAGAAATTGCTAGCTACAAAGATAGACTACCATCCTCTTCGAGCAGCTATTCACCATGGTTGGAAGTTGATAAGAAGGTGGTAGAGGCCAGAGTTGAGACTGCTTATTGGAAGATTAAAGCTAAAAAAATTTAGAAACATGGTGATCAGTTAGAAACAAAATTAAAATCTATCAAATATAAAATGGCCTTAGAATTAATTGAGAAAAGATTCGAGAAGATGCTAGGAAATGTTGATAGTATGGGTAGTGCATAATAGAACAGATATTGCCTACCAAGGTAATAAAAGACTACATCTCAGGATGTTGGAAAAGGAGGAGTTGGTTGCCAAGGGAGATGCTGTTACACAAGTGTTTAAGAATTATTATGAGCTGATTGACTTGCATGAAAAGTTTAACACTGTGTTAACAGAGGATCTTGGTGATTTTGATCAACCTTTGGATATGACGTTTCCTAGTTTCTTCGATGATGAAGGCAATCTAAAAGAATAGAGCATTTGGAAACATGAGTTGGCTCAGTTGTTACCAGTGGCCCTTGATAAGGTTAATGATGAAGCCAGGGTGATGGATAATATACATATACAGTTAGAACAAATTTTTACTCTAGAATTTGTTATGAAAGAAATAATCTCTACCACAGATACTTATGCTTCTCAAGAATATGTTGATCATCTTTCTAAAATTAACTCATTCATCTCTCAAGCAACATAAGGGGTAAAAATGCTTTGCACCAGCCATGTCTACATCCTCAGCTATTTAAAAATTGGAAGACAATGGTTAAGAAAGAAGCAAAAGAAGCTAGAAAATCTAGAGAATCCTTTGACCCTCGTGATAAACTTGAAGTGAAATTTTGCCAAATGCTAATTCAAGAATTTTTGCGTTATTAGATTCAAAGGTTAAGCATAGAGGAGAAACAATAAATATTGCATCTAAAATGATAGTGGGCAAAGCATGTTCATCAGATACTGTATCATTAGAGAGGAAAACCTTGCCAGACTAGCGGTCAGGGGTCCTCTATGATGATTAATGGACTCAGATCATGATTACTGTGGATGCCCATATTTCTTTCGTTGTTTATATCTTAATTATGTTTTAGAACAATCATTAGTTATCTGAAGAGATGTAAGTTAGAAAAGTCTCCTTGTTTTGGCCCGAAGCTTGTTTGCTTCCCGTATATAAGGAAAACCAAGTCCAAGTTTAAAGGACATCAATATCAGAACATACAATATATTATTACATTTCTAGTTATGCTCATAGAACAACATATAGAAAAACCTTTATGAAATTTTTAAGTAATATAATGGGAAATAAAGTTTAATCAGTGGCTTAATCTCTGGTGTTCAACTACTTTGTTGATATTAATTCTAATGAGTTATTTGGTTGTCTCCATATTGGTCTTTTCTTGTTATTCAAATTAAGTGTGTTGAGTACATATTTAATTTGTCAAGACATAGTTGCTGCCTCTGTGTGATTTTCTTGATTGGTTTATGAGAGAAGAGAATTAAATTCCTTCTAAGTGATTTTTTTTATTGGTTTCTGCCTAGAATTAAAATCCTTTAAATGAATCATCTTAATTGGTTTCCTTCAAGCTAGAATTAAAACCCTTTCAGACAATCACAGTAACGCGGAAAGATATCAATGAGATTTATAAGAAGAGCCTGATAACTAACAATTTTGCACGTTTATACAAAGTATAAACATCCAAAAGTGCCAAGTAGTTAGAGTTAAGCCAAGCAGATAAATCCACATATCACATAAATCTTGACCCCATTAGCCCAATAAGAATAGGCACTGATCACACTCAATCTAAAGTTATAATCTTTTTTAGAATTAGCTATTATTCTTGCATCTATTTCACATTAGCATGCCATTAAGAAATAGACTGCTATAGTCAAAGTACACACAACCTATAAATTTGCTTAACTATTAAGGTGCACCCGCGTAGGTCTAGTAGAACCTAAAGTGCAAGGAGTAATAAACCATATAGGGTCACTCTGTTTCGTTGGCCAAAACCTTGTTAGTTTGACCATAGGATCTGGCATACCCATAGGATTAGCAAGCTGCAATTTTGGGAACCAACACAACCTTTGATGCTACTATATGTAGATGGGCTCTAGAAAAAGCTACCTACCCTCAACCTACAAAGCACCCCAATCAAGCCCATGCATAACTTAGAAATATACTATTGCAAAACTTTAATAATGTGGAACATATCATGGATGTGCAAGAGGCTAGGTGGTAGGGCAAGATGATAAGCAATAGGCCAAATCTCTCAAGGATCTAAAATGGCCTAAAAAAATGTGGTGTAAACTTAGAACCTTTTTCATATTGGATTGGGATCTTGTGCAAATGCATTCTCAAAAAAACTCTATCACTAACAAAGAAGTGTAAATCCATTCTCTTGGCATTGGTATACTTCTTCTAGTGATCTTCAATAACTAAAGTACTCCCTAATCTAAACAACATGTTGTTCTATATCTTGAGGCATCTTGGGACCAATGATGACTTGATTCTTGATCCTATCCCAAGTTAGATGAGTTCAATAAGGATGACCATACAAAGCCTGGTATGGTGCCATGCCAAGACAACTGTGATGTCCATTGTTATAAGCAAACTCAATGAGATATAGGTAATCTTCCCATTTGGACTACTGGTCCATCACATGCTATGAAGTATATTCTTTAGTACACAATTCACCCTCTCAGTCTACCTATTTGTCTCTAAGTGATAGGCTAAACTAAAGTTACCAATACACGTTGTAATGACATCTAAAATAAAGATGTGAAGACGGGATCATAATTTGAAATGATTTTATGAGGTATGCCATGCAAGATAACAACATCCTCCATGGAAATGCGTACCACTGATGTAACATTATAAGACATCCTCATAGGTGAAAATGGGTTACTTTGGTCAACTTGTCCACCATCATCATGATATCATCATGACAACAAGAAAACATGGGCAAAATAATGATAAAATCCATAGAAATCATGTCCCACTTCCATTCAGGAATGTCATGTGGGGACACAAGACCTATAGGATATTGGTGCTTTTCCTTCACTCTTTGACACTCAAGGCATCTAGTAAAAAATTAGCAATATCATGCCTCATCCTTTCCCATTTATAAAATTGTTGAAGATCTACTTGCATCTTCCTCACACTCAAATGTGCTACCTAATGTGTACAATGTGCCTTAGACAAGACAACAATGTGAAGACCACCAGAATTAGAGCATAAATATGACTAAGATGTCATAAAAGTCTATTAGACTCAAGAGAAAAGCTAATAAAGTTATACACAACCACCCTCTGAGGCTCTATCTCTATTTGAATCTCCTGATACCATGGATCCTCTAGAAGCTACTCTAAAATGCAACTTCTCAAATCTATGCCTAGAGACAACATTGAGATCACATTGCTCAAAGCATCTAAGAGAATGCTATTCTCTCCTTTGATGTATTGTACATCAAAGTTGCACTAAAAAAGGAATTCATCCAACAATACTTATTGATGTTCAAGTTTGGTTGTATAAAGATATACTGAAAACTGTGATGGTTGATATGCAACTCAAATTGTTGGTCCAAAAGAAAATGAATCTAGTGCACAAGTGCATGGACATCTACAACCAACTATACATCATGACTGAGTTAAGCTTGTTTGGATAGTGTGATATTTATTGTAAAACTAATGTATAATGTTGCATCTCCAACTTCCTTAGAATGGGTACTTGGATGCCTATACAATTAAGTGATTATTATTCTCTTTGTTGACTTGGAATATTAGTTGTAGTGGCACTAAGAGGGGAAGTGGGGTATGATAGTGGCAATTATAAATTTATTTGAGGTCATTTATTGCACATTCCCATTCCTAGGCATTAGGAGGGAGAGTTGAGTATCTTTGCATTTATCAGGTGGGTCCCAAAATTGGAAGTGTTCCCATTGCATGATATTAGTCAATGATGTTGTTATTAGGTTTATTATGGTGTATTGATTGATTCTATCATATGGGGGCATTCGGATTTTCTCATACTATGGATTGTGGTGGTTTTGGTTTCATGAAATCACTTGTGGTTTCCTCTCAACTCCTATCTATAAATTGTATGCATTGGATGGAGGTATTATGGGTTATTTTACAAGTACACAAGTTCTATCAGAATTCTATCAAACTGAGGAGAAAGTTGTTGTATTGATGTAATACATTGTTTAGATTAATACATTACTGGTGTTCTCTTTTGTGGTGGAGTTTTTTGAAATGATTTCTCTACATACATATGGTGTCGTGTTTGAATCTTATTGTTTGTTGATTTCTTATTTGTTGATTTAAGCTTCCACAAATCTAATTTGTGATAACTCAAATGATGTTATAAGTAGAATTTTAGATTTTTATATTAAGTGAATAAGATTTTGTTTTTAGTAGTTTACCCTAGTTTCAAAAAATCTCATGGTCCTTGAGCTTCCATGATTCATAGGTAATCACACGGTCATCTTGCATAAGGACAACTCCAAACCATCTAATGAAGCATTAATGCATATAACAAATTTTACTACAAGATTAGGTATTGAAAGGATAGGTGCACTATTTAGATTCTCCTTGAGATCCTAAAAGACTCTCTCACATTTATCTAGCCATGTGAACTTCTTCTTTTTCCACTAAAGAGAAGTAATGGGATGCACTGCTCTTGAAACGTTTAAGAAAAAATAGTGATAGTAACCTACTAATCCTATGAAACTATGAACCTTAGAAACATTAGTAGGCATAATCCAATCAATAATAGGATGAATAATTGAGGGATCTATCAAGATACCCTCTCTAGATATGTCATGACCTAGGTACTTCATCTCAGACTAAGAGAAGTTACACTTTTCCAAGTTTCTAAAAGTTGATTCTCTCTCAAATACTACTAAACCAAAGCAAGTGAATCTCATTATCCTCCATTAATATCTAATAAATAAAGATATCATCCTAGAAAAAAAAGGACAAATCAATCTAGGTAGGTGTAGAAAATGTGTTCATGAGACTCATGAACATCGATAGAGCATTCATTAACCCAAAAGGAACCACAGTGAACTCGTAGTGTTCATATGGAATTGAAAATGTTGTCCAATGAATATCTACCTTTTGATATGAAGTTTATCATACCCAAACTTTAGATTAATCTTTGAGAACACTTTAGCTCCATTCATTTGACCAAATAAATCATCAATCCTTGACAAATGGTATTGTTTCTTTATCGTCACCTTGTTCAATTGTAAGTAATCAATACATGGTTGAAGGGATCCACCCTTCTTTGTAAAGATGATAGGTGCACCCTAAATATATACACTTAGATGAATATGCTTCATATTTATCAATTCATCCAATTGTAACTTAATCTCATTAGGATCTTACACAATCATTATGTATGGCACACAAGAGATATGCCCTTTTCTTGAAATCAAATCAATATTAAAGTCCACATTCTGCTTTCGTGACATACCATAAATGACACTAGGGAATACATCAACAAACTCTATCATAAGTGGGTGATCATTGAGAGAAACCTCATGACACTAAATTTTAGAGAGATTATTCATGGTGATAGAGAATATTTGGCACCCCTTCTACATACTTCACTTTAGTTGCATGGTAGAAATCATACAAAGAGAGATGGGTATCCTAAACTCTAGCTACCACAACATGATCACCATGATCATCCACACATTCTACTAACTTATGATAATAATCAATGCCAACTTGATGAGCTTCAATCCAGCCTATACTAAGCATGATCTTGTAAGATCCTAATGGTGGGACATGCAAATCTACTATTGTGGTGAAGGTTCCAAGGCCCAACATACAACCACACACGAGTGAATCTACTGCCGCTTTGGAACTTATGGCTAACTCAACCTACCATTTACTTTCCTTCCTTGATACCACTAGTCTATTACGCTCAACTAAAGATGGAGAAATGAAGGAGTCAGAAGCTCTTAAATCAAAATGAATAGAATATACACTCCATTAAGCATACCTAAGGTCTCTATAATTGTTCCCTAATGATTGACCTTATAGTTATCGACCATTGTAGACACTCAATTAGACTTGCCAACATCCCCCACCATTTTATCTAACCTTGTAGTACCCTAACCACTAACTACAACTAATCCTTGTGTTCAATACCTCGTAATGTGGCCCTTATGACCACAAGTGTAACATGGTCTAATGACTCAAGGTTACGTGGGTTTTGGTCTACTTGACTTTTGAAATCTCAAGAAGATAGACCTAGACTAACCACCTCTAGTTGACTATACTAAGAAGTGAAATCTCTCATATGTTGCTTCCATCACTCTTTATTGTAATAATATAATTTGCATTCCTTGCGACTTTCTTACTACACTTGTGTGTCTATTTTAGCCCCTATCCCATATGTGTGTGTGTGTCTTGTGTTGTGTTGTTTTAAACCCTTTTTGCATAGCCTATGTCACCCCTAGCCATCTATATCCCCTTTCTCATGTTGATCTCATGACCTTATTTAGAGTTCCTATGTGTTCCCATTCATTTAATTTTTATCCCCATCCCATGTCACAACCCCACATTTAATTTTGCATTGATTTAGCCCCCTTTATTCCCTTGTTAAACCTTAAAATGTTGTACCTAGCCCAATCCTATATGTAAACCACACCCTTTTCCATCCTAAAAAACTTCTTAATGAGCACAAAATTAATGAGGACATCTGCCACTAGATGGCCCCCTCCAATATTGAAGTCCCCCTAGGAAATTGAGCCAAAATTTCATTTAGGAACAATGCCCACAATTTGCCACCTAATAGGATAGAATTGAATTTTTATCTTCCTACAATAATCTTAAAATACAAGATAATTAATTACTATCACTTCCAACCTACTAAGTTCTTATCTTCAAAATCCCAAAGCAAGTTCTTTAAAATTGCCCACCTTTGCCTCATTTTAACATATAAAAAGATAAATTTTGAGTTGATCGTAATGTTTGTTATTTTTTTTCTCATGGATGATACCCCAAAACTACTTCAAAATTCCAAGAGTGAGATATCTTAATACCCAAAGTCTCAAACAATTTTTATTTGGCCATTGGACAATGTTACAACAAGATCTTTAAGACTAGGTGGCTAATTTCCATGGTTTTCAACTAGGTGAGCAATTTCCATTTATGATTTTGTATTAAAATGAAGTTTTTTTTCTAAGTTTTTTTATAGGGATCTATTATTACCTATCCCCCACACCCTTCCAATCCTTTACCATCCAATTCTATCACCATTTTGATTTATTTTTCCATCTTCTAGTGCCTTTATTCAAGCATTTGCCATACTGTTGTGCCATTTACACTTGATTTTTCCTAAATCCTCCATCAACCTATTTTGTGATTTAGAATTAAAAACATTCAAACCCTCCTCTTTCATAATCATTAAGATTTCATAGAGTCATTTCATCATTTAGATGTGTTTTCCATTGACTCTTTTTGAGTACAAGCCCTTTTATATCACCTTTTGAAGTTGTAAGCCATTACCATGCGAAAACCTCATTAAAGTGCTCTAGGATTAAATTTTCTCATCCCCATATCAATCCTCTCCAACATCTCAAAACTCTTTTGAAGTGAACCCAAACATTTGTTTCCAAAATATTTCTCCCACCGCACTAGCCTTGTTGTGTTTCCATGTACCCTTTACCATCATGTTATAGGATTTAATGGCTATGTTATGATTTAGACTTATCTCATTGCATGGATTAACATTATGGCATGCTTTTTATCATATTTTTCAATGTGGATCATGTTGGCAATGTGTGTTATCATTCATGTCAAGTCAATATGTGTCAACCTAAGGTCAGAGATATTGAAGTTGATGGACATTGGAAGATTTAAGAGACACGATTTGACTCAGGTTGGCATGGTTAAGGCAAGTCAGTTTGGAAGACCTAGCAGATGAAGGAAAATTGTCTAAGTATGAGAAAGAATGATGACCAACCTGAGGTCTAAGTATGATATGAAGGTGAGTACATATGTTATAACATGTTCCTAGCATGCCTACAATAATATCCTACCATCCTGGTGTACCGCACTTAGAAAAAAGTTACAGAAGTTTGGCCAAGGCTTTCACAATATATATCCTAAGGCAGAGTTACAGTATTTTGGTCCGCATTCTTATGCAGTGCAAGATTTAGTCTTGCGGTTTGGAAGATAGTTTTATCTAGATATTAACATGCTATATCCAAGATTTCAGCTCATTACACCTTCAACAAAGAAAGTTATCAATCATAGAGCTCTGAATTATGACTTTACAATGTAAAGCAATGGTGGAGACCTGATGGAATGCTCCACATTCCTCCAAAAGAGAAGTTGTGCACATGTGGTTTTGCAAATATGTTTGGGGATGTTTAATGCACACTACCTTGCAATATCAGGTGTTCTTATGGTCTTCAAGGTCAACCTTCAAATGATAGAAGTAATACATACAGTTCCAGATGTAGAAGTACTCTATAGAACACATGTTTGAGTACTTGTGGAAGATGAGAAGGTATATATCAGCTATATGAGTGTTTGCAGAGACTCTACATGCTTCATAGTATCTCAGGTTTGAACTGCATGCAATTCTCTCTTATTTCTTGTATCGCACAAGGTGATCAAATCATCTTGAGTTATGTGTATACATGAATATTGATCATAGTGTAGCTAATTCAAATATCTCTGCATTCCTCTGGAAATGATAGATATGATTGTGAAGATCTAAGAATATGTTCATAATGTTGTACAAGTTCATTCATGAGTATTTCAGTTGACTTAGCGGTCTACAATGTAATATCCTATGTCTTGATGTGTTACAGTCAATCCAGAATGCCCTGTTTTCATTAGTTCAACATGTTTCTTGTTTTACAGATGCATATATTGGTTAGATACTTCAGGAGAATGGTGTATGGATAATGTTGGGAAGATACATGGTTGAAATCTTGGTTCACATAATGTTTTTGGCTTCTCCCCGGTGATGCGAAGATGTTCAACTACTGGTGGTACTGTTGTTTGGGATGACAGTCTAGTTGCTTTCATGTGTGGTGGATCATGATCAGTGGTTTTGAAATTGAAGGATGTTTTATGATGTAAATAACCGTGTTGTTCCATCTTAAGTAATTCACAACTCAAAATATATTTGTTCCAAGCTAACCCATACAAAATTACACGTTTCAGCTTAAGGTCTTTCTGGTGCCAACCTAATTAAGGTTTTAAGTGGTTGTGGAGGATATATATAGAAGAACAAATTCATTTGTGGATCAGACATGAAGATGCAAATTTGATAGAGTAGAATGATCAGTATGAAGTGTGCAAAGTCGGTATGATGAAGTAATTGTGTAGAAAAGGGGACTGCAACAACGACATAAGTTGGATGCATCTTTCATAGCAATTCAAAGTTATGTTATCATTGTAATTGTTTATAGCAATGAGATTTCTTAAGGGAGTATTAGCTTCTTTGGGTTGTAGCCCTAAAACAAAGTCTACAGGGAGTTGTAGCTTCCTTGGGTTGTAGCCCTAAAACAATGTTGTAAACTTTTATAGAAGTGAGCATTATATTTTGAGCTAACACTCACCGTGGATTTTCCATGTAAAAATCCTAGTGTCATTGTGTTGATGAATGTGTTGCATGTTTTACTTTCTAGTCTCTAAGTAAATTAATCTAATCTACAAATAAAGTAGTTAAGTTTTAGTATATGCCGATTCACCCCCCCTCTCAGCATCTCAATGTGTTCAACAAATCCATGCTTGAAATCCCACAAGGGGATTGATTGAGGTAGAATCTTTAACCTTTATTTTTACAAGGTTTTCATTTACAAAAGTTTGTTGTAGGTAAGTTTTAGGAAAATATATAGAGTTTTAGAAAAAGATGTAGAACCAAAGTTTACCATAAATTTGTTGATTGAGCCACCACATAAGTTGTAGATGTTTTTCTAACCCAATGACCAAACATATAGTGGAAAAAGTAACCACAACCTACTGCTTACTCATCTAACTAATAACACCACCAAATAAATTGAAAACATACCCACTAGTGGATATCTCCTATCCAATTTGAATCCATGAATATCTACTGGGTGTTGGTCCCCTATAGAATCACTGTGATAACAAATAGAGTACTTAGAGGTGCCCTATAAATATTTGAAGACCCTCTTAACTGCATCCTAATGATCTTGTTTAGGATTAGACATGAATCAACTAAGGACTCTCACTATTTGGGCAATGTTTGATCCTATAGAAACCATATCGTACATCGAATTCCTACTAGAACTAGCACAAGGTAGTCAATCCATGTCCTTCATCTCACTAGTTGTACAAGATGGACTCTACTCTACAAATAACTTAGTCCTCACCAAAATAGGAACACTTAATGGTTTGTAAAAGTCCCCACCAAAATAACTTGGTTTTCTCATTCAGATCTTCATTAGTATCATTGGCTTCACTTTGACTTGCTAATTGTTGAAGTAGTTCCTTTCTTTTCTTCATTGAGATACTTAGTTTTTCTTTGAGTTCATTTATGAAATCATCAGCTTGTTTGAGTCTTTCCCTCAGGTTATTGACTTTAGAGTGAGATTGATCAAGATCATCTAAGGCAGACTAAAGTTGTTCTCTCATACCATACATATCCATTGAGATTCCCAGATTTTCCTCAAGATGTTAGGCTCTATTAGGAGGAACTTAGCTCTGATACCAATTGTTGATAACTGAGAAGGGGGTGAATCAATTATCTTAATTATTTGACTTTCTTTTCTTCTTTAATAATTAGTGCAGTATCAAAACGTATAAGCATACATGAGCATGAGAGCAGAAAGAAATCAACACACATAACACAAGGATTTTTACATGGAAAACCCTGTTAAGGGAAAAACCACGGGGTGACTAACCCAAGATTGTATTCTCTGTTAAAAGAATAGAAGTACAAAATGGCACTTGCCAATTAGGGCTCACTGCCCGAGCACACTGCTCACAAGAGGCTCACTGCCTACAATAGTTTATACAAAGAAACCAGGTCTTTGAACTGATGAGAAGCATCCACATATGCTGAGGTTTAATTCCAGTTAGGCTCAATATATTGATCTACTGCACTTCATTCTTGCTCTGCCTTAGTGTTGCTGTTCTGTCACATACCGGACCTATATTGCTACTTCCACACTGCTCTATGCTTTTCTTCACACTACTCAACACACCACACATACCTTCACATTGAAATCCATTTGGTATATATATCCGCACAAAGGATTTCAACATCTTTCTAGTCGGCATCTGGAATACTCAAGATTTTCCCAATCTTTGGTCTATCGGCTGAATCCATGCATACTAAGTGATGCGTATCAAAAAGATAGTTATAGGAGTCATCAAACATGTTAGCCAACCATGAATGATCCCTCAAGAAACTTGATCACTATCAATTTCTTATCTGGATGAAGGTCTGATGCTCTGCCGGTCAGTCTACTCTGCCAAACAAGAACCCAACACTTAGGTGCTCATATCTTTTCACTCTTTCATCACCGGAGGCTCAATCTCTGGAATGTAGCAGTCATGGTACTCCTCTTGACTTCCCCAAGTCTGTACTTTGCTGAGATACTTCCTCTGAGAGATCCGGACCTGACTGTTGGACCTTGCTGCATGCTCTGTTCTTGCTTACCGGACCAAAACACTCTTCAATCTGACTTCCGGTATAGACATACTATGTGCTGCGGATGTGTGGGATGGACTTTGTTGCCATCAATGACAACACTCATGAAGCCACACAGTGTCTCTTGCCAACATACATTTCATCCAATCCTTCCAAATCAAATCATCCTTGTTATCCTATCATCCTGGTCATCCGATCAACCATATCCTGATCGACCCAAGTCATCTAACCACACCATTCTACACCATCCCATCTATCTTGACCATATCATATCATTGGACTTCTTGAGCCCTACATCCTTTATGAGACTCTAAACTAGCTACCCAACATTAATCTAGTCAACCAACATTGTCCTTGGGCTTTGGTCCTTATCTAGCATTTGATCATATCAGCATTATCAACCAAATTTGTCTACCCTTAAGTTCATGAGTCTATCTCTTGGGAGATAATCTTATCCAATCAACCAACTGATCAAACCAATCCAATTAATCGACCAAGCCAATCCCATAAATCAATCAAGAAAACTACTCAATCCAAGAGTCTCAACTTTGTCACATAAGTCCAATCCACATCATTTTCTACCATGCAGACATTAGAGGACCTAGCACATGACCTCATTGACCTACTTCACCAAGTGCAAACAAGCCAATCACCTCTAAGCCAACAAATGATTCAATCTATCCATAACATAATCTAAGGACTTCAAGCAAGGCAATCCCCGCAAATGTCGCACCTCATAGCACAAATCCAACACCTTGTTGTCATTTGCCAATCACAAACCCCACATCATCATCCCTTATCCATTCAATACCAACCAATTCCACCTCATTCCTATGTGGCATCTCCTTCCATCACACACCAATCTAATCCATCCACATGTCATAATAATTCCACATCAGCTTATCTTATTCCTTATCAATCTAATCCATCCACATGTCAAATCAATTCCACATCACCTTATCCTACATCCTTCCATAACAACTCCACATCACCTAATCCTATACCCCCTCATAACAATGCCACATCACCATACCCTACTTCTTCCATTATCAACCATTATCCATAACAACCCGTACCCCAAGATCTTTTACCTACACATCCTACCTCTTCATCTCTTCATCAAACCCATTCACAGGACTATCAATGGTCCCCACAACATGAACATGCAAATCCGAGTGGCTCTTTGTACATGAATCAAGTGAACCCAAGTCCACTTTTGCAACAAGACCCAATAGACTTAAGTCCACCTGAGCAACATGACCTAATAACCTTTGACTCAAGTCTAAGTGACTCTTTGTACATAAATGAAGTATCCATAAGTCTGCCTTTACAACAAGACCTAATATCCTTTGATACTCATGATACCTTTGACAGGGGAAAAACCAACCTAGAGAAGGCATCCTATGAACATCCTCCATCACCATCCGATCATATCCCAACACATGAGTCAACTAGTCCTCTCCCAACACCTTCATGTCAACCTTCTAATCCATCAAGCCCTCCACTAAGGGATCCCTTAGAGATGACCCTACAATAATTGGTCCAAGAAAATTTGATTGAGCTACCACCAATAATATCCTTTGAAGCAATCCACTTTAACCCCCATTAGTATAAAGATGATGAATATTGTGCATACCATAGGTGTAAGGGCCATCTCATATCCACTTGTACACAATTTAAAAGATTGATCAAGAACCTAGAAGATTGTGGTAAGATTGGGTTAGATAAAACCAATCCATCTAATCTCCATATCCTTCCATCTAGCCCAAGTCCTAGTCCATCTAATCCCACTATCCATCTCACAAGGCCTAATCCAATTATCCTTCTACCTAATCTCAATCATAAGCCTTCAGCTCCCATCAACCCTCCACCTACAAAGGATGTGATTCAGGGACTACTAGCAAGGAATAAACAATCCCCATGTCAGGCACCCATCGATGAGCCTACCAAAGAACCTTTGAATGCTATGTCCACTTCCACAACCCCATCATGTGGTTCACAACCTCTTGAGCATATTGAAAATTTTCTTCCCATGAGCTCATTGCCCTCTCATGTTTTTGACCAAGAAATCATCCAAGAGCCTTCTATTGCCATCCAAACCACCCAAGAGGTATGTCAAGAGCATAATCTTAAGCATGTGGAAATATAGAGCCTTCATTCAAATCAGGATCAAATCCTTCCTAGTCACCCCATCCATAACATTTACCTCTTCCATGATCAAGATGAAATTATCTACGAAGAAGCTATCCATGAGCACCTTGATCTTATTCATGATTCCATGCCCATCTATGAGCAAGATATCCAAATTGCTCCTATCCATCCTCCATCTAACCCTAATGAGACAATGTATGCTTCCCATAATGAGACATGTGCCTCCCAAGAACACATAAGCATAGAAGATCAAATCAATACCTTGGATCATAATGAGCAAAATCAAGATCCTAATGATCCTCCATCACCTACTATCGACCCTATCACAACTCCACCATCATGTCCTATTAGTCTTTCCACCCTAATTCATGCATTTTACTTCTTAGAACACCAACAACCTTTATCCACTTCACCTTCTCCATCTAATAAGGAGCTCGTGTCTAGTGTTCCACCTACACCTAGTCCCATTGTCGATCATATGCTTCAACACATGAACTATCAAGGTAAAGGCTTAGGCCTTCTTGAACAAGGTGTTTTGGAGCCCGTCCATGTCAATGTCCCTCAATGCTCATATGGCCTTGGATCCACACCCCAAGGTCAACAATCTAATGATGTTGGTACCACCTCCACATATCCTAAGTCCACTTCCTACCATAAATCCTATCATGCTCTGAAAACATATGTCGCCATTCCACCTCCCTCATTTTACAAATGTCAAAAGCATGTGACCATACACCTTCCGCCATCCACTTTGCCTCCGCTTCTTCCAACTCCTAATATCCCACCGTCAACTTTGCCTCCACTAATGCCAACACCTAATTATCCATCCATCCTTAAATCCTATCAAAATCCCAATCATGGCCAACAAATGCACACATTGTCTAAACAAGGAGCTTCCACCAACCTCACTTCCACCATACCCATGGGATTCCAAAGTAAAATCCATCTAAACCCACACACCTCAAAGAAAAAAGAAAAAAGGAGTGGGTCCCCAAGCGACAAGCAATTACTTCAAATCCATCTTTAAAGCTGCATATATCCAAGCCCATACCTTCACAATCAAAGTCAAAAACTCAAATGTTATGGGTCCCTAAGCAATAGGCCATCAAGTCAAATGAGGCATCCACCTCTCGCGAATCCCAACCATCTCCTTTCGTCCATTCCATCCAAAAGCAGCAAAATCCTCCATCCCACAAGCAAAGCAAAAATCATAAAAACACTAAGTCTATGTGGGTCCCTAAATGTCTCAATCGACCATCCCCTAAGCAAACATCACCATTACTTCCTCCACCACTATCCACCCAAAAGCTTCAACATTTATCACGGTGTGTGCAGCCATTGGTCATGGTTCCCTTCCATCCCACAATTCCACATACCTCCATCTCTCCATCCTTCATCCATTATCCTACATATCTACCTTATCACTTCCCTGTGGTCCATGCTTTTGCATAAGCCCTCCATCCATAAATCCTCCATAATCCACATCATAATCCACTATCACCCCCATCATAACCCACTATCGTACCTTTCATAATCCACCATCTACCTAATCTATCTTTCATTAAATCCCCTACCAAGATCTATGAGCACACTTGATATGGTCCATGCAACAACATCCATCTAGCGAGACTATCACTTTAATGGAACTAAACACTTGAGTCCCTCCCATCCATATCCATCTATCCCAATATTTTTTTTTTTAAAAGTCAAAAATTAAAAAAAATGAAAAAAAAAGTAAAGAGAAATCCCTTCGTCCAACAGTGAAAACCTGGCAAACAGGCGGCCTAGATAAGTACCATGATGAAAACCTGACAAATAGGCGTCATGCGTAAGTTTGACCTTCTATGTCACCTATACTTGGGGGCACGTTGTCTCCTCCTACCTATCACTTCCCATCTTGTCATATCCTATCTTACCATGTCCTTACCCATTACACCTACATATACCTATCTTATTGAGTCCATCTATCCTCCTTTCCTCATTTTGATCTTGATAAAGATTGGGGGCAAAATGTTGAAACATGCTTTGGTTATCTCGTTATGTACTCCATCCTTTTCAAATTAATCAGTCCTATCATCCTATCATTATCCCATTGTCATAAGCCTAATCCTAGCATGATCTTATTGTCATAAGCGTTGTCATGAAAAATCCCAAGCATACTATCTAGAATGGGGCATGTTATTCAGATGCGACATAGCCTTTGGAGATCAGATCCTTACTCTCTTATGTATACATCTGATGTCGCCTATCCCCTTATCCATCCATTTATCATGAGTCTTCCATACCATCCACTATAGCCTATCCTTTTACCTATCTACCTATCATAATCTTTCCATTCTATCACCCATCTCTTATCCATCTTACCTACCTCCTGCCACCTAGACTTGGTCCTCCCTCGTCATTGGTATCTACCGCAAAGGCTACACAAATTGTAAATCCATTGACATCTCAAAACATATAAAAAATTCCAAAAAAAATCATAAACTGTCCTGAAAAAATAAAAAAATCATAAACTGTCCTGAAAAAAATCCAAAAAAATCACAAACTGTCCTTAAAAAAAAACCCAAAAAAATCATAAAAAAGTCTTGAAAAAATCTAAAAAAATCATAAAAAGTCCTGAAAAAATCCAAAAAATTATAAAATGTCTTGAAAAAATACAAAAAAAATTTAAATATTCCAAAAAATACAAAAAAATTATAAAATCCAACAAAAATCCAAACAATCAATCAATCATCAAAAATCAAATCAAATCAGCAATCAAATCATTAATCCAATCATTAGTCCAATCATCAAATTCAATCATCAAAATCAAATCATCAAATCAAACCAATCTCTCAAACAATCAAAATCACATCAACATCATATATCAATCAATCCAATCAATCTATAATCAAATCACATCAATCTATCAACTTTCATCCCACCATCATCATCAAAATGTTGTCAGAACTACATCCCATCTCTATCGTTACGTGCCTTGATCTTGTAGATATGGGTATGTAGGCAGTCTGGAGTATGAAGGAAGTGCCCAGATTCAGGCACAGACGATATTCCTCTTTCTTCCATCTCTCATTTTCTTCATCAATTCATCACTTCATTCAAATCAATTCTTCAATCGCTTCTTCTTCTCATCATCCAAGCAATAAATTCAAATGCAAGTCATTCTTATCTATACCAATCAAGTTAATCAAGCTTGTCAAATTATCCAATCGCAATCAATGGTCTTGATCCCAATCTTGTTGTTAACCCTATCAATTAATCAATTAGTCAATCATCCATCATCCTTGTGTTGATCTAGGGATACATCGTTCGCTGCCATGACAACATTGTCACTATCATCATCAATCCATCAATCAACAATCAATCATCAGTTTACAGCTTGACAGGGGCAATACCTTGTTTATTTTTGTATCATTTGTGCATGCTTGCTTGCTTGCTTGTGTGTGTTATCATTTTTGCATTTGCATCTGTATCACTCCCAGCTAATATTCATATCTTGTATCTAGACAGTGTTGTATTATGCTGGGGCATGAGACACATCATCACCTTGGTCCTTATACCCTGGTGCATAACATCTTGTGCTAAATCAAACATATGGTTGCTCACTTTCATTGCAGCATAACGCATCCTTCCATTCTTCTATCCATTTCCTTATCCTTCTTCCTTGACCAATTCATTTCATTTCGAGAGCCTACCCATGTTTGTCCAACCCGCCTATTCTCTCGAGGGGGCATCATCATCCTATCATTCCATCCTCATCCTATCTTTCTATCGTCATCTTTTTCTTCTATCCACACCTTAGCTTCTTTGAAATGATGTTACTCAACACAAATCTCATCATCTCGAACATCATCTCAAAGAGGGGCAAAATGTAGACACCCAAATGTCACGTCATCTAGGCATCTGATAGCATTTTTGCCCTAAACTACCCCTTCGCCATCCTAACTAGCATTTTCCTCTATTAAATTAAGTAAATATAACGTTTATTTAATTTAATCCTATCCTTCACCATTATTAAATAAATAAATTTTATTTATTTATTTAGTCCACTTTCCTCTTAAATTAAATAAAATAATTTATTTTATTTTATTTTATTTATCACTTTATCCCCCTTCCTCTTAAAATAAATAAATAATTGTATTTATTTATTTCAATCCTCACATGCATCATAAATTAAATAAGTTAATTATTTAATTATGATTTTGCCCACCTTCCATTTCTATCTTAACTAATCTCTCTAATCACTCTTCCACCTTCTATTTTCAACTCAACCCACCACTCAACTCATTTCTCTCACTTTCTAATCATCTCTCGAGTGAACTCTTCCTACCTTCCATTTCCTCTCAACTCATCTCTTACAACTTACCAATTCCATCTCCCAAATCACTCACCTACCTTCCATTATTCTCTCCCAAGTTGCATAGCAACTTTCTAATTCAATCATCACTTGCGAAATGGAAACTTTATCTTTCCATTCTCTCATCTTGCATATAAATTCACTCAATTTTCATGCCATTTGTTATGGATGAATCTTCTAAACGCCATTACTCTGCCTGATTTTCTTCTCACTCTTTCATCCATCAATCCTCTTTCATCTATCTCTCATCCATCAATCTCATTCAATCATTATGCTGCAAACATGAAGCAATCCACAAAAATAAAACAAGGAATTGTCCAATCCAGGTGAAATTGTTCTTATTTGCATGTCTTCTTTATTTCGTCTTTGGGTTTTGATTTCTTGAGTTTTGGGTTGAATTTGATCTCTCTATTGTTTGATCTTTGTTGAATTTTATCTAATACACTATCTGTTAGTACTAGATTCATGCAATCAGAATTAGATCATAGAATTGGATTTGTTTGATTTCATTTTAGTTTGCTGTTATGTTTAATTAAAAATTAGTTAGAGAAGTTATTTCCAGAAGTTATAAGATAGCTTTCATGTTTCAGTATTGTATTCTTTTCTTAGCTTACAGCAACTATCATTTACCAGCTATACACAACCCTACATCCACAAAAGCTTTAGCTATACATATAGTATCGACATCATACCAAGAAACATGTCCCTAGGTTGATAAATTAAATGTAGGATGTCTTCCCTCACCAAGCTTCTTGATCTATGATGAAGCCATCTATTGAGTTACATGCATGCCTTAGCTTACAACATTGTCTTTCAACATTTCCTTGCATCCTCTTACGACACTTAGTGACACTTTGTCCTAGGTCCCCTTCCATGACCCCTTACATCACTCCCATTAGTTAAATAAACTATATTTATTTAACTAATTCCTCTTATCCATTTATCCTCTTCTTACACCATAGTAAATAAATCTTATTTATTTAATTCCATTTGTCCTCCATTTGCACCAAATTAAATAAATCTTATTTATTTAATCCTATTTTCCTTCATCATCTAATTTAAATAAATTAAGTATTTATTTAAATTCCACATGTCTCTCATAATTTAAATAATTTTATTATTTAAATTATTTATCCCCACTCACTTCCCTATTTTTAACCTCATTCACTATGCATCGTAAGCACTTTCTCTCCAAAATCAAATGAAAATTCCACTTATTCCCACTGCGCTCCTAATTTTGGTCATCTGTCATACCCATTTTATGGTGCATCATAAGCACTAAGTTTGACTCTCAATCCTGTCCGTCCACCTCATCCCTCACCCTTCTAATCCTAGCCATTCATTTGATTCCCTCTCCATCTATAAATTAAACTTTCTTTCATTTCAAACCCTCACACATTTTCATATGCACATTCATATCATATTCTCCATTATTTTCATAAGAGTTATGTTGGTTGTGTCAGTAGCCCACAAATTCATCCAAGAGGACAAATCAATGGAGCTTGGGTGCACTCCATTTCATCTTACCTAAGGTTCGATTTTATGCAAGGTTTGAAGGTATAACATTCTTGTTTTAATTTGCATGTTAATGTTATTTTCTTTGCATGAATTTATGGATTTCATTTTGGCATGACCGGTATTTTAACCCTATTTTTTGCAAGATTTTGAAGTTTTTGTTGCAGGCTTTGAAAGCATTTTGAGAAAAATCTAGAGGTCACCTATTGCAGAAGCCCTCCTATGCCAAATCCAACCTCGCTGTTGTGTCCAAAGTAGCTCGCAAGTGAATTTTCATATAAAACACTTTATGTTTTGCTCACTTGAAAAAATTGGATTTTTTTAGCTTGCAGGCCATACCATACGGATCTATACTGATCCATACCATAGGGACCCATGGTAGTCACCTCTCTGCATTCGTTATCAGTATCCATAGGTTAATCAGGCTATTGCTTGTTTCGAATTGTAGAAACTCGTTTTGTTTTTAAATCGGCTGGTTGTATTGGATTTTATTGACTTTATATGCATAGAGGATTTGTTGATTTTGGTAATTGGTATTATGAATAGAGAAAATATTCTAGATTAGAATTGTTATTATGAACAAATCTAAGGGAAATATGCAATATAATGATAAATTTTGTGAATCCAAAATTGTATTTTCATTTTCTTTTTAGGGTTTAAGGCCAAAATAAGAGTTTGGAATAGGGTATGGTGATCTATCAAAGATTAAGGATAGAGGAATATTGGTAGATCTCATAGTTGCAAATTCTTTGGTAAATAGGTACACAAAATGTTGAAGCATAGATACAGCACCAACTATTTGACAAAATGCCTAAACGACACGCTATTTGATGTCTGAGATATTAACTGTTTGACCTTTCCCCTGCACACTACTCTAGACCATCACATTTGAATCCCTTGTTGCTTTCACTTTATCCTCCATCTTTTTATGTGTTGATTCATCTTTTAGACGTAGGTTTGTTTCCTCAATTATCCGTAGGTCCCTACTTTCCCGCCCACTTTCAAACTTTTGGCCCTTCATTTTTTATCCACAATGACCTCTTCCTTCAGAACTTCTCTAAGGCAAAGCTTGTACACTCTGGACACTACCATCATTGAAAAGGCTAAACAATCTTCCATTCATAGCATTGTTCACTTGAGCATTTTTTCCATTTCAAATGTTTTGTTCTTTTACATTGGGATGAAAATATAAAGAATCAACAAAAGTTGTCTTAGTTTTCTGCAATTTCAAGCCACTCTAATCGTCATGGTCCCCATCACCAGAAGGTGACTCCGATACTATCGATTGCATGAGTGCACTCCATCCACCCTGTGGATTTACTACCAAACTGCTTAAAAAATATGTGTTTTCTGTCTGAAATGCACCTTGAAGCACATACTGCCCTATACTCATGCTCTAATTCCTATCATTAGAATTAGGTACAACTTGAGTAGCAGTCAAAGAAAGTCACTCGCATTAGCCCCCCTCTACTCTCAGTTTGGTCTATTTGATTTTTAAGGAAACCTTGTCTATATCTGGGAATGGAAAATGAAGTCTTAATATTTAGGAGTTTGATTTGCATGCCCGATCAAAGAAAACTATTAGGAATGAAGTCTTAATATTCAAAAGTTTGAGTCTTAATATTTTTGCAATCCAAAATTTTAAGCTCCTAGTGAATAATGTCATGGGTAAGTTAAATTCACTTAATGAAGTCTTCTTACAAATGATTGGTAATACTGATATGATCTTTTACCTCAGAATAAAGCATTCCTCTAACAACTTGACAAAAAATGACATTCCACTTTAACACTAGAAGCATCTTACAACATTGCTTAACCCAAAAGCATGATGCTAATGTCCTCTGAGTGCATACACATGTTATTCACAAGGTCTATGTCCAAACATTAATATATTAATACTCTATGTGTTGGTTGTGAAGTTTTCATAAATAGAGTAAAACATTGAACATACTTCAAAAAGTGGTTGTGAGTTTTAGACATTGTACATCTACCTAAATTATCAAGCTCATTGAAAACAAAGTATAAATATGAACACGTTTGAAGACACTAGGACAACCTAAGTGTGGTATTTCAATTACCATGAATATTTTCTCTAAACTGCATATGTGACCAGAATAGCTCAAATCACTAGCGGTTTTCTAACCACCAAGGAGTGACCTCTATCCTCCTAGAGCCTAAAACAGGCTGATTTTCAATTTTGCATAACTTTTTGTAGGAGTGTCAAATTTTAACAAAACTAGAAGCATCGAAAAGTTGGTTCACCCAGATTCACAGCAGTACAAGCCCCATTAGTAGATTCAGCCCGAAAAATTAGGTATAATTGCTTACATTCAACCCTTACTTGCAAACTTCTGTTGAGCATATCTTTTGCAAAACTTAACAAATTTTGACAATTTTTTTTAAATGGCATAGAATTTCATGTAGAATCTTCTCATTTACCTTATTTTGTTATTTCAATTCATCATTTTTAGATTTTAGCAAATTTGGCTCTTTTCTCTTAACGTTTGTTTGTAGCTTTCACATGTCAAAGACCAAACCTATTGAAACCACTCGCAAATCTTTTGAAAATTTGCTTGCCAAAGAGAAAAACATTGAAACTACTAATACATTGTGTGCAAATTCATATGTCAAAGATCAATTTTTTATCACTAATCTAGGCACATAGTTTAATTAGGGGGATAGTAATTGAACATTGCTTGCTTTGTTTTCAGATTTTGAAAAGGGTGTATGCTCTCTCCTTGCACCTTTTGGTGACCTTGGAGATCAAAAACCCCTTCAATATCCCTTTGTTTATATGTTCAATCCCAGGGGCATTATCTTACGTATGCTCTCCCCTTGCGCTTCGTGTGAACCTGGGGATCAAAAGTGAATAATGTTCCTTCCCTTTAGGAGGCCTGCTAGGGGATTTCATCACCCCTAGGGATGACCTCAACCGCATGTTCTGGTGGGGTATATCAAAGGGGGAGAGTGAAAGTTGTACCTCAATCTAGCCACGTAGTCATTGGGACAGCCTTGGAGCCCTGGGTGATTTCAGACACAAGGTGACGTGGTGTTTTCTTAACCACTTATCCCACATCCCTTCAATGGGCTAGTGTTCACAGACTTGGGCCTCATTGTACCTTGCGTATTTGAGAGGACTCCCCTAGAAGCTCGTAAAAGCCTAGTTAAGACCCTTCGGCCATCATATCCTGTGGTGCATCGCTGTAATAGGGGGAGAAGACCTCACTCTATTACATCCATTGTTTGAGATGGAATAAACTTTGGGCAAGACTTTTGTCTCCAAGGTAAGGGGTGTAAGGTGGTACATGACCTTGAATTCCCTATCTATCCAAGCAATGGTAAATGGTATCAAGGGGATGGAAATCACCATTATGTAATAGTGCAGATTGAAGTCACACCTGGGTGAATCCATGGGATATGACACTCTTTCTTGAATAATTCTAGGTTTGTTCATGTGCTTGGTGTGTTTTCCTTGTGTAATACCAGTAAAAGCCACTTTAGCCGCGAAGAAATTCACACTAGTTTCCTTGTTAAGTCAAGTCAAAGTTGTGTTTGTTTTCTTGCCAAAACTCTAAAAATCCAAAAAAAAAATGGAAAATCTCAAAATCCAAAAAAATTTAGGGAAAATAATGATGTCAAACAATCCCATAGCATTTATTTTGGACTTGTGAGTACCTATCCATCTCTTGGCCAATCAACCCACCTTCGGACCTTAACTTTATCACCAATTTGCAAACCTATCCAATTTGTCAACCAAGTCATCCTTTGATCCATCAATCAATTTGCCAACCAAGTCATCAATCAAACCTTCGATCAAATCTAAAATTTGCCTAAGCCTAGCCTAGATCCTTTTATCATTCCTTTTATCCCATCTGGCCTTGTCTACTCCAAGTGGAAAGGTCGTCATTATCCCTCTCCTTGCTTAGGCATCTATCAACCCTAAGTAGTGAAGAGAATCCCATATTTGTCAATCACAAAAAATCTTGGTGAGTCTTGAGCTATTTTGGTTTTATCCTATATTATCATATCTTGGTTTAATCCACGTCATCCTCATATCCTTAGTGTCATCCTTGTTATCTTGGTTGTCACCCTCATATCCTAGAAATATCAATATCTTGGTATCATCTTGGTTGTCATTTTATCCACACCCTAGTCATCATCTTGATATCTTTTGGTCCAGAATCTTGTCATAACCAAGTCCAATATCCATATCTTTCATCTTAAGGTCATCCTATTCATGCCCACTACAAGCTTACAAACTAAGAGAATCATAGAATCTCATCAAGAATCCCAACAAGAGTTCCCTCAAGTTCCACAAGAATCTCATAAACACACCCATCATGAAATCCATCAAGAATCCTAACAAGATCCTCCTTAGCGACCACATCAAGAGTCTTCAAAACACTCTCATCAAGAGTCTACTTCCTATGGTAGAAGGGCTATACCATCCACTATTACCCCCAGATTTCATCCTAAGTTTGGAATGCCCATCGACATGTTCATAGCTAAACCTTACAAGGACATAGTCAAACCATCATCAAACCCTCTATATACACATGAATTTGAGAATCCTATACAAGAATCCAAAATTCCAACTCATTCTAACCATGAGTCTAAAGATTATGAGGGGAGAGTTCACAAATGGTTAGAGGATCCCGACCATCACTCAATAGTAAGCCATGTCGTTAAGACCAATCTTGACGAATACCTCAAACAAATACTTCACCCAGGGTATCAAATACCTTTGAACATTGATATAACCCCCTTTCTTCCTCCTGATTATAGTTATATTCCAAATCCGTTAGGAGGATATTCCCAACCACATGTTGATGAAACCCTAAATGCCATGACACACCTCACCATTAATACCTCCATCAATAAACCTACTTATTTTATAGGTGTGTCACAACCTCAAAAAATAGCCAATGTGATACTCCCATCAAGTGGTCGAAATAGACCTAGGACATCAACTATTCCTACATCATCCATTTCTATGAGCTCACACATCCCTACCACATCTATGCTGACTTCTAGAGTTAATGTCCCCATCTACTAGTGGTATGGCTATTCCTTCACCTCGTGTCCATACTCAAGCTAACATGTTCATGCCTCAAACCTCACAAGTCCAAACTCAATCTTCCACATCCCATGCCCAAAATCCCACCATCTCACAACTCTAACAACTTATTCAACAAAAACTTACCCAAAAAAAAAACAAGACATATAATAGAAATTCCAACAACAAACCCTTCTCCAACAACAACAACAAGACCTTTTACAACAAATCCTAAACATCCAACAATCCCAAACCCAAATACCACAACAACAACAACAACAAGTACCACAACAACAATCCTCATCCAATACATCTACCATGTCCCCTAATGATACAACTAACATGCAAACATGTATGAAACAAATGTTTGCGACATGCAAAAGGGAAATCAAAAGAAGAAGTATACCTTTAAAGACATTTGTTCATATCCGTTTGACAAATCTCTAGTCATGACCCCTTTTCCTCTAAACTATGAAATTCCAAAATTTGATAAATACAAAGGAAAGGGTGATCCTAGAGACCATCTAAGAGAATTTTCCATAGCATGTATGGACATACACTATGACAATACTTATTTGATGAGACTTTTCCCTCGTAGTCTTGGAGGACAAGCCATTGAATGGTTCTCCCATCTCCCTCATGGTATCAAAACTTTCAAAGAGCTTGCCGACAATTTCTTCACCCATTTTTCATTCAACATTGAACATGATATATCCATGACTGACCTTTGTAATACCAAACAAAGAAATGGAGAAACTTTTGGGCCTTCCTACAATGTTAGAGAAATCTTGCTAGCAAAGTACCTTGGAATATTCCTAAGAAACAACTTGTCAATCTCTTCATATAGAACCTAAACCAAGAACTCACATTTCACTTACAAATTCAATGTACCGACACTTTTGAAGAGATCATTGATAAAGGTATAGCTATAGAAAGAACCCTCATATGAAAAGGTCTTGTTAAAATGGTGCAGAAGCTTGCAAATGAATTGCTAGCACTCAAGAATCAAGTGTCCCAAGGGTTGTCCATTTCTCCATACAAGGATATCCCAAGGAAGACATATCCAAATACTTCCAATTATCCCAACAATGTTGCAAGGAACCATAATCAGAATAGGCTTCCTCCACCACAAGCAAGGCTTGTACTGGAGGCACCACCTATTAATGCAGCAGTAGGCTTGTTCAAAATAGAACAAGATGATCTTCCAGAGTTAGAATATGTCCCGAAGGATGGTGATAATCTCTTCATAGAGGATGAAGTAGAAATAGTTGGTGACTCAAATATTGGGTTTCTGAACTATGAAGACGAATTTAAATAGGAAGAGGCTGCATACAATGAATCTTATGTCGTCTTCACCCGCTTGCAAAATCAATTGAATCAACAACAGGATGCTGATAAAGCTAAGTCCAAAGATGAACCATGTATAGGGATCACAATTGCTAAAAGAGGAACCCCATTACCAGTTTAGCCAAAGGATATAGCGGGGAATAAACAAGTAAGAGCACCTTATCTTCCCACTCCTTCTATGTCTAGATCCAGTGCCCAAAATCTAAAACTTGAAAATGAAAATCCGTCATCTTCCTCAGTTGTTCCATACCAAGCTTTTGACATCATAGATCATGCTAAGAAGATGGAAATCCAAATGTCCAAGGTTGAATATCTTCAATCCAATCCCAAACAGTTTGAAAGATTGGCTAAGTTTGTAAAAAACAAGGGATCCAATTCTGGTCAGGACTCCTCCAAAAGTGCACCTATTTCCCCAAGACTAAAACCTGCACAAAATAACTTGGCTACAACCCCCCCATCCATTCCTGGAAAAATAGAACCTTTCTATATTTCCTTACTTGTCAATGGTCACAAGCTCAGTAATTGCATCATTGATTCGGGTGCCTCTGACAATTTGATGCCAGCCAAAGTAGCTATTACTTTGGGGCTAACTCTGACAAAGACTTTTGGCCATTGCTTTTCGATAGAAACAAAGCAAGTGCCCCTTATAGGGAAAATCAAAGATACACAGTTTGCATTTGCTACTTTTCCAGGGAAGAGAATAAAAATGATAGTTCTTGTAGCCAACGTTCCAACTTCATATCGATTGTTGTTGGGACAAATTTTTTGCAAGGATGTTGGGGCTGAAATCAACATGGATTGGTCTGAGGCTAGAACACTTGTCAAAGGTGTTATGTGAAAACTTCATCTAGAGAGGGAAGCCAAGTACACTGTGACAAAGACTGAGAATCTGAAGCTCATATTCTCTTTGAGTCCTCCAGAATCAATACTTATTTCTTGACCACAAATGAAGATCCTGTGTTATCAGATGATATTCTAGATCAAGGTTTAGGAATAGATGAATCATTCTCTTCAAGCGAAGAGAATTTAGATTTTGAAGCTCTCAAGGTAGGAAGTTAAAATGATGTTTGGACTCTAGAGTTTGATGGTAGTTGTTCTTCAACTAGATCTGGAGCAGGGATAGTCCTTATATCTCCAAAAGGAAACATCTTGAACCCCTTTTCTTTCAAATTGCACTTTGATAATACTAATAACACTGTAGAGTATGAATCCTTGTTGTTAGGGATGGATGTTGCACAAAAGAAAGGAATTAAAAATCTTCATGCTCAAGGTGATGCTAAGCTAGTCATCTATCAAGTAAGAAATTTGTATCAGACAAAGAACGAAAGGCTAAGGCATTACCGCAATTGAATTTGGGATTGCATTGAAGATTTTGATGCGTATGATATATCATTAGTCCCAAGGGAGTACAATGATAAGGTAGACTCGTTGGTTGTATCAGCCACTCTCCTGGTTCCTCACAAGGATTTTCAGGGAGATAGGTATACCATTGAGTTGGTATTCTAACCCAGTGTTGCTGATAATGCCAATCATTGGCAAATTTTCAACAGTGATGATCAAATCATTGCCTTTTTGGAGAAGGTAAATTTTTTTAATGAATTATACTTTGAAGGGAGTGACTCTACTTCTTGAGAATCAATCTCTGAGGTAAATAAGGAAACTGGTGAAGAAATTTTGCAGCTAAAAAGGAATAAGATTACCAAAGGACCGATTTCTCTGGAGAAACTCTTTGATAAGCATGATCATTTTATCTAGTGACAACAATAGTTGGGACCAGATTCATCAGCAAAAGTTGAGAAAATTAATCTGGGTACAGAAGAAGATCCCAAAATGGTAAACATTGGGAAATGTTGCTCACAGGAGGAAAGAAATAAGTTTGTAGGGCTTCTGAGATAGTACATTCATGTGTTAGCATATTCATATGCTGATTTAAAATCATTCCGGCCCAAGGAAGTTCAGCATGATATTCCTCTCAAGTCTGGATCTCTACCTCATAAGTAGAAAGAATGACAATACAATCCTAAGATCTCAGGTACCATTCTTACTGAGATCCAAAAGATGTTAGCTGCTAGAATCATTTTTCCTATTCATCACTCAACATGGATAGATAACATCGTTCCTATGAGGAAGAAGAATGGAGAAATCCACATCTGTGTGGATTTCTATAATTTGAACCAATCATCACTAAAGGATAATTACCCCTTGTCGGTAATGGATTAAGTATTACATATAGTGAGAGATTTAGAGATGTTGTTTATGTTAGATGGCTTTTCAGGATATAACCAAGTGGAAGTGTGTGAAGAAGATCAACACAAAACAACCTTCACTACTCCATGGGGCATCTTTGCATATTGTAGAATGCCTTTTGAGTTGATTAATGCTGGTGCCACCTTTCAGAGGGTGATGGACTTGTCTTTCCGAGATGAGATGGGCAAGATCATTGTGGTCTACCTTGATGATTTAATTGTCTTCTCAAAAAAGCGTCATGATCATTGGAATCATTTACAACAAGTGCTTGAAAGGTGATGTCAACATGGGATTTCTCGTAATCCCAAGAAGTCTATTTTTGGGGTTACTAAAGGTAAGCTTCTTAGGCACATCATGTCTAAGGAAGGAACCAAGATTGATCTTGAATGAGTCAAGTCTATTCAGAGTCTTACCCTACCATCTAGCAAAAAAGGAGTGCATTCTTTCTTTGGAAAGGTCAACTTCTTGCGAACATTCCTACTTGATTTTGTTGAGAAGACACATCATGTCATTGATATGATGAAAGGAAAGTCAACCTTTCATTGGAATGCAGAAGGAAAGTTGCATTTCATGAGATAAAAGGAAATAATTGCTCATGCTCTAGTCATAGTCTACCCATACTATAACAAGGACTTCATTATGTACAGTTATGCTTCAGAGCACACTTTATCTACTATTTTGGTGCAATAGAAAAGAGAGGGAATTGAATCTCCTATAGATTTCATGAGCTGTCCTCTAAAGGTTCACGAGATCAAGTATTCACCCATGGAGAAACATGCTTATGCCATGGTGAAAGTGGTTAAGCACTTCAGGTATTACATTCTTAATTCTCATACCATAGCACTGGTACTTGATTCAATAGTCAAGTCCATCTTGACTCAATAGGAATTTGAGAGTAAGAGAGGTAATTGGATCACCGAGATCCAAGAATATGATATGGAGATCAAGCATACAAAGCTAGTGCATGGAAAAGGTTTGTGTAAGCTTATTACGAAAAACAAATCAGAAGAAATATCCAGTGATGAGGAAGCAGACATAGAAGAAATTCCTACAATCTTGTTCAACAGTACGACAGATGAGTGCTATTCCAACATTGCTCATTTCCTCACATGGGGAATGTCTAGAGCATTTGTCTTACAAAGAGAAGAGGACAATCAAGCTTAAGGCTGCAAACTTCATTCTTTAGGACAATGATTTGTACAAGCGAGGCATTGACGAAATTTTTCTGCGATGTGTGGACAGAGAACAAGACAAGTTGTTGGAATCTTTTCCCAACTTGGCATGTAGATGACATTTCTCAGCTCTGGTCATGGCTCACAAAATTTTGTGAGCAAGATACTATTGGCCAACTCTTTTTCAAGATGCATACGCCTGGGTGCATAAATGCGAGTTGTGCCAGCAGTTTGTGGGGAAACCCAAGTTGGAAGCCCTACCCCTCAAACTAGTAGTAATTGAAGAGCCCTTCCAACACTGTGGTATCGACTTCATTGGGGCATTGAACCCACCATCAAGTGTGGGTCATAGCTATGTCCTCACAGCTATTTATTATTTCACTAATTGGGTGGAGGCAATTCCAGTCAAGCATGCCACTTCAGAGGTTGTTTGTAGATTCCTCAAGGAAAACATTATTTCAAGGTTTGGAGTACCTAACAAGATAGTAGCAGATAGCACTACTTGTTTCTCATCCCATGAGATAACTGAGTTCTGTTTTGAATATGGGATCAATTTATCTCACTCTGACTATTACCCCCAAGGGAATGGTTAGGCTGAGTCAAGTAACAAGAACCTAGTAACCATTATCAGGAAGCTGGTAGAAGAGAATCAGATGTCCTGACACAAGGCATTTTATGATGCATTGTGGGCTAATAGCATCACTCTCAAGCGAGTGATTGGTATGTCCCCTTTCAACTCTTGTATGGATTGAATGCAGAGATACCCTTCACATTGGAGTTGCCTGCTCTCAAATTGGCCAAGGCAATCAAAGATGAGACATTTGAAAGCTCCATAGACAAGAGTTTCATGTTCCTTACTGAACTAGAGGAGCAACGTACGAAGGTGGTGGACCGCATTGCAGATCATCAAAGCTAAGTCAAGAAGCTTTTTTTAAAAAAGGCCAAGCCGCAAGGTTTCCAAGTTGGAGACCTAGTTCTTTTGTGGTACAAGAGAAGAGACCCAAAAACAATGCATGGAAAGTTTGACTCATTATGGAGAGGTCCTTTCCTGAATCACCAACTCTATGGTAAGAATAGTTTTCATTTGGCATACAAGGATGGAACACCATTCCCGTTGCCCCACAACGAACAACATCTGAAGCTTTTCACTCAGTGAAGCTCTAGATAATTTTGTATTTTTTGTATATTTTTGTATAGTCTTTTTGTTCTTGTCATCATTGTCAAGTCTGTCGCCTGACTCTATGGCCCAATGGATGAAGGCACTTAGAGTACTAGGATTCTTCTCCCTTTATTCATTTCAAAGAATGATCGAAGGAAGCTCCACAGTTAGAGCCATTTGTTATCCTCGAATTTAGTTGACTTAATTCATGGGATAACCCCTACAAAACTTTTCTATTTCGTAGCCCACGAGCTCTAGGCATGCAAAATGAGATAAAATTAAATTGGCCTCACGTGTGGTTAAATGCCTCAAAAAGTCATTTTGAGTTGCGTTAAGTTTACCTCTTTCAAAAAGAAAAATCAGGTTTTTTCCATGACTTAGCATTTTTTCTTGATATGCAAAGTGAGAATTTCTCTGCTACTGCATTTTTGAAAGTTTTTGGTCAAGTGTTAGCTCGGAGAAAAAACCCACTCCTACACATGCAGGAGCAGAGAATTTCTTCGTGTTTGCATACCAACTTGACATGAGTAGGATTTTAATGGCATTAATTGTAGGTTTATGCTTATAAGTTATTGTGTTTAATTTACATTTTAACCATTGCTTTTTATTGTCTTCCTCCATTATTTTTGAACACCCCTGCCTCCCTTTGCCGTTTCTCGTCTCGATTGCAAGCAACTGTTCATGGAGTTTTTTGTTGTTTTCAATAGTCATTTGCCTCAGGTTGGTTCTTGTTCTTTTATTCTTCTCTTTCACTTTGTTTGTTTTTGTTTTAAACATTAGTCATTTTATGTTTCTAAAACCTTAAGCATTCGTTGGTCCCTAGGTTTTAAATCTTGTGTCGACCTTCATTAATGAACAGTGTGGGGGTCATGGATTTTCTCCCAACCCTCGTAAATAACAAACCCTAGGTTATGTTGCTTAGAGAATAATCTCTGAGAAACATCTAAATTGTGTTAATTACCCCACCTATGATCCCATGATTCATAAAAGTGTGTTGTTCAAAGAATTTTCTCCAAACAACATCACTAGCTTTTTAGAACATTATCGTTTGGAGAAAATTCTCTGAACAACACAAAACTGAACTAGCTGAAAGATATGACTTTCAGATAATTTTCTCTGAAAGTCACAACACAAGCTTTACCTAATATGTATTTTGGAGAAAATTCTTTGAAATACATAACCTTCACAAAACTAAGATGTACTTCAGAGGATTTTCTTTGAGATACATAACCTATGCATTGTCTAAAAAATGCAAGTCAAAGAAAATTCTTTGACCTGCATCCATAGAAATTCCCCATGTGCAGTTTAGAGAATTTTCTCTGACTTGCATTCTGTTAAGTTTTTTCCTTATGCAAGGGCAAAGAATTTCTCTACTTTTTGTTTAGTTTTTACCCAATGTAGTTCAGAGAATTTTCTCTAACCTACACAAAAACTTGGTCTACTTTATGTAGTTTGGAGAATTTTCTCTGACCTACACTCTAAAAATTGAACTATCCATGCTAAGGCGAAGAATTTCTCTGACCTTACACCAAGTATTGTTCTACAATGCAGAAGTGCAATTTTTCTCCACAATTGCATATTTCCTACCAAATGAAAAATATGCTAACTCTGGAGATTTTCAACATCATGTTGCAATTTCTTAGTAAATATCAGAAGCATCTCCTGCAAAAAAGAACATGAAGTACAAATATCAAGGGGTGGTTCTTGTGTCCTCAATGGAATCAAATGTTGATCAAATCAGGGACACTGAAATTGGACATGTCGATATGGCAGAGTTTCTAGAAAGGTTGAACAAGCAACCAATTGCACCAAATATGAAGGCTATTCTTGATAGTGGTATTCACTTGGTAGCTGTGTTCCCAATCTTTGCATAGAACCTTGAGTTTGTCTTGGAGGTAGCTACTCACTTTAATCGAGAGAGCAAGTCTGTGAAAGATTTTGATGGTAAAGTGGTGATTCAACTTGATGAAGAATACTTCGACAAGATCTTCAGTTGTCTGGATATTGAAGAATACTCATATGTCACTATGGAATTGGCTCAGGAGAGTTATGACAAGAACACAGAGAGATGTAAGAAAATATTAACTCTCATTGGCTCACGAATCCCAAATCTACTATAGCTAGGTGGCCCAAGAGCATCTATCACAATGAGTTACATGGAGAAGTAGGAGATTTGATTACACTCTTGAGCAGGGTCAAAGGTCTCTCAACATCCAACACATTTCAGAATTGGATGTATCAATATATTGCTATCATCAAGAAGGGTAATCAGAAAATCTTCTGGGGTGAACAAATTAGTGATGCTATTTGTCACCAACTCTCTGAGGTATCTACTTCTCTTAAGTTCTATATGACATCCTATTTGGTGTATGCTACATCATGTATGAGGTACTTTCCTGACTTGTCTTCCATTGGAGATAGAAGACAAGTACTAGTGTATGAGTATTACCCATAGTTGACTCTGAAGGAGAGTCTAAAGCATTTCAAGAGGGTTAATGATGCCTTCTTTTATAGATATATTTGCATGTTTGACAAAGACCTTGTAAATAAGATAGTTTCAGATGCAACCTGGGAATAGGTAAAGATGGTCGGTTGTATATTCCTACAATTTCCAACCTTCACCTACATTAGGGTTGGATGTTTCAATGAGCAACCTTACATGTTGCCAAGGTATCCTGGTGATAAACTAATATTGATGGAGTTGTGTAGATAGATGATGAATGTGCACAAGAAGCAAGCAGAGGCTCATAGGTTTGGGTTCAAGTTTCTAGTTACTATTGGATGATACACAGTGTCTACCACCCCGAAGGCCAAATTAATGGAAAGTAAGCTACAATGGATTACTCTCAAAAGATTCAAAGGCCAAAATGACTTTGACTACAAAGGGATGACGGACAAGCTCAAAGGTAACTACACTCATGTGCACAAAATAGAAGACATATGGGCCGAGTGTAGGACAAATGAAGATGTAAGGAAGCTTGACTACATCCTACTAACCTTGGAACAAATCAGAGATTTGAGGCTTGCAGATATTCCTAAAGATATGGAAGATGATGGTGATATATTGGATCCTTTGTATGAGGGTAATAAAATTGCTTCAACCCCTTTTCAACTATTTTAGTGGTCATTGAAGGAGTCCACTTCCACAAGGGATAGGTTTCAACTCACCCTTGCTAATACCAACATCTGGTTGGAAATGAAATGATTAAAGCTAAAGCCATTCAAGACAGGGTCTAAAGAGGAACATGCTGAAGGAGCTTCTAGCAAGAGAGAAGAGATTAGAACTAAGAATAAATAAGATGCTTCTAGTTCCAGACAAAGGCTAAAATTTCTTTTCAAAAACAAAGGTGAGAAAGGAAAAGGAAAAGAGAAAGAAGGAACATATACTCAAGTAGATACTGAGGAAAATCCTATTGTGGTTGCAACACAATCTCCTACTACTACTTCCCAATTGCAGTCATCACAGGTGTTATCTCCTCCTTCACCTCTTGTTGTTACAATTGTGCAATCTCCACCTTTTGTGTCTGTTACTCCTTTTGTTTATGTGCAAACTATTTATTCATCTCCTTCGTCACCCACAAGTGATTCACTTTTCCAAAGTCCTCCTCATGGCACCATGGTTCAAATGTTTGGCTCACTTTCCTCCTTGCATAGTCCCCTAGGTTCATCATCACCACCCTATGATCCATTCATTACAGCACAATTGGACTTTGACAAGGTCATATCTACTCCCGCACCCAATGTGCCAATAGAGACCAACCCCACTACAGTGTTGACCCAAACAACATCTATCGTTTCCACCACTCCATTATTGGATACTTCCATTTCATCCTCCATTCCACCTTCCATTCCATCAACCTCACAAACCATTGATCCTATCTCGTCATTACAATCTTTGATGACACAAATTGAAGAAGATTTATCCACTCTTCCCCCTTGGTTGATACCCTAGAAACCAAAGAGGAAGAAGCAAGTAGTATCTCTAGATGATTTTGACTTTAGTTAATTGGTTCTATAAAGCCTAAATGTGCAAAGAAGACTAAAACCATATCGAGGGTGATCATAGACTTAGCTAGTAACAAATATGCAGAGGCTGTTGTGCATCCAAAGGATAAGAATATTAAAGACATCCAAGCTGCTGACTATTCTATCTCATGAATAGAGCTTGGAAAGAAAATTCACGAGGTTGCTAAGGAAGATCTACATGCGACATTGGTATCTTTGCTTGAAAGATATGATAAAGATAAGTTGATCAATGATCAACTTAAAATCTCGGTAGAATAATTAACCTATGTTCTACTAAAGATAGCCCAATCTTTTGAACAAGTAGAGCCTGTTGGTACCTATCTTGATGAAGAAGCCATTCAGAAGGCTGAGAAGATTGGAGCACAAGGGCAGGTACTCAGTGCCTAGATAGATAGACTGTTGGCACAAGGTACCCAACTTATACAGCCTTCTATCAAACTTTTCAACAACTTGGGGGAAGTAAAGGTAAAATTGAACCAGACCCTTGAGATGCTATCCCAAGACCTATAGCTATCAGAGAAAGATATTCATACATAGACCTAGCTATGACAAATCAAGTTGGAAGTTCTAATGGAGCATGGGGTGGTCCCCAATAGAAATGTGTATGTAGAATATAGGGAGGCCATGAAGAATAAGAAAGAAATCCCCCAAAATTTGATTAATGATCTCAAGGAAGCCCTAGGTGTAAACATTTCCAAAAGGTTAGACATTTCTAAAAAAACTGGAGAACTTCCCTATCAAATGTTGGATGATAATCAAAAGACCCACCCTGTTGAAACAATTATCCAAGAGTTCACTTCACTGGTTCATGCTAAAATAGAGACAGAAGCCTTTTCATTGGCATCAATTGATAAGCAGTACATTTTCAGGTAATCTTGGATAAATTGTAGAAGATCTTGGACATGAACAAAGGTGTGCTAGTCAACATCTCAGAATCCACCACAAGGGTCCTTACCATCTTTAGATATACACTAGGACTGAACATGAATGATGTCCAAGTAGCCTTGAAAAGATATGAAGATTCTTGGAGAAAGATAAAGAGGATGAAGTTCATGTGTCTACGGACACTTAGTTTATTTTCAAAGCATTTCATATGTAGTTTTGTGATATGTAATTGACATCTCATATGTCTTTTTGTAATATGTAATTTGCATGTAGGAAAAGTACAGAGTCCTAAGAAAAATCAGACTCTATCTAGACTAAGTCATGGTAGTTAGAATTTTCCTATTTTTGTTCATGGCTCCTCTCTATAAATAAGAGGGTTCTCATTTTTAAATATTATCTTTTGGCTAATGAAGTGAAATGCTGCTGCATTGAGAAACAACTTGAAACTTTGTGTTCAAAGTATAAATCTTTATTTCAATTAATATAAGAAAGTAAAGCAAGCATTTAATATTTATGTTGAGATAAACTTGTTGTGTATGGGAATGTTCTTACATCTTTTCCATTACATCTTCTTGTGTGTTTGATTGGATTGTGGTGTGAATCTATATGATCTGGAAGGCGCTAGAAATATGATTTTGAAGTCTTTGAGCTGCAACATCATTTCTAGATTTATGTTATGTGTTGATGATTGGAGGTGACTTTGAAGACTTTGGGCTACGAGTGATTATCCAAGATTATTTAATCTTCTTTGGAAATAAGGTGGAGACTTTGGGATGTACTTTGTTCCATCCATTTTCATTTTCTGAGTAGCGTGAGAAGCAATAAAACTCTTTGAGCTTTTGTGGGTTTCTTATGGTTGATACACACTGGTATTATTTTAGTCATTCTTATGTCTAACTAATATGAATATTGGTTATTATTGCTCCAACAAGTAGTTTTATGGTTTACAATATATTGTAAGCATCAAAAGTGTTTTAAGTATAAGATTGTAAGTGAGCATCAATTACGAAAAGAGAGAATTGGATGATATGGAAACACCAACATGATAAGTTTAGTGTAAATAATGTTGGGAATTAATGTGTCTCAACCTTTGCAAATTCCTAACATTATTTATTTAATTATATATTTATTTATTGCCTAATATTGTATTTACTTGCACATTCAGTTTGGTCACTTAGTTGAGGTGGCACGATGACTTGTCATCTTACTTGGAATGTGACTTGGATGGTCAAGTCAAACCTACATGGATTTGGGCACCCCATTTGAGGTGGCACTATTATGCCATGTGTCGGCATCTTGTGGTATGTGGAAGAGGATATTCCATATCATAGAATATATGATGCGTAAGAGCCAAGTTTGGAGTTTCCTATGACAAGTGGGGACAAGTGTCGGTGAGTATCTTTGCATGAGGGAAAGACATCTTTGGGCGCCCAAGTTGGGCTATGACATGTTCTAAGAGGAATTTACTATATTTAGTCTTGTATGATGAATTCTCTTACAACAATTAAGGTTGTCATGTCGGTAGATTTTATGATAACTGTAAGATGCGTAAGAGCATCTATCATTGCCTATTTTTAGCATGGAGCGCTCCAATCTTGGAAAGTCAAATTTGCCATGTATGACAGATGTAAGAGATGTATTTGCAGGTTAGACAAGCATCTTTTGATCTGGGAAAATGACCATGTGGCCAAGGTGGACGCCTATCTCAAGAAGCTTCTAGTATATGCCTTGTATCTCTATAAAATGCATTGTTTTGGAGTTGTAGTTGCATAGTGTTTTACAGGTACTGTTATGCTGCCAGAATCACTCTAGAAATGACATTTGAAGACTCTTGGAAGAACTTGCATTGCAAGTGTATTGTAATCCTTTCGTAGATTTGATAATACATTGTGTAGGTTTTAGAGTGTGGGGTTTTTACCTGAAAAGGTTTTCCCCACGATATATCTTGTGTCAATATCTCTTTATGTGTTTGTGTTTGCTACTGTAATATCTCTATTATATGTTTAATATTGCTACAATTGTAAGGATTAAAAAGAATTTGCATACTACTTCTTTCATTAGATCGGTGTAGGAAGTGTGTTCTGCGTACCTTGCTTCCTTTTAGTTGGTATCAGAGCTTGATCACCTTTGATCCTAGTTGTTGGGTAGGGGTTTTTTGAGTTAATCGTAGATTGAGTGGGAGTCTGTGCAGAGTATTCTGTAATCTTGTTGCAGGAAGGAGATGGCAGGCACATCCAGAAGAGTAGAGGTGGAAAAGTTTAATGGCAACAATTTGAGTTGTGGAAGCTTAAAATGGAAGACATGCTTGTTGATAGAGACCTATGGGAAACCATTTCTGGTGTAAAACTAGCAGCAATGTCGCAAGATGATTGGGATCTCAAGGATCAGAAAGATAAGGGTCTTGTGAGACTCTATTTGGCTAACTCTATCTTGTTAGATGTCCATGAGGAGAAGATTGTGAAGGAGCTATGGAAGAAACTTGGTGATGTTTATCAGGCCAAATCCTTAGTAAACAAGTTATTCCTACGGAAGAAGCTATATTCTTTAAGGATGGAAGATGGAGGATCCGTTGTAGACCATCTAAATGCCTTTAACATGTTAGTTGCATAGTTGACATCCGTTGGTGTGAAAATGGAGGAGGAGGATCATTGCATGACCTTGTTTTGTTCTTTCTTGGACTCATGGGATCATCTTGTTATGGCCATCGGGAGTACCACATCCACTTTCAAAATGGATGAAGTGGTGTCTTCACTGTTATCAGAAGAGATGCGGAGAAAGTCATCTAAGTCAGCCAAAGAGGCTCTTGTGGTTCGTGGAAGACCCAAAGAAAAAGGGAAAAAGGAAGACAAGAAAGCTTAAAAGGGCAAATCCAAATCTCCTGGAAAGTCCAAGGTAGTGTGTTGGAACTGCTGAAAAACTAGGCACTTCTAAAAGGAGTGCAAAGAGGAGAAGAAGAAAAAGAACTTTGATTTTGATTCTGACAAGTCACAAGATGATGGTGATGCTTTTATTGTAGCCTTGGCCACCCATGCATCTGAAGATGTGTGGCTGATTGACTCTGGTGCTTCTTTCCACATGACCTCTCATCGAGGTTGGTTTATAAAGTATGAAGAATACGATGGTGGGAAGGTGTACTTGGGTGATGACTCTCACCTGAAGATAGTTGGGTGTGGAAGAGTCTTGATTAGATTCCCTGATGGATGAGTGAAGGGGATCAATGGGGTTATGTACATCCCCCATTTAGCACGAAACTTGCTCTTTGTAAGTAAATTGAATGATGCAGGTGTGCAGGTTGTCTTCTCAGGTGGAGGATGCAAGATGACAAGAGGAGCTATGGTGCTTGCTAAGGGTACTCGGAGAGGTACTCTGTTTCAGCTAGATGCATGCACTACTCAATGCAATAGTTCTTCTATTTCAAAGAAAAGACTTTCAGATTCATCATCCTCACCATTGGAACCCACAGCGAAAAAGACTGTTGCTTCTACTTCCAATGGTAGTGCTTTCTAGGTACCTAAGGGTGCTCATGCTTTGGAAATGAAAGTTCCTGCTAAAAAGACAATGTTGTGGCATAAGAGACTTGGTCACATTGGTGAGAAGAGTCTTAGAGCCCTAAAAAATAAAAATCTCGTTGAGGGGTTAAATGATTGTAATCTCGAGTTCAACTTTTGCAAACATTGTATATATGGAAAACAAAACCGTGTTCAGTTTTACTCTAGTTCTCACAAGTCTTCTAGTGGTTTGGATCTTATTCATTCTGATGTGTTTGGTCCTATGAATGTTCCTTCAATCTCTAAATCTGTATATTTTGTATCATTCATTGATGATTATAGTAGAAGGACATGGGTTTATTTTCTTAGAAGCAAATATGAAGTCTTTAGTCGGTTCAAAGAGTTTAAAGCTTTTGTAGAGAATCAAACTGGTAAAAAGATTAAGTGTTTGAGAATTGATAATAGTGGTGAGTTTTGTTCCACAGAGTTTGATAAATTCTGTAAAGAACATGGGATTGAAAGACATAAGACAACTCCTTATACCCCACAACAAAATGGAGTTGCAGAGAGGATGAACAAAATGTTGATGGAGAGGGCTAAGAGTATGCTTAGTGATGCTAGCATCGAACAAAAGTTTTGGACTGAAGCTGTAGCCACTGTTTTCTACCTAGTTAACAAGTCTCCTACTTCAACGCTCGTTGATAAGACACCCATTGAGGTGTGGTCTAGTAAGAAGACTTCATTGAGACATCATCGTGTTTTTGGTTGTGAGGCATATGCACATGTGCCTAAGGAGAAGAGGTTAAAATTGGAGAACAAGGCAGTTAAGTGTATCTTCATTGGCTATGGTGTTGGTGTGAAAGGGTACAAGATTTGGGATCCCGTGGCTGAAAAAGTGTTGTATAGAAGAAGTGTTATATTTAGAGAGCTAACACCTTCTCCTGTTGTTCTACAGCCAGAAGAAAAAGAAAAGAAAGAGAATGTGGTTCAGTTTCCTTCTACCCCTGAGAAGACTGAATTGAAAGACTCTATTGGACCTGATGATGAGGAGGGCTCTAGCAGCTTTAAAAGTTTAGAAGTAGAAGTAGAACCTCCACCTCAACCTTTGAGGAGGTCCACATGAAATAGGAAGCAACCTGACAGGTTTGGTTATACAATGCTAGATTCTAGTTGTGCTTATTCCTTGATTACTAACACTGATGAGCCTAGAACTATGACAAAGGCTATGGACATGAAAGATGAAGGTTCATGGAAGGAGGCCATGGAGGATGAGATGACTTCTTTGGAAAAGAATAAAACTTGGGACTTGGTGCCTTTGCCTGATGGATAGAAACCTGTTGGATGCAAATGGGTGTTCAAGAAGAAATTTGGAGTAGATGGCTAGATTGGTTGCGAAGGGGTATTCACAAGTGGAGGGAATTGATTATGGTGAAATTTTCTCTCCCGTTGCAAAGCTAACATCTATTAGGTTCTTGTTATCTCTTGTAGTAGCTTATGATTTGGAAGTGGAACAAATGGATGTGAAGACAACTTTCCTTCATGATGACTTGGAGGAAGAAATTTATATGTCATAGCCTAAGCACTACGTGGTGAAATGTAAAGAAATTTTGGTCTGTAAGTTAAAGAAGTCTTTGTATGGTTTGAAGCAATCTCCTAGGATGTGGTACTTGAAATTTGATGCCTTTGTGTTGTCCATTAGATTTTTGAGATCGAAATCAGATCATTGTGTGTATTACAAGTTTGACAATGATAGTATTCTCATTATTACATTGTATGTTGATGATATGTTGCTGATTGGGAATGGTAAGAATATGATTTCAGATTTGAAGTCTCAGTTGTCAGCACAGTTTGAGATGAAAAACTTAGGGGCATCCAGGTACATTCTCGGGATGGAGATCAGAAGAGACAGAGCAAACATAAAACTTTGGTTAAGCCAGACTAAGTATGTGAAGACCATGTTGGATAGATTCAGCATGGCAGATTGCAGACCATTATGTGTTCCTATTTCATTAGGGACAAAGTTATCTGTGAATGATTGCCCAAAGTCTCCTTCTGAGATGGAGGATATGAATAGAGTACCTTATGCTAGTGTAGTTGGCAGCTTGATGTATGCTATGGTCTGTACAAGACCAAACATTGCCCAAGCAGTGGGAGTCCTTAGTCAGTTTATGGCTAATCCTAGATGGGTACATTGGGATGCGGTGAAGAGAGTGGTCAGATATTTGAGGGGTACTTCTGAGTATTCTCTATGTTATCATGGTTATCCTACTAGACCTCTGCATTTTGTGAGTATTCATGGATTTGTGGATTCTAATTGGGTAGGTGACATTGACAATAGGAGATCCACCAGTGCTTATGTGTTTACATGTTTGATGGTGCTATTAGTTGGATGAGTAAGTGACAACCTGTGGTTGCTTTGTCCACAACAGAAGCAGAGTACATGGTAGCAACTCATGCTTGTAAGGAAGCCATTTGGCTTAAGAGGTTGTGTTCATATATTGGTGTTGATGTAGGACATACTATTTGTTGTGACAGTCATAGTACGATTTGCCTAGCAAAGAATCCTACTTTCCATGCCAGAACAAAACATACTGATGTTCAGTTTCATTTTGTTTGAGATATGGTAGAAGATGGGAAGGTGGTATTGGAGAAGGTAGACACTTTGAAGAATGTTGCAGATGCATTGACTAAACCTGTGAGCATAGAGAAGTTTATATGGTGTTCGGAGTCTATGGGCCTCTTGGCCCCTAGCAGTTAAATCTTGTCATTCTTTTGGCTCTTGCAAGGTGTTTGACAAGTGGGAGAATGTTGGGAATTAAGGTGTCTCAACCTATGAAAATTCCTAGCATTATTTATTTAATTGTATATTTATTTATTGCCTAATATTGTATTTACTTGCACATTCAGTTTGGTCACTTAGTTGAGGTGGCACGATGACTTGTCATCTTACTTGGAATGTGACTTGGATGGTCAAGTCAAACCTACATGGATTTGGGCATCCTGTTTGAGGTGGCACTATTATGCCATGTGTCAACATCTTGTAGTATGTGGAAGAGGATATTCCATATGATAGAATCTATGACGCGTAAGAGCCAAGTTTGGAGTTTCCTATGACAAGTGGGGACAAGAATTGGTGAGTATCTTTACATGAGGGAAAGGCATCTTTGGGTGCCCAAGTTGGGCTATGACATGTTGTAAGAGGAATTTACTATATTTAGTCTTGTATGACGGATTCTCTTACAACATTTAAGGTTGTTATGTGGGTAGATTTTATGACAGCTGTAAGATGCGTAAGAGCATCTGTCATTGCCTATTTTTAGCATGGAGCGCTCCAATCTTGGAAAGTCAAATATGCCATGTATGACAGATGTAAGAGGTGTATTTGCAGCTTGGACAAGTGTCCTTTGATGCGGGAAAATGGCCATGTGGCCAAGGTGGATGTCTATCTCAAGAAGCTTCCAGTATATGCCTTGTATCTCTATAAAATGCATTGTTTTGGAGTTGTAGTTGCATAGTGTTTTATAGGTACTGTTATGCTATCAAAATCACTTTAGAAATGACATTTGAAGACTCTTGGAAGAACTTGCATTGCAAGTGTATTGTAATCCTTTCACAGATTTGATAATACATTGTGCAGGTTTTAGAGTGTGGAGTTTTTTTACTTGAAAAGGTTTTCCCCACGATATATCTTGTGTCAATCTCTCTTTATGTGTTTGTGTTTGCTTCTGTAATATCTTTGTTATATGTTTAATATTGCTGCAATTGTAAGGATTAAAAAGAATTTGCATACTACTCTCATTAGATCGGTGTAGGAAGTGTGTTCTGCATACCTTGCTTCCTTTCAAATAAGTGTAATTAATTACTTGTTGTTGTTAGTTAGCAATAAGAAGGGTGCCTCCCCTTTCCTCAAGGAGAGATTTAATCTCATCATACTGTGGTTGAAAGTACCATTCTGTTACCATTTTGTCGGTGACAAAATATTCACCCAACATAATTTTAATATTTATACATTAAACTAAAATTAATGTATATCCTTTTTGAATGACAACAACACACCTATTTTTTTTTAATAAAACAAATTCATTTGAAATTTATAAATAAAATTTATTTAATGGATAAGGAAATTATCTATATTATTTAATGCATATAATCTAATAATAAAATTTTAAAGGAAGAATTCCTTTCTGATAATTTTCAAATAAAACTAAATAAAATTTAAACTATATTATACTAAATAGTCACTACATATAAGGTGCCTATAAGGTGGAAATAAAAAGATTAAGAACTCACCCAAACACCATACTCTTTGTTTTCTAATATGGCAGTAAGAGGGAGAAAGGATAAATAGGATGAAAGGAATCAAACAAATAAACATCTTGAATGTCCTCATTAGATAAACCAATGTGAAGAAAGGAAGAATCATCATCATTAAGTGCAATATCATTACGTAAATCAAGATTCCAACGTGAGTCATAAGGAGTAGATTAGGTGGCCTTACAATATGAGTCTATTAGATTGCTTTAAAATTTATTTTGGATTGTGAGACTTGTGAGACATTCTTTTATAAAAGTGAAAGAGACTTACCCCAGTTATTTTTTACTTTGGAAGATTATTGACTAGGTTTTTATTTCTACTTGTCCATTTTTGTTTGTATTGTTACTCATATTCAAAGATATTGAATGGTTGTCTTTTGAAGCAAACATGTATAAATGACCTCTTATTTCTATCAAAGATATTGAAGAATCGTATTCACTATTGTTGCATATAGAAGCATTGCAATAACTTAGGCAGGAGTATATATTTCCTTTTACCTTCTTGTTCTTCATATTTTTTCACTCCATATGACTTACTATGTTATTTTTTATTAAGAAGGTTTAAGATCAAACATATAATATGATGCCTTAGGAATAGGAAGAAATTAGAAACATGACTTGAGCATCTTATAATATGACTTGATGAAAATTCATACCCTACTAACATATATACATATACATACATACATATATGTGTGTGTGTGTGTAGATATACACACATATATATACATACATACATTATATATATATGGGGTAAATTGTTCAATCCTAAGATTAACTCATGTAGGATTATCATCGATAGATATGGTTCTTTATAACGAGCTTGAGCATTTTAAAGGTTGTTTGTTTTCCTTTCATGACTAGTACTAGATGCCAGTACTTTATCCTTGAAAGAAGTGTATTGACTTGATATGGGTATGCTAATTATAATCTTTGACAACTATTGTAAACTTGATATAAGGTAGGAGTTGTAATTATTACTCTTAGAGCTTGTTTAAGATCTCCTCTAGCATTGGTTAATGTTGGAAGTGTGTCTAAATTTCTTATCGATTGTAGTGTGATGAAAATTATATATTGTGTTAGTATTCCTTTAGTTGGTAATAAAAAAAATCCAACTTGTTAATGTCATGATAGCATAATGTTATGATTAGAAATATATTTCACTACATCATTAGTTGATGCACAATATTGTGTGTTGTATTTTAATTGCCAATTGTCTTCTATGTGTTGCTTTTATCAACATGTTAAAACTATATAATTATGTTATATTATGTCAATATAGTACTGCATACTAATATCTGAGAGAGGCATGACGGGTATCGAATATGGGGTCATAGTGAAGTGTAAGCTAGTTTATTAGCTTATAGACCAGGGTATGCATAATACTTTTGCATATAAAAAGATGTTTTACACAAAGCTTTAAATTCCATTATAAGAGTATTCCTTATTTTGATTTTAATCTTTGCCTTATCATGTTTTCTAAGGACATGTGCATTAAGATAGTATGCTAGCATGGGCATTAGGTAGTATGTTAGATTGTTAGTGATTACATGCTGCACCAAATTCTTTCGGGCATCCCAACTTCAGCCTTCTATATGTTAGGATTAAGGTGCCATCAACCTTGTGAATCCTATTTTATTTAATTACTCCTAATATTATTTTGTAAATATATTTATAAGGGATATAGGATCCACCGAATACACTAATTATTTAATTACAATGACTCTAATATTTTATTTATTTTATCTCGAGATAGTAAATAGGTAAATATGGGGTGTCCACGTTCATTAATTGACTTATAATGAGTGTAAGAACATCTTCTATTATTGGAGTCTTACACATTGCAAGGATTCATCTATTATTGGACCAATATGATAAAGCATCTTATGACAACCTATAAGAAGGTGTAAGAGGCTATTTTTAGCCTATTTGTTGACTATTCCTCATGAGGGAGTGGTATATTGTCCTACTTGGGCATATTATTCAATGTGGAGGTTATGACAGATGTAAGAGACTAAAATTAGCTAGATTCCCAAGTTGGGCACCATATTCTGGAAACTTTCTCTCTAAGCTTACATTTTTCTATTTAACAAAAGATAGAGGTGAGTTCAGTATGAGAGTTGAATATTTACAAGTACACAAGTGTAGTTAGATTGGATGTAGAATTGAAGGAAGTTGAATGTATTGCAATCTCTTTGTAGATAATACAAACTTGTCCTCTTTTCTAGTGGAGTTTTTTTACCTGAAAGGGTTTTCTCCACGTAAATCTCTATGTTATGTGTATGGATTTTGAGTATTGCTATTTTTTCTTTATTTTTGTTTCACATTAGTTTAAATCCCCATTGATATTCTATAGTTTAATTTAAGATTTACAACAATATTTCAGATTTCTATATTGTAGTGGTTTCCTTCATTCTAACATTTGGCATCAAAGTCTGGCCAACTTTGCTTCTTAGGTGGAAGAGTGAAGGCTTTTTGTGTTGTAGTGGGAGTTTTAGTTTTATAGATTTGTGTGTGTAGAAGACATGGTTAGATCTACATCCTGGATAGATATTAAAAAATTCAATGGAACAAACTACGAGTTGTCGAACCTAAAATTAGAGGATCTACTTGAAGAGAGGGATCAATAGTTGGCTGCAACAAAATAAAAGAAACCCAATAAAATTCACCAAGATGAGAGGGATAAGATGGATAAGAAAGCATGGGGAACAATTTGACTTTGTCTTCTAGACTCCATTCTGTTGAATGTCTTTGAAGAAAAGACCACATATTCTTTATGGAAATGGTTGAGTGAGATCTACCAAGCCAAGAGTATGGTAAATAAACTTTATTTGAAAAGAAATTTGTTTTCTCTAAAAATGAAGGTGACTCAATTGTTGAGTATTTAAATACTTTTAATTTAATTTTGAGTCAATTAGCCTCTATTGATGTTAAGATTAAAGAAGAAGACAAATGTATTATGCTTCTTTGTTCTTTTCCCAAGTCATGGGAGAGTTTCATTCTTTCTTATAACACTAATATCAAAGATCCCAAGTTGGATGCTCTCATTCCAACTCTATTATCACAGGAAATGAGGAAAAAGGCTATGGATAGTGTGGTGGATGCTCTCAATGTCAGGAGAAGGTCCAAGGAAAGAGGTGGATCTAAAGGAGAACAGAAGGGGCCTAAAGACAAATCAAAGGGTAGGAATAAAACTCTGGGAACTTCGAGAATAGAGTTAAGTGTTGGAATTGCAGAAAGAAGGGACATGCCAAGAAGGAATGTAGAAACAAAAATAAATAGTGGGATTCCTCTACAAAAAAGTCCTCTGATGCAGGTGATGAGGCTTTACTTTTTGTGTGTAATGTTGTTTCTAACGAACATTGGTTGGTTAAATTAGGAATGTCTTATCACATGACTCTTCATAAAGAGTGGTTCTCCACATATGAATAATATGATGAAGGTAATGTCTACCTTGGGGAAAATAGTACATATCAAATAGTTGGATGGGGAAAGGTACAATTGTGTTTCAGTGATGGGAGGTTTAAAACCCTCCCTTGTGTTTTACATATTCCTAGATTGGCTAGAAACCTGTTGATGATGATTGTGAGTCATAACAACATGCATAAAAATTTGTACATCAAACCTTTATTATCTTGTAAAGTACGATCAGCTTAGGATAAGTTGATGACTCCAAGTCTCCGTTGATCAGGTCATGATCGTCTGACGTTACTCAGAGGTTGATGTGACATGTTGTTTTCCATTTCAAGGGGTCTTACATTTGTCTTGATGACTAGTATTGTATTGTTTCCTGTAAATTTACTCCACAGAGAGGTTAACTCTACTCTATTTCCAAAGATATCTGGTATATTTGCAAGTTTGATCAATTATTCTGATTATTGATCACCATGAGCTTGTTCTTTCTTTTATACTGTATATTTATTCAAATTATGTGTCTATAAGTTGATATTTACATGTACCTCATGGATATTTGTATGAATTTGCATGATATTTGTCAATTTAACATGTTTTTACCCTAAATATGCTATGTATTTTCAATTATCCATGGGATATCAACATATTTCATGTTATTTGCTTTTGATTCTTTTTTATTTGCAATTATGGTGATGATCTGCTATGAAATTGAAAGAAATTTAAAAGAATGCTTCTAATTTTAGTGAATCTTTAGCCATTGAACCACATACATACAAGATACATTCATGAGGAGAAGAAATCAAACCATATGTCACTAAGATGTTCCACAGCTAGATATGGATGATGCTAACTTCAAAGGGTAAGGAATGAAAACAACACATGCAGACTGACAAGCACTCCAAGGGACACAACTGATCAATGCATGTATCCAGAATTCAAACATAGATTACTCAATATTGATGATGATTTGTAATCAAAATGTCTTCTCTTTCATTCAGTATGCATAACATGTACATTTACAACAACTTTGAAATGAGTCCTGATATTTCAGCAATCAAATTTCAATTAAGTTTCAAATATTCAAAATATGGCCCTCCTGCACCTTTTATAGAACAAGGTGAGGAGGCAATTACACATGACCTACGATCAGGATTTGTCAATTAAGATATACGGTTGATAACAACTTTTTGACTCAGTTAACCTTTCCTTGCATCTGGATGAATCATTATCTTCTGAGTGTCCTATGCATATGTCTTCTTGGTGATGCATCTTCATTCATTCTTCAGGTTCCTCCTCTTCATTTTCTTCTTCTTCATCATGGTCATCATCTTCATTACTTTTGGTATCGCTATCACCCTGATGTACATCCTCTTGTATATGGACCTTCATCGTGTCCTGATGTTCTCATATGCCTGCACTATTTTATTCACCTCTCCCCCATCTTGGATTTTAGCTTTTGTTACTGCATGCTTATGAGACTGGAATTTGGCTTTAATAGCTTCAAGCTTACCTTTTCTACTGTTTAAAGTCTCATTATAAGTTTCCACTCTAACCTTTATTCTCATGATCTTATTCATCACTTCCTCTGTCATTTGGGTGAGGGGGTCATCTGCTACCGGCTGGAAATTATCATGCAGAGCTTTGATAGCAAAGTCTGCATCTTGATTTTCAATCTTTCCCTCTACTTTTCCTTCCAAAGCTTCAAGGATCTCTGCTTCATATGCCATCATGTTGTGCAACTTTATACTTATATCCCTGAGCTTGCCACTGCATTTCTTCAGCATATCACGTTCGAACCTGATATCCTCATACCATATGTCTATCAGCAGTGCAATGTTATTATTCAACACTTGATTATTCATGAGGATTTGAGGATCAATCCTCTTCATTTCACTTAAAGAAGTAAGGTCTTTTTCCAATTGGAATGACCGCTTCCCTATTTCATTTTGCATTTTGTCCACCATTCTTTTTAAACTGCTTAAAGAATTCCACCTCTGTAAGGAGGTTCTCAAAACATCCTTAGCTCCCGTGAGGGCCGACAGCATCCACCTCTCCATGATCATGGCCTCATGCTTTATGAGGTCTAACTTGGTGACCTCCTCCTGGGATATGACAGTCAATGGGACTGTCGGGTCAATTGGTGTATTATCAGGGTTAATCAACCCCTTTATATATGAATGTAGCTGAGCAATGTGCTCCTTATGCTGTTTATTTTTCTCTTTCTCCCTCTTTACCCTTTGGGTTAAAGAATCAATGATGTCTTTCCCTTCCTGACCTTCTTGGTCCTCATTAGCAAAACCCAAATCAACAGTTGTGATTTGGAATTCTTCAAGGGTGATCTTGCCTTTCTCCCTCTCCACTGTAGGAAGTGCTTCCTATGCAGTTCTTCTACCTGTAGCAGGATCTCTCCTTATGGCCGATGTTAATCTGGCCTTCCTCTTTGGCTTCATTATTATCTCCGCAAACAAGGTGGAAACATCAAATTCCTGGATTTCACACCCTTGTTCCATACCTATTTCTCGCTTCAGCCATTGAGGCACATCCTTTATGGATCCTTGATGTTCTTTGCTAACATCATGTCTGCCTTGATCTCCAGTATCTGTTTCTATTCTTGGTGGAGAAGGTGATTTCTTAGTTTCTTCCTCATGGAGTTCCTCATGAGGGGGATCTTGTTGCATCTCTTCTTGTTGAGGGGCTTCTTCCTATAGAGGAGGATCTTGTGGAATGTCCACATGATGATCCTGTACTTGATCCTGTACTCCCTCATCTTTACTTTGATCCACTTTAGTATTTTCCTCATCCTGAGGCATATTGATATCTGTGGATGTCTCTGCGTTTGGGCCTTGTGCATCACCCTGATCTTGGGTCACCTCTCATTCTGCACCTGAGGCACCGAAGTCTTGTGTCTTAAGGTCCTCATGACCTGATTCATCTTTAGTTCCTGTGGCATCTCCCTGATCTCCTTGAGTCTGGGCAGCAGCATCACTTGATGTATCTTTATCACCCCCGCCCTTCTATTGAGCTTCTATTATTTTTGGTTTAGTGGGTATTTCATGTTGTTGCTGACCCATATCAGGAGCATTGTTCTCTTTTTCTACCCTCTTGGCCACTTCAACCTTCTCTGTCACATCGGGTGCACCTGCTTTGTCTTTGGAACTTACATCCCTCCTGTATGTTAGATCTATAACTGAAGGGCTAGTCACCTGATCGACCAACTTATCAAGCCCAATTTGTTGGGCTGCCCTTTCTAGGCTACTTTCTTTCACTCCCTCTGTTTGTTTTACCTCCTCCAATACCACCATTTGTGCTAATGGGGTCCCATGTGGAGTCATGTGGGTACTGAAGGCGAGGGTCTCCATTCTTTGAGAGGCTACATTCTTCACTACCTCATCATATGATAAGTCAACGGTGTCCTCCAAAGAGAAAGGAACACCCTGGCCTACCCTAAGAGCCTCTTTTATTTTCTCCTCTACCCTCTCAGTCTTAAACTCTATTATGGTGGGAAGCAAAACATCATGTTATAGCTCCTTCCTGAACGCTTCACCACCAGCTCCTCTTAGTACAATAGGGTGAGCCCTAATATCACCCCGCATGGATGTTCTTTGCTTCTTGGGTGGTGATGTCACCAGCATCACCCTCCTCTTCCTACTGACTATCATCAGGTCATCACCTATAGGTTCTTTGTTTACCTGCTCTTCTTCAAATGAGATGTCCTCTTCCACCTCATGCTGTGAGGTTTGACTTTCCTCCCGTACTTCTGCAGTTTCTATAGCTGGCCTCAGGATCCTCTTTGTCTTTGGTTTGTCCATCAGAGGTGGTGCAGATGAGGCAGATGTTTGACCTGATGTCGATGTACCTGCAGCTGGTATGACAATTCTTTCAATTATCACCCCTTTAGGTTCATCTTCCATTTTCTTTCCTCTAGGGGGACCCTTCCTCTATTTTTGTGTGGGTAATCTCTCCCCATTGGACTTTCTTTTCTCATTGAGGAAGTCATCATACTCCTCATCAACTAGTTCTTGCCTTTTCTTCTTGGCATCAACTGTAAGGGCTACACCCTTTTTCTTTAATCTATTTATTTGTTCATCTACCCAAGCTTGGGTTAATTGTAGCACCCCACCTGTAAACTAATCCAGGGAGATATCCTCCGGCTGTGTTAGATCAGGAGCTGATATGGTGTCATTGTACACCTTCTTGTCTTCATATTCATTTGACATAGTCTTTCCATCATCCTTTCTCAACTGTGCTGGAACTGGGATGCAATCAAATGTCTTTATCTGGTGCAAGGTGAGCCTTTGGTATTTTATTCTTCTCACCTTAGCTTCATCCTCACAATCAGTCCAGAAATCCTCCAGATGCTTCTGATGAATAGGTTTTCCTATTATTTTATGCATCCTGTCATAGGAGTCATAAGATCTAGCCAGGGGAAATAGCTGCAGATACATCAGTTTCAGACCTCCTATGACATGCTTTATGCTCTCTGAGTCTGAGCACATATACCAGCCCATAGACAATGGGAATAATACAGGAGGTATCTTTTTTTGCTCCTTGTATGTTGCAACTATAGTAGATACTTGCCTGAGGAACTCCATCAAGACAACCAGATTAGTAAGGTATCTTGGTAGCATAAGGGGCTGTCCCTCAAATCCCTTTATCATTATGTATGAAAATGTGGCAAACTGGATGAACCAGGTGCCATGTCTGTATATAACTTCTTAAGCCTCCATGCTTAGTCTCTTGGTTCTATCTTCCTCCATGGTTCTAACTAGATGCATAGAGAATGCATCATTTACCAATTTGTAATCCAGGAGGTAGTTCTTTCTCTGTAGTTGAGGATAATGATCCCATATTTGGGCATCATCTACATCACCACCAGCTTTACCCACTGTAGTCAAGGCATCAAAGGTACCCTTGTAAGCACGAGTACACAACATATGAGGTCATGTGAAACATGCATGCCTAACCTCCCAGGTTCCTCATGCCTTCATCTAGTGCATCGTTGATGACCTTGGCCCATAATGGCTTATTATCTATGTATAGGACCATCTAGATGACTCCAAACATCCAATTCTCAAAATTTCCTGCATGAAGCTTACTTGTCATCCTGCTTAGTAGGGCAATAATGTACTAATATTCATCATCAAAATCAAATTTGTACAAGTGTACGGGTAATTTAGCCGAGGCAGTGTAGGTGCTTCTCTTTGACCTCCACTGATACATCCTCTTCCTTGCATTCTTTTTATTGTTGTTGTACTCTATTTCTAGTTTTCGTAGGTCTACACTGACCACCCTCTTTCCAACTAGAAAATTGAAAGTAGAGGTGATGCCCTTGATTGAAAAGTTGGCATATACTCTTTCGTGCTTCTCCACCCGCCTAGTCTTAGGGTTATAGTTCCTGGCACATTCAACTACCAACTCTGGAGTGTCCATGGCATATGAAAATCCGGCCGTATACCACATTCCTAAAACATATATTGCATCCAAAAGGGTATTGTCCTTGTCACAATCTATTCTTGTTGACCATACCGCCAGGTCTGTATCTCCTTGGTGAGTGTCACTAATGATGCCATACTTAAATTGTACCCCCTCGGGCTGAACAAACATGGGCTTAAGAAATTCTGAATCAAATCTATTCCGCCTGAGATCTGCCATGGACTCCTGCAATAGACATGATATGTCTTACTTTACAATATCTATATGCACTCATACAACATTATGTATCTCTACGGCATCATGTATTCTCTATCTACTATTCTTTTACTTCATCATGATATGCATATCCATAGATTCAAACCATAAGAAAGGAACACACTACCTGAACATGTAGAAAATGACAACAGGAGGGTTTTTCAATTACTTACTTGATAATGCTTTCCTCCTGGGTTAGATGGGTGATTACGAAAAGGGTTGCAAATGCTGAAGATCACCCGTTCCATTACATTGAAAGCTCTAGTCCGTTAACAGGTAGTTGTACAAGGGTTTGACTTCTCTGCTTTGTAATTTCTTGTTTTTTCGCAAGGTAAATGAAAATAACCCTAAAAAATTACACTTAAACGCATCCGTAGGGTGAATTAGGGTAAAATTGAGTTGGGATGGTTAAATCTGTTGATCCTCTACAGAGAATCCATGGATGATGCCAAGTGTTTGAATTGTATTCGCAATCGGCGGGAATCTATCTACCACATTTAAGTGCATTTAATATCAGGAAACATGAGGGGGGATCTTCAAAAGATCAGGTGATATTCAAAATATGACCCCCTCTGTATAAAATGACCCCTTGCCTTTGAGCGGCAAAACTAATGCAAAGGAATCAGGTGATGTGGTCAATCATTGACCATGTGTATATCGGGTCATTAATTTAAGATCAGGGGATGTTCAAAATATGACCCCCGCAACTAAAATGACCCCCTTTGGAAAAGATTGAGGTGACATCAGCATGTCGATGACTTTGTTTAATCTTTGTGTCTTAATGATGTCATCGTCACGTTATTGAATATGGTGGGCATCGGAAACATACCTGCGCGAGGTAAAATGGAATGAGGACGTCATCATCAGGGTGATATTTTTCATTTGTTGAACTTAGATGACGTCATCATCATATTGGCACAGGGTGATATTTTGCGAAGAGGGTGTTATTCGTAAGATGATGGATATTAGAAATATGACCCCTCGCAAGATATGTGAAGTCGTTTGACGAGCAGATAACAACTACTACGTAAAGTTGATGTCCGGACTTCACAGACCAAGTGATTATTAGGTGATAATACAATATTGGGGTGATCTTATATAATATGACTGACGTTTGAAATATGACCCCCCCTCGGAATATCAGGTTTGACCGAAACTTTGACTTAACATAACTTTCTTCCCTTAAGGAATTTTGGGGTGATCCAAAAGGCAAACCTGCTTGGAATTTTGTGCACTTTCCAGCCATGAGGTTAATAATATGAAATACTGACTTTGACAACTAACCTCATCATGGTGACCTATCCACCCTCTTGTAGGGTTACATGCATGACTTAATTTTACCAGACCACCCAAAGCAGAAAAACAACAAGCCAAAGAAGCAAAAAAAAGTTGGTCCTTGTTTTGTCAAAACAAAATGGGGCGTGTTATGTAACCACACAACAAAACCTTAATTTTGTTTCAAGGTTGAATGATTTGAGAATGCATGTAACGTTTAATAAGCATGGTTGCAGATTGGTGAGAGGGAGATTGGTGGTAGCAAGAGGGATAAGATTGAGAAGTCTATTTAGACTAGATGGCACTACAGTTTGTAAATCCACCTATGTGACTAAAAGAGCTAAAAATACATGTATGTTGTGGCACCGCAGATTGGGTCACATAAGTGAAAATGTTTTAAAAACTATTTGAATACAAATTTGTTGGATGTTTTTCCCTATTCTGATGAGCACTTTAATTTTTGTGACCATTGTGTGTTTGGTAAACAAAACAGAGCATCATTTCCTTTAGGAAGCAATAAAGAAAAGTATAAAATAAAAATTATTCATACGGATGTGTTTGGCCCTATGGATAATTATTCTGTTGGAAAATATTTTTACTTCATTACCTTCATTGATGATGTTTCCAAATTTACATGGGTTTACTTTATGAGAAATAAATATTAGGTTTTCAATAAGTTTTAAGGAATTTAAAATCTTAGTAAAGAACCAATCAAGACTTAAGATAAAAGTATTGAGATCTAATAATGGAGGGGAATATCGCCCTAAGGAATTTGATGATTTTTACAAGAATGCAAGTATCATAATATAAAAGACTACTTTGTATACACCACAACAAAATAGTGCTATAGAAAGGATGAACCGAATGATTATGAAAGAGCTAGAAGTGTGTTGAGTGATGCATAGTTCAATAAATTATTTTGGGTAGAATATGCGAGTACTACTTGTTACTTGATAAATAGATCTCCTTGTAAGGTTGTTGATTTGACACCTTATGAAGTGTGTATAGGTAATAAACCTTCTATTTCACATTTAAGGGTTTTGGGCTATGAGGCTTATGTTCATGTGCCTAAAAAAGTATTCTAAGTTGGATCTAAACGCAAAAAATGAATCTTCATTGGATATGGTGAGAATGTTAAAGGCTATAAGATTTGGAATCCTCTAACCAAGAAAGTTGTTTATTCTAAACATGTGATTTCCAAGGAACTTAAAGCTATTCCTTATCTCGGACAACTAAAAGGTGAAAAAAAGAAAAGGATAGTGCATTTTTATTTGAACAAAGAAGATGCACATCAATAAGAACAAAATGATGGATTCAAGGATGGAGAATAATAAGAGGATTCAAGTGGGAGTTCTCAGTAGGATGACTCTGAGATTACAAAAGAAGTTGAGCATGCAGAAGAACAAGAGGAATAATCTTTTTTTCACCCTTGAGAAGTTCCACAAGACATTAGAATCCAGTTGACAAGTATATCCCACTAGATTTTTGTTGTGTATTTGATTTATTGAGTACTAACGATGAACCTAGATTCTACAGGGAAGCTATTCTTGCAGATAATAGTGAGTGTTGGGAACTAACCATGTAGGAGGAGATGATGGTTTTAGACTATTGTGGCACATGGGATCTTATTTGCATTCGCAAAGGAAGGAAGGTCGTTGGGTGTAAGTGGGTTTACAAAAAGAAATTTAGAGCAAACAATTCATTGGAAAAGTAGCTAAGGGCTACTCCCAGAGAGAGGGAGTTGATCTTGGTGAAATTTTCTCCCCCATTGCTAAATTATCTTCTATTAGATTTCTTTTATCCATAACTGCTACTTATGATTTTGAAATTAAGCAAATGGATGTTAAGACTAAATTTTTGCATGGAGATCTGGAAGAAGAAATTTATATGCAACAACCTAAAGGTTTTCAGGTAAAAGGGACTAAACACTTGGCTTGCAGATTAAAATAGTCTCTTTATAGTTTGAAATAATCACCCCAGATGTAGTATACAAAATTTGATTCTTTTATGTTGAAATTGGGTTTTGTAAGAAGTGAAGAGGATCATTGTGTTTATATTAGATGTATTGATGATCAAATACTAATTGTTGCCTTGTATGTGGATGACATGTTATTTTTAGTAACACCAAGGGTATGATTAGTGAGATGAAAGATCAACTTTCAGGTGAATTTGAGATGAAATATCTAGGGGCAACAAGTACATATTGGGAATGGAAATTAGGAGAGATCGTGAGAATAGAAAGCTTTGCTTGTCACAAAGTAAGTATGTGAATACTATTCTACATAGATTTAATAAGCAGGACTATAAACCAGTTAGAATTCCTTTACCAATTGGCACTAATCTTACATTAGATATGTGTCCCAAGTGTCAAGATTATTTTGAGGATATGTCTAATATTCCATATGCTAGTGTAGTAGGAAGTTTAATGTATGCAATGGTGTGCACTAGGCCATATATTTCCCAAGCACTAAGAGTATTGAGCAAGTTTATGTCTAACCCTAGTAGAGAGCATTAGAATTATGCAAAGATGGTGTTAAGATATTTGCATGGTACATGTGATCACTATTTGGTTTATTCTGGTATTAATAGTGTGGATAAGACACTGGACATATAAGATTTTGTTGATGCAGATTGGGCAGGTGACTTGGATAGTTGAAGGTCCACTAGAGGCTATGTGTTTACTCTATTTAGAGGAGCTATGAGTTGGATGAGTAAGAGACAACCCATTGTCGCTTTATCCACCACCAAAGTAGAGCATATGGCTGCTACCCATGTCTCTAAGGAGGCAGTATGGTTACATATATTATGTATAGGTATTGGTTTTGATTGTAGGACAATTCAAATTCATTGTGATAGCCAAAATTCAATTTGTTTAGCTAAGAATCTTATGTATCATGCTCGAACTAAGCATGTGGATCTTAATTACCACTTTGTAAGAGAAATGGTTGCAAATGAATAGATTTAGTTGAAGAAGGTTGACACTTAGGAGAATATTGTTGTAACATGTCATCTCATATTACTCGAAAATTACATTCCCATTTTACCATCAAGTAAATAATAAAGTTACAAGGATGTCATAATCATATGTTTAATAACTACTAATCATTTACTAATCATTCAAACCAAAAATGTATAACATGTTCAAGAATAGCCTGCTAGTGAGTTCCTTCACTTTACAATCATAATGTTTTGCTCATGGCAATAATGATAAGTTTACATAGAATTTGACTGTCAAGTCATTTTAAATAGAATATACTATATCTGGAGTTTTGATATTTGTCTTCATAAGTCTTATCTTGTCTTTTGCTTGGGAAGGAGAGCATCACCCGAGTGCTTTTCCTCCAACCACAGACCGATGGTTCCCCACACAACTTCCTTCCTGGAAGTGGCCCTACCCTTCACGAAGGGTATAGATATAAGGAACCATAAGGTTTTCCATCTGAGTATCTAGTCTTGTGTCCTTCATAACTCATCATAGTCATACAACTATAGATCCACTCTAACTATGTATGACACTACTAGATGGTTATGCCATCTGAAGCATAGTGAACTGACTAATGCATGCGGAGATGGATGCATTACTTTGGCCAAAGATTTAATATACATAGACATTTCACAATGAATGTAGTCATTTGTTCACATACGTCTAACTCGACTTAGAAGCTATCCTACAATGTTTATAAGCATAACTTGTATAGTCATTATTTCCTTTCTAGTCCATCTAATCAATGTCAATACTCAGTCTAGGATATATACGTACCTTATAAAAAGAATTGGAATTTCCACCTTTTTCTAAGAGTCCCTCTTTTGCATCCTTGCAAATTCTAGGGTCTACGACTTCTTGTCATTTACTCTCTATTAACAAAATCTAGTGATCATCGAAACGCCCCTTTAGACTCATTCTATCTCTTTCTAAGGTTTTCTTGATCACTTAATGTTGATCAAACATATTTATAAATTAAGTCATTTCGACTCAAGAGTTTTTGTTTTCATAACTCTTCTAAGTAATACGAGGGTTAACTTTTCCAAACCATATCATATAATAATAAACATTCTTGTTCTTTCTTTCAAAAGACATATCATACTAGATTCCTCTAGATTACTTCAACCATTTGGTCGTGTTGACCTTTCCATTCATACAGCTAGAACAACATTGTTTACCAAGAAAATAAACCCTTATTACATGCATTATCTTAATAGGGTTTCTTGTTTTCACATAACTAATCTTTAGAAAAAGTTTGGTCAATCAACTCAATAGTTCAAGTTTACAACTATAGTTATATACTCGACCATCTTTACCATCTTAGGCCATATGTCTTTCTATAAGAAAGCAATTAAATAAACAAAGTTTAAGTTCGTCATCTTTTCAAATACTGCTTATCATGTAGTCATGCAAGTATAGTTTGGTATCACACATCATCTATAATGATGATAGTTATATCCTTTCTAAGGAAAGACCAGTGTGACCAATCTTTTACTTATCGAGTTGTAGGACTCCTTTCCATTATGGCTTGAAGTCTTAACATATGACTAGCTTTACAAAAGCATGCACAATTATAATAACTCAAAAGCACTTGTTATAATCAAAAGTAGAGTAAACAGACCTCAAACTGTTTAAAGGCTTCAAGTTATACACAGTAGTGTCGACCATTGGTTTAAATAATGGTTGTAAGCCTTTTGGCCCTCGATACCAACTGTGCTGAAATGCACGAGTTCTAACAATGAAAAAGGCTATTAACATCAGTGCATAGCAATATATAAATGCCTATGCCATAATTGGCATCATATCACATATCAGATATACAACTTCCATAAAAACAAGTTGATAACATTATACCATGTTCATACCCGTCGATTGGCTCAATTGAGTCAACAACAAAGATAATAATAAACTGGCGAGTCTTTGAATTCTTACAAAATGATCGACTGGCACTCTTGTGCTCTTCAGTCCACTAGAAAGTATTATAACAATATATAGATTTCACAGCTTGCAATATACAAAGAGTAAGTTTCTTTCCTTCCACAGCTACTTGTTGTGCTTTTGGAGACACTATTCTTTTCTCCACAACCAAGATGCTCTTCTCTCTACACCCAAAATGCATCAAAATGAACACATAACCCCCATATACTATTGAAGGAAAAGTTTGTTATGTTTCTCCCACTATGTAGAGAAACTAAAACTTCTCCACCAAAGTCTTAAGCGGGGAGCATGAAACTTACCAGCTATACTCCTACTGTCCATACACTCTTGCAGTCACTGTGGGATTATCCCCACTCCCACCATCTTACATGAGTTAAGGAGAATGCAAAACACTACATGAACATAGTGGGGGGCCGAAGAAGATCTTAACATCGAAAAAGAGATAATTCTCAAACAAAATAAAATAGATTTCTCTATCAATATAATAATATTTAAACAAATAAATAATTAATATACCAACATAATGGTATCATTACCACTTTTTCAAAAGTTGGTATTAGTCATTTGATAAGGTGCGGAAGTGGGTTAAGTTCTTCTCCCCCTTTGCATCCTTATGCTTAACAAAGACATAAATCAGGAAAAACTATTTCAACCAAATCAAATGAAATTTGACGTGGGAAAATTTAATCCTCACGTCAAATCGCCAAAGTTTGAATTGACATGTCTAAAAAGAATAGACAACTAATACATACCTCGTCTCAAAATAGTTCACTAAGTACATGACTTGAAGCTCAGATGGTGAACCTGACTTTTCCAGACATCTATACGCTTCTCTCTAGTGATACTCTCCTTCCATTCTGAAGGTAGAATCTCTTCCTGTTACACTCACAGTCATACAAACTATGATCAATGTAACATAAATAAATCATTATTCATCCTAATAAAATAATCTCAACAACATGTAATCACATGTTTAATTCTAAGCATTATTCATAATCCACATAATCAATGATTATCCCAACATTTACCAAATGTCAAGTCATTATCCTATGATTACTTACCCACTTAATCACATGAAAAGTAAAAGTTAAACATAGTCAAAATTAGGGATGTAACATATCTCCCCCCATATGAATCATCTTCCCTGATGATTTAATGTATCCAAGTTTATAACATGAAAAGAGTTTTGTTCATCATAAATAAAAGCTTAAAAGAGATGAGGAAATCTTTGATAAATATCATCATAATTCTCTCAGGTGGCATTATCTTATGCATATTGGTCCCATTAGACCTTGCATTAAGTAATCTCTTTATTACGCAAGTGTAGCTTACATATTTCAAGCACCTTGATGGGCTCGATCATTACCACCCCTGGGTCCTTCTCCTGTATGGCATTGCAATCAAGAATAGGAACATGATTAACTCCTGCAATATACTTTTTCAAATATGAAACATGGAAAACATTATGCATCATGGCAAGAGCTAGCAGTAGAGCAATCCTGTATGCAATTGGGCTGACCTCCTCGAGAACCTTCGAAGGGATCCACATACCTAGGAGCTAGTTTGGAAGTCTTTCCAAACTTAATAGAACTCTTTTATGGTTTAACTCTTAAAAGGACTTTTTCTCCCATTGAGAAATGCCTTGCGATGCGTTTAGTATCTACATAACTTTTCTGCCTATCATTCACTTTCGCTATTTCTTAATTAGGTGGACTTGCTCCTCCATTTCTGATAGCATTTTTGGACCAAGGCTAATCCTATCTTCTAGCTTATCCCAACTTATAGGAGTTCGGCACTTTCTTCCATATAATGCTTCAAATGGAGACATTTTAATAGTTGAATGATAGGAATTATTATAGGCAAATTCCACAAGAGGAAGATAATCTTCCCATTTGTATTGCTGGTCCATGCAATACATTCTCAATAGGTCTTCCAGTACATGGTTTACTCTTTCCGTCTAACCATCCATCTCTAGATGATAGGTAGAGATTATGTTTAGTTGAGTTCCGAGTGAGGAAAATAAGGTTTTCCAAAACCTTGATGTCATACGGGCATCCCTATTTGAGATAATCTTCTGAGGGATACTGTGCAATCTGAATACCTCTTGCACAAATTTACGGGCTATGACTGGTTCCCCATCTATCAAATTCACAGGTATAAAATGTGCTACCTTGGTGAGTCTATCCACCACAACTAGAATAACATTATGTCTATTTCTAGACACAGGAAGTCCTTGCACAAAGTCCATGCTAATGATTTGCCATTTCCATTCTAGAATTTCATGAAGGTATAAAGTCATGTTGGGTGATGGTGTTCTACCTTCACCCTCTGGCATTCTAGAAATTCAGCTACAAACCTTGTAGCATCTCTCTTCATTCCTTTCCAGAAGTATAATGGTTTTACACCAGCTAGCAATTTTGTCACTCCAGGATGCCCTGAATAGGGTGCGGAGTGAACCTCCTTCCACACAATATTCCTTAACTCCTCGAAGTTTGGAACGTACATCCTTCCTTTAAACCTTAATAGTCCATCTGGTTCAAAGTGGAATCCATCATAACTAGAATCGTGAGGATTGTCCACAAGAGCTTGCTTTACCCGCTCATAATTTATTCATCTCCTTTAGACCTTTGCAATACCTGATTCCTAAGATTAGAATGTATGGTGATCATCGAAGAGATATGTCTTCTCCTACTTAAGGCATCTGCCACTTGATTTTCATTGCCCTGTATATATTTAATCTAAAAATCATAATCAGATATTAACTCTAATCATATTCTTTGATGAGAATTCAGATATGGTTGAGTAAACAAATATTTGAGCCCTTGATAGTTTGTTTTTAGCTCAAAAGGTTTTCCAAGCAAATAATGTCTCCACATTTGCAGTGCATGAACCACTGCTACCAATTCTAGATCACGAGGAGCATTATTTTTCTCATACGGTTTCAATTTTCTGGATTCATAAGCAATAACTTCCCCATCTTGGACAATTACACCACCTAATCCTTCTCTTGAGGCATTGGTGATGACTACAAAATGACCTTCCAAGTTAGGTACCTTCCAAATAGATGTCAAAGTCAATCTTTCTTTTAGTTGGTCAAATGCCTCCTGGCATTTCTCTGACCAATCAAATCTTTTGCCTTTTCTTTGTAATGAAGTAATAGGATAGGCATTTTTTGAAAAATTAGCTACAATTTTTTTGTAATATCCTACTAGGCCCATGAAACTATGGACCTCATGCACATTTCTTGGTGCTGGCCATTCCAAAATGGCTCTAATCTTTACTAGGTCCACAACAATTCCCTTAACTAAAATTATATGACCCAGATATTGCATCTCCTTTTGAAAGAAAGTACACTTTGAGAGCTTGCCATATAGTTTATTCTCTCTTAATCTCTGAACAACAATCCTTAAATGTTGAAGGTGCTCCTCCTCATTCTTGGAGTAAATCAAGATATCATCAAGGAAAACAAGGACAAACTTGTCCAAACAGTCTCTGAACACATTGTTCATTAGGTTCATAAATAATGTAGGTGCATTCATTAATCCAAAGGCTAGGACAATGAATTCATAATGCCCGTACCTAGTTCTAAAGGTCATCTTATGAATATTCTCATCTTTTAGCCTTAATTGATGGTATCCTAATCGAAGATTGATCTTTGAAAACACACTTGCCCCTCACATTTGATCAAAGAGATCATCAATACAAGACAAAGGATACTTGTTATTTATCTTTGCCTTATTTAGCATATGATAATCAATGCATAACTGCAAAGTACCATCTTTCTTTTTAACAAAAAATATTGGTGCTCCCCGGGGTGAAACATTGGGTCTTATTAATCCTTTGTTTAGCAATTCCTACAACTAAGCCTTTATCTCCATTAACTCTATTGTGGTCATTCTATAAGGAGCTTTAGATATAGGTTCTAATCCTAGAATTATATCTATTGAGAAATCAAAAGCTCTCTTAGTAAGCAAACCCAGTAGTTCATATGGGAATACATCCTCAAAATCTTGAAGAAAGGGGTATCTATCCATATCTGATCTCTCCTGATCTATGGATTCTCTTCCTTCAACTCCTTGGAGTTTCTGAGATTCATAGTACATCAAATAATCTTGGAATATAGATTCCTTGTGACTATATTTTCTCCATTTTAACAACAAAAAGTTGGCATCCTTTTCTTTGGGCTCTTTTCATCTGTAGAGCAGATATTTGCCTCAATTTAACCTCTCTACGATTGCCTTGCAGAAAAACTTTATTCCCAAGGTCATCTAGGCATTCTATTGTTTTAGTAAAACAATCCACTTTAGCTCTATGTCTCCATAATCGATTTATTCCAAGGATAACATTATATGATCCTAATGGGGCCACATAAAGGTTCACTTCAATGGAAAACTCAGAAGTTCAACCTTAGCCTCAAACAAACATTGCTCTACCTAAGCTTTGGTTTGATTAGCATATTTACCTGACCAAGAATTTGTCATGTAACCAACTTTTCTAGAAACCTTATTTAAAACTTTTGGAGAAACAAAACATTTTGTAGCACCAGTATCTATCAAAACTAAAATTGGTATACCAGATAAAATGCATGTGGTTTTAATTGGAGTGATTTTATACTCATCTTGCCTACTGTCCAAGGCTACATGTATCCGCTGTTGGAAATTTGTCTATTGTGAGGGTAAAGGATTTCCTCGTGGCTGAGTCCCTTGTGTCTTATTGGGACATTGATTGGCGTAATGGTCACTGTCACATGAATAATACCCTCCCGCGGGTCCTTGCCTCTCATAAGGCTTTCCTAAATTATCTACATTTTTCTTAGAGTTATTATTGTTTTTCTTTTCACTCTTGGATTCATTATGATTATCCTTAAATCCTTTGTCACCTTTCTTATTGAAATTCTATTTATTGCCCTTTTTCTTGAATGATTGGGAGGATTGGGACCAGCTGAACCTCTTATGGTTCCTTTCCTGATATGCAAACATGGATTTCAATTTTTGTTCTCGTTTAATAGCTTTCTCATATACTTGGTCCATTGTAGTGGGACCATGCACATCAACTTCTCCTCCAATTTGGGCATTCAATCCCATGATGAACTTCCGGATGTGAAATCTCTCATCCTTTTGATATTGGGGAGCATATTTGAGGAGATGAGTGAATTTCTCCCAGTACTCATTCATAGATGAGTCACTATCTCAGATTTTGGAAGTCTACAAGCTTTTGATCAAAATAAAACTGAGGCAACTATCTTTGCCTGAAAAGTTCCACAAACCTTTCCTAGGTTAGACTCAAGTAGCTAAATTTTAACTCCATCTTCTTGTTCGTTCACCAAGTGGATGCTTCACCTGCTAGTTCTTGTCTGAACCATGCTGCAATCTACTTCTCCTAAAGTTTGCAGATTAAGCATTCAGTTAGTTTTTCATACTATTGAATCCATTCATAAACATAAATCCATTCTCATTTATGCAATCTTAAACAAGAAGGGAAACTTTTGCCAAAATTTTCAAAATTGCATTATAATATCCATGGATCACATAATATCCATCATTCATTACAAATTTTTACATCTTGCAACTGCAAGTCACTTCCAGGTTTGGAAATCTTCCCAAGTTTATCCTCATCCTTGAGGTTCACCAAAATAGATTTATGAGGTGGATGTACTCATAGGTACTCATCCATAACCTCCCGAGTAACAATAGGAGCATTAGGAACACTCCCCATTAGTAAGTCCTTAGGTGCAGAGGGTTTCACTGATTTGTTTTTAGAGGTAGGAACAATAGCCTTAATTGCTTTGTCCTTCTCTCGCTTGATGTATTTAATAACATCAACAAAGGTTTCAGTATCAAATAACCATGCACTAGTTTGGCCTAGGCTTTTCATTCTTGAGGCTCGCTGCCTCATAGCCTTTAGGTAACACCCATTTCTCATTACCTTCTTCCTTGGTGTCATTCTTGTTATTACCATTCTGGCAAAAGAACATCTAAACATTAGCAACTGTTAATGTCTAAGGAAGATTTCATGCAGTGAGCTCATAGGTCCATGTATTAAACCCAATAGCTCTAATACCATATGTAACATGTCATCTCATATTACCTAGAAATTACATTCCCATTTTACCATCAAGTAAATAAAAAAATCACAAGGATGTCATAATCATATGTTTAATACACACTAATCATTTACATAATGATTACATAAAAAGCATATTCTTTTTTTTTAATATTTTCAAATTGGAAAATGTATAACATGATCAAGAATAGCCTGCTATTGAGTTCCTTCACTTTACAATCATAATGTTTTGCTCATGGCAATAATGATAAGTTTACATAGAATTTGACTGTCAAGTCATTTTAAATAGAATATATTGTATCTGGAGTTTTGATATCTGTCTTATAAGTCTCCGCTTGTCTTCGTCTTGGGAAAGAGAGCGTCACCTAAGTTCTTTTCCTCCAACCACAGACTGGTGATCCCCCGCACAACTTCCTTTCTGGAAGTGGCCCTACCCTTCACAAAGGGTATAAATATAAGGAACCATAATGCTTTCCATCTGAGTATCTAGTCTTGTGTCCTTCATAACTCATCATGATCATACAACTATAGATCCACTCTAACTATGTATGACACTACTAGATGGTTATGCCATCTGGAGCATAGTGAACTGACTAATGCATGCAGAGACGGATGCATTACTTTGGCCAAAGATTTAATATACATAGACATTTTGCAATGAATGTAGTCGATTGTTCACACACTTCTAACTCGACTTAGAAGATATCTCATCCTACAGTGTTTATAAACATAACTTGTATAGTCATTATTTCCTTTCAAGTCCATCTAACTGGTGTCAATCCTCAGTCTAGGATATATACATACCTTATAAAAAGGATTGGAATTTCCACCTTTTTTTGAGAGTCCCTCTTTTGCATCCTTGCAAATTCTAGGGTCTATGACTTCTTGTCATTTACTCTCTATTAACTAAATCCAGTGATATTTGAAACACCCCTTTAGACTCATTCTATCTCTTTCTAGGGTTTTCTTGATCACTTAATGTTGATCAAACATATTTATAAATTAAGTCATTTCGAATCAAGAGTTTTTGTTTTCATAACTCTTCTAAGTAATATGAGGGTTAAATTTTCCAACCCATATCATATAATAATAAACATTCTTGTTCTTTCTTTCAAAAGACATATCATACTAGATTCCTCTAGATTACTTCAACCATTTGGTCGTATTGACCTTTCCATTCATACAACTAGAGCAACATTGTTTACCAAGAAAGTATACCCTTATTACATGCATTATCTTAATAGGGTTTCTTGTTTTCTCATAACTAATCTTTAGAAAAAGTTTGGTAAATCAACTCAATAGTTCAAGTTTACAACTATAGTTATATACTCAGCCATCGTGACCATCTTAGGCCATATTTCTTTCTATAAGAAAGAGTTTAAATAAACAAAGTTTAAGTTCAACATCTTTTCAAATACTGCTTATCATGTAGTCATGCAAGTATAATTTGGTATCACACATCATCTACAATGATGACAATTATATCCTTTCTAAGGAAAGATTAATGTGACCAATCTTTTACTTATCAAGCTATAGGATTCCTTTCCATTATGGCTTGAAGTCTTAACATATGAACGGCTTTACAAAAGCATGCACAATCATAATAACTTGAAAGCACTTGTTATAATCAAAAGTAGAGTCTGCAGACCTCGAATTGTTTAAAGGATTCAAGTTATACACATTGGTGTCGACCACTAGTTTAAATAATGGTTGTAAGCCTTTTGGCCCTCGATACCAAATGTGCTGAAATGCACGAGTTCTAATAATGAAAAAGGTTGTTAACATCAGTGCATAGTAATATATAAATGCCTATGCCATAATTGGCATCACATCACATATCAAATATACAACTTCCATATAAACAAGTTAACAACATTATAATATATTCATACCTGTCGATTGGCTCGATTAAGTCAACAACAAAGATAATAATAAATTGGTGAGTCTTCAAATTCTCACAAAATGATCAACTGGCACTCCTGCACTCTTCAGTCCACTAGAAAGTATTATAACAATATATAGATTTCACATCTTGCAATATACAGAGCGCAAGTTTCTTTCCTTCCATAGCTAACTGTTGTGCTTTTGGAGACACTATTCTTTTCTCCACAACTGAGAGGCTCTTCTATCTACACCCAAAATGCATCACAATGAACGCATAACCCCCAAAGACTGTCGAAGGAAAAGTTCATTATGTTTCTCCCACTACGCGGAGAAACTAAAACTTCTCCACCAAAGTCTCTAAACAGGGAGCATGCAGTTTACTAGCTGTACTCCTGCCGCTGACACACTATTGCAGTCACCGTGGGATTATCCCCACTCCCACCATCTTATGTGGGTTAAGGAGAATGCAAAACACTACATGAATGTAGTGGGGGGCTGAAGAAGATCTTAACATCAAAAAAGAGATAATTCTCAAACGAAATAAAATAGATTTCTATATCAATATAATAATATTTAAACAAATAAATAATTAATATACCAACATAATGGTATCATTACGGGTAAGTGCAAGAAGATGGGGGGCCAAAAAGGGGTCTTAAGTGGCCACTTTTTTTCTGAAATCAGGAAATACTGGCCTTGGATGAGAAATTGAGCATAGTTACACTCAAAATTTAGAGATGCAACCAAAACAATGTTCGTAGTGCTCCGAGTCTACTTTCTAAACTACTATTTTGTTTTGAAAATGACATAGATTAAGGGGTTCAAAAGAGGGAGCCACAGAAATTGGTGTTGTTTCTGTCAAAAAAACATAACATAGCATGTTTTGTGGCTCCCTCAAAAGGTCGACTTTTTTTTTGGTATTTTTAAAATCGCTTCAGTGAGAAATTAGCTAATAGCATGTAGTTTATGCCCAATTTTTCTGATAATTTTTTGATGAATATTTGATTTTTTACTAATTTTTAAAGTGGACACATCCTAAAAAACAGAATTTTGGCCGTGCTACCCCTATAAATTTTGAAAACTAATTGAAAATTATTTTTTTATTTTTTTAATATTTGTAGAATGGAGTCTAGTTTCTAAATATGTAATTTTTTTGAAATTTGAATGAATAGTTATTTTACAATGAAAAAAAGACCAAACAGTGGTTTTTGCATAAAAACAGACACACAAACAAAAGAAATTAAAGATGAAAGGCTTAACATTGTTAAAATGTGAAAAAAATCACATCGTCAAATAGCTAAGAGAAAGCCTAACATTACCCATGTGTTTGATTTGTTCAACCTTGAAACACGTGCAAATCTGAGGGTTAGCACGAACGAAATTATGTGAAATTTTGAAGAATATAGAAAAACACGTCTGTGACTGTTCATAAGGCACTCCAAGCCTTTGGGTTGGAAATCCAAAGCAAATCCCAAGCCCAAGGCTTGGGATTCCCAAAGCAAGAAATAACGCGAGCACGTTATAACGCGCTCGCGTTATGTTTTGCCTTGCATTTTTCTTTCCCGCAAGTCTGTCTTTTGCCATGTTTGACATAACGCGAGCGCGTTATAACGCGCTCGCGTTATGTCCCACTCAAATTTTTTTATGTTCAAGGCTATTAATCATGAGGGTTAAGGCATAAGGGATAAAGTTGGAAGGTTTATGGATAAGGGATTAGCATTTAAGGTATAGTATCGAGCCTGTTGAGGGTCTAGGAATAGGGATAGCGTTTAAGGTTTAGGGATGAGGGATGACAGATTACGGTTGAGGGTCGAGGGATCAAAGTTAAGGGTTAAGGGATTAGGGTTTGACATTAAGGGTTGAGGGTTGAGGTTCAAGGGTCAACGGTTTAGGGATAGGGTTTAGGGTCGAGGGATTAGGGTTAAAGTAGAGTGTGGAGGGTGTAAGGATTAGGGATAGGGTTGGAGGGTTTAGGGATAAGGGATTAGGGTTTAAGGTATAGTATCAAGTCTGTTGAGAGTTTAGGAATAGGGATAGCATTTAGGGATTAGGGATGAGGGATTATAGTTGAGGGATGATGGATTAGGGTTGAGGGTTGAGGGATTAGGGTTTAGGGATAAGGTTTAGGGTTGAGGGTTGAGGGATTAGGGTTTAAGGTATAGTGTTGAGGGTTGAGGGTTGAGGGTTTAGGATTAGGGTTTAGGGTTGATGGATTAGCATTTAATGTCGAGGTTAGGGTTAGAGTGTCGAGGGTAGAGGGATTAGGGATAGGGTTTAGGGTTGAAGGTTTAAGGATTGAGGGTTGAGGCTTTAGGGATGAGGGTTTAAGGCTTAAGATATAGTGTCAAGTGTTGAGGCTGTAGGGATAGGGTTTAAGTTTTAAGGGTTAAGGGTTGAGGGATATGGATTAGGGTTTAAGGTATAGTGTTGAGGGTCGAGGGATCATAGTTAAGGGTTGAGGGATTAGGGTTTGACGTTGAGGGTTGAGGGTTGAGGTTCGAGGGTCAAGGGTTTAGGGATAGGGTTGAGGGTCGAGGAATTAGGGTTAAAGTAGAGTGTGGAGGGTATAAGGATTAGGGATAGGGTTGGAGGGTTTAGGGATAAGGGATTAGGGTTTAAGGTATAGTATCGATTCTGTTGAGGGTGTAGGAATAGGGATAGCATTTAGGGTTTAGGGATGAAGGATTAGAGTTGGGGGATGACAGATTAGGGTTGAGGGTTGAGGGATTAGGGTTTAGGGATAAGGTTTAGGGTTGAGGGCTGAGGGATTAGGGTTTAAGGTATAGTGTTGAGGGTTTAGGGATAGGGTTTAGGGTTGAGGGATTAGGATTTGACGTTGAGGGTTGAGGGTTTAGGGTTTAGGGTTAGGGTTGAGAGATGAGGGATCAGAGTTAAGGGTTGAGGGAATAGGGTTTGACGTCGAGGGTTGAGGGTTGAGGTTCGAGGGTCAAGGGTTTAGGGATAGGGTTGAGGTTGAAGGGATTAGGGTTAAAGTAGAGTGTGGAGGGTGTAAGGATTAGGGATAGGGTTGGAGGGTTTAGGGATAAGGGATTAGAGTTTAAGGTATAGTATCGAGTCTGTTGAGGGTTTAGGAATAGGGATAGCATTTAGGGTTTAGGGATGAGGGATTAGAGTTGAGGGATGAGGGATTAGGGTTAAGGGTTGAGGGATTAGGGTTTAGGGATAAGGTTTAGGGTTGAGGGTTGAGGGATTAGGGTTTAAGGTATAGTGTTGAGGCTTGATGGTTTAGGGATAGGGTTTAGGTTTGAGGGATTAGGGTTTAGGGTTGATGAATTAGGGTTTAATGTTGAGAGTTGAGGGTTGAGGGTTGAGGTTGAGGGATAGGGTTAATGGTCAAGGGATTAGGGTTAAATAAGAGTGTCGATGGTAGAGGGATTAGGGTTTAAGGTATATTATCGAGCCTGTTGAAGGTCTAGGAATAGGGATAGCGTTTAGGGTTTAGGAATGAGGGATTAGAGTTGAGGGATGACAGATGACAGATTAGGGTTGAGGGTTGAGGGATTAGGGTTTAGGGACAAGGTTTAGGGTTAGGGTTTAGGGATAGGGTTTAGGGTTGAGGGATTAGAGTGAAGGGTTGAGGGATTAGAATTTGGCGTTGAGGGTTTAGGGTTTAGGATCAGGGTTGAAGGTTGAGGGATCAGAGTTAAGGGTTGAGGGATTAGGGTTTGATGTTGAGGGTTGAGGGTTGAGGTTCGAGGGTCAAGGGTTTAGGGATAGGGTTGAGGGTCGAGGAATTAGTGTTACAGTAGAGTGTGGAGGGAATAAGGATTAGGGATAGGGTTGGAGGGTTTAGGGATAAGGGATTAGAGTTTAAGGTATAGTATCGAGTCTGTTGAGGGTTTAGGAATAGGGATAGCATTTAGGGTTTAGGGATGAGGGATTAGAGTTGAGGGATGAGGGATTAGGGTTGAGGGTTGAGGGATTAGGGTTTAGGGATAAGGTTTAGGGTTGAGGGTTGAGGGATTAAGGTTTAAGGTATAGTGTTGAGGGTTGATGGTTTAGGGATAGGGTTTAGGTTTGAGGGATTAGGGTTTAGGGTTGATGAATTAGGGTTTAATGTTGAGAGTTGAGGGTTGAGGGTTGAGGGTTGAGGTTGAGGGATAGGGTTAATGGTCAAGGGATTAGGGTTAAATAAGAGTGTCGATGGTAGAGGGATTAGGGTTTAAGGTATAGTATCGAGCCTATTGAGGGTCTAGGAATAGGGATAGCGTTTAGGGTTTAGGAATGAGGGATTAGAGTTGAGGGATGACGGATGATAGATTAGGGTTGAGGGTTGAGGGATTAGGGTTTAGGGACAAGGTTTAGGGTTAGGGTTGAGGGATTAGGGTTTAAGGTATAGTGTTGAGGGTTTAGGGATAGGGTTTAGGGTTGAGGGATTAGAGTGAAGGGTTGAGGGATTAGAATTTGGCGTTGAGGGTTTAGGGTTTAGGATCAAGGTTGAAGGTCGAGGGATCAGAGTTAAGGGTTGAGGGATTAGGGTTTGATGTTGAGGGTTGAGGGTTGAGGTTCGAGGGTCAAGGGTTTAGGGATAGGGTTGAGGGTCAAGGAATTAGGGTTAAAGTAGAGTGTGGAGGGTATAAGGATTAGGGATAGGGTTGGAGGGTTTAGGGATAAGGGATTAGAGTTTAAGGTATAGTATCGAGTCTGTTGAGGGTTTAGGAATAGGGATAGCATTTAGGGTTTAGGGATGAGGGATTAGAGTTGAGGGATGAGGGATTAGGGTTGAGGGTTGAGGGATTAGGGTTTAGGGATAAGGTTTAGGGTTGAGGGTTGAGGGATTAGGGTTTAAGGTATAGTGCTGAGGGTTGATGGTTTAGGGATAGGGTTTAGGTTTGAGGGATTAGGGTTTAGGGTTGATGAATTAGGGTTTAATGTTGAGAGTTGAGGGTTGAGGGTTGAGGTTGAGGGATAGGGTTAATGGTCAAGGGATTAGGGTTAAATAAGAGTGTTGATGGTAGAGGGATTAGGGTTTAAAGTATAGTATCGAGCCTGTTGAGGTTCTAGGAATAGGGATAGCGTTTAGGGTTTAGGAATGAGGGATTAGAGTTGAGGGATGACGGATGACAGATTAGGGTTGAGGGTTGAGGGATTAGGGTTTAGGGACAAGGTTTAGGGTTAGGGTTGAGGGATTAGGGTTTAAGGTATAGTGTTGAGGGTTTAGGGATAGGGTTTAGGGTTGAGGGATTAGAGTGAAGGGTTGAGGGATTAGAATTTGGCGTTGAGGGTTTAGGGTTTAGGATCAGGGTTGAAGGTCAAGGGATCAGAGTTAAGGGTTGAGGGTTGAGGTTCGAGGGTCAAGGGTTTAGGGATAGGGTTGAGGGTCGAGGAATTAGGGTTAAAGTAGAGTGTGGAGGGTATAAGGAATAGGGATAGGGTTGGAGGGTTTAGGGATAAGGGATTAGATTTTAAGGTATAGTATCGAGTCTGTTGAGGGTTTAGGAATAGGGATAGCATTTAGGGTTTAGGGATGAGGGATTAGAGTTGAGGGATGAGGGATTAGGGTTGAGGGTTGAGGGATTAGGGTTTAGGGATAAGGTTTAGGGTTGAGGGTTGAGGGATTAGGGTTTAAGGTATAGTGTTGAGGGTTGATGGTTTAGGGATAGGGTTTAGGTTTGAGGGATTAGGGTTTAGGGTTGATGAATTAGGGTTTAATGTTGAGAGTTGAGGGTTGAGGGTGAGGGTTGAGGTTGAGGGATAGGGTTAATGGTCAAGGGATTAGGGTTAAATAAGAGTGTCGATGGTAGAGGGATTAGGGTTTAAAGTATAGTATCGAGCCTGTTGAGGTTCTAGGAATAGGGATAGTGTTTAGGGTTTAGGAATGAGGGATTAGAGTTGAGGGATGACGGATGATAGATTAGGGTTGAGGGTTGAGGGATTAGGGTTTAGGGACAAGGTTTAGGGTTAGGGTTGAGGGATTAGGGTTTAAGGTATAGTGTTGAGGGTTTAGGGATAGGGTATAGGGTTGAGGGATTAGAGTGAAGGGTTGAGGGATTAGAATTTGGCGTTGAGGGTTTAGGGTTTAGGATCAGGGTTGAAGGTCGAGGGATCAGAGTTAAGGGTTGAGGGATTAGGGTTTGATGTTGAGGGTTGAGGGTTGAGGTTCGAGGGTTAAGGGTTTAGGGATAGGGTTGAGGGTCGAGGAATTAGGGTTAAAGTAGAGTGTGGAGGGTATAAGGATTAGGGATAGGGTTGGAGGGTTTAGGGATAAGCGATTAGAGTTTAAGGTATAGTATCAAGTCTGTTAAGGGTTTAGGAATAGGGATAGCATTTAGGGTTTAGGGATGAAGGATTAGAGTTGAGGGATGAGGGATTAGGGTTGAGGGTTGAGGGATTAGGGTTTAGGGATAAGGTTTAGGGTTGAGGGTTGAGGGATTAGGGTTTAAGGTATAGTGTTGAGGGTTGATGGTTTAGGGATAGGGTTTAGATTTGAGGGATTAGGGTTTAGGGTTGATGAATTAGGATTTAATGTTGAGAGTTGAGGGTTGAGGGTTGAGGGTTGAGGGATGAGGGATAGGGTTAATGGTCAAGGGATTAGGGTTAAATAAGAGTGTCGATGGTAGAGGGATTAGGGTTTAAGGTATAGTATCGAGCCTGTTGAGGGTCTAGGAATAGGGATAGCATTTAGGGTTTAGGAATGAGGGATTAGAGTTGAGGGATGACGGATGACAGATTAGGGTTGAGGGTTGAGGGATTAGGGTTTGATGTTGAGGGTTGAGGGTTTAGGGTTAGGGTTGAGAGATGAGGGATTAGCATTTGACGTTGAGGGCTGAGGTTCGAGGGTTAAGGGTTCAGGGATAGGGTTGAGGTTGAAGGGATTAGGGTTTAAGGTATAGTGTTGAGGGTTGATGGATCAGAGTTAAGGGTTGAGGGATTAGGGTTGAGGGTTGTAAGGATTAGGGATAGGGTTGGAGGGTTGACGAATTAGGATTTGACGTTGAGGGATTAGGATTTGACGTTGAGGGTTGAGGGATTAAGATTTGACATTGAGGGTTGAGGGTTTAGGGATAGGGTTGAGGGATTAGGATTTTACATTGAGGGTTGAGGGTCAAGGGATCAGAGTTGAGGGTTTAGGGATTAGGGATCTATAGCAGGACAAAACGTGAGCGCATTATAGCGCGAGCGCGTTATAACGCGCTCGCATTATAACGCGCTCGCGTTTTGTATTTCTACTAAAACGGTAAAAAAGTGGTTACCCCCGTGATCCATGCCCACATGCTCTATTTTCTTACTGATTCTGCATGTGCTCCGACAAAAAAGAAGTGCTTTCATGCTATTGGGAAGTTCACATGCACATTTGACACATTGTACCACCTTTGCATGATCTTTCCACCACCTTTTCTGCTTTGCCAACTTGAGAAGGAGGAAATAACATAGTTTTCAAACCAAGTTTGATATATATCTATTCAAGTTTCAATTTTTGTAGTATTGCAATGTTAATTGTGATTCAATTTTAAGAATTTAACATTGAAAAGGAAGCAAGTGGTGAAAAACTCAAATTGTTGAGGAGTTTGATGCAAGAAGATAAAAACACTACATAATTGGGTACTCTCTCCATTCAAATCTTCGTTTTTTAGGTATGTCAAGTCTTTACATGCATGTTCTTTACATTTTCCTTATTTCGGATTGAATTACTTTATCATGCTTTATCATACATGTTTAAAATAGACACATTCCCAATCGAGAAAGCAACCTACAATCTCACATGATGCCATGTATATTTTCTACACTTGGGCTCTTTAATAATTATGTGTAATAAGCAAACCTTAGTTCATACCATGATGTCAAACTATACAAGAATAAATCCTTACAACATAAAAAAAATACAATCCCACTATTATCATGTATTCATTTCTTAGGAACTAATATTGGTCTCTTTATCATGCTACAGACAAATTCTCCATCATGCTGAGGAAACAATCAAGAATTAAACCAACACAGGAAGAGATAGAAGCTAAGAATGCAAAGAAAGCAATGGCTATGAGGGAACTTTGTGAGAAGAGGAAATTAGACACGATAAATGAAGACATACCAATTGAAGAGGAAGCACAACCATCACAAAGAGATATGGTATTGGCGGCACAAAGAGAACGAATGCAAAAACTTCGTGGTACGAGAGATTTGAATACCATAGTTGGAGACACATCCTTTACCGCAAGTCAACATGTAGGGACACCATCTACCACATCTCAAGTTGAGAGTACATCATCACTCACATGTGATGAAGGAGGTATGCCATCGTTCCCACCTCAGCCTCAAGGTATGTCATCTATTCCATCTTCGATCGAAGGTATGCCATCTAACCCATCTCATTTAAATATTGATGAAATTCCTAATGTTGAGATGAATTTACCTAACTTGACACCACCTAGAATTTTGCATAGAAAGCCAAAGTATTTGATTGATATTGATGAGAATATTTTGCAGCCAATGGAAGGTAAGATTCCAAAACGCACTTGTAGAAGATATGCTAATAAGATTTGGAGATTGTTCTTTGAAAAGTTAAATGAGACTGCAAGATGTCAACTATTCGTTGAAATGATGCGAAGTATAAAGTATAGGTCTATCATGAAGATTCTTGGGTTGAGAACATCAGAGGCTTCAAGTGAAAAATCTATTGTCAAGAATCTAATGAGTGCATATGAGAGTGTGGGTAACACCTCACGCACAAAAGATAGTAATGCAACACGGCGTGTGATTACATCGACTATAGTAAGTAGTCAAACGAGGAAAGCTCGTCTCATTAGAAAGACAATTCAAGAATTGAGAATTAATAGGAAAACTTTATTAAGAGCCGTTGGAAGACGCCAAAGAATTGAGGACACTAATGCCAATGAATTATGGGCGTTCTCGGGGAGACTACCACGAAAAGATAAACCAATTGTTGAAGCATTGAGATCACTAATTGAAGACTTTTGGAAGAATTACACAAGGGTATCTCCGAATCAAAGGGATGTGGTAAGAAGGAGAATTGGTAGTCAGAACCGCGAGCCACATCTAAAGCATTTTTTGGATGAGACTCAAACACAGTTTTATGGTAAATTTCTAGAGAAGTATCCTCAAATTAAAATTTGTCAAAGATATTTTGAAATGCTAAAACCTTTCTATGTTAAGATAAATCACACATGCACTACTTGTTGTTGTAGATTACATATTGAATTTTCTAACCATTTTGATGCTTATAGGTCTATATGTTTAGATATGCATACTAACAATGATTTGCAGGGTTGTGCCATATGTGCCCCACTTACATCTTCAAGAGACTTCATATCAAGAATTTTATGTGAAAGAGAGGAAGGTCAAATATTCTACAAGAAATTATGCTTGGATGGCACATGTCATCGTTGCGGTGGCTTGCAACATTTGCCAATATGTGAACATATGAAAATAACACATGCGGTTGGAAATGAACTAGTAGAGTTTGGCAAGTATAAAATAGTGGCGTACAATACAAAAGATGGTAAAGAAGCAAAGAGGTGTGAATTAGTTATTGAAAAGATTCCAGTGTATCGGTTTATGCCTATATTTCGTGACAGTATAGTGTATGAGTATGCAAGACATGCCCATAGAGCTCGATGGTTGGACTTGCAATTCAAGTTATGCAAGGACACATTTCCGGTTGGTAGCATTGTTTCAGTCATCGACTTTGCAGAGAACTACAGTCTACAACCACAGCGTGAGGTGCAATCACAATATTACAACTCCACACAGGTTTCTATATTTGTGCACATCGCATTCATTCATGCGAATGATAGTATAGAGGATGACAGAAAGATCATAAGGGAGTATAATTTCTATATTAGTGATGATCGCACACATTCTACGGAGTTCGTGTAAGGTTGCTTTCAGGTGTTCTACAATGATTTGGCTAGAAGGGGCATATCGTTCAGTCAACATATCATATGGTCGGATAATTGTGCATCACAATTCAAGAACTCGCAAAATTTCTATTGGCTGAGTAGGAGGCATAATTTTACAGGTATTCAACATATGTGGAACTTTTGTGAGGCCGGGCATGGAAAGGGGGAGCATGATGGTGCAGGAGCATGTATCAAAAGAGCCATAGCACGAGAAGAGTTAAAGTATAAAGACAATGCAAAGTTGACAGATGCAAAATCAATTGTCGAGTGGTGTAATGCTTCCATGGGTCCAGGTAATGAAGGTAAGTCTTTAGTTCGTAGATTTTTTTGGTTGATAGATGATACTAACATTGCACCATATGAGGATTGTTGTACACTGACAGGATCAAATGAGATGCACTCTTTCAGAAGCTCAATTGTAGGTTCATGGAGTATCCATACACGAAAGATGTCATACTTTTGTTCTTCCTGTACAATTCAAGTTTGGGATGAGTGCGAGTCAAAGGAGTGGGTTGACAAATGGCAGTTAAGTTATCTTAGCCCACTTGACACGTATCGACCCCCGATGGCACTGGAACTAACACAGATGGAATCGTCAGTTGACTTTGACCACATATCAGATTTAGTTCAACCAGGTAATATAGGGCACGTATATGCATCTAATTTCATCTAGTTCAACTAGGTAATGTCATCTTACTTTGTAGTGTTTTTGTAATGTTGACTAATTTCATCTAATTTGCTACACATATCAATGTAGGACACGTATATGCAGTTATTGCAGATGAAGATAATGAAGAGGGAATAGATTATTACTTATGTCGTTGTGTTGAGGCCAAAAAGAAATTGGAGGCCCCTGTTACAGATGGAGAAAACATCGAATACCCTACAGGATCAGTGGTTATTACTGGAACATGGCTTAGAAGGTACCCACATAAGAGTGTTAATATTTGGCTATTTCAGGACTTTGACATGCATCGAAAGATTCTTCATTACTCGAACCTTGTCGTGGCATCCAATGTTCATTTGATAAAGTATCGGGGTAGACCTTTGAACAAAATATTGTGGAAGGTGCGTGAGTCTGACCATGAAGCAATACTTGACACAATAAAGAGTAGAGCAGATCCGGATGGTTCATTGGATTAATTTGTAAGTATTCACATTGATTTTGTAAAGTTATGTTACCTTGAGTTATAAGTATGCACATTAATTTGTAAGGTTTGTCTTTTTTTATTTCCTCCTGCATTTTTACACATATGTACACATTTTTACATCATCATGTTATGCATTTTTGGTGTCCTGCTCCTGATGCGACCAAACTCATAACTCACCCTACTAGACACCATTTGATGATCTCTCCAACACTCTGGATCCAGGGCGCCCAATCATGATGATGACCTATATACCATTCTCCCAAGGCGCTCATAATGAATGAAAAGAAGACCAAGGGCGCCCAAGCTTAATAGACTTATTTTTTTCAATTTTGATGATCCAAACTCTTGCAATATGACATCCACTTTCATGCCTTTAGATCTTCCTTCACATATAGGGTGCCAAATCAATGCATTAAAGTCTCTTGATATTAGGCGCTCATGATGATGAAACTTAGAGCTTTTTCCTTTCCTATGCGCTCATCTAAGATGTTTGAATGATAAGGAGCGCCTCGACCTCTATAATCAAGGTGATTTTAAGTCACTTTGAATCATTTGGGGTCAGTTTGAGTCTTTGAGTCATGTTGCAAAAAAATGTCAATGTTGTCAAGTTGCACAAAGCAACTTTTGCATTTTTGGTGTCCTGCTCGTGATGTGACCAAACTGACTGTTCCAACGCATCCGGATGGGTACATTTACGCTAGGCATGGTCCTATTTTTCACCCAAACATGTCGAAACAGTCTGAGCTACATTGTACCAACGATATCCTTGAAGAGTCCAAAGTGCAAAAAGGCTGCAATCTTTGACGAGATGTTACTCGAAAACCGTGTCACTTAGAAACATTCTGTCTGAGGCAACGTGATCATGTAGAGTGCCTCTACAATAACCTCTCTTGGTTTTTTATAGCTCTGAGGCATTTGCCCGTGGTGAAAGGTTTTCTGCTGCCCCAAAAATCGTCAGAAGGAGGCAGTGTAAAGTTGCAAAGGGGTGTAACTTTTGTCCTGCTCCTGATGCGACCAAACTGACTATTCCAACGCGTTCGAATGGGTACATTTATGCTAGGCATGGTCCTATTTCTCACCCAAACATGTCGAAACAGTCGGAGCTACATTGTACCGACGATATCCCTGAAGAGTCCAAAGTGCAAAAAGGCAGCAATCTTTGACGAGATGTTACTCAAAAATTGTGTCACTTAGAAACATTCCGTCTAAAAACAACGTGATCACGTAGAGTGCCTCTACAATAACCTCTCTCAGTTTTTTATAGCTCTGAGGCATTTGCTCGTGGTGAAAGGTTTTCTGCTACCCCAAAAATCGTCAGAAGGAGGCAGTGTAAAGTTGCAAAGGGGTGTAACTTTCGTCCTGCTCCTGATGCGACCAAACTGACTGTTCCAACGCGTCCAAATGGGTACATTTATGCTAGGCATGGTCCTATTTTTCACCCAAACATGTCGAAACAGTCGGAGCTACATTGTACCGACGATATCCCTGAAGAGTCCAAAGTGCAAAAAGGCAGCAATCTTTGACGAGATGTTACTCGAAAACCGTGTCACTTAGAAACATTCTGTCTGAGGCAACGTGATCACGTAGAGTGCCTCTACAATAACCTCTCTCAGTTTTTTATAGCTATGAGGCATTTGCCCGTGGTGAAAGGTTTTCTGCTGCCCCAAAAATCGTCAGAAGGAGGCAGTGTAAAGTTGCAAAGGGGTGTAACTTTCGTCCTGCTCCTAATGCGACCAAACTGACTATTCCAACGCGTCCAAATGGGTACATTTATGCTAGGCATGGTCCTATTTCTCACCCAAACATGTCGAAACAGTCGGAGCTACATTGTACCGACGATATCCCTGAAGAGTCCAAAGTGCAAAAAGGCAGCAATCTTTGACGAGATGTTACTCAAAAATCGTGTCACTTAGAAACATTCTGTCTGAGGCAACGTGATCACGTAGAGTGCCTCTACAATAACCTCTCTTGGTTTTTTATAGCTCTGAGGCATTTGCCCATGGTGAAAGGTTTTCTGCTGCCCCAAAAATCGTCAGAAGGAGGCAGTGTAAAGTTGCAAAGGGGTGTAAATTTCGTCCTGCTCCTGATGCGACCAAACTGACTATTCCAACGCATCCGAATGGGTACATTTATGCTAGGCATGGTCCTATTTTTCACCCAAACATGTCGAAACAGTCGGAGCTACATTGTACCGACGATATTCCTGAAGAGTCCAAAGTGCAAAAAGGCAGCAATCTTTGACGAGATGTTACTCGAAAACCGTGTCACTTAGAAACATTCCGTCTAAGGCAACGTGATCATGTAGAGTGCTTCTACAATAACCTCTCTCGGTTTTTTATAGCTCTGAGGCATTTACCCGTGGTGAAAGGTTTTCTGCTGCCCCAAAAATTGTCAGAAGGAGGTAGTGTAAAGTTGCAAAGGGGTGTAACTTTCGTCCTGCTCCTAATGCGACCAAACTGACTGTTCCAACACGTCCGAATGGGTACATTTATGCTAGGCATGGTCCTATTTCTCACCCAAACATGTCGAAACAGTCGGAGTTACATTGTACCGACGATATCCCTGAAGAGTCCAAAGTGCAAAAAGGCAGCAATCTTTGACGAGATGTTACTCGAAAACTGTGTCACTTAAAAACATTCCGTCTGAGGCAACATGATCACGTAGAGTGCCTCTACAATAACCTCTCTCAATTTTTTATAGCTCTGAGGCATTTGCCCGTGGTGAAAGGTTTTCTGCTGCCCCAAAAATCGTCAGAAGGAGGCAGTGTATTAAGTCAGGATGAAAGCCTATTCACTCTAGGCGCCTGTTTTTGACCAAATCACACATGCGCCTTGAACAACTCTGTCTTCAAGGCGCTTTTCTCTAATCTCTGTAACTCTCCAAATCCACTAAGGCGCAAATTTTACCTCTTGGGCTCAAGATATAGGTTCTTCATCCAAGGCGCCAGAATGGTCCAAAGGCGCATTTCACCTCTAACCTCACCTCTGACCTTACTTGGAGGCGCTAAACCTTTTGACATTTCAAGTAACTTCAAGAGAACTATTTTTCCTTAAGGTGGTTCACTCCTTGCAATTGGATGTATGGTACTTGTAACTCATTTGATTGACTTTGTAATGTTTCTTCTTCTCGCAGAGTAGATAAGGATGATATAAGCTTACTTCATGAATCGGAGTAGAAATCTCTCTTGGACTTGCTAGGTGAAAGGACTTGAACTTGAAGGACTTGAAGTTGATGAAGTGATCCTTCATGATGGCCTTTGACATTACCTTCTCGGAGTGTAGATGATAACACCTTCCTTGGATAAAGTGGATAACCTCTGACCTAAACTTTGAAGCTTGATGAATCTTGAAGATTGGGTTTCCTCCTACTCCCCTTCTGGGCTCCACTCCATCAAAGGCATATTTAGTTGTCCAAGGCGCCAACATTCACTCAGGGGCGCCCAAAGAGAAAGTTTACAACTCTAAGGCGCTAAACTCTTATGCAAAAATGGTCATCATCAAAGGCGCAAAAATGGGTCTCTGGGCGCCAATCTCTACAAGACATTCCATCTCATTGCTCTCCTCCATTACAAGCGCTCACTTACCTCAATCTTGGGCGCATACCAACATCCCAACATCCAAATCACCTAGGCGCTCAAAACCTTCAAGACTCAAGGCGCATTTTATGATCAAACAAGGTATCTCCTGAACAAGGCGCTCATAGTCTCATCAGGGCGTTAATCATCATCATGAGCGCTCATATTGTTCTAGGCGCACAGTTATCTCTAGAATGCTCAAGGCGCTCAAGGCGCACATACCCTTCTCTAGGCTAGTTTACACTTATTCAAGGCGCCCATTCCAAACTTACATGAACTCCTCATTACAAGACACACAAACTAGATGATCCTAGGGCATAAGGGCGCTCAAACTAGATCTTTGCAAAAACTCCCCAAGCATTCAAACTTTTAAGGCGCCAAAAGTGGTCTTTTCTACAACTTCTCTAGCCATATGCCTTGGGTGCTCAAACCTTCCTTGAACTACAATTATTCAATCTAGGGTGCTCAACTACCTCCTCAAGGCGCTCTATCTCAAGTATCATTACTCTTATTAAAGACCTAGGCACACATTGTGGGTATTCTACTCAACAAGACCTAGGCGCTCATTATGAAGACTCCAATTATCAAGGTTCACTTCAACTTTCAAAGGCGCATTTTGGACTCCAAAGGCGTTAGGTTAAAGCCACTAGGGCGCTAGATACCAAAGGGGGCAAGGTGTTAGAACCTCCTTTAAGATGTAAGAAAATCTCCTCAAGGCACAGCTAAAGGCGCTCCAAACCATACGAAGGCGCTAATATCCACTCTAGGCAGTGTATTAAGTCAGGATGAAAGCCTATTCACTCTAGGCGCCTGTTTTTGACCAAATCACACATGTGCCCAAATCACACATCACCCCATCAGATTGGGGACCCCCTCTTTTCTTACTCAGGTGCTTTGCACAGGAGTTGTTATGTGTCATTTTGGCCAAGGTTTTCCGGAGCAGTGAAGACATTAGGAAGGGGATGATCGTTTGGATAGTTTTGAATGCTTTATTTCTCCTTGTTTAAACTAGGCGCTCACTGAGGATTGGAGTAGCCTTTGCACCCTCACATCACGTTAATCGGCGTTTCAGAGGCAATCATAGTATAGGAAGATTTGCGCCTTGAAGAAGAGAGTTATCTGGTGAGCACTTAGGAGTTCTGGTGCCTAGGGGAAAGGTCTAGGTAGAGCGCCTTCAGACTTTGACAGTGAAGTGCCTTAAGGAGTTGGATGATGTTTTTGCCTAGAGTGGAGATGATGTTTTTAGCGCCTTAAGGATGATGATGGAGCGCCTTGGAGTCAGGTTAGTCTGGAGCACCTTAAGAAGGTAAAGCACTTCAAATGTAAACACAAGTGTTTTGAGCGCCCTAATGAGAAGTTGTCTTGGCACCATAAGTTGTTCAAACGAAGATATGCGCCTTGGATAGTTGCAAAGACCTAATTTAGCGCCCAAGGTTGGAAGACTCTTTGTGAGCACCCAGTGTTTGAAAGCTCTTTGTGTTTGGTGCATTAAAATGAATTTGGCACCTAAGTAGTATTGAAACACTCAACTGAGCGCCTAAAGCCCATGAGAGAAGTGATATGCGCCTTGATAGGAATATCATGGAAGATGAGTTTACTGAATGGCGCCTTGAATGACTTGGTTGATTAAGTGTTTTAGCGCCTAGATATGGGATGAATCATTGGGCGCCTTTGGTTGAGATGATGTCAGCACCTTTGAGATTATAACACCTTGGAGTCAAGTTCGAAGGAGCACCTTGAGAAGGTAAAACACTTCAAATGTTTTCAAGGAATTGGAGAAGTCACTTAGTGCCTAGAAGGAATTCCAGAGCAAGAGGGTTGGAGGGAGATAAGTGCGCCTAAGAGTTTTAGCGCCCTCAATCAAATTGCACCTTTTTGCCTTGGAGAATATAAGGTGAGGATTTGAGTTGAAAGTTTGAGAAAGTAGATTGAGCGCCCTGTGTTGGAGGAATCAAGTTGGATAAGCACTTGAAGAACTTGCATTAAGTGTTTTAGTGCCTTGGTATGGTTTGGAGCGCCTTGTTGAGGAGATACCCTGATTTAATCCAAGATAGAGCGCCCTAGAATTGAATATGCGCCTTGTTGGAGGAATATATGCGCCTTGTTGGAGAAAGATATGCGCCTTGAATGAGAGTTTGTGTGCCTTAACCAAGAATGATGATTGAAGTCACAATCTCATGTTTGTGCGCCTAGGTCTAGAAGCAAGATTTGAGCGCCTTAGGATAGGGTTTTTTGCACCTTGTCTTGGAGAGTGAATTTGCGCCTTGGATGATGTTGAAGCGCCTTGGGATGAAATGCGCCCAAACTTACAGAGGGCCTTCAGTGAGGGAGTTGAAGAGAGTACTTAGAGGAAGGATAGCCTTAAGATCAAACTAAGTACTTAGAAACCTAAGATTAGCGCCTTATTTGAAGTTATACACCTATTCTGGCGCCAGATAGTGAGTTTGAGTGTGAAGAAGTGAATGTCTGCGCCTTGAAGGGGATACAAAGGGAAGATGATGCACCTTGATGGGTTGATGATGGAAATTTGCATTTTGGAGCTAAATGTGCGCCTTGAATCTAAATGATATTTGAGTGCTTAGAGGTAAATAGGGGCACCTTTGAGAATTCTTTGTGCTTTAAGGAATGGATTGTGGCACTTTGGACTAAGGTAAGTCCTGAGCACTTCCAATGATTTTAAGGAGCGCCTTGAAGGAGATAGTACCTAGAGAAGAAAAGATGTCAAGTTTTAACACCTTGGAAGAAATTCCAGATAGTGGCGCCTTCACAGGGTTTTCCAAGTTGGCGCCTTGGTTTGGGATGATCATGCTAAGAAAGAAAATGCGCCTTCAGCAAGGTCACATCAAGTCCAACATGTCAATACTCTTCATCACTAACGTCATGTTGAAATTTCAAGGTATCTATCCATTCAAGTTCTCCGAGGAATATCTTGCAAGTAACTTCAAGTTCTCCAAGGAATATCAAATGAAGAATGAGTTAGCCTATTCCTCATTCCCGGAGGCTAATTTGAAATAATGAGGGAATGAATTGGTTTTTGACTAACTTAACTTTTGTTTTTTGTAGGAACAAAGTCAGAAACTTGAAATTAGTTAAGTCTGGATGCTAAACTTGACTAAGGCAGGACTCCTAGAGTCAGGGCGCACTTTTTTGCTTGCTTAATGTCAAATGTGCGCCTAACCAAGAATCATGGAGCTTTGAAGCACTTTAATCACATCAACTAGGGCGCCTGAGTGCATAGAGGTACAATGAATCTTCCAGAGAACATGGATAGACAACTAAGTCTCCAACTTGAGTCTTCTAAGTGAATTGGATGATGAAGAGAGTCTAGTCATTTTGGGCGCTAGTATCAGGATGAATCATCCAAAATGGGTGCCTAGAACTAGAAGGCGCCAATGCATGAGTTCAAGGATCCTCCATTGGAGCGCCTAGCCCAGATGGCTATAGATTGAAAGTTTTAAAGCTAAGTGATGTCTCTTAGGTGAATTCCTAGCCCAGGTGCATGTGTTGGGAAAAACTCTTTGGCTCTGGCGCCTAGAATTGGGAGCTTTGTAAGATGCACCAATTGATGAAACATTTCCATTTTGCGCCTAGAATAGAACTCTCTCACATAGTTGAAATTGACTTGATAGAAGGAGATAAGTCTTAAGGACTAGTTTGGCGCCTCACTTGCCTATCTCACCTTTGAAATGCGCTTTGGTTGATGATCATCATTAATGGCGCCTAGTGAAATGAAAAGCTATTTGCATCTCCAGAGGATCAAAATTAGATTAGGAGATCATCCTTGCAGTTGAGATTGATAGAGAAGTGTTAAAGGAATCACTTCAAATGGGCGCCTAAGCTAGTTGAGGCGCATATCAATTCCACTGTAACTCCAGACTGACGCTTAGGATCCAGTCATCTCCTAAGGCGCAGTTCCATTCACCCATGACCTCGCTTGGCGTCTAAAACTTGGAAACTCCTTTGGAAAGCTCCTGTTGCGCCTAGAAGATGAGTTTGGGATATCAACTTGCAAAAGGCTTAGAAACTCTTCAAAGATGTTAGGCACAATCCCATGGCACTGGAGCTCAGTTTTGGCGCCTTCAAGGAATAGCACATGAAGGAACTTGGGAGGTCAGGTGCTTGTAAAAGGGAACACCTTGGAACATCTTCCAGGGGTTGAAGTAGTAAGAAAACATCAAGTGAGTCTAGGCGCACTCCCTTGTGTGAATAGTTTAGCTCTGGCGCCTAGCCACAGAGTGAGCCAGAAGAAGTAGTTTGGACATTAGAAGATAGGCGCTCATTCTACAATGAAGCATTCCACCTTCCTAATCAACAAAGACTTGAAAGAATTGACAAAGGAAGCTAAGGCGCACCTTCTACTTGTTTCCACCTCCAGAATGCGCCTAACCTTGAAAGGGGGTTCAAAGATGTTTGTTAGACCTTTTCACTCAAGGCGCTCACCTTAGGTGCACTTTCTAAGTCCTTGTCACCTCAAGGAAACACCTAGTTTGGAAGGCGCTTGCCCTGTTCTCCACTCCTTTCAATTGGCACCTAGAACACAGAATGCATGAAAAGAGCGCCTAGACTCCAGAGGGCTCATTTGGGCGCCTAGCATTTAAAACACTTTCATAATGATGATGTTTTGGCGCCTACTCTTGGAAACAATCCAAAGCATCCATAAACTCTAATTGGCGCCTAATGTTGACAAGGCGCAACTTCAGGAGGAGGTCACCTCAACTTGGCGCCCAAGTCAGAAAAACCTATAAATCCTTCAAATATGCGCCTACCTTGTGAGGTGATGAGTTGAACATTCCAAATCTTCAAATGTTGCTCAAGTAAGGAAGACATTGTAACATCAAGGCTTCAAGGCCTGTCCTTGTATTTCCATTGAATGAGTTGTACTTCATGCTATTGAAAGCATTTTCCATGTAATAAGACATTGCAAGTTGATTGAATCAAGTAACAAGACAAGTACCCAACTCTAATGTTGTTTCATTCAAATAGTTATCTTGATGTATATCTTTATGTTATTGAAGTAGTTGATGAATTGTTAGCAAGTAAAAGTGTTTAAGTAAGGAAAATTTTTTGTAGAACTAGTTGGGTATCTTACACTTACACCATGCCTATCCATCAAACATCACAATGCAATCAAAATCCTAACAACATGCCCATGATCCAAGATCAAGTGCAATCATGCAAAGATATTATCAATCACAAGCCTATTAAGAATGAACTAGAGTCTTCTAGTACCATACTTTTCCATCAAACACCATCATGTAATCCATGGCCTATCAAGCCTATCAAAGAAAATGCAAACATCCTATGTAATACAATCAGACTTTAAATATTTGAAGTAGCCATCTACAAATATCCATTCAAAAGTGGATTTATAATGCAAGTATGGACGCCATCAATAAAAAAGATTTGTATTAACCAAATATCCATATACGCATACATCAATATCTGTCGATATAAGTATAACATATATACAAAATGGCCATATAGGCTTACAAGAATGCCATATAGGCATACAATGTCAACTATGTACAATACAAAATATATGTCCACAAATGCCATATAGGCATACAACAGAGGAACACAATAAAAAGTCATTCCCCTCTGGCTGGTGAAGAGAATAAATCACGAGCAGCCTTTGATCTTCTAGGGGATGGAGACATGCATGTGGATGGTCTACTACGAACCCGAGGGCTACTCCTCCTATTTAGTTCTTCCTGCACCTTTACCTGTTACAAAAAAAAGTATAGATATTAATATATAGAAATTACATGTTATAAAAAAATGAAACATTTAACAAAATAATCACTTACCGCTAACATATAATTTGTCTCCTCGCTTGCCTCAGTAGCAGGAATAGGCCCTGGTGATGTCATGTCCTATAGAAACCATCCAGATAGAAATTAAATTTCAAATCAATAATCTTTTAATTTTTCAAAAATAGACAACTATAACAATGAATGTAAATTGAAATTTACTAATCTACCTCATACCCCTGTCAATGCCATAGAGCTATGAATCGCAGAGGCCACACCCTGCTCCATTGCCCTATGAACATGGGGAGGTGTATCCGCAGCCTGCATCATCTGGAAATAAAACAACATTATTCAATTACGAAAACTATAATAGTGATGCAAATCATGGCTCCTAACATACACACGTTCATCTAAACATGGAAGTACACACAAAAAACACACAAATCACATACAAAAATTTAGTAAGTACAATTCATTCATTAAACTATTTATTTTATTACCTTCGTAAAGCTTTGAAGTCCACCACCGCTGGTAGGTGTTGCCATGAAATCTACAGTGTTAACCTATTCAACATCCAAAATCAGAAATTAGAATACCATTCATATAACGATGCTATTCATATGTAATATTTATAATTGTTTACTAGTTACATACCTCGATAGTAGATGATCTAGTGAAAAATGTAGGTGGAGAACCACTGAAAACTGCATCGACGCTATGACCCTGAAATTTCATTAAAATCATCAATTTAAATTAGTTAATCTTGTATTTCAAAAATGAAATTTAATAAATTAAATTCAATAAACTTGCTAATATTTACCTGAGTATCAAGGCCGAAAGTCTCACTCAGGAGGGTATCTGTCATCACCATCTGCTCAGCTGCAGATGTAGCCTATGCACCTGCGTCCTGACTGTCCATGGGGTCATAACCACAGGCTAACCCGCAAGCCTGGCAAGTATGCGGTGGGACCCTACTCCTCGCATTATCTCCCAACCCACTCTGTGTTACAGGATCGGCATGCTCTATGATGCTCTGGGTCAAGGCACTAATCGACCTCAGTGTATCGACCTCAACACTCTCCTTCACAATGGAAGGGATAGAAACATGCTCGTGGGTTGGTCTGCTGATTACTCGTCTCACTACCCGCTGTGGGTCAAGACGTGCCCCTGGTCTATCCTGTGCTGAGCCCCCACCTCTACCCTGGAAGTCCCGCATATCAAAATAGTTTGGCACTTTATTGAGGACAAACTCGGAGTAGAGTTTCCTCAAAAAGTATTGCGGGACCTCATTGTTATTGCATGGAGGATGGTCAAAAACCATCCACCACCTCTGTCCGAAATTGTCCCTTATCGCTTGGTTGTTGCACCAATGGATAGGGAACCTCTTGCATGTAATGGGTGGAGGTTGATTTGTTTGTGGGTTTGTGAAAATTGAACACAAGTCTACTTTTGTAATTTGTAATTTTTTGACATCTTGGTATGACAATTTATCTGCATAGTAATCTCTAAACTCTCTCTTTTTATCGGTCCAACTAGTTATTTGCTTGCTAATTGAATTTACATTTGATAACATAGACTCAAGAGATTCGGCAAGCATGGACCTATGCAAGGTTGAAGTGGAAGGATCTTTCAACCTTGCAATTATATCTTCAATTTATTTTTTGTTGTTTTCAATTTCCCCCATTATATTATCTTGTGTTCCAGGGGCATGTCGAGGAATGAATGGAGGAGGTTGTTGTTCTGCAGGTATTTCTTCCTCAAGATTTTGTGGATTTTGAGGAGGAGGAGGAGGTGCATTAACATTTCCTACAATTAATGAAATATACATCAAAAATCAACAAAAACCTACCTATTTAGGAAGAAATTCAAACAAAAAAACAAAGATAACTCACCCCTTTGGCGTGCTCAACGTCACGGCGGCATTTCGGCGATGAATCAACAAGTCTTTTGTGTTGAATGGTGTTTTATAGAACGCGAGCGTGTTTTTGAAGGTTTTGAAGCCGCGGGCGGAGGAAAAACTCAGAATGAAATAAAATGACTGCGTTTTTTTATTTATAGCACTTTATAACGCGAGCGCGTTATAACGCGCTCGTGTTATGGCTCGGTAATGACGAGCCTGAGGCTTGTCATTGCCAAGCCATAACGCGAGTGCGTTATAACGCGCTCGCGTTATGACTTAAATTTTTTTAAAAATTTTTTGGCCACTTTTTGGCCCCCTATCTTTTTGCGCTTACCCTTACTATTATTTCAAAAGTTGGTATTAATCATTTGATAAGATGCAGAAGTGGGTTGAGATATTCTCCCCCTTCGCATCCTTATGCAAAACAAAGGCATAAATCGGGAAAAACTCTTTCGACTAATTCAAAGGAAATTTGATGTGAGAAAATCTTTTCCTCACATCAAATTGCTAAAGGTTGGATTGAAATGTCTAAAAATAATAGGCAACTACTACATGCTCCGTCTCAAAATGGTTCACTAAGTACACGACTTGAAGCTCAAATGGCAAACTTGACTTTTCCGGACATCTATACCCTTCTCTCTAGTGATACTCTCCTTCCATTCTGAAGGTTGAATCTCTTCCTGTTACACTCACAATCATACAAACTATGACCAGTGTATCATCAATAAATCATTATTCATCATAATAAAATAATCTCAACAACACGTAATCATATGTTTAATTCTAAACATTATTCATAATCCACATAATCAATGATTATCCCAACATTTACCGAACGTCAAGTCATTATCCTATGATTACTTACCCACTTAATCACATGAAAAGTAAAAGTTGAACATAGTCAAAATTGGGGATGTAACAATTGCAGATTATCTTACCAATCTTGTGAGCACATAAAAGTTCACTTGGTGCGGGGAGGCCATAGGCCTTATTTCTTGTATTTAGTTATTTTGTCTTTTGATTGATGTATTTACAATGTATGATGTCAAGTGGGAGAATGTTAGGATTAAGGTGCCATCAACCTTGTAAATTCTATTTGTTTAATTACTCCTAATATTATTTTGTAAATATATTCATAAGGGATGTAGGATTGTAATATTTTATTTATTTTATCTCAGGATAGTAAATAGGTAAATATGGGGCGTCGAAGTTCTTTAATTGACTTATGATGAGTGTAAAAGCATCTTATATTATTGGAGTCTTACACGTTGTAGGGAATCAACTATTATTGGACCAGTTGATAGAGCATCTTATGACAACCTGTAAGAAGGTGTAAGAGGCTATTTTAACTTGTTTGTTGACTATTTGTCATGCCCAAGCCATTTCACCTGAGCATAATCTGAGAATCTTTGCTTATCATTGTCAAATGTTTACCTTAATAACAACACCTGTAAAATCAAAAGTACAAATTTTTGAATATACATACTTCATCTTACGTGCGATGAACAAATTTTTATATCTGATAGTATTTTTGTGTAATCCCACATAAGTGTACAATCCAAGGTTCAAACATTTCTTGCATAGCTAAGCAAAACTACAGAAAGCACAATTCAATAGTCATTTTGCATGTTACATAAATCTCTATTACATTTTTTCTTTCTTGAAAGAGTAGAGAAAACAAAATACTCCTATAAGGTGGCATTAAGTACAACATCACACATAAGTTAGTTTTGCAACATTGTACCTTACATCTACACCTTATATCTCTAGATTAGAAACATATGTATCCAATATATAGTCATTCCATATGAAATTATTAATCAATTATCACATTAAGCTTTCCATTCACCTTACAACGTTCATATAAAACCGTATTAGCACAAGTATTCTATAGAGAACATCATAAATCTGCACAACTAAAAGTAAATATTAGTCTCACAAATTCAATAACTAAACATAATAGATATCAATGGACAAGATGGAAAGAATACAGGCCCTAAGGGCCAGACCTAATGCCTCGGGGGCTCATCTATGATGGCCTTGCCTACGTACATGCAGCACAGAGGCCTCGTAGTTCAGGATAACTTGAACTTACAACCACGAAGTTGACTTCAATACCATTGTTCTAAGGGGGACAATAAATAAGTCTTAATTAGGTTCATGCTAGAAGCAAGGCTCTCTCTTCTAAGTTAAGAAGGGTACAACATCAAATGGACAAGATACGTAGATGTTTGCCAAGGTCATCACCTAACAAATGTTTTATAGGCAACACCTTAGTTCTCAAGATAGAATACATTATGCAATAAAGGATTATCACTTTATTTAGCTAAACAATTTTATCATCTAATGACAACGGAACAAAAGATGGTATCGTACAATTCAAACTTGGGTTTACATATGCAAGAGTAGATTTATCATCCAAACTAGTCTAAATGCAATTATATCATCTTTTCAAAAGTTAGCTACTCACAAAATGTTACACAAAGAAGGAAACCAGTTGATTGGCTATACTAGATTTACTAGAGCTGCGTTATAACAAAAGCACGTTTAAAAGATCCAATCATACCTTGAGATATCCTTTAATGATAACACTTGACTCATTAATACTGCCAACCTCAATTCAATACCATTGCCTTCCACATCTTTTCAACACATTATGAATTAAACAACGATTCAACTAAAAAAACCACTAATATAACAAAGTTCCATGCAAGTAATTATAGACAAGTTGATTTAAGTAATGGCTTTATGATGTTTCTATCAAGAGGGGTTTAAGTTGTTCAATACTGGCTAAGTGAGAACTCAAGGTTATCAACAAATTGTCAATGATCATAATTTTGCATCATTAATCTCAAGCCCAAGTTATCTAAAAAGAATAATCTAGCTTTAAGTCATGGACCTAAAGGTCATAAGGGATTAAAGATAAAATGAAATAAAATCAATCAAATCAAATATCTCACCTTATCTCTACCAATTAATATATTAGCAATTTCAATAATTTAATCCATTTAATTCATATACTAAATGTATCAAATTCTATTTGAAATAATTTACTATATTATCATCTTAATGTAAAGAAAATAAATAAATAATATGTACAATATAATATTATAATTTTTTTATTAAGAAAAAGAATACGCACAATGATATTAAATGTTACAGAAAATCAGAACCAGCAGTAGAAAAACATTAATATCTTCCTCATTTCAAAAGGAAATTCAAAACTTCAAGATCTGTGAGAAAGCTAAAACATAGGGAAATAAAACCCGGAAAGGAATTAGAGAGATTGACAAACATGCAAAAGTTGTTCATGCTAAAAAACAGACCAATAGAAAGAAAATAATATTTCAACGTCACATTGATAGTTTGAGGATTGCATCTAGGCTTCACCTATATTTCAAATATTAAGGAGGGGATTCAATCATACTCCACACCATGTCCCTGACTACACTAAGAATCAGACATCAACCAAAGCAAACTACTCCATTACTTAATAGCTTGTAAAAAAAAACAATCCAAAAATAAGATATAATACCACACCTGTGATCTTGGATTGAAGTAAACAATAAGCAAAATTAGCCATCTTCATGTTTCCACAATCCAAAAGATAAGGTGTAATACCACAGCTGTGATCTTGGATTGAAGTAAACAAAAAGCAAAACATTAGCCATCTTCATGCTTCCACTCACTCCCCATGATTTAATGTGGATATGACCAAATTTTAATATAGGCCCATGGACAACAAACATCATTTTCATGTGTATGGGTAAGTTTAGTAGGAGCTTTTTTCCACGTTGGAGAAGGGAGTGAGTGAAGACAAGAATAAATATTAATCCATGAACAACTGATTATGTTTTTGAGTAAAATATTAAATGTTTTTACTGCTGCTACATTGGAATTGAGTGGCGCCATAGCAAAAAGAACAATAGAGATTAAATCATAGTCCAACACATGGGGATAAAGAAACTTCCACCTCAGGATGATGCAACAATATTTGTTTGGAGATTGGCCAAAATAAAAAAAAACAACAACACAACATTATAATGGATGACGCAGCAGTCTAAAAGGATGGATCAGCATTTAGAATTTACAGTATAGTAGATGTTCAAATGGCCTTCACAGAGAAAGTTGCAGGCAAACAAAATAGCACTATGCAGCAATATAAATGTATTATGCATGCAAACCATTTGATTATGTATGGCGTGGAGTTTTAAACTCTGGACAAATTGCATATCAAAAAATAATAATAATGCAAACCTCTCTATTCTCAAAAAATGGTATTCATCGAATATCTCAAGGGTTTTACTATCTTCCATAGCCTAGGTAAACATGCAAAATGCAGGAGCGGAGCATAAGCACACGAACTGGTATACCTCGCTATTCATAAACATTCTCAAGACACAAAATGTGGAATAGTCTTTGCATGAATATTCTTTAGTCAAAGAATGTATCTATTATCTAACTCCAATCATGATTCTTTTATAAAACTAACATGCATTACCATTAATTCAGCATGCAAAATCACCGCCTCTATCATAACAAAAACAAAACATACCTGGAAGCTCAATAACATAAATTTGGAACCATAAGCAAACAAAGCTGCGATCAAGATGTCCCTCCAAAAGTTTCAACACTGATTCCCTTCATGACAACCATGGCCCATGACAAGTCCCCCCTATCACTAATAAATCATGCTTCACGTAATTTTCAAACGGTTCTAGTAAGCTAAACTTAGAACTTTCTATCCTTCTCAAAAATAAAAAACTAAAACAACTTTATCATAATGAAATTTCTATTATTGCCTATCCTTCTAAACTCCATCTTACCTTCTTTTCCACGTTGATTTTGCTTTAAAACATAAAAATCTTTCTTTACATAAAAACATAAAGAATAAAAGCTTTATTTAAATAATTATTTAAGCATAAACTAAAATAAAGATATTCCATAAAGACTTCTTTTAGTTTTTTTTCTTTTTCTTTAAGAATTACTATATATATATATATAGAATTTATAAAGCAAAGATTATATATATAATTAGCTATGTAAAACACACACATATATATTATATATTTAATTTATCTGTATGCAAATTATCAACTAAGCATAAGATTTATAATATAGTTAAGAAGAATAAGAAGTTTTACTAAATATATATTAGTAAACCATGAGATTACGTCAAGGACTAAGCCAGACCATATCACACATTATATGTTACATTAATCAATGACAAGATATAATCAACAACATACATAATTGAATAATTACTCAACTTGACTCAATATATTCCTAACGTTATCCTACCATTACAATGCCAATGAATCTATCGTTACAATTACTAGATAGGGTTTAGGTGTTCTTACACTATTCCTCATGAGGGCATGTGATATTATCTTACTTGGGTGTATTACTCAATGTGGAGGTTATGGCAGATGTAAGACACTAAAATTAGTCTCAAGTTGGGCACCATATTCTAGAAACTTCCTCTGTAAGCTTATATTTTTCTATTTAACAGAAGCTAGAGGAGAGTTAAGTATGAGATTTGAATGTATATAGGTACACAAGTGTAGTCAGATTGGATGTAGAATTGAAGGAAGTTAAATGTATTGTAATATCTTTGAAGATAATAGAAACTTGTCCTTTTTTGGTGGAGTTTTTTACCCAAAAGGGTTTCTCTATGTAAATCTCTGTGTTATGTGTATGGCTCTTGAGTATATCTAATTTTTGTTGTTGTTTCAAATTAGTTTAAATCTCCATTGATATTTTATTGTTTAATTTCATATTTTCAACAATATTTTAGATTTCCATATTGTAGTAGTTTCCTTCATTTCTAACACTAGATCCTTTGTGAAGCGTTGAGCTTCTCTAGTTTGAGGTAACACGGGGAAGCTTAATGTTTTATGGTTGGGAGGAAAATTATCCTGATGATGCTCTCTCCTCACTAGGTTCAAAGATATTCACTTCAGAATATTCTATCAAGTGATGTTATATTATTTATTATGACATTTCAATTTGCGCCATTAAGGCCTTGAAATTTGTAAATGGACTAAATCTTGATTATGTTATTGATGGCACGAAACACAGACTTCTTCTTATTTCACAATTTCTATCCTCTGATACCAAACTACATAGCACCAAGCTCTTCTTCTATACACCCAGAAGGATCTCAGGAACTATAAAGATTACACAATAACAATACAAACAAGTAGTTCATACATTCAAATTTAGTTTCCAATAGGTGACAAGAACATACAACTATCTGTGTAGCGACAGGAACTGTTATCACACATGTGACAAGAATATACAACTTGCCTTCGTGGTGATAGGAACTTATTTAATTCAGATAACAAGCATGATCCAACATGAACAGCTAAAAGACATCAATAACATACAATCATTTCTTTATTCATTCTATATTGATGTTTACATTATTGATAATTATTACCAGAATGTAAGCTCTAATCTATCTACACTTACTTTATCTTCCTTTATCTCCTTCAACCTGCGCAGGGTCTTTTATCTGCATAATAGTTTCTTTTCTTCTCACAGAAATCCTTCACCATTTGACCTACCCTATCTTCATCCTCTGTCCCTAAGGTGGCCTTCTGCCTTAATTCCTTTAGCCGACCTTTTCTTTCTTTTCTCCTACCATCGAACTCCTCTAGATCCACCTCCTCCAGATTGGCCTCCTTTTATCGGCCTTCACTCTCAACCTCTGACTCCTCTGCCTTCTTCGCAGGTATGGTATTTATTACCAATGTCTATCCCATGACTCTCTCCTACCATTCAGCTTCCATCTATTTCCAAACCATCTCCAACTGCTCACCTTCCATACTATTCATGACCACTCTTTCTGACCATTCATCTTCTCCATAAAACTGTAACCGATTCTTTAAAACCCCTTGTCTTCTTTCAAAACTACTCGATTCCATCTATACTTGACCGTTAACCATCTATCTTTCCTCAACCGGTTTATACCTTAGCACTGAAGGTAACTACAATATTTTATCTTCTTTCTGTCACTACAGTGACAAAAACTACATCCACTTATCACAAAAGAACAAAGACAACAAATTTGTGTGATGCCCCTGCATCAGTTATTTAGCTTCTAACATTCAAAGTTTGGATATTCTTTATGAATAAAAAGTTGAAAATTTTTTAGTATCTTTTTACGAGTTACATGATGATTATTCATGTTTTGAATTTAAATGTTCTATTTTAATGAAATTTGTTGCATTATTTTATTGTATTAAAAGTGAACAGTTATTACATACCTCAACCACACCAAGCCCTCAATGTATATACTTAAATAAGCGTAGGAAACCACCATAAAATAATACCATGGGCCCAACCATGCTCTCAAAATACCATGGTAAAAATTCTCATGACCCAATACATGAGAGTGGTCTTCAAAATAGAAATTAACTCCTCTTACACACTAATGCGTCATAGTTTCCTTCATAAGATGCCACAAATTGCACTTTCCCAATCCTAAGCACTCCATGAGTGCATTAAATGCATTGTCATTGCCTATCTTGAGAAAGATTCTCCATAACTCCTAGTCTTTGACTTCCTTTTGTAACAGTTTCCCTTATTAAACGCCACTACAACAATATTACACAATCTAGTGAATTATAATAATAAAATAATATCCCTCAAATCCTCATGGGTGTCCAAGTTACCCATTCCAAGAAAGTTGTGGACCCAATGTTATACCTTAGGATTGTAATTTAATATCACACTATCCTAACACTAAGAACATGCAAACAACACATACATAAAATTAAAGAAATGTAAAATATGTACAAGATTAAATTTTTAACCAGTCTAGTGGGAAGAATCTCCCCTATAAGTTCATCCTCATCCTAATCCTGAATCTCAATGTCCTTTTGTTCTATCACAATATCCTCAAGTAGACATCTCTCCTCACTATGCAAAGTTGTGCACTAGTAAAAATTCTTTAAAGAGGCTTAATTTCTAATTTTTATTTTCTTATGTATCGTTCTTGTTTCCTTGAAGGTGTCCCCATAAGTATATTTTGAACTTTTTCATAATTTATATCTTCCTTTGGTACCAAATCTTATGTCCCCTTGTAGATGAAGCAAATATGGATCTTTCATTCGCAATTCATTTATTCTTTTCTTCTTTTCTTGGTACATATGAAAGTAGCTCTCACATAGATTTTTTAGGCATGTGAATATATCAAAATTTTATGCTTACATATTATAAGATGTGCCACATGCGGTCCTTTAGGCCTTTTATCTTCTTGAAGTGCTTTATAGTATGAAGGCAAATAAATTGATTTGGTTCTTAGCATTGCAGGTTTTTGTGGCCTTACAAATTGTTGATTCTTATCCTCACTATCCCTCCGTTGTTCTTGCTTATAATACTTATGCATATCATGTAAATCATCTTTATACCCATAAAGGGGTTATTTCTAGATATTTGTGGATCTCTAGAAATTCTAAACACTTCACCTTTATAAACACAATTAATATATTGATGCAACATAGATGGTACTACTTGACATCATTCTATCCATGGCCTCCCATGTGAAATAGAAAACCTATTTATAGAAGGAATAATATGACATAAAACTAGCACTTCCCTTCCTTTGGACCCATTTGTAAATGAAAAATGATACATCCCATAGTCTCAATCAAAATGCCAATGGTCATTTTACTACGCCCTTAATCCTATAGTGTGTATAGGGATATGAGTAGTCATCTATTGGCCAGAATAACTCTTAATTAAGTTATATGATCATTACTATAGTCTTATATAGCTAGTTAAGTTAGCCTAGGTGGCATCCATGGCATAAGTATGCTATATATAGGAGGTAGTGATTACTTTATTGGCATCATATTGTGAATTGTGTTTTTATTGGAGACTTTTGGAGGTTTACCACTTCGAAATGGCCTATTATTCTCGAGTATTATCAAGTATTTGTAGCATATTTCCTTTAATATTCTTCTCTTGTGCAAGTTATTCCATTACAAGTGGTATCAAAGTGTGATTTTGGCACCCAAAAGGCAAGAAACAAGGTGATCTTTTTTATTTTGGAGATCAAATTGTGAAGCACATATCTCCCTTAATTTAGAAAAAAAAATTCTAAATTTTAGAGGGTTTATCAAGGATATATTGAAGTTGCTATAATCTATATTTGAGATCATTTGGAGTATATTTGAGGTCATTTGGAGTATATATTGAAGTTGCTATAATCTATAATTCTAAATTTTCTCCCGAGACTACAAATCAATAAATTTTTATTTTCACTTTTGGAGGGTTAATCAATAACATATTGAAGTTGATTCAATCTATATTTGAGGTTATTTGGAGTAGAATTGAAGGAGCTATTTTGAAATTAGGGTTTCCAAATTCACTCCTAAGGCTACAAATCAATGAATTTCTTGGCAAGAACTAAGATAACCTGTAACCTATTGTACTGTATAAATCCATAAAATGAGTTACAAACACTTCTTCTCTCTGCAATGCACAAGAGAGCAAAAAGGCAAGAACTAACAGCTAAAAGATAACTCCAAAGTGCCAAAAGGTGGCACTAACAACTAACTGGAAGTGAAAATATCTCTCCAAAATCCATCTCATGAGCAAAGATGAAAATCCATAAAAAAGTGGAGCCATAACTGCAGAAAAAGGAGCAAAAATAGCTCCAAACTACCTCTCACACTTAGTTTGACTAGGTGGTACACCAAACTCCTTCTAGTTTGACCCAAAAATCATGCATAAGCTCTCAAAATAGCTCAGTTAACTCCATCTCCTGATTTTGCATGATTTTGGGATGAAGAAACAATGTGAACAAGTAATAAAGTAATAAAGTAATCAATAATGACTTACTTTACTAATTGTTATAAATTTGTCTATCTCTGACTTTTTACAACTTTGTGACAAATAATAAAGTAATTTATAATCACATTACTTTATTATTTATTTACATTGGTTTATCAGTTTCTAAGTCATGCAAGAAAGAGGGTAATTATTTTCAAAAGGTCTAAAAATAATGACTCCTTATAACTCCCCTTTGAAATACATAATCACCTCATCCTTATGACTCCCATGCCATGATGCTAAGTCATTGCATCTCCATGTCATAATATGTCTCTCATAAATAAGTAATCCTCTTACATCATTAGCACTTTGACTTGCATATTTCCATCCTCAAGAAAAATTAAGGAAAATAATTACAGCCTTGTATCATTATGTCTCTAAGGTAAAAAAAAAAACCTTCAAACAAAAGCATAGGCAAAAAGGCATCATTTGATCTTGGAAAGACCCCTCACGGGCTCCTTGGCATCATTAGGTTCTAACACTTTATCGACTTCAACATTGAGGAAATCAAATCAAACATCATAAGCTTCACGGGCCCCTTTTGCATCATTAGGTCTTAACACTTGAAAATGTTGACCTCAGGCACTTTTAGATAGCAATGATAATCATAAAAGAAGAAGTAAAAAAAACACCATGCCCACAATTGACATTCGACCAAAAAGAAAGTTTGAACCCTAAAAACTTGTCATTTTTCACTTTGTTTTCTCCTCATGGTTGTTGAGCCTGCCAACATGCAAGGGTTTGAAGCTATTTTTGGAGGCATCCCTGAGGTTTATATTGCTGCTTCTGAGCTATTTTCAACATCCTCACTGCTTAGGTAAGTCTTCTTTCCGTGTATTTTGTATTCTCTACAAAAATGGTGGTAAAAATATACTATTTGCTGCTCCTGTAGTTGCATCCATTCTGGTTTTTTGTATAGTGACATAATCATGAAAGAATCTCCTCTTTTTGTTTCTATGTCTGCTCCATCTTTGCTCTATTTTGGCATAAGGAATAAGGGAAGAAAGATAGTTTTTACACTAGTTTTCTTTTATTGTATCTTATCTCGTTCTACATACTCTTCTCTCCTCTTGTTCAGCCTTCATGGCATAATGTTGTGAGTTTGAACTCTTGAAAAAATAAGACTATAGTTCATATTTGTTTATATGCTTTGATCTTTTACTCATGGCATGATGACTGTATGTATGGCTGTTGAAAAAAAAGAGGTAAAAAGCCTTACTTACTGTGAGTAAACCCTAGTAGGGTTTGGTGAACAATATGCTCCATTTTTCTTTCCTTTGTTATAAAACAAGGTATCACTATTCCTTCTTTGTTTACTTCCTGTGTTGTCTTAATTTGAGCTATCATTCTGATGATATGATGAAAAGAGGCTCTCTCTTATTTGTTATAAACCCTACTAGGGTTTCACTTACTCCTAAGGCTTCTTTACATAGTGTTGTTATTGGCTCTTGAGATAGTCAGTTGAAAAGAAATGACTAATTTTATGGTGTCTGCTGCTCCATCTTGACTCACATATACACTGTATGCATTTGCAATTTGTAATGAAGGCAATAAAATGAGCTTACAATACATGTTGCTCTTATTTGTATCTCTTGTAGATGTAAACAAAAGAAAATAGCTGTCTCTTCTGCTCTGGGGCATATTGACTGTCCTTTTTCCTTAGCAAAGGCTTTTCAAATGCTGCACCTATATCCTTCATTGCACACATCCTGTAGCATAAAAATATATCATGTGTATTTGTGTACCTTTCATTGAGGGCATAATGAGTTCTCTTCATGATTTATTGTCCTTGTAATGCACTTCACATCTCTTTCATCTTCATTTGCATTGAGGACATGACTGTGGGCTGCTATTGATGACTGTAGCTGCACCTCCTGTACTCTTTTCATACATCTTGATCTTGATGCCTTGTTATTCAAGGAGTTTTTATTCTGTATCTGCTCTATGTATCTCATGTAATCTACATGGAAAGTTGTCATGAACTCCATCTTCATGAGGCATTGTTATAGTCTTAGGTCCTTGTTGCTCTGTAAGACTGTCATTATTATCAATATATATGACTATTCCCTCATTGTGATTTGTTCATGCATTAGACTGCTCTATCTCTATAATGTAGTCTTTAATGATGGATATGATTGTCCTCTTGCAAGGCTGTCCCATATGCTTGGAAATTTGTTGTGAAGTTTTTGTGAATTGCTCTGTCATGTGGCTATCCTTCTTGTACTCATACTAGTTGTTCTTTTCATGCACTGTACTTGTAGCCTATGGTTGTATCTTGATTTTGCAGAGGCATATGGTAATTCTATGATGAATATTCTGCCTTTAGGGTGACTGTCCCATTATGATGGCATTGTAAGCCCCTCTCTAGAAGTCCTATTCACTCTATTTATGATTTCTCTTGCATACAAGATAGTTGACATGGCATCACACATAGATATGGATTGTTTCTCATTATATGACTATCCTGTAGTTGATTACATGCTTCTTGATTGATGGGACAATCACCTTAAGGACTGATTTCTGTCCTTTTATGGCCATTTAATACATTCAATAGCAATTTTACATCTCATTCACAACAAAAAGTGGTAAATACCTGATTTAAATGTTGCTCCATGATGTTTCTCTAGCTGTAATGCTTTTGATGGGACTGACCTTTAGTTGATATTGATCCTTGGAGGTTATCTCATGATGTATTGGTTTGTCATTGACTTTCAATTGGAATATGCTTTTATTTATTGATCTGAAAGTCACTTTTTTATCTTATATTCCCCTTAAGAATAAGGGGCAACATGCTAGGCTCAACCCTTGTGGGAGCCATATTTTAATCCACATGCTTTGATATCACAAGAATAGTCTTTTGTAAAAGAAATTCCACCTATACCTGCACAGTGAACAAACATGTTAGATATAAAACATACCTTTGATTACATGATACGATGCTTCTTATGTGGATTTATCTTTCTCTCTAATATGGCACTTTAATCTACTTATTCAACTATCTCTTCTGCTCCTCTTTTTACATAATTTGATCATTAATGACTACTGCTCCATAAAAGTTGTACTTTTGTTGACTTGATTATGTGTATGAAAAGTTTTGGAACCCAAGATCTAACAAAAAACTCTTTGCAGGTATTCTGGAGCTTGACAGATGGAGGGAACTGAAGGTCAACTCAACCTCGGGATTCATCATTCACAGGGAATGACGGGTCCCTCTGCTTTTCTTATGCATTTTTATTTCTTCAAAAGTAAATTTTACTTTTATGTAGTATATTCCAGTCACTCCCACAGCTTGTGTGGGACATATTTAAACACTCTTTTGAAATAATCATCTATTTCACTATATGTAATGACTTATGTATATTTTACTTTCTAAATCAAATACATAGCATAAAACAATTGATACTCATTTAAAGCACATGTTTAAAACATGATGAAGGAATGATAGTTTATAAATACCTCTTTCTTGAAACTGTACTAAAATGTACTGAATAATCAGCAACATCATAACTGAAATATGAAGTCAATTTAAAACTTGTCATTCTTTAAATGTCCACTTTCTTGTCTTTAGGGCATTTCACTTACCAGCATGGTTTGACATCCCAACTTGATCTATCACATGATCCTGATAAGTGATCTTATATCATTCTTTTGTCAAGACATCGAACATTAACTGGATGATCATGCACATAAAAAAAATTCTTTACCCCCTTTCCAACAACTGTTGTCTAGGTCTCACTAAATTAGGTTGCAAACAAAATTTAGTAACACCTGCCACACTTGCATTTGTTCACCTGAGATTTTCCATTCTGCATTTGCCTACCTCCTTTCTTCTTCTGATATTTACTCCTCCTCATTTCCTTCTCATCCACAATCCTCCACATGTCTTCCTCATATTTATAAATTTCATTCAAAGCCTCATAATCATCATCATCACAATCAGATTGCTCACCTGATACCTTCTCCCTATCTTTTTCTCAACAAAATCATACAAAGTTTCAAAAGCATCATTAATTAACTCAACTTGTTTACCTTTCACATTACATTTGGCATTATCTAACTTCTGCCAATTTGGTGATTCAATGTTCTTCACATTATGTTCCTCAACATGCTCTTTACCACCATCTTCCTTTTCCACTTTAACTCTTTTATTTTTCTCAGCATCATTTATTGCAGCACCAATTGCCTTCCCTTCTACCACACTCTTTTCTTTCCATACTTTTCTTGCCTCAACCTTGGGCTGTCCTCTTTTCACTGCTACACTTGGTCCTCTTGCCTTTTGCCTTGCAATATCTTCTCTAGGCTCCCTTGCTTGCTACTTTACCTTCAAATCTGGTTGCCACTTGTTCATCAACACATTCCTTTCTCTTTGCACTTTCTTACTAGTACAAACATGATTGAAAGCATCTATCTCCTTATGCTTTAACTGCTACCCCTCACCAATCTTTTTCTTTTTCCAACATGGGACTATGTCCCTGTGTATGAGGAAAATCGACTAATGTTTAAATGATAAATCAAAATAAAACAAATCAAAAGCCCATAACATAAAGAGAACTAATCTAAACAAAATCTATTATCAATAAATCTAATGAAATAAGAAAGATTTTACCCAGATTTGTGTTGTTCCCTTTGTTGAATGTGGATTGCTCAATAACACTGTGAAACCATGTTTGCAACAAGCAAGTAAAGTGCTCAAAGATCAATGTCAAAAGATCGTAAAGTTGCTCAATCGATGCTTTGTATGCTCAAAGTGCTGTTAAAGGATGCCTGAGAATAAGTGATCGAAGAGGAATTGTGAAGGAGATGAGGGGGGTTTATGTAGGTTTCAACAGAGATCAATCAACGGTCCAGATAATTCAAAAGAATCAACAAAGGAGATAAATCAAAATAACCATGATGAATGTGCACACGATATGTGTCAATCCATAAGGATATTTTTATTAAGATATGATGAAAACAAGATTGATTGAATAGATAACTCAACTTGTAATTTTGTCTTTTTTAGAATTCTAAAAATACGACTGATTGTGCACATGAGTTAACAAGATATTTTAAGAGGAATTGGAAGATAACTAAAATTAAATAAATAAATATTTATTTAATTATGCATGATAGAGGAATATAAAGATTATAAATAAAATACTTGATTTTATTTATTTTTAGAGGATTTGAGACAATTTAAATAAATTTGCATGATTTATTTAAATTTAGAAGAACAAGTGATTTTAATTAAATAATGTAGAATTATTTAATTATAGATGAGATAAAGTTGGATGAGTTAATTAAATAATTGGATTTATTTAATTAATGGAGACTTGAATTTTGAAAGAGGATAATGAGCTAATTAAATAATTAAAATTATTTAATTGTGGAAGAATAATAGAGGAATTTAATTTAATTAATTAAATAAAGAGAATTTATTCAATTAATGTCACAATCATGTGATTTAGAAGAATTTGGTGATTTTGGTGAAATTAATTAAATAATTAGATTATTTAATTAACATTTGAAATGTAGGTGATTAGACAGATTTGATGAAAATACAAGTAGTGCGACGACTTGGTCATTTTAGGGTGTTTACAGTACCCATGATCAATCACTTTATCTTTCTTTTTATTAACTTACTCATTCACATTCTTTCTTCTATCAACATGATCTAAATCAACATTTTCCTTTCCATCTTCATAACTAAATACAACATTATGAATTTCTTTTACCTGTTGTCCCACATTGCATCCACCTTTGGCTTCTTCATAAGCATCTTGTGTTGCTGCTACAACAACTTCCCAGGTATCATGAAACTCTATGGTTTCTTCTTCATCTCCATCATCGTACTAGAAATCTTTAGTATCAACCTCCTCTCCATTCTCATGCACTTGGCAATGTACCTCTAATACAAACTCTTCTAGACACACTGCTGCAACCAATCTTCTCTCATCTTCAACTCTTTTACCAGGTGCTACTCTTGCCCCTTCACTCGATATCTTCAAGGTCCCATTCTTGACCTTCCTCAACACATTCTTCATACTTGCATGCAAATCTGCAAACATAATATTAGAAAACAAAATAAGAGACCATAATGTCTCCATTAGTGTCTTCTTCATGGACACTCTCATCTCTTCATTTCTCTCTTTCACAAGTGTTGCTCACGACACTTCTTCTTCTTCCTCTCTTTCTATCTTATCTTTTCTCATGTTCTCTTCAATGAGAACTTCCTTCACCACTTTTGGTGTATGTTGCTCATCTGGATACGTCTTTCTATCGCAACCTCTGTGGGTACTCTTTCCACCCTTATCTACTCTTCTCAAGGCATTCATCTTTTGCCTTTTTCTTTTCTCCATAATCAACTTCATAGGCCATTTTAGTTTCTTCTTCATTGGCCAAACCCAAAAATAACCTTGGTTTCTTTCTCCTAGCCATTGCTTGTATACCTCTAAATCTCTTCGTAATTCTACCATTTCCCTCTCAAATTCTGCATCTTTCTTCTTTTTGTTTTCTTTCTTCTTGTCTCTCTTCGTGAGACTCTCTTTCCCAATTTGCTTCTACATTTTTCTATCTTCTTCCATCTTCTAGACACCTCACCTAGGGCTTGTTTCTTTCCCCTATGCCCAATCTTTTGGTGCCACAACTTTCTTGTTATGATTGTAAGGAACACTGAGAGGGGGGTGAATCAATGTTCTAAAAATATTTTGATGCACTTTAACTTTCAACCATTTTCCAAAATTAATTAAACAAAGGCATAACATGCATATGAACAACAACCATAAAAAACATGACACATGGGCACCAAGATTTTTACGTGGAAAACCTAAAGTGGGAAAAACCATGGAGAGGATTAGCTCTCAAATATATATAGCAATCTTTACAAATAATGATGTTTAGGCTTGGTCACTCCACGGGCCTGGAACATGCTGGCTCACTGCCATGAAGTACAACTAGGTCTAGCAAGCTCACTGCCTCAACCCTAAACCTAGCAAGATTATAATAAGGGTTATTAAACCCTAATGACGGCTCACTTCCAGGCTCACTACCTTGATAAAGAAGGCTCACTACCAAGTACAAAGCAAATTGCACATGAAAACTGAATACTGCATAAGCATATGTCACTATGCCAGGGTGCAGTCATTTAGCAACTGAATTCTGAATCCCAAGTCTTTATTATCACTGATCTGTGTCACTTCTCTGCTATTCACATATTCGCATCAATCCACACCCTACTTCTCTACATCTCAATCAAAATTCATCGCTCTTATATATCCGCATCATGATTTGATCCATAATTAGGTCGGCATCCAAGAGGTGAAATGTGTACATAGAAAGGTGTAGCTTGTCGGCTCAATCCAATGCACTATATGTTATGCGAACCCAAATATTTGCCTAAACGTGTTCAAATAGGTCGGCTCTAATCATTCAATCACATAAATAGATTCTTCACATACTATCTCTTTTCCGCACAATGATTTTTCATATTAGTCGGCCTGTTCCTTAAGAGCATGCTTAACATGTTCATTTGTAGACTTACAATTTTTAATGCGGATCACAAAACACTTCTGAAATCATATCAAGGACTCTTTACACATTCCCAATCTTACCCTCAGAACCGCAAGGCATGAAATCATCTTGCAGAGAAATGCGGACCATTACAACTCGGACTCTGTCTTTGTCAAACTATATCAAACACTGTACCGATACTCGGTAGCTTGTAACTATCTTTCTGATGGACTTCATATCTCACAAATATGGAATTAGACACTTCATACAAATGTTTACAACACCTTAAAATTGCATAACAAAATACTCACCTGCAGAGGAATGCGGACCATTACAGTGTGCCCTGTTCACTGTCTCTGCTATACCTCTGTTCACCCGGACTTAGTTTTTTTTTCCAAATGACTTCCAGAGGAAGTCAAGACTTAATCTATGGAGCATGACACAACCAAACAACTACTAACATCATACCTGAACCACATTACCAGATCATCATTTGCGGAAGCACACTGACCCACCGATTGTGCTTTACTCTGTAAATACCCATACTTAGCCACTTCTACCAACCGGATCTGTCAACCAGACCTGAATTCCAATGTGACTTTCTGAAGTTATCTCTTCCTGTCATGGTGATAAGATCTCTGAGCCTTGTTGCCATCAATGACAACATACAATTCCATACCAGAGCAGTGTCTCTTGCCAACAATCTCCCCCTTTGGCATTGGTGGCAACACTTAGTAGTGAAAAATGCTTAACTGCTCCCCCTTACTATATACACTTTGTTTTCCTGCTCCCCTTGAGATGTTTTACCCCATTTTTCACTGATTTTCTTCTCCCTCTTTGACATCAATGGAAAAGGGTGTGATCCGGAACCAAAATTTTGTTAAAATTCCAAAAAAATTATGTACTCTGCCGCATATATACAGATACACATTTTTGTCTTAATTTGTCATTGAAGGTAGAATATCATTATAGATGGTATTTATCAAGGCTATCTCTCCATTCCATCTATTTCTTGCACTTTCTAGGATATGGACGTGGCCATTCATTAGAAAAACTACCTTCTCTGCCCTCTGCACATCTGAAGGTGTATCAACTAGTGCGAGTGATTTCATGGCTTCATCTACTAGATTGGTCATGGAGTCATTTTTCAGACTTATCAGTCCCCTTAGCTGGCACAACCTGTCTCTAATTTCTCCCCTTTTCTTCATTAGAGTGCTTAAATCACTGTGAATGTTTGCAACTTGAGCTTCTTTGGCATTTATTGACTCAACTGTCAGATTATATGTCTCAAAGATATTAGGCGGTTTGAGTTCCAAATCTTTGGTTTTATCTTCTAATTCCTTTGTAACTTTTGGCCAAGATAGGCAAAATTTATAAACTTTACAGGCTTCTTCAATCATACTTTGTATGCCTTTTATCACATTTTCTAATGTAGTTTTATCTTTTGCTAACATAGCCTTTAACTCAATCAATCTCTTTTCATAGAACTCTTTTCTAACTTTTCCTTCTGCAGATTTTTCAAAAGATACAAAATGAGAACTTACAAATTTGATTAGGCCTTTGCGCTGATCCGTTGGGGGTAGAGATGTGTCCTTTTGATATAAAGGCATTATCTTTTCTAGAATGTCGGATGCTTCACCAATGAGTTCATTGTCTTGTATGTGTGACCTTAGTATCTCTTCCTATGTCTTTACTTGAACAATTGACACTAGTTTGAATTTTTGTACAGGAGATATTGAGGCCAAATTTATTGGTCCTTGTAAAAGCTTAGACTCATCCAAATCTTGTCCTCTCTCCAAAGGTTCCCCGATAGAATCAATCGAGACAACAACAGTGTCTCTTGTCACTTTTTCAGACACTTCTTCTTGATTTGGTTCCGAAGGTTCCATGTCCATATTCTCTTGTTGACTAATATTTTTCTCTGGTATAGGGATTTTCTCAGCTTGATCAAGATTTTGATTATCAACTTTGATCTGCTCATCAATTTTCACCTTATTTTCTAGATCATTAATCTGTTGTCCTAGAAGAAGACTTGTTTAACTTTTATCCTTTTCGGTTGTGTCTTGATCATTAGCAGCAGGGGTTTGATCAGATTCTTCCTTTTGCTCTTCTGTTACTCTATCTTTTACTAGAGGATTTGTATCAGTTTGCTCCAAGCCTTGATCCATGCTGACTTCCGAAATAGATGTGTCATTTCCAACATTTGTTTCTTCATTGTCATAGATGGTAGGAATATTGTTTTTCTTCAATGCAGCCAAAGTGATCTCCTCTATTTCTTTGACCACTTTATCAATTTCTCCCAACATCAATGAGTTCATTCTTCTCTTGGTCCTAAAAGCATCTTTGATTTCTTTTGAGATTTTGGCCTTCTCCTCAGGAGTGATCCCTGGACATAATCATATCAATGAGTGTTCTCTCAGCTCAACATCTTTTTCCATAGCTATTTCTTTTCTTGTACTCATTATGTTGCTCAGGATGTGTGGTAGATTAGTAATAATTTCAATCAGAGCCTTATTGTAGATGTTTAGATATTCTACAACAGCAGTCTCAATGATCCTCTTATCTGGATCATTGTTTTCATCATACAACTGAGCAATGGGTTTCAGATTGCCATCCATTGTTATGGCTTTGAGAACATCTTCAAGGCTTATAGTTGCTTCCTCTGTCTGAGGCTCATCTTGCTTTAACCTTTTCCTAGATCTACTCTTACTAGAGGGTTTCTTTTTGCTATATCCCAAGGCTTTTGTGGCCTCAGTATTCATCTTCTTTACTTCCTCATCTTATTTTGTTGCTTCTTCATCAACAACTATACTTACATGCATTCTCTTGGCCTTAGTCTTTTTTCTCTTGGAACTAGTGGTAGGTGTTTCCACATTTTTAGATGGTGTGGAATCAGAGGGAGTGGATGTGGCTTCTACAGAGGTGGAGGCTTTGGTTTTTCTTTTTGACTTCTCTGGCCTTTCTAGCTCACTTTTGGGTTCTTTTGGAGCTCCAGACAATTCACCTTTTCTCTTTTCTTCCGCTTCCTTAATAGCCCATGCCTTTTCCCTTACCTTTGTCACTTCTTCTTTCATGAATCCATGTTTTATGGCAATTTCTTCTGCCACTTTCCTCATCTTCCTAGAGATTTTAGGTTTTCTTACCTCAACATGAATTTTAGCATGCAATTCCTCATAAGTCCCAAATATTTCCTCCTTGGGATCTCTGGGTTTACTTAGCATATATTCAGCATAGTTTTCCAGTATGGCTCCATCTACCTCATATCCTATAGGCATAACCGAGACCATTTTGGGCTCAACGAACTCCATCAAACACTAGTCTTTTGTCACAATAAAGCAGATTATATCCTTGTATTTTTCAACAACTATTTTTGGGATTCTTTCTCTGGCTTGCATTGATCTTTGGAAGTTCTTGAAATAACCCCATAGGGCGGCTGTATTCTATGCATCAATGGTGCCTATGCTACTCAAAAAATTTCTAATTTGGACTGCAACAGGTTTATCATTGGTCCATAATAGGTTCTTCATACCAGGCAACTCTTGCATAAAATAGAAAAATAAACACATGATCAATGTGCCAAATATAAGGGGGTATTTACCTTCTTTTGTCTTCTTCAGGTTATCCATTACTTGTTGTCGGAGCAATTCATAGATGTCATAATCATCATTTTGCTTAATCATTTGATAGGCTATGTAAATGGCCGTGCCTTAAACAGAGTTTTCCTGTTGGTCAAATAAACTTTGTATCCCAACACCATTGAGGCAAATCTCATAGCATGATCCTCAATATCATTTATTGTCAAGGCTCTCTTATCAAATTTTTCTCTGGTAGCCGTAATTACTGTATCATTCTTCATGGCGTTTAATAGTGGTACTGATCTGGTAGAGCATAATCTAGTGACTGCCCTAATAGCATCTTTTGTAATCTTGAAAAGTCTCTCAAGCCATATGAATTCATCATGAACCCTTCTTAACACATACCAGACCCATTCATCCTCCATAAATGTTGGGAAATCCAAGTATTAAATAATATTCTTTTCTTCCATTGCTTGAGATTCATTCTTTAGATCGAGATTCTCATTACTCAAGTGTTTTATGTAGAGATCAGTAAACCTACTATCACCAAATTCCTCTAGGGCAACATGAATATATGCCCTAACATCCTCTGCATGCATGACTCTGTGAGGAACATTTAAGAATGCACCCAACTGATCAACTTTAGTTGATTTAAATGGGTGTTTCTTAAATTTTGGTTGAGCTCGCTTAGTAATATCAACAACTTGCAGTGATGCCATTTCAGAAATTTAATAGATTCACAAGTAGGGTTTGAATGAAAGTACCTTGTTTCACCAAATTAGGATTTCCTTTCTCCAAATTTCTCCAAGCGCTTCAAATCTTGGTTGTCGTTATTCAAAGTCTGCTCCAATCTCTCTGAATACTTGATAGCTTTGAGTGCAAAGTGATTTTGAGATCAAACAAGCTCCCTTTTATCCTTCACAAGACTTAACCTAAGTCGTCATAAATGCTTATTCTCAAAAAGCTGTTAAAACCCTTTACTGTAGAATACATTCGATTAGGATTGCTCCGCAATATGCCGCACTAACCCATTTTATTCTGGTTTTTCCTTTGAGAGATGTGTTGCATCAGATTTCATCATACACTTTCATGCCAAATTCTGGCACCCACTTTCTGGCTAGGGGATTTGGATTTTCAACACTACTCCCCCTGAGCTAGAGCTCTCAATTTACTTCCCAGAGGAAGTGTCTACACTAGATGCTGGTGTTGATTCATCCTTAACCTCATTTACATTCTTTTTAATATCATACTCATCTCATTCTTGGTTCTCATTGGATCAACCTTTTCTTTTCCCTTATCATTCCTCTACTCTATGTTTCTTTCTTCAGCATAGTAATTTCTCTTCATATTCTTGCTTGTGCAGAATCTTGCAACATGGCCAAATTTGTTGCAATTGAAACATACAATGTTTCCTTGTCCTTGATTTCTTCCTCTGAATGAATTCATCCTTGATCTGCATTGATTAGCCATGTGTCCAAATCTATTGCATGTGAAACACTTGCCATTGAAGAATTGACCATTCCTAGAATAGCTTAGCATATTTCTTGACATACTTCTGCACTCATTTGCTTTATGACCAATCTTCTTGCTATTCAAATATTTACCAGAGAAGGATGGAAAATTTTGATTCATTCTACTTCTACACTGAGTAGCCCTATGACCATACTTATTGCATTTATAACAGTGATCATTGAAGGATGGATACCTCTGAGCGTTTGGCTATCTGACCGGAGATCTTCTAGGTCTTCTTCTTTGATTTCTGAACTGGTGTCCTCTATTTTTCCTTGACTCAATGTTTATTTGACCAGATTTTGAACTTTCTCCTTTCTCAAATCCCAAACCTTGCTTGTCATCAACACTCTTCTGGCTAGCAATCATTTCATCAAGCTTTGCAGTACTTATCTTGAATTTTTCTTCAAAGCTTTTGGCCTTTTCCAGGTCTATTTTTAGTATTACAATTTCTTTTTCAAGTCTGGCACAATCTTCTGATCTGCTCTTCATAATTAAATTCAGATCATCTTCTGCTTTTGTTCTTTCTATAACTTCTACTTCCAAATCATCCAGGGCTTCATTTGCTAATATCAATTGGTCATTAACTTCTTTGTATTTGTCTTTGAATTTCCTGACTTGCTCTTTTAGCTTTGAGATGCATTCATCAGCTTGTTCCTAGTTTTCTTTCAGATCCCTGACTTTTGCTTCAAATTTTTCAAGATCCATTAGAGCTACTTCTAGTTCCTTGTTGCTTTCATAATTTCCAAATCTTCTTGTTGCCATGATCACACTATCCAGATCTTCCTTAAGCTATTAGACTTTTTCCAAGGAACTAGGCTCTGATACCAATTGTTGATTGTCAGGAACACTGAGAGGGGGGGTGAATCAGTGTTCTAAAAATCTTTTGATACACTTTAACTTTCAACCATTTTCCAAAATTAATTAAACAAAGGCACAACATGCATATGAACAACAACCATAAAAACATGACACATGGAAAACCCAAAGTGGGAAAAACCATGAAGAGGATTAGCTCTCAAATATATATTGCAATCTTTATCAATAATGATGTTTAGGCTTGGTCACTCCACGGGCCTGGAACATGTTGGCTCATTGCCATGAAGTACAACTAGGTCTAGCAAGCTCACTGCCTCAACCCTAAACGTAGCAAGATTACAATAAGGGTTGTTAAACCCTGAGGGCTATTAAACCCTAATGGAGGCTCACTGCTAGTCTCATTGCCTTGATGAAGAAGTGTCACTACCAAGTACAAAGCAAACTGCACATGAAAACTGAATATTGCATAAGCATCTGTCACTATGCCAGGGTGCAGTCATTTAGCAACTGAATTCTGAATCCCAAGTCTTCCTTATCACTGATCTGTTTCATTGCTCTACTATTCACATATTCACATCAATCCACACCCTACTTCTCTACATCTCAACCAAAATTCATCACTCTTATATATCCGCATCATGATTTGATCCATGATCAGGTCAGCATCAAAGAGGTGAAACGCGTATATATAAAGGTGTAGCTTGTCGGCTCAATCCAATGCACTATATGTTATGCAGACCCAAATCTTTGCCCAAACGTGTTCAAATAGGTTAGCTCTAATCATTCAATCACATAAATAGATCCTTCACACACTATCTCTTTTCTGCACAATGATTTTTCATATTAGTCAGCTTGTTTTTTAAGAGCATGCTTAACAGGTTCATTTATAGACTTACAATTTTTACTGTGGGTCATAAAACACTTCTGAAATCATATCAAGGACTCTTTACACATTCCCAATCTTACCCTCAGAACCACAAGGCATGAAATCATCTTGCGGAGAAATGCGGACCATTACAACTTAGACTCTATCTCTGTCAAACTCTATCAAACACTGTACCAATACTCAACGGCTTGTAACTATCTTTCCAGTGGACTTCATATCTCACAACTCTAGAATTAGACACTTCATACAAGAGTTTACAACACCTTAAAACTACATAAAAAAATACTCACCTGTGGAGGAACGCAGACCATTACAGTGTGCTCGGTTCATTGTCTCTGCTATACCTTTGTTCACCCGGACTTAGTTATTTTTTTCCAAATGAATTCTGGAGGAAGTCGGGACTTAATCTCTGGAGCATGACACCACCAAACAACTACTAACATCATACCTAAACTGCATTACCAGATCATCATCTGCGGAAGCACATTGACCTACTGACTGTCCTTTACTCTATAGATACCCATACTTAGCCACTTCTACCAACCGGATCTGTCAACCAGACCTGAATTCCAATGTGACTTTCCAGAGTTATCTCTTCCTGTCATGGTGATAAGATCTCTGAGCCTTGTTGCCATTAATGACAACATACAATTCCATACCGGAGTAGTTTCTCTTGCCAATAGTTACTGCATCAATCTGCAACACACATACTTTCCAAACAATTATGAATACCCAAACAACAATACTCATCAAAAATTAAGAACATACTTATTGTCCTCTGCCCAGATCTTTTGGCTCTGAACTTTCTGCAACACTCACATTCTCCTTCCTCTACTACCCGTAGGTCCTAGCTAAGTTGCCTCACTTTAGCGATCTACTCAGTGCTCAAAACCTTTTGTGCTCTGATACCACTTGATGGCACGAAACAAAGACTTCTTATTTCACAATTTCTATCCTCTGATACCAAACTACATAACACCAAGCTCTTCTTCTATACACCTAGAAGGATCTTAGGAACTATAAAGATTACACAATAATAATATAGACAAGCAGTTCATACAATCAAATTCAGTTTCCAACAGGCGACAGGAACATACAACTATCTGTGTAGTGACAGGAACTGTTATCACACATGCAACAGGAATATACAACTTGCCTTCGTGGTGATAGGAACTTATTTAATTCAGATAACAAGCATGATCCAACATGAATAGCTAAAAGACATCAATAAACTACAATCATTGCTTTATTCATTCCATATTGATGTTTACATTGTTGATAATTATTCCCAGAATGTAAGCTCTAATCTATCTACACTTACTTTATCTTCCTTTATCTCCTTTAACCTACGTAGGGTCTTTTCTCTGCATAACAGTTTATTTTCTTCTCACGGAAATCCTTCACCATTTGACCCGCCCTATCTTCATCCTCTATCCCTAAGGTGGCCTTCTACCTTAATTCATTTAGTCGGCCTTTTCTTTCTTTTCTACTGCCATCGACCTCCTCCAGATTGGCTTCCTCTAGATTGGCCTCCTTTTATTGGCCTTCACTCTCGACCTCTGACTCCTTTGCCTTCTTCGCATGTATGGTATTTATTACCAATGTCTGTCCCACGACTCTCTCCCACCTTTCAGCTTCCATTTGTTTCCAAACAGTCTCCAACTGCTCACCTTCCAGAGTATTCATGACCACTCTTTCCAACCATTCAGCTTCTCCACAAAACTATAACTGATTCTTTAAAACCCCTTGTCTTCTTTCAAAACTGCTCAACTCCATCTATACCTAACTGTTAACCATCCATCTTTCCTCAACCGGTTTATACCTTAGTACCCAAGGTAACTACAATATATTATCTTCTTTCTATCACTACAGTGACAGAAACTACATCCACCTATCACAAAAGAACAAAGACAACAAATTTGTGTGATGCCCCTGCAACAGTTATTTAGCTTCTAACATTCAAAGTTTAGATATTCTTTATGAATAAAAAGTTGAAAATTTTTTAGTATCTTTTTATGAGTTACATGATGATTATTCACATTTTGAATTTAAATGTTCTATTTTAATGAAATTTGTTGTATTATTTTATTGTATTAAAAGTGAGCAGTTATTACATACCTCAACCACACCAAGCCCTTGATGTATATACTTAAGTAGGCTTAGGAAACCACCATAAAATAATACCATGGGCCCAACCATGGTCTCAAAATACCATGGTAAAAATTCTCATGACCCAATACATGAGAGTGGTCTTCAAAATAGAAAATAACTCCTCTTACACACTAATGCATCATAGATTCCATCATAAGATGCTACAAAGTGCACTTTCCCAATCCTAGGCACTCAATGAGTGCATTAATGCATTGTCATTGCCTATCTTGAGAAAGACTCTCCATAACTCCCAATCTTTGACTTCCTTTTGTAACTTCCCTTATTAAATGCCACTACAACAATATCACACAATCTAGAGAATTATAATAATAAAATAATATCCCTCAAATCCTCATTGGTGTCCAAGTTACGCATTCCAATAAAGTTGTGGACCAACGTTATACCTTAGGATTGTAATTTAATATCACACTATCCTAACACTAAGAACATGAAAACAACACAAACATAAAACTAAAGAAATTGAAAATATGTACAAGATTAAATTTTTAACCAGGCAGGGGCCCTAGATTGATTGGCTAAGTAATTTCGTTGTGGTAAAGATGGTCATGAGGTCCAGTCTCCCCCCGTCCCTGTGGTATCGGAGGGCATGTCGTGCCAGCGCCACCGGTCACGTGAAAAAAGTTTACCAGGCACAAAAAAAAAAAGATTAAATTTTTAACCAATATAGTGGGAAGAATCTCCCCTATAAGTTCATCCTCATCCTAATCATGAATCTCAATGTCCTTTTGTTCTATCACAATATCCTCAAGTAGCTATCTCTCCTCACTATGCAAAGTTGTGCACTAGTAAAATTTCTTTAAAGAGGCTGCACTAGCAAACATTCTTTAAAGAGGCTTAAATAACTAATTTTTATTTTCTTATGTATCATTCTTGTTTCCTTGAAGGTGGTCCCATAAGTATATTTTAAACTTTTTCATAATTTATATCTTCCTTTGGTACCACATCTTATGTCCCCTTTGTAGATGAAGTAAATATGGATCTTTCATTCACAATTCATTTATTCTTTTCTTCTTTTCTTGGCACATATGAAACTAGTTCTCGTATAGATTTTTTAGGCATGTGAATATATCAAAATTTTATGCTTACATATTATAAGATGTGCCACATGAGGTCCTTTAGGCCTTTTATCTTCTTGAAGTGTTTTATAGTATGAAGGCAAATAAATTGATTTGGTTCTTAGCATTGCAGGTTTTTGTGGCCTTACAAATTGTTGATTCTTATCCTCACTATCCCTCCATTGTTCTTGCTTATAATACTTATGCATATCATGTAAATAATCTTTATACCCATATAGGGCTTATTTCTAGATATTTGTGGATCTCTAGAAATTCTAAACACTTCACCTTTATAATCACAATTAATATATTGATGCAACATAGATGGTATTACTTGACACCATTATATCCATGGTCTCCCATGTGAAATAGAAAACCTATTTATAGAAGGAATAATATTACATAAAACTAGAACTTCCCTTGCTTTGGACCCATTTGTATAGGAAAAATGATACATCCCATAGTCTCAATCAAAATGCCAACGGTCATTTTACTACACCCTTAATCCTATAGTGTGCATAGGGATATGAGTAGTCATCTATTGGCCAAAATAACTCTTAATTAAGTTATATGATCATTACTATAGTCTTATATAGCTAGGTAAGTTAGCCTAGGTGACATCCATGGCATAAGTATGGTATGTATAGGAGGTAGTGATTAGTTTATTGGCATCATATTGTGAATTGTGTTTTTATTGGAGACTTTTGGAGGTTTGCCGCTTCGAAATGGCTTATTATTCTCAAGTATTATCAAGTATTTGTAGCATATTTCCTTTAATATTCTTCTCTTGTGCAAGTTATTCCATTACAAGTGGTATCAAAGTGTGATGTTGGCACCCAAAAGGCAAGAAACAAGGTGGTCTTTTTTATTTTGGAGATCAAATTGTGAAGCACATATCTCCCTTAATTTAGAAAAAAAATTCTAAATTTTAGAGGGTTTATCAAGGATATATTGAAGTTGCTATTGTTAGAATTAGGTAGAACAACTGAGGGGGGTGAATCAGTTGTCCAAAAACTTTATCATTTGCAACAATATCACTTAGAACTAATTAAAACATTTAAAGCATGAGTCATCAACACATGAGCAAAAATAAATAAACACACATGACACCAAGAGTTTTGACGTGGAAACCCAGTTAAGGGAAAAACCATGGTGAAGGTTAACCCACAAAGATTATACTCTATTAAAAGTATTACAGATGGGAATGCACGTGCATTTAGGCTCACTTCCCAGAGATCACTACTCAAAAGAAGGCTCACTGCCTATAGAAAGAAGATTACAATGTGTTTGAACTGATAGTTAGCATCTACCAATGCAATGATTCAGTTCTGGTTAAGCACAGAATACTGACTTGATACACTTCATCTTCACTTTACCCTTTTTACTGCTCTTCTATCATCTGAACCTCAGATCTCTATCCTTTTTGCATTTTACTCCATTATCGCAACACATACACACCTAAATCATTCAAATCCATCAGCTATATATATTCACATCCTGATCTTCAACCACTTTTCAGTCAGCTTCAAGAACACTTAGAACTTTATTAAAGATTCTGCTATGTCGGCTAAATCCATGTACAACTTGTAATGCAGACCAAAACTTGCACTCACAAATCATCAATCAGGTCAGGTACTATCACTGATCATTGCAACTTGTCCAACCAACAACTTCCATACATCTGAAACCAAGATCAATTACAAGGTTGGCCTTTTCTTCTTCTGTCTGCTCTGTTAAACTATTAACCTGATACTCAGATGCTAATAACTTTTGAATCCTTCATCACCAGAGGGCAAAACTCTAGATTTAGATTATCCTGACAATGCTTATGACTCCCTTAGATCCGCAACAAACTCTGATTTACCACCAGAGAGATCCAGACCAAAATACCGGACCTTGTCGCCTGCTCTATTTCTGACTTCCCAGACTTAGATAAATTCTGATTTTGACTTCCGGTATGAACAAATTGTGTTATACAAATGGGTGGAATAATCTTAGTTTCCATCAATGACAACACCTGTCATGCGTAGCAGTGTCTCTTGCCAACAATCTCCCCCTTTGGCATTGATGGCAACACTTAGTGAAAAATTACTAAGTGTCGGTGCTACTCCCCCTTGCGTTGTACACTTGCTTTCCATTGTTTCCAAAGCTCCCCCTTTGCTTGATTTTTCATTTTTCACTGTTCTTCACTCCCCCTTTGACATCAATGGCAAAGGATGGGGTTCACAAGCCAAAATTCTTCCAAAACATCTTGTAAATAATGCCGCATATGTACAACCAATCATTAAGTTATATTTACATGGACTTGAGAATGTCTGCAAAACTATTTTTCAATTGCTCAAGTTTAGAGGCCCAAGTTCTTTTCATGCCATCCAAAATTGAGATGTGTCCACTTAGTAAAAATGCATATGCTTCTGCCTTTGTTAGATCTGAAGGATCACTTGTCTAAACTGCAGTCTAAGCTTCTGATAAGGCATTATACATTGTCTCTAATTTGGGGGCAATCAATCCCCGGAGCTCACACATTCTCTTCATGATATTACCCTTTTCTTTAACAAGCATCTTTATCTCATCGGTCAAGCTGATTACTTGACATTCCTGACTTATAGGAGAAACTGTTTGAGGATCAAAATTTTGAGATAGATTTGACAACTTCTATTCTTGCTCCTTTATCTTCTTCTCAATATCCTTACTGACTTTAGGCCAGGATAGACAAAATTTGTATATATCACCTCCATCACTTAGAGCATTTTGAATACTCTTTATAATGATACCAAGTATTATCCTATCATTCCTTATTAGGCTCTTTATTTCACTAAACTTCTTGTCCAAAAATTCATTTCTGACTTTAGTCTCTGCGGACTTCTCAAAAGACTCAAAATGTGTACTTACTAAATTTACAAGATTCTTCATTTGTTCGGAGGGAGAGTCGGATGGATTCTTTTGGAAGGTTGGTATTATCTTCTCCAATACTCTGGTTGTAAGGCCTAGCAGCTCACTATCCTCAATGTGAGATTTCAACATCTTTTCTCTTGCCTTGGCTTGTGTAAAAGATGCTATCTTCATTACTTGAACCGGAGAGAGAGCATCTAGATTGATCGGTCCTTGGAATAGCTCTGGTTCATCAAACTCAAGTATATCTTTACTCAGGAGACCTTTTACTACATTTGCAGTGTCTCTTGCTACAATTCCTGAACCACCTTTCTTCCCTTGAGATTTCTCAGCATCAAAATTTATTTGTGTGGGTGCATTAATATTTGCACCATCTTCTTCTGCCTTGCCTTCTTTACTCTTTTCATCTCTTCCTCTACTTTTTCTATATCATTTGTAGGAGGGATCTTTTCTTTGTCTTCACCACTTGCTACCTGTTTCAGAGGGCTTTGAGTAGCAATATTATCTTCTTTTCCGGATTGACTAGGTGGAGTTAGAGTATCTCCTACTTCATCAGTTTTGTCTGCCATCTTTGTGTCTTCTTTGTTTATTTGCTCCTCTTCTAGAATAGAGGAGTCATCAACTCTAGTTTGTTGCTCATTGATGTTTACTTTTTCAACATCCGGAATCGATGAATCAATCCCATCATCTGTCTCCTCATAGGTTTGCTCTGGAGGATCTAGAGTATCACTTTGGTCATCATTTCCTTTCTTAATCTCTTCTTCTGGAGCTTCTTGTTCCAAAACTGAAGGATTGTCTCCCTCAACTTGTTCCTCTGAAACAATATAGTATTTATCTTTATCTAGGGACTTCCTCAAAATTTCCTTTGTTTCCTTTACAACTTCCTCAGTTTCACCAAGTATTAGCTTGTTCATTCGGATCTTGCTTCTGAATTTCTCCTTAACTCCCTTGAGGATTTTATCTGCTTCCCTTTTGGTCATTATTGAACATAGGGTGGAGAGGACATACTCTCAGAATTCTAGATCTTTAGCCTTGGCTACTTCCTTCCTCATTTCCAGTATTTTCCTTAAACTTTTAGGAAGTTCTTGTAAAATTTCTAGTAGAGGTCTATTGAATTTATTCAAGTATATGATGGTGGCATCTTCCAGAATTTTCTTATTTTCTTGATCAAAATTATCATAATAAACTTTGATAGGCTTTAGATTTCCATGAATAGTAATTATTTTTACAATTTCATCAACTGTCATAGCAACCTTACCAGTTTCTTGCTTTTTACTTACCTTTTTACTTCCGGAAGGCTAGTCCTCAAAAGCCTTTGAAGTCTTGGCTTTCTTGGATCTTATCTCTTTAACTTCTTCATCTGTCTCTGTCTCTTCATCATCTTTTGTGCTCACATACATTCTTGCAGCCTTTGTTTTCTTTCTCTTACTTCCTTCACTGGTTGGTCTGTCTTCTAGTTTTGTAGGTTTAGGAGGAATAGAAGCAACAATAGAGCTTCTAGTAGTCCTTGAAGTGGAGGATGGTTCCATTGAAGCATCTTCTTGTTTCTTTTCCTGCCTTTCCTTTTCAGTTTTTTTCAATTCTTTCTCTATTTTGCTTCACTTCTTCCTTGGTTAGTCTAATGCTCTCAGCATACTTTTCAACTTGCTTCTGCACTTTCCTTTTGGTCTTTGGTTGTCTGAGCTCCACATGCAATTTTAGACTTAGCTCCTTGTATGTTCCAAACCTTTCCACAGATGTGTCTTTTGATTTGCTCAAGAGATGTTGAGCATACATTTCCAAAACTTTCTCATCAACCTCATAGCCCATTGGCATAATCCATATGGTTCTGGGTTCCACAAACTCCATCAGGCACTGATCAGTGTCAACCATAAAGCATATTTCGTTCTCATATTTCTCCACAACTGACTTAGGGATTCTCTCTCTTGCATGCATCATACTATGAAAGTTTTTGAAGTAACCCCAAATGACTTTCTTCGGACCTTGGGAATCACCAAGGCTAAGTAGATGATCTTTTATTTGCCATGCAACTGGCCTGTCATTTGTCCAATGCACACTTTGAACTCCAAGCACTTCATTCATAAAATAGAAGAACAAACATATAATCAAGGAACCATACTTGAAGGTATTTTTCTTATCTTTCTTTATTTTGCTCAGATTTTCAATCAACTGATTTTGTAGTAGTTCACATAGGTCATAATCAACATTTTCCTTCAACATTTGATAGGCTGCATATATTGCAATTCTAGAGACAGAATTTTCCCTACTGGAGTGGTAAATCTTGTACCCAATCACCATGGAGGTAAATTTAACAGCCGGTTCTATAATATCATTAATGGTCATTGCCCTTTTGTCAAACTTGGCACCAGTAGCATCAGTCACTGTCTGGTTTTTCATGGCTTTCAGCATGGGTAATCCACCAATTGAATTTAACCCAGTTACAATCTTGATGGCATCCTTTGTAATCTTAAATGGTTTCAATAGCCATATGAACTTATCATGTATTCGGCTCAAGATATATTGAACCCATTCATTCTCATCAAATGTCAGAAATCTAATGACTTGCAAAAAATGTTTGCTTTCTAGGGCTTTGTATTCCGGTTTCAACTTATAGCTATCATCCCTTAGGTAGTTGTTAAACAAATCCAAGAGTTTCAGTTTTCCAAATTCATCAATGCTATAGTGGATGTATGCCCTAGTATCCTCAACATGCAGTATGCCATATGGAACTCCAGAAAATGCACCTAACGGTTCAACTTCAACTGATCTGTATGGATGCTTCTTAAATATTGGTCGGGGCCTTTCAGTTACATCAACTAGGGGTGTAGCCATCTCAACAGATTTCAGATTCAAGGCTTTACAGATAAGTACCTTTTTCTTTCGTGGAGTTAGGGTTGATCAATTGCCGGTTGAATTCGCTCTTCGTGCTTCAATTTCTGAACTTGCAGCTCAAATGCACTTCTTGTTTCCTTCGAATGTAAAGTGATTCAAATGCATGACCAAGTGACCTTTTATCCTCCGCAAAACCTAATTTGGCATTGTAATAAATGTGTTGCCCTAACTTCATCCGGTTACTCTATTTTTGAACAGTTCTCCATGAATCACTCTGTGAATTTCCATATCAACATCTCTTCTTTCGAAAATCCTTCCAAAATTTTGAAACAATTCAAAATATCTTCTCTCATTGTGCCATATTCCAGGCACCTACTTACTGGCTCGAGAAATTTAATTTTCAATGCAGCTCCCCCTAAGCCAGAGCTCCAAATTCAATTCTCGAAGAAATTATCAGCACTGGATTCCGGTGCGGACCCATTATTATTGTTTACAGTTGTTTTCTTGACCCATGTCTTGCTCATTTCATTCTGGATCTCATTCACATCAATTTTTTCTTTGCCTTTGTATTGTCTTTGCTCATCTGATTTTCTGTTTACCGGACCTCTTCTTTCATTATTTTTACTTCTATAGAATCTTGCAATATGACCAAATCTATTGCAATTAAAGCAAACAACATTTCTTTTCTTATATGCTTGATTTTCTCTTGATCTGCACTGATTAGCCATGTGTCCATATCCATTGCAAGTAAAGCAGTAACCGTTGAAAGAGATGCCATTTTCTCTAGAGTTATTCATTATCATACTTCTGCATTCATTTGATCTATGACCATACCTCTTACACTTGAAGCATTGACTAGAGAAGGATGGACCATTTTGATTTACTCTGCTTTTGCATTGAGTAGCTCTATGACCAAATTTATTGCAATTAAAACAATTTCCATTAAATGATGGATATCTTTGAGCATTAAGCTGTCTTACCAGAGGTCTTCTAAGTCTGTTTCTCCCATTCCTTGGTTGAAAATTTCTTTGTCCGGATCTAGAGCTTTCACCTTTCCCATATCCAAGACCATGCTTGTCATCAGCCTTTTTCTGTCCTTCAAGCAGTGCTTCAAGTTTAGCTGAGCTTATCTTAAATTTCTCCTTGTATTCATTTGCAACTTCTAGGTCATTTCTGAGAATGACAATTTGCCTTTCAAGTTCTCTTTCATTATCTCTGCTTTCTTGTAGGTCAGACTTTAGATGGTCAACTACTCTGTCCAATCTACATCAGTCTTCAGTTCTTTCTTTTAGAGTTTTATTCAGGTCTTCTTCAGTCTTCTTCCTTTGCTCAATTTATTTGGTTAGCCTCATTGCCCTAGATTCCATCTCAATTTTTAGAATAGCAACTTCTTTTGACAGCTTCTCACACTCCTTTGTCTTTTCTTCCAAGGCTTCATTCATGCCATTATCTTTAGTTAAACTGGATAACTGCAGAAGTAGCTTCTTTCTCTTTTCCATAGATTTCTTTAATTTATCTTTTAACATTTCAATGGTATCATCAGCATCTTTAAGATCATCTTTTAGATTAGATACTTTTGCTTTAGACTGACCAAGATCTTCTAGGGCCAACTGAAGTTGATCTTTGAGTGAACCGATTGAAACTCCTTCCAAGATCTTTCCTTAAGCTGTTAGGCTTCTTTCGAGGAACCTTGCTCTGATACCAATTGTTAGAATTAGGCAGAACAACTAAGAGGGGGGTGAATCAGTTGTCCAAAAACTTTATCATTTGCAACAATATCACTTAGAACTGATTAAAACATTTAAAGCATGAGCCATCAACACATGAGTAGAAACAAATAAACACACATGACACCAAGATTTTTGACGTGGAAACCCGGTTAAGGGAAAAACCACGGTGGGGGTTAACCCAAAAAGATTATACTCTGTTAAAAGTATTATAGATGGGAATGCACGTGCATTCAGGCTCACTGCCCAGAGCTCACTACTCAAAAGAAGGCTCACTGCCTACAGAAAGAAGATTACAATGTGTTTGAACTGATAGTTAGCATCTACCAATGCAAAGATTCAGTTCTGGTTAAGCACAGAATACTGACTTGATACACTTCATCTTCACTTTACCCTTTTTACTACTCTGCTATCATCTGAACCTCAGATCTCTATCCTTTTCGCATTTTACTCCATTATTGCAACATACACACACCTAAATCATTCAAATCCATTGGCTATATATATCGGCATCCTGATCTTCAACCACTTTTCAGTTAGCTTCAAGAACACTTAAAACTTTATTGAAGATTATGTTCTGTCAGCTAAATCCATGTACAACTTGTAATGCGGACCAAAACTTGCACTCTCAAATCATCAATTACGTTGGCTACTATCACTGATCATCACAACTTGTCCAACCAACAACATCCGGAACCAAGATCAATTACAAGGTCAGCCTGTTCTTCTGCTGCTTTGTCAAACTGTTAACTCGATACTCAGATGCTAATAACTTTTGAATCCTTCATCATCAGAGGCTAAAACTCTAGATTTAGATTATCCCAACAATGCTTATGACTCCCTTAGATCTGAAACAAGCTTTGATTTACCATCAGAGAGATTCAGACCAAAATATCAGACCCTGTCGCCTGCTCTGTTTCTGACTTCCCAGACTTAGATAAATTATGATTCTGACTTCCGGTATGAACAAATTGTGTTATTCGGATGGGTGGAATAATCTTAGTTGCCAGCAATGACAACACCTGTCATGAGTAGCAGTGTCTCTTTCCAACAGCTATAGTCTATATTCGAGATCATTTGGAGTAGATTTGAAGGAGTTATTCTGAAATTAGGTTTCCACCAAATTTTCTCCCGAGGCTACAAATCAATAAGTTTTTATTTTCACTTTTGGAGGGTTAATCAAGAACATATTGAAGTTGATTCAATCTATATTTGAGGTTATTTGGAGTAGAATTGAAGGAGCTATTTTGAAATTAGGGTTTCTGAATTCACTCCTAAGGCTACAAATCAATGAATTTCTTGGAGATTTTTTTAAGTGAGATCTAGGACCTAGTAAGTTACTGTAAAAATTTCACATTATTTGGATTTGTTTTATGTAATTTATTATAAAATTATTTTATCGCACCATGGTAGGGGATTTAACAAGAGGCAAGGGAGTGACTCTACAACTTCCCACCTTTTGACAATTTTTTGAATTTTCTTAGGGTATGGATTCGGTCCCTGAAGGTGCAGGTTGCAGCAAGTACTGCCTCAGGCAGTCCTTCAGAACCCATGATACCATCTTTGGACTCAATTCCTAAGCTTGGAAATGCCCTCCTTGGTTTGGAAGAACAAGATGGTGTTATCGATATTGTTGTTCCTGTGTTGTCAGAGTCAGTTAAAGGAACAACCATAAAAGTCCCTAATTTTGTGGTGGAAAAGATAGTTTCGTCAATAGATCTTTCTTTGGTAGGAAAGTTTTTCTCATTCAGACCTAACATAGATATGGTTAGGAGGTGGGTCTCTAGCAGATGGCATCTGAAAGGTAGTGTCTCGATTAGTGCAATGGCGGGTGGATTTTTTCTTTTCAAGTTCACATCTAAGGAGGATCTAGTTTCATTTCTTGCAAGGGGCCCTTGGATTTATGGGAAGCACAACTTGTCTCTTGGCCATTGGAAACCTAGGTTTGATGCAGCATTGGATCTAAATAAATCTGCCCCAGTTTGGGTTATGTTACCTGGTCTTCCTCTAGAATATTGGGATGAAAAGGTTTTTATATGGATTGCTAATTCCTTTGGCCATTTCATAACCCTGGATAACACTACGAAGAACAAATCAAGGTTAGTGTTTACTCATTTTTGTGTTAATGTGGATACTCATAAAATAGTGCCCACCTCAATAACCCTTGAATCCAAGTTTGGTAGTTGGGAACAATGGATCGTGTATGAAAATGCTACTATTTTTTGCCAAAATTGTTCTAAAAAGGGCCATATGATTTCAGAATGTAAAACCCTTAAGAACCAACCCCCTAAGTCCAAGGAAGCTATGGAAAATGAGTTAGAAGCTAAGGAGTACCCTTTTAAAAAGAATATCCTTAATATCCTAAGATCTCCTAATAAGACCTATGAGCCTGAAGGGATAGCTACAGAGGATAATGCTAACGAGGAAAAACCTAATGACATAGAAACAGTGCTCAAACAACAGTTTGATGAGTAGTTGAATCTTCATCTAGATGTTCTCCCCACTTGGCCTAAAGATAAGGAGGAGGGAAAATTTTAGGAAACCTTGAACTCCCTAATAGATAACCTACCCAATATGGAGGAAGCAACTATTGAGGGACGACAAACCCCAGTCCTTGATACCAAGGCTATCCTACAAACCTCTTCTTGCCCTATTGAGGGAGGGAAAGGGGTGGGAAAAAAGCATGGTTTCTATCTCTGGGAAATTTAACCCCCAGGGAGGGACCAAGCACAACTTGGAGCACTTCTACCCAAGAAGAATGGATTACTCCCATGAGAAAAGGAAAGGGCCCAATGAAGAAATCAACAAATGTGGGAATAGACGGCAAATCTAGTGGATGAAGCAGTTAAGTAAATAGCTAATGGGAGGCAATGTACCCTGTAGATTCACTCTAGGAAAGTCCATAAATGAAGATCTTATCCTGGAATATAAGAGGACTTAATAGTCCTCAAAAGCAGTTTTTGGTTAAAAACTGCATTTATGAGAATAAGGTCGATATCTTGCTTCTCCAAGAAGTTAAGATGTCAGAGGATAATTTCAAAATGATAGCAAATAAATTATGGCCCACTACTGATTACTGTATTAGTCAATCCTTTGGAGCTTCAGGGCGTCTGGTCACTATGTGGAATAAACATCACCTCTCTGGTGATTATAGGTTTCACAATAGGAACAGTCTAGAAGTGAAGTTTGTCTCTAATAACAAGGAATGGATCCTTATAAATATTTACGCACCTAATAATAGGAAGGATAGGAAGGATTTATGGGAATGGATGATTCCTCACATTGTTACTAACAAGGAGGCTTACTAAATGATGGCTTGAGATTTTAATACCCCTTTGTATCTTTCAAAAAAATCTGGGGGTATTATGGCATTTTTTGACAACATGGTTGATCTTGCTGACTTCCTTAAATTAAATGGTCTTATGGATGTGGAATTGAATGACCAAATCTTCACATGGACTAACAAAAGGAGGGGGGAATAGCTTATTCAGGTTAAGCTTGACAAGTTTTTGATCTCTTCTAATTAGGACATCATAAGTCATTCTAAACTTTTAGCTCTTCCTAGAACTATATCTGATCACAACTCGTTGTTGTTCACCTAGTGGGAAAAAACTTCCAAGGGCCTTTCCCCTTCATATATGAAATTATGTGGGCCTCACACCTAGATTTTAGGGATTGTATTTTAAACTAGTGGAGTATTACTATTCAGGGATCTCCTATGTTCAAGTTAGTCCAGAAACTCCTACATGTTAAGTAAAAGGTTAAAGGTTGGAATAAGTTTCATTTTGGAAATGTTCTGAATCAAAAGAAGCATATTTTTTCTAATCTTGTTGATATTCAAAACAAAATAGCCAATGGGGATAAGAGTGATAACACTCTCCAATTGGAAAACTCTTTACTTCAAGAGTGAAAGGATCTTATGAAGAAGGAAGAAAATTTCTAGAAACAAAAATCTAGAATACAGTGGATGATGGAAGGGGATAGGAATACTACTTTGTTTCATCAATCGACTATGAGACATAGGAAAAGGAACATGATTACCAAGCTCTTGGATGATAGAGGTATGGAGTTTAACATTGATGAAGAGATAGGTCAGCTTGCTACTAATTATTTTAAATCCTTACTTTCAGAATAGGCTGTCAGTCCTACTCTTGTTCTTGTTGAGAAGCTGTTGGACAACATTCCTACTCTGATCTCTAATGAGGATAATTGTGCTATGTTGAAACCTATTACTAAAGAAGAGGTTAGGGATGTCATTTTCTCTATGGGGCCATTCAAGGCTCCTGGTCCAGATGGGTTTCCCCTTGCCTTCTTTCATGAATTCTGGGATATAGTAAGATTTGATGTTAAGACGGTTGTTAGAGACTTCTTCATAATAGGTAAGATTCTTAAGTAGATCAACAATACCTTTATTTCCCTTGTTCCCAAAAATTTGGATCCTGTGTCTATGGGAGACTTTTGCCCTATAAGTCTCTGCAATACTATTTACAAGATTTTTTCCAAGACTTTGGTGTACAAAATTGAACCCCTATTGGATGGTCTAATAGCTGGCTGTCATAAAGGTTTTGTCCCAGGGAGACAAATTGTTAATGTTGTTATTTCTACTCATGAGTTAATCCACTCTATGGACAAAAGTAATATCCTGCGTATGGTCTTCAAGCTTGACATTTCTAAATCTTATGACATAATTTCTTAGGACTTCTTGTTTAAAGTCCAAGGAGAGGAATTAGATAGGGTATTCAGTGCTTGTGAATTAGATAGGGTATTTCTCAATCTTATGACAGTTAAGTATTCAGTGCTTGTGAATGGTATCCCCCGTGGCTTTTTTAGTCCAAGGAGAGGAATTAGATAGGGTGACCCTCTATCTCCCTACCTTTTCATTATAATGGTTGAGGTCTTTGGAAGGAATATTATGAACCTCTTGAGTAGACAGGAGTTAAAAGGGATTAGGGTTGCGTCTATTGTTGATCCCTCTGCTATCTAACAATTTGTGGACAACACCATCCTTTTTCAGGTAGCCTCAATGGTGGAAGCTAGGAAGTGGAAACAGTTGTTAAATGAGTATGCCATGGCATCTAGGTAATGTATTAATTATAATAAGAGCAAGATATTATTTTTCAACACCAATATGGTCTTCCAAGAGAAGATTAAATTTATCCTTGGTTGTGTTGATGCTTTATTGCCTTCTATTTACCTTGGTCTTCCTTTAACAATAAAGGAAGTGACCCCTTCTTTCTGGAATGTTGTTCTTGAAAGGATCCAAAAGAAGTTGGTTGGGTGGAAAGGCAAGTTATTGAGTCAAGATGGTAAGTATCAGCTCCTTAAAGCATCTCTACAAGGAATTCCTACTTATATTCTTACTCTATTTAAAATGCCCATGTCTATAGCTAAAATTTTTGACAAAATTCAAAGAACTTTTCTTTAAACGGGGGTGGAAGAGAAGAAAAGAATTTCTTTGGTTAAATGGGACAAATTTTGTCTTCCTAAAATATAGAGAGGTCTTGGCATTAGAAAGATTCACTTGATGAATAAAGCTCTACTTGCCAAGGTGGGCTGGGGTTTTATGAAGGATAACAAAGATTGGGATTGTATTATGAAGGAAAAATATCTGCACAATGGGGAGAATGGCAGATTTATTGATTAAGAGGACCTCCCAAAAGGATCCATAATCTGGAACAAAATGTTGAAATCTAGAAATCTTCTCTCAAAAGGTATTAAATGGAAATTTGATAATGGTAATCTGATTAGATTCTGGAAGGATTCCTAGTTGCAAGAACAACCACTCATACATAAGGAGATCTACAATAATCTTGTCTGTCTTGCCAGCAGTTTCTTTGGGGAAAGAGTGGATAACTGTAGTTTTATAATCAGGGGCTTAGACTGTTGGGATAAGTTGCCATTAACTTGCAATCCTAACCAATTCATGTATCTCCAAAGTTCTTGGAATGTGTTCCACAACACATAAGGACTTTGAGAGATAAATTAATATTTAATTATAACACTTGGATTATTGTAATTAACTCCTAAATGGTAGGGTCAAACTTGGGCATCCACTTTTGGAGTGGGGTCCATGAAGACTTGTTGACAAATCCTTGAAGTCTATTTTGGGTTCTTGACAACTCCTAGTGAGTGGGAGTTAACTTTGGCGCCCACTTTTGGAGGTGTCTTATATTTAGACTTGGAGTTTGTTTTTTATGTACATGAGTGGATTTTGTTGATACACTTTGCATGGATATAATGTTGGAGTTAACAAATGTTAGAAATGAAGGTGCAAACCACATAATGAAATTCTGATTCAAGCCTTATTATCCTCTAAACAATCTAGAATCAATGGAGATTGTAGCAGAAATTAAAACCCACTACACAGAAATAACAAGCATTAAGAACAAAACATATAACACAGTATGTAACGTGGAGAAAACCCTTTCAGATAAAAAAATCCACCAAGAAAAGAGGCTCCAAGTTGTATTATCTTCAAATATATGAGATTACAATACATGTACTTCCTCTCTCCTTTAGTCTTCAATCCAGTGGCGCCTATTACTCTCAACTCTGATAAAAAGCAGTACAAATGTCCTTATAAAAGGGGGTTGCCTACTAGGGCAAGATAACTGACAAAATGTCGATTGTCAGATCTGTGACCTAATGATAAACGGTCCATATTCACAATAATAAAATATCAAATAAAATGTGGTTTCGGGGGCATTGCCTCCGAATCCCCGTCGGGGCACGTGGCCCCCAAACCCCCCGTCGGGGGGATGATCCCCCTCGGACCCCTCGTAGGGGGGGAACCCCTGCGACCCCCCGTCACAGATGAATGAATGTCGAGGACCGAATATAAACATGTAGCTGAAAAAATATCGTTGCTGGTGAAACCTTTCATCGCTTATGGGTGATTTACAAACAATATTAGGAGTAATTAATTACATAGAATTTACAAGGTTGATGGCACCTTAATCCTAAGATTCTCCCACTTGACATCATACATTATAAATACCCATAGGAAAACCATAAAATAATCAGGCACTAGAAGCAAGGCCCATGGCCTCTCTGCACCAAACAAATTTCTCTATGCTCACAGGCTTGGTCAAAGCATCTGCAACATTCTCCTGAGTGTCTACCTTCTTCAGCTCAATCTATCTATTTGCAACCATTTCTCGAACAAAGTGATACTGTACATCAACATGCTTAGTCCGAGCGTGATACATAGGATTCTTGGCCAAACATATAGCACTCTAGCTATATCAACCAATCTAAATGATCCTGCAATCAAATCCAATACCTGTACACAACCTCCTCAACCAAACTACCTCCTTAGAGACATGAGTAGCAGCCATATACTCTACTTTTGTGGTGGACAAAGCAACTGTGGGCTACCTCTTACTCATCCAACTCACTGCTCCTCCAAATAGAGTAAACACATAGCCACTAGTGGACCTTCGACTATCCAAGTCACCTACCTAATCTACATCAACAAAACCATGTATGTCCAAAGATTTATCAGCACTATCAGTACCAAAGTAAACCAAACAATAATCAGGAGTACCTGCAAGATATTTAAGCACCCTCTTCACATAATTCCAATGTTGGCTACTAGGGTTAGACATAAATCTACTCAAAACTCCCATCAGAGCACGTGGCCCCCAGACCCCCCTGCCGGGGGGATGATCCCCCCAGACCCCTCGTAGGGGGGAAACCCCCTTGTGACTCCCCGTTGTGGATGAATGAGCGTCGAGGACCTGATATAAACATGTAGCTAAAACAAGACTGCTGCTGGTGAAACCTTTCATCCCTTATGGGTGATTTACAAACAATATTAGGAGTAATTAATTACATATGATTTACAAGGTTGATGACACCTTAATCCTAACAACAAAAGTGTTAGAGGTGCATGATATTGGAATATTGCTTGCATGAGTTCATGAAAGCTTGCATGGACTTGCATGTTTTTGCTTGTGGTTGCAAGAGCTCATAAAAGCTTGCATGTCATTGCATTTCACTTGCATGTGCTTGCATGTTGTTGCATGTGAGTTATATGGACTTGCATGTTATTGTATGTCAATTTTATGATCTTGCTTGCAGAACACTCCAACTCAAGTAACTTGCAGAACACTCCATCTCCAGATCAATTATGGGTAACTCTTGCATGGTGCTATAGGTGTTTGCATGTCACTTACATGTATAGAACAGGTGATTCAGAATAATATTAGGGACATTAATCATGCAAGTTGTTTGCATGAGATTTATGTGTGTTGATTACTTCAGTTCACTGAAATAGATTGAGACAACTTGGGCATCCAATCTAGATATCAGTTGTTGCTTTTATTTGGAAATGTTCTTTCTATTGACTAAGCTTAAGTGGGACAACTTGGGTGCCCAAAATAAGGACTGGCAGTTAACAAGATGCTTGGGTTTTTTTGACTTTAGAGTTCTCTATTTGGAGCGCTTGGTTTTTGCATGAGGACTTGTCTCATGTTATCAAATACAATTTATTGTAGTTTGAGTTTCAAGCTTTTGAATTAAGAAGCTTTGAAGTTGTAATTAAAAAAGGCATAATAGTTTTTCCATAGAGCAAGATTTGAAGATTGAAGAAGCTTTTGAAGTGCATCAAGGACTTAGAAGAATTTTAGTATTGAATGTAATCTTTTACAAAGAGATTTAATACAAGCATAAACACCTCAAGTGTGGAGTTTTTTCCCAAAAGGGTTTCTCCACGTAAAATACTTGTCTTCTTCTTGTAAGCTATTTTCTTCTCTTCTACATTGGATTGAAAGTGCAAAATCACTTACACATTAATTGTTACAAATTAATATTATTTTCAACTTTGTAAACACATAATTTTAAAGTTTATAGCAATAATTCTACCTTCATTTTCAACATTTGGTATCAGAGCTAATGGTTCTATTGAGTGAGGGATGCCTTTATCTTAAAGTGTTGAAGGTTTTTGGCCTACAGTGGGAGCTTTTATTTTGTGGATTTTGCAGATTTCTGAAGAAGATTGTTTACAATGGGTTCTATCTCTCATCTAGATATTGAGAAGTTCAATGGTTTTGGCTACAAGATGTGGAAATTGAAAATGGAAGATCTGTTAGAAGAAAGAGAACAATGGTTAGTTGTTTCCAATGAGAAGAAACCATCTACAGCTATGTCTGATGAAAATGGTTAAAACTTGATAAAAAAGCATGAGGAACCATAAGGTTGTGCCTTGCAGATGTCATCCTCTTGAATGTTTCTACTGAAGCTACTGCATACAAGTTATGGAAGAGGATAGGTGATATTTATCAAACTAAAAGTTTAACTAACAAGTTATACCTCAAAACACAGTTGTATTCTTTAAAGATGAAAAATGATGATTCTGTTACAAATCATTTAAATGCTTTTAATTTGATTTTAAGTGAACTTGCATATGTAGTTGTTAAGCTAGAAGACGAAGATAAATACATCTTGTTACTTTGTTCTTTACCAAAATCTTGGGAAAATTTAATTGTTGCTATTAGTGGTAGTGATGCATATCCAAAGATGGACAATATCATTGCTACTCTTCTTTCAGAAGAAATGAGAAGAAAGTCCAAAAATGGTGGATCCCAAGATGCTTTACATGTAAGGGGTAGGACTAAGGAAAAAGCACCTACATAGGATAAGAAGAAGGGTAAGTGTAAAAGACGTTCTAAAACTCTTGGTAAGAGCAAAGTAAAATGTTGGAACTGTGGGAAACGAGGACATGTGAAGAAGGATTGTAAAAAAAAGAAAAAGAGTTCAGATTCTTCCACAGAAAAATCCTCAGATGATGGTGACAATGATGCTTGGCTTATTGATTTAGGTTGCTCTTATCATATGACTCCTAACAAAGAGTGGTTTTCCAAATATTTAGCAAAGGATGGAGGAGAAGTTTTCCTTGGTGACAATAGTTCTAAATAGATAATTGGCAAAGGAAAGGTAAAGTTGTATTTTAGTGATGGAAGGATTAAAACCCTTCATGATGTTTTACATATTCCAAGACTTGCAAGAAATTTACTTTCTGTATCCAAGTTAAATGATTCTGGAATGCATGTGACATTTGACAAGTCTGGTTGCAGGTTGGTAAGAGGGAATTGGGTGGTTGCTAAATGATCTCGGATGAGAACTTTGTTTAGTCTTAATGCATCTACCTTGAATAATTCAACCAATGTAACTGACACTGAAAATGCATGTATGATGTGGCACCACAGATTGGGTCACACCAGTGAAAAAGGTCTTAGGACCATTATTAATAAAAACTTGGTTGACGATATTTTAGATTATTCTATTAACAAAAATAATTTCTATGAACATTGTGTGTTTGGAAAATAGAGTAGATCATCATTTCCTATTGGAACAAATAATGCAAATAGTTTATTAGAGATTATTCATTTAGATGTTTTTGGACCAGTGGATATTAACTCTTTTGGAAAATCTCAATATTATGTCACATTTATTAATGATTGGTGCAGGAGCACCAAGAGATTTATGTCTTGTTTTTTATCTCCATTTTGTTTGTTGGTTTCATAAGGTCCTAGAGACCATTCTCATGATGTGATAAGGCTATAATGCCATATTGTAAAGGACTATGTCCAAATGTCTATACACTGCTGTCATAACACCATAGAGGATAGTCATGTAGTCTTCATGTTTTTAAGCCTTGTTAAGGCAAGCTCAAAAAGTCTAAGGCATGTTCAAAGAGCCCAAGGCATGTTCAAAGCCTACTTTACATTGTAAACATGTTTGGAGACTGTGTTAAGTCCAAACAAAAGATGTAATGCTACCAAACAACGATGATTAGTTACTGCAGTTAAAAATAGAGAAGAAGTTTGATGGTTGGGGCAGTTCCCTTGACCCCAACCACTCTCAAACTACTTCAAGAGAATGTACAAGGATTCTTTTAAGCCTTCCAACTTTCATTGTTGAGAGAGAAGGCATTTGGAGTTGGAGAAATAACAAAAACAACAAGTTTTTTGCTTTTCTGGGTTAATTCGTTGTTTCTAACCGTACCTTGTCCCTGTATGGATTTGTCATGGAGTATATGTTGTTTGGAAATGTAGTATGAGGGAGTAGCTTCCAAACAAGCATGGTTGGGGGTCTTGACATCACTTATAAGAAGAGATATAGCCTTATCCTCAGACTGCTCCTTAAAGACTATTTTCTCTGAATTTATATGCTGCTACAGGCCGTACTACTGTAAGGTACAAGACTATCATCACTTTATCATGTTTTGATTTGATGCTACTCTAAGTTATCTATCATTTGAATGTAGTTTGGCATCTTAACAACAACATTAAGGGGAGTTATAAGTTTTCATTCTAAATTTGATTGTAAAACCCTCCTCTAGGGTTTTTGGTAACAAATATGCATTCCTTTGCCATTCCACTGATTTGATCCACTTGTGATTAGTGGAATGGATGGTGGTAGGACTGTGCTAGTATCTTGTGGTGGTTTTTTGGTAGAGAACTTGCAAAGAAAGAGTTTGCATTGAGAAACCTAACAAAACCATGTGTTAGGTGTAGTTTTAAGGCACATTGAAGGAACCAAAGGTGTGTTTTTGGGAATAGCAGTTAGTAGAAGTTTGAAAACCCCAAAATTCTTTGTTTTGGCATGTATCCTAGATGTTCAAACCCTTGGTTGAGTTTTGGGATTGGATTAGAGGGTAGTCTCTTTGTAAATTTGGCCTAATTGAGGCACTAGGCCACTGACAGGGGTTATTGGTTGGGATATTCCGTCCAAAACAACCTATGCCAAGTTTGGGATATGTGATAGAGGGCCATAATGGGTGTCTACTGACTATCTAATATCTAGGTTTGGAGGTCTGAGTCAAAAGTTATTAGGTCTGTTGTCTTTTTGAAGGGCTACAAGCCATTTTGGATGGTTTGTGAAGGAAGTACCAACCCGAAGTCCAATCTACCTTGGCCAATGGATGGAATGGGTCCCCTAACACCCCAAACCAAAATTTCCATGATGATACTAGAGTTTCTTTCTGTTGTTCCCACTTTTGCATAAAGATCTTTGTTTTTGGGCTTGTAAGTGTAGTTGAACATTGTCAAGTTTGTCTATCTTTCCCCATCCAATTTGCCTCTACATCAATGATGCATCAAGATACACTTGGATTTATTTTATGAATGCTAAATCTGAAGTTTTCACTAAGTTTAAGGAATTTAAAGCCTTAGTTGAGAAGCAAACGAATTATAAAATAAGGGTGTTGACATCAAATAATGGTGGTGAATATTGTTCTAAGGAGTTTGATGAATTTTGTAAGCATGTAGGTATTTTTTGATAGAAGACAACACCTTATACTCCCCAAAAATATGGGGTAGCAAAAAGAATGAACATAACCTTAATGGAAAGAGCTAGGAGCATGTTGAGTAGTGCTAAGCTAGATCAGTGCTTTTTGGGTTGAGGCTATAAGTACTTCTTGTTAATTAATTAATAGATCTCCTTGTCCAGCTCTTAGAGATAAAACTCTTTATGAAATATGGTTAAAAAGAAAGCCTTATGTTTCACATTTAAGGATCTTTGGTTGTGAGGCTTATGTTCATGTGCCTAAAGAAAAGCGTACTAAACTGGATCCAAAAGCTCAGAAATGTATCTTTGTAGGTTATGGTGAGAATGTAAAAGGTTACAAACTTTGGAACCCTCTAACCCGAAAAATGATTTTATTTAGAGATGTGATTTTCAGGGAGTTTAGAGCATATGTAGGTGAAGAACAACCAAAGGAAAAAGAAAAGAGTAAAACAGTGCACTTTGAAACACATACAGAAAAGCAAGAAGATGCACATGTTGAAGAGCAACTAGATGGATTTGATAATGGAGAAGAAGAAGAGAGTTCAGAGATTTCAGATATTGATGTGCAGGATGAGCATATAGAAGAACAAGCAGAGCCTCTTACTCCTACTTTGAGAAGATCCACAAGACAACGGAATCCAGTTAACAAGTATAGCCCTCCTGATTTTCGTTGTGTATTTTCTTTATTGAGTACTGATGATGAACCTAGATCTTTTAGGGAGGCTCTATCTTAAGAAGATAGTCAGTCTTGGTTATAGGCTATGCATGAGGAAATGATGTCCTTGGATAATTGTGACACTTGGGATCTTTTAAGTTGCCCAAAGGAAGAAAGCCCATTGGTTGTAAGTGGGTATATAAAAAGAAAATTGGTGTAGATGATAATCTAGAAAGGCACAAGGCCAAATTGGTGACCAAGGGCTACTCCCAAAGAGAGGGTGTTGATTTTAATGAAATTTTCTCTGCAGTTGCTAACTTAAATTCTATTAGATTCCTTTTATCTATTGTTTCTACTTATGATTTTGAAATAAAGCGAATGGATGTTAAAACTACTTTCTTGCATGGGGATCTTGAAGAGGAGATTCATATGAGGCAACCTAATGGTTTTGTTGTTAAAGGAAAAAAAGACTTGGTTTGCAAATTAAAAAGATCATTGTATGGTTTGAAATAGTCACCTTGAATGTGGTATCAGAAGTTTGATGCTTTTTCATTGAAAGTTGGTTTTGTTAGAAGCGAAGAAGATCATTGTGCTTAACTTAAGATTATTGATGATCAGGTTCTAATTATTGTCTTGTATGTTGATGACATGTTTATTGGGAACAAGGTAATGATTAGAGCTTAAAACTCAACTTTCTAAAACTTTTGATATGATGGACTTAGGGGCTACAAAATATATTGTTGGAATGGAGATCAACAAAGATCGTGCACACAGAAAACTATGTTTAAGTCAGAGTAAGTATGTTGATACAATTTTGCAAAGATTTAATATGTATGACTGTAAACTAGTAAGCATTCCTTTTTTGGTGGTACTAAGATTAGATTAGACATGTTTCCTACTTTTGATGATGATTTTGAAGAGATGTCTAATGTTCCTTATGCTAACTTGATGTTGGTAGTTTAATGTATGCAATGGTTTGCACTAGACTAGATATTGCACAAGTAGTGGGAGTTTTAAGCAGGTTTATGTCTAACCCTGGTAAAGAACATTGGACTTATGTTAAGAGGGTGTTTAGATATTTGTGAGGAACTTTTGATTATTGTTTGGTTTATCATGGTATTGATAATGTGGCTAAATCATTGGACATATAGGGTTTTGTTGATTCTGATTAGACAGGTGACTTAGATAGTTGAAGATCCACAAGTGGCTATGTTTTTACTTTGTTTGGAGCTGCAGTAAGATGTATGAGTAAGAGGCAACCCATGATTTCTTTCTCCACCACATAAGTAGAGTATATGGCTGCTACACATGCCTCCAAAGAGGCAGTATGGTTACAGAGACTTGGAACAGGTATTGGTTTTGATTGCAAGATAGTAAGGTTTGGATTGAAAGTGCAAATTCACTTACACATTAATTGTTATAGATTAATCTTATTTTCAGCTTTGTAAACACATAATTTTAAAGTTTATAGCAGCAGTTCTACCTTCATTTTCAACATAGACGGTGGGGGGACTTAGTTGATTGTTGTCTTGATAACAATAACTTGGATCAGTTGATTAGCTCCTTGTAATAAAAACTTACTAATTTCAAAATGCCCATCTTTCCTAGATAGGATGAAATGGTATGGTCTTAGGACAGTCGGGGTTTGTTCATGGTCAAGACTGCTTATGATATGCTGTTAGACAAAGGTACAAGGAATATATTTTAGAAATTAATTTGGAATCGCCACCAAATTTAATTTCTTCTGGCGATTAGCTGCACATAACAAAATACTGACACTGGATAATCTTAAGAAAAGGGGTTTTCTACTACCCAATAGATGTGTGTTATGCTTGAAGGAGGAAGACATTGTTTCTGATATGCTATTCCATTGTGAATTTACTAAATAATTTTGGGTATGATTCTTATTAAGCTTGGTATGGACTAGGTCATGAATGAAAACCTGATTGTGGTAGCGGAGAGTTAGAAAGCCCCCTTTTCCCACCCAAGGATTAGGGAACTTTGGAGGTAGGTTCTCCCCCACTCAGGTTGGAGTATATGGAAGGAGAGGAATAACCAAATATTTAAAGATACCATTAAAAATCCTAAAGAGGTTTTTATCATCTTCTCTAAAATCCTGGTTGAGAATGTTTCTATTTGTAACTTGAAGACCCCTCAAATCCCCCCACCCTATGGAGATTAGGATGACTAGGGATTGGAGCATCTCTTCAAATATTTCAAAGTTTGATAACTCAAAGAAGTTGGCTCGTGTGAATACTAGATGGAAACCACTCCCTCAAGGTTGGTACAAGTTAAATTTTAATGGGGCTGCTAAAAGTAGCTTGGGGTTAGCTAGTGGTGGTGGGATCATCAGATCTTGTCAAGGTACTTTGTAGGAGCCTATGCTAGAGGATTAGGTAGCCAGACTAACAATGTGGTTAAGGGTATGGCTTTTCTTTGGGGATTAAAAATTGCCTTCTTTGAAGATTGATAAAATCCAAGTTGAAGGTGATTCCAAAATTATTATAGGTGTTGTGGTGGGCAATGTGGATTTTGGTTGGCAACTTGGAGATATCATTGGGGACATTAAAGGTCTCTTGATGGGTTTTAAGGATAAGGAAATTGTCCACATTTACCATGAGGGAAATAGTGTGGCTGATGACCTAGCCAACCAGGGCCAGAATTTCACTAATTGGAAATGTTGGTGGGAAGTGGACAATCTCCCTAGGCCCTTACAAGACCTTCTCAAAAAGGACTTGTCTTTAATTCATAACCGATGACGGACAAGACTGGTGGGATTTTGAATTTAAACCATTGGCATGTGAATTGTTGTGGCCAAGGTGGCAATGTTATGAGACACATCAGGTGGATGGATGAGCTGACTCGGCTCTATCTTCACATGGATCAAGGGTTGATCAGACAAAGATATTTCAATTCATTGGCAGCGTCTAATAATAATGAAGACCATCCTAGGTGGTACAATCATTTAATTTCACATAAGGTGAACTTAAATCATTGTGGTATTATGCTCCATCATGGTGGCTAGGAAAGTTCTCAATCATGAGAACATATTAGTTGTATTTCCATGAGAAATACTTGCCATCTTTTTCAGCAACTGCTTGTTTATAGTGGAATTTCTCCCGTTATCTAGCCTTTCTCCATTAAGTTTCTATTTTTTGTCACCATGGGAGGGGATAGGATGAGGATTGAACCAATATCATGTGAGGAATTCAAACGAAATGAGACTTTATGGCACATATGTTGTGAAGGGGGGGTTTCTCCTTTTATGGAGTACCTTAACGGGCATGATGAGAATTTATCCATTCAATGTGTGGCTTCTTGGAACAATAGGAAGGTTCAGATTGGAGGGGTGGTGTTTGAAATTTTGGAGGATGTTATTGGTCTTGCAACAAGCATGTCAAATAAGCGTAAAAAGTAGAAGAGGCAAAGCAAAATCCAAGACCCTGAGAATCTTGCTATTTTTCTGAAGGAGGGAGAGAAGTTGTTTAATCTATAAGGAGGGTTTGATCATGAGAAATTGTCGAAGCTGTGGGATGAGGTATGCTTTATGCTAATGAAATATTTCACACTTGAAGGTCATTAATGAGGTTTTATCACTACCACTTTGTGTTACTTAACCACTCCAGGCATAATCTTGTGATTAGTTTCTCGTTTTACCTCCTTTCCTCTCTTGAAGCCTTCATGAAATATGTTACAAAGATTCATGCCCACAATCTTGAGAAGCCATTAATTTCGCTACATCAAGGGCTTATTTTTTGGCTCTACAATTTCCACCTTGCTCTCTATCGCCCTAAACCCATTGTTGCTAACTTGGTGGATAGCCCTTCTGTGAGCTCCCCTCCATCTATTAGAGGTAAACCTATGCATGGGGTTGTGATTAGGGAGATCACGCCTAAGACACCCTTAGAGAATGTGGTTGATCCTAAGGCCTCTGCGACCAAGAAGCTGTTGATAGCTTGGTTGCACTGAAAGACAATCTTGGTAAACCTGTTTCTACTAAGCTGGCCTCTAAGAGAAAGTTGGAAGCTTATGTTAGTCCTAGAGATAAAAAGTAGAAAGGGGTTATGGAGTATAAAGAGGGAAAATGTAGGTTTGTTGATGTTTGCAATTTACTCAACAATGAGGGGGATAAAATGGGGGAGGGGAAGGAGATGGATAAGTTTGTAGAGGATGATATGGGTAGTGATGATACTAAGAATGAGGATAATGTTACTCCTTGTGAGAAAGTGATTAGGGAACCTACTTCTAGAAGGTCTAGAAGATTAGCTGGTAAACCCACTTCTTCTCTCAAGGAGATGGTTGTTTCCAATGATTCTGAGCAGAAAGATGAGGCTGAAGGCAGTCAGGAGAATGTTCATAAAATAGAGGTGACTAATGTTTTTAAAGATGAAGGTCCTATTGGTAATGATGGGCCAAGATTTTCTCCTGAAATGAACGTTCCTCATTCAAATTCAGAGATGCCAGTAAACCTAGATGAAGACCATGTTGAAGCCAACAAAGAAGGAGATATCAGTTCTCAGGATGTGTGGATCTTGCAGGTATGAAAGCTAGGCTGATGGAGCTGGAAAAGAACTTCAAGGCCCTTGCTCACTTCACTATCAAGGTAATGCATCGTTCAACTACTACTTTGGCTGTGTTACAAGACTTGGAGATGAAAAAACCTAGCATTGAGAAGGATAAAGTGAAAGTTTATGAAGATAGGTATACCTTCCTCATGAAAGATTGGGAGCATCTCTTTAACTAGGTCTTTTAGGTGGTTTATGGTCTCTGTTGTTTTTGTGGTTTGGTGTCTCATTTGTTTGATGTCTATCTATTGTCTATGGTGGGTTAATACTCTGTTTCTGGCTTTTTGAGCCTTTTTGTGTGCCCTCTGGGTTGTTCTGTACTAGGGATCAACACCCTTCTTTACCTCTTATCTATATCAAAAATAAGAGGCAAGGGAATAAATCTTGTCACATGTGGAAATATCTAGACAAGGATGATACAATAATTGAAGAGATGGGTTACATAGATATTGAATCTATAAGGGATGAAAACACCAAGGTTAAGGATGATATTTTTATTGACATTTCTTGTCTTCTAGGTTAAAAATGTCTTTAAAAGGGGTCTTGAGCATGTTTATAGGTCCTAAGTCATCCAAATTCCATCTAGGTTGCTTAATGGTCATGGAAGTGATTTATAAATTGTTTGAAATGCTTTAAACTTGTCATAAATCATTTTTGCCATGTTCAAAAGGTGATTTTCCATGTAGCATGCATGTTTAAATGAGTCAAAAGGAAAAAATGAGAGTTTCTTTACATTCAAATTACCTTATCCTCTCCAAAAAACCTCGTACAGATCAGGAGGGAAGAATTTTGAACATAAAATCAGGTTTGAGATTTCCCATCTATGGTTTGAAGCTTGGGTTAGGTCAAGATTAAGTTGAGTTAGGTCAACCTTGTTGTAGTATTAGGGTTTTGAGGTCTTTGGTTCAGGTTTTTGCACTGTAACAATGACTTTCCAAGGATTTGAAATGGAGATACCTCTTCTCCTCTTGCACATGGAGCATTGATAAGGCATGCATGGGTTTCATTTGTTTTCATTTTCAACATTAGAGTTCATCTAAACAGTGTTCTACTAACAATGCAAAGACATCAAGGAAGAAGATCATTCTCAATAGTTTCATATACTCCTATGTCCACTCTACATCCAAACAAGATATCAAGACATAATGACTTTGGAGAGGAGATAGATTTCAGGTGTCAAGGGTTTAGGTGAAGCTCCAATAAGATCAAGAAAATGTCATATTATTTAGTGAAAATGTCTTAACTCTGCACTATCAAGGATATAGATAAGTAACGACGTTGAGGGTTTGCATAGGGACTGTGCAAGGAGTTGGAGGATGCATAAGTTCATGAAAAACCATAATAAACTACTACTGTACTCTTTAAACTTTCATAGTGTGAGACCTCTGTATGGACAGATGCTAGGTCTATGCATGGAACATTGGAGGTTTGTCAAGGATCTCAAATAGTTGGAGACAATGATAGGGTATGCTTTTAACTTTAGAAGGTATGTGATTAGTTTTAAAGGAAGGTAATGATCTTACATGATGTGATAAAGAGATTGTAATTAGTTACCAAGCTTTATGTGAAGTTTGCAGTTTCATGAAGGTATCTAGTTGTTAAAGGGGTTTGAGATCATTTTCGAAGCTTTCAAGGTTTGTATAATAATCTTGAGGGTTTTATTGAGGTTTCGTTTTATGTAAATCTTATAGAATCTCTATGCATAGTAGACAGTGAATCTATGTGCATAGTAGACAATGAATCTCCATGCACAGTAGATAGTGAGAGAGTAGGAGCCTCTGTGAGGTTTTCATATCTCTAATTGAGAAGACAAAATAATGGTCTCATAAAACCCTAAGAACATTGAGTTTTTTGTTGTTTTGCACATGAAGTGTAGAGCTATGGAGTTTGGAATATCTCTTATACTTGAGATAGACATGAATAAGATAGTTCACAAGGGTCCAAGAAAAGGAGGTTTCACTGCCTGTCCAAGAGAGGGAGGTCTCACTGTCTTACTAGCAAGTTATATGAAGACAACATGTCTGATACAATCATATCAAACCCTGATGTAGTCATGTCTTGACATCATAAGAATATTACATATAACAATGGGTAGAAAATAGTGATGGTACCTTACAAAGATGCAATGATATAGATCTTGCAAAGACAAAAATACATGTGAATAGATGTGTAAACAGTCTTATATAGAGTATTGCAAGATAGTCTGAAGACAAGAAGACACAATAATATGATGCAGGAGAAGAGATACTATGAAAGACATGCTATATGTTGAGGAAGTGCAAGAAGACTATAAAAAACATGAAAACTTGTTCAATACAAAGTGTCCATGGACTTGATGAATGCCACAAAATCCCTGCAAAGGAAAATGACATGAAGATATAGGGGTCAACAACAACAAGATAGGATAGTGAGTAGTCAACCTACACTGTATGAAGAAAACAGTGTGTGAAATGGCACACAAAATAGTGATGGGATACAAAATGTGCAAGAAAGGATAGTGCATAATAGTGCCCCAACAAGGACATGCATGCAAAGGTAAGAAATAGTGATAACAAGACCCTAAAGTCTATATCATCTCAGGAGGATCTTAAATAGTGGAGAAGCACAAGATTGTTATAGCATATCAAAGAGGTTCTACCCATCATATGAAACTCAATAAGAGTTGTCAAGAGACTAGGACTTGGCAAAGTGGGTAGAGAAATAAGGTTTTGAAAAACCTGTCAGAGAGAATGTCAAGAGATCAAAGCCTATTTGTTTGAAGAATTGATTCAAACTTTTACCATGCTCTTAAAACCTTGTATTCATCCATTGGAGGGTAATGAATCCAATGAAGAAGAGTATGTAAACTATGAAAGAATCAAAACCCCATACAAGGTCTTTACACAATTATGGAAGATCTGCAAAGTTATATAAAGGTCTACAATTATAAGAAGAACTCGACATGCCTTAAATAACCCTTCCAATGGTTAAGAACTCTGTTAGGAGTGTGGGATGTTGTGCAAATGTTTGAAGGGTCTGTGTAATGTGAGTAAGCTTTGTGATAGCATGAGAAGACTCTATGCATCATATTTAGGTCTGCACTCACCATTGAGGGGTCTTTGTAGTGTATAAAGACTCTAATGTTACCAAAGAGCATGCAACATGACATAGTGAAGATCATGATAGATATTTACAATTGATGAGAGAGTCTATATACAATAGAATAGACTTGACAGAGGCTTGCTCTATCAAGCCCAAGGGCGACCTACTCTATGCACTAGGACAAGTGAAGATCATGAAGCCCATTCTTAGATAGGGGTCTTTGGGTAGCAAAACATATGTTCTTGGGACTATCGTTGTTTACCTTGAAGACTATCAAATGTCATGAGGGCTCATCATGACAAAGGTTTATGATGCATGAAGAGATCTATAACAACAATGACAACTTATGCTTAGTCATGGAGACCATAGTGGTCCTTAACCTTAAAGACTTGTCAAGATTGTTGTAGATAGGGATAAACAGTAGCATTGGGAAAGTTGATGAGAGTTGGATAGTGAATTTGAAGGCTTAGGTATAGGGCAATGCAAGTGCAAAAGATGAATTTACATGTTCCAGGAGGCTATCACAATGGGTATGAACACAGAGACCTCCATCACAGCCTAGAGTGGTTGATCTCACCATGCAAGATAGTATCCAAGGAAGAGAGATCTAGGAACCTCCAAATGCTATGCCAATCACCCAGTGTGAAGATTCAAGGAGACTATCCTAACTTTTTTGACAGAGGTATGTAACCTTGCAAACTGAGATGGGTAATGAGAAGATGATGCCAAGGGGTAGATTTGAAAAGATGAATTTTCCAATCACATGAAGAGGCTACAATCTTAGTTTTATAACATCTACAAGTAGTTTAAAGCCTGAAGAAGACTCTACAGAGGTATTTATGATGGAAAAGAGTGTTTTCAAGGCATTATAGGGCAGCTTGGAGTAGTTTGGAGCCCAAAACGGGAAGATTTATTGCCTTACACACCCCTAAGGAGTCATGATTCATCCAAACAATAGAAACATGTCTTATTCATTAGTAAGGTGGAAATGAAGCATTCATAAGGAGGTTGGGGTAGTTTGAGAAGTTTTATGAGCAGCTGGGTGACTAGGACAGTAGGTGGAGCAAATCTAGGAGTAGTTTCAACACTTACCAAGCATCTAGGAGCTTCTTGGGTAGCTGAAGCAAGTTTATAGGAGCTTGAAGAATTCAAAGACCCAGTCTCAAGGAAGGAATCCAAACTAGGAGTCTTCTTGGGCATCCAAAGTATGTTGATTCATTTTTGAGCATTTACTTTTTGTCAAAAACATCTCTTATATGTTCTCATATGCTAAGGATGGGATATAGGGACCCTAGGATAAAGTTTTAAGGGATTTCTTTCAATTTTTGTTGGTTCTAGAGGCATAAAAGGCATTGTAACTCAGATTCTATTAGTCTTAATACCGAAAAACCTATTTTGTACTACATTTTGGAGCAACACAAATTTAGTTCAACCTTATTGTTGATGTAAGAACACCTATTTTTCTCAATAAAATATTTATTTTGCCTTCATATGATGTTGTCCTACTGTGTGTTTAAGTAAATGATGGATGTATTTTTTTGAGTTTATGCCCAAAAAAACCTTTGAAATTTGTCTCATTTAAACACCTCCAAGTAGATAACATAAATCTTGTGTAGGTTGTGAGTTGTGAAATACTGAAACTAGTTGTTTGGTTGTGAAAATTTCCATTTTTTTTTTCTTCTAAATAGTGAAAACTAAGTGATCTCGCAAAAAATTGATGCATAGGGTATGGAAACTCAAGGTTGTGCAAGAACCAATGATTTTATTGAAGAGTTGTGTGTCAAAACAACAAACATAGGTCATTTATTTTATGGTACATCACCTCCATAGGTCTTTATCCTTCATTTCATGTCTCTCTCACTCTTTTCCTAGTAAAACAACAATAGTATAGTTAGTTTAGGTGATCACATCAAGGGAATCAACCCACTCTGAAGATTCACTTCCTATAAGGTAACCCATAGACCTTGAAGTGTTTCCTTGCTTGTTAACCAAAAGGAGAGCTATTCAAGTAACCTCTCGAGGGTACATTCAGGTTTGACAACAATTTCAACATTGAAGGTGGAGATGCCAACATTATTGAAAAATATGATTCTCTTGTGAGTGTTATGGAATCTAAGGGAGTGGACTCACATCATGAGATTTAGGAAGAAAATGTGTCTTTTAAGGAACATGATGTTTTTTGGTTTGACTCAGATCTAAAGATGGATTGTCATCCAAATAATTCTATGCCTAGGCACTTCGTGCCAAATATGGATATGTGTAAGTTTTATGGAAAGGATCCAACCAATTGGCTCTACCAAATGCATCATTTATTTGATCTTCATCATGTTCCATGTCAACAGAAGGTTTCAATGACTTCCTTATACTTGGAACTAGACGTATTCATTTGGTATCATTGGCTATATGAATAGAAGAAAAATAAGGGATGTGTTATCACATGGTCTTCCAAGAGGAACTCACCACACACTGTGGTGATAATCTTATGGATAACTACTTCAACCAAATTAACAAATTAAAGCAAACAGGTATGGTCAAAGACTATACTCAACAATTCCAAACATTGTCCTTAAGAGTGGAGAATGCTACAAAGGAAAATTTGAATCAATTATATCTAGGGTGTCTAAGAGACCACATTAAATATGATGTACACATGTTCAAACCAACTTCCATGTCCTAATCAATGTTTATGTCAAGACAAGTAGAGGAAAAAATTTGGCCAACAAAAGGCAAGGGTTTGTAAAGATAAGAGATAGAACCACTCCTACATAATCCTCCCTCGGCCTACCAGACCTACTCCATAACAAATTGAAGAGAAGAGAGCAAAAGTGTTATGCTTTAATTATGATAGCAAGTATAGTCGAGGACATAAGTGTGGAGAAAAAAATTGTTTTTTATTGAGGTTACCAATGATGAAGACTAGGTAGGGGAGGTTGATAGGGAGATAGTGGAATAAATCAAAAAAACACAAACAACTATTTCTTGCCATGCACTTTTAAGCATTAGCACTACACAAAACCTCAAGGTAGTGGGTTTTTGAAAAAATAGAAGGTGGCAATATTAATTGACTCAGGTAGTACTCATAACTTCGTCAATATTAAATTAGCTATATGCTTAAACTATTTTGTTTTACATTAGGAACAATTGAGATGAATTTTTAAGAGCTTTTCATGTGTTTCTAGTCAGAGGGTAGAAAATTTGAACTCCATTGGCCACATGAAAAATCACCACAATTGGTGAGTTCTCATGAGATGCAAAAGCTTCTAAGAAAGGGTATAGATGGGTTTGTGGCTCAATTATTTTCAATTGAGGCACAGACAACAAAGGGGTCTACACCACAAAACTTATAGGCTATTATGGATAAACATTCAATAGTCTTTGGATATATGTCAAAAGTACTTGCTCCTAAAAGGGATCATGATCATGATATTCAACTAGTGTTAGGGTTCCAACCACGTAACATTAGGCCTTCTAGGTACCCATGTGTCTAGAAGAGTGAAATTAAGAATATGGTACAAGAGATATTAGAATCAGGGATTATCTGTAATAGTTAGAGTGCTTATTCCTCTCTAGTGGTGATGGTACATAAAAAGGATGACACTTTGCACATGTGTCTAGACAATAGAGAACTCAACAAGTACACCATCAAAGATAAGTTCCCTATTCTAGCCATTGATGATTTATTAGATGAACTAAATGGAGCTATATTTTTTATAAAACTCGATCTTAGATTAAGTTATCACCAAATTAGACTTAAGCAAGAAGATATTCTGAAGACATCATTTAGGACTCATGAGGGTCATTGTGAGTTTCTAGTGATGTCATTTAGTCTTATTAATGGTCCTTCTACATTTAAAAGTTTGATGAACTCCATCTTTAATCCATTTTAAGGAAGTTTGTATTAGTTTTCTTTGATGATATATTTATTTATAGAAAGACATGGGAAGACCATTTTCACCATGTTGATTGGGCATTACAAATTATCCAACAACATCAATTTTATGCTTAACCTTTTAAGTGAATATTGGACTCAAATAAGTGGAGTACTTGGGTCACATTATGTCTCATGTCTCCTAGTAAAAGTTGATCCAAACAAAATCAAGGCTATGATAGAATTATCAATCCCTAAAACCATTAAGAGCTTGAGGGGTTTCCTTGGACTCACAAGATACTATAGAACATTTGTAAAGAACTATAGTTGCATAGAAACACCCCTCACAATGCTTTTGAAAAAGGACACTTACAAAGGAATGAGGTATCTAATACAACACTTGAGAGACTGAAGGAGGCTATGTGTACCACTCCAGTTCTAGCCACTCTAAATTTCACCAAAAAGTTATTGTGGAGTGTGATTGTTCAAGAAATGGTATAGGAGCAATTATCATGCAGGAAGGTAGGCCCATTGCTTTATAAATTCATTACTTAGCTAAAGGGTAAGAATTAACTGAAACTTATATATGAGAAGGAAATACTAGCTATTATTCATGTAGCCAAATAATGGAGGCCATATCTAATGGGTATACACTTCAAAGTAAAGACAAATCACAATAGCCTAAAATGTTTTTTGGAGTAACAATATCCTTTGAAGAGCAACAAAAATGGGTCAATAAGATGTCGGGCTATGAATTTGAGATAATCTATGAGAAAGTGAAGGAGGATGTAGTAGTTGATGCACTATCTAGAAAGGATGATAAGGATGAGGCATTATTATGTGTCATTTCAATATTATAAGTAGATTGGGTTAAACACACTTGATTTTAGAGTGATAGAATGGTGTTGCTACAAGGAATCTCACTCAATAATTGTAAAATGATCTGAGCAATTTAGATAAGTTTTGTTGGAAGGGAGACTCCTTGTGGTATAAAGAGGTATTGTACCTATGAAAGAACTACACCCTCGACTACAAGATTCTATAGGAGCTCCATGATTCTCTAGTTGTGGTCACTCTAGATTTTTGAAGATATATCGATGAATCAAATAGGATTTATTTTAGGAAGGGCTTAAAGGCGATGTTAATTTTTTTGTAGAATGTTTGGTATGTCAAAGAAATAAAGGTAGGACAATTAAGATGTCTATTCTTTTGTAACTTTTGGTTATTCCTAGCTAGCAAAGAGAAGAAGTCTCCATGGATTTCATCACAGGCCTTCCAAGGTTTGAAGGTAAGAGTGTCATCATGGCATTAATAGATTGACTTAATAGATATGCCCATTTTTATGGACTATCCCGTCTTTTTATAGCAAGTTCAATGGCAAAAGCATTTATGGAGAATATACAAAAGTTACATGGTAGCCTAATGGTTATCTTTAGAGATCATGATCCTATATTTACTAGTAACTTTTGGATAGATTTATTCTTTTATTTGGATACTCAATTGGCTTGCAACTCTTCATAGCATCCCCAATCATATGGGAAAACTGAGGTCATCAAAAAATACTTGGAGGGGTATCTACATTGTTTTCCTTCAGATAAGTAGTCTCAATGGGTGGCTTGGCTACCATTAGTAGAATGGTGGTATAACACTTCCTTCCATACTACTTCAAAAATTTCCCCCTTTATGACATTATATGGATATCATCCATCACATCACCATTGGAGGTTACACCAAGAGTTCAAGTTGTGGAAGTTCACATGAATCATCAACAACAACTTTTGGGTCTCAAGGATAATTTACCATGGCACAAAATCAAATGAAATAAAAGGTTGAACAACACTGTAGTGAAAGGAGTTTTGAAGTGGGTGATTGGGTTTTATTGAGATTTCAACCATATAAGCAAAAGTCCCTAAAGCAACAAAAGAAGAATAACAAGTTCTCATTGAAACATTATGGTCCATATCAGATTCTGAAGATTGGCACTATAGCTTACAAGATCTACCTGAGCCATCAATAAAGATACATCCAGATTTTCATGTCCCATGTTTAAATAAGGTGATTGGTCAATAGATCCCTACACACATGAAGAGGGAAGAATCATCTTGGATCTAGAGTTAGTTCTCTAAACACACATGAAGATGTTGAGGACTAAGACGATCGCAAAGTACCTCATTCAATGAAATAATTTTTCCAACAAAGATGTCAAATGGGAAGATGAATATTTTGTGTAGAAGCATCCATAGTTGATTAGTGTCAAGAATAATGCTTGTTGAACAGGGGCATGCTATGTCCTTAATGCTAGATAGTGTGCATAGGGATATGAGTAGTAGGCTTGTGGCTACCATAACTTTTAATCAAGTTACATGATCATAAATATGGTCTTATATAGGTAGTTAAGTCAACTTGGGTGGCATCCATGGCATAAGTATGGTATATATAGGAGGTAGTGGTTATTTTAATATCATAATTGTGTTCTTATTGGAGACTTTTGGAGGTTTTCCCTCTTGAAGTTGCTTATTATTCTCAAGTATTATAAAGTATTTACAATATATTTCCTATCATATTCTTCTCTTGTGTAAGTTATTTCATTACATATTTTCAAAGAAACACATTTGTGTTTATAAGCTAGATGCTAAATATGATGATTAAATAAGAATTCCTCTGTACATATACTATTTTGGCAAGCTAGATCAATAAGTATACCACCAAATGATTTACCACATACATGACCACAAATATACAGTGGCCCATAATAATTAATGAGGATTCTCATCATGGGACAAAGTAAGCAATGACATAGTAGAGTAAGAATCAATTCAAGTATTATGCATACACACAAAATGATCTTTAAATTCATGTAAAATAACATCCTCATAACTATCATGTTCATGTATCTCAGTTCTCAAATAAATCTACATTATTAGCTTTATTGTGATTAGGAAAAGGATTTGTACAAATCTTTAAATTCTAATTAGGATGAGCTACTAAATGATTGCCCCCATCATTAACACCTTCCACATGAATCATATTGTTATCCATTATATCATAAATACCTTGTTTTTTAATGCCATGCAATGTTGTGTATCACACCCATTAACTATATTGTTTGGAAAATACCTAGTATGCACCTCCAATACTATAAAATTTACTAAACAAAAGCTTGATACAAATGCAAACAAGCTATGCGTATAAAGTAGAAACATGATAGATTCATTTCCCACATTAACTTTAAGAGGAAAAAATGTAGCTCTTAGATCTATGAAAATTTTAGTAGTATAAAATCATGTAGATTAGCACTTCAGAAACAAGAATGAGAGAAGAAAAGAAGAATCATAGAAAAAAAAAAGACACTTTGATTGTTGAATGCACAAGACAACTGAGAGGGGGGGTGAATCAGTTGTAGCTTAAAATTTCAAAACCCTCATACACATTTAGATTTGCATAGATTCAATTAACCCTTTAAACTATTACGATGATTAAGCATGAAAAGAAAATAACAAAAACTGAATCAAATCAACATCAAACACAAGAGAACACCAGAATTACATGGAAAACCCAAGAAGGGAAAAACCATGGTGAAGATTAGCTCACAATATAAAGTAGTAACAACACTGAATTACAAAAGGCTCACTGCCAAAGGGCTCACTGCCTAGAAGAAAGGGTCACTACCAAAAGAGAAAGAGAAGGAAGAAGTGGCTCACTGCCAAGATTTGAACTATTATAATTGCATCTGACCTATGCATGGAGTACAGTTCCAATGAAGCTCAAAATACAGAACCAATATTCACCACAATACCAACATCACATTCGCCAATATTCACCACAATGAAGCTCAAAATACAGTTCCACACTTTCACAATCACCAAAGCAAATCTACAATTAGTGTAAACACCCAAGGTCGGCCAAACATGTGTTAACACAATGTTCTTTTAAGTACATGCTTCCTCAAACCCAAAAATGACTTGTAGACCACATGCAAGGCTTCACCACAATCTAGAGTATTCCATGAACATCTTGAAACATCCTGAAATCCAATAAATTCCTCTGAAACAACTTTCACCTGCCACACAACCTTATCTTGTTTATCTAATATGCTCAACTATCTCTAGCATACACTATATCTCTAGAAAATGACTTCTGGAGCATCAAACCATGAACAATTTCAATAGAAGAAAGATATAAACCTTATAAGTACAATTCTAGAACCGCAAGATCTAAAACTTCTTTGCAGAGAAATGCGGAGCAAAGACATTTCTCCCAAACACTTCTACACAACTCAAAAACATAGTCCACACATTGGTGAACACAATTTTCTTTGCACAACAAACTGGAGCACCAAATTTGGAATATAACAACTCTTAACACTTCCGAACAACATATCCAAACTACAAGGACAAATCTTCAACATAGAGGAAATGCAGAGCAAAAGAATAACACTACTCTGCAAGCCAAAATGCAACTTCAACACATTGTTTCCTTTATTAATCAAATTTTCTCAAAAGGACTTGGAAGCTAACTAGCAGAAACATATTCCTAACAAATTCAGGATCTCTTCAAGGCAACCACATCATCTTTAGTAAAGCAACTCAACCAAGTAGCTCACACCATTGCAACAACCTCATCTCAGAAACAGTATCCACTCAACACTAACTACTCATATACTTGCACCATAAGCAACTCACACAAATGACACAGTTGACACCAATGACAACACAAGCTTGTTAACATCAATGAAAATACTGATTACACATACTTGCAACAATCTCCCCCTTTATCATTGATGACAACACATAATGTGAAAAACCATCAAGAAATAACTCTGCACCAAACTTCTTTTCTTTCTTACTCTCCCGCTTTCTTTCTTTCTTTTACAACTCATACTCTCTTCTCTAACCACTGACTCTTTTCTTTTTCACGTTTCTCTCTCTCCCCCTTTGACATCAATGGCAAAGGGATACACATCTCACTTTCAATCTTACTTTTAGACAATTGATCGAACTTGTACCTGCTTACTGCTACTCTGCAACATCATTTATTTTACTACTATGCATGCTCCCCCTTAGAAGCAACCAACATTAGAACTTACTCCTCCTGACTGCAACAACCATCACAACCACTACCTAAGAGGTAGCCTCCAACATCAGTCCATAATAAGAAATGAAACTTGAACTCCACTAGACTGATGCATCTCCTTATGCATCCAGTTCAAAGGAGGGGCAATAACCCCTAACTTCTCCCAGAGATACTCAAATGTATCCTTAGGAAGAGCCTTGGTGAATATGTCAACAACTTGATCCTTTGTAGGCACATACTCAAGCTTCACTTCATTCTCTGCAACCATCTATCTCAGAAAGTGATACTAGATTGAGATATGTTTTGTCCTTGAGTGCATCACTAGATTCTTTGAAATGTTAGTAGCACCGGTATTATCACAGAAGATAGGAATTGACTCATCATATACAACGCTGATATTCTTAAAAGTTTGCTTCATCCACAACACTTGTGTGCAACAAGATGTCGCAGCAATGTACTTTTCCTCTGTAGTAGATAAAGATATTGAATCTTGCTTCTTACTTAGCCATGACACCACTCTGTCTCCAAGAAAGAATGCACCGCCAATTGTACTTTTCCTATCACCAACACATCTAGCCCAATCTACATCTGTGTAAGCACTTAGAGTAAAGTCATTATCCTTTAGATACCACAAACCATGATTCAGAGTGCCCTTTAAATATCTAAATATCCTCTTGATTGTTGCAACATGTGACTCTCTAGGATCTTCTTGAAATCTAGCCACAAGACAAACTGCATGCATAATATCTGGTCTAGTAGTAGTTAAGTATAACAATCCTCCAATCATTGACCTATATCTGCTCTTATCAGCCTTAGGTGATTCATTATTCTTGCTCAACTTGCAACCATTTGTCATAGGGGACATATTGGTTTAGAATCTTCCATTCCAAACCTCTTTAACATTTCCTTGACATACTTTGATTGTGAAATAAAAATACCTTTATCTATCTGATTGATTTGTAGCCCAAGGAAGAAGTTCATTTCTCCACACATTGACATCTCAAATTCTTTTTGCATCTCATCTACAAAGCTCTTACACATACCCTCATTTCCTCCAAAGATTATATCATCCACATATACTTCAACAATCAAAATTTGATCTTCTCTTGCTTTGATGTACAAATTGCTATCTGTGGAGCCTTTATTGAATCCTTATTGTAATAGATACATGTCTAACCTTGCATACCAAGCTCTGGGGGCTTGCTTCAATCCATATAGTGCCTTCTTCAATCTGCAGTATGTCAGGTTCATTTGATAACTAAAATCCATCCAGTTGTTCTATGTATACTTATTCCAACTCACCATTCAAGAAAGCAGACTTCACATCCATTTGATATACTTTGAAATCCTTATGTGCTGCAAAAGCCAAAAACATCTTGATGGCCTCCATTCTTGCCACCAAAGAAAAATTTTCTTCATAGTCTATTCCTTCTACTTGTGGGTAACCTTTACACATAAGCCTTTCCTTGTTTCTTACCACTTCTCTATTCTTATTTAGTTTGTTTCAGAATACCCACTTAGTTCCAATCACATTCTTGTTTGTTGGTCTTGGGACAAGTTCCCAAGTCTAATTCTTTTCAGTCTGCATTAGTTATTCTTCCATAGCCTTGATCCAATACTCATCCTTTCATGCTTCAATCACTTTTTTAGGTTCAACTATAGAGAGAAAACATAGATTTACATGTTCTTCAATAGCTTTCCTTCTTGTCTACACACCTTTGTTCTTGTCACCAATAATTTGATCTTCAAAATGATGCTTCTACACATACTTGGGAGTTTTAGGAGTCTTTTCCGGAGCTTCAAGAGTCTTTTTTGGAGCTTCTTCTTCTTCAATCTGTACTTCCTTTTCATCAACATTTTTTGCTTCTCTACAAGATGACTCATCTATTTCATATCCACCAAATTTTGAATTCCTTTGTAGATCTTCATCAACTTTGACATTTGTACTCTCAAAAATCCTTCTCAACCTCTTGTTGTAGCACCAGTAAGCTTTGCTTTTAGTAGAATACCCAAGGAAGATACCTTCATCAAACCTTGAATCAAACTTTCCTATATTTTCTTCATCCCTTCTGATATAACATATGCTTCCAAACACTCTAAAGTACTTGGTAGTCAGAGTCCTTTCATACCATAACTCATAAGGTGTCTTTGTACTATTTGCTCTTTCCTGCACTCTATTCAGTATGTAAACAACAATATGAATTACTTCTCTCCAGTAGACCTCCAGTAGGTTTGCTTCTTTAATCATTGTCCTTGCAGCTTCTTAAATAGTCCTATTTTTTCTTTCAATCACTCCATTCTGCTAAGGAGACCTAGGGGCAGATAAGTACCTCTTTATTCCATGATTCTCACAGAACATGTTAAACTCATTGGAGGTGAACTCTCCACCTCTGCCAAACCTCAAACATTCAATTGTCATATCCATTTCATTCTCAACCATGGATTTGAATGCTTTGAACTTATCTAGGGCTTCATATTTTTCATTAAGAAAAGTAACCCATGTCATCCTAGAATAATAATCAATCAAGAGCGTGAAATACCTGTCACCTTGAAAACTCCTTACCGTGGTAGGACCACAAAGATCTATATGCATCAATTCCAACAGTCTGGTAGAAGACTAATCCTTGACTTTGAAACTTCTTCTTGCTTGCTTTCCAATATGACATTCCTTGCAGACAACATTGATGGGATTTGTAATCTTTGGCAGATCTCTCATGGCTTGAGCTGAACTTATCCTTACCAGGCTATCAAAATTGATGTGACACAATCTTCTATGTCATAGCCAGCTTTCATTGATTTGAGTCATGAAGCAATAGCCATCACCACCTTTGATATGATATACATTTCCATCTGTCCTCTTTCCAGGAGCTATCACAGTTCCAGATTCTTTTCTGATCTCACAACCACCATCCTAAAACACAAGATTGTATCCTTGGCTACACATTTGTCCAACACTCAAGAGGTTATGCTTTAAACCCTTTAACATAAAGAACATCATCAGTATTATGCTTGCCATCAAAACTAATTGAGCCTCTTCCACATATCTGAGAAGCTCTATCATCACCAAATATAACTAATCCTCCATCATATTTTTCAAGTTTAACAAACTTACTTTTATCACCGGTCGTATGATTTGAGCATCCACTGTCAAGGACCCAAATGTTATTTTCCTATGTAGTATGAAACATAGATATCAAAGTGCTTTCAACATTAAGACCTACTTCTGAAGTTTTTTCCTTCACACATTTCCCAGCATTAGTAGAAATAGTATCATCTCTCAAAGCTATGAATAGACATTCATTATCCTCATCATTCTCAAAATCAGATTCATCATCAGATATACCTGCATCCTCTCTAACATAGTAGCTTTTCTTAGGCACTCTACTTTTTTTCTCCTTATTCTTAATCCTCAAAATTCTTTCTAGACATCTTAAAGCATAATGACCTATCTTGCCACAACTAAAACACTTGAAAGGCAACTTACCACTGTACTTACCAGTACCCAATTTCATTCTTCTTGCAAAATTAGCTTCCAAATCATCTATATCCTCCTGATCTGATTCCACAATCTTCTTAGATTTGCCAGCCGTGAAAGTTGTCTCAGCCTTTGCACTACTTGTACTGAATTCTCTTATTTCAAAAGTAGTTAAGGTGCCAAGCAACTGATCTTTGGTAAACTAATTCATATTTTGTAATTATTCTATAGTAGAAACCTTGTGACTGTAAGTTTTAGGAAGAGTTCTGAGTACCTTCAATATCACTTCTTTTTCGTCCATTTTTCCACCAAGACCTTTGATGCCATTGACAACTTCATCCACCCTCTGTAAGTAGCTTGTAATGCTTTCATCTTCAGACATTTGCATGGTCTCAAACATGAGCTTTAAATTCTACATTTTAGCTTGCTTGACCTTATCATTTCTTTCATGAATACTTTCTAACTTTTTCCATATTGAATTAGCAGATTTCAGGTCCATGACTTTCACCAATTCAGAATTAGAAAGACCACTTAAAAGAGCATACCTTGCTTTACCATTAATTTCATAGGCCCTAACCTCTTCTGTAGTACTCAGACCATTTTTTAGGCATTGTATATTGAGTCATTATGGACTTCTGGATGTCGTATCCAAGAGAAATTAGATAACCTTCCATCCTTATTTTCTAGAAATCATAGTATGATCCATCAAATAGGGGAACATCCTTCTTGTGTGCCATCTCAGATCTACCTCAAGCAGTTAAGCTCTCTTCCAATGAACCTCACTCTGATACCAATTGTTGAATGCACAAGACAACTGAGAGGGGGGGTGAATTAGTTGTAGCTTAAAATTTCAAAACCCTCACACACATTTAGATTCACATAGATTCAATTAACCCTTTAAAATTTTATGATGATTAAGCATGAAAAGCAAATAACAGAAACTGAATCAAATCAACATCAAACATAAGAGAACATCAGATTTACATGGAAAACCCAAGAAGGGAAAACCACAGTGAGGATTAGCTCACAATATAGTAACAACATCAAATTACAAAAGGCTCACTGCCAAAGGGCTTACTGCTCAAAGAGAAAGAGAAGGAAGAAGTGGCTCACTGCCAAGATTTGAACTGTTATAATTGCAGCTAACATATGCATGGAGTACAATTCCAATGAAGCTCAAAATATAGAACCAATATTCACCACAATACCAACATCACATTCGTAGTATTACAAAAAGATAGTAGACACCTTCTACTCATTGTGTGAGGTAATCTAACACATGAAGGCTTGTACTACTCCACATACTCAACCACATTGTTACTCACATCACATCCATCACACGCATATGATCACGATCCATTGACACTTATTTATACTATCATCAACCTTGAGAACATTCTCCAAGGTCAAAAAATCCCAAAAAATTCAAATTAGGTCTGGACCTAAGCATCCCCACGGTGGAAAGGAATGAAGGCAAACCATAACACATCTTAGCTTGGACCTAAATCCATCCAAGCACGCTACTCCACACTTTCACAATCACCAAAGTAACTCCACAATTAGTGTAAACACCCAATGTCGGCCAAACCTGTGTTAACACAATGTTCCTTTAAATACACTCTTCCTCAAACCCATAAATGACTTACACAACACATACAAGGCTTCACCACAATCTAGAGTATTCCACGAACATCTTGAAACATCCTAAAATCCAACAAATTCCTTTGCAACAACTTTCACCTGCCACACAACCTTATCTTATTTATCCAGTATGCTCAACTATCTCTGTCATACACTGTATCTCTAGAAAATGACTTCCGAAGCATCAAACCATGAACAATTTCAATAGAAGAAAGATATAAACCTTATAAACACAATTTTAGAACTGCAAGATCTAAAACTTCTTTGCAGAGAAATTCGGAGCAAAGACATTTCTCCTAGACACCTCTGCACAACTCAGAAACATAGTCCACACACTGGTGAACACAATTTTCTCTGCACAATGAAAAGGAGCACCAAATTTGGAATATAACAACTCTTAACACCTTTGAACAACATATCCAAACTGCAAGGATAGATCTTCAAAATGCAGAGCAAAAGAATAACACTACTCTGTAAGCCCAAATGCTACTTCAACACATTGTTTCCTTTGTTAATAAATTTTATTAAAAGCACTTGGAAGCTAACCATCAAAAACATATTCCTAACAACTTTAGCATCTCTTCAAGGTAACCACATCATCTTTAGTAAAGCAACTCGACCAAGTAGCTCACACCATTGCAACAACCTCATCTCAAAGATAGTATCCACTCAACACTAACTACTCATATTCTTGCACCATAAGAAACTCACACAAATGGTACAGTTGACACCAATGACAACACAAGCTTGTTGACATCAATGACAACACCGATTACACATACTTGCAACATTGATATACACGGGGAAAACCTTTTTAGGTAAAAAACCCACCCTCCAAAGCATCAAACCAATGTATTAGTTAGCAACAAAAGTAGTTAAAGTACATGTGTACGCTTATAGCAATAACATGGAGATCAAAATCCTACTCCTCTAGAGGAAATTTGACAACATAAAGCTATAATGAAAATTCCTCGATGCCTCCATCTCAAGCCCTCAATATGTAGACTCAAGGAGGCCCAAAAAACCACCAAAAGGCATTACCATGGGCCCAAACAAGGTCCCAAAATACCATGGCAAGGATTCTCATAACCCACACTCATTATGGACTCATTATTTGTCACTTACCTCCTTTAGAAAGATGCTCTATGATGCATCATAAGTGGGTCAAGATTCCTAGTGCACTATGTAACTTGCTATAATCATGCTCTTACATGCATCATAGAATCTGTAATAAATAACCCCACATCTTACAATGCCATGATATGCTCTTACATCTTCTTACACACATTTCAAGATAGATAACATGTGTTAAAAAGTGCCATCTCAAAGTGGGACACCCCATTTCCCTAATGAGCAAAAAATAATTTATAAATACAAATAAATAAATATTTCGAACACTAGGACTTGCAAGGTGTATGACACACCTAATCCAAACAATATCTCACTTCTTGTATACCTTGCAAGAGAAAACATAAGCTCCAAAAAATCCATGAACTATCCACAAGGGTATAACCATGTCATACCAACTAACTCCTCTATGCTCATGAGCTTCACATAAGCATCTATAACATTTTCCAACTGACTACCATCATGATCTAAACTATCTCATCCCCCATCATGCCCATGCATGAAAGATAAGAAATTTAGGCCAATATAACACACTAGATTTCACATAGACATACCACTATATATAGCCTCAATCCGTTACTAGAACATAAACTTAGAGGTCCAATCTCCTACAAAACAAGATAGAGTATGCAACATATACTCAACTATAGTTGAAACAACAACCATAAACAATTGTTTAAATCCAACTAACCCCAACCACTAATAGACCTTCTACTCATGAAATATCCAACCCACACTACATATCCCATCCTTGTATAATCCACCATCCTACTCAAGCTTGTCACCTTGCAAGGTAGCAGACACACCAATGTGCAAAAAGCTTGAAGATGCTTGATACTGTAGTTCAACAAAACTTACCCCCTAGGACTCCAACTACATGAACAATGTCTAGTCTAGTGAGTACCAAAGCAACACAAAAGTCCACCAATCAACACTCACATAAAGGGTGTGGCTCGTGTCAAAATCAAACATCAAAGAACACACACAATAATATGCAAATTGCAACCATCCTACTACAAAATAGAGCATATTTTGTCAAATAGTTTTCTATTCACTCTCCCACCTCTAATCTCCTCAACTCTCCCAAGTTTACATCATAAAAGATATATATTAAATATCCCACATAATATTGCTAAAGAATAATGAAGTACAACAACAATAAATGACCACAAACCCAGTGATCACAATAGCTCCACACAAACCTTAACTCCAATGTCACATGAATACAAACTTTTAGGAAGAAAAATAAGACCATAGAGGGAAAAATTACAAACCATATCATATACCATGTCCTTCCACCAACACTAAAAAGTTCTCAAGTTGTGACAAGTAAGATCATCACTTCCAAAAAAACCACAAATAGAAAATCCTTACATAATCCACTATAGTTAAAACTATAGAGGAAAACTAATGTGTTGTAGACTTAAACAAAATCCAGGGTTAAACCTAACTAAATAGTCCACTCTATCATTGCATTCCTACATTGAATTATCGACCAAGGAGCGTAAGCTTATGATGATGCTCGCACTATATATGCCTTCAAGACTCATTTCTATCCTAAACTAACTCATACAGACTTATTCTAATCAACTTAATTGACTAAAGTTCACATAAATGAAAGAACATCAAAAATAGTTAAAAACCTAGTTTCTATGAGTACCCTCAACATAAGCTGAAGATAACTATATTCAACAGAGAATTACAGAAGTAACTTGAAATACATAGAATGATAAAAGAATTGACACTAACCTCTGGAGGACTTCAATTATGTATTCTATTCATGAATCACAACTATTAGAAATAGCAATCACGATTTCTTACTTATTTCACAATGCAACGTATAAGATAACATGAAACAGTTTAACTGCATGAATAAATAAGTGAATGTATGAAGTGAGAGTTAGTACCTTGAGTGGCCAGCTCAGGGAACTATCTCACTTCTTCTGGAAACTAAATCTACTTCAGATCTTCACACATTTCCCATGACACACAGTTGAATTCAATTCATATCAAAGACAGAATCTTCTTCAGATTTTAATCAAAATCAAAACATGTCTAGAATAACTGATAACTATAAAAATAGAGTAACAGCTATATAGATAGAAAGTAAAATAACAACTAACTAATGAACGAACTCATCCCCTAACTTATACAAAAGTGGGAGAGTTTTATGTGATCTTCCAACTAACTGTGATCATCAATTCATCCCTAGATATCAGGATATAGTTTTGAGATCAACTTATTAATTATTTAGAACAAAGGAAGCAGAGTCATATTCAAATAGAAATCCCACACAATGGCTCATGAATGAAAACACATAAGCTGCAGTTAGACTTCTAGAACAAGTCTTCTTCTTCTCTTACATTTATTTTTCCATGATGACCACATTAATCTCCATCGATCTGCACTTCTGGCACTTGGACTGCACTTTAATTAATTCCCCTATTTTGCACTCTGTTGCAATTACTTCTTCCTAGATGCTATGTCTTTGCTGCACAAGGTTAATTATCCAACATATATACACCAAATAACCTTTCATATTAAACTTATGAAATCCTATCTATATTACATGCATATTGATAATTTAAATCATTCACTTGATAATATAACCACCATATTCCATTTATCAGCATAGGTTTAAAGTCTCTAAGTATTATACGTGAAACAACATATGATAAAGGTAATGTCTGTAAGGTTCTTGCAAGATCATGTGAAAAGGTCTTAAAAACATTATAAAAGGAAATCAATATTTCAACCCAACATTTCCCCCCAACTTAAACTTTTGCTTGTCCCTAAGCAAAACCAAGGAACTAAATATCTAGGCCAGAAGGTTATAATGCAAAGTGATTTTTCTAAGGTCCATGTTTTCTTTGACTCCTCCTTGTTTGAGACAAAATCCATTGTAACATGCAAGTCTCTCCATCCTGTTTAGCTCAGCACGCCTACACTTATCACCTCTCCCTCCTGTCCAGTGTGGCACTGGGTAGAGAAAGATAGGAGGCTGATAAGTAAGAGGCAACCATGCTACTCCCTTTTGCTCTGAGATATGGATGTACCTACGTAACCTCTCAAACATATTCATGAAGTTGTGGAAAGAGTGGGGTTCCTTCTTTTGCAATTCTAGAGTTAGGCTATCCCACCTGTTCTGCACATACCTTTGACAATTCTGAATGATGGACACTACTAATCTTTGTATCCTTCTGTGATCCCTGAGTCTTAAATCCATGATTACCTTACCTGGACCCTTATGAGAAAGTAATGTTAGCCATTGGGTCAGGATCACTTTAGGGTCTAAGGCTTCTTTCCTAATTGGTAGTGGCTCCTTCTTTTCTTGCTCCTCATACTGGTTCATCAGTTCTCTACTAAGTTGTTCATTTTTAAAGTATGACATTAGTGCTCTGATCTGTAGGTCTCCAACATAGATGTAGGGGTTCCATTTTGTGTCCTCATCCAACAGGTAATTATGCAGATAGTATTCACACAACTGGTCCTATTCTTCTAGACTGACCTCTTTGAAATATTTGCAAAAAATGTGCCTTGAATGCAAGTCAGGTTGATTATTAATAAATCTATTGAACTGAAAACTAAGGAATTTCTCTTTTAGAAACAATGCATAAACCCTTGGTGGAGGTCTGCATCCAATTATTTGCTTGGCTCTATCAATAACCTCTGCCAAACGATCCTCCAACCTTTTGATTATCAAATCCTTTTCTACAACTGATGCATTGAGACTATGTTTCTCTTTTTTCCAATTCTCTTTTTCTTGCTTAGTCTTATCAGTCAATTTCATTAGTTCAAAGCCCAAAGACAGGGTAGTGTGGTACTCTGGGGTCTTTGTCATAGGAGGTTGGAGAGTAAGTACTTCTTCTTCCTCCATTTTTGTTTTATTTTCAGCTAATTGTGCCAACAAATCTAAGTTAGAACCATGGCCATAAGTCTGGATCTTCTCCTCCAACTCCTGAATCCTTTTCTCTTTCTCTTTATCTTTCTCTTTATCTTTCTCTTCATACCCCCTTACCTGTTCCTCTAGCTATCTTATTCTATCCAAGGCTTCTTGAAGTTCCTTCCTAATATCTCTGTCCTCTAATAATTTGTTTTCTTTTTCAACATTTTCATCATTTCTTTCTCTAGGAACATCAAAAACTTCTTTAGCAGAATCATCAGGTACAAGTTTTCCCATCTTTCTTGCAGTAAACAATTCTTTTTACTCAGAATAAGAAGAAGAAATATACTTTATTTTCCTTGCAGGCATATTAACATTTCCATAGGCATCTGCAGAGACATCCTCAAGAGGGTTTTCTCCTCTATCTGAATCTAGATTCAGTGGAGTTGGATCATTGTCCTACTGGCCTATATTTTTGTCCTCTCCTCTCTGTTTCTCAACAACTTTTTCTTTGGCACCTTGCCTCCTTAACCTACCTGAGCGTCTAGGAGTGATTGTTTCATGCTTATCTACCTTTTTCCTCCTTTTATTGTCCCCTTTCTTCCTCTTTTCCCTTGTACTTTCTTCTTTTGTTGCACTCTTGTGCTTGCTCATTCCCTTCCTACTCTTCTTTTCCTTATCAGAGGTTGAAGGAGTGGTTCTTTTAGTTTTAGGGGCGGGGGTTCTTCAGCTGATATAGACCTAAACTTTGGAGGGTTCTCATGTTGTGGCTCTTCCTGCTTAGTTTCAAAAGGAGGCTTAGGCTCATATGGAATCTCATCTTTTGGTTCTGGTGCCTCTAAAAGTGTTGAAATGTCTACACATTGTTTAAAAGCTTCCCACCTAATCTGTGGGTACTAAATCCTTAAACTCCTCTTTATTAACAGAGCTATTAAACAATGGTGGGAAAGAGTGGTGTCTGCCTGTTGTCTTTGATATTCTGAAGACATCCTTTTCAACATACTATACAGATAATTTGGAACATTGACAAGTTTTTCATGTCATAAATGGTTGAGCAATTTAAGATGTGCAGTATATAACATATTGTATCTACCATCACAGGTAATATACTTGATAATATAAAAGGCACACTTCCCCTAAAAGAAGGGAAGATATAGTCGTTTGGTACCTTGTGTGGTAGAATCCAGGTATTCATCTCTTTCACAGAACTCCTCCCTAGCCACGGTTGCATCAGCTCTAGCTGGGTACTCAAACCCTGTTCGTGGCAACCTTGTGACCTGAGCAATAGCTAACTCAAAAGCATCTATAGTCAACCCCTTCACCATTGCTTCATCATACTATAAAGTAAATGCAAATTCTTTCACCATATCATCATCATACTCTGCCAAATTTAAGAAGTAATTTAACCAACCTACTCTCGTAAAGAGTGGGAGAACTATCACATCCTCTAGTATTTCCCTATGTGCCGAAGGTTCTCTTTTGATTAGGTCTCCTCCCATTACTGCTATGAATTGCAAACTCTACAGTGTCAATTTTCTGCACAATGTCAATTTATGTTGCTCAATTCTTGTTGTTTCAGCTCGCCACCCAAAAAGAACCAATCTTACAATCTGCCTCTTCTTTCCATTTCACTATAACTTCCTTAGGGTAGTAATTCACTTATTGGCAGAATAAGGTAAGTTCATGGCGCAGAATATTTATCTGGTTTTCTTGAAAGGCAAGGTTTTCAAGGGCAAACGATGTTCAAATGGCAAAATTTGAAAATAAACCCCTCCCCCCCACTTAATTGTGAAGTGACCGCACTTCATGTGGCAAGTATTATGGAATGAGGAGTAGTGATTAAAAGAAATGGTGGTAATATTCGTCGCATGCATGAAATAAACTATGACTAATCATGAATATAAAAAGAAATCTAGTTGTAATAATTGAAAGTTATTGAATGTACATATGAAGTGGAAATGAATAATTAACATACCTTGGACGTTGTGAACAACTCTGATGATTTGAGATGATATGCATGCGGCGAATGTGATATAATGTGATAGAAGGTGGCGGGTACAGCTGCAGAGATATAATGTGATAGCTCAAGATGATGGAGAAAAGTACCAACTCATAAATGTGAATTGATACATGGAGAAATAGAATGAAGCAGTTGAAAATGGATACGGGCATGTGGAATTGGCAGGAGAATTTATGTATTGTTCACCAAGTGATGGAAGAGAGCTGCATATAGATGTTGCTACGGGTGCCTCCAGCACAAGTCCCGACTGTCTAATTGTAAACACAATATATCAGGTCCCAACTGAGTCAGGTCCTAACTGAATGAGTAAAAAATAGGTCCCATTGGAAATAACTTGTTGTAACCATGGAAATTGTGTTGTGTGTGCATGTGATTTTTAAAACAAAGAAAATTATGTTTTAGCAATAGGGGTTGAGTATTGCAACTCAACCTTTGCATCATTGGACAGTGTTGGTGGATCAGTATCTAAAGGTGTATCATCTGGTATCACAGCATCATCATCAGGAGTGTTAGGAGGATCATACTGAGCAACTAAAGAAACAAGAAAGTCATCCTTCTAAAGTGACTTTTTATACAATTTTAGCTTGTTCCCATTGACCAGCGGTGAAAACTGAACTTCATCAATAGTCTACAATTGAACTGCACCATTAGGAAAGACTTGCTAGATCTCATATGGGCCTAACCAATGGAACTAAAGCTTGCCCTTGAAGTCCTTATACCTTGAATCATAAAGGAGTGCCCAGTCACCTGCAGTGAATTCCTTTATCTTGATGTACTTGTCATGCCATTTGGCTCTTTGTTTCTGTATGACCTCTATGTGATGGATAGCCTCCAATCAGATTTTATCCAAAGCATTCAAATGTTGTAGCCTTTCTTGTTGTGCTATGGTCAAATCCATTCCTAGGTCCATTGTTGTCCTTAGAGTTTTGTGTTCAAATTCAATAGGCAGGACTGTTGTCTTTCCATAGACCAACTCATAAGGTGTAAACCTTGTAGTTGTCTTCCAGGTTGTTCTGTATGCCCAAACAACTTCAGGAGCCTAGAAACCCAATCTCTTCTGTGAAGTTGCACTGTCTTTGTTAGGATGTTCTCAATTTCTCTATTAGTGACTTCCACCTGACCATTAGCCTGAGGATGGTATGGAGTTGATTTCTTATTCCTAATTTGATATTCTGCAACCAATTTGGTTATTAAATCAAATGTAAATTGTGGTCCTTGGTCAGTTACTATTTCTCTTAGCACTCCATACCTAGTGAAGATGTCTTCATACAAGAATTTTGCCACATTTCCATCTCATGCAAAATGTAATGCCTTAACTTCAACCCATTCTGTCAAGTAATCAGTACATACCAGGATATATTCTTTGTTGTTTGATGTAGGAGATATAGGACCCACAAAATCCAAACCCCACTTGTCAAAAGGAGCCAATGAGATTTGTGGCTACAAAGGCATCTCATCACTTCTAGTAGGCCTCCCCATTCTCTGGCATCTATCACAGCTCCTAGTGTACTTGACAGCATCTTTATGAAGTGTTAGCCAATAATATCTTGTTGTTAGTATCTTGAAGGTTGTCCTCTTAGCTGCAAAATGTCCCCCACAAGGCTCATCACGACAAGCCTTCATTATATCAAATACTTTGTCCTCCCTGATACACCTTCACATAATATTGTCTGGCCCAGTGTAAAATAGAAATCCAGAAATCCAAGAGTAAAAGAAACATTTATGAACTAGCTGCCTCTTCTCCCTTGGAGAGAAGTACCCTAGAATATGCCCTATAACCAAATAATTGGCTATATCTACATACCATGGATTGTGTATAGTGAGAGCAAATAGATGCTCATTAGGAAAAGAATCATCAACCACTCCAGTTGAAGACTGTGTAGGTAGTCTAGACAGAAAATCAACAACAACATTGGCCTTGCCTGGTTTGTCAACAATTGTAATATCAAACTCCTGCAACAACAATAACCACCATACAAGTCTACCACCCACTATGGGTTTATTCATCAAATATCTGATGGTTGCATGATCTGTATGGATGAAAACCTTGTAACCAGTTATGTAGTGCCTGAATTTATTAATTGCATACACAACTACCAACATCTCTTTCTCTGTCATAGTATAGTTTAACTCAGCTCCTTACAGATTCTTACTTACATAGTATATGGCATACTCCTTGTTTCCTTCTTGTTGACCCAGGACTGCCCTAATGGCAAAATTGGATGCATCTATATGGATGTGAAAAGACAGTGACCAATTTGAACCTTTGAGAACAAGGGCTTGTGTCAAGGATGTTTTTAGCTTTTCAAAAGAGATCTGACAATCTGATGTCCGTTCAAATTCACTGTTCTTCGTCAGTAGAGTAAACAAAGGGGCAGTAATCTTGCTAAAATCCTGAATTAACCTCCTGTAATATCTTGCATGGCCTAGGAAGCTCCTTACATCCTTCTATTTTGGGGTAATAGGCAAGGTAGATATGATCTCAATCTTCTTTGGGTCAACTTGGATGCCTGCACTTGAGATGAAATGTCCTAAGACTATTCCCTGTGTCATCATCAAAAAACACTTTTCATTACTCAAAGAGAGGTTGTGCTCTATACATCTCTTCAATACCTTCTCCAAGTTATGTAACGCTTCATCATATGTGTCACCATATGTGGTGAAGTCATCCATATAAATCTCCATACTGTCATGTGCAAAATCAAAGAATATACTATGGTCTGCTCTTTGAAATGTAGCTAGAGCATTGCACAAACCAAAGGGTAAGATAGAGTATGCATATGTCCCCCAAGGGCAAGTAAATGTTGTCTTATCCTGATTCTCTGGAGCAATCTTAATTTGGTTATAACCACTAAAACCATCAAGAACGGAAAAATATTTCTTTCTTGCTAAAGAGTTAAGAACTTGGTCAATAAAAGGCAATGGAAAGTGATCCTTCCTGGTAGCAGTATTCAATTCTCTGTAATCAACATAGACCCTCCATTTGCCACCTTTCTTTGGGACTATAACCAATGGTGAAGCCCATTCACTGTCTGAAATGGGGTATATAAATCCTACGTCCAAAAGCTTTTGAAGCTCAATTTTAACAATTTCTCTGAGGGCTGGATTCATGTGCCTCTGTTGTTTCCCAATTGGTCTATATCCATCATCTATGTATATCTTGTGCATGCACAAGGCAGGATCAATGCCTTTCATATCATTGTAATCTCAAGCAAATGTTGTTGAGTGTGTATGTAATATTTCATGTAGGGATTGTTGTTGTTCATCAGTCAATGTATTGTTAATGTTCAACATCTTACCTAGCTTGACTTCTACTTGTTTGGACAGTTCTTGAACAGAAGACAAATCAAGCCTGGGTAATATAGGTAAGCATTACTAAGGTAATAACAAATAGAAGATTTGGGAGACTTGTTCTGATGAACTGTTGGGTATTATGCTGCTCAAAGGGTCTTGTAAGCAAGATAGGCAGTCTTGTTGTGGGTGTCTCCCACAATTGTTTTGTATAACATGAGAAATTAATTCATCTTCATCTGGAATATTCAATAAAGGGTTGCATTCTATAGTCATCAAGGTTTGCAGGGAATAGATGTCCTCATCCTCTAGGCTAGGCCAAATGGTCTGCTCAAGTTCATTGTATGGCTAGGCTAGTGGCTATAAAACCAATTTCTTGGTCATTGTCCCATTAGATATGATCATGTTGCCAGACCTGCAACCTATAAATGCATCAGCAATGGCAAGCCATGGTCTACCTAGTATAAGAGGATATCGAGCAAGATAAACCTTAGGCTGCAAAACTATGAAATCAGCAGGGTATTCCCAAGAATCTAATGCAATGGCCAAATCTTCTATGACTCCTTCAGATTTGATTGTAGAACTATCAGCTAATTGCAAGACTGTTTGAGTAGGCATAAGGTTGTTCAATTGGAGTGTCTGCATTGTCTCCTTGGTCATGACATTAATTGCAGCTCCTAGATCTATCAAAGTATTCCTAATCAGAGTCCCATTGATCTTTACATCCACCACTGGGCTACCTGGATCTGTGTATTTGGGAATAGTTATATTACCCAACATGATGTCAACAAGATTACCTAAAACATGCACTATCTGAGGGTCTATTCTCTTCCTTCTTGGCTTCTTTATACAAAGATCCCTAATAGTTTTGGTGTAGATAGGAATATCCTTGATGGCTTGGATTAAGGGAATCTTGATGCTTATATCTTTTAGCTAGCTGAGAAGGACAGCATTAGTTTGGGTTGTTTGCTTTTGCATGGCAAGTGCTCAGGGAAAGGAGGAGACTTATGTTGTAAGGTAGTTTGGGCATCTTGGGTTGATTTAGGTTCCAAGGGTGACTTATCTAAGGCTTCTTCAGTGGGTTCTTCATCTTCAAGCTTTGTAATTTGGGGAGATGTACTCACTTCCACCCCATAGGTGGGATATTGCATTACCTCGTTAATATAAGCTTGCTGAACAGGCTTGTTGTTAGGGTTAGGTGTAGGTTGGGCAGGGATTTGGGTAGGTCTAGGAGGTGGATTTTGAGGAGGTGGCATTATGGCTGGTTGATGTGGTTGAGATGGAATCATAGGTTGCTGAAATTGTGCATTTTGCTGCCATTGTTGGCCCTTGTTCCACTGAGGCTACCATTCTTGCTGCTGAGTAGGCCACTGAGGGTTATAGTTGGGACCTTGGAAATTTTGTTGCAGCCATGAGTTAGGTTGTTTTTGGTTCCAACCAGCTTGTGAAGTAGGCCATTGGGGAGTAGGCCATTGGGGGTTATACCATGCATTTGGGTTACTAGGCCATTGTTGAGCATTCCAAGCAGAGAAGTTCTAATTTGCAGCAGGAAAGGGAGAATTAAAACTAAGTGGATCAGAGGGCATACCTTGCCTTTGCTACCAAGGTCTCCTCTAATCTATAAAGAACAGTTGCCCATCTTCTCCTTCAAATGGTTGCAATTCTGGCCTCTCAATCTTTTCTTTATAGATGCTGGCCACCCTTTTGCATTTACAGTTGGCCTTCCTCTATCTACAGCTAGGGCAGTACTCAGTGAGCATTGCATCTACCTCTTCTTATTTCTTCTTGATATGGAGAGTGTCCAGTTGTGTAGCCATATGGCTAATAATGTCCTCTTTCATGTTGGTCAGCAGGTTACTAATCTCCACTCTTGAAACTCCATTAGTTGCCTTGCCTGTGATGGCTGCTCTTTCTCCCCTTGGTTTTCTAGAAAATGTTCTAGAATAATTTCTACAGGCTGTATAGATATCTTCAAAGGGAAGTTGAGACATATCCCCTATTCTAATGAGATTGAGGGCATCCATGTAGTCATCATTAACTCCTCTCAAAAAGACCAGCTTCAGTGATTCTTCACACAATTATTCTAAGGGTTTTTCTTCAAGGCAAACTGGAATCTTTCCACATAGTCTTCTAGTGGTTCATCCTCTTTCTGTGACATCCTAAAAATGTCATCTCTTCTCCTATCATGTCCTCTGCAGTAGTCTTTATATTTTGCCAGGAACTTTGTCTTCATGGTATCCCAGTCTAGAATGACATCTTTCCCCAACCCCATAAACCACCTTAAAGTAGCATCTTTTAGTGTGGCAGGGAACAACTTGAGTCTATAAGGATCAGTGGTATAGTCATAACTCCTACACAAGACATCAAAATCAAACAGGAAAGTGTCAGGATCTTCGATCACCAAGCCGTAGAAAACAGGCAATGCAGAAGGTGGTATATTTTTTAGAGTAGCAGCTCGTACTTGGTCTGGGATAGGGAATTCAAACATCTCTTGTCTTGGAGGATCATCTACTGCAAGATATCCCATGGTTCTAAAAGTCCCTTTTGTGGCAGTGGAGGAAGCTGATGGAGATGTAGGGGGTGTTGATGAAGATGTAAAAGAAAACTCTCCTTCAACACATCCTACTTGTAGTTGATAAAATCAGTTGTGCCCTCATTATTCTGAGAAGTTGAAGGGAGGAATCTACCTTGGTGATCTCTCTACCTTTGCATATAGTAATTTGAGCTTTATGTTTTAGCGGTCCTGCACAGTGTTAGTAGAATGCCTGGTGTTTCTTGAAAAATGAATTTAGTAAATCTAATGCTGAAATCAAGATTTAACTATGAACGCATATAAAAATAATGAGACTATGAAGATAGCACCATCCCCGGCAATGGCACCAAAAATATAGAGGAAAACTAATGCGTTGTAGACTTAAACAAAATCCAGGGTTAAACCTAACTAAACAGTCCACTCTATCATTGCATTCCTAAATTGAATTATTGACCAAGGAGCGTAAGATTATGATGATGCTCACACTATATATGCTTTCAAGACTCATTTCTATCCTAAACTAACTCATACAAACTTATTCTAATCAACTTAATTGACTGAAGTTCACAGAAATGAAAGAACAACAAAAATAGTTTAAAACCTAGTTGCTATGGGTACCCTTAGCATAAGCTAAAGATAACTATATTCAACAGAGAATTACAAAAGTAACTTGAAAAACATAGAATGATAAAAGAATTGACACTAACCTCCAAAGGACTTCAATTATGTATTCTATTCATGAATCACAACTATTAGAAATAGCAATCATGATTTCTTACTTATTTCACAATGCAATGTATAAGATAACATGAAACAGTTTAACTAGAAATGCATGAATAAATAAGTGAATGTATGAAGTGAGAGTTAGTACCTTGAGTGGCCAGCTCAGGGAACTATCTTACTTCTTCTGGAAACTAAATTTACTTCAGATCTTCAAACATTTCCCATGACACAATTGAATTCAATTCATAGCAAAGACAGAATCTTCTTCAGATTTTATTCAAAATCAAAACATGTCTAGAATAACTGATAACTGTAAAAACATAGTAATGGCTATGTAGATAGAAAGTAAAATAACAACTAACTAATCAACGAACTCATCCCCTAACTTATTCAAAAGTGGGAGAGTTTTACTAACTGTGATCATGAATTCATCCCTGGATATCAGGATATAGTTTTGAGATCAACTTATTATTTATCTAGAACAAAGGAAGTAGAGTCCTATTCAAACAGAAATCCCACACAATGGCTCACGAATGAAAACACATAAGGTGCAGTTAGACTTCTAGAACAAGTCTTCTTCTTCTCTTGCATTTATTTTTCCATGATGACCACGTTCATCTCCATCGATCTACACTTCTGGCACTTGGACTGCACTTTAATTAATTCCCCTGTTTTGCACTCTACTGCAATTACTCCTTCTCGGATGCTATGTCTTTGTTGCACAAGGTTAATTATCCAACATATATACACAAAATGACCTTTCATATTACACTTATGAAATCCTATCTATACTACATGCATATCGATAATTTAAATCATCCACTTGATAATATAACCACCATATTCCATTTATCAACATAGGTTTAAAGTCTCTAAGAAGTATATGTGAAACAACATATAATAAAGGTAATTTCTATAAGGTTCTTTCAAGATCATGTGAAAAGGTCTTAAAAACATATAAAAACATTATAAAAGAAAGTCAATATTTCAACCCAACAAAAACAACAACCATGACCAATTGTTTACATCCAAATAACCCCAACCATTGACAAACCACCTTCTCATGACATATATAACCCATATTGCAACTCCCATCCCTGTATAATCTACCATCCTACTCAAGGTTACTCCCTTCCAAGGTAGAAAACACACCAATGTGCAAAAAACTTGAAGAGGCTTGATAAGACAGTCCAACAAAACTTGTCCTCCAAGGACATATATACCTCCTAGGACTTCCACTACATAAACAATGTCTAGTCTAGTGATGACCAAGGAAACACAAAATTCCACCACTCAACACTCACACAAAGGGTGTGGCACTCACATAAAGGGTGTGGCTCATGTCAAAAGCCAACACCAAAGAACACACATAATTATCTACAAATTGCAAATAACCTACTACAAAATAGAGCATACATCCTTGAATAGTTTTATGTTCACTCTCTCACCTCTGATCTCCTCAACTCTCCCAATTTCACAACATAAAGGATATATATTAAAAATCCCACATACTGTGAAGTAAAATGACAGTAAATGACCACAAACCTAGTGATCATAATAGCTCCACACAAACTTGACTCCAATGTCACATGTATACAAAATTCTAGGAAGAAAAATAAGACCATAGAGAGAGAAGTTAAAAACCATATCATATACTATGTCCTTCCACAAAAACTAGTGAATGCTCAAGTTGTGATGAGTAAGATCCTCACTTCCAAGAAACCCCAAAAAGAAAATCTTTGGCATACTCCACTATAGTTGAAACAATGACCACGACCAATTATTTACATCCAACTAACCCCAACAACTAATAGACCTTCTAGTCACAACATATCCAACCCACACTACAACTCCCACCCTTGTATAATCTACCATCCTTCTCAAGGTTGCCACTTTCCAAGGTAGCAAACACCGCTTGATACCTTAGTCCAACAAAACTTGTCCTCTAAGGACACATATACCTCCTAGGACTCTTCCTATATGAAAAATGTCTATTCTATTAATGACCAAAGTAAAACAAAAGTCCGTCAATCCACACTCACATAAAGGGTGTGGCTCATGTCAAAAGCCAACATCAAAGAACACACACAATGATCTGCAAACCGCAACCAACTTACTGTAAAATAGAGCATACTTCCTCAAATAGTTTTCTACTCATTTTATCACCTCTAATCTCCTCAACTCTCCCAAATTCACATCATCAAGGATAGATATTAAAGATCCCACATACTATTTCTAAAAACAATGAATTACAACAACAATAAATGACCACAAACCTAATGACCACAATATCTCCACACAAACCTCAACTCTAATGTCACATGAATAAGAATTTTTAGAAATAAAAATAAGATCATAGAGAGAAAAATTACAAACCGTATCATGCATACTATGTGCTTCCACCAACACTATGGAGTGCTCGACCTGTGACAATTAAGATCCTTACTTCCAAATAACCCGAAATAGAAAATCCTTAACATACTCCACTATAGTTGAAACAATGACCATGACCAATTGTTTACATCCAACTGACCCCAATCACTGATATTTATTCTTCTCATGACATATCCAACCCAAATTGTAGCACCCATACCTATGTAATCTACCATCCTACTCAAGGTTATCGCCTTCCAAGGTAGAAAACACATTAATGTGCAAAAAAATTGAAGACACTTGACACCATAATCCAACAAAACTTATCCTCCAAGGACACATATGCCTCCCAGGACTCCCACTACATGATAAATGTCTAGTCTAGTGATGACCAAAGAAACACAAAAGTCCACCAATCAACACTCATATAAAGGGTGTGCCTCATGTCAAAAGCCAACACCAAAGAACACACATAATGACTTACAAACTACAACCAACCTACTGCAAAATAGAACATACTTCCTCACTTAATTTTCTTCCCACTCTCTCACTATGATCTCCTCAACTCTCCCAAGTTCACATCATAAAGGATGGAGAAAAAAGGGCCCACATATTGTTGCTAAAAAAATGAAGTACAACAACAATAAATGACAACAAACTTAGTGATCACTTAGTTCCACATAAATATCAACTCCAACTTCACATGAAGACAAACTTTAAGGAAGAAAAATAATACCATAGATAGAAAAATTACAAACCATATCATATACTAAGTCCTTCCACCAACACCATAGAATTCTCAAGTTATGACAAGTAAGATCCTCACTTCCAAAAAAACCCAAATAGAAAATCCTTAACAACATCCAATAGTTCAACCTAAGAAATTTAGAGTTTTTAGAGCAATATTGACCTCCTTAGATGGTTGTGAAAAATATCTATGTACTATATAAAAATGTCATCTTCTTGGATATCTTTACCCATATGGACACACATTTTTAGCTTGTAGTATTGCCCCTTAATGGACTTCTCTTCTCCATGACATATAGGATAAAATTGCTTCTTGATTATAAAAATATTCAAATAACTAATATCAAATGTTATCAATCCCCGAGCCATCTAAACTTGTCCAAGGTTTTTATCAAACTATTTCATATACAAGATAACTATCTGAAATTGGAGCCTTTACATATGACAATATCTTATATTCATGACAATGAAAATTATATGACATCTATTGTTTTTAGAGGTGATGATTCTCTTTAACATCCAAGACAAAACATCATCTATGGTTATACTAAAGTTATGTTTTTAGGTGTTTCTTGCATATTTTAAATAGCACCAACAATATCAAGGATTTATCAACTATTATAATAGTATATATCTCTAAATTTAGTTTCAATATATAAAACATAGAGCATGATGGAATCTAGCTCATTTAGCTTTAGTATCTCATAAGAGATGTTACATTATACTCGGTGAATTTAGTCCAACTTTCATATCTCTAGTGATAAAAGGATTTCCATTTATGGCATCTCTGATGTATGTGCTAGGCCTTTATGTTGTCATCTTACCGTAGTCCTATCATCCTTGGGACTATGTTTGTTAGATAAACTAAGCAAAGGGAGATGAGAAATCCAAACAACTCCATCCTAAATATTGCTACTAGATGTAAATAACCTAAGAAAGTTGGAAATTCAATCATAAGAATGGAACTATTTTCTTAAAGTGGCCATGCACTCCATATCTAGTCAAGTCAATCTAGACATACCAATTTAACTACTTGTTAAGAATACTTTCTTTTTAATTATAATTATAAATAGAAAAATAAACAAATGGTTAATCAAATGTCTAACAAAAAATTATAAATATAATTAGATCAAGAATGGATCTCTAATTTCTTGGCCTTGGACAATGCGAGGTTTAATGTTACCTTCTAGAAGGTTAGCCAAGAAGCTCTATCTTCATATGGACAAGGGAAGCCCATTAAGTCAGAACTCCAATTGTTTCATCAAGTTGCTTCTAAACATAATATTGTCCATGATCATAAAAAGAATCGTTATGTATATTTAAAGAGGGAAATACAAAAAACTTGTTTTAGGTTTCTTGCCTCGAGAAGAGACTACAACATTTACATTTTTGTATAATATGGTATACATATGCATGGTTTGATATTAAAAATACCTAAATGTGAGTCAGTTGGAGGTGATAAAAAGTATATTATTTCAACTTTGAGCTATATAAGAATGTGAAATGATTATGAGGCGCAATGAAGAGCACTCATGGGAGTGTTTCCACGTTCAAATCCCCCTTAATGCAATAAGGCATTCATTATAACTCTAATGAATATGAAGCAGGAGCAATTAAAGGATATGTTGAAAGGCAACCCTAGGTAACTTGAGAATGATGAAGCTAAACCCATGCCACATGAATTATCAACTAGAATAATTAAAAAATATATCTATTAATATAATATATAATATGACCCAAATATGTCATATCTACACCAAGGGTGAGAATATGAACTACATTTCACATTATCAATTAAACTCTTGCATACAAATAAGAGAAATATGTATAAAAAAACTTGAACACTTTTTCCTAAATTACTTCCAAACCCTACTAAATACCTTTATTAATTATATTAGATCATAACATATGGGGGAAAAACATTTAAAAATATCCATAAGCCTTAGGTAAGAATATGATCATTAAGCTTCCACCAATTACATCATAGTATGAATAGTCATGGTACATTGGAAACTTAGTAGATAGGGATATCTTGAGAGGATGGCCCTTCATTGCCATGTTAACAAACATTTTTGAAGACACATATCACTACCCACTATCCTTCTCTCACCCTCATCCCAAGAATGGTTGGTGCAAATTCATTTCATAGTATGATAGATAGCTCTCCATTTTTTACAACTTATATCACAACCCTCTATATTGCAATTTGATTTTGAAGTCAAAGAGCATAGAGAATTATTCTATGTTTATGACCTAAAAATGTTGGCTCTTATTCATGCTCATTAAAATAAAGCATTGTCGTAAAACATTATGCAAATACCCCACCAAACCTTGAAATTTCTTGTCAAGAAGGATTGCATGTAGGTCTTAATATTTGACACATGAGATGGGTTAGACCAATTAACACTATGCATGTGGATATGATCAAAGGTGTCCTTATGAGTTGATTCTATGCATTCAAATCTCTCCATTGTCCCCACCTATCAAACATGGGCCTACATATCACTCTTCATAAGATCCACTATCTCTAAAAAATGAATGATGAAAAATAAAAGAACTTTTACATTTTTATAGTCTTATTTATTCTAAGGGATATGACTCTCCTAAAGGATACGACTCTATTAAAAAAACTATAATTTTTATTATATAATGGAGGTGACTTTTATCATGTTATGGCTTTAATTTGTTTGAATATACAACTTTCCATATGGAAAGGATGCAACTTCTATTATAGAAGGAAGCAACTTCCTTTTAAGAATGTGACTTTCCTTAACATGTCGATGGTCTTAATTCTTTTGCATTTTAAAGGAGACAACTTTTCTTATGTAAAGAATATGAGTTTCATTAGGCTCTCATTCATTTGCAAGTTAAAGGATATGATATTTGTTATGGAAAGGATGCAACTTTTTATAAAAAAAAGATAACGAAGGATGTGACCTTCATTATATGAAGGATACAATTTTTATCATATGAAGGATGTGACTATTCTAATATTCCTTTGACTAGTTTAAAAGAAAGTCCTTTTGACTTTTATAAAGACTTGGGACTATTAAGGATTTAATAGATTTTTCTTTGTATGACTTTAAATTATATTGGAGTAGAGCATTTAAACTAAGATGAAGCTCAATTGATAATACATCACCCTTAATGTGGGTTACACTTTAAGATAATACTCCATAACGTAAAGTTGAACACTTCCTAGGGCACATATTAAATGGAAAAAGTTGGTTAAAGACTTAGTAAAAGGATAATTGATTGAACCAAAGATATGTTCACAATACAAGTGAAATGAAACCATCATTTATATATCTAATACTTGACAACCATTTCAAACCATGCATCAACACACTTAACCTATATGGGAGGAGTGCGACAAAGGTCATGGCTTATCACTATTCCCCTCACATTAAAAGACACATCTTTTGACTTTTATAAATTTCATCGATCTATTAAAAGAAGAACAAATTTCTATAGAATAGGCACTAAAAGGTTTTGTGATAATGTAATCTTGTTATAATGGAATAATTTTGAACTAATTAGATTATGAAATATAACACTCAAGAATAAACATCACACATCACTTGACAATCAAATAGTTGGCAATCACAATCCTATGCTATATGAATATGTTAGAAAAAGAGGTTAGTATGAAAATTCTCTCGGATATCACTTATAGAAAAATGATTAGAATTTCCTAACTTAGCTCTGGGGAATTGATTTTAAAACAATAGAAAAGGTACACTAGATGTACTGCACAAATAGCCTTGCATATGTCTTGATTGAGTATAAAGAGGTTTCCCATCAAGTTCTACACATCTTCTAGTATAACCCATAAAAATGATTAGTATAGCCTAACCTACTCTCATACCATGTTCTAAATTAGGATCTTAGGATACTAATCATTATAAATAAAATGAGAATTATACAAGCATAGACTTAACACATTACATAACATATACATGGGGAAAGCCCTTCTAGTTAAAAAACTCCACAAAGAATCATTTTATTATAAAACACTTACAATAAATAGTCTATTAAAAAATAGACTGAATCAGGGGACACTTCTCTACTTCCACATGGCGAATAATACCTCCCATGCACAATGATAGAATTCGCTATAAATCTTCAAATTCACTCACCTCTCAATGAGAGAGAACCTCCTTAAATATAGCAAAAGGGGTGGGAAAATACCTAAAGGGTTATTATTCAAACCTATTCAAAGGAAACATTTGTAAATAATTAATAATCTAATAGTTATTGGATTATTAATTATTAAATTGTATATGTTTTATAAAGCGTATAATAAGCATAAAGTTTTATAACCTTATATTAGAATGATATATAAATGTTGTAAGGGTATGATCCCTAATAACATTGTGTTGTAACAAGATCGCTCCTCTAAAGATACACTGAATCACAAACTCTCCCATGAATAATATCATCATCAAATCCATGTTGATTTCACATCCAACTCCAGGTAAAGGCTCCTTGGTCTTTCTACTAAAACTCGTCAAAGAGTTACATTCCAAGACATGATCCATAAAAAAGAAAGAGATTTGTAGCCTCACCCAAATCTGTCCAATATCCATGGGTACCCATAGACCATCTCATGCCAGTTGAACTCCAACTACAAGCCACACCAACTGAAATGTCACCTACTCTAGTTAATGGTGTTGCCTCCACCTCTAACGATCTTTATTTTCTCCATGGATATCTAGATGTTGTTGATGTAGTGGACCCAACTATGCCAACTTAACATTCGATTTACTTTAATAGATGTATGGTACAAGGGGAATTTTTATATTTTAAGGCTATTAAAATTTAAATAATAATGTTTTCTCACAAAATGAATAGGTTCCAAAATAGGCTAAAAATAAAGAGGGACATTCATACTCAAATAATCATCCAAGGAAGCTACATTAGAATTATTTGTCAATTTCTAAGCAGTCAGATAAGAGAATTTAACTATGTAGTGATAAAATATCATTAACACAAGCTTCATCCCATTCCTTTTAGCCTTTGTTGGGAATAAACATTCGATCAATTTATATTCCTAAAAATTTGAAGGATGATGTGCTAGTTGTACAACCCATGATCTAGGACTGTTGTGCCCATATGTAAGTGTTATCCACTAGCTGAGAAAATGGTGTAATAAATGACCATGTCCAGAGTATGTAGCTATCTTTCACAACTACCGACACTTCACTACTCAATTAGCATCTAATTCGGTGGTAAATCATCAAATGGTATACATCAGTCACACACATAAATGTAATCACAGTCACAAAATGTGGAGCCAGAGGCCAACAAACTACCCAATGGCATGTCATCTTTTTTATCAATTAGCCAATAACACCACCAATTTTCCTGACCAATGTCAATTTTACTTCAAGCCTTGTATGGCATTGATTTGGTTAAATGGTTTGGTCTAATGAGTAGGATCAATAAAACATGTGAATGAGATGACATGTAAGATCTTCTCAAAATAATTACTAAAAAAATAATGTAATCACCTAAAAAAATACATACACACTCAAAAAATGATAGTGGGTTGGAGGCCCCACCAACTGAGTAGTGACACGTCAGCTATTTGACCAATCAACCAATGGCATTGTTGTTTGCCTTGACCAACGTATGTTTTTACTTTTAGTAATGCTTGTCGTTAGTGAGGTTAAATAGTTTGATTTGATAGATCAAGATCAATAAAAGATGTGAATTAAATGACATGTGAGATCTCCGCACAACAATATAAGATTTTCTTGGGATAATTACCCAAAAGAATGTAATTCTCTACATAACTACATAAAATGATGGTGAGGCTAGAGACCCCACCAACTAGGAAGTGACATGTCAGCTATTCAACCAATCAACCAATTGCACTGCTTCATGCCTTGACCAACCTACGCGTTTACTTCTAGCAACACTTGTCATTGATGACGTTAAATAGTTTGATCATATAAAGCGGGATCAACATAAGTTGAGAATTAAATGACATGTAACATATTGTTACAAAAATCTAGTATTTTCTCATAATAATTACCAAAAAAGACTATAATTCTCCACAATAATGGCAAGGTCAGAGGCCCCTCTAACTAAACAGTGACATGTCAAATTTTTTACCAAAAAACCAATTGGCAACAATATTGTTTTTATTGGAAATAGGATTTTTTGCAGAATGGATAGTAGGGGTAACTGGGGTAGGATTAGAGCCTATGTCTTTTCCCTTATAAATGTGAGATCCTTTCTTTTTAGTATCTCTACGCTTTAGGTTGTTGTCAGCTTTACCAACAGATCTACGGTTTGCAAGTTTACCCTTTCCCTTTTGCAGCCTAATTTTCTCATGCACATTTCTACATTTTTCCCAAGGTATAGCAGGGTTTAACAGCACATTGAATTCATATAGCACTAACATTAACCCCTGGTGCAGAGGGGGATTTGCACCCCTTATTATACTTCTTTGAAGGGAAGACAAAATAAAAAATGGAAAGATAATGAAGTTACTGTGTCGAAGATGATCAAGCAGGGGGAAGTGATAGCCATGTATTGTCTCGAACCTTCCTTCCAGCATCACACATTTCATCAGGTGATAAGAAGCCATGCCCCAAGTTGTAGGGAGCTTTGTTCTGTGGTACCCATTTTGATGCTTGGTCAATGTTTCATCCTCCTCCAGAAAGTTTGGTGTAGGAGCACCTATCCTACAGTGGCATACATGAGGCAGTTATTTAGTTTTAATGTTGTTTATGTTTTCAATAAGGTCCTAATTGGACATTCAATGTAATAAGGTCTATTTGACCAAGATATGCTATTGTTAGATCAGTTGGTTAGAGTTAGTTGGAGTCTGTTGAACAGTTGTAGTTCCCAGCCGCTTGGAGAGATTTCCCAGCCGCTTGGAGGCAAGTCTGTACTACCAGTGGTAACTAGATAAATACCCTGGGATTTGATGGATGAACGCATCTAGGTTTTGTAGTAGCTAAAATCAATCAGTTGAAGTGTGCTGTGGGAAAACAGAGTACTGTAATCGCATCTTTTGAAAGCTAATAAAATCCTGTTGCATTTGAATTCACTGTGTAATTGATTTCCTGTATTGAGGCCGGATGGATTTGATTATCCATTCCCCCGGTTGATTCTGCGAATCGGAGGAATGGTCATGTACAATAGTTTAGGTTTTAGTTGTGTGTTTTCTGTTTATGTTCGCATGCATGTTTACAGGTTCATGGTTGAGAGGTGTTGAGAACCCTAGCATGGGCATGTGCTAGGTCGTGTAGGTCGAAAGAGTTTGAGAAGCCGCCCAGGAAACGGATCGGGCCATCGCTGGAGATTGCGGGGATCAAACTGTGAAAATCCATGAAGTTCTCAAAAATATACAAATTGTGTATATATTGCTTTTGTATGCGAGATATACAATCTGTGTGTATATCGCTTTCATATATTGTGGGTATATCACTTTTGTTTCATCGTTGTTGTATGTTGAAACATGCATGAGGATATACAAGTCTATCGCATATACATAGGAGAGAGAAAGGTCAAGATCCCTATCGGCATACAAAGAAGTCAAGGGTTGGTCAAAGATGCATTTGAAATTGCATGTTGAAGAGATACAAGTTTGAACATACAATTTCTGTATATACTGCAAATGTATATCAGGTTATGCAACTTGTGAGTATCCATCTTTTATATGTTGGATACAGTTTTTGTGTATCCGTCGATTCTATCAGGCGGATTGTATGTGTTAAATGTACATCAGACATGTACATCAAAAATATACAAAGGCAGTCAGCGGGTCAAACATACATCGAAGGCATCTCCAAAGGAATATTCGGTGAATGTATATTTTGGTTTGTATGCGGTAAAGATACAACAAAATAGATGCATCGGGTTGATGCAAAAGGTGATTGGGCAAGGCGGTAGCCCGAATGTATGTTGGAAGGTTCTTTTGTCTGTTGATACAATACACCACCAACGGTAGGAGGTAAGGGTACCGGAAGAGCAGGTTGCGAGTTGTATGTATATTGCGAATGTATATTGGAATATACATTCTGCGATACAAAGGGTTATGTGCAAGCGGCGACCGATAGATCGGGTGAAGGTAACCGGCACTGACGGGTCAGAGTTTGTATGTTCTATGTAAAGGAAGTGACAGATACAAAGGGACCGCGGGTTCAGCAGGTAAGCATTTGTATGTGCAAGTGCTATAGTGACTAGGTTTAGGTATTTTGTGGAGCCGATGGAGGATGTTTTGCTGATGGCAAACAAAAAGGGGACTTTATAAATTAAAGTTTGTGTGCATATTTGGAAATGCATAAACATACATTGATAATTGTATGTTAGGGTTATTGGTGGTGGATGCTCTGCATCAAAGTTGTCCATAAAATCTTTATAATCTCCATTCCCCAATATCTGAACCTTTTTGCCATCCAAAAACAAACCTGTGGCTTCAACAATTAATTCTTCAATGACTATAAATGAATTTCAATTTATAGTCACCTCCCTATTTCTCTAAGAGTTGACAAACTACAGAGACACTGACTCGTCGAACCCCTACATAGCTCTGACATAATTTCCAAGCCCACCTTCTTCAAATATATTCCATGCCTGAGAATTCTTCTTTAGACTGGCACTTGAAGAAGGTTCCACTCAAAGCAACTGGCCCCTCATCTTATAATCACACACTGCAGAATGTGGTATCCTCTAAAATCCTTGTAAAGATCTGCATACAATTTCCAAATAGCAATACACAAATGTTAACTAAATAAGTCTAACATATTGAGGGACGAGGATGATAGCAATTTGAGAGCAGGTGTCATCATTGATCCTTAAGATAAGGACTCTGTTTGCACAAAGGGTGGAGTGAAGTTTAATAATTGCCTTTTTCAAAAATCTGTACTTAACATGTCTCTTCAGTTCCATCTAGAGCTTAAAATGAGTTGTAATAATAGCATAAGAAATATGCCAAGATATTTCCATCATTGTCGATAGAGTTTTGGAATTAATGACATTATTGTTCAAAAATATAGCCATTATAGGAATTAAAGATTTGTACTCTTTGAAAATTCTCATCAGGTAAGCTAAATTAACCCTCTCCATAACATAAGTGTCAAGATTAATTTTCATTCTTATCATCATTTAGAATAACATCTTGTATACTTTGTGGTAATTCTTCAATTAATGTAGTGGACCAACTCCTTACAACATTGAGATCAAGGTTGGGAAGTTTATCAGCAACATGGTTTCCTTCTCTATACACATGCTGAATTCTAATATAAGGAATGTTAGAAATAGAACTTTTTATGTCTTCAATGTAGTGCTTAGCACCCAGGGAATGTTCAATGACCTAGTGACTAGATCCAGCACCACCTTAGAGTCACCTTCCACTTCCACCTTTTCATCTCTTATAATACCTCCCACTGATGAAGGCCCTGAATTACCTTTTGAGCAGCCATCAAAGTTGAGTTTAACCCATATCAGTCACCATAAAAAATAATAGAAATGGGTTGGGATTCGGTAAGGAGGTACCCCGCTCCTCAGATATATAGTTTATACTCGATAAAATAGCGAAGGACTTTACAGCAGTTAAAACTTCTATGGAGGATACTATCAACGATTCTTACCTTCACCTAACTAATTTATTTTAGGAATCATCCATCTTTATGATCTCATATATTTCCCTCACTTTGCAAACCAAAACACAAACCATTTCCCTTATACATACGGAACTAGTTCATTGGGACCAACAAGGGCCTCCTATCTTGGATACTTTTCAGAATGATGAAGCCTTAGCAAAATTTGTGGGACTTAGAGATGGTACACCTCAAGCTGACCATAAGGTAGGTTTCATAATGGACCTCTCTCCTATTTCATATTTCAGGGAGAATGTCAAATCTTTCAGTCACAAAAGTGCAAACAAAATAAATAGATCCCTAGGTGAAAACCACATTGTGGCACCTTCTGATCGTAAAATAGTAAAAAGAAAGGACGCATCCAATGGTGAAAACCTCTCTGAGGCACCTGAGGATGGAAGATTTAACCTTCCCCTACCATTGAAATATCAGGAGAAGTCTTCATTACTGGTTAAACAGTCACAAGAAATGAACCTTGGCAGAGTACAAAATCCAAAGGTTACTTTCTTAACAGCTTCTTTATCAGAACAGGAACACAAGGACTTCACAAATTTTTTCTTGAAATGAGCAATTAACTTCGCCTGGACTTATGCCAACATGCCTAGATTGGATCCTACATTAGTAGTCCATCATCTATCTCTTTCACCAGAAACTAAACCAGTCACAAAATGCACCCGTAGATTGCGTTATTAGTCAAAGCTAAGCTTGAGAAGTTACTGGATGCCAAGTTCATCCACCCAACCAATTATATAGAGTGGGTCTCTAATCTGGTACTTGTTACTAAACCAAATGGGGGAATCCGCATTTGTTCTGACTTCAGAGACTTAAACAAGGCATGTCCCAAAGATGGTTTTCCATTGCCCAACATTGACATCATTATGGATTTAATGACAAGCCATGAAATGCTTTCTCTTATGGATGTGTTCTCAAAATTAGTTGTGCTCAATTTTGTAGACAACCCCTACGAAACTTGTCTATTTTGTAGTCTACACTCTAAGTTCGCAAATCAAGACAAGTTCTCTTGGCCTCGCACGAAGTCATCTAACATCATTGAAATGGTCTGAGACATTCCCCTAGGATGATTTCTCGAAAATCTTGAAAATCGACTAGGTCGTAAACTTGTCAAAATATCAATTTTTGACTATTTTGGGGTTTTAGAAAATTTTCATGTTTTAACATGTAATAGCAGTTAAAATCACCGCTTTTACATGTTCATTGTTGTTTTACCTATAATAGTGGTGATTTTCACCGCTCTTACATGATTATTTTTGCCTTATATGCAATAGTGATTAAAATCGCCGCTTAGATATATATTTCTTTTTATGGTTGATTTATATACAAAAGCGGTCATATTCGCCACTTCGACATGTTCAAAGTTGTTGTGTAATGTCAGGGGTTTTTGCCGCCTGAGCAAATCCCGCGAAAACTACGAACTCAAAGAAGGCATTAATGGCGCTCGTGCCATGTTTAATGCACAACTTTAAAGCCTTTTAAAGTGTTTTACATTCATTTTGATTTGCTTATCTTTTATTTCTGCAACCTCCAACAAACCTGATACCTCCTTGATACCAGTTTTTCTTCATGGCACTCACGTGGTTTTTGGATCTAAGCGGATTTTATTTCCTGACTGCGTTTAGGGTTTTGCTTTTTCACCAGGTAAGTCGATGTTTTTGATTCTTGTTTTTGTTTTAGAGCTAGGGTTTCGTATGAGGTTAACATCTATATTTTTGTTTTGTTAGAATTTCTCTTTTATGGATTAGTTGAATTATATCATTTGTATATGTATTTTTTGTCATTTTTCTTTAAACCCTAGTTTTCATTTTGTTTCAACTGCATTGCTAAATGGGTCAGGTTTTTATTGTCCATGTTAAGGAACTTAGGTATTGCTAATTTGTTCTCCTTAACATGTATTAGCGATTAAAATCGCCGCTGATACATGTTTTTCCTTTGCATTTTTCGTGTTCATACTTCATGTAAGGGCGGCAATTTTCGCCGCCCCTACATGAACCTTATATGGTCTTCCCAACATGTATCAAAGGTTAAAACCACCGCCCTTACACAAACCTTTATACATTACCTACCAATGTTCATAAGCGGTCGAAACTCCCGCTCTTGCATATCTAACTTGGAGTTTCCAAAACATCTACATTAGCGGTCATTTTGACTGACTATACATCAAAATTTTTCCTTTCAACGTGCACTAGCGAACCTTTTCACTGCCTTTGCATGTGCCACATGTTTTACCCACATATGTAAGAGCGGTCAAATTGACCGCCCTTACATCATGAATATTATCTTACCTCTAACATGCATTAGAGGTCATTTTGACTGACTTTACATGGTAAGAGAATGGTCCCTTGTGCAGGAGTGGTCATTTTGACCGCCTGTGCACATTTTCCTAAATTTTTCTAACATTGGGGAAAATTTGCCTTTCAAAGCCTGTTAACCCACTTTCACCTTTTACCTCAATTTGCGCGCACTCAAGCCCTTCAACGCATGCTTCCCTGTTCATGATCATCGAATCATAGCAATCCCAATTTACCCATTTTTCCCCTAACTGTGAGATCATGGCTTTTTGCAGTTTTTGACAAACATCTGTGGTAGACATTGTTTCTAGTTTCCTCTAATTGATGTCGGAGCCATCTCCATCCAAAGCTAAAATCATGAAGTACAAATACCAAGGGGTCTTCCCTGTCACTTCAGTACAATCTAATGTTGATGAAATCTGAGATACGGAGATAGGGTATGTAGATATGAAAGAGTTTGTGGATAGAACTAGACAAACAAATCCTTCCAGACACATGCAAAAGATCATTGACAGCAACAATCACTTGATTGCCTCTTTTCCAGTTGCTGCCCATAATCCCGAGTTTGTTCTTCAGGTGGCTAGCCATTACAACAGGGATACTAGGGTTGTGACAGATTCTCAAGGGAATGTGATTATGAGATTAGATGCAGAATTTCTCAACAAAATCTTCATGTGTCCTATTGAAAATATTGGATAAATTGATTTTGCTCAAGGGCAAAGAGACTATGATGAAGTTATGGAAGCCGTGAGAAGATACATAAATAGTAAATGGTTAAAGATTCCTCAGAGTAATCTGACCAGATGGCCGAAGGATCTCCCAAGGAGTGACTTTGTTGAGGAGGTCTATGACTTGATCACACTTTTGAGTCGTATCAGAGGACTCCCTTCTTCCTCCAAGTTTTAGGAATGGATGTATACATACATCAAGGTGATTCTTTGGGGCACACAGAAAATCTTCTGGGGAGAACAGATTAGTAATGCTTTGCATGGGCAATTGGTGAGAGTCAACACAACATTCAAATTTTATATGACCTCATATCTTGTATATGTTACTGCAAGCATGAGAAGTTTTCCTAGTCTTACTCAGGTTAGTGACAGGAGGTTGGTTCCCGTGTATGAGTATTATCCTCAAATCACTCTAAAAGGATCAATCCATCATTTTCGTAGGGTTAATGATGCTTTATTTTCAGTGTTTATGTGCTTATGGGACAATGATCTTGTTCAGAAGAGGGTTTCAGATGAAGCTTGGGAAGTTGTAAATTCTTTTGGCTGCTTGTTCTTATAGTTTCCTACTTTCACATATCTCAGAGTAGGGTATTATCCTGGTTACCCTTATATACTTCCACGATATCCCAGTGACCGGATTGTTCTCATGGAATTATGTAGGCAGTTGATTGTGGTACATAATAAACAAATGGAGCTGAAAAATTCAGGGAAAAAGTTTTCTGTAGAAATTGGAAGGTACTCAGTTCAGTCAGCTACCAAGGCGAAAATAGTTGATTCTGAATTGCAACTGGTCACCATGAAAACTTTCAAGAAAAGGGACCATTTTGACTTCAAGAGGGTACAAGATAAAATCAAAAGAAAGTCAACTTTCCACATGCCAATGGTGGAAGATATTTGAGTTGACCTTAAGACACAAAATGAGATCAAGAAGTTAGACGTTTGCAGACTTCATTTGAGTCAGATAGAAGAGCCGGGCCTTGCGGATATTCTAGATGGAATGGAAGATGATGGGAATGTTCTAGATCCCAAATATAATACTGAAAATGTTGAAGCCTCACCTCTTCCAGAGGTCAAATGGTCAGTCAAAGAGGAGACTTCTATAAGGAAAAGATTTCATCCAATCTTGGCTAACACAAACATATGGTTGGAAAGCAAAGGGATCAACTTGAAAGAATTTCTTACAGGGTCAGAGATTGAAATTCAAGAGCAAACAAGTAAGAAAATGGAAAACAAAACCAAGAACAAGAGTGACACCCCTTCTTCCTCCAAAACATGTAAGCCAAAAATCAAGTTTGTATCTAAGGAGGAAAAAAGAAGGAGGTTGCAGGGACCTCTAATGTTACTGAATCTGGTATTGAAGACACTAATGTTGAGCAGATGGAGGTTGAGGATGTTGAAATTGAACAACAAAATATTGAGAAAGCTAAAGATATCTAGCAAGCAGAAATGTCTGAAAAGCCTGTTGAGGAAGATGAAACAGAACAAGGTAAAGATGAGAATGTAGAATAGGAACAACTTGGTGATTCACAACTTTCCCCATAGAAGGACCTTCCATCAGAATCCCAAGTTTCTAAATCTCAGCTTCATGTTCCTGTTTCTAGTGTTTTTCCTGCAATTTCAAATACTCCTATTTCTCCTATTTTGGTTGTTTCCTCTGATAATACTCCCCCTTCATTAAGAATGAGTTTTGGAACAGTGTTTGATTCATCTGGGTCCATTCCTAGTTTATCTTCCCTGTCTTTTGATATCGGTGAATAAACTATGTTAGAACATTTTCTAGATAGTTCTGAAAAGGTTGTTGATGCTACTACTGTTTTTCCTCCTACCAGTCCCATTGTTACAATAACATGAATAAGCATGGATCTGGCAAAGCAAGTGATGGATTCTTCTCCTAATGTGGGTGCTTCTATACTTTCTCCTTGGTTGTCTGCATATACCTGGAAGAGGAAAAAGCAATCAATTTCACCAGATGAAATTGATATAGAGAAGCTGTTGCCTTTGAAGTCAAAAACTCTGAAGAAAAAGCCTAAGACTGTTTCTAGGCTTATCAATGAAAAAGGGATTAGATATGCAGAAATTGCCAAGCCACCAAAGGATGCTACTATTGACAATTTTGATATGAATGATTATGTCGTCTCAAGGGTTGAGTTAGGTAAGCTAACTCATGAAGGCATTAAGGTAGATTTTCAAACTACTGCCAGCACCTTGCTCAAAAAACATGATGAAGTCAAGAAGGAGAAAGAGCAGTATAAAGCTAAAGCAGAACAACTTGTCGTTGTTCTTCAAAAAATAGTAAAGTCATCTGAAATTGTGGAACCCATGGCGGTAACTATAGAAGATCCTCTTATTTAGAAGATGGAAAAAGCTCAGGCCAGAGGAAGAGTGGTAGGAGATATTGTGGAATGTTTGCTAGCTCAAGGATGAGTTCTATTAAAGACCACCGTAGAAAGAAAAGAAAAGATGGATAGAGCCAAAGCTGAGCTTGATAACATGGTTGACTTACTTTCTCAAGAACTACAGGATCAGGAAGAAAGCCTAGAGGAATGGATAGAGATGAAGAAGATTAAGATAAAGAATCTGATTACCATTGGGGTCATCTCAAATCGGGAATCATATCTTAAGACTAAGGAGTCTCTTGTTCATCATATCAATATAGTAAAAGGCTTACTTGATAACTTATGCCAAGCTCATTAAAATAATGAAGACGACGATGTCATGCTTCTACATAGGTTGGAAGAACTCCCATGCACTCTCATAGGTGAATGTCATAAGTTCCTTTCAGCAGATGAAATGATAAGCTCCTTTGAAAAGATGGTTCAACAGAAATTCGAAGATGAACTACCCTCAATACTTTCTATGGACAGCCTCTATGATCAGCATTCAACTTTTGAGAACCTGAAGGACAACCTTGACAAGCATGAGAAGGCAATAAAGGCAGTGAAAGATGCAGTTCTTTGAGCCTGCACTATCTCATAAAATACAACAAAGCCAGATGCATGTGAAATGGCAGCGATACAGGCCATGTATCAGGACTTTCTAAAGAAGAATGATGGAGGAAGCCGAAGTTCCTTTTTGATACCTTAGTTTATTTTATTTTTGTATATGTAATTTGAATTTTGTTAGGGACATATTCATGTGTAATTTTCCAAAATGTAATTACATATGAGACAAAAGAAGTCATAAGTCAAATAGGACTCTTTTGTTTGAATAAGTCAAAGTAGTTAGGATTTTCCTATTTTTGCTCTAGGCTTCTCCCTATAAATAAAGAGGGCCTCTATTGTATTTATCATCTTTTATTTATTGAATCGACACTCTGCCAAATTGAAGAGCATTTTGAGACTCTGTGTTCAAATTGTAAATCATATTTTATCAAGTGAATAGAAAAGCAAGCGATCTTTCAATCTTTGCATTGGAATAACTTGTGGTGTATTGGAAATTGTTCTTGTGTCCTTTTCCTTATGATATCTTATCTACTTGATCAAATTGTAGTGTGAGTGTGGATAATCTGGGAGATGTTATAAAGTTGATTTTGAAGACTTTGTGCTACAACAATTATCTTTAGCTTGTGATTTTATGTTTTGAAGTAAAAGATATTGGAAAGGCTTTGAACTACTATTATCTTTTGTGATCGTACATTTTATCGTAGTATTCAGTGAAGACTTTGAGCTGCACCTTATCCTACTTCGTTTTAAATTGTAAATCAGTAAAAGGAGCAATGATAAACTTTGTTCTCTCATGTGTTTCTTGGTTATTTCAATTTGTATTGTGAAAGTGCTATTTTACATTGTAAACATCATTTCTAAAAAAAGAGAAATGGATGACATGGTTTCACTCCGAAATTAGTTTTTAGTGTAAATAGGTTTGTAATAGTTGATAGGGAACCTCCCCTTGCTGAGAGGAGAGATTTATCTCATTACACTGTGGTTGATATAACCATTTTGCCTTCAGTTAGTTGAAGACAAAATATTCACCCAACAAGATGGTTTTTCTAGCTACGATCAAATCATGATAGCACCTGAGGACCAACACAAAATGGCTTTCACATGTCCAAGTGGAGAACCTACTATTGGCAGGTCATGCCTTTTGGGCTTAAGAATGCTAGCGCCACATACCAACGAGCAATGACAATCATCTTCCATGATTTGTTTCATACCATTATGGAAGATTATGTTGATGACCTCCTAGGTAAATCTACAAGAGCAAATCACTTACAAGTGTTGGGGCAAATATTTGATAGACTCGAGCAATATCAACTCAGGCTAAATCCAGAGAAGTGTGTCTTCGGTGTAACATCTGGAAAATTACTAGGATATATTGTATCTCGGCGAGGCATTGAGGTCGACCCTACAAAGGTCAAAGCTATTGTTGAAATGTCTCTTCCTGGTAACCTCAAGAAGTTGAGAAGTCTTCAGGGAAAGTTACAGTCCATCCGATGGTTCATCTCACAGATGGTTGATAAGTGTCAACCTTTCTCCCACTTACTCCACAAAGATGTCTCATTCAAGTGGGATAGTAAGTGCCAAGATGCCTTTGAACAACTAAAAACATACCTTACTACACCACCAGTGTTGATGCCACCAATATCAGGAAGACCTTTGTTACTCTACATATCCACTACATTAGCAGCCTTGGGGGCACTTCTAGCATAGAATGACGACTCAGGGAAAGAACAGGAAATTCACTACATTAGTCGTATCTTGGTGGGATATGAGCTCAATTATACCCCTATGGAAAGAGCATGTTTAGCAGTAGTGTTCGCTTCCCAAAAGTTGCGGCACTATATGTTGAACCAACAGACAAAGCTTTTATCCAAGGTAGATCCTTTAAAGTACCTTCTTTCAAAGGTAGCTCTCACAGGACGTCTCGCAAAGTGGGTAATGATTTTAATTGAGTTTGATATTGAATATGTTGATCAAAAGGCCATAAAAGGATGAGTAATTGCCAACCAACTAGCAAAAGCGCCAATAACTAATACACACCCCATGCTGTTTGATTTTCTAGATGACGGGATCTTCAACCTCTCTACATTGGTTAAATGGAAATTATACTTTGACGGGTCATACACTCAGCATGGTTCTAGAGCAGGAATCGTCTTCATCACCCCACAAGGTGATTGTATTCCAAGATCATATCAGCTTGCTTTTCCCTGTTGCCTACCTTGACCAACATACATGTTTGTTTCTAGCATCACTTGCCATTGATGAGGTTAAATAGTTTGATCTGATGGAGCAAGATTAGTAAAAGATTTAAATTAAATGACATCTAAAATATTCTTAGATCAGTCACAAAATGACAACATTGATCAGTGACATGTCAAATTTTTGACCAATGGCAATGTTGTTCTCTTAACCATCATCCACTTTTACTTTGAGCACCACCTACCATTAACGTGGTTAAATGACATCTAAGATATGAATTAAAGGACATCTAAGATCTTCTCAGAATGTAAACACATGTGATTAATAAATACATACATCTTATGTTGCATATAAGAATTATACATTTACTTTCATAAAGCATAGTAATTAAAATTGCTCACCTCACATTAATTACCATTACAAGTAAACAAGTGGCAATTTTAAGAGTCTCATAAGTACTTCCTACTTTGACACTTGAGTGAGCCTCGATGAATATTCAATAGATATAAATGCATAAGCCCATTTAATTTTGCATTTACCTTGTAGGCACCTACAAGACACTGTAATTTTACCATTCTAGTCTATAGCATTCATGTAAGAAGAGACTTTAAAAATAAGTTTGAACAACCTCAAAATTTCAAAACCTGAAGTATTCCTATAGTAGTTAGGACAAGAAACAATTGTAAGGAGTAATGGTATTTATCACTAAAACTAAGCGCAAAAGGTAATTTAATTTGTGTTTGAATTTTTTCATAAAAATCAAGTTTGACAATTATTTCTAATGATAATCCAAAATGTCTTATTATTTATAATAGTATAATTGGATTACCTTTTTGAGGCTACACAAAATGTTATACATTGCCAATGATAGGGATGAAGATTTAAAATCCTTTCTCAGCTATGATATATTATGTCAAGAGTTAGTAGTTTTGGCTTTTACCAAAGTTGTATTGCTACAACTAGTCAGTTGAGTTTGACATATTAGACCCCAGAAGAGACAAACTTAGAATTGAAATCGATGTGTGGATATGGTGGTCTAATGTGAGTGACAATGATGGTCAGAAAGAGTTGATAAATTTAATCCTCCTTTTTTTCCCTCATTATTACCCTCACTTGGTGCTTTGTTGTACGTATACTTCAAAATTCAATGGAATGCTAATTACTGACATTGTGGATGACAATGTTCTTAAATATGTCATAGAAAGGTTTCTTGTCAGCCGAATCATTTTGGATTATAGTGAAGAATTTGTTCGATATCACATAATTCGCAAACGACGAAGATATTGAAGGACAAGGGCAAGGATAAACTATTCTTGAAGGATGTTAAAAAAACCTTTCAATGTTTTAAAAATTTGCCTACAACTTGTTTCAGTTATTTTACATGTAGCATGTTTTGAAGTGCAAGGACAAACTATTATAGGTTTCAAAGCTACCTATAGCAATGCAACTTGTTTCTATTTTTTTGTGATAAATATAAATAATTATTAATGAGTAGAGGTTGTAGCTTGCTTTTGATATCTTGTGACAAATGTAAATAACGAATTGAGGGTTATTGCTAGCATTTATACTATACCTTCTTTCTGATAGTTAATAATATATATGTATTTTATTATTATCCTTGAAAGAAATATAGTTTAGTTTTTATAATATTTGTGGCTTTAAATTATTCAACAACTTTGCAACAAATGTAAATACCCATTTTGTGTTCTCTTATTGTTTTGTTTAAAATCACAAATACATTTTGAGCTTTATAATACTTACTCTATTCCAAGAATATCTTAAATATATGTCCAATATATATTTGTGATATGTAGAGACTACAATCCAAAGATAAATGCTACAAATTTGACTTTAGTCTTTGTAACCTTCTCAAAATTCTGTCTAAAATAAAAACTCAGTTTCAAAACTTGGGTTAGATGACAAATTTAGTTAATTAGTGAGGTAATGGATGAGACTTTCCTTCAGGGTGGTGATATCCCTTGTCTTCTATGTATCATGTCATGCTACGAATAATCTTCACTATATCTACATTTGGTTGAGTTCCTTTCCAACTTGACATAGGTGTCCAAATGATTGAAGGATACCACTTTAGGCCAATCCACCAAATACCCTTCTCCTTCATACCCCTTGTATACTATCTTGCCCTTGTAATAGCTAACTAAAATTTTGGATAACCTAAGGGTTGTTTTCTTTTCAATCTGGGTGTGAGCTCATCCCATCGATCCTTATAGTGGTCTTTAGTATTTGCAGTATGTAGTAACATTCCTTCAGCCACCTCAACCACTTTATCCTTGGAAGCCTACATCATCTCCATGATTTCTATATTAGTCATAAATCTATATAGATTATGCAACACATCCCTCACTAGAATATATTCCCCTCTCATCATAATTTTTGCATTTCTATCCATGTTGTCTTACCTCTTCTTCTCCAACCCTCTTTCTATTTGTCCTTGGATAAAAGAGAAAAATACTCTCAACGGAACATCTACATATAGATTAAGATTTCAGCCTTTATCATCAAATAAAATAAAATTATGTAAATACAGCCTACACAGCAGATTCTTTTCTATCTCAACTTCAATTTCTAAATAAGATTCACATAATGCTATAGGTATATCTAGGTTTTCCTATGATCCTTCAATCACCATTGTTATCTATAACTTGTGAAATTGTTCCTATAGCCACAATTCATGCACTCTTGTAAGGGGGCTACACTGTAGCATTTTAGTTGCAAGCATTGAAATTGACTAAACTTATCTATCAAAACCCTATTTTCCTCATTGAGTTTTTCATGATTGAATTTATCCTTTCTTAATTGTTGCAATTTCTCTTTTTGATGGGTATATGTAATGAACCAATAATATTTTAATTTCTCCAATTTTCTCTCATGTTCCTTTACAAGACACATTTCTTTATCCTTTACCTACATTATAGTAATTTTTAATTTTGTAACTTTGTTTATAAGTACCCTTATCTCATCTTCTTGTTTTATGATCAACTCATGAGTCTACTCTAACTTCATTAGACCTATAGTAGACTCATTATCCCCTACTATAGGCCCATCCTCTTCAATATCTTTAGCATCAAGATCAACAAATTCTTCTCCCTATTCTACCATAACCGGCTTTGCTACATGCATCACTGATTCAGGTTTTTCTAGAACATAGCCTTCTACTACAAGTATTTCTATTGCAAGGTTCACCATAATAGAATTATTAGCTATAGGTGTTCTTCTCTTTCATTTAGCACTCAATGACACCCTTTCCTCCAAAATCTCCACCTTAGAATTAGATTGATCTTATTTCTCTAATCGTGTAGCTTGTTTATTGGCCTTGGTTTCTAAATTATCATGTCCTGCAAATGACCTTACATTCAATTTTGGACTAGGGGTTTTGTGTGTGCTTCATCCTCATATTCAGATTCTTCTTTCCAAATATGTCACCTCCTTCACTTTCTACTATCTCTTATTGCAATTGTACAGGGCCCTACTTTATCTCCTAGAGCCATACCTGTAGGAGGTGTATTACTTGTTTCAGTATGTCCATCATTGATAGGGATGCAGTCATCTTCCTCTGCAACATTTGCTCCTTGTGTGGTAGGTGTTACAACAAACACTTCCCAAGCTAATTGGGACTACCTTAGTTTCAAGGCCTCTGTTACCACCAACCTAATCAACCCATGATGGGCCAAGCATTTGAGTTTGCTATTTTATACTTCTATAGACAACTTTCTCAAGGATTTGAATAAAAAATAAGGAACGCTCATGATCCTGTGATGTCTAAAATCCACCATTAAATGAAGATGAGAACTATAGATAAATGAGTAGCTTTCCTTGCAAGTCACATACTTAATGAGAGCATACACCACTTTCAACCATAGCTCCAGTAGTGAGGTCCGCAAGATGCCTTGACTAGGCACAATTTGGGTTCACTCTCCTAGCATCAAAAACTTTGTAAGAATGCTTTTTAACTTTGGTCTACTAATTATAAAATATTTCTCCCTAGTGTTAGGCAACCTTGTAATAGTTGTGAGTAACTCCACATCAAAATGAAAATCAATGCCCCTCATTATAGTTTTATCCGCCTAGCATCCTATGCTGAAATCTAGGGAAAATTGGTCATAAAATCCTTGAAATCATTTGAAAAATGTCCAACTTTCTGTTGTTATATGGACCCTAATTAGACTCAGAGGTTATATTTTCTCCACTTTTATCGGTGCAATTTCCCCCAAATTTTTTAACGAGGGTTTGGGGGCAGTGCCCCCAAGACAAGTTCAAGGGGTAGTGCCCCTTATGGGGTCCAGGGGCAGTGCCCCTAGCGCGCTCCCTATCATGATACAGGGCGAGGTCGAGGGGTAGCGCCCCCAAAACCTCAAATGACTTTTATTATTTTATAAAGGCATCGGGAGTTATTTTTCTATTGGCTAACATAAAAAAACCCCTATTTTGTAACCGACATAAGTCTTGATAAAAATAGCTAAGGGTTAGGGTTTTTGTTGATATTGTATGGTAGCATTTGCAGCGGTATTGAGTTGCAAGGATTTCTGGTTATAATCGGTTTGATTTGTTGGATAATAATATTAGACTCTCTGTTGGTGGATGTAGCTCAAGTTTGGGTGAACCACGTTAAAATTGCCTCTCATTGTTATTATTTATGTGTTTTTTTGCATTCCTCTATTTAATCTTTATTTGCATTTAATTGATATCTTCTGCATGCAATTCCTAACAAGTGGTATCAGAGCTTGAGTTGCAAGCTCCAGTGTTCATGTCTGCGGAGGAGAAAAATGGCAAAAGATTTTCTACCAGAAAATAGATGTAAATTAAAGGGTTGAGATCTGATGTTTTCTCCTCAAGGGTTTTGATCTGAAGGTTGTTTCAAATCCACTAGAAATTGAAGATGTCGCAGCTTAGAAAAATTTAATGTATTTAATGCAGCTCATAGCGTGTGGAGATAAGGCAACATTTATTTTTTGATCTGGTATTCTTGCTGAAACAAAAGGTTTGAGCATGTGCCTCAGCACTCTGGCTCAACCGGAAGAAGGTTGAGCAGGTCTGTGCAAGATTGGTCATGGTTGTTGTTGTAGGCATGTTGCCTAGTAAAAGTTGTTGTATGCAGTTGCTGCATGTACCCGCAGCAAAGGTGCTGCATGTAGCCATAGCCAAGACTGGTTGTAGCAAGAACAAGATTGTGATGGACTTGTATGTAAATTTTAATACATGTATTTGGGCTGATGGTTGTACGACCTGGTATGGCTTGCTCAATCCCTGAAAGGAAAGACCTGGTAAGAGAGAAGTTCTCCCAGGTGATGAGGGGGGCTTAGAGTCATGTGGATTCCTAGTTTGATGTCGATCTCAGTGACAGATAGGGCATTGCACTTGGTGCTTGTGGAAGGAGGGTTTGGTGCTAACCCCAAGACCAAGTTTAAAGGGGGGATTGTTGGGTTAAACTAGTTATCGGGTTAGAGTTAGTGGATTAACCATTAGTGGTCTTTAGCACATGGTTTTGTGCTAGTTGTTTTGGTCCATGGTTTTGGAGCTCATGGTTTTGATCCCATCATTTTGCATGTATGGAAGTCTATATAATGGCTTGGAGACTCCATTCTATGTGTGGCTGATTGAATCCTCCAGGCTCAGCTCGGTTGGGGCTGAGATTTAATATGAAGATCTTCATTGCTAGTTTTTTCCCTAGTTTGGGGTTTTTAGGGTAAATCACTGTGTTGTGATTGTGTTCTTGTTCCATGCTTGATTTGAGTTTCTGCTGTGCATTCTGAATTCTTGGTTGTGTATGAGCGTTATCTATGGTGGGGGGGTTTGTTTTAATCCCTAACAACTAGTATCAGAGCGAGTTGTGTTTGATTATCATCTACAAGAAGGTCTCACGGTTGAGTGGGAGTCTCACAATTAAGTGGGAGCAATGGTAGACGAGGGTAAATTAAAGGTAGATATATTCAATGGGTAGAACTATCAGTTATGGAAGATGCAAATGGAGGATTATCTCTATCAAAAGGATTTATGGAGGTCAATGGAAGGAATAGCCAAGAAACTGGTAGCAATGACTGATGAGGATTGGGAACTTTTGGACAGAAAGGTACTGGGAACCATTCGGTTGTCCCTGGCACCATCTGTGGCATTCAATATAACATAAGCAAAGACAACAAATGAACTAATGAAGGCTTTGGCTAAATTGTATGAAAAACCCTCAGCCTCAAATAAGGTATTTCTCATGAAGCATTTGTTTAATCTAAAAATGATTGAAGGTGGATCTATGGCAGATCATTTAAATGAGTTTAATATGATTACCAGTCAGTTAACTTCTGTAAAAGTGAAATTTGATGAAGAGGTGAGGGCTCTCTTGGTTTTATGTTATTTGCTAGAAAGCTGGGATAGCTTGGTAATGGTTGTAAGTAACTCTGTCTCTGGTTCAAATACTTTGAAATTTGATGATGTTGTTGGTATTATCCTTAGCGAGGAAATGCGACGGAAAAGCTCAAGAGGGTCCACATCAGGTAGTGTTTTGAATGTAGAAAGTAGGGGTAGATCAAAGGAGAGAGGAAAAGGTTCTGGAGGTCATGGGAAGTCACGAGGAAAATCAAAGGACAAGAGGTCTCAATCGAGAGGATAGAAGGATTGCTAGTATTGTGGGAAACTAGGTCATCTGAAGAAAGATTGCTAGTCTCAGAAGAATAAAGGAGACAAACAAGATGGCAATAAGGAGGCAAATGTGGTAAGTAATAAATTTAAAGATGATGGTTTGATTCTTTCCCTAGATAATATTAATGATTCATGGGTTTTAGATTCAGGGGCCTCATTTCATGCTAGACCCCATAGAGGTTATTTTCTTGATTATGTCCAAGGGGATTTTGGGCTGGTCTATTTGGGAGATAATGAACCCTGTCAGATTGTTGGAAAGGGAAGAATTAAGATTAAGTTGCAGAATAGGAATCATTGGCTACTATAATCTGGTAAGGCACATTCCAAGGCTAAGTAGGAATTTAATTTCAATAGGGCAGCTAGGTGATGAAGGTTGCAAAGTTACTTTTAATGATAAAAATTGGAAGGTTTCAAGAGGTGCCTTAATAGTAGCAAAAGGTGTGAAAGTAGGCACCTTATATCTTTGTACAAGTCATATTGTTCCTTCTACTTTAGTTGTTGCAGAGAAAAAATAAACAGGTTCAGGAACAGTTGCTGCAGGTTTGCAGGAAGAGACTGAAACAGTTGCTACAGGTTATGAGACAACACTGTGGCATAACAAACTTGGGCATATGAGTGAAAAAGGTATGAAGGTAATTCATTCTAAGAAAGTTTTACCATGTCTGAAATGTATTAATATGGATTTCTGTGAAAGTTGTGTGTATGGCAAACAAAAGAGAGTTAGTTTTCTCAAGGATGGGAAGCAAAAGAAAGATGAAAAGTTAGAGCTTGTGCATACAGATGTATGGGGACTGGCTCAGGTATCTTCTCTCGGTGGCTCTCGGTGTTATGGTACATTCATAGATGATGCAACTAGGAAGGTTTGGATTTATTTCCTTAGGCAAAAATCTGATGTATTTGAAACATTTAAGACATGGAGAAGCTTGGTTGAGAATGAGATGGGTAAAAGATTAATTGTCTCAAATCTGATAATAGTGGTGAGTATTGCAGCAAAGAATTTGATGATTATTGTTCCTTTAATGGAATTTGTAGGTAGAAAACAGTTCCAGGGACTCCACAAGAAAATGGAGTGGTTAAGCGCATGAATAGGACAATAATGGATCGTGCAAGGAGCATGAGATTGTATGTTGGGCTGCCTTTAAACATGTGGGCAGACGCTGTCAATACCGTTGTATATTTAATTAATAGAGGTCCTTCAGTTCCTTTGGGTTGTGGTATTCTAGAGGAAGCATGGACAGGTAAGAAGGTGAGCTATTCTTTTCTCAAAACTTTTGGATGTGAAGCATTTGCACATGTAGATTCTGAAAATAGAACCAAGCTGGATGCAAAATCAAAAAAGTGTATCTTAATTGGATATGGCATTGATGAATTTGGTTATAGGCTTTGGGATGTTGAAAATCTAAAAATTGTGAGAAGCAGGGATGTTGTATTCAATGAGAAGGTGTTGTACAAAGATCAGTTGCAGCAGCAAGAGAAGACAGAAAAGGATTATATGGTGTTGGATGATACTCCAGATAATGATGTTCTAGTGGTTCCTCATGCTCCTCAATAGCAACAAGAAATACCACAAACTCCAGTGAATGTTAGATAGTCAACAAGGCTAAGTAGACCTCCTGAAAGGTTTTCTCCCTATTTGTATTCTATTTTGTTAACAGATGATGGTGAACCAAAAGGGTATGATGAAGCTCTGCAGGTGGATACAAAGGTTTAGTGGGAGCTTGCAATGAAAGAAGAAATGAACTCCTTGCTGAAAAAATCAGACTTAGGAATTATGTAAGTTGCCTATAGGTAAAAAGGATTTACCAAACAAATGGGTTTATAGGCTGAAAGAGGAAGATGGAGGTAAGAAAAGATTTAAAGCCAGGTTAGTTGTAAAAGGATTTGCACAAAAAAAGGTATTGATTTTGATGAGATTTTTTCTCCGGTTGTTAAGATGACTTCTATTCGTAGTGTTTTAAGTATTGTGGTTGCTGAAGATTTGCATTTGGAACAGCTAGATGTGAAAACTACCTTTTTCCATGGTGATTTTGTAGAGGAGATATATATGGAACAACCACAGGGATTTGAGGTCAAAGGTAAGGAGAAAATGGTCTGCAAATTGAAGAAGAGTTTATATGGCTTAAAACAAGCACCTCGGCAATGGTATTTAAAATTTGATAGTTTTATGGTTGAGCAAGGCTACAGCCGGTGTAATTCTGACCATTGTGTTTATTTTAAGAGGTTGGATAATGACAGCTACATTATTTTATGTTTATATGTTGATGACATGCTTGTAGCAGGGTCTAACATGGATCACATAAGAGAGTTAAAATAGCAGTTAGCACAATCAATTGCTATGAAGGATTTGGGGGCAGCAAAACAAATCCTTGGTATGAAATTTTGCAGAGATAGGAAGAACAGAAAATTGACTCTATCTCAGGCTGATTATGTTGAAAAGGTGTTGCAGAGATTCCATATGGAGAAGGCAAAAGTTGTCAATGCACCTTTGCCTAGTCATTTGAAATTGACTAAGGAGATGTGTCCTAAGACACAAGAGGAGGAAGAAAAAATGTCCAAGGTGCCATATGCTTCAGCTGTAGGAAGTTTAATGTATGCCATGGTATGCACGAGACCGGATATTGCACATATTGTAGGAGTCATAAGCAAGTATATGAGTAATCCCGGATTGGAGCATTGGAATGCGGTAAAATGGATTCTCAAATATTTAAGAGGTACATCCAATAAACATTTATGTTTTGGGGGCTCTAATATTGATTTAGCAGGCTATGTGGACTTAGATTTGGCAGGGGATATTGATACCAGGTGGAGTACTACAGGTTATGTCTTTACTGTAGGTGGGACAACGGTGAGTTGGATCTCCAAGTTGCAAAAGGTGGTTGCTTTATCCACCACGGAGGCAGAGTATGTAGCTGCAAACAAAGGCAAGCAAGGAGATGATATGTCTACAATCTTTCATGGAAGAATTGGGCAAACAACAAGCTAACAGTTATTTGTTTATAGACAGTCAAAGTGCCATACATCTTACAAAGAATTATGCCTTGCATTCAAAAACTAAACACATACAGTTAAGGTATCACTTCATCCGGTTGGTGTTGGATGATGGATAGTTACGGCTAGAAAAGATACATACAGATGAAAATCTAGCAGATATGTTTACAAAGGCAGTGACAAGGGAGAAGTTCAGCTCCTCTTCAGCTTCGATTGGTCTTCAAAACTGAAAACAATAAAATTAGAATAGCAGGGTCCAGGGTGTTTATTTCTAGTGGGAGCTACAGGGTTAGCGGTGTTATGATCAACCTCCAAGTGGGAGATGATATGTTGTGGAGTCTGATCAGTCTCCAAGTGGGAGATTGTTGTTATATGGAGCCTAATTAGACTCGGAGGTTAAATTTTCCCCGCTTTTATTAGTGCGGTTTCCCCCAAATTATTTAATGGGGGTTTGGGGGCAACACCCCCAAGATGGGGTCAAGGGGCAGCACCCCTTGCGGGGTCCAGGGGTAGCACCCCTAGCATGCTCCCTGTCACGATACAGGGCGGGGTTGAGGGGAAGCACTCCAGAAACCTCAAATGAATTTTATTATTTTATAAAGGCGTCAAGAGTTAATTTTCTATTGGCCAAAATTAAAAAAACCCTATTTTGTAATCGACATAAGTCTTGATAAAAATAGATAAGGGTTAGGGTTTCTGTTGATATTGTATGGTAGCATTTGCAGCAGTATTGAGTTGCAAGGATTGCTGGTTGTAATCGGTTTGATTTTTTGGATAATAATATTAGACTCTCTGTTGGTGGATGTAGCCCGAGTTTGGGTGAACCACGTTAAAATTGTCTCTTGTTGTTATTATTTCTATGTTTTTTTCATTCCTCTATTTAATCTTTATTTGCATTTAATTGATATCTTCTGCATGCAATTCCTAACACTTTCCACCTTAAAAAATGTGATAAATGACTGGATTTTCCTTAAACTAGTTAACACCTTTCAACTCTCTTCGATTATGTTCACCACCCATGGTGTTCAAACTTCAAGCCCTTGCCTTCTACACTACCTATGTAATGTGTTTCCACACCATGCTATTATTATTATTTATTACCAGACATGTCATACATAAAAATAACAAAAAGAGGCATGTGTAAGGTGTCTACATGGGATTGAACAACTGACAACTATCAGGGAAACTTATAAACTTGACAGGACATGTCATAAGTACATGGTAATTTCCCGACAAGTTAAAGAGTTGAAGAAGCTTTTATGAAGTTTTGTTGTAAGTTAAAATTTCAATTATTTTAAGAACTATTTGAAAGTAAATACATGGAAGATCAACCAAACTCATCATGAAGTGGTTATTTTTTGTCTAACTCTTATTTTGATTTGTGTGCAAGTTTTTTTTATTGCATATCATTTACAAATATTATGCTCGTACGAGCATCAAAATGAGACCAATACAAGATCCTTACAAGAAAGCACATTATAAATCACTTAATACAAGCTCCTTACGAGAAACCACATTAGAAATCACCTATGGAAGACCAAGAGTCACTAAGAAATCCACTTTTTATTAAGAAACCACATTCATATTAGAAGCCAACTATGGAAGACCAAGAGTCACAACTTAGAATTCCACATTAGATGTCCCTATGGGGATTTGAACTTGGGTCTCCACAATGAAACCCAACATTTTAACCAATTAAGCTCAACCCCTTGGACATTTGTGTGCAAGTTGAATTGAAAGTTGGACATTATATCTTGGCATCTATTTCATAATAATGAAGAATCTTATCTCATTATAGCATCATAAACATGTTGAGGATTGAGTGTACCACCTCATTAAATATTGCATTATGTTTGATCTATTCTTATAATCGCTTCATAATTATATGCCACATTCTTCCTAATTTTTTAGAGGAGCTGTGACAATACGTCATCTCTGATGACATTTGTGGTGTAAGGCTCATTCATTATGTTCATCTTAAGGTTTTAGGGCCTCCTAAATGGAACTTTAACACTTCATTATACTGGACAACTTAGTGGGCAAGATGGACTCTTAGATAAACAAGTGGATGTTCTTTGAAGTGCAAAAATGGGTGCCACAGCAACTAGGCAAGTATGATAATAGGAAATTGTCTCGTGTTTTTTCTTTTGACTGTGATGCTGAGGAGAATTTTATCCCTGTTATAGTTGGGTAGAGAGGTGGTCTTAATTTTTCTCTCTAATGTGATGAACCTTCTTCAAGATTTTGATTTCTTTAAAATGTTTGCTTTTGGGTATGTACAAGATTATTCTATTTCTAAAGAAATGTTCAATAATGTTGTCACTAGATATGATTTGTTTCAAGGAGTAGCTCTTGTTAGGGGATTGTTTTCTTTGAAGTAGACTATCAATGACCATGCCATCACTTGGATTTACAATGCATTGAAAATAATCCTTCAAAATTTTTTGTGTGCTTATCTTCCAAACTGCCATGAATTCACACATAAGTCAAATTGGAAATGATTTTGCAAAAAAAATTGTCAAGGGTTTTTAATGCCATTCATTTCCTTCTCAGTCATGCTCTGCATCCTTGTCCTTAATGCCCTCTTGTAATGGAACCTATGCCTCATCAGCCTCTGGATGGTGGTGGTACAAGTTTCTCTTTCAATTCTTAAAATATTGAATATCGTATATTTTTTAGGTTTTCAGATATTTGGGTTGTTCATTGTAATACCTTTATATGTTTTGGATACTTTGGTTATACTCTAGCTAGGAGATATTTCATTATAATATGATGATACTGTGTATTTTTGGTATTTCTAAAACTTTTTAATATAATAATGGGTGTTTACACCTTTTATAAAAAATACATTAAGCCTATTTCTGTATAAATTATTATTTAATGTTGTAAACACAATTATTGTAAGAAATGAATACATATACAAATATTCACACCAATTGACTATATTCACTTTATTTTTAAAGGAAGAATAAGTTGGAAATTATAAAAAGCAATTACATTTTTTTGGAGAAATTGTTTGTAACTCAGTTTATTAATCAAATTCAACAATTTGCCAAATATATGGGTTGTTTGTGTTTGACATTAGTGAGGAACCATTTTTCTCTTATCTGTCTTGTGTTTCAATCGGCTCCTCTGAAACCCTTTTTGAATTATCTGGTTGGTCCCATTTTGATTGAGACAAAATATTTGTCACACCTCTTCTTTCACAAGTGGAATTCCAAATTGTAATAGCTCTGTTAAATGAAAATGTTTGAGCATTATATTTGGTCATATAGAGCTTCGAACAATTCTTCATTTTTTTCAAGTGTATTTCATAACTTTGACTTAAAAAATGACAAGGCACTGAAAACTCTTTCATTCTTCCCTAAATTTGGAATCATTGTTTGGCATAGACCTGTAAGTTTGAAATATTCTAAAATGAAATATCGCAAATTTTTTATCAAAATTAATGTTTTCTATAACCCGGTGATTGAACCATCTTAGGAAGGACAGTCAAGGATGTTGGGATTAAGGTGTCATTAACCTTGTAAATCCCTAAATTATTTATTCCTCTTACTGTTTGTAATTTACCCATAAGGGATGAAGTGGTTTCACCGACGGCGGTAAAAATTTATTTACTGGACCTGTTAATTACGAAGTTACCGGCAGGTAGTTACTGAGTTACATTTACTGTTGGCATCATGGTAAAAGGTAATTGGGAGAATATAGGAGCCACCATTTGGAATGTTCTATTTTTTGTATTTATGACATCTGTCATAAGTTGTAAGAGCATCTATGCAACTGTAAGTTGTCATAAGATTCTATGAGAGTTATGATAGCATCTATGATAGTGTAAGAGCTATTTTTGACCCCAGGCGCCCATGTATGCAACATGCAATATGATAGGTGTAAGAGGTGTGTAAGAGGGCATTAATTGCTTGCATGCATGCAAGATTCCAAGGAAGGCATTGGGAATCCCAACTTGGGCACCATATTTTGTTTGTTCATCTATTTATTGATGCATTGTAATGTTGTTCAGTATGTTAGAGTTAGACTTATTTGCAGGTTTTGTTGGAATGCTTCTAGAGTGAAGACTGAAGGAGAGATTGGTGTAGTTGATGTATTGTATTCTCTTTTTGAAGATTAATACAAATTTAGGCCTCTTTCTTGTGTGGAGTTTTTACTTGAAAGGGTTTTCTCCACGTACATATTGTGTTGTGTGATCAGTTTTCAGATTTGTTGCTTTTGTGTTGCATAGTTTTGATTCTATTGAATTCTCTATTAGGTTTAGCACATGTTATGTTCAAATATATTGCTGAAATAAGATTTATACTTGTAGTTGTTTACCTTCATTTCTAACATTTGGTATCAGAGCCTGGCCAATTTGGACTCTTGGGTGGGAGTGAAGATTTTTTGAGCTGTAGTGGGAGTTCTGGTTGCATTTGTTTTGGAGTTCTAGGAGTCATCACTCTGGAATGCTTCCAGAGTGAAGAATGAGGACAAATTGGTGTAGTTGATGTATTGTATTCTCTTTTTGAAGATTAATACAAATTTAGGCCTCTTTCCTATGTGGAGTTTTTACTTGAAAGGGTTTTCTCCATGTACATACTATGTTGTGTGATCAGTTTTCAGATTTGTTGCTTTTGTGTTGCATAGTTTTGATTCTGTTGAATTCTCCATTGGGTTTAGCACATGTTATGTTCAAATATATTGCTGAAATAAGATTTCTACTTGTAGTTATTTACCTTCATTTCAAACATTTGGTATTAGATCCTGGCCAATTCTAACTCTTGGGTGGGAGTGTGAAGGTTTTTTGAGTTGTAGTGGGAGTTCTGGTTGCATTTATTTTGCAAATTTTATGTTGAAGTCATGGCTGCAACAATCACCCATTTGGACAAAGAGAAGTTCAATGGTATGGGCTACGAGTTGTGGAAGCTGAAAATGGAGGATTTGCTAGAATAAAGAAATCAATGGTTTGTAGTAACTAAGGAGAAGAAACTCGACAATGTTTTTCAAGATGAGTGGGATAGACTAGATAAAAAGGCACGAGGTACAATCCGGTTATGTCTTGCAGATTTTGTTCTATTGAATGTCGTGAGTGAGAAGTCTGAATTTGATTTGTGGAAGTGTCTGGGTGAGATTTATCAATCCAAAAGTCTGGTAAATAAACTCTACTTGAAGCAGAAGTTATTTTCTTTTGAAAATAAAGGAAGGTGATTCTATTGCCAAGCATTTAAATTCATTTAATTTAAATTTGAGGCTTCTTTGTTCTTTACCTAAGTCTTGGGAGAATGTCATTTTGGCTATCAATGCTAATCTCATAGATCTGAAGTTGGATGCTCTTATTGCAACTCTATTGTCATAGGAATTGAGGAAGAAGAGTTCGAATAGTTCAAGGGATGCTCTCAATGTTAGGGGATGGTCTAAGGAAAGAGGACTGAAAGGAGATCGGAAGGTGTATAAAGACAAGTCTAAGGGTCAATCTAAGACTCCTGGAAAGAAGACTAGGGTTAAGTGTTGGAATTGTGGAAAAGGAAGGCATGTGAAGAAGGAATGTAGAAACCCAAAGAAACAGTGGGATCCTTCTATAGAAAAGTCCCCTAATGCAGGTGATGATGTTTTACTTTTTGCATGTAATATTGTTTCTCATGATCATTGGTTGGTTGACTCAGGACATTTGTATCACATGACCTACACAAAGAATGGTTTTCCACATACGAGGATTATGATGGAGGTAATGTCTACCTTGGTGACAACTCTTCATATCTGATTGTTGGTCAATTAAAGGTACAATTGTGTTTCAATGATGGGGGATTAAAACTCTCCCTGGTGTTTTACATATTCTTGGATTAGCTAGAAATCTTATTTCTATTTTGAAGTTGAATGATTTGGAAATGCATGTAACATTTAACAAACATGGTTGTAGATTAGTAAGAGGAAGCTTGGTGGTAGAAAGGGGAACAAGGATGGGAACACTCATTAAGCTTGATGCCATGACTATTAGCAACTCCACCAATGTTACTAAAAATACATGTATGTTGTGGCACCACAGATTGGGTCACCCAAGTGAAGTTTTTTTAAAAACTATTACGAATAAAAATTTATTCCATGGTTTTTCTTATTTTGATGAGCACTTTGATTTCTATGAGCATCGTGTGTTTGGGAAACATAACAGAGCATCTTTTCCTTTAGGAAGTAATAGAGCAAAAGAGAAGTTAGAAATTATTCACTCAAATGTGTTTGGTCATATGGATAATGATTCTATTGTAAAATATCATTATTTTATTACCTTCATTGATGACATGTATCCAAATACACATGGATTTGTTTTATGAAGAACAAATCTAAAGTTATCACTAAGTTTAAGGAATTTAAAGTCAGTAGAAAACCAATCAGGACTTAAGATATAAAATATTAAGATATAACAATGGAGGTGAATATTTATCTAAGGAATTTGATGAGTTCTGTAAGCATGCATATATCATAAGACAAAAGACAACTCCTTATACACCACAATAGTATGGTGTTGTAGAAAGGATGAATTGAACGGTTATGGAAAGAGCCAGAAGTATGTTGAGTGATGCACAGTTGGATAAATGCTTTTGGGATAAAGTTGTGTGTACTACTTGTTACTTGATTAATATATCTCCTTGAAAGGCTCTTGATTCAACACCTTATGAAGTGTGGATAGGTAAGAAACCTTTTATTTCAAATTTAAGGGTATTTGGTTGTGAGGCTTTTGTTCATGTGCTTAAAGAAAAGTGATCTAAGTTGGATCCAAAAGCACATAAATGCATCTTCATTGGATATGGTGAGAATGTAAAAGGTTATAAGATGTTGGATCCTCTAACTCGAAAAGTCATCTTTTCTAGAGATGTTATTTTTAGGGAACTTAGAGCTATTTTAGATCCTGTATAGCCAAAGAAAAATAAAGGAAGAGGGTAGTGCATTTTGATTTACAGCAAGAAAATGCACATCTAGAAGAATAGAATGATGGATTAGGGGATGGAGAAGAAGAAGACTTTGTTGTTACAGAAGAAGTCAAGCATCTAGAAGAAAATGAGGAAGAATCTCTTACTCCACTCTTGAGAAGATCCACAAGACAATGGAATCTAGTTGATAGGTATAGCCCACTAGATTTCCATTGTATATTTGCTTTATTGAGTATTAACGATGAACCTAGATCCTAGGAGGAATCTATTCATGCAGATGATAGTGAGTCTTGGCAGGTAGTCATGTAGGAGGAGATGATGGCTTTAGATTCATGTAGCATCTATAATCTTGTTCATTTTCTGAAAGGGAGAAAGGCCATTGGTTGTAAGTGGGTCTTTAAGAAGAAGTTTGGAGTAGATGGTTCATTGCAGAAGTACAAGGCTAGACTGGTAGCCAAGGGCTACTCTCAGAGAGAGGGAGTTGATTTCAATGAAAATTTCTCTCCTGTTGCTAAGTTATCTTCTATTAGATTTCTCTTATCTATTATTGTTGCCTTTGATTGGGAAATAGAGCAAATGGATGTTAAAACTACTTTTTTGCATGGGGATCTTGAGGAGGAGATTTATATGCAACAACCTACAGGTCTTGAGATAAAAGGAAAGGAATATTGGGTATGCAGGTTAAAATGATCTCTTTATGGTCTAAAATAGTCTCCCAGAATGTGGTACCAGAAGTTTGATTTATTTGTTTTGAAATTGGGTTTTTTAGAAGTGAGGAAGATTATTGTGTTTACATTCGATGTATTGATGATGCTATTCTGATTATTGCCTTGTATGTGGATGATATGTTATTTTCAACAATACTAAGGGTATGATCAATGAGTTAAAAGCTCAACTTTTGGGTGCATTTGATATGAAAGATCTTGGAGCTGCCAAGTATATTTTGGGAATGGAGATCAAAAGGGATAGAGGAAATAGAAAGCTTTCGTTATCACAAAGTAAGTATGTGGATACTATTTTGCTGAGATTTAGCATGCAGGATTGCAACTCAGTTAGAATTCCTTTACCTGTTGGTACTAAGCTATCATTAGATGTGTGTCCTAAGAATGATGATGATTTAGAGAATATGTCTAATATGTCATATGCTAGTGTCATAGGAAGTTTTATGTATGCAATGATTTGCACTAGAACATATATTGCCCAAGCAGTGGGAGTTTTGAGTAGGTTTATGTTTAACCTCGATAGACAACATTAGAATTATGTGAAGAGGGTGTTTAGATATTTGCGAGGTACCTCTAATTTATGTTTGGTTTATTTTGGCACTAACAATGTTGATAAGACCTTGGACATACAAGGATTTGTTGATGCAGATTGGGCAGGTGACTTGGATAGTCGAAGGTCCACTAGTGGCTATGTTTACTTTGTTTGGAGGAGCTATGAGTTGGATGAGCAAGAGGCATCCCATGATTGCTTTGTCCACCACCAAAGAATAGTATATGGTACCTACACATGTCTCTAAGGAAGTAGTTTTGTTACGAAGATTGTGTACAAGTATTGGTTTTGATTGCAATATCATTCAGATTGGTTGTGATAGCCAGAGTGCTATATGTTTGGCCAAGAATCCTATGTATCATGCCTAGACAAAACATATTGATGCTCAGTATCACTTTGTTTGAGAAATGGTTGCAAATGGACATATTGAGATGAAGAAAATTGACACTCAGGAGAATGTTGCAGATTCTCTTACTAATCCTGTGAGCACAGAAAAATTTATGTGGTGCAGGGAGGCCATGGGCCTTGAACCTGGTGCTTAGTTATTTCATATGTTTCCTGTGGGTAGATTTACAATGTATAATGTCAAGTGGGAGAATGTTGGGATTAAGGTGTCGTTAACCTTGTAAATCCCTGAATTATTTATTCTTATTATTGTTTGTAATTTACCCATAAGGGATGATTGGTTTCACTGACGATGGTAAAAATTTATTTATTGGACTCGGTAATCACGGAGTTCTGGGCAAGCAATTACTAAGTTACATTTACTATTGGCATCATGGTAAAAGGTAATTGGGACAATCTAGGTGCCACCTTTTGGAATGTTCTATTTTTTATATTTATGACACTTGTCATAAGTTGTAAGAGCATATATGACAACTGTAAGTTGTCATAAGTTTCTATGACGATTATGACAACATCTATGACAGTGTAAGAGCTATTTTTGACCCCAGGCACCCATGCATGCAACATGCAATATGATAGGTGTAAGAGGTGTGTAAGAGGGCATTAATTTCTTACATGCAAGCAAGATTCCAAGGAAGGCATTGGGAATCCCAACTTGGGCACCATATTTTGGTTGTTTATCTATTTATTGATACCTTGTAATGTTGTTCAATATGTTAGAGTTAGACTTGTTTGAAGGTTCTGCCGAAATGATGTCAGAGTGAAGACTGAAGGAGAGATTGGTGTATTTGATGTATTGTATTCTCTTTTTGAAGATTAATACAAACTTGGTCCTCTTTCCTATGGGGATTTTTTTACCCGAAAGGGTTTTCTCCACGTACATATTGTGTTGTGATTAGTTTATAGATTTTTTTCTTCTATGTTGCATAGTTTTGATTCTATTGAATTCTCCATTGGGTTTAGCACATGTTATGTTCAAATATATTGCTAAAATCATATTTCTACTTGTATTTGTTTACCTTCATTTCTAACAAAAGAATTTAAATTGTTCAATCATTGTTGATGTGAACTGAGTAGATTATTTTGTCAACTTTGTCTTATCTATTATTCCTTCTATCTATACTCTTCTTATGTTTACCATTCTACTAAATGATTAGCCAAGTACCTCACGTTACTCTAAAAATTTCATGGAAAACTAATAGAAGACATGCTAATGGCATTCAAATATTGAGGATAAACTATTGGCATTGATTCTAGAAGTTCATCCCGAGCAAAGCGCTCTTTGATCTCAGAAGATAGACTTCTCTTAATTTCCTGCAATGTATCCTTTGTAGAAGACACAAGATCGTTAAAATCCTCCCTTCTAACACTTTTTGTAATTTTATCATATATCCATGCACTGATGCAAGTAAATCACCTACATCATTGTACTCTAGAAAGTTATCTAGTGTTCAATGTCTGTCATTACTTGTCAGCTTACAAACTTTGGACTCATAAATGCTTCAAATTCATTGATATATAGATTGTCTAGAGAGACATGCAATTTTCTATAACTTTTAGTATTCTGCATTGTACATTGTTCTGTCTTGGGTCTTCTTTGATAGAAAATTCATTTATTCCAACTAGGGAAGAATCCAAGATAGAGTCAACAGTGTCTCAATATTAGTGAATAGCGCCAACATATTTGTTTGATCTAAGAAATTTTATAGAATAGTCCCAAAAATGACTAATACTCTTAAAACGATCTATTTTTCAGTTTGTGTAATGATATCCATATGGGATCCCACAATAGTGGGTTACACTTTTTGGCCAAAGTTGACATTGAAATAAACATTTTGAAAAAAATCTTCGCTTTCGGACACCTATAGTTGCTAAACCGCGAGGAATTTGAAGATGATGTAAACTAATGATTTGTCACATTTTGTTTGTAGATTCTAAATATATTTTTATTTTTATTTTTTGGAATCAAATTATATTTCCTTTTCTATCTCCTTCAATAACTAGTTTCTAACAGTAAATAACATTTTTAAAGAGTGACATGTACTGTATAAAACATAACTTTTTATCTATGAAGGATAAAATTCTTTTTTTTTTAATTTAGATTTTTAACTACGATATCTAGACGATGCATTTGGTTTCATAATGTTTTATTGAATATTTTTTGTTTAATTAACTTTTGAAGTCAAACCAATTACAATTTAGACATAAGTGTACTGTGTAAAGCATAACTTTTTTTGTATGTATCGGAATTCAATTTTTTTTTGTTGGAATAAGGACATCAATACCTAGAGGACACGTATTTTTTAGAATTTTTTTCTATATTTTCCTATTTTTTCATATGTACGAAACAGAGACCTTGATGTTCATTAAAAAACCTACATTCACAATAAATAAAAAATGAATATAATAATCAAATTAAATATATTTAAAATTATACTTTTTGGGAAGCTTATAATAAGGACTACATACTTACAAAACATAAAATTTTAAATGAACTCATTTGATCCCCCAAAAGGTAAATCAAAAGTGGTTTTTTATCAGCATTTTGATAGGTGTAGAGGAGACTCCATGACAGGTATGGTTTAAAACTAGCATGGTTCTATCCAAGGGGGTTTGATCAAACCCTATTCAATTACACTTCTTTAAATGGAACCTTTCAAGGCTTAAATAATTATATTTTATAAAAATATGTGATTTTAGCGAAAATCAGGATGTCCTAGAAAGTGTAACCCATTATTGTGGCAGCACTTTTGGACAAGGACTTAAGTAGCTTGTTACCTGGAGTAAGTCCAACAAATCTTTGATACTCTAAAAATATTTTTGGACTTCTACAAAAGTATGTATACACCTCACGCACAAGATCTTCAACTTTCAAAACTAGCTCACAATTTTGAAAGCCAAATTCAGTTTGTGGGCCATGCCATGAATGTTGATCATGTAGAGTAAATGTGATGTATGCAAATTAATAATAAGCCCATCTATGTGACCCTATATGATTGATGCCTCATCTACACTAACATATACTAGCTTCCTTGCGATCATCAAATAATCCAAGCCTTTAATATCCATCAAACTATTTTTGATGATTTCCATAAGGTTAACAAAGAATTTTTTTATTTTATGAACTGTAAGTAGACGAGACTAGCAAATATGATTATCTACAATATAAACATGGATGCACACCCAAGAAGTATTGTCAATGGCCATCATTTCATTTGGAGATAAGGCAAATAAAGTTTCCTAATTTAATGTATCTTGTATATCCTACTTCTCCAGCATAAACAGACATTGAACCCATTACCAACCACTATATATAGACCAATGGGAGAGTGGAAAGTTGGGCACTCTAATAAATTACATTAAATTCCTGTATTTTGAAAAGTTTGTCAATGATCAATCTCTATTTATTACATGGAATATAATTGAGAGTTGTACAATTTTGGACAAATGAGTCACTCCCATCACCTTTCCAAATAGAGCAGATATGAAACATCCAATAGCAACTAGTCGTGCTTGTGATTGCATATATTTTTCATACTCAACTACATTTAGAGCATGAGCACATTTATCTTTTATTTTCCAATGCATCACTGAATTCAACTCTTCATTTACATTTACCTTTTCATAAACTTTACCTACATTCTTCTCAATAGTGTCTAATTTCAGTTGCAACATCTTATCTTTCTTTAATTTCCAACTACAAATCTTACAGTGACATAGTTTTAGCACACCCTCTCCATCTTCATATTCTACATGTTCTATGAATGGATACTTAGAAACTCATTTGAGCTGAAAATTTCTTAACATGCCCCACTGACATGCTTTATATTTATTCAACAAGATTTTAGACTTAGGTTCACCACCACCAATAGCATCGACATTTTCTCTTTGTCTGAACTCATTGTTCATGCTTTCACTACTAGATTGAACCACATCATATTCACACCTGCCTCTTTCAAGATTTTTGTTTGACACCTCCTCATTCTCAAGTTCATTCCAATATAGTTCCTTAATGTTTGGTGTACTTTCCTATTATTCATTCTTGATGGACCATCATCTGCTATAGAATCTTGTTGTTGTTGATTAAAATAGGACTTTATGGTGGCCCTCCTTCTCTTTGATCAGGCTCCTCTTAGTCTTCAATTTTCCACATTTGAGGATGACATCTTCCTCTAATAGTGTTAGAAAAGTGTTAAAGCAATGTTCTCAAAGTTACAAGTTTAAAATATTTAAGTTATGCATATGTGAATCACTACTCAATGAAATTAAAATAATTGAACTAGTTATAGTGAAAGAGATGAAGACAACACATGTATGAGATAATACAAAAAATCAGGTAGGTCATGAAAGATGGATAATATTTTAATATGTTAATCATTATGTGAGGATTTGACTTAATAATTTAATCATTTAGATTAAAATAAAACTACCGTAGGCACCACCAATTTCCACATCCCCATTTCTAGGCAATGATGTGACCTCTCGCCCTATCTTTGTTTTTTACTTGAAGTCCTCTAAGTCATTAATGGATTTTGATCACGCAGTGTGGAATAAATAAAATATGTGGCTTTATTTTAATATTATAAGCTCCTAATAAAATTGTGCACAACTGGGATAAATAAATCATTTGAAGTGGCCCACAACAATGCATTCGATATTTGAAATATCCCAAACAACCAAAGTCTAATAGAAAATTATTGTGGGACACAACAATTGACACACCACTTTTTTCTGGAAAATGGAACTACCTCTCACTCTAACCATCTTTATTTTATCCTTGGAGCCCCATGAGTCGTTGATATAGTTTGATCCCATGATGTGGAATAAATAAAACATGTGGCTTTGGTTTATTACTACAAGCTCCTAATAAAATTATGCACAACTAGGATAAATAAAACATTTCAAGTGGGCTCCAGCAATTATGACCTATACACCTGCAACTACACCCTATACACTTATTATTGTAGGGCCCAACAACTAGCACATCACCTTTTCTAATCAATGGCACTGTCTCCCACTTAGATAATCTTCATTTCTACCTTTAAGCCTTGCCAAACATTGATGCAGTTTGATCTAACAACTTGGGATAAATAAAACATGTGTGTTTAGTACTATAGGCTCTTAATAAATTTATACAAGTGGACCCCAATAGTGCATTCAAGTCTACCAACCTATACCATGGGCATATTTAAATAAAATTATTATGTGCCCCCAACTAACACGTAATCTTTTCTAACCAATGGTGCTACCTCCTTATCTTTACATCTTAATTTTCTCCTTGGAGCCTTACAAGCCATTGATTTGGTTCGACCCTATTAGCACGTGCCTAATTTTTTTCAAAGGTCCCTTGTTTTATGCTTCATTGTTGTCTAAAAAAGTTTTCACCCATCATTGATAACCAATCTGAGAAATCTTCAATGGACCCACCTTGGTCTATTTGTGTTGTGAGGTCTATTTTACCTTCCCCATGCCATTGCCATATCTTATTGTTCCTTAAAATCGTATAAAATTCATTTGTTTTGTGCTTTCCATGTCTTTTCTAGCATTTTGGGATTTTAAGTTTTTATGTGATCAGTTCGAACCCCTCTTGTTTTTCATGCTCAATTTGAGGGGTCAAAAATTAATATTTCCAAATGATCTCTAAGATGGTGGCTAAGTATGTCATACAACATCAAATGGACCTTCTGTTGGGGATTTTTGATTGATTTTGAGATTTCAGGTTTTCTGAGGACATCAGGACATCCCTATCCCTATGTCCTTCTAGAACCCCAATCCCCCACGCTCAATTTGGAGGGTCAAAACTTGAAATTTTCTAATGAAATTGAAGTCTATGATTATTGGCACCCCCTTGCATCTATTTGGACCTTTATTTGGGTGTTTGGCTCATTTTGGGATTTTTAGGTTTTTCACGATCCTTCTGAACCCACTTGTTTTTTATGCTCAATTTCAGGGGTTAGAACTTAATATTTTCATATGATCTCAGAGATTTAGACTATGTTCATCATGTGAAACTTTTGTTTCAGGTTCCCCATGGGAAATAAGAAACCTGGAAGAACCAAAGACACAGATTTTTAGAAAAGTTTTGATGTCCCTGGAAAACTCAAAAGTGACCAAAATCCCCAAACGAAAGTTTCACATGATGCCCCATGGGGATTTTGGGATTTTCATGGATATTTTCACTTTTCCAAAGATCCCTACAATCCATGTTCTTCTGAATTCCCCATTCTCCTAAAGTTGGGTTCCCAAGTCCTCACGTTCTGATCCTTCTAAGATTTTGGAATTTGCACTTTTTCAAAATGTCCCAATCCTTTTCAAATTTTGGAATTTGCACCTTTTGAAAATGTTCTAAGGTTCCTAGGTCTTCCAATATTTCAACTTCTAGTCCAAAAAGCTCAGAATTTTCACATTTTTCAACATGCAACAGAACACTCCAGCAACTCTTAGAGCTACCATAATGATCATTTTGAAGCCCAATGGCATGGTAGGTGAGCTCTATACGCCCCAAGAATACTTTAGACCCTTCCATGATGAAATTTTGGTACCAAAGCATGGGCAAACACTCCAAATATGTAGATTTTTCTAGTACAACCCATATGGTCATGATGCAAGTAGCATGGTCGCCCAATTTATTTTTTAAAGGTCAAATCCCTCTTTCCAATGCTCCTTCATGGATTGAATGAAATATTTAAAAGATTTTTCATTCATTTGCAAAGGATGGAAAACATTTTGGTGGTAGAGTAGAACTGAAAAGACATAAGAACTTGTATGAAACCCAAGGTTTCTTCTAATTACTGGTTTAGAGCAATTGTGTTGTAATATTTTATGATTTCTCTCTCAAGGGATATGAGAGGACATTGTAATAATCAAAGAATGAACCCAATGTGTACATTGAACTTCATTTCAAGTGTCTCCATGAATGCACTATGAGTTTCTGGTATTCTGGCAATATACCTTAATCACATCTGTTGATTTAAATATTGTTCATGTCTGGTTAATTGTTGTAAATTGTAAAACATCTTTGCAATGATTTTGAAAGGTACCCTTTCATGTCAATGTATGAAACTTGTGAGATGTTTATGGGTTATTGAAGACTTCTTGTGATTATGTTCTACAATCTTATAGTTACCTATTTGTCTATGTAGAGCCTAGCTTATGCAATAAATTGTCACTTATTATCTTTGTTGCTACCTTGATTAGATAACAAAATCTGATTACAATAGTGTCCCCTTTGATTAAATATTTAGACTCTATTGCCCTAACTAGATATAGGCATCAATCTACAATCTGTCAACCTTCCCTTTTCCTTCAAAATACTCAAACACAACAAAAAACCTCAATCTTTTACCTTCTTTGTGTTGTTTGTCCTACCTACATCCATGTCCAGATGAGCTATTGCATTAGGGGATATCAAAGTAATCTTTTAGACTCTTTGTGTGGTTGTAAATCTACTATATAAAGGTGCAATACCCTTGAATTTCTCAAACTAGTACACAAGTTTCTTAGTGACATAAAATTGAGGTTTCATGTGCATTGGGTATGGTTTGACCCAGGGTTTAGTTTCATATTGTTATCAATCCTTTCTCTCATACACCTTAGGTAATACCCCCCTTGGTCTAGCAGAGCCAAAAGAAGAAGGTCTTACCCACCTTATCAATGTTGTCCTTAGTTGCCTCAACCTAAGTATAAGTTTGTAATCCTTGTCTTGATTTTTACACCCATGGCACTCAAGAACTGGTTGGCTTTAGGGATTTGAGGATTCTAAGCTCTAAGCACCAACAAAAGTGGCATCGTTGCCAAGGAAGAATTAAGTTCTTGGTTATTGTCCTAAGTTATCTGCTGGTAAAGAAAATTCTCTTCTCATGTGAAGAGTGGTGATTCTATTTGGTTGAAACCCATCAAAATACAAAGGAAAGAATCAAATATGGAAAGAGAGAAGCATGCAAAGAACTCACAAAAACCTAATGATATGACAACACACTCAAGGAGGCAGCATAGTGCCTAGAAAACTATAAATAAAGGTATGTCTACTAGATACACTCTTCAAAGAGATGATGTTGGTCCTTCTATTAAAGATGATGTACATGTTGATTTGTATCCCTATACTTCAAATGATTCTAGTGATAAAATACTTAGATCTAGTATAATAAACTGGAGACATGAATTTGGCATGCTAAGAGATTCAATAAACATGACTAAAGAGGATAGAAACATGTCCCAAGAGACACAATATGAAGATTTAAATGCATCAAATCTTACAAATATAAGAACTGCAAGAGTAGGATCACATCTCGATTCCCCTACCTCTACACATAGGACTGAACTTGAACAAGATGCTTCTTTCCATGATGCCAATGTTGTTACACAATTAGAAAATGAGTGTAGGGAAAAATAAATTGATGAAAGGTTTGTTGAAGGCACAAGACAACAGAGAGGGGGGTGAATTGGTTGTATCAAAAACCTCAAACCCTCATAAACATAAACACATCCACATCAGTTCACTTAAACTCTTAATCTGTTATGAAGTTTAAACATGGAAAGTAGATAATAGAAACTTAAACACATCAACACCATACACAAGGGAACACCATATTTTTACGTGGAAAACCCTAAAAGGGAAAAACCATGGTGAGAATTAGCTCACAATATAATGTAGTAACAATACCGAATTACAAAAAGCTCACTACCATAGAGAGAATGCTCACTGCAGGGGAGTCATTGTACAAGTGGAATCACTAGCCACTGAGAAAGAAAGAAAGAAGAAAAGAATGGCTCACTGCCATACTTTGAACTGATATAGTTGCATCTAACCTATGCATGGAGTTCAGTTCCAATAAAGCTCACAACATACACAACACCTTCACAGCATCACCGAAAATTGTAGACACCTTCTGCTCACTGCTTCTAGTAGACTAACACATGAAAGCCCTTGTTGCCATGATCAAATTTGCATCACAACCTCATATCCCCCATTCACACCCACGCATCCATGAATCCTTAACACTTATTTATACCATCATTACCTTTGAAACAATCTTCAAGGTTGGCAACACAATCTCCAAGGTCAGAAAACACACAATATTTGAATTAGGTCTGGACCTAATCATTCCATAGCATAACGGAATGAAGGCGAACCACTCTATGCCTTAACTCAGACCCAAATCTATCTAGGCATGCTACACAATACTCACATAATCATCAAATCAACTCCTCAATCAATACAAACATTCAAGGTCGAACAAACGGTGTAAACATAAGGAATTCTTGATCACATGCTTCCATGATCACAACCATAACTTGTGGACCATACATAGGGATTTAACACAATCTAGAAACATCCATGAACATCTTGAAGTCAGCTGGAAACCAACAAATTTAGCCACAACAACTTTCACCTGAACACAACAACACTGGCAAACTCAACCACACAATAAATTGCTTTCCAGAGCACCAAATCACAAACCTTTTGTAAGGAAGATAGGTAAGATCCTTATGAGAACATTTCCAGAACCATAGCACCTGAAACCTTTCTACAGAGAAATGTGAAGCAAAATACTTTCTCCCAGACACCTCTATACAACTCAGAAACACTGTCAAATATTATTCACAAACTGGTGAACATAACTTTCACTGTATAGCAATCTGAAGCACCAAATTCTAGATTTTGCATCTTCAAACACTTCTTGACAACATATCCAAACTACACACTTAGATCTCCAACACATAAGAAATGCAGAGAAAAAACTTGAACAGTATTTTATAAGCCGAAAGACTCTTCAACACACTATTTCCAGTATTAATCAAATTTTCTCAAAATTGTTGGGAATTAAGGTGTCTCAACCTTGGTAATTCCTTGTATTTTTAAATTGTATTTATTTATTTATTGCCTATTGTATTAATTGGATGCAAATCCTATGTTGTCATATTGTGGGAGTTGGCACGGTGATGTGTCATCCTACATGGCATATGACCACATGTAATTTTTTCCTCACATGAGGAGATAGGCATCCCACTTAGTGGTAGCAATATTTTGCCATATGTCAGCATCTTGGATGTTGTGTAATGGAATATTGACCGAAACAGTCATGACAGATTCCTATGACAAAGTTATGACATGTAAGAGTCAGAAATAGGAGATTATATGACAGGTGAAGACATGTGTCGAAGAGCATCTTTGAAAAAGGCATCTTTGGGCACCCCAAGGTGAACTATGAGATGTTGTAAGAGAATATGCTATTTATAGCCTATGTATGACATATTCTCTTATAGTTGTAAGTTATGACAGCTATGACAGATTCTATGACGGTTGTAAGAGTCGTAAGAGCATCTGGCATAGCCCATTTTTGAAATAGGTGACCTCCTTGGGATGGGGTGACTTGACAAGTGTCAGGAGCATCCTATAGTGTTGGATAAGTGTCCATATGCATGGGTTTTGGGCCATAAGGCCATGTTGGATGCCCATCCCAATGTGGAGCCATTTTGCCTTGTATTTGTTATATAAACAGGTGCTTTTGAGAGGAGAACTACTATAGGTTTTGAAAGGTACTATTATGCTGTCGGAACATCTCCAGATACGAGTGTTGAAGACTCCTGCAAGAGCATTGGCTCTGTGTTGTATTGTAACCTTCATTGTTTACGGAATACATTTGAGCTGTGTTTTGGAGTGTGGGGTTTTTCACCCATAAGGGTTTTCCCCACGTATATCTTGTGTCTCTCTTCTTCTGTCTCACTTTCTTGTGTATGCGTTTGCTGCAATATCTCTGTTAGTGGGTTAACATAGCTGTAACTGTAAAGATAAAATTGAATTTGCACTCTTCTCCCCTCATTAGATTAGTGTAGGAAGCATTTTTCGCACACCTAGCTTCCTTTCAGTTGGTATTAGAGCCTGGCCAGTTTTGGTTCTAGCTGCTGGGTAGGGGCTTTTTGAGCTAATCTTAGGTTCAGTGGGAGTGTTGTGCAGAGCATTCTATATCTTGTTGTAGCAAGGAGATGGCAACCACATCTGGAAGATTAGAGGTGGAGAAATTTAATGGCACCAATTTCGAGTTGTGGAAAGTCAAGATGGAGGACCTCCTTGTTGATCGTGACCTATGGGAAACCGTATCCAGTGTAAAACCTACAACAATGTCACAAGTTGATTGGGACCTCAAAGATCGGAAGGCTAAGGATCTCATAAGACTTTGTTTAGCTGACTCTATCCTGTTGAATGTCCATGAGAAGAAGAGCACGAAAGACCTCTGGAATAAGTTGGGTGATGTTTATTAGGCCAAGTCCTTGGTGAACAAGCTTTTTTTGAAAAAGCAGTTGTTTGCTCTGAAGATGGAAGATGGAGGATCTGTTGTGAACCATATGAATGCTTTCAACATGATCGTTGCACAGTTGATATCTGTGGGTGTGAAAATGGAGGAGGAGGATCGATGTATGACCCTGCTTTGTTCTTTGCTAGATTTGTGGGATCATCTTGTCATGGCTATTGGAAGCACCACTACCACCTTCAAGATGGAAGATGTGGTGTCTTCGCTGTTATCTAAAGAGATGCGGAGAAAGTCTTCTGAGGCATCCAAAGAGGCTCTTGTAGTTCATGGAAGACTCAAAGAAAAAGGGAAGAAGAAGGACAAGAAAGGTGAAAAGGGCAGATCCAAATCCCGTGGGAGATCTAAATCTCCTGGAAAGTCCAAGGCTCTTTGTTGGAACTATGGGAAAACTAGGCATTTCTGAAAGGAATGCAAAGAGGAGAAGAAAAAGAAAAAGAAGAATGCTCCTGATTCAAATTCTGACAAGTCACAAGATGATGGTGATGCCTTCATCGTAGCCCTGACCACCCATGCATCTGATGAAGTGTGATTGATTGATTTTGGTGCATCTTTCCACATGACCTTGCATCAAAGTTGGTTCACGAAGTATGAAGAGTTCAATGGTGGAAGAGTGTACCTGGGTGATGACTCTCATCTAAAGATTGTTGGTCGTGGAAGACTCTCAATCTGATTCCTTGAAGGACAAGTGAAGTGGATCACTGGGATTATGCACATCCCAGGCCTTGCACGAAATCTGCTTTCTGTAAGTATGTTGAATGATGCAGGTGTGCAGGTTGTCTTTTCGAAGGATGGATGCAAGATGACTAGAGGATCTATGGTGCTTGCGAAGGGTACTCAGAGAGGTACTCTGTTTTAGCTGGAGGCATGCACTTCATAGTGCAATAGTTCTTCTGACTCGAAGAAAAGAGTTGTAGTCACTTCATCCCCACCATCTGAACAAGCAGTGAAGAAATTTGTTGTAACTCTTTCTGATGGTAGTGCACATGCTATGGAAGCTAAGCTTCCTGCTGAAAAGACTATGTTATGGCATTTGAGATATGGCCACATTGGTGAGAAGGGTCTTAGAACCCTGAAAAATAAAAACCTCGTTGAGGGGTTAAATGATTGTAATCTCAAGTTTGACTTTTACAAACATTGTGTATATGGAAAATAAAATCGTGTTCAGTTTTACTCTAGTTCTCACAAGTCTTCTGGTGTATTGGATCTTATTCATTCTGATGTGTTTGGTCCTGTTAATGTTCCTTTGATTTCAAAATCTGTATATTTTGTATATTTCATAGATGATTATAGTAGAAGGACATGGGTTTATTTTATCAGAAGCAAGACTGAAGTCTTTAGTTAGTTTAAGAATTTTAAAGCCTTTGTTGAAAATCAGTGTTGTAAAAAGATTAAGTGTTTGAGAACTGACAATGGTGGTGAGTTTTGTTTGGTAGAGTTCGATAAGTTCTGTAAAGAGCAAGGGATTGAAAGACATAAGACAACTCCATAGACCCCGCAGCAAAATGGAGTTGCAGAGAGGATGAACAGGACACTGATGGAGAAGGCTAGGAGTATGCTTAGTGGAGCAAGCCTCAAATTTGGGCTGAAGTTGTAACCACTGCTTGCTATCCGGTAAACAGATCTCCTACATCAGCTCTTGTTGGTAAGACACCTATGGAGGTGTGGTTTAGTAAGAAGCCTTCAGTTAGACATCTTCGTGTTTCTGGTTGTGAGGCATATGCACATGTGCCTAGGGAGAAACGGTCTAAATTGGAGAACAAGGTTGTTAAGTGTATTTTCATTGGCTATGGTGTCGGTGTGAAAGGATACAAGCTTTGGGATCCTATGGCTGAAAAAGTGTTGTATAGCAGAAGTGTTATCTTCAGAGAGCTAACACCTTCTTCCATTGTTCTACAGCTAGAATAGATAGAAAAGAAAGAAGATGTGGTTTAGTTTCCTTCTACCTCTGAGAAGACTGAACAGATAGACCCTGTGAGACCTGATGATGGGAACTCTAGCAGCTCTGAAAGCTCAGAAGAAGAAGCAAAACCTCAACCTCAGCCATTGAGGAGGTCTACACGAACAAGAAAGCAACCTGATAGGTTTGGTTATTCATTACTTGATTCTAGTTGTGCTTTTGCTTTACTTACTAACACTGATTAGCCTAGAACTGTGAAAGAGGCTATGGGCATGAAAGATGCAGGTTCCTAGAAGAAGGCCATGGAAGATGAGATGGCTTCTTTGGAAAAGAATAAAACATGGGACTTGGTGCCTTTTCCTGAAGCACGGAAACCTGTTGGATGCAAATGGGTGTTCAAGAAGAAATTTGGTGCAAATGGTAGTGTTGAAAAGTACAAGGCTAGATTGGTTGCGAAAGGGTATTCACAAGTGGAGGGAATTGATTATGGTGAAATTTTCTCTCCCATTGCAAAGCTGACATCCATTCGATTTATGTTATCTCTTACAGCTGCTTATGACTTAGAGGTAGAACAAATCGATATGAAGACAGCTTTCCTTCATGGTGATTTGGAGGAATAAATCTACATGTCACAGCCAGAGCATTACATAGAGAAAGGTAAAGAAAATTTGGTTTGCAAGTTAAAGAAGTCTTTGTATGGTTTGAAGCAGTCTCCTAGGATGTGGTACTTAAATTTTGATGCCTTTGTGTTGTCGATTGGATATCTGAGATCGAAATCAGATCATTGTGTGTATTACAAATTTGACAATGATCACATTCTCATTATTGCATTGTATGTTGACGATATGTTGTTGATTGGGAATGGTAAGAATATGATTTCTGATTTGAAGTCTCAGTTGTCAGCACAATTTGAGATGAAAAATCTTGGGGCAACCAGGTACAGTTTGGGAATGGAAATTAGAAGAGACAAAGCTAACAGAAAACTTTGGTTAAGCCAGAGTAAGTATGTGAAGACCATGTTGGATAGGTTCAGCATGGCAGATTATAGACCATTGTGTGTTCTTGTTTCATTGGGGACAAAGTTGTCTGTTAATGATTGTCCAAAATATCCTAGGGAGGTGCAGGACATGAGCAGAGCACCTTATGCTAGTGTTGTTAGCAGTTTGATGTATGCTATGGTCTGCACAAGACCAGACATTGCCCAAGCAGTGGGAGTCCTTAGTTGATTTATGGCTAATCCTGGACGGGTACATCAGGATGCAGTTCAGCGAGTGTTTAGATATTTTAAGGGTACTTCCGATTATTCCATATGCTATCATGGTAATGTTCTAGGACCTCCACATTCAATTTGATTCGTGGATTTGTGGATTTTGATTGGGTGGGTGACATTGATAGCAGGAGATCCACCAGTGCCTATGTGTTCACTATGTTTGGTGGTGCAATTAGTTGGATGAGTAAGCGACAACCTGCGGTTGCTTTGTCTACTACAAAAGTTGAGTACATGGCAGCAACTCATGCTTGCAAGGAAGCCATTTGGCTTAAGAGATTGTGTTCAGATATTGGTGTTAATGCAAGACAGATTACGATTTGTTTTGATAGTCAGAGTGCGATTTGCCTTGCGAAGAATCCAACTTTCCATGCGAGAACAAAGCATATTGACGTACAGTTTCACTTCGTGCGAGACATGGTAGAGGATGGGAAGGTAAATTTGGAGAAGGTAGATACTTTGGAGAAGGTAGATACTTTGAAGAATGTTGCAGGTGCATTGACGAAGCCAGTGGGCACAGAGAAGTTCAGATGGTGTTCGGAGTCTATGGGCCTCTCAGCCTATAGCAGTTAAATCCTGTTAATTGTATTAGCTCTTACAAGGTGTTCGACAAGTGGGAGAATGTTGGGAATTAAGGTGTCTCAACCTTGGTAATTCCTTGTATTTTTACATTGTATTTATTTATTTATTGCCTATTGTATTAATTGGATGCAAATCCTATGTTGTCATATTGTGGGAGTTGGCACGATGATGTGTCATCCTACATGGCATATGACCACATGTAATTTTGTCCTCACATGAGGACATAGGCATCCCACTTAGTGGTAGGAATATTTTTCCATGTGTTGGCATCTTGGATGTTGTGTAAGGGAATATTGACCGAAACGGTCATGACAGATTCCTATGACAAAGTTATGACATGTAAGAGTCGTAAATAGGAGATTCTATGATAGGTGAAGACATGTGTCGAAGAGCATCTTTGAAAAAGGCATCTTTGGGCGCCCCAAGGTGGACTATGACATGTTGTAAGAGAATATGCTATTTATAGCCTGTGTATGATAGATTCTCTTACAACTGTAAGTTATGACAACTATGACAGATTCTATGACGGTTGTAAGAGTTGTAAGAGCATCTGTCATAGCCCATTTTGGAAATAGGTGACCTCCTTGGGATGGGGTGACTTGACAAGTGTCAGGAACATCCTACAGTGTTGGACAAGTGTCCATAGGCTTGGGTTTTGGGCCATGAGGCCATGTCGTACGCCCATCCCAATGTGGAGCCATTTTGCCTTGTATTTGTTATATAAACAGGTGCTTTTGAGAGGAGAACTACTACAGGTTTTGACAGGTACTATTATGCTACTGAAACATCTCTAGATACGAGTGTCGAAGACTCCTGCAAGAGTATTGGCTCTATGTTGTATTGTAACCTTCATTGTTTATGGAATACATTTGAGCTGTGTTTTGGAGTGTGGGGTTTTTCACCCGTAAGGGTTTTCCCCGCGTATATCTTGTGTCTCTCTTCTTCTATCTCACTTTCTTGTGTATGTGTCTACTGAAATATCTCTGTTAGTGGGTTAACATAGCTGTAATTGTAAAGATAAAATTGAATTTGCACTCTCCTCCCCTCATTAGATTAGTGTAGGAAGCATTTTCCGCACACCTAGCTTCCTTTCAAAAAGCACTTGGAAACTCAACAACAGGAACAATCTACTAACATCAACAACACCTCTACAAGGCATTCAAATCACTTTAACACAACTTAATCAAATAACAATAGCAACATCAGAAGACATAGTTGACACCAATGACAACACAAACATGTTGACATCAATGACAACACTGATTAGCACATACTTGCAACAAGGTTAGATCTACTTGATCACCTTAGGTAGAGATAGAGGAAACTGCAAGCTCAAATTGATTTGCAACAAGCTCCGCTGGCACAAAATGCTCAACAACAAAATCAACCTCAACAACATTATGTTCCTATTCAACCCACAACAAATCAACAACCTAATTAGAAGCAACATAACCAACAAAATGTAAGTCTCTAGTATGAGGCATGCTCAAAGATTCCCACCACCAAGGCATCCCCTAGGAATGGAAAGGTATAGAAAGTTGGAATTCTATGGCTTCCCATATTACCCCAATCTAACACCAAATGAGATCAAGGGTAAGGTGCCTAAATTTTAAGGTAACTATAATGTTGTCACTGGTGAAGAACACCTCAGGAGATTCATTAATGTGATTAATGAGTATGAAATTGAAGATGAGGATGTTATAATGAAGTTGTATGTGTAGTCATTAGAGGAAAGTGCAAAATAATGGTACAGAAGTCTTTTGAACAACAACATTGACTCATGGGATGAATTCATGAGAGTTTTCAAGCTGCAGTATGAAGATAGGATTGATCTCAAATTTGTAATCCATGAGTTAACAACCATCAAAAAGGGTATAAATGAGATTGTAGCTAATTTCAACGGTAGGTTTGTCATGACAACGAGAAAAGTGCCCCCAATATGAGACCAAATGAATCCATGTGCTTGGTTCTTTATTGTGGAGCATTTGATGCAAAATTAGGATATTGCCTCCATGACAAAAATCCTCAAACATTAAGAGAGCCTTATACCATGGAAATAAATATAGAAAGTAACATGAGTTCATTTGAGAAACATGTCAAAAGAGTTGATGTGAAGATTTAAAACCAGATGCAGCAGCCTCAAGCAAGCCTCTTATTGGACAAGTTAGATAAATTGATGTTGATGTAGATTAGTTTGATGAATATGAGGAAGATGAATTATTCCAATATACATTTTAATGACCATCAAGTGCAGTATGAATTGCTAGCCCATGATTTCTAACATCTCAAAGAACTCATGTAGTAGAGGTACAAAAGAGCAAGGCCCTCAAATGAAGACATCAAGGCCCTTACTAACGTGGTTATCATGTAAGTTCAAAGTGAGTACCAACTTAGAATATAGGCAAGTAAATGCTCAGGGTGACAGTCCAAATGCAACAACATTGAAAGTATCAAATACATTTGTTGATAAAGGAAAACAAAAGGTAGACATAAATGCTAAAAAATGGCACTGTAGATAAGAATGTGATCAAGGCTGTAGAAAGATCAATACAAAAGAAAAGATCATCAATACCTGATGTCTCTATGTAGAAGAAATATGTTCCAAAGAACAAAAATGTAAGTGTACCAGTGGACAAGGTTGAAAAGAAAAAGGTGACAAATGTTGGCAAAAAGTGGAATCAAGCAAACAAGAGTCCTCAAGAGGGACAATCTACAACCAACGTAATTGGAAATAACAAAGATGGTCAAGTAATGCCTTCAATTCCTAATACTCATGCAGCAATTGTGCCTTTCTGTACCCCTCTACTTGATTATGTCCCTATTGACATGAAATTTAATCTTAGCCAAATGAAAGTCTTAATTTTAGTCTGGGAGATGCTCATAATCCCTAAACATAAGGACAAGGTCCTGCAATATATCAATGCTCCAATATTTTTTGGAGAACGAACAAATCCTATGGGTGATCCTGCAGAAGACACAATTGCAAAAAAAATACTCAATAAATACCTAAGCTGTACCTTGGTACAGTATCTATACGTAATCCAACCATAGTTGATCCTTTTTTATACTTTGTTGCTGATAAAGGGATGGTTGGCACATAACTACAAGTAAGATTTAGTGCATCAAGTAATGTGATGCCTTTAGATGTCATGAACTTGTTGGGCTTGAAGGTTTCTAGGTCTTATGGCAAGTGCTATGCAATGGATTCCATGGAGTTAAATCTTATTGAAGTTGTCAATGGTGTAGAGGTTCAACTTGCTACATATCTTGGTAAATGTTTCTTGATGGACGTAATTATTGTTAATTGGCTATCCAAGTGGGGTATGCTATTGTCAAGAAAATGGGCAGCTTTAATAGGTGGTAGTATACATATGGACTTATCTTATGCCACCATATTGGTTAATGGAAAACAGGTTCAGTTGTATAGAGAAAATAAAATGTTACATATTGTGGAGGACCCAGAAAAGGCAAAGGATGAGATCCACTATGAAGATAGTGAGACTGATGACATAATAGGGAACTTTGATGATAATGTTAACAACTATGTTGACCTAACCTCATGCCCGAAGCCTTCTTGTCTTGAAAATAATGACATCTGGAAAATGTATTTTGATGGTGCATGTTCACAAGAAGGAAATGGAGCAAGTATTATTTTAATCTCTCCAAATGACACATCTTATAGGTTCACTTTTAGGTTGAATTTTGGATGCACCAATAACGTAGCAGAATATGAGGCTCTGCTACTCAGGTTGAATATTGCTTCCAGGTATGGAATTAAATGTCTCAGTGTGTTTGGTGATTCTAAATTAATAGTATCTCAGGGTAGAGGCTCATATACAACAAAAGAGAAAAGATTGAAAATGTACAGGAATGTTGTATGGGATATAATTGAGTTTTTTTATGTTTTTGGTATCAAGTGGTTGGATAGAAATGAAAATACCACAACTAATGCACTTGTTGTTATGGCCTCAAAATTTGATACATCTTTGTTACCACCTCATTGCACTTTTAGTGTTGAAGTCCTCACTGGGCCTAGCAGTCTTGATAATATATATAGCTAGCAAGTTTTCAATGATGATAGGCATATCTATGATTTATTGAATGGCATAAGTGATTTTCAAAACCAGTATATTGATTAGCAGCCAATGATTGAGGTAGAGGATGAAATGGAGACTTTATTTGGAAATGGGGTCATTCAGTTCAAGACCAATACCATTCCAAGAGGTATTGTAGCTCTTGAAAGAATGTTTGATAGTAATGATTTCTACAAGACAAGAAGAAATCCAATCGGTGAAGATGATGTAGGAGTAAAACTGGGGATAAAATCAACTCCAAAGATAATCTAGATTGGGAAGAAGTTGAAGCCATCATAGAAGCAATTATTGATTAGTCTGTTGAAGAAGTGTTTTGCATGGTCGTATGATGAATTAAAAACTTATACTTGGAAGACCTCTTCCAACATACTATTCCCTTAGAACCAAGTACAAAACCATTTAGTAAAAAGCAAACGCCTACCGATCCTATGCTAGCCCCCAAATGGAAAAGGATTTGATGAAATTGAAAGAGGGTGGTATAATTAAAGTGATCATCCATTTAGAATGGGTATCAAACCCGATTCTAGTAAGAAAGGAGAATGGGGACATAAGGCTTTGTGTAGATTTTAGTAATTTGAATATTAAGTCCCTTAAGGACAACTACCCATTGCCTAGTAAATGTTGCACATTGGAAATTTGTTGCAGAAATTTGTGTAGACTTTAGTAATTTGAATATTAAGTCCCTTAAGGACAACTACCCATTGCCTAGTAAATATTGCACATTGGAAATTTGTTGCAGAAATTTGTGTAGACTTCAGTAATTTGTGTAGACTGCTGACTGTCCGGTGAATGTTGCACATTGGACCATTTGTTGCAGAAAGTGACAGGGTCTAAATTAATGTCGATGATGGATGGCTTCTCGAGGTATAATCAGGTAATGGTCAAAGATTTTGAGTAGTACAAGACAACCTTCACCACCCCTTGGGGAACATTTGTGTATGTGAGGATGAATTTTAGACTAAAGAATGTAGAGGCCACCTTTCAGAGGGCAACGTATGTCACATTTGTTGGATTGATAAATAAAATCATGGTGGTCTATCAAGATGATTTGACAGCCTATTCTAGGAGTAGAGGTGACCATTGCAAACACTTGGAGTTGAATTTTTAGTGATGCTTAGAGTATGAGATTTCCTTAAATCCTAAGAAGTGCACATTTGGTGTTGAGGAAGTTAAGCCTCTGGGGCATATTGTGTCCAACGATAGTGTGATAATTGATTGAGAAAGGGTCAAAGAAATTTACCTCATACCTCAACCCAAAATAGTTAAAGTAGTGCAGTCCTTCTTTGGGAAAATAAATTTTGTTAGGAGGTTTGTTCCTAACTTTGTTGAGAAGACGAAGGCAATCTCCAAGGTACTTAAGAAGGGATAGTCAATTGGTTAGGACAAGGAATCGACTGAATTCTTCATAGATATTGTAAAGACCACTCTGATAAATAATAATAAAATATTATAATTCAATAATTATTATAAAAAAATTAGTATATATAAAAAAATTCAACAAAACATCTCACATTGAATTATTTAATCAATGAATAATGTAATAAAGCTAGGTAAACTAACCTTCATCTAACTCTACCTGAGTAATTAATCTAGTGCATTATCTTCACCAAGGGTTTTAGGAACTTACAAAACACAAAGATAGACCACTCCTAAGGGCCAGACCTATGTCTCAGGGGCTCATAAGAAATGGCCTTACCTATGCATCGAGATCAGAGGCTCCTTAGTTCATCTACATAACCATCCATCAAGTTATAACTTAGGTCTCTTATCCATAAGGCTCAAGTAATAGTGTAATCTATTTATTCTGATCCTTGGTAAACGCTTCATGCAACTAGTTATTTTGTGATCCAGGTGTTTACCAGTTAGAAACAACTTAAACTCACTTTTATTTTTGAACATAACATGGGAGAGAAGATAAATCAAGCAAGTAACACACTAATGTTTGATTTCAAGTTATGGTCATAGCATCTTTTCCATAGGAAGAACAACCTACACTCTCTAAGTTTTCCATAAAGGCACTTGTCCATGCTCATCTCTCAGGTATACCAATAAATATACTAAAATTCAATTTATATAATTTATTAATAGATCTATACAAGTTTTCCATAAAGGCACTTGTCCATGCTCATCTCTCAGGTATACCAATAAATATACTAAAATTCAACACATATAATTTATTAATAGATCTATACAATCCTGCTATGCAAAACAATGACAATCAATGTCTATAGCTTAAGAATGTCTTATCATCTCACAATGATATCTAAACATTCAAGTAGATGGATAAAATATCCATAGGAAAAATCCATAGCTGACTTTTTGTCTTTTAAAAGAAATTTAAATAATATTATTTAAAAGTAATAAGGTTTACTGAATAGTCCTCTAAGAATGTTATTCCACATCATAAACATAGGGTATTCATGTCCTAATTATCTCCTCATGATTTTTTGACATGCACATAAGGGAAAACTTCCTTTTCTAATAATAGAAAACACACAATGTAGCAACAACATGTGTCATTTCAATTAGATGTTATACTTCTTAAGAAGATAATGACTAAAACACAAAAGCCCATAATAATAATGTATAAATCGATTACACTACACACAACCATCATTCAAGGTCCTATGTTTAAAACCTTTTGATTGTTCCATTAGAATCAACATTTTTTTTCATAAGCCCATAATAATAATGTATAAATCGATTACACTACACACAACCATCATTCAAGGTCCTATGTTTAAAACCTTTTGGTTGTTCCATTAGAATCAACATTTTTTTTCATTCAGATAGCCTCATAAACACCTCAAATAAATCGCCGTTTCAAGATAAGACTCCAATTAACCATTAAAAAGGTGTTAGGCTTCAAAGGATAAAATCATCATTGGATTCTAAACATGGTCTTGGTTTAACATCGTTCAAACATAATAAGGTATCAAAATACCAACTAAAAGATGTCAAACGTAACCAACTCAAGGTATGAGAATAGTGCATAGGTAATAAGTTAGGGTTATCTCTGACTCTAACCAAATCCTCATCTTAGGCTTAACCACATGATAAAAATCCTTTTCAAGCATTTGCTTTATTTAACAACTTTTGAGACTTACCAAAAAGGTTCATTTTTAAACTTACCAATCTAGAATCTACACACAAAATAATAAGCTCATAAGAGGGAATACCACAATAACCCTTTATAAACATCATGGAATACTTCTTCTCTATAACTTGTCTTGTAAGAAAAATGGAAGAATTCAAAAAATCATAAGTACTCCAACATTCATTTGATTTCTTTGAAGGGTAAAGAACAAATAGTTTTATACCACTTCAATAATCTTGGTCAATGGTAGGGAAGATCTTAAGGAGATACCTCAAATAATATCTAGTACTTCTCCCTTACAATCAGTTTCTAATTACGCCGAGAGGCGTTCTACACTCACAGCGAGGGCTGAAAGATTCAGATTCCTGTAAACAATTAAGATTCAGATTCCCATGTAAACAAAATTCATAAAATGTGTAAATATATAAATTCATGGAAGCCAAATGGATAGAAAATAAGAAAAACTTGGGCAATTATTGAGTGAAATCTTTATCACGTTAAACAAAAAAATAAATAGATTCATGGAAACCAAATAGATAGAAAAATAGAAAAACTTGGGTAGTTATGGAGTGAAATCTTTATTATGTCTGAAGAATATAAAAAGTCTCACATCATAGTCTCTTTAAATTAACTCATTTGAGCATATCAAATATTCTAACTGCGAGTAATTTATAAATGCCAACAAATTGGAAGATATCTCTCGGTGTAGATATATTTTTTTAAATATAAATATACTAGTAACTAGCATACTCTTATCATATCAGTACCTCTTTGAAGGTTAAGGGTGGGTATTTTTATACAAGTCATGGAATAGAAAAACAACCATTAAAACATTCTAACTCACTATGAACCCTTACCAATGACCCAAGGGTTGTCCAAATGTTCTCCATGAAATTATTTTGGTGAATGGCTCGAGACTCATAGCAAAGTTTAAATCCCCACAAAACATTTAAACTACATGTTAAATAATGCCCAAGTTGTGGCATTGATAACATTAATTTTCAATGTCCGGTTCAATTCCACAAACAAGTTACGAATTAAAACTGGGAAATATATGGCATTTACTAATGTGCATCCCAAGATTGGCACAAAAAAAAATTTGATGTGAGATGTGAACAGTTTCCACCATTTTAAATAGGGACAATGTTCTTGAAGAGATTACTGGTGATGCTAAATGAAGCAATCTAAAAAAAACTTGCACTATAGTAATGTGCACCGTGTCAGATTTCCTGTAATAGTGAAGAGACAACCTTGAAAACATAAATTCAGAATTACATTTACCTTTAGTAAAGGAAGAGAATAAATTTGCCCAAATTTCCTTATCATAAATTTAGTATGGGATGATATGCAAGCAATTTGAGCCCTATGGAATGCACTCCAATCACTTTGGATAGAATCCGCACCTTCCTTATTTGGAAAAAAAAGTCTTCCCTTTATTTCCCTTGTGTTTTAAAATAAGAATGTTGTTTTGAGTAAGGAACAATTGCATGCACGAAGGATGCAAACACTTGCATTCTACCCAACTTCCCTCCCATTTTCTCACTTTTCTTTTGAACATATATCACTTGTTACCTAAAGATGAACATAGGAGTCAAGTATAAAAAAAAAAGAATTTTGACCTTTACACAAGGCTTTGCAGCTTTTTATAAGATTTTTGAAGAGCTTGAAGACAACAAAGTGTCTAGAAAAACTTATGGGTTTCTAGTATTTTTTCTAAGTTCAAAGCAAAGGAAAACATTGATGTTCATAGGAAGGGGAATGGTGACTGTTGAAGGGATGTCATTACTTTTCAACTATATTCTCCCTATTCAATAAATTAAAAGAGGAAAGTGGAGCGTGATCGGTGAGGCATCAATCTGGCCACAGAAATCTATTATGATTCATCATCTTTGCCATAGTAGAGGTTCAGGCTCAAATCATTGCAATAAATCAATTCATAATAGACGACTTGGAGGGAGTATTACGATAAAAATAGAATATATATATATATATATATATATATATATATATATATATATATATATATATATATATATATATATATATATATATATATATATATATATATATATCTTTTAGGAACTACATTATAGCTATGGAAAAGGTGCATGTTGCAAAAACAATAATATCATAGAATCCAAAGAATGAAATGAATTCCAAAAAATCACAGGCTGTGAGGAGTCTAAAACCCACCCCCATAAAATTGTAGCATTCCTATCCTAAGAAAAAAGGTGCATAAGAAAAATGACCTCATACTTGAACTTGCAAATTCCTTGGAAATACACTTACAATTCTCTAAAATCTTCCCCCTAGAAGGCCAATCTAGACAGAAATTTCTTTAGATCTTGGAACAGCAAGTGCCCTCTAGCCACGCGTACCAAAATGTGAAAGCAGATACAAGGCACGTACTACTTGATAGAATGCCTCAAAGAGGCATCCCCTCCTGGAGTGCTCCCTAAGAATGCCATGCATGTAGAAGGAGGAAGCTAGGAAAGGCATGTTAAACATTTTGTAGAGTGCCTAGATGAGGTGCCATCTCAAGGAATGCAAAGGTACCACGATTTGATCATCATTTACTTTCACCCAAGGCACGTGGATTGATTTATAAAAGTCCTTACAAAGATGTCAATGTATGGAAAGCATTGACATCGAAATAAGAGCCAAAGGTTAAGAATTAAAGACTAGTTGATTTCAACATACACTTCCTTTACTGAAATATATTGTTTCTAAAATAATATAAGATATCCTCAAGCATTTGGTCCTTATAGTTGGCAACCAAATCAGCTCTAAGAATAAATTCTTAGATATACCTAGCTCTCTAGGAGAACACCTTAGAAAGAAATTTTGAATTTGAATTGGAATTAAAGGACTTGTTGACTATAGGATAAATAATTTAGGGTTGTGACATCCCTCTCCTCTAAGAAGATTCATCGCTCTGATGACTATAGTATAAAGAGATAGTCATCATATTATCAAGCATTCAAACCAAACCTTATTCTACATCATAACCAATGCAAAATTGGCAAGTTTATAACTTATTTATACCTATGTTTACCATACTTTTCTAGTTTGAATACCTGACCATGTTGTTGATAACTCTAAAATCTACCTAGCATGGTCCTTATGTCTGGTCATCCATTAGACACTCAAACTGGTGTTAACTCATTAGTAACAAATTAATAAATTTGTAAAATCTATGCTATTGGATCATATCAACTTCCCTCATCATTAGATGCAAAACAATTCAAAATATTATCAAGTCTTACAGACAATAATATCATTAATTTCAATCACATAGTTGATCATTCATCATTCATGAATTAAAGATGAAATTCTCATACTCAATAAGGTCGTGCAGGTGCATCTACTAAGATTCCATCTACACTCTGATCCAGAGATCACCATTTTTACTTATCTCTTCAATTGTTATACAAGCAGTTTCATGTCAACTTATACCTTTATCAATCTTATAGGTTTGAAAGTTACAACATAATGACTTATTCAAATCTAACATATGTTGAACATCTGATGTACTCCACCTCAGTTGTTAGAGGAGAGAGATTTTGTGCAATGCATCCCCCTAACATCTAGCATCCAATCTAATGCAGATAAACATAGGAGGCATAATATGGCAGTGATTGGTAAAATAAAGTAAAACAATATTCAATTACTAGGCTTGGCCATGCGCTTACAAGCAGTTCTACACTGTCTTGTTTATCGTAAGCTCCATATTTGTTTATGTTTCACTTTTGTTCCATATTGGCACTATCTTTGGTTCAACCATAACTTAATCTATGAGCGAGGTATTCTAACAATCAATTTTAGTGTTCCACAAATTTTGTTTGTTTAAAATTTAAGCATCACCTTCCATCAAGTGGGAGATAAACTGTCTCATTCAAAATTTTATGTGCAAATACACATCTTGTCATACATGTAAAGGAGGAAATAAATAATGTGTTCATCTTGTCATGCATACCTTTCCGTATGTGACACTATGGCTATGTTCATTTTGTTTCATTCATGCCTATTCGCATATGACATCTAAACAATTGTCACTGACTAAGTGTTTATATCAAGAAATCACATCACACATATAAGGAAAGAATAATTATGTTCATCCTGTGATACATACATGCCTATATGCAACACCTAAACATAGTGAATAGTGAATATGTTCATCTTGTGATACATACCTACTCGTATACACACCTAAACATATATGAATAGTGAATATGTTCATCTTGTGATACATACCTACCCGTATGCACACCTGACATATATGAACAACTTGTTGTTCTTAATATTCATAACCAAGCCATAGTTCTTCCCGGTTCACTGCTAATCATGACAACAAACAAGTATCCCATTCTACTTATCATCATCACAGGAAAGTATATCACCACTAATTGTAAAAGCATATCAACACTAACCAAAGGAAAGTATCAACAACATTAATTCATAAACGTATGATCTTAACTCAAAATCATAGAAGATTAATCAACATTATATATAAGATGGCCAACATGGTTTCAGCATGCTCAAATTAAGTGTAAAATCATATTGTCACAAAAATGCTCAACTTGTGCAAACAAGGCCTATTACGATCTTTATAATTATTACTCATATCCAACACATGAGACAATCATCACATGAGGATGCATTACTCGTCAAATTACACCAAGTATAAGAACATTCAAAAGCATAGAGGACTTCACGAGATTCTATTCTTTTCAAACATCAAGAATTATTTCCTTGCCTACAAGACAAGAGAGGATGAGTCTAACCCTAAAACTCCTTATTCTAGGTCATCAAAGACTAATTTTCCACTTGGTTCCCATATTGAACCATCTAGGAATTAACAAGAAACCAACTCATACAAGGAATCCTCGACCCAATTCTAGGGTCCTTAGAACAATCAATGTGCCTATACTCTCAAAGCATCTGAAATGTTTATTATCAAAGGATTGCAACTTTGCGAAGTAGACTCTAGGCCCTAGTGTTGAACCCAGAGCTCTGATACCATATGTAAAGACCACTCTAATAAATAGCAATAAAACATTATAATTCAATAATTACTATAAACATTTTAGTATATATAAAAAATTTCAACAAAACATCTCACATTGAATATATTCAATCGATGAATAATATAATAAGGCTAGGTAAACTATCCTACATCTTACTCTACCTAAGTAATTAATTTGGTGCATTATCTTCACCAAGGGTTTTAAGAATTTACAATACACAGAGATAGACCACACCTAAGGGATGCCTCGAGGGCTCATAAGAAATGGCATTGCCTACGTATCGAGATCAGAGGCTCTGTAGTTTATCTACACAACCCTCCATCAAGTTACAACGTAGGTCTTTTACCCATAAGACTCAAGGTATAGTCTAATCTATTTATTCCAATCCTTATTAAACCCTTCATGCAACTAGTTATTGTGATCCAGGCATTTACCAATTAGAAACAACCTAAAGGGTAAATGCACAGTCCACTTAAGGTGGAAGTTTTGGACTTAGAAAAAAACCTAAAATCAGGTAAACCAAAACGGGATCCCGTTTTGCTTTGGGATCCTAAGCCAAAAGCGTGATCCCGTTTTGAAATGGGATCTCGTTTCTAGAACAGGAACCTGTTTCATAGATTTTGAATTTTTGACCCAACTTTTGCGATGGGTTTTGGGTCAGAAAAAAGGCTTGGGAACTTGACCCTTGGCTTTGGACTTGGTTTGACCTACAAGTTGAAGGTCCTGTCAATGTCACAACAAAATAGTGACTTTGGGCATATGTCTGAAGGCCTTTTTTGCAGAATTTTTTGACAAAATTAAAACCCATTATAGATGAGATAGTGTAGATTCCAAATATGTAATTTTTTTGCAATTGGATTATTTTTTCTATTTTTCAATTAATTTTTGATGAAACAGGTCCATAAACTTGAATTATCAGGGTTTTTTAGTATTTAATAACTTTTTATTAAAATATTTTTTTGTAAAAAATTGTACAAAAACATACTTCAGACAATTCTTTTCAATTTGAAAAAAAAAATTAAAAAATGATAATTTTAGGTCATCTTATGCGTGACGTACACGACGATTTTTTAAAACACCAAAAATGGCCAATAAATAATTAACAAAAAAAAATATTCAATAAAAAATTACAAAAAAATATGGAAAATGTGGTTCAGTGAGTTACAAATCTTTTCCCAAAAGAATTTAGAAAAATATGATTATTTAGGTCAAAATATGGATGACGTACACGTGCATGGTATAGTAAAAAAAAGTGACTTTTAAACAGTGGTTTTTAGAAATGCCTATTGAAAATCAATTTGTATCATCTGGGTATTAAAAAATTTACATATTTGGAAAGTAGACTCCGAGTACTACATTTCATATTTACTGACTTTTTCAAGATTCCACCTTTAAGTGCTTCAAATTTTTAGGTCAAACGTGACAAATTCTGAAAATCAAGGAAAACACTTCCACTTTTTGGCCAAAAAGTGGACTCAACTTCTTGCACACACCCTAAACTCACTTTTATTTTTGAACATAACATGGGAGAGAAGATAAATCAATCAACACACTAATGTTTGATTTCAAGTTATGGTCATAGAGTCTTTTCCATAGGTAGAACAACCTACACTCTTCGAGTTTTCCATAAAGGCACTTGTCCATGCTCATCTCTCAGGTATACCAATAAATATACTAATTTCAATACATATAATTTATTAATAGATCTATACAATCTTTCTATGCAAAACAACGACAATCAATTTCTATAGCTTAAGAATGTCCTATCATCTCACCATGATATCTCAACATTCAAGCAGATGGATAAAATATCCATAGAAAAAGTCCATAACTGACTTTTTGTCTTTTAAAAGAAATTTAAATAATATATTTTCAAAGTAATAAGGTTTACTAAATAGTCCTTTAAGGATGTTATTCCACATCATAAACATAGGGTATTCGTGTCCTAATCATCTCATCGTGATTTCTTGGCATGCACATAAGGGAAAACTTCCTTTTCTAATAATAGAAAACACACAATGCAACAACATGTGTCCTTTCAATTAGATGCTATACTTCCTAAGAAGATAGTAGCTAAAACACCAAAGCCCATAATAATAATGTATAAATCAATTACACTGCACACAACCATCATTCAAGGTAGTATGTTTATAACCTTTTGGTTGTTCCATTAGAATCAACATTTTTTTCATTTCGATAGCCTATAACCACCTCAGATAAATCAATTTTGTTTCAAGATAAGACTCCACTTAACCACAAAAAAGGTGCCAGGCTTCAAAGGATAAAATCAATCATTGGATTCTATACATGGTCTTGGTTTAACATCATTCAAACATAAGAAGGTATCAAAATACCAACTAAAATATGTCAAATGTAACTAACTCAAGGTATGAGAATATTGTGCAGGTAATAAGTTAGGCCTATCTCTGACTCTAACCAAATCCTCATCTTAGGCTTAACCACATGATAAAAATCCTTGTCAAGCATTTGGTTTATTTAACAACTTTTGAGACTTACCAAAAGGTTCATTTTTTAACTTACCAATCTAGAGTCTACACACAAAAGAATAAGTTTGTAAGAGGGAATACCACAATAACTCTTTATAAACATCATGGAATACTTCTTCTCTATGACTTGTCTTGTAAAAAAATGGAAGAATTCAAAAAAAATCATAAGTACTCCAACATGCATTTGATTTCTATGAAGGGTAAATAACAAATGGTTTTCGACCACTTCAATAATTTTGGTCAATGGTAGGGAAGATCTTAAAGAGATACCTCAAATAATATCTAGTACTCCTCCCTTACAATAAGTTTCTAATAACTATCATACTCTCATCATATCAGTACCTCTTTGAAGGTTAAGAATAGGTATTTTTATACAAGTCATGGAAGAGAAAAACAACCATTAATACGTTCCAACTCACTATGAACCCTTACTAATGACCCAAGGGTTGTCCAAATGTTCTCCATGAGATTTTTTTGGTGAATGATATGGGCCTTAAAGTTAGTCCTCGAGATTCATAACAAAGTTTAAATCCCCACAAAACATTTTAACTATGTGTTAAACAATGCCTAAATTGTGGCACAGATAACATTAATTTTTAGTGCATGGTTCAATTCCACAAACAAGTTATGAATTAAAATTGGGAAATATATGGCATTTACTAATGTGCATCCCAAGACTGGAACAAAAGAAATTTGATGTGAGATGTGAATAATTTCCACCATTTTAAACAGGGAAAATGTTCTTGTGGAGATTACCAGTGATGCTAAATGAAGCAATCTAAAAAAAAAGATTGCACTATGGTAATGTGCACTGTGTTAGATTTCCCATAATAATGAAGGGATATGCTTGAAAGCATAAATTCAAAATTACATTTACCCTCAGTAAAGGAAGAAAATAAATTTGTGCAAATTTCCTTATCATGAATTTAGTATGGGACGGTATGCAAACAATTTGAGCCCTATGGAATGCACTCCAATCTCTTGGCATATAATATACACCTTCCTCGTTTGGAAAAAAAGTCTTCCCTTTATTTCCCTTGTGTTTTAAAATAAGAATGTTGTTTTGAGTAAGGAACAATCGCATGCCACGAAGGATGCAAACACTTCCATTCTACCCAACTTCCCTCCAATTTTCTCACTTTTCTTTTGAACATATATCACTCTTTACCTAAAGATAAACATAGGAGTCATGTATAAAAACAAAATAATTATGACCATTTCAAAAGGCTTTGCATCTCTTTAATAAGATTTTGAAGAGCTCGAAGACAACAAAGAGTCTAGAAAAACTGATACTTATGGGTTTCTAGTTTTTTTTCTCAGAGTTCAAAGAAAAGGAAAACATTGTTGTTCACAAGAAGGGGAATGTGGCTATTGAAGGGACATCATTAATTTTTAACTACATTCTCCCTATTCAATAAATTAAAAGAGGAGAGTGGAGCGTAACCAACGAGGCATCAATCTGGCCACAGAAATCTATTATGATTCATCATCTTTGCCATAGTAGAGGTTCAGGCTCAAAACATTGCAATAAATCAATTCATAATAGACGACTTGGAGGGAGTATTTAGGAACTACATTATAGCTATTGAAAAGGTGCATGTTGCAAAAACAATAATATCATAGAATCCAAAGAATAAAATGAATTCCACAAAATCACAGGCTATAAGGAGTCTAAAACCCACTCCCATAAAAATAGTAGCATTCTTATCCTGAGCAAAAGAGGTGCATAAGAAAAAAAATAACCTCATACTTGAACCTACATTTTTCTTTGAAATACACTTACATTCCTCTAAAATCTTCCCCCTCAAAGGCCAATCTAGACACATGAATTTCTTTAGATCTTGTAACAGCAAGTGCCCTCATAGTCATGCATACCAAAACATGGAAGCAGATAAAAGGAGCGTACTACTTGATAGAATGCCTCAAAGAGGCATCTCCTCCTAGAGTGCAACCATTGCAAGATATCCCCCAAAATTTCCTTCGTTAAACATTTCTCCCCAAGAATGCCATCTCATGGAATGCCATGCATACAAAAGGAGGAAGCTAGGAAAGGCACATGAAACATTTTGCAAAGTGCCTCAATGAGGTGTCATCTAAAGGGATACAAAGGTACCACAACTTGCTCACCGTTTACTTTCACCCAAGGCACATGGATTGATTTATAAAAGGCCTTACAAAGGTGTCAACGTATGACAAGCATGACTTCGAAATAAGAGCCAGAGGTTAAGAATTAAAGACTGGTTTATTTTTACATACACTTCCTTCATTGATATATATTGTTTATGAAATAATATAAGATATCCTCAAGCATTTGGTGCTTATAGTTGGCAACAAAATCAACTCTAAGAATAAATTATTAGATTTATCTAGCTTGACAAGGGTCTCACTAGGTGAACACCTTAGAAAGAAAATTGGAATTGGAATTAAAGCAAGACTTGTTGACTAAAGGATAAACAATTTAGGGTTGTGACATAATTCCCCTCTAGGTCATTGTTCCGATGATTATAGCATAAAGAGATAGTCATCATATTATCAAGCATTCAAACCAAACCTTATTCTACATCATAACTAATGCAAAATTGGTAAGTTTTATAACTTATTCATACTCGTGTTTACCATACTTTTCCAGTTTGAATACCTAACCATGTTGTCGGTAACTCCAAAATGTACCTAGCATGGTCCTTATGTTTGGTCATCCATCAGACACTCAAAATGGTATTAGCTCATTAGTAACAAATTAATAAATTTGTAAAATCTACAGCATTGGATCATACAAACATCCCTCATCATTAGATGCAAAGAAATTCAAAATATTATCAAGTCTTACAAACAATAATATCATTAAGTTTGATCACATCTGTATCAGTTGAGGCTCCATTTCAGTTGTGGGGTCTTGAATTTATTGGGGAGATTATAGAAAAATTTAACAACGGATACAAATAAATCCTTATAGCCACTAACTATTTCACCAAATGGGTGGAAGCAATTCCTACCAGAAATGCAACATATAAGGTAGTGATTAAATTTTTAATGAGCAATCTCATCACAAGGTTTGGTGTGCCTGCAAGGATTATTGTTGACAATGCAATGTGGTTTAGATCCCATGATCTCCTTAACACATGTTCTAAGTATGGTATATCTTTAACACATTCTTTCCCCTATCACCCACAAGGAAATTGTTAGGTTGAATCTAGTAACAAGAGCATCATGAATATCATTAAGAAGACACTTGAATCAAACAAGGAGAGGTGAGATGATAAGCTCAGGTTTATTTTTTGAGCTGATAGGGTAACTTTCCAAAGGGCTATTGGTAGGAGCCCATTTGAATTGGTATATAGAGTAGAGGCTAAGATGCCAATTAGTCTTAAGCTACCTATATACAAATTGTTACAGGAAGTTCAAGGAAATAAGGATGATATCATTTCCTTGAAAATACATGAGCTGACTAAACTTGATGAAGCTAGGAGGACTACACATGAAAGAAATCTATTACAGCAGTAGAAGGTCAAGCATTTGATTGACAAGAGGGAAGTTCAAAGAAGTTTCCAAGTTGGTGACCTAGTCCTCATGTGGAATTCTAGGTCTAAAGATAAGGGCAAGCATGGAAAATTTGAAGCTTTATGGGTTGGCCCTTATCAAGTTGGAGACAAGTGCAAGCAAGGCACTTTTTACTCCAAGAGTTTGGATGGAGAATTTCTGGAGTTGCCAGTTCATGGCCAACACCTCAAGCATTATTTCTCTTGATGGTATTTAGTCCTTTGTACATATGTTATATCTTTCCCTTTCTTATGTTTTGGTGTTTGGGTTCTTTATGGTCATTGTCATTTCCCTTTTTGTTTTGGTTGGGTCCTCACTCTTTCCTTTTGGTTTACAAACCAGAGATAACTAGATCCTCGTTGTGTCTACAAGAGTCACACATACCCAACTAGAGCCAATGTTGGCATGTGCTTAATTTTTTTTCAAAGGTCCCTTGTTTTATACCTCATTATCGTCTAAAATTTTTTCATCCATTATTAATAACCGGTCTAAGAAATCTTCAATGGGCCCGCCTTGGTTTATTTGTGTTGTGATGACTATTTTACCTTCACCATGCCATTTCCATATCTTATTGTTGCGTAAAATCCCATAAAATTCCTTTGTTTTGTGCTTTCTATGTCTTTTCTGGCATTTTAGAATTTTTCATTTTTTTCGTGATCCTTCTAGATCCCCCTTGTTTTTCATGCTCAATTTGAGAGGTCAAAACTTAATATTTTCAAATAATCTCATAGATGGTGGCTAAGTATGTCATTCAACATCAACAGAACCTTTCATTTAGGAGTTTTGACCAATTTTGAGATTTCAAGTTTTCCAAGGACATCAGAACATCCTTGGTCCCTATGTCCTTCTGGAACCCCAATCCCTCTCACTCAATTCGGAGGGTCAAAACTTGAAATTTTCAAATGATCTCAGAGATGGTGGCTAAGTATGTCATGCAACATCAAATGGACCTTTTGTTCAAAAGTTTTGACCAATTTTAGGATTTTAGGTTTTCTAAGGACATTAGGACATCCCTAGTCCCTATGTCCTTCTGGAACCCTAACCCCCCTTGCTTAATTTGGAGGGTCAACTTGGAATTTTTAAATGATCTCAAAGATGGTGCTAAGTATGTCATACAACATCAAATGGACCTTTTGTTCAGGAGTTTTGACCAATCTTGGAATTTTGGGTTTTCCAAGGACATTAGGACATCCCTAGTCCCTATGTCCTTCTAGAACCCCAATCCTTGCTCAATTTAGAAGGTCAAAACTTGGAATTTTCAAATGATCTCAAAGATGGTGGCTAAGTATGTCATGCAACATAAAATGGTCCTTTGATTTGGGAGTTTTGACCAATTTCAGGATTTTGGGTTTTCCAAGGACATTAGGACATCCCTAGTCCTTATGTCCTCCTGGAAACCCAATCCTCCTCACTCAATTTGGAGGGTCAAAACTTAAATTTTTTTGATGAAATCAAAGGCTATGGTTATTGATGCCCCCTTGCATCTAATTGGACCTTTATTTGGGTGTTTGTCTCATTTTGAGATTTTCAAGTATTTTGTGATCCTTCCAGACCACCTTGTTTTTCATGCTCAATTTAAGGGATCAAAACTTAATATTTTTAGATGATATCAAAGATTCAAGCTATGTTCATCATATTTCATCATGTGGAACTTTCGTTTGGGGATTTTGGTCACTTTCAGGATTTTGGGTTTTCCAGGGACATCAGAACTTTTCTAAAAATCCCTATGTCCTTGGTTCTTTCTAGTTTCCCATTTCCCATTGGGCACCCCATGGGGATTTTGATATTTTCATGGACATTTACACTTTTTAAAAATATCCCTATGATCCATGTTCTTCTGAGTTCTCCATTCCCCTAAAGCTAGGTGCCCAAGTTCTCATGTCTTGATCCTTCTAGGATTTTGGAATTTGTACTTTTTCAAAATGTCCTGATCCTTTTTAGATTTTGGAATTTGCACCTTATAAAAATGTTCTAGGGTTCTTTATTCTTCCAAGATTTTGACTTTCGACCCAAAAAACTCAAAATTTTTCGTGTTTTTTCAACACCCAATGGGACACTCCAACGACTCTCAGGGCCACTATTAATGATCATTTTGAAGTCCGATGGCATGGTAGGTGAGTTACATACACCCCAATACTATTGTGGACCCTTCCATGATGAAATTTGGTACCATATCATGGACAAACACTCCAAATATGTAGAGTTTTCTAGTACAACTCATATGGTCATGATGCAAGCAGCATGGTCGCCCAATTTCATTTTCAAATGTCAAATCCCTCTTTCCAAGGCTCCTTGATGGATTGAATAAAGTATTTAAGAGATTTTACATTCATTTGCAAAGGATGAAAAATATTTTGGTGGTAGAGCAAAACTGAAAAAGACATAAGAACTTGTATGAAACCTAAGGTTTCTTCCAGTAACTAGTTTTAGAGAAATTGTGTTGTAATATTTTTTGGTTTCTCTCTCAAGGGTTATGAGAGGACATTGTAATACTCAAATAATGAACCCAATGTGTAGATTGAACTTCATTTAAAGTGTATCCATGAATGTACTATGAGTTTTTGGTATTTTGGCAGTATACCTTAATCACATTTGTTGATTTAAATATTGTTCAAGATTCGTTAATTGTTGTAAATTATAAAACACCTCTGCAATGCTTTTATAAGGTAACCTTTCATGTCAATGTATGAAACTCGTGAGATGTTTATGTATTATTGAAGAATGCTTGTGATTATGTTCTGCAATCTTATAGCTACTTATTTATCTGTGTAGAGCCTAGGTTATACAATAAATTGTCAACTATTATCTTTGTTGCTACCTTGATTAGGTAACAAAATTTGATTACAATAGTGTCCCCTTTGATTGAATACCTAGAATCTCACTACTCTAATTGAATATAGACACCTATCTGCAGTCTATCAACCTTCGTTTTCCTTCAAAATACTCAAACACAACAAAAAACCTCAATCTTTTACCTTATTTGTGTTTTTCGTCCTACCTACATCCATGTCCAGATGAGCTATGACATTAGGGGCTATCAAAGAAATCTTTTAGACTCTCTATGTGATTGTAAATCTTCTATATAAAGGTGCAATACCCTTAAATTCCTCAAACTAGCACATAGGTTGCTTGGTGATATAAAATTAGAGTTTCTTGTGCATTGGGTATGGCTTGACCCAGGGTTTAGTTTCGTATTGTTATCAACTCTCATACACCTTAGGGAATACCCCCTTGGTCTAGCAGAGCCAAAATAAGAAGGTCTTACTCACCTTATCAATGTTGTCCTTAGTTGCCTCATCCTAAATATTAAGTTTGTAATCTTTGTCATGAGTTTGACATCCCTGGCACTCATGAACTGATTGGCTTTAGGGATTTGAGGATTCTCAACTCTGAGCACCAACAAACCTCACAATGTAGGTTAACTAAAACATGTGCCTTTCGTGATCTACAAAAAAGGAGGCAATGGGAACCAAGGCAAAACCATCAACATAAATTTATTTGGAAGGAAATACATTGGGGACATTACTCAACCAATATCCCATGACCATTGATATAGTCTACGTAAAAAAATATAAAACTACTATTATAGAGATTAATCATACGATATACAATATAGTACTACTGTAAAAAAAAAATATTTCAATCAATATCGACACATAACAAATATGTAGGTGCACATGAGAACTATTATTATAGAGATTAATCATAAAATACACAATAAAAAATATGATACAAATTTAAAATTGTCTATGTTACTCACTAGGAATAGAAGACTAAAGTAGAGTTGCAACTTGGTCTATTCCCCAACTTTTGAGAATGTACCATCCTATCTCATAGTTGGTAGCTCATGGTAGATTGATCAAATGTCACTCTAGAGGACCAAAAATTGTAAATTCACAATGTAGGAAATGGGTGAACTCAAAATCGAATGCCTAAAGAGTGAATGGAGTATTTGTTTGCCTAAATACAAATCCATACTACATAGTCAGACTACATTTTGCATGGGTGATTAAACACATTAGCCCTAAGATACTTATAATTCTAGGGCGATGGACCACACTTTCTCTAAACTACCTATAATTCGATGTCTGTAATAAATGTTTTCCCAAAAATACCTATCATTACATGGTGATATTGTAGTGTCATAAATTATCACCACTTACAATTTCACACTAGGTTTAGCACTCTGTTTAATGTATGTGTTTATCTCCACTTATGGTGTACCTATTTTGGGTCTTGATTAAGGATCTTGGGTAATTCCCCTGGCAACATACTATTTTGGGAACAAATTGGTTAGGACTCTAGTGCCCAGCACTAGTGTCCTGCCAATTGGGTCCTAAAAAGTTTTGAATTAAATAATGTCAATCTTGTTTGCCTTGGGTGATGCACCTTGTTGGCCTCAACTCAATTGGCCCCCCCACAAGTACTTGGGAATCATATATAAACAATTCTCTCTCTGTCTCTGTCTCTGTCTCTCTCTGAAGCTCTCTACTTGTGGATTATTATTGCTATATGTACTAACCCTTGCAGGTCTGTAAGGATTCTTCTCCTTCCTTATCCATCAAATCCTTGAGGAGATGTGTGATGCAACATCAACCAAACTAGGGTTTCCATGCTCATGGTAATTCCATTTCATTTATAGCAGTCCTTATCAGTTGGTTTTATCTCTACCCATCATGAGAACGCACTCTCTATCATCATTATTTGCTATTGTGGAGGTGGGAACACCATTCACGTAGTTTGACTTAGGCAAGCCCTAAACAACACCAAACACTTTTTCTCTCTGCATTTGTGTAGATTGAGATAAAAAATTGTAGACAACGACGATCGACAGAAAGATGGAAGATACAGACACAAGGATCAAGTCGCATAGACTTTTACCAGAGCCAAACCCTAAGGACACTAGTGCCTAGCACTAGGGCCCTCCCAGATCTGGCCCTACTTTCGGTGACAAGCTCTAACAACCCTAGTTTGCTACATTTTTGGGGTTTTCAACCCTGTCAAGTTTGTTACTTCTATTTTCATCTATTTGGTCACTTAAAACCCTAGATCTTGCTATTCTCAAATTAATCTCCACCATTACAATAAAGGAATAGAGTCTAGATAGCTTGGCTCTCCCTTGAGGATTGTATTCAAGCATAAAAGTCTTCGTCAACTTGTGTTCTAATGTTTCATAGGAAAGATTGACCTACTTAGTTCATAATTGATTAGGTCCTCTTTTCTATCTTACATTTTGGTGAACTTGACGCATCTTACATTTGTACAGCCTTCTTTGTTGTGTCTGATTAGTTGATAAAATGATTAGATACTTATATTGCAAATATTACTTAATCTTATGTATTATTTTATCTTATGTGTTTACAAAATAAAACATTTAAACATGTCAAACAAAAATCAAAATAATTAAAACCTAAACAAAACCTTTCCTTCTTCTAACATATCATCGGCATATATATATCTTGTCATCACTTTCTTCATTGGCTGAGGCTAGGTATGCTTTAGTACATCCACCTCTTTTTTAATTTCTTTCTATATATGTTCTCTTCTTGTTTTGATCCCTCTCCTAAAATTCCTCCTACTTGTGAGGATATTTTGGTGCAAGAAGATGAAATCATTGACACATTTCTCCACATTACTTTATGTTCTCTTCATTTTGACGCTCTTTCTTCTAGAGATGAGGCATTAGTAGATATTAAGCATAGTACTTCTACTTATACCACATCTTCCATAGTCCATGATGATTCCATATCTCATCCTATTTGATCTTCCTGCTTTGGTTGCATGTTCAAGCCCCTTGGACATCACAAAAGATGTGAATACCTCTTTTCTTCCTCCTCTGGTTGCATGTGCAAGCCATTTGGACATCACTAAGGATGTGGAGACCTATTTTCTTTCTCCTTTAGTTGCATGTTCAAGACCCTTGGACATCACTAAGGATGTGAATACCTCTTTTCTTCCTCCTTTGGTTGTATGTGCAAGCCCTTTGGACATGACTAAGGAAGTGGAGACCTCTTTTCTTCCTCCTTTGGTTGCATGTTCAAGACCCTTGGACATCACTAAGGATACAATCATCGATACTTTTCTTAACATCACTTTGCTTGCTCTTCATTCTAATGCCCTTCCTTCTGGCAACATGGCTTTGGTGAATGAAGAATCAAAAATAGATGTTTGTCAAAACCAATTCAACACAATTTACATTTCCGGTTCCCAAAAGGAACCTGTGAAACAAAAATTGTCGTGCACCTTCATTTTGATGTTCCACAACCACAATCTAAGCCTGTTTTAACTATAAGAGGTGTTCCAAACCCACCTCGACCTCCTAGTTACATTCTCAACTTTGAAAAACAACTTACTCAAAATAAGCAACTTGTTCAAAATGTGTCACAACAACCTAGTTACCACATGGTTTCTCACACATACAACACCACAACAACAAACAAATAAAACAAACAATGTTTGTTCAAGCTTCTCTTCCACCTTCTTAACCTTTTCTTCCTTCAACACCTCATCTTTCTCAACATACTAGCAAAGAATATGATCTTGTCGAGAAGATTTGTGCTACTCCAACTAAGATCTCACTCTGGGGACTTGATACAAACTTTGCCTACATACCACGGAATGCTCTACAAAAGATAGTTGTTCCATCTTCTGTTAGACCAAATGACATAGCAGCCTTGTTAGATTGTATGCATGCGACGAATTTAAATATCATCTTCAAACAAAATGAGTTACCTTCTCTCGAAATTCAAAAACAACATGATCCTCTCATGATTTTGGTCATTATTAATAGAACTAGAATAAAGCGTACTATGATAGATAATGGATCATGTCTTAATGTTTGTGGCATTGACCTGTTACATAAACTTGACTTGGATACCTCTCTTATCAAGCTTGACACTCCTAATATATGTGGCTTTGATAATTTTGGTAGACAATCACTAGGCACAATCATGCTACCTATTGAGGTAGGACATGTGACTTTACCTACACTTATTCATGTCATGTCTGATACTCTTTCATATAATCTTCTTCTTGGTAGACCATGGATCCATGCTATGGGGGCAATCCCATCTACTATTCATCATATCATGAAGTTCATTCATAACAACAAACTATATACAGTTCTGGGTGATCCAAATCCAAAAAGTTGCTTACAAGTGGAGGCGACGTCTCAACCTCCTATTTCAAAATCTCTCAATAATTTGATTCCTTCTTCAACAAAACCCAACCCACTATTCTTCATTTCTAACAACAGTGATGACCATAATAGTGTTTTGCCTTCGAGTTAATATTTCGATGATGATTAGGGTTCACTAGATTTTACACCCTCCTTTATTGGAGAATACAAAATCATACAATCTAAACCTGAGATATTGAAATTGGCTTCAATTTACTCTATACAATCTATTCCTTCTTCTAAGAAACCTAAACTTGCCACTCAAACTTCTTCTACTTCAATAAATTCTCAAACACCATCATTACATTCTATCCATGATAATGTACCTTCTTCTTCTAACGCATGTCTTTATGATGATTGGGGCTTTTTAGTTTTCAACCCACATAGACCAGTTGAATCTAAGATTGACCCTTCTCACCCTAAAATCTCAACACTCAACAAGGATCTGCATCCTTGCAAAAGGATCGATCCTTCTACTCATGACAATTTTGCCACAACTTATTCTTCAACATGTGATTACACTTCTCATTTCGACAAGATAAGTAATGTAGCCTCTCCTCCTCTATTTGATTTGGAGACACGTTATGAACTCATATTCAAAATTCTTTCTAAACATGGATACAATGGAAATGGTTTAGGGTACATGGAACAAGGAGTTAAGGTTCCTGTGAAATTGACACCACACTTTTCTAAAGAAAGTTTAGGTTTTTGTCCTTCTCTATCTGCATCCACTCCACCATTGTCTAAGGTCTCCATGGATTCTTCTTTTCAAAAATCAAACCTCTCTCCACAACAGAAAGGGTTGCTTCCTACTCCAGCCACTTCTTCTCTCCTATCCCAACAAGAATGTATTTTGATAAGTCTACTCAAGGACCGCTTGATCACTCTTCCTCCAATACACAAAAGGTTTCCACAAAATAATTAATCAACACTTCCTTTCTGTGCATATCATCGAACACTTAGCCATTCCACTAATGAATGCCGAGCCTTGCATGACAAAATTCAACAATTTCATGACACGTGTGTCATGGCACCACTTCTTTCTTCAAATAACAAAACATAACAAAACATTCTTTTCTCTACAACATTATGATAGAGTCTCCTTTGTTATGGCATTGATCTACCTCTATCATCACATTGTGGTAGATTCCCGTATTCTTTTTCATGGATGTCTTCACCCATGTTCTGGGGGGCAAGAGTGATTTATTCTTGGTTCTCTATTCACATGTGCATCCATACATGCACCCTTCTTTATTCGCACCCCTTGTCACGATGTAGCTATTGGGAACATATCACTTGGGTGTATGCTTTCAGAAAGCTCTCGTTCCTATTTTACAATTATATCACTCTTTCTACCTTAAAGGAAATTTCTCCTTGATAGAGTTAGCAATTACTTTAAGGTGGGGCATACATCGTGCTATGCGCTTTACTTTATACATACACCACGTGGTTGGTCTTTCTATCACAACACTTGTTGATCATATTTATAACACTTATTCAAAGTCACCCAACAAACATCGCATTTTTCTCAGCCTGTAAAGGTCTGATATCACCTTTTGAGGTGTTACATATTTTGCCCCCTGAGGTGTCAAACAACACATGGTCACCTAGCATGCAACTTGCTAGCCTGTGATCCTTGTAGTCTATGAACCACCCAACATAACACAACTTGTTGGCCCATGTACTTCATATGACCTTGTTAAACTCATGGTCACCTAGAATAACACAACTTGCTAGCCCATGATCCATGAGAGTTTTTGTAATCTGCATGACCCCTAGGGATAGAGCAAGCTAGTGCCTAAGTCATGTGCTCTTCTTCATTTGTGTCGATTGCTCTATTGTCTATTTGTGTGTATTCTCTCTTTGAAGCAATCAAGCAACTCAAATTTTTTCTATCTCCTTTATAGAATTCCTCTATTTTTGGTGTTTCTTTTACATTTTGGGGACGACGCATGGTAATTGAGACAACCTTTCATATTGAAGTCTCTTTTACTTTGTCGACTTAAAATTTTTCTTTGTTTGCTTGGATCATATGATTTATCGACTTTGTTGTTGTATATTTGCATTCTCCGTGTATGCTCTGTGCATTCTCTATGTATGCTTCGTGTTTTCCATGTATGCTTTGTGTATTTTCCATGTATGCCTCGTGTATTCTCCATGAATGTTTCATGTATGCTTTGTGTATTTTCCATGTATGCCTCGTGTATTCTCCATGAATGTTTCATGTATGCTTTGTCTTATCTAGTGTTTACTGAATTCTCAAAGGTATGTATGTATGTGTATGATTCATGACATGTGTTTTGTGACTCATAGGATCCTAAGCTCAAGGGCTAGCACATCTCTCAAACTTAGTGACATTCTATGAAGAGATTTGTTTTCTCTAGACTTTAGCATGATTAGGAGCGTAAGTTCCTACTCCCACTAAAGTGGGAGCTAAATGTAGTGTTGTAAATTGTCACCACTTACAACTTCACACTAGATTTAGCACTTCGTTTAACATATGTGTTTATCTCCACTTATGGTGTACCTATTTTGGGTCTTGATTAAGGATCTTGGGTAAGTCCCCTGGAAACATACTTTTCGGTAACTATATGGCTAGGACTCTAGCACCTAGTGCTAGTGTCCTGCCAGTTGGGTCCTAAAAAGATTTGAATTAAAATATCGGTCTTGTTTGCCTTGGGTGATGCACCTTGTCGACCTCAACTCAATTGAGCCCCCGACAAGTACTTGGGAATCACATATAAACAACTCTCTCCCTCATTTGAACGTAAACTATGAACTAGCACTCTCTCTCTCTCTCTTTCTCTTCTTCTCTACATGATCTCTGAAGCTCTCTACTTATCGATTATTAGTGTTGTATGTACTAACCCTTGTAGGTATGTAAGGATTCTTATCCTTCCTTCTCCATGAACTCCTTGAGGAGATGTGTGATGTGACATCAAGCAAACTAGGGTTTCCATGCTCATGGTAACTCTATTTCATTTATAGCAGTCCTTTATCATTTGGTTTTGCCTCTACTCATCATGAGCACGCTATCATCATCATTTGTTGTTGTGGAAGTGGGAACACCATTCATGGGGTTTGACTTAGGCAAGACCCTAAACAACACCAAACACTTTTTCTCTCTTCATGTGTGCAAATCGGGATCAAAAATTGCAGACAGTGACAATCGATGGAAAGACGAAAGAGACACGGGGATCTTCACACAAACTTTTACCAGAGCCAAACCCTAAGGACACTAGCACCCAGCACTAGGGTCCTCCCAGATCCAGCCCTATTTCCAGTGACAAGCTCCGATAGTCCTGCTCTGCTACAGTTTTTTGGGTTTTCAACCCTCTCAGGTTTGTGACTCCTATTTTCATCTATTTGATTACTTAAAATACTAGATCTTTCCATTCTCAAATCAATCTCCACTATTACAACAAAGGAATAAAGCCCAGACAACTTGGCTCTCTCTTAAGGACTATAGCCAAGCATAAAAGTCTTTGTCGATTTGTGTTCTAATGTTTGACAAGATATATTGACCTAATTAGTTCATAATTGATTAGGTCCTCTTTTCTATCTTACGTATATTACACATTTTATCTAAATTCATTATAATTCCATTGGAAATTGCACCATTGTTTTCCCTTAATTGATTATAATTCCATTGACAATTATGCCCCTTTACCCCTAATTGCTTATAATTTGATTGGCAATCACGTCCCTTTGCCCCTAATTGCCTATAATTTCATTGGTGATCACACCATCGTATGCTTATAACTAATGTAAAAAGGTAGAAGATTGAAACCTAAATTTGGAAAATGAAAATTCACGTGATAGGCGATTGGACCCAAATTAAAAGTTTCCTCTAAAATATTTCAACAATCGGGACCAAACTACAATAAATAGTATGTGATTTAATGCTATTCTAAGATATTAAAATATCAATTTGTGGATGATCTAAAGCTGTATGCCCAAAAATACAATTAAATTTGGGCAAAAGTATATTCCACCAAAACTGATAATATTTGCCATTTTCAACCCCTTGAAAGTCAAAAAATTATCAATTGGTGACAAATTGCCACTAAAATTTTCCTTGCTTGAAGAGTTCCTGGTTCAACATTTCATGTATTGAATTGTGGTTATTGGAGCACATTTGGTATGGCCCATTATTAATGTACTATTATGCTTTTAATCATTTATGTATTGGACTGTGATCCTTCCATGTTTAGGAAGTAGCCTCTATCTTGTAATTATGTTATGATTTCATTTGGTTGGAAATTAATCCTTGTGTTAGAAGCAAATTATTATGTTGTAATATTTATCCTACGTGTTGAAGTGAGTAATTTGCAATGTTGGTGTCCTTTTCTATATATGTTGTAATTATGTTTATGGACTCCTTGTTGTTGAATTACATTCCACCCATTTAGGTGGTGATTATCCTATCTTTACTTTAGCATGCGTCAACATTGGTGTTGAACATGCACAACATTTTGTAGTGCTTTTTCCATCTTTTGCATTGTAGTTATTTCCCTTGTGTTTGGGAGAAAATATTCCTTTTCTCCTTATTCCTTCATAATTGTGTCTATCTGGGGGCTCTCATGCAACCAAGATGGGGCTCATGATCCTCTGAGCATTTGACTCAAACCATTTTATAACAGCTTGTAAATGAAGGAAGTTATGCCTCGTTGAGTGTGAGAAATAGACCTCATTGTTTTCCTTGCCTTAAGTGTTTTTTCCTTCTTTTTGGTTGTAAGTCAGGAAAATAGTCTAAACTACATGTTAAACGAGTTTTCTATTATAGAGTTGCAAGTTACAATTAGACCCTGAAACTTGAAGTGTAGGAGGTCCAGAGTTCAGAAGTCCATTGCACATTGCATGTTGCAACTTGCCATCTATTTCTAGATTCTAAAGTAATGGGAAGTTTGGAGTTCAAAGTCCCATTTCATGTTGTATGTTGTAGGTTGCATTCAATCTTCAAAGTTTGAATTTTCTTAGGGGTTAGAGTTCATATTTGACTTGAGACATTGCAAGATGCAATTGCAAGTGAAACCCCAAAGTTGAATTCCCAAAGATGTCATATTCTAGACTTTCGCGGGGCTTTGCTTTTCGTAAGTTGGTTTTTGGACCTGAAGTCTAAAGTGCATGTTGCAATTGATCCCCAAAGCTTAAATTTGACCCGGACCCAGGAATTAAAGCCTCTTTGCACCTTGTAGTTTGCAAACTACAGTTGTCTTTCAAAATTTGAGCGGGTGTTGCAGGTTGCAATTTGATGCTCAATGTTGAAGTCTAAGGAAATGTTAGGCTTAGTTGCAAGTTGAGGAAGAAACCTAAAGTGCATGTTTGAACTGTTAAGTCAAGTTGCAAGGTTGGGGAGAAGTATAGACTTTTGCAAGTCTTCCTTGAAGTCTAAACTTTGGTAGTTTTGGCCTTTTACCTTTTGTATCTCTGGGATAGCTAAGGGGTGGTCTTGTAGGGATGTTGTAAGGGTTTTTAGTGATCTTGGAAATCTTTGCTTTCCTCCTTGTCTCATTTTCCATGCCAACCATGGTATCTTGTCCCATAATGTTTTTTTTTATTTTTCTGCTTGTGTTACCTTACATCGTGCATAGGTGTGTATGCCAAGTGTGTCATCATTGGTTGTTATGACACCTTGGGCACATAAGAGTGTCATGTGACTTGCTTAATGTCACTTTTATATCACAAAAAAATTATTCATCTGATTTTTATCTATTATGTCTTGAGTGTAATCTTGGGGAATCATATTTAGTATGAAAGCCCATGTTGCAACATTGGGAGCTCTAGGTTGTTTATTATGTTCATTATGTTTGAGCATGTGTGGGTTCCTTGTGTGGTTGCATATTGCATGTAGCATGTTTTGTTCCTGATATGTTTCCTTGCATGTGTATGGTGGAGGAATACAATATCATGGGATTAGTTAAACCCTTATGGTCACTAGGAAGTGGCTTTTTTTATTTGCCTTCTTGATGTTCATAGTGCTTGTCAAGAATCTTGTTGTGTGTATGAATGTTTGAGTGACCTTTTGTGGGGTCATGATAGGTTATTGCCACCACTTTTGATAGTATGGTTGTCTAAACCTCTGTCTGAAAATAAATGTCTATGTTTTTGGAAACTTGATTGAGCATTGTGTACTCCCTTGAGAGTTATGCATTTGGTTGTAAAATATACAGTGTTTTGTTCATATATCTGATGATTGGAAGAAAAGTGATGTGGTAATGCTTGTTTAAATGAACCTTGTATTGTGTACCCTTGTTGTGTGTATACCATGTTGCAAGAGTAGCATACCTTCTTACCCACTTTTTCATATTTGGAATTATTATTTTCCTCTTTTGTATGGTGACTAGAAATGCTTGCATGAGGTGAATCTCACATTTGTCTCCTATTAGTGCATATTTTTATGTGTGAATTAAATTATGTGGGTGCATGAAAGAAAAATGTTGAATTATTAGAATACATCATTTGGGTAACGACATATGTCCCCAAATTACATTCTTCCCTAGAATTCATGTGGCAACCGAAGTGTGATTATTGCATTGTATTGATTGAATAGTTAAAGCAAAAGGGTTGTAAATGGGTCAATTGCATGGAAATTATGAAGAATGTTGTGTGAAGATAATGAATACATTAGTGAATCCTGCACCTTGTTACACTAGATTATGGTTTCCCTAATTGTATAGTGTGCATATTGGCTTGTAGAATGAGTTGTGCATTGAAAGATTTATTGGGTTGATGTGGACTAGATTCCCCAATTGCTTGTCATTCCTTGTGAATTATGTCAATGTTATTCTCTTGTTGTGCGGAGAACATAATTGTGTTGTGGCTCCTATGTAAATCTCCCTATTGAGTGAAGTTACACTTTGCACTCTTGTTATGTGTGCACTTCATTGTATATGTGCTTATTATCATGTGGTAGAGAAAATTGTAGCATTGTAAAGATAGAATGTTGGGTAAAGGGCTTAAGTCTCAACTAAATTCTTTCCTTTTTGTGTTGTTGTGTATTAGAAACTAAATGTTGAATTCATGCATTACACATATGATTGGTGAATTCTGGTGTGGTGTTAAATGTTAATTACTCCTTGATGTGTGAGTGGATGTGTTTATCTTGACTTGTGAGCCTAATTTTGTCTTAGCTTAATCTTGGTTTGTCAAATGATTGTTGTTGTGTGACCATATTCATCATTGCATTGTAATTGTAGTTCCCTTGAATGTGATGTTGAGTGGAGTGCTATTTGTGTAGAAGGGTAAATTTTATTAGATGTCTTGGGCAATTTCATTGGAAACCTTGTAGTGCTCTTCTCGCATAACATGATGTGGTTGTGTTGTGATGAAGCTTTACTTGCTTGACGACCTAATTTATGCTTGTATGGATAAGTGAAGTTTATGATCTTATGCTTTATGATGCGATTGAATTCTTAGAATACTTGTTCACTTGGCATGGGAGCATTGATGAGGTAAAAACAACCTCATCCTAGCATTGGCCTAAGTACCAATTTGTGCTGACAAGCTAACCCAAAAATTATGCCAATTTATTTAATCTTAAGATAAATATTGTCTATTTTTGAAACAATAGTGTATAAATCTTCATTCCTAAATTGATTGATTTTGACCACTAATGTTGACAAGGTTTTATGAAAAGATCGGTTGTGTCATCAGTAGGTCTTGATTACGATGGAGTGGAGGAAGTGGATGTAAATACAGACCGAAGTCAACAACGTTGGAGGTTTAGGAGCACTAGAAATTAAGGAAACCAATATCTGAAGACTCCAGTCATTTGCTACCCGTCTGTCCATTTGGTAGTTCATTTTTTTATGTTATTTCAAAAAGACACTTGAAGCATGTCAGGCTCCACTCGAAGCCCTCTTTATGGCATTGAAGACAAACTTGTTATGAAATTATGTTATGTTTTTATGAGACCTTTAAGTGGCAATGATGGGGTGCCCTAGATTTTAGGATTTTCAAGTGATAAAAAACTATATGTTTTTCAAATAGAAATATACTCTGAATGAAATGCATACAAGTTACTCTATGTGAAGATAAATTGTTGTATGTATTCTTATGCAAAATTGAATTGGAATTTGTTGCTGATGAATGTGATCTGAGTTAGTAGAGAAATTCTGAATAGTTGGCCACTCAATGGAAGGAATTAAATAGATAAGTATTTTGTGTCATGTGAATGTGTTGTTGTCTTTGGTAGCATTTTTATTTTGTTATGTTTTTTATGTTATAAAGTATTGTGGTAAAATTGTGTTAACCTGCAGGGTGTTATGATTAATATCTTTAAGTAGAGTACAAATTCCAAATTATAGTTCAACAGTTCTATGTGTTGTCGACTTAGATATTCCAGAGTTTTTGAGCTTTGTACTTCTATGTTATGTGGTAGAAAAGTTTCGGAGTTCCTGCATAGTTCAAGTTTTCGTAGTTCAGTAGAAGTTGGTAGTATAGTTCAGATTTTGGTATTCTTATGCTTTCTTAGATTAAGTGTTTCTTTCAGTTCATAGTTTAATGTGAGTTAGTTTTATGAATTTTAATTGCATTCAAAGATTCTCCTTAAGCTTAGATTTCCATGCTTTGTAGTTAGAGTTACTTTGCAAAGGCTTTTCTTGAAAATAAAAAATCTAAAAAATTGTTGCTAAGTTGAGATATCTGAATATCCTCTCCTATTGCATACAGCCTTGGACACAACCTGGTTGATAAAACTAATACATTTTTAGCTAAAGTGTTAGGTCTAACAACAACCTATCACTTTTTGGCATTGTCGAGATCCATTATTAACCAATATATTGATGCAGAAAGGGCATGCACACTACTCAATGGACCAACAGATCCTATATCAAGCAACCTACTAGTTATATAACGTGCTACATTTACATTGTCAAACTAGGGAATCGTATTCTTCTTGGATGATGCCTGTACTATGTGTATAGTTGAGGATTCCTAAGTTTTATTTTGGAAGTTGTGTAAGGGAACTAAATAAAGCAAATACAATACTCTAAGTAAACAAGAATAATAGAAAATAACTTAAGCTTATCTAACACAACAGTAGTCAAAAGATTCTTTGTAACTTCTATGTAAGAGAGCAACTATCAATTGGTTCAGTCGGTGATCACCTTGACTCAATGGACTTAATAACATAAATTACCAAAGTTAAAACTACTTCACATTACTTACAACAACATACATCAATCACACATTTATATAAACATACAATTTATAACTAAACATATGAACAGGGTGGAGAAACACAGTACCTCAAGTGGCCGGCTTGAGTGACTATGATTCCACGAGATCTAGCTAAATCTCTACTAAATCTTTGCAGTCATTAACATAACTCAAAACACATATTCCTTTATTGAATGCAAAGGTAAAAATGATACAACAAAATATGATACTATATATTTGTTCAATCTATATGAAGCAAAATCTAATCTATCCAATCTAGCTAACCGAGATCAACATTGTCTATATAAATAAAAGCTAGTAAACAATAAATGCCACTATTGTCCATCATCCCACATCATAGGAAAAGGACTTTATTACATAGCAACTAGAAATAGGAAACTAACATGATGGCATCACAGATAATACAGTCCTACTGCAACTCTATCTCTTCATTATCTAGGAAGAATAATCAATGACTTAGAAACACGTTCTAGCCTTCATCATTTAGGATTGCATCATTTGTTGAAGGATAACTATTATGGAGTCATGGATGACTCATCCCAGTCAATTCAGGATCTTCTTCCTTTGGCTGTAGGTACTTGTATCATCTTATGTGGATATCAGCATCTCCTTCAGCTACGAGTTGTCTAGTGTTCTTCATGATATGAAGCCACACTCTTACTGCATGAGGATTTAGTACACAACATAGTATTTATGCATCACTATCACTAAAATCAACATAAAATACTAACATATTACATGAACAATCAATCATCCACACATCATTAATTAATAACATATTATATATCATCTTCATGCTTTAGTGTCTTTGGGATAAACATAGACATAATTAATACATATATGAGTCTAGAAATGTCTTTGGAAAATAGGTAATTAAAGCAATAAAAACAAGACAAATCATGGTCTCATCAGGCGTTGTTGCCAGGGACCCTTCATTGTGTTATTAGGTGAACATTAGGATACCTCTTGTTTAGTAAAACCAAAAACATTTTGTCAAAGCTTCTTTTTCTGCATGGTTAGGAAAAGAGGTCCACACGAAAGATTTATACCAAAAACCCCCCAAGTAGTAATTCCAACTAAAACAAACAAGGTAGAAGTCTTGGCTGAAGAACTTTTTAAATACGAACTGATCGATAAGGATCAATTTGAGACTTCTCAAAACACCTTAGATATTCAGCCACTGCAACAACAACCCAGGGAAGAAAATATTCCTTCCAACATAATGAGAATGATAATGACCCTTTCAATCACTAAAATGGAAGGAGAATTGGAAACAATAAGGATGATAACACAAATGGTAGGAAAGCAACTCAAACATTTAGCTATCCTATTGCTCTCAATCCAGATGAGGATTAACCAATGAAAAACATTTCGCTTTCTATCCTACCAACCTTTAGAGGTTTGGCTTTTGAAGATCCAAATTATTTTCTCTTCGAATTTAAAGTTATGTGTCATACATATGATTACAAGACTGATAACCAAAAACTAAAGTTGTTCCCCTCTACCCTAAGAGACTCTGCAATGAGATGGTTCATGGGTTTTCTCTCAGGATCAATCACTACTTAGGATGATATGGAAACTGTCTTTTTGGACAAATATCAAAACTATTGTAGAGTTAATAATAGAAAGGAAGAATTGTTTCAACTAAGAAAAAAAGAGGATGAGAGCCTAGAAGACTTTTTAAATAGGTTCATATTTTTAACAAAATGATGTGGAGAAGAAACAACGAGCCAAGAAATCCTCAAAACCATATTCCTCAAACGTCTTGATGAGGACACCTGAAGAAGTTTAGATTTGATGGGAAAGGGAGACGTGGACAAACTTGACCTCGGGGAGATCTCTGAGTTATGCAGAAAATTTTCTAGAACTCAAGGAGGAATTCGAAAGTCTAGCGTAATGAGAGGATCAAATGAAATTGGCCAGCTGAGATAAGAAATAACAGAGTTGAAAACTAACATTCTTGTTTAGTTAAACACCACATTGGATGGAATACATGTCAAAACACGTAATCCCAAAACCTTATCTATCTACTGTCCTAGATGTAGAAATAAGTATTTACTAAGGGAATGTCCTTTAGATAAATCCAACAGTTTCAAATTTGTGAGAAAAACCATGCCACTAACCAATGTGATTAAAAACTCAAAGAAAAAGTCATCTCAAACAGAGGAAGAAATCAATTATATGGGACAAAGACTAAGAGGAAATTTCTCTTATGGCCAAAACTCAAATTAATCCTAGCAACCTCAAAATAATTGGAATAATAATCAGTGGGCGGCACCCTAGCCACCATCATTGCCTAATTGGAAACCTTATTCTTGGGGACACCCAGAGTGGACAAACCAGTCCTGGATGAATCCTCAATGGGCAAATCAAGCACAATAACAGTGGTATCCTCAAAACCCTACACCATAATGGAATCAACCTCCAAACCAATTCTATCATGGACCGTGATGAATGTCAAACCAACAACAAAATCTCCTACCAGCTCCCTGGAATAATTAACAAACTAAGCAAGTCAGTCAACCCCAACTGCCAGTTTAACCTATTGCTAATCCAAAAAATAACTGTCCAACTACACCGATATACTCCACTGAACAAGAAAACATGGTTGGGGTTAATGTTATTTATTGTGGGAACCTACTATTAAGGTCGGGAAAGACACTCCAACAACCTACCATTGTTGAAACTATGGACGACAAAAATGAAACATCTACTGAAGAAACACAAACAATTCCCACACCTTCAAAACAAACCACAAAGAATAACCAAGATATGTCTACTAGAATTCTAGGAATTTCCTCTAAAGTGTTTGCTTCATCCTCTGAGGGACCTCTAGATAAATCTTCAGAATTACCTCTAGAGAAAACAGAAAACAAACATTCACCATCCTTTCTAGAGAATGACCCCAACACAAAAAGGAGAACCCAAGCACCTTTTTTGGAGCGACTTAAGGAAGTCTCTTCGAAGAATCCTCCGGAAACAACTCTACCAACTGAAACTACTTTGATGCAGGAGATTAAACATCTTCACATTGAGATACCATTATTACATGCAATCAAAGAAATTCTAAAACTGAACCAGTTGGTACAACAACTATGTATAAAAACACCAGGAAGGAAAAAGAAGCAAATTAACACGGTGCACATTAATGGATATTTGTCTAATCTTCTTTCTAGGGAAATCTCTCCCCTGAAATACGGTGATCCAAGTAGCCCTGTCATAATAGTAACAATCAATGATGTGGAAATTCCTATTGCACTAGTAGACTTAGGGGCAATAATTAACATCATGACTGTAGACATCATGGAAAACTAGGATTTACGAACCTACACCCCACAACAACCATTTTACAGATGGTAGATCAATCTATAGTTGTTCCTAAAGGAGTTATGGTCAATATTCTTGTTAAAGTTGAGAATTGGGAATATCTAGTTGACTTCTAGATGATTCAATCACACACCCCTAAAGATAGCTATCCTATGATATTAGGAAGACCTTGATTGGCAACAGTTGCAACTAAAATTGATTGCAGAGCAAGAGGAATGACAATTTCAGATGGCCTTAATAGCAAACACTTGTCCTTGTACCCCCTGCTCAACTTGTTGTAAACAAACAAGTTTGGGTAGATGAACCAAACTACCCTGGCACACAAGAAAATTTGGCTTCACTAGCAATGGTAATCATCAAGCAGCATGGCGAAGAAATAGAAAACAAACTAGAAAATGACATGAGAAGTATCACCGTAGATTCAAGTGATGAGCAAGTCTTTGAAATTGATGTGATATTAGGAAACCTTATCCAAGAGGATGATACAAAACACGTTCACGATGGACACCAAACCCTCCACACAACACTTCAATGTATGTTGGCTAATATAATTCCAAAAATAGATCACTTCTTTGAGGACATAACTAAATCCCATAGAATCCTACCACATAGTTGTTCGCTCAATACATTGATGGGTGAAGTTTATACTATCACCTCCAATCATCAAGGAACTAAAACCATCATATTATTACCATGAAAGACCCTTAATATCAATAGTTGGTTAACAAAAGTAGACGAGCTTAAACTATTCGATGTATTGTTATACTGATATGCGAAGAATACATCCTAGTGTCTGTACTCACCACATCTATACTGAATATGTTTGACCAGTCTGCCAACCACAACATAGACTTAACCCTCCTCTCAGAGATATAGTCAAAATAGAAATAGAAAAGCTCCTACAAGTGGGATTCATTTACCCTATCTCTGACAGCAAGTGGGTCTCGCCTTTGGTGGTTGTTCCAAAGAAAAATGGGAAATGGAGAGTTGGTGTAGATTATAGAGAGATTAATAAAGCAACCTATAGGGATTACTTTCCATTACCCTTCATAGATCAAGTCCTGGATAACTTAGCGAGAAGGAAGCATTTCTCATTTTTTTATGGGTTTAGTGGATATAATCAAATATAAGTGGCAGCTGAAGATCAGGACAAAACTACTTTCACTTGTCCCTAGGGAACATTTGCATACCGAGTCCTTCCCTTTGGATTATGTAATGCTCTTGTAATATTCTAAAGGGTTGTATTGGCAATCTTCATTGAACTATCAATGACTGCGTAGAAGTCTACATGGATGATTTCACAATATATGGCTCTACTTTTGACGAAGCACTTAAAAATCTAGACAAAGTCTTGCAACGATGTGAAGAACACCAACTATCCCTGAGTCATGAGAAGTGTCTAATAATGGTCGAACAAGGGAAAATGTTGGGACATCATATCTCAGCAAAAGGGATAAAAGTAGATCTTAAAAAAATCAAAGTGATATAAAAACTAGAAACCCTAAAAAACCAAACAGATGCCAGGAGATTCCTAGGACATGCTGGATATTACCGAAGGTTCATAGAAAACTTTAGTAAAATCACAGCTCCTATGTTCTCTCTTCTTTAGAAAGATGTAGAATTTGCCTGGACTGTGGAATGTCAGAAGTCATTCAACATCATTAAAGAAAAACTCATTTTCGCTCAAGTGTTACGAGGACCCAACTAGAACCTTCATTTCAAATCTACGTGGATGCTTTCAATGATGCAATTGGGATAGTTTTAGGCTAGGAAGATGAAATTGGAGGGAAATATGTTATTTACTTCATAAACAAGAATCTGACCCCCACCAAAAGGAACTACACCACTACAGAGAAATAATTTTTAGATGTGGTTCATGTAATCAATAAATTTTGACACTATATCACAGGATACAAAGTAACTATTTTTATAGATCATTCAGCAATTAAGTACCTAATGAATAAACTTGCAGTGAATGGAAGAATAATTAGATCGTTACTACTCTTCAAGAATTCAACGTAACCATCATAGACAAACCTAGAAAATTTAACGTAGTAGCAGACTTTTTATCCAAGATAAAACAAGACAATCGAGAATGTGACCCTATTCAAGATGAATTCCCAAATGAAAACCTATTTGCCATCTCCATTAAAACCCCTTGGTTTGCAGACATAGCTAACTATTTAGCTACCTCTGAATTTCCACTAGACTTTACATCTAAACAAAAGAAACACTTAATTAGAGAAAGTGCTCAGTTTAAATGGACAAATGGTTTGTTGTTCAAAAGCGGACTCGATTTGGTTCTACGACGGTGTGCCAAGTTAGATGAAACATATAGCATATTGAGAGTGTGCCATGACAACCCCTCGAGAGGCCATTATTTAGCAAAGAGAACCTCTCATAAAATCTTTCCATACACAAAGATGTCAAAAATTATGTCTGCCATTGTGATGAATGTCAACGAGTGGGGAGACCTACTACATCTAATGAAATGCCTCTTCAACTGCAAATAGTTTTGAAACCTTTTGAAAAATGGGGACTAGAATTTATCGATCCCATAGATCTACCCTCTCAAGGTAAACAATATATCTTAGCTTGTACTGATTACTTGACTAAATGGGTAGAAATTGAGGTGCTAAAAGTCGCTAGAGAGGAATAGGTAGCAAATTTTCTTTATAACAAAATCTTCCTTAAATTCAAAGCCCGCAAATCAATTGTCACACATCAAGGACCACAATTTATGTCTAAAGTTCTGCCAACCTCCATTGATTACTTCCAGGTGAGTCATAAGAAGTCATTTCCTTATCACCCTTAAGCAAATGGTCAAGTGGAAGTAAAAAATAGAGAACTTGAAAATATCCTGACTAAAACAGTTTCATCAGGAAGGAAGGACTGGGCTAGAAAATTGCACGAAAATTGCACGAGGCAGTTTAGGCCTATAATACTACATGAAAATTGACCACTAGTCTCACTCCCTACGACTTAGTTTTTGGGAAGAAATATGTTCTGCCTATTGAATTCGAATTAAAAACACTAAGAATAGCAATGGAGGTAGGCTTAGACCTTGACCGAGCAAAGATAGAAAGAGTCCTACAACTTAGTAAACTTGACGAACTTCGCCTAGAAGTCATTCACCAGACTGAACTGATTCAACAACAGAGAAAAGCATGGCATGCCAGACATATAAAAGAAAGAAAATTTCACAGTGGTGATTGGGCACTATTGTTTGACTCTAAATACAAGGATCAAAAAGGAAAACTTTGGACTCACCAGTTGGGACCCTACAAAATTTCTGAAGTATTTCAAAACAGAGTGGTGCAACTCAAACCCAACTATGGAGAAACTTGAACACTCTTAGTAAATGGTCATAGACTGCATCTTTATCAAAAACCTATAAACAAAGAGGAGTTCACTAAGATGGTAGAAACACAAGGTGAAATCCAATGCATCTAACCTGCCTTGGCAGGGGATACATAAATAAATTTTTGTTGAGAAAAAAAAAGTGTGTGTGTGTAAATTCTTGAGTTATTTGTCTAAATTTTAGTTGGATTTCTTTTTGCAGGAATATCCCCCAAGATCTTGCTTGTTTCAATAGCATCCTTTCAACGATGCTCCAGAACTTTGTTCTTGTTCGTTCCAGCCACATCATTTCAATGATGCTCCTAAACTTTGTTCTTGTTCATTCCAGTCGTATCCTTTCAATGATGCTTCAAAACTTTGTTCTTTTTCATTCTAGATGCATCCTTTCAACGATACTCTAGAACTTTGTTCATGTTCGTTCTGACTGCATCCTTTCAATTATGATCCAGAACTTTGTTCCTATTTGTTCCAGCTGCATCCTTTTAACAATGCTCCAAAACTTTGTTCCTATTCGTTCTAGCTGCATCCTTTCAATGATGCTCTGGAACTTTGTTCATGTTTGTTTCATCTGCATCCTTTCAATGATGCTCTAAAACTTTGTTCCTATTGTTCTGACCGCATCCTTTCAACGATGCTCCGAAACTTTGTTCTTGTCATTCTGGTCGCATCCTTTCAGCGATGCTCTAGAAATTTATTCCTCTCATTATAGCCGCACCCTTTCAACGATGATCCATAACTTTGTTCTTGTTTGTTATGGCCGCATCCTTTCAATGATGCTCTGGAACTTTGTTCTTGTTCGTTCTGGTCGCATCCTTTCAACGATACTCCAGGAATTTGTTCTTATTCATTCTAACCACATCCTTTTAGTGATGCTCAGAAACTTTGCTCCTTCTCATTTTGAATGCATTCCTTTACTAACGCTCCAAAATTTTTAAGCCTTTCACAAATACTTTGAAATTCATAGCTCACACCTGCTCATAGCATTTCCCGCCATCTAACACCTCCATACCCTAGGATTCATGAAAATGAATTCCTTAAGACAATCACTCACTATCATAATAAACAATTATTATTATGATCATTTAAAAATCATAATAATAATCTCGTCCACCTACGTCATTGCCCCCATTAATAAATCCGCCCATACCATCATTATCCATACCATTCAAAACTTCACATTAATGATTCATAAAATCACAAATGTGATCATTCGTCAACAAAAGTGAAATGAATTTACATCAAATTATGAATGTAAGGTATAAATTATGAATTATGGATTTAATTAGGCAATAATTGTTATTAAGATATAATAATTTGGCATATTGTTCCTCTTTTCCCAAAACTAAAAATCTGTGGTGACTTCACTTCAAGCGGAGGAAATGGCAGCGCCATAACTCCACATACATAAGAAGTAATAATGAGATGAGGGTACATGATGGAAATAATTGTTATTAAGATATAATAATAGGGTACATGATGGCAATAATTGTTATTAAGACTTAATTATGAATTTAATTAGGCAATAATTGTTATTAAGATATAATAAATTGGCATATTGTTCCTCTTTTCCCAAAACTGAAAATCTGTGGTGACTTCACTTCAAGCGGAGGAAATGGTGGCGCCATAACTCCACACACATAAGAAGTAATAATGAGATGAGGGTACATGATGGCATATTGATGGCGTATAGACATCATATCACTTAATCTTCCTTAAACTCACTTCATTATTTATAACCCATAGTAGTTACAACTGACTATAAACTAAGTATTGCATTGTCTCAACCAACATTATGAGTTCAGTGAGCAATTCCATTGGTAACAGACATGGGAGCAAAAAGAAAACTAGAACCTGCCTCTATGAAGAAACTACTAGCACTTCAGAACATCACAGAGCTCTTCCAGGTACTGGGGTGGTTAGAAATCATCAAGAAATTTTAGGGATATCATCTAAGACTGGTCAAAGAATTCATTGAAAACTTCACAGAGGGTCACTCACTGGTACGGGGGAAGAAATTTAAGGTAAATGCTCAAACCATTGCTAAAATTTCTTGCATTACAAATGAAGGTATAAATTTAGTTGAGGAAATCAATATATCTTATTAGAAAATGATTGAGTTTTTCATGCAGGAGGGGGAACCCCAACCACAGTTAGTCATAGGTCCTAGAGGTCAGAACAAGGGAATTCAAAGAAAATCAATCTCAGAACCTTGGACAACAGTAGTTGCCTGGATAATTAAATACTTTACCTGTGATGGCCAATGTGCCACAATTGTAGGGCCACCCTTCTGTCTGCTCAGTTATCTACATCATGGTGCAATGAGCCCTGAACTCAAAATCAACATTCCTGCCTTCTTGTTCAACTCCCTAGTTAATACGATCGAAAGATACAAAGTTGGGTCTGGGCCTCTAAAATAGCATGGCCTCATCACCATGATTTGCAAACATCAAATTTTGAATCAAAGAAAGACAAATAATAAATGGCAAAAATTCATTCAGAAATTTGACACCCCAGCACCCATGAAGCAATTTGAGATAGGGGAATCTTCTAGAGTAGCCATAGAAATCCCTAGGGAACTTTCTCCTGAGCCTCAACAAACCCAGGGGATTTCAAAGGAAGAAGCGCCAGAAAATGCCCCAAACTCTACAGAAACTAGCAATTCTCCTAGTGAACACAATGTTTTGGAGCCTCAGGAAGAGACTCCAGAAAATCGAGAAAATGTGGAATTCATTGATTCTAAAGAAGAGCAAGAGACTAGTACGCTTAGGGTGAGGAAGTAGCGCTCTAAGAAAAGGTTACAAAGACCCCCTCTTCTGAGGAGAAGTTAACGTATGGCCACAGATGTAAGTTTTTCCACTACATTTGAACACCCACCTATCCCAAAGCGAAAAAGGCAAGACCGACAATCAAGTGCTAGTGAAACCCTAGAGAAAAATGATAGAGAGGAAACTCTGAAAGAACCTAGCTTAGTTGAACTAGAAAAATAAGAGGCAGGGGAACAAGACCAAATTGATACATCAGCAGAATAAATAACCACTCATGTGGAGACAAAGCAGCAACCTCCAACAAGGAAAGTGGGTGAGACAGAACAACAAAGCCCAGTGGGAGAAGTGAATGTAGAGGATCCGTACAGTCAAAACATAGAAATTTTTGAACCACCACACACAGTAAATATAGACACTATAGAAAATTGTTAGTTCAAAGTCGAGTTAGATTAATTTTGGAGGAAATTGTACAGTTAAAGAGTAAAATATAACAAAGTGATGAGCTAGTTTTTATGCAAAAATAAAACATTGACCAAAATGAGAAAATTATACAACAAATGAGTAGTTCTTGGGAACTAAAGGTGAGGGACTTGGAAACTAGATTATAGAAAAAAAAATACACTCATTAAAAACTTGCAGCTTCATCTTGAGGAAACAGTAAAACAAAAAGAAACAGAGATCATGAGTTTGCAATTACAAAACAATGAAAACTTGAAGGCCCGATTAAGACAATTCGAGGAAAATAATTAGGGAAATCTAGCATTACAAAAGGCCTTATCTGACAGGGATAGACAGATAAAAAGGTTAACTGATAACTTCATGGATTTCCTTCAAGACTTTCAAGAAAATCAAGAGAAGCATAAGCTAGAGTTGAATGTTGCCATCAGGCAGGCAATGGAATTGGAACAGGAGCTGTAGGAGTTAAAAGTGAAATCAACCATGGAAGATAAGGAAATCCAAACCGAGTCTACTAAAACAGAGGGGTTTCAAGTTCATATTCTTCCTCTACTAAGAACATGGATAGAGAGATGTTACTTCTTGAGGCAGGTTGGGGTAGAAAATGCCAGAATTAAGAATGAACTGGTGCTATTAAAAGAATCTTTTGGATAGGTTGTATGAAGCAAAAACAAAGGCTTGTAAGATTGGGGAACTATTGTTAGCTTGAAAAAAACCCTCAAGATTGCACTCCATGTTCCTGGATGAGCAAGTTTTGAGATGGAAACTCTTAAGAATCTCCTGCAACCTTCCCCATGACCCTGATGACAAACAGTTTTTGGAAATATTCAAAACTTCACCTCTTGCTCAACAAAATTTACTTTGTGAAATTTTTCTCTGTAATTTACTTTTAGAGAATCATACTGAATTTTTTATCAATCTCTTTATGGGAGAGGTTCAGTTAAGGTCCTTGTTATCTAATATACAAAATCAGATCAACTGACAAGAAAGAACTAAAGAATATTTACAAGCAGAAAAGATAGTTGGCCTTCTCATGAGACATTAGTATCATAAGCCTTATGCATTCAAAGCACAATTCATAAGAATAAAGAAATATGATGCCATGAAGGAAAAATACAATGAGAGCCTTTGGATCTGTTTTGAGGATTTCAAGATCAATGGACCTAAACTAATAGACAGGGCATGGGCAACATGCGAAGACAGATACACTCCCCTTCCCATGTACTTGAAAAGAAGGGAAATGATTTCTCCCACTTATTTGAAGTGGTCATATAGAAGAGCAGAGGCACTGGCATAAATACTACAACAATTGAAAACCAAATGGATAGGTATGAGGTATAGGCCTCCTTTACTCCTCCAGCCTCCACCTACAGTCCTAGTTACCACAAAATAGTCCCTTGGAGAACTTCAAACCTAGAAAGTAAAATTGAAATTGCACAAATGGCTCATCAAGTAACCTGAACACCAGGATCCTGAATCAAATGCAATATATGACACAAGTACATGTTTGAAGAACTCAATAAAAAGAGGGAAGGAGAAAGGTAGAGAGGGCAGTCACAGCAGAGAGCAAGAGGACTTGCTCATCCTTAGGTGGGGGAGGAAGTGATGAGGTAAAAACAACTTTGACCTAGCATTGGCCTAATTACCGCTTTGTGCTGACAAGCTAACCCAAAAATTATGCCAATTTATTCAATCTTATGATAAATATTGTCTATTTTTGAAACAAAAGTGTATAAATCTTCATTCCTAAATTGATTGATTTTGACCACTAATGTTGACAAGGTTTTATGAAAAGATCTGTTGTATCATCATCAGGTCTTGATTATGATGGAGTGGAGGAAGTGGATGTTAATACAAACTGAAGTCAACAGTGTCGGAGGTCTAGGAGCACCAGAAATTAAGGAAACTAGTATCTGAAGACTCCAATCATCTACTAGTTGTCTATCCATTTGGCAATTCATTTATTTTTCTATTATTTCAAAAAGACACTTGAAGCATTTCAGGCTCCACTCGGAGCCCTCTTTATGGCATTGAAGACAAACTTGTTATGAAATTATGCTATGTTTTTATGAGACTTTTAAGTGGCAATGATGGGTCACCCTAGATTTTAGGATTTTGAAGTGATAAAAAAACTATTTATTTTTCAAATAGAAATATACTTTGAATGAATGAATAGAAGTTACTCTGTGTAAAGATAAATTGTTGTATGTGTTCTTATGCAAAATTGAATTGGACTTTGTTGTTGATGAATGTGATCTAAGTTAGTAGAGAAATTGTGGAGAGCTGACCACTCAATGGAAGGAATTAAATAGATAAGTATTTTGTGTCATGTGAATGTGTTGTTGTCTTTGGTAGCATTTATGTTATGTTTTATTGTGGTAGAATTGTGTTAACCTACAGGGTGTTGTGATTAATATCTTTAAGTAGAGTATAAATTCCAAATTGTAGTTCAACAGTTCTATGTGTTGTCGAATTAGATATTCTAAAGTTCCTGAGCTTTGTCCTTCTATGTTATATAGTATAAAAGTTCCAGAGTTCCTGCATAGTTCAAGTTTTTGTAGTTCAGTAGAAGTTGGTAGTATAGTTCATATATTTTGGTATTCTCGTGCTTTCTTAGATTAAGTGTTTATTTCAGTTCATAGATTAATGTGAGTTAGTTTATGAATTTCAATTGCATTCAAAGATTCTCCTTAAGCTTGGATTTCCATGCTTTGTGGTTAGAGTTACTTTGTAAAGGCTTTTTCTTGAAAATAAAAATCTAGAAAATTGTTGCTAAGCTAAGATGTCTGAATATCCTCTCCTATTGCATACAGCCTTGGACACAACTTGGTCGATAAAGCTGATAGATTTTCAGCTAAAGTGTTAGGTCTAACAACAACCTGTCAAACATGTTCTCTTAATCACTATGGATTTTGGAGATCTAGGTGTAGTGTAGCATTTTACTCCCTTGCTTGTGACTAGAATTAGTCACATAGTGCATGCTAAGTGTGCCTTTAGAATTTTGATACTTTCTTTCAATTATTGATGAATTCTTTAAATACTTATAAGGACCAGTGTTGGTTTATTTTTTTACTTATGAGTAGTCTAGCCACCAAATTTTGGTATCTATTTATTTGTGACTTTTATGGTCATGCTTGATTTATTGTTGAAATTGAGCCCATTTTATGCCTTGCTATTGGAATTAATATTCTTCCACTTTGGTGTTATTTCTATTATTGTGGTGGCTATGGTATAATGTTCTAGTTGCTAGTCGTGTATCGTGTAATGTTCTTCTTTATCATGTCAGTGATGGGCCTCTGATGGAATGCATTTAATGGAGTAGATTGCAAAGAATGTGCTAGTTCTTGATGTTGTGTTGTTAGGAAGTTTGAATTCTTTATTCGTTGTTGGAATGTGAGTGAATTTTGTGTGAAGTTTTTGGGAAAGCTATGATTTATGATGTATTCATTGCATCTCTGGATGTGAGTAATCTTGTTGGTTAGTGTATATGTCATACCTGAATGGTAGTGAATGATGTATATCTAAATTCATGTATGAGCTAAAACTTTACTCTTATTTGTTTGACCATGAGAATGAGATATGAGGAAATGCTTGTGTGGTTTGCATCTTGCTTGTAATAACTTGTATGGAGTTGGGTGTTAACTTAGTCCACCAACTATGATTACTTCTCTTGTCTCGTTCTTGTTGTCTTGGTCATGTTACCATACCTCCTAGTGTCTTGACATTAGTGAAGTGTATGATGTAGTGTTTTAGACACAAAGATTGTGTTATTAAATAACATAAAGGCGCATGTCATGTCATTTAGATGCAAATTTTGTAACTTACACTGATGCTCTAACATAGTGTAGGGTATGATGGTGCAAATTAGTTAGTGCTTAGGCACATATTATTTATATATTTGTTGTGTTATAGTCATCGACCTATTATTGTTAGGTCACTATTTTTATGAATCTAGTGGTGGCATGAGTTTCTCCTTGGTAGTTTGGAGGTTTCTTAGCGTGGTGCAGGAATGGTGTAATTCTTTCGTGAATAAATTGTTGTCTTGTATATTTTGTTTTATGGATACTTGGTGTTTGGGCTATAAGGAAGTCTCATGTTTCCTTGTAGATCATGAATTGTTGATCTTATTGTGTTGTTTAATCTTTTTGGTTTGGTTTGGAATAGTTGAGCATCGAAGTGGTGTCAAGAGTAGTCTTGCTCCTATGTTTTGTGTTTAGTTGTCTTCCTGGGTGTATTCCTCATGAGAAATGGGTTGCTAATCCTTTCTTGTCGGGAGTGCTTATTCTTTCAAGAGGATGTTGTCAAGATCCTTTCCTTTGAGAACTTGTAAGTTGTTCCTAGTTTGAGTTGTGGAGCTAGAGTGTTAGAGTAATCCTCTCTTTTCAGGAGTGGAACATGTCGAAAGACCTCGTGGAGTGAAACCACAACTAGAAGTGAGGCATGCTTTTGGTGAGCATGAAGGTGAGGTAGTTTTTTTCTATAGCCTTTAAGAGTTGGAATGCCTTGACCTTTGAGTTTTAGTGTTGTGGGTAGAGTCCTCAGTCTCATGAAGGACTATAGGGAGTATAACCTTGCATTGGAAAATCTTGTTTAGATCAAAGTTTGCAATATCGTGTGGTTTTTCCTTGGCTTAGTAGAGAGATTGAGGAGTTACCTTGCAGGGTAGTAGTCATAGATTTAAGGACTTTGTATTGTTTGCGGTTAGTTGGGCCCTTTGGCTAGATCTTCTCCATGCTTGCTATGGCAGTCGGAGGATAGAGTGATGTAGTGTTAAAGGAGCTAGTAGGCACAGTGGGTGGTTTTCCACCTAACTAGTGCACCTTTAGGGACTTGTTATGTGATTTGAGACCTAGACCTTGTGATGATCTAGAGGAGTTATCTTTTGAGATTTCTTATGTTTGTGAAGGATTGTGTACCATGGATACCTTGTCCTTATATTTTTGTAGGCTTCAAGGAGTAAGCCTATTTTTAGTGGGGGAGGATGTAGTGCCCACTCTTGTGTTTGCCTTGTGTGCTTTCTGATTCATATAATATATGTTGTATTGAGTGTTTCATTAGTGTATTATGTGATTCTTATGTTATGAGCTATTGCACCAAACTTGTTGATGAGGTTTGTTATGCCATCAAGGTGTTCTAATGGTGTATTCTAGATGCTTTTGTGGAGATATTTTGTATAACCATCAAGGTGTTTCTAATGAGGTTATGTATTGGCATTATATTCTGACTATGCATTATGGAATGCATATGTTATGCCTTTGTATGTTGGATCATTACAGTGTTTCAACTTCACTATTTTCATTATATTTGATATAGTTGTGATTATTATAATTGTTTAATATTATGAATTATGGTTGATTATGCATCTTGTTCTTGAATCATGCTATTCATAGATGATTTACAATTAGATGTGATGATTTGATATTATGTTATGATTTATACCACGTTGGGTGGATTACGTTGCTTTAACTATTATTATGTGAAGAAGGTATGCCTAATTTTTGACTTGAGTGTGTTGGGAAACTTATAGGTGTTAGACCAATGGTTGGATGTGGAGAATGTTGACGTTGATTACACTTAGCCATCTCACCCTACTAAGTCCTTGTGAATCCTTGTGTAAACCTGGATTTGAATTAGTGGTGATTATGGAGTCTACATGTTGTGGAAACTCGTAAAGTGTGGGTGAGTCCTTTGCATGTGTTTATTTTATCTTTTGCATTACATTTAAATTTATTTTGAATTGTGTGTTTTTTGTATTTGCTAAATATTTAATGCTTGCGTCAAAAAGATAATAATTGTGCTCGAGGAGAAAAAGGCCTACGATATTTTATTATCTTAAGTGAAAAGAAAATTAAAGTGATTTTGATTGCCTTGTGTAATCTGAATAATTTGCATAAGGAAAATAGAATTCTATTATTGTTGGAAATATAATTTAATAGAAAATATTTTAGGAAAATAATATTAAGCTATTTGAATGCATTAGCTTTATTTAAATTGTGTATAGGTAATTGCAAGTGTTTTATTTAAAATATTTATTCTTTCATACAGGGGGCATTTTGGAAATATCTTGCAAATAGAAAATGAGAAAAGGGAAAAGTATAAAAAGGAAGAGAGGCTTGTATTGTTGCATTCTTCTTCTTCACTTTTTCAAATTCCCTCTCTCTCTCTCTCAAACCCTCTTAATTTATTTGAAAATAATTTAAAAGATGGAAAGGAAAGTTGGTAAAATTAGTTGGAGTAGAAATTGCTTGGAGTGGAGATTGTTTGGATGGCAAAGGGAGTGTCTGGTGGTGTGCTTGCATCAAAAGAGGAATTTATCTCCATTGTCGAGTTCTTGTTGAAGGCATTTTCTCCTTTGTGTTCATATTTTAAATTTAAAATTCAAATGAGTTTTATTCCTCTTACCATGCTCACATTAGGCGGAGTCATATGGCCATGCTATTAGAAGTGTAATTTAGTTTCAATTTCTAATTTCAAATTGTATTTTAATTTTTGAAAACTTACATTTTGAGGCCAAGCTATGACAATAAAATTCTAGAATCCTTATCTCTTAAGATTTAGAAAAAATAATTGCATGGAAGCATTATTGTGCATTTTTGGATCAAAAGGGCACTCTTGAAATTTGAAGATTTTCCTTATTTTAAAAGTCAGAAAATTGTGGGGATTTTAAAGGTTGCATCCCAAATCCATTAATGGATGCTTGGAGATTTTTATGGTTCTATCCACTTTGTAGAAAAATAGAAAAAATGCTTTTTAGACCTCAAATGAATGAATTATCTTGTGAAATGAATTGTCTCCTTAATATTTGTGAATTCTACATCTTTTGGCGATGTGTCATAAATTTTGTATTGATTTGTGTGCCACGCTCAATTGTAAATTTGGAAGCGTTAGACCCTTAGGATGGAGGTATATAATACAAGAGGAGTGTGCTCTCACCATTCACCGCAATCCAAGGTGACTAGCTAGATGAGGGCAATGGAGAGTTTTAAATAAGTGAAAATATAATCTCATTGTAAATAATTAAATAATTAATAAATATACATGTGCTATGATTTGGATGCATGTAGAAATTAAGTCTTAGTCACGTAGGACATGCCATAACTCTAGGGTTTGGTGAATGTCATTAAAGTTATTTCTACTCAATTTTGCATGGTCATCATGCTACTGTGTTGACCACTCCTTATCATATTACTAGGATCCTCATCCTTCCCTATTGTTAGATTTGGTATTTGATGTGCTTGTGATCATTTATATTTTCTTATGAGTTTGGTTGTATCCTTGTGCATGCATGTAGGTGTGGTGTAATTTATGTGTGCGAAGACAACCTCGTGTGACTCTTGTGTGAGTGTTGGTACCCTTCTTGAGACTCTTGTGCATGTGCCCTATATTATCTTATGTGCATTTATTGCCATGTGTGCCATATATTTCCTTATATGCTTGATTTGGTGTGAGTTTCCACATGTGATATTGCATGTATTGATTGGTGTAAGTGTTTCCATGTACTCTTGTATCAGTGTGAGCCTTGGCCTTGATAGCGGTGTATCCATATCTTATTCTCTGTAGCTTGGGGTTTGCCTAGAGTGGCCTAGACATCTATTACACTCGATGATGATAATATGGTTGGGAGGTGGGTAACATTCCCCATTGGTCCATTCTTAAAGATCTCTTGGGAGCTGGAAGAGTTCCTAGTTCAACATTTCATGTATTGAATTGTGGTTATTGGAATACCTTTGGTATGGCCCATTATTGATGTACATTATTGTACTTTGTATCATTTATGTATTGGGATGTGATCCTTCCATGTTTGGGAAGTCGCCTCTATCTTGTAATTATGTTATGATCTCATTTGGTTGGAAATTAATCCTTGTGTTGGAAGGGAATTGTTAAGTTGTAATATCTATTCTACGTGTTGAAATGATTAATTTGGGACGTTGGAGTCTTCTTTTATATATGTAAAAATTATGTTTATGGATGTCTTGTTGTTGGATTTCATTCTACCATTATAAGTGGTAATGATTCTATCATTGCTTTGGCACATGTCGATGTTGGTGTTGAATGTGTACATCATTTTGTAGTGCTTTCATCATGTTTTGCATTGTAGCTCTTTCCCATGTGTTTGGGAGTAAGTGTTTGTTTTCTCCTTGTTCCTTAGGATTTGTGTCTATTAGGAGGCTCTCTTGTGGTCAATTTAGGGCCCATGATCCTCTAAGCATTTGTTCCAAATCATTTTGTAATATCTTGTAAATCAAGGAAGTTATGCCTCATTGAGTGTGAGAAATAGACTTCATTGTTTTCCTTGCCTTAAGTGCTTTTCCTTCTCTTTGGTTGCAAGTTAGGAAAATTGTCTAAATTGCATGTTAAATAGGGTTTCCATTATGAAGTGGTAAGTTTCAATCAAACCACAAAACCTAAAGTGCAGGAGGTTCGAAGTTTAGAAGTCCATTGCACAATGCATGTTGCAAATTGCCATCTATTTTTAGATTGAGGTTGAGGGAAGTCTTGAGTGTGGAGTCCTATTATACGTTACATGTTGTAGGTTGCATTCAATCTCTAAAGTCCAAGTTATCTCAGGGGTTGTGGTTCAGAGCTGACCCAACATTGCACAAGATGCAATTACAAGTGAAACCCCGAAGCTGAATCATCAAAGATGTCCTATTCCAAACTTTCATCAAGCTTTTACATTTTGTAAGTTGCTTTCCAGACCTGAAATCTGATGTGCATGCTACAATTGATCCCAAAAGTATAAATTCAACTTGAACCCAGGAATTAGAGTCTCTTCGCATCTTGCAGTGTGTAAACTACAATTGTCTTCCAAAACTCGAGCAGGTGTTGGAAGTTGCAAGTTGCAACCTGATGTCAAATTCTGAGGCAATGTTAGTCTTAGTAGTAACTCAGGGAAGAAACCCAAAGTGCAATTCTAAAATGCTAAGTCAATTTGCAAGGTTGGGGATAAGTCCAAACTTTTGTAAGTCTTCAATCTCCTCCTCATCTCATTTTTCCTACCAACCATGGTGTCTTATCCCATGGTATTTTTGTTTTCCAATTGTGTCACCTCACATCATGTATAGGTGTGTGTGCCAAGTGTGTCATCACTGGTTGTTATGACACCTTGGGCATGTAAGAGTGTTGTGTGGCTTCCTTAATGCCACTTTTGTATTGTGAAATTTTTGTTTGTCTAGTTTTTGTCTGTTAATGTCTTGAGTGTAAGTTTAGAGCATTACATAGGTAGAGATAATGATGGAGAGAGGGAGAGATAGATAGAGAGGGAGAGAGATGGAGAGATAGAGAGACGGGGAGGGAGAGAGAGACTGATAGAGATATAGGGATATAGGTAGAGATACAGAGAAAGGGAGAGAGAGGGAGAGGAATTATTTTGATTATCTAACATAAATAAACTTGATGTTAAACGTATCCTTCTATATTTAAAACAATTCCAATAGACACAAATTATAAAAGCAATATAACTTGAAAAAAATGATAAACATGTTTTCCTACATTTTGGAGCCCAACAGTAATCAAATTATACAATTTCATATGGACCTTCTACTTGATGCATATAGAAGAAGACACTACAAAACCATATGTTTAACTAAAACAACTAGATGTGCAGTGTTGAGTTGTTTTAGAAACATACATACCTCCACAATCTAGGCTTGAGAGGGCAAGACTCCACATAGTCAATGTTGTGTTGATGGTTGGACTTGTTCCATGTGATTGAGAGAATAAGAGTTCAGAGTATACAATCAATAGAAATGTGGTTGAACCTTTACCAAAACAAATATTTTATGTTGGTGATGAAACTTAAATGAGATAATTGGTTGATTATGCAAGAATTAACTAAAATGTGTAAGATTTTGAACACGCTAGTGTTGAGTACTACCAAGGTAGGTGTTAATAACATAACTTTTTGTCTTGTGTAGAGAAATAAAACATAACCCTATGTTGTTATTTAAGTTTGATATAAAATTATATAAATAGTGAATGTATTTGTAGCCCTAAATGCAAGGGTTGAGAATGTAAATGTATATGAAATTGAGAGGTTTAGGATTGTTTACTTGTATTCTTGTCAATTATTGGTAGTTAATGAAGGATGATCAATTGTAGAATTAAAGTTGAAATTTTTGATATTGAATTGATATTGTCTTAATTATCTCTATCTCTTTTTCCTGCTCTCTCTCTCTCTCTCTCATCACTTATCATCACTTTGGTTTTGCTAGTGTTCACTTGCATCGCAACCTCCTGACAAAAAGTTTCAAGTGTTCTCTCAAGCTATTGGCAGTTTTAGCAATCAATATGAGATCATCAGCATATAGAAGCAATTTTATAACATATTTATCCAACCGAATCCCCTCCCCACTAGCTTTATTTATCCATTCTTCTAATTTATCAATGTAAAGCCCAAACAAAGTCAGGGAAAGCGGACAACCTTGCTTGACGCCTGTTACATCCCAAATTTTGGCTTTGATTTTACTATTTACTTTCACATGATTAGTAGTGAATATTATGGATAAATGTTTTGACGTTAAGATATAATGTTAGAGTAAATCATTATTTTCTTAAATATTAGTTCATGTGATTAAGTATAATACATGTGATTGAATAATTCAAAAATTTATGTTATGAGGTTTTGATTTGTTATTCATAAGATTTATGAATGGACTAATGATGCACTTCCTATTTTGGTGAATTGCAAGTTGTACTCAGGAAAATAGGTTTCAACCACTCTCCAAGAAAGAGAGTATCTTTCAGGGAGAGGAGAATAGACATTTGGTTTTGAACAGTTCATTTGTCGTCTGAGTATAGTGTACCTTTAGTTAGTGAACCCTTGTCAATTAAGGTAAGCCGTGCCTAATCAAGTTGCTTTAAGTTTATTTTTCGACTCGACAAGATGTTGATGTCATTTAGAGTCTTTTTAACGTGTTTTTAACATCAGCCAAATCATTTTTTGCAAATTCAACGTCGTCAAGGTTGAACATTAGTCATTTTGCGACTAAGGCAACATTTTTGTCGAAAACATCATTCTTTGCATCGTAAACGAGAATATGTTTGTGTCTGCATTGATGTAGTTGGAAGAAATTAAAATTGTGTTTCTTGTATAAAGTTTTAACATTGAATTTTCATATTTTATCAAATCGAAATCGACTCGGTTTACATTAATATGTGAAAGGGGAGATTTTCTCAACCCAATCACATCTGGTGCTTAATGTATGAGGTGATGTAAGTATACGTTACATTTTCATAGGCTCTATCATTAATATTATCTATGTTATTAGATTATTGTAAGTAAATAATCTTTTCGTGGAATTCAAAGATAGTAGGTTTATATGTAACAACCTTCTTTAAGAAGAGGTGCTCTTCTCTTAACAAATTCTATAACCTAGGAATATTTTTAAGAGGTTGTTGAATAGAGAGAGTGTTGTTTTAATTACCACATATTCCGTCAACCTGCATGCTCAAACAAAGAGCATTTTCAAGCTTGCTTAGAGGAGAAGACCGCAGCTAGTGGGAGTCAATAATTGACTTAAGGCATGAGCCGATAGGAGAATAAGGGAATGGTTACCGCGGGATAGAGAGGGAAGCAGTAGCATAGTAGATGAAGGTGTGGGTCAAGTGAGAATACCAGCTCAGTCGATAGGATAGAGTCTTAACATCTTTTGTATCGCATTGGTGAGGCATGCTCAAGTAAGAGTCGAGCCTATTTTCTTATGTTTTCTTCTTAAATTTATGTCAAATAGATCTCTTTTGATAATAGTAGTTTATTCCCTTATGAGAATGTAGGGATATCTTTCATAGTCTGTGAATTAACTGATAGTTTTTAAAGACTTTACTTGTGAGATATCGTGAGCGGTATATAACGTAGAGCACATGAACCAAATAGTCGATATTATATAAGTTATTGTTACCAGTTTGCTAAGGATATGTGTATCGAATCTTAGAGAAGTCAGGGACGTCTGTAACTAGATAATAACTAGAGATACAAGTTTATTTCTATATTCGTAATACGTGAATAAGTGGTAGTGTTATCTTACTATCTATCTTTTGATGTAAATAATAGTACTCTAACCTGCTCACTGTGATAACAAAACACTTGTATGTTAATAGGAACCCTGAGAACATCTTAGTTCTGAGATATAGAATTCATTGTCTAACTTTACGCAAACATAGTGTGGTATTGTAGTCAAGTTTTTGGATATATAAGATATTTTTATAGTATTGCTCGAAACAAAATAGATAATGTTGATTTTGAAGAATATCAATTGTTCTATCCTCTGGATTTGACTTCTTTATTTACAAAGGGTACAAACCAAACAAGAAGAATATTTCGATAGAGTAATTCATCTTCGAGTTTATTTAAATAGTACTTACAAACTTACTATTATTCAAAAGAGAACCCGAAGGGTTATGGTTAATTATAACCATGTTGAATATTATAACCTTATATATATCTATTTTATATTAGTCGATAACGAAGGGTCAAGAACCCTAAGTCTTAATGATTGAATTAGGCTTGTCTAAAGAAGTTGTTTTTAGTCAATGGTGATTTTCCTTATAAGAAACTAAATTATTTTATTACAATCTACTTGAGTCATGAACTCATGGAGTAGATGTCGATAAGCCATAGACCTCAGTTTTTGCAAGTATGCAAAGAGTTATTTTTGGATGGATAGTCAACCCATAAAGCCTTAAGGTATGAATGACACGATTGTGAGAAATAATCTAAGTCTGGTAGACTAAATTTTGAGTTAAACAATACTATATTTTTATAACCATTTATCAAATGAAACAATTTTACCAAGTCAAACTGCAGGATGTGATAGTATCCAAGTTGAGTTAGAGGTGTGTGGACAATACGACTACGTTTACTTTAAACGTCTATTTATATAGAATCCTTGGTCAAAGTAATGCATACATCTTTGCATGCATTAGTCGGTTCGCTGTGTCCTAATTTCATAACCTGTCAGTATGATCATACTTAGCTAGAGGATTGTCTAGAGTTGTATGATTGACAGAGTTATGTAGGATACAACACCAATACTTAGATGACAAATGCCAGTTGGTTACCTTATGTCTATACTCTTCATGAAGGGTAGGGCCACTTCCAGTTGGAAGGTGAGCGAGGGACCACCAGTATGTGGTTGGAGGTAAAGCACTTAGAAGATGCTCTCTCTAGCAGAAGACTCGCTGAGACTTGCGATATGGATGTCAAAATTTCAGATGCAACATACTTATTGATATGAGACTTGTATTTCATAAACTATGTAAACTTTATCAAGTGTAGATCATTGTAATTGAAAGACGAAATGATGATTCAATAATTTATTACATGTATATTTCTAAAGGAAGTTATTTTTATATGATGTATTTTGGTTCCTTGAAAATATTTTAATTAAAAAAAAAAAGTTCAATCTTTTTCACTTAATGATTAATATGTTTATTTATTTCTTGGTAAATACTTGTTTTAAGCCTTGTTAGAGAGTTAGTATGTTACAATGCCAATATCACTTCCAAAACACTCTGACAATCCATCACTTGTTCTGATTTTAGCCTTGAATTGCTCATACAACCTATGGACGTCATCTCTAAACCCATCCAAAACCCCTAGCTCTTCCATCCTATTCCAAAGTTTGTCATGGGGGCATTGTGTCGAAGGCTTTTTTAAAAGCCAACAAAGCAACAAAAAGCCTCGTCACCTTGGATGTTCCATATTTTCTCAATCAAGAATCGAAGTGTAACACCATGGTCAATAGTAGAATGCTTCGGTCTAAAGCAAGCTTGCCCCTTTGCTCTTTTTCCCTTTTTTTCTGCCCAATTGCTAATTATACATTCCACCATGCTTCCAAAAAGTTTACCAATAAGGGGATTAACCATAATAGTGCGATAATTTGAAGGATTATTGATATCACCACTTTTGTAGACAGGGATAACAATACTAGTCATCCACTCTTTCAGGAAGCCCTCTTGGATGACCTTATTGAAGATGTACTTGAAACACATGGTTTCGATTAAACAATTGCATGCTTTCCTTTCTTAGAGAAAAAAATAATTATACCTGTAGTGTTCTAATTTCTCATCCTACGTGCTTGACGTATTTGATCTACGGTACCGAGTCATTTTAGAATCATGAAACATCTTTTGCTTATAGCCACATATAATGGTTCCCATTTGGGACGATGCTCTTTGCTCTCTATCTCTTCATTGGAGTGGTAGGTATGCTAGCCCTTATTGGCTTTGCCTCACTCATTCTGGTGTGTACTTGGTGTAGGTTGGTCACTGCTAATTTGAGAGGAAATAACGATCAACGCAACTTTGACTCTATGGAGTTTGGCCTTGTTAAGCATGGATTGTCGAGGCACATATGTTTGTGAAACAACTCAACACTACACAAAGCTTTAGTGTTCTAGAAGATAATTAGATATAGAAGATGTTTTAGAAATTGTTTTGCATATCTATTGTGGGTTAAAAAGATTTTTAATTCTTCTTATTTATTTAAAATATTTATTTATTTATGTATTTAACTAAATATTAAAGATTTTAAGGAAATATAAAATTTAAAAAGTAAATAAGAAAATTTGTAGTATATTTATTAACAAGGAAATTATGCCCACTAAGGGGATGACTCTAACAGTGTACATAAAAACTAAATAGAGCCCACATATGTTTTTGTTTTTAAATTATGAAGTAAGTGTTTTAAATTTAAAAAATATATAATCAACATATATTTTTATTAAATGAATACACTTAAAAACTTATAAATTAAATGTTTTAAATTTAAAATATATAACTGCATATTTTTATTAATGAATGCACATAAGAATTAAATCTAAAATATATAACAAACATTTTTATTAAATAAATGCACATAACAAAGAAGCCAACATTATATAGTGGCATGAGGGGATGATTGTGAAAGTGTACATAAAAACTAAATAGAACCGACATATGCTTTTTCTAAATTATGAAGTAAGCATTTTAAATTTAAAAAATATATAACTCATATACTTTTATTAAATGAATGCACTTAAAAATTATAAAGTAATTGTTTTAAATTTAAAATATATAACAGACATACTTTTATTAAATGAATGCTCATAAGAATTAAATTTAAAACATATAATAGTAAATAATCTATATAAATACAAGTAATACTTATAAAAAGAGCAAAAGAATACTGGAGAAGTGCAAAAGTTATTTGAACATAAGTGTAGTTAATTTTCTTTTGTTTTCTACAGAATGAAATTTAATTTGTTTCTTTTCACTGCTATTTTTAAATTTTTTTATTAGGGTTTAAATTTGTCTTATAAATATACTTCAATCTCTCCAAACCCAACTAGGGTTAGGGTTATACACAAATTAAAATATGTAGGCTTTGTAAAGTTTAATTTTATAGTTAACTAAATATTTTAGTGTTATATAGCTAGAATTTTCATTCAATAGTTAAAAATCTAGAGTATCATGGAGAATATTTTATTCTTCAAAATTTAATTTTATAGTTAATGAAATATTTTAATGTTATTTTATTTTAAGAAATTAGATTATTTTTAGGATTTCAATTTTATTTACTCAAGACATTTCAAATCTCTTAACATCCAAATAGGGTTAGGGTTCTTCACAAAAATAAAAATATGCATGCTTTGTGAATGAAAAATTTTAGTATTATTTTATTTTGATTCAATAGTGCCTAGATATCAACATATTTTAGGTAGATTTTTCTAAAGATAGGTATGCTAGTTATTGAATTTTTACATGAACAAATTATCTATATATAATAAGAAAACTTGATGTTTTTGATAAAGTAAGGGGCATAAAAGGGTGCGATCTCATTACACATCAGCCATAAAGGCGCACCATAGTTCCATCAAAGAGATATAGACCACATAGGACCTACACCAAACTGAGAGCAGACAAACAACAGAAAGCACAAGAAAAGCCCCAAAAGCTAATTGAACAACGAACTGGTAAAGATCTTCGTACTCCTTGAGCTCTTTATCTTTCATCATGCATCTTTCTATATTGAATTTTTTTGGATAGCTAACAAATGTAAAAATAATATACACACAAAAAGCATAGAAAAAGCCCCAAAAGCTAATTGAACAACGAACTGGTAAAGATCTTCGTACTCCTTGAGCTCTTTATCTTTCATCCCATGTCTGGTAAGTTCAATATCCTAGAGGACCGCAAGAAAACTTGACTATATTGATTTTTTTTTGATAGCTAACAAATGTAAAAATAATATACACTAGGTCATATCTTTCTTAATTTGTCTTCATTTTAACTTTATATTCTTAGAGGTAAGCCAATAGAAATCATAAATTGATAAATGTGTTTTCGTGAGCCCAACATTTATGAAATTCTACTTCACATGGGTTTTAATGGATGCATATAATTTATCAGTACTCAAAGCTATCTAGAATGAATCTACCCCTTGCATTGTATTTGAAGGATTGAGTTAATTTTATTAACTTGTTGGTTTCAATCCCCCCAAAATCTATTGGTTATGTTGAACAAACATTTTGTTAAATTTTTTTCTTAGCTCCCAATTAAAGTTTGTGAATCAGAATCAACAAATCTCAAATTGGAAATCTTTGTTCTGTGTAAAAGGTATAGACACCATTTAATGTGTAGGAACAAGAAGAGTGGGAAGCAACTGATAATTATGTTCTCTAATTGTTTTTTGCCTTATTCAAAATTTACAACTAGAGGACTATGAATTGTTATTTCTTGAATGTGTTCAAGCAAAGAAGAGAAGGATTTTCATCAATAAATGTCTTTCCTTGAATGTGTTCCAGCAAAGAAGAGAAGGATTTTCATCAATAAATGTCTTTCCTCTAAGAAAGTAGAAATGGAATTACATAATTTTTCACCAAGAAGGTATTACTAGTAAAACAATTAAATGCATATTTTAATCTTATTATTATTATTTTTAATCTAACCATATTATTGTTGTCTTTCAATCTCTATTATTTATTTATATATTACATTTCATTACTATTTCATTTAATACTAAACTTTCAATCTCTATTATATACTTATATATTACATTTCATTACTATTTCATTTAATACTAAACTATCTTTTAGTTACATTCATTACCCACAAATATTACTAGTGAAACACTTAAATGCATTTATATATTACATTTCATTAGTATTTCATTTAATACTAAACTATCTTTTACTTACATTCATTACCCACAAATATTACTACTAAAACAATTAAATGCATATATTAATCCTATTATTATTATTATTTTTTAATCTAACCATATTATTGTTGTCTGTCAAACTCTATTATTTACTTATATATTACATTTCATTACTATTTCATTTATCATTTAATATTAAACAACTCTACTATTTACTTATATATTACATTTCATTACTATTTCATTTATCATTTAATATTAAACTATTTTTTATTTAAATTCACTACCCACAAATAAATATAGAAGAATAGAATAGAATAACTTTTAATGTCCACGAGGCTAAAAATAGTCTATGAGACCGTCAACCCAATTAGATTTGCTTCTGTCTTTCAATTCTTTTTTTTGTTCAAAGATATAATGAGCTCTCCTACCTTATGAATGCTCCCTGTATAAATATACCATGCCAAGAAACCTTATCAGGATGCCATACTACTTAATGTCGTATAAGCATCACACTCCAAATTAAAGTGTTTTTCTGATTCCACTACCCCAGAAGTGCAGAACTCACAGTCTCTCTTCCCACAATTTTTTAGGCATCTTCCACCTTCCCCTTTCACATCGAAGCTGATGAAGGTTGTTCTAATCTAACCAATCAAAATCTTAACTCTCCAAAGGATATACTATTTTATTTCATACTAAACTGTGTTTAGCTTACATTTTAAATTACCTATCAGCAAATTTATTGCACATAAACATGATTCAACTGCTAGTTTATGTAAGCGGTGTATTTACGATTACGACTCTAAACCCCATATATTACGGGAGTGTTGAGATCGTTCTTAGCTACTTGGGCCGCAAGTAAATGAACATGAAAACCGACTACGATTTATAACTCGCTTCTACTCGCCACTTGTTATGAAAATACACTAGGTAACATAAATTGCAGTGTTTCCCAAACGCATTTAAACTTACGATGATATATCCAGGTTGAGCTTATTATTAACTTTCAAAATTATTTATACGAATATAATAATAAACAATTCTTCCCTCCCTCCCCCTATTTTTGCATTTCCATTTATGTGGTCATATTCCCGCGAGAACTGCTCATTTATCGTTCAAGTAAATATCTCCTCTTGGAGCTGCCAAATTAAGCGGCAAATATCCTCCAGGCAAAGACACACACAGCTAGTCTAAATTTGGATGAGCTTATGAGGTTTAGCGTGGGAAAGGAAAGAAGCAGCTAACATTGGAGAGCTGAATTTGCCCGCCGATAGGATGGGAGCAGATTTTATGTCATTGTAATCGTGGTCTCCGGCTCGCCAAATTAGTAGTTTTGCTTAGGGTAGGGTTTCTTATTAGCAGAACATGCCTGTGGATTCCTTATGTCTCATGTTCGACACTCGTGAAGATAGGCGATTGCTGTGATGATGGCAGTGTCAATGGCAGCTGAAAAGAAACTACTCTTAGGGCAAGATGTAGAGGTATGTTTCTCTTATATTATCATCTTTTCTCTCTTCGCTTTCTTAGCCGTGTTTTATACAAAACAAAAATTTGGCGATGAACTCTCACTTGATAAAAGGAAGTATGATTTAGCAAGCACTTTTTGTTTTGTTTTGTTTGAAATTTTAATTACACGCTTAAAGAGATAAGAGTCCTCGGTTTCCTTTTTTCCGAAGGATTTGCATAGAAAACTCCGAACTCAACACACTCACAGGCAGAAGGGCTGTATGTCGTAGGGGTTTAAATTCAGATTTTGCGCATGACAATGCTCGGTCCGACGATAGAATCAACTATATTATTACTTTTTAAAAATGAAATAGTGCTACATATTACCACAGCAATAATGTACGGTTGAAAAATAGCTTTTGCAAAAAAAAATTGTAGAAGCTTTCACTATTTTCCATAGTAATCTTTTCGAGGCTATTTGTCAAAACATCAGATACTGTCACAGCTTAAAGTCATTTGTATGTTATAACTGCTTTCTGCAAAAAAAATGTTGTAGAAGCTATCACTATTTTCCATAGTAATCTTTTCGAGGCTATTTGTCAAAACATCAGATACTGTCACAGCTTAAAGTCATTTGTATATTATTACTGCCTTCTGCAAAAAAAGTTCTAGAAGCTTTCACTATTTTCCATAGTAATCTTTATGAGGCTATTTGTCAAAACATCAGATACTGTCACAGCTTAAAGTCATTTGTATGTTATAACTGCTTTCTGCAAAAAAATGTTGTAGAAGCCATCACTATTTTCCATAGTAATCTTTTCGAGGCTATTTGTCAAAACATCAGATACTGTCACAGCTTAAAGTCATTTGTATATTATTACTGCTTTTTGCAAAAAAAGTTCTAGAAGCTTTCACTATTTTCCATAGTAATCTTTATGAGGCTATTTGTCGAAACATCAGATAATGTCACAGGTTAAAGTCATTTGTATGTTATTACTGCTTTCTGCAAAAAAAATGTTGTAGAAGCTATCACTATTTTCCATAGTAATCTTTTCGAGGCTATTTGTCAAAACATCAGATACTGTCACAGCTTAAAGTCATTTGTATGTTATAACTGCTTTATGCAAAACAAATGTTGTAGAAGCTATCACTATTTTCCATAGTAATCTTTTCGAGGCAATTTGTCAAAATATCAGATATTGTCACAGCTTAAAGTCATTTGTATGTTATTACTGCTTTCTGCAAAACAAATGTTGTAGAAGCTATCACTATTTTCCATAGTAATCTTTTCGAGGCTATTTGTCAAAATATCAGATATTGTCACAGCTTAAAGTCATTTGTATATTGTTACTGCTTTCTGCAAAAAAAATGTTGTAGAAGCTATCACTATTTTCCATAGTAATCTTTTCGATGCTATTTGTCAAAACATCAGATACTGTCACAACTTAAAGTCATTTGTATGTTATTACTGCTTTCTGCAAAAAAAATGTTGTAGAAGCTATCACTATTTTCCATAGTAATCTTTTCGAGGCTATTTGTCAAAACATCAGATACTGTCACAGCTTAAAGTCATTTGTATATTATTACTGCTTTCTGCAAAAAACGTTGTAGAAGCTTTCACTATTTTCCATAGTAATCTTTTTGAGGCTATTTGTCAAAACATCAGATACTGTCACAGCTTAAAGTCATTTGTATATTATTACTGCTTTCTGCAAAAAACGTTGTAGAAGCTTTCACTATTTTCCATAGTAATCTTTTTGAGGCTATTCGTCAAAACATCAGATACTGTCACAGCTTAAAGTCATTTGTATATTATTACTGCTTTCTGAAAATTTTTTTAGAAGCTTTCACTACTTTCCATGGTAATCTTTTCGAGGCTATTTGTCAAAACATCAGATACTGTCACAGCTTAAAGTCATTTGTATTTTATTACTGCATTCTGCCAAAAAAAATTGTAGAAGCTTTCACTATTTTCCATAGTAATCTTTTTGAGGCTATTTGTCATAACATCAGATACTGTCACAGCTTCAAGTCTTTTGTATAGTCGTTTGTATATTATTACTGCTTTCTGCCAAAAAAGTTGTAGAAGCTTTCACTATTTTCCATAGTAATCTTTTTGAGGCTATTTGTCAAAACATCAGATACTGTCACAGCGTCAAGTCTTTTGTATATTATTACTGCTTTCTCTGCAGGCTTTATATTATTTGTTTGAAAGATAGCTTTTTGACAATAAAAAACATATAAGCCCTACATTATCCTGTGCAATTTTTTTTTCCAAAAGCTATTTCTCAAAACATTGTGGACTGTCGAAGCTTCAAGTCTTTGGTATATTATTACTGCTTTCCCTTAATAATTATTGTGCCCATTTATATTCCATAAAAATTAAACCTAGATTTTATGCAGGTCCGGCAGCACGAGGAGGGGCTGCGAGGGTCATGGCATGCAGGAGTTGTGATTAAGGTACAGAAATTGTGCCGTGATGTTGAATATAAGGAGCTTCTAAGTGAAGATGGAGTGAAGAAGCTTGTGGAAAGTATTCAAGTAAGTGAAATAGTAGAAGGTTTGGGTTTGAGGGCTGGAAGGAGTAAAAAATACAGGGGTTATATTAGGCCGTTGCCCCCTGCTTTGGAGCAGAAATGGGAGTATAAGTATGGCCTCTGTGTTGATGCTTTTTTTGAAGATGCTTGGTGGGAGGGCATTCTTTTGGACGATTTAGAAGACTCTGAAGAAAGGCAGGTACTTTTTCCAGATGAAGGCGATGTGCATGTAATTCATAAGAACAATTTGAGAGTCACACAGGACTGGGATGAAAAGGAGGGGGCCTGGAGTGTCCGTGGGCATTGGGTTTTGGCTTCCATGCGAGAGAATTTCGAACGAGAAGGGTTGTCTATTAGGGTAGTTTGGTATTATTTAAGAGAGAAGGTTGGATTTATAAAGAAGGTGGGCGAATGGACTGCTGCTGCCCAAGAAGAAAAATTGTGTGCCAAGTTAATGAAGGAAGTTGTGGCTGAACTTACAGCTCAGCCTTCAAAGCAAATATTACCATTTATGGAATCTTCCACAGAAAATTCAAGATTAAATTGTAACTACTCAAATACACAGGAACCGTTGCATGCTGAACTGAAAGCCTCAAACAAGACTCAGGAGTCTGAAGGAAGCCTAGTATCTAATTTGGTCCAAGACAACAGTGCTGGGGCCATAATTTGCTGTGAAACATCTGGTCCCAGAGGGGCTTTAGATTCCATTGTTGCTCCAGATTTTCCAATTGCTTCATATACTTGTGAAAAAGATTCAATAACAACCATACATGAAAGGACCAACATGTCATGTGAGTGCCCCCCCGAGTCAGGCTTTGAAGAGCTAATGGGTCCTAGAGAGAAAGAGTTGTGTAATGCATCATCCAGTACAGTAGGTTTGGGAGTTGAAGTAGATTCCATTGACAAAGAATGTAGCAGAAGCTCACTAGAATTTGAGGAGGCCGGTGTGGCAGATGTGAAGGGACAAGCAGGCTTGGCAGGCAAAGAGTCATTAAACAATGCAGCCGGTAAATCAGAATTGAAGGAGCAAATGGACAGCTCCGACACAGTATTATTGAAGGATTTACTCATCAGAGCAAAATTAAAGGGAAAAAAAGGACACATTGATAGGGTGTTATCCAATGCTGTATCGAATGGTGCAGGTTTGAAGGATAAATCAGAGTGCATTGAAATGTTGGTCTCAGAGTCTCCATCCTATAAGACATGCTTAAAGGACAAAACAGAGTGCATTGACACAGTGTTATCAGAGTCTCTAACAAATGGATTGAAGGATCAAAATTTTTTTACAAATGTCACAGGATTATCTAACAAAGTGTCAGGTAATTGCAAATCACATGCTTTGGCAATTTCCAGGAAACCTGTATGGAAGCAAAAATTGGGACTGCAATCAACTTCAACTCCAACATGGGAGCCGCCTGTAAATGGAGTAAACATTGACTCAAAATATTGTCCTCCAGCAGTCCTTAACTATAAGCCTACTTTGGACAAGAATTTAAAGAAAGAAGCCTGCATGAAAGCGAAAATGCATCTTCTAGCAGTAGGATGGAGATTTGAGTATAAATATCGCAGTAGCAGGGGAAGATGTGATATACGCTATGTTTCACCAACAGGTCATTATTACTATTCTCTTTTTAAAGCTTGTTTGGCATGGAAGGAGGAGCAGAAGCTTCAGGGACTGATAGATGGGAGTTGTGAAGGTAATGCAGAGGCTGAAACATCAAAGAATTATATGCTAGGTAGTGTGTCTGCATCTCTGCCCCTACAGAATGCTGGATTGAGGGTTACGAGAAACAAGTTAGCTTGCACTGTTGAATTCGGAAAGAGGTCACAGAGAGTCTCTGGCTTATCAAAAGTTGCAAGGCGTGAATCCAACAGTGACAATAATGTGGAAGATGCTTCCAAAATTTATAAAGGATTGAAACAAGGGGTTAGCAAGGGTCGGAGGCTTCATAGTCATGGCAATAAGCAGATAAATGTTACACATGAGGTGTTACATTTACCAGAATCAACTCAGAGGACAAAGGTACGTAATTTTCAATCAGAGTGCTTTGACCAAGACATTGTGCAAACAAATGCAAGCACAGAAGGAAGAAAATCTAAAAATTCTGGGCAAGTTCCAGGGCAGATTACTTTTTCAAGCAGTAAAAAGCGTAAATTCAATTTGGAAGATTCGGTGGGAGGCCAGAAACCAAAAAAAGCAAAACGTTGCCACCTTCTGCTGAAAAGAAATGGCAAATCAGCCAACGGTTACCAAATGCAGGTACTTCTTTCTAGTTCAGAAAAATCAAAGGATTTATCTTCAAGTCAGGGTAGACGTACTGTCCAATCTGTTTTATCCTGGATGATAGAAAATGATGTGGTGGCTGAAAACCAGAGAGTTTTTTACTGGAATAGAAAGGAAAACTACTCAATGGCAGAGGGCTGGATAACCCATGAGGGAATTCGATGTAAATGCTGTGGAAACGTGTATTGTCTAAGTAATTTTGAAGCCCACGCAGGAAGCAAGCTTCACCGCCCTAAAACCAATCTTATTTTAGAAGATGGCAGGTCTTTGCTGCAATGTCAGATGCAGGTGTTGGACAACAATAATAGGCCAAAGGGGCATGGAACCCCAACAAGAGGACTAAGAAAGAGAAAAGCTCAATTTCAAAGTGATGACATCTGCAAGATCTGTCACTTTGGTGGAAAATTGATCCTGTGTGATCATTGCCCAAATTCATTCCATATAGAATGCATTAATATGGAGGTATGTTCTGCTGTGATATTTGTTAATCATATCTTGTTTGTAAGATGGATACATATTTTGCTGTTTGTCTTTCATACTACCAAGCTATTACCACATGAAACATCAATTCTGGAAGTGCATTCGCATTATAAATTGGTTGTACTAATAGTTTTTAAGCTACATGGAGGGCCAATGCCTACTGCTTTGCATTGCATGTCATATCTGGGTTTTTATACCTTTTTATCTTGTTCCAGATCTGAAAGGGACTTTTTTGTTATTGTTTCGTTTTGCTTTAGCAATGAGAGCTAACAAATTTCCAAAATCCCTTCAACTATTTAGAGGATTGTGTTAGAGTTTTACCCTTGTTGCTCTGAAGGTGTTCTTTCTTCGTCAGTGCAGCAGTACACTGCAGTTCCCCCGCAGCAGAAAAGTGTACCCAGCAGCAGCCTTGGTCTGTGTGCAGGTGGGTTGAAGGCGCCTTCAAGAGCAGTGGTAGCATGATGGTGCAGCAGTGATGGCAGAGTTCACTTTGGTTTCTGTGAGGCAGAGAGATCTGTGTGTGAAGGTGCAGCAGCCTTTATTAGGCATTCTTGTGATAGAGGCACATGAATGCTTGGGCATGCATGCACTATCCTTATTTAGAAGTGCTGTTCCAAGTTAGGAAGGTGGTGTCTTTGTTCTTAGACTAGGCACTTTGCATGAGAAGGTTCTATTTTAGCAGTGAGTTAACTGCTCTTCCAGATTTAGAAGTCTAAGTTTAGACTTTGTTTTTTTGCTCTTTGCTATTTGAGATTTAGCAGTTTGCTTTTTCAGATTTAGCTAGGTTCTATCTTTATCCACAATTCTATTTTCAGCTAAAGTGCATAGGATAGGAAATTTCCAGTTTTTAGGCATTTTGACTCTTGCAAGATAGAGTGCACTTCCAGTTCCTAGCCACCTTCATCTATAGAAGAAAATGCAGGGGTGTGAGTGATATCTTATTCCAGTTTTTAGCTAGTGCGGCGTATTTTTTTTCATATTTAATGAGAAGACAGTTGGAGGTTTGAGAGTTAAATACTCTGCTGTTCATATTTTCAGCAGTATGTGTTTGTAGATTAGCATATTCAGAGATTATTGTTCTGTTTCAAGTATTCGTGTTTTAGGCTACCAAGTTTTAGGGTTGAACTTTCTGAGTGCAGAATCTGCTTACCATAGTCTGAAAATGAACAGATTGCTGGAGAGAAAATGTTTATGGCTCTTTAAAGCTTTGAAAATAGTTCTTTTTTTTCGGTTTTCATTATTGTCATCTATTTTTATCTTGTATTTGTGTTCTTGTTCAAAATGGAGGCTTACTACCATGTTCAAATGTTTATTTTTAGTCCATCAAATTTATTAGGAGTTTTTTTTTATTATTCTTGTGTAATTCATTTCTTTTAGTTAAATTAGTAAGAGTTCTATGTGGTCCCCCCTCCCTTGGAAGTAAAGCAGAAAATAGAACTGGCCAAATACATGAATGCAACCTATGTCACAAGGTTCGGCGAATTTCAAGTAACAAGTTAGAAATTCGGCGAACTTAAAGAAAAGCCAAAAAAGTCATTTTAGTTTGCCTGAAAATTCATACGGTTTTTTATTAAAATATATTTTTAAAACTCTAGGCTCCATGGGGACACGTCCCCTGCACTTTTACCCACCGCACCGTCCTCGAGACGTTTCGGGGATGCGGGGACGGGCAGGAAACGTTCCCTGACCGTCCCCGTTTCCCCGGGGACGTCCCTTATTTTTTTGGGGATGCGGGGATGGCCGGGACGTCCCTCGACCGTCTCGGGGACAGCAGCGACTTAGTTTGCTTTTATTAAAAAAAACACATTTTAAAAAAAAAAGGGATGGGGGGCCCACAAGGACCCCCACATCCCTCCAAACTAAATCTAAACCTAAAACAAAAGACATATGATGCAAAAACAAAAAACACACAACTCACTATCTCATTTTGACATTGGTGAACAACAGTTTGAAGAGGAGCAACAGCAGTTTGAAGAGGCTAACAGCAGGGAAGAGAAGGCATAAGGGCATCAAATCATCACCATTTGAGGTAAGATTGACATTCTTTGTTTATTTGTTCATATTCCTTTGCATTTTTTTTAGTTTTTTTTAAAATTTCAAACACATAGAGAGGGTTTTTTTGTTTATTTTTTTGTTCTATGTTTGCTTGCAGCTGTGTATTGTCATTTTTCAAACAAAAAAATAATGAGCAGCAGTCATGGTAGTGAAAGTGAAGGAAATGAGATTGAAATTCAAGTTCAACCAAGAAGAACTACTACTAGACGTCATAGAAAGAGTGGGGGTTCTGCTAGTGGGAGTGGTGCGGCCACAGGGAATGTGAGTTCATCTAATCCATTTGAATGCCCTTCCACTATTCTTGCCCAATATGCAAAAGGCCCATTTAATCCTAAAAAACCTCTCGTACAATTTGCAAGCCACATAGACAATGACAAGAAAAAGAATACTGGGTGGGGTCTAGAATATGGCTTTGTCATATTTGCAATGAAGACTATAGGGGCAGCTACACAAGAGTTTATTCTCACCTTTTGCATTTGGGTGGAGTAGGGGTAAAAGGTTGTAAAAATATTACCCTAGCTGAGAAGGTTAAGGCAACTAGGTTGCACATGGAGGGGGAGGCAAGATCTAAGGGATTGTCAATGGAGAGTATGCCTAGTGTGTCATTGCCTACACAAAGCCAAATGGAAGAGGTTTCTACTTCTTGTAAGGGAAAGAAAAGAACTACTATTGTTGCATGGTTGTTTAATGCACAAACACGAGAGGTGGCCGAGTCTTCCATTGTTAGATTTTTCTATGCCTATGCCATACCATTTCATGTGGCACACTCTCCCTATTTCAAACAAATGTTCAAAGATGCAACAACTGTTGGTCCTTCATTTGTCCCCCCTGGAGAACATAAGCTACGCACTAACTTACTTGATAAGGAATATTCTCAGGTGAGTGTGTTGATGGAAGACATGACACAAACTTGGAGTAGGGATGGCTGCTCTATTGTCATGGATGGGTGGACCGACATCAAACGTTAGCCACTCATGAATATCATTGTCACATGTCCAACTGACTCTTATTTTCTTAGAGCTATTGATTGTACATGGAAGAGGAAGGATGCACACTTCCAATTTCAAATTTTGAAGGATGCCATAGAAGAGGTTGGGGCATCTAATGTTGTCCAAGTGGTAACAGATTCAACCTGTGTATGTAAGACAGGTTGTTTGATGGTGGAGGGTGCTTATAAGCACATTTTCTGGACCCCATGTTGTGTTCATGCGTTGAACAACGCATTGAAAGACATTGGGAAGATTGCTTGGGTGAAGGAAGTGGTGGCAGAAGCTAGAGATTTACAAATGTTCATTTGCAACCATCAAACCTCACTTGCATTGTTCAGGACTTTTTTGAAGAAGGAATTCCTCAAGCTTGTGGAAACTAGATATGCCAGCTATTTCATTTTGTTAGAGAGAATGGTTGAGGTGAAGGAGCCTCTACAATTATTGGTGGTTAATGCAGAATGGAGTAGATGGCCAAAGTCAAATTCAGCTGAAGGAAAAAGTCTGAGGCAAAAGGTCCTTGACAATGATTGGTGGTCCACAATAAGGGTATGAAATTGAAATTTGAAATTTGAAATTGCTGATTTTCATTTTATTATCAATTTATTAAATTTAAAAATTTAAATCTTATTCTTAAATTGTTGATTTTTGTAACTTGTTTGCACTTGCAACTATGTTTGCTCCTTCATTGCACCTATTGTGGAAGTCATAAAATATGCTGATACAGACTCTCCTAGCCTTGGAGAGATTTATGAGACATTTGATAGCATGCTTGGGCAAATGAAGCAAGCCATTCAGAGCAAGGATCCTACTTTGGGATTTTATGAGGAGCATCTTAGACCCATTGTGACGCGGAGGTGGGACACTATGAACACCCCACTTCATATGGCATCCTATGCTCTAAATCCCAAATGGTATGTAGCTAGACTTGGAAGAGTCCCTCCATCTCATGATGATGAGGTGAAACGAGGGTTCAAGAAGGCCCTTGCAAAAATGTATATCGAGGAGGCTTCTATACTTCGCTCACAATGGATGGCTTTTGTCAATCTACATGGTCCAAACTTTAGCAAACCAGAGGCGAGGACAGATAGAGCTACATTAGCTCAAATCGACCCTATTGGATGGTGGATGTGGCATGGCATGGATGCACTAGAATTGAGGATACTTGCCACTCGCCTCCTTTCACATATTGCCAGTTCCTCTGCTGCAGAGAGGAATTGGTCCACATATAGCTTCATTCAGTCGGTGAAGAGGAACAACCTTACCTCTAGACGGTCAGAGAAGTTGGTGGTAGTGCATAGTGCCTTGCAGCTACAGGATCGACAGAGACCTGAGTATTGTCAGACTTCAGCTGCACGTTGGGATGTTAATCCCGAAGATGTTATTTAGATTGATGAGGAGGAGGCATAGGAGGGATTGGTTGGGGTTCCATTGGATGAGGCAGACTCTCATGGTGGCAGTGATTCGGACTTAGATTTCGATTTTGATGCAGTCTTAGGAGAGGCTGATTAGGGACATCCATATAATCTCTATGTTTTTGTCATTTTGTTGTTGAAACTTGAAACTTGCAGCCTTTGGGCATTTTGAAATAATATATATGCAGATTATCGTTGAAAACAATTAAATTTTGTTTATTTGTTTGCCAATTCTCATGTGACAAGTTGAAAACTAAGTTCAAGTGTAATGTTATTGTTATGTATTCATGTTTTAAGGTTCTTTAATGTCTATAATGAATGCCCTATCAATGTTATCATATAAATATTTGAAATTTTCTTATATATTTAAAAAAATCTTATTTTTTTAGTAGCCGTCCGCTGCCGTGCCCTAAAAAATGGCCAAAAAAAATGCCATCCCCGAAACTCGTCCCCCCATCCCCACTCGTTCTCGTCCTCGAAACTTGGGGGAGCATAGTTAAAACTTGTTTTCGATTAAATTTTTTTGGATCTTTTCTTGCAGGCTTCACTCTTGTTTCACTTTGTTCTTCAAGACTTTGTCCTGTGAATGTTGAGTTGCTCAAAATTGGGTGTTTAGTGTTGACAGTTTGTTGCCTGTTGTTGCAGACATGATGGCTACGTGTTTGATCGATGTTACAGTTGTACGCTCTCTATCACAAACACGGTGGCTGCTTGTAGAGATTTTGTTGACAAAAATTAATAGAATTTGAAGCAGTTTGATCCAATTTCAAGAGTTCAGTGGCTAAGCCCATGTTAAGAGGCACACTATTGGACAGGAGGGTGTGTTCATTGACTGTTGTTATTGTAGAGTCGTGCGACGCTGCAATGCGTTGTGGGAAAGCTGAGGCTGTAGGAGGCAGAGCCCCCACCACACTTAATAACATTTGTTTCTAGGTTTCATTCTTTTTGACTTTATTTTTGTTTTATGATTTTTTTTAAAAATTATTTTTTATATAAAATTTAATACATTAAAAATGTAAAATGTGATGATTTTATCTTTATTTTGTTACATTAAAATTTTTAATTATTAATATATAAAATTTAACATATTTACAATATTTAAATTAAAAATTTTAAACTTATTTATATTTTAATATTTTTAAATGTATTATAATATATTTTTTTCTTATATTAAAAAACCTACAAATATATATTAGTCAAATATAATCATGTTTTTTTTTTCTTTTTCAAATTTTGTGTTTGCCGAACTTAACCTGAATTTTATCTTTCCTGAATTCGAATACGAACATGAACACAGACATTGTGACATAGAATGTAGCACTATCAACAGTGAAGCCAGATCTACACCACCAACCCTAACAACAGATCAAAAGAAAGACAAAGCAAGCCTCAAGGAGGATACAACATGACTAGAAATGGCTAGAGCGTTATTGGCCAGATCATACTAAATTAATTAAGAGTTCCACACATAGAACAACTATTAAACAAAACACACCCTTAGAAATCAACGCTTTGTAGGTTCACACATTCCACCCACTGCATTTTAGTGTTGTTGCTCTTTCCCTTCTTGTAAAGCTCTTCAAGATCCTTGTAATCTACAAGAATCATCATTTCTGCTAGTGCCACTCTCGCTTGAACTTTCCATACTGCTGTAGGCTGCTTTATTGTATGCCCTTGCCCATGCTTCTTTGGAATGGTGCAAGCACAAAGGAGCTCGGACCTTGCATTACATTCTGGCTCAATGTTAGGGGCAAATAAGGGCCTGAGCCTTCCGGCTTCTGAATAAATCCATATGCACACCTCTTTTCTGCTAGACACAATTCAGCTTCCAATTATGTCACTCTAGCTCTAAGTAGAGCAACGGTGTCATTCTTCGTTGGTGCCACACATTTTGAGTTGAACTTCAGCATGAAGAGATCAAGTTGTTAGGGTAGATGTGAATCTCTCTTATTGGGCCTTTTTTTTATTTCTTTAATTTATGGAATGCGTTTAGATGTGTATGTATTTGTATGAGCTCTTAAGTGGTAAACTCACCTCATAAAAGGCTAAGACCACTTATTATTCACCTAGGTTTGTGGTATTCTCTTTGTATTGAGTATATTATGATTTGGAAATCCTTGTGGGTTTCCATGTAATATCTGGTATGAGGTGTTTCATTTTATAGAGGAAGAATTCAGATCTTGTGAGTATTTCAACTTGGTTCATGAGGCTGGTTATTATTCTAGGCTACATGAAGTGAAAACAAAAGAAATTTACATTGATATTCCTGTTCTTATCAGAGTGGTGCAATGGAAGCATGGTGTAGTTTTCTTGAGATTGATTTGGGATCCTGGAATCTCAATGATTTTATAAAGGACTAGTTAGTGGTTTGAGTAGGCATTGCTTGAGGACAAGCAATCTTGGGGAGGGAGGACTGTAATGCCCCCTTTTTCTAGCCCATTCCAACATCTTTGGAAACTCCAACTTTCTTGGAGTGTGGTAGCTTTATCGGGATGGGATTCTGGCAGTGGTAGTGAATTCAGGAAATCAAGATGGGTTCCATGGTACTTTTCGAATGTAGTTTAGACATTCTGAGAGTATTCCACATTTCTTGGAGAAGTCTGCTATTTTTGGAAAGCACCAATCTTCATAAAGATTGATATCCTGCGAACTTAAGGTTATGTTGGCATGGGCGGAATTCATAATTGACCTATTTAATATTTTTCATAGACTATGATGAATGTGTGGAAAATAATTACATCATTAAATAGTTAAATATCAAAGTTGTCAAAAAATGAAAATTAAAAGACAACTTATATTTAATTATTTAAAAAGGAGACATTAAGTGTCTTAAAGGTTCAAAAGCAAATTATAAAATAAAGTCACTTTATAAGAAGATAAAGTATTATTATTTAAGTGATTATAAAATATAACTTCTTGAAAGTTCCGCGAGGGTTATAAAAGAAGATTGAGAGGAGTCATTTCCTCATTCTTGACATTCATTTTCTTGAAACTCTTTTGAGAGCTTGAGCATTTGTTCAGCTGGAGCCCTAGGACGAAAACCCTAAGGCCATATTGGTTTCGTGGACGAAAACCCACCTAGCCAATCCTTAGTGAATTCATCCAGAGTTCACAGGTGTGCAGATTGATGCAGTTTTGAAGGAGATCGTGCAAGAAAGATATATTATTTTCCCTTCGGTTTGTGTTTGCTTCTCAGGTTGTTGATTGGTAGAGATTTGCAAGCAAATAGTGAATCATTTGGCGGGGTTTATGAGGGTTTCAAATCCTATTCTTGTTGGACGCCTCAAAGGCAATTGTTGTTGGGCTTTTTGGATAGGAAATACGGCTTGAAAGCCTTTCATACAACTGGCCACAGCTCTTTTCATGCTAGACACAACCCATTCCTCATAGCGCAGCTGGTATGATGGAGTCACATCCTTTAGTAGGGGTGATTTGGGCATAAAGGGAGGTGTCGTTGGATTTCTTGTGAATCGTGGGTGTTTGAAGGTGGGCGCTACCCTGTTTTAAGTGTTTATATCCACTTTAGAATTGGCCGCCCAGCTACATACCATTGTTGTTGGAAGGAAACTTTGGGGTTTGGAACAAGGTTTATAATGCTGCTCATCTTCCTATATCAAGCTAGCATTTGTGCAAGTACTCCTAGTAGCATTGTGAGGTCAGAAACCATAGTTTCTTTCATGTATGTACTTCTGATTTTATAGAACAGCAGTTCATATTGTTCATTGTAAACATTTCCAACTCAAATAAAAGGTTGTCAACTGTTTGATGGAATGTCATTATGAAATCTTTGAATATTGTCATGATTATGTGATGGAAATATGATTCTTATTTATAGTTATAACTGTTCTAAGCATTGCATTCAGAAATACTCCATAATACATTGTATGCAAAGTGTTTGGTGAAATGTCTACAAGCTAGAAATTAGAAATATTGCAAGTTTGGGTTCAAAATTTGTGGTAGGGACATTTCATGGATTTCTGAAGATGATTTGGCATATTGATGGCTTCAAGGGATGTTTTTGTTGGTAGATTCGTTGAGCTTGATTCAGAGGCATGGAGAGCTTTTTTGATGGAAAAAGCTGTTTTTTGCTAGTTTGGCTCAAGCTTTTGTGTGTATAGGAAGATTACATATATTAAAAGGAAACCTTGATGAATGCAAAATTACTTAGTTCTAATCACATTTTTTGGATTTGTTGCAAGATTCCACAAGGGGTCCATTCTTTGTTTGCTGAAAAATTCTTTTGTATAGGGCTTGAAATTGGCCTCCTAAGATTTCTAAGGTTAGCAGGTGGTTGCATTAGTGAGCAATAACTAAGTGGCAGGGGGGTAGTAGGACAGTGTAGCTTTGACAGAGGGTGGTGTTGATGTTTGTTTTTGGACAAATCAACAATTAGAGTGAAATACAAAGTATCTGACTCCCTCTTGAGCAAAGCCTTTCGAATGCTAAACGAAGTGATCAAACAAGATGACTCCAAGGTTCCTTTCTGATGATTTTGTAAGAGATAGCTTAGTGACTAAGTATGATTTTGCTGTTAAACACAAAGGGACTTACGCAATTGTTCAAACAAGCTGTTAATTCAATGATTAGGAAGGCAAACACTGGAGGATCTAAGAACTACAACTTATGACGTACGATTTAGCAATGATGTTCTTGATTCTAATTCTAACTGAATGGATAAAAGAACAAAAGATGAAGGGTTTAGAAACACTATTCTAATCCTAGATGTAAGAATAACTATTGCTCAGGTGAAATGAAACCAGATCTTGCTTTGCCAAGACAGACAACTACATAAGATTGATGCAATCTTCTAGGGTTTTACAAGATGTTTAAATCACTTATGCTCATGAAAGATTCAACAAACATAAAGATCAAATTGAAGTTCAATGTTGTTCAGACTAACCATGCACTGCAATTTGCAAGCCACAAACTACAAATGGTGTGAACTTATAGAGATTTCACCACGAAACAATAAGGAAACCTTCCACCAACTAACATAAACTTAAAGAAAACTTAATCTAACTTAATATTTGCTTGAAAATCCAAACCATGCAACACTTCGAAACATATATAGAGTCACCAAAGCAATGAATCTTATATTATTTCAGAGAGCCTTTTGCAACAATTCCAGAGTTTTCAACCTTACAAATGAGAGCAACAAGAGCCCTTTTATAGACCTCAAAATGAATGAAGGGTCAAGATCGATCGGCCAAGTCAGCGGACCAGATCATGCCACATTACAAGTAGTTATAACAAACTCTTATTTTATTAAATGAAAGAGGCTAACTTTATTAAAAGAGGTTATGAATATTAAATGAAGAAGACTGAAGAAAGGAACAAAGGCACGCCTCCCAAAAAAGATAAGAATGACATGTCATCAACCTATGAAGAATCTCCATGTGAATATCCATCACTAGAAGCTTGACATCAATGAACCTGGACACTATCTGCTTGACCTCATCCAAAGGTACACTTGGCGCATTCTGAATGGTTCCTTTAGCTTCAAGTACATCCTTTGAATAAAGGGCAAGTGTCTTCTCCCAGTTAGTCACCCTTGCTTTGTTGGCGCCAAGGTGGATAGCAAGTGAAAAAACACTATCAAGCCTTTTATCAGTAACATCATCTTCTTGAAAATAGAAAGCTTGAACTTGTTCTTTCATGTTATCAAGAGTCATCTCCCCAAATGGGTTACAGATCTTCATCAAAGAAGCATGTATCCCATCCTGAATCCTTTGAAGTACACTTCTGACTCTTGACATGTCTGTTTCTATCTTATCCAACAATTGTCCTTTGATGCGAAAGCCATAATACCAGGAAGAGAAGTTATATGTCTTACCTTCTTCAATCACTTCAGCATGTATCAACTCATCAACTGATGTCTCCATTAAGCCCTTCAAATGTGGCAAGTAATGCTCTCTGATGTCTTTGAATTCAACACAGACTGTCATCAATGCAAGTACCCTTTCCTTAAGATCAGTAATCTTATCACATACTTGCATGATATCTTCCAGATGTTTAGATGTAGCCTCTTTTGATCTTTTCATCCAATCCCTCATTCTATAAGACGAAGGCTTCAACTCCTCTAGGTGCTCAACTGTTTCTGGAGGAAGAAGGGATAGAGGCGTAGCAACTCTCTCCTGTTGATGAATAGGATGAACTAAATGCTGAATATACTGCTCTAAGGCTTGGCATCTTTGCTTAGCTTTGATTCTGCCTTCTGTCTCTTGTCTTATAATAGCTCGAGCATTATCAATTGAATCCTGAAGCTCTTATTCTACTTGCATTCCAGTTAAAGGACCCAGATTGATTGTATTGATGTCATAATCATCAGGCATTACATCTTCTATGTTCTTTTCAAGCCTGGGGACTACTACATGAACTTTCCTTGCACTTGTTTCATCTTTAGTGATCTTTGAAAGGATAGTAGCCTTCTTCTTCGGTTTCTCTTTAGACATGTCCAGCAGTAATTCATCACCTGGAAGAGGAGGATACTTCTCAACTTCATAATTCTCTCTGATTCTTTCTTGTAGCTACTCTGGCAATGATGAAAGATCTTGTTGCTGCTGTAATTGCCTTCCTTGTGCAGGCAATGATTCTTCTTCAGCGTCATCCTTGTCTTCGGTGTTAGCTTCATCAATGATCTCAGTATCATGCGGACTTGAGGGCACTTCTTCAACTGTAGCTTCTGGCACTGCATTTTCGGCATGTATCACTATATTTTGATTTAGTGGAGTGTCATCTGGTTGTCTAGAAGAAGAAGTTTCAATACTTATCCTTTTCTTCTTCTTACTGGATTCTCCTTGGGCGATTTCAAGTTGTTTTCTTTTCTTCATTGGACCTGAATCTCTTTCATTTTCTTTGCTTGGTGAATCTTTACTAGGTGCATTGCGCTGTTCTTGCTGATCCAATTCTTCCATTTTAGTATAGGTGAGTCCCTTTCCTTCATCAAGCAAGGCTTGTACTTGTTTATTTATCTGCTCTTCAGTGATAGCAATGATAGGCCTTATCAACCCTTCATCGTCAACCTTTTCTCTATCAGCCCAGTTGACATCATAAGGCAAATTCCGGATTTTATTGTAGTCATCACCCAGAAGAGCTCTTTCACCTTCTAATTGATCAGGAATCCTTAGTACCTTCGTAGCTCTTACTAGATCCCACCTCAACCTTGAACATTTTTGCATTTTGATATCATCATCATCTATAACATCAGCCCAGTGATCTTCCAGTTGTTCTTTATGCTTGTAAGAAGAATATGACTGCTTGATGGCTCCATGCGGATCAAAGTTTTCTCTCCTTGAATCATGCGGATGCAAATGATAAGCCTGGAGCTCAACTTCTGAATGCTCAACTGCCTGAAGTGATGGACAAGAGTAATATCTACCAAGCTAGAGAGAAAACTGAACTCCGGCTTTCTTTCTTGCTTTCTGCATCTTATGAAACTCTAATAGCTGTCTTGAAACCTCTAGCAACACCATCCTGTTTGAAGGATATTTGGGCAATCTATATGGAAAAGATGTAAAACTTTGAATTCTGATATATGTGAACTTGTCAAACTGGATATAATACCTTCCATACTGCTTGATGAAGTTCCTAGCAGCACCTGTTAATCTTCTATGCGGTTCACCTCTCAATTTTCTCACTATGAACATGGCAAAAGCATCATTAAACCTTTTATAGTGATTGATGTTCTTCAAATGGAGTTGAGGATAACACTGATGTGAGAGAACCTGTCCAGGCTTTGTACCTACTTGTCCTTTAGCTATTAATCCTTTGTAGACTACATTTCTTGCCAAGATATAAACAAGGTATGAAGTCATGAAAAAAGACTTCGTCTCATCAAAGCTCTCAAACTGCTCATTAAGGCAATGACTTATAAGGCCAGCCCAGTCAACCATCTTGTTCTTTGTAAACACATGATCAAAGTAAGTATACATCCATCCTTCGAAAGTAGATGATTGAGGCCTACCTGTTACTCGATTCAAGAACATGATCAGTAACTTATCTCTTGCTTGAAGTCAGCCTTGTGATACTTTGGATCCTTAGAGTTGTATATCTTCATCGATGAATCAGTCATCCATTTCTTCCTGATTTCTTGCATGTAGATCTTGGAATTGCTTTCGAAAGTACTTTGAGCAGTTGTAGGACAAATGAACACTCCCTTCCCTTTTGGGATGTTGAAGATTTCCTGGATAGCTTCCTTTTGCAAATAGGCGAGGACGGTCCCGTCTTTGGCTATAATCTGTCTCTTCTCTTTATCATAGTGCTAAACACACTCCAACACTAACTCAGTGCTTGGCGAGGTAGGTGGGAAGCAGGCTGCTTGTACAATTCCACTTTTCGCTATGGCTTTGATGTCTTCGTTTCTTGTGATAGCGAGCAAGAAGTCCTTCACCTCCTCTAGGTTGACATGTCCTATATTGGTGTCTCCCACGTTCTTCCACTGTGTTTCAAGCTTGGACTCAGGTATGGTGGACTTGGCATCCATCTTGATCAAAACTTGTCTCTCTTTAGCCGTCATTCCCATTTACCTACAAACAAGACTCGAATAAGTGGCTTGAAATAATAGATTTCACCATCAGAACCTCAAGTCTTCTACATCAATGATATCATGTTAGATCACTTCATCAACTTCTACATCAAGCAAAGACACTCCATCTATTCAACTTCAAGTTATGAATAAACATCATCATTCATGCTATCATATCTCTATTACTCTACATCAAGAGCATTATCAAATAGGATCATCATATCTACATCCTACAAGAACCTGATTTTTTTTGGATATAAATCTGCAAAATTAAACAAATAAAAGGCAATTTTGTATAAAGTAGAGCTGATTAAAACATACCTGGTATCAAATTTCTGTCTTAGAAAATGCAGATTTCTGGAATTTAATAGTAAAATCAGTCTTGAAAATAGCAGAAATCAGACAAAATATCAAAAGTCAGCCTTTCAAACTGGTTCCTCCCTTGAAAATGTGTTATTCTTTGCCAACATTCGCTGCTCCTTTATGAAATTCGCTGCTCCCTTATATGAAATTCGCTGCCCTAACTCCAAATTGTAATGTGAATGAGGTGAAATGAAGGGGAGCGCCCTCGATATATATAGTGGTCTCATTTAATGTTGGTGGCCAGCTAGGTCGGCTAGCAAGAAGGGAGGTCGGCCCAAATCAAGCTTTTAATATATAATTTTCAAAAATTTCAAATTTTAGCACCTTCAAGGTGCAAAATTGGGTATAAGGCGCCCAAAGTCTTGAACACTCCTCCTTAAGCGCCCAAAGCTCATATCATCTTCTTTCAAGGCGGGCCAAGGCACTTCATAATTGAAAAGGGTCAAGGAGAGCGCTTAAAGTCTTGATCATCTATCAAACTATATAACATTCCTCTCAAGGCACTCTTGAGGCTCATCTTCATTCTCCTCTCAAAGGCGCCAATATTGATAATTTAAAACATTCATCTCATGCTTTTAGGCGCTAATTGTGGGAGAAATATGCCAAGAAGACTTGATGACTTGATGCTTGCAAAAGAGCGCCTAAGATAATCTAATTCAATTTAAAGGCTAATTCTTGGCATTAACGGTTTCATTTCATGCTTGAGCTCTTAGGCGCCAAAGCAGATGATTTCAAACATTCATCTCATTGTTTAGGTGCTAATTGTTATTGTCTTGGCATTGAAAGAGCGCCTAAGATAATCTACTCCTCTGTATCCTTCAATCAATCCTCCCAGAGCGCCCAAAAGTTATCAATCTTCCAAACAAGGGCGCTTCAAACTTATTCAAGGCGATTAATCATCTTTGAAGCGCTTCAGTCTTATTCAAGGCGCTAGATCTCATGTCTCCAGAGGTAAAAAATTGCGCCTAAGGTTCAATTGAGCTTTACACTTTCATTTTTGTGCTTTAAACAAATTGTGAATGCTTTGGAAGAAAGTCCTTCACCTAGGCGCTCCAATCAACGGGTAGTTTTATATCAACTCTTTCAAGTATATACAAGGCGCTTATGGAGGAGTGTAGATAAGTAAGGGCGCTTAAACTCCTAGTTTCATATTCCTTCACTCAGGCGCTAAAACTTCAATGTCTCTACTCTTAGATCACATCAAGGCGCCAAAATCAATTAACTTATATCAAGGCGCAGATTTAGATTGTTATAGAGGTAGAAGGGCGCCTAAACACATTCCCTATCAAATTTGCATTCTCTCATGAAACCTTCTTGCTCTTGGGCGCTTATCTAAATAATTGAAACTCATTTGATTGTTGGGCACCAAGATGTGACTATTTGGATTCAAAAATGCGCCTAACCTTATTAAGCCTTAGACTTGTGAAGGGAGATGCGCCTTCAAAGACTTGCTTTTCAACGTGCCTTTCACTACACTTCAAAACATTCCTTGAAGGCGCTTCTATTGTGTCACCTCCGCTCATCTGCCCTTAGGTGCCAAAACACGAGTACCTTGAAGGCAAAGGGCGCCTATTTTTAAAGGTCTTAACTAGGCATGTTAGATCTTCTTTGGAGCCCTATAAGCTACCTCCTCCAAAGCGCTCTAAGGCGCTCAAACATTCACTTAGGCGCTCAACTCATCATTGCCAATCACACAAGGCGCACATTTCTCTAGGGCGCAAATATCTCCAAGACTCAGATACTTGCTTGCACTTCCAGGAGGCTCTTAGACCCTAGGTGCCAATAGAGGATCTTCCCAACTTAGGGCGCTCAAATCAAGCTCAAGGAATCATTCTCATCTTTGGGCGCCTCTTCATCAAAGGCGCGAAATCCTCATCCAAAACCTCCATCATCAATCCATCCCAAGGCGCTTGTATTGAAGGTGATTTGAAGCCATCTCTTCCTAGGCGGACAAACCCACTAGTTTAAACTTCTCCTCACCACAAGGCGCCCAACATGGTGACTAGATATGCAAAATGTGCCCAAAGTTAAGTTATCTCACTTGTGAAAGTTTCAATTCCTGAAGTTGTCTATACCAAGGCGTTGACATTGGCCAAACTCCACATAAAGGGCGCTAGAATAGGTTGAAGGAGGGATAAGGTGCGCTAGACACCTACAATCAAATTCAAACATACATACCTTCTCCCTAAGGCGCTCAAAATCATCTAGACAATCAATCCTTCCCTTAGGCATTTTCAATATTCAGGACCCTGACAAAATGATGCATCACAACTCAATGCAAAGCATTTGAGCTCAAAAGAAAGGGGGTCCCTAGTCCAATGGGGTGATGTGTGATTTGGTCACAACAGGTGGTCAAAAAGGGCTTGTACTACTTGTTTGAGAGACTTTGGGTTGCTTTTTGATTTGTGATTTGCATTGACTATTTGATAAAAATTGTGTTTGCCATATTGGTGGTAGGCATGTGGCATACTCCGATTGTAAGGTTTAAGCCTCCCAAGTTGAGATTGCAGGTTCAATTTGATCATTGCGTGATTTTCTTTATTTGTTTTGAGATGTAGTTGTTGATATGAACTTATGATGTGGTGGTTCCTATGGGGACACATGGTGTATAGAGATGAAGGGGTAGAGAGGTGGTGGCTAAGGTGACTTTTAGTTCGCAGCTAGTGATAGTGATTTGGTGGCATTAGGGGGTGCCATGTTGTTTTCTGCTCAGGTAGACATGGTAGTTCATACATTGTGTCTTGGTGGTGACGTGACAATCCTCATAACACTAACATGGTAGGTCTACATAGATCGACTCAATACAAAATTCTCTTTGGGTTTGAGGTGGCCAACATGATTGAATATCATTGGAGGACACAATCACATAAAGATAAGTGGCATTGCTAGAAGAGTAGAGAAGATACAATTAACACACAATCAATAAAGTAGAGGACAACCCTTGGCATAATCAAGCCCAGTTAGGAGAATATATATAGGTAACTAAAGGAGTTTGGTTATTGATCCTAGGTGTCTCATTATCTTAGGATTGCTAGAAACATCAAAAACCTATATCAAACTAGTTTCCTATATTCAGACAACACTAACACTTTTGTGCATATACAAATGTTGTTGCTTCTTCAAACACATCTCTTCAAATGATCATTTTGCAGCCCCCTCGATTCAATAGTCCATAGGCTTTGGGCTCCTTTGAATGGCCTATTATGATGCAATTGTGACTTCAAGATAAAGAAGACATGAGTGTGTAAGTATTGCACACTAAACAAACATGCCAAGTGAGCACAAATCAAGAGGGATTCTTGATCTAATTCATTCATATGTGTGCGGACCTATTTCATCAACTTCACTAGCAAGAAACATTTACCATGATTCATTTATTGATGATTCCTCAAGGAATACTTGGATTTACTTAGTGAAGACCAAAGATGATGTCTTTTAGAAGTTCCAAGGGTTCAAAGCTCTTGTGGAGAATCGGATAGGAAGGAAGATTACGGTATTGAGGCTTGACAATGGAGGCATGTACACCTCCAAGGAGTTTGATGTATTTTGTAGAGGTGCAAGGATCAAAAGGGAGCTAACTGTGCCTTACAACCCTCAGTAGAATGGGGTTGTAGAGAGGAAGAACAAATCCTATAGAGACAACAAAGGACATAATTCATGACTTAGATTTATCCATGTTTCTTTGGGCAGAGGCATGCAGTTTTACTGTTTATATTTTAAACAGGTGTTCTCATAGTATGTTGAAGGACAAGATCCAAAGGAAGTTTTCACAAGAGAAAAATTTGATGTTTCTCGTTTTCAGCTGTTTGGGAATTCTGTCTACATTCATGTGTTAGAGGAAAAGAGTATGAAGCTTGAACCCTCCAACTTGAAGGGTGTGTTTGTGGGATACACTGAGTTCTCCAAGTCTTAAGGGCCTCTTATGGAGGTTGATAAGGGTGAACAAATTGCTGTCCCAGGTGCTGATTACCAAAATACAATAGTATCAACTGTAGTTCAGCCAAGTTCTAGTGCGGCAGCATATACCTCATTATTTTCTAGTACAACCAGGAAGCCTAAATGGCTTACTCAGACATTGCAAGAGGCATAGGAACAAGTAGGAGCACCAAAGGCTTCTTTTTTAGGTGAGCCATTCCCCTAAGAAGTTTACAAGTTATGTTGCTTTGATATCATCCATCATTGATGTAGAGCCTTCTAGTTTTGAGGAGGCAAATTTATAGCAAATATGGCGAGATGCCATGGCAGAGGAGTAGAATTTCATTATATAGAACGATGTTGAGAGATTGTGCCAAGATTAGATTGAAAATCAATGATTGATTTCAAGTGGTTGTATAAGGTGAAGCATGCAATAGATGGGAGTATAGAGAAGTACAAGGCTAGATTTATTGCATGAGGGTTCTCGTAGAGGGAGGGAGTTGACTATGGTGAGAGTGTCATGAGACCTTTGTTGGAGTTGCAAGATACACTTCCATCAAGTTAATTATGTCTCTTGCATCTTATTTTGGTTGGTCTTTATATCAAGTGGATGTAAAGATAACTTCTCTGAATGGTAAGTGGATGTAAAGATAACTTCTCTGAATGGTAAAATAGAGGAAGAAATGAATATCAATCTACCTAGGGCATTTGAGGTGCATGGGTGAGAGACCCATGTATGTAGGTTGAAGAAGGCTCTATATGGGCTAAAGCAAGCACCACATTCTTGGTGCTCATATGAGTACTCGTTGAAGTTGGGCTTCATCAAAAGTATCGTAGATCTTAATCTTTACTATCTTTTTGATAAATCTGATTTTTTAGTTTTAGTTTTGTATGTGGATGACTTGATCCTTACATGAACTAGTGAGAAGCTCATATCATGATGCAAGGGGGAGTTGTTCTCCAAGTTTGATATGAAGGATATCGACTCCATACACTATTTTTTGTGTCTTGAGGTGTGGCAAGGTACAAGAGAAATCTTCTTAGGTCAAGGGAAGTATATAGTAGAGATTTTAAAGAATTTCATATAATGGATTGTAAGCCCTTTACTACTCCAATGGTTCCAAATCTGAAGTTGACTGTAGAGTTCAAATTCAGATTTGATGGATCCTTTTGTGTACAAGCAATCAAGAGGTTCCCTCATGTATTTGGTGAATGCTCTACCTAATATTTGCTTTGCAATGAATACATTGAACCAATTCAAAAAATTTGGGCATGCTGATTATTTCATGATTAACTGTGAGTCCCAATATTTTCTTGATTTACCCAGATTTTCGCCAATTTTTGACTTTTTTTTGGAAGTTTGATAATTTGATTAATTCAAAAAATTGGCAAATTTTTTAGGAAAGAAATGGCAACATGGGGGCGAGTCCCAATTAATCATGGTTTTTGGCAATTTTTGCAACTATGCTCAACACCCACCAAAGGAAATATGGTGGTAAGGATTGACCTCATGTTGCTTGTACTTAGATGGATTTGTGTGCTCATGCCTCTAGATTTGAGTGGATGGTTGATTTAGGTTGTACTCATCATATGGCTAAGGATGGAAACGATAAGTAAAAGTTGAAAAAAAGTCCAAGTGAAATGTTGACAAAGAAGGGTAACTAAGGGGGACCAAGGTGCTAGTGTAGGTGAGATGATGAAGTGTTCTCTCCAAGGTGATGCCAAGAAGGGCAATCATAAACACAAAGATAATGAAGCCAAGAAGAAGAACAATGGATGTTATTATTGTGGTGATATGGGACATTGGAAGAGCATCTAATAAAGATGCAAAGTTGAATCAAGGAGAATGGGAATCTCAAGTCTCGCCAAGGTAAAGTTGGTGGAAAGGATCGACTCCTTTTTGCTTGCACTTTGATGGATTTGCAAAGCTAACACTTTGAGATCTAAGTGGATAATTGATTTAGGCTGCACTCATCATATGGCTAAGGATGGAAAATCTATTTTTATTGCTTGAAAAGCTTGAGGGAGACAACATATACTATAGATAATTTAGTGTTAATAAGTGTAGGAAATGGTATAGTTGAGTTGCCAAGTGGGGTTATTAGTGATTTATATTATGTTCTTGAACTTAATTGTAATTTACTATTTGTATATCAATTACTTGGAAGAATAAAAGGGCCCCTCCTGACACCGGATGGTCGAAACTCAATTTCAACGAGGCTTCTAAGGGAAACCCGGGTCAGGCGGGAGGGGGTGTTGTTGTGAGAGATAGCAAGGGGAGAGTCTTGGGCACTTACGTCGGGAATTTGGGAATCCAAACCAATAACTTTGTTGAAGCTTTTGCGGCTTACCAAGGGATCTGCTTGGCCAAAGACCTTGGGATTAGGAATTTGATTGTTGAAGGGGACTCTAAAAATGTCCTAGACATGATAAAGAATAAAGCTACTCCTAGTTGGCTCATTAAGGATATCATAAATTTTTGCAAAGCTAAACTTAGGGACATGGACAATGTGGAGGTTCAACATATATTTAGAGAAGGTAATTCTAAAAACGATGCTTTAGCCAACCTTAGTTGCAACATAAATGATAACTTGAAATGGAAAGTTGGGGAGGACATCCCAGGGAATATTTCCGACATCATTCATAATGACTAAGTTATTCAAAATTAATAACTTGTATGCCTTGGAGGAGCGTGGGACTACTCACACGAACCAGCACACACAACTGACTACTAGCAATCATATGGAGTTATGTTTCAATCCCATCGGGATTCAGCTAAGAAACACTTTGTTCTGGATTATTCTGCACATTATCTATGTTAGATTGTGTAGGAGAGATCACAACTATGAGAAGAACATTATCTACCTTAGACTGTGTAGGAGAGATTGCAACTGTGAGAAGAACATGATGGGAGGAGACCTTACTCAGACAGAGCCTTCTCAACATGACATGCTTCGGGAGAATGGGGAGTTATGGGAAATTTTACAAAGGAGGAATTTTACTTCCTACATAGAGTCCATGAACGGTCATGACACCATTCTGTCCAGAGAATTCGTCGACACTTGGAAAGCTGGGGTTGTTTACATCAGGGGTATCTCGTTTAGAGTCATGGAGGATCTAAATGTAGAAGTCACCGGTCTAAAAATGGAAGGGGCGAGAATTCCCAAGAGGGTTAAAGGAAATTATAGTGAAGATATGAAAAAGTTCCTTCAGGAGAAGGAAAGCGTGAGCAGATTGCAAAATGGCTTCAACAGAGAGGATCTCCCGGGAATTTGGAAGGATGTTGCGGAGGTTCTCATGAGATACGTCATGCTGGATGGAAGATACAAGAGGTTTCATGCTTATCTCTTCCCTTTACTTAATCATTTCCATCATGATATTAAAGTTAATTTCCCCTTCTGGATTTTTACTTCGCTTGAAGATTCTGTTCAAAAAGTTCTGCTTGGAGATAAAATTCTTCCTCTACATCAGAGCCTCATATATGCCCTTTACAAGTTTGAGCTTGCTTTAACCCCTACTCTTGCTTTTTGGCCTAGAATTTATAACCCCCAACTTGTTGAAAACATTCATGTTATCTCCCCGCAGCCTACGGGTGGAAGAGCCCATAGGAAAATAGAGGGTTCTTCTGTGGGTAAAAGCAAGGTAAATATGGTCTCAGGGTCCAAACAAATTGTTGGACAGGGTAAAGTGGCCTCTTCTTCCAACCTAGGGATAGTCGAGGGTTCCAATGTGGGTAAGGGTAGAGTGGGTATTGCCACTAGGTCCAACCAAAAAGCTGGGAAGGGTAGAGAGGCCTCCTCTTTCACTTGAGACACTGAGTAGTCTCCCCAGGCCACTACTGCTAAGAAAGTGGACAAGGATCCCTCTTATGAAATTTCTGACTATGCCCCCGAGATGAACATTGTGAAGATGAAATTGAGAAGCCATAAAGACCCTGCTCCTACCATAAAGACTACTACCAATGAACCTGCTAGAAGGCCTAATCTAAGAAGTAGGAAGTAGCCAGTTGGTTCTGGGGTTGCTCAAACTAATAAGAATGTTAGCAACAATAAAGGTGTGGGTGTTAGGGAGGATAATCTGAAAGATGTTTTTGATATCGATAATATTGATGGGAAGGATGTCAGTCCAGACAAAGGTAAAAGAATCTGGAATGACAAGAAAAGCATCACTACCAGTGACCTCGTTGAACATCCCAGTAAGAAGAGGAAGGGGATTGCAGATTACACTCAGGGGGATTTCAACAAGGACCGCACTTCGTGTAACATGCTTGTGGATAAAATTGCGAGTCTGTATCAGGCTCTTGATCTGCAGAATCAAGTGCTGAAGTGGCAGCTAGCCCAATTACACCATACCAAAAGGAAGATCCAACACTTAGAAGGTTATCACTCAATTCGAAACTACTGAGTGGCCAGAGGAAAGCAGGGATGACTTGTGGAATCAAGTGGAGAGGTTGGCTAGCAAATTTTAGAGGTGGGAGAATATGGAGGACGAAATTGATCAGATAAAGGTAAAACAGGACAAACTGGCAAGAAGGTTACTGAATTGGTGGGTTACAGTCGGGAGACTGTTAAGAATTCTGCTACTACCCTCTATGTGCTCAAAGAGAACTTGAGAAAAGAAAAGCCAGGAGGGAGGGCAACGTGGGCAAGGTTAATCAGGACATGCAAAAACAGGGGAAGGTTGGGCAGCATAGCAAATCCCAGGCCAAGGTCAAGAACAGTAAAGGCAAATAGGTCAGTTTACAGATTCAGGAGGCACAGGGCGAGGAGGACTCTTAGGATTGGCAGGCTGAGTAGGGATGTGACAAGGAGGAGAGCACTTTTGAGGAGAAACTGGAATTATTGAACAGAGAATGGCAAGCTATAAGTAGCCTCAAGTCTATGGCCAAGCAGTAGCCTGGCCGGTTGCTGGTCTTTTTTGGTTTGGTTGGTCCTGCTGGCCCGTTCCTTTCTTTTTGCTATGTTGTTGTAGTTTGCTTGTTTTAGCTCTTGTGAAACTCGTCTTTCTTGCCTTTTTGGCTTTTGTATATGGGTTCGGGCCCTTCCCGGCTACTTTTATCAATACTTGGAAGAATAAAAGGTGAATCTTTTTCTTAATAGTTTGTTGTGAAGGATTTTACTAACAAATTATTAGGTGTTTTTTGGAGGCAAATTGGATAAGCATGCTAAGGCTTACTTGTTCGCCAAAGTTCTGAAAGATTTAGGGATGGTTTGCATTGGCGATGAAGCTGATGATGATATTTGCCTTTGGCATTTGAGATTGAGTCACTTGAACATTCGAACATGCAATTGATTGACCATTTGAAAAAGGTTCGCAATTTTCCTTGTATTAGTTTTAACAAGGGCATCTATGAGGAAAAAATTGACAAGGGAAAGGCATGGCGTGCATAGGTGCATCCAAAGCATGCACATTTTGACTCTTGTTGTATGTACCATTCATCCATTTTAGGTGGGAGGTATATCTTGACTGTTATTGATGATTTCTCTACGAGGATTTGGGCTTTTTTTTCAGTTGAGTCTTTTGCTATGGAGTTCATTGAATGGGAAACTATGGTTGATAAACAATTTGGGTTGGTTGTGAAATGTTTGGGATTGGCATGGGGGGAGTGGTGCATGTGAACAATACATTGGAGTCATTTTGCTCTCAACATAGTTGAAAAACTCAGACTTGGCAATAACTTGGCCGACCCAAAATTTTTAATAACTTGGGACATGGGAAAAACTTGAGGAAAAACTCGGCAATAACTCGCCAAATTTTCAAGCATTAAAAAATACATAAATTTGTAAAAATATTCTTTAAAAGCATGCGTATTACCGAGTTTTGGTAACACTTTACTAATATCCTTTATATATAGATCAAAATTAGAGTGCAATACACGTCATAGACCAAAAAATGAGTTCAATACATATTACTTCAAATTTCAATATTATAGAATAATGCAATTATAAAAAAGTAGAGCGAAAATACAACCAATTGACAAATTGTATTCTTTTTGGGAAACTCTTGCAGCTTATGGCATCTAAGTTGTAATATTTGAGGTTTTGGTTTTCAGTATATAAAGAATTTGTTAGAGTTAAAATTGACATGACTTTTTGTTATGTTTGTATTTGTGGCATTAATTTTGAGTAGCATAGTGTTTCATTTTCTTAATATATTTTTTATTATATTAGGTCATTTATAAATCATTTCAGTGTAAAGATTTATATGGGCCTTGAGCCTAACACCATCACATAGGTGTTAGTGGAGTTAAGTTTATTTGTTGGTTAATAATGTAACACTAGAGCAGGCAAGGAGTATGTAGCATGTTAAAATACATATCACTTGAACCCCTGATCTGTTGAGAGCAATAACGAACCTGCACATACATGTGAGTAAACAATGCAAATACCTATGAGTAGACAATGTACATACTTGCGATCCACATTGTAACCTCTCCACACACGTTGCTACTGAGCACACACCCATGTAAATTTTGTTCAATGCTCTAGCACACATCGTTGACCAAAAATAAACTTGTAAAATGTGAAAAATTCCTCACGAAATTCTTTTTTTTACTGCTGGTCGAGTTTTTGCCTTAGGTTGTGAGTTTCAATGATTTTCCCTACGATTTTGGCACATTATTTGGTATAACTTGCTGCAAGTTTTACTAATTACTTGGCCTCGACTGATATTGTGAGTTACCAAAAGATTTAACTTGCAATTACTCGTGAGTCAGGTGAGTAATCATAGGGTCTTTCACTATAGTTCTCAATAGGATATTGTGTGGTAGTGTATTGTGGTGTATACCCTTCAATAAATTGGTGTAGCTGAATGGAAGAACATGACATTGGTAGAGAAGACAAAATGTATGTTAGAGGCTAAGGCCAAGCATGATATATTTTGGGCTGAAGTTGTGAATTGCTCCAACTACATTCTAAATTGTGTTCCTTTTAGAGTCGTGTATGATGTTACTTCATGGAAGAAGTGGAGTGGTGGGAAGGTTATGATTACACACGTTTAAGAGTTTTTGGGGGCATTTCATGGTGTCATGTTTTGGATGAGAGTTGGAACAAGCTTGATTCAAAAAGTCCTATGTACATCATGGTAGGCTAGTATGAGTAATCCAAGGCCTACAAACCTTTGGATCAAGTGGAGTGCGAAGTGATCATTTGAAGAGATGTTTTTGATAAGGCAACAAATTTGTGGATGCACAAAAGTGCAAGTGTTGTTTGAATGTACCTATTTTTGTATATATTTCTAATGTTTCTAGGAGCCCAATGATGATGAACCTATGATCAATGACAAATGTCCTTTTGTAGTGTTGGCTAAAAATTATCCTCAAATTGGTCTCCTTGTGCTTTGGCAATTAACACGTTTTAATTAAACCCCCATGGTCCTTTTGTAGTGGTGGCCACCACAAACTTTTTAAGAGTATTTTATAATTTTTCTTATCGTTGCTTTGGCACTCACATGTTCTCCCACTTAAGCTTTACAAGCTTCTTTGAGAATTGACTTTACTTCTTCCTCTAATTGTCATCACCTTAGTACCATATCATTATCCATATAGTACAACAATCCATTTATCAACATAAATGGTCAAGATTTCAAGGCGGTCTTTCTTCTTTGAGCCATTGATACCTCTTTTGCAATTTCTTTTGGTAGATAAGAATTCTCTAATATCATTTTGCCATTTTGGTAGTACTACCAAATGGAATAACCATGAATTTGGATAAACATCCCTGATTGTGCTATTTGATTCACCACTTTTTAATCTGAGATAAATGGTCCATTATTATTGAGTTTTGCCCTTCCTCCTCACCACTAAAAAAGTAAACTCTTGTAATAACATCAGCCATCATTTGCCTTGAAGTACTAGTTTAGTTATCAAATATAACAGTGCTTGTTGTCTACAAAGAATGCAAATGTGTTTGGTAATAAATGGTGATGAAGTATTTGGACAAAGTAGACTATTCCTAGTGCTTCTCTTTGTGTGCTTGTATAGTTTCTTTTTTGCCTTTGATAAATATCTGATTGCAAAATATAAAGGGTGATCCAACTTATTTTGACCACCTTGTGCATAACTGCAACCATATACAATAATTGTAACCATATCCATGTATGTTGATCAAATCCGTCGGAAACGCTAGTTTGTTATTCTCCCATGAAATGCCATTTGCCTGACCGAGCTAGTCAGGCAAATAGGCGTAGCCATCCCTTCACACGCAAGCCGCCTGCTCAGCAAATGATCTGGGGTGAGAAAGTAATCCAGTCTTGGCACTCTGTCCATAGCCCAAACAACAGTGAAAGGTTAAGTTTATCTCCAAACTGCCCATCTTTAATGCTGGAGTAAAAGGAAAGGTCTAGACTTCCCTTATTGACGACTCGTGCGAAAGGAGCCATCTGCTCTTGCCGCTCGAGATCGAGGTACTATGGTAGGCTGCCCACCTTGCCAAGAAATAATGTCTCGCCGAGCTTGCTTCGGGTGGCATGAAAAACAATGATTACTCTTCCTATGTGGCAATCATCCTTACTATCCTATGTTTCTAAGCCGCCAGCCTGGCAATCCAGCCCTACACATCTAATGATGTGTAGGGCCCCCTCCCTACCTCCCACTAATATATAATATATTTGTTAAATATATATTATTTATATTAAATTATATTATTAAATTTAATTATTTAATATTATTTATTGCTAATTTTGTATATATATGTCATATCTAGTCATATCCATATTAGGGGTCTTGAAAATAGACGTATTCGTATCCGATACCATATCCATATCCGATATCGTATATGCGTACATATTAGGTATTTATTTATACCTAATATTCTTTCAATTTTGTCATGTCCAAAAGTTGCACACCGAGGATTCTTTCTATAGGTCTTCTTTTGATTGGTATTGTAATGTCCCCATTTTAGGGTTCCCTTGCAGTGCAATTGGCACTAACCTTGTGGATGTGTGTCAATGTTATTAGAGGAGTTTTTTGATGATTCTAATGAGCTCAGGTGGTCTGGAGGACTCATATGCCACTTTTCGAGGTGATTTCCGGCTTCTAGTGTGCTCTTCAATAATCTTGGAGAGGGTGTCTATTTATATTAAGTCGCCCGGTTGGCTCTATTTATCATTATTCATCGGGATCACTTTAGTGCAATTAGTTTTCGATTCTAATGCATTCTGGCAGTTTCTGCAAAATGGGTGTATTAATGGCTTTATTTTAATCATTTTATTAAGGTCGCCAAATATTATTTAAAATATTTAAAAAGCACCTTAATGTTATAGCTCATCGGAACCGAGATGAAATGTTTTAAATCATGGATGCATAAAACAGGGACTGTGTGTGTCAAATTATCATTATTCTAATAAAAAGGTCTTTTTCAGAGCTAAAAGGGAGTTTAAATTAAAAAGTTAATTTTAAAATATAAGCTTCTGGAGAGTTAGGCGGAAAAACGTATAAAAGGAGGTTGTGAGAGCTCATTTGGATTATGTAGTTTATTCTATTTCTCTAATTGAAACCCTCGTGGTTTTGGAGATGGAACTTGGTTCATCTGAGGTTTGTGAGGACAAAAACCCTTACAGGCAACATTCTCTACGTTGTTGAAAGACACAATTTGGAGGATTTCTTGGTGGTTTCACACAGGAATGACAGCTGAGCTTCATAATTGCGAATACTACAGATTCAAGCATGGAAAATCATTAGACATTTGTGTTTCAGGGAAGGAAAAATAATCAGAAATTATTATCAGTTTGCAGCAGCAGATTGCATCATTTTATGCTGGCCGTACCACCTCATGCTGGCCGTACAAGCTGGAACTAGGGCGTGGAGTTTTGTGGGTGGAAACGCCTAGGTTTTGGGCAGTTTTTTGTGGTGTTTGTCGGCGCCTAGGGTTGGAAATCAGTCTTCAATCCATCATGAGCAATTTTAACTCAGTTTGGAGGTGTGGCGTTTATATTTTGGAGCTTGCAGTTGCTGGTTGCAAGTACAACAAACTATCAAAGTCCATCAAATTTTCTGGGTATGTTTGATTTAGTTATGTAATGTTATTTGATGAATTGGTTTGCCTTTATATTTGAGAAAAAATGTATTTTCAGATCAGAAATTAAATCTGGAATTTTCAGCCTTATGTAATTTTGAATAGTGCAAAAATTTCTGAGTTATTTAATGTTGCAAGTCATTTCATTTCTGATATCTATTATAAACCAAAGAAACACCTTTTGCATTTCCGTCTACTTCTTTTAAACACAACAAACAAAAAAAAAACCAAGGCAGAACAGGGGTGCATATTATAGGTATTATGCCTTGTATGAGATCAACGCGATGAACACAATTGTTCTGACACTCTTTTTAACTCCATATAGGTCCATGCAAATGCTTTGTTACGTTTTGTAAACATCTTTAATGCTAGAGATCTTTGATTTTCATAGCCTATAGTTGTAAAGAAGAGAGAGCTACTGGAAAAAACTATGTTACAACTTCTTTAAGCAATGTTTTGGATCACGCTCTATGATCCATCATTAGTACAAAAATAAGAGAGTAGATTATAGACTTGAGCTGAATTTAAAGATAACACCTATGAAGTTCCAAAAATGCCATCGTATGAAATAATAAATGGTTTAATTGTCAACACATCAAATAGTTGTAATTACTTGTTCAATTAATTAACTAAGCTAGTCGCTATAGTAGTTAATACCCGACCAACTAGAGCTTTTAAAATCATAATAACCTTTGATTGGGGAGCCTTTTAATGTGTTAATAATGGGTATCCAAGCTAGGTTTTAATCCAATCCCACATCTCTATTAAGGTCGTCATGTTTGCAATTCTCATGGCTTCCTTAACATGCCATCTAAAATGTTGACCCTCCACAGCCAAAAGTTTTGGTGTTCTCAATACAAATACGATGCTTTGAATTGATATAATGCTCAATAAATGCTGATTTAATTATTTGTTCTTTCTTAATATCATTATTTTGTTCACTCATCCTAGTGATGATGGAACAAACTGTTTCTCCAATGTATGACACTCAACTTCTTAGAGTTGGTTCCAAACAAGCTTTTGAAGACTCGATCACCTTCGTAAGTTTTTTGAGTTATAAAGGTAGATTTAGTAAGAGGATACTTTCTACATAAGGGAGAAGGGTGGTCAGAATCCCAAAGTCCTCTGACCACTTATTATTGCCTTTCATGAATTCTTTTAGCATCCCTAAAAGCCCTAGCAATCTACTTCCCTGTATGGTCATTCCTCTTAAACACCATCAATAAATGTTAAATCTCCCTCTCCAAATGCTCCTCGTCACAAATTCGTAAAGTGGCTAATTTTTTCACGATACTTACGTTTTATGTAGAATAGTTGTTAGAAGCATAAAGTTAGAGATCTTTATGTCTAGATTTCAATAAACTTGACAAGCTAAAGTTCCATATGAATTCCAAGAACAAAGAACATCAACAAAAGGTAATTTACCCTCCAATTCCAACTCTTTAGTGAAATTAATGCTTTTTCGTAGTTTTGTTAAGGTGAGAATGGAATTCCTCTAACTTCTCTTTTCCATGTTGCCAAATTCGATTGGTGTGATCAACATAATTTTTCCATTATCTTGATTTTGAAATAAAAATATTATGAGATTTTACTTCAAAAAATCCCATAAAAGGTTGGCCACCACCATAGAAAGATGGGACCCTATCACAATACCTTTCGTTTGCTTGCAAATGACATCCTTATAAGAAAGTTGATTTTAAGAAAAGCTCAACCAAAGCAACATTTTCATTAATAATACATCTTTTAACTATCTGACTCCTTCATTAATGGGAATCTTCGTAAATAATGTCCTAATATTGAAACTAACTAAAATTTCATAATCGTTGTTTTCTTGTCTCTTATTGATCTGAATTAAGATGGTAATTTAAAGGACAATACTAGTTCAGGAACTTAATGTATTATAAGCAACGATTGAACAAAACTCAAACAACTCAATATTGACCATTATTGAATAGCTAATAATGTAGATTTTATTTCAATTGAGAGCTTATACAAAATGGGCAAACTCTATAGGAGATGCATATGCCTTTTACTCTGATTACTTTCTTCAAATATAGCTATTACATAGCTTTTCATACAAGAAACTAAAAACCTACTAAATATAGTAAATTAGGGTTCTTAGTGAGAATTGAAGAGTCACCACACTTGGTAATGACTTGTGTATTCCTTGGAAGTTGAAATGAACAACTAGGCAATGAAAAAGTTATTAGACAACTAAAAAAGTTTGTTGGAGTTTTTTAATTTGGTAATCCTCCTTGTTGGAGTCATAACTCGAGCCGTTACTTAAAAATTGAAGTTTGTATATGCATTAGAAATCTTAGCTCATAGACAAATAGATCTGGGTTGGAGCATAGCATAAGCAAGGTCCAACCATTGCATAGCCAAATACAAAAATGTTGAAAAACACTAAACATCATAGGATGACCTAGGATGTTTTCTATGTCATTAGCTCCTCCTTGAGAAGTAGTGGGCCCCATTGCTCCCAATTTTTGCACTAGATGGGGGAACTTTTGGTGAATATAGTTCACGGTGAACCACTTGCCTTGATGCAAAAATTGTGTTGGCTTCACCACTCGATAGATTGGAGTCTATTGATTCTTCATCACCTTGGCCAATGTATCAATGATCTGATTCGTAGGGACTAGAGTGGTAGTGTTAGGATTCAATTTTGTGCTTTGCAACTATTCATTAACCTCTGATGTGTCCAATAATGGTAGAAAGAATTATTCTATATTGAACACTAGATTTAGCTTGAGATAGGATGGCAATTTGATTTCAAATGCGTTACCACCTTCTTGGTAATGGTGTATGTACTATGGACCATATTGCAAAGGTCTAAGTTTCCTATTTGGGTCCCGAAGCCTTTTTTTCTGAATGTGCAACCATACCTTGATTCCCATTGGCATCGATGAGGGACTTGATGTTGATCATGTTGTTGCTTGTATTTTTCATTCATTGTCTACAAAATCCTAGGAATTTGTTGTAGAATGTGTTGAATCTTCTTGACAAATTTGGTAGCTTTATCCGCTTCCTTTTTTAGCATGTGACATTGCCTCATCTAACACAATAGTTAGTGCTACATTAATGGGTGCCAAAATGGTGGGAACTCGAGGTAGACTTCGAATGGACTATGTCTTGTGGAGTCGTGAAGAGCTTGATTGTAGTTGTGTTGGACATAAGGCAAGCTCACATCCCATGTGCGGGGATGCTTTAAATGGTACATTCGAACAATGTGCACGATCATGCTGTTGACAACCTCGGTTTACCCATTTGTTTGTAGATGGAATGTGGTGGATTTTGTCAATTGTGTCCATCATCAACCACAATGAAGACCATAATTGTTTGAGAAGTCTACTATCTATGTCTGACAGAATGGATTGCGGTAGTCCAAAATGGACCCATACATTTGGATAGAACATCTTGGCAACATCTTCTATAGAGGCCCCCTACTTGCATGACATCAAATAACTACCTTTAAAAACCTGTCAACCACAGGATATACACAATCATGACCATATTTGCTCATAGGGAGACCCGACATGAAATCCATGGAAGTAGACTACCAAGGCTTGTCAGGAATTGACAATGGTGTATACAAGCCCTATTTTTGATTGGTTGGCTTGGCAATGGCACAAGTTGCACAAGTTCTGATGCAAACAACATCATGATGTAATTTTGGCTAGTAGAAGTACTTATGTAAAACTGCCACCATTTTATCTATCCCATTGTGTCCTGTTGCCTAATTGTAGTGAGCTTCCCAGCTAGGAACACAAACGTGCCCCATATGGCTTAGGGGTTCATTCTTTAGGTAGTATTTAGGAAGATTTTTTGCAATTGTTAATCTCTAGTACATGTAAGAAAAATCATGATCTTTGAGACACAACTAAGGCCATTTTGATGTCTCTTTTAGGAGTTTAGAATTGTTACCAAGACTGCAAATGGAGGTTGGTTTATGTAGTCAACAACTCTATTGGTACTCCTTTTCTTGTGTTGGATTGTTGAGGTGGAACTATTGGAGATAGGTAGACCACCTTTGATGTTTGTCATTTTGCAACTTGCCTTGAGTATATGCATAAATTGTAGAGGCTAGTGGTTTATGTGGATGATGGTCTCCTTTCCTAGTGTATGATTCTTTCATTGCTTACAAGCCTAAACGTAGCGTAGAGTTCTTTGTAATATGTTGGAAACTTGTGCACTGTGTCAGAAAAGGTATCATCACTATAAAAGATGAAATGTAGTGCCTTGTCATTCACCCTCATCAATGAATGGAATAGGCGCTCCTCATCCTTGGGCAAAAGGATCTTTGTATTTACAATGGTGGCATGTGGGTTTGCATCAATGATATGAGCTCCTTCACTTTGTTCAAATAGATTTGTAGGTATTGAATTTGACTCTGTCTCTAGCTCTCATGACTTTGTCAGGACAGCCTTGTTGGTGCAATGATCCTTTTCGTCATGCTATTGTGGGTTTCACATTACATGCTAGTATCCTTTTGGTTTTTCTTTCCACTTTTATTTGATGTTTGCTTTTGTGGCAAAGTATCCTTGCTTTGTTACTTCCCTATGGATCTATTTCTGTTGTTTGCCTTTGGATTCACTCTAGCAGAAGGTTCTTTCTTTTCAATATTCACCAGGTATTTGTAGGTAGTCCCTAGGGTTTTAACATATGCCATCTTTGTTTGAATATAGCAATGAAGGTTGCTACAATACTTGAGGACTAGATGCTACGTAGAGCCCTTTATGCTGGTATTTGCAGACAATGCATGGAAAGTGTTGGTGTAGTCTTACATTGACTGGTTGTTCTTTTGATGCAATTTTTTCCTATGCCATCTTTGTTTGAATGTAGCAATGAAGGTTGCTACGATACTTGAGAACTAGATGCTACGTAGAGTCCTTTATGCCAGTATTTGCAGACAATGCATGGAAAGTGTTGGTGTAGTCTTACATTGACTGGTTGTTCTTTTGATGCAATTTTTTCCATTGGATGTACTTTTCTTCATACATATCCTTAGGAAAATATTCTTCCTTGGTGACCTTTTGAACCAATTCCTAATTTTGCGACTTAATCACCTTGATCACCTCAACAAAGTGGAGCTCCCCTAGTTCCTACATGGCTAGCAATCTTCTCTCCCAACATTTTTGAACATGGGGTTCAACTTTCAAGAGCTTCAATGTGATTTTCTTTGAATTTGAGAAGTTGTTTACAAAAAAATATTTTTCCAATTTGGAAATCCAATCTTCAACAACATCAACATTAATTTCTCCCTCAAATGTGGGGATATTACTTGGACCTTGAAGGGAGTTTGACTTCCAATTCCTTTTTTGGTGGAGCTTGTGAGTTTCTAATATTGTGTCCTTGTTTGATGGTACATAGAGCAATGAATAGGCTTTGATATCACTAATCTAAATTAAACTGGTAATTTAGAGGACAATGCTCTTGTTGAGGAACTTAATGTATTATACATAGCAATTGAACAAAAATCAAATAAAACAAGATTGGCAATTAGTGAATAGCTGAACAAAGTAGATTTTTATTTCAATTGAGATCTTATATGAATGGGCAAACTCTATAGGAGAGGTGTATGCCTTCTATTCTTATTACATGCTTCAAATCAAATCATTATATAGCTTTTCATAAAGGAAACTAAAAACTTTTTAGAAATAGTAAATTAGGGTTCTTGGTGAGAATCAAAGAGTCACCACAATTGGTAGTGACTCGTGTACTGCTTGGAAATTGAAATGAATAGCCATAGAAAGACAAACTTATAAGAAAACTAAAAACGTTTGTTGGAGTTATTTAATTTTGGTACCCCTATTTGATGGTGTTTTAACTCCTAGCCATTACTCAAAAATCAAACTTCGTATATGCATTCGAAAGCTTAGGTCATGGACTAATTAATCTGGGTTGGACCATAGTGTACATGGGATCCAAATATTGCATTGCTAAATTCTGCTTTGAAGAGCCTCAAAAATGCAAAATATCAAAACTAAATATTTAGAAATTTCCATAAATCTGTCCAAGACTGCCACTTGGATGTTTTTTGGATCACTTATAAATTCAACTGAGTGGAATCTTTGAAGAAAGAAGACGTCTTTCAAACTAAAGCTTTTATTTTATTTGCAAGTAAAGCAATCAATTCATATGCAGAATAAACTACAGTATCCATAATTGGTTTTAGTTGGACCCCATCCTTATGAATATTTGGGGTACAATAAATCTTTGGGGTGACCACCTTTCTGGATAGAGACGTTTTTTAAGTCATTGCCCAAGGAAGATTGATTTATGGCTTTTTTCACTCTTCTATCTATTTGAGACACGAGGTTTGAATTTAATCTATTTTGGCTACCACTAGTATGTTGTGGTCAACCATTGTAGCATCATAATCCACCTTGTTCGTTACCACTGTAGTGTTTACTTTTTCTTTTTTAAGATCACAATAGAATCATTCCTATTACGCTTCCACATTGTATCCCATTCAACTTTAGAAATGATACATTTCAGAGGTCTAGCTTTCGTTAAATCCACAACACAATCTTTGTCTTACTTCATTCACCAACTTAGTAGGTGAATTTTTTGTCCTGTTCTAAATTTCAAATATAGAATCCTCTCTAGGAATGAATCTTGGAGTAATAGCAAAGGAGACCTTTCTTTAAAATATCAATGGTTGGGCAGTCTAGAGACAAGTTAGGCTCACTGACCGCTAATTGTTTTTTAATCAAAGACAAATGGGCCTCCATATTATGACGTTGGGTATTAGGAGGAGGTTCTAATTCATCAACTTTATTCCTCGTAGGAATATTGTTATCAGTCAAATGTATAACAGTTCAAGAATTAGTATCAGTATCCTCATCAAGTACATTACTATCCAAAGCACTAAAATTATTAAGCAAATGCATACCAAGATAAAGATTAATATTATCTACTCTATCTTGCCTAATACTACTTGAAGCAACAATATTATCAACCAAAAGAATATTGGTAGAAGGATAAATCTCAACATACCCAATCTGCATTCTGCTTGGCCAAATCAATGATGAAGGTGATCATTAAATCTATCTTAAAAAATGAAGAGCTCTAAATCTATCTTTATACCTCATAGGACACTTAGGAAGGCGATTAACTCTTCAAAAGATCGTTTAGAACCATCTCTAATAATCAGGGTGTGCTGTATTAATTACTCATGTGAGTTGTCATATATCAAAGAATGGGTTGCTCCATCATCGCTATGGTGAGTGACCACAGTAACGATATCAAGAAAGTATGGGTGACTAAATCGGCATTGGCCAGGCATTCTTTCAATTCAAACCACCATATCTATATTGAGAACACAAAGGTTTTTGGCTAGGTATTTATAAATGACATGTTAGGGAAGTCTAGAGTTTTGCAGATGTAACCACCTAAATAGATATGTGGGATTGGATTTAATCTTGGCATGGAGACCAATTATTAATATGTTTAAGAATTCTTATGATTTTAAAAGATTTAGATGTGTTAGGACCCTTATGTCATAATCTTCTATTCTTAGGACTCTTATGTCCTAACCCTCTATTATTATTATGAGGATTGTAATAATCACAGTTTAATTATTTAGTTAATATTACGTTGTGTGGATTTATCCCACACGCGTCACATGAAGTTGTAATCATAGCATTGAGATTCAGAGTCAGCATAGACTTGGCAAGCTATTTTTTGCATCAGATTTGGATTTGGTGCCCAAAACTTAGCACAGGCTCAGCAAAACTCAGGAATGAATATATATATTCGAAAAAATGTTTTTAATGGTTTTTTTGAAAATTTCAAGTTGAGTTTTGTTGCCTGAAAATTTGAACTTGAAAAATTTAAAGTTTTCAATGCATTCCCCTATAGGTCCCTGATCCTGCCGAATTACAAAAACGAGTATTTTTGAAAATCTGTTAATGCTGTTTCGAAATCCTTTCATGGGTCTGGTCCTAACTTCTTCCTATCCGATCTGCCTGGTTTTTGTACCAAAATGTTTTACCTTTTGTGAGATTTTAAACTTTAATTTTTCCCGTCGGAGACTTGCAAGCGGGATCAAAATTTGAATTTCCGGCTGCTGGAAGTTAAAATATTTCTGGGCTTTGTTCTGGGAGGTCAAATCAGTATGCTGTCCAAGTTTCGTGCAAAACCGAGTTATTATGTGGAAGATGCAAAAGTTTTCGTCCTTCAGCCAAGGCATGGTTTCAAATTCTCCTAGTTTAATTGGCCGGAATATGCCTTCCCAGGTCAGAAAGGCAAATAAATGCATTTGTTATGGGAGATAGTTTATTTTCAGGACACGATGGTAATATTTACTAAGTCTTAAAGAAAAGACTTCATCTGGGTCAAATATTGCAGTGCCATATTAAATTTGTTAAAGTCGGAGGTTTACTAAGTCTTTGAACTCATTACTGTAAGTGCGAAAGTTCCAATATTGCCTGACAACCCGACCTTCTTCATTGTCGGGAGTTTTACGGGTTCTTGAACTCCTTAAATCGCCGACTTTAGGTTCAGAAGTTCCTGAAACGGCCACCCATCCGACCTCTCATTGTCAGGCCTTTTTAGATTTCAAGAACTATTGTCTTTGCCGACTTTGAAGACCCGACAATGCATCGAATGCTCGCAGATTCAATAAAGATATTATAATTGCCTGCAGTTCCTACTGCATTTCAGTATAGTGGCAATGGCCTTGTCTTCTCAATTTCTCCCTTACAGTGTTGTCGCTCCAAGGAGTGTTGCACTTCAACACACCTTTCAAAACTACAGGAGCACATGTTGATGCCTGTCCATTTGTAACTTTTTCTGAGATTGAGTTCTACCTGCTAAGGTGAGATTCAAAGGTTTTAGCAGAATATATGGCGAGGACTAAGAGGCATATAAACATATCGAAGGTCGCCATCTCATGAAGGAATGTCTCCCTTGGAAAAGGTCGAAATCAATGAACATGATGATGATTGGAGGTTACGCAGAACTTCATGGTTTGAATTGGATGGAATCGTTGAAAAGGAACCTTGATGCAGACTGCAACTGGCAGGCGTAAAGCTAAAATTCCAGAGTCTTTGCCTTCGTTCTCCCAACCCATGATAGAAATGGGGCTACAAGTAGAATACAAACATCCTCAAAGCATGATTGTAAGCAGATTTTGACAGAGTATGGGCGTCCAAGTGAGCATAATCGAAGGTGGCTTTATCAGATGTAATAACTGGCATATCGCAGGATATTCACAAAATGTTGATCGATAGCATTGAAAGAGCTATGTCTTGCTCAGAAATACAGGTTATTGGTCTTCCAAACTTGCAGGTTCTTGATGGACATCCTGTTGTTAGCATTCTAAATCGCCAGAAGGAGAGGACGGCGTACGGCTATATGATAAAGACTGCATTGAACATGGAGAGTATGTTTTGACAGTCCTCATTTGCATTCGTAAGACGCTATCCACCGCAGTACATGAAATTGCTGGAATGATCAACAAGAGAAGATGGATGCGTATGCAATGATAGCAAGACGTGCACAAATTGTTTTAAGGCTTTAGAAACTTTCCATCAAATGCAACTGGTGGTGTAAAGCCGAGCTTCACAACCTTTGCAAGCATTCTCCCATGGTTGCAGGATATCCACAAAATGAATTTGTTGAAGAGGCTTTAAAAACTTTCAAGCAAATGCATTTACAGCTTTAAAACCAGATGCCACAGCCATTGATAGCATCGTCCCTACCCGTGCCAAAATGGAACGTGGAATAGGGCAGAATGAAGGCCATGTTTTCCCATCAAAATACAACATGAATTCGTTAAAAAGGCTTTACAAACTCTCATGCGAATGTAATCGGTGGGTGTAAAACCAGTTTCCACATCTTGTTGATCTCTTTGATGACATTATCTTGATGACAGAGGGCCGAATAATATATCATGGACTTCAATGACTTACACTCCTAAAGCTGGTTGTTGATGCTTGAAAATGTTGTTTGATATCATCGTGAATCTGCAGAAATGCAGACAAGAGCAATAAGATTGTGAAGCTTCTAAGGCAGTAGTATATGGTTGAGGACCACAAAGTTCTTATCTATTATTTTCAACTGCACCAGATCCTGTGGCAGGTCCTAGCTTCAGTGAAGAATTTATGAGACTTGCAAGTGCAGTGGGCTACTGTAGCCAGTCACAATTGTTGTTTCTGATATCACACGTTCAGGGAAATGTTCCTCTGGCAAGTATTGTCCTATCAAATGATTTACAAATGGAAGAAACTTCAAATGATATTGAGCTCTGCAGTGAGATTCCAGTATGCATATGGCATCTATTGTACACAGTAATAATTTATAGATTGCCATTACCTACATTATTTAGCTACATGGAAGGAGCTTGTAAAGGTGAAGAAGCACCAAAGTTGTTTTCCTTGAGCATTGAAAAAGAACAGGATATGGGCTGAAAGGGTAATGATTTACCTTGAGTATGGAAATCAAAGGATAAATGTTGTAAAAAGTGGAAAATATTCTACAGATGCAGCAGGAATACATTGAGATAAATATCAGATCACAAAGATTTGCCAATTGAGAAAATAGCAGAGTTGAGCTGAGTAAGTCCGAACTTAATGTTACACAATCCAAATTCTAGGGAAGTATAGCTGTCACTGGGAAAGGAGGAGAAAATAACTCTCTCTTGAGGCGAAGTATAATTGTGAAAGCAAAATGGTGTTTCACATGGACTACGTGGCAAATTGTGGACATATTCCAAAAATATTCGTAACTTAAGACTTTCCATTATAACTAAAGCTATATTTGTAACCTTTTTAGAATGTAATGAAAGGAGGAAGGAAAACAGAAAGTCTTGGATATAACCTGTTATTGTAGCTTGTTTTAAAGAAGGTGTTACGGGAGAGGAAAAGTTTTTCTTCTCTTTTCACTTTGCCTTTTCCAGAAATCATTGCGGGAAGGAGGGAATTTTGGTTGTAACGGATTTTCCCAAGAGGCAGTTACAAAGGGGAGTTATAAATTTCGTTTTTGGAGGAGCAGAAAGGATCTTTTCTCAGCTATTTGGGGAACAGGGGAAGCAGACAGTTTAATTTTCTTTTCACACAGTTTTGTTTTGTTGTACAGAAATATGGAGACTTTGTACTCATGTTTGGCATTGGAGAAATAAAGGAGATGTTCTAAATCTGTGTGTTTATCAATGTCTTCTTTTGATTACAAATGAATTGTGCTTCTTTGTAATTACTCTTCAATGTTCATCTGTTATATCAGGCTGTGTATGCATTTAATTCTGGAATTTTGAATTCAGATTAAATCATCTGTGGAAAGTGTCTACTGCTCATTCTTTTCTTGTTTCTCATTTGTGAATGTGGGATAAATGAACTGTGTGTCAGTTGTTTGCATTCACTCCATTTTGAATTAGTCTTGCACATCTATTTCATGGTTATGGGTAGATGTTATTGAGCCTTTTCTGCTTTCTGGTTAAAAGCATACCCGGTTTCATTCATTGCACAACTTTCGAAGGTAGCTGCGCCTTGTAAAATAAGCAAAGAGCACTTGTAACCACCATTGCAAGTGACTCAACTATTGGTCAGGTTGTCATTCGTGTGGGCAAAGGAGTATAAACTTGAAAGGACAAATCTGTTAACCAACAAGTTTCTAATGCTGAGAATCTTGGTTGTCAATCTTGACTGAGTTTGTGAGTTGAGGCTGCAAATGTGCCTAGCTTGACTTAGACTTGGATTTGTAAGTCCTCACCAAGTCTCGACATGTGAGTTTTGGTAGACTCACAGGTCTCAGTTGTCAGACTTGGCCAAGTCTTTGAGTTGAGGCTGCAGACTCGCCGAGCCTAACTCAGATTCAGATTCCTAAGTCCTCTCCAAGACTCACCAAGTGGAATTGTGTAATGAGTTCATATAAGTGTATGGAATTATCCCACATGGGTTGTACGTCATAAGTCATTTTTTGTGATGCTTTTATATTGATGTTGTAATAAAGAGGAGCATCTTGGAATCATATTTTATATTAGAGTTTTTCTCTTAAGGAGGTTGCCCCCTTGACGAGGCCTGTGATACTTGTTCCAGTTTCATGAATATAAGCATGTTTGCAGCTATTTTCCAAGCATTGTGTTCTTTTTCGCATGTTATTGTTTTGTTTGATGATAGTTTGCAGGTAAGTGCCTAACAAGATGGTTAGCTAATTAAAAATTTAAATATCATAACAGGTGGTTTGTTTAGTTAGTTGAAACTTGAACTAGTGGTAAGAAGTTAAGAATTATGTAGTGTGTCAATGGCTAAACCATTTCTAATATCCTATGTTTGTCATTTTTGGAACTTCACAGGTGTTATTTTTAAATTGAGGTAAAGTCCATAGTCTTTTTTCATTGTTTTCATATTGATGCTGGTTATCAATTAGATCTGAAAGATTGTTTAAAAAACTTTGTACATTGTTTTTCTAGAAGCTCTTTCTTCATCATCTTTAATGCTGTGTATGTCTATTCGAGCTCCACTTCTGTTCCCATCACGATCATATCTATTATCATCAGTTCTGAAATTGATTCCTTGGTAGTTCACCATGCATATTGTATAATTTTTTCTTTTGTAAATTCATATGCAGGATGCATATTCGATTTTACTTTCCATGGTTGATACTCATTGTTGGATTTGCTGGGTCCAAGTGAGTCTGACAGAGTAACTCACGAGTTTTTCAACAGACCTGGGTCATGAATTGTTGGCAAGTTATTCACCTAGCTGAAAAACTTGTGAGTCTGGTGAGTACTTGCCAAGTTTAGAGCCATGGTTCAAACTTCAGATTATTGAAAACTATATAAAAAGATGAGAGAAAGTCACTGCCATGGCCGGAGGAAGCATATATACTATACTTTACAAACTGAGAACATCAAGGCTTGTATCCAAACAAGTTGAAGATGCTTTCATTAGAAAAGTATGGAGACAGTGAGGATGGGAGCTGCAAACCTCAAATGCATCATTATTCCTATCTGGAATGAAGGTCTATCCCCTGTAGTGTTCTGGAGCCACATTGTTGGGAAGCTTATAAGGGCACAATTGTCCTTGTGCCATTTTGGCTATATCTTAATTGCATTATCTACTGAGTGTTGCATTTACCTGTCATGTCTAAACTCTGTCATCTGCTTAGCCTACAAGGGTACAATGGTCCTTATGCCGTTTTGGCTATCTTAAAGTGGCGTTATGTAGTGAGAGTTGTATTTCTGTTGTGTCTAAACATCTTTTATCTGCTCAGTTATTCCTGGTTCAGAGAAAAGATATAAAAGTGGCGAATTGTTGTTTAGTGGTCATTATAGCAAACCATAAATCCTGAATAGTCTATAATCATTTTCAGCAAGCTATTTTGCTATTGATGATGAAGAATTAGAATTTGGTTGGAAGCATTGCTTTTTTTTTGTTTGAAAAATATTAATTTGATGGTATGCTGAACTTAAAATTTCTAATCTAAATTTCAACTTTGCTGCAGCTTGTTCCTAAAGGAAAATGGTACTGTCCAAATTGTCGCTGCGCAATATGTGGGCGCAGCGAATTCAATGGTGATCCAGAATGCTTCACAGAATTGACAGTCCTCTTTTGTGATCAGTGCGAGTGCCAGTGTGAGATTATGCCCGTAATCTCAGTATTCTGTGATCTTGTCTTAAATTGTGCATTTCTTGTGCTTATGCATCTCATTTAGACCATTCTTTCTGATAATTATAAATTTCACTACAGATCATGTGGGATGCTTATATGACCGAGGAATGCCAAAATTAGATTCTTGTCCCAAAGGAAATTGGTTCTGTAGTGAGAGATGTTCTATGGTAAGTATGACCCATTTTATTTTTTGGAAGCATGCATCTTTTATTACATTATAAAACAATATATTGTACATCCATCTTTTATTACATTATAAAACAATATATTGTACATACAGGAATATAACAGACCAGTCACCTAACAGCATCTTTAGACATAAGAAAGGATAGCTAACATCCCAGGTTTAGCTCCTACATCTAACCTATTGACACTTTCCTATTAACATCTGATAAGTCTCAATATGAGCAGCTTAGTTTTCTTTCGAAGACCATATACATTCCAAATGCCGATTTGAAGTGTTTCCATGCAGAGCTGATTTTATCTGCACCTCTATCGAATGAGATGCATGTAAGCCTAATAATGTTCCTAATATCCTTCTTACATTGTCCAACCATCTAGTTGTCACTGAGCAATGGTCTCTTGAGCAGAATAGGTCACCAAGAAAAGAGCTGTGATATTTTGGAACCAATCCAGCATCCAAAATGTTCTTGCCATTTTGTACTGCCTCAAAATATGATTCTGTTCATTTCTTTGTTATTCCATACAAGCTTCATTTTTCAGCACCGATGTACTACACAAATATTTCTTTTTGGTTCATTTCAAAAGATGCTGAATCCTTATAACATGAGAAAATAAAAGTGTTTGCCGAATTCAGGATGATTTATGGTACTGCATGGTATGCTAAAATGTCATTTCCTATCACGGTTGTAAGCAAATTGGCACCCTTTTGCTGTAGATTTTAGCTATTGTGATAAGGCTTAAGGAAAAATAGTAATGCTTCTATATAATGCTTAGAATAGAACTACGTATGATAGTATTCTTAATTAGCAGATGTCTCTCTTCATTTTTATCTTTTCGAGGAAAGTAGCTTTGGAAATAAAATTTTACTGTGCTTGTAAAATGTTGTTAGTCTTATTTATGAATTACCATCTATCATATCCGAAATAATTCACGTCTTTTTATTCATTCAATTGCAGTAGACCATTGTGTGTTCTCCTGTCGTCAAAATATCAAAAAAAATATTAAAAAAGAGAGTAGGAACTGTCTCTCACTCCAGTTGATTCATCTTGGGCTCCTTAAAGGTTGTTGCTAAAAATTTTCAAAACTAAAAGATAGTGTATACTCCAACAATTTGCAGTATTATTGTAAACACTAGACTTAAACTTTGGTCCTAGGAGCCTATGATGGGTTTGTAGCTGATTCAGCTCGTGTTTGTAAGTTAGTTGGTTTGATGGTTCAGAGTGCTTACAAACATTTTTTTGGAACCTATGTATTCATGCTTTGAACAATGCTTTGAGAGACTTTGGGAAGATGGATAGGGTGAAGAAAATGGTGGCCAAAGCTAGAGACACACAAATGTTTGTATGTAACCACCACACATCATTTGCATTATTTAGGATTTTTTCAAAGAATTTCCACAAACTAGTGGAGACTAGATATGCTAGCTATTTCATTTTGTTGGACAGAATGTTGGAGGTGCATGATACTCTACAATTCATGGTGGTTTGTTGAGTGTGGGAAAAGTGGGCTGAGGCAAAGTTAGAAGAAGAGAAGAAAGTAAAACAAAAAGTAATTAATGCTTGGTGGTCCATTGCGAGCTAAGAAATCTAAAGTGTTTGTTTTTATTTTATCTTTAATTTTTAAAACCTTTAGCATGCGATTTTTTAATTTTTAATTTTTAAATTTGTTAATATGAAATTTCTTTTAAATGTTGCTTGTAGATATCCTTTTTCTATCATATCACTTGTTGTGGGGCAAATTAGGTATTTTAATACAAAATCTTCTAGCCTTGGACAGATTTATGAGACATTTGACAACATGCTTGACCAATTGATGCTAGCAATTCGTAGTGGGGAGTCTGAACTACAATTCTATGAGTAGCATAACATACCTATTGTGGCACAAAGGTGGAATGCAAAAAATGCCACACTTCATATGGCTGCCTAGGCTTTGAACCCCAAGTGGTATGCACTTAGGATTGACAGAGTTACTCTTGATGATGATGATGATGAGGTAAATGAGGGTTTTATGAAGGCCTTTTGGAAAGTATCTCAAACAGGGCTGTAAAATGAGTAAATGACAAAATGCACAACAGAGCTCTAATTCTCAAATACACATATTAATTTAGAGTCTTTGCAGAAAGGAATTGGTGGATTTTTTTAGCCCTCCAAAAGGATGAGGTCAATTATGGATAGACCTCTGCTCTTCAAGCCAACAATTTATGGTCCAAGTTTGTATAATACACAACAAAGTCCTTGTTAGGATAAAATTCTTTTAGTCTATTGTTAGTTTGTGGTTTTGAGTTTTCTTGGTTGTCATCATAATGACTTGCGGCAATGGATAGTTTTTACAAGTGGTTCTTTTGTTTCTGGTCTTAGTCTAATGTCCCCTTCTCAAGCCTAGTCATCTGTGGGCTCGATAGCCTATTTCCAGAATCTTGATAGGCTATGTGGTTTGGTAAGGGGTTCCCCTTTGTGAAGATCTTTGGTTTAGTGTTCTTGTTGGTTTCTGATGTTGGATTTGAACTCGGTGATGTTTTAGGATGACTATGCAACTTTCGGAAGTTTGTTCGGCTTCCCGGATTGCTCTCCAAGATTCTTGGAGGAGCCATCTATTTTTAAAAAGTCACCTGGAAGGCATCTTTATTCATCCCAAACCCTATGGAGCATGTTGGTACAATTTATTTGGCATTTTGGTGAAGTTTGAGATTTTTCGCAAAAAAAAGTATTTTAATGAGCTAACACAAACATTTAATTATTTGCACTTAGTTTTATAAGTTGGAAAATAATTATAAAGTGCAAAGATATTATAGCTCATTGGAAAGGGGAAAAGTCACTCTTTTACTTGGGCACATAAAAGTGAGCTTATGTGGTGAAATATTGGAGTTTGTGTGGAAAAGTATATTTTCCTATTTAATAATTCATTTTATTGTGCAAAGTCCTAAAAAGTGACTATATAAGGGGGTTGAGAGCTCATTTTGCTCTTTATGCTTGATGAGATATTGTTATGCTGCAGGAATGAACCTGTGAGATCTTCTTCCTTCTTGAGAACGAAAACTCTCTTGAAGAAGTTCAGTTTCCCTAGCTGAAGGAGGTAACTTCACTGTCAGGTGTTGCACAGAGCCAAATATGGAGTTGATGTTTTTTGATAGGCTTTTGGATTGAGAGTGTTTGTTTCCAGTTGTGTGAGGGTTTGATAGATTTTTGGAGATAGATGTTTGGTTTTTGTTTGGGTTTTCTGATGTACCTTGCTGGCCGTACTTCCTCTGCAGGCCGTACATCTTGGTGTATGCATATATCACTGTTGGAAGATGTCTGAGATATTTGCAAATCTTTGTCATTGATAATTCTAAGCAATCCTAGGCGCCTTCTTTCCAATCTTCTGTGGGTCTTTTGCTGATGAAATGAGCACTCTCCTTGGTCGTACCACTGCTGCAGACTGTACCATTTGATCCTGGTGTGCGAGTTTGACATGCTGGTCGCCGGGTTTTAGAGAGCTTAAAGTCTTCCATTTTGGACGCCTTGTGTGGAGCAAACATAGCAGATCACTTAGAAGGAGGTTTGGTATATGAAACTTGCATTTCCTAAGGAGCTGGGACTTTCCAAGAGCTGCCATACAGCAGCAAGCTGAGCCTTTTTGAGCACAGTCATGACAACAAAGAATTCACATGGTATATATCAGTTTTGAATGCTTTACTTCTTGCTTATCTGGTTTGTACTTGCATTATGCAGCCTTGTTATCAGTGGATAGTATATCATCTTTGTGAGTGGGTTTTGTGGAGCTAATCCTGTGTGTTATAGCCAAATGAACTTCATTGTAATACTCTAATGCAAACTTTGTAATGGCTTCCCACTGAACAATTGGATGTGCTAGTGAAATTAGTTTCCTTATTTGCTTGTAAGGCTTCCCACTGAATAAGTGGATGCACCTCTTTCTTTTAGTACTTCATGGCTGAGGTTCCCGCCGAATAAGTGGATGCACCTGGTTTTTACTTTCCTGTACTCCCATTGAATAAGCCGTTGCCCAATGCATAAGTGGATGTTTACTTTCATGCTTCATTCCCACGATTGAGTGGATGCCCACTGAATAAGTGGAAGATTGTTTCTATTGTTGGTTTATGATTTGAATGCTAACTCTGAAACACTTGTATGTTCTCACCTTGCCCACATTGGGATCTGGGTGATCAGAAAAGTGTGGAAGATATCTTTGCTCATAACATTCCATTGTTGTCAGCTTGCTTAAAAAAAAAATCAGGGCAGCATATTACACTTAGGCTTTATTCTTTTATAAGTGTTTTTTTTTGTTTTTGATAAGATAAGCGGCATAAAAGGGTGCCGATCCCATTACAGAATTGCCAAAAAAGGCGCACCAAAAACTATAATAGTTTAAACAAAACCATCAAAGTTCATGCGTGAAACATAAAGACAAAAAACAGAAAACCATAGACTTAGCAGAGAGACAACAGACTGACAGCAGACCAAGCCACCAAAGGCTATCCGAACATTTTATCCTAGTCATCCACTAGGAACTGGAAAACATCCTGGTACTCTTTCAGTTTTTTAACCTTATTCCCTTGGCCTGCAAGTTCCTCACCCTGAAGGACTGCTAGAGTGGTAGCAGACCTATGCATCACCGCAGCTGAGAACTTAGCCAGACTGTTGAACTTCCGCTCCAGGTCACTAAGTCTAGTCGCAAGGGATTTGATTTCATTGTCTTTGTTGGTCTTCTTTCCAGCTTTTTTCTTCTTGCAAGTTCCCTTTTTCCCCTTTTCAGAGCTGACAGAGTCTGAACCTTGAACGTTGAACTCGGGGAAATTGCGGGGGCCCTCATCCTCAACCTCCATTTTATCCTTCTTGTTTTCCTTGTTCACAGAGAACTCTCCTCCCATTTGTTCCATTTTCGCAACCACCGTATCCATTTTGTTGTTGCCATCCGAATCCACCTCCTGCTGCTCAACAGGAACCGTCTTGTCTTCAGAACCTTTGTCTCTCTGTGGGTTCACCGAGTACTCCTTGTTCTTTCCTCTGGCCCAGTCCTCAACCTACTGCACCACCGCATCCACATCCACCGCCAAGGCAGCCATTCTTAGGGGAGTAGAGGCAAGTTTGGCTGCGAGTCTCGTAGACCTCCTGGTCGACAGCACCCGAGGTTTGCAATCCATGACAGTGTAATCCTCATCGCCCGCGCTGTCCGAACCTTCACTTCCCTCCTCCACCACCATAGTAGCCTTATCAACCTTCATTCCACTGTCAGTGCCACTTTCTTCCTCAAGGCTACCCGCCTCCTCTTCTGTGGAGTCGGATGGGTAGGGTTGCCTTGTAATATTTTTCTTTTAGCAGGGGTCGTAGCAGGGGACTTGGGAGTGATGTCTTCCGTGATGGGTTCAGGGCTTTTGGCTGAGGTATGCTTTTTCTTACTAGACTTCAAGGAAATGGCAGACGAAGCACGGGTGGCTTCAGTTATTATAACCGGTTTAACCTTTCCCTAAGCAGAATTAGGCGATTGGGGGTGTTCCACCCTAACAAGAGTGAGGGTTTTAGGCGGGCAGATAGCAAGATGGAACTTGTAGAGTCTCATTATAAGCCCCTGATGGAGCGGGATCTCGGGCTTGCTAGAGTCTAAAGCATGTTGTTCTTTGTCAGCCACAATGGAAGTTTCCAGGGATGAGAGTAAATAATACGGAAAGCTAATGAATTTGCTACGCCTAAAATGATTCAACAACGCGAAATGGTAATGGAAGAATGTCCCGAATCTTCCCTCTAAAGTGAAATATTTCATGATCATATAACATACCTCATCCCACGGTTGAGGTAGCAGTTGCCTGTCGAATCCCCTCTTAAGGCTGTGCAGAAACTCCCCAGCCTTGAGGAAAGCCGTCATACCATCAGTATCAGACACTTTACTTTTCCTAGGGTGTTTAGTACCATCTGTGGGCATCCCCGTTGCAAGCCCAATCACTTCCTCCGAGATGTCGAAACTCATAGTTTCGATTTTGACCTTCCTGTCCTCATAGGAGCGTAGAAATTAAATGTAAAGGCTCTCATCATGGCCTTGTAAACACTCCAGGTAAGAAGCGACCCCGCCCCTTTGGCAAATATGCCAAAGGGTTTGGTTTCTTTTGAATTCTTCACAAGTTTCCGGCTTTGTGTGCGACCTGTCTCCCCCCATGTTACAGTAGCAACTCTGGTTCGAAATAGCAATGTAGGAAGCATAAAAGCACTTAGCAATGCAGATTGCCGTTTTGAACTTAGCAATGAAATTTGACTCCCTCGATTTACTAATAAATCTTGGGTTAATGATAATCGCATCCTTTCTCCCATTGTAGGGAGCGTACTTGCTAATATTCACCTTGCATGAATAATCTTTTCTTTTCTTATCATAATTAATGAGCCAGGTTTGCTCATCATTATATCTCATGCTAAGCGGCGTTGGGAAGGAGTCACAAAACTCCACATGCTTGAGTGTGCGCGACCCCTCCACAGACCTCCAACTTAGCATGGTACATATGTAACCTTTGTTATGGAGACAAAATCCTGTACTGTCCATATAGTTTTGGCCCACTAACCTCTTGGAACCCCTAACATTGATCTGCGAGTCTGGTTGGCTGTTACCCAACTCAGTCTCCAAGCTCGCTTTATGACGGAGACAAGTCTCATCCTTGACTTGAGTGATCTGGCAAGACAGATTCATGGCATCCCGATCTTTGGGACGAGGGTCCAACTGGTAGATGTTATAGGGTCCCAGCTGGCACCCCGAGCTTCCCTTAGCACGGTTGTTACTCATCATGCTTGACTAGGGGCGGTACATAGCTCCTTATCAATAAGGTTTTGAATCAGCCGAGGAAGGCTATTCTTATTCTTATTTTTTTGTTTTTGGTCTTATGCTTCATAGATTTTTCGATTGTTTTTTGTATGGTAGCACCCTCAAAAATAACTATTACAAACACAAATCTGTTATTGGAATACCACTTCTTGTCTAGCATGACAATGTTTTTTGCTAAGTTGACGGTTTGGGTATGGGATTGGCTACGAGTTAGGGATTTGGGTACGCTAGTACGACGTTTTTTTCCCCTGGGTTCAGTATGGTTGGGTACGGTTGTAATTTATATAATAAATAAATATACATATACATATACATACATATATATATATATTAACAATTAATATATATATATTTAATTCATAACATATATAAATATATTAAAAATGAATAAATAATTTATAATTTTATAAATAATAAATATATATAATGGATTAATTAATACAATAAAATAATAAAGCATCCAAATTGTCCAAAATGTTTATTAATATAAAATAATTTTTAATTTTATAAATGATATATATAAATAAATATATAAATGTTTTAAATATATACGATTCTATAAATGTTTTCAATATTTGTCAAATTATTAATATGTAATGACTTGAATAAAGCAAATGTTGATATATAAATTTTTTTTCAACGTATTTTATAGTAACATATTTGTGTTGATGCTCTATACTCAATCAGATTTAACACCATTTAGTCCTTTTTTCTAAGTGAAAAAAATCGAGTACGTTAGGTTCCAATTAAATATTATAAAACTTAAAAAATGTTAAAAAATAAACATACATTATTAAAAAGTTTCAGTCCATAGATGAATGCAATGCTTATAGAACAAGATTTATTAAAAAAGAAAAATCAAATCTTTCCTTCCAAACAAAGGTCTTGGGCTTTGGTGGTTGCCAAAAATCTAAATACTGCTCCGTTGCTAATGGGTAAAAGTTTTATTGAGCGGTGTCTCATGTACTATCTTTGTTCATAAAGTCGGCCATGATAGGTAAAACAAGATAATTAATCAACAATATCAAATTTATTACAAAATTCAGCTAATCTAGGAAATTTCTATATAAGGAAGAGTTGTGTTTTGGTCATTAGTAATTTCGAATGGAATGATTCATAGATGTAGAAGAACCATTCACTGGTTAGATAGCTAAGCAAGTTAAGCGAAGGAGGCAGCGACGACTGGACTTGTTCAATTTTTATTTTTATTTTTAATTTTAATGCTTTTTTAGTACATGGGTTCTCTTGGGTTTGGTTAGGGCATGGCCTTGCAGCCCAGGGTACCCTATGGATATGTCCCAGACCATATCCATAGGGTACCCATAACAACAAGGTTGTGCCCTAGTTGTCTTGTCTATGCTTTTGTCCATGCTTCAGAACCCATTCCCATTCAGTCTGGTACCCATAGCAATAGGGCTGTGCCTTGGTTGTCTTGTTTGTGCTTTTGTCCTTGCTTTGGAACCCACTCCCATTCAGTCTTGTGATAGGACCCAAAATATAGGAACCTTGTAACATAAGTTTTTTCTACTATCATCTTCTCTATGATATATATAGACAGATAGATAGACTTGAAACTCTTTTCAAAAGAAAAAAGGAATAGATAGATAGACAGACATGAAACTCTTTTCAAAAGAAAAAGGATTCAAGATTTAGGGTCTACGATAATAGTGCAACTGCAGAATAATAAATACCATCAAACTTCATCTATAGTTGTATAATAGTTGGAGATTTCAACAATTGGTATTTTGACTGTAGCGAAAGATGGAGATTGAAATCTAGTTCTACCCTTCAAATTTAATTTTCACATGTTAGGGTTCTGTCACAAGTGTAGATAAAGGTGTTCTATGATTTATGATTTAGGTAAACAACTATGATAGTGAATGAGACCACAAACCTTGAGATTTAGAGCTTTTCTTGAGTGCAATTTTGTAAGCAAAGGCTCTACTATTGAGCAAATGAATATGACCTTATGTATTGCATACACAAGCTCAATGACGGAGATTAGAGGCTATCCGTTAGGTCTAGTATTTTCATATCAAGGGTCAATTATCAATCACGTGATTGTGTTTTACAAATGACTTGTAAAAGTAGGATTTAGGGTTTAGGCATAACACCATGACACCTTTATAGTGTATGTGACCATCGATGTTTAGCTTCACGGCTACCCCTTGAGTATAATAATCTCACTTGAAATCTCTATCACCAAAAGCAGATGGATATATAACACCATGCCGACATGTTAGTATAGGAGACCACCAAAGTTGAGCTTTAAGGATACCCTTAAGTATGGTGCTTACATTTGAAGGTTCTATCACCAACTATAAGTTGATGTTATCTTATGGATTTTGCACACACACCTAGAGAGTAAGACTGATAACTACGCACCAAGTGTTGCACTCTCTTGTGAGGGCTCTAAACATCAAGTGCAGATGGCTTTGTTTTACAAGGAACTTAGATGATTTATATAATATAAATTTTCTCAAATATATTCCGAACTAGACTAAGGGGACTAAGGGGATTGATACTATGTTTCTTGACATTTAGGGGATGTAGTGTATGTGTGTGTGTGTAGGGACACTCAAATTTTTACAAGGTTAACTATACATGAAATCAAAATTTAAGTTTAGACATTCGTCAGTGATAGCAGTATAGCAGCAATAAAAAATAAATTAAAACAGAGATAGCTAATTGATCAATGATATGGGTGTGGAAAACAAGTAACAAAGCCCCTTGTTTGGGATGATCAAGCTTAGAGTCTTTTGGAAGTATAAATTACAAGTTCCTAGAAATTACAAAGAAAGAAAGGCTCGAGAAATATAGAGGATAACTCAATTCTTGAGATTACAAGCTGTATACCTAACATTGGAATTTGGTGGGCCATGACAAAGGCAAACAAAACCAAGACACATTTTAACATTTTGCAAAAACGTGGGGATGGCTAGGGATGTCCCCTGCCATCCCACCATTTCGGAAATGTAGATGGGAATAGGGACACAGGTTTTAGAGGGCTGGACGTGTCCCCACGTAACCTTGGATTTATATAATTTAAATTTTCTTAAACATATTCCGAACTAGGCTGATCCTTTTTAAAAATTCCAAACTTCCAGACCTTTTTACATGTTGGATTTTTACTTCTAATATGGTGTTTATTAAGTTTTCGTAGGGTGCTGCTTCTTGCATTGTCCGTAAAATCTACATTTATGTCTGTTTAGTATTATAAACTATTCATGATTTATAGTGAAGAAAAATCAAACTACGAAACAACTAATGTATGTTATTGTTATTTGGAAATGGATCAAACAACTACTTGAAATTTTTGGAAGACTGGGTCTTGGACTCTCAGGTATATCACTTAACATATCACTGTTGGTCATATCTTGAAACCGAAGAAATGCTATTCACCTGAACATATGCCACACACAATGCAACAATATCAGTCATATATACAATCAATGTTTCTTATATTATTCTGGGGACCTCAAACCTGAAAAGACATGTCTGTAGTAAAAAGCAGCGAACTCAAGATCTAAGTGTACTTTGGAACTAGCACTAATGAATTTAGGACACAATTACTTGTTGATAGATACACCTGGCTGTGGTGTTCTTGGACGAATTGCACTTCGTGTTCTTGGACGAATTGCACTTGTTATTTTTGGAGTCAAACTGTGAGGTCAACTGTGCCTTGAGCAGGCTGAACCATCACAGCTTTAGTCTGGGGTAATAGTTAAAACTTAATACAAATTATCTGTGAAATTTTCTTATGATTGAACATTTATTTACGATTTGTATCTGCTCCCTTTGATTGCCAACATTAGAGCTTATTGGGGTCAATAATATTGGAAAAAATAGAAAGTAAAGAAAGGGCTATTGTTTTTCATGTTCTTACTGGACCATGTTCTGCAATCTATTTTCTTTCTGTAGATATTTTCAAAGCTTCGGGGTCTTGTTGGAATGGTGAATCCATTAGGCGTGGAAGGTCTCTCTTGGATGTTGCTAAGGTCGACAGAAGAAGATCATGAAGGCTTTGATCAAACACCAGTTGAAGATACTGCAGAGCATCACAGCAAGCTGTTTGTTGCACTCTCTGTAATGCAAGAGTGTTTTACACCTATCATTGAATCAAGGACAAAGAAGGATCTTCTCGAAGAATTGATTTTTAATAGAGGGTGAGTAGAATGTTTTGTGTTTGAAAAAGTTGGACTATATTGCTTTGCTATATTTTAGTATTTAATTTATTTCTTGGTCATGAGTTATTTTGTCTTCTGCACACGGGTAAAAAGCTCAAGTCACAAATAAAAAAGGATCTGTTAATTTCTTTTCTCATTGACTGTAGTTTGCATTGTCAACTAACTAATTGAATTTACATTGGTGTTTTTCGCATTCAAGTTTTCAACAATTGCTATTTTGATTGTATTATAGATTGTTTTTCTCTTTGCTAGACATTATTAAGCAAAAGTTCCTCATTAAAATATATGTGGAAGTTAAAGTAGAACAGTTTGCAGTGCATGCATTTAGAGCAATCAGATAAGAATAAATGAGAAATGAATCAAATATAACTTTAAGTTTTTTATATAAACACAAACATGGAAACATGTTTTGATGACACAAATATTCCTTGAAGGAGTCTCTTTGACATCATAAGAATGTTCACCATTTACATTGAAAAAGAGAAACAATGAAGTCAGTAATAATGTTTGGTTCTAGCATTTTTTGTAGCAAACATTAATAGTTTTTGCCTTATGCTTGTTGTATTATAGTTAAAATACTAAGCATTGTTAAAGCATCCAAAATTTACTTAATCATTCAATGCCAACAGTAAACATTTTGTCAGTTCACACTTTTTCTACCTGAATCTTGCGTAATTAGAAAGCTCAATACCACAGGAATGCTGATCGCTTTTAAGAATTCCAATTGAAATAGTGATTGGCTGGTCTTTGTTCAGCATAAAATGTTGTATGGTATGACGGACCTTGAGAAAGTGTTATTGTGCTGAAGTTCTTATGTAAAATAGTTGCTTTGATTGTCAATTATCTTGTTTATCTAACGAGTTGATCACGCCAGGCACTCTTCATCTTGCTTGGTATGTGTATTAAAGTGTTCTAATTTTTAAACCTGTTTTTTGGTTTGGTAGATTCCCCTTGTTGGGTAACCATAAACCTAGATGCCACAACTGAGGGGTATCACTTTTTTCAAGTTCACCCAAGACTTGCACCCAACCTTGTTCTTGGGTACATTACACAGAATGATTTGGGTGTGATATTTTACCAAATTACAACACTTTATGATGTCTCTCGGGGATTTGAATTTGGGACTTTGCTTTGGAAGCCTCAATGCTTTTACCACTCGAACTCATCCCCCTTGTCGTATTTTGACCCTTTTTAAGTCATGGGTATATGGGCTTGTTAGTTACTTCAGAAAGAACCTCCCTCTTAACTATAAATTATTCCTCAGATGTCTTCATACCTCCATCAGTTTACCAAATCATGAAAAATCAACTCCTTTGTCATTGAGGCACATTGTGAGGATGTTTTAATCCTTTCTGATATGACCTACTTCCTTTGAATGTGTATAATTTTCAAAGATCTTTTGGTACCTTCACTTTAGTGGTGATTTGAACTAGGATTGCAAAAATGTTGAGCTTTTCTCACAAACATTTGTGTCTAATCATCACCCCATGAGGAGACCATTGATTGTGTGGGTTCTTAACTACAAACCATTGGAACGTGTAGGCATGTCCCCAAGGTCAAGGGGCCTTGTTTCATCGTCTTTGCAGTCTCTGAAACTTGGATACAAGCATGAAACATCTTCCAAGTTTTCTCTATTGCCATGGAGAAAGCTTGAGTTGTCACACAGATATTTCCATGCTTTACCATCCACTTCAGAGACATCCCTGTTATGTGGTGTTGTTTGGGGACAACTAGCTGTCTCCAATCAATTTTTACTGCAATTGGGAATGTCGAGTTGTCTTTGGGTATGACCAAAAGTGCATCAACTCATAGTTACAAGACTTGGACTCAGTACAGACTTGACAGGTTGATTTTTGACTTGGACTCAGACTTAGCATTCAGACTTGGCACTGATCCAGAAATCATGAAATGTAGAGATTTTTTAAGGATTTAAAGATTTTGCTAGCCACTCTTCACTAAATCAACTTTAAAGACTAATAAACTAATCAATTAGAAGCTACTTTGATCACATACACAAGTATAGTATATACATTGATCAAATGAGTATAAAAGAGGACTTGAGCTGAAGGAAACCACATTCTTAAGTATATAAATATTCTCAAGTGTTTTAGGTGTACAAAACTCATGGATTATGATATCCATGGCATCAAAAATGAAAATCAAAAGTACAACTATTGTTGAGTGGAGTCTGCGTCACTCGGCCCAACATCTATGGCTCTATGGTGGGTCTTGTGGTCATGTCTGAGATATGTCCTCGATGCTGATGCAGCCATGATATCTGCATGTTCTCTTCTCCTCCATGGCTATTGCCTCTGCCTCAAGATCAGCTTGATCCACCCATGCAAGGTCATGCTCGTTGATGACAATATCTTCTGCCTTGGTGATCCGATTGCTGAGAATTACATAAGAAGAGTCACTAAACAGGGTGCATCATGAATATGCTACTTCCTTGACTTTCTATTGCTACATGTACTTTTTGTTGTAACATTGAAATTCTATTACTACATTTACCAAAGGATAGTTGGCACTTGACAAATATTTCAGCAATGAGTGACAGTACAATCGACAATTTTCTGACTATTTTCAATATCATTTTGCTTTAGTCAAGGATTCTTAGAAGGTTTGATGTGCCTTGTTTGATTCAAACATATTCATACTTTGGGAGAACATTATTAAATCTAAATAGTACTTTTTTAAGAAATCTTTTATGAAAGATAGGTTAAATTTAAGGTCAGATGATATTGTATTTTATACAGCACCATTTCTTAGGTTCAAAAAGAAATAGGTGTATATTACAGTAAAGAATTGAAGCACAACAAAAATAAATGACTTAAGATTTTTGAAGAGCTCTAGAGTATAAGAACAAAACTATGATTATAAATTGAAAGTAGTGACCTGCTATAAGAACAGAATACGGCACATAACAAACAAGATAAAAAGATAAAATTAATAAAAAGACTAATCTAACCCATATCTTGAGCATAACAACAAATTTTGCGTCTTGATTTGTCTATGATTAGATCCTATTTGGCATTGCAGAACTTCGAACCAATAAGTGAAATGCCTAATCTTTTGCTCCAAATTGACAAGGTGAGCATGAAAAAAGAAGTCTCCCTAATCGGACAAGAAAAATTCTGAAAAAAGCTATTTTTTAATGATTTTTCCTTTTTTTTTTTGTTTTTTTGCTTCTTATTGTTCACTAAACTCTGCTGTCTGAGTTTGAGTGTTAGGACTCAGCAAGTCCTGCATGTGACTAGCAGACTCACTAGGGCTTGGATCTGAGTTACTGGGCCTCTTTTTGACAGGATTTAGCATCATCGCTTCAACTGTATTAAGGATAAGTTAAAGAAAAAACAGAATGACTACCAAAGAAGAACAGAAAGGGTGGTGACTCAAGAAGTCTCCCACCTCACTATGTTCCCAATATAAAGTTATGTACTATCTAATTCTTTCACATTAATGAAATCAGGGATGGATGCTTGGTTTGCCGGTTAATCTTTTGGTTCATCATTTGTTTAGGTTTTCTATTTGTAAAACTAATGTGCTATACTAGAGCTAGCTTGCCTAAATCTGTACTCGTGAGTTGTAAGGATAAATGAGTTTGCCATGTTTGTGCATATACAACAATATGATTTGACATTTGTGTGGAAATTGTGTGAAGAATTTTTTTTTGAAGATTGAAAACTTCCTTTGGTAATATGTAGGAAATTTGTTATAGATACTCTTTTTATGGAAGTTAATTGGGCTACGTCTTTGTCAAAAATTTGTGTTACTGGTTCATCCCTGTTATCTAGCTGGTTCAGGTACAATCCATTCCGTATCTTGATCTTGGTAGGGCTTGGGTGGGGCTGCGGCCAGGGGTCACGTTTTTACTGGATGAATCCAAGAGAACTCGTGTAGAACCCGTGGTGAATCTGGCTGAAAATGATGGTTTCTTTAGTTTTTTTGGTGTTTTTTAATTGTTCAACACATTTGACTTTGACTTGGATTCATAAAAACACATCCCTAACCTTGAAAAGTGCATTCTAAGGCTTTTGAAAGACAAAAACAAAGCAGTTTACCTCATTGTGAATACAAACGACAAAAGTCATTCATTCTTGCTTGCCATTGCATGAATAGAGTTGAAAATTGATCAGTGAATGTTCCAAAGTGATTGGTTTGCTATACTTACGTGTGTGCAAGGGCTCATTTGCTACCAAGGCCATCATAGAGGAAGATTTTTGCAAATGAGGTAGGTTCTTTTTGTATTCCTACATTTTTGTTTTACAAATGAACTCTCTTGTTTTGCTTCTTTCTTCTATGAATCTGTGGCATATTCTAATTTTTTTTAAATGAGTTAGGTTGTATATATATCTTTTTGTTTTCATTTGTTTTGAATGTGTTGTTTATCAAATTTATTGCCATAGGGGTTAAAATGGCCACCAATTCTGGCTCAATGGACCAACCTTGCTTCAAAATAGACCCAAATTCTCCCTTTTGGAAGTATGTTGAAATGGAACAACAGGTTCTAGGTGGTGGGGGTGATATTTGGATTTGTGATGTGATAATAGGTATTGAAGCTCACATAGTTAGGGGAAAGCCCATTTGTATGTAATCCTTGGATAGGGCATCAAAGCTTGCCTAGGAAAGAATAATGTATCCATTCCATTAGAGCAAGTCATAGCATATATTAGTTAGTAGGAAAAAAACAGATCAAGTAGCATGCTGTAAATCAAATCATCTTTTGTTAAAGAAAGGATCTCGAGGAATGAGGCCCTCTCCTTCACCATCTAATCCTCAACCTACAGATATTGATGCAAGAGCATCCGGGACCCACCTATCCTTGTTGCATATTGTTTTGGCATTTTATGGCAAATTCCTTGTTTAGCATATTTAAATATGATTGGTTGTTCCTATTTGAGATGCTGGGACCCACACCCCTCCTTTCCTGGCTGAGGTTGTTTGTTTGTGGGGGACAAGGCTGTAATGTGGGGTCCACGTCTTTACTTATCTTATCCATGGATAAAGATTGTTATGAAAAGGCTGTGGTTTCTAAAACTTTCCTTGCTAGTAGTTACCAGTTCAGTTGGGACCCACTTTATCTTTATTGCCATTTGCTTATAATTCCTTGCTAGGCAGTCTCATTATCTGATCGTGGGGTCCACATGATCTTTAGTTGGCATTTGTCTTTTTGTTGAAGGTTTTTTTGTTGGAGCTGATAATTATTGGGACCCACACTTTTATCCTTGGCTGTATTCGATCCTTTTGCTGAGCACTACTGATTGACAAGGATAAAAATAAGTTCTAATTGATGGTGGTGGTTCTAACTTTCTCATCCTTTTGGGCGGATACAATATTAAAATTTTGATGCAGCAAACTTGACAATTTTATTTTCCATTAAAGGTGGTGGCTGACTGTTACAGTTGGCTATGACAGTTTTAATTTTCATTTAGGGTGGCAGTCTTTACTGCAGACTAAAGGCAGCCAACGCTTGTTGGGAGTAAGGTCGCTGCTGCCTTCAACTCTATATTTATCTCAAACACCCCATTTTAAACCAAATACCTCGTGGTGAGTGAAAGGGAAAAGTCCACATAGGTAGTCTAGTTGGTATTTTCAAAGATTTGAAATGCTGTGACGTAGTAGAACTCTTTGAAAACAGTCATGTAATTAGTTTGACAATGAATCTGTTTGTGGCAAGTGATTTTTGAAGGATTTTGTCAGTTCATATGGAAATTGTTGTTGTAGCTTGTAATGCTTTTGAGTGAGATGGAGCTATCCATTTCAATGACTCTGGCTGCATATAGTTAAGATTTTATCAATTTTCTTCAAAATAAGCATTGTATGTTTTCAGTTTAAGAACAATATGATATTATAAGATTTTGATGGTGTGTGTGTACTTATTTTATTGTATAAAATCTTGGGATAGTTGTATTTGCTGTAGACCTTGGTTGTCTTTCTATGGGCATTCGGGTCCAATTGCATCATTTGGTATCAGAGCGGGTTGTTCACTGGGATGAGTGTTGAGGAGTTGATGTTGATGTGAGTGTGGAAATGGTGATAAAAAGAATGAGTGTTGTGTAAGGGTATGTTGGCTGTCCTTTAATGAAGTTAGTGCTGGGTAGAAGATGTGCTAACGTCCTCCACTACGTGGAAGTGGGTAGAAGGGGTTTTGAGAGTGTGCATCTTCCAATGACATTGTTGGCTAGAGGATAGTTGTGGTTGAGAGTGAGTTTGTTGCAGGTGCAAGTCTTGTAACTATAGATAGTTGAGGGTGAAGATGTCTTTGAAAAAGAGGATGGGATGGTCTTGAAGGCATCAATCGAGCAGAAATTCATGAAGCAGAACCAAGAGGAAGATTACCTTGAAATTATTGCGGACATTCAATTGAGACTGAAAAGGTTGGAAGCTAAGAAGTGTGGAAGAGTTGCTGTAGACGTGATAAAAAATAGTGAAAAATGTGATATTGATGGCATGAAAAAAAACAAGACCCTATTTGAGAAGGAAATCTTTGAAAGGCTAATGGACATCCATTTGAGAGGTTGGAGGCTAAGCAACGAAGAGGGGTGTTGTGACCAAATCACACATTGCCCCATCGCGATGGGGACCCCTAGTTTTTTTTTTATAGGGTTAGTTGTTGTAGGCTAGTTGTTTGTTTTATCTTAGAGTTACTCAGCTAATAAGCCTTGCAAATGCAGTATAGAGCCTTCCTTAAGTCAAAATTAGAGGGTTTTATGTTAGAGTGAGGTCTTGAGTTCAACATGCTTCAATAAGTGGAGATCTACAAATAGAAATGGTTAAGTATTGATCTAGGCGCCCTTTGTCATCTGCAGCACCTTGAGAGTGCACCTTGAGTGGGAAGGATGGTTCAAGTAGTCAACAGGGAGCGCCCTGAGGAGTTAAGACCCTAAGGTAATTCTAATTGTCCAAATCTAAACCTTTTCAAGCCAAGGCGCATTTCTATACATATGTGATCTCATTGGGGCGTCTTGGGAGGAGATTAAACATCTGAAGGAGTCTAGGTGCCTATTGTTGCTCAAATCATCATCATGAGTGCCTTGAGTTGAAGATTGTTTTTATTGTGTCTTCATGTAATTTCCTATCATCATGAGCGCCTAGCAAGGTATGTTGGACTCCGCAAGTGTTTGAGTGTCTTCACAACAACTTGGAATCATGAAATCTTGAAGTGAGCAACTATCTAAGTTAGGGCGCAATTTCACACCTATTCCACCATAAAAGTGCGCCTTAAGGGCTTGAGAACGTCACATCAAGATAGGGCGCAAATTCTTGCTTCTATAGTCACTTCTGGCGCCTAGGAATGCAAAGTATTGGAAGTCATCAAATCTAGCCTAGTGAAGATACTTGAAGTTATGAAATGCAAATCCAAGACTCCATATGGTGTAGGCGCATATCTTCATCTCTCCAATCCAATTCTAGTGCCTTGACAAGGGAATAACATCATTTTAACGCCTAAGGCAGAGACCTAAAAGGAGCACCTAGTGTTAGGAGCCTCTAAATGACTAAAACCTAGCATAAAGCCTTTAGGCGCCTATTGCGACTTGTACCATTGCAAATGTGCGCCAAGGAGGAAGGAGATTCAACATCCTTGATCAAGGCGCGAATTCATGTTCAAAACAACTTTGATATGCACCTAGGGGTAAGGAGGATAAGAGTCTTGCATTTTGAATTCACCTTGGAGTGAGAATGTTCTAAACAACAATGCCTTGGTTGAAAGAAACTTAAGATCATTACAATGCATAAGGGTAGCCCAAGAGGTATAGGCGCACTTCCATCATTGAGGAGTCCATTCTGAGCTCCTTGGAGGAAAATGAAACAAGTTCACCCTGAACACCACCAAAGCAAACCTTGGAGTCCAATCAAATACTTATCAAAGGCTAGGCGCACTTTCTTGTCTGAATAACCCCATAAGGGCGCCTTGGTAAGTGATAAGATGGAGTAGTGGAAGTTTGAAATGGATTGAGATGTTGGCAGAGAGTCAAGTTGTTTAGGCGCCCTTTACCTTCAAAATGACCTTAATAAGCGCCTTAAATGATCACAATTGCAAATGTTGAAAATAATGTCTTTGAGATTAACTACAATGGAAGACGGATAAAGTGAGTGTAAGGTGACTTCATCTCCTTTAGGCGCTAATTTAACCCAAAACAACCTCAATGTGCGCCTAGGAGGAAAATTGTATCCAATAGCCCCCTCTGAGCGCCTTGAAAGGAGATAAGAGATCTTAGGGAGTATAGGCGCACTTCTACCATTGTGGAGTCTATTTGAACGCCTAGGGGTAAGTATGCTTGAAATTATGGATCTTGAAGGTATTGAAGCTCGACAAGTCTTCTAAGAGCAATTGTAATGATTGAAGATTGAGGTAAGTGAAGGGAGACCTTATTTGACTAGGCGCCAATTGACATCTATTCAACCATCAAGATTGCGCTTCATAATGAGAAGGGAAGGATCAACATTGAGAAGTCTTCGACAAGTATTAATAGGCGTTTGAAGTTATGATATTGCACTCAGTGAGTCTTAAGGCGCATATTTTCATCTAAACTGGCCAATTTTGACGCCTAGAGAGAGAATGATGATAGATCTTGTTAAGGGAGTTAGGCGCACTTTGTGTCAAAATAACCTTGTGTAAGCCCCTTGGAAGAGAGTGATGTGATCATTAAAGAACGTGTTAAGGGAGGCAGGCGCATTTCATACCTTGAGGAGTTCACTAAGGGCGCCTTGGAGGATTAAGACTTTAAGGTGTATCTAAGTGCCTAAATTGAACTCATTCAACCATTTTAAGCCAAGGTGCCTTCCTACATCCCTTCATTCACAAGTTTGGGCGCCAATTCTCATTCAAATGATCTTACATATGCGCCTAAGAGGTGGAAGGCGAAGATCTTGGAGTTTTGAGATCATCTTGGAGTAAGAAAGTCTTCAAGCAACGATGCCTTGATTAAATATCATCATAATACATAAGTAAATCACCTAAAGGGTCTAGGCGCTATATCATGCTATGAACACTACCCAACTGTGCCTTAGAGCCTTGTCAAGACCTCATCTATGCTAGGCAGACATCAATGGACGTTTCATCATGCAAGCTTAAGACTCGAGATGTTTTCATTGAACCACAAAGGAGTTTGAATGTTTGAAAGTGGAGTGAATACCCTACATCTAGCCTTAGGCGCAAATCTATAGCCCAACCATCATAAAAGTGCGCTCCACCAAGAAAGAGAGTGCGAGCCTAAAAGATGATCTAAGACGAGAACTTAAGTTGGAATCATTGATTGAGATAAGGAATCATCAAGGGTAGGCGCAAATTCTTGCTTCCATGGTCACTTTTTGAAGCGCCAAAGTTGAAGGAAGCCTCATCCAATACAGGGCGCTGATTTACACTTGCATATTTACCAAAGTGAGCTCTAGCAATCATGAAACAAACGTTAAGGAAGAGAAAGGAAATCTAGGCGCCTTGTCATATTTACGTCATTTCAGCGCCTTTGGTGAGTTGAAGTTTAATGATTAAAAGATGAAGAAAGTCAACATGTGTTAGGCGCACATTTATGCCTTTTTCTCCTCATTTCAGCGCCTAGAAGAGAATCTTTAAACAAGGCACTCACACATGATAAGCCAGTCCACTTTGGCGCCTAATAGGGAGTATGTTTAAAAAATTTTAAATTTTCAAAAATTCGTTAAATGTATTGAATGCTGGCCGACCTGCTTGGCCGACCAGCAGCTTTTTCTATACAAATCACCTATATAAAGAGGGCGCTCTACTTCATTTGGACATCATTCACATCAAATCTTACTTAAGGAGCGATTTTTGGAGCAGGAGCAACATTTTATAGCAGATCTGCACTTTTGAAGTCTAATTTTTGTCATTTATAACGGATTTTTTATCATTTCCTACAGAAATCTGCACTTATTCTAGGTCTGAAAATTGTTGTAAGGTATGTTTCAGCTACTTTTAATCCATAAAATTGCCTTCTTATTTACTTAATTTGTAAATTTTCATAGTTTTACCATCTAAAAATCAAGTTTATGAGGGTAAATTTTATCATTTCAAGTACCTTATAGAAGAGTTGTCATGTAGGTAGATGGGCATGACGGTGAAGGAGCGTCAAGTGATGATCAAGATGGATGCCAAGTCAACCATACCCGACTCCAAGCTTGAGACTCATTGGAAGAATGTGGGAGACACCAACATGGGACACGTCAACCTAGAGGAGATAAAGGATTTCTTGCTTGCCATTACAAGGAATGAAGATATCAAGGCCATTGCGAAGAGTGGAATCATACAAGCAGCATGTTTCCCACCTACCCTATCTAGCACTGAATTAGTGTTAGAATGCATTCAACACTATAACAAAGAGAGAAGACAAATTGTGGCTAAAGACGGGACTGTCCTAGCCTACTTGCAAAGAGAAGCCATTCAGGAGATCTTCAACATCCCAAATCGGAAGGCAGTATTCATTTGTCCTACAACTGCCCAACGTACCTGTTGATGATTGTTTTTCGACAAGTCAACAATAGAGTAAAACACGAGGTATCCAACTCTCTCTTGAGCAAAGCCCCTTGAATGCTAAACAAAGTGATCAAACAAGATGACTCCAAGGTTCCTTTTCTTATGATTTCGTGATGGATAGCTCAATGACATAGTATGATTTTGCTGATAAACACAAAGGGACTTACACAATTGTTCGACAACTCATTGTTTCAATGAAAGAAAAGGTAAACATCCAGAGTATCTAAGTACTACAACTTATGACGTAAGATATGGCAATGAAGTACTTGATTCTAAAATCTAACCGGACTGATAAAAAAACAAAAGATAAAAGGTTCAGTGAAAACTAATCTAATTCTAGATGCAAGGTATGATTACTGTTCAGGTGAAATCAAACCAACTCTTGCTTCACCAGATCAAACAACTACACAAGGTTGATGCTATCTTCTAGGGTTGTACAAGATGTTTAAATCAGTTATGCTCATGAAGAACTCAACAAACATAAAGATCAAAGTTAAGCTTAATTCGTTCAGACTAACCATACATTGCAATTTGCAAGCCACAAACTACAAATGGTGTGAACATAAAGGTTTCACCACAAACAATAATGAAGCCTTCCACCAACTAACATATATGCTTAAAGAAAACTTAATCTAATCTTAATATTCGCTTGAAGGAATCTAAACCATGCAACACTTAGAAACATATATAGAATCACCAAACAATGAGTCTTATATTATTTCAGAGAACTCTTGCAACAATTTTCAGAGTCTTCAATCGTACAATGAGAGCAAAAGGAGCCCTTATATAGACCTCAAGAATGTATGAAGGGTCAAAATCGATTGGCAAAGCCAATGGACCAGATCATGCCACATCACAAGTAGTTACAACAAACTCCTATTTTTAGTATATGAAAGAGGGAACAAAGGCACGTTTCCCAAGAAGATAAGGATGACAAATCAATAGCCTATGAGGAGTCTCCATGTGAATAACCATCACTAGTATTTTGGGATTCAATGAATCTGGACACTATCTGCTTGACATCATCAAAAGGTACACTTGGCGTATTCTTAGTGGTTCCTTCAGCTTCAAGTACATCATCTGAATAAAGGCCAAGTGTCTTCTCCCAATTAGTCATCCTAGCTTTGTTGGCGCCTGTTGATGATTGTTTTTGGACAAGTCAACAATTAGAGTGAAATACAAAGTATCTGACTCCCTCTTGAGCAAAGCCTCTCGAATGCTGAACGAAGTGATCAAACAAGATGACTCCAAGGTTCCTTTCTTATGATTTTGTAAGGGATAGCTTAGTGACTTAAGATGATTTTGCTGGTAAACACAAAGGGACTTACATCATATCTTTCTTCTTTCATTCAGCTTATCTCTCTTTCAGTGTGGATGATTTTTATACAAAGTTTCAATAATGAAGAAAAGTAAAAAAGGTAAAGGTTCAGAAAGCTAATCTAAGGTCAATGAGGTAATGATGTGGTATGAATAGACAAACTCCTAAGTAAACCTAACTTCACTTCGCCAAGGATACCTACAACTACATGAAGTTGGTGCAATCTCCTAAGGTTATGCGAATGGTTTTCAAATCATGAAGGTTCATATGAGCACCCTTTAAACGACGCAGCTCAAACAAGCATCCACAATCGAACTTATACAAATTATAAGGCTCAGACTAGCTTTACACAACACTTCATCGGCGATGAATATTAAAAGCATGAGCTAGGAGTTGATCAAATATTCAATACAACATACATTACAACAATGAGCTCTAATCTATTTCTAATCTATTTGAAACATCTCTTAATTCCATCAAGATTCAGAAAACCATGTTACTCCACAAGATAATACTTAACACCAAACAAGTAGCTCCAATGTCCTTTGCATTACTCTTGAGAAATATATACAACAATTTCAAGTCCTCTCAGAGAATTTTCTCGAGTCTCTCCTATTCTACTCCTACTTGCCTACAATCTAAATCTATATCTCCTACAAATGAGGCAACAAGGCCTTTATATAGTGCCCAGAATACAATGAATGGCTGAGATCAATTTGATAGCCAAGGGCTTAGATCATGCCACCTCATAGGTAGTTACAACAATTTTCTATTTTTAGTACAAAAGAGAGAGGCAATGAAGGCACATTTTCCAATGTGATAAGGTAAGGCGAAAGCATTTAAAATATTCTTCCACATAGGAATCCCTTTGACTTCTTTCATTAAATGATACATTGAATGCATTAAATAATGGGGCTAATCAAAATTGAATGATGTGTTCTCGCCACATAGATGCCAACTCAGCATACTTTGAAAATTGTATCACCTTTATGTGATGTATTTAATGTGATTGCTAGAACTTGTATGTTTAGAAATACATCTTGTAGATCTTGCCTTGTTCATTCTTCTTGTAGATTGAATGTATGATACTTGTTGCTTCACTTGATTAACTTCATGATTCTTTCTTCTTCTTGTAGGCAGGTTGATGTGAATCTTCTTTGATGATGCTCTTGATGTAGAGTGAGTAATAGAGAAGATGATGATGATATATACTTCCTTCATGTAAGAGTACATGATGAAGCTTGCTTCATGAATCGGAGTAGAAGTCTCTCTTGGACTTGAAGGTGAAAGGACTTGAACTTGAAGGACTTGAAGTTGATGAAGTGATCCTTCATGATGGCCTTTGAAGTGACCCTCTTGGAGTGTAGATGATAACACCTTCCTTGGATGTGAAGTAGATGTTGATAACCTCTAGAAGAAACTTTGAAGCTTGACGAACCTTGACTTGAAGCTTGAATGGGGAACGCCTTGTCTTTGAACATGATGCAAAGGATGAAGTATACTTTGAACTTGATATGATCTAACATGATATCATTGATATAGGAGACTTGAGGTGTGATCCTTCCGCAACTTGAAGATGGCTCAGATGCTTGTCTTGATGACTCCTTGACTTCACCAACACTCCTTCCAATAATGCAGCTTGATGATGCATATTGAAGTGATCTCCAAAGGTGGCTAGCATGATGCTCCTTACTCCTTGCTTGAAGGTGATTCCTTGGATAACTCCTTAGCATTATTGATGATCCTACAAGTCAAGGTAAATGATATATCAATAACTTCTTAAGATAAAAACAACTTTAAACATGTAATAACGCCATTTCAAACTTAGGCGCAAATATAGGTGAAAATAGGAACAAAGTGCGCCTAACACAATTAGTCCCACATTCATTATTTTAATGATTTCAAACAATTACAATAGTTTAAAAAGATCAATTCACTTATAAAGTTCATTCAAAAGGTCTTTTCAACACAATTTCTTCCTTAGGCGCCAATCTGGGTGGTAGAAGTAGGCATGAATGGGTGCCTAGTCTTTCAAGCTTTATCCTTGTCATTTTGCAATTTTAAATGATGAAACATGTCTTGAATACCTTCAATCTTTCAACGCCCACTTTTGAACATGGATTTAGGTGATTTTCTTCAAAGGTGCCCATTCAAAATGTAAGACATTTGATGATTCCTTCAGGCGCCAAAAATGACTAAAACTACAAAAGATAGCGCCTAAGGTCTTTATGCACTTCTAATGACTTCAAACACTTTTACTGAGGTTGTCTTGATAACAAATTAGTGCCTAGACCTAATACCTGCAATTTGGTAATTCTAAATGATGAATCATATCTTAGAATGATTTAGACTTTCAAGCGCCCAACCTTTTAGTGTGAATTGAGTGATCCTTCTCAGGATGCCAATTGAGTTGACAGAGGCAAGAATGGGCGCTCAACACAAATAACTTCATATTTGACATTGTAATACTTCTGAGTGATCAATCATGTTCTGGAATAACTTTATCTATCAAGCGCCAACTCTTAAAAAGGTCAATTGATGTGATTGCTTCCAGGCGCATACAAATGAAGGGTCAAGTGAACTCCAATATTCTTGATTGTTAGGCGCAAATCTTGAGTCTTTTAATGATGCTCCTCTCAAGAATCCCTTCAAGGCGCAAATGTCATCTCAGGAAGGTTCTTCTCACCAAGGCATCAAAAAGGGTCTTTGAATGATGTTCATTTCCTCCTAAGTCTAGGCGCATTAGGTTTGATAGAAGCAATCTTCAATTCAAAATGTCCATGCCTATGATCCTTCAACAATCTTTAGGTACATATTGATGTTTTCATTCACTAAGGCGCCAGAATGGGTTCACAACTCCAAACATTCAATCCAAGGCACTCAGTTGTGTGATCTTTTAATCAATCCTCCTAGAGTGCCCAAGAGTGTTCATTCTTTCAAACAAGGGCGCTTCAAACTTGTTCAAGGTGGTCAAGTATATATAAGGCGCTTAAACTCATTGTGAGCCTTGGCTTCAAGGCGCCTATATTCAAAAATTGTCATTCTCCATCTCCAGAAGGTGCCACAACAAGATCACTTTGAAGGCAAAGGGTGCCTAGATTCATTAGAGCTTAAGGTCATGTTTTCTGCAAGGCGCAAATTCAAATGATCAGATGACCTTTCCAACACTTCATTTTCATCAAAGGCGCAATTGGAGAGGATCCTAGTTTAGGTGCCAAAAGACAAAAACTTCATACTTTCTTTCATAACTTATAATCCTTTCTTTCTTCAAGGTATAACAAATGATCCCTAAAGAAAGCGCCTAAACATGGATACTTCAACCAACCATTCAAAAGGTTCACAATATCTTCCTTCAAGGCGGCATTCAAAGCTCACAGCACACTAGCACAAATGATCACTCCATCTAGGCGCTCAAACATGTCTTGTCTCTACTAGGCGCTCATTGGATTGGCAACCTTCATTCTTCTATATATGGGCGCTCTTTGATCTAGGGCGCTACTTTGACGTAATCTGGAACTACGGCGCCAAATTCACCCCTCCTAGCAATCTAGCTTTGGCACTCATTGAAGTCTTCAAGTTAAGGCGCCAATTCAGGTATCTGCAAATGAGAGAATGCGCCTAAGCTTCTTTGAGCGAATTCACGCCTAAATTTGGAAGTCCAAGTGAGTAAGGTATATTGAAAAATATATTTAAGTATAAGATCTTATACTTTAAATATTTTTCAATATACCTTTCAGGATGTTTGAGATAGGTCTCAGATCCACTGGATTTAACATGTAGATTATAGAATTTGGAGGATCTACCAGATTTAAGACTTAGTCAATTTTTCAGGATCTTTAGGATCAGGATACCAGACTTAGTCATTTTCAGGGTCTCAAACATACATCAGGATTTCATACTCTTTCTCCCTAAGGCGCAACTTGAAGTTAGTTTGAACATCTCTTGCTCTTTCATGCTAGGGCGCCAAAATGAGGTAGTCCAATGCATGAAGGGCGCCTAGCACTTGCTTGCTTATTTGGAGTTGTTTACACCCTTGGGAGACTGGATCATCCTTAGGCGCAACTTGGAGTTTGTTCAACCACACTATTGCCAAGGCGCCTAAATGGCAAAAGCAACACTAAATGGCGCCTAAACTCATTCCTTCAACCTTGGGCGCAATTCTTCTGGTCCTCTGAACATGCAATGGGCGCCTAAATTCTGGAATCATTCATTTGTCCAAAATTTTGATGTTTAAGGTCTCTTATGCCAATTTCAATCAAGGTGCCCTATCTTGGAGCATTTGGAAGTTGATCTTCCTCTAGGCGCTGATGTGAGTTTGTCTAGATGATGAAAGGCGCCCTAAGTTCTAGGCGGAATTTTGAGGTGATCCTAGATTTAAATATTTTTCAATATACCTTTCAGGATGTTTGAGATAGGTCTCAGATCCACTAGATTTAACATGCAGATTCTAGATTTTTGAGGATCCACCAGATTTCAGACTTAGTCAATTTTTCAGGATCTTCAGGATCAGGATACCAGACTTAGTCATTTTCAAGGTCTCAAACATCAGGATCAGGTCATCAAGGGGCTCTAAGACTCAAACACCACTGACTTCATCATGAAACAAACGAAGGACATCATCAAAATCTTAATGCAAAGCACTGGAATTAAAAAAAGGGGGGTCCCCATTTGCAATGGGGCGATGTGTGATTTGGTCACAACAGCGCCAAGGTGGACAGCAAGTGAGAATATACTATCAAGCGTCTCATCAGAAACACCATCCTCTTGGAAGTAGAAAGCTTGAACTTGTTCTTTCATACTATCAAGAGTCATCTCTCCAAATGGGTTACATATCTTCATCAAGGATGCATGTATTCCATCTTGAATTCTTTGAAGTACACTCCTTACTCTTGACATATCTGTTTCTGCCTTATCAAGTAGTTGTCCTTTATTGCAAAAGCAATAATACCAAGAAGAGAAGTCATATGTCATGCCTTCTTCAATCACTTCAGCATGTATCAAATCATCAACTGAAGTCTCCATCAAGCTCTTCAAATGTGGCATGTATTGTTCCTTGATAACCTTGAATTCAGCACAATGCAAGTACCCTTTTCTTGAGATCAACAATCTTATCATACACTTGCATGATATCTTCCAGGTGTATATATGTAGTTTCTTTTGACCTTTTCATCCAATCTTTCAACCTGTGAGATGAAGACTTCTACCCTTCAAGCTGTACAACTGTTTCTGGAGGAAGAAGAGATGGAGGTGTAGAAACTCTCTCTTGCTGACGGATAGGATGAACTAAGTGCTGAATATATTGCTCTAAGGCTTGACACCTTTGCTCAGCTTTAATTCTGCCTTCTGTTTCCTACCTTATGATAGCTCGAGCATTATCAATTGAATCCCGAAATTCTTCTACTTGTGTTCTAGTCAATGGACCCAAGTTAACTGTATTGATGTCATAATCTTCAGGTGTTATATCTTCTACATTCTTTTCAAGCCTTGGAACTGCTATATGTACTTTCCTTACACCTGCTTCATCTTTGGTTATCTTTGAAAGAATAGTTGCTTTCTTCTTTGGTTTTTCATTAGACATGTCTAGAAGCAACTCTTCAACTGGAATAGGAGGATACTTCTCAACTTCACAGCTTTCTTTAATTCTATCCTGCAGCCAATCCGACAATGATGAAAGGTCCCTTAACTGTTGTACTTGCTTTCCCTATACAGACAATGATTCTTCTTCAGCTTCATCTCTGTCTTCAGTGTTAACCTCATCAATGATCTCGGTATCATGTGGACTTGAAGGCACTTCTTCAAATGGAGTTTCTGGAACTGCATCCTCAACAACATGCACCACTATGTCTTGATTCAGTGGAGTATCTCCTGGTTGTCTAGATGAAGCAGTTTCAATACTTATTCTTTTCTTTTTCTTGCTTGATTCTCCTTGTGTAGATTCAAGCTGTTTTCTTTTTTTTGCTTGACGTGAATCTCTTTCATTGTCCTTACTTCGCGAACTCCTACCAGGTCCACTATGTTGTTCCTGTTGTTCAATTTCTCCCATTTTAGTGTAAGTGAGTTTCTTTCCTTCATCTATCAATGCTTGTACTTGCTTTTTTACATGTTCCTCAGTGATAGCAATGATAGGCTCTATCAATTCTTCATTATAAACTCTTTCTCTATCAGTCCAGTTGATATCATAAGGCAGGTTCCGGATCTTATTGTACTCATCACCTGAAAGAGTTCTATCATCGTCTAATTGATCAAGAATCCTTAATATTTTTGTAACTCTGACTAAATCCCATCTTAACCTTGAACACTTTTGCATCCTTATATCATCATCATCAATGGCATTAGCCCAATGATCCTCAAGCTGCTCAACATGCCGGTAGGAAGAATATGACTACTTAATAGCTCCGTGTGGATCGAAGTTCTCCCTCCTTGAATCATGAAGATGTAAATGATATGCCCCTGAAGCTCAATCTCTGAATGTTCAGTTGCTTGAAGTGATGGACATGAATAATATCTCCCTAGCGTAAGAGGAAACTGAACCCCAACCTTCTTTCTCGCCCTTTGCATCTTATGGAACTCTAACAATTGTCGTAAAACTTCCAGCAACACCATCCTATTGGTAGGATACCTTGGCAATCTAGATGTGAAACCCTGAATTTTAATATAAGTAAACTTGTCATATTGAATGTAGTACCTTCCATATTGTTCAATGAAGTTTCTAGCAGCACCTGTTAATCTTCTATGCAATTCTCCTCTCAGCTTTCTTACTATATACATGGCGAAGGCATCATTAAACCTCTTGTAATGATTAATGTTCTTCAAATGGAGCTGAGGATAACACTGATGTGATAGAATCTGTCCAGACTTTACACCTACTTCTCCTTTAGATGTTAATCCTTTATAAACCACATTTCTTGCTAGGATGTAAACAAGATAGGAAGTCATGAAGAAAGACTTTGTTTCATCAAATTTCTCAAATTGTTCATCAAGACAATGACTTATAAGGCCAGCCCAATCAACCATCTTATTCTTTGTAAACACATGATCAAAGTAGGTATACATCCATCCTTCAAAAGTAGATGATTGAGGCCTACCTGTTATTCGATTCAAGAACATGATGAAGTAACTTATCTCTTGTTTGAAGTCTGCTTTGTGAAACTTTGGATCTTCAGAGTTGTATATCTTGATTGATGAGTCTATCATCCACTTCTTCCTCACTTCTTGCATGTAGTGCTTGGGATTGCCTTCAAAAGCACGTTGGGTAGTTGTAGGACAGTTGAACACTGCCTTCCGGTTCGGGATGTTGAAGATCTCTTGGATGGCTTCTCTTGGCAGGTAAGCTAGGACAGTCCCGTCTTTAGCTACAATTTGTCTCTTCTGTTTGTCATAGTGTTGAATGCATTCCAACACTAACTCAGTGCTAGGTAGGGTAGGTGGGAAGCATGCTGCTTGTACAATTCCACTCTTTGCAATGGGCTTGATGTCTTCATTCCTTGTGATGGCAAGCAAGAAGTCCTTCATCTCCTCTAAGTTGACGTGTCCCATGTTGGTATCTCCCACGTTCTTCCAATGAGTTTCAAGCTTGGAGTTAGGTATGGTGGACTTGGCATCCATCTTGATCATCACTTGTCTCTCCTTCGCCGTCATGCCCATCGATCTACAAAACAAGACTCGAATAAGTGACTTGAAATGATAAATTTGACTTCATAAACCTGATTTTTAGATGATAAAACTATGAAATTTAGCAAAATCAAGTAAAAAGAAGACAATTTCATGAATTAAACATGACTGAAACATACCTTGCACCAATTTTCTGACCTAGAAAATGCAGATTTCTGTATAAAATGATGAAAATCAGTATTGAAATGACAAAAATCAGATATGAAATGTCAAAAATCAGTCTTCAAAATGCAGGTCTGCCTTTAAAATCTGCTCCTCAAAAAATTCGCTCCTAATGCAGATTGCAATGTGGATTATGATAAAATGAGGTGGAGCGCCCTCTATATGTATTGATTCTGCTTGCATTTAATGCTGGTAGGCTAAAAGGGGGTCGGCTTGATCAAACATTTAATGCATTTATTTAAAATTTCAAAGTCTAGGACGCCAAAATATGATGAGAATCTACATGGTGGGCGCCAAAAGGTATTCTTCTTTCCTCTAGGCGCCAAAGATGATTAAATTTGCACAAGAAAAGCGCCTTCACCATTAATGTCTTCTATGATTCCAAAGGGCTAGAACGTTTTCATCTTTCACAAGGCCCATTTGCTATTATCAATTCATGATTTTCTTCCAAGGGCGCCAAAATTGAATGAGATGATCATGAAAATGCGCCTTGGGCTTAGATGATGCTCATTTCATTCCTAGAGGTTCTTAAAGACTTGTGAAATTTCAATAAGTGCCATTTGATGATGATAGGCCACCTAGGTGCTAGGTGCCCAATATGGATGTCCTACATCAAGGCGCCATTGTTTAGTTGCTTTATGTAAAATGGGCGCCCAAATTTCTAATGACTTCAAAGAACACTCTCAATCACTAAAGACTTGCTCTCAGAAGATTCCACTCTTACTTACCTAAGCGCTAGTTTCATTGATCTCTTAAAGGCGCTCTTGAGGTTGATCTTGGCATACTTAGGCGCCCAAGGAGTTCATTCCATTCTTCTACATCCAAAGGCGCATTTTGAAGGATTTCAACATCTTCTCTTCAAGGCTTCCTTGGCGCCAAGGTGGCATACTCTCCTAACCTTTCACAAGACAAAATTCTTCACAAGGCGCCAATATAGATGAGATCCCACATGAAGGGCGCAAAAATGAGTTGAGATGAGGCATAAGGTGTGCCTAGACTCTTGGGCGCTCATCTGAGATGGTTTCAATGGCAAGGAGCGCCTAGAGCTCATCTTGAGTTTTGGCCAATTAAAGGCCTCTTAACCTTAGGCGCTACCCTCTGGAGGCTTTGCTTCATGCTCTATCAAGACATAGATTCCTCAATGAAGGCCTTTTAAGTTGGGCGCTTAAAATAGACTACACAAATGAAATTGGCGCCTCACACTTTCTTGACATTTGAATGAGTCCTCTTGTTGCTCTCAAACCTCAGGACATTCTAAGGCGCTCACCCATATAAGACTTGGAGTTTATCCTTTCCTAAGGCGCTATCATGGTGTCATTCTGAGTGAAATTGGTGCCCTAATGAGGTTTCAAACTTTGAAGATTACTAGGCGCACTTTCAAGGCAAAAAACAAACAAGAAAATGATTTCAACTTATCCTTTATTGCAAAGATTTCTTCACCTAGGCGCTTATCTGGGATGATTTGAGTGATAAGGAGCAAGGAGAGCGCCCTTGCCTAAGATAACTTCTTGCTTCATTTATCATATGTTCAATCAAGGTGCTCAAAAGGATAGAGGCCTTCTTAATAAGGCGCCCTATTCTCCTTACTCATCTCTTCAATGACCTTGCAAAATCTAATTATATGCCCCTCAATGCTCTATTCTCCTTACTCATCTCTTCAATGACCTTGCAAAATCTAATTATATGCCCCTCAATAAAAGGCCATTTAGATGCTAGGCGCCAACTATGGGTGAAAATAGAAGGAAATAGCGCCTAGAATCTTGTTTCATACTTTGACTTACCTAAAGCCATCCTAAAGTGCACTTTGCATAAAGTGATCATTCAACACAGGGCGCCAAATTAGGTTTAAACTTTCATCACTTCCCAAGCGCTTGAATGGTGTTGTTCTTTAACTCATTTACCCTTAGGCGCTTACATAAGATGATTCTGACTACACCTTGCACCTTCTTCCTTTGATATATTTGAAAATTCCATCTAATATTCCATTTAACATTCCATCTAGGCGCTCTATAAGGATAAGGTGTGGAGATGCGCCAAGGCCATTGGGCACTCTGAGATGATCTTGGGGCAAAGAGCGCCTTTGTCATTCAAGTTTAGATCTGGCCACTCAAAGGTTCTTCACTCTAGGCGCCACCAAACCTCATACCACTCCTTCCAAGGCGCCCAAAAATGGTTACATTAACAAGAAATGCGCCCAAACTCATTTGCTAAAGACTTGTCCATTTTAGAAACTTTGTATACAAGGCTTTGAAACTTGTAGGTGACTTTGACAATCATTCCTCCTTATATTCCACCTTGGGCGCTTTGACTTCCAATGTTCCATACCTTATAAGACTCCAAGGTGCCAAAACTTCCCAACAATCCATATAAGGGCGCCCAAAAAGTGAGTGAAGGCATAAGGTGCTCATGATGACGAAACTTGGAGTTTTCCTTTCCTAGGCGCTCATCTGAGATGTTTGAATGATAAGGAGCGCCTAGACCTCTATAATGTACATTGGGCGCGAAATCAAGGTGATTTTGGTGGCAAAGGGCGCCTAGAATCTCTAAATTTGGATTTAGGCATTTTAAAAACTCTCAACACAAGGTGTTACCTTTTGGGGCTCTGCCTTTGGCGCTCATATGATGTATCCTTCTTACCCTAGATGCTTTTCATGTCAGGGCGCTAGAAATTGGTCAAAAATCCAAGAAAGAGCGCCTCAATCCATAATTTTGCCTTTCAATACTTCACAACATCACTCTTCCTCTTCCCAGATCTAGGGCACTCTTACTTATTGAAACAAATAACTCTCAGGGAGTCTCTATATTGGATTTGCAAAGCTTGTTCGGTAGACCGACTCCGAGGTGATACAAACAACTAACCTAGAAATGACTATCCTATGAAAAAAAACTGGGGGTCCCCATCATGATGGGGTGATGTGTGATTTGCTCACAACAGTACCTTTGAAGGCAATTCCAAGTAGTACATGCAAGAAGTAAGGAAGAAGTGGATGATAGATTCTTCAATCAAGATATACAACTCTGAAGATCCGAAGTTCCACAAAGCGGATTTCAAGAAAGAGATAAGTTACTTCATCATGTTGTTGAATAGAGTAACAGGTAGGCCTCAATCATCGACTTTTGAGGGATGGATGTATACATACTTTGATCATGTGTTTACATAGAATAAGATGATTGATTGGGCTGGGCTTATAAGTCATTGTCTTGATGAGCAATTTGAAAATTTTGATGAGTCAAAGTCTTTCTTCATGACTTCCTATCTTGTCTACATACTGGCAAGAAATGTGGCATACAAGGGATTGACATCTAAAGGAGAAGTTGGCATAAATCTAGCCAGATCCTATCACATCAATGCTATACACAGCTCCATTTGAAGAACATCAATCATTATAAGAGATTTAATGATGCCTTTGCCATGTATATAGTGAGGAAGTTGCGAGGAGAATTACATAGAAGATTGACAGGTGTTGCTAGGAACTTCATTGAACAATATGGAAGATACTATATTCAATATGATAAGTTCACCTATATTAGAATTCAGGGCTTAACATCTTTTCCATATAAATTGCCAAGGTATCCTACTAATAGGATGGTATTGTTGGAAGTATCGAGGCAGTTGTTAGAGTTCCACAAAATGCAAAGCACAAGAAAGAAGGCTGGGGTTCAGTTTCCTCTCAAGCTGGGGAGATATTATTCATGTCCATCACTTCAAGCAGTGGAACATTCTAAGATTGAGCTTCAAGCATATGATTTACATCTTCATGATTCAAGGAGGGAGAACTTTGATCCGCATGGAGCTATTAAGCAATCATATCCTACCTATCAGCATGTTGAGCGACTGGAAGATCATTGGGCAAATGCTATTGATGATGATGATATAAGGATGCATAAATGTTCAAGGTTAAGATGGGATTTGGTAAGAGCCACAAAAGTGTTGAGGATTCTTGATCAGCTAGATGATGATAGAACTTTTTCAGGTGATGAATGCAATAAGATACGGAACCTGCCATATGACATTGACTGGATTGATAGAGAAAGAATATATGATGAAGAGTTGATAGAACCTATCATTGCTATAACGAAGGAACATGCAAAAGAGCAAGTACAAGCACTGATAGATGAGGGAAAGAAGCTCACTTACACCAAGATGAGAGAAGTTGAACAACAAGTACAACATAGTGCACCTGGTACAACATAGTCAAGCAAAGAAAAAAAAACAACTTGAATCTACACAAGGAGAATCAAGTAAGAAGAAGAAAAGGATAAGCATTGAAACTGCTTCATCTAGACAACCAGGAGATACTCTAATGGATCAGGAAAAAGTTGTACATGTTGTTGAAGATGCAGTCCTGGATACTCCATTTGAAGAGGTGCCTTCAAGTCCACACGATACTGAAATCATTGATGAAGCTAACACTGAAGATAAAGATGAAGCTGAAGAAGAGTCATTGCCCATGCAAGGAAGGCAAGTACAACAGCCAAGAGATTTTTCATCATTGCGGGAGTGGCTACAGGATAGAATTAAAGAAAGCTGTGAAGTGGAAAAATATCATCCTATTTTAGTTGAGGAGTTGCTTCTAGACATATCTACTGAAAAACTAAAAAAAAAAGAAACTACTCTTTCAAAGATAATAAAAGATGAAGTTGGTGTGAGGAGAGTACATGTAGCCATTCCAAGACTTGAGAAGAATATAGAAGACATTGCACCTGAAGATTATGATATCAACACAATTGACTTGGGTCCGTTAATTGGAGCACAAGTAGAAGAAGAATTTCAGGATTCAATTGATAATGCTCGAGCTATCATAAGACAGGAAATAGAAGGTAGGATTAAGGCTGAGCAAAGGTGTCAAGCATTGGAATAGTATATTCAACACTTAGTTCATCCTATCCATCAGCAGGAAAGAGTTTCTACACCTCCATCTCTTCTTTCTCCAGAAACAGTTGTACATCTTGAGGGGTTGAGGTCTTCATCTCATAGGTTGAAGGATTGGATGAAAAGGTCAAGGGAAACAACATATAGCTATCTTGAAGATATTATGCAAGTGTATAATAAGGTTGCTGATCTCAAGGAAAGAGTACTTGCATTGTTGACAACCTGTGTTGAGTTTAAGGCTATGAAAGAACGATATACGCCACACTTGAAGAGTTTGATGGAAATTTCTGTTGATGAGTTGATACATGCTGAGGTGATTGAAGAAGGCATAACATATGATTTTTCTTCTTGGTACTATTGCTTTCGCAATAAGGGACAGCTACTTGATAGAGTGGAAACATATATGGCAAGAATAAGAAGTGTGATCCAAAGAATCCAAGATGGGATACATGCCTCCTTGATGAAGATATGCAATCCATTTGGAGAGATGACTCTTGATAGTATGAAAGAACAAATCCAAGCCTTACTTTCAAGAAGATGATGTTTTTGATGAGAAGCTTGATAACATATTTTCACTTGCTATCCACCTTGGCGCCAACAAAGCTAGAATGATTGATTGGGAGAAGACACTTGGCCTTTATGCAGCTGATGTGCTCGAAGTTGAAGGAACCACAAGGAATACGCCAAGTATACATTTTGATGATGTCAAGAAAGTGGTGTCCAGATTCATTGAATTCCATAACACTAGTGATGGTTATTCACATGGAGATTCCTCATAGGCTATTGATTTGTCATCCTTATCTTCTTGGGAAACGTGCCTTTGTTCCCTCTTTTATATGCTAATAATAGGAGTTTGTTGTAACCTCCTGCTGAGGTGGCATAATCTGGTCCATTGGCTTTGCTAATCGATCTTGACCATTCATGTATTCTTGAGGTCTATATAAGGGCTCTTTTTGCTCTCATTTGGAAGGTTGAAGACTCTAAAAATTGTTGCAAGAGCTCTTTTGAAATAATATAAGACTCATTGTTTGGTGATTCTCTATATGTTTCTAAGTGTTGCATGGTTTCTGATTTCTTCAAGCGAATGTTAAGTTAGATTAAGTTTTCTTTTAAGTGTTATGTTAGTTGGTGGAAGGTTTTATTATTGTTTCGTGGTGAAATCTTTATGTTCACACCATTTGTAGTTTGTGGCTTGCAAATTACAGTGTATGGTTAGTCTAAACGAAGCGAGCTTAACTTTGATCGTTTATGTTTGTTGAATTTTCATGAGCATAAGTGATTTGAATATCTTGTATAACCTTAGAAGATAGCATCAACTTTGTGCAGTTGTTTAACTTGGCAAAGTAGAGTTGGTTGATTTCACTTGAGCAGTGATCATCTCTTACATCTAGGATTAGATTAGTTTCATTGAACCCTTTATCTTTTGTCTTTTTTTTTTCCATCTTGTTAGAATTTAGGATCAAGTACTTCATTGCCATATCATACGTCATAAGTTGTAGTACTTAGATAAGTGTTTGACTCTTTCATTGAAACGACGAGTTGTTTGAACAATTGTGTAAGTCTCTTTGTGTTTATTAGCAAAATCACATCAAGTCATTGAGTTATCCCTCACGAATCATAAGAAAAGGAACCTTGGAGTCGTCTCGATTGATCACTTTGTTTAGCATTCGAGAGGCTTTATTCAAGAGAGAGTCGGATACTCAATATTTTACTCTATTGTTGACTTGTCGAAAAACAATCATCAACAAGGGGTTGTTGTACATGTGATCAAGAAGGACGAAGAATGTTATACATATGGCATGATAGAAGAAAAGAACGTGAATGGAACATGTCTTTTTGAAGGCAGGAATGCAAAAGTGGATAAGGTCGTAGTGGAGGAGAAAGATAATGATGGTTATACTATTTTATCAAACGTTGATTTGTTTGCAGATACAAAGGAAGGTGAAAACAAAGAAGAGAAGGTCCTCTTGCTTGAGGATAATGTTGAAAATAACATTGTGCTGGTAACAGAAGCACAAGTTGCAAAAGATAAAAGTGTTGTTACAGAAATTCCTTTAGAGGTTGTCACTGATATAGAAGCTGAAATGGTGGCTTGTGAAGGCCTTGTATTTGATCATGGAGTTGATGAAGGGGATCCCTTGCTTGAAGAGAAGATGGAGGAATTTGTAGATACCAAAGTGGGTGAAGAGGAGAAAGATAAGAAAATTTCTGATGTTAATAATATAAATTATGTTGATTTATATGTAGGTATTATAGCAAGTGAGAAGAATGCAACGGTTGAAAGTTCTTTAGGGAAAAAGGTGATGTTGATGGATGAAGTGAGGTTGAATGTAGGAAATGAAGAGAATGAAAAAGTGAGTGAATAAAAAGTGTTGAAATTTTTTGATTTCCATAAAAGTATTATTGCTGATTTGTGTACAGATTAGTGTCGAGAAAAGAAGTTGAAGAAGAGATAATTGTTGAGCTACAATTCATATGGACTAGTTAGGACTCGAACCTAGGACCTTCCATTTGCTACTAGAGTGGTCTACCAACTGATCTACTAGTCCCTTTGTGGCCATTGCATCATGGGTCCGGGTGCGGCTTATCTCCAACACCGCTCCTTAAGCCACACTATAGGGGCTTGGGACTCCTAGCTTGGCTCTTATACCAATTGTTATAGGGTTGGCCCTTGGCACGACCTTGTGCGACATTGGCGATCTCTATTCAGTCCTCCATTGCGGACATAACCTTTCGTAGAAGCCAGACTACGTCTTCTCCCCTTGAGTGCTCCTAGCAACTCGGCCAACAACACGCATGACAAAATCATACGCATTTCACTAGTTCACTTGGATCGTGCCCTTGACACCTCAATGTAATGTCCCCAATTGGCACTTGGCCAAGTCGTGAACAATTAGCCTATTTCCGAGTTTTCCCATAGGCTAATTGGTGTGCAAGGGAGAATTTCAAAGTTCTTGGAGAGCATTGGATCGGCCTCACAGAGCAATTGTTCATGGTTTTGAGTTCAGTTGGTTAGATGGAGCCTTTTGATGCTTTCAGAATTGATTTCTGACTTTTTGGGAGCTCTCCAAACTTCTAGAAGTAGTTTATTTTTAGAAAGTCACCCGGTTGCGTCCGATCCTCATCCCAAGTCATCAGTCTCCTATTGGTATGATCAAAATTGCAAAATCATATCATTTTGGTGCTTTCTACAACTTGGGTATATTATTGAGTTATTAATTTAATTATTCACTTAAGTTGTCTAATGTTGAGAATATTAAAAAGACAACTTAGTGTAATAGCTCGTTTTAAAGGTTTTGAAAAGTTATTTCAAGTGGATGCCTAGAAAGGGGCCTTTACATATGGAAAATTATTATTATTCTTCAAAAAGGTGAATGTGCTCCATAAAGATATTTATTTATTTTCAAAAAGTAGTTTTTGGAGCAAAAAAGGGAAAATAATATTTTATTGCTCCAGAAAAGTTATAAAAGGAGGTTAAGGGCTCATTGAAATGGTTGTTGATGAATTTGTTTTTGCATCTGCAATTTGGAGAGAACTTGTGTTCTTCTCAAATCCCTTGAGGATGAAAATCCTTTTGAGATTGCTAGTTTCGGTGGTGAAAGATCCTCCCTAGCTGGTTATGGTGGTTTCATTTAAGAAATCACAAATGAGCTTCAATGGAGTTTATTGTTTCTTGCAGAGTCTTTGAGATTTGATGATATTTATTTTGGATTGATGTTTGATGCTAAGTTTTGTAGTGTTTGAAGATTGCTTAGCACATCCCTTGAAGGGCGCACAATGTTGGAAGATAGGTGTTGAGATTGGAGTATTATTAGCATTGAGCTTGGTTGTTTGAAGTCGCCCATGCTTGAGATTGCTGGCTGAGTCATATTGGGATGTTTTCTTGAGATGTTAGCAATGCTTCCATGTTATTCCCATATGATCAACCTTCATGGAGGTGTAGGGTTTGGAGTTGAATGTAATGTATTTTTTGTTGATTTGATGAAGTTTTAATGGCGCCTCACAAAGCTTTATAGCCGCTTGTGTTTGTGATGTTTAGAAGAGATTTGGAGAGTGTTCTTTCTTCTTGCGCTTAGGGTTTGGTGATATTTCATGGCTGTAACAGAATATTTCAGTTCAATTTCTAATGGTTTAGTGTTGTTTTCAATTTGGAAAAAGCAAGTGGATGAGCTGTGATTAATTCCCTTGGTGCTTGAGGTGTTTGATGATCATATATAGCTGCTTGGGAGGCAGGCTGAGAGGTGTTTAGATCTGCAATGACAGTAATATCAGTGTTCTAGTCTGATTTCAGCGCCATTGGGACTCCTAACTTCCTCATCTACAGATGTGCTTCATTGGGTATGAATATGTTTGGTTTAGAATGGACACTAGTGCTGTTTCTACATGATTTTATGCTTCAACTGTGTTCTATTTCAGTTTATCCTTCTATGATATGATAGAACAGTGTTAATCTATTTGCAATCAGATTTGCAGTCAGAGAGAGGCAAGTTCCAGGTGATAACTTGTCGAGTTGCAGGCAGAAACTCGCAGGGTTAATGGTGAGTCTCCCTCACGGATTTGCGATGCCGTAAACGCGGGTCAAATGTGTTAAAAAACACTGCTAAAACGCATTAAAAAAAGAAAACACGGCGAGGACACTGGTAAAACGCGTTTTAGACGCGTTTTTCACTCTATAAAACCTTGCTATCGCCCTCCATCAAATACACGACAATCATTCGACAGATTGGGAAGGATTTTTTGGCGATTTGAGGAAGAAATTTCCAGGTTAGTTCCAATTTTTTTTTTCTTTTATTTTCTAAGCATTTAAATTTATGAATGATTTTTAGTTTTTTAGTATGTTAAAATTTTAAATGATTGAATTGAATCGATTATTTTTGAATTGAATCAGTTAAAATTTTAAATGATTGAATTGAATTGAATGATTTTGTAGTTTTTTTAATATGTTAAAATTTTTAGTTTTTTTAGAATGTGTAAAAATTTTAAGTGATTGAATTAAATGATTGAATTGAATTGATTTAAGTTGATTTGAATCAATTTTTTTTAATTTTTAATTTTTTTTTTAATATAGGATTGTTTTTCAATTTTTTTTTTGGGTAAGCTTGTTTCAATAGATGAAACATATGTTTAAATTATTCCTATGACCAAATCTAGCAATATGAATTTTATGCTTGATAGTTTTCATGAATAATGTGTAATGTTCCATTTTTGGCACATTGAATATTGTGAGTTTTGTGCTTGTTCCTAGTCTCTTGGAGGCTATCCGACATGTTTGGGAAGAACTCCAATGTTTTTGGAGTGGTTTTGATTCGGTCTGCAGAACAATTATTTGGGTTTTCCTTGTGTAAATGGATTATTTCTCATGGCTTTGAGCTTAGTTGATGTTCCGGGTAACAGTGTTGGTTTCTGAAGTTTGATCGGGCTTCTAATTTGCTCTCCAAGATTCTTGGAGGAATTTTCTATTTTTGGAAAGTCTTCCAGAAGGCATCGTTGCTCATCCCAAACCTTACAAAGCATATTGGTTTAGTTTATTTGGCAGTCGGAGGCCGTTTGGGATTTCCCGCAAAATTTAATATTTAATGAGCTATTTTAATTATATTTTTCACTTAAGTTCCTAAGGGTGAAAAATAATTAAAATATTATTAAGTGTTATAGCTCATTTGAAAGGGGAAAACATATTCTTTTATGTAGGCACATAAAAGTGAGCACTTAAGTGGAGGAAAAAAGAAATAAATTAAGTTAGAAGGAAAATGTTATTATTTTTAAGAAATAATTCATTTCCTTTGTAACTCCTCCAGTGCCTTATAAAAGAGAATGAGCTCTCATTTGGAAGGGTTATGTTATGCTTTGGAATTGATTTTTGTTTGCAGATGGATTGAACCTGTGAGTTCTTCCATATTCTCTTGAGGACGAAAACCCTCTTGTAGAATGCCTTGGAGGACGAAAACCCTCTTGAGGTTGATGGTTTTCATTCAGGAAACCACATGGAGCTGATCAGAAAAGGGATAGATTTTGTTGTTATTGGAATTGTAATGCATTTTGTATAGTTGGAAAGTAGTATGAAATAAAGTAATGCAGTTCTGGATCCATATTTTAATATTATTGTGAGTGACTCCTAATGGCCGTACCTTGCTGGGCCGTACCTGGTGTTTGGTACGATTTGCCTTTGAGAAAATATATTAGTGTTTGTGTGGCACAGTTAGTATTAGAATGTTATTGCCTTGCTTAGACGACACTATCTATGCAGTTTTCAAAGGCTGCTGAGCAACATTTAGACTATAATGAGGATTCCGTACCTATATATGCCGTACCATCCATTTGGACCCAATTTTTATATTGAGTAATATGTAATGCTTTATTTGCAAATGATGATTGGAGTTTATCTGTTTGGGTTAAGTGTTACTTCCTGAGATTCTTTCGAGTTGTTTGAAGCTGATTTTGTTTGTTTCAATGCAAAGTGCACTTCCAGGGCTGTACAATGCAAGAAGGGCATATTGTCATGGAAATTCCTGATGTATGCTTTGATACATATTAATGCTTGGGTCTCCGTAGTTATCATTAGACGCTGTCATTGCTTGTTTTTGCAGTGATTTTAGAGCTATCCATGCTAATTTCTGGGCATATCTGTATAGACAGTCCGTACACCAAGCAAGGGGGTCGATTTTGGAATAATTGATATTCAGTCTTGGTTGAAAACTGTGATGTCTGCAATGTTTTGTCATACATTGAAGCCTCTATGCAAGCTTACTAGCTTGTGATTTGGACAGAGTTTGTGGGTTACTGAAAAGACTATGTGACTTGGTACTGTTAGTGTTTATGGCAATCTTGGTTTTGTAATGTTGTTTACAGATGTAGCCTCCATTAGTGTATGGAATTTCTATTCTGGATTGGCAGCTCATATATGAAATATCTTAAAGAAACCTGAGAAGAGATTGATGGTCTGTGTGAAGAACTAATTGTCACAGTGGCACTTGGATAGTATGCAGGGCTGCTAAGCAGCAATAAGAGGGCTGAGATGTATTTCCAGATTTGTCCATTTTGATAGTATGCAGAGATTTCCAGCTTGATGATTCATAACGGGTGCAGCTTGATCAATTTTCTTGTGCAGGTTATAGAGTGATGTTTATCACATTGCATTGATCTTTGATGATTATTGTATTCCCTCTTCTTTAGCTATCAGCTGATGACTTTGTTCTCTTATTTTATATTTCCTCACAATTATTGTAACCCCTGGATGGTGTAACCGCCAGTGTGGAGGAATCACATAGTTTATCTTTCAGTCATACACATTATAACCCCTGGATGGTTTACCGCCAGTGTGGATAAATGAACTTTTCTTTATTGTTTCTACCCACTGCATAAGTGGAGTATTCTCATTGAATAAGTGGATGGCATTGTAATTTTCCTTTCTTGCTCTCATACCCACTAAAAGTGGTGAATCCCCACAGTTTGTGGATGCCTGCATATGCAGATGAATGTTTACTTGATTGCACAATGTTTTAATTTGTAATCCAAAGCACAGTATGCTCTCACCTCGACTAGTTGGGATCTTGGTGATCAGAAGTGCGGAGGAGTTTAAGTTGTGCTAACATTGTTTATCATTGTTCTATATTTTGAAAAAAAAAATTAGGGGTATCATATTACATAATGTGACAAGACCCCTGTTCCTGTCATCATTTATTTCTAAGCCACCTGTTGTGTACAACATACTATGACCTGTCAGAAACGTTTCCCATTACTCCACATCATTCCATCCTTTGTTCATTATTGAGTTGGGAATTCGAGCTAATTGGAAGACATCCCCATTTCAAGTATGAGTTCCACTATGTTCTCATAATGGCTAGTTTCAATGCAGAGGTACTCTGTTATTATCGAAACCCTATTCTGTTTTTCTTCATTCATGGCAGATCCCATTTGTCTGGCAAGGATGGAACACCCATACTATTAACAGCTCCCAAAAGTCAATTGGCCCTTTTTAGGACCCATTATCGACCAGCGTCTAAAAGGTATTTTACGGGATAGCAATTTTCTTACACAGAAGGCAGTAAAATTGATTTTAGGCCAAGATTTCCTAGCAACGACAGAGAGGTACCGTGTGAACATGGATATTAGTGCCAGATTTGTGGCCATGCTATTAGACTTGCATGTTCAGAAAGATGTGGTTTTGACATTGACTCAAGAAGTCTTTTCATCGGACTTGCTTGGGGGGGGGGAGAGGGCCTGCCTTGACCCAAGGATTTAGAACATTACAACGACCCAGACGTTGAACTATACCCCTACGTATTGGAAGAAGTTAATGGTGCCTATTTACTCGAGAGCTTCAGAAAGGGTTTTTAATTTGTGATCAATATTTCATGTATCAGTTTGGTTAAATAGATATGCCATTTCTTATAGACGGTCGAGATGCTTACCTAATACTTTTAATTGATGTGACTGTGGTCTGGTTTGAAGTGTATAGGGAGATTGCGCTTTAGCCCAACAAGCGTAGAGACTCAGGTTTTCCATTCAGAACCCATTGTTATCTTGGTATCTACCCCTATAAATACAAATCTTCTTGTTGGGTTATGTTCTAGATTCGCTTGTGTTTCCCTTATGGGCAACTTAGTGAGTGTAAATTTTTTTTCTGATCCTTTTACTTACTACTGTTATTTTATGAATCACTCTTACCCTTAAAATTGACAAAGATAAGTCCAGAAATGCGTACCTTGGATTACTGTAGTATACTTACCTTGGCAACGTGAGATGCTCCCTCCATATCAGAGATTAGAATTTCTGATATCTTACTCATATGTACCCTCCATATCAGAGATTAGAATTTCTTCCAAACCATGCCATGTGCTGGTACAACTTCCTTGAGTAATGTCTCCGGACTGTTCAATTCCTTGGTTTGCCAGGAAGTCTACTGCTTTATTGGCCTCCCTAAATATATGTTTTACTAAATGTGCATTTACTTCTTGCATTAGTTCTTTTATGCAGGATACCTTGGATTGTAAACCCCAATCACCAATACTACCATTGATTAATGCATTTATGCTCACTGTCGAATCACATTCTATCTCTATATTCTGTAGACCTTTTGCTTTGCACAGCTCTAGCCCTTTAAGTATTCCTTCAATTTCTGCTCCATTATTTGTGGAAAATGACAATTTGGCAGATAGTGTAGCAAGCAATTTGCCGTCTTCATTGCGTATAATGCATCCTGCACCAGATTTTTTGGGATTTCCACGCGAAACCCCATCTGTATTAAGTTTCAATCTTCCTTTCGGAGGGGGGATCCCATTTAGCCTTAGCTCTTTTTCCTTTTGACCCTTCAGTGAACTTGAAGAAAGGTGGAACCTTTAATGTTTTCCATGTTTTCATTAATTCGTTAGCGGAAATTGTGAATTTTGCTTTTCTTTTCTTTTTAATATATGCATTCATCCATTCTGCTATACAGTTCTCTGTCATTCGTAAAACTTCTATTACTGTTTTTGATTTATTTTGAAAGATTCTTCTGTTACGCTTTGTCCATAAATTCCTAATTAGGAGTGAAGGAACTGTTTGCCAAATTTTTCCCCAAAAAGCTTTCTTTTTAATGGACGGCCAGTTGCTGAATAAGTCCCTCAAGTTATTACTCCTTGGTACTGTCCACCCGAACTTTTCTTGTAGCCAGTCCCAGCCTTGCGCTGCATATGGACAATTTAGAAGCAGACGATCTGTATTTTCTTTGCTTTTGTTGCACAACACACACCAGCTATGTCCTTCAATTCCATTGGTTTTCAATCGGCCCCCTGTTAGGATTCTTCCATGTAATGTTGTCCAGGAGAAGGCACCAGCCTTCGGCAGTATCCCTTTTCCCCAACATAATTTACTCGGCCACTTTCCTTCATGCTGTTTTTTCTGAATTAGATAACCCATTTTTGCCAAGTAATTCCCTGATTTTGCTCCACACCAAATTATTTTATTTGTTTCTTTGTTTAGTTTAGCTTTCCCAATCTCCTCTATAGGATAATCATCCAGGTTCAGCCAATTGCTTCTTCCTTTATCATCTATTTTAACAGTCTCTGACTGTGGTCCCACGGATATTACTAATGTTTGAAATGTAGGGGATCAACTCAGGATATTCCACTAATGGTTTATATCGCCCCCACGAATCCTTACAGAAGTATGCTTTACTCCCATCATTAACTTGCCATGTCAAATGATTTGTTATTAGATGTTTGCAACTTGACATAAAATTCCATACATGAGATCCATTCCGAACATTTGCAATTGTTAGAATTCTGTTTGGGTTCAGATTGTCCAAGTACTTTCTATGCATTATTTTGCACCATAGTAAATTTGGTTTTTGGTACAATTTCCAGATTAGCTTTGCACCTAGAGCCTTATTTTGTTCTCTTAAACTCCTTATTCCTGCCCCTCCTGTTCTGCATACTTTGTCCCAATGTATCAATGGAACTTTGTGTTCATCATTTGAGCCTTCCCATAGGAACCGTTTTAAGATGCCCTCCAAACCTGATGTTGCTTTGGTAGTTAATTGCATACAGGACATTGAGTAAATAGGAATGGCTGATAAGACCGCTTTGATCATTGTTATTTTGCCAACCAGGGTTAGCTATTTCCCTTTCCAACTCTGAGATCTTTCTCTACACTTTTCAATTAATTCTTCCCATAGGCTTGTCCTTATGGTTCCCTTGAAGAGGGGGACCCCCAAGTACTTGCACGGTAATGCCCCTATTGAATATCCCAATAAGTTTGCAAGTCTTTTTTGCATTGCTTTCTTTGTATAGAAGAAATAGACTTTTGATTTGTTTTTGTTTATTTGCTGTCCTGAGGCACTTATGTAATCTTCCATGCATTGCCTTAGCTGTTCTGCTTCTATTGTGTTAGCTTCCCCATATAGGACTGTATCATCTGCAAATTGCTGATGGGTAATTGGCTCTACCCCCTGTACAATCCGAAGCCCTTTCCATCTCCCTTGGTTTTGATATAATCCTATATGTCTACTAAGGGCTTTAGCCATTATGACAAAAAGAAATGGAGAGATGGGGTCCCCTTGCCTTAATCCATTCGTGCTCTCAAAGAAACCACATGGAGAGCTGTTAATGAGGATTGAATATCTTATTGTCGAAATGTTGTATTGAATCATTTGAATCCATTCTTGACTGAATCCAAATCTGTCCAAGATATTTGATAGGAACCCCCATCTGACATTATCGTAAGCTTTGCTTACATCCAACTTAATCAACATACTTGGTAATCTCTCCTTATTAATGGTATGAACAGCTACATTTGCTAATATTATGCTATCCACAATGTCCCTTTCAGGGGTAAAAACACTTTGATTTGGAGATATTATCTTGTCTAATACTTTCTTTAATATGTTAGCCATTGCTTTGGATATGATTTTGTACAGAGTATTGCATAATGATATTGGTTTATAGTCTCCAAAATTGATGTAGTTCTCTTTTTTTGGAATAAGGACTATCATTGTGTTATTCAAGTCTTTGACATATCTCTTTTTTTTACTAAAGTCCTCACATATACCCCATACCTCTTCTTCTAAAAAATGCCAACATTTTTGATAGAATAAGGCCGGTAACCCATCTGGACCTGGAGATTTGTCTGGGTGTAATTGAAACTATCATATTTTTATCAAATTCATTAATTCAATTACCATTTAACGTATTACAATTAAATTTTTTAAATGCATTTGAATTTTACATGATTTTTTAAAAAACTCATGTTCGACTTCAAATTGTTATATTTTTTAATCACAATTTTTTGTTGTTATCAATATTGTAGGTTGATACATAATCACAATGGCATCCGACTTTGCATCTTGTACGGACACAGCAAGTGCAAGTCAACTCGTTGGAAGAAAACCCCATGGGAGCTGTGACTCCACTTGCAAACATGGCATAATGGGACCGATACAAGGGTCTGTGATTTGTACCTGGTGCAAGGAGAATCATAGTGGAGGCAACAATCGCCTCAAATACCATCTCGCAAGCATTCCTTGCCGCGATGCCAAACTATGTGAAAAAGCCCCAGAAGAGGTGAAACGAGAGATGTTGGCCCTTCTTGCAGCATTAGATGAAAAGAAATTGGAGAGGGCGAAGGCACAAGCAGCCATACAAAAAGCCATTGCTCCTAATTTGTCAAGAGAATCCGATGTCAATGTGGATACAAAAGGCATTGTGGGCTCTAGTTGCGGTCCACGTATGCGTGGCCCATCCTCATCCAGTTCAAGTAGAGTTCAGTTGTAAGGGTTTTTTGTTCCTAGAAATGTACCAGGAGTACAACTTTCATTGGAAGCTATAGGGTGGAATAGGGAGGTGCACAAAGAAGCAGATAAGGCTTGTGCAAATGTTTGGTTTTACAACAACCTTCCCTTCAATGTGGCAAGCAGTCCATATTGGGAGTGTTTGGTGACAGCATTGATAGTTGCAGGGAAAGGGTACAAGGCGCCCCCTAAAAAAGATTGGATGCACAATTCTTTCAGATGGGTGGAAAGATGGAAGGAACGACATCCTCATCAATAGTGGCTTCAAATGGTGAGTTAGTTTTTCAGAAGTCAATTGATGCCTCCGACAAAATAAAGGATGCAGAAAATTTGAGCTTGATGTTGGAGGAGGTTGTTTTAGAGGTGGGCATACAAAATGTTGTCCAAGTTCTTACTGACAATGTAGCGGCATATGTGGCAGCTAGAAGATTGCTTCAAGAGAGGCATCTGACACTTTTTTGGACCCCTTGTGTAGCTCATTGCCTTGACCTTCTTTCGGAGGACATAGGCAAAATTGATTGGATGAGACCAATTGTAGAAGCAAGAGATATAACAAAATATATTTATAATCGCCCATGGGTTCTTTACTTGATGAGAGATCACACCAAGGGGAAAGAGCTTGTGCGATCCGGTGCTACAAGGTTTGCAACTAATTTTCTAACGTTGCAAAGTATTTCTAGTTTATTGACTCCCTTGAAGTAGATGTTTGTGAGTCATCCATGGATAGACTAACTTATTCAAAGAAGACTGATGGACAAAGGATCGCAAAAATAGTTTTTGATGCTGTTTTTGAGACTAGAGCTATAGAGATTGTGAAGGTAACATCAAACTTAATTTAATTTTCAAATTGAATCCTTTATTTTTAAACTTCAAAATTATTTTATTTCATTGTAAGTTGTAACTTAAATTTGCCTCTACTTTGTACTTTTTAGGTAATGGAGCTGTTGGTGAGGGTTCTGCGCTTGGTGGATGGGGAGAAAATGCAATGGGATATATTTATGAGGCCATGGATAGGGCCGAAGAGGCCATCCAAAACTATTCCAAGGGGGATGCAAATAGATTTGAACCTATTTGGGAGATCATTGATCGAAGGTGAAACAATCAACTCCACCAACCCATTCATGTAGCATAGTACAACCTCAACCCCAAATTTTTCTTCTCCGATAGCTTCTTAGGTATTAGTGAGGTGGTTATGGAGGGCCTATCCACATGCATTGTGAGGATGGTGCCTGATGCTGAGATTGAGAAGAGAGACCTCATTATGTCTGAGTTGCGAAGTTATAAGCAAAGTAGTGGGAAGCTCTTTTCTTCACCATTAGTTGTACGAGGAAGATTAACTCATACACCAAGTAAGAAAAAGTGAAGTCTTATATCTTATAAGTTATAAATTACAATTATTAATAATTAATAGAATATTGTTTATTTACAAACTCTTGAATATCTTATTTATAGTTTCTTGGTGGGAAGATTGGGGTGGATATACCCCAAATTTGCAAATGATAGCCATCTGAATTTTGTCTCAACCTTGTAGTGCTTCTGACTGTGAGCGCAATTGGAGTTTGTTTGATGCCATTCACACGAAGAAGTGTAATAAGTTGACTCAACAACCTCTCAATGATCTTGTTTATGTGCAATACAACCTTAAGCTTCGCACAAGGAAGGTGGAGGACAAACCAGAGGAGCTTATTGATGTGGACGAGATTGATCCCTACAGTGACTGGATCATGCAGGATGATGCGCCCTCCTTGTTTACAGAGGATGAGATTGCTGATTTCGAGAGGCAAGCTATGGAGGATGTGGCTGCAACATAAGCAGGGGAGATTGGATTGGATGACATTGATATGGTAAAGGAGGAGTCATTGCCATCCATCAACAGGGTGGAGCTAGAGGCACAATCTTTTGGGCCAAGCAGGGAGCCACAATCGACTGCGAGGACCATACCCTCTATCCCCCAATTTTTTAGTAGGTTGGGGAAGAGGAAATTGTAAAAACTTGTAATGTTTTACTTGCCTAGATATGAAATTTATGATGATTTTCAAAGACAATTATTATAAATTCATAATAGTATACTATGATCTATGATCTATCCACTATCTGGCTTCGCATGATGATGCAATTTTGTAATCCATATGTATTCAAGAATCAAATTTAATAGAAAACACTTCCTCATGGTTTTTTAGACTCATTTAGTACATTTTGTAATTGAATTTTACAAAAAATGTGTTTTTTCAAAGAAATTTTAGTATTTTTAAGTTGTCGAATTTTTGCCGAGTTGTCTGAGTCTGAGTCTGCGAACTATGGTTGTTCTTATATAAGATGCTGGGACCCACACCCCTCCTTTCCTGGCTGAGGTTGTTTGTTTGTGGGGGACAAGGCAGTCATGTGGGGTCCACGTCTTTACTTATCTTATCCATAGATAAAGATTGTTATGAAAAGGTTGTGGTTGTCAAAACTTTCCTTACTTGCAGCTACCCATTCAGTTGGGACCCACTTTATCTTTTTTTGCATTTTCTTATAATTCCTTGCTGGGCAGTCTCATTATCTGTTCGTGGGGTCCACATGATCTTTAGTTGGCATTTGTGTTTTTGTTGAAGGTTTTTTTGTTGGAGCTGATAATTATTGGGACCCACACTTTTATCCTTGGTTGGATTCAATCTTTTTGCTCAGCGTTGCTGACTGAGAAGGATAAAAATAAGATGAAATTGATGGTGGTGGCTCTAACTTCCTCATCCTACCGTGTGGCTATAATATTAAAATTTTGACGTAGCAAACTTGACAATTTTATTTTCCATTTAGGGTGGCGGCTGTCTATTACAATTGGCTATGAGAATCTTAATTTCCATTTAGGGTGGGAGCCTTTACTGCAAACTTAAGGCAGCCAACGTCTTTGTTGGGAGTAAGTTCACTGCTGCCTTCAACTCTATATTTACCTCAAATGCCTCATTTTAAACCAGAGACCTTGGGGTGAGTGAAAGGGAAAAGTCCACGTAGGAAGTTTAGTTGGTATTTTCAAACATTTGAAATGCTTGGCTGTAGTAGAACTCTTTGAGAACAGTAATGTGTAATTAGTTTGACAGTGAAGCTATTTGTGGCAAGTGAGTTTTGAAGGATTTTGTCAGTTCCGATGGAAACTGTTACTATAGCTTGTAATGATTTTGAGTGAGATGGAGCTATCCATTTCAATGACTCTGGCTGTATATGGTTAAGATCTTATCAATTTTCTTCAGAATAAGCATTGTATGTTTTCAGTTTAAGAACAATATGATATTATAAGATTTTGTGGCTACTTCTTTTATCATATAAAATCTTGGAATAGTTGTATTTGCTAGTGACCTTGGTTGTCTTTCAGTGCACATCTGGGTCCAATTTCATCAGAAATAGGTACATAATGGCTTGGGTACTGTGCTTGCCTGTATCCAAAACGAGAACAAGTTTTTTGCCGCACCATTTACGTTTGGATACAATAGCCTAGTTGTTTGTGTTGTGTCCAAGTGAATATTTTTAAAAATAAAAAAATATAGACCCTAAAATGAAACCCCCACCCACCTTATTTTGCATAAATACTGTCACAAGTAGACATGTAAAACACAACGAACTGAGCAGAGGCTGAGAGGTAGAGAAGATGTCGAGCAATGTGAGCAGAGGTAGGCATGAGTAGAGGGGTGTGACACGAGCAGAGGTTGAGTGATATGATCACCTTGTTTGTTCTCTCAGATTTTTATGCCATGTTTGATTTTTGGGTTTATTTTTTTTCCATCGTGTCTTCATTCGCAGCCACCTTTGCACAAAATACAACTAATTGATTTTAATTTTAAGGTTTAAAAACTTTCAAGTTTAGTTTATTGAAAGTACAACACAAAGAGCTAGAGGCTCCAACACACAATATTCAGTCATTCATCTTCAACACATCAAATGATTACATTCTATGGCTTTATAAAGCCATTCAACTTATTAACTATCCAAACCCCTAACTACCAACTAACTCATAACTAGTAACTAACTAAATACTAACATCTAATAAACTAACATTATATTATTCTATGTCATGCACTAATATTTCCTAACACCCCCCTTTAGTGCTGACATAGGGGCTTTATTCTAGTGCTACAATATCGAGAATTGACCTGTCTCATATTTTCCCCCCTTAAATGAAATGTTTTTTTTAGATGTCGGTTTCCACCGATAATGCATCCAATTACTATGTGTAAATAACAAATCTATTACACCCTTATGACTCCAAAATCCTTATTTCTCCATTTACATATTGTTAAAAAAATATTATTACAATTTCACCTCTATCTTGTGCATCGAACTGCTCAATAAATATTAACTGCAATCTCGAAAGATTTTTGGTTATTGTTTTCCTCTTCATCTGTAATATACAACCCCGATTTTTTTTTTAAAATTTACATACAAGGATATCAACGTTAGCATCAAAAGCAAAACCAACTAAAGGCTTCACACTTTTTGATCACCAAGACCCAAGATGGGCAAGGTGAGAGCATACAGTGATTTTGGCTTACAGTAACAAGTATGCAAGAAAGAAATACACTTCTTCTGCTACGGCGGGCATCCACATATCGTGGGGATTCACCACTTTATCAGTGGGTATGAAATAAGCATGAAAGATTACAAAGCCATCCACTTATTCAGTGGGAATTCGCCACTTGTCTAATGGGTAGAAATGAAAAGAAATGAGAGTTCGTTATCCTCACTGGCGGTAGAACCATCCAGGGGTTACAAAATGTTTGAATATATTCTTTCCTTCCACACTGGCGGTAAACCATCCAGGGGACTTAATGAGTTTGCAAGAATAAGAGATATTTACATTTCTTAGCATAATGCAACTCCATCATTAGAAACATTAACTAGAGATTTGAACATATACCAAAGGAAGGTATGTTTCATGGAGATCACTTGCAACAACACAAGTAAATCAAATCCCTTGATGATTGCTGATATCTCAGTTAATAGTGATTTGAAACAGCAGATTGAAGATCATCTCAGAATACTCTGCCTTAAGCACTTAATACAGATGACCCTGTTAAAGATCATTGGCACCATAGACTTGGAAGGATAATCTGCCCATAAAACAGTTATATCAGATCAAAAAGACCACTGTATTAATGCCCAAACTGCCTATCAACTTCAGACCCAGTCAGAACAGCTTTTAACAGAGCCAAAATCCCTGCTGTACGGCACCATGTAACCCAATCAAACAGTCTCGAACAGCACAAATGTAACATAACCCCTATCAACTCCAAACACCATCAAAACTGCTCCATAACACACTTAAAATACATTAAGAAGGACTCCAAAAGACTGCATTAAGGAAAGTGTTGTGCAATCACCCACAGGTCCGTACAACCTAGAGAGTACGGATCCTTAATAAAATTCCAATCTCTGCCCCAACAACAATGCAATCACTTTTCACAAGGCTGTCCATTCATAGCAAAGACAATGCAATGATCAAACTGTTTCCAAAGATAATATTTAAAGCTCAAAATCAAATCGTACCAGGTAGAGGTACGGACTGCTCTATAAACAGAACTCTTCACACAGATTTCAATACAGCTCATTATCATTGATAATCACTTGAATAAAGGGCGTAAATACATAACAATGGAATCCCAACAAGTTTAAAAGCAAACATATTCACAATGATTTTATTTCAAATTTGGCCCAATCTACCATGTACGGCCCAGCAAGTACGGCCAGCACAGCTAAGAAACTCAAACATCAAAATGGACTCTAACAAACACCAAAATCATCTAAGAAACTAGTATCATAATATCTATCTGCATCAAAAACTAAAACTCCATAACAATCTATCAACATCCGTTCAACTTCATTAAAGCTCGGTGGCAAACTCTGTGTGAGCTTGCTCCAATCTCTGTCTTCGGCACATTGGTGATCCCTGTATTGAAATCACACTCAACTTCGAGAGGGTTTTCGTCCTCAAGAGCATTCCACAAGAGGGTTTTCGTCCTCAAGAGAATAAGGAAGAACACGCAGGTTCAATCCAGCAGAGTAACAATACATATCCAAGCATGTCCAAACAATGAGCCCAACTCCTCTTTTTATAACTTTTTGAGGGAAATAAAATATTATTTCCTTTATCCCTTCATATTTCTCCTCAAACAATATAAAATAATTCATTATGTGTGCACAACTTAAAGTCACCATTTTTAATTAAAAACTCTTTTTTGCTCCAAAGACCCCTTTATCGAAATAAAGGAAATATTTGCTTCACAAGGCCCCAAAATGATGCATCCATGATTTAAAACTTTTCTTTCTCTTTCCAACGAGCTATAACACTTAGATTTTTAATAATCATTTTCACCCCTAGGTGCTTAAGTGAAAATAATAATTAAAATAGCTTATTAAATAACACCATTTTGCGGAAAATCCCAAACATCACCAAACTGCAAAATTAAGCATACCATCATACACCATGGTGTTTGGGAAGATGAATGATGCTTTCCGGGTGACTTTCCAAAAATAGACGGCTTCTCCAAGAATCTTGGAGAGCAACCTGGGAACCTGATCAAATATCAGAAAGCATCACAATGATCAAGAACACCATCTGAGCTCAAAGCCATAACCAAATGTTTTGTAAAATTGATCTGTGGCCACTCCAAGAACATTGGAGTTCTTCCAAACATGTCGGATAGCTGCTAAGGGGCTAAGAACAAGCCACAATGCGCACAAAAGCCTATGCGCCAAAAAAAGGGACATTATATCATCAGCTTTCCAAAACATGTTAAATTTCTAAATTTCGTTACCAAATAAGAAAGATATCGCAATTTTAGTGAGACTGGTATAAAAAACTTTCTGCAACACCAAAGATTTCTGCAACTCTGAATAAAGATTTTAATGTATAATTTTTTTTTTTTGGTTTTTTGATATGAAATGAACAGAATGGAGTGAAAACTATGAAAAGAGTGAACAAGATGGAGAGAGAGGAGAGAAACCAAATGAAGAAACAAGATGGAGAAAGAAGAGAAACCAAATGTAGATGGATGATGAATGCCATAGATTTGCACGTGGTCCACATTGCACCTTTGTTGACAAAATGCAAGAATGAAATGCAGATGGATGATGAATTCAGCAAATTTGCACGCGGTTTGCATTGCTCTTCTGTTGACAAAATGCAAGAATGGTGGACAAATAACAATGACTTTTGCACGTGGTCCTCATTGTATCATTATTGAGCACCACTTTGGAGAAAGAAAGATGAGCGAATGGAGGGCGACCAGAGAGATCCAAGACACCTGCTCTGATACCATATTGAAATTACAACACAAAGAGCCAAAGGCTCCAACACACAATATTCACTCATTCATCTTCAACACTCCAAATGATTACATTCTATGGCTTTATAAAGCCATTCAACTTATTAACTACTCAAACCACTAACCACCAATTAACTAAAAACTAACATCTAATAAATTAACATGAACATGTTAATTTATTATTTATTATATTATTCTATGTCATGCACTAATATTTCCTAACATAGTTTAGGTCATAATTGCCTAAAGAGGCTCAAGTAACCTTTGTATGTGATGGTGGTGTACATGCACTCCAAGCTCTGGGAATGAATCAACACCTTGCACTATTCTAAATAAATAAATATTATTTATTATTCATACTAATAAATGTGTGTGTGTGTGTGTGTGAGTGAGTGATGAATGTTGTATCCATATTAGGGGGCCTTGAAAATAGCCACATCCATATCTGATATCCATGTCCATGGAACTTTGGTTAATAATTTGATGGAAAGGGGGGAAGGTGCAAGGTACAAAGAAGAAAATGACTGTTGGAAAGAAGCAAAATATAAAGACCTGAAGAAAAAGAAAGCAAATAAAATGGATTTGTTAGGATTTGCTGCTAAAGCTAATATGTCATGGATTGGGCCATTACAAAAGGCAATAATGGTGGATAACTTATTAACTATGATTGAACAGTCTAGGGTAGGTTGTGTTGAAGGCTCTGTAATGATGTATGATTTACTACAAAAGGTGTTTGATTTACCTACGGTGGTTTTACAATTGGATAAACAAATCTTTGCTGCACCTAGCAAGCAAAGTTTTTTAGATGATCAATGTTGGGTACTCTTGCTCAAATCAGTTAGGAGTATTGGTAGCTAACTTGAAGGATGCTTATTTCCAAGCTTTGGATGAGTTTGTTCAATCAATATTACTCTATAGTTAAGTTGTAGGGTTCTTTAGAAACAACTGCCGTACCCGGACCGGGACGTCTGGGTACGGATTCTCATACGGGTCCTTTGGGGGTTCGTCCAGGGTTTTGCTCGGGGCCCTCGGGCAGGACCCTGGACGAACCCCCAGAGGACCCGGGTGAACCCAAAAGAACCTGCGGCTAGGCAGCTCATAAAGCGCTTTTTTTAATTTTTTAAAGCATTTCATTAACATAAAAAAGAATTAGAATGCCCTAGTAACCCTAAAAAGCACATTTGAAACTAATAAAACATAAAAACATGACTTCTTTTCATTCATTCATGCAAACAAAAGGGAGAAAGTTCATTTTTTGTCTCCAAGCCACCATTGTTGGTTCTTGAAGGTTGCTACCTCTTTCTTCGAAGGTGAAGGCTAGGAGAGTGAAAGAACTACACCAAAAGGGAAGGAAAAGCTGCACAACGAAGATTTAGCTACAAAGGTGAGTGATTTTTGTAATTTTTTTCCAAGCTTTCATGAATTTTTTCAATATTTTTGAAGTTTTTCAATTTTTTTTCAATTTTTTTTTGGTTTTTTTTTAAGTTTTAGAATTTGTTTGTAAACCTTATATGCATAATAAAGGGGTTATAATGCCCATTTTTTTTCTTTTCTTTCGTTGTATAATTTTATACAGATGGCTCATAGTTCTGCTTCAGTTGGTTCTCTAGACAAGCCGTTTAAAATTGATGCATCATCACCTCTTTGGCGACATACAACCATGATAGAACAATTACCTGGTGGTGGGGGTTATCTTTGGCGTTGTAACCAGTGTTTGAAAGAATATAAGAGCTCATATAGTCGAGTGAAAGCTCACTTATGTGCTATTCCCGGCACAGGTATAAGAGTTTGCCCAGGGCCGAATAAAAAAGGGTTGTCAAAGCAACAAATAGTGGATTATATCAAGGAACAAGAGGATGCCGACATGCTAAGTAATAGAGGAAAGGAAAGAGTGCATCCTCTTTCCAATAAGGGACCACAAAAATCTCTTGTTTGCTTCACAAAACCGGTTGGCCCACATCCTTTCATGCCACTACCATCTTCTGGAGAAGACACTACTCAATTTGAATCCCGTAAAAGAGGCCCATTGGAAAAAGCCTTCAAGAATGAGTCAAGGGAAATTGCAGATGACAGCATTGCTCGTTGCATTTATGCCAATGGACTTCCTTTCAACCTTGTTAGATCACCATATTGGCGGGATATGGTGTCCGCAATTGCCAAGGCACCTAGTGATTATGTTAGTCCTGGATATGAAAAGGTTCGCACCACCTTATTGGCCAAGGAAAAAGCTTCCGTAGAGTTGTCATTGAGGGCAATCAAGGATACATGGACTGAAATAGGAGTGTCCATCATTTCTGATGGATGGAAGGATTGCAAAAATAGGCCACTAATTAATGTCATTGCAGTGTCGCCTAAAGGGGCTATGTTTTTGAAAGCGGTTGATTGTGAGGGGCAAGTGAAGGATGCAAGCTTCATTGCTGATATCCTCATACAAGCCATTGACATGGTGGGCCCGAAAAACATTGTCCAAGTTGTAACAGATAATGCTAAAAATTGTAGGGCAGCTGGTTCAATAGTGGAGGGTAGATATGGGCGTAGTTTTTGGACACTATGTGCCGTTCACTCTCTCAACTTGATGATGCAAAAGATTGGCACACAAATTGAGTGGGTCAAGGAAATCTACACAGAGGCCAAGGAGATTCAAATGTTTGTGACAAATCATCACATGTCACAAGCCATCTTTAGGACCTTCTCCAAATTGGAGTTGTTGAAGGTAATTTTATTTTTATTTTTTACTTTTAGCATATTTAATATTTTTAAATTTTTGCTAAGTTGCTACTTGCTACTTTTTATTATTTTATTTTTTATATGATGTTAGGTTGCCGAAACTCGTTTCGCATCACACACAATTGTCTTGCGACGACTTGTGAAGGTGAAATCAGCATTGGGTGCCATGGTCATCGACACTCTTTGGAGTGTATGGAGGCAATCATAGACAGACAAAGCCCAAAGAATCAAAGCATTGATCCTTGATGAGTGGTGGGTTTGTGTGCAATATGTTTTGGATTTCACCAAACCCATCATGAGTATGATTAGGTATGCAGATACGGATCGACCATGCTTGGGTGAGATTTATGATGGTGTGGACTCCATGGTTGAAAAAATAAGGACCATAATAGAAGCCAAGGAGCAAGACCCCACAGAAGCATTTTTTAAAAGAGTACAAAGGATCATTGTTGATTGTTGGAACAAGATGACCACACCCTTGCATCTCGTAGCATTTGCTTTGTCTCCAAAGTATTACAGCAGAGAGATACTTACCCTACCAAGGAGGGTGGCACCATATAGAGATAAAGAGGTTGCTAGTGGGTACAAAACTGCATTCAAAAGACTATGTCCAGATGGAGATTTAGAGAAAATTGTCTCAGGTGAATTTGGTGAGTTCATATCTTCAAAGAATCAAGATGTTTTTGCTCTTCAAGACAAGTACAAGAAAGATGCTCAAGAATGGTGGTACCTACATGGCCAAGACTATTTTCACCTTCAACCTCTTGCAATAAAAATTCTATCTCAAGTATGTATCTTTTTTTTTAAAATTAACTTCCTCATTTTTCTTTCTAATTTTTAAATTTTACGGTATGCAAATTTAACTTGTATGGTATGCAAATTTAACAGGTTGCAAGTTCATCTTCAGCTGAGCGGAATTGGAGTACATACTCCTTTATCCACTCAGTTAAACGGAACCGATTGGGTGCAAAAAAGGCCGAGGATTTGGTCTATGTGCACTCTAACTTGCGTCTCTTGTCACATAAGAAACCTGATTACAGTGTAGGAGCAACAAAAAATTGGGATCTAACACCTGAGTGTGCTGATTTAGATGCTACTGCTACACAACTTGCAGTAGTCTCTATTGATGAGGTCCATGATGACAATGAGGCTACACATGACATAGACCTGCCTACTGGGAGTGGTGTTCCAATTGATTGTGCTTCAAATGATGATGATAATGCTTTGGATGAAGACCCATATGATGCTTATTAAGTTATTAAGACTTTAAGTTATTGAACAATGAATATTGATTGTAATTTTGAATTTTCATTTTCTAGTGATATTTGACTCTTTGAGAAATCACTAAATTATGTCATAGACTCATGTGAATTTCAATTCATGAGTATTTTGATTTACCTTAATGCAAGTTATGACATATGAGGTATGTTGATAATGATATTTTATTATGTTGTTTATAACTTTATTGGCAATTTGAATTATGAGTAATACTGTTTTTAATTTTTTAACTTTAAGTTTTAGTCTTAGAGTTTACTGTTTTAAATATAAATTAATATATATATATATAGCTGTACCATACCCTGGCAAAAAAAAATTGCCGTATCCGCGTACCCGAACCTCGTACCCGTATCTGAACCTGTACCAGGACTGGCAACTTAGCTCTATAGGGATTTAAATTAAAAACTATCTTTTTGGGCCATTCCATCTGCAGTATAGGTATCAGGAAAGGAACAACATGTATTGAGCTAAGTAGTAAGCTGCAATATTAAAGGAGCAGTTGTATATATGGTACCAGAAAGGTTCAGGAGATTTTACTTATATTTTGCTTGCACAAATCCAGTATAATTGGTACAAAATTTTGAGAATTGACAAGATGGAGGCAGCCATGCCCTGTACGATTGGAATTGGGTATACAACAGCTAAAAGCAACGTATGGAAGAGAAGACTGGAACAACTAAAAGCAATGTACGAGAAAAGAGCACCATAAATTCATCCTAATAGAATGAAAAATTGTTGAAATTGTGGGTACAAGCAAGGAACTTGACGATCAATTAGTAAGAAAATCTCGGAGGGCTCAAAATCAGAATAAAGTGGTTTTGTAGAATGTGTGAGAGATCAGTGGAGCCAAGTCAACCTATCAGGTTACTCATAGGAACCCTATCTAGCCCATTATTTAACAAGCAGATTAGCAGTTGACTTGCTAGTCAATTGAACCCATTGCCAAGAAGGCAAATTTGTAGCATACCAATTAGACCATAGTTTGGAAACTTGGACTCGGCAGACGCCAAATTTTCAACTCCGCAAAATTTTGGTAACTTGAAAAAATACTTAAAAATGATCACCAAAAAACCTTGCATCAGATATCAAACCCTAACTGAAACTACCCTTGAAACCTGCTATTTGTGCGATTTAACTGTGCTCAGGCAGTCTGAACTTTGAAGGCTGTTATCCATGATTATGGTTTTTTTCGCTGAGTGAGATTTCTCTATGTTTGGCGACCCTTTAGTCCTAGCTTGCATGGCTTTCTGTTTCTGCCACCATTTAAGTGCGTGATCGCGAGATTTTGATGCCCTAGCTGTCATGGAACTTGCTGTCGCATGAAAATAAATGCTTTGCGGATGCTTAACTGTTAAATTTGTGCGATTACATGACTAATGCTGACCTCCCATGCCCTCGTCATATGAGTGGTGAGTGACAACTTGAGTAACTTGTTTACTGATTTCATTCACGAGTACTCACCGAGTCTGCAAGTACTCAGTAAGTATGCCAACTACACATTAAGCCATCATCTATGGTTATGCAGAAGAAAATAAGTCCTGCGAAATCTCAATTGTGTGCTATTTGAGGTATCGGACTTTTTAGAGGTTAATATCGTTTGATAAAACCCACAAAATTTGTGATTCCAACAGAATCACTGCAAAAAGGTTTCTTTAGATATAGCATATGCAGGATGCGGCAGCAACAGAGATGAAATAGGAGATTAAGGAACTCCGCTGAATAATCCTGTTTAAGGTTATGGTGGTGTTTAATTATCAGAGGAGCAGCATCAGGAGCAGATGGCTTTTGAGGACCCTAATTTTGAAGAGACCACTGCAGTAATAGAAATTATAAAGTATGCAGCTGAGACATTATAGTATGATGAAGGATAGTAGAGAGATCAAATTTAAGGAAAAACTGAAAAGTAGAGGTGAATTCTATCTTTCAGCCAATAAGAAAACTTTGGACCTGATGCATGCTTACGGAATTCTGCTAGATAATGTTTCAAAGGATGGAAAAATCATGCTTAGGAAAGTGTTATTGGCTCCCATATTAGGTTATTTGGGGCATAAATGCTTTTAGAGCTTTGAAAAGCAGCTGGGAACAATCCAAACGCACAAAACAAAAAAAAGCAACAAAATGACTTAGTAGCAGGATGTCTGGCAGTCCTGCATGTGTAGATTAGCTGAAATGTTGAAAAGTAATCCAATAATCTTGTGTTTAGAGAGAACTAGATATGTAATGCCCCCTTTTTCCGAGTGATCACCTAATAGAGTCGGTTCGTCTATTCTATTCCCGTAGGCTAAGCCGGAAGGGCTACGGAATAACCTAATTGGTTAAATACTAAGTAATTCTAATTATTTCGGATGATTTATATTTAACAATTTTTTATGGGCTAATTTGAGATGTGAAATGACTTCTAATATTTTCGTGAGCCACTTGGTGAGATAAAATAAAATAAAGAAAATTGCTAAGGAGGTGAGCGACCTAGAGAAGAGAAAAAAAGAAAATAAAAAAAGAAAAATAAGATAAAGAAAAGAAAGAAGAAGAGGAGCACTACTATTGGCTGCACTTTTAGTTCAGCATATTCCAAGGACGAAAACCCTTAGGAATATTTGGTGGATTGGATGAAAACCCAATTCCATCTTGGAGGTGGATTCATACGGAGTTCACACTTACACTTCATTGGAGATTTGGAGGAGTTCTTGAGCATTCAAAGGCATATTCTTTAGAGCAGATTTGAGCGCCCATTATGGAGGATTTGGTCGAAGATTGCATGCTAGGGTTTCTTCCCTAGGTTGAGCGTCACTTCCCAAGGAGGGCAATTTCACAATTTTGGAGCAGCAAACCCTAAGCGCTTGCCATGGAGGATTCACCCATCTAGGGTTTAATGTTTGATGTCATTTTCGCCATTTTTTGGTATGTATAAACCTATTTCTGGGTCTGATTTGTATGAGCAGAAATCTGGGCTATGTTTGGCATATTTGAGCCCATGAATTAATTGTAAACCCAATTCAGGATATTTAGATTTGTAGCAGCAGACTTCTACATTCAGAAATCAGATTTATTTGTCATATGTTTGGCATTTGGATGGTTGTATTCCGTGGTTGGATTCATGTTTGATGTTGTCTTCATAAGACACATGTTTGGCCTGTTTATTTGAGTGTTTGGCACATGTATATTCGCTGCCCATGATTATGTTTACTTCAGAAATAAAAATTAGAATTCAGATTAGGGTTTGAGCAGAAAAAGAAATCAGAAAATCAGAATTCTAGGGCAGATCCTATTAGAGATATTACAGGATACATAACTTGACTAACTCTGGAAATTGAACTTGAAAGAAGCCACATAAAGGCTGCAAAATAAAAGTAGACAGAGATTAAGCTTCAAATGGCTTACTAAGTAATTCTAAAATCCAGATATTGTTTGAATCCGTTTGGCGAAAACCTGCAGGAAAATGTGAAATTACAAAGATGAGTCTGCCCTAATGTCTTGCATATAGGTCAAACTGCAATGAATGATCAGAGAGTGCCACAGAAGAGAACACACTTAATTTCCAATCCTTATCATTTTCTCGTTAGATGGCTGTTCTCTGTTAGTTGTCTTGCCTGCAATTCTGTGAAACTTGCCTTATCTGTCTTCGTGGTCACTGCTCCAGTTGGGGCTCAACAGAGCTACTTTTTCTCATCATTAAAATTTCTTAATCTTTCTTGATGTGACACTTATTTATGGGTTCTTCTTAGGCCATAACTGATTGTTTTCTACATGCATTTGAGTTGAAATGTATAAATATTTGATCTGTGAATTAGCATCCTTAGTGATTTAGTTTGAGCAGAATACAGTTCAATATTTAAATTGTTGAAGGAAGTAATTGATTGCATTTTTTCTGCGTGTAAGTTGAATCTAAAATTTAGTGATTTTTCTTTGTGAAACAGGACTGATATGACTCCAATTTTTGATATTTTCTGTCACCACCTTTCATATAATCTTACCAAAGTATTTCCTCTGGTTCTGACTATCCTAGTCATAGCCAACCTGCATTGTATTTATATGGAGTATAAATTTTTTCCTTTACAACAGATATGCTACATTTGTGCGTTTGTCTTGTAGTATAATTTTCATGATAACCATGGAATTTCCTAAATTATGTAGGTTCTATGTTCATTGCTGATTTTACCATAATCCTTGTCCTGAGGAAGATTGTTTTTATTTTCAGAATTTATAAGAAATCTCGTCAGGGTACTTTGCATATGTTACACTTATATTCTATTTTAATCAAACACAGATGTCAACTGCATAGATGTTTGTTGGATTAGAAAAGTCTGGTGTCATAGCTAAAAACTACTGACAGTAAGATCTATTACTTTAGTGTGGTTTCAGGCCGTATTTTAAATGAGTATATCAAAACTGTCATATGTAGATATCTGGGATGCCAAAAAAATTTACCCAGTAATGTTTTCTGTGTTCAGATGTGATCGTAATTTGTTAAACTTTCGTGGTTTCTATACAATGATACTGGAAAAGGGAGATGAACTTATTTCTGTGGCTACAGTGAGGTAAGAGAGAGGCTTTCCTTGCTGGTTTGTTTATATTTCTGTTTTAAAATTAATTTTTCACAATGTATGGATATGTGTGATTTTTCCAGATCAGACGATGCAGGAAATTTTAGAATCTATTTTATTTTACATGTATTTAGTCATTGATTCTTGTTTACATTTCTTTCATTGATGTGTATATGTGCTGAATGGGGTTGTTAAAATTCTCATTCTATTGTTGGATGCCCCCTATTCTTTTGATAGGATTCATGGACAAAGAGTTGCAGAAATGCCTCTTATTGGTACACGTATCAAATATCGTCGTAAAGGAATGTGTCGTCTTCTTGTCAAAGAACTTGAGAAGGTACTGTCATTGAACTTAGAAGTTTGGAAGTTGCAAGTTTCTGTTGTCTGACTATTCAAGTAATTTATATTGTATTTCTTTTTACGTATAAATCAATGACACATTCTTGGTATCAGCTCCTCCATTCTTTAGGGGTTGAAAGGCTTATTTTGCCAGCAATTTCTGAGCTAAAGAACGCATGGGAGAAGGCATTTGGGTTTCAAAGGATGACTTCTACAGAAAGATTTGAGCTTTTACAACACAGTTTTGTGAATTTTCCAGACACAACGGTGGTTCAGAAGTTACTTGCAAGACCAGGTCTAGAACAGGAAATAGTTGCAGTTGTGGTTATATATTCACCTTCCATTTAATCTGGAATATTTTTTAACGTATTATATTCTCTAAGACAGTTTCACATGCTCTGTCTTACAGATAGAGCTGCAAGTGAAGATGGAGTAGCAGCAATACATCATAGTCTAGGAAACGGGCATGGAGAACAGGCAATTCAGGGAGCAATTGTTCCTAAGAATGTTGATATTAGTACATTCAAAATAGGATCATCTTACACTGAACCTACAGATATTGTGACTCCTATACGGAATTTGCCTTGTGAGACTAGCGCACACACAGTGTCACACTATAGTGCTGGAGGAGATGGCTGCATTGATGATAATATGAAGGGGTCTTTGTTGAGAGGTTGTCAGCATGATGGTTCAGTTTCTTCTTCAACGAAAAAGCACAGAATTCAAAAAGCTACAATAAAAAATGTCATCCAGTATGTTTTTACCTCGACCTAAGTTCTTTCTTGCTCCATTCTTCAAAGTTCAAACCACTTGCAATTTTCTGAAGTGTTTTGAGTGTATGATGGGGGTTGATGAATTTTCTCAAATCTTTACCTGAAAACTAAGTTGCCAATCCTGGTACTGGTTCTGGTTTGGGTTCCCCCTACAAACCCAAAACGAACCCACACCCAAAAATCCTTTTGACCAAACCATATAAAAATCAGAAATATATTCATATTTGTAGTAGTAATTAAGTTCAGAATACCATAGCATTATGAATATGATCATATAATAAACAAAACCACAGTAGTATTAAAAATTAAAAAGACTACAATGTAAATTAGTCAAACACAAATGTCATGATATATATTACAATTCAAAATTAGAATGTCAAATGTCAACAATCAGCCATCACTATTTAGGCATCAGCGTCATATGGGTCTTCAAATATATCATCATCACAATCTATATTAGATGATGCCGGTATTGGTATATTAGAAGAACCACAAAAAGTGGCACTAGCACTGGCACTGGCACTGGCTTTGGGCCTGTGGATCAAGAGGGTATTCATAAAGAATCTGGACTTTTTGGCTCGTAAGCACAGCCAGAATCCTAACAAATGACAACATAGTACAAAGAGGATGGGCTGGCCACTCCTGATGCTGCTTATGCTCATCGGAAAGGCAGAACCATCTCCCAACTATTATTTCACTACCCTTATTTGTTTGTAATGCGACAAAGGTTTTGGTAGCAATTGGAGCTGGGCTACATTCCACCGAAATATATATGGGGTTGTCTTTCAAGCGGAGAGTGTCCTGACAAATCCCTACTATTGAGGACAATCAACTATAGACCGGCATGTCTTCTAGGAAAGAAATCAGAGGATTTTTAACAGGGAAATTAAATATATGAGGGTTTTCCACAACATTGAAGTATCACCAACAGAACAGCTATTCTCATGATCCCTATGGACAAAAGAATCAATTGCAAAGAGAAGAAGATGGCAGAACATTGTTAGGTAGTCTTTTCTTTGGTCTTTGTGCTAATGGGGTTGTCAAAAGTCTGTCAAAAATGGCCAGGTTCTCCCTGGGTTCCCCCGGGTTCGGCCCGGATGGACCCACAGGCCCAAAACCGGACCCTGACCGAATCCCTGGGAGGACCGGATCAGGGCTGTACCGGACCGGGACCCTGGCATAAAAACAGAAGAACCAGTAACATAGCCTGAAAACTCAAAGTCCATGCTTGGTCTGTAATGCTCGAAGCATAATAATTTCTATTCAGAGTTTTTAAAAAGTTATTATTCTCTAGGCATCTTCAGCACCATCTAATACTCTGAAATATGTTTGGGAGGTCTTTTATAAAACTATCATATAGTATATCAAGAATGTAGGTTGCTTAACAAGTGTATAAGATATTTCACCAGGTTGTTACAACTTAGGATATGGTATGATTAGTTAGTCAGCAGTCTATTGGTTGCAAAGCTCAAAATGAAATTTGATTGATGCGATATGCTGTACCTTTTTATTTGTTTCAGGATGTTAACTTGTTTGTCTAGTGAATTGTTTCATTATCTATGTCATGGGCCAGTGAAGGCATCTTTATTTTATAGTGCGTAAAAAGTCTATTCCAGCAACAGGTAGTTCGACTGTTACATGTGTGGATCACTATCTTGCGTCTCTATCTCAAGTATAACATGGAAAGGTCTTTGTTAAAAGTTGTTTGGCGTACTAAAATGAATTCCATTTTGAAAATAAAAAAGTCAAGATGGACAAAATAAAACAACGGAGTCTTACTGTGTATGTATCCATCCCTCTTCTGCTAAATCTTCAGCTTTGGATGTTAGGAGAGGACAGAGTAACCAGTGACAGATGAGGATAATTTCAGTGATCTGCTTCCCCAGACCAGTGATTTGTTGATGCTATTAGATCTTGCAATGGAGGCTATATGCTGGTTGATGACCCATAGAGTCTTCTGCTGCTACAAATATTTATGACTACTGGTTCTCTTGTACCTTTTGGCTGTTCATTGTTACTTATACGGTTAACTGATGTAATTTCTAGTTGTCTAGTTCTTAGGACTTTTCAACTTACTTTTTATGGGTAAACACCTTATTTGAGTATTATTAGTTTTAAAAAAAATTCTCCGTAGTTACCAGGTTTGAAAAATTGATTCATTTGGGAGGTTCAAAATTTTTTTAAAAGTCAGAACTAAAAAAAAAATTGGTAAAATTTCTATAGGAGTTGAAAAGTATGGACCGAATTGGAAAAATCCTGCTGGTCCAAAAAATCCACATCTGGTCAGATTTGGTTCAAAATATCCGAATTTGGTAACTGGGATTTTCTCACTTTTGGAAGGGGCTGTTGTTTTTATACATCCCCTTGCTGCCGGTCCCCTATCAAGTTGTGCCTCAGAGTTCCATTGACAGACTTGGGTCATTAATGCACCTTTATATATTTTTTCCTTTTTGTCCTTGTTTGTTATTGTCTTAAATAACAGAGTGGTGCTGTTTCATTGTCCAAGAAGCTGTGGTGCATGGATGGGATGGATTTCTGCAATGGATGTTGAGGAGAGCCTGGAGTTTGGTATTTAGATTAGAATGCGATCTGGTGGCAGAAGTGGAGCCATGCTATAGGTTGTGAGAGAATCAATGCTGGTGCGTATGTCAACATAAAACGAGATTGAGGATCATCATTTGGGTTTAGGAGGTGTAATGATTCAGTTGGTTATTCCCGAGCAGGTTAATGGACTGTCACTTGAGAGAAAAATAGGGTTTTTCACTTTGGCTTGGATAATATTTGAGTCACAGGGATTAGGTCTGTGATCTTGAACAAGCCTCTGTATGTGCATAATAAGTATAATCTGATTCCTGTGCTGTCATAGTTTGAGGGCCAACAATAAGGTCTAGCAGGACCTATCTTGCACCAAGGTTTAATGCCAGGATAAAAAGCTAGTCTCTCATGAATGCCAGTGCATTGTTTCCTTTAAAAAGAGATGCCTTTTCCATCCTCTTCTATAAGTCAGCGGGCCTTTCTGCAATCATTCAAATGGTCCTATAAATGAAACAATACAAACCAATTTGAGGATTCTGACTACAAGAAATCTTTCGTTTGCTCATTGAATCCATTAAGGAGGATCTCCCCACAATCCTTTCATGAATCTGTTTTTATGGACTCATGCAGTAGACTAAAGTATAGCAAGTGCTGTGGTTGACAACAGAGAGAAACAGTGAGCATAGTTGGTTTAATCATGATCAAAATAAAGTTGATATGAATGTAAAAATTATAGTTGGAATGCCGAATTTTCTGGGAAGTGTAGAGAAGTGATGCAGATGTAAGTGGTAGTAGTGGATTAAGTTCACACAATGAACTTGGATGTCAAGGCTTCCTTCTAAAGGTTTCCAAAGGTGAATTGCTTATGGGCCTACACAAGGCTTATTCAGGTGATTGATCTAGCCTAGGAGCACACCTAGGTCCACCACACAGGCTCCTCAACACTCACCTTGGGGAGTCACTGCTCTACCCAATCAACTAACACAGTCACCTTCAAGGACAGCATTCCACTCCTACACCTCTGCTAGCAGGATCTCCATACAACATTTAACATAAGCTTGTCTAAGACATGAAGAATAACAAGGTCTCTGACCAAAAAAACCCAAATTCTAGGCCAATACTGACAGAGGACAGTAAACTGTGTGTGACTGTCATAAAAACAGGATTCTAGATTGGCACATTCCTTGTAGCCTAAGTAATGACTAAACCAGCACTAACTCCTCTAAACTCCAAATGACCCACACATCTGAATACACATCCAAATACCCATCATGAATATGTACTCCACCCCACACATGCAGAACCGTACTGTACTGTTGGCGTTCAGAAACAGCAAACTGTTTTTTTTTTGACAGAGGCCTAATTTGAAGGCAGTGAGAAGGAAAATGCATCAACTCTGAATGCACATGATCCACCAAGCTCCTGCACTAGTCAGTTTCTACCTTCCAACACAAACTCCACCATGTATTTGTCAAACCAATTGACTGTCCTTACCTTCATGCTGCTGTCCACCATTGGTTTCTCAACTAGTCACTGTGAAGACTAGCTAGATACATGCCAAACGCTTTGGAGAGGAGCATTCAACCTGCAAGACAATAACAAACATAGACTTTACTCTACCTTCCTCCATCCCACCAAGAAATGGGCGATCATTGTCAGAGGATAGAGGAAGAATGATTCATTTTGTCCCAAAACCCTAGGTATGGAGGGTTTAAACCAGTTTTTACAAAATAGATTGAAACAAACAGCACAAGATGTTTCAAGAGCTCAGACTATATGCAAATGGAAGCTACTTCGAAGATCTGAACATTTTCCAAACCTTATTCCTTGAACAGTCCGTACCAGGCCGTACAGAATGGCTGTCTACAGCAAAAAGCAGAAAATCACTGTTTTTATCTTCTAAAAAACTCCTCTCCTCCATTCATTGTCGGCATGTTTATACAATATATTGTTTATAGAAACTTTGGTAACCTTTCCACTTCCTTTCTACCCGTACAACTGCCCATGAAAGGCAGTGAATCGTTTGAAATAGCTTTTTCTTAAAAAAAACAAAGTTTCTAAAGGAGAAAACCTAGAAAATAGGTCTTAACAAACACTCTAGTGGTCTAGTAAATCAAAATGGACTAAGTCCTTATTACAAACATGAGAATGGCTTCCCAAAGCCTTAGAGAAAACCAAAATAACAAGACACAAAACATGATATAGTCAAAAAAATGACTAAAACTGAAGCTCCTGCACCAAGAAGGCTAAATATGAAAGCTTCTGTTGTTAATAGTTTAAGATTACTAATCCTAAAATGCTAGACTCCCAACTTTTTGGAAAGATGTTTTAAAAACACATAGCTACTTGAGTTGATTCCAGATTTGATAACTTAGCTAAACCTCTTACAACTGATGAAGTAAGAGGCTATCAAATTGATACTGAATTGATGAGTCTTGATCCTAAGTCTTTTGACAACATCCATGACTATGTTACAAAGGTCAATGACCTTAGAGAGTCTTTTGACAACATCCATGACTATGTTACAAAGGTTAATGACCTTAGAGCACAATGTAAAGCATGCGGCATTGAGAAAAGGGACATTCAACTTGAACTAGTATTTAGTGCCCTCAACAAACTTGGCCTTGAATATGCAACCTTTGTTTTTGGCTTTCACACTCATAGGTTGACTATGGGAGCTGCTTACACTATGCCTTCTTTTGCTTCCTTTTTTGAAATGTTGATGCATGAACAGGGGAAGCTAGTTTCCATGGGTCTCCTTAAGCCATCTCAGTCTTAGGCTTTGTTGGCTGGTCAGATGAAGGGACAGAAAGAGTCAAGTAAACCCGACAAGAAACAAAATAAGTCCAAGAAGTCATAGATCAGGCACAATCATCGTCTACCCCAAAAGCAAACTTCAACTCCTCTTCTTCAAAGAGGAATTCTTAGAAGAAGGAAAAGCCAACTTGTAGCTACTGCAAGAAGGTTGGTCATGAGGAACATTCTTGACACAGGAAGTAGATTGATGAGCTGAAACATCTTTTGAAGAAGAACAACATTAATCCGCCTTCCTTTGTTGCTCAACAATCCTCTACTCCTTCCAAATCAAGTAAAGGGAAAGCAAGCGCACTTGTTGCTTTTATAGATTCTTCTCAGCAGTGGATTCTAGACTCAGGTGCATCACATCACATGGGTTCTGTTAGAGAACAATTTTCTTTGTTGAAGCCTTGTTCTGTACCCCACAGCTCATTGGGGATGATTCTCTTGTGGATGTTATTGGGAAGGGTTCAGTTGATGCTGGCAGTAGTACATTTGAGGATGTTCTTTGTGTGCGTAATTTGTCAGCTAACCTTCTCTCCGTCTACCAAATCACCCAGAACGGAAAAGTCAAATTCACTTCGGATTTCGTCACCATCAGGGATCTTGAAGATAATGCACTCCTTGCGGTTGGTAAGGCTGACCATTAGTCTAGGCTTTATGCTTTCTCTCATTTTGTACCTAATTCACATTCTACTGCATTGCTTACCCATTCAGATTTTGTGAGCAAACTATGGCATGAGCGGTTTGGCCATCTCAACTACTACTACCTTCAACAACTCAACATGCAAGATATGGTCATAGGTCTTCCTCGAATCGGTTATTTAGCTGACGTTTGTTCAGGTTGTGCCTTGGGAAAGAATCCCAAGGACAAGTTCGACAAAGGGAAGGCTTGGAGGGCTTTAGAAGTACTTGAGCTAGTTCATAATGACTGGGTGGGTCCCTTTCCAACCTTGTCTTTCAGCAAGGCTCGCTATTTGCTTACATTTATTGATGACTATTCTAGATACACATGGGTCTACTTTCTTCGGCATAAAGGTGAAGTCTTTGATAGATTTCAAGAGTTCAAAGATTGTGCTGAGAAATAATCTAGGAAGTGCATTAAGATTCTCTGCATAGACAATGGTAGAGAATATGTGAACCATTCCTTTGAGCAATTTTGTACTCTTGAAGGGATTGATCTTCAACATATTATCGCCTACACACCTTAGCAAAATGGTGTTGCAGAGAAGAAAAATAGGTTCCTAAAAGAGATGGTTGGCTGCATGATCCACACACGCTCCCTTGCACCTGAATATTGGGCAGAAGCTATCAACTGTGCTGCTCACATCCAAAACAGGGTTCCACATAAGGCATTGAAGTGCATCACACCCTTTGAAGCCTGGCGTGGCAGGAAACCTATTGTGCTACACTTCATAGTCTTTGGCTCCCCAACATGGGCACGCATTCTTTCAAAGAAGTGTAGGGGCCTTAGAATCTCAGAGTCGGCCTTGCATCTTTGTTGGATACTCCGATGGTGTCAAAGGATATTAGCTCTTGGATACTGAAACACATGAGCTCTTCATTGAGCCACGTGTGCATTTTGAGGAAAGCTCTCCTAGCTCATCCTCACATCTTCCTTCCTCCACAGTGGATTTAGATGACAATGACTCAGAGGATTTTCCTCTAGCTTCCTCTACTCGTAGGGTTGTTCATGAGGTTCCATCCTCTACTCGGTCACAACACCAGGATATTCCGCACTCCTACATCGTCATAGCTTCAAATTCATAGTCCTTTTGTGAAGCATTAGGTATTGTTGAGTGGGATTCAACAATGGAGGAAGAGTACAACTCTTTGATTCAGAACAAAACATGGGAGCTTGTGCCATTTCCTAAGGGAAGAAAACTGGTTCGATAATTGGGTCTATCGAACCAAATTTGCAATGGATGGATCAATTGACAAGTTCAAAGCACAACTTGTGGCCAAAGGTTTCTCTCAGTTCTTGGTGTTGATGTAAGATCCTTAACCAAATCTGCCTTGAATTTTCTGATTTTTATTGGTTTGACATTTCGTCAAACAGTTGTCATGAAAGTTGGTTGGTTTTGTTTCTGAGTTTGTTTATTTGGAACAGCAGATAGATATGCATAAAATAATGCCAAAATACAACTTCTAAAGACTAGATATTACATCAAACATTTGGCATACAATAGGATAACTCAAATCAGCCTTTCACTTGATCCAATTCAATGAATTACAAACATCCAGTTCGCTGTAATAAACTCAGAAATACTAAATCAAATTGTAGATAGAAAATAGGTGCTTCAAATTAAAGATTTGAAGTGTTACATACCAATCACCAAAGCATAAGGCAACATCACAAACATATATAAGTATGCAGATCCAGTTTTGGCGGCCAGCAATGAAGCAATATCAGCAATATACATTTAGATTCAGATATGCCCCCCTTGAATATGGATGACTAACAATGGATGATGTCTTTCAAACCCTAGCTGGGCGAACTGAAATAACACTGATTTATGCACTTTTGTAGCTACAAAAAACCACAAATCTCCTCTAAAAGCTGCAATTCCTCCCAATAGGGCAGCGCTTCCATACATGTGTGATCGACATGCTAGAAGAGAGGGCGGTGACTAGGGTTTGATATCCAAAATCTCGTAAAACTTGAAATTCGGCTCCTCAAGGATGGTGCTCACCTAGGGTAAAAACCCTTATATTATTCTTCAATAAAAATCCTCAATATGAGGTGCTAAAAATGTCCCTCAGATCTGATCTTAAATCTGAATTAAACTTGCAATCAAATCTACATATAAAATCTTCATCACCAAAATTGTATTTGGCCACAAATCTCACAAATTTGGCCCTAAATCTCCTCCACACGAATCTGCAGAAATAAATGTCTTTGTAGCTCAATCAATGTCATGTCCCACATCAAATCGATTATCTCATTCCAATTGAAGATGGGAATGATAGATTATTTACACCAAGACTGTCGAAGGAGCATTGTTGTTTGTATTACACTATCATGACTCTCACAGAAGCATGACAGGTTTTGATAGAGACCATCATTGGAAGATGGATTAGCACATACATGGATATCATCATACTGTGCCAAGGGAAGAATGCCATTACCAAGCCTGTCACTGCTGTCATTCATGAAAAGATCATTAGGATTACCACAATAATAATCAGCGCCAACTAAGGATGACAAACTATTAATCTAAGCCATCGATTGCTAAAGACAAAATAATAGATAAGGCTGATCGGCGATCTCCTAACACTTAACAAATAAGACAAAAGTCTAAAGAAGGCAGTGCCGGTTTAGAGGATTAAGTTAGTCTTAATCAAAGATTGTGTTAAGACAAGAAGGGACGCAACTGATCAAGGGGAACATGAACTCTCAAAGATATATATATATATATATATATATATATATATATATATATATATATATATATATATATATATATATATATATATATATATATATATGGATCGGGGGCAGCCAGCAAGAATCATCAATTGATCACTTCCTCATCTAATACATTCTACCTGCAATCATAAGAATCACAACTTCTTCATTCATTACATCTGGTATCCATCGAATAGCATCAACGAATTACAATACAGGTGTTCATCTTATATATAGTCGAATATCATCACCTTTCATTGTCCAGCATTCATTGATAAATATACTAGTGGAAGCATCGACTCCTATCAACCGTTGATCAGCATTCATCATAACTATCAAAAGAAATCGAATAATCACATCAGATCGTGACTGCATAAATAATCCATTTTGATCAACACAAGGATTATATCAGCAATCAACCCTATAAGGTGTGTTTTCTAACATGAGTTACATATCTCAAAATTGTGTGATAGATGAATAATAGATACTAGTTATTCATGACAATATAAGAATGCTTGAAATCGAACAACATAGTAATGTTCATCATAGAATAAAAGAGTTCATCATAGAATGAGAATGTTTATATATGTTAGGATAAGAATGTTTATAATTCTAATGGGATGAACATACTCCTAACCATAATAGAATAAGAATGTCCATAACATGATAGACTAAGAATGCTTGTAATCATATTAGAATGATGAACATTATTGTATGATGCCAAGTAATTTGAATGGCAATCAATGAGATAGTACAAGTTGAGTTCCCGTAGAGGAACAATATGATCAATTGTACCATTTCGTGATCCATGGGGATCACGAGATAGTAAGGATAAGTTTTTATAAGACATGATTCATAATTCTAATCATGGTATACTCGGAGGAGAGCAAGTAGCCTCACCGTTAATCTCTCTATCACCCTACAAGTATGGTGGTGAGTTAGGGAAGGGCGGTCTAGTAATCTAGCACCTAGGTGACCCTCAAGTGGATGAAGAATCACCGCATGTAGCGTGAAGTCCCTTGAGCCAAGTGGTGAAGAATCGCTGCATGTAGCGTGAAGCCCTTGGGTTTATGGTTGCGTAGACTTAATAATTATTATAAATGACTTAACAGTAGGTGACTCTCAAGCGGGTGAAGAATTGCTGCGTGTAGCATGAAGCCCCTTGAGCCAAATGGTGAAGAATTGCCGTGTGTTGCAATGAAGCCTTTGGGCCTATGGCAGTGGGTCTTGTTACACCAGTGCCTTAATGTAACCGTACTCATATGGGGTGGGTGAAGTAGAATAGATTAACGATCAGGCTCAATAATTACTCTCCCCAGGTATATCATGGAGATCTCTATATGATAGAAATGAGAAAATGTAAAACGCATATATGTTAATGAACTTGGATATTGATTATGAATATGTGGTTACTAACCCTAATTGCATTATTATGATGTTATAAGGAATTATTGGTTACTAATGTTCTCTTTAAGAAGTTAAAATTGTATGCAAGGTTAAGAAATTTTGATCTTCCTAAAAGGGGACATTACAATCAACTCCTCCAAATCACCAATGAAGTGCAAATGTGAATTCTGTAATGAATCCACCTCAAGATGGAATTGGGTTTTCATCCAATCCATCAAAATTCCAAGGGTTTTCGTCTTTAGAATATGTTGAACCTATGTTGCAGCTCACAAGGAAAAATCTGCAATGCAAATGACAAGGTAAGAATGATGAAATGACTTGCCTTTTTTTTTAAAGCCACAAGTGAACTTTCTAGAAAGAACTTCTAGAAGACTCACTTTTATTATTTTATTTTATTTTATAATTTTCCTTTTTCAAAAGTGACTTATTTTTATAATTTCTCAATATAATATTATAAAGTCACTTTTATAATAAAAATAGGTCTAGCTAATTAATTAAATATAAATAATCCAAAAATAACTTAGGATTATTTGTTATTTAATTAATCAAATTATTCCCTTATAACTCCCGACTTGCCTACGAGAATAAAATAGGCCAGTCGACTTCGCTGGATGATCACTTGGAAAAAGGGGACATTACAGTTGACTACATTGAGAGCTTTGCCCCCGTTGCCAAAATAAACTCCATTCGCTTGATTCTTGCTATTGCTGTAGCTCATGGTTGGGTTGTACATCAGATGGATGTGAAGAGTGCATTTCTTCATGGGGATCTATAGGAGGAGGTTTACATGGAGTAGCCACATGGGTTTGTTCAGGATTTTTCATTGGTTTGTAGATTGAGGAAGGCCCTTTATGGCCTCAAACATGCCCCATGGGTTTGGTATGCCAAGATGGATTCCTTTCTTCTCTTAGTTGGGTTCTCCAAATGCCACTCAAATCCAAATGTCTACATCTTGAGACGAGGATGCTCTTCTTTTCTTTGTTCTCTATGTGACTTGACTGTCACAGGGACCACCTCATCCATCATTGTGTGTGTCAAGATTGCTTTGCACGACACGTTTGCCATGATTGACTTGGGTCTTGTGCACTACTTTCTCTGGATCGAGATCACTTAGACCTCTTTCGGAATCTCTCTTGTACAACCCAAGTACACTCTTGATCTTTTAGCTCGTTTTCACATGGTTCATTGTAAGCTTGCATTGACTCCCTTTCTATCTAGTGTCAAGCTTGAGGTGAAGAGTTCCACACCATTGGTTGATGCCACTTTGTATCGGCAACTTGTTGGTAGCCTCATCTACCTGACTCATACTCGCTCTGACATTTCATTTGCAGTAGGTATTGTTTTGCGCTTCATGATAGTGCCACATGAGCTTCATTGGAAGGCAGCGAAACACATTTTGCACTACATACAGGGCACTCACAGGTATGGGATTCATTATGCAGTGGGCACAGGTTCAAATTTGATTGGATACATGAACTTTGATTGGGTTGGTGATCTTGATGATCGCAAGTCCACATCTTGCTACAGTTTCCACCTTGGTTTTGGTCGCATTTGTTGGCAGAGCAAGAAGCAACATGCCATTGCTCTTTCTTCGACAGAGGTTGAGTATTGATGGGTAATGAATATTGCCATTGAGGCTATTCTGAACTTGGCATCACTTTTTAGAAGCCATCAGTCATCTATTGTGACAACTAGAGTGCCATCCAGATCTCGAAGAACCCGGTCCATCATGAGCGGACCAAGCACATCGAGTTCCACATGCATTTTCTTAGGGCGCTGATTCAGGAGTAGGTCATTGATTTGTGCTACTATCCTATGGTAGAGCAGGTTGCAGATATCTTCATCAAACCCTTTATTGAGAGCAAGTATGTCCATCTTCAGTCTCTCTTAGGGGTGTGAGACATTTCTTTAGGGGGGTCACTTAGCCCTTCTTGCTTCATACTCTCATGGGGGAGTTTTTCCCCACTAGGTTTTCTCCTTTTTCTGTTTGAGGGGATCTTTTGTACATGGGTATCTCATCAGGCTTGTTGTAGGGACCCATCTTTGCATACATTCCCCCCTAAGTTGCACTTAAGAGGGGGGTGTTAGTGTGAATGGGGTACTTTATCTAACTAGTTCATTTCCTAGCTAGTTCTCTACTTAGGTCTTTTTCTTACTAGGTTAAGTTTACTTAGGGACTTTTTCACATTATCCCATATTGGTTGTGTTTTTAGTCTCTTGGGTAGAATATTCTCTATATACCCACCTTGTAATGTCCTCGTTTTGCTCATAATATGTGAACAATTAGCCTATTTTCGAGTTTTCTAGTAGGATAGTTGGTGTGCAAGGGAGAATTCCAAGTTCCAACGTTCTTGGAGAGCACGAGATTGATCGAGCAATAAGTTTGTTGATGGCAATGAGTTTAGGTGACCTTGTTGAGCCTTGTGATGCTTTTAATTAATGTTTCCAACCTCTAGGAGCTCTCCACACTTCTTGGAGAGGTAGGGTATTTTTAAGTTGGCGTTGAGTTGCTTCAATTCTTCATTATTTGACTTCAGTATTATCATGGTGTGATCAAAATTTCACAATTATATCATTTCGATACTTTATGCAACTTGGTGAGTAATTTAATTTATTAAATAGTTATAACTTAAGTTGTCTATAGAAGAAAAATTAAAAGGCAACTAAAGTTTTAATTATTTATTCTAAAAGTGTTTTAAATTGTGCTCACAAAAGGGGCACTAGGCTTGAAGGGTGAATGTGCTCCATAAAGTTTATTATTCTATTTTCAAAAAGTGAGTTTGGAGGGAAATTAAAAAGCAATTTTATATTCACTCCAAAATGTTATAAAAAGGGAGTTGGAGCTCATTTGGAGGGTTAGCCATGATATGAATTTTGCTTCTACAATTGAGAGAACCTGTGTTCTCCCATTTTCTTGAGAACGAAAACCCTCTCGAAAATATTGGTTTCAGGGACAAAAACCCCCCTAGCTGGTTATGGTGGTTTCATTTTAGGAATCACATTGAGCTACAATGGAGTTTTGATGTTTCTGTTAAGTCTCTTGGGGTTTTGCTGATAAGTTTGGAATGCGGTTAGGAGAGTATATGATTTTATAAATTGATTTGTTGAATGAGTTTGATTTCTTCAGATTGTTGGCCATACTTCTTGTGAATAAACTTGCAGGGCCGTACCATCATTTCCTTGTGCTGGCGTGAGCAAGATTGGGTAAAGTGTTGCACAAAACATGGTCAAGATTGCTTGAGGAAGTGGCGCAAGTCATGTCTCAATCCAGCCGCTTAGTTTGATGAAGGGATTGGTTGCTGGTTGACATTTTAATGAGGGCAATACAACTCCTTGATAGTCTGTTCATGCGATAGATGCGGGGTTTTCAAACTTAATCATTGCTTTTTCTATCGATGATTGCTTGTACAGTGGCGCCTAACCCTCATCTGCATATTGACATTAGTTTTGGGTTGTATTTTCATCAAATTAGGATTTTATTTGTGTTTTTGAATGCTAGTTAGGGCTTTTGTGTATGGCTTTGGTCCTCCATGCTGATGTTAATCAGTCCAGATCTGAATTTATAGTGAATTTTCAGTGATTTTAGTTTGCTTATGATGTGTTTGAGGCATCTTCCATCATTTGCAATAGTAATACTTCAATGGGTATGAATTTGCTTGGTTTAGAATGAATTTCGGTGACTTATCTTCATGAAAATATGCTGTAGCAGTGTTATCAGGGTATGTCAACATGCCTTCAACGTGTTTTGTGAGTTTCTAGTGGGATATGGGCTTCTACATCAATTGCAACTTTAGTACTTCATGTGGGTATGATTCTTTGTGCCACTTTGAGTGTATTTGAAGCTTCTACTTTATGATTTTTTGTTACAACAGTGTATTATAGTATGAAATCAATATTAGAAATGATATTGCAGCTTTTATTATCATTGTATTTACATTCTATAGTTGCAAAAAATATGTTAAACTCTAGATGGTAGTATCGCCATGGGTCATATTATCATGCATTTTCATATTGTAAACTGGATGGTTTATCGCCAGTATTTATAGCATTTCATATCTCAGCGCGTTTGGCATGAACAAGCTTGCAAGCAATCGATGATTTTGGTCCGATCAAGCTTTAGACATTCTGATAGTGGCCTGCATTACACACGTCCACTGAATAAGTGTTGATGAGGTCGACTTTGCCGCCTCATGTGTTCATTCTGTTGTATTTCGCATTCCATTGAATAAGTGTAGCTATGGTCGGCTTAGCCACCTAGTGTGATCATCTTGTATTGCATTGACCACTCCGTTGAACAAGCGCATATTGTGGATGCTGTGGCCGCCTAGTGGTTGAGTGAGCATTGTATTGCATACTCTCTGTAGCTGCATTGGATAGTTTGTGTGAATCCAACGAACTGTATGCTCTCACCTTGCCCTTCTCGGGATCTAGGTGATCAGAAGGTGTTGAGGAGATTGTATGTCAGCATCTTGTTTATAGTTGAAAATTTTAAAAAATAAAATAAAAAACTAGGGTGGTTATTACAGTGGTATGAGAGCTGGTGATCTTGCGAGCCTATGATTTGTAATCCTGTATACAACACTTGTTCTATGCACAGTAGTGATAGAGCAAGAAAATACTACGAAAGAGAATAGAAAAAGAAGTATCAGTTTCCGAGCATTTCGGTTGGAGAGACCTTTTTTGAGGTCTTGGTTGCTCGACAGTTTCCTGTAGTGGGTACATAGGGTATTTTAGTGAGAATGGCAGAGAGACCTTTTTTGAGGTACTAGGGTGGTTATTACAGTGGTATGAGAGTTGGTGATCTTGCGAACCTATGATTTGTAATCCTGTATGCAACATTTGTTCTATGCGCAGTAGTAATAGAGCAAGAAAATACTACGAAAGAGAATAGAAAAAGAAGTATCAGTTTCTGAGCATTTTGGTTGGAGAGACCTTTTTTGAGGTCTTGGCTGCTCGGCAGTTTCCTGTAGTGGGTACATAGGGTATTTCAATGAGAATGGCAGAGAAAGATAAGGGGGCTAGTGCACCACAGAGTCTACGTGCCAGAATCGAGAGAAAATTTGATACCATGCTTGACGTGATCTGAACTTCTTCATAGAATGAACCAAAATCAGAATGTTCCACAAAAACAAAATGAAGAAGCTAGTAGTTCCAGGAGCAATAATCATCAAGGCAACAATGGCCTTTTAGTTAGAACTTTTGTTGGGTTTGTTGCTAGACCTCTCCAACCTACCTTCACTCATAGGGAGGAGGCTTAACTTGAGCAAGTAGAACAAGTTCCCTTGGTTGGTGAAGTTATGTCCAGCGATGTAGAGTATAGAACTCTTCCTGATGAGGTTCGCAACATCTTGACACTTGACCAATTCATGAATCAGAAGAAGAGAAGAGGTGGTGGAAGATATGAAAATAGAGGGCAAACTATTCAGAGGGACTATCAGCAAGCTTTGGGAAAGGTAACCCTTTCTCACTTTGATGGAAGTGAAAAGAGCACCGCTCATGCATGGGTCCAAACGTTGGACAACTTTTTGTCATTGAGACTAATGCCTGAAGATGAGGCAATCAAGTTTGCCACTTTGCACTTGGATGGAGCAGTGCATGAATGATAGTACCATGGTTTGGCGACCCAAGGTCACAATCTTATCACCATTTATGATGAGTTCACAAATAGACTCATCGAAAGATTTGACAAGAGGGATCCAAAGCAGCACTTTAAGGAGTTGGCACAGTTGAAACAACATGGAACAGTGGATGCCTACATTGCTGATTTTCAAAGACTTGCAGTGATGGTGTCGGATATCTCAGAGAGGAGGCTTGTCTTCTTGTTTGTTGAAGGATTATTTGAGTTACTTAGAGGATGGGTTAATGCCCTTGATTCTCCTTTGCAAGATGCCATCAAGAGGGTGAGTAACATGGAGTTTTCAACCCCAAAAAGTAAATTTCAGACCAACACCTTCCCTCACAAGGACAAGAAGCAATTGCCAGAAAATTCAAATCAGCCTAAGAGTTTTCCACAAAAGATGGATGATGACCTCTGTAATAAGCTAAGGAGGAAAAAAATTATGTTTCACATGCAAGGAACCATGGGCCTCAGGCCACAAGTGCTTTGAGAGGGGTCAAGTTTGTCATTTAGCGGTGTATTCACTTGATGATTCAGAATCAGAAAAATCAGAACAACAAGCTGATTCAAATGAGAGTGAGGAAGAAAAATCTCCAGAAGAGTTTGAAAAGAAGGATAGTGATGGCATTTTTGCCCAACTATCATGTCATCCGAAAAATAATCCATTTAGGGTCTGTGGTGTGTTGTGTGGACAACAAATCATTGCCTTAATTGATACATGTGCTACACACAACTTCATTGACGAAGGAGTTGTTGCTCGGAGAGGCCTCAAGACGGAGAAGTTCGAGGGATTCAATGTTATGGTAGCAAATGGGTTTACTCTTCGATGCACAAAAAGGATTTCAAACATGAGTCTCCAATTGGGAAATTATGAGGTGAAAGATGATTTTTATATAGTAAGTATTGGAGATACTGATGCTGTCCTTGGGATTCAGTGGCTTCGTTCCTTGGGGGAGATTTCATTGAACTTACAAACCATGGAGCTCAAGTTCCAAGTTGATGGCAAAATAGTGGTTTTGAGAGGAATAACAAACAGTGCATCTCGTGTTCCCACTGCAAAAAGTATGGAAAGAATAAATTCACAATGGACAAATCGAGTGGACATCTCAATGTCCAGCCATGCCTATTTTCACTTCTGAAGGGAAAAGAGAGTATCTTGCAGATGTGCAAGCCTTACCAAATGAGCAAAGTAAAGATTTTAGTAGTATATTGCTTGAGAAGCTTCCAAAAAGAGACTTTGAGCTTGCTGGAAATTTCAGAACAACAACAAAAAATGCAAGTTCAGAACTTGTTTCACATGAAGATTGGGTAAGTCAAGGGTCTAAACATGATTTTCAATTACTCAATAATCCACTCTATGAAATGGGTGCTGATTTGGCATATGATAATCCATTTTTTGAATGGAATATGGAGGCATCAATTGTTCCTAGACGCATGGTTATTGACATTTTCATGGCTAAGTTGCAAGAAGTCAAAGTTGACTCAAATTTCCATTGGAAGTAGGTAGATGAATTCAATAAGTATGCAATGTTATATGGTGGTTACAAAAATCCTAGTGCCTTGGAGGTTCCATTTGTTGATAGCACTTGGATTGGTTGTGTGAGAGGCATTCTTTTTGGAAAAGATGTCTTTAGTATCACTAGAAGGTTTTCAAATGAAGCCCACATGAATAACAGAGTTGCGCAACATAAGCATGGTGGAGTTGCTTCATTATTACGTATTCATGAAAGAGGTCACCAACAAAGTATGTTGGAGGGTTACGGTGACCAGAGAGATGTTCCATGGCGGAGTATAGTTAAAATTTTCAGTTTTGACTTTGCTGTCTTGATGCAGATCAGCCACTTGATATTTATGTTTGCACACTTTCAAGAAGGTTGGCAAAAAATTTTAGTCAAGAAATGGAGGAATCTTCAGTTGGAAATTGTTTGGGAGTTTTTTCCAGCCTCTTCCAAGGTGATCTTAAGCATTTCAATGCTCACCATTCATGTTCATGCAAGGAGATTTCATTTATGCTGATTTATAATCTGTTGTTACTATCCTTGGGCAGCCACATGTTGAAACATTTTGGGGTTCCTAAACTTTGGGCGGATGTTGGAGAAAGGCTTCCGCTGTGGGAAAGTAATATTTCAGCATCCCTAGCTTCAACGTGGGGAGAATAACATGTGTTGGTAATTTGTGGGATAACATGTGTTGGTAATTTGTGGGGAGAATGTGCATTGTGGAATAGTGAGCTGATGTTCGGTCATCTTGACTTGCAATTGCTTGGGGACAAGGAATTTTGGGGAGGGAGGACTGTAATGTCCCCATTTTGTGCATAATCAATTTGTGAACAATTAGCCTATCTCTGAGTTTTCCTATAGGCTAATTGGTGTGCAAAGGAGAACTCCAACATTCTTGGAGAGCACAGGATTGATCGAGCAATAAGTTTTTTGATGGCAATGAATTTAGGTGACATTGTTGAGCCCCGTGATGCTTTCAGTTTATATTTCTAATCTCTTGGGAGCTCTCCACACTTCTTAGAGAGGCAGGTTATTTTTAGGTTGGCGCCGAGTTGCTTCAATTCTTCACTAATCTTGCCCTTGAGAATGTTCTATGCAACCCTTGGATAATTGGAACGCACAACAGGAGAGGATAGACCAGAAAGAGCAGCAAATGCATGCCATCTTTGAAATTCTTGTTTGCAAGGATGCCTAGAAAATGGCCTTGGAAATGATGCAGGAACGTGGGATTATTATTAGAGGACTAAAAGGGCTGGGGGCCAATCAATGAATTCAGTTCAGGGGATGATTCAAGGTTAGGAACTTGGTTGTTGTGATTTTGCTTCATTCCATGGAACTTGGGCATGCATGGGTCTAGGAGACCATGAAATACTAAGCTACCGGTTTCGGTTTCGGTATGTAGTATGACAATTTTTGGGGGTTAGGTTCAATTTGGGTACAACTATACAAAAACATATAAAACTCATATATATATATATATATATATATATATTTGTAGCCTAAAAACAGGAATTAAGTTCAGAATACCACATAACATGCATATAATAAACAAAACCACTATAAAAATTTAAAATATTACTCTAATGTCAATTTGTCAAACTCGAATGTTAGGATAGATATTCATTGTTCAATATTAAAATAATAAAATTGGCAATCAACATCATATGAGTCTTCATAAAAATAATCATCATCATTGTTGACATTAGATGATGTAGTTACATTAGAAGAACCACAAGGAGTGATATTGACACTCACACTAAAGTATGCTAGCCAGCTCTACATCCCACAACTTTGTTGCCCCTTGTAGTTCATTTTGTTTGTGTGAAAAAAGGTGCAAGTTGGAATGCACTTAAAGTAACTCCTCTATCTTTTTTGATGCCAATCGGTTGTGCTTTACTGAGTGGATGGAGTATGTACTCCAATTTTGCTCAGACAAAGATGAATATGCAACCTATTGAGGCAAAGTTAGAGAGTTAGAGTCATAAAGTTATAAATGAAACTTAAAACTTGAAAAGAAAATATTTAAAAATTGAAAAGAAACTGAAATCTAGGGAGTTTCAAATAAAAAATAAAAAATGCACGATATAACATTGATCATAAGATATTGAAATTGCAACACAAAGAGCTAGAGGCTCCAACACAATATTTAGTCATTCATCTTCAACATAATTACAATATCATGAGTTACAAATATATAGAATTTTCCTATAACCACTTTTGTAACCACACACTAACTAACCCAACAACTAACATATAACTTATAACTAATTAAAAACTAACATATAATAAATTAACATGTTAATTCTAAACACCCTCCTTTAGTGCTGACATAGGGACTTTATTTTGGTGCTACAGTATCAATGGTTAGCCTGTCTCATATTTGCCCCCCTTCAATGAAAAATTTTGTTTGGATGTTGGCTTCTATCGATAATGCATCCAATTACAATGTGGATATACAAAATCTATTGGATCCTTATGGCTCCAAAATCCTTATATCATTCAAACCTCACATGTTATTTTATAACCCATGAAAGAAAAAAAAACAATTTTCCATAAATTTTCCTCTTTCTTTTGCATTAATCTGCTCATTAGATATTGATAGTTTTCTCAAACAATTTTTGGGTCTTGTTCTACTCTTCATCAACTTTCCAAAACATCTTAAATTTCTAAAATTCCTTACAAAATGAGAAAGATATCATAGTTTTAGTGAGACTGTGTTAGACTGTAAAAAAATTTCTGCAACACCAAAGATTTCTGCAACTTTGAATATAGATTTGAATGTGATTCTTTTTTTAATTTTTCTGGTTTTTTGATATGAAAATGAACAAAATGGAGTGAAAACTATGAAAAAAATGAACAAGATGGAGAGAGGAGAGAAACCAAATGCAGAGGGATAATGAATGTCATAGATTTGCATGTGGTCCACACTGCGCCTCCGTTGACAAAATGCAAGAATGGTGGATGGGCAAAAATGGCTATTGCACGTGGTCTGCACTGCTTGGCTGTTGTATGAACTACTTCGGAGAAGGAAAGACAAGTGAATGGAAGGCAAACAAAGAGGTCCAAGACACCTGCTCTGATACCATATTGAAATTGTGACATAGAGCCAAAGGCTCCGATACGACACTAAGTCATTCATCTTCACCACAATTACAATATCATGAGTTACAAATATATAGGATTTCTCCTATAACTACTTTTGTAACCACTCACTAACTAACCCAACAACTAACATATAACTAATAACTAACTAAAAACTAACATATAATAAATTAACATTAACATGTTAATTTATTATTTATTACATTATTCTATGTCATGCACTAATAATTCCTAACATAAGAGGCTAGAGATGTTGGAATGTTCGGCATGAAAGTGCCATCAGTTGTGAGGATCCTTCTTATACTTGTTACAAAAGCGGAAATACTTTGACCATTGGAGTGTACAAGATCAACAAACGCATTTGCAATTACATCCTCCAAATTAGGATCAAGGAAGAGTCTAATGCTAGGTTGTACCCTTTGCCGACTTCCACATCTTTGTATGGTGCAACACTCGACAAAGAAATGATTTTAGTGCTGTAGTATTTTGGAGTCAATGCAAAGGCACGAAGATGCAATGGGGGTGGTCATTTTGTTCCACTACTCAACAAGAATTGTGTGCACTTGTTTGAAGAAAGTTTCTTTAGGATCTTGCTCTTTCTCATTTATGACGGTCTTCATCTTTTCAATGATTGAGTCTCATATACCTTTTCCAGGCATGGCTTACCCATGTTAGTATAACGGATCATAATCATGATGGACTTGGTGAAACTAAGAAGATATTCCACACAATCCTACGAAGTGTCATCTAAGATCACGTACTTAATATTTTCCCCGCTCTATGTTGGATTGCCTCTGTACTGACCAAAGTTGGCTAATGACCATGCTAGAAAGTGCCTCATACACCTTAACAAGGCATCCCAAAACGATTGTGTTGGAGGCGAATTGGGTCCCAACAACCTATTTGAAAATAAACATTAAAAAAACTAAAAACAAAGAAGAAAACATAATTAATTTTTAAAAATAAATTATTAAAGTGAAACTTAAAATTCTATTGTTTCACTTATTTTAATAGCTCCAAATTTGAGAATGATCTAAATATGGCCTATGACATGTGATGGTTGGCGATGAACATTTGGATCTTTTTGGCCTCAGCATACACCTATTTGATCCAATCAATTTACAATCTTTTGTAGTATAAGGTTGAACAAGTGGACAACACATAGTGCCTAAAAGATGTGTGAATAGTGTGCCTCAACCAACATATCAGCCACTTTGCAATTTTTTGTGTTGTCTGTTATGACTTGGACAATGTTATTAGGCCCCACTTCCTCAATAGCCCATATGAGGATGTTAGCAATAAATTGTGCATCCTTCAGTTGTCCTTCATGATCCACAGCTTTCAAAAACATTGTCCCTTTAGGAGATACTATAATCACACTTATGAAGGGCCGAATTTTGCATCCTTCCATTTCTTAGAAACGATGGACACCTTTGTCTATATCCATGAATCCTTGATGGGCTGCAATGATTCTTCTACAAGTTTCACCTCCTTTGTCAATAAGGTGTTGTACATCACCTCAAAACCTTGGCCCTTGTACCCTTTTGGAGCCTCATTAATTTTTCTTACCCTTCTTTGTCAATATGGTGACTGAACAATGTTGAAGTCCAAACCATTTGCATAGATGCGTCTTGCAATGTGTTGATTGGAAATCTCTTAGGATTTATGTTGGAATGCTTTTTCCAATGGCCCCTTTGTTCTCTTATTTGTAGCGGGCTCTTCTTCATGCATGGCCAAAATAGGTGGCCCTCTACCACAACTTAAAGAACACAAAGAGATGGGGAAACATAGGGCCTCCTTGACCCTGAAATGACCACCCTAATTTAAAAAGAAAAAAAAGAAGAGTATGATAACTGATTGTCACAAGTTTACATCTGCTATTCATTAAATCAGAAACATTTAACTCAGAAAATGACGAAGTTCACATAGGAAGATGGTTACCACTGCTTTCAGGCTGATGGATGGTTCATGTATGGATTGCCAAGAAGCCCAATCATTGTAGCAAACATGAACTGGCTATATTTTAATTGCTGTTCCAATGTAACAAACCCAGACAACTTAATAGTTACTGCCCAGCTCAGAAAACAAATCTGTACCTTGCTGGTACGGTCATGGCTGCACCCAATAGACTCACCAAAAAGTTCATAACTTCATCAATACACTAAGTCTCCATTCCAAATCTGTTGTAAAGTCATTTCCTAGCCTAGGCGTCACTTTTAAGTGGCATAGATAGCTCCAACAAGGAGCGATTCATTTCTTAGGAGTCCACGTCCTTTGGTAGATGTACGGTAGCAAGGAACCATACGATTCTAGTTTTGGAGCCTTCAAAAGAGTCTCAAGCTGCTCATTCACCCTTCTTTGTCTTATTATGCACACTACAAGACAACTATTGCTGCTTACTCGTTTGTTTCTCACTTTGGATTTTATAGAGATTTTTCCCTGGTACGACCATTTCAGGCGGTACGGCTACAACAGGGAAGTCACACCCAGCACATTTCTTGACTCAGAAATAAACATCCTTCATAAACCACAGAGATCACACCAAAAATCAATGCTAACAAATCCACTCCAAAACTGAATCCAAACTTGCAAAACAAAACTCTTCAAAAAATGTCAAACTCCATTATGCCTAGTATGATTTCTGAGTGAAATCATCAACTGCCCCAGCTAGGATTGATATCTCACAATCAAAACTGGATGATTTTGTGTGGTAAAACCACCTCACAAACCCTTGCTAAACAACACAGGCGCTCCAAAAGACGGATATCAAACTGCATGAAGAAGGCTTCAAAATGAGCGAATTAGATTATATACCTCCTTCCACCCACACTCCACGCTCATGCAATAGGAATAATATTTAATACCCACTATTGAGCGCTCCCACTCCACAAGCTTGGCCTAGAATATGCGTTAACAGAGGAAGGGCCCCACTAGACCCAACGCCCACTAAAGGCAGTAAACAATATACTTTTAAAGGAATATAAGTTATATAATGAACATTTTAGCAAATTGAGGCATTCCATAACATATATTAATCTTTTAAAAGTCTCATTTCCCTTACCATTAAGTTAGCCTTCGGGAAATAAAAAAATAAGGCTAACATATTTTCAATTTTTTGATCACTGATGGAAAGGAGACATTACCGATCCTCTCTTTGCGAGGATGACTTATTGAAGGGCAATTGCTTTGTCTGCTTGCTCTTGCTCTCTAACATAATCCAACACTCTAGATGTTGATACAAGCACATTGTTTTTGCCTAGGCAAACTTTGATGCCCATGCTAAGAATACCACACAAATGGGCTTTTACCTGATTGTACAAGCTTATATATTTGACACCACACCTACTACAAACCCAAATATATCCTCCAGCACTTGGAATCTACTATATCATGTTAACATATTTCCACAATAGTGAATTTGGGTCTGTTTTGAGGTAGGGTTGACCCATAAAGCTAGAATTGTCTGTCATTGTAAATCCTATGGAAACAAGTTTTGGAAAGCAACACATTCCAAACAAATTAAAACCAAAAAATATGCGTCCTAACTCATTTAAGTGTAGAAGAATGAAAAACAAAACGAGAGCTTGTTTCTAGAAGAAAAAATGAAGAAAAAATACCAAAAAACTTACCTCCAATCCAAGATTGTTTTTTCCACATCTCCTTGGCAGCAAATAGGCTCTTGCACATTTGTAGGAAGAGCAATCCAACCTCTTTGGAACCTTCAATGGTCAATCTCAGTGTTACAAGACTCAGACTCAGCTCAGACTCAGCAAGCTGATTTTTGACCTGGACTTGGACTTGGTGTTCAGACTCAGCCATGGCTTGGCAAATTGAAAAAAACCATGAAATATAGAGATTTTTAAGGATTTAAAACTTGTGTCATAAACCCTTTAATAAATAAACTTAGAAGACACAATAAACTAATCAAATAGAAGCTACTTTGATCACATACACAAGTATACATCGATCACATGAGTATAAAATCGGATTTTAGCTGAAGGAAACAACATTTTTAGATATATAAATATTGTTAAGTGTTTTGGGTGTACAAAACTCATGGATTATGATATCCATGGCATCAAAAACAAAAATCACAATATGGAGTTATGAACTATGGTAGAAAAGAGCTTGTATCGCTCAACCCAACATTGCTATCTCTATGTGGAGTCGTGTTTGTATCTCAAACAAGTCTGTAAATGCTGCTACAGCCATAGAAACATTATTCAGGATAAGGCTTGACTTAGCAAACCCAAAGTATAAATGTAATTCAATTACTTGGGGGATTTAATTGGAAAAAAAGTCAATAGGACAAAAAAATGTTGCTTTTCCATCCAGCATGGCCCAAAATGATTTTTTATTTTTTTCTCTCTAAAATGAGAGTGGAGGTTTGATTGCAGTGTGCCCAATGTGTTCAAGGGGCAGCACCCTTGGCACGCTCCGTGTCGCGATACAGGGTGGGGTCGAGGGGTAGAGCCCTCGCCGCCAAGCCCAAATTAAAGCCTTTGAGACCACACGGACCTTCATGGTGCATGTCATTTTTCATAATTTTATTGCTTTTATCTGTCCTTCGAAAGTCCTCCAAACCCTTCAAAAAACGCTTGACTTTCACACTTTTACGTTTAACCATTTTCTATTTTTTATTTTTTAATTTTCTCCCTGATTTTCATTGATTTTGCCAAGTCTTCCCAGCAGGACTCGTTGGGTTCGACGAGTCTAGCAGACTTGACGAGTCTGACCAGAATCGCTGGGTACCCAAGTCATGAGTCCCTGGGACTCATTTTGGCTTGATCGTATTGGGACTCACCGAGTCTTGCAATCTTGTAACTATGGTCAATCTTTTGCTCTATTTATGCAATGACAAACAACAATGTTTTGTTTTCAAAATGATGTAAATGTGTTTGATTTTGTGTTTCAAGTTGTTTTTAGGTCAAATTTAGGGTCTAGGGTTGCTTTTAAAGTTGATTGGTTAATTCTAGTGGTCAAAAAAGAAAAAAAGAAGAGGAACCCAAAAAGGGTGCCCAGTTTGGCCAGGGTTCGCCCTGGGTACTGCAAAATGCACCTAGGTTTGCCCAAGTACTCTCTGCTGTGTACCTTGAAGAACCCAGGTGTGGTTTGCAGGACCCTGTTGGTATTCACAGGGGAATGTGTTGGATCTGGATCCAGGTCATTTTCAAGCTAACTGGTAATATAGATGAACATAATTGCTTGAAGTACTCAGCCCTTAGGGGTGAAGGGTAGGGGAGCATTTCCTTGAAAGTGTGAGTTTCTTGGGGTTCTTAGACTATGCTGGTCTTAGGGTATGATTTTTTTTAACTTGCAACCTACTGATGAAAAACAATGATCCTTATGATAGACATAGAGTTGGGCATTGCTTACTTTTTGCAATGCTTTAGGATGCTTTTTCTTAAGTGAAAAGTTTGCGTTGTTTCCTCATTGCATGAATTTTTCTTTGGATTATGGTATAACGCCCCATGGCTTTAGAGATGCAGATGTACCTGTAATATTCCAGTCACTCTAGTCATTGTTTCTATGAAGCCACTGCAGAATTTCTGTTTCTTTGTTGATCACATTGCTCGGCTAGTCATGATCTTGGACTTATTGGATCATTATTTATTTAGGCAATCCTTGGTCATTATGGCTCTTTACAAAGTCCATTCCATAGGGTATCTGAGAGATTGAAGGAAGAACATATGCACACACACACACCCACAGTTCAACAAGAAAGGTGGTTGGGCAAATTTGACAGACTACAGACAGCAACCATAAAGCACCTTCCCAATGAAAGATATTTTCATTGAATTGGAAACCAGCTGAATTCTTCACACTATCTCCATAATATACTAAGTACTTCTACCTGTATGATAAAACTCTGAACTTATGCACATTCTTGCAATGTAAAATTTGATTCCCCCGGAAACAAAATAGAGTCCTTCATTATTTGGTCCAAGGATTATTCTGAATTACTTTGCCAAATTATCTAAGTTTTTTCTTTTAGATTATGTGGTCTGACTTTTTATTGGCATAATAATGCTGCTTGTTTTTATTAGGCCAAGGGCATCTTTTCCTTGTTTTCCTCTAATGCTGCAAGAGCAGAATTGCCTGATGTTATGGCCAATAACATCGTATCAGATATATCTAGCTTGTGGTGTTAAGTAAATTAAATTGCTGACTTTTTGTAATACTCGTACAATCAAAAAATTTGGGATTCCAGTCTGATTCTTGGTAATGATTGACCCAGAAGTACTCCAGTGGAGGATGATCTGTACTTGTCTAAGGTGGTCGTGGGAACTACACGTTCAAATCGTTTGGTAAGTGACATTGTTTCTTTTTCACTGTCAAACAGGAAAAACATTCATTTGAAGGCCATGCTAGTTTCTCAAGGACATAATTTCCTTTTTAGCAAATCTGATGAGTATTAAAAAAACATACATCCATGTGCATCAGTATGCCTGTTTTGGCAGTTTTGAAAAGTTTCAACTAATAAATAAAATGCCATTTTAAGTTTCAATTTTTTGGGACTCTTATATTGTTCAGTTGATGTGTAGGTGAGGCAAGTGAAATGGAAAGTTGCTTATTCTTGCCATAGGGAGAAACATAAACCAGTTTGGTCAGAAGAACATCAGTTCAATGGAAGAGAATGTATGTTGAGAAGAAAACAGAGGAGTGAAGGCAAAATTTATAAGAGGAGGAAAGAGGATAGTACTATTCAAGGCAGGTGCCCTGTTATCACTTGTAATGACACTTTGGAATCTTCACAGGATAAGGATGTTCAGCTTGGCATATGTGGAAGAAGGAAACTTGATGAAGAGGTTTCAATGAGATGCAGGAAAAGTTCAACTACAGTTGATGGCAACTGTTTATCCACCTTCAAAGCAAGTGCATCTGTACTTGATAAACCTACATTTCTTGAAGGCAGATCAAATTGTGAAGCTTCCTACAAAGAAAATGTGGGTAGTAATTCTCATACTCTAAGCATTAGTGAGTGTTACAGGGAAAATGATTATGGGTATTTGAGCTGCATAAAGTCTTTTAAGTATTTTTATAGGCGACGCAGAAGACTATTATGTTCTGGGAATCACTTGTATGGGGATATCCAATCTGGGGTAACATTACCTGTAAGATCTTTGCATTCCAATGCAGTCCGTTGATGAAATTGAAGCAATGTAGAGGAACTTATATTCAACCATGACAGTTTTTGTGTATTTATGGTTGAAGTATAGGTGGATAGGATTATGCTATCAAGAAAAATGTCCTAAATTTAACTAAAAATATTGACCCAGAATGCTTGTGTAAAATGCCAGAATCATAAGTTGTCGTGCAGAAGCTTGTTATAGAAAAGCAATATGGACACATTCAACAAAAATTCTTCTTATTGTAGCAGTGGCATTGAACACAGATAAATCCGATACACTTCAAATTCAGCAGAGAATTGGAGCAAGTTGAAAAAAATTTTGACACAAGGGAATGATTATATTTGAGATCGCCATTGCCAAATCTGACTCAAAAAACTGGCTGTAAAATAAGATCGCCTTTTCATTAAAGATGCAAGGTAATGTGGCTGTTTAAAGAATGGAGGAGAGTTTTAAAAGCAACTGTATCTTCTAGTTTTGGTTTATCAGGTCTCAGATGTGATTTTCTAGAGGTGAGAGATCCTTTACCAATAATCAGGACTCCTGTCATTGGCTTCTGAACAAGTGCTTAGGCTGTCTGTAATCAATAATTTAAGGAATTTATTGTATAGATTTTCTTCTTTCATTTTGAGGAAATGCAAGGAAAGAGGTGAAGTTGTTTAAAATCTTCCATCTTTATTGGATTTATTCATGTTAAATGCATCCTTCGGAATTTAATACCTTATATATTTTCAAACATAGAGCGAAACCTTCGGCTGTCTGTAACCAATAATTTAAGGAATTTATTGTATTGATTTTCTTCTTACATTTTGAGGAAATGCAAGGAAAGAGGTGAAGTTGTTTAAAATCTTCCATCTTATTGGATTTATTCATGTTAAATGCATCCTTTTGAATTTAATACGTTATATATTTTTCAAACATAGAGTAAAAGATATAAAAAAACACATTTTTTGACTCAAGTGGTTCTTGGTCAGATGACCATACAATTTCTTGCTTTGATTTTTAATGAATATTATGCAGTCACTTTCACGTCTAAGAAGCTTCAGAACTTCATATTCTGATAGCCTTTTATTGTAATGGGTAGTATCCATTATGGAATTTGTGCACTGCCTATTTGGGATTTAAGAATTCAGAATATTTGGTCTCATAAGAGGTCACTATTGTGCAAATTGAATACTTCCTGAAAACAATCAAGCCTTCTTCCTGTTTTTGTTGTGTATAATTTTGAAATGAATTAGGGGATGAATGAATGAAAGCTTTTAATAACGTCCATGAGGCCAAACAGCCTATGGGACCACCGGAAACCAAAACACCCAGCAAGAGAACTAAAGAACCCAGGAAAACGCAGAACCAAAACAGGCAGATCCCCATGCAGCACCTACCTGAAACCCCTTTCCTTCTGGATCCTAGACCTCCTGCTATGGATTTTGGTCAAATCCACTGCAAATTTAGGTATCCTTTCTTTTTCAAACAAGTTGGTCAAAGAGCCCACATTCAAGGTATCACGATAATTGACCCTTATATCCTTGTAAGCTGGGCACTCCATGATGTAGTGCCATTCTGTCTCCACTAACTCCAAAGTGCAGAAACAACATATTCTCTCTGCCCACTCTTCTTTTGGCCTCTCCCACCTTCCGGTTTCGCATTTAAGTTGGTGCGAACTAGTCCTTATCTAGGCCATTAACATTTTCGCTTTACATTTTATTTCCGCTCCTATGTAGTTATTTTGCATGTGGTCATAAGAAGGATTAAAATACTTTATGTAGTATTCTCTTTTCCTCCCCCATTGCCTTGCCCACATGTTTACTTTGACTTTTTCTTGCACGTACTTTTTAATATCCTCTTTAGTATTTGGGCACTCTTTCATGCTTATGTCCCACTTATTCATCCCCCTGTCATTTTGTTTCATCCACATACTCTTCCTCATTAATTTTTCCTCTAAAGCCATTTTGGGCCATCGGATCAGCTCCATGTTCTCAAGTCACTTTAAGTAACTTATCAACTGGATCAGCGTCGATGCCTCGATAGGAAAGGCACCAGCCTCAGCTAGCGCAATCTCATAAGGAACCGACGCTTTTGTTCTAAAACTACATGTGATTAGATGTTTTTGTAACCTCTCTATATGTCTCCACTTCATCTCTGACGTGTTGCCACCCCAAACCTCGCACCCATATAGCACCACTGACACCACTAGCAGCCCAAAAAGAGTCTTCTTAGTTTTCCAGTCCCACAATTCAACACTTGTACATCGATTTTGCAATGAGTATAAAGCTTTCCATCCCCCTTGTATCCTTTTTGCCCTACACGTCTCCCAATTGAGCTTATTGTGGAAATCCAGGCCAAGATACTTGTATTCATTGACCACTTGCAGGGGGCTACCTTCAAAGACAAATTCCATTGACGTCTTCTTTCTTTTCAAGGTAAACATCATGATCTTAGTTTTGTTGGTGTCCACTTGCATCCCAACCTCTTGACAAAACAATTCTAGAGCTTTCAGGGGTTCCTTCAGGTCGTGCGCTGTTTTTGCCATTAGGATAAGATCATCCGCATGTAACAACTTTACAACATAACTGGCTAAGTGGACACCCTCTCCACCAAACTTGTTTATCAATTCCTCTAATTTGTCAATCTACAAACCAAACAAGGTAGGAGATAGAGGACAGCCCTGTTTAACCCCAATGTCACTCCCAAAACATTTTGATAGACCTTGTTTGGTTCCAATTTTGGCCCGAACGTGATCATATAGCCTATGAACAGCAACTCTATACATTTCCAGAATTCCCAGCTCTTCCATTCTACTCCATAACTTGCTTCTAGGAATAGTATCAAACTCCTTGAAGTCAACAGAACAGTAGAAGGCCTCTTCTCCTTGTTTATCCCAAACCTTCTCAATCGAGTGTTTGAGGGTAATGCAGTGGTCAATTGTAGAATGTTTTGGCCTAAAACCTGCTTGCCCTTTTGCCCTCTTTCCCTCCCTTTCTGCCCACATACTGATTTGATGTTCAACCATATCTCCGAAGAGTTTGCCAATAAGAGGATTGATCATTGTAGTGCGGTAGTTCGAGGTGTTATTGACATCACCGCTTTTGAGCAATGGGATGACGACACTGGTTGTCCAATTCTTTGGGAAACCATTCTGTATCCCATTAAATTTTTTTTGATGTGTGGTGTGAGGGCTTCCATGCCCCATTTTATGAACTCTGCTTGTAAGCCATCTATATCACGCGCTTTCCCTACTACTAGCTTTTTAATTCCATTCTTAATGTCTTTCGTAGAAAAGAGTTTGGCCCTTGATTTGATAATTGGAGGGACATGTTTATTTTGACCACGTTCATACAATATCTTTGCATAGTCTAGCCATTGAGAGTTCATAATGTTGTTCTCTATAACTGATTTTTTTTGTTGCAAATCCTTCCAGAAGCCTCTCGGGTTGTGTTTCCCAAGAGACCAACTCTTTCCTTCTTGTCTGCATATAAGCTTCTTTTTTCCTTATAACAAGCTTTACATATTCTTTTTTTATTTCCTCGGGTTTTTAGCATTCTCTTTGTTGTCTTGCAATCTTCATCATACCACGGATTAGCCGGGAAATTGCTTTTGCTACTTTTTTTAGGCCTAAACCTTTTGCACAAATTGAGAGCTTTGTGGATTATCATTGTCAACTTTTTTTAAAAAAAAAAGGGTAAAAACTTTATTGAATCATAAAATCATTACAAAGCAGAAAGAAACACCCATAAGGGGCACAACCAAAAGCAAGAATTAAGTAACACCCAAAAAGCTCCTCATATCCTCCATAACCCAATCTTCAAGAACAGGGGCCAAATCACCAAGAAGATTTCCCCAATCATCCACATTCCAAGTCTCCATTTGCTTAGACGCCCACCTTGCCAAACCATCCGCCACTTTATTCCACTCGTGGCACATGACAAAAAGCAATAGAATCTAAAGCATTGGTCAGAGAAACAATTTGTTTGGCCACCACTGCAAGTTGCCAGTTCACCTCCTCAAAATGTCTCTTATTTAGCATATTAATGACCACCTGAGAATTTGATTCACAAATAATCCGCCTCCAGCCAAGGGCACAAGCACGCTCCAATGCCAGAAGAATAGCAAGAGCCTCCATGAGATTATTTGTATGATGACCTTTATATATAGAGAAGAAAAAAATTACCACCCCCGAACTATCCTTGCCAATGCCACCAACTCTAGCATGGCCAGGTTTACCTTTGGAAGATCCATCAGTATTGATTTTCAGCTCCCCCATAGCAGGAGGACACCAACGACCTGTACGATAGATCCTCGCTCTCCCACGCCTATACTGAACTGCCCTCAAATGTGTTTGTCCACCCCCAGAGAGACCCAGGGCTTTAACCACATCACAGTCACCACAAACAACAGGGACAGACAGATCACACTTAGCAGCCAAAGTTTCTTGCAGACCCCCCAGAATCCTCAACCAGAGTTGACCAACAAGAAGCTTCTTGTCCAGAAAAATTCTACGGTTGCACTCCAACCAAATATGCCAAATTATCAAACTGGGGTCAATGATCCAAGCAATGAGGAGAAAAGAGGTCTTTACAAGGAGAGGCCCCAGACTCCTCCAAAAATCCTCTAAAGAAGAAGCATGTCTACACGGTATACGCCAGAGATTCCATCAGAAATGCCAAATAACTTTCACAAAGGAACACTGAAAGAAGAGATGGGGGATGCACTCCTCATGCCCACCACACAGAACACACTTAGAGGGCCCCTGAAACCCACGTTTCCAGAGGTTCTCCCAAGTAAGGCACCTCCCTTGAACAACTAACCACGAGAAGAAGTTACACTTAGGCCAAGCAAACTTATTCCAAACCTGTTTCCACCACAAGACCTCTGAGCTCCCAAACATTTGCTTATCAAGAACTTGAAACCTGAGGCAACAGTAAATTTGCCTTTTGGATCAGGACCCCAAGCTAACACATCTCTCCCAGGAAGAGAAGTGCAGACACGCCTCGATAGGATCCCAGCAAGCTCCTGATAATCCCCAGCTGCCCCACCAGGAGGCCACTCCTGCGGAACCTTCCATCTATGCACACTCACTTGTCCCAAATTATGAAGAGTTTTAAAATTAGCAACATGGCACCACCCAGCATCAATGAAATGCCTACTCAAATTCTGAAGGTGGCGGTGGGTAGACAAAATGGGAGGATAACCATTTCAAGAATCATGCCAGAAGAGAGCATCCTGCCCCCCATTGCAAATCCAAAACAACCCCTGCTTGACCAACTTGGCGCCCCTTTTGAGGGTACTCCAAATCATAGAACCCTTCCCCTCCAAATTGAAGCGGGCAACATCCACACTCTCAACTGCACCCAGATACTTTGAGGTAAGAATTTTTGCTCAAGATTGATGTTGCTGCGAACACCACCCCCAATACAGCTTAGCTGCTAAAGCTTGTCCATTCAAATCAGTTCTACGTAGACCCAGACCACCAGCCTGCTTCGGCCTACAAATAGCTTCCCACTTAACCAAACTCCACTTCCTGTGAAGGAGGTTGCCAGACCAAAGGAATTGCCGAGACAAACTCTCAAAGTCTTTGATAAAGCCGGAAGATGCAGAAAGAACAAAACATCTGTACAGAGGAAGAGCCTGCACCACTGCCTTTAGAAGAGTCATCCTCCCCGCAGAAGAGAGCCACCTGTTAGTCCAATGACTAACTAGATTTCTGAACTTATCCATAATCTCCTGCCAGAACAATTTAGGAAGCGAACAAATAGCAAGCGGAATACCAAGATACACAAAAGCGAGAGTGCCAATCTGGAAACGAAGGATATCGACAATTCTCCTCTGAATAGCCTGCGGAGTATGAAAGAAGTAAATAAAAGACTTCCCCTCATTAATTTTTTGACCTGACGCAGCCAAATAACAATCCAGAATCCTGCGCCAACCGGAAGCCTCCTCAACCTTGGCTCTGCCCATCAGAGCCGTGTCATCAACAAACTGCAAATATGACTGAGGGGGAATATTGTTTCCAAAACTCCAGCCCTTAATCAAACCAGTCTCCACCTGGGATCTAATAAACCTCCCCAAACCCTCTGCCAATAAGATGAAAAGATAGGGGGATAAAGGGTCCCCTTGTCTGAGCCCCCTAGAAGCACCAAACAACTCCGTCGGCTCACTATTAATCAACACCGAAAAGGAAGGAGAAATAATACAACTCTTCACCCACTCAATCCATTCACCAGCAAAACCAAACGCTCCCAGAATCTTAAATAAGAAGGCCCATTTAACCCGAGCATAAGCTTTAGCCATATCCAACTTAATAAACATAGCTTTCTCTTTAGAACAATCCATAGAATGAATCGTCTCAGCTGCGATGATGACACCATCCATAATCTGCCTACCAGCCACAAAACCCCCCTGCTCTTCAGAAATTACCCTGCTTAGCTAGGGTTTCAGCCGCTCACAAATCAACTTAGTAATAATCTTATAAACCACATTACATAAGGCAATGGGCCTAAAAAGGTCCAGAGAATTAGCCCCATCCTTCTTTGGGATGAGAGAAAGGAAGGTAGCATTTATGGATTTCAGCATTTGTTTATTCATGAAAGATTCCTGAATGATCTCCAACAAATCCAACTTAATTACTTCCCAGAACCCCTGGTAGAACTCAACCGAGAAACCATCAGGCCCTGGAGCTTTTCCCTTTTTCATTTGGAACACAATATTTTCAAGCTCTGACAAAGAAATGGGATGAAGCAAAGAAGCATTCATTTCACTGGTGATTAAGGGCGGAATACTATTCAAAATATCAGCTTCATCCGCCTCTGCAGGAAGGGAATCCTCAGATAGTAGCATAGAAAAGAAATGAACAACCTCAACAGAAATAGAAGCAGAGGAGGAGAGAATCTCCCCATTCGAAGGCCTGAGAGAAGAAATGACATTACCTTGTCTCCTATCTTTTACTGAATTGTGGAAGAAAGAGGTATTCCTGTCACCCCCCTGAAGCCACTCGATGCGAGACTTTTGTTTCCAAAAAATTTCCTCATGTAATTCCCATTCCTCAACTTCCTTCACAGCAGCAGCTTCCAGCAAACTCAGATCCTTAGTGAGGCCCTGATCACGAATCTGCATGGTGATTGAGTCCAAATGAGCTTGAGCAGACTGTTTTGCATGGAAAACATTACCAAAGTGTTGCCTATTCCACCGTTTCAACCTATATTTCACATATTGGAGCCTCTTGGAGAATGAGTACATAGCGGTCCCATGTGATGGCTTCCCCAAATTCCACCAACCAGGAAGAAGATCATGGAGGGAATCATCTCTTAACCACATGAGCTAAAACTTAAAAGACTGCTTTACACAATGCTGGGGAAGCTCAGCAATAAGTTTGATTGGCCAATGATCAGAACCCCGCCCATCCAAAATCTCAGAGCTAGTCAGCCACCTGTCCCCCAGCCAGAAACTGGACAACAAGAATCTATCCAGATGTTCAGAAATAGCAGCGTCCCCACATCTCCTATTATTCCAAGTAAAGACCCCATTAACAGGCTTGATGTCAACCAAATTCAAGAGAGCCACATTAACCTGCAAGAGATCAGAAGAAGGCTCCAAGCGAGCAATGCCTCCCCTCTTCTCTTCGAAAGAAACGACGACATCAAAATCCCCGGCTAAAATCCATGGGAGATGAGGATCCAAAGTCCTCACATATCTGATAAAACCCCACAACTTTACCTTGCCGTGAAGGTCAGCTGGAGCATAGATGTTAGAAAAGAGTATTCTCTCTCTAGACTCAAGATGAGAAGCAACACAAGAAATCAAACCTCTGCAGGAGCACCACCAAATTGGCCTAACTCTACGTGGGTCCCATAAGCATGCAACCCCACGAGAGCTACCAAGAGCACCAACACATTGACACTGACCACAACTCCAAATCTTCGAAGCCACACTCATCATACTATCAACTGATAACTTAGTTTCCTAAAGGAAAACCACATCAGGAGAATGAATACGAACCAAATCCTGAATAGCCTTTTGTCTAGGGATGCTATTCATACCCCTCACATTCCAAGAGAGCACAATCATCGTTGGCGTTGGGAGAAGTGGGCATCAATAGTCCTCACCGAACCCGACTCAACCAATGTCTCACCAGCTAGCTTTACCTTTTCCAGGTCCTTTTTTCTACCAACCTTAAGAGCTTTCTCAGGAGCCCCTTTTTTGAGGGTTTTTGGTTGCAAACCCAAGGCTAGAGAAGGAGCCTTACTTTTTCCTAAGTCTGGAGTACCCTGCACTTCAGATAGAACACCACCAGCACTAGGAGAGCCACAAGTAGCCTCTGGCACCAAATCTAACGCACCTTGAACATGAGCCGAAGGAGCCAATTCAGTGTCCATCTGAGTACTCTGCTCACCAAGCTGATCTAAACTAGGAATCACATTAGGCTGATCCCCAGGAACAACCTCAGTAAAAGATCCAACTGTTGCTTGCAAGTCCACCTGAAAACCTTCCTCCTGGACCAAATCCTCCAACGTCTCAAATCGGTTGAAAGTTTCCTCCTCCTGCCTATCCTTGAGGGATCTCTTCAGGCCTCGACCACGGTTACGAGACTTAACCAGAATAAAACCTTCTTTATCAGCCCTGCCTCCCTGCATGGGGGCTTTACCCTTGTCTGCTTTAAAATCAGGCTGAGTAGGAGCATTACTTGAACCACCCGCACCAGAAGCTCGAGGACACCTCCGTTGAAGATGACCATATTCATGACATAGCCGACACCTGAAAGGTAATGTCTCATAATCTAATGGTTGAGTCTAGGAGCAAGACCCAACAGTCATATCAATAGAGTCTGGAAGTGGCTGGCTCAAATCAATTTCAACACAAACCCTAGCATAAGAAAAAACTCTGATTCAAAGTTTGCTGAGAAGGACCAATAGGTTTTCCCAGCAACAGTGCAATCGACTGCAATATATCACTTCTCCAGCATTCAAGCGGCAGTCGAGGAAGACGAACCCAAACTGGGATTCTAGAAGGTAACTCCTCCGCTGAGTTAAAGTCAGCATGCCATGGTTTGATGAAGAGACCCACTTGATTATAAAAATATGGGTCCCCTTCGAAGGCCCTATTCCGATCTGAGACACAAAAAATCCACCATAAAGAAGTTATTTGCAACCATCAAAATATCAAAATCTCCTTCCGGGTTCCATGTCTTGCGAATCCCTGTATCAAGAAATGGGGGAGAAACCCTCATCCCCATGAACTTACAAATCAAAACATGATTGCAATAGTAATTAATATCCTTAGCTACCGACTCCGTTTGTATTACTAAAATCGGCCGCTCATGGGCCCTCTCCAAGCATCCATTCACCTTTGGCAATTTAAGGGAACCATTTTGGACCACATCCGATCCATAAGAAGACTAAATGGGAATACCGGCATCGTCCCCAGCCATGGAAGAAGCATGACCCGCCATATCCAAAGGCACATTCGAAGCCATTTATACCAAACGAGTGAGGGCACAAAATGCCCCCCCACACCACACTGAATCCAAAGCAATGGCTCCAAATCGGCACACCACCACTAGAGACAACACCTCAAAAGAAGAAACCCCCCCCAACGTGCAGCAAACACGAACCAGAGGGCACACAATAAAAGAGAACCCAGAGTTGGAAACCCTTAAACCCTGCACACTACCACCTGCACTAAGAATGCCTCACAGCCAGCTAAAACCAGAAAAAAAGAAGAAACAAAGAAGTAGACCTGGTCCCCTTGACCCCTTGCTGACATGCAAATCCCCTGCGCACTGAGAAAGCTTGAACTTGCAAGCTAGGGCTCGGGTGCCCTAGCTTGCTCTCCCACACATGCTATAGCCATCGCCCGATTAGCATTGTCAACTTATCGCTGCCTATTGTTCTCCTATTTATATTGACCATCTTGGCATCTTTTCTCCCCTGCAACTGTTTTTCAAGTGTTGTTCTAAAGATCTCTTGGTTCTCCTGTGTCAGTAGGACTATGCCTTGAGGTGCCATTTCCTTTTGGTTTTGCCGTAATCTATCTTGATGATGATTTTGAGTGTCTTTTTGCATGCTGATCCTTACATAAATGGGATTGTGATAAGATCTCATCTCTATAGGACAATCTCTCACCTTTACTTCCGTTAGCCTTGTCGACAAATTCTGAGAACAAATAACATAATCCACCACACTTTACCTATTGTACGTTTGACACGTGATATTCCCTGAACTCGACCATGTTTTGTTACCATTGCAAATAATCAAACTGTACAAGCTGCATAGTCCTAGCAATTCTGCTCCGTACTGCGTGATAGCACCTTTTCTATCTTGAGAGTCTCTTTCCCACTTTTGGTTTTTTTCCTCTTCTAACCATAGAGGGTTGCCCTTTAATCCCTCCTGATCCCCAAGATATAGAGCTTGGCTATTTGATGTTCTCGCATTGAAGTCTCCCATTAAAATGATGTCCCCTACTGCACTATAAGTACATATGTCCTTTTTTATGGCTGCATACAGATCTTCTTTGTCTAAGTTCCTCTTCTTATACGATTTTGACCCATAAGGAGCAAAATAACACGCATCAAGATAGATTGTGGCTTCCCTTTCTTTCACTTTCATCTCTATGTACTGTTTGTTTGGGTCTTCTTTTTCCACTTGTATGATTCTCTCCCAAGACTCTCTTACCAAAACTGTCACACCCCCATGACCATTGCCACTTTCGGTGAGCTCATTCCAAACTGAAACCTTCCTATAACCCTCAAAAGATAACTTAGTTGCAGGGTACACTATCTACTTCAATCTTCTTTGCATCTAAATATTTTGTAATGTTAGTTTGGCCCTTTTTACTACTTTTCAGATCTCAACATATTAAACTTGAAGTATGTAGCTGTGCTTTAGGTATGGCATCTTATGTCTTAACCAGGCTTGGAATTTGACGGTCACCCTACCTGTCATATAGAAATTTTATGACGGTTTGGTCATTTAACTACCTTTCAATTGACGTTTTAAGAAAATTGTAAGTTGTCAAAAAATGTTGAGTGAATTTTTTATATTGAAAGAATGTAGGTTACAAAAAAGAGTCTAAAGACTAAAAAAGAGCAACAATCAACAACACAATCACAAACAAAATTACAAATAGCAAAACCAACAACTCCTAACCATTTCAACAACTGAAAAGGTGAAAGTGTCATAAGACATTGAATGCTATCAAAAGGGACATAAAGGCATATAAATTCATTTCTATTGTGTAAATGGAAGTCCTAAAAAATCAGTAATTATATATTGAAAAGAAACACAAAGAATTTCTTTTTGCTTGAACCAAACACTCCAATACAATTCTCAGTGGCAAATTGCAATCATTCAAACAAAATTTCAAAAAGATAAAAAGCAATAAGTTTCAAAAAATATTAGATGTACCTTAAGAGCAGCCCACCCACTCCACAAACCAACTTGCCCTCCTTTTGAACTCTGAGAGAACTTTCAATCACCACTTGACTTGTTTAATTGTATCACTGCTAAGAACATTTCCAATTTGGCTCTAACATAGGCATCTTGGTGCGCTAATAAAAAGGTGACCTTGGATGACAATGAAGGAAGAAGCAGCAATTTATTTTTATCACTATAATTGTAAATTAGCTCTTAATTACAACTCTTCTTAATCTTTGTAGTTGTAATTTGCAAAATTGTACTTATTCCATATATATTAACAAGTATAAACAAAGCAAATATTTGTTTCTAAATTGATTTTTTAAAATACAAAAACAATAAATAAATAAAAAGTATAGAGAAAGCAAAGATTTGTTTCTAAATTAATTTTTTAAAAATAAAAATAATAAAACAAAACAAAGATTTGTTTCTAAATTGATTTTTAAAATTTATTGAAGATAAACATTCTTTGAAAATATTCTAATTTAATATATATTTCTATATCAATTTAAAAAATGTTAAAGATAAACATTGTAAAAGAAAACATCATTTATATTTCTATAACAAATTATTTTAAAATGATATATATTACAAATAAAAATATTATATTATATTACCCTATAATAAAATTTTATGGTTTATGAATATTTTAAAGTGTCATATATACGGTTATGTAAAAATTTAGCAAGTCAAGTTATATGGTCTAATAAATTTTAAAGTTGTAAAATACGGTTTAAAATGTCAAAAACGGCCAAATAGACCATCAAATTCCAGGCCTGGTCTTAACCATTGACTAAATCCATGGGGCAACCTTTCTTACTATGTACAACTTGATATACTTATGTCATTTAAATTCCTGCACAATTCTACCTACGTTTTTCATGTTGGATGTTTTGAGACAAGTCATGCATTCTGACGCCTGTCACTTTGAAAATATTAATGTTCCATGTCTGTCAGGAGGGAAAATATCTAGGAGTTATTGTGGTTTTTAGAGTCGACTTGAAAAATACTTGGAAAGCTGAAATTTAGGAGTAAATTCCGTCCTAGGTAAAATACGCGTTAAAAATTGACAAATTAAGAAGTGCACAAAATATTGTAACATTCTTCACAAAGTGGTGCTCTTCCAAGCATATAAATCTCGTTGACATCAAAATAAATGCAAATTCATGTCAATATAAATACAAACACATCTGAATAATATAAATATAAACACGTCTGAATGCTTATTCATATCAGAAGCACTGAACTGCAACGACATACATAGAAGCACATTTGTGCACTCACGAGTAGAAGTGTAATAGACAGAGAAAGCTTAGACAAAATTGAGACTGTGGGAGTTGCAAGTTGCCAGCCTATCTAACTACTATCTGCTGCTACTTTTCTGTTGAATCGTGCGATGACCTCTAAATAGTCAAATGAACACCATATACTAAATTAGACATATAAATAGCATTAAGAAGTCGAAGTTCCATAGATGATAGCCTGTGGCACACAATGAAGTCAAATCAAACGGTATATAAGGTACGCCCAAAATTTAGTCATGAATGATAAACAGAACGATGATCAGGATTTGATTTGCAATTAATTACTATGTTACCAAATTGCTCCGCTACAACTGTGGAATTTTACTGCAAATTGCTATGTTTGAACTGAACATCGTATTGCAAATTCTGTTTGGAATTGTTTAAGTTCATGGACGTACCCAGGCAATTTCAGACGGAATTTGCAGTACCCAGGGCAAATCCAAATGAATCTAGGTTTTTTTTTTTTTAAAATTTTAAAAACATTTTTTTTGGGGAATTTGCGGTGGGAGGGGTCCTCATGTTTGATCAGGGAACCTAAAAATGTTTGATTTTAGTGGGTTATTTTTTAAAAAATAATTAAACCTTTACATTTTTTTGTTTTGTTCATCTTTTTGGTCCTCATGTTTGATTGGTCAGCCTAAAAACCTAACTTGAAACCCTAAATTGAATTTCAAAACAATTTAAAATACCAAAACAAACACGTTTTTCTGGTTTTGAAAAAAAAAAAACACAAACCAAATACACTTGCCTCACTTTCATTCTTGCTTGTCACTGCACATATATAGCTGAAGATTGATCATTGAAGGTTCTAAAGAGGATGGATTGCTATCCTTACATGTGTGTATAAGGGTCCATTCACTCTCAAGGAGATCATGGAGGAAGATTATTAGATTGGAGACAAGTTTTAAAAAAAAAATTAATGTTTTTTTAATGAACAAACTCTCTCGTTTTGTTTTTCATTCTTGTATGCCTAAATGAGCTAGGATCTTTCTTTGTTTTGTTTTTATTTGATTGATTGGACTGTGTTGCTTTCCAAATTTATTGGCATTTTAGGGAAACCACGTATTATCACCATGCAACTATATGCACTTTAGGGAAAATGAGTGACATTGCTACAAAATTACATGTAATTTAGGGTTATTGTGTTTAATCAACCATGCAAAAGTTAGTACATTTTTTGTGGGCTAGATGACCAAAAACTTAGTGTGATTGTGGATTCCCATTTTAAGCAAAAAAAAATCTCCATTCACTTGTTACACATTCACTTTATCCATTTTTCACATTGAGAATTTGTGATTTCTAGATTTGTATTTAATTGATCCATTATTAACTGTGAGACAAGAGGCCACTTTCTCAAAACAATAGTGAATAGATAGAGGCTACAACTCTACTTTAGTCTTCAATTCCTAGTGAGTTTCAGAGAAATATTATATTCAATTGTCAATTTGCATTACAGTTTGTATGGTGTATTATTTGGTTAATCTCTATAATTCTATTTCTCATGTAGACCTGCATATTTCTCATGTGTTGATATTGATATATGTTTTTGATTAAAAGGGGTAAAGACAGGTTTTTAACAGAACTTGGAACCCTATTACAACTAGTAAAATGTTAGCAAATCTAATGGCAAATCAAAATGAGACAATAATGACGTTGCAACAAGGATCAATGTAATAAGCTACCTAGAATTTTTTTTTGAAAACATGACAACATTTAAAGGTAGGTGCAACAATGATTCTTCCACACTCTTCTGATCACCCAGATCTTGATGTGGGCAAGGTGAGAGCATACAAGTGCTTCAGAGTAACATTCATAACCATAAACCAAGAATAATGATAACTTCTACTTATTCAGTGGCCATCCACTTTGCAGTAGGCATCCACTTAATCGTGGGAATGAAACTGAAAGGAAACATCCACTTATGCAGTGGGCAACCACTTATTTAGTGGGATACAAGAAAGTAAAAACTGGGTGCATCCACTTATTCAGCGGGAACCTGAGCCATGAAATACTGAAAAGGAAATAGGCACATCCACTTATTCAGTGGGAAGCCATTACAAAAAGCTTGCATCAAATGAAAGTATTACAATGAAAACACTTGCAATATTAGAGCACTGTCTCTGATATAATCATAGCAATGCTATAGCAAATGGAGCATAGGAAAACTCTAAGAAGTGAAGATTTAAACATACAAATATATCATAAAGTTGCCATGGATATACCAATAAAGAGATGTATGGAAGGAAGTACTATTTGCTGGTCTGATGATGCTACAGTGTTGGAATGCAGGTCTAATACCCTCTATAGCTGCCATTGCATATCACCTACAACAGCTCCTTCATAGCTCATTCCTCCCTCTAACCAACAACCACATAAACCTCTATGTTAGACGCCTCTAAATGAGGAGTTTCCAATGCTTATGCTACAACACTTTCCCATCAGCATGTTCACACGTCCCAAGCATATGTATGACCCTGTCATAGTACGACCTGCCAATAGTCACTAAAAATTTACAACCACCCCACTAAAGATGAGACTGAAATATACTTTCCAACATGACAGAAGTCATCAAATAACCCTTCTATCAATTTAGACATTATACACTTCACAAACATGCTCCCTCATGCCATGGTAAGGCCAAAAAAGTACGACTCACTCCAGCATTAAAATCTGCATCACTAAACACTTAATATATGATAATAAATGGTCACTCCAATGTGGCAACCATCATCCAAAGGCATTCATAACTTGCAATGCATCATTCTATGTAAGAAACTCCAACTACCCTTATGCAGATGTACGACCAAGATTGAACAACAAGCTTAGGTAATCAACAACAATAGAGAAACATCCATAAAACATAACAAATCACATCAAAATCCGTATCCAATTGATATAGCAACAATCCTCACACCAAAACTCTTACAAAACATCAAATCCATTAAGCTCTATGTGATTCCTGGTTGAAATCACCTTGAACCAGCTAGGGTGGATCTTTCACCACCGAAATTGATCTTCTCCAAGAGGGATTTCATCCTCAAGAAGGAATGGAAGAACACTTAGGTTGACTCCAGCAGCATAACAATATCAATTCAAGCATAAAGAGCAAAATGAGCTCTCAACTCCTTTATATAGGCACTTTTTGGAATTGCACATAAAATGAATTTATTTATTAAAAAAAAAAAATTGCACTCAAACTCCAATATTTCCTTTTTTCACCAATATAAGCTCTCACTTTTATGTGCCTATAAGAAAGAGTGACTTTTGCCCATTCCAATGAGCTATAACACTTAAGTCTTTCTTAAATATTCCCAACATTAGGTGACTTAAGTGATATCATTAATAAAATAGCTCATTTAATCACCAAATTTGCGGAAAGTCCCAAACTGAAGCAAAATGCAAATTAAACCATACCGACATACTCCGGAACATTTGGGATGAAATGTGACGCCATCGGATTGACTTACTATAAATAGACAACTTCTCCAAGAAGTTTGAAGAGCAAACTGAGAAGCCGAAAATGCTTCTGAAAGCATCATCATGACCCTGAACACCAACCGAGCTCAATGCCAACATCAACTGCTCTGAAAAATTGATCGACGACCATTCCACAAACATTGGAGTTCTCTCAAATAAGACAAATAGCCTCTGAACGACTAGGAACAAACATAATGTGCATAAAAGTCTGTGTCAAAAAGGGAATATTACAGTTTGCCCTCCTCGAAACTGCTTGTCATCAAGCAATTCGTCAAACAGAACCATCAGGTCCATCTTGAATAATACTACTCTAGGATCCCAAATCAATCTAGGAGGTAATACAATGTGTCATGTTGTGTCATAACAACAATCGTAACCCTCTCCACACTTCTTGCAAAAAGGGAAACAATCCTTTGCAAGAATTCTTCCCAGTCACCCAAACACTGCTTGAACCTAACATGCCTCCTTTGAACTGTTCTGATATAATCAAGAGGACTTATGAAATCCCTCACCGTTCCAACTCCAAAGGTCTTTGAATGATGAACCAAAGCATGTGGAAGTTTGTTGTCCTGGAACAACATCGTGAGTAAACTATCAAGGTTTACCTCACAGTCCTTCATAAGATGAACTCTTAGATTTAGGAAGGTCTGAGGTAACAAATAATCATTGCTATTCAAATATGAAATTAGCGAAGTACAATAAGATTTTAGCATTCTACATAAGGGACAACAACAGTACCAATGAGCATTATTTTGCACAAAACACCTCAAAATTGGCTAGGAAACACTTCCAAGTAATTTCCAACTAAAACCCTTTACTTCCTTGGCAAGAAATAATGTGCCAACTCTCTTTAATGAGAGCAAACAAAAATGTGAGGTGGCTGGCTTGCGACCAAACAACAAGCTTAAGACTGAAAATCTAACCCATTCCTTGCCATGGAACACTCCCAAGAGTAGCCATTCGTTCATTGCTCAACTCCTTACCCAAAATCTCTCTCCAATCCATTAGTAAATGCGCAAATGTAATCACCAAATGGCTGGTAAAGAAAGGAACAACACTATAATATCTGAAATTTTGATCCTTATCCCTCCAAGGATCATTCCTGCCATTCCCAATGAACTTCGTCAATCCTTGTTGAGGATCCCAAACATGGATAACCAACCAAGAATGATCTCCAACATACCTATAGAAGTATACATCATAACTCCAAGTGCCATCCATAGCATCTTGCTCATCATGGGAATTGGTGACTTTTTTGATAATCTCTTGTACCCCATCCATGGAAGCATCAACAACTAAGGGACATGGAGTAACTGCTGTCCTCAAACCTAAACCCTAAAAAGGATTAGTATGAGTTAGATCATCAATCAATCCAAAGCATGGTTTGTCACACATGTGGATGACATTTTTATGTCCCTATTCCTTCAAGGCTTCATGAGTAACAAGTTTGAAACCTCCTTTCTTTGCTGCTGTAATGAAATTTCCAGCAACCACAAAACCACATTTTGATAACATCTTAATGTCAAAGAGGCTAAAGTAATCAAGAACCATCACGTCTTGAGAAAAACTTCATCGGTCACCTCATTTGCATATTTTATATCCCGTGGTCTCCCAGGAGGATTACCAACCATAAGGTTCAATGTTCCCTCATCATATGATTCTGCTACACCGACCAAGTGAAAACCACACTCTAACTCAATTTTTGGAACTGCTCTTGGATCCCATATCTTGATGTTATCATCAAATGTGTTGCCTCTATCAGAAGTTGTTTCATCATCCAATATGAAAAGAGGATTATCATAAGTTGCTTCTGCATCTAAGACAAAGAGAGGGTTATCATGAATGTGAAATTCATTACCTTCCTCTTACACAGCCCCAACTAAATCCGCCCTTACAACTTCTGACTCCTTTGGCATGATCTCCAAATCATACTCCTCTTGAAGAGTATCAATCTCATCAATCACTATTTGGATTTCTTCCGCCATTGTACCCTTTTCAAACTCCCTTAAGTTTGTAACAGTAGCAAGCTGTTTTTCAACTTCTTGAAGCACCAATTGGGTACCATGCAATTTGTCTTTTGTCGCATTAAGCTCAAAGATGAGCTCATCCAATTTTCTCTCCTTCTCTCTTGCAATATCAAGGGCATGATCATGGTCACTAATCACATGTAAATACTCAGATTTCATGGTCTCCATTGAATCTTTGATAATCTGCAAATTTGCAAGGGTGACTCCATTCTCACTTCCCTTTTGTCTCTCCTCAATTTGGGCTTTCCCAATGAGGTCTTCAATCAACTCATGTGAGATGTTCAAACTTACAAGAGCTTGTATCACCTTCTCATATGAGACAAAGAGTTGATTCTTCAACTCACACAACTCTCTAAGACTTTGTTCACTCAAGTGCCTTGATTCTGTGAGTAACAAAGATTCTGAAATTTCCTCTTCTTCAGGAGCAATAAGTCCCACAAAATCTATTTCTTCTTCACCATCACTTTGATCAAAGGTTATGGAAGCACCATACTCAAGCATTGAGTAATCATTAAGGGCTGATTTAAAATCTTCAACAAGCTCCACTTCAACATGCTCTCCAACTAAACTTTTTGGGAAGTCAAATTGTTGTCTTTCATACATGTGAAATTCCCACTCCAAATCAGAATTACCTTCATGGGAGTGATGTATATGCACATCACAAGTTGCTATTCTTGGAATTCCAACAAGCTTAAACTCTTCGTTAGCAGCTGAATATTGTTCAAATAAATCATTCTGGAGCTCCTCTATGCATGCCTCTTGATTTGAGGCATTGTCTTCATCATACAAAGGCTCATCCTTCTCAGTAATAGGTTCAAAACTAGTCATTTCAGCTGTAAGATTTTCATCTGCTTCCCGTTTTGCTACCATGCGAGCTTTCAATTTTTCTACATATTGGAAAGCAACCATTTCAGCTAGCACATTAGCACCTGATAGAGAATCTTGATCATCCTTTCTTATGTTGTTCAATAAGACTTCTAAGAGAGGATGGGGAACATCATTTATCTCATTAACAACCAATGTCATGACATCTTGCATTGCTAAAAAAATATCCATATCATGATCTTTCCTAATTTCAACAAGGAAATAGCCAAACATTTGAAGCATTAGGTTCTCACAATCATAGTCTAACATCATCACACAAGCTCGAACCTTGCCAATAGTTTCTACGATTTTGACCCTCTTAGCAAAAGAAGGGCTTTTGATGTCACTCAAACCATGAAAGCTTTCCATGAACAATTGTAATATTCCCTTCATCTTTTCACCATCATAAAGAGTTTGGGGAGTTGTTATTCTTGTGATTTCATTGATGCATGTGATAACTGCAAGTCTCACATCATTGTCTGGATGCCTTAACAACTCAGGCTTACCCAACGAAGTCATTGAAGGAATCAAGGCAACCCGCACTACCTCAGAAGGTGACTGAGGAACTTTAGACAAACATTTCTCAACTTCTTACAATGTGCTGAAAAGAATCTCTTTTGACCATCACAGAGATTCAAGTTTCATCCCTGCATTGAAAGGCTTTTCACAATGATTATTTTCACTGAGAGATGCCATGATCTCACATCCACTGAACAAATTCTTCAACTACCGAATCACTGAACACACATGCAAGTACTGATCATCAGCATGCAAGGCTGAAATTTTGTCCCTCAACTGAAGTTTTGCAAAGAGTTATTAACAACCCAAACAGGATGGCAAGTTCACCAGCTTTGATACCACTTTAATAAGCTTCCTAGAATTTTTTTTGAAAACATGAGAATAACATTGAAAGTTAGGTGCAACAATGATTCTTCCACACTCTTCTGATCACCCAGATCCCGATGTGGGCAAGGCGAGAGCATACAAGTGCTTCAGAGTTAGCATTCATAACCATAAACCAACAATAAGGACAACTTCCACTTATTCAATGGGCATCCACTTTGCAGCAGGCATCCACTTAATCGTGGGAATGAAATTGAAAGGAAACATCCACTTATGCAGTGGGCATCCACTTATTTAGTGGGATACAAGAAAGTAAAAACCAGGTGCATTCTCTTATTCAGCGGCAACCTGAGCCATGAAATACTAAAAAGGAAATAGGCACATCCACTTATTCAGTGGGAAGCCATTACAAAGAGTTTGCATCAAATGAAAGTATTACAATGAAAACACCTGCAATCTTAGAGCATTCTCTGATATAATCATAGCACTGTTGTAGCAAATGGAGCATAGGAAAAATCTAGCAAATGGAGCATAGGAAAAATCTCAGAAGTGAAGATTTAAACATACAAATATATCATAAAGTTGCCATGGATATACCAATAAAGAGAGGTATGGAAGGAAGTACTGTTTGCTAGTTTGATGATGCTACAGTGCTGGAACACAGGTCTATTACCCTCTATGGTTGCCATTGCATATCACCTACAACAACTCCTTCATAGCTCATTCCTTCCTTTAACCAACAACCACATAAATCTCTATATTAGAAGCCTCTAAATGTGGAGTTTCCAATGCTTATACTGCAACGCTTCCCCATCACCATGTTCACATGTCCCAAGAATAGATGTACGACCCTGTCAATAGTCACTGAAAATCTGCAGCAGCCCCACTAAAGATGAGACTGAAATATACTTTCCAACATGGTAGAAGTCATCAAATAACCCTTCTAACAATTTATACATTATACACTTCTCAAACAAGCTCCCTCATGCCATGGTATGGCCAAAAAAGTATAGCTCACTCCAGCATTAGAATCTGCATCACTATTAATATATGATCATAAATGATCACTCCAATGTGGCAACTATCATCCAAAGGCATTCATAACATGCAATGCATCACTCTTTGTAAGAAACTCCAACTACCCTTATGTAGATGTACGGCCAAGACTGAACAACAAGCTTAGGTAATCAGCAACAACAGAGAAACATCTAGAAAACAGAACAAATCACATCAAAATCCATATCCAATTGTTATAGCAACAATCCTCACACCAAAACTCTCACAAAACATCAAATCCATTAAGCTCTATGTGATTCCTGGTTGAAATCACCTTGAACCAACTAGGGTAGATTTTTCACCACCATAACTGATCTTCTCCAAAAGGGTTTTCATCCTCAAGAAGGAATGGAAGAACACTCAGGTTCACTCTAGTAGCATAACAATATCAATTCAAGCATAAAGAGCAAAATGAGCTCTCAACTCCTTTATATAGGCACTTTTTGGAGTTGCACATAAAATGAATTTATTTCTTAAAAAATAAACTTTTTCACTTAAACTCCAATATTTCCTTTATTCACCAACATAAGCTCTCACTTTTATGTTCCTATAAGAAAGAGTGACATTTCCCCATTCCAATGAGCTATAACACTTAAGTCTTTCTTAAATATTCTCAACCTTAGGTGACTTAAGTGATATCATTAATAAAATAGCTCATTTAATCACCAAATTTGCGGAAAGTCCTAAACTGAAGCAAAATGCAAATTAAACCATACCAACATACTCTGGAAGATTTGGGATGAAATGTGATGCCATCGGGGTGACTTACTATAAATAGACAACTTCTCCAAAAAGTTTGGAGATCAAACTGAGAAGCCGAAAATTCTTCTAAAAGCATCATCATGACCTTGAACACCAATCGAGCTCAATGCCAACATTAACTGCTCTGATAAACTGATCCATGACCATTCCAGAAACAAGCATAATGTGCACAAAAGGTCTATGCACCAAAAAGGGAACATTACAATCAATAGCTTAAGATTATATGACTCAAAATTGCAAGACAACAACGAAAACAACCACTTAGGGCAATTTGAAACCAAATCGCTCTAGAAGACATTGGACAACCCCATCCAACAAATTCAAACTCGTGTTTCTTTTTGGCTTGTCATTCACCAACCCTTGGAGCTGAGATCTCCTTCCTCACCAAAGTGTCCTTTTTATGGATCAACCCTTCCAAAGGGAGGGTTAACAATTGCTTCTCAAACACATCCCTAGGTATATTCTAGTTATCATTATTTTCACCAGGCACAACAAACCTGGCCTTGTCCTCTCGCATGGCAAAAATTGGTTCCTTAATGACTAGTAGATTGCCTTTTTTCTTTTCAGACCCATTTGTCTTATAATTTGATCTTCTGGCCACGCAACCATGGGAAGAGTGACTAGCCATTTGGCAAACACAAGACAAGATCGAAGAGTCCTTGTAGTTAATGTGTTGATTCCAAATACCAAATTTTGAGGACAAGGAGAAAGAAGACGAAAGCTTCTTCCTCAAGTCAACAAGGACACAAAATCTGGCATGAAGCAAGCACCTCTTAGAAAGGATAGCCTGGTCCATATAAACAAGTTGACCAATGGTTGAAGCTATACATTTCAAAACTTCATCCTCCCAATATTCCAAGGGTAAGCTTGGGAGCTTCACCCACATCAGAATATTGCAAATACACTTCTTTGGATCAAAACTTGACATCCACTTCCTAAGAAAAAAGCCTCCTCTTGCCCATAAACCACAGCCCCCCTGAAAGGGTTTTGTCATGATCTCCAAGGTTTGAGAAGGAATTAGAAAGAAACCCTTTGACACAACAATGATTTTAAACTGATTGTAGGACACCAATTTTCTTCTGGCTCAAGATTTGAAGATGTCAATGTTAGGCCTTATTCTAAGGAATTTACCAAACAAAGAATTTTCCAGCCTAGAAGTAGCTTTGTCCATAATGGAGTCCGAGATCCAAATGGTAGGTTATTCCTCCCCCATAATCACAAACAACTTAGGCACCTCCGAACAAGCTATCAAGGAAGCAACACCGCGATTAGCTTTGCTAGATTTTGTGGATATGGTTTGGTAAAGCTTTTCAAGAGACCTGCTAGACCCACATGGAAACTTAGACATGCCCCTTTTTACTACCCTCTATTGTGCTTCACCTGCAACACAACAGAAACAGGTACAAGAACCTCATCATCAACAACATACACAACTTGAGAATGGCCTCCTTACCCATTCCTTCCTTGATTGGACACTAACCGGGCCCATATGGGGCCCTCGACACAACCCATTTACCTCCTTTCTACTATGCTTCATCGCACAACATAGGCGTTAGATCCCCATTAGCAACAACAATCATAACCAAAAAATGTGCCTCTTTCCTTGTTGATGGGAGAGGTGCCACTTTACTCCGCAAATGGGAAACCCTCGACAAACTCTTCATGATAAGCCTAGAGGCGTCGCTTTGGGCTAGCTTTGTAACCTTGGAAGCCTTAACTGCTTGGATGAAAGAGCCCTTCACAACAACCATCTCTGCGAGAGATCCCACATCCTATGGTGAAACCACCACATTGGAATTTAGAGCTTTTACAGGGGAGGGAAAAAGAAACCCCCTCCTCAAAGCCTGTCCAAGGTCCTCAACTCTAAAAAAAATGGCTTCCTTGACAACGCCTTTTGCAACCCTGATACAAATCTTTGCACTTCTAGCCATATGTCCAAGAGACTCTCGTCCTCATCCTTTTTAAACCAAAGATCCCACTCATCTGGATCTCCATCATTCAAGCCATCTTCCTCCTTGCATTTTCCCAGACTGATCCTACTCCCACCTTGAGTAGGATTTGAATTTTTTTTCTTGCTTCCAGCCAGTTCAAAATTTTCTATATTGATATATGGTATCATTGCATATACCTGCATATTTTTTATTGCGTATTTCTCATGTGTTGATATTGATGTAAAATGTTATCATTGATTCATTGCATATACCTACATAATTTTTTCTCATTGTTCTATATTTTCTTTTTACATAAATTGTATCAATGGTCATGGGCTGTTGGTTAAGTAAAGTCCTTGTATTTACTTCCAAATGAATTCATCCAAGAGATTGCTACAAGCATTTGAGAGATTGCAATGGGCTTTTGTTTTGTTTTACTTCATATAACCGAGTCTGGTCATCATCAATACTGGCTTTGCTCCAATAAGATTCCAATATAAATAGATGTTCACTTGCATCCTTAGTTTCTTTACCAAATACATGAAGCTTAGTCCTGTTTGTGGCCATTTTTGTAGGATTAAAAGGTGTTTTTGATTTGTCCTTTTGTGGTTTGGGGCTTGTCCTTCCTCTTGATTTCTCTTTTACTCTTGGTTCTCTCTTTGTTTTCTTTAGGTCTTTTCATCCTGGTTCTACCCTCTTGTTATTTCACCAATCTTTCTCATATAGCTTTATCTCTAGGTAATTGAATCTCAAAATACTCATTGCCCAATATCTCTTCAAATTCTTTTACACAATTCGTTCTTGCTCTCGCTTTCTCTAGATTAAGCAAGGGTTCTATACTTATCTCTTCTTTAGATACTTTTCTTGACTTATTTGGCATGGGGGTGACTCTTGTTTTGGGGGATTCACCTCTTCAAGGTGTTGTTTCATTTTAGAAGATGTTTTTAATAACTTTTCATTAATTATTGACATTTCATTAAACAATATATGATTCTCCCATCCTTCTTCAAATGCTTCAATTATGTTGGTGGCTAATTCATTGAACATGTCCCTTGACTCCTCTTTCTCCACACTCTTCTATCTTTCCCATAAATTCAAGTTTTTCATCATCTTTCCCCTTTCTAAATATGCACTTCTACTCACGACATGGTCTAAATATTCCTCATTTAAATTCGAAGGTTTTAATTTTGAAATTGTGGTTAATAAACCCTCAAACCTATCATTAATTATGACCCTAATGTTTGACAAGTCAGATTTAGAATATGGTGTTTGAGTCAAAGATTCAAATGGCGAAGCACATCTATTTATACATGCTAGATAAGCACTCTTTCTTCTAAGCCCTCCCATTAATGACTCCTAAAATTCATTATAGTCTCTTACCTAGTTTGTCAATTCGGTTCGATTTTTCCCTGCTCTTCTGATATGGGTAATTAGTTGCTCTAATGTTTCTTTGTGATTGAGAGGTGCATTAACAGCTTGTCCCTTGGTTGGCAAATTTTCATCACTCTCGAAAGTAGCTCTCCTGGTCAGCTCAACTATAACTAACTATTCTTATGGTGGTAGATTCTCAAAACTCTTGTCATTCTCAACATCCTCAACACTCTTGGTAGCAATTGTCTTGGCGTGCTCTAAAGAGGCTTACCTGGCCTTCTCCATCCTTTTGTGCTATCTTTCCTATCTTTCTTGGGTTTTTTTCAACCTTCTTTCTTCTTCCATGTGCATAAGACCATCTTAATTTTTTCAAAAATTTCCCCCAACTTTTTGTTATCTCCTTTTGCCATGGGTGTTTTTGATTTAGAATTTTACTAACTTTTATTTATCCCTACTGACTTCATCTAGACTAGCCTTAGTGATCACATCTCTTCAAGACCCCCCTTTTGATTTACCACCCCTAGGTGCCTAACCCCTCTTACGGGTTAGGTCCTAGTTTTTATTACCATACATCTCACTTCAATAATTGTCATTAATACTCCTTTCCTTGGTAGTATTCTTTATTGCAAAAAAATTTCTTTGTTTTTGTAATTTCTCTTCTTACACCAACAAATTGGGGTTCTGACAATGGAACCAAATGTTGACAATAAAATATAGGTCTAGATTATTTATTATTAACCCCAAGGTGATGCAATAAGAAAGAAATTAGAATAGTGTGGTAGATAACATAAGCATAACATAAAGATTCAAGCAATTCTACACATTCATAGGTACTATAAGATTGGTCTCCTCATATTTCATATTATATATTCTTTATACGATGTACATTTTGTACCACAAGCATAGGTATACACATCGCATATGCCTAGTTATCATCTATTACCTTTCTTCTTGTCTCTTCTATTCTGTTAATTCTATCTTGCGGTGAGGCCAGATGCTCATATAACCTTCTATTAGTGTAGGGACATGCCTTTCTACATGTCCTTATGCCTTATCATTTCTTAATCAGTACCACACTTCATTAGATGCTACCGTAATGGTCTTCCAGGGACTATTAGTCTATTCTATTTCCAGTCTTGACTTGCCAACACGAATAATCTATTCCTCAAAATTTACTCAATTACTATTGAACTTATTATATAATTGTTACTTATAATTGGATGGTTTGCTTAAAAATATTAACTAAAGATCAAACATGGATACAAACTTGTCCATGCCATCATAGTAATGAAACTTCTATGTTAAAAATAATTTTATTTTGATTGTATTATAATATTTAGAAAAAGGTTGAGTGAAATGAGTTGAGACGTTATGAATTGTTTAAATGATAAAATACAAGATATGGTTCAATCATGGTATATTCCTAGAGAAATTTCTAAGCCTTCTAAGAATAAAAAGGATAATTAATACTATATCAATACTATTTTAGTACTAAAAAATAAACAATTTCAATTAATTAAATAATCAACCTAATTAATTTAAGAAAGACATCATTGCAACAAAATCAAAACATAATGTTATCTACTATTTGGGTGGATTCATATTGATATAGTCATGGACAAATGATCCAATCAAAGATTATCCAACCATGTAGCTTTAACACAATAACTCAAAATAAATTCATAGTGGAACTGAATTATCAATACAATCGTATGAAATGAGCTGAGCAATACTTTATTCATCTATGGTCTGAAATCATATCAATGACATCTATGTCTAGGTTTTACAATTGTATGTAAACATTAACGTTAGATTACAATAAAAATCATCCACTAAACAAATGTGCAACTCCCCAAATCATTACAAAATGAGTCGATCTTCAAATTGACACATTCTTTGATCTTTAGAACTCTTGTTCTCTTTGGACTCAATTACCTTTCTTTGTGATTCTACCAACATTTTACAGGGAAGGTTGATGTAGTAGGTTTGTGTTGACAAAAATGTAGTACAATCTCCCATGTACTTAGGATTAGCATCATTGGACTAAATTAAATGATTTCTTTGTTTGGCTCACCTTGGAATTGGACACAATCCTTTGAAACAAGTAAATGAACTTCTCTTGTTAAGTGGCAAGAAATATAACTGTAAACTTAATGCAACTCTAATCATAAACCACCCTAGGAGTGATAAAAGCATTTAATATCATTATCCTTTGGTGTGAAGCTCTAAATCATGGCAACATCTCATAAACCTCTTTAAGCTAATGTGGCAAGCCACCTCATATAAGGTAATCAATGTAAGACCAAAGGTTGGAAGTATAAAGACATAAGAAGAAGTGGCACCTATGCAATTAGGAGTCATTTTGAGAACAAGTGTTTTAAATTAGGGAGAAGTGGGAAAAGGCAAGGGTTTCACTACAGAAGGATGCAAGACCCATCTTGTTTGTCAAGATCAATAGGAGTACCAATAGGGACACACATTACAGATTAGATGAATTGATCTAGGTGGTAGGAAGGAGTAGGAGGCATGGACATAAATTCTGTAGCACTAGAAGGGATAATTGGATAGGGTGACTCATGAGAACACAAAGAAACATGTATGGAAGAGTCAGTAGAGAGAGAAAGAATAGTACCATCATACAAACATTATCTAGGTCTAGAGTAAAAGAATCCATGAGGTTGAAAAGGTGTCATTAATCCTTGTACTTTAATTCATTATCAGTTGTCGACCAGGGTGGTGTTCGATGGTTATTTGCAAAAATAAAGTTAAATACTCATCTCAGTGATAATTTTTAGGTCTTTTTGAATAAAACAAATATTGATACATAAATAAATCTTATGTATGAAATCATTTAAAGTCTAATCTATGAAAATATTAAAAATTGAACTATGGAAGCATGCGAAACTTGACTATGAAAGCATTTAACATTCATAAATAAATATAATAATAGAATAGAGTTAACTATAGAAATGAATAGTAAACAACTATACTCCTAACTACGAAAATGAACAAATCTGTTTACTACAGAAATGAACAATTCTTGACTACGGAAAAAAGTGAGCAATTTTTCAGGGGTGATTTAACAATATGATTTTTAAGTCTATAGAACAACAAACAAGACATATTAAATAGAATAATGGAACAACAAAACTTGCAGGTTGAAAACTGATTACCAACACAACACAAACAAATAATTTCATAATAACATCAATTGAACATAATCATGGAATTCATAGAACAATGAAAAAATAAAACTTATCAATAACACAATTTTCTCCTATCTGAATGAGTAGCCACTTTTCGGGAGCTTAAACTTTGAGAACTTCAAAAAATCTCACACAGAACTCACAAATTCAAGAAAAAAAGTACACAAGTGCTCTATGATTACCAAAAAGATTATATGTTTTTCTATATGCCTCTATCTATCTCAGAAGGAAAAGTACAATGCTATATATTCTGAATGATAAGAATATGCCTAAAATCTAGTGTACTATGGCGTATGCATCACCTCTATCTTTATGTCTTCAACTGAAATCATAAATAACATAGAGTTCTGTTTGTATGAAATAACAAAGAAATTAAAACTATTGTAGTTGGCTCTCAACTAAGTCTTTTCATGTAAGACACTTCTTGAACATTTATGAACCACATTCGTTGCTGCAATCTAGCAGGAAATAAGTATGCTTAATTTATGGAGCGGGCATTCAAAATAGGATTCCTCTTCTGCCGTTGAGACTTTTCTGGAGTTGTTCCTGAAAAAAGACTTTCGATGCTATTACTATTCCAGAGCACTTCTTTCCAGAGTCTTTTTCTTCCTTTCTTTCCAGAGTTCATCCTTCTGGTGCTGTAGAATCTTGTTTGACAAAAACAAGTCTATGCAACCACAAAATATTAGCATTTACGTTTTCTTTTACCTTAGAATAGACAACAAGAATATGTACATTATTTCTAACTAGGTAAACAATAATTTATCATAAAATCAATCAAATGTTAGCATGATGGACCTCATCATTTTCCCTCACTCCTAAGATTGCACAAGTCCTCTTGCTCTCTACTGTGAAGACTCCCCTATTTTACCCTGCGTCTTTGCTTCTCTCTCTTTGCTGTGTTCCTCAAACATTGCACTGTTATCATACAATGATTCTATTGTGGGGTTAGCTTTCCCTAGATTAAGAACAAAACCTTTGCCCAATTTTACCCTGGTACTCCATCTCTAGTGTTCCCACTCAAATTCTTTAACAGTTACTTGTACTCGAGTAGTTGGTTGGAGTAGTAACAATGGCCTAAATCTTATTCCGACCCATTTCCTTGTAGTTCCTTGATTATTTCTACCAATCCCTTTTCTCTCTTGAATGACCATTTAAGATTAGTTGGAGAAATAATTTCTCTTCTTTTGAGATGCACTAGTAAAGGGTTATATCTCTCTTCACATGCAGTGAAGGATTTTTTAGGTAACTGAGGAATGACAACTTGCAAAGCTTCATAGCACAGTTTGAGACTGTCATTATATTTTTGCCCCATTATAGGAAATTTATTTATTCTTCTTAATTCCTTCTGAAATGCCCTTGGTTTATGGTAATGATTTCTCATTAGCAGACCAACAGTCTTCTCTTCCTGATAATATTACCTAGTTTTGTCCTGCTAGTTTATTTGATTCTGCATAATAGAGATAAATGATCTCAACTGTACTTCACCCACAAACAGATTGATGTAAAAATCTGTGTACTTCTCAAGCAATAAATTATGTGTGAAAAATTCACACAGGAGATTTTGTTGTTTAGGAGAGGCTATTTTTAAAGCTTCCATAAATTCTTTATCATTTGGATCATGGGGGAGATTACAACTGATTCTCAGTAGCTTCTACCTCAAGGCCTGCTCATTCAAAAACATACTATACATTCTAAAAGGTTTTCTGTATGCTAACAGGAGTTCTCTAATCATGCAGGCTTCTATTTTTTGCCTCATAAAGTCAGTCATATTTTCTTTGTAGCAATACCAACTCTATTTTTAGTCTGTTGTTTTTAGACACCTGCGTGTCTCAAAAAATAGCAATAGTATATCCAAGTTTGCAATATTATAGGAATATGTACTTGGAACCATTCCATATTGGTTGGTTCCGTTTGGACTTCCTTATCTTCCATGAATGGTTGTGCCTTATATTCTTGGAGTTCTTCATCTAATTCCATAACTTGGCTGACTGTTGCTGCCAATGTTTCTTGATTTTCTTTTTCTTTCTTCATAAATGCTACTAGAGCATTCATCAAATTATTTGTAAGATTTTCTATTTGTTTATCCTTATTCAACATATTTTCTTGCAATTTTGCATTTTGAGTTGGCTCTATTGCTCCCTCAGGTGATTTGTTCACCTGTCCTTGTTGGTATGAGATCTCTTTGTCTTTTTCTTGCAGAAATGTTAATTTTTCAACTTCTTGTTTCTCTTTCAAAATTGTTTGTTCATGCTGCATAATTGTTTGATTTTGTTGTAGAACTATATGTTCTAGTTGCAAAATTCTCTGCCTTGCCTCAACAAGTTCAACTATTTAATTTTCATTTGTATTGGTTCCTGAAGACATTTATGGAGTAATGATTTTTTATCTATATTTCTTATTACAACCTCTTCCAGCACTGTTTTATCTTTCTATTCAATGTGTTCTCTGTTTGGAGATTTATGTGCTTCTGGAGGTGTATGTGCTTTCAGAGGAGGTTTATGGATAGGAAAACTCATGCAACTCCGGAGAAACAAAAATATCTTCTGGAGTTTCCTTTATCTCTTCTGGAAGTGTATGCTCTATTTTTGCTGAGGCAAGAGTCTCTTCTAGAGTCTTTTGCTTTGCCTCTGGAGGAATAGAAACAAAAGTTTCTTCTAGGGTTATCTGCTCTGTCTCCATGTGAGTAGGAGCTTCCTTTGGAAATGTCATTTCCACTGAGATTTGTTGTGATTCCATTATGGCTTCATGGGAAAAGGTAACTTCCTAAAAAATAGGAGTATCTTGGATTTCTATTGCAGTCTTCCCAACCACAGTTTTCTTTGGAAGTTTATGTTCAGTTTCGGCAGAATTTTCTTGAGATTCTAATACTTTTTTTGGAGAGGGTATTGGTTCTTCTGTTGAACCTGTATTCCTCTTCTATGTTTGTATATGATCTAAAGTACTATCGGGAGCAATTTTCATTGCCAAGCATTTACTCCTTCGAGGAGGAGGCGTTCTCTGCAATTTCTATTTTGATCTTTGTTTCTTGACAATTGGTTGTCTTGTTTCTGGTTCCTCATCAGAAATTATGACTTCCACTTTCTCCTAAGAGCCTAAAGTCTTTCCTGAGGTTTCTAGAGTTTCTGCTTGGAATTCTGAAGATTTAGTAGATGGTTGGATTGAGTGCTCTAGAATTTCCTATTCCTTTGAGGAAGTTTGGGACTCCAAAACCTTTTGTTTTTTTTGGAGCTCCAGAATCTTTAGAACTCCTTGAACTATTGTTGAAGTTCTAGAATTTCCTATTCTATTTGGGGTTCTAGAGTAACTTCCTTTGGAGATAGAGCTAATGCTCTTGAGGCTCCCCCCTTTTCTAAGTTTTACTTTTGCTTTTTGTGCTCAATCATTTGTAGGAATTTTTGCCATTTCCTATCAGTTTTGTGATGTTTCAAAACTTGATATTTTCATATCATGGAAATCAGGTCGTGATGCTTCAGAGGACCAGTCCCTATTTCATATTTGTATACCATAGTTTTTAGGGATTGGAATAGGTAGGCTAGGAGGCTTATTTTTAGCTCAATATTTTATGCTCCATGGCTTAAGTGAGTCAAAATATGAAATGTTGGACTCATGATTGTGCCATATTGACCTTCACATGTGATGAATCTCATCACCCAGGACACTGCAGATTTCCAAGGTTTAGTCAAAGTTTTTCTATCAATTCCTTTACTAAGCCCTTTATTTCCTTTTATAGTTTGGGGGAAGGGTTATCCCTTTTGCATAAACTGATTAATCATTTACTCATAAGAAAGATTCCTTTCATGCAACAAATCTATACCCTCATTCATAATTCTAGACAATTGAGAGAGAATTTGAGTACTCACCTTGATTTTCTTCCCTAGATGATTGCATGGTCATTAGCAAAATTACGAATGAATTCCTCCACCAAATCTTCATGATACTCTTCAAATTTTCATAGAAATTCTAGCCACCATGTTGTCTCGAATATGTCTGCTACATACTGCTTAGACAATATTTTTTTGGCCTTCCTTTTAATGCCCATAATTTTATGACTTGAAAGGTTAAGGAAAAAGGAAAAATGTTGGTATTGTATGAAGGAGTGTTATTTGCAGTTTTAATGAGTTGTAGGTGTAGGTGCTTTTGTTATACAAAAAAAAAGAAGTAAACTGGGAATTTTAAACACAGAGGTAGTAATGGCGTTTCAGAAAGGCTACTTTGATTTCTTTGTGCTTATTCATAATGGACTTTCATGAAGTTCGTTATTTTGGAGCAAGATGACATCATGGATATGTAGTTAGTAGGAGTAGGAGTCATGTCGATTTTATTGATTATACAACAAAATTATTACTTTCCTAAATTTAGAAATAATCATACATACTTGTTCCCCGTGCTGACATTAATTAGAATCACACTGCTAAAGATGTGATGTAATGAATGCAGATACTGTTGTATTTGGTGCAATTAATTTAGACAAGATAACTTATGTGATGGTAGTGGTGTGAACTTTGAAAGCATTGAGTCTGAAATGACCTTTTTCATAGAAGTTGCATTTATTATGGATGACTACAGAAACATGAATCATTACTGGAGCAACACGAGCGATGTTCTGGAGTTATTATTGCTAGGATGCATTTGGAAGATAGGAACAAAAGTTTCAGAGCATAATTGGAAGGATACTGTTGGAAAAATACTGATAAAAATTTTAGAGCATCGTTGAAAGGATGCTTTTGGAGCATGGACAAAGGTTCTGGAACATTATTTAAAAGATGCTTCTAGAGCATGGACAAAGGTTTCAGAGCATCACTGAAAGGATTCTTCCGGAGACTACGAACAATGGTTCCGGAGCATCATTGGAAGGATGCTTCCAGAGACTATGAACAAGGGTTCCAAAGCATCATTGAAATGATGCTTCCAAAGACTACAAAAAAGTGTTCCAGAGAATGAACAAAGGTTCCAGAACATCATTAAAAGGATGCTTTTGGAGACTACGAACAAATGTTTTGGAGCATAGTTGGAAGGATGCTTCTGGAGATTATGAACAATGGTTCCGGAGCACGAACACTACAAACATAAAAATGACTTTGCGAAGCACTATTAGAAGAGTGCTTCCAGATAAAATTTGTAAGAATACAAAACCACTTCTGGAGTACCAATAGGATACTTCTAGAGAAAAGTTACACCAACACAAAACCACTTCTAGAGTAAACATGGAAATTTCCTGAGGTAAACTAAAAATAAATGAAGCATTTTTTTGCACACTACTTACCTCAATCTGCTATACAAGGGAAGACCTCCCTCACACAACAAATGTCCACTGTCTTTTCAACCATATTTGTGAATTCCTTCTTGTTTGCTAGTTTCTGGTAGAAACGTAGTCTGTGTTCATTGACTAGAAGTGTTCTAGTATCTTTATCATTTAGTTTCAAGCGCATTGCTCCATTATTGAATAGTTCTTCTACTTCATAGGGACCCAACTACCTTGTTTGGAGTTTCCCTTTTATGTCCTTATACCTGGAATCAAATAGTAGCAACCAATCTCCATTGTGAAATTTTCTTTCTTTTACGTGCCTATCATGCCATGCTTTCCTCTACTGCTACATCAATTCGGTCTATTGTATGGCTTCCAGGTGGAATTAATCCAACAGATTCAGTTGTAGAACCTGTTCTATATGAGCTTTGTTAAGATCTATACCCACATCCATGGTTGTCCTCAATGTTTGAAGTTCAAATTCAATAGGAAGAATAGGTTTCTTACCAAAGACCAATTCATAAGGTGTGAAGTCTGTGGTTGATTTCCAAGTAGTATTATATGCCCACACTGCTTCATGCAATTTTTTGGCCCAATCTTTCCTTCTTGATGAAATTGTTTTGGTGAGTATATTTTCCAACTCTCTATTGGTTACTTCCACATGACTATTCGCTTGAGGGTGATATGGTGACTACTTTTGTGACTCACTTGGAAATGGTCGGTGAAGGTCAAAATAACTTTGGACATAAATTAGGGTCCTTGATTTGTCACAATGGATATGGGTGCTTCGAACTTGAGGAATATTTTATCATAGAGGAAGACTACAACCTGTTCCTTTCTAGCTACTTTTAATGCTTGAACTTATGCCCATTTGGTGAGGTAATTACTACACATGAGGATGTACTCTTTTCCTTGGGATGGTGGATCTATAGGCCCTATAAAGTCCAATCCCTATTTTTCAAACAACTCCAAGACTATGTGGGGTTGCAATGGAATTTCATTGGATGTTGTCGGCCTGCCCACTCTCTAACACTCATCATAACACTAAACATATTTCTTAACATCCTTATGCATGGATGGCCAATAGTACCCAGCACCTAAAATTTTATGAGATGTTCTCTTTGCTGAATAGTGTCCTCCCAAAGGATCATTATGAAAAACACACAAGATACTATAGATCTCATCTAGTCTCACACATTTGTACAAAACCAAATCAGGTCCACATTTAAATAATATACCATTTACCCACTTAAAGTGCACACTTATGTGGATAAGACTCTTCCTTTGTTTTGCAATAAATTTTGGTGGAAATTCCGCTATAGATAAATAATTAGCAACATCCGTAAACTAGGGTGTTTGGAAAGATTTAGCAAATAGTTGTTCATCTGGAAAGTCATCATGAACTAGTTCACATTTTCTATCCTCCTGATGTATTCCAAATAAAATTTCAACCACGACATTAAATTTACCAAGTTTATCTATGATGGTCACATTAAATTCTTGGAGAAGCAATAGCCATATAATTATTCTTCCACTAACAACAGGTTTATTCATTAGATATTTGATTGTTGAGCTATATGTATAAATAGTTACTTTGATGTAGTGGCAAAATTTATTGATAGCGTGCACAACAGACATAAATTCTCTCTCAATAGTGGTGTAGTTTCTTTATGTAGGAGTTAAATTTTTGCTAATGAAATATATAACATATTTTCCTCCAATTTCATCCTCCTGTCTTGAAACTACACCAATAACATCATTTGAGGCATCCACATAAATGTAGATTGGCAAGTTCCAATTAGGTCTGCATAACACAGATGCAGTTGTAAGTTTTTACTTAATGGTTTCAAATGAAGTTTGGCATTCTGGAGTCCAAGAAAACTCAACATCCTTCTAGAGTAGGGAGAACATAGGAGCTACGATTTTGCTAAAATTCTCAATGAATCTTCTATAATAGCTTGTGTCCTAGAAAACTATGAACATCTGTTTGAGTTTTCAGGGGTTCTAGTTTTTGTATCAGTTCAATATTCTTGGGATCAACTTTAATACCATCTATAGAGATGTGATGCCCCAACACAATCCCTTGTTCAACCATTATCAAGCATTTTTCGTGACTCAAGGATAGATGGTGTTCTTCACATTGTTGGAGAAATTTGTCCAAATTCTGAAGTGCTTCCTCATAAGTGGTTCCATATTCTATGAAGTCATCCATGTATACTTCAATGCAATCATTTACAAGATCAACGAAGATGGCTAAAACTGCTCTTTGGAAAGTGGCAGCTGCATTGCACAACCCAAAGGGAAGGACTCGGTATGCGAAGGTTCCCCGAGGATAGGTGATAATGGTTTTATCCTGATCTTCAGAAGCAACCTGAATTTGGTTGTAATTGTTAAACCCATCCAAGAATGAGAAATATTTTCTACCAACCAAAGTGTCAAGAACTTGGTCAATGAATGGTAGGGGAAATAATCCCTATTTGTTGCCTTATTGAGTTATCGGTAGTCCACACATACCCTCCATTTCCCACCTTTCTTAAGAACCACCACTAGAGGTGAAACCCATTTGCTATTAGAGATAGGATAAATAAATCCTACCTATAGGATTTTTTCAATTTGAGCTTTAACTACATCTCTGAGTGCTAAGTTAAGTCTACGTTGTGGTTGGCAGACTGGTCGAACATCCTTAGTATAAATGTGATGAGTACAAACCTTCGGATGTATCCCTCTCATATCTTTATAATCCTAGGAAAAATACTTGGACCAGTTCACTAGAACATCAAATAATTTGAGTTCCTACTGTTTCGTGAGCTAGCTATTAATATTGAGGGTTTTACCATTATTGATATTGTCTCTGGGTGACTATTGGAGACTATATATGTTTCACTCATCTAGGTATTAAGAGGGAAGCTATGAGGCTACATCATATGCAAAGTAGTTACATTCTTGAAGAAGCTCCCAGTTCTTGGAATTAAATTGGCTAAAGGATAGTGAAATGTTGTAACGAAGTCTTCTTTTTCATTTTGAGTAAATTCCACTATACTTGTTTGGACAAGACTCTCCAGGGTTTCATTCATTTCAAAATTTCCTTCACTATTTGTGTCTATTTCACAGTGACTTTCACTATTTGTGTCTAGCTTGATATCACACTCCCACCCATTTTCCAGCTCTTTGCCATGTTGTTTGAACACTACCATTGCCAATGAGGCCAAGTTTTCTTGTTTACTATATTGATTCAATTCATCTATCCAAACCTCATTACATTTGTTTGTAGATGGTTAAGCAGAAGGGTATAGTGCAAATTGTTTGCTATTGATGCCATTTGAAATGGTCATTCCTCCAGATATACAATCTATCCAAGCTGCAATTGTAGCTAGCTAGGGTCTTCCTAGTATCAATAGGTCGCTGTCCTTAGGGGTTTGCGATTGGATAACTTGAAAATCTATAGGATATTCCCAATTTTCAACCATAACTAGGACATTTTCTAGGACTCCTTTTGGAATAACAATGGACTGATTTGCCATTTGCAAATGGTATTCATGGGTTTCAAATTTGTTAATGCCAACATTTCCATGAGTTCTACAATCATAAAATTAATTGTGGCCCCTAAATCTACAAGTGCATTGGGAATTTCAACTCCATTAATTGATACAATTATTATAGGGCTACTAGGGTCATCGTATTTAGGTGGAATAAATTCTCCTGAAAGGAGATTAGATAGATACCCATCAATTTGGATGGTCTTAATTTTCTTCTTCTTCCTTCTTGGTGTCTTTATGCACAACTATTTTACTAGTTGATTTAATTTTGGGATTTCTCTTATGGCCTGCAATAATGGAATTTCAATATTTAGTCATTTAATATCTTGGATGAGGTGGGTTTAATTTGACATCATTGGTTCTCAAGGACCCTTTTGGGGCCACTCCTTTGAGTCACTCCATAAAGGGGGTTTGGGATTTTTCTTTAGTCATGAGGTCAACTTCTAGAGAAGATTCAGAGTATGGTTTAGTAATATTCTCAATGGAAGACTCTGGAAGTATGTTGAAAGACTTTTCTGGAGAAATTCCAGAAGACAACTCCAGAAGGTTGCCAAGAGATGTTTCTGGAGTGACTCCGGAAGACAACCCTAGAAAACTTCTGAGAGGTGCTTTCAAAGTAACTTTGAAAGACAACTCTGGAAATCTATTGAATTTTTTTCCATTTATTAACACTTCATGAGGCTTCTCTATAGAGTTTCTATTATTCTATTAGCTCTTTCAATTTGATTGTTCTTACTATCTAAAAGCATCTCTTCCTCACTATCCATAATTTTAATTGTCGTAGACTAGTGTGGTTGCTAAAGTGTTTTTTCTAACCTTAGTTACAAACTCCCACAATGTATAGCATTGATCCCAATCGTATTTTCTTGTTCAATAGAGTATACATGGGCAACTTGGCGATTATCCTTTGGATTTACAACTGGCCATGCTCGTAGTTGAGGTTGGTTCACTGGTTTAGGTTGCTATTGATTTTACGAAGGTGGTAGGAGGTTTTGAACTATTGATTTTGCATGTGATGAGGTCCTTGGTAGAATTGGTTAAAGGGTTGATTTCATTGCAGTGCAAGGTTTCAAGGATCCTGAAAGGAAGCTAGGTGTGCAGAAATCGCTTTCTACACTAATCTAAAGAGGAGAGAAGAGTGCAAATTCTTTTTAATCCTTACAATTACAGATTGTTAACAACAACAATGGAGATATTGTAGCAAACAAATACACACAGAAATGAGACAGAAGAGAGACACACAAGATATACGTGGGGAAAACCCTTACAGGTGAAAAACCCCACACTCCAAAACACAACTCAAATGTATTCCGTAAACAATGAAGGTTACAATACAGTCACAGAGTCAATGCTCTTGCAGAAGTCTTTAACACTTGTATCTGGAGACAAACCGGCAGCATAATAGTACCTATCAATCACATCATACATCTCTCCAAAGCACCTGTTTATATAGAAAATACAAGGCAAAAATAGCTCTATCTTGAGATGGGCGTCCAACATGGCCTCATGGCCCAAAACCCACGCCTATGGACACTTGTCCAACATTGTAGGATGTTCCTGACACTTGTCAAGTCACCCCATCCTAAAGAGGTCACCTATTCCCAAGATGGGCAATGACAGATGCTCTTATGACTCTTACAACCGTCATAGAATCTGTCATAGTTGTCATAACTTACAGCTATAAGAGAATCTGTCATACACAGGCTATAAATAGTATATTCTCTTACAACATGTCATAACCCACCATGGGACGCCCAAAGATGCCTTCTTCCAAGATACTTCTCGACACATGTCCTCACTTGTCATAGATTCTTCTATTTCTGACTCTTACATGTCATAGAACTGTCATAGGAATCTGTCATGACCGTTTTAGTCAATATTCCCTTACACACTAGTCAAGATGCCAACACATGGCAGAAAACCTCTACCACACAAAAGGGATGCCTATCTCCACATGAAGTGTGTTGACCATTCTAGTTATCTTACAAGTGGAGTGACAACTCATCGTGCCCCTTCACACTAAATGACAAAACATGATGTGGAACAATTTACAACATAGGCTAAGTAAATAAATTACATTACAATAATAAATGCAAGGAATTACCAAGGTTGAGACACCTTAATTCCCAACATTCTCCCACTTGTCGAACACCTTGTAAGAGCCAATATAATTAACAGGATTTAATTGCTATAGGCCAAGAGGCCCATAGACTCCAAACACCATCTAAACTTCTCTATGTCCACTGGTTTCGTCAATGCATCTACAACATTCTTCAAAGTATCTACCTTCTCCAAATTCACCTTCCCATCCTCTACCATGTCTTGCACGAAGTGAAATTGTACATCAATATGCTTTGTTCTAGCATGGAAAGTTAGATTCTTCGCTAGGCAAATCGCACTCTGACTATCACAAAAAATCGTAATCTGTCCTGCATTAACACCAATATCTGAACATAATCTCTTAAGCCAAATGGCTTCCTTGCAAGTATGAGTTGCTGCCATATACTCAGCTTCTATCGTGGACAAAGCAACCATAGGTTGTCACTTACTCATCCAACTAATTGCACCACCGAACATAGTGAACACATAGGCACTGGTGGATCTCCTGCTGTCAAGTCACCTGCCCAATTAGAATCAACAAATCCATGAATACAAACTGAATGCAAAGGTCTTGTAGCATTACCATGATAGCATATGGAATACTCAGAAGTACCCCTCAAATATTTGAACACTCGCTTAACTGTATCCCAATGTACCCGTCCAAGATTAGCCATAATCGACTTAGGACTCCCACTGCTTGGACAATGTCTGGTCTTGTGCAGACCATAGCATACATCAAACCACCAACAACACTAGCATAAGGTACTCTGCTCATGTCCTCCACCTCACTAGGAGATTTTGGACAATCATTAACAGACAACTTTGTCCTCAATGAAACAGGAACACATAATGGTCTACAATCTGCCATGCTGAACCTATCCAACACGGTGTTCACATACTTACTCTGGCTTAACCAAAGTTTTCTGTTAGCTCTGTCTCTTCTGATTTCCATTCCCAGAATGTACCTAGCTGCCCCAAGATTTTTCATCTCAAACTGTGCTAACAATTAAGACTTCAAATCAAAAATCATATTCTTACCATTCCCAATCAACAACATATCGTCATCATATAATGCAATAATGAGAATGCGATCATTGTCAAACTTGTAATATACACAATGATCAGATTTTGATCTCATAAATCTAATGGACAACACAAAGGCATCAAATTTCATGTACCACATCCTAGAAGACTACTTCAAACCATACAAAGACTTCTTTAACTTGCAAACCAAATTTTCTTTACCTTTCTCTATGTAATGCTCTAACTGTGACATGTAAATTTCTTCCTCCAAATCACCATAAAGGAAAGCTGTCTTCACATCCATCTGCTCCACCTCTAAGTCATAAGCAACTGCACAAGATAATAAGAACCGAATGGATGTCAGCTTTACAACGGGAGAGAAAATTTCACCATAATCAATTCCCTCCACTTGTGAGTACCCCTTTGCAACCAATCTAGCCTTGTAATTTTCAACACTGCCATCTGCACCAAATTTCTTCTTGAACACCCATTTGCATCCAACACGTTTGCATCCAACAGACAAAGGCACCAAGTCCCATGTTTTATTATTTTCCAAAGAAGCCATCTCATCCTCCATGGCCTCCTTCTTGGAACCTGCATCTTTCATGCCCATAGCCTCTTTCACAATTCTAGGCTCATCAGTGTTAGTAAGGAAAAAGCACAACTAGAATCAAGTAATGAATAACCAAACCTATCAGGTTGCTTCCTTGTTTGTGTAGACCTCCTCAATGGTTGAGGTTGAGGTCCTGCTTCTTCTTCTAAGCTTTCAGAGTTGCTAGAGCTCTCCTCATCATCAGGTCTCACAAGGTCTGTCAGTTCAGTCTTCTCAGGGATAGAAGGAAACTGAACCACATCTTCTTTCTTTTCTGTCTGTTCTGGCTGTAGAACCATGGAAGAAGGTGTTAGCTCTCTGAAGATAACACTTCTGCTATAAAACACTTTTTCAGCCACAGGATCCCAAAGCTCGTATCCTTTCACACTGACACCATAGCCAATGAAAATACACTTAACAGCCTTGTTCTTGAATTTAGATCGTTTATTCCTAGCCACATGTGCATATGCCTCACAACCAAAAGCATGAAGATGTCTAACTGAAGGCTTCTTACCAGACTATACCTCCATAGGTGTCTTACCAACAAGAGATGATGTAGGAGAGTTGTTTACCAGGTAGCAATCAGTAGCTACAGCTTCACCCCAAAACTTTTGTTTGAGGCTTGCTCCACTAAGCATACACCTAGCCTTCTCCATCAGTGTCCTGTTCATCCTCTCTGCAACTCCATTTTGTTGCGGGGTGTATGGAGTTTGTCTTATGTCTTTCAATCCCTTGCTCTTTATAGAACTTATCAACTCTACCGAACAGAACTCACCACCGTTGTCAGTTCTCAAACACTTAATCTTTTTACTAGTCTAATTTTTAGCAAAGGCTTTAAAACTCTTTAAACTGACTAAAGACTTCAGTCTTGCTTTTGATAAAATAAACCCATGTCCTTCTACTGTAGTCATCTATGAAAGATACAAAATATACAGATTTGGAAATCGAAGGAACATTAATAGGACCAAACACATCAGAATGAATAAAATCCAATACACCATAAGACTTGTGAGAACTAGAGTAAAACTAAACATGGTTTTACTTTCCATATACACAATATTTGCAAAAGACAAACTCGAGATTACAATCATTTAACCCGTCAATGAGGTTTTTATTTTTCAGGGTTCTAAGACCCTTCTCACCATGTGGCCATATCTCAAATGCCATAACATAGTCTTTTCAACAGGAAGTTTAGCTTCTATAGCATGTGCACTACCATCAGGACTAGTTACAACAGATTTCTTCACTGCTCATTCAGATGGTGGGGATGAAGTAACTACAGCTCTTTTCTTCAAGTCAGAAGAACTATTGTATTGTGTAGTGCATGCCTCTAGCTAAAATAGAGTACCTCTCCAAGTACCCTTCACAAGCACCATAGATCCTCTAGTCATCTTGCATCCATCCTTCGAAAAGACAACTTGCACACCTGTATCATTCAACATACTTATAGAAAGAATGTTTCGTGCCAAGCTTGGGATTTGGGTAACCCCAGTGATCCCCTTCAGTCGTCCATCAGGGAATCGGATTGAGACTCTTCCATGACCAACAATCTTCAGATGAGAATCATCACCCAGGTACACTCTTCCACCATCAAACTCTTCATATTTCATGAACTAGCTTCGATGCGAGGTCATATGGAATGATGTACCAGAATCAATCAACCACACATCATCAGATGTATGGTTGGCTAGGGTTGCAATGAAGATATCACCATCATCTTGTGACTTGTCAGAATCTGAATCAGGGGTGTTCTTCTTCTTCTTTTTCTTTTCCTCTTTGCATTCCTTTCAGAAATGCCCCATTTTTCCCACAGTTCCAACAGAGAGCCTTGGACTTTCCAGGAGATTTGGATCTCCCACGGGATTTGGATATGCTTTTTTCACCTTTCTTGTCCTTCTTCTTCCCTTTCTCTTGGGTCTTCACGAACTGCAAGAGCTTCTTTGGCCGACTCGGTTGTCTTTCTTCGCATTTCTTCATATAATAGCGAAGACACTACCACATCCATCTTGAAGGTGGTTGTAGTGCTTCCGATGGCCATAACAAGATGATCCCACGAATCTGGCAAAGAACAAAGCAGGGTCATACACTGATCCTCCTCCATTTTCACACCCATAGATGTCAACTGTGCAAACAATCATGTTGAAAGCATTCATATGGTCCGCAACAGATCCTCCATCTTCCATCTTTAGAGAAAACAACTTCTTTTTCATAAAGATCTTTTCACCAAGGACTTGGCCTGATAAACATCTCCTAGCTTCTTCCAAAGAGTTTTCGCGGTCTTCTCATGGATATTCAATAGGATAGAGTTAACTAGATTCCTATGACAAAATCTATGACACGTAAGAGTCGTAAATGGAAGGTTCTATGTTAGGTGAAGACATGTGTCACAAGGCATCTTGGAAGAAGGCATATTTGGGTGCCCCAAGGAGGTGATGATGTGTTGTAAGTAGAATATGCTATTTTTAGGTAGTTATGACAGATTCTCTTACAACTGTAAGAGCTGTCAGTTATGATGGATTCTATGATAGTTGTAAGATGTGTATGAGCATCTGTCGTTGCCGAACTTGGAAATAGGCGACCTCATTGGGATGGGGTGATGTGACAAGTTTCATGACCATGCTACAGTGTGGACAAGTGTCCCTAGGCATGGGTTTTGGGCCATGAGGCCAGGTTGGACGCCCATCTCAAGGAAAGTACATTTTTGCCTTGTAACTTCTATTTAAGTAGGTGCTTGAAGTGGAGATGTATTATGTGATTGATAGGTACTGTTATGCTTCTGGATTGTCTCCAGATACAAGTGTCGAGACTCCTATAAAGACTTGCATTGCAAGTGTGTTGTAAACTCATTGTTTAGATAATACATTGTGCAGGTTTTGGAGTGTGGGGTTTTTCACCCGTAAGGGTTTTCCCCACATTATATCTTGTCTCTCTCTCTCTCTCTTTTGTCTTACATTCTTGTGTCATGTATTGCTGCAATATCTCTATTGTTATGTTAACATTGCTGTAACTATAAAGATTAGAAATAATTTGCACTCATCTCTCCTCTTTAGATTAGTGTCGAAGAGATTTCCGCACACCTAGCTTCCTTTCAGTTGGTATCAGAGCCTGGCCAGTTTTGGTTCTAGCTGCTGGGTAGGGGTTTTTTGAGCTAATCTTAGGTTGAGTGGGAGTTTGTGCAGAGTATTCTAAAATCTTGTTGCAGGAAGGAGATGGAAGGCACATTCGGAAGATTAGAGGTGGAGAAGTTTAATGGCACCAATTTTGAGTTGTCGAAACTTAAGATGGAAGATATGCTTGTTGATTATGACCTATGGAAATATCACAAGCTATTAGGACCTCAAAGATCGGAAGGCTAAGAATCTCATAAGACTCTGTCTAGCTGACTTTGTCCTATTGAATGTCCACGAGGAGAAGACCGCGAAAGATCTTTGGAAGAAGTTGGGAGATGTTTATCAGGCCAAGTCCTTGGTGAACAAGCTTTTTCTAAAAAAGAAGCTATTTTCTCTGAAGATGGAAGACAGAGGATCTGTTGCGGACCATATGAATGCTTTTAACATTATTGTTGCTTAGTTGACATCCGTGGGTGTGAAAATGGAGGAGGAGGATCAATGTATGACCCTATTTTGTTCTTTGCCAGATTCGTGGGATCATGTTGTCATGGCCATCGGAAGCACTATAACCACCTTCAAGATGGATGATGTAGTGTCATCGTTGTTATCTGAAGAAATGTGGAGAAAGACAACCGAGTCGACCAAAGAGGCTCTTGCGGTTCGTGGAAGACCCAAGGAGAAAAGGAAAAAGAAGGACAAGAAGATGAGAAGGGTAGATCCAAATCCCATGGGAGATCCAAATCTCATGGAAAGTCCAAGGCTCTCTATTGGACTATGGAAAAACTGGGCATTTTCAAAGGAATGCAAAGAGGAAAGATGAAGAAGAAGAAGAATGTCTCGGATTTAGATTTCGACAAGTCACAAGATGATGGTGATGCCTTCATCGTAGCCCTGGCCACCCATGCATCTAATGATGTGTGGTTGATTAATTCTGGTGCATCATTCCACATGACCTTGCATCGAAGCTAGTTCACGAAGTATGAAGAGTTCGATGGTGGAAGAGTGTACCTGGGTGATGATTTTCATCTGAAGATTGTTGGTCATGGAAGAGTCTCAATCCGATTCCCCTGATGGACGAGTGAAGGGATCACTGGGGTCATGCACGTCCTAGGCTTGGCATGGAACCTACTTTCTGTAAGTAAGTTGAATGATGCAGGTGTGTAGGTTGTCCTTTTCGAAGGATGGATGCAAGATGACTAGAGGATCTATGGTGCTTGCGAAGGGTACTCAGAGAGGTACTCTGTTTCAGCTAGAGGCATGCACTTCACAGTGCAATAGTTTTTCTAACTTGAACAAAAGAACTGCAGTCACTTCATCCCCACCATTGGAACCGACAGTGAAAAAGTCTGTTGTAACAAATTCTGATGGTAGTGCATTTTCGTACCCAAGGGTGCTCATTCTTTGGAAGTTAAGCTTCCTATTGAAAAGACAATGTTATGGCATAAGAGATTTGTCCACATTGGTGAGAAGGGTCTTAGAACCCTGAAGAATAAAAACCTTGTTGAGGGGTTAAATGATTGTAATCTCGAGTTTGACTTTTGGAACATTGTATATATGGAAAGCAAAAACCGTGTTTAGTTTTACTCTAGTTCTCACAAGTCTTCTGGTATGTTGGACCCTTATTCATTTTGATGTGTTTGGTCTTGTTAGTGTTCCTTCAATTTCCAAATCTGTATACTTTGTATCTTTCATAGATGATTACAGTAGAAGGACATGAATTTATTTTCTTAGAAGCAAGTTTGAAGTCTTTAGTTAGTTCAAAGAGTTTAAAGCTTTTGTTGAGAATCAGACTAGTAAAAAGATTAAGTGTTTGAGGACTGACAACAGTGGTGAGTTTTGTTCAACAGAGTTCGATAAGTTTTATAAAGAGCAAGGGATTGAAAGATATAAGACAACTCCATACAACCCGCAGCAAAATGGAGTTGCAGAGAGGATGAACATGACACTGATGGAGAAGGCTAGGAGTATGCTTAGTGGAGCAAGCTCGAACAAAAGTTTTGGGCTGAAGTTGTAGCCACTGCTTACTACCTGGTAAACAGGTCTCCTACATCAGCTCTTGTTGCTAAGACACCTATGGAGGTGTGGTTTGGTAAGAAGCCTTTAGTTAGACATCTTCGTGTTTTTGGTTGTGAGGCATATGCACATGTGCGTAGGGAGAAAATGTCAAAATTGGAGAACAAGGCTGTTAAGTGTATTTTCATTGGCTATGGTGTTGGTGTGAAAGGATACAAGCTTTGGGATCTTGTGGCTGAAAAAGTGTTGTATAGCAGAAGTGTTATCTTCAGAGAGCTAACACCTTCTTCCGTTGTTCTACATCCAGAAGAGAAAGAAAAGAATGAAGATGTGGTTTAGTTTCCTTCTACCCTTGAGAAGACTAAACCGACAGACCCAGTGAGACCTGATGATGAGGAGGGCTCTAGCAGCTCTGAAAGCTCAGAAGAAGAAGCAAAACCTCAACCTCAGCCCTTGAGGAGTTCTACATGAATAAGAAAGCAACCTGATAGGTTTGGTTATTCATTGCTTGATTCTAGTTGTGCTTTTGCCTTGCTTACTAACACTGATGAGCCTAGAATTGTGACAGAGGCTATGGGCACGAAAGATGTAGGTTCCTAGAAGGAGGCCATGGAAGATGAGATGGCTTCTTTGGAGAAGAATAAAACTTGGGACTTGGTGCCTTTGCCTGAAGGACAGAAACCTATTGGATGCAAATGGGCATTCAAGAAGAAATTCAGTGCAGATGGCAGTGTTGGAAGTACAAGGCCAGATTGGTTGTGAAGGGGTACTCACAAGTGGAGGGAATTGATTATGGTGAAATTTTCTCTCCTGTTGCAAAGCCAACATCTATTCGGTTCTTGTTATTTCTTGTAGCAACTTATGACTTAGAGGTGGAACAAATGGATGTGAAGACAACATTCCTTCATGGTGATTTGGAGGAAGAGATTTACATGTCACAGCAGAGCATTACATAGAGAAAGGTAAAGAAAATTTGGTTTGCAGATTGAAGAAGTCTTTGCATGGTTTAAAGCAGTCTCCTAGGATGTGGTATATGAAATTTGATGCCTTTGTGTTGTCAATTGGATTTATGATAATCAGATCATTGTGTGTATTACAAATTTGACAATGATCGCATTCTCATTATTACATTGTATGTTGACGATATACTGTTAATTGGGAATGGTAAGAATATGATTTATGATTTGAAGTCTTAGTTGTCAACACACTTTGAGATGAAAAACTTAGGGGCAGCCAGGTACATTTTGTGAATGGAAATCAGAAGAGATAGAGCTAATAGAAAACTTTGGTTAAGCCAGAGTAAGTATGTGAAAACTGTGTTAGATAGGTTCAACATGGCAGATTGTAGACCATTGTGTGTTCCTGTATCTTTGGAGACAAAGTTATCTGTTAATAATTGTCCAAAATCTCCTAGTGAGGTGGAGAACATGAGCAGAGTACCTTATACTAGTGCGGTTGGCAGTTTGATGTATGCCATGGTTTGCACAAGACCAGACATTGCCCAAGCAGTGGGAGTCCTTAGTCGTTTTATGGCTAATCCTGGATGGCTACATTGGGATGCAGTAAAGTGAGTGTTCAGATATTTGAGGGGTACTTCTGAGTATTCCATATGCTATCATGGTAATCCTACAGGACCTCCGTATTCTATTTGTATTCGTGGATTTGTGGATTCTGATTTGGCGGGTGACAACAGGAGATCCACCAGTGCTTATGTGTTTACTATGTTCGGTGGTGCAATTAGTTGGATGAGAAAGCAGTAACCTATGGTCACTTTGTCCATGACAGAAGCTGAGTATATGGCAGCAACTCATGCTTGCAAGGAAGCCATTTTCCTTAAGAGATTGTGTTCAAATATTGGTGTTGATGCAGGACAGATTACGATCTGTTGTGACAGTCAGAGTGCAATTTGCCTAGCAAAGAATCCAACTTTCCATGCCAGAACAAATCATATTGATGTACAGTTTCACTTCGTGTGAGACATGGTAGAGGATGGGAAGGTGAATTTGGAGAAGGTAGACACTTTGAAGAATGTTGCGGATGCATTGACGAAACCAGTGGGCACAGAGAAGTTCAGATGGTGTTCAGAGTTTATGGGCCTCTCGGCCTATAGCAGTTAAATCCTGTCATTTCCATTGGCTCTTACAAGGTGTTCAACAAGTGGGAGAATGTTGGGAATTAAGGTGTCTCAACCTTGGTAATTCCTTGTATTAATTAATTGTATGTATTTATTTATTGCTTATTATTGTAATTAGGATGCAAATCTTGTTTCGTCATCATATGGGAGTTGGCACGGTGATGTGTCATCCTACGTGGAAGGTGACCACATGTAATTTTGTCCTCACATGAGGAGATATGTGTCCCACTTAGTGGTAGAGGTATTTTGCCATGTGTCGGCACTTTGACTAGTGTGTAAGTGAATCTTGACCGAAACGGTTATGACAGATTGCTATGACAGAATCTATGACGTGTAAGAGTCGTAAATGGAAGGTTCTATGACAGGTGAAGACATGTGTCACAAGGCATCTTGGAAGAAGGCATCATTGGGCACCCCAAGGAGGGTGATGATGTGTTGTAAGTAGAATATGCTATTTTTAGGCAGTTATGACAGATTCTCTCATAGTTGTAAGAGCTATCAGTTATGACGGATTCTATGATAGTCGTAAGATGCGTAAGAACATCTGTCATTGCCCAACTTGGGAATAGGTGACCTCATTTCCCATGGGGTAATGTGACAAGTGTCATGACCATGCTGTAGTGTTGGACAAGTTTCCCTAGGCGTGGGTTTTGGGGCATGAGGCCAAGTTGGACGCCCATCTCAAGGAAAGTATAATTTTGCCTTGTAAACTTCTATTTAAGCAGGTGCTTGAAGTGGAGATGTATTATGTGATTGACAGATACTATTATGCTTCTATATTATCTCCAGATATGAGTGTCGAAGACTCCTGTAAAGACTTGCATTGCAAGTGTGTTGTAAACTTCATTGTTTAGATAATACATTGTGCAAGTTTTGGAGTGTGTGGTTTTTCACCCGTAAGGGTTTTCCCCACATTATATCTCCTCTCTCTCTCTCTCTCTCTCTCTCTTGTCTTACATTCTTGTGTTTTGTATTGCTGTAATATCTCTATTGTTATGTTAACATTGCTATAATTGTAAATATTAGAAAGAATTTGTACTCATCTCTCCTCTTTAGATTAGTGTAGGAAGCGATTTCCACACTCCTAGCTTCCTCTCAATTGTTACCATTGTTACCATTGTTCTCTGCCATGGTTTCTACTAAGTGTTTTAAACTGTGTGGTTACTCTCAAGAGTACTTTGTAAAGCCTCTGGTGGGTCCTAATTGACTAGTTGATAATGACAAATTTCTTCAACCAAGGCTTCTATCCCCTCAGGTTTGTTTCTTGGTGTTTCAGGTTGGGGGATTTTTGCTACAAATCTTCGATGAGGACCCCTTTTTCTGACCATGCAAAAGGAGTTGACAATATTTTTGAACCACTATTTTGAGTTATCTAACTATTTGCTTAATAACACCTTGAACAAATAACAACTATCCCCGACAACAGTGCCAAAAAATGACAAGGTGTCATTAATCCTTGTACTTTAATTCATTTTTAGTTGTCGACCAGGGTGGTATTTGATAGCTATTTACAAAAATGAAATTAAATAATCATCTTAGTGAAAAATTTTAGGCCTTTTTGAATAAAACAAGTGCTGATACAAAAAGAAAATCTTATCAATGAAAGCATTTAAAGTCTAATCTATGAAAACATTAAAAACTGAACTACAGAAGCATGCAAAACTTGACTATGAAAGCATTTAACTTATAAAAATAAATAAAATAATAGAATAGAGTTAACTACTAAAATGAATAGTAAACAACTATACTGCTAACTACGAAAATGAACAGCTTTGTTAACTACGAAAATGAACAGTTCTTAACTACAGAAATGGATAGTTCTTGACTACGGAAAGAAATGAACAATTTTTCAAAGGTGATTTAACAATATGATTTTTCAACTTGACCTAAGTAGATACAAAACAAAAAACAAGACATATTAAACAAAGCAATGGAACAACAAAACCTACATGTTGAAAACTGATTACCAACACATAACAAAAACAAGGAATTTCATAATAACATCAATTGAACATAATCATGGAATTCATAGAACACCGAAAAAATAATACTTATCTATAACACAGTTTTCTCCTATTCAAATGAGTGGCCAACTCTTTGGGAGTTTAAACTTTCAGTACTTCAAAACATCTCACACAGAACTCATAGATTCAAGAACAAAAGTACACAAGTACATTCTATGATTACCAGAAGATTATATGTTCTTCTATATGTCTTTGTCTATCTTAGAATGAAAAGTACAATGCTATATATTTTGAATGCTAAGAATATGTCTAAAATCTAGTGTACTGTGGCACATGGGTGAAAGCAAGAAGTTGAGTATACATTTCGCGGAAGTTTTCCGCATGTGAAAAATGCCACTTGGAATGGGTGCCCGAGCCAAAACAGGTGCCCGTTACAAAATGGGTACCTATTTACGATCGGGCACCCGAAGCAAAAATGGGCACCCGTTTTTGAAAAGTATAATTTTTTTTTTTAAAATAGGCCTGTAGCTTCATTTTAACAGCTACAGGCCGCAAGATACCAGGGACAGCGACGCCAGAAAAAGGTACTCACATTTGCTGACCCAATTTTCAACCTCCACAGCATCCCTGCCTCCTTAGATCGATTCACCAGTGCCCCATGTTGGTTGCCTGTCCATTTCTGTCGATTTTCATTGTTTTTTGCTTTGTATTTTGTTGTTTTTGCAATGTTAAGCTATATATATTCAACCTGAAATTGAAAACAAGTAAAACCTAATGCATAAACTATAAACCTTTAATTCAGAAACGGTAAACCCTATTTCATAAAGACTAAACTGTAAAACCCTAATTCATAAACTAGGGTTTTAAAAATAGTAAAACATAAAACCCTAATTCATAAACCATGGTTTCAAAAATAGTAAGATGTAAAACCCTAATTCATAGTTAGACTAAACTGTAATTCATAAACAGTAAAACATAAAACTATAATTCATAAACACTAAACTCTAATTCATAAACTAGGATTTCATAAACTAAACTGACCTATTCTTTAAAACCTAAATGACTTATTAAACCTAAACCTAAAACCTTGAAACTTCACTTTATTATGTTTAAATCTTTAATTTAAACATATGGACATATATATTACGTTTAAATCTTTAATTTAAGCATTCAATATTCATATACCTGGTTTGATAGAACTTAGATAGTTTTTTCAATAGTGGAAGGTTTCTAAGGAGGTGTCTTGGTTGTCCCTCTCATCTTCTTCCTCAAAGGAATTTCTTCTTCCTCGCCATCTCCTTATGCTCCTATAGTTTTCCTCTTATATGTTTTCTTGGCCTTTTGACTAGGAATAAATTTCTTCCCTTTAGAGGCCTCCTCCTTAAAATTTATCAAGACTATTCTCCTCAAGTCAATTATCTAGTCTTTCAATATGAAGAATACTTCATGTCTTTTTGATGTTGTGGAATGAAAGGAACTCTGAATTTAATCATCTATTAAGACTTTGTTGGTGGGCTGATACCTTGTATGATTGGTTATTTAGTCATTAAATATTTAGTAGTTATATAGTACAGTTCACTAACAAGCTTAAAGTCATAACTACTCTACTAAACTTTTAAAAATATTGGGCATTAAATGCACATATATTATCTCACCTATTAGGTCTTTTCCCCTATATCTAGACCCTGAACTAGTTATATGTTCTTATAGGCTTATTCTTTAGTCTTCATGGCTTTTAATGTTCCTGATGCTCATCTCATAGTCCTAAATTAACCATTTCTAAAACTCTTTTCATGAAGCTAAAAACCTACACATTAGACATGATAGGACCCTAATATCATTTTGTAGACCTAACCTAAATGACTTATTAAACCTTTAAATCTAAAACCTAGAAGTCATTTTATTATGTTTAAATCTTTAATTTAAACATATATCCATATATCTATGACAACTTGATGCTTAACAAAGGGGTAAAGGAGACAACAACAATCCATAAAAAAATTAAAATAATGTTGAGTGTACATAGAATGGGTTCAAAGATTGAATAGGCCGACATGAACTTAGTGACATGTTTAGGAGTAGTTGTAGCCAATAGGTCGTGAACTTAGTGACATGTTTAGGAGTTTGAATGTAATACATGAGCGTATAAATTTTGAGTAGATACCAGGACATAAATTTTTATTCATGTCATGATTCTTAAATGTATAAATTTTGATTTTAAGCATTTTATAATGTAAGTTTAAATTTTGAATGCATGTATATGTTAAATTAAATGTTTTAATGTATATTGTTTAAACTACACAAATTTTTATATTTCCAAGTTTTCAATTTATATGTATATGTATATATTTAAACATATGTTGTGCATGCAATTTAATCTATATTTTTTGTAATTGCAACTCTACTTGTAGACCTTATTTCTACACATGGCCGATCTAGCCTGTGACACCTCCCCCACAGGACCCCCCACCCCAACATGCCCCCCCCCACCACAACCACCACCGCATGATGAGGCTCATTTGGAAGCCACAATTGATGAAAACATGCATGTTCTGCAAGAAAAAAATAATTTATTGCAAAGCCAAATCCAAACCCCTCCACACATTTCACAGTTTGCATCTATGATGCAAACTATTGTTGATTCAGTGAGATCTATCCACACGGATCTAGACACATTCCGCTCATGGCGGGAAGTGAGGAGGCAGTTTTATTCAGATGGTCTCTCATATAAAGAGATCAATGATTTACATATTACCAAAACTACAATTGCCCCATTTTTCATTGATCCCTCTACAGGTCAACAAATACCACCAACTAAAAAGAGAATTTCAATCAAATGGTGCACACATCAACAGATAGATGATAATTTTTGGGATCGATGGTGGATGGTTGTCGACCATCGACCTCTTGCTAATTTTGAGGTTCCCTTTTATTTTCTAAAGAAATTATGGGTAGAGTTTGTGATGGGCCAAAAGCCCAATTATTTTGATATGAGATCATTTCAAGGCGTGGGTGGTGGAATGCCACAACATAGACTAGGAGCATGTGATAATCCAAATCGACGTTTGCCCCTGCACCTATTGTCCCTTCTCCACCCTCTGTTCCCATGCCCTTTCACCAGCGGACAGTCGTCTTAGCACTCGGAGTGTTATCATCACTCTCAAGAAACTAAACTGACCAAGCTACTTGCTTGGTAGATGAAGTCAATCCTGGAGAGCCTACACAGCTTGGAGGAGCATCTGATGCTGGTCTTGATGCATCACCTAGATTGACACCATTGCAATCCACACCGCATTTTTGTCAGAATTGTCATCAACCATGTTTTGGTCCTACATCTGCTTCGGAGGAGTCCTTTTTGGCTACATTATTCACTCCTATGGACTCGGTATGTATGCCACATTTAATAAAATTAAAATTAATACAAATTAATATAGATTTAGACAATTATTAATTATCAATCTTTTTAAAAAAATATATATATATTAATAAATATATATGCTCATGTTGATTGGTACAGATAACTCCATCAGTTGCTGCCACTTCATCACGACTGGACCATTTAGTGTCAACGACAGTAGAGTTGGGTAGACCTTATACGGACGAGCTATAAAATTAGGACCTCTAAAGATTATTTAATTGGATATATCTAATTTAATAATATATAATTTAATGCAGAAATGTGACATTTTAATTTAAAGCAGATGAGAGGTCCTGACACTCTTGTGTCAAACCAACCTAGTCATCCAGGGCCAGTGGCAACATCATCTATAGAGGAGCCTACTTCATATGTCATGGTTTGTATCTTAAAATTGTACATTTTTAGTTTAAATTTGAATTTCCAGTGTAATTTCATGATTTTAAATTCATGTCTTTAAAGTTGAATTTATATATACATGTACACATATATATGCAGGATGAGATTAGTTTAGGTGCAGGCTCAATTAATCGTATCATTGATGAGCCTGCACAGGTGCATGAGTCATCTCTCATATTTCAGGTCCTATAGTTAAATCCTATGTGATTTCAAAGTCTTTTGTATCATTCAACCTTGCATTTTGTATCTATACTCTAAAGCCTAACTAGTTCATTCAAGTGTTTTATTGAAATACAGGAATTAGCGACATAGACATTCAATCTGTCATCTGAATCAGCACCATCTGTTGCACAGGAGCTTGGTAGGAGAGATGGCGAGCTTGTTGTGGAATGCTTAGACATTTTGAAGTTTAGATTTAAAAATTTAATTTGATGGTTTGGTTTTAAATATTAGATTTAAATTAAATTAGGATGTAGTTTTGACATTGAAATTGATTTGAAGATTCTTTTTCTTGTAGACAGCATGAGTTGCCCTCTCAGCCACATGGGACCAAAAGGCAGCTTGAAATGGATGATGATCAAACCTAGTGTGCAGACATGTTTTAGATTGATGGATGGATGATGGATGGCGATGACGACATGATGTATTAGATTGTTTATGACTATTTCAATATTGACTAGACATGTATATGTTTTGTGACTATTTCACTATTTTTACATGGACTATTATTATGTCAGTATTTATATCTCATAGACTATTTCATCTAGACTAGATTTTGCTATTTATTGAATTTCCACTATATACATCTATATTCAAACTTTAATTTCATATATCTCATAGTTAACACTTCAAATTAAATCACGTGTTTAATTACATAAAATTGTAAATACTAATTCTAATTAGATAAGAGAAAACTTTCAATTGATTTAATTTATTAAACATTTATTAGATATAGACTCTAGGTTGGATAGTTTATAGACTAAATGTACCTTCCCTAAATAAATTTGAAAAATAAAATGAAAATTAACAAGTTGTTGAACTAGAATGAATATGTTTGGATTTACATGAGTCAAATGTGGGACACTTGTGTTAAATTTTAATTGAGTTAAATATTTAGGAAAATTTTATTGATTAGATTTTTCAATCTACTAACCATGTTTAATCAATTTATTTTTAATTCTAGATTAAATATTTCATAGATCAATACCTTCCCTATAAATTTACGAAAAGAATTTAAAGAAAATTAGAGAAATACCTGTACCATTTAAATTTACAATTTAAGAAAATTTGAAAATTAGAGAAATTAAAGTCTACCCTAAATTATATCAAAAGAAAAATAGAGCAATTTACATGTAACATAATAATAACTTAATAATAACTTAATTAATTCAAGCACTTAATAACTTAATCAATTTCATCAAGAGCATTAAATAATAACATTCCTAAAGTAGACAAACTATTGGATTAGATTTCAAATCATGTCTTTGTATGGTTGTAATCATTCCAACTTCATCTCATAGTTCTCAGAAACCTAATTTATCAGTAGCTAAGAATCTTCAAAGGCAAATGTTTCGAGTTCTCAATTTCAAAGCTAGCATGACTTCGAAGGAAAGAGCTTTTTAGTCAACAACTTTTTTGGAAGTCTAATTAGAAGGGGAATGGGAGAACTCTCCCATTTTCTCAAGTTAGAACTACCCCAACTCTAGCTCTTGCCCTACATCTAGCTCCATCAAAGTGGAAATCAAAATCCTAATTTTACCAATAGTGGTTACCTTTAGGTTGTCGGAGCCACATAAAGTCTCTCTACATGCAGTGATATTGGTGTGGCAATATCCCACTCTCTAAGAGGGATAAGGGAATGATGTTGACCATGGCCCCATCATCCATGAGGATCCTCTTAAAGCAATTATCATAGATCCATACTTGTAAATATAGGTTGAGGGGTCTCCTCTTCTAGCTAGCTTAACCTTTGTAGGGATTTTCTTGAGGTTTCAAAAGAAACCTAGATCGTGTAACTCAGTGTTGGGTGGGCTCAAATTAGGTCAACTTGGTTGATAGGATCTTTTGGGGGTGGTTTTATATGGTTTACATATTTCAATTCAATGGCCTCTAGAAGGGATACATGGTATGACGAGGATTTTCTCTCAATGAACAAGATTTTTGTGAACATCTTTTTGAGATCATCCACCAAGTTGCAAGGACCAATAGAATTAGGAGTGGGGTCAACCATGGAGACTGCATGCATGTGATAATCCACTTTTGGAGATGCCCAATGTTCTTGGTTTTCATCATTTTGAACTAATTCAACTAATCCCAATATTTGGGTCTCTACCTTTATCCCCATTTGAGGGGTGTTAGATCTTTCTAGGTGAGAGGTGACTATTGAACTAGATGTGGAGGGATTAGGATGACTGGAATGATTCAAAGTGTTCTTGTGCTTACATGGTGGGAAGCGATTTTGGTAGATCCACAAATTGTAGTTTTGAGTGGCGATGGGCTATAGGAAATTATGGTTCAAAGTGTCCTAGAGATGATTATACGTCCATGAATAAGTGTTTTTCTTTTGATGATTATACGTCCATCAATTCTCAAAATGCACTCAAAAGATTCCTTGTACGATTTATATGGGAGATTTTGAACCTGTCCCTATTTAGGGCATGCAAGAAAAGATCACAAAGATCCATGTGGTCCATGTGTGGCACACTAGTTGAAGAGTAAAGCATCAGTCTCCGCTTAGTTATGAAATGGGCCACTAACTCATTTGGGTCCTATTTGACACTAGGGAATTCTCTAATCATACTTTTAGCCAGCTTATTCATGTCAAAGAGAGTAACAAACTCAAAAATTAGCATTTTGTATGTAATTTCATCAATCTGCACTAAATAATAACTTAATCAATTTACATTAGTTAGTTTTTCATAACTTCTATGTACAATAAAAAGAGCTCCCCTTAGCTTTAAGAAATATAAATATTCTATACTGACAAGGCCAACCACGTGAAGGTGGAAGCTCATGTGGCCTCACCTAAGACCTAAGACACATGTATTCTAGTTCTATGTAGGACACCTAAGACACATATTGTATAGACACCTAGATTATAACTTTCTACCTAAGACACAGGCTCTAGACACCTATTACATGGTAGACCTAGTTGACATATCTAGTATCTACCTAAGCCACCTAGATTAAATTAAAACCTTATTCTAGTCTCTAGACAAGTAGTTGATATATATAGTATCTACCTAAGACGTGCCTAGATTCCATATTATATCTCTAGACAAGTAGTTGATATATAGTATCTACCTAAGACACCTAGATTAGATTAAATGCCTTTTTTCTAGTCTTTATCTACCTTGTTGACATATAGAATACCTAAGACACAGGTAGAGACATAGGTATTATATAGTTAGAACCCAAGACACCTAGAGACACCTAGATTTTATACAATGTTATTCTCTAAGTCTAGATCATCTAAGATTTTATACTTGACACCTAGAAGTTGAAGACTCTAGATATGAAACATGTGTAGAGATCATACCTGTGCAACAAGAAACAATAGATTTGAATCCTTTCAACACTACATGTGAAAAATTGCAAAAACAAATATAGAGGTCAGGCCACGATGAAACATATATAAAAATTTAGGTCTCTAGAGATCATTTTATTTAAAGATAGAATTTGTTAAGAAGTTCCATTGAAATTATAATGAAAGGAAAGAACTATTGAAGCATAAATTAAAATAATTAATGGTATAGTTCTAGTGAATACCTGAAATAAAGTGTAAGTGAAATTTAATGCAGGTTCTATGTTTCCAACCTCTATTATGACTGCAAAAAACATCTCATGCACCATGTAATGTAAAAAGTTAGGGAAATGACAGTTTACCTAACTTATGGAAAATAGCTAGGGGATGGCTTAAGGGGAGTTAAGAGGATGGATTAAAATGGGAGTTAAGAGGATGGATTAAGGGGAGATGGAATCAACTGTAGTATTTAAATGGTAAGGGTACATGCACTAACTTATATCATTTAGCTAGGGGACAACTTAAGGGGAGTTAAGAGGATGTCTTAAGGGGAGATGGTCCAATCAACTATAGTATTTTTGGTAAGGGTACATGCACTAACTTATATCATTTAGCTAGGGGATGGCTTAAGGGGAGTTAAGAGAATGTCTTAAGGGGAGATTGAATCAACTCTAGTATTTTGGTAAGGGTGTGATAAGCTATATCAATTAACTATATTAAAGTTATTAAACTAAATCCTAAATTTACCTAACTAATTGAACATAGCAAAGGAATGGCTTAAGAGGAGTTAAGAGGATGGCTTAAGGGGAGATGCAATCAATTAGGGGATATGACTTACCTAACTTATGGAACATAACTAAGGGATGTCTTAAGGGGATTTAAGAGGATGGCTTAAGGGGAGATGCAATCAATTAGTTAAGTTATCAATCATATTAAATCATAAACTCACATCCTAGAAAAAGATTAAAAGTTTAAAAATTTCTACATACCTATTAATCATTTAAAACATTTACTCCATTGTACCATCTGCATCCTCTCTTTTTTGTATTGCATCTATCATTGCCTCATGCTCTTCCATAGAAATTGTCCATAATTCTTTTGTGATAGGTCTCCCTTTATATCTCACTAATTGTATATTTGTTGCCACAATCATATGCGAGTAGTGCAAAATTTTCTTATGTCTTTCATAATCTTCAAATGCAACCATTCCTCCTTATGAAATATTTACATAGCCAAGTGCCAGTAACAACCACAGAACCTGTTGGACACTCAAAGTTATCGTCATCTACTCTAGGTTATAACAACTTATGTTTTGACTTAACACACTGAGCCAACCAATACTCTGTTTCCTCTTCATTACCCTCGGGTGTAACAACAACATACACATGTCCTACAAAAAAATTTCAAATTCAATAAATCACAAAAATATACATACATACATATGTACAATTAAATATATATTTCCAAAAAATGTATCGAAAAGAAATATTGAATGAATTTGTACCTTCTTGTACGAGGTCTAAAATACGGTCATAGTCATCTGATGCTTGCAAATGATTATCCTCCTCAAATGTTATCTCATTTTGATCATGTGTTTATAGAGGTGTTAAGGACTTTTGTTGCCATTCTTCAACCCAATCTGTATTTTCACATGCTTCCCACTCACCTGCGATACAAAATTGACAAAAACATGCGAGCTCCCTAGTCCATAGAGTCTATGTGCTTGCTTTTAAACTCTTAAATGAATGCCATTTTGCTGATCCACTAATTGTATCACAATCAAATCAGGGAGGAATGTTTTTTTTCTTCAACCAACTAAAAAAACTGTTGAACTTTAGAGTTCTCACTTGATCCTGTAGTCAATTTTGCATTACACCAATCCACAATTGCACGTGCATCTTAAAACTTTGTTGCATCATGAAATTTTAGTTGCTCCCTAGCAAGAGCCCTTTTCACACATGCTCTAGCTACATCATGATCTCTTTTACTATGTCTAGCTTCAAAGAAACTCCAAATATGTTGGATATTGTTTTCTTTATGGACCCTACTTAACCACAAAAATATTCAAGAATTTTTGAATTGTTTTGTACAATTGTTTGACCATATGAAATGTTGGGTCATTTGGATTTGTCTTTCTTTTAAGTTGTAAAATACTTTGAAACAATAGTGCACAAACTCTGATGAATGTAATTAGTTATCACTCACATAGAAATGGTACTCTCTCAAAATTTTCCTGTCATCTTCTATACTATCAACTGCATGTCTGTATACAATATGAACAAATATGGCCACTTGTACTGAGTTATAATATTGTGATTGAATATCCTCTTGTGGAGCAAGTGTATAGTTTTCTGCAAAGTCAACCACTGAAAGTATAGTTCCAATAGGAGATGTGTTCTTACATTTGTGGAATTGTTCATCAAGCCACCGAGCATATTGAGAATGTTTGACATATTTATACACAATCTTATTCTTGAACTATGTGATGAATGCATATACACTACTTTGTTCTCTAACTAACTCACAACACTTTCCAGTTTTTCCATCCTTTAATGGATATTAAACATTGGTGAACCTCTTCACCTCCACTAACTGTTGTCCAAAATCACGTGAACTACTTTCATGCATGCATTCTCCTAACAACGAAAGGTTACCACATCTATTGCATTGTCTAGAAACACATGGTTTTGAAAAATAGAATTGCCTATCAGTTATTTCACAAAGTATACTTGTTATAAAATCCTTAACTGTTGTAGGTGGCATATTAATACCACATTCCTGCATAATTTGGTTAGTATGCAAAGTACAACGTATATTTCAAAAAACATCATAAAAATAATGAAATTTCACATGAGTTTTACAACAACAAGAGATTCGTTGCTTATTAATCTTGACATACCAAGGTTTGCATTTCTCAAATGATCTTTGACTTATACTAAAATTTTCTATAACCGAATCATCTAGAAATTTTCTACATAATTCTGTTTGAGTCATGTCTAAAAGATGTTTTGGATGAGGATCACAATTTTTTGACCCCACCCTTAATTTCAAAACATCTCGAGCATTTGATGAAACCCTTGTATTATCATGCCAATATTTTTCAATCAAAGACCTAATTTTATTGTTTAATTTCATGTTAGACCTTGGGAGTCTACCACTAAAAGTCCAACATTAGTTGACTAGATCCTCTTCAATACTTACTCTTCTCTTTGCTGATCTTCTTAAAGTTATAGCATGCACATTTAAATAACCACTTGTTTTACGTATCATTCTTTTGCTCACAACTGATTTATTAACTAAAACAGTTGTTATTGCTCTACGTGCTGCATTCTTATCCTTAGATCGACTATTTTTTCCTATAAAACCGATAGCATTAGCAACACTAGATATAACTTGTTCCATTGATTCATCCACCTTTTTGGGTTTTACAAAAATGTCTAATTTTCTCATTACTTTTCTCACTTTTGACATTCTCATCAATTGTAATACAAGTTGACATTGAAATCCAAGAGTTTTTCTATAAAAAAATTGTTTGTACAATCTATTTGCATGTATTCGAATTTGTCTCCAAGATATCTTACCATGAAGATCCTTCAAAACATTACTTTCAATTTTAAAAAAAATATTTTCATTTTCAAGCATACAAGGGTTTTCATTTTCATTTTTTATTGTCTTGTTTGTAGTAGAAGCATTTATCTCATCAACATTATATCCAGCTTGCTTTAAATATTTAATCTCATTATCATTCAATGGATTCGAAGACATACCTAGATTCATTCTTATATATGCTTTTTCGATGTTCTTGACATCTTCCACATTTGCATACTCTACATTCACTTCATTCAAATTGGTCTCCTCTTCAATGTTTTCCTCCTCAATGTTCTCCTCTTCAATAGTCATCGAACTGGATGCTACAGCATTCTTCATTTTTTTAATCCTCTCTCTCCTATCTCTTTGTCGTTTTGCCTCTTTCTCTTAATGTGCTTCAATTTCTTCAACTGCCATAACCTTCCTCTTCTTTTTTTGTTGATGTTTCTTTGATCCCATGATTATCAAAATGTGTTGGATCTCTTCTTAAAAAATATATGAAATACAAGTACAAATAAATCCTTTATTCAATATGATAGTTGCTTGATATTTGTTTGATCTCTCCAAGAAATTGAATCCTTCTAAAAAATGGATTTCCTACTTCATCACATTTGAAAATTCTCTTAATGATTGAATCCCTATAAAAATTGCATAAAATATGTCCTCTTAAGAGCTCAAATTAACACTTTGCATATAAAAAAGTCACAGAATTTGTCGCTGTCGGTGTATTGGTAAAAATGAATGTCTCTCCAAGAAGTTGAATGTCTGTAAAAAATAAATTTTTCTACTTCATTCCATCTAAAAATTCTCCTTATGATTGAATCCCTATAAAAATTGCATAAGATATGCCCCTTTGAGAGCTCGAATCGACACTTTACACAAAAAAATCGTAGAATCTGTCGCTGTCCACTATACTGGTAAAAGGGAATGTTGCAGGGTTTCAGTCGTACTACGAATTTATGGAAAAAAATAAATAACGACTAAAATAGAAACGGGTGCCCGTTTTAAAATAGGTGCCCATTCTAAAAAACAAGAAACAGGTACCCATTTTTTGAAAAGGAAAATAAAATGGGCACCCATTAATAACAGGCATCCGTTATGAGCGGGTACCCGTTTCTTGTTTTTTCAAATGTGACACCCGCCAATTTGTCTTGGTTTTAGGATTGGTAAAGGCTTGGAAACCCGAGCCTAAGCCTTGGATCTGCAACTAACCTGCAACTAAGAAGCCATGAAAACAATGGGAGAAAAAACCAGTTTCACCACTGTGGTTGACGACTTTTTTTTTCAGAATATTTTAACAAAATTAAAACCCATTATAGATCTGAAAGTTTAGTTTTCAAATATGTAATTTTTTTTACTATTGAACATAATTTTTTATTTATTGATTATTTTCTAAACAAACTAACTCATAAAATTGAAATAACATAGTTTACTATTTTTTAAAAAACTTTTGATTTTGGAAGTTTCTTGAAAAAACAATTATGTCTGACCAAACTAGACATCATTCTCTACATGATGAATTTTTTTTTACTGAATTGATTAGTTTAGCTCAAATTATGTTGGCCGTACACAAGAGGTTTTAAAAAACACTAATTAGGCTTATTAAAAAATTAATAAAAAAATATATTCATAAAAAAATTACAAAATATATCCTGACCAAAATTCAACATCATAAGAATCTTTCCACAAAAGGAATTAGAAAAATACATTAATTTAGGTCAAATTATGTTGGCCGTACACATGCATGCTTTTGCAAAAAAATAGGGGACTTTTAAAAAGCCATTTTTTGTACATCCAATAAAAACCCAACTTGCATCATCTGGGTATTAGAAAAAAATACATATTTGAAAACTAGAAACAAAATCCTACATTTCTTATTTTTACATCATCTTAATATGTTATGTGCAAGTGCTTCAAATTGTCACTCCAAGTACGACAAAATTTGAAAAACAGGGAAAAGACTTCCACTTTTTGGCCAAAAAGTGAACTCATCTTCTTGCACTTACCAACATGCATCACCACTATCTTAATATCTTCAACTGAAATCATAAATAACATAGAGTTCTATATGTATGAAATAACAAAGAAATTAAAGCTATTGAAGTAATCTCTCAACATAAGTCTTTTCATGCAAGACACTTCTCGAACATTTATGAACCATATCCGTTGCTGCAATCTAGGAGGAAATAGGTGTGCTGAATTTATGGAGCAGGGGTTCAAAACATGAATTCCTCTTCTGCCATTGAGACTTCTCCAGAGTTATTCCCGAAACAAGAGTTCTGGTGCTATTACTATTATGGAGCACTTCTTTCCGATGTCTTTTTCTTCCTTTCTTTCCCCAGTTCATCCTTTTGGTGTTGTAGAATCTCGTTTGACAAAAACAAGTCTATGCAACCACAAAACATTAGCATTTGCATTTTCTTTTAACTTAGAATAGACAACAAGAATATGTACATTATTTCTAACTAGGTAAACAATAATTTATCATAAAATTAATCAAATTCTAGCATGATGGGTTCATTAGGGTGCAAAGGAAGGTGATTAAGTTAGATATATGATGAGGTTAATTTTAGGCCAACATGAATAAAAATTTATACATTTAAGAATCATGACATGAATAAAAATTTATGTCCTGGTATCTACTCAAAATTTATACGCTCATGTATTACATTCAAACTCCTAAACATGTCACTAAGTTCACGACCTATTGGCTACAACTACTCCTAAACATGTCACTACTTTACAACTACATAAATGCAAACTTTAGTACCAAAACATTAATTTTCAAACCAAATCTCGTAGGCATTCATGAATAAAAGTCCCATAATAAATTCACCCTTCAATCACAATGTCTATTTGTTACAATTGTTTGATTAGCCCACATAACTTTAAAAGTGAGCAACCACACAAATAATAATGATACCCATTCTAAAAACACACTCATAAATTACTAGACATCTGACATTGATGTATATAATGTGAACAAACTGATTTTATCATCTACATTTTTAGATTCAATTTTCCTTGTATGAAATTTATTGGGGTTTAGATTTAATTTTATCATCTACAATGTTTATATAATGTCATTAGACATTATGGTCACATACAAGAATAGTCAAAATCAACATCTCCATACCTCACTTGATTTGATTTATGGTCACATATAAGAATAGTCAAAATCATCATCTCCATACCTCACTTGATTTGATTTAGGAGGTGATGGGGAAATCCTTCACTTGTACTACAATCCTCCAAGTAATTACCTTTCAATGTGTGACCTACTATACACAAACCATCTACTGCAATCTAGGAGGAAATAGGTGTGCTGAATTTATGGAGCAGGGGTTCAAAACATGATTATGAACCATATCCGTTGCTGCAATCTAGGAGGAAATAGGTGTGCTGAATTTATGGAGCAGGGGTTCAAAACATGAATTCCTCTTCTGCCATTGAGACTTCTCCAGAGTTATTCCCGAAACAAGAGTTCTGGTGCTATTACTATTATGGAGCACTTCTTTCCGATGTCTTTTTCTTCCTTTCTTTCCCCAGTTCATCCTTTTGGTGTTGTAGAATCTCGTTTGACAAAAACAAGTCTATGCAACCACAAAACATTAGCATTTGCATTTTCTTTTAACTTAGAATAGACAACAAGAATATGTACATTATTTCTAACTAGGTAAACAATAATTTATCATAAAATTAATCAAATTCTAGCATGATGGGTTCATTAGGGTGCAAAGGAAGGTGATTCAGTTAGATATATGATGAGGTTAATTTTCACCTCATCAGAAGGCATTTGATAAAGCATGAAATTATTGATAAGAAACATGATGTGAAAGGAGCCATTATAATGTTTCATCAACCAAGGTATGTTTAAACACATTTAACAAGAACATGTACTCATCATACATACATTCATATTGTGAAGATAAAAATGATTGTACATATAAATGCACATATTCTTTTCCGCTACATTGGCATAGTGCAAATTCATTGGGAAATATTTACATTGAAAACATTACTCATGTCATCATTATGTGTGGGATGATTGACATAAAGTAAGGGATCCATATGCGATGTTTGAAGAACAAGTGACGATGAACATAAAGAAGATATGTGGTATAAGTGACCATCTAAGGTTTCCTCATTACATATGTTGATGAATGAAGGGAAAGTACTTAATAGCAAAACATCATCATTAGCAAAAGGAGAATCATCAACAAGAAGTGCATAACTAGCCTTACTAGAATCCTCAACATTATACTTGGGGGCAACACAATAAATAGAAAGCACTAAAATAAGGGAAGTGAAGCATCTAGGAGGGGAGGGAAAATGATGGCAGGTTCCATGGAAGAAGAGAAAACACATATGTGATGAATGAGGGCAGTCAATGAACATTTACTACTACCCAAGTATGGTAGAATGAGATAAGGGCTTCCAAGATCGATGTATCTTAAGTGCTAAATTGTAAAAAGACATCAAAATCTTGAATACCAGTCTGAATGGAAGGTAGAGATAAAGATTGGTGAGAATCCATGGTAAAGGAAAGACAACCACTTTATAGAAAGAAAAGGGTGTCAAATTGAAATGAAGAGAAATACTAGTGAGAATAGCCAAAATATAAGGTTAAATTCCTAGTGCAAAACTCTAAAAGGTTGGTTATCTAATTTATAAAAAGATAACCTAATCTACTTTTAAATTACTATATGTTCTTTTCCTTCAGAATCTAAGTCTAAAACATAATAACATGACAAATTTACTTTTCAAATTTTAAAGCAAATAAATGAAGAGTTGAGGATGAGATTGAACTATAAATACAAATGTGTAAAGTAAAAGAGGAGAGAAGAGAGTGTGTTTGATTTTGATTGCTAAAGAAGATGTAGATGAAAGAAGGGAAACATGAGGAGGTTATGTGTTGTCAAACTTAGGTTCTGATTTTTTACACTCCAGTTATGTGTCATTACGGACAATAGTGTGGGTGTTGGTGTCCTATTTGGTGTAGTTCTATCTATAATGTTATGTTTCTGCTCGATGTTTGTGTTGGTGTTTGGTATGATTGCAATCCTCTCCAATAAGCATGTTGCTCTCCTACTCTAACATGATGACACCCTTTACAACTCTTGATAAAAACCTGCAAGGTGCTACTTGTGCTGAAAATAACTATCTGAAAAAAAAAAAGAAGAAGAGAAAGAGAAGGGGTATTTATATGTGACACATTTGGAAATCTGACTCAATTAGATCCCCGCAATGATTTAATAAAAATATTTGAAAAAACTTGGAACGTGCATACCTAAATACAATGATGAGTGTGTGTATTGCTGTAAAAGTTGAGGAAAAGTGTCTCTACAGGCTGACAAGAGTTCAGAGAAAAAGTTGAATGACAATGATAATTGGACAAGTTTATGAAAGGATGCCTGGAACTTGGAAGTCCCAAAACTGCACCAGGAATAAGACATGACAAGCGGATCCCGCTGTTTTAGATGTGACAATACTGCTTTTTCCACACCCCTTGTGGGTCCCGTTCAAAACTAAAGACCGTTACCTTTCTGGATGAAAAGGAAATCTTTTCCCCACCTTCTCAATGACAACTATCATGAGTGTATGCTACAGCCTTTAGGCTACGTCGTACTGGTAGGGTAAGGTATGGATTGTCTTATGGCTGACTGCAATTATTCTCCTCTTCATGAGGACTTCAGCCGAATAATTTGGGCATCTATTTTTCAATACTCTCATTGTGATAGAAACATATACTTTCAAGATGCTGGATGAACATAAAATGTCGTCTTATGGGCATTTCAACTGAGGATATGTGGTTGTTGTACTAGTAAGTCAGAATATAGGTTGTCTTCAAGTTTTAGCTTTTAATATTGGAAGAGCTTAAAGTGCGTGTACACTGTGGTCAATGTGCCACACTTTACGTTGGGTTGGTCTCCAATGTAGAACGTACGTTGACCACATCCACTTCAATGGTTAAACCATCGATAGTAATTTTACACCTCATTCACAATAAAAAGTGGTAAATATTTGTCCTATTTTTATTAGTCAAAATTAACCTTTGACTATTGAAATCGATGATATTTAAGAATAGCCTATAGTGAACACCCAATTCCTTACTCTTACTTGTGAGAAACTAAAGTTGTATTACTATCTTTGGGTATACTGTTTTCCATCTTATTAAAAAATTGACTATATTTTGGTATAATTTGACACGAGAGTAATTATTTTTGTCATGTGTAAACTAAGGAGCACATGAACCACTTTCTATGAAAATGTTATTAGTATATTGTACTAGGTAGTTATGCAAACAACTTATTGACATAAAATAAATAAATTGTAACAACAAATGTTATTAGTATATTACTAAGTAGTTATGCAAACAACTTATTGGCATAAAATAAATAAATTGTAACATCAAATGAGATTGTATCTCTTAAGTCTTGTTTTTAAATCATAAATGTAATCTATTATTAGACAAGATGTTTGGAATTTAGATCAAATCAACTATTGTAAGTATTGCAAGACTAGGGTTTGTAAGACATAGTCATACTAATAAATAACTAAGCACATTGCATGCTTAGTGGATTCCTTACCAATATACATTATGAATTAAAAAGTAATTATAATATACTACTTTACAACTACATAAATGAAAACTTTAGTACCAAAACATTAATTTTCAAACCAAATCTCGTAGGCATTCATGAATAAAAGTCCCATAATAAATTCACCCTTCAATCACAATGTCTATTTGTTACAATTGTTCGATTAGCCCACATAACTTTAAAAGTGAGCAACCACACAAATAATAATGATACCTATTCTAAAAACACACTCATAAATTACTAGACATCTGACATTGATGTATATAATGTGAACAAACTGATTTTATCATCTACATTTTTAGATTCAATTTTCCTTGGATGAAATTTATTGCGGTTTAGATTTAATTTTATCATCTACAATGTTTATATAATGTCATTAGACATTATGGTCACATACAAGAATAGTCAAAATCAACATCTCCATACCTCACTTGATTTGATTTATAGTCACATATAAGAATAGTCAAAATCATCTCCATACCTCACTTGATTTGATTTAGGAGGTGATGGGGAAATCCTTCACTTGTACTACAATCCTCCAAGTAATTCCCTTTCAATGTGTGACCTACTATACACAAACCATCTACAAACTCATAAACAAAACATTACTTCTTTTAATTAGTTAATCAAATATGTACTTAATACATTAGAAATAAGTAAAACAATACACATTGTAAGTGTGTTTCAAAGATAATACTTTTTAGACAAATTATTGATTTATTATTATAGTGAAAACAAAAGTAAAAATAAGAAATACATAAACAATTTTGTTAATAAACTAAATTAAATAATTAATGGAGAGGGAGGGGAAGGGCTCAGTAGTTCCATGCCAACATTGTATTAATGTTGATTTAGAGAGAACTATCCCATACAATATTTCTAAACAAAAATAATATAGAACTTTAGGTAATTCTCTTTAATTTGTTGTCTCATAATTTATTATCCCTTCCATGGGAGTCTAGATGGATAACTTGGTTAGGAGGTTTAAAGTCTTCACCAAGAATTAGGTTCTAGCTTTTAAACATATGTAAATCAAATATTTATTTACTTACTAATGTTTTCAATTATATCTCTTATAAAATTGCATATGCATATTAATTTATGATAATTATTTATGTTAAATTATAAAATGTATACAAATATAAGTGTAATGGTGAAATTAGAATATGTGTGTCAATTTCTATTTAATTTTAGGTTTATTTTAAAAAATATCTTAATATATTTACATAATTATATATGTGGTGCACTTTTATGCTAAGTTCAACTCTTTCATCGATCTATATTCATACCCATTTTCACTCATTCCTATACATCCTTCCTATTCCTATCCTGCCCACATTTTTTCTCACACATTGCCATCATTTGTTGCCCTAGATTTCCACATGTCCACCTTGATCCCTAGATTTTGCATCCTTTGTCTTGAGTTAATTCTATGATAGGCAAGATCAATCCCACATGATGTGGATTTGACCCAAAATTTAAATTTTTAATATTTAGATGACCGACTCCTACCTTTTCCTTATAGTTGTTGGGTGCCAACTTGGTACATGTTATTGCAATGATTCATTATGTCTTGGTGTTTAAAGACATTCATTTGGACATTATTTCACATCCTAGAATCATTCAAAATCCTAGAGCATACAAGAAGCATCATAGGAACACTTCGCTTTGGAGCACTAAAAAGAGTTAAAATTTTGCATCAAAATCAACATCTAGATCACTTGCATGCTTACCTATTGTCTACTAATCTTTGTCATGATTGTAAAGCTAATTTAATCAAGGGGTCAACCTAGGAAAATTGGCCCTTGTCATCTTACAATCTCCCCAAGGTATTTTCAAATACCATCAATCTTTAATAGTCAACTAGGAGTAAAAACCCAAGTGAATCAGAAAGCAAAAGTCTATACTATGCCAGATCAAGGATACACATTAGTGGTTAGATCCACATAGTGCAAATTTGATCCATAGCCATGGACTTGACCTAGGATTGGTTGCAATTCTACATAGAATCCCAGACAATGGACATTACCAGATTACTTATTTTTTTATACCAAAGTGAGTGGAATTTACACAATATCAGGTTTATCCTCACCATTGTTCCAAGGGTTATGTACCCCTATCCCTATGCATTTAATTTCTAATAATAACATTGATTATATACTTTATCATTCCTAGTGGTCATTCATTTTAATCTAGGCTAATTTATGCTAAGTTGATTGCATTTATTTCATTAGCTTAGATTAACCCTAGGGAAATATATATTTTTTTCTAGTTACATTTTTGGTGAACTCATCCAATCTTATATCCCTAGGGTTTGACCTTAGGATTTATAACTTCAATATTTTTAGGGTTTCAAATTTTCATTTGTGATAGTATTATCATTTTTCAAATCTTTCTAGGGTTTGCTGACTAGGAAAGGTGCCTCAATCTTGCATACGAGTCTTAATAACTCAAAACTACACTTTTTGGAATATACTACACATAAATGCAATTTTTAGGGCTTTGGAGGTTGATTTTGATCCAAAAAAATGTTGAAATGGGCCTTAATTAGAACAAGCTTGTTATAATGACATGTATCTCTTCAAGATCTTTAATTTAAAAAAAAAATGGGCTTAATTAGCTTCTGAGATCAAAAGTTATGGCCTCCCGCATTAAAAATGTAAGAGCATCTTGTTGCAAGTATGGGCCTAACTGGTGTTGTCATTGATGTCAACATACTCCTGTTGCATTGATGTCAAGGATTGGATGAGCTGTGTGCTGAGGATATTGATAAAATTAGCCCTATCAGAAACAGAGAAGGACAGTGAAGACAGTGAAGTTCTATGAAGTAAAAATCCTAGTTAGTTGAAGATCAGAGTATACGCATCAAAGGGTTTGTAGATATGTGTCTGAAGGTGCTCCAGCCAAGATTTCAGACATCCAATTGAAGAGTTGGAGAAGTTATAGCCATATGAATAAAACTAGTTTTGGTAGCTGTTCAAAAGTGACAGAGTGGCACAAATAGGTCCGGTGAGATCTGGAAATGTAATATCTTGTTCTGCGGATCTGGTGGCATGTTTGGGAAGCTAATGTGAATTGACAACGCAATTGGTTCATGGTTTGGAGGTCCACAAGCAATCCTTCTAATGTGACAGTGATGATCGACTGTGTTCTTGAGGTTCCGGATGAAGATGCGAATGATTACAGTAAGCAAAAGTGGTCGGATGTTCTTGGTGATTCAAGAAAGCTTGTGGGGGTCTCTAGATTGTGTCCAATTCGTGTTGGCAGTCCGCATTGAAGATTGAGCTCGTAATTGAAGATTTACCTTTGGGTGATGGTGTTCTTCCTAATCTTGGCCGACTGGTTTATTTGCGCATGTTACGGTTGATCTTGAATATGTTTTGTGAAGCATGGCGTGTTCCTCGAAGGAGATTGAAGTCCCAGATATGTGTGGCCGACAATATAGTAATGCGCATGAAGTTTTTACAACAAGTCAAGGTGTATTTTTGTATTTGCTCTGAAATGAAATAAAGTATGTGTTGTGCCGACTTTGATGATCATTCCAAAGTTGATGTCATGTATAAATAAGATTTGTGAAGTCATTTAAATGCATCTGTTGTCGTGATGAGAAAGTGGTAGAGAAGAGGAACGAAAAGTAGAGCAGAGGTGTTGAGCTTAAATGGATCTATCTCAAGCATAGTGAAGATGCTAATCTCTAGTTCAAGTATGTAATATTTATATTCTTCTGTAGACAATGTGTCTCCTATAGGCAGTGGGCCTCTTGTGAGCAGTGTGCTCAGGCAGTAAGCCCTAATTGGCAAGTGTCATTTTATTCTTCTTATTCTTTTAACAGAGAATACAATCTTGGGTTAGTCACCCCGTGGTTTTTCCCTTAACCGGGTTTTCCACGTTAAAAATATTGGTGTTATATGTGTTAAATATGTTTATGCTCTTGAGTTATTGCATTATGCTTCATGATTGAATCTTTGTTATGCTGCTGAATTATAAGAAGGCTTTAAGTGGTTAAAGAGCAGAAGTTTGGTGACAACTAATTCACCCCCCCTCTCAGTTGTCAGTCCTAAAACCAACACATCTATGATGCATAAGAGAGCTATAAGAAGGATAACTTACACTTGTTGACAAAGTTATGATGCATGTTATAACACGTCATAAGACAAATTTGAATGGAGACAATGAAGCTGAAATGGAGTGCCCAAGTTGGTGAATGGATTATGATGAGCTTATGATAGGTGCAAGAAATATGCCATTTTAGTTTATGGATTCATCTTGGGATTTGGGTGTTGGATTTTGACTAAGGATTTGAGCACCGGCTTTTAGCTCATGATTTCCTAATTACCATTTGATGGTTTCATTTGTTTTTTCTCCCATTTATTGGGTTCTTGAGATGGATGTTTTATAGTAAGTTTTATAAGTATTGCTATGCTGCCAGAATGGTTTTAGATCACTTTTTGGTAATACTCATGTAAAAGCCTCTAAAGAATACAAGTGTTGTAACCATTTGATTATTGAATAATATATTGAGTTGCTTTGGAGTGTGCATTTTTCTCCTTGTCCACATTCTTGACTTAGCAAAATTTTGAACTTTTCATGTTCATTGAAGGACATTTGCTTTCGAGTTGAATTCCTGAAAGTCATTTTTTCATTCTAGTCTTCCAAGTCACATGTGAAGCCTCTTTGTTGCCTCAGCTTGGTCAAGTTAAAATTTTTAATGTCTATATCGATAAGTCTTGGTTGCAAATGTTCATAATCATTTTGAAGTGCCAAGTTTCTTATCAAGTCAAGCTCGTCATTGTAGTCACAAGTGGTTTGTAGTCAAATTCAATCTCCTCAAAATGTTACAAGTTCATTTGAGTCAAATCTTATCAACCTAGTGATTTGTTCAAAGATAATTAAAGATTTGATTAGATCCCAGTGGCAGTAATACATGTTTTCAAAGCAACAATATAAGTGTACTGTCTCAATGTACTTTTTGGTAACTTTACCCCTTCACATTTCATAGCTTCATGAGGTCACAAAGAGATCTAGACAGTTTTAAATAGATCTTAAAAATACTCTTGGGGGGTTTGGACACTTTCATTTTAAGGTTATTTAAAGTCTGGATGTAGTTATAATTGATTCATCAACATGGATTTTTAGTTTTAGTTTTGACAATGTATTATCCCTTGATTATCTGTTTAGATTCTAGTGGATTGCATAATTCTTAACAACACATTTAGTCACATCAATTTCTCCAACAATAAATACCATACCACTTGCAAACTAGACTTAACAGATCTAAAGTGGATAATTATCATTCGGTTCCTTGATAAATTCACACAGACTATGTCTTACCAGTATCTTATTCTGATAAGACTAAAATAATAGTGCACTCAAAAACATAGATTTATATGACCACCAAACAGTAGTATTAAATGGATATATGCATGTAGTTCCAATGAGTAACTAAAACATTGTATTGTTTCAATAACCATGGTGGGTTTGAGTACCAAGGTTAATTGCAAACACTACAATTAAATTACCTTTATCATCTCTTAAAGCTTTGCCAGCCCTAGCTAGACCTGGATTCCCTTTTGATGCTCCATCAAAGTTCATCTTGCATGAATTAGGAGGAGGAGACCAAACAATATTTTTCCTTTGGGACTTACCATCCTTGAAAGGAATAGAGATGTCAAAGTTTAACTTCCACGCTAAGGTCACCTCCAATTCCAAATTAGAGAACCCAATCTTAGAAGATGAGATAACTTTTTCCTTAACAACCACTAGAAAGTTTTCCTTTATGGATAAGAACATTTTATTAACCACCCTACCCATAGGAGACTTCATATCTCAAAAAATTCTGCTATTTCTTTCCTTCCATAAACCCCATACAATATGAGGGAAAGTAATACCCCACAAGAGTTTCAAGGAAGGGTTTTTTAATGGAGAGGCCCATTGTTTGACCATCCCTTGAATATCATTGGGGAAAGCTCAATTTACCTTGAAGAGGGAAAGTATCATCCCCCAAACTTCCCAAGAGAAAGAGAATTCCAACAACAAATGACGAACAATTTCCTCAGCTCCTTCACATAAGATGAATCTATTGTGCATAGAAAATCCCATTCTTTACCAAATTATCAATCATAAGGACCTTATTTTGAGCCACCGAACTAAAGAAAATGTTAATTTTTGGAATCAAATGTGGCTTCCATAGCTTCAACTAGTATGGAGAAGGGCCTTGACCAACTAACATATAAAAATAGAAGCAACATAGAAAGATCTTATGGAAGTGGCCACCCAAACCAGTCATCTTTTCTGTGAGCTTGTGGAATATGATAAGTGATCAGCAAGGAACTTAATTTAGACAAAGATTCCAGAATAGTAGTAGAGGCTACGACCATAATCTTCCATGAATTTACTCCATTCACCTCCTCAATATAGTTGGAAAATTTGATCCCAAAGGTAGTTTTGCACAACTCTTCAATAGGAGTAGCCCATTCAACTTCCTTCAAAGGGGAATTTAAGAGCCATGTATCCTCCCAAAATTTTATGTTAGAACCATCACCCAGTTTCCATTTACTGCTTTTATTAAGAATGAATATGCTAGAGACCATACTCTTCCAATTAAAGGATCCTTGGGGTAGCTTGTTGCTAGTCAACATATCACCATTTCTTCCATAAAAGTATTTTTTGGAAGTGATAGAGGTCCATTCTTTTTAGTCATTAAGCAGTCTCCACGTTATTTTGACATTTAGAGAAAGGTTGAAATATTTGATCTTTCTTAAGCCCAACCCAATTTTACTTTTGGGTTTACAAACTAACTTGCACACCAACAATGGGATACATTTCTTTTCTTCCGTACTAGACCAAAGGAACCTTTTCTACAGTTTTCAACTTTAGATTAGTAAATTTAGCAGACATACGAAGCAAACTCATATAGTAAACTGGAAGATTTTAAAGAGAAGCCTTGATCAATTGGATTTTACCATCTTGACTTAGGAGAAAGCCTTTCCCTCTTGTGAGTTTGTGTTGAAATCTATCCAACAAACCACTCCAAAAATCATTTGGAACAACGCCCTTAAAAGTGGCAAATTGAGGTATGAAGGGAGGGAACCCACTTGACAACCCAAAATGTTAGCAATTTTCTACTCTCACTATAGGAGTATTAAGAAAGAAGATGGTATTTTTAGGAAGGCTAACTTTTTTCCCTAAATCTTTCTCATAATTGGACATAATTTGTTAAAAGTTCCTTTTCTTCTAAAACCAAGGCTTCACTAGTGATAATAGTATCATCCACAAACTGTTGGTGGGAAATTGGGGCACTAGTTGAAGTGAGTTTGACACCTTTAAACCTCCCAGGTCAAAAACTACTTTTTGGAGACTTCTTCCTAGCACTTCTACCATGATAATAAATAGGAATGGAGAAATAGGGTCCCCCTGTCAGATTCCTCTAGATCTTTTGAAAAAATCAAAATGAATACCATTGATGATGACAAAAACTTTAGATTAGAGACACATTCCATAATAATTTTTAGGAACTTTCCCCAAATCCAAAATTTTCCATAGCTTTAGTAAGAAATTCCCAAGAAACTTGATTGTAAGCCTTCATCAAGACCAGCTTCAGAAAAACCTAACCTTTATTGACCTCTATAGAATGAAGTAATTCATGAATGGAAACAATGGAGTCAAGAATCTTCCTTGCATGAACAAATCCACTTTGCTGTAGTGAAATCATCTTGGGGAGAATTTGTTGTAGTCTTAGAGTAATGATTTTAGAAAATATTTTTTAGACCAAATTACATAGGCTAATAGGCCAGAATTCAAGAAAAGTGGCTACCCCACTCTTCTTAGGGATGAGGACTAAAAAAGTAGTATTCAACTCTTTTAACAATCTTTCAGTTCCAAAAAATTCCCTAGTAGTTGTCACTGAATCATTTTCCACAATATCCCAAAACATCTGAAAGAAAAGTAAGGGAACCCATTGGGGTCTAGAGTCTTGTTTCCTTCAAAAGAAAAGATAGCAAATTTGATCTCCTCCTCCATTAGAGTCTTATTTTAGTGTGAATTTTAAAGTTAAAAATATTGTTTTCCAATAGAAGATTACTAAAAATATCTATAGCATTATCTCTTATAGAGGTTTCTATTGCAAGTATGTGTAATCGGTGTTGTCATTGATGTCAACAAGCTTGTGTTGTCATTTATGTCAACTATGTCATTTGTATGAGTTGCCTTTGGTGCAAGAGTATGAGTAGTTTGTGTTGAGTGGATATTGTCTCTGATATGAGGTTATTGCAATGATATGGGTTATTTGGTCAAGTTGCTTTGATGAAGATAATGTGGTTTCTTTGAAGAGGTGCTAAAATGTTAGGAATATGTTTCTGTTGGTTAGCCTCCAAGTGCTTTTGAGAAAATTTGATTAATAAAGGAAATAGTGTGGTGAAGTGGCTTTTTGGCTTAGTGAGTAGTGTTGTTTTTGCTCCGCATTTCCTCTATATTGAAGATCTATCTTTACGGTTTGGATATGTTGTTAAGAGATGTTATATTCCAAGTTTTGTGCTCTGGTTCGTTGTGCAGAGAAAGTTGTGTTCACCAGAATGTGGACTGTGTTTCTGAGTGTTGCAGAGATGTCAGGGAGAAATGTCTTTGCTCCGCATTTCTCGGCAAAGAGGTTTTAGGTCATGAGGTTGTGGAATTGTGCTTAAGGTTCATATCTTTCTCCAGTTGAAGTTGTTCATGGTTTGGTGGTCTGCAAGTTGATTTCATGAGTGGCAGTATATGACAGAGTCTATTGAGTGCTCCGGTGTGAACTTTCTTCAAGTGGAAGCTGTTGTGGAAGAGTTTGTTGGTTTTCAGGTTGCTTCAAGATGTTTATGGAAGATTCTAGAATGTGTTCAAGAGTTGTGTATGGTCCATGAGCCATATCTTGCCTTGAGGAAGCGTGTACTTAAAAAAGTTCATTGTATTACACAGGTTTGGCCAACCTTGTATGTTTGTACTATTTGCAGAGCTGCTTTGGTGATTGTGAAAGTGTGGTGTAGCGTGCTTGGATGAATTTAGGTCCAAGCTAAGGTGTGATGTGGTTTACCTTCATTCCTTTCCACTGCAGGAATGTTTAGGTCCAGACCTAATTTGAATTCTATGTGTTAAGTTGTGATGCTGACCTTGGAGAATGTTCTCAAGGTTGAAGACAGTATAAATAAGTGTCGAGGGGTTGTGATTGTGAGTGTGTGTGATGGATATAATGTGAGTAAAAAGTGGTTGAGTGAGTGGAGTAGTATAGGCCTTCATGTATTAGATTACTGGATGTAGCGAGCAGAAGGTGTATATTATCTTTCATTGGTGCTGCGGAGATGATGTTTATGTTGTAGTGAATATTGAGCTTCATTGGAACTGTACTCCATGCATATGTTAGATGCAACTATAATAGTTCAATCCTAGTAGTGAGCCACCTTCTCTATCTCTTTCTTTCAGGATAGTGAGTCCTGTGGCAATGAGCCACATGTAGTGAACATTCTTGGACAGTGAGTCCACCAATTGTATCAACCTTAACCGATTTCCTTATTGATATATATTGTGAGCTAATCCTCACCGTGGTTTTTCCCTTCTTGGGTTTTCCACAGAAATCTGGTGCTCATGTGTTATGAGTTGTGGTTTCTTATTTTATGCTTAATCTCCTTCACTGCAGTTAAGTATATTGATTGGTTTAAAAGTTTAATTTGTAAATAGTTTAATAGAATACTGATTCACCCCCCCTCTCAGTATTCTATGTGTTCAACAGTTTCCTCCAAAATTCTATTGCCATCCATCCATATATCTTTGATCTTGCTAGAAGATTGATGCTTCAAAGTAGTCATGTGAAAAAAATTAGTATTCCTATCCCCTACCTTTAACCAGATTGCTCTTGATCTTTGTCTCCAAAATTCTTCCTCCTTAGCAATAAGAGAATGTAGCTCACCTAACATACCTTTTTCCTTCATCATTAAGTCCTAATTCATACCTACATTTTGAATTTCCTTTTATACCATATCTAGATGAGCCTTGACTTTAGATTTCTTTTCAAAGATGTTACCAAAGGATTTATTATTCCATCTTCTAACATTAAGCTTAACGTTGTTCAAATTTTTAACAACCCTATACATAATTGAACCCTGCACTCTTATATTTCACCATTCAATAATTTTTTCCATTAAAAGGGGGTGACGAGTCAACATTTTTAAATCTAAAAGGAAATCCTTTATGTTTACCCATTTTTTCTGCATAAGCAACAATCAGTGAATGATCAGATCTAATCTTGGTTAGAGAAAACAAAGAGTAGTAGTAGAGATTTAACTAGTCTAGCATTATAATGGTTTGATTCAATCTTACCTAGATAAGAGAAGAACCAACCCTTTGATTGGACCATGTAAATTCAGTACCTCTAAGCTCCAAATCCATCAAAGTATTTTGATTGATGAAATCTGCAAGGTCTTCCCATCTATTCGACATAATTTGAGATTCCCCTTTCTTCTCATTATCATTTAAGGGAGAGTTGAAATCCTCCATAACCAACCATTTTAGGTTTGTGTACATTCTTCTAAAAGTTGCAAGATGACTCCAAAGGTTTTTTCTTGCACTCTAAGTGTTGGGTGCATAAATGTTGAAAATTATCCAAGAAGTGTTTCCTTCTTATGGTAGAATAGCACATCAACATGATTAGAGTCTACACTCAATAGAGTACCATCTATAATAGAGGGATTCCAAAGGGTCACAATTCCACTTGAAGCCCCAGTAGCATCTACACCTTCACATCCACTATCCTTGTAAAATCTATTTTTGATTTTAACAACTCTCTCAAAAGGCATTTTTGTTTCTTGCACTAGCATTAATGTCTGACTTATTTTGCCTAGCTAAGTTTGCTAAAAGGTCATGTTTATGTGGGTTATTCAATCCTCTAACATTCCAGGACAAAAAAATTCATTTTTTATATTTTAGTGTACCCTTAGAGCACAACATGTGAAAGGTACATTGGTTCCCATCTGCCACATCTTTTTTTGTCTCTCTTTCTCTAATTTCCTTATAGCTAGTTCTTCCATTCTTATTTTGATCTAACCCACACTCTGTGACTTTCCTGCTCTTGGTAAGCTTGATTGTAGGTTCAAAATTTTTCCTAGAATAGTTGCACCCCATCGCTGCAAGAGGAGAACTGAATTGTCACATCCCTAATTTTGACTATGTTTTACTTTTTACTTGTATGTAATTAGTAGATAATTTTCTCTTGGATTAATGATTTGGCATTTGTAGAAATGTTAGAATAAATCAATGATTTTATGAGTTTATGTTTATATTTGTAGAATTTAGACATGTGATTATATAATGTCATGATTATTTATTCATAAGATATATGAAGTGACTAATGATGCACTAATCTGAGTTTGGTTGATTGTAAGTTGTAATCAGGAAACAAGTTTTTTGTCCTCCGAGATAGAGAGGGAGAGTATCATTTGAGAGAGGAGAATAAATGTATGGATATGAACAGGTTGTTGCCATCTAAGTCATGTGCTTGCTCTGAACCCTCGTCTTAAGTTTGGTAAGTTGGTTTTGTTTTGACAATCATCAATTTGTCATCATGATCTCTTAACGTAGGTCTTGTCAGGAAAAAAACCAAGTTAAGATAGTACAATCATCAACAAGATATAATCGATAGTCATTATTTTTCTCTTGTGTGATATGAATATTAGTGGTTAAACTAATTCATTGTTAGTGGTTTCCGATAAGTATTTCTTTTTGATAGACTATCTTTGTTGGCATTTTCTCAAGATTGAGAGGGGGAGAATACCTCGACCTCATTCTTGTAATCTTGTTGAGTGATAGGAGAAACATAAGAATACATTGTACATACCTACACTAAGTTGTTTTATATCTATTTAAATATTATTTATAAGTTAAGGTGTAGGTTATGTTGTCGAAGAGCTTCTAAGCATCATGGTATTTATTGAAAACCACTATATGTTTTACGTGGGCAATAAAGATTACAACCACGAAAGAGGGAGTACGAGAGAGTGGTCATTAAGACCAACTACTCCATAATGTATGCATGCTTGCGAAGCATGTTAAAAGGCAAAGTTTTTGCCTATGATTCCATGGCATTATGGATGAGTAAGCCTTTAATAAGGCTATGCCATCGACATAATATATATGGATACATAGTGAGTATACAAACATAACAACTATTATTGCATAGTTAAGGGAGACTATGTGATCGGTAGAGAGATCTGCTCGAGCATAGTGAGCTGGTTAAGAGCATAGCAATCTTTGTGAGAACACAACAAGATTGTAATAACACAGAGAGCTTGAAAGGAGCACTAAGAGATCATTTTCTTGTGGAGATTTTGAGAAAGAGTGCCTTAATCACTGAAAGAGGTGTAGCTTAGTTTGCGAGGTAGAGGTAAGGGTACCTCTTGTTAATAATTACTTTATTCTTCATGTGATAATTATTTTTCTGAAGATACAGAGATATTTGTATACTAACAACTTTGTTGATACAATGAATTTATAGCATAGTAATTGCATAAACTCTATAATGATAGTATCTTGTCTATCATTGTATTGCACTCAATGTGCATAGAACATATGCATCCAATGCTTAGATAGTGTTTTAGATCTTGAATAACAAAGATATCTATAGATAACAAACATTAGAATGCTTCGGTTAAAATGTAGGATAGCTATGAAAATAATTGTTTGTGCCTTGTGATATATCTTCGAAATATAGAAGATTGTAATGGTTGGCCTTTATAGTTTAAATTTATTGGCTGTTAAGATAGTATTAAGCGTAGATGTCTACCTTCTAATCCATAGATAAAAACCTGGATAGAGGCAAAGTTTTATGGTTGATCTCTTGTTCAGACACAATATTATAACTACCATTAGTTTTATGCAAGTGTTAGGCTAGACATTGTAGAGAACCCTATCTTTAACTTGGAAGCCGAAAGGAATATGATTGTTGTTAAGTTTTAGTCAAAGATTGATATTCTTTTCCTAAAGTTCTAGGATAAGTTATATTGTTATCATCAAATGATATCAAGTTGGACAAATACTTGTTATATTCATAAGAAATGATATTAGCCTCATTGTGAACACTTAGTAGAGTGGTATATATTATCACATAAGCAGCCTACAAAAATAATAGGTATCATCTTGATATTTGAAAGTATTCCAAATCTATTCTTTTGTGTAGAAAGTTCAAAAATAGGTTTACGTATTCCAGGGAGATAATGGTATAATTTTTATGTCTTGAGATCAAAGATTTTGGAATAGTTATTTCTTTATGTAAGAACATTAAACATTGATATTGTTATCATTGAGAATGATTTTGTATAGTGATACCTATCTCTTACTCATTCCAACAACAATGTAAGCTTTATCAAGATAAACATAGAATGTTAAACATTAGTTCTCATCTCTTCTTGGAAAGAGTCAGTTGACTTGAGAGGACCTAGAGGTTGAAAGCATTAAATTGTTATCTTAGACTCAAAACTTATCTTGTTTATGTGATTAAACATAGTCTAGAGTATTGATGATAATGATAATATGCATTAAGGTATTATATATAAAGATAGATCTCATGTTTTTGAGAAATATGAATTGTTTTAGTGTCTAAGTAGTCTAGAAAAGACTAAAGGCTATGATATTCATGCTTTATTATTATACATTCTTATAATTTGATAACAAGAGTTTTGATGTTATTTTGTATATTGGATTAGAGGAGATAAAACCCTAGAATCAACCCAAAAGAAGGTTAGAAAGTTTAAAGTTCTAAGTCAATTATGACCTTATTTTAGTCTATTGTAGTTCATGGTTGATAGTAAAAGAGTCAAGAGACCATAGACTAAGATATTATAAAGAGTCTAAGAAGCTTTTGATATAATTGTTGATATCTTGTTGAAGTCAAAATATGACTTGTAGCACAAGAGTGCTTTATCTTCAGTCAATGAGTAGAACGACAAGAAGTCGTAGACTCTGATGTTGCAGGAATGCATTGAAGGACTCTCAAAAAGTTAAGTCTTCTAAATCTAACTATTATATATATAGATGTATATCCTAGAATTTTAGATTAAATTCTAAGTCAGATTGACTGGGGATTAAACTTGGTCAGGAAATTTCATTTCTAGTGTTGTTAGTCAACAAATCAAACTGGAGGATGAGATAGTCTCAGGTTGAGTTAGAGGTGTGTAAACACACGACTGTACGTTTATTGCAAATGTTTATTTATTTAGAAACTTTGGCCAAACTAATACATTTGTCTTTACATGCATTAGTCGGTTCATAGTGTCTAGATGGTGTAACTTGTCAGAATGATCATACTTAGCTAGAAGGTCGTCTAGAGTTGTATGGTCGATTGAGTTACATAGGACACAACTCTAGAACTCAGATGGAAACTTGTTAGATCCACATGTCTATGCCCTTCGTGAAGGGTAGGGCCACTTCCAGGAAGGAAGGTGTGTGGGAGACCACTAGTCTATGGTTGGAGGTAAAGCACTCAAATGATGCTCTCCCTCTATAGCAGAAGACTCGCTAAAGACTTGAATGACAAATATCAAGATTCCAAAAGCAGTATTCTTTGTGTTAAACTTCATGTTATGATGTAAAACTATTCTTTTCCAAGTGCAATGTATTTGTAAATGTAAAGTGAAATGTTTTCACTACAATTTATCTTTGAATATATTGAATTTCAAGGTTGAAAAATATTCAGAAAAGATATGCTTTAATTTATTTGAAATATTGGAATGTTATAATTTTTTTTATTATTATTTCACTCATGTTCATCATGTTCTTTTACTTTCTTAGTAAATTTATGAGTAATTCCGAGTAATATGAGAAGGCATGTTACATGAGTAAAGAAGATATACTTTCCTTCAGCTAACCTATAATGAAAGGGCTCCCCATTCCCGTGACCTCTAGAACAACCTTAACTCCATTATCCTTAGCTAAAAGGGAATAGTCTTCCTTTGGAGTTCCTTTAGCCAGACTTTCCTGCTCCTGGTAAGCTTGATTGTAGGTTCAAAAATTTTCCTAGAATAGTTGCACCCCATCGCTACAAGAGGAAAATTGAATAAAGAAGATATATTTTCCTTTAGCAACCCTACAATGAAAGGGTTCCCTGTTCCCGTGACCTCTAGAACAACCTTAACTCCATTATCCTCAGCTAAAGGATAATAGTCTTCCTTTGGAGTTCCTTTAGCCACGGATTCTTCCTCCTTTGAATTCACTTCTTCCTCCTTAGGCAAACACCCACTACTCCTTCAACATGTGTGAGGCCTATCCCTTTCTAACATTTTAGTTGAATTAATTTGCATTGCTTGGTTATATTAGATAGATTATATTTTTGATGAGTGTAGAACATTATGTTAGTACTATGGACATTTATGGTTATTATGATTGGACATTATGCTAGTTGACACTTTTGGACATTATTATGATATTTAAACATTATTGATTTAAGTGTTGAATTATATGGTTTAATTAATTGGAGTAGATTAATGATTATGTGGGAAAATAAAACATTAAATGAATTTGATACTTATATCTTAGTGATTGAATAAATTATTTTTAAATTGTTTGAGAATGTGATTATGAATGAAAATGGGTTATTTAAATGGTTTTTGGTTATGCATTAAGTTGCTTCGGCTATGATTATCATGACAAACTGATATTCAAAATTCAAGTGTGCAGGTGCGCTCGTCACGGGCATGACATGTCTACAACAAGAGGGCCTAACTCCCTTTCAACCTCTGATTTAGGATTAACATCGTTCTTCATCCTAGATTTATCCATCCCAAAGTTGACCTCTTTCTCTCTTTCCACCTCTTTCTTTGGAGACATTTGAGTACTTTGATCCTTTGAGAAGGATTCTTCTCTTATAAGAATGTTTCCACCACTGGCTCCTGAGGCTCTACCCAGAGTCTTGAGGAATCAAGGGTTGCATATTCTCAACTATTGGAATTGATTGGTTCTGGGTGGTTTCTTCTTGACTATCTTCAACATTAACCTTCCCATTCAGAGGATTTGAGGGAGGATAGCCTCCACCCTTACTAAGATCTTTTGTCAGTGAAGCCTTCCCTGAGGGGCAGTCCTTGGCCCAATGGCCAACTTTCTTGCATTTGAAACATGCAAAAGGAGATTTTTCAAAACCAATAGTCTATTTCCACAAACTAAACTTCAAAGAAATAGAAATCTATGAGGGGAGTGTAATTCCATCATCTATGCAAACACAAATTCTAGTATAGACAAACCGCTTTCTGGATTTAGTTACAGGGTCTACGGCCAACAATTGACCAAAGTCTGGATGCAGTTATAATTGATTTGCGAACATGAATTTTTAGTTTTGACAAGTGGTTGTAGGGGTCATCATGTGCATAACACATGTTTTGTAAAGAGCTTGATAACCAATTTGCTAAATATTGAACTTATTCTTGCCAATTGAGAATTAGAGAATGCATAAATAAAGTGGCGTCGATACATAAAGAGGGGAAGTCATAATTTTTTACACATAATCACAAGATGTTTCCTAGTGCGACATTGTTGGATTCAATGAAATTTAATTGCATGATGGATTAAATCATATGATTGGTGAAAGCACAAGGTTTAGAGGTCTACTCACATCTGAAGTGACATTAGAAAGGTGTTCACATGAAGTTGTCACCAAATATTCAAGATCAGTTGGGGTCGTAAGTACAAAACATTTAAACATTATTCAATTTTTTTGCAAATTTCATTTCAATTTGCAACTCAAAAATTTCAAATTTAAATTAATTGTCGATTTGTTCCAAGTTGATCGAAGGTCACAAGCAAAAATATTAAAAAAAACCTTTTACACTAAAAAATCTACCATAAATGTAAAAAATGAGAAAAGATTCCCATGACTTAGAGAAGTTTGACTTGACTTCTTGAACTTCCCATGAATCATGCAATCCCGTAAGGACCAAGAGAGAAGAAAAAATTCAAAAGTCTAAAAAACCCTTTACAAAGGGCAAAATTTGTGGAAACCCGTGGCATATAGGGAAGTGCGAGATAATCTTGTGTTCCCAAACTCACGCAATATTCATTACAAGCTTATTACATGTATTGTGTGAAAGTTTGGTGGATGTTATGAAAGAGTTTGAGCACGCCAAGAATGAGACATCATGGATTATGGTTATCACAACATGCATACATAGTAAACAACCAAAAAAAAAAAAAAAATTGTGGGAATGCAGACTTACTTGGGAATGTGGAACAACACGGTTTACAAGATAGTTTAAAATGGATTTGTTGAATGTTTTAAAAACTTTTGAAGTAAAATGCAATTTGTAAGGCCAAATCCATACTCCATGACGTGTGTTATTGTTTTGAAAACATTAGAACAAAGAATGGACATTCATGGAAGCATAGGTAGATTTTTACAATTGATCAGATAAAAGTATATATGAAACGTGGTCTCTTGGAAGTCATGATGGTAGAAATGTTGAAAGGCTATTCTTAAATATCATCCATTTCAATAGTCAAAGGTTAATTTTGCCCAATAAAAATAAGATAGATATTTACCACTTTTTATTGTGAATGAGGTGTAAAATTGCTATTGATTGTTCGACCATTGAAATGGATGATATTTAAATAGAGTGAGAAATGTCTACGAAATGTGGAAGCAAAAACAAAGGCAGATGAATTTTTGACAGAATTCCTCAAAGAGATGTTATCTCACAGAATGGAATGATTGCAGGCACAAAATAGATCTATTGAAAATGTTCTTTAGAAACCTCAAAGTATATGCAACTGGTAGGCATAAAACCAAACTCCATTCTCTTTTCCAGCCATTCCTTCCTGCCTGTGCACTGGAACAATGTACTAACATCCATGAACGCATAAGGGATAGTGGAATTTTGTCAGATACTTCAGTTGCAACTGCCCTAGTAGAGATGTATGTAAAGTTTGTCACAACATAGACTTGAAGTACATGAATTGTTTAAGAGAATGCCACATATAACAGTAGTCTGACGGACTATAATAAACATAGGATATGCATAAATTGGATTTGTTTATAAGGTCTTAGGAATTATGAAGCAAATGCAATTGGTAGGTGTGAAGCCAAATTCCATGAACATTGCTAGCACCCTCCCACACCCCAACAATGCTCTGGTAAACATGTATGTGAAATGTGGAAGCATAGACATGGTAGGGAGCAGTTTAATAGAAAGCACCATGGTCTTTTTGATTGCCATGATGGTAGATAATGAAGAAAATGGATTGGTTGAAAGCTCTTTAAAAGATTAACAGCCTACACCAAAATGGCAGTATTGGAACAAGATTAAAATGGTTGTATTGGAACAAGATTAAAATGGTTGTATTAATTAGGGATTGGAAAGAAGAATAAAGGTTTTAACAAGGCGTTGAAAGGATTAGGAGAGACCCTTGCTGCAGCTGCTAAGAATGCCCATGCTACTCATATGGATGTCATCTTACCCTGTGTTATTTGTGATCACAACATGAGTGCTTCTGAGTGTCCACCTAGACAATCGTTTCAAATCAAAGGTGGCAGTGTCTCTTTTAAAGAGCTTTGATTTTATTGAACATGAGTATGGGACCTCATGATGTAATTACAACTTCAAATGGAAAGATGATTGAAGTAAATAATACATATGCTGAAGGTCGACTGACACTGGTTGATACTTCAGTAAATGCATGTAAAAAAGGTATTGACAAGATTGTTGATCGTACAACTCTCACAGGAACTTGTATGGTATTATTTGGAAATGAAATTACCAGCATGTACACTCTCAATGATGACATAGCAGAAGAAATATCTAAAGCTTTATAAATTACAGGAGAAACATTTTGGAAAATGCCACTAGAAGAAAGCTACTAGAAAGGGATTGTGAATGAGGCAATGTACTTGTTTGGTCGAGCTGGAACTTTGGACTGTGTGCTTTATATATATAATTATTTGCCAGATGTTTTTGGCAAAATTGAAAAGATTTGATTTGATTGAGATAAGGTGTAATGAGATACAGCGGTATACACTTGTGTTTGATGAGTTTACTACTCTTATAGCTGTTTTGTAAGCTTACCGTGGTAAAATTTACCTCCAGATGTGGGTATTCATAGAAGATTGATTTTCTCACTTCTTAATGAAAGCCATCTAGATGCAATGGTCATCTGGGTATGGTCAATAGGTTGTTGGAAGATAGGTCGATTTTTTAAGGTGGTTTTTTTTTTTTTTTGGGGCCTTTTTATTACTAAATAATGTTGCAGTAACCACCTTTTAGGAATGTAAAGATGAAAGTGTGCTTCTATGACTATCTCATTGGTATAAGACAGGGCAGAACATCAACAACACATGCCAAACATTTGATAAAATGCTTTAGAAATCAACATCTACATCGCTTGTGAATTATTTAACCAAATAATTCAAAGGAATGATTACCTACAACCAATGTACATGACTTGTTTGACAAAATGTTTATACCCATCAAATTTATGTCCAAAGTTTATATGTAATTATAAAGTTCCTACTCAAATGTTTGTAATAAAATATTTGTGATTTGTGTTTATGAGAGCTTATATTAATGTTTGTAATTAATTAATTGTTAGAAGGTGGTTGTACAGGAAAACCTAACCTTCTCCATCTATTTATTCTAACAATTCTAATTGTAAAAAGGTTACAAAACTGAGGATTGTGATGGAAATATTTTTTTGCAAATGCACATCAGATTGTATAGGGAATTTTATAGGGCTTTGAGCCCATCACTAAAGAAATAAGAAATTTTCTAAAGTGCTTATGTCTTTAGATTCTTTTGGTGATTTTCTGTCATTCTTAAGTCTGATGTGAAATCCCTTCTGTACTGATTCTCTTTATTAAAATGTAGGGAAAGAACTGAAACTATGTGTTTAGTTTTGAAGGAACTTGATGAATGGTCTGCAAATGGTTCTCTTCCCCGTTCTTCATGGATTTTTATGTCATTCTTATATCTGGTACCAAAATGTGTTTATTCTTTCCTTTCTTGTGTGCTTCATAAAATGTACTAAGTGGTTAAATCTTCATCTTCTTATTGTTGGCATGAGTCTAGGGTTAAACTCTACTTTCCATTTAACTCCACACACTCTCTCCCCTTCCATCCATTATTTTCTCCTGTTTGTTCTCAAGGAATCCATAGGTGGTTTTCTTACATTCTTCGCCAAGGTATTCTCCATGTGTTTCACATTTCTCAATTTTGTGCCCCTTTGTACTTTTTGGTAAAAGTACACAAAAATCCCAAAATATCTACATCCTATGAGGGAGTTGCCCCTCCTAAATGTAGAGGAAAATTGCTAGTTCAATGGAGATTTATCCAATTGTTGTGAGCATTTGTCACTGCCCATTAGGTGAGTCATGTTGATTTTAGTGAAACATCATAGCAACAAATATGTTTACCAACACTTCCAAAAGGGTTTTTCATGTAAATCACTATGTTAATGTATATTATTTTTGTGTTTATTTCTTTATAACTTATGATCAATTTAATTTTTGCATGTGCCTCCTCTCATGGAATAATGTAGGAAGGGTATTTTGCACCTTTTTTTTCCTTTCATTTGGTATCAGAGATTGATCACCTTGGGTCCTAGGTGTTACGGACAAGGTTTTTTGTTCTAATCTTAGTTTGAGTGGGAGCTTGTGTAAAATGAGATCTTGTTGCAGGAAAATGACAAGCACATCAAGGATAGAGATGGAGAGGTTCATTTATAGTAACTTTAAGTTGTGGAAGCTTAAGATGGAGTGTAATGCCTCAGGTATTTGTGCCTTTTCACTGTTGACATATGTGTTACATCCCCAACTTATGGTTTAGTTTAATCTTGCTTTTGTGTGGTAATCAGGATGATTAATCATAGTTTAATGATTAGATGCTTGTGGAAAATATTAGATTTAATCATTGATTATGTGAAAACTGACTAATGTTAGTTAGACAGGGGATTACACGTTGATATGATTATTTAATTATTATGATTTACGAATCAAATGATGATACACTAATCGTGGTTATATGGATTGTGAGTGTATATAGGAAAGAATCTTCCTCCAGGAACGAAAGGAGAGTATCATTTGAGAGGAGATAGATGTTTGGAAGAGGTCAGATTGCCATCTGAGTATCGAAGCTAGTCCTTAAGAACCCTTGTAGGTAGTTTGAGTACGTCTTTCCCTGGTTAATTGTTTTCCAACTCTTTCAGTGTCGTTTTGGCTAGGTGGGATATTTTGACATTTTTTATGTTGATTTGACTAAATGATGTTCTTAGAACGTTGATTCTAGTCGATGAGTGAACTCATCGGGTTGTCAAGTATTCCTTGTACCCTTAACCAATTCCTTATTAGAATCTTGTGATTATTATTATTGTTTCTTTTAAATTTTGCTTTTGGTCAACATGGCGAAGAAGGGGGAGTGGTACTCGACCCCAAAGTCGCATTTTGATTGTGCCTCCCTATTAATGATGTTGTCATTTGATGACATTTTAGATTATTTTGTTTACCCTTAAACATCATTTAGATGCAAGGGAAACATTATATAATATAAATTATGTTAGCCCTTATGATCGGGCACCTTTATTATTAATAATATAGATGACTTATGTTGTTAGGCTAACCATCACCCACGATGAGTGGAGTGAATGGGGGCCGATGTGGAACCAATCTTATCTCCTACCCACACTGCCCACTCCATCATGGAGGATAGTGGACTGTTGGAGCCCAAATAGGTTGTACGTAGTGAAGTTGGTTATGGGGTTTTACCCCTACATGGAGCAGAAAAAGGTGGCGAACTATGTTGCATGGGATTTACATGCAAAGGGGGATCAAAACCTTGCTTTTTGTTTTTCTGTTTGGGGAAGGTGGTGCGAGGAGGAAGCTCATGGGGGAGCAAGAATAATAAAAAGAATCCTATAGGAGAAGTTTGCTACAGTCATAGCCTGGAAGGGAGATATACCAGCTCAGATTAGAGCTATCGAAGAGAATTCATAAGTTGACCGTGACAGGCTGACTCCATTGTTAACCTTAACAGGTATAATGTTTAGTGATCATATTACTATTACATTTATTGTGTGGTCGATGGTGTCGACAGGAAAAAGTAAATGGTCACAATGTATAGTTACAAGCCTTCGAGGCCGTGAGCAATACTATGATTAAAACTATGATGCACCATATGCAATACTGTGTTTAACTTTAATACTCCCAAAGATAATGTTGTGATTAAATTATGATACTAATGTAGCTATTGCTATGAGTAAACTAAGATACCACTCATCGTGGAGTTATCTTTATAGGCCCTCGGGGCTGCATATGCATTAATAATGTAAAGAATGTAAGCATTACTTGTAAACAAGCTGGTCGCGGCCATAAGGTCGAGCCTGTGTATTACTAGTTGCATGCAAGAAAACGGGTGCTGATATGGCACAGGCTTAAAAATGTTTCTTTCTTTCTTCAAAACTATCATTGGTATTATTTTGAGCCCACTGTGCTCACTATGGGAAATACATATTAACCATATTGACTGTGTATGGATACTATGAGGCATTTCTTGAAGCTGGCAAAGAGCATCTTTTGAACTTTAAATTACATTATCATTAACCATTACCCTTGGTTGTGCATGAGCCACTTAACAAGCGGTCATGAAGACTGCAAGTAACAGTGTTTAACTAATAATGATAGTTATTATGATAACTATGATGCATATTATGTATCTAAAAGGATATGTTGACTCCTTGTGAAGATGGAGAAATTGAACAAAGGTAAATTGGTATTATTAATTAGGCAACATTAAGTGCATGTTGGGTCATTGGAGGAACTATTTCTCCTAGATGATTATTTACTTATGTAAATAAATACTATGGTTAGTATAAAGTTCTTGCTTTATAATATAAATGGAAGCCATCTTCTTTCAAATGGCTTACTTCTCGAATGAGATATAAGATATAAACCCTCATGTGGATACTCAAGAAAGGGTCTTTTTAATAAGATCGGTTGATTAGACTAGTATGATATAAGTCTTGGATGACTTGAATTACATGCAAACCTTGTGTTAGGACCAATATGAAGCCATGAACTTGGAAGGTTATAAATATTGAGAAACTTGAGTCAGCTATGGTTATTTTTAAAAGAAGGGAATAAAGTGACGTGGAGTCACAGGATTCCGCCTTGTGAAAGAAACATAACATAACTGATGTACTCCAAGATAGGAGTTGATCATCTTAGAGTTGGACTGAGACTGAACTGAACCTACCTATTATAGACCTAAAGAGGTCAAACTAAGACTATTGTAGGATAAGTCAGCTTCTAAGTCGAGTTGAGATGGTGGACATACGACAACGTTCATTGTGAAATGTTTATGTATGAAAATCTTTGGCCAAAGTAATGCATCTGTCTCTACATGCATTGTTAGTCCATAGTCTTCTAGATGGCATAATGTCTCCAATAGGGTCATACATAGTTAGAGTGGATCTATAGTTGTGTGACTGTGAGACATTATGAAGGATACAACACCAGATACTTAGATGTAAAACCTGATGGTTCCCTATATCTATACCCTCCTTGAAGGGTAGGGTTGTTTCCAGGTAGGAAGTTGTGTGGGGGACCGCAGGTCTGTGGTTGGAGGAAAAGCACTCAGATGATGCTCTCCTTCCCAAGCAGAAGACAAGCCGAGGCTTACAAAGATAGATGTCAAAGTTCCAGACACAATGCTTTTCTTTATCTAACTTGATAGTCAGTTATTATGTATATTTCTATATTTGATTCCTTGAGCATAGCTTTGTACATGTGTAGTGAAGATCATTCACTAATGAGGTACATCATTGGATATTGTAATTCTAAGTTTTGTTATGTTCTAAAAAAAGAATAACATGCTTAATTATCATGATTATTTTAATTCATTCTTGCTTAACTGTGATTATGTTAATCGTGATGTATTCTTAGTCTTAGTTAAGATGGTTAATTATGGTCATTATTTTGGATCTTGTGAGATGTCATGTTACATATGGTATCAGAGCTACCGAGTTCAATACATGGACCTATGAGCTTACTACATAATTATTATCATTATCCAACATTAATGGTTGCTAATATTTGGATGTTCTTATGCCAGAATGGTAAGGATAAGAACGACACCCAGAAAGAAGGTAACGGGAACCTACCTACGTTACCTTAAGGTCTTGAGGGAGTGAGCCTCAAGAATGAAACACCTTGAACAAACTGGTTTCCTGGTAGGCACATGGTTGGTTTATGATGAAACCTTCATTGATGTTGTTAAACGCATCAAACATGAGTTAAGGAAAGCAGTTAGGATTGCTATTGCTAACTCTGAAAATGAGTTAGCGGAACCCTCTGCACCTAAGGGACCAATCATGGAAAGTAATCCTAAAGATCTTGATTTTAATAAGGAGGTTGTGGATGAGTACCTACGAGTACGTCCACCTCTTAAAACTGATGTGATAAATCTCAAGATTGAGAAATGAACATGGGAAAGTATCCCAATTTGATAATGACTTGCAATAGCAAGATGTAAACAAAATTTTGCAATTTTGGATGGATTATATGTAATTCGTGGAAAAATTATAATGCAATTGAAAAATTTTGGCAAATCTTTCCTTTCTTGTTAAAGATTACATGAATAAGAATAGATTTATATTATGAATGGATTCAATGATATGGAAAACTAATCCATGATTAATCTGCAAACTTTAGGAGAAGTAGATTGCAGCAAGGTTCAGATAAGAACTAAGATAGGAGATAGCTAGGATGAAGGGCAACCTTGGTGCAATCACGGTTAGGAGGGTCCACAAAGTGAACAATCCAGGTCGTACAGCAAGAGTAAACACAATAGAAACAACTCAAAGATATGATGCAATAGAAGATTCAATCATTTAGTATATCATAGATTCAAAATACAAACTGGCTGGCAACATGGGGGCTTACAATTAGGGCTCACAGGCCTAATTCCTTAATTACAAAATATGCACAAGATATAGCTTTGAAGTGCCTTACAAAAGTAATTCAAACTATCAAACTATCTCTATGTGATTCACTACTTTCCTATGCATCTATTACATGATTATATATCATCTCTGGAACATAAGATTCCTTCGTGTCAGCCAAGGAAGATCACAAACTCCAATGAAGAGCTATAACGTGTGTACACAAATAGGCTAGACCTAATCATATAGAACTCCTCCGCATATGAATGGAATAGCGTGCGGATCTCAGGAAAGGTTGGCTACGATCCAAACAACATTGAATGATGTGTTATTTAGCTCTGCAAGTTGTGAAAATGCTCTGCATGTCTTCTCCTTTAGCTAGTTATCTGAGACTGTTAGGATGCTCTGCTCTGAGAAAACATTCGATCTTCTAATAGCGATATATTTTTGGTACATAATCCAAATGATTTGAAATTTGGATATGATGTGCATGAATGTGTCTAGATGCTAAGTCCAGCTCCGCAAGGTCTGAAATGAAATTGTGACAGAATGTAGACCAATCTACCAAAACTGCTACTGACTGAATTGAACTGGAAAATGAAAGAAATAAACTGAAATGAAAATATTTTTGGTTGATGCAAGATTGCTCTTGAACCAGGGATGCTCCTGTAGTAGACATCTGGGTTTGTTGAAAAAAGTGAGTCCCTCACTTTCTAGGGCTAGAGGAAAACCAAGATGGTCTACCTCAGCCTGAGAAATCCAAGATGAGTCTTCTTCTAGTCTGCCTTTCCACTTCACAAGATATTCTTTGTATTGTCTTCCTCTGGTGCTGCGTCCAACTCTGTTGTCTAAGATGTCTTCAATCTACTCGGGTGCTTGTTGTGGTAACTACTTCTTCAAGTCTGCTTCAATGATGTCACCAAACTCTGCTTCATGATACTAATGTAGGTCTGCAATATTGAAAATAGGTGATATGCCCAATGCCTCTGGTAGATCCACTTCATATGCATTTCCTAAATCAAACTTCCTAAGTATCCTACATGGTCCAAACTTCCTCATCTTCAACTTGTTATATGTCCCAACTGGAAATCTTTCTTTTCTCAAATGCACCATCACTTCATCTCCCACTAAAAATTCTTTGTGTCTTCTCTTCTCATTTGCTTGCTCTTTATACTTATTGTTCATCTCCTCCAAATGCTTCTAAACCTGATTATGCACTTTCTCCATGTGTCCTGCAAATTCTTCTACTTCTGCACTCCTCTTATCTTCTATACTAATGTCTCTCAACTCTACTACTCCTCTAGGGTTAGTTCCTGTCACAATATCAAATGATGTTCTTTCGATACTCCTATTCATTGTTATTGTATACAAACTTTGCATGTGATAGAATCAAATCCCAATTTCCTATCTTCTCTCCAACCAAACATCTCAACAAGTTTCCCAAATCCTATTCACTACCTCTGTCTGTACATCAGTTTGTGGATGAAATGCTGAACTAAACTTCAAATCTATCTTCAGTTTCTTCCAAAGTGTCTTCCAAAAGTATCCTAGAAATCTTGTATCTCTATCTGAAACTATGCTCTTAGGTAATCCATGCAATCTCACAACCTCCTTGAAAAATAGGTCAACCACATGAACTACATCAGTTGTCTTCTTACAAGGTATGAAATGTGCCATTTTTGAAAATCTATCCACCACTACAAATATTGAATCATGTCCTCTCTGTGTCTTCGGCAATCCCATTATGAAATCCATACTTATGTCTTCCCAAGGTCTCTTTGGTACTATCAAAGGTTTGTACAATCCAGTATTCTGACTACTCCCTTTTGCAACTTGACAAACTCTACAACTCTGCACAAATTTCCTAACATCCTTATGTATCTGAGGCAAAAAGTAATTTTCACTTACCAAAGCCACTATCTTATCAATGTCAAAATGTGCTGCCAATCCACCATTGTGCTTCTCCTTGATCAAATTGTCTCTCATCGAACTCCTAGGTATGCATAATTGATTTCATTTGAACAACATATCTTCCTGAATGAAATATTCCAACCACTTACTCCTATTTGCCACAATAGGTTCCTTACATGCTTTCCAAGGTTCTGCAAAATCAAGATCTCCCTCATACATGTTCTTCAATTCTTCAAATCCTAACACTTCAACTCTCATCTTTGTTAGCAAGTTCCTTCTACTCAGTGCATCTACAACATTTTTTTATTTTCCACTCCTATGCTTCAACACAAAAGTATAACTCTGCATGAACTCTACCCATCTCATATGTCTCTGATTCAACTTTCCTTGACTGTTCAAACACTGTAAAGCTTGATGATCGGTATACAACACAAACTCCGTAGGCAACAAGTAATGCCTCCACTTCTTCAAGGCTTGAATTATGGCATAGAACTCCTGATCATAAACTAAATATATTCTCCTTGCATCATTCAACTTCTCACTGAAATATGCTACAGGTCTACCTTCTTGACTTAACACTACTCCTATTACATTTCCACTTGCATCACAATCTACTTGAAATACCTTATTGAAATCCGGTAGTGCCAACATAGGTTGCTCTGTCACTTTTTACTTCAACAACTCAAAACTTCTATCTGCTCCTGATGTCTACTTAAATTCTTTTCTATCTCCTCTCATTGTCTCTGTCATAGGGTTGCCTACTAAACTAAAATTTTTGATGAACTTCTGGTAGAAACTAGCCAATCCATGAAATGATCTGACTTCCCCAATGCTCTCAAGTGTATGTCATTCAACAATTGCTCTTACCTTCTCAGGGTCCATCTTCAATCCTTTCGACAAATCCCAAATATACCAATTCTTCCTTCATGAAACTACACTTCTTGATGTTTATCAACAATTTCTTTTCTCTCAGTCTCTACAATACTTGTCTCAAGTGCCACAAATGTTCTTCTTTTGTCTTACTGAAAATTAGAATATAATCCAAATATACAATAACAAACTTACCCAAGAATTTCTTCAAGACTTCATTCATCAATCTCATAAAAGTACTCGATGCATTTGTCAATCCAAAAGGCATCACTAACCACTCATACAATCCTTCATTTGTCTTAAAAGTAGTCTTTCATTCATCTCCTTCTCTGATTCTGATATGATGGTATCCACTCTTCAAATCTATCTTTGTAAAATATTTTTCTCCACTCAAACAATCCATAATGTCATCCATCCTAGGTAAAGGAAATCTATACTTAACCGTGATCTTGTTTATTGCTCTAGAGTCTATACACATTCTTCATTCTCCATCCTTCTTCGGTGCTAACATTGCAGGTACTGCACAAGGACTCAAACTTTCTCTGATCAAACCTTTCCTCAATAATTCATGTTGTGTATAGGAATAAAATTGAGATCAAAAGATAATTGAAACAAGGAAATAATCAACAACTCAATCCTATAACATCAAGATAATGATCTAAACATTTAACCAAATAAATCAATGAATAACACAAAACAATGAAAGCTTTCACCTAGATTGTATTGTTATCTTGGTCGAATGTGGATTGCTTCATAAATTGCGAAACCATGTTTGCAACAAGCGGATGTAGATTGTGTTTGTGCTCAAAGGTAGAAGTGTGCTCAACGATGCGATGTATGCTCAATGCGCTAGAATGCCTCTGAATAAATGATCAAAGAGGATTTGTTATGGAGATGAGGGGGGTTTATATAGGTTTTAGACATGATCGATCAATGGTCAAAATAATTCCATGAAATGGATGGTTGAGATAAATCAAATAACTCATGATGAATGTGCACACGACATGTGTCACTCCAAAGAGGTATTTTTATTAAGATAATTACTTTTTGATAATAGACATGGAACAAACATGATAAAGATAGATTTGATTTCATAAATTAGAATGCTTTTCTCTAATTTATGAGTTGATGAAAAAAATAAGATAAATTAAAGCCAATTAAACTTAACTTATGATTTACTTTTTGAAGTTCTAAAAATAAGAGTGATTGTGCACATGAGTTAACATGATATTTTTAGAGGAATTGGAAGATAAAGATATTAAATAAATAAATTTATTTAATTGATTGTGCATGCTTTTAATAATAGATAAGATATGAAGATTTAAAAGATTTTAAATAAATTAAATAAATAAATTCCTTTAATTTATTTTGCATGATTGCCGATAAGGGCGTGGTTCGGTGGTTAAGTTGCTTGGTTGTAGTGGTAGCCACCAGAGTTCAAACCCCTGCTGGGCCAATGAGGTCACAGGCTTTACGCCTTCGCTGGGCTAATGAACTCGTGGGTTTGAAGTGTTCTTGCTAGGGGATGAGGTCCCTGTGTTGTGGCCTCACCAGTTCATTGATCCGTGCAAAAGCATTCACGTGGAGCCGGATGGTGTGTCGCACCAGCGTTGCCAGTCACGTTAAAAAGTTTACCAGGCGCATTATCTTTAAAAAAAAATTATTTTGCATGATTGAGGAATAAATAAAATATTTGATTTAATTTTATTTTTAGAAGAGAGATTCAATTTAAATAAATTTGAATGATTTATTTAAATTTGGAAGAATAATTGATTTAATTAAATAATTTAGAAATTATTTAATTATAGATAAGAGGATTTAAATGATAAATTAAATTATAGATAAGAGGATTTAATTAAATTATTTAGAAATTATTTAATTATAGATAAGAGCATTTAAATGATATATTAATTAAATAATTAATTTATTCAATTGATGTTCATTTGAATTTTTGAAAAAAGATAATGATTTAATTAAATAATTGAAATTATTTTATTTTTGGAAGAATAAAGTTGATTTTTATGAAATTAATTAAATAAAATGAATTGATTCAATTAATTTTGAAAATAGGAGATTTGGAAGAATTTGATGATTTTGATGAAATTAATTAAATAATTCAATTATTTAGTTAACATTGAAATGCAGGTGATTTGATGACATGGTCATTTTTAGGTGTCTACACATGTGTCTGTCTATTCAATTCTTCATTCTCTGTTGGTGTCATTCTGTGTGCTGCTTTGTTAGGCAAACTAGCTCTAGGTATAAGATCCATGTGATGACTGATACTCTTGATTGATGGTAATCCTTCAGGTACATTATCTGATATGATGTCTTCATACTTTGTCAGAAACTAAATTATCTCCTTTGATTGTGATTCTTCAGTCTTTATATGTTCAAGCTTCTTAGGAGTCAAAGCATAACACATATTCTCATGTCTCAATCCATCCAGAAATTTCCTTCCATATATCAAATAGATTCTAGCATTCCCACATACTTCACTCTTAAGATCATCTTCCAAAGGAATCAAAGTAATTCTCTTTCCATTTGATGTTATAGTATATGTATTCTTCCTCCCATCATGTATAGCTTTCCTATCATACTACCATGGTCTACCCAACAATATATGACATACATCCATAGGCATAATATCACACAATACTTCATCATGATAAGATCCAATATGAAATTTCACCAAACATTGTTCACTCAACAGTACCTTATGATCATCCTGAATCCATGCTATCCAATATGGCTTAGGGTTTTTCAATCTTTCCAACTTCATCTTAGTCACCATCTCCTTTGAAACCAAGTTATCTGAACTACCACTATTAATTACAACTTTACAACATTTACCTCCTAATATACATCTGGTTCTGAACAAACTTTTCCTCTGCAGTGATTCCTCATTTGTCTCTATTTGAAATAGTGCTCTCCTCATGACAAGTGATTCATTTTCTCCAGTTTACCAACTGAATAGGGGCCACCTAGTTCAACAGGTTCTTCCACATAAACTATTCTTCCATTGTTCTCTGTCTTCTTTCTTGTACTCCCTTGATTACATTCAAATACTCTATGTCCTTCACCTCCACATTTAAAATAGGTTCCTCTGAATGTTCTCCTATCAGGTCCTCTTCCTTGTCCTCTGTATCCTTCACTCTGGTATGGACTAGGGTTTCCTCTGTGGTAGAAAGTTCTGTCATCTCTTCGGTATGCATTGTTATCTTTGTCCTCCTTTTTGAATGTGTTCTCTTGTTTGTTCTGCTTCACATATGATCTCTCTCCTCTGGAAAATGTTCTACCTCTCTAAAATTTACCTCCTCCACCTCTCTGTCTCTGATCCTGCCTCTTGTTTAACTTTTTTTCAACTTTTAGGGCAAACTGATATCCTTCTTCCAATGTTTTCATCCTCACCAAACTCAGTTCTTCTTGAATGTTCAATCTTAGTCCATTGATGTATCTAGCCACTTTCTCCTTGCTTTCTTCATTATGTCCTATCCGTATGATCATCTTATGAAATTCTTTAGTGTACTCCTTCACAGATTTCTCTTTTTGTCTCAGGTTTTGCAATCTCTTCAACAATTCCAACTCATAGTTTGTAGGTATAAACTCAATTTTGTCACCATTGTATCCCACTTTGTAATCTTCTCTTTTCCTCTTCTGATTCTATCCAACTAAACTTCTTTCCACCAAATAGCAACATGTCCTTGCAACTTTGTCTTTGCAAATTTCACCTTCTCTGGGTCTTCAATTTCTTCATACTCAAAGTATTCTTTTAGGTCATTTATGCAATCAATCAGCTCCTTAGGATTCAAATTGCTAGTATAGTTTGGTACATCAACTCTAGGTCTTTTCCCAATCTTCAAAATAGCTCACAACATCTTTATTTGATATGATTCTTCTTCTTCATCTCCTAAGGCTACTTCATTTTGATCAGCGGATTGAAATTCATCATCATCATCACTTTCAACATTAGGTTGAGCTGTAAGTCCTCTTCTTCGATCGTCTTCAACAACATCCAAGTGAACTCACATTGTTTTCATCATTTCCATCATCTCATCTATTCTTCCAGCCATAGCACCATCAGCAGGTATTCTCCTTGGTGACATCTCTTCCTAGGATCAAGTGTAACTGCCTCAAGTTTGGTGATTGGGCTACAAGGTGACAACTGCCTCACAATCGACGATCGGTTGAAAACACAAGTAGTCTGCCTCAGATTCCATGATCTATTCATAGTAATATCTTACCGAATTCCTTTGCCAATTTTGCCCCCAAAAGATTTAAACTTCACTCTGATACCACTTGGTGTAGTCACGGTTAGGAGGGTCAACAAAGTGAACAATCCAAGCCGTGCAACAAGAGTAAACACAACGGAAACAACTCAAAGATATGATGCAATATTAGATTCAGTCATTTAGTATATCATAGATTCAAAATACAAACTGACCGACAACATGCGGCCTTACAATTAGGGCTCGTAGGCCTGATTTCTCAATCACAGAATATGCACAAGATATATCTTTGAAGTGCCTTACATAAGTAATTCAAACTATCAAACTATCTCTATGTGATTCACTACTTTCCTATGCATCTATTACATGATTATGTATCATCTTTGGAACATAAGATTCCTCCATGTCGGCCAAGGGAGATCACAAACTCCAATGAAGAGTTGTATCGTGTGTACACAGATAGGTCAGATCTAATCATATAGAACTCCTCCGCAAATGAATGGAATAGCATGCAGATCTTAGGGAAGGTTGGCTACGATCCAAACAACATTGAATGATGTGTCATTTAGCTTGACAAGTCATGAAAATACTCTGCAGGTCTTCTCCTTTAGCTAATTATCTGAGACTATCAAGATGCTCTGCTCTAAGAAAATAGTCGATCTTCTGATAGCGATATCTTTCGTGTACCTGATACAAATGATTTAAAATTTGGATATGATGTGCATGAATGTGTCTAGATGCTAATTCTAGCTCTACAAGGTCTGAAATGAAATTGTGGCAGAATGTAGACCAATCTACTAAAACTGCTACTAACTGAACTAACTGAATTGAACTGGAAAATGAAAGAAACAAACTGAAATGAAAATGTTTTTGGTTGATGCAAGATTTCTCTTGAACCATGGATGCTCTTGCATTAAACCTTCAAAGCACTCTGAATCTAAACTTGACTAGATCCTCTCTAAGCTTCAAGAGACAAGAGTGAGAGTTGGAACTCTCAAGTAGAAGGTTAGGGGTCGGCATGGACCTAGGCGGGAAGCCTAATATGGGGGTGATGATGAGGCACGTCATAATGACACCACCCAAAGTGAGCATGGAGAGAATAACTTTGAGGCCAGACAAGAAGAGGATATGGCTTTAGAATTGTCCCGGGACATGAAAAAGGTTACGCCACCCAAATTCGATGGGTTTGTAAGAAGAGATGCCACGGAGGCATGGTTTATGAAGATGGAAAAGTATTTTGAAATAAGAAATTACACTGAGATCACTAAAGCAGTATGGGGATCATACCAATTGGCGAGTGAAGCATCCACATGGTGGATGAACAAAAAGATGGAGTTAGGCTTGAGGTCTACAAGTCTAACCTGAGATAGGTTCATGGAACTTTTTAGGCAAAGATGGTTGCCTTAGTTGTTCTATGATCAAAAGATTATGGATTTCCAAAATCTAAGACAGGGAGATCTAATTGTGAACGAATACTAGGAAAAGTTCACTTGCCTACTTAAGTATGTGTCGCATCACCAGCAGGATGAGAGATTTCGTATCTGATAGTTTAGAATGGGATTGAACACCCAGATTGGGTGTGAGGTCGACGTGCATGGTACCACTTCAATGGACCAGGTCTATGAGATCAAACATGAACAAAAATTGAAAGTTATGTTTTCTTACTGGGAAAGGAACTGGAAGAGGTATAATTGGTCCCAATCCTCTCAATCCTCTAAGAAAAAGGGGAAAAAATAGGATTTTATTGAGAAAAATGATAAAGGGGCCAAGAATAAGCAACTTGAATCCAAGGGGGAATGAAGGGTAATAACCACTCTGAGAAAAATGGAGACAATTTTGGGAAACCACAGGAAAGGTGAGGACCCGTGGGAGGGTGCTATACATGTGGTGGAGATCATTACGCCAACTAGTGTCCTAACAAGATGCAAGGAACATAGCCACGAGGAAACCCTTTTCCCTCTCAGCAGGTGGCATTCCAGCAATGCATTCATGCAACTTGGACAATAGGCAGGCCGAATACCAAATTACTCCCATTGAAACTATAGGTATTTTATCTGGTCTCCCAATTTCAGTTTTAATTGATACTGGTGCTACCGAATGTTTTGTTTCCCCTAAGTTTTAAGAAAAATTTCTAGAAAGGCTAGATACATGGCAAACACTTGGTTAGTAGAATATGCAAATCAAACCAAGGCTCAGGTAGAGCAATGCTTGTTTGAGGCTAAGGTTGAGCTTCCAAGTTTCTCCACTAAAGTGAACCTTTATGTAGCCCAACTAGGCTCATACGATGTTATCCTTGGGATAAATTGGTTATGGAGACATCGAGAAAAAGTGGATTGTTATGCTAAAATAGTAGAATGTCTTGATGACTTAGGAAACAAAGTCTTTCTACAAGGGAACCCTAGGGAAGTCAAATTAAGACAAATTTCTACCCTACAAATGAAAAGAGCTCAAAGAAAAGGATGTCGGCTTTTTGTTGTCAAAATGGAAAAACTAAATGATTTTGAGGAAACCAATTTCCAAGATGATTTAATGTTTTATGAATCTCAAAAACTCAATGGAGTTGGGAAGAGGGAGTCTGTAGATTAGGAGAGATCAGATATGGACAGGTACCCTTTTCTTAGAGATTTTGAGGACATATTTCTGAATGAGCTACCGGGATTACCTCCTAAGAGAGATTTTGATTTCTCCATAGATATAATTCTAGGATCGGAACCTATATCTAAAGCTCCATACATAATGACTACTACGGAGTTAATGGAGCTGAAGGCTCAATTGCAGGAATTATTGGATAAAGGACCGATAAGACCTAGTGTGTCACCTTGGGGAGCACCAGTAATATTTATGAAAATGAAAGATGGTACCTTGCGGTTATGCATAGATTACCGCATATTAAATAAAGCAACAATTAAGAATAAATATCCATTGCCTCGCATTGATGATCTATTCGATCAAATGAGAGGAGAAATTGTGTTTTCCAAGATTGATCTTTAGTTTGGGTACCATCAATTGAGGTTGAAGAATGAGGACATCCATAAAACAACCTTTAGAGCAAGGTATGGGCATTATGAGTTTACTGTCCTACCTTTTGGGTTAACAAACACACCTGTTGCATTTATGAATTTAATGAACACAGTGTTCAAAAACTATTTGGACAAGTTTGTCCTAGTTTTCCTTGATGACATCCTAATCTACTCTAAGAATGAGGAAGAGCACCTACAGTATTTAAGGATTGTTCTTCAAAAGGTTGAGAGAGCATAAACTGTATGGCAAGCTCTCTAAGTGTACTTTCTTTCAAAAGGAAGTGCAATATTTAGGCCACATAATTTTAGCTAAGGGAATAGCCGTGGACCCAGCTAAGATTAAGGATATCTTAGAATGGCCAGTACCAAGGAATGTACATGAGGTCTGAAGTTTCATGGGCCTTGCAAGTTACTACAAGAAATTTGTAAAAAACTTTTCAAGAATTGCTTACCCTATAACTTCCCTGCAGAGAAAAGGCAAGAGATTTGAGTGGTCAGATAAGTGCCAGGAGGCCTTTGACCAACTAAAGGAAAAATTGACTTCAACACCAATTTTGAGAGTACCTAACCCAGAGGGTCAATTTTTTGTCATTACCGATGCCTCAAGGGAAGGTTTAGGTGGTGTACTAGTCCAGGATGGACAAGTCATTGCATATGAATCCCAAAAAATAAAAACTTATGAACAAAACTATGCCCCTCATGATTTGGAGCTGGCAGCAGTCATTCATGCACTGTGAATGTGGAGACACTACTTTCTCAGAAAACCCTTCGAATTGAAAATAGACCATCAAGGGCTCAAATATCTGTTCACTCAACCACATCTAAATGCTTGTCAAAGGAGATGGTTGGAATTCATCTTGGATTATGATTTCGAGATTAAATATATTCAAGGAAAGGAAAATCGGGTGGTAGATGCCTTGAATAGGAGAAGACATATCTCCTCAATGGTTGCCATACATTCTAATTTTAAGAATCAGGTACTACAAAAGTCTAAGGGAGATGAGTTTTACAAGCAGGTAAAACAAGCCCTTTTGGAAAACCCCCAGAATCCAAAATATGATGGATTTTACCTTGAACTAGATGGGTTATTAAGGTACAAAGGAAGGATGTATGTACCTAACTCTATGGAGTTAAGGAATATGGTGTGGAAGGAGGTTCATTTTGCACCGTATTTGGGACAACCTGGAGTAACAAAGTTACTTGCAGATGTGAAACCCTTATTTTTCTAGAAAGGAATGAAGAGGGTTGTTGCAAGTTTTGTAGCTACATGTATAGAATGCCAAAGGGTAAAGGCAAAAAACCATCACCCGACATGACTTTTATACCCTCATGAAATTCCAAAATGGAAATGGCAAATTATAAGCATGGACTTTGTGCAAGGACTTCCTATGTCAAGGAATATGCACAATGCTATTTTGGTTGTGGTGGATAGACTCACCAAAGCAACTCATTTTATACCTGGGAACTTGATGGATGGGGCACCCATCATAGCTCACAAATTTGTTCAAGAAATTTTTAGATTGCATGGCATTCCTGAGAAGATTATCTCAAATAGGGATGCTCGAACGACATCGAGGTTTTGGCAAACCTTGTTTTCATCACTTGGAACCCAGTTAAATATAAGCTCTGCTTATCATCCTGAAACTGATGGCCAAACTGAAAGGGTAAACCAAGTGCTGGAGGATTTGTTGAGAATGTATTGCATGGATCAACAATACAATGGGAAGATTATCTTTATCTAGTGTAATTTGCCTATAATAATTCGTATCATTCTGCAATTAAGATGGCTCCATTTGAAGCATTATATGGAAAAAAGTGTTGAACCCCTATAAGCTGGTACAAGCTAGAAGATACGGTTAGCCTTGGTACAGATATGTTGTCAGAAATGGAAGAACAAGTCCATCTGATTAAGAAATGGCTAGCGGAAGCGTATGATAGGCAAAAAATTTATGCTGATGCTAAACACACCGAAAGGCATTTCTCAGTGGGAGAAAAAGTCCTTTTAAGGGTAAAACCTCAAAAGAGATCCATTAAGTTTGGGAAGACATCCAAACTGGCTCCTAGATACATGGGTCCCTTCGAAGTTCTTGAAGAGGTCAACCCAGTCGCATACAGAATTGCGCTACTGCTAACTCTTGCCATGAGGCATAATGTTTTCCATGTTTCTTATTTGAAAAAGTTTAATGTAGGAGATAATCATATCCCTATTCTTGATTGGAATGCTATATAGGTGAAGGACCCAGGGGTGGTAGTGATCGAGCCCATCAAGGTACTCGAAATGCGTAAGCTATGCTTATATAACAAAGAGATAACTCAATGCAAGGTCCAGTCAGACTGGTATGTAGAGGAAAATGCCACCTAGGAAAATTGAGGATATTCATGCAAGATTTCCCCATCTCTTTTGAAAAACTTTTTTTTATTATGCTCACATAATACTTTCTCTATTTATGTTGGTTGATTTTGAAAACATTTAATCATCGGGGATGATGATTCTTATGGGGGGAGATATGTTACATCCCCAATTTATGGTTTAGCTTAATCTTGCTTTTGTGTGGTAATCAGGATGATTAATCATAGTTTAATGATTAGATGTTTGTGGAAACTATCAGATTTAATCATTGATTATGTGAAAACTGACTAATGTTAGTTAGACATGGGATTACACATTGATATGATTATTTAATTATTATGATTTACGAATCAAATGATGATACACTAATCATGGTTATATGGATTGTGAGTGTATACATGAAAGAATCTTCCTCCAGGAACGGAAGGAGAGTATCATCCAAGAGGAGGAGATAGATGCTTGGAAGAGGTCAGATTGCCATATGAGTTGTTGACCTTTTCCCAGACTGGATGCTTATTCCCAGATTTCCCTACAAGGTAGCCATCAGTGATCAACAGGATCTCTGGGCCAGGGGCCAACAGTGTAGGAGATAGACTCTATATTTTATCTCCTCTTCTTCTTCAGGCTCTGCAAGACCTAGGGGGGTATTCCCTACTCAACATCCATGAGGGTATGCATACAAGGCTGGGATGCTGACAGAAAGCAGATAAGTCCTCCTGTAAGTAGACCAAAACTGAAAGATAAGAGCAAAGGGGCTAGCTTTGGGCCTATTTGCAGTTGTAGACAGAGGACTGAGGTTCCTAAAACTAATTCTAATGTCCTAATGGTTGTTTTAGATTTTGATTTGGATTTTAAGTTTGGATGCAAAGTTGGATATGGTTGTAACACAAACACAAAGCAAGATTGGTGCCTATCCAGGGCCTGGAGTCAGTAGACATACACCTGTGAATGATCAGCAAGAACAGCTAAAACTGGATTTCAAGGGGATATATGTGATATCTGCCTTACAGATACCTCCCAGTACAGAGTGTTAAGTTATCTCTACTTATGGCATCCCTACTGCAGTATACCCTTCCCAATGTTCAACTTGGAAACAGTTTAATCTACCCCTTGAGCAGAAGTTAAAAGATCAGACATTCAACATAGGAATTCTATGCTCTAGAATCTAAACATTACCCAAATATCCAGATTCAGAAGAAGAATACATGCAATACTGGAGACAGAATTAACACAACACATGCTAAGATAACATTTCTCATATAAGTTTAATCATGAAATCAGTGGGTTCATGCCAAAAAACATACAACAAGAGATACATAAACTCACAGGTTAAGATGTACAGAACAACCAGATCTGCTTGTTATGAGTTACAGAGCCAAAAATCTTCAACTTTCAACAACAACAAATGAGTAACACTTCCTGCTTATAACAGCCAGGTAGTGTACCACAGTAATTAATTACATGGTTGACCAAAAATCTCGCCAGATACACAGTATCAGGAAAATGGCCCTCAAACACTACCAGATTGGCGCCCAAACATGAATGCAGTAGGTAGGGGAGGAGACAGGAAGATATCTCGAGCCCTGCGCCACTGTCCGCTGATGTACACCTTCAATCGGGTACCAGATCCGCCCATACCTCTGCAACCTTCGCCATTAATGGCGCACCAACCCGCGGCCTTGGGAAAAACATCTAACAGTCGATCGCAACCATTTCCCGCCGAGATTCATCATCATGATATTTCAAATATGCAGGATAACATTATCCCACATGCACCCCGCGATGACCTCTTTAACACTTTATATACTAGGTCATGAGCATATATCATGTCGGTGCTTTTGCTCCTGACGACACTAGTATAAGACTTCATCATCATCATCCTCCAGCAGCATGATATCCTGTTGCTTGAAAAATCACCCTGACGTCAGCATCATATCGCAATATAACCTGCATGATAATCGCCTTCATCCGCACAACCTGATCCATCGGAGGAACATCCTCCTGCTGAGCTTACACCAAAAGTTTGGCTGATGAACATCCTGATGACATCATCATCATATCCTGCTGACGTCATCATCATATCTGCCTACTGCGCACCTCCTCATATCCGGATGACGTCATCATCATGTTTGCAAATATCGGGAGATCTCCACAAGATGATCTGTGTTAGAAATATGACCCCCCCGGACCTTGATGACGTCATCATCATATTAACATCAGGATGATATTCGGAAGACAACCGGATATTTGGAAATATCATCCTGATGCACAAATATCAGGTTGCACTATAGCTCCACTATAAGATCGGGGCGATAGACGAATATGATGATGCTTGAAAAGATCACCCCCACTAGATAATGCACGAAGCCGGCAGGCGGATATTTCCTTGATATCAGCATCATCATGACGCTGGAACAAACATACACCCGAGTGATATGAAAATATCATCCCCTCCTTCGGAAATATCATGATGCAGATAGGCAGAGAAATAGATATCACCCTGATATAAGGATGACGTCAGCATCATCAGGATGATAAAACAGCGAACATGAAGTGATACAACATCATCAGGATGATATTGACTAGGATCATCCTGACGTTCAAAATATGATGACCCCAATGAATATCGGGTCGCACTAAGAACTCTTCAACAACATCATCAGGATGATCATAACCAAGATCACCCGATGATAAAAATATCACCCCGGCGAATCATGAAGGCAGAAAATATGATGACCCTCGCAAGCAACACGGTGATAACTGGAAATATGATGATGATGACGACGACCCTTAAGAAAAAACAAGTCAGGTCGAACAACTTAGAGAATAACCCCTTCAGAATATCGGGGCAACATCATCATCATGCTTGGGCAAGGTGATAATGGAAGATCACCGGGTACTTGAAAAATCACCCCCGCAAGCAAATCAGGGCGCACTGTAGCTCATCAGCAGGATCAGGATGATATCCAGACATCACCCGATATTGAAATATGATGATGATGATGAAAAACAAGTCGAAGCAAACATGTTAATGCAGACCATCATCGAAGACAAGATGATGATGATGACCTCCTCCTCAGGAAAATATGATGCTGCAGCTGAAAAATGCTGAGGAGGTCCAATACTTAGGAAAAATGGGCAAGAAGATAAAGGGTTCAAATGAAGAAACCCCCTGATCATGAAAAATCAACCCCAGGTCAAAATGAGTGCTAACATGAGTATCGAAGCTAGTCCTTAAGAACCCTTGCAGGTAGTTTGAGTATGTCTTTCCCTGGTTAATCATTTTCTAATTCTTTCAGTGTCATCTTAGCAAGGTGGGAAATTTTGATGTTTCTTATGTCAATTTGACTAAATGATGTTCTTAAAACGTTGATTCTAGTCGATGAGTGAACTCATCAAGTTGTCAAGTATTCCTTGTGTTGGGAATTAAGGTGTCTCAACCTTGGTAATTCCTTGTATTTATTATTTGTAATGTATTTATTTAATTAGGCTATGATGTAATTAAGTTGCACATCCTGTTTTGTCATTTAGTGTGAAGTGGCATGATGAGTTATCACTCCACCTGTAAGATGACTAGGATGGTCAACCCACTCCGTGTGGTTATAGGCGTCCCATATTGTGGTAGAGGTTTTCTACCATGTGTCGGCATTTTGAGCATTGTGTAAGGAATTATGACACGTAACGGTCATGACAGATTCTATGACATGTTAGAGTCATAAATAGAAGATCCTATGATAGGGTAGGACATGTGTCGAAGAGCATCTTTGAGGAAGGCATCTTTGGGCACCCAAGGGAGGTTATGAAATGTTGTAAGAAGAAGATGCTATTTTTAGTTAGTGTATGACATAATCTCTTACAACTATAAGTGCTGTCAGTTATGACGGATTCTATGACGACCGTAAGATGCATAAGAGCATCTGTCATAGCCTATGTTGGGAATAGGTACCCACTTTGGGATGGGGTGATATGACAAGTGTCAAGTCCATGCTGCAATGTTGGACAAGTGTCCATGGGCATGGGTTTTAGGCCATGAGGCCAAGATGGACACCCATCTCAAGAAGGTTCCATTTTTGCCTTGAAACTTCTTTATAAATAGGTGCTTGGATGGGAGATGCATAGTTGATTTGACAGGTACTGTTATGTTGCCAAAATATCTCCAAATACGAGTGTTGAAGACTCCTACAAAGACTTGCATTGCAAGTGTGTTGTAAACATTTCTCTGTTTGATAATATATTGTGCAGGTTTTGGAGTGTGGGGCTTTTCACCCGTAAGGGTTTTCCCCATGTATATCTTGTCTCTCTCTCTTCTATCTACATTCTGTGTGTATGTTATTGCTGCAATATCTCTGTTGTTGGGTTAATAACACTGTAACTATAAAGGTTAATTTGAATTTGCATACATCTCTCCTCATTATATTAGCGTAGGACACATTTTCTGCACACCTAGCTTCCTTTCACCTTGTACCCTTAACCAATTCCTTATTAGAATCTTGTGACTATTATTATTGCTTCTTTTACATTTTTCTTTTAGTCAATGTGGTGAAGAAGGGGGAGTGGTACTCGACCCCAAAGTCACATTTTGATTGTGCCTCCCTATTAATGATGTTGTCATTTGATGATATTTTAGATTATTTTGTTTACCCTTAAACATCATTTAGATGCAAGGGAAACATTATATAATATAAATTATATTTTCCCTTATGATCGAGCACCTTTATTATTAATAATATAGATGACTTATGTTGTTAGGCCGACCATCACCCACGATGAGTGGAGTGAATGGGGGCCGATGTGGAACAAATCTTATCTCCTACCCACGCTGCCCACTCCATCATGGAGGATAGTGCACTGTTGGAGCCCAAATAGGCAACGGGTGGTGAAGTTGGTTATGGGGGTTTACCCCTATGTGGAGCAGAAAAAGGTGGCAAACTATGTTGCATTGGATTTACATGCAAAGGGGGATCAAAACCTTGCTTTTTGTTTTTCTATTTGGGGAAGGTGATGCAAAGAAGAAGCTCACGAGGGAGCAAGAATGGTAAAAAGAATCTGATGCAGGAGCATCCCTGGTTCAAGAGCAATTTTGCATCATTCAAAAACATTTGCATTTTAGTTTGTTTCTTTTCAGTTTCTAGTTTAGTATAGTTAGTCTAGTCAGTAACAATTTATGTATTTTGGTCTGCATTCTGTTGTAGTTGCATTTCAGATCTTATGGATTGGATTTAACATCTAGATTCATGCATCTATGACATATCCAAAACTTAGAGCATTTGGATCAAGTACCAGAAAGTTATCGCTATCAGAAGATCGACTATTTTCTCAGAACAGAGCATAATGACAACCTCTGATAATCAGCTAAAGGAGAAGACTTGCGGTGCATTCCTTGACTTGTGGAGCCTAATGACACATCATTCATTGATCTTTGGTTTGTGGCCAAACTTCCCTAAGATCCGCACATCATTCCATTCATTTGTGGAGGAGTTCTTTATGTTTAGGTCCGACCTACCCATGTACACACGTTACAACTCTTCATTGGAGTTTGTGATCTTCCTTGGCTAACATGGAGGAATCTTGTGTTTTGGAGTTGATATATATTGATGTAATAGATGCCTAGGAAAGTAGTTAATGATTGATTCACATAGTGATAGTTTGATAGTTTGGATTCTTTGTAGAGGAGATTTAAAGCTATATCTTGTGCATATTCTAATATTCTATAGTCAGGCCTTTGAGCCCTAATTGTAAGCCTGCATCTTATTGGTCAATCTGTAATTGAATTCTATGATATACTACATGACTAAACATGCATTTGTTTCATATATTTGAGTTGTTTCTGTTGTGTTTACTCTAGCTGCACAGTCTGGACTATTTATTTTGTGAAGCCTCCTACCGTGACTGCACCAAGTGGTATCAGAGCAAAAGTTTGAATCTTTGGGAGAAAATTGAGCAAAGTTGGTGAAGGAATTTCGTAACATCTTGCTGTGAACCAATCGCCGAATCTGAGGCAAGTTACTTGTGTTGCAATTGATCACCAATTGTGAGACAGTTGTCACCTTGTAGCCCGATCACCGAACTTGAGGCAATTTGTACTTGATCCTAGGAAGAATGCCGCTGAGGAGAATCCTTGCTATTGGGACAATGGCTGGAAGAATGGATGAGATGATGGAAATGATGAAAACAATGAGAATTTGATTAGATGTTGTTGAGGAAGATAGGCGAAGAGGATTGACACCTAGACCTAATGTTGAAAGTGATGATGAAGAAGAATTTCAATCTGTTGAATAAATTGGTGAAACCCTAGGAGGTGATGAAGGAGAAGAGTCAGATCAAGTAAAGATGTTGAGAGCTATTTCAAAGATTGGAAAAAGACTGAGAGTTGATGTACCGAACTACACTAGCAATTTGAACCCTGAAGAGTTTATCGACTGGATAAATGACATGGAAGAATATTTTGAATATGAAGAAGTTGAAGATTCAGAGAAGGTGAAATTTGCAATGACAAAGTTGAAAGGACATGCTGCTATATGGTGGAAAGAAGTTCAGTTGGATAGAAACAGAAGAGGAAAAGAAAAGATTACAAAATGGGACAGGATGGTGACAAAATTGAAGAATCAGTTTATACTTGTTGACTATGAGTTGAAATTATTGAAGAGATTGCAAAACCTGAGACAAAAGGAGAAATATGTGAAGGCATATACTGAAGAATTTCATAAGATGATCATCAAAATAGGACATAGTGAAGCAAGCAAGGAGAAAGTGGCTAGATACATCAATGGACTGAGATTGAACATTCAAGAAGAACTGAGTTTGGTGAGAATAACAACAGTGGAAGAAGCATATCAGTTTGCCTTGAAAGTTGAGGAGAAGCTGAATAAGAGGCATGATCAGAGACAAAGAGGAAGAGGAGGTAAATTTCAGAGAGGTAGGACATTTTCTGGAGGAGACAGATCACATCTAGAGCAGAACAAACTTGACAACCCATTCAAGAAGGAGGACATAGATAGAAATACCTACCAGAGAAATGATAGAAATCTTCATCACAGAGTTAATAATAATTCATACCAGAATGAAGGACATAGAAGAGAGGGAAGAGGATTTGATAGGAGAACATTCAGAGGTACTTGTTTCAAGTGTGGAGGTGAAGGACATAGAGCATTTGAATGTAATTAGGGGAGTACAAGCAAGAGGACAAAGAAAAGTGGAAGAGCAACCTATGTGGAATAAGAACCTATTGGATCACCTAGTTTAGTTGGCAAACCTGAGAAAGGAGAATCACTTGTGATGAGGAGAGCACTATTTCAAGCAGAGGCAAATGAGGAAACACCGTAGAGGAAAAGTTTGTTCAGAACAAGATGCAAATCAAGAGGTAAATGTTGTAAAGTTGTTATTGATAGTGGTAGTTCAAATAACCTAGTTTCAGAGGAGATGGTGACTAAGCTAAAGTTGGAAAGACTGAAACACCCTAAGCCCTATCAGATAGCATGGATTAGGATGATCATAAGGTACTGGTGAGTGGGCAATGTTTGGTGAAATTTCATATTGGATCATATCATGATGAAGTCTTGTGTGTTCTTATGCATATGGATGTATGTCATATTTTGTTGAGTAGACCTTGGCAGTATGATAGAAAAGCTATACATGATAGGAGAAAGAATACATACACTATAACAACAAATGGAAAGAGAATTACTTTGATCCCTTTGGAAGATGATCCTAAGAGTGAAGTATGTGGAAATGCTAGAATTTGTTTGGTAGATGGAAGAAAATTTTTGGATGGTTTGAGACATGAGAATACGTGTTATGCTTTGATTCTAAAGAAGCCTGAAACATTGAAGAAGGAGACTGAAGAATCACAACCAGAGGAGATAACAGAGTCACTGACAGAGTATGAAGACATCATATTAGAGAATGTACCTGAAGGATTGCCACCAATCAGGAGTATCAGTCATCACATGGATCTTATTCCTGAACCTAGTTTGCCTAACAAAGCAGCACACAGAATGACATCGACAGAAAATGAAGAATTGAATAGACAGATACAAGAATTGTTGAGGAAAGGATTGATCAGAGAAAGTTTGAGTCCTTGTGCAGTACCTACAGTGTTAGCACCTAAGAAGGATGGAGAATGGATAATGTGTATAGACTATAGAGCAATAAACAAGATCACAGTTAAGTATAGATTTCCTTTACCTAGGATGGATGATATCATGGATTGTTTGAGTGGAGCAAGTTATTTCACAAAGGTAGATTTGAAGAGTAGATACCATCAGATTAGAATCAGAGAAGGAGATGAATGGAAGACTGCTTTTAAGACAAAAGAAGGATTGTATGATTGGCTAGTGATGCCTTTTGGATTGAAAAATGCACCTAGTACTTTCACAAGATTGATGAATGAAGTTCTAAATAAATTCTTGGGTAAGTTTGTTATTCTGTATTTGGATGACATTATGATTTTTAGTAAGACAAGGGAAGAACATTTGCAACACCTTAGACAAGTATTGCAGAGACTGAGAGAAGATAAATTGTTGATAAACCTTAAGAAGTGTAGTTTCATGAAGGAAGAATTGGTAGACTTGGGATTTGTGATTTTTGCGGAAGGATTGAAGATGGACCCTAAGAAAGTGAGAGCAATTGTTGAATGGCCTACACCAGAGAGCATTGGAGAAGTCAGATCATTTCATGGATTAGATAGTTTCTACCAGAAGTTCATCAGAAATTTCAGTTCAGTTTGTAATCCTATGACAGAGACAATAAGAGATGATAGAAAAGATTTCAAGTGGGTCCATCAAGAGCAGACAAAAGTTTTAAACTATTGAAGCAGAAAGTGATAGAGTAACCTTTTCTAGCATTATTGGATTTCAATAAGGTATTTCAAGTGGATTGTGATGCAAGTGGAAATGTAATTGGAGCAGTATTAAGTCAAGAAGGTAGACGAGTAGCATATTTCAGTGAGAAGTTGAATGATGAAAGAAGAAGATATTCAGTATATGATCAAGAGTTCTATGCCATAATTCAAGCCTTGAAGAAGTGGAGACATTACCTGTTGCCTAAGGAGTTTGTGTTGTATACAGATCATCAAGCTTTGCAATATTTGAATAGTCAAGGTAAGTTGAATTAGAGACATATGAGATGGGTAGAGTTCATGTAGAGTTATACATTTGTATTGAAGCATAGGAGTGGAAAATCAAATAAAGTTGTAGATGCATTGAGTAGGAGAAGGAACTTGTTGACAGAGATGAGAGTTGAAGTGATAGGATTTGATGAATTGAAGAACCTATATAAGGGAGATACTAATTTTGAAGACCCTTGGAAAGCATGCAAGGAACCTTTTGTGACTAATAAGAGTAAGTGGTTGTATTATTTCATTCAGGAATATATGTTGTTCAAGGGAAATCAACTGTGCATACCTAGAAGTTCAATGAGAGATAATTTGATCAAGGAGAAACATAGTTGTGGATTGGTAGGACATTTTGGCATTGATAAGATAGTGGCTTTGGTGAGTGAAAATTACTTTTGGTCTTAGATACATAAGGATGTTAGGAAATTTGTGCAGAGTTGTAGAATTTGTCAAATTGCAAAAGGGAGTAGTGAGAATACTAGATTGTATAAACCTTTGACAGTACCAGAGAGACCTTGGGAAGACATCATCATGGATTTTGTAATGGGACTGCCGAAGACATAGAGAGGAGATGATTCAATATTTGTAGTGGTGGAGAGGTTTTCAAAAATGGCACATTTCATACCTTGTAAGAAGACAACTGATTCAGTGCATGTAGTTGACCTATTTTTCAAGGAGATTATGAGATTGCATGGATTACCTAAGAGTATAGTTTCAAATAGAGATACAAAGTTTGTTGGATACTTTTGGAAGACACTTTGGAAGAAGATGAAGACAGATTTGAAGTTTAGTTCAGCCTTTCATCCACAGACTGACAAACAAACAGAGGTAGTGAATAGGAGTTTGGGAAACTTATTAAGATGTTTGGTTGGAGAGAAGACATGAAGTTGGGATTTGATTCTTTCATAGGCAGAGTTTGCATATAATAATTCAGTGAATAGGAGTACTGGAAGAACACCTTTGGAGATTGTTACCGGAGTAAACCCTAGAGGAGTTGCAGAGTTGAGAGATATCAGTACGGTAGAAAAGAGAAGTGCAAAAGCAGAAGAATTTGCAGAACATATGGGGACAACACATAATTAGGTAAAGAAGAATTTGGAGGAGATAAATAGCAAATATAAAGAACAAGCAGATGATAAGAGAAGACATAAAGAATTTGTAGTTGGAGATGAAGTGATGGTATACTTGAGAAAAGAAAGATTCCTAGTTGGGACATATAACAAGTTGAAGATGAAGAAGTTTGGACCTTGTAGGATACTCAGAAAGTTTGATTCAGGAAATGCATATGAAGTGGAATTACCAGAGACATTGGGTATATCACCTATTTTTAACATTGTAGACCTATATCAATATCATGAAGCAAAGTTCAGTGACAACATGGAAGAAGACTTGAAGAAGAAGTTACCACAACAAGAACTAGAGCAAATTGAAGATATTTTGGACAACAGAGTTGGACACATTACCAGAGGAAGACAGTACAAAGAATATCTTGTGAATTGGAAAGGAAGACTGGAAGAAGATTCATCTTGGATTTCTTAGGTTGAGGTAGACCATTTTGGTTTCCCTCTAGCCCCAACAAAGTGAAGGACTGACTTTTTCAATAACCTCAGATGTTTGATGCAGGAGCATCCCTGGTTCAAGAGCAATCTTGCATCAACCAAAAACATTTGCATTTCAATTTGTTTCTTTTCAGTTTCAAGTTCAGTACATTCAGTCTAGTCAGTAGCAATTTCTATATTTTGGTCCGCATTCTGCTGCAGTTGCATTTCAGATCTTGTGGAGCTGGATTTAACATCTAGACTCATGCATCTATGACATATCCAAAACTTAGAGCATTTGGATCAAGTACAGGAAAGTTATCGCTATCAGAAGATCGACTATTTTCTCAAAATAGAGCATTATGACAACCTCTGATAATCAGCTAGAGGAGAAGACTTGAGGAGTATTCCTCGACTTGTGGAGCCTAATGATACATCATTCATTGATCTTTGGTTCATGGTCAACCTTCCTTAAGATCTGGACATCATTCCATTTATTTATAGAGGAGTTCTTCATGTTTAGGTCTGACCTACCCGTGTACACACGTTACAACTCTTCATTGGAGTTTGTGATCTTCCTTGGCTGACACGGAGGAATCTTGTGTTCTAGAGTTGATATATATTGATGTAATAGATGCCTAGGAAAGTAGTTAATGAGTGATTCACATAGTGATAGTTTGATAGTTTAAATTCTTTGTGAAGGAGCTTCAAAGCTATATCTTGTGCATATTTTGATATTTTGTAGTTAGGCCTTTGAGCCCTAATTGTAAGCCCACATGTTGCCGGCCAATCTGTAATTGAATTCTATGATATACTGAATGACCAAATTTGCATTTGTTTCATATCTTTGAATTTTTTTCGTTGTGTTTACTCTAGCTACACGGTCTGGACTGTTCATTCTGTGAACCCTCCTACCATGACTGCACTAGAACCTAGTAGGAGAAGTTTGCTACAGTCATAGACTGGAAGGGAGATATACCAGCTCAGATTAGAGCTATCAAAGAGCGTTCATAAGTTGACCGCGATAGGCCGACTCCATTGTTAACCTTAACAAGTATAATGTTCAGTGATCATATTACTATTACATTTATTATGTGGTCGACGGTGTTGCTTGGAAAAAGTAAATGGTCACAGTGTATAGTTACAGGCCTTCAAGGCCATGAGAAATAGTATTATTAAAACTATAATGCACCATATGCAATACTATGTTTGATACTCCTAAAGATAATGTTGTGATTAAATTATGATAATAACGTAGCTATTGCTATGATTCAAGTACCACTCATCGTGGAGTTATCTTTATAGGCCCTCGGGGCTGCATATGCATTGATAATGTAAAGACTGTAAGCATTGCTTGTAAACAAGCTGGTCATGGCCATAAGGCCAAGGCTGTGTATTACTAGTCGCATGCAAGAAACTGGGTGTCGATATGGCACAGGCTTAAAATTGTTTCTTTCTTTCTTCGAAACTATCATTGGTATTATTTTGAGTCGACTGTACTCACTATGGGAAATACATATTAAACCATATTGAATGTGTATGGATACTATGAGGCCTTTCTTGAAGCAGGCCGAGAGACTCTTTTGAACTTTAAATTACATTGTCATTAACCATTACCCTTGGTTGTGCATGAGCCACTTAGCATGCGGTCATGAAGACTGCAAGTAACAGTGTTTAACTGATAATGACAGTTATTATGATAACTATGATGTATATTATGTATTTAAAAGGACATGTTGACTCCTTGTGAAGAAGGATAAATTGAACAAAGGTAAATTGGTATTATTAATTAGGCAGCATTAAGTGCATGCCAGGTCATTGGAGGAACTATTTCTCCTAGATGATTATTTACTTATGTGAATAAATACTATGGTTAGTATAAAGTTCTTGCTTTATAATATAAATGGAAGCCATCTTCTTTCAAATGGCTTACTTCTCGAATGAGGTATAAGATATAAACCCTCATGTGGATACTCGAGAAAGGGGCTTTTTAATAAGACCAGTTGATTAGACTAGTATGATATAGGTCTTGGATGACTTGAATTACATGCAAACCCTGTGTTAGGACCAATATGAATCCATGAACCTAGAAGGTTATAAGTTGATAAACCTGAGTCGGCTATGGTTATTTTTAAAGAAGGGAATAGAGTGACATGGAGTCATGGGATTCCCCATTGTGAAAGCAATGTAGAATAACTGATGTACTCCAAGATAGGAGTTGATCATCCTAGAGTTGGACTGAGAGTGAACTGAACCTACCTATTCTAGACCTAAAGAGGTCAAACTAAGACTACTGTAAGATGAGTCAGCTTCTAAGTTGAGTCGAGGTGGTGGACATACGACAACATTCATTGCAAAATGTTTATGTATGAAAATATTTGTCCAAAGTAATGCATTCTTCTCTGCATGCATTGTCAGTCCACAGTACTCCAGATGGCATAATGTCTCCAATATGGTCATACATAGTTAGAGTGGATCTATAGTTGTGTGATCGTGAGATATTATGAAGGACACAACACCAGATACTCAGATGTAAAACCTGATGGTTCCCTATATGTATACCCTCCTTGAAGGGTAGGGCCGCTTCCAGGTAGGAAGTTGTATGGGGGACCGCCGGTCTATGGTAGGAGGAAAAGTGCTCAGATGAGCAGTCCTTCCCAAGCAAAAGACAAGCCGAGGCTTAGGAAGACATATGTCAAAGTTCCAGACACAATGCTTTTCTTTATCTGACTTGATAGTCAGTTATTATGTATATTTCTATATTTGATGCCTTGATCATAGCTTTGTACATGTGTAGTGAAGATCATTCACTAATGAGGTATCAATGGATATTCTAATTCTAAGTTTTGTTATGTTCTAAAAAAGAATAACATGCTTAATTATCATGATGATTTTAATTCATTCTTGCTTAACTGTGATTATGTTAATCATGATGTATTCTTAGTCTTAGTTAAGATGGTTAATTATGGTCATTATTTTGGATCTTGTGAGATGTCATGTTACAATATGATTTGATTTTTTCACTCCTATTATTAGAGATGATATATTATTTTGACATTGAGGTGATCTTGATGGGGTTTTGTCTTGGCATCTAGACTTCACTATGGGTGCATATGTTGTGACTTTACTCATTGGACTTTCAGTGTGTTGTTTCACTGCTTTGCTCATGTTATATAGATGTGATTATTACTATTGTCTAGCTATTGATCATTGTGGATGATATCGGTTGTATGTGATGCTTAATTGATTGTGTTTATAGTACCACATTTGGTGTTTATGCTTTGCTTCAACTATTTTTATATAGTGAATGTAATGAAACAACTTGCACACTAGCTGAATATAATAGTAAATGTTGCTAATACTTGATAATAATATGCCACTTCGAGGGGGATACCTCCAATAGTCTTCAATAAGAACACAATACTCAATATGATTATAATAAATAACCTCTACCTCCTATATATACCATACTTATGCCTTGGATTCCACCCAAGCTGACCTAACTACTTATATATATATAAGACTATATTAATGATTATATAACTTAAATAAGAGTTAAGGTAGCCACAAGCCGACTATTCATAACCATATACATCTATAGTATTAAGGGTGTAGCATACCCCCCTCTTCAGAGAAGCATTGTCCTCAATGTTGGTCAAGTGTGGATGTTTTTGAATAAAATCTTCATCATTCCTTGTGGTGTTTTGAATTGGCTATTTCTTTTGCTAGATGAGGTAGACTGTCTAAGGTCCCACAATGATTCTTGCTTCTTCATTGAGCTCTGGTAGCACTATCTGGGATGGAACTTTATGTCTGTTAACTTTATCTAGGCTAGAGACATGGTAGAAAGGTTATATATTTTTGACTTGGGTAACGTCAAATTGAATGTTATGTTGTCAATCCTTTGTGAACCTTTATGAGGTCCATACAAATTAGGTGCCCACTTGTGATCCAAAATTGTAACTACTTACCGCAAAGGTGATGAAGGAATCTTTGGTTGTTGCATTTCCATTGATAATAATTGAGTCATACCTTTATCCACATCTTTCTTTAACCTCACTTGGTGTGCACTTACCATCTATGGACTCTTTGCACATAACCCCATTTGCTCATATTTTCTACCCTCTAAGTAGAAACACATGAAAAGCTCCTGGAATTTTATCTCTATTGTGCCCAAGGTAGTGAGCCATTGAACTCCCAAAATAATGTCTGCTCCAGCGATGGGTATAACAAATATAGGACTATCTAGGATGTAGTCTCCCACGCTAAGTTTAATACTATGGTATTTCCCTAAACAATTGACTGTACCACCATCTACAATCATAACCTAGAATTATGGGGTAGGGTAGACAAAACAATTCAAATTTTCTACTAATTTATTGTTTATGAAGTTATATGTACTCCCTAAGTCAATCAATATTATCACCATTTGTTGTTTTAGGAAACCCCTTACCCTGAGTGTTTGTGGGTTGCTAATACATGATAGTACATGACAAGAGATTCCTCTATCACCACCATTGGATCTTCTTCATCCTTTTCTTCATTGTAGGTAGCCTCGATGTAGAACAACTTCTCATCACATTTATGTCCTTTGCTATATTTTCCATCACAATTGAAATATAACCCTTTGACTCTTTTTTCTTCAATTTGTTGAGGTTTCAACCTCATAGGTTGAGGAAATGCCCTTCCATCTTTGTTGCTACGGAATTCCTCCCTCCTGTTAGCCAAAAAAATTTCCTCTACTTTCCTCACCATAATCATTGCTTGGGATATGGAATTTGGGTGAAACATGCATACCTCATATTTGATGTGATCCTTTAAGACTCCAACGAATAATTCCAACAAATTTTCCTCTACCTCATTTTCCACTCTTAAAGAAAAAGCTTGAAATTGATGAATATAATCCTCAACCATACCTATTTGCCTTACTTTGGTGATCTGGATGAGGTAGCTATCCATAATATTGTCACCATAATGTGTAGTGAGTTCCTCTTGGAAAATAGACCAAGTGACAAGGCATCCCTTCTTTTTCTTTTCTTCACATAGCCAACGATACCAGATGAATTGGTCATGTTCCAAATATAAGGATGCCATAGCCACCTTTTGTTGACAAGGAACATGGTGAACATCAAAGTATTGCTCCATTTGGCAAAGCCAATTGGTAGGATCTTGACCATCAAACTTTTGCATGTCCATCTTTGGGATGAAGTGCCTATCCATAGAATTATTGGAGTGTTGATCCATCTTAAGATCTGATTCATGAAGAGACCTAATGTCTCAAGTTACTGCTTGGAATCTCATTCATTGGTTTTGTTCTTTGTTCATCAGGTTGACAGAACACTATCGGCGTACCAATGTTGGGCTCTACCGATGATATGAGTTTCACCAATGGTAGTGACCATCGAGCAGACTTCTTGTATCGGTGGGTGTGAGGAGCCCTTGGCCGATATGCAATGTTTTACCGATGACATATGTCTATTGGCATAAGGTTGGCCATCGGCAAAGCTTGTGGTAGTCATTGCAACAATTTGGGTTACCCCGATGGGAGTTGGCGGAGATCAATCTATCGACGTGAGAACTACTATCGGCAGGAGTGTGGAGTCTTTGAGCGATCTGCGAGGTCTCACCGATGGTGTTTTGTCCAGACGGTCGGCATGAGTCACTCTGATGGAAGACCATTTGAGTGAGTAGCCTTATCGGTCTAGCCTTGAGATGTTGCTCCGATATTCTTGTGTCTTTCCGATGAAGGCTTGGATCAGCAAGACCATTACTATCGGTGCATCTTTGAAATGTCACTCCGACGGTCTTCGTTATTCTAATGGAGATTGAAGGGTTGGAAATTGGCAATAAAATAATCATCAGTGTTGTTTGGAGATATCTCTCCAATTGCTAGAGTCTTTCCGATGGATAGTGAATGGTAGACTTGTTGGTCTTGTTGGCGTAAGCATCGACGGTTAACATTCTTGTGATTGTTTATATATTTTACGGCTACGACTGATGTCTGATGCATGTGGGACTAATGAGTCCTCTTGAATGTGAACAGTTAGATGACAGTTATGCGACGGTTGAAAGATAACGATGCTGGGTAGTTGGAACGAATAGTTACGGCAGAAGTTCAAACGATTTTGCTTTGAAGACTGGTTTTATACATTTTTGGTGAGCTCGTCAAGGTTGATGAAGAGATTCGATCATATTGTTCTTTTTGTAAATGTACAGAGGAATTGAACTGAGAGTATGATTTGAGAATCGATACCTAAGCAAGAAGGTTGGGTTCTTTATTGTAATCTTTTAAGCTTACTATAAATAAAGATTGTCTCTCTTGTGGTGGTGGGTTTTTTACCCGAAAGGGTTTTCCCACGTAAATCTGGTGTCATTTTCTAATATCTTGCATGTTTATTCTATTTTTCTAGTGTGTTCATCTGTGTTTTTGAATTAAAAGCTACCTGTCTACATTATCCCCATGGAATTGACATTAGGAAAGCTGTATTCCGCACCTTTGCTTTCCTTACAAGTGGTATCAGAGCCTAGCCAGTTGTGTTATCCTTGTTGGTAGGTTGGGTTTTTTGTGTTAGTTCTGTGAGTGGGAGTTCTGTAGAGGTCTATTTTTGTTAAATAAGATGGCAAGTACATCAGGAAAAATAGACATTGAGAAGTTCAATGGCACAAACTTTGAGTTGTGGAAGCTTAAAGTTGAAGATTTGCTAGTCGACAGAGATCTTTGGGTTGTTGTGTCTGCAACTAAACCTTCAGCCATGAAGCAAGAAGACTACGACCTGGCAGATAGGAAAGCCAGAGGACTGATAAGATTAAGTTTAGCGGATTATGTTCTGTTGAATGTCCATGAGGAGAAGACTGCAAATGCTTTGTGGAAGAAGTTGGGAGACATTATTTAGGGCAAGTCCTTGGTGAATAAACTTTTCCTCAGAAAGAAGTTGTACTCTCTAAATATGGATGAAGGAGCATCTGCAGCAGACCATCTGAACTCATTTAATCTGATTGTTACACAGTTGACTTCTGTAGGTGTAAAAATAGAAGAGGAGGACCGCTGTATGCTTCTGTTGTGTTCCTTACCTGACTCATGGGATCATCTTGTGATGGCTATTGGAAGTACAAAAACTACGTTTACAACTGAAGTAGTTGTTTCCTCACTGTTAGCTGAAGAGATGTGGAGGAAATCTTTTGAGATGGCCAAAGAGGCCCTATCCATTTGAGGTAGATCAAAGGAAAGAGGCAAGAAGAAGGACAAGAAGTCTAAGTCCAAATCAGAGGGGAGATCAAAATCGCCTGGCACAAAGTCCAAGGTGAAGTGTTGGAATTGTGGGTAGAAAGGACACATTAGAAGAGACTGCAAAGAGGAGAAAAAGAAGAAGAAGAAGAACTTCTTTGACAATGATTCTTCTCAAAGTGATGCTGATGCCTTCATTGCTGCTTTGGCAATGCCTGCATCTGAAGATGTATGGCTAGTGGATTCAAGAGCATCTTTTCATATGACATCTCATAGAGAATGGTTCACAAAGTATGAACCATGTGCTGGTGGGAAGGTGTACCTGGCAAGTGATTTGACACTAGAAATTGTTGGCTGAGGAAGAGTCAAAATCCAGTTCCTGGATGGCAGAATAAAGGGAATGAATGAAGTATTACACATACCAGGTCTGGCTCGAAATTTACTTTATGTTAGTAAACTTAATGATGTTGGAGTGCAAGTTATTTTTGTGAATGGTGGATGTAAGATGACTAGAGGTTCTATTGTACTGGCAAAGGGTGAACGTATTGGAACTTTGTATAGGTTAGATGCTAAACCAGTGTGCTGTAATAATGTCTCTGTAAAATCTGAAAAAGCTACTATTGTAACACATGATGCAAACTCTATGGAAGTTAAACTTATTGTAGAGAAAATAATGCTCTGGCATCATAGACTTGGTCACATTGGTGAAAAAGGTTTAAAAACCTTGAAAAACAAAACCCTGGTAGATGGGCTGATTGATTGTAATCTGGAGTTCGATTTCTGCGAACATGGCATATATGGAAAATAGAACCATGTTTCTTTTTACTCTAGTTCTCATAAATCTTCTGGTGTTCTGGACTATGTACATTCTGATGTTTTTGGTCCAGTTGATGTTCCTTCTTTATCTAAATCAAGATACTACGTGTCGTTTATTGATGATTATTCAAGGAGGGCATTTGTATATTTTTTGAAAAATAAATCAGAAGTGTTCAGTCGGTTTAAAGAATTTAAAACTCTTGTGGAAAATCAGACTGGTAGAAAAATAAAATGTTTGAGAACCATAGAGGAAAATTAGGGAAAATCAGTAGAACATGGAAGTGATTAGGGTTTTGCGATCCGAGGACACTTTTAGGTGTCTACATTTTGCCTCTCTTTGAGATGATGTGATTTATGTCGAGTAACATCATTTCAAAGAAGCTAAGGAAATGGATAGAGGAAAAGGATGATGATGGAAAGATAGGATGATGATGCCCCCTCGAGAGGATAGGCGGGTTGGACAAACATGGGTAGGCTCTCGAAATGAAAGGGATTGGTTGGGGAATGGATAGAGGAAATGAATGTTATGTTAAGCTGCAATGAAGGTGTAGGAATAAAGATGCGAGAGACAGATGGTGGAGGAGTGAAAGATTTGGCCAGAAGAATGGAAATGAGATCTTGCTTTGATAGATTTTGAGCTTCTCACTTGAAATTTTTTTGCTTATCATCATAGAACTTATTATGTCAAGGGACAACAGACACAATGGCGTGACAAAGGCCAAAGTGCAAAAATGTGATCCCTTGCGAAATAGGCACATGACAGACAAGGAATGCCTAACTTAGACTAGTAATGGTGATACCTTGTCAGAACATGCGATGAGATAATTGTGAGGTGTGTAAGTCCTTATGCAAGGAAGCAGTTATTCTTTCCAATGCATAGGATCTCTTTGATTCACACCCAATGGAATCCTGATCACACGCAAGACACCAAGTTGCCCCATTCATTTTGCCAAGACAAACCACAAACAATAATCAAAGAAAAAAGGTCTCGCTCTATCCTTGCTTCTCTTCATCACTTAGGGATTGCCTCGAGAAGTATAAGAACGAGACTGCGAAAAAACAATCCAGTAAAATAAGACAGACTAGACCAATAGCCATTTGGACCTTTTGCCAAGTGATATGTGTTTGATTGATTGAGGATGGATGAGGGAGTCCTGGTTTCAGGATAGAAACATGCCATATAAGACGCCTGGTCTAGTTTCGACAATGCAACATCCTATATAAGGCAAGTGATAAGATTGATTGACATTAGTGTTGTTGGCCATATGAGCAACACTAGGGTTTAATTGATGATTGCTTTTAGAAATGACGCATGTCGTATAAGGTGTAGAGTCCTGGTTTCGACGATGCCCCATTCCGTGTAAGAATGTGATAGTTGATAGGGATAGTTTGATAATGACATATGATTATCATGAGGCAATTGATTGGTTTGACTGATTAGATAGCTTGTCTCTTTTGATGTTTGGGATTGGTTTTTCTATGCGCGTTTGTTTGAAAGATTGATTTCTTTGGTTTGATTGAAGTGTCCATCTCGTGAAGGTATGACTTCTTATGATGGTTGACAGAACAAACCCTAAGGTATTGACCTAATGCCTCGGGGGCGCATCAAAGATGGCCTTGCCTACATGACAGCTCAGAGGCAACATAGTTAGACCATGTGGACTTGGGATGATTTAAAGAATGGATTTGAATGATATGATGATGTGACTTGATTAGGATGTTTGAATGGAGCGATTAAGAGATGTGATTGAGTGATTTTGTTGAGGCATTGAATGATTTGAAGAATTGATTTGGTTGGAATGATGTGATGAATTGATTGATTGATTTTATTGCTTGGATTTTTGTAGGATATTTGATTTTTTTTGTATTTTCAGAGATATTTGATGTTTTTGGAGTTTTGATATGTTTCGATTTTTTGGATTTTTGAAATGTTGTGATTTTTTTGTGTTTTTTGAAATGTTGTGATTTTTTTTGTGTTTTTGAATGTTGTGATTTTTTTGTGTTTTTTGAAATGTTTTGGAATGTCAATGGATGACAATTTGTGTAGCCTTTGTGCTAGATACCAATGACAAGGGGAAACCAAGTCTAGGTGCAAGGATGAAGGAAGAATGGATAAACAAATGGGTGATAGTGGATGCAAAGGACGTATGCGTGAGAGAGCAAGGATGTGATCTCAAAGGACTATGTCGCATAGGAATAACTTGCCCCATTCTAGGTGGAATGCTTAGGATTTTTCATGACATGGCTCATGACACTAGGATGATGATAGAGGCGTTTGGAAAGAAGGAGGTATGTCAAGAGATACTGTCATGCCCACATTTTCCATGCAGTCACAACACGCATCACACGTGTCATGTCCACATCTATCATGTGGTTATGACACGAAATATCAAAAAATTTCTCACGCTTCCCTAGAAACCCCCTCGCATGCGTAAGCATGCTCAGTGGTGTACACTCAAGGCGAAAACACTACAGTTGTCAGTGGGGTACTAAGTACAATTGCGTTCACCCAAACACAAGCGGTCCAACAAGGGGGTCTCCACGACACCGTTAACGTCGCTACAAGGTTTGTAATATCAAGGTTCCTAACCCTAAATCTTGAAAGATTATGGCAGTATAACACCTCACGGCGTGAGTGGGAATCATTAAACAATACACTTATTATGGGGTTCCTTGATAGTTTAACAACTTCCCATGATGCCTTATTCATAATGAATTTACACTTGATCATCCTATTTGGTCATTTTTTAACAAAGCACGATTATCTGTATCATTTCTCGTTTCCTGAAATATACTCCTCCTTCGGACTTAGTATTCTCAACAAGGTCATTCATTTGCCCTCTCTTTCATTTCTCTGGATCTTAATTTTGATTGTATTTCTATCGTGTTCACCTTAACTATTTCTCTAAAATTTATTTTGTTTATATTTCGGTCTCTCTCTCTTTTGGTTTCTAAGTTTTCTTTATGTTTATCCTGTCTTTTCTTCATATTCTTCATCAATCAGAGTTATCACTGTATTTTTTTTTACATTAATCCTAATTCCCGGATGGACCATATCACATAAACTGGTTTACTACTTCGCTGGACTTGGTCTCTTAGTTTTCTCCGTTCTAGGATTCACCTCTACGTTTGTATTAATTGTAAAATCATCTTGTTCCTAAGTAGGATTATCAGAAGGGTAAATCCACTTAGTTCTCTTAGCCCAGTTTGGAAATGCTGCGCATTTTCTCCTCTATGTTTTCCAATGTTAGTTTTTCTTCTTCTTTCTCTCTCTTTTATTTTCTCAATTGGACGTTTACTAACTACAGTTGAGTTTAAACTAGCCACACATGGAATGTTTGTGATGGCTTCTTTATGTTTATTTCCAGTGTTCTTTTAAACTGGAAGGAACATAATTTCCTCTTCATTTTCCTGATTATTAATTTGTGTTGATTGGAGAAACTTCTGAGAAACTCTTCCTTAAATAGAATATACATATATAATTACACCCCTTTTTTTAAAATTTTTTTTAATTATATTTTCTCTTAAAGTTGTTAACAGTCTCCTACTATAATTTCCTTTCTTTCTTTTTAATATATATATATATATAAATATGTATATAAAATATTTATATACCTATCTATATATATTATTAATAAAATGGAATTACAAGTTTTATTTACAGAGAAATTAATATATATATGTATTAATAATCTATTTTATTATATTATATTATAAATTACTTTATATATATTTCAAGAGTATTGTTAAAGTTCTTATTTTAAATCCCACGGATCCATTGAGAAAACCTAACCCTAAACTCTATTTGTATTGGCTGTGGCAGGTTTGGAAGCATGACGGCGGCGGTTGGGAGGTCGCAGTGGAGGAGGCCGCAGGTGGTTGTGGTAGAGAGACGAAGGTGGAGGTGGTCATAATGGCAGTGGAGTGGGCAGAGAGGCGTAGGTGGGTTGTAGGGGTCGCGGCGATGGAAGAGTGTGATCACCGCAGGTGGTGGCAAGGACAGGGCGTGGGGTTTAAATGCCGCGCGAGAGACAGAGTATGGCAGAGGTAGGCGCGGGCGTGTGGAGTGTCTGCAGAGATCGCAGTTCCTTTTGGGCCGTGAGGGGTAGGAGAGGTAGCGGGGGTGTGGGGAGGGGGCAAAGCCCCCACCCCACACCCTTTGCTTTGTAAGGGCCTGCGGTGGGGTTCAAACCCCACCGCCTTTACAATTTTTTTTTTTATATTTTCCTCTCTGTGTTTACCATAGAACAAAAAAAAATAGAGAGTATCAATTTTCATTTCCTGTTCAAATTTGGTTTTATAAACGATTTCAAATTTATTTAGTTAAGTTAATATATATATATATACTCTATGACTGTAAATCACAGTTTCTTCATTTATACGTCAAATTAAAATGGCCCAAACCGAACACTAATTATATATATATCTTTATATATATATATATTTATATATATATATCTATATATATATATTTCACGACTTCTCTCAAACATATTCCATTCACAGTTCATCTAATAATTGAAATTTTAAATACAGAGACTCAAATATAATTCTATTTAACTGTCATTTACAATCCCAGTTCATCTAATAATTGAAATTATAAATACAGGGAATTAAATATAAATCTATTAAACTGCCATTTACAATTATATATATATATATATATATATATATATGCAAATTCAGAAATTAGACTTCATACAAATAGTGTTAAACAAGGAGTATAGTAAAATCAATTTTTTTCTTCTATTAAATCTAACTTGCTAATTTCAATTTAATGCATATTAGCATAAAATAGAGAATAGAAAGAATAGTTAAAATTACATTGTCTCACAACTAGTTAAAATTACAATATCTAAAAATTAACAAAATTCATAATTTCCTCCAAACAATACTATAGATAAAATTTATCACCTTTGTCTAAATCAACAATACATTTCACTACTTAACAAATAGTTACACCAAGTATAAAATAAACTGTCAAAATTCATAACTAACAAACACTGAAGGGGAGGAATTTCCCTCTTCTCCCAAATAATAATTCTTACAACTTCAAAGGGAGAAAATCTCTCCACAATGAACTTAAACAGGATGAAACTTAATGAACCAACTCTCCTTATAGTAAGGATGAGATACATTCTCCCTAATTATAAAACTCCAATTCCATCAATAAGCTTCAAGAGGAAACCTGCATATCCAAAAAAAATAGAATACACCACTCATCTAGCTCTCCTCCCTACCGTAGACCCGCAAGAGGGTCACCCCCGAGCTAGGGAGATCATTCACACACCTAGGGTATTTCCACAAACCACTTCACAACAAGGGACAACAACAAACCCAAAACTCCCATACACCCGTGGATAAATTACACAACACAAAAAACTCAACTACAGTGAGCTTCACAAGGGGTAGGAGAGTGGACACACTCAACTCTAGAGTGTCACCCTTATAGATAATATAACCAACACAATTTCTCTTGGCCTCAAGCCAAATTTGATAACAAATTTTTCGAAGAGTTCGTATTTGGACTCTCAAGCCAAATGACACAATTCTTTTCAAAGTCACACTCACATACCCTCAAGGCTTTCAACATCCCAAAAGAACCAGGTGTGCACCCAAGGAGGATCACTCCTCCCCTACCCCACACTTGATGAGCATTTCTCCCAAGTGGGAGAAGCTTTGTCAACAACCCAACAACATTTCCCCATAATAACAACATTTACATCACAAGCAAATAAATAACTTTCACACACTTTTCATGCAACACATTAGAAATACAACAGAAGGAGTATAAGACCAACCTTACAAAGCCCTTCAAAGGATGAAGCTGATGTAGACCTCCACCGAGATCTCCTCCCACCTAAGTCACCAACTCCCTTCCTCTTTCCTCTCTCTCCAAAACAATAAAAAAAATCCAATAAAACTCTTCAAACTCTCCAAATTCAACAACCCCCAAACTCATCCCAAAAATAGGATTAAAATAACCCAAATTCTATCAGTTTAGGGGAATGGGGAGGTGACAATTGTCACCTCCTCACTCTTCCCCAAACTACTATTGTGTCCCAAGGGATGAGTGTTGGCTTATGTCACTCACCCATCCCTAAAGTCCTCCTTATCCCTTACCTCATGTCATTTCTCTTACGCATGGGAGAAATAAAAGGAGTTAAAGGAGGAAAAGATAGGTGACCCATGCCTCTTCTTCCTTCCTTCATTATGGATGACCACACAACTCATGGGGAATCTCACTAATGGTGAGGGTGACTTCAAGTCAATTCCTCCATAATTGATGGGTTTGTACTCATCTCTTACCTTGGGGATTGAAGAGGGATGGGTTTGGGTGTTGGTACAACCCATCCTATCCCTCCCATTCCTCCAAAATTCGTCACTTAACTTCAGTATGAAGTTAAGATGACCATATGGAGGTTACCCAAGGGTTACCCATGCCAAATGGGACCTTGGACCCATGGGGTATAACCCAGGGTCAACTTTAACCTATTCAGGACACCCATGGTCAGGTTAAAACACAAGAAAAGGCCTAAAAAATTTAAATAAAAGAAAAAAAATTCAAATTCATTTTTTTTTTGCAACACAAATCATAATTCAGTGTTACAAGAGGGTAGACCTAACCCATTCGACCTTATGAAAGACCACATTACAACACCACATCAAACACAGAGTTGATCTTGGTTCCTCGTGGAACCAGATCGGCTTAATCAAGGGATAACAACAAAAAGGTGCGGAATGATCTCCAGTATCTGTGGTTTGATTAGTAAATCCCGCACACTCAATTACAAGATCAGTTTCACATATAATCATCATAGCCGAAGCAACTTAAAAACATGCATTACCATGACATAGTTCTAAATAGCATAAATGACATCATATTACAATTTTCTTTCCATCATCACCTAATTAACTTTTCTGAAATGTAAACGTTATCCAAACATCACCCAATTAGTTTTTCCTTTATCATAATAAAGTTTAATAGTTGGAAAATCCGGGAACTACTGTCCCACAAATATAAAAGTATCAGTAAACAGTAATGTAAATAGTCACAAGAACAGAAGTAAAAAGGGTAGTCCTCACAGATACCCAAAGCAGTTTGTCAACATGTTTGCCCCCAGTCTTTATCAAGATCGAAAGGAAGAAGGGTAGATGGATGGATGCAATAGGATAAGTATATGTATGTAATGGATAAGATGATATGGAAATGGTATGATAGTTTGGAAAATGATAGGAGAATGAGACATAGTGCCCCCAAGTGTAAGTGACATAGAAGATCAAGCTACACATGATGCCTATTTGCCAGGTTTTCATCATGGTACTTATCCAAGGCGTCTGTTTACCAAGTTTTCACTGTTCGATGAAAGGATTGATCTTTACCTTTTTGATTTTTGATTTTTTTGACTTTTTTGACTTTTTTTGACTTTTTTTGACTTTTTTTGACTTTTTTGAATAGGAGAAGGTGGATAGGGACTCAAGTGTCTAGTGCCATGAAAGGTGATAGTCCCATTGGAGAAAGATGTCATTGCATGGACCATGTCAAATGTCATTATACCCAAGATGTTGGTAAGGGATGGCATGAAAGTGAGCTGGAGTAGGTAGATATTAGATTATGGAGGGAACGATAGTGGATTATGTAGGACGTATGCAAGAAGATGGATGAAAGGTTTATGCAAAAGCATAGACCATAGGAAGGTGATAGGGTAGATATGTAGGATAAGGGTTGAATGATGGGGTGATGGAGGTATGTGTGAATGGAATCATGACCAACGATTGCACACACCATGATAAACATTGAATCTTGTGATTGGAAGGTGGTGTAGGAAGCAATGGAGATGTTTGCTTAGTGGATGGGTGATGTAGGAGTTTAGATACCCACATAGACTTAGTATTTTTCTAATTTTTGCTTTGTTTGTGGGATGAAGGGATTTGGAATTTTGGAATGGAATGAAATTTTTGGATGGATGAGGATGGTTGGGATTTTTGAGAGGTGGATGCCTCTTTTGACTTGCATTTTTGTTTAGGGACCCATACCAATTTGCTTTTTGACTTTGCTTTTGGAGGTATGGGCTTAGATGGATTTTTGTATGGATTTTGCTTTGATTCTTTGCATTGATGTCCTAAGGCATGAGGGTCCTTAGGATTTTTGGATTTATGAGTGAAGGCATCCAAATACTTACTTTTGAATCCCATGGGATGGGTGGAATGAGTGGAAGCTTTATGTTTAGACAAAGTGTGCTTTTGTTGGTCATGATTAGGATATTGAGGTGATTTGTGGATGATAGGTATCTTAGGTGTCAGAAACAATGGAGGTAAAGTGAATGGAGGGATATTAGGAGTTGGAAGGAGTGGAGGTAAATTGGATGGTGGAAGGTGTATGGTCACATGCTTTTGACACTTGTAGGATAATGGAGGTGGAATGGCAACATATGTCTTGGAATATGATAGGGTGTGTGATGGAAAGTGGACTTAGGAGGAATGGAGGTGGTACCAACATCGTTAGATTGCTTACCTTGGGGTGTGTATCCAAGGCCATATGAGTATGGAGGGACATTGACATGTACGAGCTCCAAAATACCTTGTTCATGAAGGCCTAAGCCTTTACCTTGGTAGTTCATGTTTTGGAGGATGTGATTGACAATGGGACTATGTGTAGTTTGGACACTAGACATGAGTTCCTTATTGGATGGAGAAGACGAAGTGGAAGACAATGGTTGTTGTTGTCACAAGGAGGAACATTCATGAATGAAGGCAGATAAGCTAAGTGGATATGCTGGTGGATTTGAAATGGGATTAATGGTGGATGTGGAAGGATCATTAGGATCTTGATTTTTCTCATTAGGATCCAAGTTATTTGTTTGATCTTCTATGTGTATTTGGGAGGCACTTATCTCATCATGGGGAGTGGAAGGTTGCACATTAGGGCTAGATGGAGGATGGATGGATATGATGATAAGCTCTTGACCATGGAATGCATAAAGTGGACTAAGGGGATCATCATGGCCTTCTTGGTCATAAGTGGGATCGTGATCATAAATGGGAGCTTGATCATCGAAAGGAGCAAGTGTGTTGAGGATGGGTGGAATGGAAGGGGTTTGATCTTGATTTGGATTAGGGACTAATGTTTCCTCATGCTTAGGACTGTACCCTTGACATGCCTTTGGACTTTGAGTGGAAGCGGATGACTCTTGGATAGGTTTGATATATTCTTGATGGTCGATGACATGAGGGTGTGATGGATCTTGACTTGGACACACAGGATTAATAGGTTGTGGATCACATGATGGAGTTGAAGGAATAAGCATGGCATGTGAAGGCTTGTTGATAGGCTCATGAATGGGCATTTGACATGGGGATAAGTTGTTCCTATCTAGTAACCAATGGATCACATCCTTTGCAAGGGCATGTGTGGAAGGACAATATAGTGGATGGAGAATGAGGGTAGATGATGTGGACTTATGATTAGGATTAGGTGGAGCAGAAAGTTCCTATGGTGGAGGGATAAGAGGGATGGAAGGTGTCAACTTAGGGTTTGGATTTTGATTGGATGAAAAGTCAAAGGGATTGGATGAATTGGTGGGTATGGGTTTGCTTTTGTAATGTTTGATTTTAGGACATGGATTTGATGTGGGATTAGAGTGCGGTGGTAGAATGTACTTATAGGATGGATGAAGTAGACTTACGTTCCCCTTGTCAAAGGTAGAATGAGAATTTAAAGGCTCTTTCTCTTGCTGCCAAGGTGGACTTTGATATACTTGTGGATAGGCTTGGGGTGCTAGAACCTTGTTTTCTAGGATTTCCATGGAATGACACATGTCTTCATATTGTTGTATGTCATCTTACAGGATTAGGGCCATGTTGACAAGTGCTTGACTAGGATTAGGTTAATGATGTGGAATGATTAGGAATGTGATGGAGAGTGAGATTGATTGAATGATTAGATGGGTGATTAGGGTATGGTTAGGGTTGACTTGGAAATGATTAGGGTTGAGATGATTGGGATGAATTTGATTGAACGATGTGATTAGAAAGGGTGATTAGGATGTGAAGGTTGAATGATGAAGATATGAGTAGGATGCGATTATGATGATGTCAAATAACAAGAATAATGATTAGGATGAAAATTGATTTGGATATGATTAGAATGATGTTGATTGGATGACAAGGATGATGTGGAATGACAAGGATGAATGTGTTGGTGAGAATGTTGTTTTGATGTGTTCGCTATGGGGATGACTAGGAGGATCTACTCCCCTTCTCATCTTTTTTTGCAACCGTGTCTTTACCAAATGAGACTAGTGAATTTTTGGATGCTATGTTGATGAAAATGCAAGGTGATGAGGCCGAGGCTATGATAGAGGCTAATGATATTAGTCTTCAAAAAGTCTAGCTCCAAGAGGGTACTCTCATCTACTAATGACCTTGTCAAAATATAAATTGGATTTATCGAGACCTTGAGGTGTGGAAGAAATGATCAATTAAAGTGAATCCATGAGTTTCAGAATTCACTTGGAAGGATGGACTTAAACTAGCCTTGGAGTATTAAGCCCAAGTTGTGATTGATTTGAAAAAGATGTCAAGGTCTCTTGGTCCAGATTTGTACTTGTGATACAGTCAAGCTTCGACAGTTTCTCCCTATGTTTCAACCTTAGGAAGACTAATGTTTGGGGTCCTCTATAGATGTCAAGGCTGAATGAAATTGAATATGTAGTGGAATGAAGTTTGATCCTAAAGGAATGAAATTGGATATGTAGTGGGTGATCAGAACCAGCAGGTTTATAATGGTTTGACATAGTTGCAATCAAATTTGATAGGGAGAGTAGATACTCAAAGGTTTCCCTAGGGTTGTGGTGTATGATTAGGATGAAATCGATTGGATTGAAATGAATGGTTAGGATATGAAATATGATGTGATTGAATGGATTAGAATGAAGATAATGATGTGTAGTGATGAGATTAGACGACTTGGATGATTGTGATGAAGTTGATTGGATGAAAGATGCGATTAGGGTTTGATAAGGATGACTTGGATGATGGTGATTAGATGAAAGAGGTGATTAGGGTTTGATAACAATGAATTAGATATGATTAGGATGATGTTGATTGGATGTCGATGACAATGTGTAATGATTAGGAATGATGATGAAGGACAAGTTTAGATGATTTGGATTGATTAGCATGAAAATGGATTAGGATGTGTGGAATGACAAGGATGGAATTGATTGGCTTAGGAGGGTGATTAGGATAGGAATGTTGAATGATGAGGAATGACGAAGAGGATATGATAAGGATGAAGTGTAATGATTAGGGATGATGAATAGGACATGATTAGGATGAAGTGTAATGATTAGGAATGATGAATAGGATATGATTATGATGAGGTGTAATGACTAGGAATGATGAATAGGATATGATTATGATGAGGTTGATTGGATGACAAGGATGATTATGGTTGATTGGGATGAAAATGGATTAGGATACATGGAATGACAAGTATGATGGTTAGGTGTTGATTTGAATTGGAATAGTGTTGGTTGGATTAGAAAGAGGGTGATGTGGAAGGATGATAATGTAATTAGGATGTGATTAGGATAGGACAAGGATGATGTGGATGGTTGGATGATGTGATTAGGAGCTGCGATTAGGATAATGTAGAATGATAAGATGAAATTGATTGGATTTGAATGGCGAAGATGATTAAATGCAATGATTAGGAATGATTTGGATTTGATTAGGAAGAAGTTGACAATGAATGATGAAGGTTTGAATTATGATGACTTAGATATGATTAGGGTATGATATGGAATGATTAGGGATGATTAGGATGAAGATTAGAACGAGGTTGAATGACTAAGATATGATAATAATATGATTAGGATGAGGTGGAATTATGAATAGGATATGGTGACTTGGAATGAATGGATGGAAAGAATCTCTAAGGGTGATGATTAGGAAAGCACACACATCAATCATGGAAGACACTTGGCAATCAGATTGGCTATTTTTTTTAGTGACAAGTTTTGAAAATACTTTGAAAACGTGCACAATCCTAGGCTAGGAAAGGACAATATTTGTTGAATTTCCACTTGGATTTCTCCAGCCGCACTTATTCAAAGCGGATAACTTAGAAGCTTGGTGGCACTGGCTCCCCCTTATACGACACTCACTTCTCGGGCACTCCAAGCTTTGAATTCCTAAAGACCCAAAGATCTCAAGAAATTTGTTATCTCTACTTTGAATTGTGAGAGTGTGGGACGGCTTCAGAGGTCTATATTTCGACCTCCTGTGTCAACAAATAGAGGGATTTTGGCTACTAGCACAAAGGTTCTTAGTGAATATCTAGGGACCGGCACCTTACGAGCATCCAACAAGCCGCTAAAGGATTTGACTAACCCTACTAGGAGTTTAATTTCAAGCTAGCACTGTACGGTAAGCACTAATACCAATTTGGACTTGGCTTTTGCCTTATGCTAATTTGTATAGCGGACTGGATGAAAGTACTGCTTGGGGTCACAAATGAGTTTTCCTTGCGGATGTGTCTCAATAGCAGGCCCACTCTAAAGGGTTACACAAAAGCAAGACAAGTACATGTTTTTGATCTCTAGGCTCATACTAAGATGCAAGGAGAAAGCATACACATGCAACTTGCTCACACTCACACATGTTCATTGACCTTTAGAATTTGAATGTGTGGTGTGATTATGAAAGTGTTGAGAGATGCTTTTAATTCCCAAGATCACATAACGTGCAAGGGAAGAGCATACACACCTCAAAACGCCAACACAATCACCAAACAAAGAAAACATTCATTCTTTTTAAGCCCCCCAAAATGTGTGAAAATAGCAAGTTATGTTCATTTTAGGCACCAAATCCAAATGTTCCTATGATAAGCAAGCACATGCACATGAAAATGAAAGGAATCTTGCATCAAAATGTGTTAGTAGTTTCATATTGAATGTCTTCTCCCAGTGAATCCCACAAGCTGAAAATCAGATATTAGTAACATAAAATTTCCATGACAATGTAAAGAACATGAAACTTCCAAGTGAATGCCTCATTTTGCAAGCCACAAGTCAAAGAGGTCAAAAAATGGAATATGCAAAAAATATGAAAATATTGATCAGCTATAGAAAAATAGATTGTAGAATCAGAAAATTGATGAAATTCTAAGCAGTTTAAAAAAAACATTGCACTAAAAATAGATCAAATTTGCATGATTTATAAGTGTTTGAAGTTCAAACTAACCGTTGAATTTAACCAAAAAAATAGCTGATAAAATAGTACCATTACCTGACAAAACTTATACCATTACAAAGTTCTCAGAGTTAGCTTTCTAACGCCACCAATTTTGTGAAAATCTGATCTATTTAGCAAAAGTTATGAAAATTTGAAAAAACTGCCTATTTTGGTATGTAAGAGGCAAAGGGGGTCAAACTGACAGTTAATTTTGACTGCTAACTGTCTGCACTCACCCGGTCACATGCAAATGGCTAGTTCAGGTTAGTGCTTATGGTTAGGCACTGTAGAGACTCCCCTGGTCACTCATATGACTAGGGGCTGAGATGCTGCAAAAAAAAATTAAAAGAGAAATGCCCCCCCCCTCTTTGTGCCCGGTCACCAATATGACTGCTGGTGCTAAGGTCACCAAGAGGAAATATTGTGACTGCCAAAAATAGTGAAAGAAAAGAGGCAGGCAAGGTTAATACAGAACAAAGATCACAGTTTCCATTATTGAATAGTGGCTACCATTATTTTAATGATGGAGCATCGATTAACATAAAAAAAGAGACGACAAAAAATGATGACAAAAAACACCAGCCACTATAAAAAATAGTTAACCGTTGATCAAAGGCAACCTTGTCCCCTAACTGAAGAGTGTTATTCTTGTACTTCCCCCTACCTACTACTTCATTGAGCTACTGGTCACGCATGAACTGTAAATAGACTACTGTACCTCCAACACATTATGAGCTGCAACTGAATAGGTGAAAACTGTTTGCTACACAGACCACATAAACACATCAATACCCATTAAGGAGATCAAATTTCCAGTCTATAAGGCAATGGTGTAGGGTGGTGTTTGAGCATCACAAGGGAGGCGATCAAGCCATGCAGGGAGGTGACAGAGAGACAATGGCAGAGATTGTAGAAGTGGGAGGTGACATAGGGTTTTGAAATTGTGACGTGTTTAGAGAATGGTCGATGTCTGATAAATGGAGATCGAGGTCGAGGTTTAAAGGGATGGGTAAAGATTTTGAGCACCGTCTACTAAAGACTATGGGTGGAGGAATGTGGAAATCAAGATTTTTAAAGGCTGTGACTAAAGTTCTAGGGTTTTTAGGGGAGGTCGAAGGGGAAGTTAGATTACGGGGAAGTCTTTTGAGGATGAGGAGGAGTCGAATATGAGAGTAGATGTTCTGCAGGCTTCCAATTTTAGTGCAGTTGAAGAGACCGACACATAGACATACGATTTGGGCGATAGAGAAGAGTTGGGTACACCCGTGAATCAATCAATTGATGTTAGAGTGGATAGAGAAGCGAAGGATTTCATTGCAAGGTTTCACAGCCAGATTAAATTTCAACGGAAGATCTCTTTGTTACAGTACAAAGAGATGGTTGCTAGTGGTGCTTGATGCTCATCTGTTTGATTCAAATTATTTTTTACTATAGTCGTGATGCATGTATTGATTAGGGCAGCAATATGTGTTAATGTTTGTAGATTACATTTACCAATAGCATTGTTCATCTAAAAAGGCTTCAAAAACTACAATGAACAAGAAAATGCCTACAAAAATGGAATGTGACTGTTCGTCTGATCATAAAAGGTATGAAGAGGTGCAAATGCCATGCAAGAAAAGGAACAAGTTTCCTAAAACCTCAAACCAAATTCGCTGGACCATGAAACTTATTGGAAAAATCACAAAACAAAACAAAAAGTATAGCACAGAGCCCAATATTCTTCCCATTTCATACTAAACTCAAATCTTTTTCAATCTGTATTCTCATAAGGGGGTGTTGACTGTTTAGGGTCCAAGTGGCGAAGTGGTAAGATGAGTGGCGAATGGAGGAATTCGGCTGCAACAGGGCGGAAGTCGAGGTCTACACGTGTTTGTCAAGCGGTGGTGGTAGTTTTAGAGGCGGTTTAGGGTTTTCATAAGGGCCGAAGGGAGAGTATGAAGGGGAGTCGATGGTGAAGATTGCCGTTAAGGGTGTCAACAGTAGGTTTAGGTAGTGGGAATAGTGGTGAAGAAAGTTTAAACTAGAGGCAACCCAGCAGATTTAAGGCATCAACCAAGGCAGGAGCGAGGGTTATTAGGGTTAAAACCAGTCATTGGTAGTCGACCCTGTAGCAGAATAAAGCCTGCAACTAGAAGATTACAGACAATAAACCTGCCACAAATAATGTTAACCCAAAAAAAATTAAAACCCATTCAAACTTGCCACGAATAATCTTAACCTAAAATTGAAACCTACAACCAGAGATCATTAGCACCTGCACAGAATGGTACGGTATGTCTGTATGGTATGAACCCATATGGTATGGACTGCTGTACTAATTTTTTTTCAAACAAATTCAAAAATTTCACAGTAAGCAAAAACCTAGGGTATTTTATATCAATCTTCACCTACGAGGCCTCCTGGACTCAATGGTGATGTCTGTTTGAGGCTAGGAAGCCACCTACAAAATTTTTCCTTCAAAAGTTGACAAAAAACACTCAATTCACGTCAGGTTCACCATTTGTAGTCAAGGGAAAAGCTAGCTAATCATGCAGAAATGAAAACACAGCTAAACCTAGCTCCCAAATGGAGAGTAATCTAGCCTAGAAAATAGTCAAACAAACATGAAAACAAGTAAAAATCTAAACTAGTATTGTCCTATCTCCATTGTTTTCCTCTATCTTGCATTATTGTTCTCAGATTTGCAAGTTGTTCCAAAGATCTAGAGAAGCTCATGTATGTGGACAACAAGATATTGGAGAATTGCAATCTAAGAGAGATGGAGAAATGGACTTAAGAGAGCTTAAGAGATGAAAAATGAACCAAGAGAGAACAAAATGAGCTGGAAAAAGGTGTTTTATAGATGACTTGATTTGAATGAATGGCCAGGATTGAGAGTTGACTTTTGGGGCAAATGGAGGGTTGAGATCAGTTAGGGTTTCCCTCCACAAGAGGACAAAAGTGAATTTTAAATTGAGAGAAATTGTGAGGTGGAATGGATTTTTAAATTAAATAAACTTGTCCAATTTATTTAATTTATTGAAAGGATGCATGTGAAAGGGGATTTTGGGAATTAGGTGATGGGATATTTAAACAAATGTTTTATTTGTTTAAATTAATGAAAGGGGACATTAGGAAAATGAATGATAAAATAATTATTTAATTAAAACTAATTACTGAACCATAGAGGAAAATTAGGGAAAATCAGTAAAACATGGAAGTGATTAGGGTTTTGCGATCTGAGGACACTTTTAGGTGTCTACAATTAGACCTAGAGACCCATGAGGTAGATATATCAAACAAACACCCCAACCGCAACCTATAGGTGAAAGCAGTGAGGTAGGACAAGATCTTGTTGAAAAAGAAGAATATTTAAGACCTACCTTGGAATTCACACAACAATCAAATATTCCCACAAGTCCTCCACACCTTGCACTTTCAAAATACATCCAAGAATTACAGGAAAGACACCAAATAGATCTGCCAAGAGGATCCAATTTACAAGAAACTCAATCTAATTTTTGTGGAGAAGAAACATCACAAGAAGATCCATTAACCATGGGGGACAATCATGAGCAAGCAGATCCTTTGCAAGAGAATGCAAGAACTTTTTCATATTCCATTGTCCTCAAACCTAGGGAAAATGTGCCTATGAAAAACATTTTCCCCTCAAATCTTCCAACATTCAGGGGAATTCCTTTTGAGAATCTAGATTAGTTCCTTTTTGAGTTCAAAGTCTTATGTCAAACATATGACTATGGATCTGACAACCAAAAGCTCAAGCTTTTCCCATCTACACTAAAGGATTCTTCCATGAGATGGTTCATGGGCGTAGCTCCAGATTCTATCTGCTCATGGGAGCAAATGGAAACATAGTTCCTAGACAAATACTAGGACTATTGCATAATCAGTGATAGAAAGGAAGAGTTGTTTAGAACTAAGCAGAAAGAGGAGGAGAGCTTAGAAGACTACTTGGATAGATTTAACTTTACCCCTAGAAGGTATGGCAACCCTATAACACACAACTTAGCCAAAACCTTGTTCATAAGAGGGTTGGATAAGGAGTCAAAACAAGCACTGGATCTAATGGGAAGGGGGAATACCAACAAAATGGACATGCCTGAAATAGAGGAAATCTATAGAAACTATTCTAGAACACAAGAAGGAGTAAGAGCACCAAGGTCTCTAAAAGGGAAAGATGATATAGGGAAGTTAATGGAGGAGTTTGCAAACCTAAAAACAAATATCTTAGTTCATCTAAATACCACCTTAGATGGGATTCAAGTAAAGAACATAACAACTAAACCCCTATCAATTTACTGCCCTAGATGTAGAAATAAACACCTTTTGATAGAGTGCCCATTGGATAAATCTGAGATCAACCAAATCTATGATAAAGAGCACCCTACTAGCCACTGTGATCAACTCCCAACCTTGAAAAGGTTGACTAAAAAGAATTTCCAAGTAGAAGAGTTGAACTATGTAGGGCTGAAACAAGTTGGTCATTTCCCTTACAACTAATACCCAACTCAGGCTTCTTATAGGGGCCCTTCAAATTGGAGAAATAACCAATGGAATTCAACATGGCATGGACCTCAAAACATTCCTCCATGGGTACCACAAGTCTGGTCAAGCTAGTAGTGGAAAAACCAGTAATGGCCAAACCAACCTTGGGGTAATCAATAATGGACACAACAGTTTCCATCAAATTTTGGACCACAAAATATGTAGCCTCAGTGGGGTCCTCAGCAGGGCTATAATCACTAGTTCCAAGGACAACCTAGACGTTTCCCAAACCAACAACAAGCACTTCTAACTGGACCAACAAACACACAGAGACAGTCTCAAAATGAGCCAGTTAGTCAACCACCCCTATCAGCTCAACCTATAGCAAATCCACACAATAAACAGGGAGCAATTGTATACATGACTGAGAAAGAAAACATGGTTGGTGTAAACACTATTTATTTAAATAACCTCCAGCTATGTTCGGGGAAAGCTCTTCCAAGACCATTTCCTCCACTTATAGTTGAAGTAAGAAATGACATTGAACCTAAAAATCCATCCAATCAACCCCAAGAGGAGATTACAGTAGATAAAGTGCCACATGAATAGCCCTCAGTTAACTTTGAAGTTCCTCCTACAGGAACAACTCTGGAGATCACCTCCAGAGTTGCTTCCAAAACCCACTTCAAAGCTACTTTATGGACTAAAAAGTAGGCACCATATCCAGAATGGCTCAAATAGTATGTTCCCCAAAAAATAGTCCTACAAAAATAAGTCCAACCTACCATTGAATCAAAACTGTTGAAAGAAATCAGGCAGCTATGCATTGAAATTCCACTCCTCCAGGCAATCAGAGATGTTCTTGAACTAAAATAGTTTATCAAACGACATTGTATTAAGACTCAAGGTAGGAAGAAAAACTTTCCTACCACCATTCAGGTGGAAGGAAAAGTGGTGGATCTTCTAGTGGGGGACATGCTCCTCCCAAAGTATGGGGACCCTAGCAACCCTGTCATAACAGGCCACATCTCAAGAGTAGAAACATCCAATGTTTTAGTTGACTTAGGTGTAGCAATAAATGTCATGACAATTCACACCCTAGATAAGTTGGCTCTTATAGGCATTCAGGCCACTTCCATAATTTTACAATTGGCTAATCAATCAATAGCCATTCCAAAAGGGTTGTTGACTGATGTCCCAGTTGTTGTGGAATCATGGGAATTTCCAGCTAATTTTCTGATCTAAGAGCCAAGAAACCAAAGCAATGCTTATCCTCTAATTTTAGGTAGGCCATGGTTGGCTACCGCACCAGCATCCATTGATTGCAGAACTGGGGATATGGTCATCTCCAATGGCATAGACATGAAATTTTTTTCCCTATATCTGCTAGCTAAGCCATCCATACATTATTTAGGAAAAGTGTGGGTAGATGATCCTAACAACATGGAAAATGGTGCTTCCTTAGCCATGGCTTCCATCACATAACACTTAGGGGAATTGGAAGAAGAAATAAACTATGATACCCCTAAATATATAACTCACTTCTCATTGAAAAAGACACATTGGACTTAGCTCAAGACTTAAGGAAAGAACTTCTGATTGCTGCCCATTGCACCCTTGCTAATATCATTCTTTGTGGGGAAACCTTCTACAAAGACCTAGCTAATTTTCATTTGTTGCTCCCACATTCTTTCCATCTTAACACTATAAGTCCAAAATATGGGGTAGGATCATCCATGGAACATATTACAAAGCAAGTCATGGTCTTACCTCTCAATTTCCTCTCAAGTGATACAAGCTTCAACAGATTTGTACTGGGTCAAGCACATAAAGTCTTCACCCTGTCATCCCCAAGAAAATGTGCAAGTTGAGGTAACAAACAAAGAGTTGGAAAATATCTTGACAAGGACACTGGCAATGAATAGGAAAGATTGGGCCTGTAGGTTACATGAAGCAATATGGGATTACAATGCCACATGGAAGTCAACAGCAAAGTTCTCACCTTATGAACTTGTCTATGGGAATAAACTAATATTGTCAATAGAGTTTGAATTACAAGCACTCAGGACATCACTAGCCATTGGACTGCCATTGTTGTTAGGGTTAGCTAGCAGAAGATATCAATTAAATGCAAATAAAGATTAAACAGAGGAATGAAAATACACAGAAATAATAACATCAAGAGACAAGTTTTAATGTGGTTCACCCAAACCTGGGCTACAGCCACCAACAGAGAGTCCAATATTATTATCCAATAAATCAAACCGATTACAACCAGCAATCCTTGCAACTCAATACTGCTGGAAATGCTACAATACAATATCAACAAAAACCCTAACCCTTAGCCACTTTTATCAAGCCTTATGTCGGTTACAAAAATAGGGTTTTTTTATGTCGGCCAATAGAAAAATAACTCCCACAAGGGGCGCTACCCCTAAACCCCTGCAAGGGGCACTGCCCCTTGATCTCGTTAAATAATTTGGGGAGAAACCATGTTGATAAAAGTGGGGTAAATTTAACCTCTGAGTCTGATTAGGCTCCATATAACAATAATTGTCTATAGCACAACAAGCTCAGATTCTTCAACTTAATGAATTGGATGAAATCAAGATGGAGACCATATAGTAGACAAAACTCATTCAACATTAGAGGAAGCAGTGGCATGACCAGCACATCAAGAAGATGACATTTCAACAAGGAGATTGGCTTCTCTTATATGATTCTAAGTTCAAGGAGTTCAAGGGAAAATTACAAACTCATTGGATGGGACCTTACCAAATCAAGGAAGTTTATGACAATGGAACAGTCTAGTTGGCACCAACTGATGGAGGGGAAAACACATTCTTAGTGAATGGTCATAGAATTTGCCTCTATCGATGCCTAAACACAAAAGAAGAGTTTACCAAGGACTTGTGCTTGGCAATAGAGGTCACATCCTCTATCACAAAATGAAAAGATTCAATGGATAAAAAAAAGAAGGGTTGAAAACCAGTAAAATATTATCCCTTCTCAATAAATAAATAAATAAAGAGAAAGATTGAAGACCGGTCAAATGGTGGGCTTTCTCACTTAGGGAACTGAAAACTAGCAAATGGCGGTTCTCTTTTTCATGTAGGAATCAATCATGAGTATCTCTGGAGCCAATCGGGAGCATCTTTGGAGCCAACCAGGAGTATCTCCAGATCTAGCTAGGAGCAACTCCAAAGCCAACTAGGAGCACCTCCAGCGCTTCAATAGACAGAGAGGATTTCTGACCTCCAAAGCTTACCTTTCCAAATGTCAAATAGGGGGCATGGTGCAGGAGCACCTACCTGACAGCTGGTCCTGATAAGGCAGTTAGTAGTTTTAGGTCTTGTTTGTGTTTCCAAGAAGGTCTGTTAGACCAAATGCATGTAATAAGGTCATGCTGATCAGGATAAGATCATGCTGACCAGGCTTTTGCTATTTTTAGTTAGTTTGTTAAGACAGTTGTCATGATGCGTGTTCGGTGGGATCTCCCAGCCGCTTGGAGAGTTCCCAGCTGCTTGGAGTCGGGTCAGTAGTACTCGTAGGGAAATCTATTTAAGCATGAGATCGGTTGGTATTGAATATACAGTTAGATATCATCGATCGGCAGTCTAGTATTGCATTAAGCAGAGGAGTTCATTTGTGCTGTGTGAGGAACATCATATTGTATTGCATCTTGAAATCAATAAAGATCCTGTTTCATTTTCTGTTTGATCTCCTTGTGTAATCAATCTGCTGGTTTGAGTGGTTTCATGGATTTCCTGATCCATTCCACCGGTTGACTCATCTGATCGGTGGAATGGTAATGTACAGTAGGGTAGGTAGTAGTTTGTTTTCTGTTTGCATGCAGGTGCGCAGGATCGCGGTCGACAGATGTTGAGAAGCCTAGCATCCTCATGTGCTAGGTCGAGCTGATTGAGTTGGAAGATCACCCTGAGGTTGGATCGGGTCGTCCCTGGAGGATCGGCGAAGTGAGATTTCGCTAAGTGAAGAAGTCTGTTAAAATGGCATCATCAGGATATTTCTGCAAATATCCTGCAGACGGTTCGGATATCGTCATCCGGATAAGTGAAGGAGAGCATGACGCTTTCGAGTGCATGAAGTGTGAGTTCGTCGGGGTGATCATCATCTGGAGGAGCCGAGGAGGAGTGTATCGGCATCAGGATCATCATATCGGGAGTGCCAAACATCCGCGTATCGCGAGTAGATGCGGAAGTGAAAGTTCGGGTTTTTTTGACTAAGTGTTGAAGAGGTCATCAGGATATTGGGTGACGTCATCGTCATCAGGATATGACGTCATCGTCATCAGGATATTGAGATATCCCCTTAGGCGAGTTTATCCTGCCGTCGTTAAGTGCTAAGGTGTCGGCAGAAGTCTGTAGGCAGAAAGTTGTTAAGCATCATCAGGAGGTTCCAAGACAACCGGATAAAGCAGATCATGATGCTGTTGTTTGTATCATCGGCTAGCGGAGCATCGAAGGAAAGGTGCTGAAGGTGATCGTCATCAGGATATTTGAGCAACCGGATATTTGATATCCTGCTGACGAAGGTAGTGTCGGAGATCATGATGATGCCGCTAGTGTTTGGCACCCGATGAACAGTGCAACCGGAGGATGTGTGCGCCCGCTGAATATCATGATGATGATGTTGGAAGGAAGGCGGAGGAGGTGAACAGTGGTCGGCAGGAGGACAATTGCGATCGTCCGAAAGATGATGATGCTGACTGTGTAACGCGAAACATGATGCTGTTGGTGGATTTAGGGAATATGATGATGATGGCGAAGATGATGATGATGAGGTTGGTCTGCAGACATTCATGCTATATGCGAAGGTTATAGTGTGGATGCCTCTGCATCATAGTGGTATCAGAGCTCAGCAAAAGGTCTGGGCTGTTGTGTGTTGATTCTGTCACCGAAAGGGCAGAGGTAGAGATAGAGTTGATTGTGTGTTGTGTGTTGTGATTCAGAGGTTGACAAAATGCCTCCTAAAGGTAGTGGTACTGCAAGGGAACTGTAGGAGATGAAGGAGAAACATGCTAGAGAGATGAGGAAGATGAAGGAGCTTGCTGAAGCACTTCAAGCCAGGCTGACAGCCCTGGAAAAGAACAAAAAGAGGGAAGTGGAAGACAGTGAGTCTGAAGAAGATGAAAATACTGTTGAAGAGTATGAAGAGGTAGCTGAAGATCTGGATGCTGAAGACCAGAGATTGGCAAAACTGTTAAAGGCAGTGCAGAGTGAAAAACCTAAGGTAAAGGTTGATGTCACCAAGTATACTGGAAGCTTGAATGAAGATGAGTTGTTGGATTGGATTGCTGCACTGGATAATCACTTTGAATGTGAAGATGTTGTTGAGGATCAGAAGGTAAAGATTGCAAAGACCAAGTTAGGAGGTCATGCTTTGGTTTGGTGGGATTATGTACAATCTGAGAGAAGGAAACAAGGGAAGTCTAAGATCACTTCATGGGATAAAATGGTAGCAAGGATCAAGGGTAAATTCTTGCCAAGGGATTATGAAATCCAGATGTTTAAGAAGCTGCAATTTTTAAAGCAGAAAGACAGGGATGTGAAAGCATATACTGAGGAATTTTATCTGTTAAGTATGAGATCTGGTCATCATGAGAATGAGGTAGAAAAGGTGGCTAGGTACTTGGCTGGTTTGAGGTTTAACATACAGGATGAGTTAGTGTTAGCTAACCCTAAGAATGTGGAAGATTGTTACCAAATGGCAATCAGGATTGAAGAAAAGATGAATAGAGGACATGATAAGTCCATGAGAGGAAGAGGAAACAATAGGGGAAGAGGAGCAGCCCCTGCACAAAAGCAAACAAATGAGGGTCAAGAAGACACTGGTAAAGGACAGGGACAGTCTGATTTCAGAGGTGGATGGAAAGGCAATAGAGGAAGATTTGGAGGTGGTAGAGGTTCTACTACATTTTCAGGAAAGTGTTACACCTGTGGTGAGTTTGGTCATCCATCTTTCAAATGTCCAGAAAACAAAGGTTCATCATCCAGAAATGATAGAACTAGTGACAAGAGAGTACAACTTGTACAAGAAGAGAAAGTAGAAGAAAGTGCACAGAGTTCAAACAGAGAACCTGATAATGTTGGATATCCAGAGAGTGGAGAATCATTGATGTTAAGGAGAATTAGTTTGCAGGCATCAAAGGATATGATGCAAAGAAGAGCTCTTTTTAAGACCACATGCAAGAGCAAAGGTAAAGTATGTAAGGTTGTCATTGATACTGGGTCAACAGACAACATGGTATCTCAGGAAATGGTGGATAAACTGAAGCTGGAAAGGATTCCACATCCACACCCTTACAAGACATCTTGGGTGAGTGATAGGCAATCACTTTTTGTCTCTGAACAGGCATATGTGGATTTCCAGATTGGGCCATATCATGATAGAATTTTGTGTGATATTTTGCCTATGGAATGTTGTCACCTACCGTTGGGTAGACCATGGCAATTTGACAGAAGGGTACTGTATGATGGGTATGCTAATACCTACACCATCCAGAAGGATGGGAAGACTATTAAGTTGATGCCATTGCAGGCCAAAGCTGCAGCACAGAAGGCAGCCCAAATCATTTTGATGGGAAAGAAGGAATATGTGTAGATGCCTAGAGGAACAGGCATAAAGGCAGTTCAGGATACTGTAGAGAAAGGAGTTGTTACAGACAACAAGCTGCAGAAAGTTTCAGTTGTGACTGCCAAAGGTCAGCAGCAGGTTCAGAAGCAGGGGTGCAACCACCCATTAGTTCAGAGCAATGACAAGGATGTTGTCATAGTTGGGACTATTGCTTGTCCTATAAAGATTGACAGGCAGATAGAGTTGAACACTTCAGAAGTTCAAGGGGCAGTTCAGACAGAGGTTCTGGTCAGGCAACCTGATAAACACAGGGTATGTGAGAGAAAGGCCTACATCAACAGGCATGAGGAGTTACTTGCCAGACAGCAAGTTACAGTTCAGAAGTCTTGGAGAAGCCAAGAGACAGCAGCAGACAAAGCTGGAGCAGGTCAGACTATTGACAAAGCAAAGTGTAAAGGTGGAGGACTTCCACATACTAAACTCATGGGACATGAGTTCTTTTCTTTTGGGGAGTATGGTGCAGGAGCACCTACCTGACAGCTGGTCCTGATAAGGCAGTTAGTAGTTTTAGGTCTTGTTTGTGTTTCCAAGAAGGTCTGTTAGACCAAATGCATGTAATAAGGTCATGCTGATCAGGATAAGATCATGCTGACCAGGCTTTTGCTATTTTTAGTTAGTTTGTTAAGACAGTTGTCATGATGCGTGTTCGGTGGGATCTCCCAGCCGCTTGGAGAGTTCCCAGCCGCTTGGAGTCGGGTCAGTAGTACTCGTAGGGAAATCTATTTAAGCATGAGATCGGTTGGTATTGAATATACAGTTAGATATCATCGATCGGCAGTCTAGTATTGCATTAAGCAGAGGAGTTCATTTGTGCTGTGTGAGGAACATCATATTGTATTGCATCTTGAAATCAATAAAGATCCTGTTTCATTTTCTGTTTGATCTCCTTGTGTAATCAATCTGCTGGTTTGAGTGGTTTCATGGATTTCCTGATCCATTCCACCGGTTGACTCATCTGATCGGTGGAATGGTAATGTACAGTAGGGTAGGTAGTAGTTTGTTTTCCGTTTGCATGCAGGTGCGCAGGATCGCGGTCGACAGATGTTGAGAAGCCTAGCATCCTCATGTGCTAGGTCGAGCTGATTGAGTTGGAAGATCACCCTGAGGTTGGATCGGGTCGTCCCTGGAGGATCGGCGAAGTGAGATTTCGCTAAGTGAAGAAGTCTGTTAAAACGGCATCATCAGGATATTTCTGCAAATATCCTGCAGACAGTTCGGATATCGTCATCCGGATAAGTGAAGGAGAGCATGACGCTTTCGAGTGCATGAAGTGTGAGTTCGTCGGGGTGATCATCATCTGGAGGAGCCGAGGAGGAGTGTATCGGCATCAGGATCATCATATCGGGAGTGCCAAACATCCGCGTATCGCGAGTAGATGCGGAAGTGAAAGTTTGGGTTTTTTTGACTAAGTGTTGAAGAGGTCATCAGGATATTGGGTGACGTCATCGTCATCAGGATATGACATCATCGTCATCAGGATATTGAGATATCCCCTTAGGCGAGTTTATCCTGCCGTCGTTAAGTGCTAAGGTGTCGGCAGAAGTCTGTAGGCAGAAAGTTGTTAAGCATCATCAGGAGGTTCCAAGACAACCGGATAAAGCAGATCATGATGCTGTTGTTTGTATCATCGGCTAGCGGAGCATCGAAGGAAAGGTGCTGAAGGTGATCGTCATCAGGATATTTGAGCAACCGGATATTTGATATCCTGCTGACGAAGGTAGTGTCGGAGATCATGATGATGCCGCTAGTGTTTGGCACCCGATGAACAGTGCAACCGGAGGATGTGTGCGCCCGCTGAATATCATGATGATGATGTTGGAAGGAAGGCGGAGGAGGTGAACAGTGGTCGGCAGGAGGACAATTGCGATCATCCGAAAGATGATGATGCTGACTGTGTAACGCGAAACATGATGCTGTTGGTGGATTTAGGGAATATGATGATGATGGCGAAGATGATGATGATGAGGTTGGTCTGCAGACATTCATGCTATATGCGAAGGTTATAGTGTGGATGCCTCTGCATCAGGGCATCAAAAAGGTGATGAAGTCATCATGACTTCACACACCCCACTTTCAAAAAGGAGGTCATGTTGAGCAGTCATTGCACCCAACCATCGACTAGCCTTATCTTCGCATTAATTACTGATGTCAACTGTTGACGCAAGCAATCCCATCAATCATCAAAGGGACTTGACATTCCACTTTTTGCAAACATCATGACAAGTGACTGAGAAAGCTATACATGGAGACAACATCACATCATATCTTATGGAGGTGGCAGTGTAAAAACCCAAGCATACCGTTCAATCATTACAAACGGTAATCTAGGTATTTCTCTTAAATTAGTTAATTATGACAGGTCTTTTCATCTTCTATTTTGTGCAAGTTATCTTGACACCCTACGCTGCAATTATTTCTAGTTCTAAATCACCTTAATTACCCACCTGACACATCCACTCTAGAGTGTCATAGCCCTCCTTCATACATGATTAACCCTCATTTCTCAAATTACAAGCCATAACTTTCTCCTGAGTAGTTCAGTAGTCATTAGCCACAGCCAAATGAAAGAAATTTTCCAACTCCAAAGTTTAAAAAACAAACAGAGTTCCAGAGGTAAAATCATTCTATAAAAATAGAGGGAGCTCCAGAGATAGGTTCATTCTGTGACAACAGAGAGAGCTTCGGAGGGGAGATCATTCTGGTGAAAACTACTCAGAGGAAGGTAGTTAAAACTAATGGTTTGTAAATGGAAGAACAAGAGAAAAGGAGGGTAAGCCATCTTCAAAGGCAGAATGGGGATTAAAAAGAAGTTGGTGCTGGAGACATTAGAAGGACTGCTTCAAGACTAGGCATCATTTGATGTTTTAAGAGCTGTTGGATGGCTTGAGTTCTTGGAGAAATTTGAGGGCTATGAAGAGGACATTGTAGAGGAATTTCTCTCCAATATGAAGAATAACCAGACACAAGTATAAGGGGTAACTATCTCTATCTCTACCACCATCATCAGTAGAATATTCAGCCTCCCAGAAGAAGGTGAGAGGTTCTATCATCTCAAAACCCTGTACTCTGATTTGATAAAAAAATTCTCAATAGATAATGATCCTAAAATTCAGACACACATGAATAAGTGAGAAGTCAAGGGGATAGTTAGGACCACCCTTCCTCAGCCATGACAATCCTTGGCCATGTGGCTGGTGAAGTATTTCAATTGTGATGGGAAATTTTAACTAGTATTAGGGCCTATCATGAAAATGTTGATTTTCTTGAGGCATGGACATACACATCCTGAGTACAGAATCAATTTTCCAACTTCCTCTATTCTGCAGTCACATCATTAGCAAAGAAGTACTAGTAGGGGAAGGGACTTCTGAAGCATCATGGTCTCATACATTTGATTGTCTAACACCACTTTATCTCCAAGAGAGGAGGGGAGCTCTTATGGCAAGCATTTCTTGATAATACCCATAGGCCTAAGAAAAAGGGCATGAAAACAATAGAAGAGTTACCTCCCTTCACTCAGGAGATAGAAGAAGAGAGACTAGCTCCATCTACCTCTTCCCCATCTATTAAGAAGAGGAAAAAGGGGAAGGAGATTCTAGGGGAATCATCTACTGCACCTGAGCATGCAGAAGCCACACATGAGGAATAGCCCCACAAAACACCTCAAAAAGCAAAAAGAAAGTTAACCTTGGTTGAGGAGTCCATCCCAGCAAGAAAAATGAGAGGTGTTGTAGGTGAAAAAGAAAAAGTAGCAGAGAAGCTTGCAAAGACTCCCAAACCTCAGAAACACAAGAAGGTGAGTGAGAAAGAAGCAACAGAGGAGTCTCCAGAAACTCCTAAATCACACAAGCCCAAAAAGAAGGACTCCACTAGTATTTATACTCCTCCCTTGTTGAGAATAAGCAAAATGGGGAAGGTGACTGAAGAGAGAACTTTGGAGCTCCCTATTCCTCAAACTACCCAAGCTCTGGATGTGACACACAGTGAAACCCAAACCATCTCTTCAGATTCAAAGGAAGCAACACCAGCACTGGAGACACAAATAAAACAAGTGCTCTAGAAAAGCAAGCAGAAGAGACAACCAGCTCAAGTAGAAAGGACACTGCACTCCTAGCTGAGGTACTTGTTAGTTTTAGAACCTCCATGACCCTTCCTCAGGAGCAAGCTAGGCCATCACATGCCCTAGGGTCTGCTATATACAAAGGAATAGAAGAATAGGAGGAGGCATAGATGGAGGGGGTAGAGGAACAAGAAGGGAAGGATAATGTTGGAGGATAGGAGGATATTGGGGTCCCTGATGTAGACATGACAGAGGGGTTAGAAATAGGTAGGTACTCCAATCCCTCTAACCAGGAAGATATTGAAATCCCAAAAGAGCAGCAATTGATGGAGGAGATTGAAAATCTGAAAAGAATTCTACGGGGTAAACAGTTGATCATCATAGACCTTAAAAAGGTCATGCAAGAATAGGTGTTAGTTAAAGACCAATAGTTCATTGACCTGAAGAAGCAAGTGGAGGAAAAAGCAAAGGTCATTGAGGCAAAAGAGGCCGAGGTTAGGAAAAAGGATGCAACAATAACACAAAAGGACATCCACATCTCTGATGTTATCAAAGCTAGAGATAACATCATCATTTTGATCTCAGCCCTGGTTTAAAAATTACATAAGCAGGCCTGGGAATTGACAAAGGCCACCAATAAAATTGATGATCAAGCAAAGTTGATCTAGGAATTGGTTGTTCTAGTTTCTACTAATGACTAGAGCACACAAACAGATGTCTCTTTGAGGATATTCCACTTGGATATCCCTAGAGCCTTGTTCAAATGGGAAAGAGGGTATAGGGAATTGGAAGGTACAACTGTTATGGTGCAATTAAAGAGGGCAGTCACTGTCATGACTAAAAAAGTAAAGACCCTAGAAGAAAAAGTCATGAAAGTGGCTACCCTCTCATCAGAAATTCTTGCCTGTAGACCCCCTAGTGGCAATTATGCAATATTTCTACAAGAACGGATCCTCCAAAGGAAACTTTTACTAGTTCTCTCTGACTTGACTAAAAACATATAGGATGAGAATGACTTCCTCAAGGTATATATGTAGAGTAAGGACAAAGAAGAGAATTTTCTGTGTGAACTATATTTGCATAACTTCTTTATTGAAGATCACACATTCTTCATCAACCTTTTTGTAGGAGAGTTCTAGCTGAGGGCATTCATGTCATTGATGAGGAACCATCAGATATGGAATGAGAAAATGGAGGCCTACACAGAAAAGGTAGTAGGTATAAGCATATTCCTCAGAAGAGACTGCCCAAACCAAATGGCCTTTGAAATCCATTTTAGGGTAGTAGTCTATTGACACCTAAAAATGACCTTCACAATACATCAATTCCTCCTGAATCAATTACATTTAACATTACTTGAATAACCTAATTATTTAATTAATTTCATCAAATTCCTCTATTTCCTCTATTTTCCCTAATTCTAACATTAATTGAATAAATTCTATTTATTTAATTAATTTCCTCTTTTAAATCTTCAAATCCACATTAATTAAATAAATTAATTATTTAATTAAATCATCACTTCTTATCCACAATTAAATAATTTTAATTATTTAATTAATCAATTATTCCTCCAAATTTAAATAAATTATTCAAATTTATTTAAGTTGATCTTTTCTTCTAAAAATAAATAAAATTAATATTTTATTTATATTTTATCTATTTCTCCATCATGCAAAATAAATTAAATGAATTTGTGTTTAATTTATTCTCTATATTTAATCTTATCTTTTCTTCAATCATGCACAATTAATTAAATATATTTATTTATTTAATTTCTCAATTATCTTTCAATTCTTCTAAAAATATCATTTTCTTCTATGTGCTACAATCAGTCTTATTTTTAGAACTTCAAAAAGCAAATCTAAAGTTGAGTTAGTTGGCTTAATCATTACTGTTTTTATCACCAACTCATAAATTAGAAAAAAAAAAGCATGCTAAATTTATGAAATCAAATCCTATCTTTATCCTAGCAAGCAGTTAACTCAACAAAGCAACTTTAAAGCATGACACATGGCATGTGCATGTTCGTCATGTCTTCTCAACCCATCTTGTCCATCCATTTCATTGATTTATCTCTACTGTTGATCGATCCAACCCTAAAACCTATATATACCCCCTTCATCTCATAAAAAATCCTCTTCGATCATTAAGCCTTTTGATCTCTTCAATTATTTAAGCTTTGGACATTCTTAAGCGCTTTGAGAATTATACTGCATCGTTGAGCACATATTGAATCTTTGAGCACTATTATCATCATCTATGTCCACTTGTTGCAACCATGGGTACGCAATATATTGAGTAATCCACAAAGAACTAAGAGATCAATACAATCTAGGTGATAGCTTTCTGTTGTTTTGATTTGCATATTCATTGATTTGGTTATCGTTTAGATCAATCTTTTGAAGGTTATAGGATTGAGTTGTTATCATTATTTTGATCTTTATCAATCTTGATTTTACCTATACACACTCTGGCACACCCAGTGGGACCCACTAACCTTTGTTTTTTTTAAGAAAATTGATTTTTTGAAGCTAGGTAAGGAAAAGTGCAATCATAACATAGAAAAGTGCATATGAGCAACAGTAACATGTGTTTGGTCTAATTTGAAGCACCTTTGGGTGATAGTAACATGCATTTGGTCTGATTTGAAGTGGCTTTGGGCTACGGTAACATGCATTTGGTCTGATTTGAAGCGCCTTTGGGCAACAGTAAAGCACTTTTGGTTCAATCAATTATTTTTGCCAACTACTTGATTTTTGTGGAACTAATATCACTTGTTGCAACATCTTATCACCAATCACAGATCAAAGAAGAGTTTCTAACATATTTTTGTAGGATGTTTGTCAAAGACATCAACTTTTTCATCCTAAGTCTTAGAAACACCTCAATTTGATAAAGTAATTTAATCTAGGGGTTAATTTGATATTAATTCTTTTCTTTTCTTTGACCATATTAGTATTACATCTTGTGTGATTAGTTTAGTTGCACTTAGTTTAATCTAGGAAGTTAAATGAACAAGTGTTTTACGTGTTTGTGAGGTGATAGGTGTATGCTCTCCCCTTGTGCAAAAACTTGGGTGACCAAAAACCAGATCCATCTCTTTTTACTTTTTGTTTATCCCCAACAAAATCCTTAGAAAATATCCTTTCTTCACTTTGTGGATTTTGGATGTGATCTTTTGGTTTTGTTCTTAGAAGGGCCTACCTTTTGGAGTGTGTTTCCTCCAAGAGGGGACGACCCTAAGCAGATTTTTCCTTTGGACTGCTATACAAATTTGGTCAAGGCAAAAGCTAAGTCCTAACCAATGTTAGCCTTTGCCATACGGTGCCAATTTGAAAGGAGGCATACTAACACTTTTGTGAAGAAATTTCACATTTGTGTAAGGTATATTACACTCCTAGTAAAATTGGTTAAAGCTTTTAGTGGCTTTCCAAATGCTCACAAGGCATTGGTCCCCTAAAAAGCAACTAGAAACCTCATAGTTAGTGTCTACCCGATCTACCTCCGAACATTGTGATAATTTTCAATGCAAGGGCCTAGAAGGTTTTTCCCCAAAGATACTCACCATAAGGCTCCCTTGAGATGAGAGAAATCCTTGACTTAGCATAAGCTACTTGTAGCTTTCCGGGGAAAGGGTGATTGGTTTATCCTTCTAGTCTTGGAGGTCCCTATTTGTCCTTTCCCACAAAAAAAAAAGTGTACACACCCACATTAGGTGTGATGACACTTGAGTCGACGGAGATTCCAAGTGTGGGTTGATGTATTGCAGTGAAGTTGTGTCCTTAGATATAAAAGTGCTTGATTTGTCTGCAACTTGTGTTATACCTATGGAAATTTGGGCTTTTTGTGAGCCTTGAACATACACTTATTGTTATCCTCAGCCATCTTATTTACTGTGTTTTGTTCTCTTGCCAAGAAATCATCCAAACCTTATCAAAATCCTGCCTTAAAAACACACTGTTACAAAAAACTCACATCTGCACAGAAGCAAAGCGCCTTTGGTTAGGTCTTGAGTTTTTGACTTTCCTATTGTCATCGTCATCCCAATTCATCCAATTTGATCTCCCCATCCTCTTTTTATCCATATCATATACATTTCATCCCAATTTTGTCAAAAATAAACTTACACCACATCCATCAAACCACATCCCTAATCATCCCCAAACCACTTGACATCAAACCCTAACCACATCCAATCATCCTCCAATCACTTGACACGATCACTAAATCATTCCAAATCATCTTTAAACTATTCTAAAACCATTATAAGTCATCTCTCAACCATCCTTAAACTATCCTAAATTATCCCTAAACTACCCTAAACCATTCCAAGACATCTCTAAACTATCCCAAAGACATCCTTCAAACATTTCACATCATTCCTAAACCACTTGACATCAAACCCTAACCACATCCAATCATCTTCCAATCACTTGACATCATCCCTAAATCATTCCAAACCATAACCCAACTATCCTAAGTCACCCCTAAACTATCCTAAAATATTCCAATCCATTCCTAAAAACCACTTCCTTCCATTCCAAAGCCAATCTGCTTTAACTTTCTCTCTCATCATCCAAAGAAATTTATCAAAATCCAAGAGTGAAATCTTGCCTTCAAACTATCCAGAAACCCTGAAAATACCAAAGGCGAGCTATTATTGCCCAAAAGTGCCTATCTATGCTCCAAAAGTGCCTATTTTCACCAAAAGCACCTTTATGTTGCCCAAAAGCACCTATTTTCACCAAAAGTGCCTTTCTGTTGCCCAGAAGCACCTATTTTCACCAAAAATATCTTTCTGTTGCCCAGAAGTGCCTATTTACTCCAAAAGCACATTTTTGTGCTCCAGAAGCACCCAGACACTACCAGAAGTGACATTTTGTGTTCCATAAGCACCATTCTGTGTAGTTTGCCATCACTAGCTCTCTAATTAGTCACAATTATCTTTGAACATCAAAAGAGTCAAACTTTAGTCACATCATCACAAATCCTCATCAAAATGGTCCTAATCATCAACAAACCTAGGTCAAATCCAAAACCCAAAATCATACTCTGAGGAGGCTATCCTTCTAGCTCCAATGATCATGAGAACCTTGTATATTATGAGGCATATCTTGAGGAACAAGCTAAACAAGCTAAAATACAAAGACTTCAACACATGTTTAACTCCATGCCAACACTAGAGAACAAGATCCTAGCACCACAACTACAAGGCATCATCCAAACACTTCACCAAATACCACAACCCCTAGACCAACAAACCATACAAAGACTACAAACCATCATCCAACCACTTCAACAAAACCAATCACCTTTAATACAACAACTCATAGCCACTCACCAATCCAAAACCCAACAAACATAATCACAATATCAACAAATTCCATCTCAATCGTATGTGTCACCTCTATCATCATGCTAACCTAGTTTAACCACACATCATGTTACCCCTACATCAACTTATCCCACTTTTTCCAATGTCAACCAATATCTATATCAGTCTATACCTCAAGAACATCCAACTACTTATATTAACATTTCACCTCACCACCAAATTTATTCACAATGCTATCAAGTTCCTTCACAATATGAACACACAAATCTAAGTTATCCTTTGCACCAAAATCACATGTCCTTAAGTCCTTATGGTACCTTTGACAAAGGGAACACCACTCTATCTTATACATCCTATGGGTACCCTACATCATCATCCAATCAAATGCTAATCCAAGAGCCTACTAGTCCTATCCCAACACCACCACGTAGTTCCTATCATAGTCCAGTGGTCCACCAACCTTCTAATCCATCAAGCCCTTCATTACCTTTATCCCCATGTTCCTCCAATCTTCCACAAAAGGATCCTTGTGAGGTAACCCTACAACAATTGGTCCAAGCACAATTGCTTGAGTTACCCTCGATAAAACTATACAAGTCTAATCCTAGTATGTCCAATACCATTATCCATCCACGTAATCCTAAAACAACACCATCCACCATTATTATCCATCCATTATATTGTTCATCCACCCATACTCTTATGAAGGATGTGATCCAATGGCTATTAGCAAGGAGTCAACCATCTCCATGTCATCAAACACCTATCCAAGAGCCTATCAAAGAGCCTTCAAACAACATATCTAGTCCTCCAAATACATCATATAGTCCACAACCTATCAAGCCTATTGAAGAGTTTTCTACCATGAGTCCAAGTCAAGATTCATTGTACCTTCATGTTGTTGACCATCATGATCGTATCAAGCCTATCTAAGAGTCTCCCACTTCTACTTCCATTCAAGAAAATCAAGAGATATGTCAAGAGTATAATCTAAAGCATATGGAAACATCAACCCTTTATCTAAATCAAGATCAAAGCACCTCCATCCAACCCATCCATAACCTATATCTTTTCTATGATCAAGATATTATCTTTGATGAAGAACCTATACATGAGAAAATTGATCCCATCCATAGCACACTTAATCCCATCTATGATCAAGATCCCATCTATGATCAAGATACTATCTATGATCAAGAGAACCATGATGATCCTCTAAGCCTACTTTATGCATTCCATGGTCAAGAGATTATCACCCTATCTATCCATAATCTCACACCTATCCTTGAGAAAGCTATCCGTACTACTCCAATCCATCCTCCACCTAGCCCTATCCATGATCCAACAACATCCAATTCCCTTGATGAGACACTTGGTCCCCAAGAAAACATAGATAATCAAAAAGATCACTTAGATCCTATCCCTTCATCTCCTACTGAGCATAATGTTAGTCAAGATCCAAGCATTCCATGTCATCCATTGCATGATCCCGCATTGTCTCTTGTGGATCCTCCATTATCTCATGTTGATCCTCCACCATCTCCCATCGATCCCATTCCAAATCCATTATCCTATCCCCTTGGTCTTACCACCATCATCCATGAATGTTCTTCCTTAGGAGAACAACAACCACTATCCACCACTTCACTCTCCCCATCAAATAATGGACTCACGTCTTGTTTCCAAAACAAACATCCCATTGCATATCGTATGTTCCAAAACATGAACTATCAAGGCAAAGGTTTAGGCCTTCATGAACAAGGTATCTTAGAGCCCATCCATGTTGCAATCCATCCTCGAGCACATGGCCTTGGTTTTTCATCCCAAGAAAAACAATCCAAAGATGTTGGTACCACCTCTACGCCTCCTCCAGCTACTTCTTCCATTCCATATCCCGGTACACCTTATCACACCTTTCACTCATATGTCACCATCCCTCCTCCATCATCATACCATTCACAAAAGCATGTGACCATACATCTCCCTCCATCCACTCTTCCCCCACTCCTTCCAACTCCTAATATTCCCATCCTTCCATCCCCTAATCTCTTCACCCATCAGTATACTCATTCCTCCATCCACACATGCCACCCCCTTATATCCCCTATCACTCCTAATCAAGGCCAATGAATGCACACATCAACCAAACATGAAGCTTCTACACAATCCATGAGATTTACAAATAAAGTTTTGAATACTTCTACTCATAAAGCAAAAAATCCTAAAAGTACTTATGCCTTAGGGCATCAATGCAAAGAGTCCAAGAAAAATCTATCCAAAAGGCTACCCAAGCCCATACATTCACAAGAAAAGTCCAAAAATAAAATGGTTTGGGTCCCTAAGCAAAAATAAATCAATTCAAATGAAGCATCCACATCCCAAATATCCCAAAAATCCCACTTCATCCAAAAATCTCAAGTTCCTTCAACCCAAAAATCCCCCAAATCTCACTTCATCCGAAAATCCCAAATTCCTTCATCCAAAAATCCCAAATTCCTTCATCAAAAAATCCCAAATTCCTTCATCCTATAAATCCAAATGCAAAAATAATAAAATTCCTAAGTCTATGTGGGTACCTAAGGTCCTACATTGACCATCCCATACGCAAATGAGTCCATTACTTCCTACACCTCCTTCTACTCAAAAGCTTCAATGTTTATCACGGTGTGTACAACCGTTGGTCTTGGTTCCTTTCCATTCCACAACATTTCCACATACCTTCATCTCCCCATATTTAATCCATTATCCCACATATTTTCCCCATCATGCCTCTATGGTCCATGCTTTTACTCTGTCATCCATTTATCCCTCCATCTCCATCCATCATCCACATCATAACCTAGCATCCTTTCCATTTCCATCTTCCCACATCTACCAACATCCATGCCTATAATGCTACCTGATATAGTCCATTTGCAAACACGCATTAAAGTGCTAACATACTACCTTGCTATTGGAAATAGACGCTTGAGTCCTCATGCTACCATTCCATCCAAATAAGTAAAAAAAAAATCAAAATAGTAAGAGAAATCCCTTCGTCTAATGGTGAAAACTTGGCAAACAAGCACATTGGATAAGTACCATGATGAAAACCTAGTAAATAGGCATCATGTGTAGGTTGATTGTCTATGTACTTTACACTTGGGGGCATGTTGTCTCATCTACCCATCCTATCATTCCTTCTACCTATCCTTCCTATCATATCTTCCTTATCCATTATATCCGCATAATTATCCCCTTGATCCAATCCATCCGCCTTTCCTCCTTTTGATCTTGATATAGATAGAGGCAAAATGTTGAATCAAGCTTTGAATATCTCTTGGTATACCTCATCATTTCTAACCAATCCAATCAATCCTATCGTCATAAGCTTTGTCATTTAAAATCCTAAATCATTATACCTAGAATGGGGCATGTTATTCCTATGCAGCATGGTCTTTTGTAATCACATCCTAAGCACCTCATCCATTCCATAAACTATTGCCTATTCTTTTATTCATCCTTCTATCATGAGTCTTCCATCCCATTTTCTATCACCCATCCTTTTGTTCACTTATCTAACCCCATCTTTCTCCTTGCATCTAGAACTGGTTTTCCCTTGTCATTGGTATCTAGTACTAAGGCTATCCAAATGCATTCTAATGTCACCCATTCTCCATCCCAATCCATCAAACACTTCCATCTCTCTCATCTTCCATTTATCACAATCCATCTTATCACCTCGACTTGACTAACTCAAGCAGAAAATGAACTATGCATCCTTTGAAAGCTAAAGTACTTACCAAACCTAAAACAATATGACTACTTATAAAGCCATATGCTATCCCACATACCGCTTGCCACATCTGCTTCAACAATCCATCTATCCTAGATTATATCAACAACTTTTAACGGATATATTTTTCCTACAATAAGGCTTTATCTACCAATCTACCCTGAGCAACCTCTTTGGCAAGAGAATATGTTGGTTGTGTGTTTACTTTGTCAGTCAATCTTTTTCTTTTTGGTTTATCTTTTTTTCCTTTCTAATACTTATTCAAGACTACCTTAATTTTTCTATATCTTGGTATGTTGTGATGCAGTATGGATTGGGGCATAGTCATTGCTTTCATATGTTGTTTTTGTGGGATGAGCTTATTATCCTACTACGGCTAATATGTATGTTGTTTGTGTTAGAATTAGCATCTTGCATATCAATATCTTTTGCATCTATGGTTTTGTAAAGGCCTTATGTGTATTAAGATCATTCTACGCTAAGACTATTTTCCATTCACATGTCCAACAAGGTTCTATTATGTCTAGTAGAGGTAAGTTCAAACCATTTGTTTGCAGAGTCAACATTCTATGCATTGGATACATCATCACCTTGGTCTTCTATACCCTGGTGCATAAAATCCACATGCTATATCAAAAATAAGGATTTCTCTTTATAAATATTTGTGTAACCGTTGCAACATCACCCCATCTATCCCACCCATCCATCACATCCATCCATCCTAATAAAATCTATAGTTTTCATGAAGATCGATCAATCCAATATCAACTCTTTAATTCTTCTACATCTTATGTAGCATTCTTCTTCCATCTTTCATCTAACTTTTCATCTTCATCTCTTCCTTTCATTTCAAGAGCACATCCATGTTCTTTGAACCCAACTTTCCTCTCGAGGGGGTATCATCATTATCATCATTCATCTTATCAATATACCTCATCCTTTCCATACCAATCTAGATAATCACATCCTTTGGTCTTGATACTAATCTTGTCGTAAATCAATCAATCAATCAATCAATCATCAATCAAACATCAATGGGATATATCGTTCCCACATCCTTGTGTTGATCTAGGGATATATCATTCGCCACAATGACAACACTATCCTTATCAATCATCATCAATTAATCATGGGTTTACAAATTGACAGGGGCAACACCTTGTTTGTTTTTGCATCATCATCATCATCATTCATGATATTCATTAACTTACCATTATCTTTCCTTGTCACCCTCGCTTTTGAGTGTCTGGGGCATCAATATCTCTAATCCAATCATTTTCTTCCAACCAAATTCTTCTAAATCAAATTTCTTCCATTCAAAAACTTCTTTGAAATGATGTTACTTTGCAACACCATCTCAAAGAGGGGCAAAATGTAGACACCTAAAAATGACCTTCACAATACATCACTTGCATATGTCAATCCCTCCTGAATCAATTGCATTTAACATTAATTGAATAATCTAATTATTTAATCAATTTCATCAAATTCCTCTATTTTCTCTAATTCCAACATTAATTGAATAAATTCTATTTATTTAATTAATTTCATCTTTTAAATCTTCAAATCCACATTAATTAAATAAATCAATTATTTAATTAAATCATCACTTAAATTCTTCTTATCCACAATTAAATAATTTTAATTATTTAATTAATCAATTATTCCTCCAAATTTAAATAAATTATTCAAATTTATTTAAGTTGATCTTTTCTTCTAAAAATAAATAAAATTAATATTTTATTTATATCTTATCTATTCCTCCATCATGCAAAATAAATTAAATGAATTTATTTTTTTAATTTATTCTCTATATTTAATCTTATCTTTTCTTCAATCATGCACAATTAATCAAATAAATTTCTTTATTTAATTTCCCAATTATCTTTCAGTTATTCTAAAAATATCATTTTTTTCTCTGTGTCACAATCAGTCTTATTTATAGAACTTCAAAAAGCAAATATAAAGTTGAGTTAATTGGCTTAATCATTATTGTTTTTATCACCAACTCACAAATTAGAAAAAAAAGCATTCTAAATTTATGAAATCAAATCCTATCTTTATCCTAGCAAGCAATTAACTCAACAAAGTAGCTTTAAAGCATGACACATGGCATGTGCATGTTCATCATGTCTTCTCAACCCATCTTGTCCATCCATTTCATTGATTTATCTCCACCGTTGATCGATCCAACCCTGAAACCTATATATACCCCATACATCTCATCAAAAATCCTCTTCGATCATTAAGCCTTTTGATCTCTTCGATCATTTAAGCTTTGGGAATTCTTAAGCGCTTTTAGCATTATACTACATCATTGAGCACATATTGAATCTTTGAGCACTATTATCATTATCTACGTCCACTTGTTGCAACCATGGGTACACAATATATTGAGCAATCAACAAAGAACCAAGAGATCAATACAGTCTAGGTGATAGCTTTCTCTTGTTTTGATTTGCATATTCATTGATTGGTTATCATTTAGATTGATTTTACCTATACACACTCCCCAAAAGAAAAAAATCTACCACTATACCAATAGCACCTACAGGAGTGTGCCATTGAATTTGGGTTGTTCATGCATACTTCATCTAATCAAATTATGGCAATTTGTAAGAAGAGGTGGAATACCCTCACTCAAGATCAGAAAATTAGGGACATAGTATCTCCAGCCAACCTTAAATGGTTCATGAAGAAGGCAAAGGCTATATCCAAATTGATGGACAAGTATAAGCAAGATTGGATAGGGGGACGCTTCAGGCCACCCCTAATCATTAAGCCCTTGCCCATGTGGGATGAACAGCTGGAAGATACTAAGTTTCAAGAATGGGTGAAGCGGGTTAAACAATTTAGGGGGAATGACAATATAAACACCAAGACCTAGTCAATCTACGAACAGGAGTGAAACCTCTCAGATAGGTTGTACAAGATCAACAAATCCAAGTTGTGAGTAGTGAAGGAGGACCTGTAAACCCTCAAGCTTAGGGGGAATGATGAGTGTCAGGTAGCACTCATCTAAACATACCTTTAAACACTCCCTTTTTCTCATCTTTATACACTACTTGTCCTAGTAATTGCACTATAGGAACTGTGAAGTCTTGTTTTAATTATGCTAATAAGAGATGAAATGTTGAAGTTACTGTTATGATGAGAAGACCTATGTTTGAAATGAAATTGACAAAATTATGCAGAATTATCTCTTTTTGTTTCACAAGCATCCATCACTCAGGCGGAAGATAGTTTTGGGAACTGTGGAGATGATCCTAATTATCTTCGGAGCTAAGCAGGAAGGACACTACACAACACTCCAACATTTTCTAGAATTATTGGAGGATCTCCAGAGTTGAAGCAATAGGACAAAGAAGGTTGATGATCATGAAGACTTCTAGAGCCATGTCCTAACAACCTTTGTAAGCATCTCTGAAGCTGCTGGAAACTGCATAGAGTCTCTGGAGCTACACAAGATCTCTAAAGCTAAACAAAGTCTCTGGTGCTGCTTAACTACCAGAATCTCCAAAACTTCTAAGGAGCTACGAAGTTCTGCATATCAAAGCCAGGATATCTAAGAAGATTACTCTAGTGGTCCAAAGGGATGCAATGCACTTATATTTGATTTTGCATGAGATTAGAGGACTTCTAATAGTTTACTATTTTTGAGAAGTTAAGTTCCTTTTTATTAGGGCCTCCATGACATGTTTTGTTAAAAGTCAAACTTTGGATTTAGTGACACCCTTAGTGTCACTTAAGTCCTTTTTAAGATTTGCATGATTATACTTTTGATAGGTAGTTGCATTTGTAAGTTTTAGAATAAGATATCTTTTATATCTCAAGTTGAACTGAGAGAAAAGATAGTTAACTCTAGAAATATGATATCACTCAGACTGATATATATTGATGGAGACAACATAATAAGATATAGATTTTGTAGTAGTTTTTATGTAATTTCATCTTTCAACAAAAACATATATTTTTTAATACAATATACTTTAGATAGACTGGATTAAGGGAAGCAGTTATGTTATACTTTTGCTCTGAAATCTTTATTTAGCCTTCAACTCTGAAGGTGTGGAGCAAGGGCCCACTCCCACCAACAGATAGGAGGCTAGTATATTCTCTGCTTTATCATGTTTTCTTAAATAAAGTTTTTTCCTATTTTCATAAGATAGACCAATTACTGTTAAAGCAATTTTGTTTTTATTTAATGAATGTTCAGTTTTTTTGTAAATCAGATAGATCATTTCAACAAATTATTGTTTCAGTTCTTAGATCAAGTTTTCCTTTCAAGAAAGTAATTAGAAGCATGAGTTTTATTAATTAGGGAAGTTCAATTCAGTAGATTAGTTACAGACTATTGATTATCAAGTTTCTATTGTAGACAGCCATGGACACAGCCCTGGATTTGACAAATAAAACATGGTTAAATACCAAGGTACAATGACCCTTGTCAATGTGAAGTGGGAAGGGGATTAAATAAATAAGTAAGAATTTATTTATTTAGGACCTAGAAAAAGTGGTATAATTAATTAAATAAATTGTTTTAATTTTTTTAATTAATAGGATAAAATTGTGGTAAGCGTGGCTAAGATGATGGGTGATTTTTAGGTGTACATTTTCCCCTATTTGAGATGATGTTGTGACTAAAAGAAGCAATGTTGTTTTATAGAAGAATAAATATAGATTTTGAGGATAAAAAGGATGGGGTTTATAAAAAGGAGGATGGGATGATGCCCCCTCGAGAGGATAGGTGAGTGTGAAGGACACGAGTAGGCTCTTGAAATGTATAGAAAATAAAAGATAAGGATAGGGGATTGAAAGCTAATGAGGATAGTCATGTTGAGCAGTGTGAGTAGCTTGATGTTTGATGTAGCACTTGACCTTATGTACCATGATATAAATACCATGGTGACAATGTGTCTCATGTATAAATGATTGAAGATCGCAAGCAAGCATATGTTGATGAAACCATGATATAAAAGACCATGATGTCATTGTGGCAGGTATGTTGCAAGGACGGATGTAGATGCAAAATAGAATGATAACACACAATAAAAGAAAGTAATCATGTACAAATTATTCAAAGAAAAACATGATGTTGCCCTTGGGTAAGCTAAAAATTGATGATTGATTGGTGATGATTCAATAGCATTGTTGATGTGGGAATGATATATCTCGATAACAATGCAAGGATTGTGTTATTAATGTGGGAATGATATATCCTAATGATGACGATGATTTATTGAAGTTGATTAACATTGGTAGCAAGGCTGGGTACAAAAGTGATGGATTTTTTAGGATGATAGGATAGACTGCTTCGTAAGATTTGTATGGATGAAGATTGATTGTGATGGATTAACTACTTTGGTATTTCTTTAGATGACTACATTAGATATATTTGGATGAGATTGTTGTCTCCATATGATAACTAGAGTGATAAGGGAACACCAAGTATAGAAACAAGGATGGGGGATAGGTTGATTTAGGATGAAGGGATTAATGAAATGGATGGATGGATTAATGGATTTTCAATGGTGGATGGAAAGGACAATGGATTGTAGATGAATGGAAGGGTACAAGATGTGACCTCCAAGGACTATGTCACAAAGGAATAACATGCCTCTATTCTATAAATATCATTCAAGATGCTAGATTAAAGGGATATAGTGAACTGCCTAAGCTATAACAAGATGGTTAGAGGATTTGTTGCATAAGAATTTGCTATGTAAAGAGTTTGTCAAAGCATGTTTCAAGATCATGCCTCAATCTATATCAAGATCAAAGTCATTATCAAGATCAATGTTGAGCAAGAGGGGTGATGAAGGGGAATGATAGTGTTGGGATATAAATTTTTCTAGGTCTCAAGCTTGCAAGAATCCCATGTTTACCCCTCTAAACTACTTGAAAGATCCTTCACTCATTACTAATAATTGATCTAAGATATCTTAAGAAGGTCCCCATGTGTTAAAATGCATAAAAAAATTCATAAAAGTCTAAGTTTGAGATCTTTTTGGCATTTTCCTTAAGTGTTCACCCTTTGTCATCTTTTCAGAGTTTCAAGGTTGCCTGTACTAGTATACCATCCTTATTAGCTCCAAACTCCACTATGTTTTCTTGAAAATATGTCTAAGTCTTTCAAGATCACAATATCGAGTGTTCTCATTTAGTTATTCCATTGTGGTATAAGTTCCAATGTGTCCCCAATCCCCGATTCCTAATTTTTCAATCCTTCTAAGTCTTTCGGGATCATGGCATCAGACATTCTTATTTTCCTTTACCTTTATGGCATGCATCTAGTGGTGTCCCTAATTCTTGATCCCTGATGTTTCATAACTACTCAATCTTTTAGGATTTGGGTGTTGATCATTCTTGGTTCTCTTTGTCTTCCAGGTATGCATTCAGAGGTAGCTTTGATTACATTGATTCCCAATATTCTTGTTGTCACTAAGATTGCACCCTAGCTAAGTGTAAAACTTAGCTACCTTGTGAAACATGGGATCATCTTCAAGTTGTGGGTAGCTTATGGTGAAGATGAACCTCTAGAGATGGCTGGCTCCCTTGATGGACCTCTTATATACTACTTTTTTGACAAGGAAAAAGGATAAGAGGATGTTATCAACTAAAAATTATGGATTATAGGAGGTGATACACCAAACATTGAGACTTGCATTTGCTATTTTACACACAAATTACTCAATAATGAGCTGACTTAACACAACCCAAACAAGTTTTGTGCTTGTACATCAGTGTTTTATATTAAGGTTTAATGTTCTTTTGCAGTTTTAGAAGGAGAAAGATAATTTTCACAACAAATAGACTGTTTTAACAAAAGCAACACAATATATAACCTACACAAGCAAGTATTTTCTGTATATAGGTGCTAGAATGAGACAGATGTTCAAGGACTTTGTATAAGATCACAAAAAACATGCATCAATCATTAATCAGCACACAATAAACATATGTTTGAACAAGAAAATACTGAATATTATTGACCAAAAGGTGTCTTACAATGTTGTTTTGATACTGATAGTACCTAGTTTTACTTTAAAAATGTTTACAAAACATTGTTTTACAGCTCATAAAATGAGTTACAATGCTAGTTTTTTCCTAAAGTAATCAGAAAACTAGAAAAGAACTAACTTCCACATGTTGGGCGCCTTTTTTCTATGAAAACAATATGAAAATTCCACTTGATCTAGAATTAGGAGTTGAATCCAAAAGAAAAGGACAGATCATCTTGTGAACTACCTATTCCTAGGTTATAGAGTGAAACTCCTTCTTTGACTGTGTGAAAAGTCATGCATATCATGCAAAGTTTGGTGAAGAATGAGTTTGCTTTCACTTTGACTCCTCCTGTTTCGCATGGTCCTTGAAATCTGCTCCAACTGATTGCATGGTGTTCTAACTCATTTGCATGTTGAAACCAACTACTTCTCCAACTAGGATAGTTGTACCTTCCATTATTTGCATGAATTTTAGGTTACTTGGGCGTGTAGAATGAAAAAAACTTCATTTTAGGGCTCAAAACTACCCCTAATTGCCTGTTTATGCCTTCAAAACTTCTCTCAACTCATAGCCTACCCATGCAAGCTCTTTATCAAGCCTAAAACTAGTTATAAGTGTCTCTAAACTGAACCTGTAGCCTTCTTGTGTGACTGATCTAACTGGAAATCCCTTGCATGATATTAGGAAGGCATGTGAGATTTGTTTTCCTCTATAAAACTACTTCCTCACTCCTCTAGAGACTATACAAGAACCTTGAAAGCCTCTAAATGTATTTTGTGGACATTTTTGAACTTTAGAGATGTTGAAAAGGACTTATTCTCTCTATCGATTTTGCACATTGTGTATATCACTTAGGTTGAAATACACAATGTGTTATTCAACCTATATTCATTTCTAGTCATCCTTATACATCTGACCTTCTCTGGTGAAAATGATGATCACATGGGCTTTCTATATCAAGATCTTTCATGTCATCAACACTCTGTCAATGTGCTCTTTAATGTCTTGACAATGTCTATTTTGTTCTTATAAATATCTTGAGTTTTGTGTCTCTCTGCAATGACCTCTATCTTACTACCTTGAATGGATCTACATCTTGATAAATCTTCTATACCCTTACACGTGTTTATGCAGGCCTAGTGTAAAAGGTTTATCTATCATTATCATTGTCCTTATCCCTTGTCTGCAACTTATTGTTCATAGTTGTCATCATGGTTTTGACATACTTTGTATACCCTAGTAGACCTATTTATTACATTTAGATCTTTCTCTTCTTTGAAGTTGATCCCTTGTATACCTTGTATCCCTACTGGGTCCTCACTATTGTACAGTTACTACCTTCAGTCTCTATTGTTCACTAAACTTGTGTCCACTATTTTTTAGAGTCTAGGAACTCTTGATCTGATAACAACACACAATTATGATAGTATTAGAGATACACAAACTTTCATCTACCTTGGTAGAGTTCACAATACCTTTCACAACTTCAATCTAGTCTCTTGAGCTCTTGATATGTCTGACAAAACCTTCTAACAGACCTCATAACACTTGAACAGACCTATGTATGTTTTGACAAACTTCAAAAATGTCTGGCAGAGCATGATACTCTTGACAGTGTTTATTGTGGTTTGACAGGGTTTCCTCCAACTTCAATATGAAAATTATGACCTTAAAGACTAGATTTGAGGTCTTTGTGAAGACTTTTTTAAACACATGGTGATTGTTCTCTATTATCTGTTCCTACAAGTGCTTAATCTCATATGTTTCATTCACATACCTTACTTCTAAACTTGGACCTAAAACTCCTACCATCATCTCTTCAATTTGGATGATATTAATGGGGTCTTTAGGGTCCTTGACTATTCTATAACCTTCTCTGAGTCCTCTTCATTTCAAACTTTTTAAAAGTTTCCTTCATTCTAATAAAAAAGCACCCTATGATGTGCAAGTTTCTTGTCACTTTATCATTGCATAGAGGTTTTAAGGAAATCAATGTCACAAGTGTCATGGACTACTAAGCTCTCCATAAGACTCTTTACATACTCAAGATTCCTTGAGATTTGCATTGTTCCTTAGACTTTATTGATCAATCTTTTGTCATTGTAGTAGGCTATTGTCATGACTGTCATCTTCTTCATCTCACTGTGTGTGGGTCTGTTCACTATTCTCTTTCTACTATTCTCAAACTTGGCAAGGATCCCCATTTGTGTTTCCTAAAACTTTCAAGGATTTTCACTTACAAGTGCCTTCATGATACCAGATAGACCTTATAACCAGCACTAGACTATTCCATTAATGACTACTCCTCTTTGTGATATTTCCATTAGCAACCCTCTTTTAAATATTGCCATAATGTACCCTGTTTCTTTATTGACTATCTGCATTCATTGTCTACCTGCCATTCCAAACCTTTATCAAACCTGTATGATCCTACCTTATTCATTGTACCCTTGGTTCTTCAAGACTGTTCTCAAGCCTATTGATAGAGTCAAAAAGTCCATGGTGACTGTATTAAGCCAATGTTTGACAGTCTTCTGGGAGCACTATCCTATGTGCACTATCCATACCTTGTTTGAGATCTCTAAACTACTATCCCTTATATTGTTTTGAACATTTTGCATTGCTTTCTCTCATGGTCTTCTTTCATCTTGTCAAAGACAACCATCATGAATATTTGATAATCACCAAAAGGAAATTAAATGTCTTCATGCATCCACTATTGGGTACCCTTACAACAATGTTATAACATTGTATGCATATCCTTCTTTACTATGCATATTAGAGGTCTTTTACCTTTGTGGACATGTTTGCAGTCACTTCATCTCTGCCTTCATAAAGTCTCTTAGGATTTATGGATCTTTATGTATTTTTGTAGATGTAGGATTTGTCTCCATTACCATACTTTCAGGCTCTTGACAACCAACTGTGCTCCTTGAAATTATCTTAGAATAATGTTACAAAACCCACATATGCCTCTGTATCTACATCTCACTAATCAACAACTTCACAACCATAAAAATCACTTAACATATTACTTTGAGATTTGATAGAATTTGTGATGAAGGAGTAGAGTTAGGGGACTTGGAATCCCTCAAGATGTTTCAAAAACCTTCAAAGACTTATTCTATATGACTTTGAAAAAGTATTTATAGGTATGCAAGGTATTAATGGATCTTATACCTTTGTATAATCTTGCATAATTTATACATGGCTTAGGGAGGGTTTTGAAGATGATGACCCTTGAGACTTGAGGCTCATTCTTCCATGATCTGCTCCATACTCCCACATGTGCAAGAAAACCCTTCAAGCTCCACAAAACAATAACCAATCTCTGCACCCTATGTTATCTTTCTGCACACTATGTTATCATTCCTCCATGATTTCTTATCCATTAAAACAATGAAAAGAGTATGACATGCTCCCACAGTCTTCATTCTGAGCTCATTACTGTGTCTAGGTGCTCCTCCCTGAAGTAAACCTGCTTCATAGTTAAGAAAACCTTAAAAGACAAACCAAAACAGACTCTAAGTCAACCTAACCAAACCTACAAAACCATAACCCATGAATGGTTAAGTTAAACCTATAGAAACCCAACACAGACTTAAGAAGAATTCCCTCCAAGCATGTGTACGGGGCCTTTGGTAAGAATAAGGTAATTTTGGATGTGAACCTTTTCTTTCTTCAACTTTAACGTATTCTAAAACCTTCATGCAATGTATAAAACTCTCCTGTCTTGACTTTTAACCTTCATATTGTTGCATGCAACGTGAATATCTTGTTTTTGGACATGGCAAATGAGATATTTGACTAGTTTGAGGCTCAAGACATAATTTCAAACCTTTATAATGACCCTTCTAATCATGTTGAGATGAAACAAATGATTCAAAGCTCTACAAGACCCCCTAAGATCCCTTTAAAACTTCATGAACTGGGCCAAAACGTGAAGACACCTTATAACTTATCAGGGAATTACATCAAGTAGTCTAAGTTGACACTAATGATGACAAACAAGAGAAAAAACTTGACCCTTAAATTACATATTTGATGAATAAGGACAAATTGGTAACAATTCTAAATTTGCTTAAGTGCTACAAACTTTGGAGAATGGAGAGTTCTTTTATCTCATTTTGAAGTGGAAGATGTTCTAATAATGGTCTGATCCCTGAAGCTTGAAAGTTTCCCTTTATTCTTTTTTCTTTTTAGACTTCAGAGACTAGAAATTTCTCTAATTCCATTTCAAATTGAATAATGTTCCATGGAAGGCCCGATCCCCAAAACCCGAAGGTTTACCTACATTTGTTTTGGACCTTGTGGAGGTGTTTGAATCTCTTGCCCAGATGGAGGACGATCCAGCGAAGGCCCGATTGCCGAAGTCTGATAGGTTTGCTTTGCCTATGTTTTTTGGACTTCGAAGTTCAGGGGGGATCTCCTTCTCTTGCAGAGTGTTTGATATTCGGTTGTACTCCCGATTCTCAAGACATTACATATTTTCCTAACCCTTTCAGTATCGTGGGATCAAATGGTACGAGTTTTCATGTTTCATTTAGAAGGCAATCCAGTGAAAGCCTGACTACCGAAGTCTGGCAGGTTTTCGTTGTCTATGTCTTTCAGACTTCGAAGTTTAGGTGACGTTTTTTTTTCCTCAAAATGATAAGTGGTTCAACAATGCCTGATCATCGAACCCTAATGTTTTGGCATTGCTCACACACTTTTCAAATTTGCAGAAGTCTCCTACTCCTAGTAAAGAAACAGAATATTCAATGAACGCCCGATGTCCCAAAGCTCGATATGGTTTATCTTTCCTTTATGTTCTTCATAGATCAAAGATGTGTTCGATTCTTTCTAATCTAAGGTAGAAGAATGTTTAAATAGTTTTTAAATAGGCTTACAAGGTGAAATGTAAGAAAAAATTAGTTTGTATGCTGAATAGGTCTCTGTATGGGTTAAGGCAGTCCACAGATGTGGAGCCAAAAGTCTAATACACGTGCTAGAATTAGGTTTTAGAAGAAGTGATGTCGATCATTGTGTGTATTACAAATAGGTAAATGGTCACTTATATATTGATGATGTGCTTATCATTAGAAATAATAAAGCATTAATTTAGGAACTTAAAACTCAGTTGTCTAGTAAGTTTGATATGTAAGTCTTAGGAGCTACCGAATACATTTTTAGTATGGATATATGCAGAGATAGAAAAAATAAAAAACTATGGCTAATCTAAAGAAAATACCTTGATGCAGTCTTGCAAAGGTTTGGAATGTAGGACAGCGTAATGGTAATTTCAACCCTACTAATTGGCACAAAGATAAGTATGGAACTATGTCCTAAATCTATGGAGGATTTGGAGGACATGAGGAGAGTTCCTTATACAATTGTGGTAGGAAGTCTCATGTATGTGATGGTTTGCACAAGACTAGACATTGCCCAACCAGTGTGAGTTCTAAGTAAGTTCATGGAACAACTAGGTAAAGAATATTGGACACATGTGAAAAGAGTGCTCAAGTACTTGAAGGGAACTCTAGATTATTTCTTGACTTATCATGGTACTAATGATGTGGGTAAGATGTTGAGTGTATAGGGATTTGTTAATTTAGATTGGGCTAGAGATCTTGACATATGAAAAATGTACAAGCAAATATGTGTTTATTTTGTTTGTGTTTTTTTTTTGTAGGAGAAGTAAATTAGATGAGAAAGAGGTAGTAGATAGTTACCCTATCAACTAATAAAGTAGAATATATGGCGAAAACACATGCTTGTAAGGAACTCGTGTGGCTGAAGAGATTGAGTCATAGTATTTGTTTTAAGAGTCAAATAGTGGTGAACTGTGATTCATAGAGTGTAATTTGTCTAGCTAAGAATCATGTTTACCATGCTAGAACCAAGCATATAGATATGAAGTAAAATTTTTTAAGGGAGATAGTTGAAAGACAAAAGTTCCAGATGGAGAAAATTGATAATCAAGTAAACATTGTAGATTCTTTGTTAAAACCTATAAGTACTGTGAACTTCATATGGTGTATGGATGAGATGGGATTATCCCATTCTTGAGAATGAGATTAATCTCTTAGGAATGGAATATTGCACACTCTCCTATGGTAAATATCAAGTGGGAGAATGTTGGGAGTTGGGTGATAATCACCTATAGAAAGTCCTTGTAGGAAGAGTTTGTCTACATAGTTGTAGTGATATGTGAAGTTACAAATACTATGGTACAATAGGCATAGTGATTTACATATGATAATTATGTTGTAGGTGTTGTGGTCTGTCATGTATGTTGGTTCATGCATGGTGATGTTGTGACCACAACCACAAGTCATTTGAAGAACTCACAACTGCATATGTATTTAATATTGTTAAAGCATGAATGGTGATGCAAGAGCACATGTACCAACACTAGGGTTCATCCGGCATGATCTAAGGGAAGTATGATGTCCTGGAAGTTGGCAAAGATACCACAAGAAATTAGAGGAGCATTATGTTGGTGTGAGCTACTACAAGCAAGGACCTACTAGTGGTGGCTGTATCAGAAACATGTATTCATACTAACAATGTTATGGTTGTAACTATTGATCCATAGTGTGCAGTAATGGAAAAGGTGTCATGCTTGGTGTTATATGTGGTATGTTGACATCATGTATGGTCAAAATATAGTTACATGACCCTTGGTATTCCATACATTGGTTGAATAGTTGAACAATTGGTATTCCCATGAATATGTCCATATATATCAAATTGTGTGAATGTGCCAAGGTTACGAACTTGATCACTCATGTGTTAGACATTTGTACATTGTTGGTGTGTGATAATTAGAGTGACTGCAAAAGAAGGGTATGTTATAGATTGAGACTTTGTAAAAGGTTCCCAAAGACCTTGTTATATTGAATTAATGTTGATGCTAAATAATGTAAATGTGAATATCTTTTGGGTGGTGGGTTTTCTCCTAAAAGTGTTTCCCACATAAATTTTGTGTCTTGAGTAAGCTCATGGATACATACTCTTCCATTTACTTCTAAATATGCTAGGAGATAGATTTTGCAAGTGTTGTTGACTGTTAACTAAACACATAATATTAAGTTTTTCATCGTCTTAGTCTATCTATCATCTAAAACAAGGGTTAAAATCCCCAACATCCCCAACTTAAGGCATTGAACTATCTAAGAATTTGCTAGAGGCATCTTCTATAGGTAATAGGAGAAGAACACATATGTAACTCTATAACCTATTGTCTCTAAAAACAATACGCCCCAATTTTAAACAAGGAACCCCCTTTGTATTTTGCAATCTTAGGCTCAAGTAATCATTTGTATTTTGTAATCTTAGGTTCAAGTAATCATACATGCTTCTTTGTAGGCTAATGTATATTTCTAGTTACAATAGAAAGTAGTTAGTTTTCTAAGGAATCTCAAATGATATCTCTCAACAATAATATATATTATAATAAATCTAATTATTTTCATACTATATATTACAAGTTTATAATATTATATATTATATTTAATTAATATTATATTGTAGACATCCCAAATCTAATCAAGATTTTCCTCGCAATGCTTTCCCACAAATTAGTTGAATAAATTATTATTTAATTAATTTGACCAATTAATCATTTCTCGACTAACTAATTGACCAATCCCCCTATCACATTAATTAAATAAATTTTAATTTATTTAATTAACTAACTAATCTATCCCTAATTTCCTTCCTATCATATTTGATTAAATAAATTCCATTTATTTAATTAAGTATCCTTCATCACAAGTTAATTAAATTAAATCCACCTATTTAATTAACCTATTTAATTAACATCACAAGTGAATGTTTTTTATTAGTTCAGCTGGAAAAGAGGGTCTAGAACCCTTTACAAAGCAGCCCACAAGGCAAAAGAAGGCCTTAAACGAGCTAGAGACAACACATTAACAACACACAGAAAACATAGAAACCGCACCAAAAAATGAAAAAACTAATAAAAAATAACCAAAAACCAGAGACCAACAAGGGACCGAATACAGATTCTCAGATATCTCACATTTGGATAGGAACTTGAGCATGTCCTTGTAATCTCCCAAGCTATCTACCCCAATACCTTTGGCCTTATCATTGAAATCTTTAGTAGTCGAGAACACAGACGCCGCACGATGGAGAGCCTTGGCCGCGAATTTTGCCATCACCCGCCATTTCTTCTAGAGTTTTTTCATCTTGTTTTTAAGCTCGACCACATCCTCGTTCATCTTGCTACACAGAGAGTAGCCAACTTCCTTATTCTAGTCTTGGGCTTCATCCATTTCCTCTTCTTCATCATTCGAATATGGAAGGTTCAATTCAGGAAAATGACTGGCTCCTTCTTCTTCGTGAAGCGAATCTGTGGGAGTCTCATATTCCCCTTCCCCTAAAGTATCCTCCACAAAACTTAGATTCTCTAGATAACTCCATTCCCTACGGATTGGCAGAAGGAATGCCGACAATTCGACTAGACTTCCAAACACCATGATTAAGCTTTTTAGTAGCAACAACACCCAAATCTCCTCCCTCTCCCTGTTTGGAACCAGTGTCAAGATCAATGACCTTCAAAGTACCCTCATCCCTTAGGAATTCCACCCTCCCAATTTTAGCCTTCTTGTGATACTGAGTTTCCTCATCCTCCTTGGTCTCTCGACCTCTCTTAGCCACCTCTATAGTTTCCTTGTCAATCTCCAGGGTAGGAGATTTGTTTTTCTTACTAGCTTTTTTGGGGGTTTTAGATTTAAACTTCAAAATAGGGTCCCCAAAGGTGAAGACTCATGTATTTGCTCAATTCTAGGTCCCTCTTTAGGGCTTCTGGGTTTCATGGTTTTGGGGGTCCCAACAAATTTTTTACCCTTACCCTTAACAACAGAGATCGGGGATGAGGGACAATCATCCAAAAGATTGACTTTAATTTTCTTGGGTGGGCACAACGCAAGATGAAAATGGTAAAGCCTAAGGATGAGCCCTTGGTGAAGATGAATGGATAGATAGTTAGGGTTCTTGGACTACATCTCTTTGACAGACTGAATGGGATTTTCTAAGGATGAAAGTAGGAAGAAGGGGAAGCTTAGTTCCAGTCTATTTTTAAAATGATTGAGCAATGCGAAGTGGTAGTGATAAAATACCTTGAAACACCCCTCCAATGTAAAGTATTTCATTATCACGAGGTAGACTTGGCCCCATGGAGAAGACATCTTCTCTCTCTCAAAGCCATCATGGAGCTTGACAACAACTTCCCTCTCTTTAAAAAATAGCCCCATGTTTTCAGGATCTGGTACCTTACTCCAACTATTCTTCTTACCTTTGATAGACATACTAGTGGCCTACCCAATGATATCCTCTAAAAATTCAAATTTGATGCCCCCCACATGAACCCACCTTTTATCATCCCAAGAGTCGGCAAGTTGCCTGGACAGATTCTCATCATAGTCTATCATGGTTTCAAGAAAGAGAGCCACTTCAGCTTCTTGAATGATATGCCACACCATAGGATTCTGCTTGAACTCCTCGGGTGAGGTCAGTTCAATTTTCACAATGTCTTCCCCCATGCTAATCATCAGCAACTTGTTAAGCAGCCAAGGTGGGAGATTAACATCAAGGCAATTCTTGTAAGCAGGTTGCCTACCAGAATGAATATAAAGATAAGGAAAGTCACTCATGTAATCCCATCTCATCCACAGACTGTGAATCTCTAAATTAAATTCAAAGTAAGTATTCAAGTGATAAGCAGGGTCCTTGCCACCCTAGTTCACCTCCTCAAAAAAGACCCACGCTCGCCACCTCATGCGAGAGTAAACATCACTGAAGATAGGGATGGAAAGAAAATAATTGTGGGCTTGCTATCCTATCATCCACCCACCACTCCATGAGGTCTCCTGCCACCACATCATCTAGTCATCAGTCATCCCCAGAGTTAGCCTCTGCTAGTCCACGTCATACTTCCCACCCTGATGGATTTGAATTCCAACAGTTCTTTTTGAGTTTTGAAACTTGCCGCCCTCCCACATATTTCGATACTCCCTATAGCACATCCAAATTATGCAAAGGAAAGGGAAGCTACCCCTCCCATCAAAGCACTCTCTTCTAGCCATATTAAGAAGAAAGAGACTTATGTCCATCTTTCTCAATAAGAAGTTGAATTCTGCGAGGTTGATTAGAGGATTGCCTCCAGTATCGCCAGCCATTTTTATTTATTCTGAGGTTATCCATGGCATCCACCACGGCATTACCCTCTCTATAAATTTGTGACACTTTGTAATCTTCCAAAGCATTGAGAAGTAGGTAGATATCTCCCACAATATCAGATAAATTCTAGCCCAGGCTGGCCAATCCTAAGGTCGCTTTGACAATCAGCTGAGAATCTCCCTCCACATGCAAATGCTTGATATTCATAGAAAGAGCAATCTTAATTCCCCAAAGCATGGATAACACCTTAGCCTCATTGTTACTCTTAATACCCAGCCCCCCAGTATAGGCAGCTACAAAAATTCTAGAGTCAGACCTAATTATGCCTCCTCCATTGGCCTATCCAGGATTCCCTTTGGTTGACCCATCAAAATTTAGTTTGAACTAGCCCTTCTGAGGCGGAGCCCAACCGGTTCTAGCCCTAGCAATTTTCTTGGAGGTATCAATATTGTAGATACTTAGATTGACTACCCACTATCTAACATATTCTGATCTTCTTGCCCTAGGGGATTCTCAGCCGCTTTGAATTTGTAGGAGTTAATGTTTTTAGCTAGGAGTTTAGAAAAGGCTTGGAAAACCTCCATAAGAGTTCAAAATTTCTCTCTAAAGATTCTATTATTAGATTCCTTCCATAGATTCCATGCCAAATGAAGGGGAATTTGGTTCCATAGTTCCTTAGTCATGGGGAATGTGGGGCAAAAGAGAGATCTCCAAGATTTGACAAAAGCAACCACACTATCATTGTTAACCCAAGACATGTTCAACTGCTATAGGGTAAGACTCCACACCTCCCAAGAGAAGTTACAAAATAGAAGAAGATGCATGACAGACTCCTCCTCTTCACCATAAAGGACACACTGATTGGGAATTTGAAACCCTTTCTTTTTCAAATTATCTAAGGTGAGGATTTTATTATGAATGAGGGTCCACCAAAAGAAATTAATTTTAGGTATGAGTTTTGGTAACTAGACTTTTCCCTACAAGCTATCCTCCCCTGGTCTAACAGCAAACCATAGGTGCTCTTCACAGTGAATAGGCCCTTTCTATCTTTATCCCACACCATCTGATCCTACTTAGGGAGTAAAGAAAGCCTAAAATTGTTCAACTCCCTTTGTAGCTGAAGAGAAGCCTATCTATCCTTGTTATGTTCCAGACCACAATCATTAAGACTTTTCCAGTTTCTAATGAACCCATGCGCACTGATGTAGTTTGAAACTTTGCTTCCAAAGAACTTGTAGACTTTGTCAGCAATCTTGCCATAACCAAACTCCCAGAGGGGAAGGTCCTTTAGCCATCTGTCCTCCCAGAAACTAACACTCCTACCATCCCCAATTTTCAACCCGACTCCTTTGTGAAGGAGCCCCCTGGTTTTAAGGGTCCCATTTTAGATAACAGATCCTTTAGGAAGGCATTGATCTAAAAAGCAATTTTCCACCCTGGTCTCCTTTGAGATATTTAGCATTCATGATTTCTCCCCAATCCTTGTTGCCTTGGATTAGATTCCATCCAATCTTAGCCATGAGCGATATGTTCATGAGGTGAATTCTTCTTAACCCTAATCCACCTTGAGTTTTAGGGATGCACACTTTCTCCCAGCCAAGAAGGGAAATTCTCCTTTTCTCCTCCACCCCTGACCATAGAAACTTCTTCTGGATCTGGTCAATCCTCTCAGCAACACATTTCAGAATTTTAAAAAGATTGAGAAAATAAGTAGGGATGCCTTAGAGAGAGGCTTTAAGAAGTTGAAATTTCCTAGCTTGACTCAACAATGAGCCTTTCCAATCCGCCAACTTCCTCTACATCCTCTCAATATTCAAGTTTCAAAAATCAAAAGTGGCTTGGGTGGTCATGAGGGGAAGGCCAAGGTATGTGGCCAGTAAACAAGCACTTGAACAACCAAGGACTCCTTTGATTTTGTGTTGCAGCACCTTTGGGGTGTTCAAAAAATACATGTGGCTCTTTTCAAAATTGATTCTTTGTCCTGAAGCCACTTCATAATATTTGAGAAGACCCTTCCACCTCCTAGCCTCAACCACTGAAGCAATCCCAAACAAGATAGTGTCATCCACAAATTGTTGTATAATAGACGACTACGCTATGGAAGCATGTTTAATGCCATGAACGGCTCCATCCCTGAAAAATATACAAGCATTTCTAGTGCAGGAGCACCCCAAGACACTAAGGATCAGTAGGATCCCTACTTTTTTGTCTAAGTTGTCTTATCATGTTTGTAAGGCCTTAGCACCATATTGAATCATGCTTAGCTGAGTAATGACATAAAACTGAGTTTGTATACGTGTTGTAACCAAACTGAGTGGATGTAACTGAATGGCAGAGGTGTTTATAGGGCGATTCACCTTCCATCTTGTGTAACTGCCGATACGTGAGTCTATATAGTCATTCTATGTTCATTAAGGAAGGATATCGAGTGAAAAATGAACAAAGAGAAGAGGAAGAACCGATTTGTATGTGTATTTCTAACGAATAGAAATAAAAAAGTTCTATTTTTGTCTAATTACAGAGATATAGATTGGAAGCATTCCATTGGTTGAGATTTCTTCAAAATCAGTGGAATGACTTCCTTAGGAGTAGGTATTTCTTGTTCTGTTGAGTTTTGTTGTTTCTATTAAATTGTTTAGTTGCAAAGTTGCAGAGATTTATATCGGCATAAGTTTCATATTGTCCCGCCGAATGTATATCGCAAAAGCACGTTGAGAATGTATCTCACAATTGTATGTAGAGAATGTACATTTCGTATGATACAAAGGGTGACTAGTTGTAACGGTGAAATCTAGGTGGAGATACATTAATTCACTGGTGGTAGTAAGTCAACTAAAGCATATACAAGTTGAGGCATCGGCACATCAATTTGTGTTGATAAGACACCGCTGATGGTAAAGGTCATGCCGAAGACAAAGCATTGTGTTGAGCTGTCGGGGAGAGATGTGAGATTGGTGGAAGAGTTTTTGAGTATGCCAATAGTAATAGTCTGGCTGATGGAAGTCAACAACGGGGTGTCAGTCAGTAGCGAGAAGATGGAGACAAAGATGGCATCGGCCTATCGGCCAAAGGATTTTAAGGTTCACCGATGGTGATGTCTCGCCGATAGATGAGTATTTAATACTAAATGAGTATTTCACCCTGTTTAGAAGTGTTACTCTGTGCACTCTACGTCAATTTCTCCCCAAAACCTTAGCCAACAAGATGAAGAGCTAAGGAGAAAGAGGGTCCCCTTGCCTGAGGCCCCTTCTGAAAGAGAAAAAACCACGGGGAGAACCATTGACAAGAATAGAAAATCTGACTGTGGAGACACATTCCTTCACCAAATTGATCACACGATCTTGGAATCTGAATCTCCTGAGGACATTGAACAAAAAATCTCAATTAACCCTATCATAAGCCTTAGAAATGTCAAGTTTGAAGATCATACTTGGGGTGTTGCTCTTAGAAATAGAGTGTATGATTTCATGAGTAGATATAGTCATGTCTAGGATCTGCCTACTTGGGACAAAACCTTTCTGATTGGTAGCAATAAGCTTGTCCAAGAGGGGTTGTAGTTTGAAGACCAGGAGCTTAGTGAAAATCTTGTAGATAGTGTTATAGAGGCTGATAGGTCTAAAGTGTGTCATAGAATTGGGTTCAGCTTTCTTGGGGATCAGAGCTATAAAAGGGTTGTTCAACTGCCAAAGAAGTCTACCAGTTCTAAAGAAATCCTTGGCCACTTTAGTGACATCTTTCCCAATCACATCCTAGAAGGTTTGGAAAATGGTTGGGGGGAAACCATCAGGCCTTGGGGCTTTGAATTCCCTCATAGAGAAGACCACCACCTGGACTTCTTCCTCCATGATCGGTTTAGTCAGAAGGCTATTATATTCCTCAAACAGGAGAGTAGGAATAGAATTCAGAAGAGCAGCATCATCCCAAGAGGGAAGGTTAGTAGGATGGGCCACTAGAAAGGATTGAAAATAGTTGGAAGCCAACTTCCCCAGCACATTATCTTTCGTGACCACAACCCCATCCTTGTCATGGAGTCTACTGATTGTATTTCTCTTCCTATGTCTAAGAGTGGACTAATAGGAGGACATATTCATGTCCCCCTCCCTCAGCCATTGGACCCTGGATTTATGTTTCTAGTATAGCTCCTCCTCCTTCAAGATCACCATCCATTCCTTGGATAGAGATTTGTCCAGCATCTATAGTTCCTCTGAATTGTCACCTTGTTCCATCCTAGCCTAGACATCGAGCAACCGACCTGCAATATTATTCTTTCTAACCAACACATTCCTAAAGGTATATTTATTCTATCCCTTGACCATTTTTCTCACATTAGCAAGTTTATGAACCAACTTGTACATAGCTGGACCCTACACAGGGATTTTCCACTAATCAATCAGGTAATTTTTAAAATCAAAATGAACCGTCCACATCATCTTGAACATGAAGGGGAAGGGTCATCTTATGTTTCTCTCCTGCTAAGTTAAAAGAAAAGGATTATAGTCTGAAACTACATGGGGGAGGGCTTCTAGGTTAACAAGATTAGAAATGGTCTAGTTGGAGGAGATTAGGACTCTGTCAAGCTTGACCTGAATAATATGTTTCCCTTGCCTTCTATTAGACCAGGTGAAATATTGGCCAAGAAGTTTGATGTCCATGAGACCCACATTGCTCAAGAATTCAGCCAGGTTGGCCATGCTGTCAGAGTAATCAACAAGGCCACCCATCTTTTCAGAGGGGTAGAGGGGGGAGTTAAGGTCCCCTCCCACCATCAAATGTGTCCTCTTCAAGAGATTGATTTTGTCAGATAGGTAATCCCAGACCTCCTTCCTCCCTAAATGACCCCTACAGATTTTGATTCCACAAGTTGACAATGCCCCCCGAGGTCCCCTGAGCTTCACTAATGGCAAAGTTAGTGCTAAGCCAGATGTTTTTGACAGCTAGTTTGAAATTGTCCTCAATCATTTTAACTTCATGTAGCAAAAGGATATCAATCTTATCATCATAAATATAGTCTTAATAAGCAATTGTTTATGAGGGTTGTTTACCCTCAGATATTCCATGAAAGTATCCTCGTTTCTTTAGCCATCTAGGAGGGATCACAAGTGAATGTTAGATTTAGGATTTGAGTTTCTTTTGTTTTTGTTTTTATTTAACTCTCCTTTTTTTTGGTCCAAATTTGACATCCACATTTCTGGTATTCTTGGTGGGACCCATGTCTCAATACTAATCCTTGTCCTTGGCGTGTTATGAGTGACTTTTTTGTAGATTTTTCACATTTCTAGATGTGTTTCTTGGCTCCAACATTTTTTCCTCTGTACCAATGTCTACACATACCCCTCCAATATCTACATAACTCTCCAAAGTGTTTGTGCCTTCTCTGGCTGATTATTTGAGTGTTTTTAGGACTAAGGCATTTGCTCCATGTGTCAAGGAGTCTACACAATAATTTGAATTTTTTGTGCATTTCCTTGCATTTTGTGACCTTAACTTTGTTTCTATGTTGTGTTTTCAATCTCTGGGATTTCTTAACAATGTCCTCTTTGTTCCTCTAGATTTTTACAAGGTCTTCTTTGTCACTTTATTTCATATTTTAGTTAGGGTTTGTGGGTTATCACCTTGCAATATTTGGCCACATTTAGCTTGCATACTAACCTTAGACTGCATGATACATCATTTACGATCTTTAGGGATTTGACTAACCTCTATTTGTAGGTTTTTGAGTGATTTCTTAGACTAATTCTTATGTTTGTAGCTTGAGGAATCTATGTCATTCTTTGCATTTTATAACCCTAACTTCATCTTTTGAAGGTTCCTGCCTCTTAAGAGCTTTAGTTGTTATGGATTTTAGCCTTAACTCTCAGTTTTGTAGGCCTTTAGATCTTGTAAACCTAAAATAAACCCTTTTAAGCATAGGACTCTCTCTTTGAAGTTGTCTTGAATAATTTTGTTTTTGCTTCATCATTATTGTTTTCACTTAATTGAACTAACCTAGTTGTAGGAGATGTTTATTAACCTCTTGTGGTAACTTTCTTGTAAGATTTTGAGTTTGTTTTGGTTTTTTCTCATGCTAACCCTATTTTCTAGGCTTAATGTGTCTCTACCCTATGTTGAGGCATCTTTGTAGCTAGTAGAGGCATCTACACCCTGTGTCAAGGCATTTGCATAGAAATTAGAGGTGTTTATGTCTTGTTCTTCCAAGTTTAGCTTAGTTTGGCATGTTTTCCCTGTCCATTAGCATTTTTACATTTTTTGAAGCATGTATGCACTATGTTGTAGAATATATGTAGTATCATAATCTTTCTAACATTATTTTAGTCCTCTTTGGATAAACTTTGTTTGAGTTTTGGGTTTGATTATCATGTGGATTTATCACTAACCATTTGTAGGTTTATTTGTCAATTCCCTAGACCTTTGAGACTACTAATAAATGGGTTGTAGGTTCACTTGAAAAAAACTTTATCAAAACCCCATTTGTGTTTGTTAATCATTTTTCCTTAAGGCTAAAATTAACTTGTTTGTTAGGTTAGTGTGACCAAGGGTGTGTATGCTCTTCCCTCGCACCACAAGGTGATCTTGGGAATCAAAAACATCCCTTAAACATATTAATCTTCACACTTCACATTTGATTTCTTAAGGTTAATCAACATTGTTTTTGTTGTGCTTGTGTGAATAAGAAGTGTGTATGTTCTTCCCTCACACCACAAGGTGGTCTTAAGAATCAAAGAGACCTCTTTATTCACTTTTTTTCCATCCCAAAGGGCCACTTGTGTATACTCTCTCCTCATGCCTAAGGAGGATCTTGGAGATCAAAAGTAAGCATCACTTTTTTGGTTTCTTTTTAGCCGGACTAGCTTGGATTTCATCACCAAGTGGTGACCCAAACCCTCATGTTCTAGTGGGGTATACAAATTTGGGAGAGAATCAAAAGACTCTCCCATTGAGGGACATTTGTCATTTTTGGCTAAGCTTGCAAGAAACTTTATATCTTCCAAAGTGAAGGAAGAGAGTGGGTTACCCTCTCACACCAAGCCATTAGACATACCCCTCATTTCACAAACTTAGACCTCGCATACCTTTGGGTATAAAGAGGACAATCCTAAAAAAGCCATGTCAAACTTAGTTTAGAGGAATTTGGTCGAATGTACTTGTGATGCACCGTAGGTGGCTAGCTCTAGGATTTTACTCATAATGTGCCACTAGAAATTGTATTCTAGGCCATGTTTTCACTCTTCTATCACCTTAGTATGATCTTGAGGATCAAAAGTGGTTTGTTTCTCCTCATGGGCCCTACTTTCTATGCCTAGATCAAGGTATTATCTATGGAATCATGATTGCATACACACCCATTTGAATAATCTAGGCTAATGTGTCTACTTTGTTTTCAGTTTGTACTAAACATGTGCATGTCTTTCAAACAAAAAACCAAACAAACATTTTAAAATCATGACATCATTTTGAAAAAAAGACATCACAAATCAACAAAACTAAGAAAAAGTTAAAGCCGAGATCCCTAATCCAAGTCCAAAATCAACTTAATCCTTTATAATCCTAATCCAAATTTCCATCAAACCATATTAATCCATATCCAATGTATCGTATCATTAGAAGGTACTAATTTCAACACTTCATCATCCTAAAGCATCGTTGGACCTTTAGAATCAAAATCCAATCCATCCTTGTAACCTTAAGCCACTCCTAGGTTCCAAAATCAACCGTCCAAAAGCCCTCCAATATCATTAAAATCCAATTGACCTAAATTTATCCTTAGAACCCTAGACCACTCCTAGGTTCCCAAAAAAATATCATCCAAAATCATCCAAGTTTGACCAATCCAAATCCTTGAATCTAAATTTGTTTAACCATCCTTGAGATTCACTATCCCCTTATCCAAACCAAACCAAATATCCAAATACAAAATCATCCATAGATGAAATCATCTAACAAATCTAATCCTAGAAGTGGCCTTTGAGAACCAAAATCTTATCAATCTAATTATCCAAGAAAATATGAAATCTAAGGGCTACCATTAGGAAAATCCTAGGTTAAATTTAACATCCTTCATTCAAGATCATCCTTAGAAACATATTCCAAAATCCAATCAACAAGCCCACTTTCTAAAAATCCAAAGTCTCATGCTTCAAATCCAACTTGTATGTCTCCTATCACTAGACAACAAGCCACGCTTGGAATGGAGTTCCATAAAGAAAACTCTTTTCCCATTGGGCCTGCTATCATCCAACATCCTTATGTGGGGGACACATCTCACCCTCATAATAGTGATAGTAAGAGTGATACCCCTAATCAAAGTGAATACATTTTTGAATACCACAGCTTCCTTGGTTTTGAACAAGGACATGATATCATGGAAAGATTCATAGAAATGAACAAGGATGACATAATTCAATAATTAATTGAATTGAGGGATATGTTACCCCTTGACTATGATCTTTCTAATATGAATAACATAGTGCACCCTCAGACCTCAAACCGTGGTTGCATGAAGAAAATCTAATTGATAACCATTGAATCCCTAACCTTAGCCATGACCACACCAACTTCCATCTTGACAAAAATGCCTAACGTCAACCTAAGATCCATCTCATGATGAAAGGTAAAACCTCACATGAAGACCCAACCCAATATATCACATGGTCTTCTCATCAAATTGATCCCACCAACACACCCTCAACTAGCCAATGCACTCCCAATATTGAATAATGAACAAGGTCTAAACATCATATACACTAGCCAAACTACTCTCACATTCCAATCCATGACATCTCCATTGCTAACATCTCCACTTCAAGCATCTCTATTCCCAATATTTCAATCCATATCCACACCCACATTTTGATTCTCACTCATATTCCCCTTAGCCAACCCCATACCAATTCAATCCCTCAACACCATCAGCCACAATATCAAAGCTATCAATACAACTACATTCCACTTCCTCTGCCTCTCAACACACCATTTGATTTAGAATGGAAAGATATGAAGGATGTCATTAAGGGGTTTTCAAGAAGGGACCCAAAGCAAATCCTATAAATTTGAAGAGCTATATCCCTATCTGCTTGACCATAATGTTTCACAAGTTCCCTTCCCCTTACTTCAAGATCCCCAAATTTGATAAATACAAGGGTAATGGAGATCTAAGGGAACATATCAAGCAATTTTTCATGGTCTACCAAGAGGTCTCACATGAGGACTTATACTTGATTCATCTCCTCTCCTAAAGCCTAGGAGGGAAAGCATTGGAGTGGTTCCTAAATCCACCCAAAGGATCCATTACCTCCTATGGTGACCTTATGGAGAATTTTGTTAAACATTTCTCCTACAATGTTGAACATGAAATGATTGACCTCTGTAATGCCAAACAACATGCAGGGAAGAGATTCTCATCCTTCTAGAAATGGAGGGATCTAGCAAGTAGATTCCCCTGGTTGATCCCAAAAAAACTTGTCCACATCTTTATCACTAACCTTAACCTAAAAATAGCCTTTCATCTCAAGTGCATTGTGTGATCACTTTCGACGAGATAGTCAAACAAGGTATACACATAAAAAATCCACTTATTGCTAGAGGATTAATCAAACTTTATTCTAAAGATCAAAACCAAAATGACAAACCAAAATTGTTTAGAAAAAATAATAATGTAGCTGGTGATGGGGTCAATGACTCTAAGCATGTGTAGAACTTGCAAACCCCACCATCTATCGCCATCTCTTCTTGAAACCTCAAATAAGAAAGTAATAAAATAGAATACACCCCAATAGGAGAACCTATTAAGGTGGTCTTCCATAAACTCATCCAGGATAACATGGGTATATTTCCTTTAAAAAATCCTTTCAACAAGAACCAACCCAAACCATCTTGTTTTTGAGAGAATTAATATTGTGATTACTATAGAATCAAAGTTCATGCCACAAGTAAATGTATGAAATTGAAAAACTATATACAAAATATAATTGATTGATACAAGACATAAGTCAAAAAACACATGGATTCCTTTTCCCAACAAATAAATGAGTATATACCAAAACTCACTCCCTAAACATGAGCAACACCATTCTTCCCAAATGCAAAATCAAAGACAAGACTCCACCACCAACAATATTGACTACCATAAAGCCCTTCACAACTATGTTTCCTTCATTGAAACCATTAAGACCAAATCATCCAATTGTGCCATCGCTACATGATGTGATAGAGTCACCATCCAAGACCCTTCTCAGGCCACTCCTAAAAATAATATGACCTAATTGACCATCTCGATAAGACCTCCTTAGAACATCCCCTACTCATTGGGACATGTTGAATGAATTTCTCTAGGAGTCAAGAGTGCCTAATAGCATTGACCCTTTACATTTCCAAGCCCTCATTAAAAATCTATATACCAACCATCACCTCACCTTTAGTCCTAGAAACATGCCTCCCATAAACCATTAATACAATCAACCCCTCCACGTCAAAAACATCACCTCTAAATGTAAAATCAAATGAGTGCTCATAGATAATGGGTCTAGCCTATTTTTTTACACATTCAAATTGGCGTAGTAGCTCAAATATTTAGCAGAGGGATTGCATCTACAGATCATCACTATCGATGCATATGATAATGTGAAAAGAGAGTTAATTAGAACCATCCATCTCCCTCTTGAGATAGGGCTTGTATTGTAGTAGACCTTTTGCCATGTCATCAACTTGGATCTCCCATACAACATCCTCCTAAGCTACCCATTGACCCATGTGATGAGGGTCATTCCATCCACTTACCACCAATGTCTCAAGTTCCCCTACAATGGTGTAGAAGTAACTATACCTGCCAACCTCACCCCTTTCAATATTGCAAAAAGTTGGAAGTGCAATTCCACAAATCCCACCATTGTTTAATTTTTGAAGTTATTCCTAATCTCACTTCCACTAAATCCACATCCTATGTTAACCTTCATGATATTCCTTCCACTTCCACCAACTTGATCCCTAAGAAATCACCACTCAAATCATCCTTTAAGATCATCAACAAAGGATGTGGGGAGTACCAAATCCATGAGGCCTTCCATATAGGCAAGATTCTTTTTTCCCCTTTATCTTGTGGTCAACCTCATCCAAGATCAAATGATCCCACACAAAAAATGCAATTGGGTACACTACTTTCATCTAACATGACAAATTGGTAGACAAAGATATTGAAGGCTCCAACAGAACATGGTTATATAGAGAAGAAGACTATGCCTCTTGTTTCAAAGAAAAAAATATCCCATATCATTGTGCATGTGTTGAAGCATGAATTACAAAGGGAAAGGCCTTAGCCTTCATGAGCAAGGTGTCCTTGACCCTATGCACCTAACAAAAAATAGCGATACTCATGGGCTAGGATATATACCCTAGGAAGAACACTCTGATGCCACTAGTGACACCTTTGCCATCATTGGACAAGACTTCCTTAATGTTGATGATGTCAAAGCATATTCCACTCATTGTCCTTACAAATAGCTTGTTGCCACCAACCTTTTTCATTACAACACTATCCTCCCTCAAACTTCAATACCATAAACTTATTTAATGGGACAAACAAGATCCACCATCATTCAACACCTTCCAAAATGATGAAGCCATTATCAAACTCATGCAACTCTAAGATCATATTGTAGACCCCTGAAATTGACCATATCCTTACAATACATCTAACATCACTTTCGACATCACCTTGCGACACATTTGTCCTAGGACCCTTTCATGTCCCTTTCCATCACTCGGTTAATTAAATAAATTATATTTATTTAATAAATTTAATCCTTTTCTCCATAAATAAAAATTAATTAAATAATTTTACTATTTAATTAATTATCTTTCCACTTGTCTTCATCCTTATCCATTTCCCACAAATAAATAAATTAAAAAATCAAGCTAGTCATATGACTAACTAACCTTATCCATCCATCTTTATAGAAAGCCCTAGAAGCTTCCATCCTTATCCCTAATTCCACCTCTTAATCCTAGCCATCAATCCTATCATCCAAGTACCTATAAATCAAACATCAATCTAGCCATGATGACAATATAATGATTTTTCAAGTAAAGCTATGTTGTTGGTTTATTGAGGAATCAATATAGTTTTTTATCAGGAGCATAGCTAGTGGAGCTAGGGTGCACTCCATTCTACTCTATCTGAGGAGAAAGAAGGGTTTTAGGTGAAGTTATTGTATGCATTGATTTATCTTCTATGTTATGTACTTTTAATCTTTTTTGTTCTTCATTTTGGTAGGCCCGGTGGGACCCACGTCCCTTGATATAGCTTGTTTTTGCAAGTTTTGTTAGCTTCTTGTTGTAGGTTTAGGCTCTTTTTTGACAAATCTTGGGGTGAACTATCACACAAAGCATCCTAGGACAAAACAAAACCTCACAATTGAGTCCAAAAGGCCCAAAAACCCTAGGATACATATATAATTTATCAAAATATGTCACTGAAAATGTTTCTAATTTTTTTTAGGATCACCTAGTATATAGATCTATACCGTACAAATCCATACAGTCTGTATTATATGGATCTGTTATAAGTCTACAGACTACATATTTGTCATGGGTATTGGGTAGTTTTATCCATCGACTAAAAACATTGTCTGCAGGATTTTTTGTTTGTCTGCGGGTTAGTATATTTTCATTGAAATTTTTTGTTAGTTGTTGTTTAATCATAGCTTAAAGTCTTTTACTATAGTGTATAACCACATGACCATAGGTTAAAATCTTGTGCACTCTTGTACCCTTTCTTTAGTCCTTGGTCACATTGTGACCAAGGCTTAACGCCTCCAAATCTCTTGGTGACTTGACTTTGAGCCCACAATTCTGAGGCATATAAGTGATGCAGTAGCATCCAATGGTGTAAGGGAAATCTTGCATCACCCAAAATAGTGTAAAATGTCTAATTTTGAAGTAGCTCCAAGGTAGAAAAATTAAGAAAGCGTTAAAATTTTTTAAGGCATCTCTTTGCCTTAAAATCTTCCTAATTATGATGCAACATCATGTTGAATAAGGCAGATTTTTAAATCATAAAATAAAAGATAAACACTTAGAAGTGGAGTGCCATATTTGGTAAATTATGGCTGGTTTGAAATAGATAAAATAGAAAAAGAAATTGAAATTCCCTTGGGGGGATAGAAACTTCCAGATTGAGTTCCCATTCCTAGAGTGCTTTTGTAGATTTAAGAGAAGACAAAAAAAGAGATACATTTTCTTGTTGCCTAGTGTGGAAGTGTAAGTGAGGCACAAAAGTGAAGTAGGAAATAGAATGCCTCTCTTGTAGAGGCCTTATGAATTTAAATTGTAGAAATGAAATGCCTCACAGAGAGGTATTAAAAAAAAATCATATTGAAGCTTTTGACAAGGGGTTTGTTAGTGAGAAATAGGCTCCAACTAAGAGAGGTTTTTGAGAGATCAATATGCCCATGAGAGGGGCTCAACAATGAGTATATTTTGCTACATCAAAACAAAGATCATGAGGAAAGAGAGAATTTTCTTGTAGGAGAGGCCATTAAGGCCATTTATGTAAATTTGTTGCATATTATAATCTATTAGTAGATGTAATAGTGTATGGAGGTTTTTTATTTGTAATGTGAAACTTTTGTATTCAGTTTGTGAAATTAAATAAAATTATCATATATGTTTGTTTACATATTTTGTATTCTATATGTATTGTTAGTTGTGTGTGAGAAGAGAGTCTTTGTGTAATCAATGGTATCAGAGTAGAAGTTTTTGATTGTGTAGATAGATCACCGAGCATGAGCAAGTTTACACCAGGACTTATGGTTGTGGGTTCAATAGAAAATCAAAAGATCAAGATGCCTCCATGAAGAAACCATGTTAGTGGGAGAAACGCTTTGATAGAAGAGGGTTTTAGAGCCTTACAAAGACAAATCAATGCATTACAAGAGGAGCTATGAAGAGGGTTTGAGCCAAGAAGAAGAGAAGAAAGTGAAGATGAAGCTAAAGAAGAAGATCCATTCGAAGAAGAACAAGATGTTGTGGGAGATCCTGAGCAAGTTAGGTTGTTGAGGGCCATTTCAAAAATTGGAAAGAGGCCTAGGATTGACATTTATACCTATTATGGGGATCTAAGTCTGGAAGATTTTATTGATTGGATAAATGATATGGAGGAATATTTTGAGTATGAAGAGGTGGAGGATCCATAATGGGTCAAGTTTTCAAAAATGAAGTTGAAGGGCAATGCCAATATTTGGTGGAAAGAGGTCCAGTTAGAAATAAATAGAAGAGAAAAAGGAAAGATCACCAGATGGGATCGGATGGTGGACAAACTAAAGAAGTAGTTTATTCCTATGGACTATGAGTTGGAGTTATTGAAGAAGCTGCAAGGATTGAAACAAGGTAACAAGTTTGTTAAGGATTATACAAAAGAGTTTTATAAGATTATTATCAGAACAAGCCATGCAGAGGCCAACAAGGAGAAAGTATCCCGTTACATTAATGGGTTGAGGCCAAGTATTCAAGAGGAGATAAGCCTAGTTAGAATGACCACCATAGAAGATGCATACCAATTTTCTCTGAAGGTGGAAGAGAAGCTTAATAAAATATTTGAAAGAAAGAAAAGAGGAAGAGGTCATGGTGGAAGGACTGATGAAAGATCCTATGAAGGTTGAAATGAAGATAAACAGAAGAGTGAAGAAGCAAGCACCAATCAAAAGAAAAGAGGAGATAATTCCTACCACCCTCGTGACCAAAATAATGGTGAGAAAAGAGGAAGAGGAAGAGGAAGACCTAGAAGAGGAGGCTTTCGAGGAACTTGTTTCAATGTGTCCAGAAGAAGGACATTGAGCATAGGAGTGTCCACAACATCAAGGAAGGACAAATAGAAGACCTAAAGATAATGCATGAGTCACACATATATATGAAGATGCTCAGTCTAAGCATTCTAAAGATGTTGAAAGGGGAGAAATCCTAGTTGTCAGAAGAACCTTATTAAATGAGGAGAAATAACTATATCAGAGGAAGAGTTTATTCCACACAAGATGCAAGTGTGAAGGTAAATGTTGTGATTTTATTATTGGTAGTGGAAGCATTGATAATCTTATCTCAGACAAGATGGTTAACAAGTTGAAGTTGCATCCACATCCATATCAGATTGTGTGGTTGCAGGAGGACCATAGAGCTTTGGTCAATGAGTAGTGTTTATTCAAGTTCAAGATTAGAGATTACCATGATGAGGTGCTATGTGAAATTCTACTTATGGATGCATGTCATATGCTATTGGGAAGTTCATGGCAATATGATAGGTGTGTTGTCCATGATGTCCATGCAAACACCTATTCTCTAACAAAGGATGGAGTCTGTAATAAGTTGGAGCCCTTGAAGGTGGAAGAAAAGGTATGTAGTACTACCAAAAGTTGCTTCATAGATGGCAAGTAATTTTTTAGATGGTATGAAGCACGAGCATTTGTGCTTTGCATTGATTCCTAAGATCAATTAGGAGAAATGTCAATATGTACCAGTAAAAATCTCAGATCTATCAGAAGAATTTTAGGACATTATCTTTGATAATGTACCAGAAGGTTTACAACCAGTGAGGAAGATAAGTCACCAAATGGATTTGATACCAGGAGCCATTTTGTCAAATAAGGCAGCCCATAGAATGACTCTTGTAGAGAATGAAGAGATAAACAGACAAGTTCATGAGCTATTAAGGAAAGGACTTACAAGGGAGAGCCTAAGTCCAAGTGTAGTACTTACAGTACTAGAACTGAATAATGATGGAGAATGGAGGAACTTATGGAAGAAGTTGAAGACTGAGTTGAAGTTCAACTTTGCACATCATCTATAGACTAATGGATACATAGAGGTAGTGAATCAAAATTTGGGGAACTTGTTGAGATTCTTAATAGGAGATAAGCCCAAGGGATGGGATGTGATATTACCATAGGTAGAGTTTTTATAAAACAATTACATCAACAAGAGTACTGGTAAATCTCCATTACAAATTGTATATGGGAGTAGTCCAAGAAACACTTTTGAGATGAGAAAGATAGACAGAGGAGAGAAGACTAGTGTTGAGGTTGAAGACATTGCAGAGCACCTAAAGAGATTTCATAAAGAGGTATGACAACACATTAATAAAATAAATTCTCAGTACAAGGCTAAGGTAGATCAAAAGAAGAAGTTTAAGGAATTCAAGGTTGGTGATGAAGTCATGGTTCACCTAAGGAAATAAAGGTTCCCAATGGGGACATATAATAACTTGAAGATGAAGAAATTTGGACCATGCAAGATCCTGAAGAAGCATAATTCAAGAAATGCATATGACAGAGCTATCGAGTGGAATCAACATTTCCCATGTGTTCAACATTTTTGATTTAATAGATTATCATGAAGGTGGCACAGAGGATGGACCAATAGAAGAACACTAGAGTATCCCAGTACCTACTTCAAAGGAGGAAATAGAATAAATCGTGGATAGTCGTGTGGAAAGAAGTACCAAGAACAGGTAATATGAAGAATATCCAATTAAGTGGAAATGAAGGCCTATTGAAGATTCTTCTTGGTTGTCTAAGGTAGAGGTTGACCATTTGGGTTTTCCTCAAGCACCTAAGATATGAAAAGGTCACTTCTCAAATTATCCTAGGTGTCTGATACAGGAGCATCTAGTGGTGTAAGGGAAATCTTGCATCACCGAAAAATAAATTTATTTTGTTGTTTAGTTTTGTTAGAGACCAGGTTGACATTCTTAGTGGTTCAAGACAGTCAAAATTTTTTAAAATAAAAAAATAGTAACCTACTATTTTTAGCAAGTCTGCATTTATACATGTATGGACCTGAAAATTTACCACGAGAAGCGAAATTGTAAAATTAATCCAATGGTGAAGAAATCATCTCATTATCATTTATGGTTTGAGAGATATTAAAGTTTCCATTTAAAAAAAAAAAGAAAAGCCTGTAAAAAGTTTCAAAGTCAAATTTGAGGCACTTAAAAGCTTTGTACATGCCCAAAAATTGGCTGAAAATCTAAATGTCCTTGTGAAAGTTTAGTTTTTCTTGATCTTTCCAATGCATCAAATAGATCGTCAATTAGACACCTAGTTCAAAATTTATGGCTCCCAGAAGTTGTGTTACCATATTTCAAAATTTAAAGTCTTTGAGTAGGAAAGATACGGCTGGACTCTTTGGGTGCTAGGAAGGGATAGAATTCCCCAAAAGGAACAGGAGAAGGAAAGTGGAAAGTAATGGGAAAGGAAAGATAAGAAGGAAGAGTAGGAAGATAGAGGCAATTTTTGAAAAGTAGTTTTTGAGCTCCAGCTTGCAGGATTTTAGATTTAGAAAATATTTTTGTTTTCAATTGTAATATAGCCCAAGTTGCTATAACATGTGGTCTTGGGACCCTTACATGTTGGTAATTGCATATTGTAATTAAATTTTATGAATATAATCTAAAGTATTTTCTGGCATACTTACTATGTTATTGTGTCTGAGAGTGAGGGGGAGTACCCTTCATCAAGTGGTATTAGAGCAGAAGTTCATGCGTGTGTAGATAGATTGTCGAACATGAGGCAGTTTACACCAGGACTTATGTTTGTGGGTTGAATAAAAAAGAATAAGATCATGATAGCTCCACAAAGAAACCATGGTGGTGGGATAAATTCTTTGATAGTGGTGAAGAAGAAGAAGTGAATGCAAAAGTGCATATGGAAATATTTAATTTCCATGACATAGTTAATGTAGATTTGGATGCAGATGTTGCAGAGGAGGTTGAAGAAAAATTTTGGTGGAGGATAGAATATGGTGGATTGGATCCCACAAGAAGAAGAAAAAGAGGAAAGTGTAATTAGAAGAGGAGGTTGGTTCATGGTGGAAGAAATTCCATGACTAAAAATAGAAGTGAAGGATGGATTTGGTGGAGAAGGATGGCAAATATTCTGGTCAAAAGTTGGAAGAGAAGAAAGAAAACAATAATCATTGAACCTATTATAGTGATAGAGCTCACTATAGATTCTTCACAATCTAAAAGGGTGGTTTTACCGTTCAACTCCATTTTGTGAGCCCATGCTCACAAACTTCTTACATGATGTGTTTGATGTAAGAGCATCTGGGTCCACAGACGATCCTGCATCATCCTAAAATATATTCAATTTTTTTTATTGTTTTGGTTTGTCTTGGTGGTTTTAGGCATCTCTTAGCATCAGGAAACCTTTGGTTTAATTAGATTTGCAAAATTTGATTTTTTGCTAGATCGTTGTTTTAAGGCTCCGCAGGCAGTTTTACGGAAACAACTCATAAGAGTTGGGAAAATCCTTTTATAGGGGAATTCTTGAATGTATTTTTCCAAATTTGGAAAAGGATTCATCGCCAAATCCATCACCGTTTGAAAGAAATTTATTTTATTTTATCATCATTGGCAATTTATCAAAAATTTAAATTCTCTGGTTTTATCAAGGCTAGAGTAAAATGTCTTGTGGGGAGCTTAAGAATATCATCACAGCAATTTTCACGCAAAGATGAGCTTCCAAAAAAGAGTTATGCAAAAAGTCAGTTTTCAACACCCGGTTCCGCACATTCAAATCACCAAATTAATTATTTTATTTGGTTGGCTATTAAGGGAGTTTCATAACAGAATTATAGCCATTATTTCTTTCCTTTTAATTTCATATTCCATGCCAAACTCATAGGAGGAGTTTGAAATAAATAGAGGACAAAAAATCATGTTTTTGGCACCCAAATATAGTGTAAACCGTCTCATTTTGAAGCAGCCCCAAGATAGAAAAACCAAGAAGGCATTAAAAATGTTTAAGGTATCTCTTTGCCTTAGAATCTTCCTAATTAAGGTGTGACATCATGTTGAATAAGGAAGGATATTTAAATCATAAAAGAAAAGATAAGTTCTTAGAAGTGGAGCGTCATATTTGGCAAGTTATGGCTAGCTTGAAAAAGACAAAATAGAAAAAAAAAATTGAAACACCCTTGGGTGAGAGAAACTTCCAGATTGAGTGCCTATTCTTATAGTTCTATTTCATATTTAAGAGAAGACAAAAAAAAGAGATACATTTTCTTGTTGCTCGGCGCGGAAGGGTAAGTGAGGCGCAAAAGTGAAGGAGGAAATGGAATGCCTCTTTTAGAGAGGCCTTTATGAATTTAAATTGAAGAAATGAAATGCCTCACAAAGAGGTATTAAAAAAAATCTTATTGTAGATTTTGAAGAGGGGGTTTTGAGTGAGAAATCGGCTTTGACTGAGAGGGGTTTTTGAGAGAGTAATCTGCCCATGAGAGGGGTTCAAGAATGAGTATTGTTTTCTGTATCAAAACAGAGAGCATGAGGAAAGAGAGAGTTTTCCTATAGGAGAGGCCATGAAGGCCATTTATGTAATGTTTTTGCAAATTGTAATTTGTTAGTAGATGTAATGATGTATGTGGTTTTTTCATTTGTAATGTGAAACTTTTGTATTCAGTTTGTGAAATTAAATAAAATCAGCCAATATGTTTGTTTGAATATTTTGCATTCTATATGTATTGTGAGTTTGTGTGTGAGAAGAGTGTCTTTACGTCATCAATGGTATCAGAGCATAAGTTCCTAAGTGTGTATATAAATTGCCAAATGTGAGGCGGTTTACATCAACACTTATGGTTGTGGGTTGAATAGAAAAGAAGAAGATTAGGATGCCTCCACGAAGAAAAAATGGTGGTGGGAGAAATAATTTGATAGAAGAGGGTTTTCGATCCTTGCAAAGACACATCAATGCATTGCAAGAGGAGATGCAAAGAGGGTTTAAGCCAAGAAGAAGAGAAGAAATTGAAGATGAAGCTGATGAAGAAGATCCATTCAAAGAAGAACAAGATGTTGCAGGAGATCGTGAGAAAGTTGGGTTTTTGAGGGTCATTTCGAAGATTGGAAAGAGGCCTAGGATTGAAGTTTCTATCTATTATGGGATCTGAATTTGAAAGAGATTATTGATTGGATAAACAATATGGAGGAATATTTTGAGTATGAAGAGCTGGAGGATCAAGAATGGGTCAAGTTTGTAAAAATGAAGTTGAAGGGCCATGCCAATATTTGGTGGAAAGAGGTCCAGTTAGAAAGAAATAGAAGAGAAAAAAGAAATATCACCAAATGGGATCAGATGGTGGACAAACTAAAGAAGAAATTCATTTCAATGGACTATGAGTTGGAGTTGTTGAAGAAGTTGCAAGGATTGAAACAAGGTAACAAGTCTGTTAAGGAGTATACAAAAGAGTTTTATAAGATTATCAGAATAGGCCATACAGAGGCCAACAAGGAGAAGGTAGCCCATTACATTAATGGGTTGAGGCCAAGTATCGAAGAGGAGCTGAGCTTGGTCAGAATGACCACCATAAAAGATGCATACCAGTTTGCTCTAAAGGTAGAAGAGAAGTTGAATAAAAGATTTGAAAGAAAGCAAAGAGGAAGAGGTCATGGCAAAAGGAATGTTGGAAGATCCTATGAAGAGTAAAATGAAGATCAAAAGAAGAGTGAAGAAGCAAACACCAATCAAAATCAAAGAGGAGATAATGCCTACTTCCCTTGTGACCAAAATAATGGTGAGCAAGGGAAGAAGAAGAGGAAGACTTGGACAAGGACCTCGAAGAGGAGGCTTCAAAGGAACTTGTTTCTAATGTGGAGAAGAAGGACATTGAGCATATGAGTGTCCATAACATCAAAGAAGGAAAAATAGAAGACCTAAAGGTAATGGACGAGTTGCACATGTAGTAGATGAATATGCTTAGTCTAAGCATTGTAAAGATGTTAAAAGGGGAGAAACCCTAGTTATTAGAAGAACCTTGTTAAATGAGGAGAAAGAACGAGATCAGAGGAAGAGTTTATTCCACACAAGATGCAAGTATGAAGGTAAGTGTTGTGATATTATTATTGACAATGGAACCACTGATAATGTTGTCTCAGACGGGATGGTTAACAAGTTGAAGTTGAAGAGGAGAAGGCATCCACATCCATATCAGATTGCATAGTTACAGAAGGACCATGAAGCTTTGGTCAATGAGTAGTGTTTAGTCAAGTTCAAGATTGAAGACTACCATGATGTAGTGTTGTGTGACATTCTACCGATGGATGCATGTCATATGCTATTGGGAAGGCCATGGTAGTATGATAGGTGTGATGTCCATGATGTCCATGCAAACACCTATTCACTAACAAAGGATGGAGTTCGTCATAAGTTGAAGCACTTAAAGGTGGTGGAAGAAAAGGTATGTAGTACTACCAGAAGTTGCTTCATAGATGGAAAGAATTTTTTGGATGGTATGAAGCACAAGCATCTATGCTTTGTTTTAATTCCTAAGATCAACTAGGAGAAATGTGAATATGTACTAGCAAAAGTCTCAGATTTGTTGGAAGAATCTTAGGACATTGTCTCTGATAATATACCAAAAGGTTTACTACCGGTGGGGAAGATAAGTCACCAAATGGATTTGATACCAGGATCCAGCTCTTTGAATAAGGAAACCCATAGAATGACTCCTGCAAAGAATGAAGAGATGAAGAGACAAGTTCACGAGCTATTAAGGAAAGGAATGAAAAGGGAGTGCCTAAGTCCATCTGTGGTACCTATAGTACTAGCACCAAAGAATGATGGAAAATGGAGGACCTTATGAAAGAATTTGAAGACTGGGTTGAAGTTCAGCTATGCACATCATCCACAAACTAATGGACAGACAAAGGTAGTGAATTGAAGTTTGGGAAACCTATTAAGATACTTAGTAGGAGATAATCCTAAGGGATAGGATGTGATATTACCACAAGCAGAGTTTGCATATAATAATTTTGTCAACAGGAGTGCTAGAAAATCCCCATTCCAAATTGTACATGGGAGTACTCCGAGAAATGCTTCTGAGCTAAGAAATATAAATAGAGGAGAGAAGAGTAGTGTCGAGGTTGAAGACTTTGTAGAGCACCTAAAGAGCTTGCATGAAGAGGTACAACAAAACATTAATAAAATGAGTTCTTAGTACAAGGCTAAGGCATACTAGAAGTGGAAGTATAAGGAATTCAAGGTTCGTGATGAAGTCATGGTTCACCTAAGGAAAGAAAGGTTCCCAATGGGGACATATAATAAGTTGAATATGAAGAAATTTGGATCATGTAGGATCCTGAAGAAAAATTATTTGGGAAATGCATATGACATAGAGCTGCTAAGTGGAATCAACATTTCCCCTGTGTTCAACATTTTTGATTTAATAGAGTATCATGAAGGTGGCACGGAGGATGGACCAATAGAAGAAAAGTGGAGTATCCTGGCACTTACTTCAGAGAAGGATGAAATAGAAGAAATCTTGGATAGTCGTGTGGGAAGAAGTACCAGGAGCAGGTAATATGAAGAATATTTGTTTAAGTGGAAAGGAAGGCATGTCAAAGATTTCTCCTGTTTGTCTAAAGTAGAGGTTGACGATTTGGGTTTTCCTCAAACACCTAAGATGTGACAAGGTCGCTTCTAAAAATTACCCTGGGTGTCTAAAGCAGGAGCATCCAGTAGTGTAAGGGCAATCTTGTATCATGCAAAAATAAATTTATTTTTTTGTTTAGTTGTGTTGGACCATAGATTGACATTATCAATGGTTCAAGACAGTCTAAATTTTTAGAAATCTAAAAATAGTAACCTGTTATTTTTAGCAAATTTGCATTTATACATGTATGGACCTGAAAATTTACCCCAAGAAGCGGAATTGTAAAATTATGCAACAGTGAAGAAATCATCTCAATATCATTTATGGTTTGAGAGATATTAAAGTTTTCATTAAAAAAAAAACCCCTATAAAAAGTATTAAAGTCAAATTTGACACTTAGAGGCCTCGTATAGGCCCAAAAATTGGCCAAAATTCCAAATGTACTTGTGGAAGTTTAGTTTTTTTTGTGAGCTTTCCAACGCATCAAACGGTTCATCAATCGGATGCCTAGTTCAAAAGTTATGGCTCTCGGAAGTTGTGTTATCAAATTTCAAAAGTTTAAAATCTCTTGAGCGAGAAAGATATAGTTGGACCCTTTGGGTGCTAGGGGATAGACTTTCCCAAAAGGAACAGGAGAAAGAAAGTGGATAGTATGGGGAAAAGCAGGATAAGAAGGTAGAGCGGGGAAGATAGAGGTAGTTTTTGAAAAGTAGTTTTCAAGCTCCATCTTGCAGGATTTTAGAGTTAGAAAATATTTATGTTTTCAATTGTAATACAACCCATGTTGTTGTAACATGTGGTCTTGAGACCCTTGCATGTTGGTAATTGAATTTTGTATTTATATTTTTATTAATATAATCTAAAGCATTTTGTGGCATACTTACTGTGTTATTGTGTCAGAGAGTGCTTGAGGGGGAGTACCCTTTGTCAAGTGGTATCAGAGCAAAAGTTCTTGACTTTGTAGAGAGATCACTGAATGTGAGGCAGTTTACACCAGGACTTGTGATTATTGGTTGAATAGAAAAAAAGAAGATCAAGATGCCTCCATGAAGAAACTATGGTGGTGGAAGAAATGCTTTGACAGTGGTGAAGAAGAAGTGGATGTAGAAGTGCAGATAGAAATATTTAATTTCCATGACATAGTTAATGTAGATTTGTATGCAGATGTTGCAGAGGAGGTTGAAGAAATTTTTGGGTGGAGGACAAAATATGGTAGATTGGATCCCATGAGAAGAAGAAAGAGAGGAAAGTGTAATTGGAAGAGGAGGTCAGTTCATGGTGGAAGAAATTCCATGATGGAAAATAGAAGTGAAGAGAAAATTTGGTGGAGAACTCAAGGATGGCAAATATTTTGGTCAAATGTTGGAAGAGAAGAAAGAAAAAATAATCACTGAACCTATTGCAATGATGGAGTTTGCTGCAAATTGTTCACAATCTGGAAGGGCAATTTTACCATTCAACTCCATTTTGTAAGCCCATGCTCACAAACTTCTTACACGACGTGTCTGATGCAAGAGCATCCGAGTCCATAGGCAATCATGCATCACCCAAAAATATTTCAATTTTATTTCTTTTTTTTAGTTTTTTTGGTGGTTTCAGGTATCTCTCAGCATTAGGAAACATTTGGTTTAATCAAATTTGTAAAATTTGAATTTTTGTCAGATCATTGTTTTGAGGCTCCATAGGTAGTTTTACAAAAACAATTGTTTCCAAAAATCTGTAAGAGCTGAGAAAAAATATTTTTACAGGGGCATTCTTGAATGTATTTTTCCAAATGTGGAAAAGGATTCATCACCAAATTCATCACTGTTTGAGAGAATTTAATTTTCTTTGATCACCACTGGCAATTTATGGGGAATTTAGATTCTAGAGTTTTATCAAGGCTACAGTAAAATGGCTTGGTTGGGAGCTTAGGAATGTCATCACACACATCTTGGAAAGTTTTCATGCAAAGATGAGATTTCAACAAAGAGTTATACAAAAAGTCAGTTTGCAGCACCCGATTCTACATATTCAAAGCCCCAAATTAATTATTTTATTTGGTTAGGTATTAAAGGAGTTCCATAACTGTTTTATAGACATTATTTCTTTCCTTTGAATTGCATTTTCCATGTGAAAGTCAGAGGAGGCATTTGAAAATAATAGAGGACAAAAAATCATGTTTTTGGCACCCAAAAATAGTGTAAAACGTCTCATTTTGAAGCAGCTTTATTTTCTAACATATGGTTTTAGTCCTGATATATTTTCATTATTAAAATTTCTTGTATTTTGGTTTAACATAATGAAAAATTTCAAACTCTGCTTTAACTTCCAAAATTCCTAAAATTTTGCTTCAAAAATTCAATATTCTCCTATAATAACCTTCCAAAATATGAGCTTACATTTCAATCCTAAAGTTTTTGAGAGTTTCTAGTCATTTCAAAACTTTCTATGTCTCTTATAAAAATTTGTCAAAGATTTGCACCTTACCAGGAACTAACTAGGTTTCCAAAACCACCAAAACCTCTAAAAATTTTATACTCTATCATTAGTTCTCGATAAGTCTAAAAGCCCAACAAAAGAAAATGTAAAAGAAGGAAACAAAACAATGAAGAAATTTTGGAGCCCACAAAGGTTTTTAGAACCACTCTAACCTCTAAAAAGTTTTGAATAAGAAGTTAGTTTCCAGTGAACATCAAAGCTCCAAAAAAGATGAAAAGTTCTTAAGAATAAAGTTAGAGCTTTCGTAGGTTTTGAAAACCATCGAAACCCCTAAAAATATCTTAAGGAAAGGTTAGTCCCCAACAACCACGAAGACTCCGAAAGGTTAATACTTTAAAAGAGATTCAAAAGCAAAGGAAAATGGACATGAAAGAAAGAAATGTCAAAGATTTCAAAGGTTTTGACAACCACTCTAACCTCTGACAAGTTTTGAAAGAGAGTTTGGTTCCTGGGAAGGAACAAAGTCCCAAAAAAGGTTAAAGGAAACTTCACTTAGTTCTTGATCACCGGTAAACCCCTGACATGAGGAAACTTTAAAGTAAGAAAATTCAAATGTCAGGGAGTTCATAGGTTGTGACAACCAACAAAAGATTTGACAAATGAATGGAAAGGCAAAGAATTCAAAGAAAAGGGAAGAAATAAAATTGAAGAGAAAAGGTTGTCAGAGGTTTTATAGGTTTTGACAACCAAGAAAACCTCTGACAATGATTTGAGTTCTCTCTTAACCTCTGACACTTAAGAGAACTTAATGAAATGAATGAAGAATTGAATAGCCTATTTTTTCTCAATGATCAATGAACCTTTGGTAAGGAGAAGAAAGAGAAAAATATGGGTATATAAATGTGTTTCTTGGTTATTCAAATCGAATGTGAAATTTTCAAAGAGGAGGTGGAGGTCATGCTTGTGTCCGTTGAAACCCTAACTTTGATTTTAAAAGGTTTGAACAGTTATCAACTCCCTCGGTAGCTATTTCCAAGTAATTCAATTGTTCACCTATTTTATAAAGTTGTTCCTAAATTTGTACTTCTGCCACTTAAATAGTTATACTTGTATCCTGGTTTCTTGCAAGACTATGTTTCCCTCCCAAAACTTTAGCCACCAAACTACTTTATATTCCCTCCTGCTATCTGGATAAAATTTCAAATGCCTCTAATGAAGTTTGCTTATCAAGGTTAAGAAAGGGAATCTTTTTTAGAGAATTCATTATCAAATGTGGACGATAGCCAACTAGGGCACATAGATTTGGAGGAATTCCAAATTCATATGGGGAAAACTCCTACATCAAATATGGTTGAAGAAATATTTAAGAGTGGTTTAGCTCATGCAGGTGGTTTCCCAACCTCTGTCCAATGTGTCGATCTAGTTTTGACCTGTGTCAAATACTATAAACTAGGAAGTAGGGAAGTGAAGAGTGAAGATGACATAGTTATAGTCAAAGTCGATGGTCCATTGATCAGTCAAATGTTGAGATTGCCAAAAAGGAAAGAATTTGAAAAAATAGATATGGAGATGGCTACAAATTATTTCATTGAAAGAAAAGCCACATGTGAAAACAACATTGCTAAAAATTGGTTTAAGAAACCAAGAAAGGGGAAGTCACAGTTGCCCAAAAGATTCCTTAGGTCACATTTCAATGAATATATTTCTAATCATCATAACCCTACTGCATAGGGTTAATGGAGATAGAGAAACCAGTTCTTTTGAATACTGGATGTGCCAATTTATCATTGTGATTGGATGGAACTCCCAATTCATTGATTGGGGGTAATTAATAAGTGATAATTTTTATAAATATTTGATAGAATTTCCCAAAACGTAGGAACCCTACATGACATCCTATCTTTTCTATTCTATTGCTAGTATGCATCCATGGCCTGGACTACATGTAGTAGGGGTGTATGATAAAGGTTGTACAGTTTATGATTTCTATAATCAACTACAATTAGACAACAACAGTAAACACTATAGAATGGTAAATGATGCATTTACCATGCTAACTATCAAGGTATTAGATGCTAATGTGGGACAAAGATTTTCTTTTGAGGCAGCAATGTTGATCAAACAATTTGGAAGTTACTTCATACAGTTTCCTATATTCAAATTGGAGGTTTTGATGAGTATCCATACAAGTTGCCTAGGTATCCCTTTGATCGCTTGGTCCTCATTGAGCTCTGCAAATAGATGAAATTAGTAAACAAAAAGTGCAGGGATATGAAGAAAGCAGGATACCCATTCCCTTTGGGTTTAACTTATTATACTTTCCCATTCTCCACTGAAGCCTAGAACATTGAAAGATCCTTAGTTAAGATCACAATGCATTATCATAGTATGAGGTATCCTTTTGATAGTAAAAATTATGCTAGGGATGACTTATATTCGGGATCTAAATGTCTTCACCATCCTCACCTAGAAGATTACTGGGAAGACTATGAGAATGACTTTGAAGTGAGGAAAAGATATTGGTTGAGGATGACAGTATGGCAAATGAAAGAGTATGAGTTGGGTTGGGCTCTTGAAGGTATTGAAGAAGATGGTTTTGATATGATTGATCCAATTTACACAAGTAATCTTCAATTTGAACCTCTTTCACCCATAAATTGGAATGATAAGGAAATGAAAGATGTGAGGGAATGATCCCTTTTTGTTTTGAAGAAATCTCAGAAGTGGTTATTAGCCAAAAAAGGTTGAATGGTACAACTACCAAGCCTACAGGGGCATCATCAAAAAGTACAAAGCAAAAAGATGCAACAACTGCAAACCCTATTGTTACAAAAAATGTTGATATTCCTATGACAAAAACTAATCCAGTTGGATCTAGTGGAGAGGATGGTGAAGAGATAGATAAAGGAGCAAATTTGAAAAATTTTGTGTGCTCAAGATGATTCAGGGATGAGGGATAAACTGCAAGTGAAAAGACCTCAGTCAGAACAAAATATTCAGGAATAGGTACTAAAGGAAAATATAGAGACCCCATAGGAAAATATCTCTACTTCTGAATTTCCACCAGTGTCATCCAATTGTCCTCCATTAAATGTGAATAGTTCATTATAATGTCACCCCTTCAATCACTTGCTCAAGAGGATATTGCAATACCCTCTTCACCAAAAACTACTTTGTGCCCAATTTCTTCTTCTTCCTCTTTCAGTATATCCAAAATACCACCCTCCTCTCAATGGCTAAAGAATGTGGTTTGTAGAAAAATAAAATATAATGAAATCATTGAGCCAAATTATGAGGTAGTTGCCAAGTTACTACATGGTACTGTACCTAAATCTAAAAGGTATTTGTTGCATCTAGGTTGATGATTGATCCTTTTGGTAATCAAGATGTTGAAATAGCCAAACCTATTGCGGATAAAAGTATAAAGGAGGTCACAAAAGATGATTACCAAGTGTCTAAGGTTGATTTGGAACTCTCTACTCATGAGAGAGACATACACAATTTCCAACTCTCTACTGCCATGTTAGTGCATAGGATTGAGAAAGAGAAAGCTACCAAGGAACAAATTGAGGAACAAATGCTCATGCTAACATCATACATCAAAAATATTTTAAATCTCTACACAATCTTTAGAAGGGCCTTTAGTTTCTAAGAATTTGAACAATCCAGGTATAAACAAAGAAGCAATTGAAAAACTGGGAAAATATAAAGCATTAGGAAAGGCTTCTGAAGCCTGGGTTGAATAGTTGATTTTGGATGGAATGATGTGTATAGAGGAGTTAGTCGGATCGTATAAACATAATGAACAAAAAATAATGGAGCTCAAAAATGAATTCCAAATAGTCAAGAAGGAGGAAACTATTTGGCATCTAGCAATAAGAGACATATAGGAAATGGCCAAAATTGATGTTAACACTTTACTTTTTGAAAATATTCTAATCGGAGTAGAAGAATACAATTCTACCACTTGGATCAGAAGTATTGAATGGAAGCTCACAGTTGTTAAGTAGGCCATTAATGAATTAACAAGACTTATAAAGGAGATGGAGCTCACTAAATTAGAAATATTGGTGGGTAGCATAGATCTAGAAGTAAATTTAGTCAAAGAGGATGCTCAAACCTGGAGGATATTCAAGTGATCAAACAAGGTTTCAAGGATCTAGGCTTCAAGGAACTATTTAATAAGGAGAATGTTAATTCTAGTACAATCATGAATCTATCAACGTTGTCAAACACTATAAATAGTTTTTGTAGGGAGCTATCAACAATAGATAAGAAAATGAAAGAAATTGAAGATTTGGTGTTAATTTGGAAACAACATTTGACTAATATTCTGGTTCCAGAAACAAAAGCCATGGTGCCTGTGATAAAGCAATAAATAATTTACAAAGGCCTTTCTTCCTCTTCTGATAAGTCAGAGACAACAAGAGAAGACATTCTTGTCAAGAAATCTTGATATTTTGAGTTACTTTATTGTTTATTTCTCGTTTTATGAATTAAGTCATTTGCATATGACTTAAAGAAGACTTTTTTAATTTATAACTTTATAATGAACTTTATTGCTCTTTAATATTTCCTTGTAAGTTTTAAATTAGTTGCAGGTTAGTTACCATAAAAATCCTATATATGTGTGGTCTTGTTGTGACGAAAGGGACTTTTTGGCCTTTCACAAATTTTGAATTGTAAAAATAACAAGTAGTATAGCTCCTATGTAAAGAAATAGAAATACTTAAATAGTATAGTTTAAGTACCCTCTAATATATTTGTTCTTCTTATGTTGAATGTATATTCTCTTTGCATGACTTTTAAATTTATCTATGAAGATCATTTAGTCAAAATATTAGTATGCTATGTAAGTATTTCAAGTTGTTATCAACCTCTGTTATTAGTCCTTGGTGTATATGAAAGTTTATACAAAAATCATTCTTTTCCATTGCATGCCAATCTTTATAACACCCTTTTTCATTATCTAAGAAGTGATCTCTTTTGTAATAGAGAAATTATTCATTTTATCACTCATGTAGAAAACCTAAACAAATACTCTTAAGTTTATCTTTAAGGTTTCTTTTGAACTTCATTATTATTATTTTCCTTGTTATCCCTTTCAATGTTTTTAGGGTTAAAAATACCACCCAAAAATTTAAATTTTATTTTATGAGGGAGTTGCCCCTTTAGATTGTTGAGGTAGGTTGTTTCAACCTTACCAACTGTTGGTGCAATTTATAACACTATCGTGGGAAAAATAGAGTTTATTTATATAGTGCAATTTTTTTTACCAACAAGCTCCAAGATAGAAAAATTAGGAAGGCGTTAAAAATGTTTAATGCATCTCTTTTCCTTAACTCTTCCGAATTAAGACACCAAATCATGTTGAATAAGGTAGGTTTCTAAATCATAAAATAAAAAATAAACTCTTCGAAGTGGAGTGCCATATCTGGCAAGTTATTTGAAATAGATAAAATAGAAAAAGAAATTGAAATGCCCTTGGGGGGAGAGAAACTTCCAGATTGAGTGCCCATTCCTAGAGTGCTATTGCAGATTTAAGAGAAGACAAAAAAAAGAGATACATTTTCTTGCTGCCCAATGTGGAAGGGTAAGTGAGGCACAAAAGTGAAGGAGAAAATGGAACGCCTCTTTTGGAGAGGCTTTTATGAATATAAAAATTGCATAAATGAAATGCCTCATAGAGAGGTATTAAAAAGAAATCTTATTGCAAATTTTGAAGAGGGGGTTTCTAGTGAGAAATCAGCTTTTATTAAGAGGCATTTTTGAGAGAGCGATCTTCCAATGAGACAGGATTAGGAATGAGTATAATTTTTTGCATCAAAATAGAGAGCATGAGGAAAGAGAGAATTTCCTGTAGGAGAGGCCATGAAGGCCATTTATGTAATGTTGTTGCATATTGCAATCTATTAGTAGATGTAATTGTGTATGCGGGTTTTTTTTTTCTAATGTAAAACTTTTGTATTCAATTTGTAAAATTAAATAAAATCAACCTATATATTTGTTTGCATATTTTGCATTCTATATGTATTGTGAGTTTGTGTGTGAGAAGAGAGTCTTTGTATCCTTAGTGGTATCAGAGTAGAAGTTTCTGAGTGTGTAGACAGATCGTTGAATGTGAGCCAATTTACACTAGGACTTGTGGTTTGTGAGTTGAATAGAAAAGAAGAAGATCAGGATGCCTCGATGAAGACACCAAGTTGGTGGGAGAAATACTTTCATAGAAGAGGGTTTTAGATCCTTGCAAAGAAAAATCAATGCATTGCAAGTGGACCTATGAAGACGGTTTGAGCCAAGAAGAAGAGAAGAAAGCATAGATGAAGCTAAAGAAAAAGAGCCATTCAAAGAAAAACAAGATGTTGTAGGAGATCCTGAGATTGTTAGGTTGTTGAGGGTCATTTCAAAGATTGGAAAGAGGCCTAGGATTAAAGTTTCTACCTATTCCAGGATCTAAATCCAAAAGAGCTTATTAATTGGATAAATGATGTGGAGGAATATTTTGAGTATGAAGAGGTGGAGGATCTAGAATGGGTCAAGTTTGCAAAAACAAAGTTGAAGGGCCTTGCCAATATTTGGTGGAAAGATGTCTAGTTAGAAAAAAAAATAGAAGAGAAAAAGAAAAGATCACCAAATGGGATCAGATCGTGGACAAACTAAGGAACCACTTCATTCCTATGGACTATGAGTTAGAGTTATTGAATATGTTGAAGGCACAACACAACTGAGAGGGGGGGTGAATCAGTTGTACCAAATCTTTAACCTTAGCTGATCAATTTCATAATCACATTAACTTGCTTTAACCACTTAATCTGATATGAAGAATAAACATGAAAAACAGAAACAAAAATTAAGCACATCAACACCATTCACACATGAACACCAGATTTTTACGTGGAAAACCCTTAGAAAGGGAAAAACCACGATGAGTGTTAGCTCACAATATAATGTAGTAACAATATTGAATATCAAAGAGGCTCACTGCCCAGGGCTCATTTCCCAATAGGGTGGCTCACTACCGATGGATGGTTCACTACCGGTGGGTGGCTTACTATTGGTGGGTGGCTCACTGCCAAGGGTTGAACTGATATAGTTGCATCTATAGCATGCTTGAGTTCGGTTCCATTGAAGCACAATATATCTCTCCTGCTCTACCTTTTCAATCACACATACTTTATCTTCGCATCTTCACACACTCATTCACACTCTTTCATGTCTTCATTACATGTATTTAGACCTATCATCAACCTTGGAATGTACTTCAAGGTTAGCATTACAATCTTCAACTGTTGGAGCTTTCTCCAAGATCAACATACATACAAAATTCCAAAATAGGACTGGACCTAAACAAACTTGTGGAGGAAAAGAATGAAGGATGAACACATCAGAGCTTATCTCAGACCCAAATACATCTTCACATGCTTGGACATGCTTCTACAATCCATGAATCATCCTCATAACAATTGTGACTAACCAAGTCGACCAAAACAAGTATACAACATCAAGAATCACTAAGTCACACGCTTCCAAGAGCTTCATTACAGCTTGTGGATCAGACACACACCTTCAATGCATTTAGGGGACATCTACAAACACCATAGAACCATTTGGAAACCATCAAGTCCAACTGCAATAGATCTCAACTTGCTTTTCTTGAAGATGGATCACAGACTGCTCTCAATCAAACACTATCAAACTTTGCTAATCACAAAATTGCTTTCCAAAGCACCAAATCACAAAACCTATGGAATGAAGAAATCTAATGACCTTGTAAGCTTAATTCTAGAACCGCAAGACCAAAGAACATACTGCGGAGGAATGCGGAGCAAAATACTTTCTCTTTGTCACACTGCAAATTCTGTCAAGCATAGTCTTCACATTAGTGAATGGAACTTCTTCTGCACAGCAATCTGGACCACCAAATTCTAGTTTTAGCATCTTCAAACACTTCTCTAAAACATATCCAGATCTCATACTCTGGTCTTCAATATTGAGGAAATGTAGAGCAAAACTCAGACAGTTATTCTGCAAGCCAAAATACTCTGCAACACATTGTTTCCACTTGTAGAGCAAATTTTCTCAAAAGCACTTGGAAACTCAGTATCAGGAATATCTTCTCATCATCTTTAGCACTTATATAATACAATACAAAGCAACTGACTCACCAAAAACAATCATCAAAACAAGAGCATAGTTGACACTAATGACAACACAGATATGTTGACATCAATGACAACACCAGTTAGCACATACTTGCAACAAAAGAAGCTCCAAGGATTGAAACAAGGTAACAAGTCTATTAAAGAGTATAAAGAAGAGTTTTATAATATTATTATAATAATAGGCCATGCAGATGCCAACAAGGAGAAGGAATCCCATTACATTAATGGGTTGAGGCCAAGTATTCAAGAGGAGTTGAGCCTAGTCAAATGACAACCATAAAAGATGCATACCATTTTGCTCTAAAGGAGGAAGAGAAGCTGAATAAAAGATTTGAAAGCAAGCAAAGAGAAGGAGGTCATGGTGTAAGGACTAATGGAAGATCCTATGAAGGTTGAAATGAAAATAAAAAAAAGAGTGAAGAAGCAAGCACCAATTGAAATTAGAGAGGAGATAATACCTACTACCCTCATGACCAAAATAATGGTGAGCAAAGAGGAAGAGGAAAACATGGACAAGGACTTGGAAGAGGAGGCTTCAGAGGAACCTATTTCCAATGTGGAGAAGAAGGACATCGAGCATACCAGTGTCCACAACATCAAGGAAGGACAAATAGAAGACATGAAGGTAATGCATGAGTTGCACATGTAGATGAAGATGCTTAGTCTGAGCATTCTGAAGATGTTGAAAGGGGAAAAACCCTAGTTTTTAGAAGAACCTTGTTAAATGAGGAGAAAGAACCAGATCAGAGGAAGATTTTATTCTACACAAGATGCAAGTATGAAGGTAACTATTGTGATATTATTATTGATAGTGGAAGCACTAACAATCTTGTCTTAGACGAGATGTTTAACAAGGGATGCGATGTGATATTATCACAGGCAGAGTTTGCATATAAAATTTTGTCAACAAGAGTATTGGTAAATCCCCATTCCAAATTGTATATGGGAGTAGTTTGAGAAACGCTTCTGAGCTAAGAAAGATAGATAGAGGAGAGACTTGACTAGTGTTGAGGCTGAAGACTTTGCAGAGCACTTGAAAAGCTTGCATGAAGAGGTGCGATAGCACATTAATAAAATAAATTCTTAGTACAAGGCTAAGGTAGATCATAAGTGGAAGTATAAGGAATTTAAGGTTAGTGATGAAGTCATGGTTCACCTAAGGAAAGAAAGGTTCCCAATGGGGACATATAATAACTTGAAGATGAATAAATTTGAATTGTGCATCATCTTGAAGAAGCATGGTTCAACATTTCCCTTGTGTTCAACATTTCTGATTTTACAAAGTATCATGAAAGTGGCACAGAGGATGGACCAATAGAAGAACAGTGGTATCCCAACACTTACTTCAAAGAAGGAGAAAATAGAAGAAATTTTGGATAGCCGTGTGGGAAGAAGTACCAGGAACATGCAATATGAAAAATATTTGGTTAAGTGGAAAGGAAGTTTTGTCAAAGATTCTTCCTAATTACCTAAGGCAAAGGTTGACCATTTGGGTTTTCCTCAAACACCTAAGATGTCACAAGGCCATTTCTCAAATTACCCTAGGTTTCTGATGTAGGAGAATCCACTGGTGTAAGGGCAATCTTACATCACCCAAAAATAAATTTATTTTTTGTTTAGTTGTGTTGGAGTCTAGGTTGATATTCTCAGTGGTTCAAGGCAGTCAAAAGTTTTAGAAATCTAAAAATAGTAACCTGCTATTTTTAGCAAGTTTACATTTATACATGTATGGACCTAAAAATTTATCCCAAGAAGCGGAATTGTAAAATTAAGTCAACAGTGAAGAATTCATCTCAATATCATTTATGGTTTGAGAGATATTAAAGGTTTCATTTAAAAAAAAAGACCATGTAAAAAGTTTCAAAATCAAATTTGAGGCACGTAGAGGCCTCGTATAGGCCCGAAAATTGACCAAAAATCCAAATGTCTTTGTGGAAGTTTAGTTTTTGTGAGCTTTCCAATGCATCAAATGTTTCGTCAATCGAACACCTAGTTCAAAAGTTATGGCTCTAGAAGTTGTGTTACAAAATTTCAAAATTTAAAATCTCTTGACTGAGAAAGATACAAAAGGACTCTTTTGGCACTAGGAAGGGATAGACTTTCCCAAAAGGAAGAGGAGAAGGAAAGTGGAAAGTAATGGGAAAGGCATGATAAGAAGGTAGAGTGGGGAAGATAGAGGCAGTTTTTGAAAAGTGGTTTTTGAGCTCCAGCTTGTAGGATTTTAGAGTTAGAAAATGTTTATGTTTTCAATTGTAATACAACCCATGTTGTTGTAACATGCAGTCTTGAGACCCTTGCATGTTGGAATTTGTATGTTGTAATTATGTTTTTGTGAATATAATCTAAAGAAATTTGTGGCATACTTATTGTGTTGTTGTGTTTGAATGTGTTTGAGGGGGTACCCAGTTCATCAAGTAGTATCAAAGAAAAAGTTCCTTAGTGTGTAGACAGATTGTTGAACATGAGGCAGTTTCCACCAGGACTTGTGGTTGTGGGTTCAATAGACAAGAAGAAGATCAAGATGCCTTAGCGAAGAAACCATGGTGGTTGAAGAAATACTTTGATAGTGGTGAAGAAGAAGAAGTGAATGCAGAAGTGTAGATAGAAATATTTCATTTCCATGACATATTTAATGTAGATTTATATGTAGATGTTGAAGAGGAGGTTGAAGAAAATTTTTGGTGGAGAACAAAATATGGTGGATTTGATCTCACGAAAAGAAGAAAGAGAGGTAAGTGCAATTGGAAGAGGAGGTCAGTTCATGGTGGAAGAAATTCCACGATGGAAAATAGAAGTGAAGAGCAGATTTGGTGGAGAAGGACGACAAATGTTCCAGACAAATGATGAAAGAGAACAAAGGAAAAAAAATCATTGAACCTATTACAGTGATGGAATTCGTTGCAGATTGTTCACAATATGGAAGTATGGTTTTACCATTCAACTCCATTTTGTGAGCCCATGCTCACAAACTTCTTACCCAGCATGTTTGATGCAAGAGCATCTAGGTCCACAAGTGATACTGTTGTAGACACCTAAAAATGACTATGCATTCCGTGTCACTATCTACATCATTTTCTCATTAATTCTTCTAATCAAAATTAATTAAATAATTTCTAATTATTTAATTAAATCTAACATTTCATCCAATTTTATTTTTCTAATCTACATTAATTAAATATTTTTAATTATTTAATTAATTCATCCCTTTCAATCCTCAATTTCATATTAATTAAATAATTTTTATTTAATTAATTCATTTATTTTATTACTCTTATCCACAATAATTAAATAATTTTTAATTATTTAATTAGCTAATATTTCCTCCATAATTAAATAAATTAAAATAATTTATTTAGTTGAATTTTCTATTTTCCTCTCATAAAATAAATAAAATTAATATTTTATTTATCTTCTATTTCTCTCATCATGCACATGAATTAAATAAATTTATTTGTTTAATTCTAATAATATCTTCTCATCTTAAAAAATATCTTCTCATGCACATGAATTAAATAATTTATTTATTTAATTCTTTTCTCTCTATCCATCTACATGTAAAATAGTAAATCACAATTTGAGTTAACTTATTCTTCAAATCTCTATTTTTATCAAATCAATTCATTAAATAGAAAAAGCAATTCTATTTATGAAAATCAAATCAATTTAAATATCCATGCAATCAGTTAACTCATTAATTAAGTTTTTTTGCATGGACACATATCACATGCACATCCTTTATGTTCTCTCAATTAATCTCATCCATCAATTAATTCAATTATTCTCCATTGTTGATCAGTATCTTGTGAAAGCTATAAATTCACCATCTTCCAAGAAATAAACTCCTCCATAATCTTTGAGCTTTGAGTATCCATATTGCACTTTGACCATTTGTTAAGCACTTTGCATTCATCTATCATTCATTCATTGCAAGCCAAGGTTATGCTATTGATATTGAGCAATCCACATAGAATATCACAAATCAAATCAAGAGAGCATATCTAAGGGAGTTCAGGTACACTTCTTTCTTGCTCTATCGGTGAAGGTAATTTGTATTTGGGTTGAAGGTATATTGTGCTTTTTATTAGATTATCTTTATTTGTATCCATTTGTGTTATTTTTCCCTTCCATACTTGCATCGCCCAAAAATATATTCAATATTATTTCTTTGTTTTGGTGGTTTTAGGCATCTCTTAGCATCAAGAAACCTTTGGTTTAATCAGATTTGCAAAATTTGAATTTTTGCCAAATCGTTGTTTTGAGGCTCTGTAGGCAGTTTTACGGAAACAATTATTTCCAGAACTTCATAAAAGATGGGAAAAATCCTTTTATAGGGGCATTCTTGAATGTATTTCACCAAATTTGGAAAAGGATTTGTCACCAAATTCATCACCATTTGAGAGAATTCAAATTTCTCTGATCACCACTGACAATTTACGGGAAGTTTATATTCTAGAGTTTTATCAAGGTTGGAGTAAAATGGATTGGTGGGGAGCTTAGGAATGTCAACACACACATACTGACAAGTTTTCATGCAAATATGAGATTCTAGAAAAGAGTTATACAAAAAGTGGTTTTCGCCACCTAGTTCCGCACATTCAAAGTACCAAATTAATTATTTTATTTGGCTGGGTATTAAGCAAGTTTCTAAAGTGATTTGCAGCCATTATTTCTCTCCTTTTAATTGAATTTTCCATGCAGAAGTCAGAGGAAGCATTTGAAATTAATAGAGGGAAAAAAATCATGTTTTTGACACCCAAGAATAGTGTAAAATGTCACATTTTGAAGTAGCTCCAAGATAGCAAAATCAGGAAGTAGTTAAAAATGTTTAAGGCATCTCTTTTCCTTAGAATATTCCTAATTAAGGCACTACATGTTGAATAAGGTAGGTTTCTAAATCATAAAAGAAAAGATAAACTCTTAGAAGTGGAGCACCATATTTGGCAAGTTATGGTTGGTTTGAAATAGATAAAATAGAAAAAGAAATTGAAACACCCTTTGGGGGGGAGAAACTTCCAGTTTGAGTGCCCATTCCTAGAATGCTATTTTATATTTAAGACAAGAAAAAAAAAGATACATTTTCTTACTGCTTATTATGGAATGGTAAGTGAAATGCAGAAGTGAAGAAGGAAATGGAACACCTCTTTTGGAGAGGCTTTTATGAATATAAATTACAAAAATGAAATACCTCACAGAGAGGTATTAAAAAGAAGTCTTATTGTAGATTTTGAAGAGGGGTTTTTGAGTGAAAAATCAGCTCCAACTAAGAGGGGTTTTTGAGAGAGCAATTTGCCCATGAGAGGGGCTCAAGAATGAGTATATTTTACTACATCAAAATAGAGAGTGTGAGGAAAGAGAGAGTTATCTTATAGGAGAGGCCATGAAGGCCATTTGTGTAATGATGTTGCAGATTGTAATCTATTAGTAGATGTAATGGTGTATATGGGTTTTTCATTTGTAATGTGAAACTTTTGTATTCAGTTTATGAAATTAAATAAAAGCATCATGTATGTTTGCATATTTTGCATTCTATATGTATTGTGAGTTTGTGTCTAAGAAGAGAGCCTTTGTATCATTAGTGGTATCAAAGAAAAAGTTCATGAGTGTGTAGACAGATCATCAAATGTAAGGTAGTTTACCCCAGGATTTTTGGTTGTGGGATGAATACAAAAGAAGAAGATCAGGATGCCTCCATCAAGAAACCATGGTGATGGGAGAAATGCTTTGACAGAAGAGGGTTTTAGTGCCCTACAAAGACAAATCAATGCATTGCAAGAGGAGCTACGAAGAGGGTTTGATCCAAGAAGAAGATAAGAAAGTAAAGATGAAGCTAAAGAAGAAGAACCATTCAAAGAAGAACAAGATGTTGCAGTAGATCCTGAGCAAGTTAGGTTGTTGACGGTGATTTCAAAGATTGGAAAGAGGCCTAGGATTGAAGTTTCTATGTATTCTAGGGATTTGAATCTAGAAGAGTTTATTGATTAGATGAACAATATAGAGGAATATTTTGAGTATGAAGAGGTGGAGGATCTAGAATGGGTCAAGTTTGCAAAAACAAAGTTGAAGGGCCATGCCAATATTTGGTGGAAAGAGGTCCGTTTAGAAAGAAATAGAAGAGGAAAATGAAAGATCACCAGATGGGATTGGATGGTGGAAAAACTAAAGAAGTAGTTCATTTCTATGGATTATGAGTGGGATTTGTTGAAGAAGCTACAAGGATTGAAACAATGTTGCAACTATGTTAAGGAGTATATAAAAGAGTTTTATAAAATTATTTTTAGAATAAGCCATGTAGAGGCCAACAAGAAGAAGGTAGCCCATTACATTAATGGGTTGAAGCCAAGTATTCAAGAGGAGGAGTGTGACATTCTACTAATGGATGCATGTCATATGCTATTAGGAAGGTCATGGTAGTATGATGGGTATGATGTTCATGATGGCCATGCAAACACCTATTCCCTGAAAAAGGATGGAGTTTGTCATAAGTTGAAGAGGTGGAAGAAAAGGTATGTAGTACTACTAGAAGTTGCTTCGTAGATGGTAGGAAATTTTTGGATGGTATGAAGCATGAGTATCTATGTTTTGTGTTGATTCTAAGATCAACCAGGAGAAATGTGATCAAGATGTACCAATAGAAGTCTCAGATCTATCAGAAGAATTTCAAGACATTGTCTTTGATAATGTACTAGAAGGTTTACCACTGGTGAGGAAGATAAGTCACCAAATGGATTTGATACTAGGAGCCAGTTTGTCGAATAAGGCATCCCATAGAATGACTCTTGCAGATAATGAAGAGATGAATAGAAAAGTTCACAAGTTGTTAAGGAAAGGACTGATAAGGGAGAGCCTAAGTCCATATGTAGTACCTACAGTACTACCACCGAAGAATGATGGTGAATGGAGGACCTTATGGAAGAAGTTGAAGATTGAGTTGATGTTCATCTGTACACATCATCCATAGACTGATGGATAGACAGAGGTAGTGAATCAAAGTTTGGGAAACCTATCAAGATGCTTAGTAGAAGATAATCCCAAGGGATAGGATGTGATATTACCATAGGTAGATTTTGCATATAACAATTATGTTGACAGGAGTACTAGTAAATCCCCATTCCAAATTATATATGGGAGTAGTCTGAGAAAATATTATGAGCTGAGAAAGATAGACAGAGGAAAGAAGAGTAGTGTCGAGGCTAAAGACTTTGTAGAGCACCTAAAGAGCTTGCATGAAGAGGTACGATAGCACATTAATAAAATAAATTCTAAGTACAAAGCTAAGGTAGATCAAAAGTGGAAGTTTAAGGAATTCAAGGTTGGTGATGAAGTCATGGTTCACCCAAGGAAAGAAAGGTTCCCAATGGGGACATATAATAATTTGAAGATGAAGAAATTTGGACCATGCAGGACCCTGAAGAAGCATGATTCAGGAAATGCATATGAGGTAGAGCTACCGAGTGGAATCAACATTTCCCTTGTGTTCAACATTTATGCTTTAACAGAGTATCATGAACGTAGCACAGAGGATGGACCAATAGAAGAACAGTGGAGTATCCGAACACCTACTTTAGAGAAGGAGGAAGTAGAAGAAGCCCTAGATAGTCGTGTGGGTAGAAGTACCAGGAACAAACAATATAAAGAATATATGGTTAAGTGAAAAGGAAGGCCTATCTAAGATTATTCCTAGTTGTCTAAGACAGAGATTGACCATTTGAGTTTTCCTCAAACACCTAAGATGTGACAAGGTCACTTCTCAAATTACCTAGGGTGTCTGATGCAGGAGCATCCAGTGGTGTAAGGGCAGTCTTGCATCACCCAAAAATAAATTTCTTTTGTTGTTTAGTTGTGTTGGATCTTAGACCATGGGTCATCCCACAATAATGGGTTACATGTTTTTGCCAAACTTGACATTGAAATCAACATTTTGAACTAAATCTTCACTTTCTGACACCTATAGCTGCTAAACCGTTAGGAATTTGAAGATGATATGAACTAGTGATTTGTGAGATTTTATGTAGTGCCCCTCCATTCCCACCTTGGATGTACAGGTGAACTGATCAAGGCGCATGAATATGAAGGTATAATAATAGGAATAATTAAGGTAAGGTAAACAATTGATGTTGTATAATATAGATAGATGTTTCATCCATGTGTAGTTTCATATGATAGTTAATGTGTTTTATTGATAATCTCTATTGCAACACTGATAACATAGGCTTTGACATTGCTTTGCATTCTAATGATTAAGATGTCGATCTTACTACAATTGTTATATGTTAGAATGGATCTCATGGACTGATTCTGTTAGATTTATTTGTTATGATGGTACTTCTGAGACTTATTCAATTTCAATCACCTATATGTTCAATGTATGGTTCTATTCAGATAATGAGGTAGATTTGATTTGGTTATGATTATGTGTTATCTAACCTAGATTGATATGATGTGGAAAGGATGATGTCGCATCACTTGCTTGCGAGTGCTCTGCGATGTTGTGATTCCTTTTTCACCTAGTGTCATCTTATATGCATCTATACATGCTTGACTGTGTCATTTGTTGCAGGATGCAGGTATCCGGCATTGACTCCACCTGAATTAACAGGTCAGAACGTGCCTTGAACCCATTAAAAGTTGTTAATTAAGTGAAAACCTAAAAATGAACTAGGGGGAAATGGGTAAATTACACATTAACAAGATAATTGGATTTCCTCTCCCATGCCTGTAGTGCTTGTTTAGACTAAGGATGGGTAGAGAAGGTCTGGTTGGCAAGATCAACTTCCTTGTCCTCATGAAAGGAAGGTTGATTCCGCATGTGTCACCCTAGGGGGCCGGTGCCTAGTGAGAGGCTGTCAGGATAACCATAGATGGGGGCCGGCACCTAGTGAGAGGCTGTCAAGATAACCCATGTTAGGACCGTGCGATGACACTCTCCCTACTACAGCCTAGCATTCCCTAGTTGTACTCTCCCCATTTGTCGTGTGTTGCCTTTGGAAGTGAGATTGAGTTGCTTGTGATGTTGACTTGTGTTGTTGGAGTCATGTGTTGTCTTTGTTCTTATAGTCTACTATCTACCTGACTATATGTTGTAGTGGGGACCTTATGTTATCTCCTAGCACGGGGGGTGGACCTCAGGGTTCCACATGGTCGGGTGGATGTGCTTTATCTCCATTGGTTTTTTCCTTGCCTTTGTTTGTGTGCAAGAAGGTTGTAACTCCTATAGCAGATTTAGATCATGTACCTATTTATGGAGATAGTTATTATGCTCATGTACTAGCCTGTGTATCAGATGATTCATAATGTATGTATTCAGAAGATGATAATGTAATGATGTAATGTTGTAGTCATATGTCGGGAGAAATTGTAACTATGTACTAGATCCTGATGAATACTTATATGATGTTATGTAGATGTAAATGTTTATTGTTTTAGTGCATTAGGTTTACAATGAGTTACTGATGTTAATTCATGATGTGTGTTAGATTATGTTAATTGTTTTGTCAAGTAATGCAACCATGATATCTTAGAGGACAAGTCATTGGTTTAAATGATGCGTTAATATTACTTTGTTACTTTACTATCTCTTTCAATTTTTTTTAAAAAAAATTATCTTGTTGCATATAGCATAAATGTGATGTTCTCTGAGGTATTCATGGCGGGGCGTTACATTTTATCTATAGATTCTAAAAATATTTTTTTAAAAAAATTTGGAGTTAAATTGTAATTTTTTTTGCATCTCCTTTGATAACTAGTTTTTAATAGTAAACAATATTTTTTTAAAGTGATGTGTATTACATAACGCATAACTTTTTTTCTACAAAGGATAAAATTCTGATTCTTTTGAATTTAGATTGGTAACATTGATATCTAGTGAATGCATTTGGTTTCATAATGTTTTGTTGACTATTTTTTTAATTTAATTTTGAAGTCAAACCAATTATAATTTAGACATACGCGTATTCCATAGAACATAACTTTTTCCGTATGTATTGAAATTCAATTTTTTTTTTTGCTAAAACAAGGACATCAATACCTAGTGTATACATATTTTAAAAAAAAAATCACTAATTTACTATTTTTCCATGTGTGTAGAACAAAGAACTTGATGTTCGGTGAAAAACATACGTTTAGTAAATCTAAAAAAAATCATAATAAAATCAAAATATATCAAAACTATACTCGTTGGAAAGCTTGTTTCGAGCACTCCGATCCTCCAATTTGGTATGGAAAAGGTGAATCCATTTGGACCTTCAATTGGGCTTTGGAAGCCAAAATTTTATAGAAGAAAGGGGAAGGGAAGCAAGAAAGGTGCCAAGTGAGGGTCTTCGTTTGAAGACCCCTGCGAACAAAGGAAAGTGACGTCGTTCACTGAAAGAAGACCCCCCTTTGAATGAAGGTGCAAACATGATGTCTTGCATCCTATAACGACCACCTTCGTTCGAAGGCACCTTGCATTTAAAAATATTTTTTTCCTTTAATTGTCAACCTTCGTTCGAAGGCATGCCGACAAGATTTTTTTTTGTAATGTTTTAATTATTCGTATAGCATATAAATAGGATTGCTTTTTTTCATTATAAATCAATTACAAACGAGATAAATTCACATTTTTCTTGTGCAAGGGAGTTTAAGAAATCTTTGAGAGAAGAATTTTCAAGTCATATTTTACAAAGAAGGAGATGGGAAACAAAAGGACAAGACAAAATAAGACTACATGAAAGTATTCCGCAGAAACTATAGCAAGATTGAATGAAAAAAGATTGGAAAAATATCATAAACAAAAACAAGGTATACATATATTTTCTTTTCTATTTTTAATCTAGGTCATTTTATTTATGTTTAAATATATACATGTATTGATGAATCATGTAGCAGGATGTCATTTAATCTAGGTCACTTGATTTATGCTTAAATATATATGCATTGATTTCATGTAGCTTTGATGTCATTTAGTTTGAGTCATTCCTCATTCTTGACTATAATCTCCACCTCTCTACCTAGAGATAAATACATACCTCTCTCTCTATCCACCACTCTCTCTCTCTCTCTCTCTCTCTCTCTCTCTCTCTCTCTCTCTCTCTCTCTCTCTCTCTCTCTCAAGTTGCCCACTCTCTTTACCTCTACCTCTTCCTCACTGGGGCCTTCGTAGCTATCTCTGTCCCTGTCTAGCTCTCCATATCCCTCACCCTATCTCCAACTCAACTTCTTTGTTTTTTTCTAAAGTGGTAACATATATTTCTATTATAATTTATTAAAAAAATCAAGTTCACTTTTCATTTTAGATTATTTCTTTTCTTGATTATTTATTTTTATTTAAAAATTCTTTTAAATCTAAAAACTTTATATTTAAAAAGCTACACTTCCTAATTTTAAAACAAACTCTTATCACTGTTTTTTTGTTTTCTTTCTCTAAAATATATTTTATAATAATTGTTATCTTTTTTTTATCCAATAAATTTTTATCATGAATGTTTTTTTAGCTTTTTTATTTGTGTTTTTATGATTTTTAATGCTAAATTAAGGAATAAAAGAAAAATTTTAAGAAAAGATTTGTTGAAATATTTTTAGAATGCTCTTTAGATTTTCTTTTTCCTAAAGAATGAAATTATTTTTTAGAAAACATAATAATTCCTAAATTGTAGAACTTAAGAGTATAAATCAATAAAATAAAAAGAATGTTTATTATTTAGAAAGTTTTATTTTATAAAATAAATAATTTTATTTTTATTTTAATATGTATTTCCTTCATTTGTGATACAGAAAGTGGAGCAAATGTTGTTGAAGAACACATAGTTGATGTTAGCCAAGAGGAGGCCCAAGTGCAAACAATGGATGTTGGAGAGGGATCAGGATCGCTTCATTTGACTGGTATGGATGAGAATATTAATCTAGCTGAAGAGGTGAAAAGAAAAATTTCTTATAGAAATTTAGATCATTTACTTAAAATGGATATTGAGAAGTTGAAACATTATGCTGGACAACCTAGACGTACTAATAGGAGGTCAATGAATAAAACTGCAAAGGAAATAATTGTTCATTTCGATAATCATGATACACTTGGCTGAACCCAATTGTTATCAATTGTACTTCTTAGTAAGGAGCTACATGAGCCATTACAATTGTTGGGTGTCGATTTGTCATTGAAAAAGGGGAAAGGTTCACAGCTAGAAAAAGATATTGTTGAAAATGGTAAAGAAGGTTTGGCTTCCATCGGGAAAAAATCTCGATCTGCGGATAAATCCATTACAAGAAGAGTGATGTTCATAGGTATTGTAAGTGAAAGAAATTCTAGAAAAAGACAATTGTCTTCAATTTCATCTGAGCTTGGTTTCAGTAGAAAGACAGTAACAAAATATGTGAAAAGGATAAAATTATTGGATGATAGTACCTCAGAAGGCAATTGGGCAATTATGTGTAGAGCTCCTTGATCTGACAGGATTCAAGATGTTGTTAGAAACTTGATCTCAACCTTTTGGAATGATAATACTCATGCTTCATCAAATAGTAGAGATGCTATCAAACACAGAATTAGGCCCAATAGTTATGAACTACATACAAAACATTAGCTAGAGATAACACAACATGAGATGTATGTGAACTTTTGTAATTCAAATCCAAATATAAAGATTGGGCAAACAATGTTTGAAAGTTTAAGGCCATATTATGTGAAGACAAACAAGGTTTTTAAAACTTCTTATTGTCGTTATCATATTGAATTTTATCTCTACTATCAAGTGTTTCGAAAGATTTGTGAAGACAATGATGGTCTTGTAAATGCACCTCCTAAACAGGCAAGTCAGTTCATAGCATCTATTTTATGTGACAAATCATATGATGATAATGGAAATGGTCAAATAAACTGCATAAAAGGTCTTTGTGAAACATGTGGAAATTTGGCTAAAATGCCTTTGAGAAATGAAGATATCGACTCAATGAAGTTGGTAAATTGCAAGAGGTACAAATATGTAAAGTTTCAAACAAAACATGGGAAAGAATCCACAAGGTTAGATTATGTAGAAGAGGAGATACCTATTGGAACATTTATGGAAAATTTCAGTAAATTGATTCAACCATACATACATCATGCTTTTTTGCTAAGTGGCAAGCACAACAGTTTCAAACATTAAGAGATACTTTCCCACCTGGAACAATTTTATCAGTGGTCGACTTTGTAGAAAATTACTCTTTTGTACATCAAAAAGAGATTCAATCAGAATATTACTTTTCAGAGCAGATCACGATTATGGTGCATGTGTGTTATCAACATGCACAATTGGATTTGGATGGTGTTGAAAGTACATTTCAAGCACGAGTTGTCAAGAAGAATATCACTTTTATATTAGTGATGATAAAGAGCATGACACACTTTTTGTACAACATTATTTTAATAAGTTTTTTGGATATTTGGCAAGCAGGGGTGTAAATTTTGAAAGGCATTTTGTATGGTCAGATGGATGTGCGTCACAATTCAAATCAGCAAGGCCATTTTATACACTATGTAGATATCATCAAAATGACAATATACCACATGTTTGGAGTTTCTTTGAGAGTGGGCATGGAAAAGGTGAACATGATGGCATAGGGGCTTGCATCAAATGTGCTCTAAGGAAACATCAAATGAATTATGATGGAGACCATATAAATGATGCACATGATGTTGTTGAATGGTGTAAGTTACACTTTGCACCAAATGAGGCCGGCACATCTTCAAGAACAAACAGATACATTCCACATAGAGTGTTTTGGGAGATATCAGGTATGTATTGTTTGAATTTATTTAATGTATGGATGTACTTTAAATATATATATTCATGTATATGATATATGTGTACACACAAGTTTGTTTATTTTAGTTTGAATTTAATTATTTAGATATATTTTATTCATAATGTACTTGATATATAATAAATTTGTCGGTGTGGATAGAAGGTCAATGTATGGATGCAAGAGGGTAGAGAAAACAAGATCTTTGCATTGTGTCATGAGTATAGATAGCCCTACATGGACGTTGTGCACTAGGGATTACTCTTGTTTTTTTTATGAGTGCATGTTGGGAGATTTTGAGAATTGTAATAACCAGCAACGTGGATATGTAAGTGAATGGGAAAATGTACCACTAGTTGTTACCAACACATACAATGAAGATGAGGATGAAAGATTTGAAGACATTCCTTTGATTTCAACTGATTATAACCATATTTCAGGATTGATTAAAAAAGGTGTATGTATATGTATATGTATATGTATATGTATATGTATATATATATGTATATGTATATATATATGTATATATATATATATATATATATATATATATATATATATATATATATATATATATATATATATATATATATATATATAATATAAGGTATCTCTAAATTTTTTAAGTTACAAATTTTGGACATGTAAATTTTTGGTGCAGGAGATGTTTTTGCAGTCATAGCAGAGGCTAGAAATATAGAAAACAAGTTAGTTATTATTTATTGCGTTGCACAGAAGAGAGGCAAAAGCTAATAAATCTAGAAACAAGTGATGGAATGGTGTTTCCCACAGGTTTAACTTTATTTTAATATATTTTTAAATAATTTTCAATTTGTTACATATGTACATGTCAAGTACCTCAAGAGTGATTTAAAATGTGTTCAATTTTTATATTATAATTTATGTTATGTCTTACCAAGTAATGATAATGCTATACATGTTCATAGATACGTGTAGGTTACATTTACCTTGAAAATGTTATGTCTTATGGTGTGGAATGTTGTTTCCCATAGGTTTAGTTGTAGTGCAAGGGACATATCTCAAACAAGTCAAGATTGTTCAACATGGGATTCACTTTATTGATTATCAACCTAATAACAAGGTATATCAGTATAGCCACGTACTAATTGCTATCGGCCTAACTCTTCATATAGTTTCAAACACATGTGGATGCCGTAAGTGGAGACTACATAGTGAAGATCATTAGAGAATATTAGATGTGATTAAAGAGCGAGTTGAACGTGGTATGAAAAATATGGTTGAAGAACTTACAATTTTTTATGTTTTGAAGACCTAAATTCACTATTTAAATGTATGTTCATGTATTAATTATTTTACAATCTATGCAAGTTAAATTAATAGTTCTTTTGTTGAATAAATTTTAAATCTCAACCATGGGGGTTCTTAATGTACAAATGATCTCTCTATTAGAAGTCATGTAGAGAATGCCCTAGATTCTTATTCAAGCATGCATCAATATGATAATTTTTGAATTCTTTTATTTAATGCTATGTATTCTCTTTGAACTATGCTACAATTTACATGTACATGTATATGCACTAGAGATGTCATCTATAAAGTTTATAGATATATATATCCATGTTACATCTATAAAATTTTCAAACAATAAAATTTCACTTGACAAATGTAAAAAGAGAGATCTTAATTATTCCACTTTGAAGTTGACAAATCATTTTAGGCCACCGATACAAACATTGAAATTCCCACAATATCAACAAAAATGAAATATTTGGCACACAACCTTGAACAACCTTTGACTAACATCAATTTCATGATTTTTATGGGAATTCAAGTATAACACATAGTGACAACTGACTTTACATTTTGACATGAACATTTTTGATAAATTAAAATGTCCAAGTTCTTTTCCTGAATCACCATATGATTGAGACTATTTGACATTAATATTTTTGACTTGATCAAAGCCAGATGACAACAAACTTTTACAAATGAATTGAAATACTTGCATAACCTTTGAGAAGATGAGTTGATTGATGGACTTCGACTTGGTAGACTCAAAAGTTTAAAATTGTCATGATAAAAATTTGAGGACATCCTAGGCTCCATTTACATATGTTCTCATGTAGTAGCTTCCCTAGGTTATCTCTTGTATCATGTCCATTTGCAACATCTTATGGTATTTCATTTCTTAATGATGTAGTGTCTTTGAATTCCCATTTCGTTAATGAATGCATGTTTTTCCTTCAAAATTTAGTTGAACAAATAACTAATACTACTCTATGTGTCTTAGAGGTCTATATCATGTTGCATCAAGTTCACAACTTTCAATGCAAAAAACTAAATACACGATGACCTCTTTTAGGCCTTCTCCACTAGATCCCCCAAAATGGAGTCATCTTCAAAGCATGACATGATATCCAAAAACCTAGGCATTCCTTTTGGTTACTTACAAACATGTGGAAGTAGTTTCTAGACAAGCTAAAAAAAGGTCCTATCTTGGAAAAATACATTCCTCTTCATGGCTAGAAGAATTCAAGTTGCCAATAAATTACTCATAGCCAACCATGTATGCATTTCTTCATGTTAGTTGCTCTCAAAATCATGCTATAAATAGCAAACAAAGATTATAAGATGCTTTCTATGGGCCAATGGGGTAATAATAGAGGGATGTCAAGCTCTACATGGGCACATTATCTCTAACCTAAACATTGTGGTAGGCTTGGAATCTTAGACATCTAGACACAAGGAACATGCCTCATGATGAAGTGGATAGTTAGAGAATTGCAAGAATTAGGTACTTGAAAATCTTGTGTTACCATTTTTTATCACAGCTAAAAAATGGCAGAACTGATTTATTTTCAATTTGTTTTAAGGATGAAAGATTCATGATGTTATACTAGTTTGCATTGCTTGAAGTCATTTAAGTGGAAGGTTCAATTTATCAGTTTATCACTTGCTTATTGCTTGTAAAGAGACAGAAAGTATTGTATATCAGTTAACATTCAGTGTGTTGCAGAAAGTTGTCTCATTTCATACTGCAATGTTTCATTCATTTGATCAAATGAGATAGACAGAATATTACAATGTTTCATGCATTAAATGAAGGACAAAAGAGAAATTAATTGTCCCACACAAGCCGTGGGAGTAGCTAGATCCAAATATCTAATACAATATGTTATGTAACTATAAAAGAACTAACAAAGTATATGAAGGAGTGGGTGCCAATCATTGCCTAAATTTGGAGTTGGTTGATCATATGGCAACTACTCCATTCGTTACCAAACTTTGAAATTGTCATAGCCTACATTGGAGGAGAGAAAAAGGGGGGTTTAGTGCTCATGACATCATCTCATTCATACACTATATCAGAATGAACAGGATACATAACAGATTGTATGAGACAGTCAACATCAGAAAGTACAATATTCATCAGTTACAGAAGAGGAGAATGAATCATCATCAAGTATCATTATTTTTTAAACTAATATGTTTGTTTCATGTGCAGGAATAGGTAAGATTATGTTACTAATCATTTATGTATGTGGTTTTAAACAGGCTCCCACAAGGGTAGAGCTCGGCATGCTGCCCCGATTTCCAAAGGGAAATGAATAAGAGCTTGTGTTCATTATGCTCAAATGGATCAAGTGCCATGAGCAACTATTTAAGACAAGTCAAGAGGGATGAAGCTGAATAACATCAAAGAGTCATAGAGTATTGGGTTATGGTTCAAGTGTAGTGGAACATCCAAGAGATCACATGTACAGATGAACAACAGTTTGACAACTATGAAATAGATGAAATTACAGTGGTCACTACCCAAGCCACTGCCATGAGAAGGAATCTTTTATGATTGCCTTAAAATGCTTGATAACAGAGCATCAACCATGAAGATACATTAAGCTTAACAAAGAAATCAATTTGATGCTATAATGATCTTTTAAACATACAATGCATGGAAGAACAATGTATTTTCAGCATCATCTCTAGGAAATGATAAAATTTCCATCATCAATTACAAAACAACCATTGAAAGATACCATATCATATGTGGTGTATGCAAACAAACACTAAATTCAGTCAACATCAAGTGTAGGTATGCAAGTGTCAATAAACATCTACAAGAGCAGTGAACAAACCTGAGTTTGTTTTGAACTATGGAGGAATACATCAGTAAATAATGCAAGAGGTAACCATTAGTACTTTTTAACATCAGAAATATCATTACAAATGTATTCTCATGATAGGAACAACCATACATAATTTATCCTTACCATGGTCCTTCAATAAATGCTTGTGATATCATGTTACAAGAGTAAATGGCAACGTGTATGTTTAGTGCCACAGGAGAGAGAGAATATTACATGCCAACATGGCAGAAAGAACATGAGCATCAAATGCAAAATGGGACAGCCACATCATGTTGCATTTTGCCATAAAAGATCACATGAAGATACATTTACAACAATAACTCAGGAATAATGCTAGAGGTATCAAGCAGGTCTCTTTGTATATCAAGTTGTAGTTACAATCTCAATGCTACAGTAAGGTTGGATGTAGTCATCCTGCTACAAGATCAATGCGAACTTCAGTAAACAAACATAAACTCATGACATCAGAAGCCATGGATATAGTCATATTTGCATAATGCATTTCACCAAAGGAATGAATATAGAAAGTGAAGTGTGAGATGATATGATCAATTAAATGCAGTAGTGACTTTATTATACAGCCATCAAAGACCACACATGTTATCAATAAACTCAACTGGAGATATTCATGTCATGGTGCCAAGATACATGATCAGCTGCTAGATATACACAGAATGCATGGCTCAAGCCAAATGAAGTATGAAAAGCAGTAAGTTTAGATATAGGTGTACAAAAAGGATGATGCTCGGATATCTTCAATGAGGCCACAACCTATAATAAAAAATGCTATAGAGTATGCAGGCAAAGGAACGATATAAATGAAATCATTTTTAGTCTTAGACAGCCACGACTGTGATAAGGAAAAACTCCATTTTCTTTAAAGTTGAAACTCATCTAGGGTTTTGTGCAAAAGGAGCAGCTACAAAGAAGAATAAAACCCATCTGCCAAGGCTATTTGAAAGCCAAGGAAAATAACAAAATAATGCACTATGTATGTATGGCCGTGGGCCTTAAATTTTGTTTTACTTCATAACAATCAAAACTGGCATTTTACATAAGGGTTTCAGAATCTCCATGACAAGGTTACAAAGTTCAAACTGTATGTGTATGGCAACGGCATGGAAACCCTTTTGTTTCATAATATGTCTGATAGAAAGAGATATTTTCAATTGGAGCTCTTGAGTTCATATTCAGTAGTTGTCAGATAAGGGACAAAGGAGTTAAGAGTGGGTTTGAGATACAAGTTTTGCCTCTGACAGAGAATTATATGCAGAACGACAATGGTGGTTTTCATGTCTCCAATAGAGACCTAGAAGTGAACATAGCAACCTAAACTTTTAGAGAATTGTGTCTTCACAAGATAATTAGAAAGAAATGTTTTCATTCTTCTTCAATATGTGTGATAGCATAGATAAAGAAAACCAAAGAATAGCACAGTCTGAAGAATGGAATCTTACCTTTCATTATTTTCTGAGTGAAGAAAAATACATAATGGCTGCGGGATTTGACTTTATTTCACCTTACAAAAGCTTGGAATGTTTGTTCATGGTAGCCAATACAAGGTTCGTAAATGACAGAAAAAAGATACATCAGAGATCATTATCTTAGCCGCAAGCTATAAAATAGTGATAAAAACAATAAAGAAGAGGTGGCTCAATGTTACACAGACATTTACCTTCGTTCCCGCAAGAGTTATGATGAAAATTTTGCTTTGGAGTTGCAGAAAATGGAGGGTTTCTTCCAAACCCTAGCCAACCATGGTGGCCACAGGTTGACTTGTCTAGAGGATGCCAAGTGAAAATGATGCCCGAAAGAATAGGGCAAGGTTGTTTTGTTCTTAGGGTTTATTTTGCCCTAGTCAGTTTTTGGCATTTTTATCACATTCATTCTTTTTGAGGCATAAATTAATACCTTCATGGTATTAATATGTTTATAACATGATGATGCCTAGGTGAGGTTGAGCATGGCTCCCTCTTATATTGTTGTTTCAAAATCTACCTAAGTCCACTTAACATGACATATGTCTTAATCCCTTGGAGATAGTGATGGAGTCCATCCCTTAGAAATAAATGCAAACCTTCAAGTTTGGTGTGAGACAAGCACACTTGCCTTAGAAATTATTTTGCAAGGATAGATAGAGAATAAGCCTTTAAGGCTTTATTTTTGCAAATAATGTATAGAATGTCTTATTATTTTTATGATTTTTATTGAAAAAATTAAACATTATAATGCAAAAATGGCAAAGTTATAAGCCATGAAGATTTGTTTTGTTTTCAAATCAAATAGGAGATGGGATTAAAACTACCAACATTGTAAAGTTAACTTTAGAGCAATGAAGTTATAAATTGCTTTTAAAGTTTAACTATTTTTAGCCAGTTGCTTTCTCTTGGGCAAATTGAGCAGGATAGGACAAAATTTTTGCTTTTATGAGGCAGATTGGATAGATTTGGATGCAGATTTGGTGGGGACCACCTAGAGGATCAAGTTGGTAGCTTTTATTTGCAATTTGGAGGCAGTTTGAGGGGATTTTTGGAGGCTTTTTGATGGATTCTGAAAATGGATTTGCATATCTATTTTTAGGAGCTTTTTGAGCTTTCTTTTGGAGAGCTCTCTTGGAGGTATTTATGGGAAAAAAATCTTGGTTTTAGGAGTTAGTTAGCATCAGTTTCTTCTCTCTTGTTCATAGGCAGAGTTGTATACAGGCAGTTGGCTCATATTTCATTTTATGCATTTTATTCCTTCCAGTTCTAATAGCAAATCATCCTGTTTCACATATTTTGTAGTCTTGATCTAATGTTATATTGTGACTTTTTCTATCCTTTATCATGTCTCAATGCTATTAAAACTTAGTTTTTTTTTTTGGTTGTAATTTGTGTTTTATCCAAACCTTGTTGCAAATCACTTAAGGGAAAAACTATCAGCGGGAGTGTGAAGATTCAAGTTTGAGGATCTATTTTGTGAGTGATAGAGAATCATCAAGATTAGTTATAAATGCTCAATTTTACATTTTAATTACCCTTCTACCCCTTTTCCTTGCAAGTCATTAGTTTAGGAATCATAAGAGAACCAGATCACTCTGGAGATTCATTCTCATGAAAGGAGACCCACATCCCAGAATGATTCCATGTTTCAATAGGTAGTTAAGTTTTCACAAACTTAACAAGGGTGCATACTTGAATTGACAACAGTTTTTGGCACGCCCGGTGGGACAAAGCTAAGAAGTTTGGTGTTGTTCTTAGCCTATTGCAATCTTGAAAATATCTTTTAAGCACCTAGTAAATCAGCCACCTTGGTGCCAACAGTTTTTGGCATGCCTGGTGGGACAAGTTGGATTGTTTCAATCCATAGTTTGATCATTATCACTAATATTTGGTGTGTTTATTAGTGAATCCAACCTTTGAAGGCAAGCAACTAGCATACCTGGCGACTCTACATGTTATTCTTCTAGTTTTGAGATGATCAGTTCATATCATCCACCATATCATGATGGTATTATGATTCAATCATCTTATCAGCTGTATCAGAGCAATCATGCAGTTGGTTTTATTCTGAACAGCCATGCAGCAACAACATACAAGCATGCACAACATGTTTGCCACCCACCCACCCCTACTCAACCTTCCAATCAGATAACAAAGTCTACAGTAAGAGAGGTTAAGGACACACTTAATGATACCTTGGTGGAAATGATGAGGTCAATAGATGAGATCAATAGGCAGATTGAGTACAATTGACAGTAGGATGAATTAGCCTATCAGGCATATCTTCATGATCAGGAGATGGAGGCACAAAAGGCACATTTTGAATGAGAAATAGTAGCTAGAGAACAACAGATGAGGGTTTTGCTCCATCAAAAGCATAGGGAGCAAATTCAAGCAGTTCATGTCATTTAAAATCAGCCCTTTCAAGATGAGGTATGTGAGTATAATTTTGCATGTTTTAAGCAAAGTGAACCTATTATTCTTGCCAAAGTCAAGATTCCCAATTTCAAGAACCCTGTACCCTTGCAAGAACCTAGGTTAGTACAGCTTGAATATATTATGCTTCAACATCCAGAGCAGCCACCCTATGAGATCTCTATTTCTGATCAGGAGTGGGAGACAAAAAAAAGATAATTTGAAGAGAATCTTGAGAGGGAGGCGGCTGTACAAACAAATCTTTAGCTCAAGCAGCCCCTGCTGTCCCAAAATAGCCTACTTAGGAAGAGGCACGTAAGTATAACTTTCCAAGTTTCAGGCTAGATAAGCCTCTTAATGCCACTAAAGTAGAAATTCTAAGTTTCAAGCTACCTAGAGAATCCTTTTCCTACCAAGAAGTTAGTCTTGAATGCAAATAGACTCCTCAGAAAGTTAAAATCCCAAGTCTCAGAGGATCTAATTTTGCTGAGGAGCCTATCAACATTCGAGATTAATCTGTTGACCAATAGAATAGAGATAGAATGGTAAATTTACTGAATGTAGCTTTGGAGCAATATTGGTTAGAACAGAAAAGAATTGAGCAAGAAAAGGTTTCTCCTGATGAACCTTTTAGTGTTTTCACTAATCACCCTCCTTGTTTTGGGGAAAATGACCAGCCAGACAAATTGAAAGAGAAGCAGGAGGTTGCTGGTACTAGTGTTGTTTTTATAGCTGATATTAACCATTATTCATCTAAAAAGGTTGTTGTTTTAGATCCGGTACCAAACCCTCTAGATTTTGTTTCATTTGAAAAAATTTCTAACGATGTTCAAAAGTTGCATGAAGGTAGGAGACAGAAAATTTAGCATGAAGCAGAGGTGTCAGTTTCTTTATTCAATCAGCTACCTTTTTTTGTCCAACCAGATGAGGAATCCATAGTCATATCAAGGACACCAATTTTAGAACAACCGAAAGATAGTGGTGAGTTGCTAAGTGAAGCCAAGTAATCTGACAGTAACTTGCTGATTCAAGGACAGGTTGGTGAAAGCAGTCCTAATTTAGCTAATCAAGAACTCAAAGAAGATCTTTTACATGATGAAATTGAGCTTTTCTACTCATATTTGGCTGACCCTTTGGAGGAAAGTCACTTGGGACAGCAAGGACAAGAGGAAGAAATCATGACATTCCTAAGAAAATCACTGGAGCAGTCTGATCTATATTGTTTTGAGGAGTTGTCCTTCTGTTACACAGAAGAGTTTGAGGCTGATGTTATGCCAATTGGTGGTATGATAGAAAAGGTTAGTTCATTATTTGACCATTTACTTTCATTCATAGAAGAGGGGACTCCTAATTCAAAGTGTTCTTCATTAAATGATGATATGTATTTTGAGCATGATTTTGAAGAGTTGTTAGCAACCCTAATAAAGGAGGATGGCCCATTGACTATGGAGGATATCTAGCTAAGTTGGTAGCTAACAAGAGGGTACAACCTCATAATGATGTTGATCCACATTAGCAAGAAAGGTATCAAGTTGAGCCTTATCAATTTCCTTGTTCTTTTGATTAGTTTACCAAATAGGTGAAATGGGTAAGTACTTTCATGTTCCTATTCAGACAAGTGTTACAGTTGTCTACTGCCTGTTTGTTCTTATTTCACCTCTTTAGGTCCAGTCACGAGTTGATGAAGTATTACAGATTGTGGAGGAGGGGAAGTTACTTTATCGAACCAGTAAATGGTTTTGTTTGATCAGCTTTCTGAGCTAGTTAGAGTAGGTTAGATTAGGTGTTGCTGCTAATAAGTGCTTTATGCATGTTTCTTTTCAATGAGTTTCATTTCCCTAAGTGCTATTGCACAGTTGTTTTGGCCATCAGGGCCTGTTAGTTTGCTTTTAGTTTAGTTTGTTTTCAGTTTTCTGTTGCTGTTTGAACTAGAAGGATTAGCTGATTTGCAATGTTTACTCAATGGCCAATGGATGTTCAAGGCAATTGGTACTGATGCTTAGCAGGCAAGCATATAGTAGAAGTCACCAGAAATGTTACCATTTTTTATCACAGCTAAAAAATGGCAGAAGTGATTTGTTTTAAGGATGAAAGATTCATGATGTTATACCAGTTTGCATAGCTTGAAGTCATTTAAGTGGAAGGTTCATTTTATCAGTTTATCACTTGTTTATTGCTTGTAAAGAGACAGAAAGTATTGTAAATCAGTTATCATTCATTGTGTTGCAGAAAGTTGTCTCATTTCATACTGCAATGTTTCATTCATTTAATCAAATAAGATAGACAGAATATTACAATGTTTCATGCATTGAATGAAGGACAAAAGAGAAATTAATTGTCCCACACAAGCCGTGGGAGTAGCTGGATCTGAATATCTAATACAATATGTTATGCAACTGTAAAAGAACTGACAAATTATATGAAGGAGAGGGTACCAATCATTGCTTAAATTTGGAGTTGGTTGATCATATGGCAGCAGCTCCATTCATTTCCAAACTCTGAAACCATCATAACTTGCATTGGAGGAGAGAAAAAGGGGGGTTTAGCACTCATGACATCATCTCATTCATACACTATATCAACACAAACAGAATACATAACAGATTGTATGAGACAATCAAGATCAGAAAGTACAATATTCATCAGTTACAAGGGAGGAGAATGAAGCATCATCAAGTATCATTGTTTTTTAAACTAAGATGTTTGCTTCATGTGCAGGAACAAATAAGATTATGTTACTGATCATTTCTACATGTGGTGTTAAACGGGCTCCCACAAGGGTAGAGCTCAGCATGTTGCCCCGATTTCCAAATGGAAATGAATAAGAGCTTGTGTTCATTATGCTCAAATGGATCAAGTGCCATGAGCAACTATTTAAGACAAGTCAAGAGGGATGAAGTTGAATAACATCAAAGAGTCATAGAGTATTGGGTTATGGTTCAAGTGTAGTGGAACATCCAAGAGATCACATGTATAGATGAACAATAGTTTGACAACTATAAAATAGATGAAATTATAGTGGTCACTGCCCAAGCCACTGCCATGAGAAGGAAGCTTTTATGATTGCCTCAATATGTTTGATAACAGAGCATCAGCCATGAAGATACATTGAGCTTAACAAAGAAATCAATTCGATGCTATAAAGATCTTTTAAACATACAATGCATGGAACAACATTGTATTTTCAGCATCATCTCTAGGAAATGACAAAATTGCCATCATCAATTACAGAACAGCCATTGAAAGATACCATATCATATGTGGTGTATATAAACAAACACTAAATTCAGTCAACATCAAGTGTAGGTATGCAAGTGTCCATAAACATCTACAAGAGCAGTGAACAAACCTGAGTTTGTTTTGAACTTTGGAGGAATACATCAGTAAATACTGCAAGAGGTAGCCATTAGTACTTTTTAACATCAGAAATATCATTACAAATGTATTCTCATGACAGGAACAACCATACATAATTTATCTTTACCATGCTCCTTCAATATATTCTTGTGATAACATGTTACAAGAGTAAATGGCAACATGTATGTTTAGTGCCATAGGAGAGAGAGAGAATATTACATGCCAACATGGCAGAAAGAACATGATCATTAAATACAGAATAGGACAGCCACATCATGTTGCATTTTGCCATACAAGATCACATGAAGAGACAGTTACAACAATAACTCAGGAATAATGCTAGAGGTATCAAGTAGGGCTCTATGTATATCAAGTTGTAGTTACAATCTCAATGCTATAGTAAGGTTGGATGTAGTCATGCTTCTACAAGATCAATGCCAGCTTCAGTAAACAAACATAAACTCATGACATTAGAAGCCATGGATGTAGTCATATTTGCATAATGCATTTCACCAAAGGAATAAATATAGAAAGTGAAGTGTGAGATGATATGATCAATCGAATGCAGTAGTGAATTTATGATACAACCATCAAAGACCACACATGTTATCAGTAAACTCAACTGGAGATATTCATGTCATGGTGCCAAGATACATGATCAGCTGCTAGATATACATAGAATGCATGGCTCAAGCCAAATGAAGTATGAAAAGCAACAAGTTTATATATAGGTGTACAAAAAGGATGATGCTCGGATATCTTCAATGAGGCCACAGCCTATAATAAAAAATGCTACAGAGCATGCAGGCGAATGAACAATATAAATGAAATCATTTTTAGTCTCAGACAGTCGTGGCTGTGATAAGGAAAAACTCTATTTTCTTTAAAGTTTAAACTCATCTAGGGTTTTGTGCAAAAGGAACAGATATAGAGAAGAATAAAACCCATCTGCCAAGGCTATCTGAAAGCCAAGGAAAACAACAAAACAATGCACTATGTATGTATGGCCATGGGCCTTAAATTTTGTTTTGCTTCATAATAATCAAAATTGGCATTTTGCATAAGGGTTTTAAAATCTCCATGACAAGGTTACAGATTTCAAACTACGTGTGTATGGCGGTGGCCTGGAAACCCTTTTGTTTCATAATATGTCTGACAGAAAGAGATATTTTCAATTAGAGCTCTTGAGTTCATATTCAGTAGTTATCAGATAAGGGACAAAGGAGTTAAGAGTGGGTTTGAGATACAAGTTTTGCTTCTGACAGAGAAGTAAATGCACAGTGACAATGGTGGTTTTGCTATCTCCAATAGAGACCCATAAGTGAACATAGCAGCCTGAACTTTTAGAGAATCGCGTTTTCATAGGATAATTAGAAAGAAATATTTTCATTCTTCTTCAATATGTGTGATAGCATAGATAAAGAAAACCAAAGAATAGAACAGTCCAAAGAATGGAATCTTACCTTTCATTCTTTTCTGAGTGAAGAAAAATACATAATGGTCGCGAGATTTGACTTTATTTCGCCTTACAAAAGTTCAGAATGTTTATTCATGGTGGCCAATACAAGGTTCATAAATGACATAGAAAAGATACATCAGAGATCATTATCTTAGCCGTAAGCTATTAAATAGTGATAAAAATAATAAAGAAGAGGTGGGTCAATGTTCTTACACAAACATTTACCTTCATTCGCGCAAGAGTTATGATGAAAATTTTGCTTTGGAGTTGCAGAAAATGGAGGGTTTCTTCCAAACCCTAGCCAGCCATGGTGTCCACAGGCCGACTTGTCCAAAGGATGCCAAGTGAAAATGATGCCCGAAAGAATAGGGCAAGGTTGTTTTGTTCTTAGGGTTTCTTTCGCCCTAGCCAATTTTTGGCATTTTTATCACATTCATTCTTTTTGAGGCATAAATTAATACCTTCATGGTATTAAGATGTTTATAACATGATGATGCCTAGGTGAGGTTGAGCATGGCTCCCTCTTATATTGTTGTTTCAAAATCTGCCTAAGACCACTTAACATGACATATGTCTTAATCCCTTGGAGATAGTGATGGAGTCCATCCCTTAGAAATAAATGCAAACCTTCAAGTTTGGTGTGAGACAAGTACACTTGCCTTAGAAATTATTTTGCAGGGATAGATAGAGAATAAGCCTTTAAGGCTTTATTTTTGCAAATAATGTATAGAATGTCTTATTATTTTTATGATTTTTATTGAAAAAATCAAACATTGTAATGGAAAAATGGCGAAATTATAAGCCATGAAGATTTGTTTTGTTTTCAAATCAAATAGAAGATAGGATTAAAACTGCCAGCATTGTAAAGTTAACTTTAAAGCAATGAAGTTATAAATTGCTTTTAAAGTTTAACTATTTTTAGGCAGTTGCTTTCTCTTGGGTGAATTGAGCAAGATAGGACAAAATTTTTGCTTTTATGAGGCAAATTGGACAGATTTGGATGCAGATTTGGTGGGGACCACCTAGATGATCAAGTTGGCAACTTTTATTTTTAGTTTGGAGGCAGTTTGAGGGGATTTTTGGAGGCTTTTTGATGGATTCTGAAAATGGATTTGCATATCTATTTTTAGGAGCTTTTTGAGCTTTCTTTTGGAGAGCTCTCTTGGGGGCATTTATAGGAAAAAAATCTTGGTTTTAGGAGTCAGTTAGCATCAGTTTCTTCTCTCTTGTTCATAGGTAGAGGTGTATACAGGAAGTTGGCTCATATTTCATTTTATGCATTTTACTCCTAGTTCTAATAGCAAATCAACATGTTTCACATATTTTACAGTCTTGATCTGATGTTATATTGTGACTTTTTCTGTCCTTTATCATGTCTCAATGCTGTTAAAACTTAGTTTTTTTCCTGGTTGCAGTTTGTGTTTTATCCAAACCTTGTTGCAAATCACTTAAGGGATAAACTATTAGTGGGATTGTGAAGATTCAAGTTTGAGGATCTATTTTGTGAGTGATAAAGATTCATCTAGATTAGTTATAAATGCTTAGTTTTACATTTTAATTACCCTTCTACCCCTTTTCCTTGCAAGTCATTAGTTTTGGAATCATAAGAGAACCAGCTCACTCTGGAGATTCATTCTCATGAAAGGAGACCCACATCCCAGAATGATTCCATGTTTCAACAAGTAGTTAAGTTTCCACGAACTTAACAAGGGTGAATACTTGAATTGACAACATCTTATTTTAGTTTCAAGTGCAAACTACCATAACTTTAGAAGTTTAGTCTTCTACTAGCCAACTATATGTAAGGTTATCTCAATTGTATGCTAGTTATAATTGTTCATGCTTGATATGCTAAATGTCGGAGGATCTTCTAAAGGCAATAATGTCTACTAAAAATTTTATTTTATATCATTAATAGATTTAATGGTATAATAATCATTGTTTATTGTCATGTAATTGAAAAACATCACTAATAGTATTTGACCACACATAGGCCCAAAAATAATATAACAATGCAACAATTCCAAACAAATTTTAATTGCACCTGTGAATACAAATTACATTGATTCCCATTTTATTTCAAAATAAATTTTGGAAGTTCAATTTAGAGTGCCACTTATTGCTCCTCTTCTATCCTTTCACATTTGTTTCTTATCATAGGTTCAGTACCTTCCCTTCTTTTTATTCCTCATATTCATTTAGATTTAGGTAATATGTGTCGTAAATAACAACATTCATTGAATAAATGTTATTTAGGGTCCTATGTAATTTCAAACAAACACATGATGATAAGAAATGTATGGGTAATGTTGCCATTGTATTTCAAAACATTTTATCCCATAATATTACTTTTCTCAATGATTAAGCAAAATATTAGCACTAGAATTGTAATAAAAGACATGACATTTCCACAATCCATGATGGTGAGAGATAGTGTTTGTAGATTTAATATTGTTTTGTTTCACATATCAAGACTTTTTTGTAAACTTTTATTTTATTTGGAGGTCCATTTATTTATATAATATTTTTTTATTTCACATGTATCAAGAATTTTTTGTTTTTCACTTTTCTTTATACCCATAAATGAATCACAATTTGCAATTGTAATTAAGTTTGTAAATTTACAAATTTAAAAATCTATATTCTACATTTATTGAATTACATAAACACCTAACTATTTTGCATTCAAATGTGCATGTCAACATAACCATTACACCCTTTCAAACAACCCAATTTCTAGTTTGTAGAATGTGAAGGAGAAATCATCATTATTTTGTTGTGGCTTGCATATCCCCACATCAAATAAAAGCAATGTGAACAATTATAGTTATAATCAAGTAAAACTATAATAAATTTCATGTTTGGAATTGTATTTGATGTTTTCATTGTATGATAAGTGTTCATCACTTGGTTTAAGCAAAGTATTAGAACCACATAATTGTGTTTAGATTTGCTTATGTCATGGTAGATTTTTTCTAATGACCTCTTTTGGGAGAATGGTTTTGTCTTTAATACAAGGCAATCATTTCTAAATGAATCATTTCTAAGTCCTAACTATTTATAATATTGTTTTGTTTCATGTATATCAAGACTTTTTTGTTTTTCACTTTTATTTATACCCATAAATGAGTCATAATTCAAATTCAATTGTAAATTTATATTTTAAAACCTATATTCTACACTTACTGAATTACACAAATACCTAGATAACTTCTCATGACAAAAATAATCATAATAATCATAAATAGAAATGTCCTCATAAATGTCCACAAACACACAAATGTAGATAGAAATGTCCTCATAAATGTCCACAAAAACACATGTAGATAGAAATGTCAGGTCATAAATGTCCACAAACACACATACATGTGAATGTATCTAGATAGAAATGTCCTCATAAATGTCCACAAACACACATGTATATAGAAATGTCAAGTCATAAATGTCCACAAACACACATACATGCAAATGTATCTAGATAGAAATGTCTATACATAAAACATGTACATCTATAGAAATGTCTGCTCAAACAAATATAAGATCTAGAGAAATATCTGGAGAAACACGTCTATGAAGTGCTACCAATAGCCTGGTTATCATGTCGGCTACGAGTTGAGCAATCCAAGTTTGACTGAGCATCCTGCTCTGATGGATGCGCTGGGCCCTGGAGATAGTAGAACACATGTTTGTATAAAAGTGTACAAATTATGTTAAAATTTAAATAGAATAATGTTAAATATATATACATGCACACGTACAAATTATATGCATAATTTACATGTATGTAAGTTGTAATTGTAAGGAAAGCAGAGGTGTAGAATACAGCTTCCCTAATGTTAATTCAAAGGGGATAATGCAGACAGGTAACTTTCAATTCAATACACAGATGAATACACCAGAAAATACAGAATAAACAAACAAGATACAGAGAATGACACATGATTTACGTGGGAAAACCCTTTCGGATAAAAAACCCACCACCACAAGAATCAATCTTTATTACAGTTACAATAAATATCTCAGCTTTTTGCTCAGGTATCGATTCTCAGATTATATTCAGTTCAACACACATTTCCTAACTTTTTAGGATGAACCATATAATCGAATCTCTTCAACTACCCTCTCTGCACATCTACAGAATAAACTGTATATTCAAATAGTTTCATCATTCTCCAACGACACCTGCTGATCTATGTTTCTATTTCCAGTCATCAAGGGCAAAACCGTTACACTCTTTTGCCCTAACTGATCGATCATATTTCTCTGGTGTCGCTGCCTTCCAACCATCACAACAGTTCACATTCTAGTGAGATGATTAATCCCACATGCACCAGGTCACTGACGCTGTTCCGGTTTATATGGTCAACCACACGGTAATGTCATTGTCGGCAATTTTGTTGCTGACGATGCCAAGCTATAGCCTTATCGGCCTAACCCGCTCCATTGGTGAGCACTTCAATTCTCGCACCGATAGACCAATGTCTCTGTGATGCCCAAGTCCTCCTACCTTCATTGGTCAGACCTTTGCCATCGGTCTAAACAGTTTACATTGTCCCGATGAACAATCTCTCGCCGATCTCTGAAGAAACTACCACCATCAATAAGACAACGAGCATCAGAAGGACTTAACAAAGTTTGGCCGAAAGAAGCTCTTACACCGATGAACCATTGATCTCAACGTATACTTCCATCAGAGTAACACACTACTATCAGAATGACCACCATGAGTTTACCCGATGCCCAACCTTATGCTGATGGACTTCTCACATCGGTAAGACCTTGGAGATTGGCATAAGACTTCAAAATCCCGCCGATAGTGAACATCATCCCAATGGCCACTAGCATCAGTATAAAACAAGTCATCGGTGTAGCTAAATAAAGACCCGCCGATAGTGTTTTGTCACAGTGATGAAACCGTTAAACTCCAAAAAGGTTCAATGAAGAATTACTATGAAATATGAAATTCAAGCAGTAATCTGAGACACACGTTCTCTTCAATCTTCCACTTGTCGAGGAGATTACTGCTGCCTCTCAATCCTTATGCGATTAATGAGAACTATGGGTCCGCAGACCCATTTCATCTGAACACCATTTAAACTTGGATGTACTCACTGGTTTAGTTAAGGCATCAGCGACATTTTCTAAAGTGTCAACTTTTCCAGCTTCACCTTCCTGTCTTCCACCATATCATGAACAAAATGATATTGGACATCAATATGTTTTGTCCTAGCATGGAAAGTAGGGTTCTTCGCCAAACATATAGCACTTTGACTGTCACAATGTATTTGTATCTGCCTTGCATCAAAACCAACATCAAAACACAACCTCTTCAACCAAACAACTTCTTGGCATGCACAAGTAGTTGCCATGTACTCTGCTTCTGTTGTGGACAAAGAAACTATAGCCTGCCGCTTGCTCATCCAACTGATAGCACCACCATTTAACGTGAATACATATCCACTGGTGGATCTTCTACTGTCAATGTCCCCTGCCCAATTAGAATCCACATATCCCTGAATGCTAATTGATCTATGTGATCCAATAGAGTTTCCATGATAGCATAAAGCATAGTCAGAAGTTCCCTTCAAATACCTCATAACTCTCTTCACAGCATCCCAATGTGATCTGCCTGGATTTGCCATAAACCGGCTCAAAACTCCCACTGCTTGGGCAATGTCAAGTCTGGTACAGACCATTACATACATTAAACTACCAACAACACTTACGTAAGGCACTCTTTTCATGTCGTTAGATTCACTCGAAGATTCTAGACAATCTTCAACAGATAATTTTGTTCCCTGCAAAACTGGAACAACTAACTGTTTAGAATCAGACATATGAAACTTATCAAGAACATTGGTAATATACTTGCTCTGGATAAGCCAAATCTTTCTCTTAGACCTGTCCCTTTTGATTTCCATTCCCAGAATGTACTTTGCTGCCCCTAGATTCTTCATTTCAAATTTCAAGGACAACTGAGATATTAATTCTGAGATCATCCCCTTACCATTGCCAATGAATAATATGTCATCCACATACAGTGCAATTATAAGAATCTGATCACCTTCAATTTTCTAATAGACACAATGATCAGATTTAAATCTCACATACCCCAAGGATAAAACATACATATCAAATTTTTGATACCACATTCTGGGAGATTACTTCAAACCATAAAGAGACTTTTTAAGTTTACATACCAGATGTTCTTTACCTTTTACCATAAAATGCTCTGGCTGGGACATATAAATTTCTTCTTCAAGGTCCCCATGAAGAAATGCTGTCGTCACATCCATTTGCTCAATTTCAAAATCATATGCTGCTGCTAGTGACAAAAGAAATCTAATGGATGTCAACTTAGCTATAGGAGAAAAGATTTCTCCATAATCAATACCTTCCTTTTGGGAATACCCCTTAGCAACCAATCTTGCCTTGTACTTATCAACACTACCATCTAGACCATATTTCTTTTTAAATACCCACTTACAGCCCATAGGTTTTCTACCTTCAGGCAAGGGCACCAGATCCTAGGTTCCATTTTTCTCCAATGATGACATTTTGCTATCCATGGCTTCCATCCAAGAATCTAAATCAGGTAAGCTAATAGCTTCTTTCATAGTCCTAGGTTCATCAGTATCAGTAAGTAAAGCATAGGCACAACTTGAATCATGTACTGAAAATCCATACCTATCTGGTTGTCTTCTTTCACGTGTAGACCGCCTCAATGGTTGAGGTGTAGGTTCAGGTTCTTGCTCTGGATCTGAATCTTCAGAGCTACTTGAACTCACATCTGAACCATCTACACTTGGTGCTTGTTGTTCCTCTTTTACAGGGGTCAGAGGAATATTAACAACACTCTTTTCTTTCTTTTCTTATGTCTTCTCCGGCTGAGAAATACTAACAAAAGGTTTCAACTCTCTGAAAATTACATTCCTGCTGTAAATTACTTTTTCAGTTTCAGGATTCCAAAGCTTATACCCCTTAACACCGACTCCATAGCTAATAAATATACATTTGACTGCCTTGTAATCCAGCTTAGACCTTTTTACCTCAGGAATATGAGCATATGCCTCATAGCCAAAAACACGAAGATGTCTCAAAGAGGGCTTCTTTCTAGACCACGCTTCCATAGGCATCTTATCAACCAATGCTGAAGTAGGAGAGCGGTTCAGTAAGTAACAAGCTGTAGCAACTGCCTCAACCCAGAACCTTTGTTTAAGACTAGCATAACTTAACATACTTCTTGCTTTCTCCATCAATGATCTATTCAACCTTTCAGCAACTCCATTTTGCTGTGGAGTATAAGGTGTAGTTTTATGTCTTTTTATACCATGATCTACATAATACTTATCAAAATCCACATTGCAATATTCACCACCATTATCTGTTCTCAAGCATTTTATTTTTCTACCAGTCTAATTTTCCACAAGAGTTTTAAATTCCTTAAACCGACTGAACACTTTTGATTTATTTTTCAAAAAAATACAAATGCCCTCCTTGAATAATCATCAATGAATGATACATAGTATCTTGATTTAGATAAAGACGGAACATCAACTGGACCAAAAACATCAGAATGTACATAGTCCAGAACACCAGAAGATTTTTGAGAACTAGAATAAAATGAAACACGGTTCTGTTTTCCATATATACAATGTTCGCAGAAATCGAACTCCAGATTACAATCAATCAACCCACCTACCAAGTTTTTGTTTTTCAAGGTTTTTAAACCTTTTTTACCTATGTGACCAAGTCTATGATGCCAAAGCATTGTTTTCTCTACAGGAAGTTTAACTTCCATAGAGTTTGCATGATGTGTTACAATAGTAGCTTTTTCAGATTTTACAAAGACACTATTATAGCACACTGGTTTAGCATCTAATCTATACAGAGTTCCAATGCGTTCACCCTTTGCCAGTACTATAGAACCTCTAGTCATTTTACAACCACCATTCACAAAAGTAACTTACACTCCAACATCATTAAGCTTACTAACAGAAAGTAAATTTCAAGCCAGACCTGGTATGTGTAGCACTCCATTCATTCCCTTTATTCTGCCATCGGGGAACTGGATTCTGACTCATCCTCGGCTAACAATTTTCAGTGTTGAATCACTTGCCAGGAACACCTTCCCACAAGCATACGGTTCATACTTTATGAACCACTCTTTGTGAGATGTCATATGAAACGATGCTCCTGAATCCACCAACCACACATCTTCAGATGTAGGCGTTGCCAAGGCAGCAATGAAGGCATCAACATCACTCTGAGAAGAATCATTGTCAGAAGAGTTCTTCTTCTTCTTCTTTTTCTCCTCTTTACAGTCTCTTCTGATGTGACCTTTCTGCCCACAATTCCAGCACTTCACCTTGGACTTTGTGCTAGGAGATTTTGATTTCCCCTCTGATTTTGACTTAGACCTGTTGTCCTTCTTCTTGCCTCTTTCCTTTGATCTACCTTAAACAGACAGGGCCTCTTTGGCTGTCTCAGAAGATTTCCTCCACATCTCTTCAGATAACAACGAGGTAACAACCGCTTCATTTGTAAACGTGGTTGTTGTACTTCCAATAGCCATCACAAGATGATCCCACGAGTCAGGTAAGGAACACAATAGAAGCATACAGCGGTCTTCCTCTTCTATTTTTTACACCTACAGACGTCAACTGTGCAACAATCAAATTAAATGTGTTCAGATGGTCCACTACAAATGCACCTTCATCCATCTTCAGAGAATACAACTTCTTTCTGAGGAACAGTTTATTCACCAAGGACTTGCCCTGGTAAATATCTCCCAACTTCTTCCACAAATCTTTGGTTAACTTCTCTTCATGGACGTTCAATAGAATAGAATCTACAAGACTTAATCTTATCAGTCCTCTGGCTTTCCTATCACCTAGGTCCCAATCTTCTTGCTTCATGCTTGCAGGTTTAACCCCAGACACAACAATCCAAAGATCTCTATCGACCAGCAAATCTTCAACATTAATCTTCCACAACTCAAAGTTTGTGCCATTGAACTTTTCAATGTCTATTTTTCCTGATGTACTTGCCATCTTATTTAACAGAATAGACCTCTACAAAACTCCCACTCACTAAACTAACACAAAAAACCAAACCTACCAATAAGGATAACACAACGGGCTAGGCTCTGATACCACTTGTAAGGAAAGTAGAGGTGCAGAATACAGCTTCCCTAATGTTAATTCAAAGGGGATAATGCAGACAGGTTACACAAATGAATACACCAGAAAATACAGAATAAACAAACAAGATACAGAGAATGACACATGATTTATGTGGGAAAACCCTTTTGAATAAAAAACCCAGCACCACAAGAATCAATCTTTATTACAGTAAACTTTACAGTTACAATAAAGATCTCAGCTTTTTGCTCAGGTATCGATTCTCAGATTATATTCAGTTCAACACACATTTCCTAACTTTTTAGGATGAACCATATAATTGAATCTCTTCAACTACCCTCTCTACACATCTACAGAATAAACTGTATATTCAAATAGTTTCATCATTCTCCAACGCCACCTGCTGATCTGTGTTTCTATTTCCAGTCATCAAGGGCAAAACCGTTACACTCTTTTGCCCTAACTGATCGATCATATTTCTCTGGTGTCGCTGCCTTCCAACCGTCGCAACAGTTCACATTCCAGTGAGATGATTAATCCCACATGCACCAGGTCGTTAACGTTGTTCTAGTTTATATGGTCAACCACACGGTAATGCCATCATTGGCAATTTTGTTGCCGACGATGCCAAGCTATAGCCTTATCAGCCTAACCCGCTCCATCGGTGAGCACTTCAATTCTCGCACCGATAGACCAATGTCTCCATGATGCCCAAGTCCTCCTACCTTCATTGGTCAGACCTTTGCCATCGGTCCAAACAGTTTACATTGTCCCGATGAACAATCTCTCGCCAATCTCTAAAGAAACTACCACCATCGGTAAGACAGGGAGTGTCAGAAGGACTTAACAAAGTTTGGCCAAAAGAAGCTCTTACACCGATGAACCATTGATCTCAACGTATACTTCCATCGGAGTAACACACTACTATCGGAACGACCACCATGAGTTTACCCGGTGCCCAACCTTATGCCGATGGACTTCTTACATTAGTAAGACCTTGGAGATCAGCATAAGACTCCGAACTCCCACCGATAGTGAACATCATCCCGATGGCCAATAGCATTGGTATAAAACAAGTCATCGGTGTAGCTTAATAAAGACCCACCGATAGTGTTCTGTCACAGCGATGAAACCGTTAAACTCCAAAAAGGTTCAATGAAGAATTACTATGAAACATGAAATTCAAGCAGTAATCTGAGACACACGTTCTCTTCAGTAATGATTTAAAAATTTAAAACTCACCTGTCCACTAACATTACTGCCATCAGCTGAATCACGCCTGTGTACACGGTCCGTCCCCAGAGTAGGTGTAACATGAGCTAACCCCTACAATATATATATATATATATATATACATCATTAGGACTCTATCTAGAGCAATATATATATATATATACATCATTAGGACTCTATCTAGAGCAAAGTAATTTAACTTACTTTAATTTAAGTTCAAGTTTAAATTATGCATGCACATGCACATATGCATGTACATACATGTGTATCAGGTGCTGTAGGATGATCCAATGCAATGATTGTATCTGGTGCCTCCTTGGCTAGCTCAAGTAATGAAGTCTGAAGTGGACTAACTAGGTGACTTGCCAATGAAGAGGCTAAATGAAGAAGCATATCCACAAAACCTGAGACCAATCTTGTCTGCAACTACACCTCCTCAAGTGAATCTAGGGAGGGCTAGGATGTCTGATGCTCAACACGAGGCCTGATAGGTGTATCTGCCTCTGTAGCAGCTGAATGATCTAAGGGTGGATCATGATGTGGAGTACTCATAGGCACCTGATGAGAAGGTCTCGTAGCCTGACAGGATCGTGACGCACTCTATGAATGGCAAGCACTACCCACATGTCCTCTAACCTCGTGTAAAGGGACACCAAGCTCTAATGAAATAAATACATATGACTCCAATAGGTCCTCAGAAAGATAACTTGATGTAGTCTGAAGCATATGCTCTCATGTTAGACCATTTATGTCTACAGGAGACGAGACACCTGCAATAGCATAAGGATCAATATTATGATCCGATGGTCTGGATCATCCAGGATGACTCATAAAATATCTTCCCACACAATCAGAAGATATAATAGATGTGGCAACTGCAATATCACCTACACTGTTGATTGCTTTCCTTTGGGAAGCAATGACAACCTGATTAGCAACATGGGCCAGGGCTGGGGAGATAGCAAGCATCCTCTCCCCAAACAAGGCCCTATAAACTAGAGCTTGTTGATCTGGTTAATGATAGGCATCTCTATCAGCAACTCTGCCCCTCCCCTGACCAAAATATTCTGGCAAATCCAAGTAGTTCACCTTGAGACCCATATGAACCTCTGCATATAATTGTTGTGCAAAATATAAAGGAATTTGGTTGTTATTGGGATAACGACCATGAGCAACAAGAAAACGTGGATATAGCAATGGGGCCATAAGAGGGTCTACACATCTAGTCACTTGGTAGCCCCTCACATTAGGCTTACCAACATAAGATGGGAAACATTGGGATTTGATAGTCTCTTTCGAGACACTAAGCTGAACAAAAGCAAGAGAAACATCACTAGTAACCTCTTATCGCATTTGGGCAAGAATAGCAACAAGAGTATCACTCAAATAAGCATGAGTATCTCCTAGACTCTGTCTAATGCATTGCAAGCTAGTTAAAATTGATTGACATGTGTCTCTATAAACCCCTGTTATGTTGGGGTCAAAAAGAAGAGCTATCAATTTCTGAATCTCAGTATCTGTACGTGTAAATATAGAAGGTCCAGGAGGTGGTGGCGCATGTGCCATGATATATATATCAACCTAAATTTTGTGCATATAAAAATAAATTACTTCTTCCAATACATGCATACATGTGCATTAGGATGGCCATGTCGTACCAATTCTCTTCAAGTATTATTGATATGTCACACTAACAACATAACATGATAGTGTCTACTTTGGACTGTGGAACAAATGTATCAACATACACATCCTACATCAGAGTAGATAGGGATGTTGTGTTGCACTCGCCTGTATCAACATACATTTCTTCTCTGGTGTACAGGTGTGTACATTTGATACATTGTTCCACAACTTCCAAACTTAGACACTAGTTATTGTGTATGAGGAAAAATTGATTAAATCTAGACTAAATAAATCCAAAGAACCCAATAACATAAAGGAAACCAATTTAAATAAAAGCCATAAATAATCACTCAATGAAATAAAGACTTTTACCGAAATCTGTGTTGTTTCCTTTGGATTGAATGTGGATTGCTCAATGAAGTTGCAAAGCCATGGCTGCAACAAGCAAGTATGTGCTCAAGAGATCAATGTCAAAAGATCGTGATAGTGCTCAATCGACGCGTTTTGTATGCTCGAAGCTCTGTTAAGTATGCCTGAGAATACGATCGAAGAGAGAGGCTCAATGAAGGAGATGAGGGGGGTTTATATAGATTTCAAGGAAAATCGATCAACGGTCCAGATAATTCAGAAGAATCAATGGAGGAGATAAGTTGAGGAATGTGCAACGAATGAGAAGAAGACATGTGTCTTGCTTTCTTTTGCATGAGAGGAGTTATCAAGAATAGAAGAATAAGTTAACTGAAGAGATAAATCAGTTAAAAGAATAAAGTAATCAGTTAAGTGATTTAAAACAAGAAGAAGGGATTTGCATGAGAATTAGAAGATATTTTGCTTTATTAAATATAGAAATATTTAATTGATGAGCAAAAAAGCTTGAGTTATATTAGAGATAACTCAAATTAGAAGAAAAAGTAATTTAAATAAATAATTGATTTATTTAAATTTAGAGAAGATATTTTGGAAGAAATAATTAAATAATTGGAATTATTTAATTTAGAAGATTTGAAAAGCAAATTAAATAAATAAATTTATTTAATTGTTGTGCATGATTTTGGAAGAATAAATTTGATTTAATTAAATAATTAAGAATTATTTAATTTTAGATAAGAGGGAATTTGTTGAATTAATTAAATAATTGGATTTATTTAATTAATGTGGACTTGAATTTTTTGGAAAGAGGATAATAATTAAATAATTAAAAATTATTTAATTGTGGAAGAATATAGAGGAATTTGATTTAATTAATTAAATAAAGGGAATTTATTTAATTAATGTTGAATTTAGGAGATTTAGAAGAATTTGATGAAATTAATTAAATAATTAGATTATTTAATTAATGTGTGAAATGTAGGTGATTAGATAGATGACGAAATGCAAGTGATGCGACGACTTGGTCATTTTAGGGTGTCTACATTTTGCCCCTCTTTGATGCAATGCAGCATGTAGCATTACGTCAAAGAAAACGATTGTTGAAGATGTAATATAATTTTTTGATGCCCCAGTGTAGGTAGTTGCCCCAGCGTAGCTGGCATAGGGTGCCCCCTCGAGAGGTAAGATAGGGAAGTGACAGAAGAACTGTGTTGACGCTCGACTAGAAGATTTGTTGGAGATAGGCGAGGTTGGGTTGATGATAGATAGAAGAAAGGAGATAGGAGAGAACATAAGAGAAAGACTGTTGATTGATCTTTGCTGGAAAACTATATAAGGCCATGGAAAAATGGATGGTGTAAATGGATGAGCTTGTTGCAATGGTTTCACATTTGTTTATAAAGAGCAATCCTTATTTTTGATATAGCACGTGGATAGTTTTCCACCAAGGTGTAAAAGACCAAGGTGCTGTAATATCCGAGTGCATGTACGTTGACTCTGCAAGCAAGCGGTTTGAACTTAGATCCCCTTAGACATACTATGACCTTGTTGGTACATGTGAATAAGCCATAGTCTTGAACATAAAATAAACTTCAATGCATGTGAATGCAAGAAGAATTATTAATATGTAAGATGCCAGGTCATAACACACACAAGATAAATATAATGCTAAGAAAGATGCTAAAGATCATTCCTCAAACATGGCACACACAAGCAATGACGATGCCCCCAATCCGTACTGCATCGCAACATACCAAGATTATAGATAAATCAAGGTAGTCTTGAATAGGTACAGGAAAAGGAACAAAAGATAAACCAAAAAGCAAATTGACTGACTTATAAAGTAAACATACAACCAACATATTCTCTTGCCAAAGGGGTTGCTCAGGATAGATTGGATAGGAAAGATAACAGCCTTATCGTAGGAACTCTGTGTCCGTTAAAGGGTGCTATCTACCTAAAAAGACAATATCTCGCTGCAGGAAATGCCACATGTCGTAGGAGACGCGTGTGTTGGTCTTGACAATGGAACACTTCGCAGAAGACAAGCTTGTGGATCTAGGGCTTGGTTAAGCGGTACTTAGCTAATGTTGGCAATCGGTATGCAGGACAGTAGAAGACTCTGGAAGGAAGCTTCTTTGCTTCAGGTTTGCGAAGGACTATTGCTTTGAAAGGATACGCTAGCTTGCTGCTTGAGTTAGTCAAGTCGAGGCGGATGGATTTTGACAAATGGAAGACTAGAAGGATGGAATGCTAATGGATTGGGACGGGCAGAGAATGATGGATCGTGTGTGCCTGAGTACTGGATACATCCTTCGTATTCCAAACTGCCTACATACCCTGTGTCCACGGGATCAAGGCACACTTACGATAGAATGATGAGAATGATAAATATGTAGTTCTAGACAGAGTGATGAAATGGATCGAGGTGGAAGAGGGAGATCTTATGTACCTGAGTACTGGAAACGTCCATCGTATTCCAGACTACCTACATACCCATATCCATGAGATCAAGGTACTTTAAGATTGTGAAGAGATAATATGTAGCTCTGGTTGATGTGATGATGTGGGAAAAGTGTGGAGGAGAGGTGATCTTATGTACTTGAGTACTGGAAATGTCCTTCGTAATCCAGACTGCCTACATACCCATATCCATGGGATCAAGGTACCTTAAGACTGAGAAGGGAGAATATGTAGTTCTGGTGAGTGTGATGATGTGGGAAAAGTGTTGAGAAGATAACAGCCTTATCGTAGGAACTCTGTGTCCGTTAAAGGGTGTTACCTGTGGAAATGAGAAAAGATCGAAGTATGTGCTGCGAACCACGAACAAGGAACCTATCCTAGACGGAAGCTAAGGAAAGAGTTGCCCCCATTCTGGTAGAGGAAACTGTAGGGGTGACTGCCGACGAAGACGCAGAAAGACATGACCTAGGACAAGACAGTGTTAACTGTAGACACAGATCATGACATGGGAAGACGACGAGGGACATTGACAGATTTCCAAGCTATACTAGATAGGGAGATGGAAATGCAAACAAAGTCAATGGGTTTATTATGGGTGGATGGATGAAGCGTGTTGTTGCGAACTGGACAAGGCGTGGACATGACTCGATAGACGATGGATGCTGACTCTACACATAGCGCCAGTTTGCCAGGTTTTCACTATGGTACTTATCCAAGGCGCCTGTTTGCCAAGTTTTCAGCATAGGACAGATTTTTTTAGATTTTTTTTTGTTTTTTTATTTTTTATTATTTTTTATTATTTTTTTTTTGGAATACTCTGAGGATCAGGCATAAAACTTCTTGAGATGGACACTGTTAAGTGGCTCATCCAGATGAATGCCGTCAGGTGTAGCTAAAGTATAAGCCCCTGATCCATATGCTGCTGTCACAATAAAGGGACCTAACCAGTTAGGCTCAAACTTACCCTTCTTCTCTCGATCTGCTTGATTTCTCTGATTCTCCTTAAGTACAAGATCACCAACTTGAAACCATCTTTCTTTGATCTTTTTGTTGTAATTACGCCGGAGGCGGTTTTGATAGACATGGAGATGATTAAGTGCGGCAAGGCGCCTCTCATCTAGTAGTTCAAGCTCAGCTAATTTGGAAGTGCGGTACTCATCTCCACCGATCAGGTCCTGCATGGATACTCTGAGGGATGGGATCTCGACCTCTATGGGTAGGATGGCTTCAGAGCCAAAGACCAAGGCATATGGTGTGGCGCTAGTTGGTGTTCTGATACTAGTGCGGTAGGCCCATAAGGCGGGATTGAGTTGCAAGTGCCAATCACGACCAGCTTCATTGACCGTTTTCTTGAGGATTTTGAGAATGGTTTTATTGGAAGCCTCAGCTTGGCCGTTACTCTGTGGATAGTAGGGAGTTGAAAAGTGATGTTGGATATTGTATTGTATGCACAAGGCACGGACATCTTGGTTCTTGAATGGTCTCCCATTATCAGTGACAATGGCTTGGGGAATACCATACTGGCATATGAGGCAGTTTAGGATAAACTTGGCTATTTGTTTACCGGTGATATAGGTCATAGGAATGGCTTCCACCCACTTCGTGAAATACTCAGTGGCGGTAATGATAAACTTGTGGCCATTGGAAGAGGAAGGGTGGATTTGTCCTACGAGGTCGAGAACCCATTGAGAAAAAGGCCATGGAGTAGTCACAGGTTGTAACTCATGAGCTAGTGCGTGAATCAAATCTCCATGCTGCTGACATTATAGACACTTCTTAGCAAACTGTGCAGCATCTTGCTCTATTGTAGGCCAGTAATAACCTGTTCTGAGTATCTTCTTAGCAAGATTAGGACCGGTAGAATGCGCACCACAGACACCTTCGTGTATGTCTCGTAAGGTAGCTTCGGCTTCTTCCGCGTTAAGACATCATAAGAGGATACCATCGAGACTCCAGCGATATAGTGTATCACCCAGAATGGTATAACGAGAGGATCGACGGATAAAGGTTTTGCGTTGGGTGGATGATAGGTCAGGGGGAACGGTTTGGTGTTTGAGGTATTCATAGATATCTTCGTACCATGGGGAATTGGGACCAACAAGTTTGCAGATGACTTCAGTAACAGGAACATCGACGGCTGGTATCAACAATTGCTCGATCAAGAATTCACACTTCTGTGTATTAGTAGGCATGTCAATCAGTGACCCTACAGAAGCCATAGAATCTGTAGCTTTGTTATGCTCTCTTGGAATTTGCTTAAATGCGATGCTAGAAAAGTGTGGTTTGTAGGCATCCACTAGTTGTTTGTAGGGGACCAACTTTTCATCCTTTGTTTGGTACTCATCCGTGACTTGGTGAATGACTAGCTGTGAGTCTCCATATACTTGTAATTCTGTGATGTCCCATTGAACTGCTATATTGAGACCTATAAGGAGTGCTTCATACTCAGCTATGTTGTTGGTGCAAGGGAATGCAAGCCGATATGATTTTGGAATGTAGTCATTCTGAGGTGTAACAAATAAGATGCCGGCTCCTGATCCATGCTGTGTGTAAGAACCATCAAAGTATAACTTCCACATTATGGAGGTAGCAAGAGTGAAGAGATTCTCGTCAAGAAAGTCTACTACCATAGGATGTGTATCTTTCATAGGTGCATCGGCTAGTTGATCCGCGAGGGCTTGTCCTTTGATTGCTTTACAATCTATGTACTCAATGTCGAACTCACTAAGGATCATAACCCATTTAGCTAGTCTGCCTGTGAGAGCTGCTTTTGCTAGTAGATACTTCAAGGGATCAATCTTGGCTATCAGATTTGTATGTTGGTTCAACATGTAATGCCGCAACTTTTGGGAGGCGAACACTACTGCTAAACAAGCCCTTTCCATTGGTGAATAATTGAGCTCATATCCCACCAAGGTTCTACTGATGTAATAAATTGCATGCTCCTTTCCTGTGTCATCATTTTGTGCTAGCAGGGCCCCTAGGGCCGAGTTTGTAGTGGAGATGTATAAGATCAAAGGTTTGTCCGCAACTGGTGGAACCAATACAGGAGGTGTAGCTAGATACTCTTTAAGTTGATCAAATGCTGCTTGACACTTATTGTCCCATCGAAATGAAACATCCTTTCGGAGCAAGTGTTGAAAGGGTTGACATTTATCTACTAGCTGTGAGATAAAATGCCTGATGGACTGCAACCTTCCTTGGAGGCTCGTTAATGCTTTTAGGTTCTTTGGTGGAGGCATCTCCACTATAGCCTTTACTTTCACTGGATCTACTTTGATGCCTCTACGAGATACGATGTATCCCAACAGCTTTCCTGATGTTACACCGAATACACACTTCTTTGGATTGAGTCTTACTTGGTATTTTTCTAGCCTGTCAAAGATCTGTCCTAAGACCTGTGTGTGATCCACTCTAGAAGATTTAGCCAATATATCATCAACATAGTCCTCCATGATGTGATGAAACAGATCGTGGAAGATCACTGTCATTGCTCTCTGATAGGTTGCTCCTGCATTCTTGAGACCAAACGGCATGACACACCAACAATAATTGCCCCAAGGACAAGTAAAGGTTGTTTTATGTTGGTCTTCTTCAGCTATCCTTATCTGATTATAACCCGAGAATCCATCCATGAGAGAAAGCATCTCGTGACCTGCTGTCAAGTCCACTATAATGTCAATGTTGGGTAGTGGAAAGTCATCTTTAGGACATGCCTTGTTGAGATCTCTGAAATCATTACACATGCGGATGTGCCCATTAGGTTTAGACACAGGTACAATGTTTGAGACCCAATCTGAATAGTCAATGGGTCGTATGAACTTGGCATCTAATAGCTTTTGTATTTCAACCTTCACCAAGAGAGCTATCTGTGGGTGCATTTTTCTCAACTTTTGTTTGACTAGTTTCACTTTGGGATCAACTGTGAGATAATGAACTACCAGCTTAGGGTCTAGCCCTGGCATATCTGCATAGGTCCATGCAAAGTTGATGGTTCGTTACAAGAAGAAGTTGTTAAGATTTCTGTGCTCTGTGTCAGATAATGATGCCGCTAGGAATGTGGTCTTTGGATTCTGTTCTGTGCCAAGATTTATTTCTGTAGAATCTTCCACTAAGAGAGCTGATTTCTCTTGATACTTAGATGGTAAGGGAAGGTCAAATCCTCCATCCTCAGGTGCCACAGTTGGGTTTTCACCTTTGGATACGTCCTTTATTTTTACTATTTTATGATCAGGAGGTGCCACAGTGTGGTTTTCACCTAGAGATCTTTCTTTATTTGTACTTTTGCGACTCGAGGATTTGGCATTCTCACCAAAATAAGTCGTGGGCTCTAGTTCCAGTACAAAACTTGCTTTGTGATCACCTAGAGGGATACCTTCCCGAAGTCCCATGAACTCCGCTAGAGCTTCGTCATTCTGAAATACATCTATAACAGGGGCCCCTTGTTGGTCCCAATCGATAAGTTTAGGGTAGACAAGCGCGACATTCTGGGTGCTGGTGGTGGAAGTTAAGAATATGAAGGATAGTGTAAAAATGGAGGATTCTGCAAATAGATTGGTCATGTGGAGGGAAGAGTCATCAATGATATCCTCTGTAGACGTCGTATCAGCGGGAAAAGTGTCAGCTACCTCGTCGAGGATATACTCGATGTCCAAGGCGCGTGGTACCTTCTTACCAAATCCTAATCCTTTCTTGTCTAGTTTCTTTGTTACCACAATGGGCTCCATAGTGCCTTGATTATGTTTCCCAAGGCCACCTTTGCCTTTATAGCCCATGTTTTTCACTATCCTTAAGCCATTGCCATATTGCTTGACTGGTATCGTGACTGGTTCCTTCTCCTTGTAGAGCCAAGAAGAGATGTCCTCAATGGTTTCCTCTTCCAATAACCGTCCATGTTGGAATTGGGTTAGGAATGTTGGGGGAGGAATAGCTACTTTTTTGGTAACTATGGCAATGGGTGGTTTGCCGTAAGATTTTGGAGATAAAGGCATCCGCCCTACACAACAAGATTCTGAGATATCATAAGTGCCAAAGCCTATCTCTCGGATGCGAGCTGTGATTTTGGGGAGGGGTGTAGGTTCACTTGTAGAGGCTTGCGTGAGAGTTTCAGGGTCAACATAGAGAGGGGATTCAAGGGCTTTGTCATTTTTAGGCACTTGGTTGCAATTTTTATAGCTTCCTTGTAAGACACAGAAAAATTCAAAAGGATTAGGATCGCCTGGGATGGTGATCTCCGTACCATTGTATGGTAACTTGAGGGACTGATGGTACATGGAGGGAACAGCTTTCATTGCATGGATCCATGGGTGGCCTAGAATAATGTTGTAAGGCAGCTCAATATCAAGGACTTGACACCTGGTTTCAAGCATAACGAGGCCCAACTGTATAGGCAAGTGAATAACACCTTCTGAACGGCGTTCTGCATCATCATACCCCTTGATTGTAATACTATGATCAGTGTTGACGTGATCCTCAGAGTATCCCAATTGCTTTAGTAACTTTAAAGAACAGATGTTGAGACCAGCACCACCATCTATGAGTATACGTTTGATTTTGCGCTTATGGATGAGAACTTCAATATGAAGGGCATCGTTGTGATAAGGATCATGGGAGGGGAGGTCTTTCTCAGAGAAGACCACATTGTAAGGCGAAGCAATATTACCCACTATAGCTTGGAAATCTGCGACTGCTATGTTATTAGGAACGGAAGACTCTTGGAGGGCTTTTTCTAACACCACTCTATGTGCAGGTGATGACCGTAGAAGGTCCAAAATAGAGATCTGTGCTAGTGTTCTCCCTAGATGTTCAACCAGATTATAATCAGACTGAACCAGAAGCCTAGGTGTAGGTGCGCGGATGGTGACATGACCTCGACGAGTAGTAACAGCACAATCTGTAGATTTGCCTTTGATGGTGAGGGTAGACACTCGACTCTCTTCAAAACGACCCACAATGGAATCGAAAGACGTGGAAGCATGATTTATACCTTTACCTCTATCCTGAGGAGGAGGTGGACCATGATGAGGGAATGGTTCCTTGTACATATCGAGATCCTTGTTCGTGTGTTGCGCTGGTGATTCATCCTCAAAAGTAATTTGATTACCGTCGATGAGGTTTTGGATGAGGTACTTAAGCTTCATGCAAGACGCAGTTCTATGCCCTTTGCTCCTATGGAACTCACAATACTCATTGTCTCTATAACGTGCAGTTTTGTAGACAGGTTCTCCATATGGGGGAGCATAAGGTAAGGTGATGAGCCCTTTCTGCAAAGCTTGCTGTAAGACCGATTCGATGGGCACTCCCAAGGGGGTGAATTGACATCACAGAGGGTAATCTTGTTGGGGCCGCTCTTGTTGTCGTTGCTGTTGGTTGGGATAAGGCTGCCTTTGTTGCTGTTGTTGTTGAGGTGGAGCTTGACTTGGTTTGGAGAGCTGCAGCGGTGTTTGCAACGTTTGGACATGCTTAGTATCGACCACCCCATCATTGACCACATTTTTGTTCTTGTTCCAATATTTGGGTTTATCGTTCGATTGTTGATGAGAAGTGCTATCTTTCGTCTCCTTAAAGATTTTGACCACACCCTTAGCAATGAGGGCCTTCTCAATGTTAATACCCTTGTATGTGATTTCATCGAAGGTTGTAGCACTAAGAATTTGTAAATGGAAACCTAACTCTTGGTTGAGGTTCTGCATAAATATGCTAACAAGCTGCTTCTCCGGAATCTTGAAAGGGAATTTACTAGCCATTTGTCTCCATCATTGAAGGAAAGAAATGAAATTTTCACCATTTTTCTGATTATTGTTGCATAGGTCCGTCATGGAAATCTCATGCTCTGCATTGTAAGAAAAATGGGTGGCAAACTTTTCTGCTAGCTCGTTGAAAGACTTGATACCCGTAGGTAAGTGTGAGAACCATTCTATTGCTTGACCTCCAAGACTGCGAGGAAAAAGACGCATGAGATATGTGTCGTTGTGAGAGACCTCGAAGCAAGCAAGATAGAATTCCCTAAGATGGTCTTTGGGGTCACCTTTTCCTTTGTACTTATCGAACTTGGGAATAGTGAAATTTTGAGGAAAAGGGATCATTGGTAACGACCGATCAAAAGGATAAGGGCACACTTCCTCTAAAGAGAAGGTCTTTTTGGTGTGGCCAAACGTAAGATCAGATAGCTGTTGTTGCACCTTCACAATCTTTAGTTCCATATTCGTGGGAGGGGTTGGTAACATCTCCTGTTGTCCAAAAAGTGGTTGGTGTTGCCCATATGGAAGATTATAGTGTAAGCCATGCGTACTGGTATTATAAGGGTCGTAAGATTGATTGGGATTGTATGAATTGTACGATTGGTTCAGGTTGGGTTGGAATTGGAGGCCTTGATTAGGCAGAGGTGGAGGTGGCGCTAGGTAAGAATGTTGGCTTTGCGATGGTTGAAGAAAAGTATTGGGGGGAGGAAAGCTAAAGTGCGTTTGATTAGGTTGTGATGGTGGCACATAGCTTTGGGAAACCTGATGTTGGGAATGTTGAGAGTGGCTAGGCAATGTATGAAAGAAGTTGAGCGAGGATGAACGTTGTGGAGGAGGAACATAGGTAGAAGTGATTTGCGACGATTGGGGTTGATTGAAGATGAGAGTAGAAGAATGTTGTGGTTGGGGCTGCTTGAGGACGAGAGTAGAAGAATGTTGTGGTTGGGGTTGCGTGACTCTAATTGGTTGAGAGACATGCAGGTGTGATGATATAGGAGGTGGCATTTGTTGAGACCCTTGTTGCATGGCTACATAAGTGTTCCCCGGATTGTAATTGGGTGGGAAACCTATGCGTGATGGGGTAACCAAGATTCCACTTGCGCTTGGGGTGGACACTTTAGGAGGTGGTTGCACATTCGATCGAGCTAAGGTGGCTTGCTTAGCTAACTCTGCTTGACGTTGGAGAGTTTCTTGTTGGTTTTGATAGATCTCCATAGGAGTCAAAAGCGGTGATATGGGCCTCTCCTCTGTTGGATTTTGGAAAAGGGGATTCCTATACTGCGAGCCTTGAGTAGGTAAGGGCGTAGTTACCGTGGACATGGTTTGCACCACTTGTATGGCTTCTTGGGTGTTGGTGCTCTCTTTGAGAGTGGACACATCAAAATCTTGAGGTAACTTGGCACCTTGCTTTGCAAGCAAGCGAAAGAAATGATCCTGGTTCTCACTAAGGATTTTATCAAAGGCAGCTATAGCTCTAGGATCTTGTATAAATTCATCAAGATGTTGCCCATCTTCTTGAGAGGATTGACCTATTTCAAAGTGTCGCTCTTCTTGAGATGGGGTTTGATCTACGATATAACCTTGTGGGACAAAATCCAGAGGCAAGCCTATGGTATACTGAGGTGCATTTAGCAAAGGGGTTCTATCCTCATGAGGATTGCTTGGTTCATCTATGTGCGGCATGTTTGGAGAGATGTTTGGTTTTGCCGCGGGTGTACTAGGAGTCACCTTGGGATTAATGTTGAGATGACCTGATTGTGGTGTGCGAGGGGGTGACTTGTGCTTCTTAGGGACAACTTGCCTAGATTTCATGGTTTGCTGTAGCCTAGTGGTGACCATGGGATACACTTAGGACACAATGTAATGCTGGGAATCTGTGAGATGCTTTGAAGAAACAGACAAACTCTGATGCACAAAGTACTGGACCAAAAGCGCTATACTGTTTGACCAGAGGCGCGGGACTGTGCTACCAAAAGCGTGCTACTGTGGGCCGGAGGCGACGGACTGAGCTACCAATAGCGAGTTACTGCTATGCCAAAGGCGAGCTACAGTGACCAAAAGTGAGCTACTATTATACCAAGGGCGCTGAAGTAGAGTTTTGCCAGAGGTGGGTTACTGCTGTACCAAAGGTGATCTACTGTACTACCAAAGGCGAGCTGCTGTAATACCAGGGGCGCTGAAGTAGTGTCTGATGTTTTTCAAAGGCAAGATTTTTCTGTTTCTGATTGGATTGGTTTGGCAAGAGAAAACACAGCAAACAAGTGGTCATAAAAGGCACAAGGACTGACACAACAGATAGTGTATGTTCAAGGCTCCAAACAAGCCCAATGTTTCCACAGGTCTAATACAGTTGCAATCAATAACAAGCACTTTTTATCCCTAGAGACAAGGTTTCATTGCAGTAGATCAGCTCACAGCTTAATACTCTGTCGATAAAAATATCATTCCATAAAGGTGTCAGATATTTAGTATCTTTGCGAGAGACGATAGGTAGGGATATCTCACCCTCCCCTTGGAAAGCTCAAGTAGGTCACAAGAGCTTTATGTCCAAGGGAATACTATCTCTTCTCAAGGGAGCCAATGGTGAGTATCTTAAGGGTTTAAATCGATTTCCCTTGCACTGATGATTACCGCAATGTTCGGAGGTAGGTCGGGTAGTCTCTATCTAGAATTGGTTCTTAGTGACTTTGAGGGACCAATGCCTTACGAGCAATGCGACAAGCTACTAAAAGCTTTAACCAATCCTACTAAGAGTTTCAAACACTTCGCTCAATGTGAAAAGCGTTTCCACAAAGAGCTAGTACACCTCTTTTCAGTTTGGCACCACAAGGTAAGGCTGACGTCGGTTAGGACATGGCTTTCGCCTTATCCCTCTTATATAGCGGTTCAAAGGAAAACTCTGCTTAGGGTCGTCCCTTTTGGATGAAGCGCAATCCAAAAGCAGGCCCTTCTAAAGGAAGTACAAAAAAAGTAAGAGCAAGCACGTCAAACAAAGGTTCAATTGTCCCGTTATAAGAAAAATAAGGTGCAACTAAGCTATGCACACACACGATTGTAGTTGTAAATTATCCCTTATGAAATGAAGTGTTTGGCATTCATGTCCATTGTCCTTTAGAAAATTGAGGTGTTTGTTCATACATGTCCATTGTCCCTTAAGAAAAGCAGTATATTCCTAAGACTTAGATTGCAAGAAAAGATTTGTTCAATTATCCTTTTAAGCATGCAATGTGTTTCTAAGACTTAGTGAGATAAATCAAAAGAGGTCTTCAACGCTCGTCCTGCATGAACATATTAAGAAAACACCTATTGGCTCTATGTGAGTAATAAGAAGCTGCAACAAGTGAGTTAGTTCCACCAAAATTTCACAAGTTAGCAAAAAACAAATCAACTTTAACCAAAAGCGCTGCACAATTTTACCAGAAGCGACTTACTGTATTCCAAGAGCGTTGTATTGCAGACTAGAAGCGCTGTATAATATTACCAGAGGCGCAGCAAAATAACTGGAAGTGCTTCACTGTGTTTTCGAAGGCACTGTGATGCAGACCAGAAGCGCACTATAATAATACCAGAAGCGCTGAAGAATAGCCGGAAGCGTGGAACTGTGTTACCAAAAGCGTGAGACAATATAACCAAAAGTGCCGTGCTGTCTCAGATCACAAAGAGGGGAACTTTTTTAAAATAATCAGATCTAAAGTAAAATTCCATGATTGATTGACTGTTTTGAGAAGTGGTAGCTGAGAGATTTGTGTTCTGCAATCTAAAAAACTCAGAAGCTGTAACAACACCAAGGATTAACCCAAAAATTGAAGGTACTCCTAAATAAATCAGCTTAGGATGTCCAAAAAAAATAGGTTTGTCTGACAAATACAACAGCTTGTCATACAAAGTAATAAGATAGATGGCGTGAAAATCCTGTAAAACAGTGAACAAGGTCAAAAACCTAATTTAGCCAAAAGCGCTGTAGAATAATGCCGAAAGCGCTGTTCTGTGATGCCAGGAGCGCTACTCTGTGCAGCCAGAAGCGCTGCAGAACCTCAAAAGCGCCTAACTGTGCCTCCAGAAGCGCTCAAAGATCCTGCCAGAAGCAATGTGAGGTGTTGTTTGCGTTGTGCCGTACTGTGACTTCAAAAAACAAATTTCTCAAAGAAACCAAGGAATTAGTGGGTCCCACCGGGCGTGCCAGAATGTGTATGAGGAAAAATTGATTAAATCTAGACTAAATAAAACCAAAGAACCCAATAACATAAAGGAAACTAATTTAAATAAAAGCCATAAATAATCACTCAATGAAATAAAGACTTTTACCGAAATCTGTGTTGTTTCCTTTGGATTGAATGTGGATTGCTCAATGAAGTTGCAAAGCCATGGCTGCAACAAGCAAGTATGTGCTCAAGAGATCAATGTCAAAAGATCGTGATAGTGCTCAATCGACGCGTTTTGTATGCTCGAAGCTCTGTTAAGTATGCCTGAGAATACGATTGAAGAGAGAGGCTCAATGAAGGAGATGAGGGGGGTTTATATAGATTTCAAGGAAAATCGATCAACGGTCCAGATAATTCAGAAGAATCAATGGAGGAGATAAGTTGAGGAATGTGCAACGAATGAGAAGAAGACATGTGTCTTGCTTTCTTTTGCATGAGAGGAGTTATCAAGAATAGAAGAATAAGTTAACTGAAGAGATAAATCAATTAAAAGAATAAAGCAATCAGTTAAGTGATTTAAAACAAGAAGAAGGGATTTGCATGAGAATTAGAAGATATTTTGCTTTATTAAATATAGAAATATTTAATTGATGAGCAAAAAAGCTTGAGTTATATTAGAGATAACTCAAATTAGAAGAAAAAGCAATTTAAATAAATAATTGATTTATTTAAATTTAGAGAAGATATTTTGGAAGAAATAATTAAATAATTGGAATTATTTAATTTAGAAGATTTGAAAAGCAAATTAAATAAATAAATTTATTTAATTGTTGTGCATGATTTTGGAAGAATAAATTTGATTTAATTAAATAATTAAGAATTATTTAATTTTAGATAAGAGGGAATTTGTTGAATTAATTAAATAATTGGATTTATTTAATTAATGTGGACTTGAATTTTTTGGAAAGAGGATAATAATTAAATAATTAAAAATTATTTAATTGTGGAAGAATATAGAGGAATTTGATTTAATTAATTAAATAAAGGGAATTTATTTAATTAATGTTGAATTTAGGAGATTTAGAAGAATTTGATGAAATTAATTAAATAATTAGATTATTTAATTAATGTGTGAAATGCAGGTGATTAGATAGATGACGAAATGCAAGTGATGCGACGACTTGGTCATTTTAGGGTGTCTACAGTTATCACTAGTGTTGGTGAGGCATAGCAGTCATCTTGTAGAGAATTGGTTAAACATGACTGGATCCTAATGCAATTCCAACACATTAAATAAATAGTTGAACAAGAGGGAAGATTTAATTTCTAAAATGCATGGATGATTCTTTTCCTTTTCAACTTGTAGAGAGAGAGAGAGAGAGATTTTAACTTTTCCAAATCTACACATACATGTGTAATGTTGAACATGTATCAGTGTCATAAAAATGAAAACCATGTGTGCAATAAAACATTTAAGGTATTCCTACTCCATGTACACTTTCTTTCTTTACAGTGTTCACACACTTACCAAGGGAGAGAGAGATAAAGAGATTTCTTTTGAAATCATTATAGCACATCTAGGTAACTCAACAGTTAAATATATAAAATAATGAACATTACACACTAAGAACATGGATACAACCAATGACTATACATATTTAGGTACCATGGAAATATATGACTATTTCATTACTTTAATTGATTAGGCATTAAAAATCACTTTATTTATTAGGCAAATTATATAATTTGGTTTGATTCATTTTGTATTAAACTTATAGTACATTCACTAAATTAGACATGTTTTTATTAAAGTATTTTTCTTGACCTTGAGTGATTAAGGATGTTATGAATTTATCTATATTTTCTTGCTACATCTATAGAAAGCATATGTGTTAAGTACAGAAAACATGACTCCCAGGTCTACTATATCTAGTTGGCACATCCCCACCACTGCCAGTTTTGTAGAAAATAGAATAAAGTTCTAAGTATTCCAAAATCATTGAAGGAAGCTGGTTAAATATGAAGTTCATCTTATGAAATTAAAATCTAGCATCTATTATGTGTTCAACTACTACTAATAGAAAAAATGTTTAATAGATAGTTAAGATAGATAATTCACATGATACTCAACTGCATTGGAATCATAAATTTACCAAGTCCCATCAAGCTAAGCTAAGTAAACAAACGATTTACAAAATTTATCTCAATTTTTTCAATCAGTTGTAAAGCAAACAAGTCACATAGTTTAGTTCAACTTCTAGGACTCTAATTATCCTCCAAAGAATTCTGGAAGGTGCCCGAAAATGAATGGGGCCATGAGATGGCTTTGTATTCATTCTCGTTCTTAAAAAATGGAGGTACTTCATTTTCTGGCGAACAAGTCCACCTAACAAACAGATCTCTTGACATTGCACAACCACCACTCATTGGCCATTGAGGAGCTCCTTGGCTAGAATGGAGACGCTCGAGGCATCCAAACATGTGGTGATGTGCATCCATCACAACTACCTTGGCATAGATCCTTGAATCACTCACCTTTTTATCCTCTCCTCTCCTCTACACAACATTATACTTCCAAATTTTGCATACATGGCTACTTCCATACATTTACAACAATAGATCTTAAGGAGGTTCAACTTCTTGTGAGGGAGCATGGCCTATCTAAGGTAGGTGTGGCCTTCTTCTAGTTGCAGTGTAATTCTTTTTAATGGTTGTCCCTCCCTTTATCAGTAAAACAAAATAAAATAAATTTAGCAAAGCTACTGCCATTATGTTACCAAAATGCTATCAATGCCAATTACTCTATAATGGCCGCCACTATCATGCACTCAACTTGTTAATTTTTACATTATAATAAATTGTCTTAAAAGCCTTTGCTTTCCCTTACTAACTACCAAAACTCCTTTTGGGAAAGTAACTCCCAAAACTAACAATAATAAACTAACATTTAATTATTTAAATACTAAAACAAGTCACTAAGGTGACTTTATTTGTAATATATTTATTTATTAACTATATACTAAAGATGTAATAATTCCAACAATTTAATGAGAACATTTAGGAAATTTAGTACGAGTCTCAAATGATTTTAGTGTAGATATTTTATTTTTGATTTTTTAAACTCTTGTAATGGTGAAAAGTACATCCCTAATACTTTTCCCCAATCATTTTGGACTTATTTTGACCTATTGTTCTTGATGTCATAACTAATGTCTAAATGGTATATTTTGTGTAGAGAATTGACATCCAATTTATACCTTATTTGAATATATGTCCTTGTTCTCTAGTGGTCCAAACCTAACCCTTTGAATTTATATTTTGTTTCTTGTTGTAGTTTAAAATTGTAGTTATGATTTTGAACTTGGTTCAAAACCACATGTGTTGTATTTCCCCATTTTCTAAAAATAAATTTAAACATGGGCCCAAGCTAACTTGCCTCCAACTAGTTGTTACCCATGTGCTGATTGAAACACAAAATATTCAAATTTGTGCACTAGGTTACATTGTATTAGAGGTTGAAGCCCTAGTTAATTTTAGACATCCACATGATTAATTAGAGTATCATATCATTGTATCATTTGAACATCTAGGAGCATTGCATTATCATTTAATCATAAGGATGGACATAGGCATTTACATTTCTACTTGGCATGTCTTCAAACTTGTTCCAAAAATTGTTATAACAATCCACTTGAGTTTGACTAAGGTACAAGGGGGAAGTAATTTGACTTCTCATCCCCATGTTGAATACCATAAGCACAAAGATCAAGGCCATATTTAAGGCTCAAAATTGAAGCAAAATGGTAAAAACCGTAGATGCACATATTAGAACCGCAAGTGCAAGTTTTGAAAATTCAGCAAGAACATGGTCTGTAATGCGTATCTTACACTTATATAAACCCTTCAAGTAGATATGCTAAAATTGGAAAAAATGGTTCAAGTTATAATTAAAGTGTTTGATAATATTACTCTTCCTATTATCATGTAGAATTGTTTGTACCATTGATGCACTATTTCATGTGATTCCAAGGCATTTAACATAATTTCTCGATTGGGGCATCCATGGATTCATGCAATGAATTAAATTCCATCTAATGTAAATCAAAAGCTAAAGTTTAAGTATGGGAATAAGTTTTATACTAAATATGCAAATGAACATCCATTTATTCATTGTTAGATGGTTGAGGAAGAAAAAATTGTTTACATAGAAGAAGTCAACACAAGAAATGCCTAAAAATAAAAAACATAGTCATACAAAAGAATAGAAAGAGGAAAAGAAAGAGGAGGATTCCCCACAAGATGGTATTAATGTTAATTATGGAGATGCTTTGGGTTCTTTAAATTTTGCATCTTCCTTTATGGGAGAGTATAAGATAAATGATCATGATTTTCATAATCCACCTTATACATGGATCCATCTATATATGGGAAGATGCCACAAAAGAAGAAAGATACTACTAAGGATTCTAAAGTGGCTTGTGTATGTGATAGAAAATCAAAGACTAATACCTCTAGTGCAAATTTTTGTATCTTATCTACATCATTTGTAAAGACATATATTGCCATAATTCTCCTTCCTAGACCCTTTTTTTTGTTTATTTAGTTGTCTATTTTTGTCATACTTATCTTTACAATAGAAAAATTATGAAATTATACGTTCATATATTTCCATGGTAACTCAATATGATTTATAGCATATACGGTACAAGAAACATCACAAAAATACATAAATTTATATACATAAATTTACACATGTAAACTACAAAATTTGTGTCACTATCCAAATAATGAGCTTCTTGAGGTCTACATATGGTGAACAAGACTAGGATCTTGACATTCATGTGACTTGTTTTTCCATGATTCATCTTATCAAGTGAGGGATTTTTGTGCTCATGAGTATGTGTAATGTTTATCTTCCATTTGTCTATAATTTATTGAACTTTACATACGATGCAATGCCTCTATGCTTAGAATATCCCTGTGTGTGATGAATTTAGTAGGTTTAGTATATGTATAAGCCATATGGGAAGTAGGATCTAACAAGGATCAAAAGATAAACAATCCTAGTTTGCCAAACTAGGGTTTGACAAACCGTAGTTTAGGGTTTGTCAAATTAGGGTGAAACTAAATTTCATCTTTTCACCCTAATTTGACAAACCCTAATTTCTTTTGAAACTCTAGGGTTTGATAGTTCTTTCATTATCTCAAGAAAATTTTCTATTTTTTATGAAATTTTTCTCTATTTTATTAATTGTAATGACAAACCCTAGTTTAGGGTTTGTCAAATTAGGGTGAAACTAAATTCATCTTTTTACCCTAATTTGATAAACCCTAATTTCTTTTGAAACTCTAGGGTTTGTCAAACCCTAGTTTGACAAACTAGGGTTTGATACTTCTTTCATTGTATCAAGAAAATTTTTTTTTTTTTAAAGAATTTTTTCTCAATTTTATTGATTGTAATGACAAACCCTAGTTTGGAAAACTAGGGTTTGCCAAACTGTTCTAGTTCTTTAACTGAATTCATCAAATTCGTGCGTTTTAATTGAATTTTTCTATATTTCATTAATTGTAATCACAAATCCTATTGCCAAACTAGGGTTTCATAGTAGAAAATTTTCTTTATTTAATTGACTATAATGGAAGCCATGGAAGCCCCTGTTGGAAAGAAATTGGTGTACTCAAGTGAATATGCAGCATTGCATATATACAATATTAGAAATGGCATGACAAATTTATGCACCTGAATATGGGAGTTCGCTTGACATGTATGGTGATGTGGCCCATATTCAACTGTGACTGGAGCTCAACGTGTATGGAGATGCTATCATCTGGGGTCTTCAGCTTCGTGGATACCGTTCCCTGTCACCTTCGTGGACATTGTTCCCTGTCACCTTCAGACACCATTCCCTGTCACCTTCGTTCTGTTGCGAGCTCTCAAATAACAAAAAAAACTATCATTTGAGTCTTAACCTATTTTATAAAAAAAAATTAAAATAATGCCTTCGTTCAAAGACCCTCTTCGATCGAAGGCATTATTTTATTGTTTTTTATTTGGCACTCAATCACCTTTGTCCATAGACCCCCTTCGAACGAAGGGGCTGATGATCTGCTTTTTGACTTGGCCGACAAGGCCTTCGTTCGAAGAGTCGACCTTCGAACGAAGGTGTCTACTAAAATTTTTTGGCACCTTCAATTTTTCTTCATCCACAAAAGTGTAACCCACTATTGTGGGTTGACCCAAGTCAACATTCTCGGTGGTTCAAGACAATCAAAATTTTCATAAATCTCAAATAGTAATCTATTATTTTTATCAAGTTTGCATTTATACATGTATGAACCTAAAAATTTATCCAGAGAAGTGAAATTGTAAAATTAATCCAATGGTGAAGAAATCATCTCAATATCATTTATGGCTTGAGAGTTATTAAAGTTATCATTTTTTAAATCTTTAAAAACTTTCAAAGTCAAATTTGAGGCACTTAGAGGCCTCATATAGGACCAAAAATTGGCCAAAAATCCAAATTTCCTTGTGGAAGAGTTCATTTTTTGTGAGTTTTGTACGCATCAAATGGTTTGTCAATTGGACACCTGGTTCAAAAGTAATGGCTCTCAGAAGTTGTGTTACCAAATTTTAAAATTTAAAATCTCTTGAGCTAAAAAGATACAAGTAGACTCTCTAAGTGCTAAGAAGGGATAGAATTTCCCCAAAGGAATAGGATAAGGAAAGTGGAAAGTAAGGGGAAGGCAGGATAAGGCAGAGAGGGGAAGATAGAGGCAATTTTTGAAAAGCAGTTTTTGAGCTCCAGCTTGCAGGATTTTAGAGTTAGAAAAAAAATTCAATTGTAATACAACCCATGTTGCTATAACATGTAGTCTTGAGACCCTTGCATGTTGGTAATTGCATGTTGTAATTACATTTTTATGAATATAGTTTGACGCAGTTTGTGTCATACTTATTGTGTTATTGTGTTTAAGTGTGTTTCAAAGGGAGTACCATTCATCAATAATCTTATGGTTCTAGGCGCTAAACCTTGCACTTGACCCCCATTGGTCTTTTTAGCCTGAGCTGTACTCACATCAGTGACCAAGGGTTGTCACTCCCTTAACAACACCCTTAAATTGCAACTTTTAACTGTCAACTATTAACATTTGTTGTCAACTATAACCGCCACACTTAACTGCCATGGGTTATCATAACTTCTTGACAAACTATGGCTTATAGACCACCATTGTGACCAGACTTGCACAAATTGCTAGTTGTTTGACTTAGCGGCCAGGCTAGACCCCCACCCTTCATAGTTCTAAAACTAGTTGTTTTTCATTTTCTCATAGCTTGGGCAAATCCTATCAAATTTTGATAAAATGAAAGGCGTTGGAAATTTGATTTGATGAACTTCACAATGGTGTATGCCTCTTCATTAGATTTGATCAGGATAATTAGGTATAATCATTTGAACTCGCTATTTTCTTGCAAACTTTAATCTCTCATATCTTTTGCATTTCAAATCAAAATTTGACAATTTTTTTGAAATTGCATATAAATTGTGAATAATCTGGTAAAATCATCTAATTTGTTGAATCTTATCATCTATTTCTAATTTTTTCAGATTTAATCATTTTGAGCTAACACATTTTTTGTAGTATTTCGCTTTTCAAAGGTTAAAATTCTTTCAAACTACTAAAAAGTTTGTTGCAGGTTCTCTAGTCAAATACTTATCATTAACCTACTTTGTGTTTGCTTTGTTTGGTGAGCTTGATTGTGACTTGAGGTGTGTGTATTCTCTTCCCTTGCATTAAACAATGATCTTGGGAATCAAAAGAACCCTTTAGCCACATTCATTTTCACAACACATTTTGATATCTAAGGGTTAATTAATCTTTACTTGTGTGGATCAAGTGTGTGTGTATGCTCTCCCCTCGCACCACAAGGTGATCTTAGAGATAAAAAACACTTCTTGATTCACTTTTGTCACCCAAGGTGTGTTAGTGAGTGTATTCTCTCTCCTTGTGCTTTGTGTGAGCGTGGAGATCAAAAACACCTAACATTAACACTTCCCTTTAGGAAGCCTGCTTGGGCATTTCATCACCCCAAGGGATGACCTCAACCACGTGTTCAGACGTGGTATATAAAAGGGGGAGAATGAAATTTGTACTCCAATCTAGTCATCATCATGTCTAGCATAGCCTTAGGGCCCCTGGTGATTTAGGACACAAGGTGAAGATATCATCTAAGCCTTCGCTCTGGTCTCATGCTTGTAGATGGACTAGTGTTCATGGATTGGACCCCACATACCTTGCATATATAGGGGACTCCCTTAGAGGCTTATTCATCCTAGTTTAAGATCTTTTGGCCATCATATCTTGTGGTGCATCACTATTGGGGAGGAGATGTGCTCACATGTACCTCCGTGGGTGAGATAGAGATAACTTTGGGAAAATCTTTTTACCCCCAAGATAAAGGATTTCTCATGTATGTAGGCTATCCCTAGCTATCCATTCCATGATAGATGGTATTAATGGGATGAATGTCACCATTGTGAGTCCACAAGATTTGACACACCTACTTGAATAATCTAGGGTGTTATTGTGTTTGGTGTGTGTTTATTTGTCAAAACCCATACACTTCCCTAATCTAAAACCCAAATCCATTGAAAACTTGTGCATGTATGTGTGAAATATATTGTTTACAAAGTTGCCCAAGGTCAAGCTTCAAGCCATCCCTAATCACCTTCTAATTGTTCATTTTCATCCAAATCTAATCCAATCTAGCTTCATCCTAATCCTCCTAATCCAATCCACCTCATCCCTAATCATCCTAATCACCTTAACCCAACTATCCTAATCATCATAATTGCCCTATTCACATCATCCCAATCTATCCCCAATCCATCCCTAAGGTATCAACTAGGACCCTAATCCTAATCAAGTTGTCCAAATCCAATAAAGGTCCTAATCCTAATCCCTTCTATCTACCCAATCCACTTCTTAATCACAATCATCATCCTAGTCATAATCCCATCATTGAGCTTAATCCAACCTATCCTCATTCTAATCACCTTCTAATTCAATCTTTAGTACATCATCCTTCATCCATTATCATCCATAATCCAATTTCATCATTCATCTTTATCCTAATCCAAGACCACCCCTTCTCATCCATAATCCATTATCCTAATGCAATTTTATCATTCATCTTTGGATAAAAGTTCAAACCTGTGTCACACTTTCAACCAACTTCTCTAGAAACAGTTTCGCCCTAAATAGTTTCAAGAGAAAAGGTTCCACCTGAAACCACATAGCACTTATGTGGCATTGCATGGTGTAAAGAGTTTTGCCCGAAACCTTTTTACCTAAATTTTTTAAATCTATACAATATGATTTCAACTTTGAAAATAGTATTTATTTGTATAGAAAGTTTCAGGCAATAGAGTTTCACCTAGAACCATTTTGATCAATATTGTCTCACCCGCAACTATCTATGTGGCATCACATGTGGCAACCAAACCCTCTTCTTTTTAAAAAATTGAACAAGACTTCAAATTCAACTCCAAATTTCTCCAACCAAAAGGTATTTTCATGAAAATCTGAAAATACCCTTTCATATATCTCAAACTCTAGAACTTAGATATATATTTTTTAATATTTTGATAAGTATGTAGCTGATTAGAAATTAAAAATAAATAGGTAGAATATATTTAAAATTTTGAAAAATATATGGCACCCTAGAGGAGAGAATCTTCTCCAAGAGGGTATTTTTTAAAAAAATTAAAAAATTCTACAAAAGTTGTCCCATGAAAACTATATCATTTTGATTAAATTTGACTTTAAAAAATTATTTAAAATAATTATTCATCAAAAAAAAAAAATTCCATGCACTAGATATTTGAGTTGTCTAATTAGGAAAAAAATTTAAAGAAAAAAGTTAATTTTACTATATTTTTCTTGACGTCCCATCAACGTCACTTCCTTAAAAAAAAAAAAAACAATTAAAATTCATCTATTAAACTCAAAAAAAATATCTACCTAATTTTGAAAAAAATTTAAAAATTATAATCATAAACTATATTAAAATTTATACATCTCATTAGTTTATGTCATTTTAAAATTCAAAATGTACATATGACTTTTTCATCATTTAAGTTGGAAAAATATATTTGTGTTGGTCAATTCTTTTATAAAGTGTGACATAGTTCTAAACTTTTTCCCCTTTGTTCTAATTATCCACCATCCATTGCCATCTATAATGTTGCATAAGGTTGCCATTGATGTCAACAGTGGCAGAAGGTTGGAAGTTTTGTCACCATTGAGGCCAAAGGAAGATGATTAGAGAATGGTGACTAGTGATGATAGTAGAATAAGTAATCAAATATGTTATGAAGCAAAGAGAAAAGGGATGTATATATGCTTAGTAGTAAGCTGGTCAGATGAGTTATGAAGTAAAGAAGATGGATCATTATCATCTGTACAGAATCATGCCATATCTTCTGAAGTTCATGTGTAAGTCCATATCCTTGATATGCTATTAAAATGATTGTTCTTGGAGTGCTTGATGAGTTAAGTTGAGCTCATGTTGTATGTTGGTGATATGAACTCTTAATGTTTGTCACCGAATGACGAAAGTTGTGAAAGTTTAAAGGAAAATGGTCTAAGCAAAGTTCTAGTCAATGAAGGGGTCACAGACTCAAAAGAATGTACCACATTCTATTGCATTTAAAGTTATGGTCATGCGGATTGGATAGATGGATAAGTATTAGACTCAGGTATCTATGTTTCAAGTTTGAGTTCATAAAGTTTATCGCAAGGTATGTTAGAGACAGAAGAATGAAGAAAATAATGGAACAGGGTAAGTGCAGTCATAGTGGGACTGGAGAATGCTCTGCACTTCTCCGTGGATGAAGACATGATGTTTTGGTTTGCAAGATAGGTATATATGAGTCAAAGGTATGAATGTTTCAAGTTTCAAGTCATAATATCTACCACAGTTGCTTCTCTGGAGTCAGTTGTGTGAAGACATGTCTTGGTATTGGTTAAAGTAAGCAAAGGGAGATAGTGGAGGCCACCACAATTCACCACATAATGGTATTTGGCCTTTCTGACTAAATTATAAGCTCATATGGCTAGTTGGTATGTGTCATTCAAGTTTCAAATGATTATGTTCACCGCAAGTATGCTTTTCATTGTTTTATCTTAAGACTATGTAATCAGAGTATGGTAAGGATACCGAATCAATGTTCAAGTATTTGCACTAGCATATGATGACTTGAAATGATAGGAGTGTATAAGAATGGTTTATAAGTCATATAATGCTCTCTATGAGGTCTGCATGATGCAATATTGTTTCCTCTGGTACCACTTTAGGTTTGGAGCTAAATGCAAGGGAGGATAAGTGTTTGACAGTCTAACTTGATACGTACTGATGATTATGCCATATGTTTTGGAATGTGCACCAGCATGGAAGAGTGTGACAAGATAAAATAGGACCTGATTATATCTTTCTCTTGAAGCACATTGGATTTCCACTTACCGCATATGTTTTAAGAGTCGACTGTTGTGGCCACTACACATTTCATGCTACATGTTTCATCTTGGCCGACCAAGGAGAAAGATCTTGAAGCCTGCAGAGGATATAAATATAAGATCAAAGTTGTTGAGTGATGTATGAGTTGTGTATTGTGTAATAGGATTGATATTGTGTGAATAAGCTTACCGTAGAAGTAGATTTCATAATAAAATGCAGAAAGGACTAGTTTATGTAATGTGATACTATTGCAGAGGCAAGTGTTGGTGAAGTGATGATGGAGATGAGTTTATGAAGTTGTTTTCTTGTGGCATAGGTTGATATTGTAGTTTTGTAGAAGTGAGATTTATGTGCAGAGACTGAAGTGATCAACAGTCAGTGTTGTGAGAAGAATATTTGAGTCAGATAAGTTTTCTGTTGTGTAAAGAGTGTAAGTGTTGTAATTGTTTAGGGAGTTACAGCTTCCTTTGGGTTGTAGCCCATAAATAATATTTTAATCTTGTTTTTATTTGTGAGGCTACATTTGGACATTAGATCCATCCAAGAAGCTTGCTCACCGTGGTTTTTCCCTTCTAGGGTTTTCCACATAGATCTGGTGTTATGGATGTGTGCTTTTGTGTTCTTGTGCTTTTCATATTTTAAATGCATATGTTAGCTTGAATACTATTGGAAGAAAAGAATTTGAATAAGTACTAATTCACCCCCCTCTCAGTACTTCTGTTTGTTCAACATATAATCCACCATCCTAATCCAATTTCATCATTCATCCTTATCTCAATCCAACCTCATTTGTTATCATCCTTAATCCACATTATAACCCAATTATCATGCTTAAGCTAATTCTTCATCATCATATTAATCAAATCCCTTTATCCACCTAATCTCATTTCAACCAAATCCTAATCTAATCCATTTATCCCTCATCCACAATCAATCATCTATGATCCATCTATCCATTTCAATCAAGCATCCAATCCCCAATCCTTAATCAAAAATCATCCTTTGAAAATCAAATTTTGGTTAAGGACTTACCCTCCCTCAACCCCATACACTTTCATCCACAACCTAATCATAACTTATCCAAATTATCACCAAAATACTTCATCCAAAGGTGCTAGTCCCAATCCACAATCATCCATTTCAGTCCAACCTTCAAATCAAAAATCAAGACCTTAAGTTGATCCCATTATCCTTAATCCAAACTTACTTAGAAACATAAGTCTATCTTAAGTATAGTTATCAAATCGAATCAATTATGCCTTAAGAACTTTATCTATCTTAAGTAGAAATTAATCTAATCAACCCTCTTGCTTAAGAACTTTGTCTATCTTAAGTATAGAGAATCACCCCTCATTCAATCAAATCAAATCATTTTAAGGTCTTCACATTTAATCCCCAATCATCCATCATCCTATATCTTCCAAACCCCATCCACATCCAATCAAGATCCCCATCCAATACATCTCCTAATCCTAATACAACACCCACATACAAGCTGTTGATCACAAAGAATACTGAGAGGGGGGGTGAATCAATATTCTGTAAAACTTCTCTTTCACATAATTATTAATCCATTTACTACATTCAATAACATGAAAGCAAAACAAAAAAAAGAACAACAACCATAAAGACATAACACATAGACACCAGGATTTTTACATGGAAATCCCAAAAAGGGAAAAACCATGGTGAGTGTTAGCTCACAATATATTATGATAATAATATCGAATTACATAAAGGCTCACTGCCCAAGGACTCACTATCTAAAGAAGTGTTGTGAGGCTGATTATTTTACCTTCCTTATTTTGATCGTTATGCATTTCAGTTGATGACATTATTAGACTTTTTGTGACTACGGTTTCATTATGCAGACTTGATTTTATCTCCTGATTATCAGAGGACATTGATTAGACATATGTGATTTGATGCTATTTTGTGATTCGATATACGAGATACATATTTGATGATGCTTGTGATGAGATTCTAGTTATTTATGTGATGTGGACTATTTGACATGTGATTGAAAAAAAATGTAGTTTAATTTGGAATTATGTATTGATGATTATTGTTGTATTTGATTGCGGGAATTTAATTCCAGTTGCTTCGGCTATGATTATTCATGATATGATTGACACTTGATCGAGATGTGTAGGTTTTACATCCCCTAGCCATAGGAAATTGGAGGTAGAATTCACACTATGTTATCCCCTGTAAAACTGATCCATTCCCAAAAGGGATAAGGATCACGTTTGAATTTGAATGCTGATTTAAGTGCTTGATTTAATTTTATTATTTTGGCCTTAGTACCCTTTGTTTAAATTAATTAATAATAAGTGTTGTATAAATTTTACTTGACTTACACCACTTGGTATTTATTTTATTTTTGAGGCCATTTAAAAGTGGATTTTTAACCCCCTTTATGAACCCTAGTGTCCCAAAAGTTACCCTAGGTGATTACCCATGGGTTTAAGGTCAACTTGGACAATCTAACCCTATAATTAACTCACTTTTGGTCACTCTAAACTATGGTTTAGTCCAAGTGACGAAATTTGAACTTAGGGAAGGTGGGAGATGAGTCATGCCTTGGGAAAGACTCATCTCCCTTCCCAAAGTTTGGGAATCCTTTCCCAAGGAAGACTTGGGAGGTCTCCAAGACTCCCAAGTGTGTGAGAGCTTAATCCAAGACTCTCACACACGTGTGAGAGAATCTTGGAGGGAGATGGCTCTTTGAGAGAATAAGAGGATGCCATATGGCATCCCTTATCCTCTTGGAGGGTTGAGTGGGAGTGCCACCTCACCACTTGTCCTCTCACACATGTGTGAGAGCACAAGTGGATAAGGTGAGAATTGAGAGGGAATTGGAGGATGACACTTGTCACCCTCACACTTTCTCTCCCTTGCAAGTGGAAATGGAGGAGGAAGGAGAAGGTGACAAGTGTCACCTTCTCATTCCTCAAGCCAAATTGATGGCCTCTATTATCTCCTCTTGTTGAGGAGTGTGGGGTTCTTGCAATTTTAATTTTTCTTTTTATTTTGGAGGAGTTTGGGAAGTTGGAGGAATTCTTGAAAGATTGGAAGGTTTGGGAAAGCTTGGGCTCTTCACCAAACGTGCTTCCATTATAGGGCTTTGAAGGTAAGCCTCTTAAACTTTGTTTCTTCACCGTTGCTTATTTAATGTGTTGTGTTCTATTTTTGGTTGTTTTGTTGTTTGCGTTATTTTTGTGTGGGATGGTAGTATGGTGAGAGCACCTCCATTGGAAGTAATGCTCAACTTGTTTGGGTAGAGGAAAGGAACCTCCTTGAGGTCACTCCCACATTTTGTATTTATGCCTTGAGGGCTTTTATTTGTTATGAAGATTATTGAATGGCAAGAGTGCCATGGAGACTATTTGGTGATTTTGTGGAGAGTGGTGTTTTAGAGATTTTGGCTTGAGGCCATGAGCTTGATATTTTATCATTTGGGTGGCCTTTGAAGTTGAGGGGTTCATTCCCTACCCTCATCAAACTCATTTTCATGAGTTGAGTTTTGTGTTAAACCTATGGGCTATTTTTGTGTTGTTGTGTTTGATTTTGTTGTGGAATGTTGCACCTGTGTGAATCCCTACCTCCCTAGCTCAGGGGTGACCCACTTGTGGGTCTATGGTAGGGAGGAGAGCATTTGGTAGTGGGTGGTTTGGTTTCTTTTGGTTGTGTTTATTGCAAGTTTTGAGTGAAAAAATGAAGTGGATGAGAGCCCCATCTTGTGTGTTTTTAGGGGTATTTTATTGGCTGTTTGAGCCATGGCCATGGTGGCCTTATTGTAAAATTTGTTAAATTTTCCTTGCCTTGAAGTTGGCTGTGGTAAATGTTGTAATGAGAACCTTCTTTTCAGTTTATTAAAAAGTTGTTATTACCTTTTTTGTGAAGTTGGCATTGTGTTGAAAAAAGCATGTGAATATAAATATTTTTCTGTCATTGTCCTCTCAAAAAGAAAATATGCACGAGTTAAAATGCTGCTGTTAGTTCTTATTGTAGATGAAAGAAAGAAATGCATTCTCTATTTTGTATAATGCTTTTCAAAAAAAAAAGAGATAAGAGTGCTATTAAATAAATATTATTGCAGCCAAGAAAGAGAAAGTTGAGATTAGTATATGTTTATTACTTGAAGGTTATTTTATTAGCTACTGGTAAAGAAAAGAAAAAGTTGTAATATATTCATATAAAATTGTTGTTTTCCATTTTATTTTGGCATCAAAAGAATATAATGCATTCTATTTATATTTTATGCTTTCAAAAAAAAAAGGAAATCTACATTGGTTATCTTATCAGTTTATAAATATAGTCGTTGATTTATATTTTAATTCCTTGTGTATATGCTATAGAAGAGAAGAAAAGGAATAAAGTGGTACTTTATTACTATTATATCATAATATAGATATATACTCATATATATAATATATATATGAGTGCATATATTTTCTTTTAATTAATAGATATACATCAGTAGGGAATATAATCAAACTGTGGTGTTTTAGGCAAACTGTGTTTTGAACCTGAGTATATATTTATATCTGTATGTATATATGTATATATATCTATATATATATATATATACATAGACATCCTTAAAATAAATCATAGAAAGATAGATCGAATCATACAATGACGAACTAAAGGGTTAAATTCTGTGTGGATGAAAGTTTTGTTTTAAGCAAAAAAAATATAGTAAATAAAGAACATGTAGGGTTTGTTGGAGGGTGTGGGGAGGAGGCTTTGCCTCCACCCACAACCCCTCTCTACTCCCGCGGTGCCACAAGACACCCCCACACCCCCTCCCCCCCGACTCCATCCACAGACTCCAGTGCCACCATTCCCGTTGCCCGCAGTCTTGGATCTCCGCCGCATTTATACCTTTTCCCTCCACTCTTTACACCACCCCTCCCCATGGGACTCCGCCACCATGCATCACACTGCCAGGTTAGCCACCACCACCACCCCTCTCTCTCTCTCTCAGCCCTTTTTCCACCGCTGCCACCGTCGGTTCTCTTCCATTCAACCCTATATCATAACTTCAACTCACAGCAATACATTGTATTTTTACCAGATCTAAAAGAATAATACTGATACATTCAAAACAAAGGCATCCAATGGAAACTTTATGGGCTTCGAATGCATACCACCATGGGTCATGGCCTCCCTTGGCATCTGAACCCTAACCTGTTTCACATGAGAGAAAACAAAACAAAGAAAAACAAGAAGAGTATTAGGGCAACTCAAAATGAGAGACAACATAACATAAAATTAGGGCTAATAGAAAACAATTCTAGTTTAAGTTAGGGCTTTGTTATTTTTGTGAGGATATTTTAAATGTGAGAGATTTTTATTTTGAGAGGAGATAATTTTAATATCCCTTTTACTATTTGTTCCTTTTTAAAAAAAAAAAAAAAACTTGGAGTTCCTTGTATTTTGTTGATTTTTAAATGAAGGTTTGCATTTTATTTTATGACCTTGTGCATTTAATTTTCATTAGGGGATTTGATTTTATTTCTGTTGGGAAGGAGTAAATTTTCCCATGTATTTAAATTCACTTAAATGGGATTATTGATTTCATTTTTTTTTGGGCGGGGTTTTTACCGTTTTAAATTATTGAACTATTTTATCATTATTTTTACGGGGAGAGTTATTTAACTCTCCTCCTCCCTCTATTAAATTTTTGAGTTAGTTATTAAATATAATTGTCGAAATTGTATTTAATAACGGACTCAATTTTCTCCTTGGATTTATTTGGCGTCTTGTCATTATTTATTATTATTTTATTTTCGAATTTTTATTCCTTTATGCCAGGTCAATTCATTCGACCTTGGCAGAATATTTATTTTAATATTTTATTATTTTGTTTTAAATCGTTTGAAAATTGTTCTTAAGTTTTATTTAATTTTACTCTTAAATTTTATTTTCCTATTGGTGAATTATTTTTAAAATTTTACTTTGCGTTTATCGAAAACGCGTTATGCTGCTAGAATTTTGCTAGATTCCTAGGGTTTATTTTATGCGGTGTTTTATTTATTTATAATCCATCTTTCCACTTTAATCACGCGCCATCTTGCCATTGTTTTACTTAATCACTTCTTGATCTGAGTTAAGTTAGGGTTTGATGCTGGCGAGATCATCTTCACCTAGGAAACTTAGGGTTTAGATTAAAATTAGTCTAACCCTAGAAGTGACACACTACGTGTCGCATACCCCCTAGACGGCTTATACCATCACGGTTATATTGACATGTTTACGCCTTAGGTGTATTGCCACCGAGCACACAGATGCGTGCGAGGGGGTTCCTAGGGATAGGTAGGAAAGTTTTTCGTAGTTCATGTCATGACCACATGGCAAATGTGGACATGACATGTGTGTTGTGTGTCATGTCCTCGGATTCCTGCACATGAAATTTATAGAGATATACCTAAAGGTCTAGTTGATATGTTCAATAATAAGAATGTAGGACTTAAAGATTGGTTTGGATATAAGTCGTCTCAAAATTGTCATGTCGCTGAGTTACAGCATGTTGTTAAAAGAGATCTAGATGAGTTAAGGAATAACTATAATGAATTTCGCCAAAAGGCAGAAATGTGGAAACTAAAGCAGGATGCTGCTTTAGAAAGACAAAGAGAACTGCTTCAAAGGGTAAGAAATGAAGTAAAGTTAGACTGTGATGTGTTAGGTACGCAAATCAATAATACTGATTTGCATGTGAAACATAATGGACAGAGAATAACTGAAATGTCAGAAGAAGTCCATTCGATCACACAGTCTCAGCTATTAATAGGGGATTCTATCAAGACAGAATCTGCTGAAATTCAAACTACTGTTAGAACAGAATCTCTTTCTGTTCAACAGGCTTTTCAAACATCTCGCCACCAGCAAGTGGTGAAGATAAAGAATTTCCCTTCAAGTGCAAAAGGATATATGAAAGCCCAGTATGAAGGTCCGCACTTGAAAGCTCAAATTCTGCCACCAACGGAAAAGATTTATAATCCAATGACTGGAGAGCTTTCTGAAGCTCAAGGTGAAGAAGTACGCCAACCGCCTGCACAAGGATCGGTCAATATGGCTCGTGGATCTGGAATCAATCCACACGCTACTGACCCTTTCAAGAACATCCAGAGCTACAAAGCTGACACTCAACCTCTTGTAAATTTTGATAAGTTTGAAGTATTAGAGAATACTAGAGGTATTGATGCCATGAGATCATGGATTACAAACTACATGTCTACTAATCCTGATGCAGAGGAAAAGGAAGTCATCAAGCAAGCATTGAATGCGATGACAGGCACAGCACGACATGTATGGGATAGACTGGATGATGATTATCGAGAACAGCTTCTCGATAGAGGTGCAGACCAGGTTTGTGCCCAGCTACTCCAGCTGTTTGTCGGAAAAAGGGATACTATGGAAAAACTTGCATACAAGAAATTTATAAAAGGTAAGTGCAAGGATTTGAAAGATTTTCAAGCATACTGCAGTAAGCAGTACGAGCAGTTTTATCTTTCTGGACATGAACAAAATCATGAATACATGTTTACTACTTTCTTGAAGAGTTTTGGCAATACCATTGGAGAATTCTATCATAAAAAAGTTCTTGAGAATTTAGTATCTGAAAATATAGAAATGAAAGAATTAACCTTTCCATAGTTAATTCAGTTCCTTGAATAGATTAATTCAGATATTTGTGATGAAGCCAAAAGTAAAAGGGAGATCAAGAAAGTCCAGCTGATTTTATCAGCGACTATTTGCTCCAGACTTAATGCATCTGAAGAATATGTAGACAGAGATGCATGTGGCCCGTGCTACAAAGAAAAGTCCAGAAAATATTACAAGAAGAAATTTCCAAAAGAAAAGAAATTCAAAAAGGGAAAGAAAGGATTCTTTCGAAAGAAAGATAAAAGGAAAAAAGGATCTACATGGAAACCCACTTGCTACATATGCAAAGGGGATCATTTTGCAAATAAGTGCCCTGATCGAAACAAGAAGAAAGGAAAAGGAAAAGTAGGAGCTGCTAAGAGAGCAGGCGTCACTGAAGATCATGTCTTCATAAATGAATATCCTTCTGATTCAGAGGATATTGTTTTGTCCAGTTCCTCTTTAGAATCTGATACAGATGAATATCTGTCAGCAGAAGATATGCAAAAGGGACAGGTGAATTTAGTAAAGAAACAAAATGATGAATCAGAAACAGAGTCATCAGGTTCAGAAGTCTCATTCTACTATCGGATGTTCCGATCAGATAATAGAACTGAGTTGGACAAGGTGATTGATCAAATTGTCCAAATAGAGTCCCAGCTTCAACAAATGAACATGGGACAGGAGACATGAAAGAAGCTAACAGCAAAATTAGATCAGCTTAAGACAAAGAAATATTATTTGCTCTAGCCAAGGATAGAAGGAAGAAGCAGAGGATCTGTCAGGCCTCAAGGCCCTCAAGGATACCACAGTCCCCCTGTTCACGATTATCGACCATCTCTGTGGTTTCCAAGAGCTCCTCCTCCTCCTATCAGTTCACCAAATACAGCTTCCACTACACCATTGCCTCAGAGAGGACTTTTGGAAGCACCAGCTCTAGGCAGCATGGCTCGCCAACTTTGGCGATGACAACGTAAAGATTTTCTCCTCAAGGTAATATCTCAGGCCCAACAAGAAGTTCTTGAAATTGATGAGGAAGAAAATGAATGTTTGAATGCAGAAGTAGAGAAATCCCCTGAGTTGGATTCCTACATTAATAGATTCAATGCTGCTAGTTCTTTCAAAATAAGTACTAATGTTTCAACACAAGAAGCTCAGCTGTTTTGTGAAGAAAAGCCTTACAGTCCACTGATTACTCAAGCTATCAAAGAAGAACCAATAGAGGAAGACCCTCTCAAATATCTCAGTGATGAAGCTTTCAGTGGATCACCTGTTCGTGTTATAGAAGAAGGTTCGGGTAGTAAGTCTTTCAACATGATACAAAGTGCTAAATTAAGAACTGCCCGTAGAACTACTGTTTGTCCAGGTATTGTTTTAACAATACATTTCAAAGGAATTATGGCTTATCCTCTTGCATTTCTAGTTGATACTGGTGCAGATTTAAATCTTGCAAGAAAAAATGCATTTCCTGCTGATGCTTGGAAGGAAGGTCAAACAAAGATCACTTTTGCAAACCATGAAACAGAAGGGAGTTCCTCATTCTGTATTGCCCCAATTCAAATTGGTTTTGATGGCTTTACAACTAACACCTTATTTGTTGAATTTGAAGTTGAGGATTATGATGGTGTTATTGGCAGTCATACTATAAAAGAATGGGAGCCATTTATCATTGATAATGATTTTGTTATTTGCAAAAGTATTTACCAGCTTCCACGGCTCTATCAGCCTATGTCATATTCAACAATCAGCAAGAAGGACAAAAAGAAGAAACCAGTAAATCAAGTCTGGTTAGCAAATCAGTTCCAGCAAAAGGTTGATGTCCTAGAGAAACTTAAAACTGAATTTGCTGATACTGTCATGACAAAGGATTTGGGCAAGTTTCATCGCAATTTAACTTGCGATCTCAAGCTTAAAAGGGATGCAGAAGGTAATGAAATCACTCCCAAAGCTAAAGCTAATTACTTTCTAATGTCTACATCTGAATCTGCTATGTGCCAAAAGGAAATCATTGATCTTGAGAAGTTAGGTCTAATTCAAGTCTCTGATTCATCCTTTTCTTGTCATACCATGTATGTGCCAAAGGTAGATGAAAATGGTATTGAACTACCTGAGAAACATCTTGTTGTCAACTATAAACCTTTAAATGAATGCCTAGTTGACCATAGACACCCCTTACCTAGCAAAGACCACATTTGGCAATCCATCCAAGGTAGTCACATCTATTCCAAGTTTGATCTTACTAAGGGTTACTGGAAAATTGCCTTGAAAAAGGAAGATTATTTTAAAACAGCCTTTTCTGTTCCTCAAGGACTGTTTGAATGGAAAGTCCTCCCATTCGGTATCAAAACAGCCCCTTCTATCTTTCAACAGAAAATGGATGTTCTATTTCGACCATATGCCAAATTCATCCAACCCTACATTGATGATATTCTGGTTTTTAGTCAGGATATGAATTCCCATATGGATCACCTTTGCCAGTTCCTGTCAGTTTGTCAACACAATGGTCTTGCAGTTAACCCTCAAAAGTCAGTCTTTGCTCAGCCTGAAGTCATTTTTATTGGCATCAAGCTTCTTCCGGGGGGGAGAATGGAGGCACAACAGCACATCCTGCGTAAAATTGCTTGTCTGCCAGTCACCAATGTTAAAGAATTGCAAACGTTTTTAGGACTGGTAAACTACATTGCAGGATTTTATCACAAGCTTGCTGAGGATCGTTTACATTTGAATAAACTGCTAAGTAAGAATCCTCCGCCATGGACAGGTTTCCATGATCAGTTGATCCTGAATATCAAGAACAAGTGCTCACAACTTCCTCCATTGAAGTTACCAGGATCAGGTTTTAAGATCGTAGAAATGGATGCGAGTGAAGGTGCCTGGGCAGGAGCCCTCAGAGAACAGAAGATAGATTAGTACAATCCAAAGGATAAAGGTGAATTGGTAAGAACGGCTTCTGGAAGTTTTCATAATTTAGAATTAAATTACCACAGTACTCATAAGGAAATCTTGGCAGTGGTAAATTCTTTCCAAGCCTTTTAGATGTTTATTGCAGATAAGAAGTTTCTGCTTAAAAGTGATCTGCAGCACCTTCTGAGTTTCTTTAGAAAGGAGTCAAAAAACAATGTTGTAAGAGGAAGACTCCTTCGATGGGCACAACTCCTAAGCACTTATGATTTCGATTTCATGCATCTTCCAGGAGTTGAAAACATTTTTGTTGATTTTATGACTATAGAAGGTCATACCCCAGACCAGGCCGAGTTTGAACCTGTTGCCACTCATAACAGGCAATTGAAAGGTCATTTCAGAGTTATTCGGGTTAGAGAACACAGATGGCATGAACCCTGTCGTAACGAATGGAGCACCAATCCTTTCCCAAGAAGGGATTTGCATAATTATCAAATGGCTAACGATTTTTTGTTTGACAGGTTTAGGATGCTGACTGCAAAACAGCAGTTAACTTCGCCATGGTTGTGGACTGAAGAACCTTTCTTTAAGTTCTCTGCTGAAGCCGAACAAATTGATCCAGAGGTTGGACATGTATTGCAAAACTGGTGTGGTGATTTTGTTCTGCCAGTTCATTTTATTAATCCAGCCATAGGTAAACCTAATGAATGGCTGAATGCAGAAGATGGCAAGATCTTAATTAGAAATAGGGCCATATCCCCCTGCTAATGATATGAATTCTCAAGGAACCACAGCATACACAGGGTGCATTTTTAGATTAACTTTTGGTTCTGCAGATGAAAATCCAATAAGTCGCCATCTATGCCAGGTTTACGACCCATGTGGACCAGACTCCATATTTGAGCACTGGACCGTCAGGAACCATTTAAGGCATTTCTTTGCTCACCAAACGCCAGTCTGGATCCATACAAAGACCTACAGAATGAGTGGAGCTACTACCTAGAATGTCAATCATGGACTCTACGGTCCCCACAAATTGAAAGTAATGAGCATCATTTGGAAAGAAGATGATGCTAGAATCTTTCCCGGATGTGTCCCCCACTCATCATCGCAAACATGTGGAAACTGCTATGACGCGTCCGAAGATGATCCAAGAGTTCCTCAGTATGATTCTTTTGGGCGCTATCGTGCTCCTGATTGTACCCATCTAGTCGGTGAAGCATGTGAAGGTTGTATCTTTTATCAACCAAAGGAATCAAGTACATCCACTAATAGCACAGGGTCCTAGTGCGCTAATGAGTGGGCCTGTCACTCATCGAGGGCATCTTTCTCCTCGTGAATAAAGGAAAGATGTGGACCCTACCACGTTGTAAAGGGGCAAACACACCGCTTATTGTGTGTACGAGTTATTCCTCTCGTGACATAAAGGAATGTCCTGTTGTGTCGTGTCTGTCAATCTTATCTTGTTCACGGATAATTGGGTCCCACCAGAAGAATCTCTTCACATGGGATGTCCTTCGGATAAGATTTTGTTGGGTGTGTGCGTGTCCTCTTCCTATGGACGGATTCCAAAGCTCTTCTGAATGGAGGTTACAGTTCTGCCTTGACATCAACCCTATATAAAGGGCTCAAGGCCGCCTTCTTTAGCAACGGGTTTTTGGAAAATAAGTTCTTAGGAAAGAGTTCAGGATTGAGTCTTAAAGTGTGGTAAAAGCTTTATGCTTCAGAGTCTAGTCCTTAGTCTTTCATTATTTAGCTTGGTCAGTCCTAAAGTGTTGTAAAAGCTTTATGCTTCTCAGTCGAGATTGTCTTTTGCATATAGATCTGCTATACTCTGCATATGAGTATAATAGCGAGCATTGTATATGATGAATGTATTTGTAAGCTTCCTCAGTGTTAATAATATAAATGGTCATAATGTTCATTTGCGCATACGTTATGTCTACTTAGTTTAAACACTATGCTTGTTTTGGGCACATTATTATTTCCGCAACTTTGATTAATTTGTGGTTACTTCATTTTTTGTAGGATGCCTCCCCGACGAGTTCGGCGAGCGCAGTCCCACCGCACTCCACCCGCCAAGGTGCACACTAACTCTTCAGCTGAGGGACCGGATCAGCTAGTCCCACAGGCACAGCCAGACCTACTAGTACCACAGGCACCACCGGCCCTACCTAATATTGGGCCACATATATTACAGGCTTTACAAGTAGTTTTAGATAGGCTTCCTCCGACTGTAGTTGAGTTGCACATAGAGCCACGTGTCGAGCCCCGCGAGGATCCGTGAGAGGAGCCACAAGTTGAGTCCCATGTCGAGCCACATGTGGAGCCCCGCGTTGAACCATGAGGGGCACCACGTGTGGAGCCTTATGTTGAGGTGCCAGAGACGATGGCAGAGGAGGTTGGTTCAGTCGACAGGGCCCATAGTAGGAGCCCTTCATGTCATGCTAGGTATGATGAGGCAGTATGAGTAGAGCACATGGTTCACAGACCTTATGACTATTATACAGATGAGCCTATTAGGAGGCCTAGAGACAGAGGAGACCCCACTAGGGATTAATTAAGGTTGAACCCTCCTACATTCGTCGGGACCACAGAGGGAGCTGAGGTAGAGGCTTGGCTTATTAGCTTAGACAGATGCTTCACGTTGCATCCTTACGAGGGCAACACGAAGGCCCATGTGGCAGTACACTTGTTGCGAGATGTAGCAGTTACCTGGTGGTGCACTAAGGAGTGCAAGCGTCACCTTTCCTTAGACACCCTCACATGGGAGACCTTTATTAAGCGCTTCAATGTGCGATACTTATCAGACCATTGCAAGAAGTGTCATATAGATGAGTTCCATGACCTTTAGCAGAGGGGACTCATCGTGGCACAATATGAGGGTAGATTTACTAAGTTATCCCGTTATGCAGAGTATCTCCATGACGAGAAACTCCTGGTGCATAAGTTTATCAGAGGACTGAACCACACTATAGCAAGGCCTGTTTGTATGGCAGATCCCCAGACTTTCAGTGATGCTGTAGAGAAGGCATATATCGCTGAGGAGATTCAGGGATGAGGGCAGGGTTCATGCCCTCAATTTCAGGATTGTGGATAGCAACAGCATCAGCAGAGTTTCTGCAGACCATCACAACCACCTCATAGGGGAGGATTTAGTTCCATACCCTTACCTCCTAGGCCCCCACAACAGCAGTAGAGAGCTAGGACACAACAAAGGTCACATGGGGGACATAATAGAGGTTGGCAACAGTAGGGCCCGAATAGAGATCAGAGGTAGCAGGGACCACCTGCGGGACCCGCGAGGTCACAACAGTCTTATAGGGGCTTACAGGGGTCTACTAGTAGATTAGGACAGCAGCAGTCGAGTAGGACTCAGACTAGACAGGTACAGACTAGGGGCCCTTGTTATGTTTGTGGTGGAGCTGGACACCTAGCTAGAGAGTGTCCACAGGGTTTTATAGCAGGGGGACAGCCTCGTGCAGGAGGATTCGAGCAGACTATTGGTGATATGGGTAGATCCCACCATATGTTCGTGGTGGTTGATAACCGCCAGGTTGATTTTTAGGTGTCAGTGATTGAGACGTCAGGTATGATTGGGGGTAACCCCATTTCTATTCTCTTTGATTCTGGTGCTACTGACTCTTTCATATCTCCATTGTTAGTGGAGCGTTGCGGGCTGGTGGCCTCTAGGCAGGGTGATAGGTGGGTGGTTGAGTTGGTCTCAAGGGCCAAGATGACAGTAGATGCCTTAGTCCATGACTATGAGATTGCTTTAGGACCCTTTACCAGAATATGCGACCTTAGAGTCATGACGTTAGGATCCTATGATGTGGTGTTGGGTATGGATTGGCTTGCAACTCATCGAGCCAAGCTAGATTGTCACCGAAAGGCGATCAGCTGTTTAGATGATCACAGTACATCAGTTGAGATAGTGGGCATGTAGAAGCCCACAACAGTGCGTATGATATCCACTCAGCAGCTTAAGCGCTGCATGCGAAAGGGATGCCAGATGTTCGCCATCACAGTGAGCGATAGATCAGATGACGAGCCTGAGGCATCTTTGGATGATCATCCCATACTTAGAGAGTTTGCCGATGTGTTTCCAGCAGAGTTACCAGGGATGCCACCCCGACGTGAGGTAGACTTTCACATAGACTTAGTGCCGGGTGCCAAGCCAGTGTCTCATGCACCCTACAGGATGACCATGCATGAGCTCACAGAGCTCAAGTTACAGTTAGAGGACTTTCTCGAGAAGGGGTACATCCGACCGAGTGTTTCACCTTGGGGCACTCCTGTCATCTTCATGAAGAAGAAGGATGGGTCTCTTTATTTGTGCATGGACTACAGGCAGTTGAATAAGGTGACTGTGAAGAACTATTATCCTCTGCCCAGGATTGATAATCTTTTTGATTAGATGTAGGGAGCTAGGGTGTTCTCTAAGATAAACTTGAAGTCCAAGTATCATCAGCTACGTATCACAGAGGCGGATATCCATAAGACCGCCTTTCGGACTCGTTATGGCCACTATGAGTTCACAATGGTTCCCTTCAACTTGACAAACGCCCCTGCAGTGTTCATGAGTCTCATGAATGGGGTGTTCCATACCTATTTAGATCGGTTCATGATCATTTTCCTCGATGACATTTTGATCTATTCACGGACTGAGGAGGAGCATGAGGAGCACCTTTGTCAGGTTCTACAGTGTTTGCGAGAGCAGAATCTTTATGGGAACTTGGAAAAATATTCATTTTTCAGGACAAAAGTTTAGTATCTGGGGCATATCCTATCTGGTGATAGAATCTCAGTAGATCCATCGAAGATTAGGGCTATCAGGGATTGGCCAGCACCCACTAGTGTGACAGAGGTTAGGAGTTTTAAGGGGTTATCTAGTTATTACCGTCACTTTGTTGAGGATTTTTCTCAGATTGCGCACCCCATCACTTCCCTTCAGCAGAAAGGGAACAGCTTTCTTTGGACTGAGTAGTGTGAGAGGGCCTTCGGGGTCCTTAAAGAGCGTCTTACCAGCACTCCCATTTTAGCGGTTCCTGATCCTGCAGCAGATTTTATGGTTTGCACGGATGCATCACTTGAGGAATTGGGAGCCGTACTTATGCAGGGTGGTAGAGCGATCACGTATGAGTCGCGAAAGCTCAAGACCCATGAGCTGAACTACACCACGCATGACTTGGAGTTAGTGGCAGTGGTTCATGGTCTAGTTCGTTGGAGACATTTCTTATTGGGTCGTCGCTTTGAGCTCCATTCAGATCATCACAGCCTTCACTATATCTTTATGCAATCGAATCTGAACACCCGTCAGCAGCGTTGGATGGAGTTCCTCTGTGAGTATGACTTTGATGTCCACTACATCAAAGGGAAGGAGAATGTGGTTGTTGACGCATTGAGTCAAAGGCGCCATGAGCTCTTGACCTTGACTCTAAGTGTGGACTTGAGAGGTCACATTATTCAGCATCTGCTAGAGGATGAGTGGTTTCTCGAGGTGTAGCAGGAGATCAGTTTATAGAGGGCCCTTGTGGGCAAATTTGTAGGGTATTCACTTGAGGCAGATGGGTTACTTCGTCATCAACAGCGCATCTATGTACCCCGTGTAGATGACCTACGTATTGTAGTGTTATCAAAGGCTCACAGAGCACCATATGCGGCACATCCGGGGGTGAAGAAGATGCATACCGATCTACGACAGCTGTACCATTGGGCAGGTATGAGACGTGACATTGCAGAGTTTGTTGCTTGATGCCTTGAGTGCCAGAGGGTCAAGGCTGAGCATCAGCATCCAGCGGGTCTTCTATACCCACATGAGATACCTGAGTGAAAATGGGATACCATTTCCATGGACTTTATTGTTGGTCTTCCTATGTCTTTGCGTCGCCATGATGCTATCATGGTGACAGTCGACAAGTTGACCAAGGTGGTGCATTTCTCACCTGTATGCAAGATGTACAATGCACCAGCAATGGCGAGAGTATTCTTAGACAATATTGTGAGATTACATGGAGTACCTCACTACATTATTTCAGACAGAGATTCTGTATTCACTTCAGCATTCTGGAGAGCCTTGCAGTAGGCGTTGGGCACACAGCTCAACTTTAGCTCTGCTTATCATCCCAAGACAGATGGGAAGATATAGTGGGTGAATCAGGTGTTGGAGGACATGCTTCGGATGTATGTTATGGACCATCAATCTAGATGGGAGGAGTATATGTATCTAGTTGAGTTTGCCTACAATAATGGGCATCACAGCTCGTTGGGTATGTCCCCCTTCCAGGCTTTATACGGCAGACCACGTAGGACACCATTAAGTTGGGATCAAATAGAGGATAGAGTTGCCATTGGTCCAGAGCTAGTTCAGGATATGGAGCAATAGGTCACACTAATTAGACAGAGGTTGTAGGAGGCACAAGACAAGCAGAAGAAGTATGTCGATGCTAAGAGGATTGATCAGAGCGTCTCAGTGGGTGATAGGGTATTCCTTAGAGTGCAACCATACAAGAGTCCAATCTGTTACGGAAAGGGCTTTAAGCTCGCACCACGGATTGTAGGACCCTTTAAGATTTTGGAGCAGATAGGACCAGTTGCCTATTGTCTAGCATTGCCACTTAGCCTGTCACGTATCCACAATGTCTTTCATATTTCTGTTTTGAGGCGATATATATCTGATTTATCTCACGTACTAGATTGGAGTGCTCTATAGGTAGAGGTGGATGGGCAATTGGATTTGGAGCCAATTCACATATTGGCTCGTCGGACGCTAGGCCTTCGAGGTCGAGAGCTGGACCAGGTTAGAGTCCAGTGGAATCGTTATGATAAGGTTACAACAACTTGGGAGGATACAGCTAGTTTGAGGGCACTCTATCCTCACCTTTTTGACGACTTCCAGGAGGAAGTTTAGTCTTAGGGGGGGAGGATGTGAGGCCGATTATTTTACCTTCCTTATTTTGATCGTTATGCATTTCAGTTGATGACATTATCAGATTTTTTGTGACTATGATTTCATTATGCAGACTTGATTTTATCTCCTAATTATGATAGAACATTGATTAGACATATGTCATTCGATTTGACCATATTGATGCTATTTTGTGATTTGATATATGAGATACATATTTGATGATGCTTGTGATGAGATTCTAGTTATTTATGTGATGTGGACTATTTGACATGTGATTGAAAAAAATGCAGTTTAATTTGGAATTATGTATTGATGATTATTGTTGTATTCGATTGCGAGAATTTAATTCTAGTTGCTTCGGCTGTGATTATTCATGATATGATTGACACTTGATCGAGATGTGCAGGTTTTACATCTCCTAGCCACGAAAAATTGGAGGTAGAATTCACACTATGTTATCCCCTGTAAGACCGATCCATTCCCAAAAGGGATAAGGATCATGTTTGAATTTGAATTCTGATTTAAGTGCTTGATTTAATTTTATTATTTTGGCCTTAGTACCCTTTGTTTAAATTAATTAATAATAAGTGTTGTATAAATTTACTTGACTTACACCACTTGGTATTTATTTTATTTTTGAGGCCATTTAAAAGTGGATTTTTAACCCCTTTTATGAACCCTAGTGTCCCAAAAGTTACCCTAGGTGATTACCCATGGGTCTAGGGTCAACTTGAGCCATGGCCATGGTGGCCTTATTGTAAAATTTGTTAAATTTTCCTTGCCTTGAAGTTAGCTGTGGTAAATGTTGTAATGAGAACCTTCTTTTCAATTTATTAAAAAGTTGTTATTACCTTTTTTGTGAAGTTGGCATTGTGTTGAAAAAAGCATGTGAATATAAGTATTTTTCTGTCATTGTCCTCTCAAAATGAAAATATGCATGAGTTAAAATGCTGTTGTTAGTTCTAATTGTAGATGAAAGAATTAAATGCATTCTCTATTTTGTAAAATGCTTTTAAAAAAAAAAAGAGATAAGAGTGCTATTAAATAAATATTATTGCAGCCAAGAAAGAGAAAGTTGAGAATAGTATCTGTTTATTACTTGAAGGTTATTTTATTAGCTGTTGGTAAAGAAAAGAAAGAGTTGTAATATATTCATATAAAATTGTTGTTTTCCATTTTATTTTGGCATCAAAAGAATATAATGCATTTTGTTTATATTTTATGCTTTCAAAAAAAAAAGGAAGAAATATACATTGGTTATCTTATCAGTTTATAAATCTAGCTGTTGATTTATATTTTAATTCCTTGTGTATATGCTATAGAAGAGAAGAAAAGGAATAAAGTGGTACTTTATTATTGTTATATCATAATATAGATATATACTCATATATATATATGAGTGTATATATTTTCTTTTAATTAATAGATATACATCAGTAGGGAATACAATCAAACTGTGGTGTTTTAGGCAAACTGTGTTTTGAACCTGAGTATATATTTATATCTGTATGTATATATGTCTATATATATATACACAGAGAGAGAGAGAGACATCCTTAAAATAAATCATAGAAAGATAGATCGAATCATACAATGATGAACTGAAGCATTAAATTCTGTGTGGATGAAAGTTTTGTTTTAAGCAAAAAATATATATATAGTAAATAACAAACAGCATGTAGGGTTTGTTGGAGGGTGTGGGGAGGAGGCTTTGCCTCCACCTACACCCCCTCTCTACTCCCGCAGCACCACAAGAGACCCCCACACCCCCCCCCCACCCCGACTCCATCCGCAAACTCTAATGCCACTGTTCCTGTTGCCTGCAGTCCTGGATCTCCGCCGTGTTTATACCTTCGCCCTCCACTCTTTACACCGCCCCTCCCCACGAGACTCTGCCACCATGCATCACGCTGCTAGGTCGGCCACCACCACCACCCCTCTCTCTCTCTCAGCCCTTTTTCTAACGCCACCACCGTCGGTTCTCTTCCATTCAACCATGTATCATAACTTCAACTCATAGCAATACATTGTATTTTTACTAGATCTAAAAGAATAATACTGATACATTCAAAACAAAGGCAACCAATGGAAGCTTCTAGGCTTCGAATGCATACCACTATGGGTCATGGCCTCCCTTGGCATCCAAACCCTAACCTGTTTCACATGAGAGAAAATAAAACAAAGAAAAACAAGAAGAGTATTAGGGCAACTCAAAATGAGAGACAACATAACATAAAATTAGGGCTAATAGAAAACAATTCTAGTTTGAGTTAGGGCTTTCTTATTTTTGTGAGGATATTTTAAATGTGAGGGATTTTTATTTTGAGAGGAGATAATTTTAATATCCCTTTTACCATTTGTTCCTTTTTTTAAAAAAAAAAAAAAACTTGGAGTTCCTTGTATTTTGTTTATTTTTAAATGAAGGTTTGCATTTTATTTTATGACCTTGTGCATTTAATTTTCATTAGGGGATTTGATTTTATTTCTGTTGGGAAGGAGTAATTTTTCCCATGTATTTTAATTCACTTAAATGGGATTATTGATTTCATTTTTTTTTGGGGCGGGGTTTTTACCGTTTTAAATTATTGAACTATTTTATTGTTATTTTTATGGGGAGAGTTATTTAACTGTCCTCCTCCCTCTATTAAATTTTTGAGTTAGTTATTAAATATAATTGTCGAAATTGTATTTAATAATGGACTCGATTTTCTCCTTGAATTTATTTGGTGTCTTGTCATTATTTATTATTATTTTATTTTCAAATTTTTATTCCTTTATGCCAGGTCGATTCATTCGACCTTGGCAGAATATTTATTTTAATATTTTATTATTTTGTTTTAAATCGTTTGAAAATTGTTCTTAAGTTTTATTTAATTTTACTTTTAAATTTTATTTTCCTATTGGTGAATTATTTTTAAAATTTTATTTTGTGTTTATCGAAAATGTTTTATGCTGCCGGAACTTTGCTAGATTCCTAGGTTTTATTTTATGCGGTGTTTTATTTATTTTTAATCCATCTTTCCACTTTAATCACACGCCATCTTGCCATTGTTTTACTTAATCACTTCTTGATCTGAGTTAAGTTAGGGTTTGATGTTGGCGAGATCATCTTCACCTAGGAAACTTAGGGTTCAGATTAAAATCAGTCTAACCCTAGAAGTGACACACTACGTGTCGCATACCCCATAGATGGCTTGCACCGTCACAATTATATTGACATGTTTATGCCTTAGGCGTATTGCAACTAAGCACGCAGATGCGTGTGAGGGGGTTCCTAGGGATAGGTAGGAAATTTTTTTGTAGTTCGTGTCATGACCACACAGCAAATGTGGACATGACACATGTGTTGTGTGTTGTGACCACATGGGAAATGCGGGCACGACAAGTGCTCACTACAATAGGCTCGCTGCCAAGAAAATAGAAGAGAAGATAGAAGAAGTATTGTCTCACTGCCAAGAGGTGGCTACTGCAAATGCATCTATAGAATGTTGAGGTGTAGTTCCATTAATAGCTTAGTATATAGACTCAAATGTCTTCATAATGTCTGCTCTAGTTCACATATACTTTGTTCTTCTGCCTTTACTGTCCTTTTTCTAATCACAAAACCGCCTTAGGTCGTACAATCCTGAATTTGCACTCCATTCACACTTATCCATACTTCCAACACTGAAATCCATCGAGTATATATATCTGCAACAAGATAAATCTCACAATTAGGTCGGCAAGCCAAAAATGAAATGTGTATACAAATGTTATACCTTGTCGGCTTGATCTTGTGCACAATAGTAATGGGGACCCAAACAAACATACAATAGTTTTCATATTGGTCGAGACCAATCATTCAACCACTTAGATTGATTGTTCAAACAATATATCTTCACCGCATATAGATCTAACATGTCTGTCGGCTTATCCCTTAAGTACACACTTGACCAATTCAACTATCACATCATAACTTCCAATGTGGACCATATGAGACTCTAAAAATCATATCCAATATCCATTATAGCTCTCTTGTCATACCTTTAGAACCATAGAATATAGTATTCAACTACAGAAAAATACGGATCTCTGAACTGTCACTCAGTCACTGTGAAACATTGTCAGACTGTAAGCTAATAAGGAACAACTTGTAGAAAGTGATCAAAGGAACTTCAAAAGCTATAACTCTAGATTTAGGTAGTCATAATAAGTATCTTTGTTTCCTCAGAACCGTAAAACAAAATATGTAACAGCGGAGGAATGCGGACCCTTTTCACTTTGGTACTGTGCACTGATCCTGTCTTAACTCTGTTCACCCGGACAAACATTTCACCATATGACTTCCGGAGGAAGTTAGAACTTGACCACTAGAACATGTGATCACCAAATAGCTATGAAAAACATACCTGAACTGCATATAATGATCTTCAATTGTGGAGGCATACTGACCCAATCTCTGTCACTCTGTAGCTTGCCCATACTTAGCCATTTTGACTAAGTTAGTCTTCCAAACCTTTACCAAACCTTGGTGATGTTGGGACATTTGAAATTTTTCTTGTATTCTTACCCACACATTTCTGACCAAACCAAAATTATTTCCCCAAAATCATAATAAACAACTGATATATCCCATAAATTCCTATGACTTTTATCACAAATAATGTAAAAGGCCTCAAATTTCTTAACATCGGCAAGACCTCATACTAGTTATACCAATCCGTGAGAAACTTGTTGAAATAGCTATCGGCATGAGAATAAGGGTCAGGGAGAAGATTTCAAAAGTCATCGATGGAGAAAATGATACCGATAGCCTTTCGTCGAAGAGAAAGTTACCAGTCACAGCAATCGGTATAAGATATTACTATTGGCGAATACTCTACAAGACCTCCCGATGATGTAGATCATACTGATAAGAAATTTTGGTAGGACTCTCACCGATCATTTAGTGGAATAGAGGGAACTAGCAATCATCGGCAGGAGATAAGCATCGGAAAGAAAAATCAAGGAGTTCCCGAGACCCTAAAGTTACACAAATTGAAGATAAGTGCTTCAGCATAACTTACACTGATACGTATGAAGAATAAGGACTATCGGTGAGAGAAAATGAATCGGAACAATACTTATAAGTCTGGCTGAAGCAATACTTACAACAATGTCAGTGACATGTTGTGAGCGTCTCTCCGATAAGGAGTGTAGAGGGCTACCAAGGAGATAACCACAATCGAGCGACTTGAAATAAGTTACTCTGATAACATATCTTACTCTGATAGCAATAAGGATTACACTTGTCGATGAGGCTCTCCCCGATAATCATATTCGTGACACTTAAGAGATCGAGGAAGAAAGTTATTCACACAGCGATGAAGAAAGTCACGCCGATAATAACCACACCCACTTCTACATCAGGTAGATCTTGAAGATATCTGGCCGATACAAATTTACAAATGAAATATGGCGTCGAGGAGATAATTGAAGGGTTACAATGATTGATCCATGAACAAACGTTCGCGCCATAAGAAGATATTAAAATTGCCCAGACATTATGAAAATCATGCCGATAAGAGAAGTTATGACGATGTGACATTTCACAACGATCAAGAAATTGAAATGCTCGAACAATTAATTACAGACGAAGAAGAAATCCTCTGAGATAACATTTGAAATCATTGCAATTAAGTTTGAAAGAAATATCTAAGAAGAGCCTACAGGTGGAGACTTGAAGCAGAAAACTAGGGAATTCAATCAGAGCCTCTAATAACAGGTACATACATACAAACTCCTATGCTATAGCCTGTAATTTGAATTTTTCTATCAAGGATTGTAAATGGAGACCACGGGGAAAGGAAAGGGTAGAAAACCACAGGGCGACACAAGTAAACCTAAAAAATAGAAAATTGACAAAACCCCTGAAGAGAAAATGAAAGAAAGAAAATTGAACCAAGACTTGATTGATCAACTACCAGGATCAAATCCCAAAGCCCGAAGGTCTGCACAACTTAGGGACAAAGTGGAGAAACTAGAAGACAAGTGTAAGTACATTGAGAATGTTTGGACTTCAATCAAAGGCTATGAGCTCTTCAAGTTCCATTATAACAGAAGAATTAGGAATTTTCCAGTGCCAAACCCATGGCATTTAAATTTGGGTAAATTAGTTGTTCCTAATGTGTTCCTGAATGTTGAACTCCTCTAACCTCTTGCTAAACAATATAACCCAAGTCTTAAGGCTATTTGCAACCCACAAGGGGAGCCTATTATACACTTGTCAAAGAATACCATCTGTGAAGTTGTCAACTTGGATGACTTATGTACTATCCCCATTGTTTACGAGGATTTGGAAAAGGAGTACTGGAGAATAGATACTACATACAATGGATAGAGACTACCTATTCACAGGCCTAGGGTAGAGGGAGAAATGGTCCCCCTCAATGAAGATGATGGCCCTCCATTTCATGTGTCTCTATTTGAACCTTACATACAATACACTTACTACTCTGTGGGCCAGGTCCTAGGATCATAGGTCCCTAACTTCATGACTATTCCTCTAATGGTCATTGCTACAGACATCCAGTGCCACAATGCCAGGCAGTTCGATTATGCTGCCTATGTTTTCAATAGAATTGACTCTGGCCTGACTGCCATAAAGAATAATGCCTCATCTGTCTCCTTTGAACATTATTCACTTCTCATGTACATAGTGCTCTATTATGGCCGGGAAATGGGCTTATGGCCAACTAAATTAAAAGTTGTTCCAGTAGACCAGAGGGGGCAAAAGGTACCCGTGCAGATGTGGACCAGAATATGGGATAGTAGATATGCCCATTCTAGTTATGTGCAATTTGAGGAATACTATCTCAAAGTGTTATATAGATATTTCAGTCATCCATGTGAGTACTAAATCTCAAATGAAATAAAGAGGTTTCTTAGAGCAAAGGATTTTGGTGGTCCTCTTACTGTTACTCACAACTAGGGAGATTGGTACTGTTTTGAGGATGCCACTATGGTTAGAGTTTATGGTTTTAAGGATGCTCCTTTCATCTTTCCTAAGACTATCCCTGACAGAATTGACTATTTGGAAATAGTTAGGCAAATGAATTGTTCAAATGTGATGCACTTGAGTTCCCATGATAAACAGTCTTTTATGCCTAGTACTTTGTGTTTTGGAGACTTCACTATGGTATCCAAGGAGGGATATGGTCACATTATAGATAAATTGATGCACTACAATATGAGGTGTACTGAGGTGAGAAAGGGATTTGATCCTGATGGTTTTATTGACCTTGCTCGGAGAAAACAAAACCTCAGTGGCTACACACATGTTCCCTATCCACACAATGATGTCATCAAGAATTTGGAGGAGGTTGAGGTTGAATTAGTGGTTGAGAAATACAACAAGGACTTAGATGAGAAAAAGAAATAGCTTGCAGAGATTGAGGTGATATCTTCTGGTGATGAAGAGCCTGTAGGGCAAGAGGAACCACAACAACAGATAACAAAAATGTCCAAAAGAAAAATGCAACAATATCAGCCTCCTATCATAACACATGACGAGGAGGGGCCTACTGATGAAGACCCAAGGCAAATAGATTATGATTCTTTTATTTCTAATGATAAATTTATTCATTCCAAAGAATTCAAATCATTTTTATATAAGTGCAAGGAGAAGGAAATCAGAGAGTTAGTGGATGATGTCTCTGCCAATAATGAGAGACAATTACTTGATAGGTTGAAAGCAACAGTTGATAATGAATTGCAAGATATGACCCCTAGTAAGGGCATACATCTGCTCAAAGAAGCAGGGGTAATGATCTTTCCTGGCCTTGATTTGAATTCTGCTTTAGTATTTGATAGTTTTTTGAATAATACAGATGATAGATACAAGCTCACTCCAGAAGGTGTCAATGAAGTATATATGGGCACCAAATATAATAATGATGAAAATTCATTGATGATATGGGCCCTATATCCTCCCCACAAAAAGACAGCCATCATAGACACTGAGAAAACTTTTGGCCATGTCATGACTTTGAAGGCAGGGGAGACTGACCCCTTGATCACTGCAGACATTGCCATCAATGTTGCAAAGCTAAATAAGCCACAGGCTCAGATGTTAATTAAGGAAAGAGATGCATACAAGATGAGCTGTGAGAGATTGACTAAAGAGAATGATTATTTGAAAGATGTTGTCAAGAGCACCTTTGGGGGATCAGTAAAGAGACTAACCCAGGGTGAAAGCTCACAAAGTGTCCAATCACTATCCATAGATCAAGTAGCCCAAATCTAGATGGATACACTTGTCACAGTACTCCAGAATAGACATACCAATATGATGCATTGGCTGAACTGATTTTGGGACAATTATTCTCAAAATTATAAAGCGATCCAAGAGCATGAAAGGCTTGAAAAAAGGCTGCAGGAGAAATTAAGTGAGACACAGGGTAAAGATACTTTTGACATTGCAGGACCTCCAATGCAAAAGAGTTGATCGAGAAACATCAGAAGTATTATGACCAACTCAAAATTGATGCCAAAGAAAGTGCTGAAGCTTCAAAAGCAGGAGTACCACATTGTTCAAAAGCGATAAAGAATTAAAAAGCAAAGAGGAATGGAGCAGTGACTGTCAAGCAATATTGCATGAAGCCTTGGAAGCTCTTAAAGACAAATACTTTACACCCAAAGAAGGATGCAAGCACTTGGAGAAGATGGTTACGATGGATGTGATCACAAGGAACGCCATTGAATTCACTGATTCACATCGCATCTAGGAGTACTTAGATCATATTGCTCGGCTATACTTATGGTTGAATAGAGCATAAGCATGGTTATTTTATTATTGTTAAGTTTGTTAATTCCCAAAAGACTTCTTTGAAGAGTTATGTCTCTTCATAAGTATTCCTACACAAGTTGGACATATGATGTTAAATTATCATCAGTAGTAGAATATAATACATAAAGTTTACAATGTTTCTCAAAGACCATGTTGCAAGTTTATTATTGAAGAAGTAAATTGAAGTTTTCTGATTTTGTGGTTCTATTCTGGCTTCAATTGTTTGTTAAGATTATTCAATTGTGTGGTTGTCTCCAGTTCAGTATTTCCTTGTTATTCAAATTAATATATCAAGTATATAGTTAATTTGTCAATGCACATTTGATGTATCTGTGTGATTGAATTAATTGGTTTCCATTAGAGGAATTAAAAATCCTTCTGATCAATCACAGTAACCTAGAAGTGTTAGTTTCGATTACTAAGAAGAACCATATAATTAGGATTGCCATTATGTCTCCAAGTTAATATTATCTGTTATTCTTGCATATTTCATTCAATTGGTTCCTTCAAGAAAGGATTAAATTACCTTCTGGTGAATTACAAGAGATCTGATTATAATGGTTTGATTGTTAAGGAGAGTTTGTCAGTCATTTCCTTGCACGTTTATACAAGTTATAAACTCAAATATTGTGCCAAACAATTAGAATTATTGCCAACTATAAACCACCAATCTTAGTCTTCCGTTTGACTCTGTTTACCCAACAAGGCACTGATCTTATTTTAAATCATCACTTAAAACCCCTTTTATTAGTTAAGCATAGTCATAAATTCACCTTGATATTGCTTATACAATTTAGACCAACCATTCATCAGATATTAGATATAGAATTAGTTTGCAATTTTTCATCTATTCTACACCATTTGCCATTGTAGGTAGATTCATTTACTTAGTCAAAACATTTACATTCAGTCTGCTTTAATTTCCAAAGGTTCACCCGCCTAAGTGTAGTAGGACCTAAAGTGTAGGGAGTCATCAAACCCTAAAGGTTGATTCTGTCGCGTTAGTTCAAAAATGTTTCCAATCTAAGCATAAAGCCTGCCATCCTCTTAGGATTAGCAACCTGCATTTTTGAGACCTAACAAATTGGCGACTCTACTGGGGATAAAAATAAAAGACCTTAGTAACAAACCATTCCTTTCATAGAGTCATTTCAGAAAATTTTAATTTGGTAACTCTGCTGGCAAAAAGAATCTAGACAGATAATATATAAACTTTTTCCTATTTACAAAATAGGTGGCGACTCTAGAAACTGTTATAACAGAAAGTTGATACCAATTGGATGGTAGGAGATCCAAGATGGAGGGCAAGAAATTGCAATCATCTCCACCAATTAGAAACATCTCCAAGAGAAATGGAACATCAAACTATTCTCACCAGAATAATAACCATGAGGCTTAAGAAGATAATGCTGAGCGAACTATTGCAATTCACAATAAGTTTACACCTCTAGATGAATCAAATGAGAATCTCAATGGAGTAACGGATGATATATTGGCAAAATACAGACCAAATTCTCAAGAACAGCTTGAGTATGAAGTACAAGCCATGAGGGAAATTGATCAAAGGCAATCTGAATATGATTTTAAAATGTCACTACATCAGGGAGAAGGGATAAAACATGGACTCTCAATTCAAGAAATAAATGAAAGTCCAAAGAATTCAAGAGGTATGAATCAAGCGCAACAGGATTTGCTCAGACTCCAAGAAGAACTTGAGATGATCAAGATAGAGGAGACTAAGAGGTTGTTGCAATAGGAGATTCAACAGATAAAGAGTAGGGCCAAGATAGCCCCCCCAAAATATGTACCTCCACATAGGGGAAACACTTTGAGGAATCCACAACAAAATTTACACCAAAGTACAGGTGGTGCTTCAAATTCACAAGCATCCGGAGGCCATCAAAATACCATTCCCAGAAATCCTAGACCACCTCCCATGCACAACACCTCTCAACAAATGGCTAATCCTTACCCGCCCCCTGGTCAACAACATTGTAGACCACAAAATCCTTATGTAAATCCCCATATGAACCAACAACAGCAATATGCCTATCATCAGCCTCCAGGTGGATATAATTACTATCCTAATCCACCACCCATGAATTTTCCACCTCAAAACCTCGCAAACATATGTAGCCAATTTGATCTGACTAGATATCAATTATATCCATACCCTATGGATAGTAATTGGAGAAATATAGTTCCCAAGTTCACCGAGAACAATGCAATATCAGCTAAAGATCACATCAGAAGCTTCAATGCTTTCTGTGTATGAGGAAAAATCGATTAAATCTAAACTAATAAAACCAAAAACCAATCACATAAAGTGAACCAATCTAAGTAAAAGCCATTATCATAAAATCAAAGACAAAAGAAAGCTCTTACCAAAACCTGTATTGTTCCCTTTTGGAGAAGTGTGGATTGCTCAATCAAGTTGCGAAACCATAGCTGCAACAAGAAAGTAGTGTGCTCAATGTGCTCAAAGATCAATGTCAAAAGATCGTAAGGTTGCTCAATCGACGCGTTTTTGTATGCTCAAAGCACTGTTAAGTATGCCTAAGAATACGATCGAAGAGAGAGGCCCAATGAAGGAGATGAGGGGAGTTTATATAGGTTTCAACAGAGATCGATCAACGGTCCAGATAATTCAGAAGAATCAATGGAGGAGAATAGTTGAGGAACGTGCAACGAATGAGAAAAAGACATGTGTCTTGCTTTCTTTTGCATGAGAGGAGTTATCAAGAATAGAAGAATGAGTCAAAGCAATTAACAGAATGTAATGATCAGCTAAGTGATTTAAAACAAGAAGAAGGGATTTGCATGAGAAAAGAAGATATTTTGCTTTATTAAATATCAGAAATATTTAATTGATGAGCAAGAAAGCTTGAGTTATTTTAGAGATAACTCAATTTAGAAGAAAAAATAATTTAAATAAATATTTGATTTATTTAAATTTAGAGAAGATAGTATGGAAGAAATAATTAAATAATTAGAAATATTTAATTTAGAAGATTTGAAAGCAAATTAAATAAATAAATTTATTTAATTGTTGTGCATGATTTTGAAAGAATGATTTTGATTTAATTAAATAATTTAAGAATTATTTAATTTTAGATAAGAGGGAATTTGTTGAATTAATTAAATAATTGGATTTATTTAATTAATGTGGATTTGATTTTTGGAAAGAGGATAATGATCTAATTAAATAATTAAAATTATTTAATTGTGGAAGAATAATAGAGGAATTTAATTTAATTAATTAAATAAAGAGAATTTATTTAATTAATGTCACAATTTTGTGATTTAGAAGAATTTGGTGAAATTAATTAAATAATTAGATTATTTAATTAATGTTGAGTGCAGGTGATTAGGAAGAAATGACGAAATGCAAGTGATTCGACAACTTGGTCATTTTAGGGTCTCTACATTTTGCCCCTCTTTGATGCGATACAGTTTACAGCGTTCCTTCAAAGAAATCGATTGTTGAAGACATGATATAATTTTTGATGCCCCAGTGTATGTAGTTGCCCCAGCGTAGCTGGCGTAGGGTGCCCCCTCGAGAGGAAAGATAGGGAAGCGACAGAAGAACTGTGTTGACGCTCGACTAGAAGATTTGTTGGAGACAGATAAGGTTGGGTTGATGATAGATAGAAGAAAGTGGAGATAGAAGAGAACATGATAGAAAATACTATTGATCGATCATTGTTGGAAAACTATATAAGGCCATGGGTAAATGGATGGGTAAATGGATGAGCTTGTTGCAATGGTTTCACAAATGTTTATAAAGAACAATCCTTATTTTTGATATAGCATGTGGATAGTTTTCTACCAAGGTATAAAAGACCAAGGTGCTGTAATATCTGAGTGCGTGGATGTTGACTCTGCAAGCAAGCCACACAGAAAGCAATGACTATGCCCCCAATCCATATTGCATCGCAACATACCAAGATTATAGATAAATCAAGGTAGTCTTGAATAGGTATTGGAAAAGGAACAAAAGATAAACCATAACACAAATTGACTGACTTACAAAGTAAACATACAGCCAACATATTCTCTTGCCAAAGAGGTTGCTCAGGATAGATTGAATAGGAAAGATAACAACCTTATCGTAGGAACTCTGTGTCTGTTAAAGGGTGCTATATACCCAAAAAAGACAATATCTTGCTGTAGGAAATGCCACATGTCGTAGGAGATGCGTGTGTTGGTCTCGACAATGGAACACTACGCAGAAGACAAGCCTATGGATCTAGGGCTTTGGTTAAGCGGGACTTAGCTGATGTTGGCAATCAGAATGTAGGACAGTAGATGACTTTGGAAGTAGGCCTCTTTGCTTCAGGTTTGTTAAGGACTTTTGCTTTGAAAGGATGTGCTAGCTTGCTGCTTGAGTTAGTCAAGTCGAGGTGAAATGGATTTTGATAAACGAAAGACTAGAAAGGTGACGAGTTGATGGATTGGGTGGGTGAAGAATGATGGATCGTGTGTGCATGAGTACTGGATACATCCTTTGTATTCTAGACTGCCTACATACCCTATATCCACGGGATCAAGGCACATTTACGATGGAAGAAGAAAGTGATAAATATGTAGTTCTGGAGAGAGTGATGAAACGGGCCAAGATGAAAGGAGGGGATCTTATGTACCTGAGTACTAGAAACTTCCTTCGTATTCCAGACTGCCTACATACCCATATCCATGGGATCAAGGTACCTTAAGATTTGAAATGAGATAATATGTAGTTCTAGTTGATGTGATGATGTGGGAAAAGTGTTGAGAAGATAACATCCTTATCATAGGAGCGATGTGCCCGTTAAAGGGTGTTACCTGTGGAAAAGAGAAAAGATTGAAGTATGCGTTGCGAACCATGAACGAGGAACCAATCCTAGACCTAAGTTAAGGAAAGAGCTGCCCCCATTTCGGTAGAGGAATTTGTATGGATGACTGTCGAAGAAGACATAGAAAGACTTGACCTAGGATAGGACAGTGTTAACTATAGGCAAGGATCAAGACGTGGGGTGACGATGATGTACATTGACAAATTTCCAAGCTATACCAGATAGGGAGATGGAAATGCAAACAAAGTCAATGGTTTTATTATGGATGGATGGAAAGGCATGCTTTGTGCACTGGACAAGGAGTGGACAGGACTCGATAGATGATGGATGATGACTCTACACATAGCGCCTGTTTGCCAAGTTTTCACTATGGTACTTATCCAAGGCACCTGTTTGCCAGGTTTTCACCAGAGGACAGATTTTTTTGGATTTTTGTTTTTTTTTTGTTTTTTTTTTTGGAATACTCTAAGGATCAGGCATAGAACTTCTTGAGATGGACACTGTTAAGTGTCTCATCCAGAGGAATGCCGTTAGGTGTAGCTAAAGTATAAGCTCCTAATCCATATGCTGCTATCACAATGAAGGGACCTAACCAATTAGGCTCAAACTTGCCCTTCTTCTCTCGATCTGCTTGATTTCTCTGATTTTCTTTTAGTACAAGATCACCAACTTGAAACTATCTTTCTTTGATCTTTTTGTTGTAATTACGCCGGAGGCGGTTTTGATAGACATGGAGATGATTCAGTGCGGCAAGGCGCCTCTCATCTAATAGTTCAAGCTTAGCTAATCTGGAAGTGCAATACTCGTCTCCGCCGATTAGGTCCTGCATGGATACTCTGAGGGATGGGATCTCAACCTCTATAGGTAGAATGGCTTCAGAGCCATAAACCAAGGCATAGGGTGTGGTACCCATTGGTGTTCTGATACTAGTGTGGTAGGCCCATAGGGTGAGATTGAGTTGCAAATGCCAATCACGACCAGCTTCATTGATTATTTTCTTGTGATTTTGAGAATGGTTTTAATGGAAGCCTCAGCTTGGTCGTTACTCTGTGGATAGTAGGGAGTTGAAAAGCGATGTTGGATATTGTATTGCGTGCACAAGGCATGAACATCTTGATTCTTGAATGGTCTCCCATTATCAGTGACAATGGCTTGGGGAATACCATACCGGCATATGAGGTAGTTTAGGATAAACTTGGCTATTTGCTTACTGGTGATATAGGTCATAGGAATGGCTTCCACCCACTTCGTGAAATACTCAGTGGCGGTAATGATAAACTTGTGGCCATTTGAGGAGGAAGGGTGGATTTGTCCTACGAGGTCGAGACCCCATTGGGAAAAAGGCCATGGAGTTGTCACAGGTTGTAATTCATGAGCTGGTGCGTGAATCAAATCTCCATGTTGCTGGCATTGTAGACACTTAGCAAACTGTGCAGCATCTTGCTCTATTGTAGGCTAGTAATAACCTGTTCTAAGTATCTTCTTAGCAAGATTAGGACCGGTAGAATGTGTGCCACAGACACCTTTGTGTATGTCTCATAGGGTAGCTTCGGCTTCTTCCACGTTAAGACATTGTAAGAGGATACCATCGAGACTCTGGCGATATAGTGTATCACCCAGAATGATGTAACGAGAGGATCGACAGATAAAGGTTTTGTGTTGGGTGGATGATAGGTCAGGGGGAAAGGTTTTTTTCTTGAGGTATTCATAGATATCTTCGTACCATGGGGAATTGGGACCAACAAGTTCGCAGATGATTTTAGTAATAGGAATGTCAACGGCGGGTATCAACAATTGCTCGATCAAGAATTCACACTTCTATGTATTTGTAGGCATGTCAATCAGTGACCCTACAGAAGCCATAGAATCCGCAGCTTTGTTATGCTCTCTTGGAATTTTCTCAAATGTGATGCTGGAAAAGTGTGGTTTGTAGGCATCTACTAGTTGCTTGTAGGGGACCAACTTTTCATCCTTTGTTTGGTATTCATCTATGACTTGGTGAATGACTAGCTGTGAGTCTCCATAAACTTGTAATTCTGTGATGTCCCATTGAACTGCAGTGTTGAGACCTATGAGGAGTGCTTCATACTCGACTATGTTGTTGGTGCAAGGAAATGCAAGCAGATATGACTTTGGAATGTAGTCATTTTGAGGTGTGATGAATAAGATGCCAGCCCCTGATCCATGCTATGTGTAGGAACCATCAAAGTATAACTTCCACATTATGAAGTTGGAAAGAGTGAATAGATTCTCATCTAGAAAGTCTACTACCATAGGGTGTGTATCTTGCATAGGTGCTTCTGCTAGTTGATCTGCGAGGGCTTGTCCTTTGATTGCTTTATGATCCATGTACTCAATATCAAATTCACTAAGGATCATGATCCACTTAGCTAGTCTGCCTGTGAGAGCTGCTTTTGCTAGTAGATATTTCAAGGGATCAATCTTTGCTATCAGATTTGTATGTTGGTTCATCTTGTAATGCCGCAACTTTTGGGAGGCGAACACTACTGCTAAACAAGCCCTCTCCATTGGTGAATAATTGAGCTCATATCCCACCAATGTTCTACTAATGTAATAAATTGCATGCTCCTTTCCTGATTCATCATTTTGTGCTAGCAGGGCCCCTAGGGCCAAGTTTGTAGTAGAGATATATAATATCAAAGGTTTGTCTGCGACTGGTGGAACCAATACAGGAGGTGTAGCTAGATACTCTTTAAGTTGATCAAACGCTGCCTGACACTTGTTGTCCCATCGAAATGAGACATCCTTTCTGAGCAAGTGTTGAAAGGGTTTACATTTATCTGCTAGCTGTGCTATGAAACACTAAATGGACTACAACCTTCCTTGAAGGCTCCTTAGTGCTTTAAGGTTCTTAGGTGGAGGCATCTCCACTATAGCCTTTACTTTCACTGGATCGACTTCGATGCCTCTACGAGATACAATGTATCCCAATAGCTTCCCTGATGTTACACTGAATACACACTTCTTTGGATTGAGTCTTACTTGGTATTTTTCAAGCCTGTCAAAGATCTGTCCTAGAACCTGTATGTGCTCTGCCCTAGAAGATTTAGCCAGTATATCATCCACATAATCCTCCATGATATGATGAAAGAGGTCATGGAATATCACTGTCATTGCTCTCTGATAGGTTGCTTCTACGTTCTTTAGACCAAAAGGCATGACACACCAACAATAGTTGCCCCAAGGACAAGTAAAGGTTATTTTATGTTGATCTTCCTCTGCTATCCTTATCTGATTGTAGCCAAAGAATCCATCCATGAGAGAGAGCATCTCGTGACCTGCTGTCAAGTCCACTATAATGTCAATGTTTGGTAGTGGAAAGTCATCTTTAGGACATGCTTTGTTCAGATCTCTAAAGTCATTACACATGCGGATGCGCCCATTAGGTTTTGACACCGGTACAATGTTTGAGACCCAATCTGAATAGTCAATGGGTCGTATGAACTTTGCATCTAATAATTTCTATATTTCCACTTTCACCAAGAGAGCGATCTGTGGGTGCATCTTTCTCAACTTTTGTTTGACTGGTTTCACTTTGGGATCAACTGTGAGATAATGAACTACCAGCTTAGGGTCTAGCCCTGGCATATCAGCATAGGTCCATGCAAAGTTGATGGTTCTCTATAAGAAGAATGTGTTAAGGTTCTTGTGCTCTATTTCTGATAATGATGCTGCTAGGAATGTGGTCTTTGGGTTCTGCTCTGTGCCCAGGTTTATCTCTGTAGAATCTTCCACTAGGAGAGTTGATTTCTCTTGATACTTAGATGGTAGGGGAAGGTCAAATCCTCCATCCTCAGGTGCCACAGTTGGGTTTTCACCTTTGGATACGTCCTTTGTTTTTACTATTTTGTGATCAAGAGGTGCCACAGTGTGGTTTTCACCTAGAGATCTTGCTTTATTTCCACTTTTGCGACTGGAAGATTTGACATTCTCACCAAAATAAGCTGTTGGTTCTAGTTCCATTACAAAACTTGCTTTATGATCGCCAAGAGGGATACTTTCCCGAAGTCCCATGAACTCAGCTAGAGCTTCGTCATTCTGAAATACATCTATAACAGGGGACCCTTGTTGGTCCCAATCGATAAGTTCAGGGTAGACAAGTGTGACATTCTGGGTGCTGGTAGTGGAGGTTAAGGATACAGAGGATAGCGTAAAAATGGAGGATTCTGCTAAGAGGTTGGTCATATGGAGGGAAGAGTCATCGATGATATCCTCTGTAGACGTCGAATCAGCAGGAAAAGTGTCAGCTACCTCGTCGAGGATATACTCGATGTCCAAGGCGCGTGGTACCTTCTTACCAAATCCTAATCCCTTCTTGTCTAGCTTCTTTGTCACAGCAATGGGTTCCATAGTTCCTTGATTCTATTTCCCAAGGCCACCTTTGCCTTTATAGCCCATGTTTTTTACTATCCTTAAGCCATTGCCATACTGCTTGACTGGTATTGTGACTAGTTCTTTCTCCTTATAGAGCCAAGAAGAAATATCCTCAATAGTTTCCTCTTCCAATAACTGTCCATGTTGGAATTGGGTTAGGAATGTTGGGGGAGGAATAGCTACTTTTTTGGTTACTTTGGCAATGGGTGGTTGGCCGTAAGATTTTGGAGATAAAGGTATCCGCCCTACACAACAAGATTCTGAGATATCGTAAGTGCCAAAGCCTATATCTCGGATGCGGGCTATGATTTTGGGGAGGGGTGTAGATTCACTTGTAGAGGCTTGCGTCAGAGTTTCAGGATCAACATATAGTGGGGATTCAATGGCTTTGTCATTTTTAGGCACTTGGTTGCAATTTTTATAGCTTCCTTGCAAGACAAGACAAAATTCGAAAGGATTGGGGTCTCCTGGGATAGTGATCTTCGTACCATTGTATGGGAACTTTAGAGACTGATGGTACATGGAGGGAACAGCTTTCATTGCATGGATCCATGGGCAGCCTAGGATAATGTTGTAAGGTAGTTTGATATCAAGGACTTGACACCTAGTTTCAAGCATGACAGGGCCCAGTTGTATAGGCAAGTGGATAACACCTTCCGAGTGGCGTTCAGCATCATCATACCCCTTGATTGTAATACTATGATAAGAATTGACATGATCCTCAGAGTATCCCAATTGCTTTAGTAACTTTAAAGAATAGATGTTGAGACCAACACCACCATCTATGAGTATGCGTTTGATTTTGCGTTTATGTATGAGAACTTCAATATGAAGGGCATCATTGTGACAAGGATCATGGGATGGGAGATCTTTCTCAGAGAAGACCACATTGTAGGGTGAAGCAATGTTACCTACTATAGCTTGGAAATCCACGACCGCTATGTTGTTAGGAACTGAAGACTCTTGGAGGGCTTGTTCTAGCACCACTCTATGTGCAGGTGATGACCATAGAAGGTCCAAGATAGAGATTTATGCTGGCATTTTCTTGAGATGTTCGACAAGATTATAATCAGATTGAGTTGAAAGACTGGGTGTAGGACCACGAATGGTGACACGACCACGACGAGTTGTAACAGCGCAATCCATAGATTTGCCTTTGATTGTGAGGGTAGACACTTGACTCTCTTCAAAACGACCTACAATGGAATCAAAGGAAGTGGAAGTATGATTGATACCTTTACCTCTATCCTGAGGAGGAGGTGGACCATGATGAGAGAATGGTTCCTTGTACATATCGAGATCTTTGTTTGTGTTTTGAGCCGCTTGTTCATTCTCAAAAGTGATTAGGTTGTCGTCGATGAGATTTTGGATTAGGTGCTTAAGTTTCATGCACGATGCAGTTCTATGTCCTTTGCTTCGATGGAATTTACAGTGTTCATTTTCCCTATACCGCGCAGTTTTGTAAACTGGTAAGGTGATGAGTCCTTTCTGTAAAACCTGTTGTAGGACCAACTCCATAGGCACTCTCAAGGGAGTAAATTGACGTCGTGAAGGCTAATCTTGTTAAGGTCGCTCCTGTTGTCGTTGTTGTTGATTTTGATACTGTTGCCACTATTGTTGCTGTTGTTGAGATGGAGCTTGACTTGGTTTGGAGAGCTGCAGCGGTGTTTGCAAAGTTTGGACATGTTTAGAATCCACCACCCCATCGTTAACCACGTTTTTGTTCTTGTTCCAAAAATTGGGTTTATCGTTTGATTATTGATGAGGAGCACTATCTTTCATTTCCTTGAAGATTTTGACCACACCCTTAGCAATGAGGGCTTTTTCAATGTTGATTCCCTTGTACGTGATTTCGTCGAAGGTTGTAGCACTAAGAATTTGCAAATGGAAACCTAACTCTTGGTTGAGGTTCTGCACAAATATGCTAACAAGTTGTTTCTCCGGAATCTTGAAAGGGAATTTGCTAGCCATTTGTCTCCATCATTGAAGGAAAGAAATGAAAGTTTCACCATTTTTCTGTTTATTGTTGCATAGATTAGTCATGGAAATCTCATGCTCTGCATTGTAAGAAAAGTGGGTGGCAAACTTCTCTACTAGCTCATTGAAAGACTTGATGCCCGTAGGTAAGTGTGAGAACCATTCTATTGCTTGACCTCCAAGACTGCGAGGGAAGAGACGCATAAGATACGTGTCGTTATGTGAGACCTCAAAGCAAGCAAGATAGAATTCCCTAAGATGGTCTTTTGGGTCACCTTTTCCTTTGTATTTATCAAACTTGGGAATAGTAAAGTTTTGAGGAAAAGGGATCATTGGTAATGACCAATCAAAAGGGTAAGGACACACTTCCTCTAAAGAGAAGGTCTTCTTGGTGTGGCCAAACGTAAGATCAGATAGCTATTGTTGCACTTCTGCAATTTTTAGCTCCATAGGCGTGGGAGGGGTTGGTAACATCTCCTGTTGTCCCAAAAGTGGTTGGTGTTGCCCATACAGAAGATTATAATGTAAGCCATGCACACTGGTGTTATAAGGGTCGTAAGATTGGTTGGGGTCATACGGTTGTACGATTGGTTCAGATTGGATTGGAATTGGAGGTTTTGATTTGGCAAAGGTGGAGGTGGCGCTAGGTAAGAATGTTGGCTTTGTGATGGTTGAAGAAAAGTATTGGGTGGAGGAAAGCTAAAGTGCGTTTGATTTGGTTGTGATGGCGGCACATAGCTTTAGGAAACTTGATGTTGGGAATGTTGAGAGTGGCTAGGCAATGTGTGAAAGAAGTTGAGTGAGGATGAACGTTGTGGCGGAGGGGCATAGGTAGAAGTGATTTGCGACAGTTGGGGTTGATTGAGGATGAGAGTAGAAGAATGTTGTGGTTGGGGTTGATTGAGGATGGGAGTAGAAGAATGTTGTGGTTGGGGTTGCATGACTCTAATTGGTTGAGAGACATGAAGGTGTGATGATATAGGAGGTGGCATTTGTTGAGACCCTTGTTGCATGGCTATATAATTGTTCCCCATATTGTAATTTGGTGGGAAACCTATCCGTGATGGGGTAACCAAGATTCCACTTGCGATTGGGGTGGACATTTTAGGAGGTGGTTGCATATTTGATCGAGCTAAGGTGGCTTGCTTAGCTAACTCTGCTTGACGTTGGAGAGTTTCTTGTTGGTTTTTGTAGATCTCCATAGGAGTCAGAAGCGGTGATACGGCCCTTTCTTCTGTTGGATTTTGAAAAAGGGGATTCCTATAATGCGAGCCTTGTGCAGGTAAGGGCATAGTCACCGTGGACATGGTTTGCACCACTTGTATGGCACTCAATGTGTTGTTTGTCTCCTTGAGAGAGGATAAATCAAAATCCTGAGGTAACTTGGCTCCTTGCTCTGCAAGTAAGTGAAAGAAATGATCCTGGTTCTCACTAAGGATTTTGTCGAAGGCGGCCATGACTCTAGGCTCTTGTATGAATTCGTCAAGATCTTGCTCATCTATTTGAGAGGATTGACCTATTTCAAAGTGTCGCTCTTCTTGAGATGGGGGTAGATCTATAGTATAACCTTGTGGGACAAAATCCGGAGGCAAGCCGGTGGTGTATTGGGAAATGCTTTCCAAAGGAACCCTACCCTCTTGAGGTGGGTTTTGCTCAATAGTATATCCTTGTGGCACAAAATCCAGAGGCAAGCCAGTGGTATATTGAGGTGTACTTACCAAAGGGACCCTATCCTCTTGAGGATTTCTTGGTTCGTCAATGTGCGGCATGTTCAGAGAGCTGATTAGTTTTGCCGCGAGTGTACTAGGAGTAACCTTGGGAGTAATGTTGAGACATCTCGATTGCGGTGTGTGAGGAGGCGACTTGCGCTTCTTAGGGACAACTTGCTTGGACATCATAGTTTGCTAGAGCCTAGTGGTTACCATGGGATACACTAGGACAAAAGGTAATGCTGAGATTCTGTGAGGTGCTTTGAGAAACGAACAAACTCTGATGCACAAAGTACTGGACCAAAAGCGCTATACTGTTTGACCAGAGGCGCAGGACTGTGCAACCAAAAGTGTGCTACTGTGATGCCAAAGGCGACGGACTGAGCTACCAGAAGTGAGTTACTACTATGCCAAAGGCGAGCTATAGTGACCAAAAGCGAGCTACTGTTATACCAAGGGCGCTGAAGTAGAGTTTTGCCAGAGGCGAGTTACTGCTATGCCAAAAGCGATCTACTATACTACCAAAGGCGAGCTGTTGTAATACCAGGGGCATTGAAGTAGTGTTTGATGTTTCTAAAAGGCAAAATTTGGATAGATTGTTTCTGTTTCTGATTGGATTTGTTTGGCAACAGAAAACACAGCAAACAATTTTGGCAAAAACAAGGGACTGACACAACAAATAGTGTATGTTCGAGGCTCCAAACAAGCCCAATGTTTCCACAGGTATAAGATAATTGCAATCAATAACAAGCACTTTTTATCCCTAGAGACAAGGTTTCATTGTAGTAGATCAGCTCACAGCTTAATACTCCGTCGATAAAAATATCATTCCATAAAGGTGTTGGATATTTAGTATCTTTGCGAGAGACGATAGATAGGGATATCTCACCCTCCCCTTGGAAAGCTCAAGTAGGTCACAAGAGCTTTATGTCCAAGGGAATACTATCTCTTCTCAAGGGAGCCAATGGTGAGTATCTTAAGGGCTTAAAGCGATTCCCCTTGCACTGATGATTACCACAATGTTCAGAGGTAGGTCAGGTAGTCTCTATCTAGAATGGTTCTTAGTGACTTTGAGGGACCAACGCCTTATGAGCAATGCGACAAGCTACTAAAAGCTTTAACCAATCCTACTAAGAGTATCAAACACTTCGCTCAATGTGAAAATCATTTCCACAAAGAGCTAGTACACCTCTTTTCAGTTTGGCACCACAAGGTAAGGCTGACGTCAGTTAGGACTTGGCTTTCGCCTTATCCCTCTTATATAGCGGTTCAAAGGAAAACTCCGCTTAGGGTCATCCCTTTTGGATGAAGTGCAATCCAAAAGTAGGCCCTTCTAAAGGAAGTACAGAAATGTAAGAGCAAGCAGGTCAAACAAAGGTTCAATTGTCCCATTATAAGAAAAATAAGGTGCAACTAATTTAGGCACACACACGTTTGTAGTTGTCAATTGTCCCTTATGAAATTGAAGTGTTTGGCATTCATGTCCATTGTCCCTTAGAAAATTGAGGTGTTTGTGCATACATGTCCATTGTCCCTTAAGAAAAGCAATATGTTCCTAAGACTTAGATTTGCAAAAAAGATTTGTTCAATTATCCCTTTAAGAATGCAATGTGTTTCTAAGACTTAGTGAGATAAATCAAAAAGTTCTTCAACGCTCGTCCTGCATGAACATGTTAAAAACACCTATTTGCTCTGTGTGAGTAATAAGAAGCTGCAATAAGTCAGTTAGTTCCACCAAAAATTTCACAAGTGAGCAAAAACCAATGAATTTGACCAAAAGCACTGCACTATCTTACTGGAGGTGACTTACTGTATTTCCAAAAGCGCTGTAACACAGACCCAAAGCGTCGCAGAATATTACCAGAAGTGCTGAACAATATCCAAAAGTGTTGTACTGTGCACCCAAAAGCACTATACTGTTATGCCAAAAGCGCTGCAATGTTCACCAGAAGCGTCGAAGGATACTACTAGAAGTGTTGAAATAGATCCCGAAGCGCCTTACTGTGTATCTGAAAGTGCGATAATATTATACCAGATGCACTGAACGGTCTCAGATCACAACAAGATTAGCTTTTGTCAAAATAACCAAATCTAAATGGGATGTCATGATTGATCTATTGTTCGAGAAATAATATCTGATAGATCTGGATCGTGAAATCCAGAAAACTCAGAAAATGTATCAACACAATAGATTAACCTAAATAAAATAGCTCAGGAAGTAAAAAGCAGGTTTGAAAGACAAATACAATAGCTTGTCAAACAAATCAAAAAAGATATGTAACAAGAAAACCCTATAACAACACAAAACGAAGTCAGAATCCTAATTTATCCAAAAGCGCTGAACGATTCTACCGAAAGCGTCGTTCTGTGATACTGAAAGCGCCTCTCTGTGCTACCAAAAGTGCCGCAATGCCCCCAAGGGCACTTTAATGTGCCTCCAATAGCGCTTAATGATACTGTCAGAAGCACTTTGCAATGTCGTTTGCGCTGTGCCGTACTGTGACCTCAAAAAAACAATTTCTCAAAGAAAAAGAGGGATTAGTGGGTCCCACCAGGCGTGCCAGAATGTGTATGAGGAAAAATTGATTAAATCTAAACTAATAAAACCAAAAACTAATCACATAAAGCGAACCAATCTAAGTAAAAGCCATTATCATAAAATCAAAGAAAAATGAAAGCTCTTACCAAAACCTGTATTGTTCCCTTTTGGAGAAGTGTGGATTGCTCAATCAAGTTGCGAAACCATAGCTACAACAAACAAGTAGTGTGCTTAATGTGCTCAAAGATCAATGTCAAAAGATCGTAAGGTTGCTCAATCGACGCGTTTTTGTATGCTCAAAGTGCTGTTAAGTATGCCTAAGAATACGATCGAAGAGAGAGGCCCAATGAAGGAGATGAGGGGAGTTTATATAGGTTTCAACAGAGATCGATCAACAGTCCAGATAATTTAAAAGAATCAATGGAGGAGAATAGTTGAGGAACGTGCAATGAATGAGAAAAAGACATGTGTCTTGCTTTCTTTTGCATGAGAGGAGTTATCAAGAATAGAAGAATGAGTTAAAGTAATTAACAGAATGTAATGATCAGCTAAGTGATTTAAAACAAGAAGGGATTTGCATGAGAAAAGAAGATATTTTGCTTTATTAAATATTAGAAATATTTAATTGATGAGCAAGAAAGCTTGAGTTATTTTAGAGATAACTCAATTTTGAAGAAAAAACAATTTAAATAAATATTTGATTTATTTAAATTTAGAGAAGATATTATGGAAGAAATAATTAAATAATTAGAATAATTTAATTTAGAAGATTTGAAAGCAAATTAAATAAATAAATTTATTTAATTGTTGTGCATGATTTTGAAAGAATGATTTTGATTTAATTAAATAATTTAAGAATTATTTAATTTTAGATAAGAGGGAATTTGTTGAATTAATTAAATAATTGGATTTATTTAATTAATGTGGATTTGATTTTTGGAAAGAGGATAATGATCTAATTAAATAATTAAAATTATTTAATTGTGGAAGAATAATAGAGGAATTTAATTTAATTAATTAAATAAAGAGAATTTATTTAATTAATGTTGCAATTTTGTGATTTAGAAGAATTTGGTGAAATTAAATAAATAATTAGATTATTTAATTAATGTTGAGTGCAGGTGATTAGGAAGAAATGACGAAATGCAAATGATTCGACGACTTGGTCATTTTAGGGTGTCTACACTATCATACAAGATATTGGTATGGACTGGGAAGATGTTAGAATGAGGTTATTCATGATGTCCCTAACTGAAGATGCAAGAGATTGGTTCAACAGCTTACCTGATGCCTCAATCAATTCAATAAGTGATTTCCGTAATCAATTTAAGGAGCAGTATGGTAATTAGTATGCCCCTAAATTTGCATTACATGAATTGATAAGTATCTAGAAATGCCAAAATGAATCAGTGTATGAATTCAATCTAAAATTTTGCAAATTACACAACAAAATACCACATGGATCCAAGTTGTCTGATCCAGCAACATTAAGCATTTATCTAAAAGCATTTGATCCCAAGACAGCGTACGAACTTAGAAATCAGTGAGCTGCTATCCTGGCTGAAGCACAGAAAGTGGCATTAACTATTGAGAACAATAGGAAAGTTGCAGGTATGGTTAGCAAGAGGGATAACCCTAGAAACCCTCAGAATCCAAACATTCAGCAGACTAAACAAGAAGGTCAGCATAGACATGAAAGGCCTAGGTTACATGATATGCCATATAATACGAATTGGAAAGATGGGAGACCCATTGAAAATAGCAGAAAGCAACATTATGGAAAAGATACCCCTAACCCTCTAAAAAAGGAATGTAGCACATATGGTAGAAGATAAACCTTGGTGTCTGGTGTGCAATTTACCACATTCACCTGAATATTGTGAGGTGGCTAAAATAGTACAGCAGGAAGAAATGTTATACAATTATAACAGAGACAATCACACTATAAACATAATGCAAGATACACCATATCTGCTAAATGAAGACTATTCTTCTACAGAAGAAGAGGGATATGAATATGATGTAGGAAAATAGAGACATCATATCAATATGGGAGAACAAGAAGTGTTCTCAGATCGAGAAGATGGTTATGAGGAACCTACATATAATAATCTGTCGTATGATCAATGGAGAAAGCCCACTGAAAATGAAAGACAAGCTCTTACAATAGTTGCAATACCTCAAGCTAAGAATGCCTATAATTTAAGGAATAGGATAGTGAATGTTGAACAAGGAACACCTGGGAGTGTATTTATAAAAAATCAAAACTACAAAAAGAATAATGTAAAGTCATCATTTAAAGAACCAGAAAAGGGTGATAAAAATAAAACAAAAGAAAAATCACAAAATCAAGAAAAGGAAAATACAAAAACAGAAAAGAATGATCAGACTATGGCCCATTCATTTGACATGGCTCATGCAATATCTCAGGTAAAAAAATCAGTTCCTCTTCTAGAAATGATGAAGATAGACAAATACAGAAATACAGTAGTCAAACTGATTTCAGATATACCAAGTCAAAAACATAAAGGATCTAAAAATAGAAAAAACAATGTTCACCAAGAAACATTCCAAATGCCTGAAATATACCTAGGTGATACATTGATAAATAATCCCTCACAGGTGGACCCTTTCTACACTACATTGTTGATAAAAATAGGATAGTGAGGAACTGCATGATTGATTCAGGTACGGCCATGAATATCATGCCAATAGCAGTTATGAAAGAACTGGGAATGTGGGTTGCCACTACGTTTGGTAGGTGTTATGCAATGGATAATAGATCCATCCCAGTCATTGGTATTATGAGAGATGTGGAGATAAAACTTGCCTCACACCCTGAAGCAACTTATAACATTGATATTACAGTTGTTGACATCCCACCATATTATGGAATGCTTCTATCAAGACAATGGGCTGCCATGGCAAGAGGAAATGTCCAATTGGACCTATCATATGCTACAATACCAGTGGGAGGTAAAGAGGTCAAGTTATGTAGAGAGCCAAGATATGAAAATATCATAGAATGCTTGGATCAACATCAAATAAATTTATTTTGTGATACAGATTTGGGAACCTTCAATGTTGAGAAAAATCAGCCAGAATTGCAGAACACTGATCCAATACATATTGAGTCTAAAAAAGAAGAAAATGATGTGTGGAAGATGTACTTTGATGGTGCATGCAGAAAAATAGGAAATGGGGCTGGAGTAGTATTTATTTCACCAGGAGGTAAAACTTTCAAATACTCTTTTCTATTAACATTTGAATGCACAAACAATGTAGCAGAGTATGAAGCTTTGCTCATTGGTTTGAACATAACCACCAAGCATAAGATAAAAAAGTTAGTTGTATATGGTGATTCTGAACTGGTTACTTCTCAAGTGAGAGAGAAATACCTGTCAAAAAACAAGAGGTTGAGACAGTACAGAAACGTAGTCTGGGATGATATTGAGTTATTTGATGCCTTTTCAATCAATTGGATTGATAGGTCAAAAAACATTATGGCAGATTTTCTAGTGAATATCGCATTGAAAAGAGATGATATCACATTAGCAGGTATTACAGAAGTTGAATTCAAAACCAGACCTACTATTCCAGATAATGTACATAACTGTCAAGTGTTTGATAATGATGTTGATATAATCAACTTCCTACATTGTGTTGATTATTATGAAAATCAAGAGATTGATTTCAATGCATTTGTAGAAGAACATGATGGGAAGGAAACCCTTTTTGGTCAAGAGACAGTTCAGTTGAAAACAAATAAAATACCTAAGGGACTTATAACATTGGAAAAGGCATTCAATGGACATGATATATTTAAAATGAAAGACACATCGGTGGTGCAGAATGACCCTGAAGAGATTAATTTGGGGACACAAGCAGCCCCAAAGAATGTGTATATTGGAAAAAATCTTAACCCAAAAATTAGGAGCAGAATCGTCAACTTACTTAGGAAGTATAGACACATTTTTGCCTGGTCATATAATGATTTAAAAGCATATAGAGAGGATCTATTTTAGCATGAAATACCACTAAAACTAGATGCTAAACCGTTCAGGCAAAAATAGAGGCCTATCAATCCTACATTAGCTCCTAAGATGCTAGAGGAACTTACAAAATTAAGAGATGGAGCTATCATTAAACCCATCAGGCATTCCTCTTGGGTTTCTAATTTGGTGCCTTTCAGAAAAAAGAACGGTGATATTAGATTTTGTGTGGACTTCAAGAATTTAAACAAATCTTCTCTTAAAGACAACTATCCCCTCCCTAATATGGAAGCAATATTACAAAAGGTTGCCAGATGTGAACTGTTTTTAATGATGGATGGCTTCTCAAGATATAATCAGGTCAAGGTCAAAGAGTCAGAATAGTTTAAGTATGCATTCACCACCCCATGGGGAACATATGTATATTTAAGGATGCCATTCAGACTTACTAATGCCGGAGCAACATTCCAAAGAGCAATGGATGTGGTATTTGCTGAATTGATTAACAAAATCATGATAGTATATCAAGATGATACGACAGCATATTCAAAAAGGGCTGAAGATCATTGTGCACATTTGGAGCAAATATTTATCAAAGCCCTAGAATATGGGATTTCATTGAATCCTAAGAAGTGCCATTTTACAGTGACAGAGAGGAAGTTGCTTGGCCACATAGTCTCAAAAGATGGAGTGAAAATAGATCCTGAGAGAGTAAAAGCAATTGACCAAGTTCCTATTCCTAAAAATGTGAAATCCATACAGTCATTTTTTGGCCAAATTAACTTTGTCAGGAGGTTTATATCAAATTTTGCAAAAATTGTTAGTCCCATATCAAGGATGTTGAAGAAAAACTCAGAAGTAAAATGGACAACGGAAACAATAGAAGCATTTTCCACTATTAAGAGAGCAATCAAAGAAGCTCTTGTCCTAATATCCCCTTATTTTAGTAAACCATTCCAATTGTTCTCATTTGCCTCTTATCATACAGTTGCAGCAGTGCTATTGCAGAAAAATAACGATGGACATGAACAACCCATTTCATTTTTCAGCAAATCTCTTCAAAATTTAGAGTTAAAATATGATATTGTTGAGAAACAGGCATATGCATTGGTGAAGGCAGTTAAAACCTTTAGGCCATACTTGGTGGGAGCTGAAATCATAGCATATGTGCCTAATGCTGTAGTAAAAGATGTATTGGTCCAAACTGAAGTCACAGGTAGAAGATGCAAATAGATAAATAGAATTCAAGAGTTCAATATTGAAATCCAGATCACTAAACTAGTAAGAGGACAAGGCCTTGCTAGGTTGATGGCTAAAAGTAATCTCAAGGCTTCTTAGATATGTAGTGCTGATAATGTTGACAATACAAGTTCTAGCATTGAGCATACTCCATGGTATACAGACATCATATATTATTTAAAGCACATGAAATTTCCTAAGGGGTATGATGATAATAAAAGGACACTTAAATTACAAGCCTCAAAATATGTATTTATTGATGGAGATCTTTATTGGAAGAATAGGGATGGAATTCTACTATTGTGCTGAGATGAACATCAATCAGAACATATCATGAAAGAATTACATGAGGGCATGTGTGGAGGTCATTTTTTAGCAAAGACTACAGCCCATAAAATCCTAAGGGCTGGATAATATTGGCCTAGAGTTTTTAATGACTCATATCATTACACTAGAAAATGTGAAGCATGTCAGAAATTTTTAGGAAAGTTGAAATATCAAGGAACATTACCCTTGAAACCCATGTAGGCAGAGGCTCCATTCTATCAGTGGGGTATCAACTTCATAGGAGAAATCACAGAGAAGTCAAGTGGTGGACACAAATGGATTTTAGTGGTGACAGATTACTTCACTAAATGGGTTGAAGTAATCCCAACCAAACAAGCAACTAGCAGGGTGGTGATTAACTTTTTGACAGAAAATATTATGTTTAGATTTAGCACTCCAGTAAGGTTAATCGCAGACAACGAAATGTGTTTCAGGTCTGATGAATTCAAAAATTTATGTAGTACACATGGCATCACTGTATCCTATGCTGCCCCATATCATCCACAAGCAAACGAGCAAGTAGAATCCAGCAACAAAAACCTTCTAAAAATCATAAAAAGAAAGTTGGAGGGAAACAAGAAAGCATGGGATTCAAAGTTAAGAATGGTTGTATGGGCTGATAGGATTACTGTAAAAAGAGCAATTGGGAGATCTCCTTTTGAACTATTATATGGGACACAAACGAGAATACCATTAGAAAATCTCTTACCAGTTTATAAATTTGTTCTTCAGGAAGACTCAAACATGCATGAACCAATGGAGGAAAGATTAGAACATCTTGTAGAACTTGATGAAACTAGGAGACTAGGCCAAAGACAGAATATCAAGTTGCAATCACAAGTGAAATACCTTTTTGACAAGAAGGCCAAACACAGGAAATTTGAGATAAATGACTTAGTGCTGATGTGGAATGCTAGATGCCAGGACAAAGGAAAGCATGGGAAACTTGAAGCTTTATGGTTAGGTCCTTTTGTTATAACTAGCAAAGGAGGTGATGATTCTTACTATTTACAAAACATGCCCAGAGAAGAGCAGGAATTGCCTGTGCATGGGCAATATATAAAGCCTTTCTTTTCATAAAATATCATGCACAAAGAGAGTTGAGTGTTGCCAGTGCATGGACAACCCTTAAAAAGCTCTCAAACTACTTTTATTCCATGCACAGTAGTCTAGGGTAATCAAAAGAGATTAGGACATGCCAGTACATGGACAGTCTTATGAATCTCAAAAAAAAAATCTTTTCCATGTATAGTAGCATAGGATCTTCCCAATTCCCCATCATTGTCACCTCCATCTCCCATTCTCATAAAACTGTCATCCCAAATAAAAAAAGCATATGGTCTACTCCCCCAAGAGATCTGAATTCTTGTTATACTCACAAAGAGTATACATCCCAGACAGAGCCACTGTTGGGATAGGAAAATTTGAATTTTTTCTTGTATTCTTATCCACAAATTTCTGACCAAACCAAAATTATTTCGCCCAAAATCATAATAAACAATTGATATATCCTATAAATCCTATGACTTTTATCACAAATAATGTAAAAGGCCTCAAATTTCTTAACATCGGCAAGACCTCATACTAGTTATACTGATCCATGAGAAACTTGTTGAAATAGCTATCAGCATGAGAATAAGGGTCAGGGAGAAGATTTTAAAAGTCACTGATGGATAAAATGATACCGATAGCCTTTCGTCGGAGAGAAAGTTACCAGTCACGCTGATCGGTATAAGATATTACTATTGTTAGAATCTGAAAAGATTAATAACCCAGAAAACTAGTGCAAAGAATAGATATTAAAACTATAAATGCAAATGATACGAAATCAAAATAGCAACACAGAGTTAGTCTCCAAGAGAGTAATGCAAATGCTAGAAGCAAAATAGCATTAAGAGGATGCAAAAGCAAAAGATGTCAAATACAAGCCAGGTAGCATGCTTATATAGACTAGGAAGAGAGAGGAGGTGGCAACACCGACCAATGAGGAGCAACCATCTATCGGACTAAAGATAGCAAAGTATCTTCCCAAGATAGCTAATGGATGCTCACATGTAGGAAGGTGACACCTCACAACCACTCACCTAATAAGACATGCTTTATTAACCTAAGCGAGATTAATAGAAGTGTAGGAAAAACCTAGGAATATAGGAAAAATAAATAACCCATCTAGGAAATAAAAACCTACACTAACACCCCCCCATAAGAGAAGCTTAGGTGGATGTAGAAATGGGTCCCGGCAAATCAAGCCTGATGAGGTACCCATGTACATAAAATTCCCCCCCAAAGAGAGAGAAAAGAGACCCCCCCAAAAGTAGAGAGAGTCAAGACTCTGAGTGAGAGGAAGAAGCCCCCCCAGAAGATGAAGCATCCCGCACCCCCAGTAAAGCTCGCAAATGAAGGAACTTGCTCTCAGTGAAGGGTTTGGTGAAAATATCAACAACCTGCTCAGAAGCCGGACAGTAGTGAAGGTCGATGACGTGGCCATGGATGAGCTCCCGGATGTAGTGCATGTGAACCTCTATGTGTTTGGTCCACTGATGATGGACTGGATTCCGTGAGATCTAAATGGCACTCTGGTTGTCACAAAATATGACTGATGGCCGTCTGATCTGGATGCCAAACTCAGTGAGAAGATTCTGAAGCCAAATGGCCTCAGTAGAGGCATTCATAGCCCCTCGATACTCGGCCTCAGTAGAAGATAGAGCAATAGCAGATTGCTTCTTGCTCGACCAACAAACAAGACCTGAACCAAGTGAGAAGCTGTAACCTGAAGTAGACTTGCGATCCTGAGAATCGCCCGCCCAATCTGAATCTATGTAGCCCACCAAGTCAAGCTCAATGCCCACTACGTAGTGAATCCCAAAACTGTGAGAACCCTGAATGTAGTGAAGGATCCGCTTGGCTGCTTTCCAATGCAGCTCATGAGGCTCCTGCATGAATCAAGAGACCATGCCTACAGCATATGAAATGTCAGGTCTCGTATGAGTCAGATAAATGAGACTCCCAACAAGCTGTCGGTACAAAGTGCCATCAACAAGTGGAGAAGAACACTGAGCCTCAAGTTTGACTCCAAAAAGAAAGGGAGTCTGAGCAGGCTTACAGTCAACCATATGAAACCTCGAGAGCAAATCTAGAGCATACTTGGACTGTGTGATGGTGATCCTGGAAGAAGACTGGTAGATCTCAATCCCAAGAAAGTAATGCAACAAACCCAAGTCAGTCATCAAAAACCTATCATGAAGGGCAGTTTTGACAGCCCCAATGGTGGATGAAGAACTCCCTGTGATCAGCAAGTCATCAACATACAGAACCAGAAATAGGAGTGAATCATCCTGCTGTAGAATGTAGACATTGGGATCAGAATGGCACCAAGTGAACCCAACTGATAGAAGGAAGGAATCCATCTTGGCATACCAGGCTCGAGGAGCCTGTTTGAGGCCATAGAGAGACTTCCGAAGAAGGCACACAAGTGAAGAATCCTGAAGGAACCCCTGTGGCTGCTCCATGTAGATCTCCTCCTGAAGGTCACCGTGAAGAAAAGCACTCTTCACATCCATCTGGTGTACTTCCCAATGATTAGCTGCAGCAATGGCAAGAACAAGTCAGATGGAATTCATTCGGGCAACTAGCGCAAAAGTCTCAGAGTAGTCAATCCCAGGAACCTGGGAGAATCCTTTGGCGACCAAGCGAGCCTTATGCTTGTCAACTGACCCATCTACTACAAATTTTGTCCGATAGATCCACTTACATCGAACAAGTTTTCTTTCCTTAGGAAGAGGGACAAGATCCCAAGTGCGGTTCCTCATCAAGGAACTATACTCCTCTTGCATAGCTGTATCCCACTCAGGAATACCAGAAGCCTCATGAAAAGATTGTGGATCTAAGGCAGTAGCAATGAAGACATGTGGAGCATCTTGGAACTGTGAACGAGTCTGCCTGGTGTCTGATGGATCCCCAACCCAATAACCTGCAGACTACAAGGTCTGTCTAGCCCAAAGTGGACCAGAAGATGGAGAATCTGGAGGAGAATCATCAACCTCTGAATGATGACTAGGAGAGGAAGGAGGTGAGTCCTCTAAATCGCTCTCTGCGTCAGAAGTGGAGGTAGAAGACTGCTCAGGTGAATCTGACTCATCAGAAGATCTGTCATGTATCCCAAGTGACTCTAATGTCAAAGTAGAAGGAGTTGGAGAAGTGATAGAAAGTGAGCTTGAAGAGCCCTCCTTAAACTGAACACTCCTCTCAATGAACAACTCATGTGTAGTAGGGTGGAGCAACCGATAACCCTTCACACCATCAGGATAACCTACAAATATGCAAGGTCTGCTCTACGGATGCAAGGCCTTGCATTTCTCTATAGGAATGTGGGCCCATGCAGGAGAACCAAAAACTCGAAAGTGCTTAACTGATGGTTTCTGACCACTCCAAGCTTCAAAAGGAGTGACTCCCTTCAAGGCTCGGTGAGGAACACGGTTCTGGATATAACAAGCACAGTTAATGGCCTCTGCCCAATACTATGGTGCAAGAGATCTGGAGTGAATCATGCAATTCGCCATTTCCTTCAAGGACCTATTCTTCTGTTCTGCAACACCGTTCTGCTGAGGATTGTATGGAACTGAATGCTGCAAATCAATCCCCTCTGAAGTGCAAAACCTCTCAAACCGATGGTTGACATACTCACCACCATTGTCAGTGCGCAAAACTTTGATGGCTTTCCCAGATTGCTTCTCTACAAAAGTGTTGAAGTCCTGAAAATGATCAAATACCTCTGACTTCTGTTTGAGAAAGTACACCCAAGTATTTCGAGAAAAGTCATCAATGAATGTGAGGACATATCTAGCCCTACTGAAAGAAGGATGCTGAAATGGACCAGCCAAATCACTGTGAACTAACTCTAGTATCTGTGAAGCTCTCCATGCCTTACCTTTGTCAAACTTTTCCTTAGGATGCTTACCAAGAATGCAACCTTGGCAAACACCACCTGAAAACTGAACTGAAGGCAACCCTGTGACCATGCTCTGCTGGTTGAGCTGCTGCAAGTAGCGGAAGTTAAGATGGCCAAATCGCTCATGCCATAATCTACTCACATCATTAGAATGAGTGAGCAAAACAGTCGAAGGAGGATCAGGAACAAAGTGAGAAAATAGATAGAGCCATGACTGATGATCTGCTCTCCCAACTGCAACTGTAGAACCACTGTGCAACTCACGAATCTCCACTGAATTAGGAGTGAACCCAACTCGCTTGCCTGAACCTGTGTGAGTAATCTGGTATACCGATAGGAGATTAGTTGATAATGAGGGCACACAAAGAACATCATGGAATGTGCCATCCCCCACATCAACAGACCCTCTCCCACACACCTCAACAGGAGTGTTATCACCCATCAAAATAGAAGGCATAGTACACGGCTCCAAGGATGCAAGTTCTTCCTTAGATGAAGCCATGTGGTGCGAAGCACCTGAATCAAGAACCCAAGTGGATGGTGAAGAAGCAACTGCAACAAGGGCCTTGCCCTTTCCTTTTCCCTTGTTGTTTTCTTTTGCCTTATTAGACCCCTCATTAGAACTCTATTTGACAGACTCAGGAACACTGATATTATTCTTCTCAAGAATGTGTGTCAAGTGATCAATTTGTTTCTTCAGACATTTATGTTCATCATGACCGGGTCTTTTACAATAGGCACATTGGACCCTCTCTTTCTTAGTCTTGTCGCCCTTGGAATATTGGGTCTCATTAGTTGCTTTTGAAGCAACTGGTATCTGATCCTTCTTCTCCTTGCTATTCTTTTGTTTCTTATCCTTACTATTGTTGTTACTACTTTGTCCTTTTTGTTCTTTTGTGCCTTGGTTGGCAGCCAAGGCATGTGACTTAGAGGACTTAAGAGTACCCATCTGAATTAGCTTGTCCTGTTCCCGAGTGAGATTGACAGCAAAATCATCTAAAGATGGCATGGTGAATTGAGTACCAAGTGCACCCTTAGTAGCATAGAAAGTAGAAACAAACACAGAATATTCTGAACTTAGCTTAGAGAGAATACTAAGAATCAGTTGTTCATCTTTCTTTTCAATTCCACATTGTTTTAACTGCAGCCTTAGTGATTTCAATTTAGTGAAGAAATCCTAGATTGTGTTGAAATTGCCTGGACTTAAACTAATTAGTTCATTTTCCAACATATGACCCCTCATTGAATCTTGTGTACTAAATAGTGTTTCTAGCTTTGTCCAGATTTCATTTGGTGTATTCAAAGACTCAATGTGAAAGAGCAAATCAGGAGAAATAGATAAACACAATGTTCCATATGCCTCATCACATTTGTTAAACCACTTAGGCTTATCTTCAACTTTAGCAGGTTCAGTTTCAAGTCCCATAGTTATCCTATTTAATCCAACTTTCCTTAAGTGAATTTTCATGCGTGATTTCCACTTAAAGTAATTGTATGGAGTTAGGATAGGCAGATTTGTTTGATCCATGATGAAGAAATGCAGAGAAGAAGTGTCGAAAAGAAGAGAACCCAACCAAGACAATCCCCCCCCTTTTTCACTCAATCAAAGAAACCCCCCAAGAAAATATGATTTGGCACTTTATATTAGTGTGTTTACAACTACCACTAGCAACAAATACTAAGTGGTCTTGATTTCAATGCATTACAAAACCCTCATGAAGAGCATATGTTGAAAATATAACTTTGGCATAATATCTAGAGAAATAAATAGCACCACTGCGATCTACTCAAAAAATCATGCACTTTCAAAAAAAGAATCGCCTCGATACGAAGTCGTATGTGAAAGTTATGATCCTCTGAAGTTCCCAAAATGAGAACCGTGCAATGTCACGACTGAGAATCTGCAATTTCTGAAAAATCTTGGCATTAAAATCAAAAAATGACTACACTAGTGCATAGAGCACGAAAAAATAGACAAAATCAAAAAAAATTTGTGGGAAAAGGAGTCCGTATGAGCAAGAACGGAGCATTTGAAAACTGTCTTCAAAACTGCAGCTGCCAACAGAGAGGGGTCCTGCTGTAGCTTTCTAAGCACATTTTTGCAAAATATACAGACTGCATGAAAAAATAGAAGGATACCCAGATGGTTTTTCTGTGCTGCGAACAAAACCCAGAAGGTGTTTTTCTTGCAAATGTATAAAAGATATTGCTCCAGTGTAAACTAAACGCCTTTAGCTACAAAAAACGACCCCAGCAACCAAAAAATGACATGCAAAGGCTGAATCAAATGCTGAAACCTGCAATATTGATTCAAAAGACCAAATATGCAAGCTGGTTGTCAGATTTGAGCTTGAAACCCCGGTTCCGCAACTGTGTATGACGATCTCCGATTTCGGTGAAACGAAAGCCAAATCTAACTTTTTCAAGCCTCCTGGACACGTTGGAACAGCCAAAAATGCTGCCAGTATAACTAGAAATGTTGCAATCACCCAGATTTCATAAACACATGTGCAAACCCCAGAGATTAAAAAAGTTTCCGTCAAACTTTTCTAATTCTCAAGATCATCCAAAGATGCAAGAGAAGAGCATACTGGGTTCTTTGAAAAACTGTAATAAGATTTATTAGCCCCCCCTGAATCTCTCAAATATAGAAACTAAAATCTACTCTTGCACATAGAATAGCTCTAATACCATGTTAGAATCTGAAAAGATTAATAACCCAGAAAACTAGTGCAAAGAATAGATATTAAAACTATGAATGCAAATGATACGAAATCAAAATAGCAACACAGAGTTAGTCTCCAAGAGAGTAATGCAAATGCTAGAAGCAAAATAGCATTAAGAGGATGCAAAAGCAAAAGATGTCAAATACAAGCTAGGTAGCATGCTTATATAGACTAGGAAGAGAGAGGAGGTGGCAACACCGACCAATGAGGAGCAACCATCTATCGGACTAAAGATAGCAAAGTATCTTCCCAAGATAGCTAATGGATGCTCACATGTAGGAAGGTGACACCTCACAACCACTCAACTAATAAGACATGCTTTATTAACCTAGGTGAGATTAATAGAAGTGTAGGAAAAACCTAGGAATATAGGAAAAATAAATAACCCATCTAGGAAATAAAAACCTACACTAACAACTATCAGTGAATACTCTACAAGACCTCCCGACAATATAGATCATACCAATAAGAAATTTCAATAGGACTCTCACCAATCATTCAGTGGAATGGAGGGAACTAGCAGTCATCGGCAGGAGATAAGCATCAGAAATAAAAATCAAGGAGTTCTCGATACCCTAAAGTTTCATTGATTGAAGAGAAGTGATTTGGCGTAACTTACACCGATATGTATGAAGAATAAGGACTATCAGTGAGAGCAAATGAATCAGAACAATACTTATAAGTCTGGCCGAAGCAATACTCACAAGGATGTCGGTGACATGTTGTGAGGGTCTCTCTGATAAGGAGTGTAGAGGGCTATCGGGGAGATAACCATGATCAGGTGACTTGAAATAAGTTACTCCGATAACATATCTTACTCCGATAGAAATAAGGATTACACTCGTCGGTGAGACTCTCCCTGATAATCATATCGGTGACACTTAGGAGATCAGGGAAGAAAGTTATTCACACAGTGATGAAGAAAGTCACGTCGATAATAACCACGCCCACTTCTACATCAGGTAGATCTTGAAGATATCTAGCCAATACAAATTTACAAATGAAATATGACATCGAGGAGACAATTGAAGGGTTACAGTGATTGATCCATGAACAAACGTTCGCGCCATAAGAAGATATTAAAATCGCCCAGACATTATGAAAATCATGCCGATAAGAGAAGTTATGATGATGTGACATTTCACAACGATCAAGAAATTGAAATGCTCGAACAATTAATTGCAGACGAAGAAGAAATCCTCTGAGATAACATTCGAAATCATTGCAATTAAGTTCGATAGAAATATCTGAGAAGAGCCTACAGGCAGAGACTTGAAGCAGAAAATAAGGGAATTCAATCAGAGCCTCCGTTAATAGGTACATACATACAAACTCCTGTGCTATAGCCTGTAATTTGAATTTTTCTGTCAAGGATTGTAAATGGACACCTCGGGGAAAGGAAAGAGCAGAAAACAACAGGGCAACACAAGTAAACCAAAAAAATAGAAAATTTACAAAACCCCTTAAGAGAAAACAAAAGAAAGAAAATTGAACCAAGACTTGATTGATCAACTACCAGGATCAACTCCCAAAGCCTGAAGCTCTGCACAACTTAGGACAGAAGTGGAGAAACTAGAAGACAAGTGTAAGTACATTGGGAATGTTTGGACTCCAATTAGAGGCTATGAGCTCTTCAAGTTCCATTATAACAGAAGAATTAGGAATTTTCCAGTGTCAAACCAATGGCATTTGAATTTGGGTAAATTAGTTGTTCCTGAATGTTGAACTCCTCCAACCTCTTGCTAAATAGTATAACCCAAGTCTTAAGACTATTTGTAACCCACAAGGGGAGCCTATTATACACTTGTCAAAGAATGCCATCTATGAAGTTGTCGACTTGGATGACTTATATATTATCCCCATTGTTTATGAGGATTTGGAAAAGAAGTACTGGAGAATGGATACTACATACAATGGATGGAGACTGCCTATTCACAGGCCTAGGGCAAAGGGAGAAATGGTCCCCCTCAGTGAAGATGATGTCCCTCCATTTCATGTGTCTCTATTTGAACCTTACATACAATACACTTACTAATCTGTGGGCCAGGTCCTAGGATCAGAGGTCCCTGACTTTATGACTATTCCTCTAATGGTCATTGCTACAGACATCTAATGCCACAATGCCAGGCAGTTCGATTATGCTGCCTATGTTTTCAATATAATTGACTCTGGCCTGACTACCATAAAGAACAATGCCCCATCTGTCTCCTTTGAACATTATTCACTTCTCATGCACATGGTGCTCTATTATGGTCAAGAAGTGGGGTTATGGCCAACTGAATTCAAAGTTGTTCCAGTAGACTAGAGGGGGCAAAAGCTACTCATGCAGATGTGGACCAGAATATGGGATAGTAGATATGCCCATTCTAGTTATGTGCAATTTGAGGAATACTGTGTTAAAGTGTTATATAGATATTTCAGTCATCCATGTGAGTACTCAATATCAAATGAAATAAAGAGGTTTCTTAGAGCAAAGGATTTTGGTGGTCCTCTTACTATTACTCACAACTGGGGAGATTGGTACTGTTTTGAGGATGCCACTATAGTTAGAGTTTATAGTTTTGAGGATGCTCCTTTCACCTTGCCTAAGACTGTCCCTGACAGAATTGCCTATTTGGAAATAGTTAGGCAAATGAATTGTTCAAATGTGATGCACTTGAGTTCCCATGATAAACAGTCTTTTATGCCTAGTACTTTGTGTTTTGGAGACTTCACTGTGGTATCCAAGGAGGGATATAGTCACATTATAGATAAATTGATGCACTACAATACGAGGTGTGCTGAGGTGAGAAAGGGATTTGATCCTGATGGTTTTATTGACCTTGTTCAGAGAAAACAAAACCTTAGTGGGTACACACATGTTCCCTATCTACACGATGATATCATCAGGAATTTGGAGGAGGTTGAGGTTGAATTAGTGGTTGAGAAATACAAAAGGGACTTACATGAGAAAAAGAAACAGCTTGCAGAGATTGAGGTGATATCTTCTGGTGATGAAGAGCCTGCAGGGCAAGAGGAACCACAACAACAGATAACAACAATATCCAAAAGAAAAATGCAACAATATCAGCCTCCTGTCATAACACATGATGAGGAGGTGCCTACTGATGAAGACCCAAGGCAAATAGCTTATGATTCTTTTATTTCTAATGATACATTTATTCATTCCAAAGAATTTAAATCATTTTTATATAAGTGCAAGGGGAAAGGAAATCAGAGAGTCAGTGGATGATGTCTTTGCCAATAATGAGAGACAATTACTTGATAGGTTGAAAGCAACAGTTGATAATGAATTACAAGATATGACCCCTAGTAAGGGCAGACGGCTCCTCAAAGAAGTAGGGGTAATGATCTTTCCTAGCCTTGATTTGAATTCTGCTTTAGTATTTGATAGTTTTTTGAATAATGCAGATGATAGATACAAGATCACTCCAGAAGGTGTCAATGAAGTATATATGGGCACCAAATATAATAATGAAGAAAATTCATTAATGATATGGGCCCTATATCCTCCCCACAAAAAGACAGCCATCATAGACACTAAGAAAACTTTTGGCCATGTCATGACTTTGAAGGCAGGGGAGACTGACCCCTTGATCACTGTAGACATTGGCATAAATGTTGCAAAGTTGAATAAGGCACAGGCTCATATGTTAATTAAGGAAAGAGATGCATACAAGCTAAGTTGTGAGAGATTGACAAAAGAGAATGATTATTTGAAAGATGCTGTCAAGAGCACCTTCGGGGGATCAGTAAAGAGACTAACTCAGGGTGAAAGCTCACAAAGTGTCTAATCACTATCCATAGATCAAGTAGCCCAAATCCAGATGGATACACTTGTCACAGTACTCCAGAACAGGCATACCAATATGATGCATTGGCTGAACCAATTTTGGGACAATTATTCTCAAAATTATAAAGTGATCCAAGAGCATGAAAGGCTTGAAAAAAGGTTGCAGGAGAAATTAAGTGAGACACAGGGTAAAGATACTTCTGACATTACAGGTGCCTCCAATGCAAAAGAGTTGATCGAGCAACATCAAAAGTATTATGACCAACTCAAAACTGATGCCAAAGAATGTGCTAAAGCTTCAAAGGTAGGAGTGCCCACATTGTTCAAAAGTGATAAAGAATTAAAAAGCAAAGAGGAATGGAGCAGTGACTGTCAAGCAATATTGCATGAAGCCTTGGAAGTTCTTAAAGACAGACTCTGCACCCAAAGAAGCATGCAAGCACTTGGGGAAGATGGTTACGATGGATGTGATCACAAGGAACACCATTGAATTCACTGATTCACATCGCAGCCAGGAGTACTTAGATCATATTGCTCAGCTATACTTGTGGTTGAATAGAGCATAAGCATGGTTATTTTATTGTTGTTAAGTTTGTTAATTCCCAAAAGACCTCTTTGAAGAGTTATGTCTCTTCATAAGTATTGTTATAGAAGTTGGACATATGATGTTAAATTATCATCGGCAGTAGAATATAATACATAAAGTTTACAATGTTTCTCAAAGACCATGTTGCAAGTTTATTAGTGAAGAAGTAAACTGAAGTTCTCTAATTCTATGGTTCTATTCTGGCGTCAATTGTTTGTTAAGATTATTCAATTGTGTGGTTGTCTCCAGTTCAGTATTTCCTTGTTATTCAAATTAATATATCAAGTATATAGTTAATTTGTCAATGCACATTTGTTGTATTTGTGTGATTGAATTAATTGGTTTCCATTAGAGGAATTAAAAATCCTTCTGATCAATCACAGTAACCTAGAAGTGTTAGTTTCGATTACTAAGAAGAACCATATAATTAGGATTGCCATTCTATCTCCAAGTTAATATTATTTGTTATTCTTGCATATTTCATTCAATTGTTTCCTTCAAGAAAGGATTAAATTACCTTCTGGTGAATTACAAGAGATCTGATTATATTGGTTGGATTGTTAAGGAGAGTCTGTCAGTCATTTCCTTGCATGTTTATACAAGTTATAAACTCAAATATTGTGCCAAACAGTTAGAATTATTGCCAACTATAAACCACCAATCTTAGTCTTCCATTTGACTCTATTTACCCAACAAGGCACTGGTCTTATTTTAAATCATCACTTAAAACCCCTTTTATTAGTTAAGCACAGTCATAAATTCACCTTGATATTGCTTATACAATTCACACCAACCATTCATCAGATATTAGATATAGAATTAGTTTGCAAGTTTTCATCTATTCTACACCATTTGCCATTGTAGGTAGATTCATTTACTTAGTCAAAACATTTACATTCAGTCTGCTTTAATTTCCAAAGGTTCACCCACCTAGGTGTAGCAGGACCTAAAGTGGAGGGAGTCATCAAACCTTAAAGGTTGATTCTGTCGCGTTAGTTCAAAAACGTTGCCAATCTAAGCATAGAGCCTGGCATCCTCTTAGGATTAGCAACCTACATTTTTGAGACCTAACAGGTGCCATGACTGAAAACCCCTTTACTATGATTTTTAACCATCAATGACAACATATAACTTTCCTTCAGAGCAATGTCTCTTGACTATGTTGCCAACAATCTCCCCCTTTGGCATTGATGGCAACACTTAGTGAAAATGCTTATATGCTTCCCATTTCTATATACACTCTATTTTTCTTCTCCCCCTTAGGTGTTTGCCCATTTTTCACTAGTTTTCTTCTCCCCCTTTGACATCAATGGCAAAGGTGTATGTACAAGAGTCAAAATTGTATCAAGATAGCAAAAAAACTGCAAAAATTGTTATATTCTGCCACATATGTACAAGCATAATCTTTAACTTAATTTGTTGTGGGTTGTAGGATGTCATTGAAAATGATCTTGATTTGAGCCAGATCTCCATCCCAACTCTTCTTTGTATTATCCAAAATTTGAAAATGGCCATTTATTAGTAAGACTAATTTCTCTACCTTTTGTATATCAGAGGGTGTGTCGATTAGTGCACTTACCTGTAGTGTTTCTGTTGCAAGATTTGACATTGAGTCTAGCTTGGGACTTATTATTGGCAAGAGACATTGTGTGGTGTCATAAGTGTTGTCATTGATCGCAACAAAGTCTATCCCACACATCTGCAGTACACAATATGCCTTCATTGGAAGTCAGATAGAAGAATGTTTTGGTCCAGTGAACAAGAACAGATTATGTAAAAAGGTTCAACAATCAAGTCCGGATCTCTCAAATGGTGCAACTCAGTAAGTTGCAAACTTGGGAAAGTAAAGAGGGGTACCATGACTACTGTACTCTAGAGATTTAGCCTTCGGAGATAAAGGAGATAAATCAAGGAAAAGATATGAGCATCTGAGTGTTGGGTTCCAATCAAGTAGAGCAAACAGAGGAGGAACTGACTCGCAAAATATCAGACTTCAATCTGAATGAGTAAAAGGTGTTGATCAAGCAATATGTGGGATTATACATTGTTGGCCGACATGATTAATGACTTATATGCCTATGTTTTTGATACGCATCACAAATCAAACATGGATTCAACCAACAGATCAGTAACTTGCAAATATCTTGAGTGTTCTTGTTGCCGAGTAGATAATTGATGAAATCCTTGATGCAGATATATATACCAGATGGATTCCAGTATGTAGGTGTGTGTGGTGAATAAGTGATGAAATAAAAGTGCGAAGAAAAGAAGGAATAAGTGTGAGAGCTGCAATTCAATTCTGGTATGTGACAGAGCAACAACATTAAAATAGAGGAAGAATGAAGTGCATCAGATCAGTGTATTATGCCTAACCAGAACTAAACTCTTGCATTTATAGATGCTTCTCATCAGTTCAAACACCTAATCACCTTCTATAAGTTCTGTAGACAGTGAGTCTCTTATAGGTAGTGTGCCTCTTGTGAGCAGTGTGCTCAGGCAATGAGCCCTAATTGGCAAGTGCCATTTTGTACTCCTTTATTCTTTTAACAAAGAATACAATCTTGGGTTAGTCACCCCATGGTTTTTCCCTTAACAAGGTTTCTATGGAAAAATCTGTGTTATGTGTGTTGATTTTATTTCTATTCTTATGATTACATATGCTTTCATGTTTTGATACAACACTGATTATTAAGATATAAAAAGAAAAGAAAGTTAAGGAAGTTTTGAGATAACTGATTCACCCCCCCTCTCAGTTATCTACCTTGTTTCCAACAATTGGTATCAAAGCCAAGTTCCTCTAAACAAAGCCTAATAGCTTGAGGAAGATCTGGGAATCTCAATGGATGTATATGGTATGAAGGAACAACTTCAATCTGCCCTAGATGATCTTGAACAATCCCACTCTGAAGTCAATAATTTGAGAGAAAGACTCAAACAAGCTGATGATTTCATAAATGAGCTAAAAGAAAAAATTAGTATCTCTGTGAAAAAGAGAAAGGAACTACTTCAAAAATTAGCCAATCAGAGTGAAGTCAATGATACTAATAAAGATCTAGATGAGAAAAATAAGCTATGTGAGAAGCTGTCAAAAGAAGTCATTATGGTGAGACATGAAATGGAATCAGGGGATATGAGATTCACCCAAGAAATTGAAGAAAAAAGAAAGATTGAAGATAATCTAAAACAATCCCTCAAAGAGAAAGCAGAGGACCTGCCACAAAATGGATAGAATAATCAGGCATCTTGAATCTGATCTTAAAGAAGCTAGAGACAATGAAGAACAACTTGAGAATCTGTTAGACACTCCTAAACAAGATCTTCAAGTAGTAAATGAATACAAAGAGAAATTCAAGATAAGCTCAACCCAACTTGAAGTTCTTCTTGAAAACCAAAAGAGGGTAGATGATAAACGTGGCTTGGGATATGAGAAAGGTGAAAGCTCTGAATCCGGTCAAAAGAACTTTGGATCAAGAAATCAAAGAAACGGGCCTAGAAGACCTCTGGTAAGGCAACCAAATGCTCAAAGATATCCATCCTTCAATGGATACTACTTCAATTGTAACAATTTCAGTCATAAAATAACTCAGTGCAGGAGGAGAATGAATCAGAATAATCCATCCTTCTCCAGACAATGTTTCAACTGCAAAAGGTATGGTCACAAATCTCATGAATGCAGAAATGTGCAAATAAACAATTCATTCAATGGCAGATGCTTTGCATGCAATAGAATGGGACATATAGCTAATCAATGCAGATCAAGAGGATATCAATCAAATAAGCAAAGAAATGTTGTCTGTTACAATTGTAATAGATCCGGTCATATTGACAAATTCTGTAGAAGCATAAATCAGGATAGAAAAGGTCTGGTGCAATGTAATCAGAAACAAGATAAGGGCAAAGGTAAAGTGAATGTGGATGAAGTTCAAAAGGAGATGAGCAAGATTTAGGTAAAGAAGAGTATAAAAAATATTGGAGATGGATCCACACCAGAATCCGGTGCTGATATTCCTTCCAAAAACTAAAAAGGTGAGCTCTAGCTCAGGGGGGGTCATAGAGAAAAATAAATTCCCCTAGCCAGTCAACTAGTGCCTAAATTTGGTACATGGAATGCTACGGATTAAAGGGTTCTCAAAAAAACATCTAAATAACCTTCAGTAAAAATATGAAAGATCTACATGGAGTTTTGCAAGATTTTAACTGCTCAAGTTAATTCGGTTCCGACAGCTATCCGGTAAAGCGAGATTTTCATAGATAGATCTAGTATGATTCAGAATTGAAATACTTTGATCTGCGGACCCATGGCATGATTGAAGTAAAGAAGATACATTGTCAATCCTCACTAACAATGATTCTAAGTTCAGCATAGTGATTCGAGAAGATCTCTCTCAAAACAGGGCAACCGGATAACTTAAGTTGTGCATTTATTATAAAAGGAAATTAGGGTTTGTGCAAGGATAAAAGGGTTCTTTCATTCATTATTTGCACATTTGCATTCGTGAAGAAGAAAGGAAGAGATCTGCAACAAAGTTTCTACAATTCACTCAAGATCAATTGGAAAATTGAATTCAACCAGCAATTTGTTCCGACTCCTATTTCAAACCCTAAAGCGTGAATAGGTACTTCCATTCTAAAAATCTCTCTTTGAATCTCTTGCAAAAATGGCTACTCCAATGGTTGTCAAGATCACTGATAGGCCGCGTCCTAAATTTAATAAACACCCTTATAAATCTCTAGAAGTTGATCCTTTAGGCACATTTTCTAGCATTCCGCATGGGGTATTGCATGTAGAAGATGTTAGGGTCTATATCAATGCCAATATTGAGGAATTTGGAGACTCAAAATTGATGGACATCTATCACAAACAACTAATAGTTGAGAGTTTTGAACTCAAACCTGAATTCAAGGCCCTCCTGGATAAACACTTCAGACATTGCATACACTTTCCATGTTTTACAGAAGATGATTGGGTTTGGTATGTCCTAAGAAGGATGCATGATAATTTCATGTGGCTAATGAGGCCCTTTAAGATAACTAAAGATGCCATCAGGGCAGTGACTGGACTGCATTCATCCGGTGGGTTACCTGCACTTAAATCTTTGAAGAATCAGATAGTAACTGAAGCCACCGGATCTAAATTTGACAAAAGAGCAATGAACATAGATGAAATCACTGATCCGGATGTCAAGTTTGCCTCAATGATAATTGGTTACAAAATCTATCATTCAAGCAAGGAGAATTCTGTGTCTGGGATAGCAATCTATGCAGCATATCAGATGTTGAGGGAAGATGTAGATTATGACTTGTGTGAACTTCTCCTAAAACAACTATTAGAAAACCTACAGAAGATCAAAAAGGATAAGAAGAATTCCTTTAAATATGGTTGTCTAATACTGTGTCTATTCTTCTATTATATGAATGATCTACCTGGAACAAGTGTTTGGGTTTGGCAAAATGATAAACCGGTTGCAATCCAGATTAGAGATTATATGTATGAACTTGGTGATGTTAAAGCTCAAAACACAGCCCTCTGGGGTTACTTTAAGAACTTCCAAAGCATGATGCAAGCCAGAGAGAGAATACCTCAATCCATAGTTAAGAAATACAAGGACATAATGTGCTTCATGGTTGACACTAATCAATGCCTAATGGAGGCAGTTGAGCCTAGAACTGTGTGGATAATGCCTATGGGATATGAGGTTGATGAAAAAATCCTGGAGCTACATATTCAACACCTGTTGAGCCAGCCTAAGGACCCTGAAGAAAAATGGTTTGGCACCTTTCAAGAGCTAAGTGTAAAAATAAATGTTGAGTTAAGACAACCAGAAATAAAGAGGAAAGTAAGAAGGTAAGTTGAAGAAATTGCCAAAAGATTTGGCCTATCAAAGGAGGCCGTGGATGGAAATAGAGAGAAGATGGAGAAGGCTGAGAAAGAGAAACAAGAAGCAAAGAAAGGAGACACTCTAGTACAAGCCTCCTCCCGGACTAGATCTTCCAAGAGCTCTGCATCTGCCACTCCTAAAAGCTCAAAGGCTACCAAACTGGAATTCAAGACATCCAGAAAAAGGGAAAAGAGGATGAAGACGAAAGCCACAAGGTCATACATAAGCCTTATGGATGATGAAGAAACAGAATTTGATGAGGAAATCAAGAAAATGAAGAAGAAGAAAACATCCGAGGAATTCTCTACTAGTAAAAATAAGGAAGAAAAGGCAGAAGAATTTGTTGAAAAGCCCACTCTTTCCATTGATGACATCATCAAGGCAGTTACTGTGGATGGGAACCTGCAGCCAATAATAGAGTTCTATGATGAATACAATGATACTGACAAGAGGATTTTGGAAGAAGCTACAGTCAGGTACCTGAACATTTAAAATAAAGCCTTCATTGAAATGATATCGTTAATTCCTAAGAGTCTAGAAAAGGTACTTGAACTAAGAAAAGAGAATGCAAAGGTAAAAGACCTAGAGATTCAGGAACAAATAATGATTCATCTTTATCCTTCTATCACTCCAAAACAAATGGACATGATTTTTAAGGATTGTAAGGATGAGTTCCAAAGTAAAGCAAGAATGAATAAACTTATGCTTGGAGAAACTGACCAAGTAGCAAGAGAAATAAAAGATATCCTCTGGAATGCTTTCAAAAGATTCAATCTTCCTATTATAGAGGAAACAATAGAAGAACCTTCTACCATGGATGTTGAAGGATTAAATGTAACCAATGAAGAATCTTCTGATGTAGAAGGATCAAAAGACATAGATGAAGAGAAGTCTAAGGACTTGGATTCCTCTGTTCCAGAAGAGGAAGTTCATGAAGCAATAAACACTGGTGACATCTCTCCTCCGGATCCCACTACAGACATTCCAAATTTTGAAGCTGAAGGAGAAGGAAGAAAAGAGGAGAAAGTGAGTCAAGAAGAGGAGGTTAAGGGAAAAGAAGAAGAACAAATAGAAAAGACTAATTATGATTATTCTGATAACCCAAATGAAAATAAGACTCAATCACCAGAAAGAGACACTACAGAGGCAGTGAAGAACTTCCTAAATAGAGAAATGATGGAGATAGATGAACCTAAGCTATTTCAAGGGCCACTAAATTTTGACTCTCTCTGGTTCAGACAATGAAAATAGCATCTTTTGCTCAAGCCAAAGAAAAAGAAAAACTCCTGAAATCTCACATGGAAGACTGTGAACTGTTGGAGATTGCATCTGGGATGCTAGAAAAGATCATGCCATCCTTCCAAAAGGATCCTTCAGCCTCACCATCCGGTAACCTGAAAACTTTGGTAAATTCTGTTAGCACTCATTTTGAATCTCTAAAGAAATCAGCAGAAGCAAAGGTCTGGAAGGAGTTTTTAGGAAAAAGATTCATTGAAGTACAAGGACTGATTGCTAATGATAGGAGGACCCAAGACATTGGAATAAAGAGCCTTGAAAATGCTCTTAAAGATGGTGGGGACATATACAAATTTTGTCTATCTTGGCCCAAAGTGACAGAGGACATTGAAAAGAAAGTGAAAGAACAAGAAGGTAAACTGTCAAGTTTATCTCAGAATTTTGATCCCCTTACTACCTCTTTAATGACTCAAGAATGTTAGGTTATTGTCATCATAAATGAAATAAAGAGGTTGGACAAAGAAAAGAAGAACATAATAAACAGGATGGGTGAACTTAGAGGGATAATTATCCCTAAGTTAGAGGCAATGTATGAGGCCTTGACAAATGCTCAGACCACAGCCCAGACCAGTGATCTGGCAGATTTAAGAAGGGCAAAAGCATATGCATTTTTGTTGAGTGGTCACATTTCCATTCTAGATAGGATGAAGCAGAGCTGGGCAATAGAGTTTGTACAGTTGAAGGCCACTTTTATGGATATACTTAAGTATATGTAAGTATAACATATACATATACTTATGTGGCCACGTATAGGATAGTTTTTGTAAAATTTTGGTATGCAAATTTCGCCCTTTGCCATTGATGTAAAAGGGGGAGTGAGGAGTAGTGAAAAATGTGGAATCTAGCTAAGGGGGATCTCCAGTAAAATAGTGCAAAAGATAGAGCATCAGCCAAGGGGGAGTTACTACTACACTTAGCCATTTTTCACTAAGTGTTGCCATCAATGCCAAAGGGGGAGATTGTTGGCAAGAGACACTGTGTGGCATCATAAGTGTTGTCATTGATGGCAACAAAGTCTATCCCACACATCCACAGTACACAATATGCCTTCACTGGAAGTTAGATTGAAGAATGTTTTAGTCCGGTGAACAAGAATAAAGTATGTAACAAGGTCCGACAATCAGGTCTGGATCTCTCAGATGGTGCAACTCAGTAAGTTACAGACTTGGGAAAGTCAAGAAGGGTACCGTGACTACTGTACTCCAGAGATTTAGCCTCTGAAGATAAATCAAGGAAAAGATATGAGCATCTGAGTGTTGGGTTCCAGTCAGGCAGAGTAAATAGAGGAAGAACTAACCGACAGAATATCAGACTTCAATCCAGATGAGTAAAAGGTGTTGATCAAGCAATATGTGGGATTATACATTGTTGGATGACATGATTAATGACTTCTATGCCTATGTTTCTTATACTCATCACAAACAAAACATGGATTTAGCCAACAGATCAGTAAATTGCAAATATCTTGAGTGTTCTTGTTTCCGACTAAAAAATTGATGAAATCCTTGATGCAGATATATATACCAAATGGATTCCAGTATGTAGGTGTGTGTGGTGAATAAGTGATGAAATAAAAGTGTGAAGAAAAGTAGGAATAAGTGTGAGAGCTGCAATTCAAGTCCGATATGTGACAGAGCAACAACATTAAAATAGAGGAAGAATGAACTGCATCAGATCAGTGTATTATGCCTAACCGGAACTGAACTCTTGCATTTGTAGATGCTTCTCATCAGTTCAAACACTTGATTACCTTCTGTAAGTTCTATAGACAGTGAGTCTCTTGTAGGCAGTGTGCCTCTTGTGAGCAGTGTGCTCGGGCATTGAGCCCTAATTGGCAAGTGCCATTTTGTACTCCTTTATTCTTTTAACAGAGAATACAATCTTGGGTTAGTCACCTCGTGGTTTTTCCCTTAACAGGGTTTCCACGTAAAAATCCTTGTGTTATGTGTGTTGATTTTATTTCTATTCTTATGATTACATATGCTTTCATGTTTTGATGCAACACTGATTATTAAGATACAAAAAGAAAATAAAGTTAAGGAAGTTTTGAGATAACTGATTCACCCCCCCCTCTCAGTTATCTACCTTGTTTCCAACACTTATTAGTCCTCTCAACTAACACATTCTATTTTTCATTTGATCTCTCTTATTCATTAGATTACTTAAGTCATTATGAATATTGATAACTTGTATCTCTTTGCTACTTATTGACTCAATTGTCAGGTCAATGACTTAGAGATATTCGTTAGCTACAGTTCCAGATCCTTGATCTTTTCTTCTAACTCCTTTGTGACTTCTGGCCATGATAAAAAAAACTTGTACAAATCACATGCTTCTTTAATTGCACTCTTATACCTTTTATTCCATCATCTAATAAAGTTTTATCATTGATCAACATGGTGTCCAACTCAGTTAATCTCTTCTCATCAAACTCTTTCCTTACTTTTGTTTCTGCAGACTTTTCAAAAGATTCAAAGTGGGTGCTGATTGATTGTATCATACCTTTAAGTTAATTAGTTGATGATCATGATGTATCTTTCTGGTATGCAGACATCAACTTCTCCAAAACATTAGATGCTACATCAATGAGCTCATTGTCCTGTATATGTGTTTTCAACAACTCTTCTTGAGCCTCAGCTTGCACAATTGATACCAGTTTGAATTTCTGCAAAGGAGACATTGAAGCCAATCTTATTGGTCCTTGTAGAAGCTCAGGCTTACCCAAAACTTGTCTCTTTTTTCAAAAATTTCTTGACAGAATCTATAGGATCTTGTAATGCAACGGTGTCTCTTGCCCTTTCATCAGACACTTCTTCTTCTTGATTCTGCTCCAGAGGTTCCAGATTCATATCCTCATATTGATCAATGTTTTGATCCGGTATAGGACTCTTCTCAACTGGTACCTCTTCTTGATTATCAGCTTTGTTTTACCCATCAATCTTCTCCTTGTCTATTTGGTCATCAATTTGGTCCTTGTCAGCTATATCCAGACCATCAGTAGCAGGGGCTATATCTTCTTTCTCCTTTAGCTCTTCATTATATAGACCATAAGTAGCAGGGGCTATATCTTCTTTCTCCTTTAACTCTTCATCATTTTTATCTAACCCTTGGTCCATGCTAACTTTTGGAGTAGCTATGTCATCTCCAACACTTGTTTCTTCATTGTCATAGATGGTTGGCAGATGAAATTCCTTCAACACTTTCAAAGTAACTTCTTCAGTCTCCTTGACTACTTTCACAATGTCATCTGACATGAGAGTGTTCATCCTCTTCCTTGTTCTAAACTCTTTGTTAAGCACTTTGGAGATTTTTTCCTTATCTTTAGGGGTGATCTCCGGACATAACTTTATCAGTGTATGCTCTCTAAGTTCAATGTCCTTTGCCATAGCATTTTCTTTCCTTGTAGACATTATATTGCTCAGGCTATCTAGGAGATCAGCACTTATCTCAATGAGAGCCTTATTGTATATGTTCAAGTATTCTATAACATCAATCTCAATAATGTATTTCTCTGCATCATTATAGTCATCATACAATTGGGCAATAGGTTTTAGATTGCCATTAACCATAATGGCCTTCAAGACTTCCTCCAAGCTTATTATAGCCTATTCTTTTGCAGACTGATTTTTTTTGCTTCTTTCTTCCTTTACCTTTATCTAAGGACTTGCTTTGACTAGTGTCGGAGGCTTCTTCTGACCTTCATCTTTTTAATCTCTTCATCAGATTTTGTTTCCTCCTCATCAACTCCTATACTTACATGCACTCTTTTTGCTTTTGTCTTCATTCTTTTGACTTGTTGTAGGGGCTTCCACACTTGCAGATGGTGTGGGACCGGAGGACACAGATGCAGTTTCTGTAGAGGTAGAACCTCTAGTTCTTCTTTTTGTCATTGTTGGGTTCTCTGGTTTCTTCTTAGGCTCTTCCGGAGCCTCAACTAGTTCACTGTCCTTCTTTTCCTTTGTTTCGTTCTCTACTTGAGCCTTTGCTCTTACTTTAGAGATTTGTTCTTTTGTGAATCCCTGACTTTGTGCATATTCTTTAGCTATTTTTCTTGCCTTCTTCTAAATTTCAGGCATTCTCTATTCAATATGGACTTTTGTTGATAGCTCCTCATAGGTCCCAAATCTTTCTTCTTTAGGTTCCTTGGGTTTGTTCAACATGTGTTGGGCATAATTGTCCAGTATTTTTCCATCTACTTCATACCCCATTGGTATAATCCAAACTGTCCTAGGCTCAACAACCTCCATCATACATTGGTCTTTTGTGACAATGAAACATGTCATTTTTGTATTTGTCCACAATTCCTTTAGGAATCCTTTCCCTAGACTGCATAACTCTTTGAAAATTCTTGAAATAGCCCCATATGGCTATGGTTTCTTCCTCATGACTTCCTATGCTACTTAGATGATCTCTAATTTGCACTACAACTGGTTGACTATTTAACCAGAACAAATTCTTCATACTTGGTAATTCATGCATGAAATAGAAGAATAAGCAGATGATCAACTTACCAAAATTGAAGGGGTATTTTTTATCCTTTGTCTTCTTTAGGTTTTCCATTAATTGTTGTCGTAGCAACTCACAAATGTCATAGTCTGCATTCTCCTTAATCATCTGATAAGCAATGTATATAGCAGTACCAGAGACAGAGTTCTCCCAGTTGGTGAAATAGATCTTATATCCAATTACCATTGATGCAAACCTCATTGCATGATCTGCAATATCATTAATTGTAATGCCCTCTTGTCAAATTGGGATCCGGTTGCATATGTCACAATGTTATTCTTCACAGCTTTTAACAAGGGCATGTTACCGGTAGAATTTAAACATGTCACAACCCTAATCACATCCTTGGTGATCTTAAATGGCTTTTTGAGCCACATGAACTCATTGTGGATCTTGCTCAACACGTACCAGACCCATTCATCCTCCACAAATGTAGGGAAGTCTTTCTACTTAATGAATTTCTTCACTTCCAAAGCCTTGTATTCTTCCTTCAACTCAAATTGGTCACCACTTAAATGTTTTAAATGTAAATCTATGAATTTACTGTCACCATGTTCTTCTATGGCAACATGAATGTAATCCCTAACATCCTCCGCGTGCATTATACCATATGGTATACCTGAAATGCACCCATTTGATCGACTTTTGTTAATTTAAAGGGATGTTCTTGAATTTTGGTCGAGTTTGCTCAGTGATATCAACAACTTGTGGGGTTGCCATTTTTGCAAAGATTTAAACAAATTCACAATAGGGTTTCAACTAGAAATACCTTTTTCTACTGAGCTAGGGTTTTCTTTACTTGAATCACTTTGTGTCACTTTGAACCTCTAGAGATCATTGAAATTGCTTGAAATTCCCCTTCAGTTTCTCTTGGACACTTGATAGATTGAATACAAAGTGAATTGTATGTCGAATGAGCTCCTTTTTAACCCTTGATATGAAAACCTAAGTTGTCATAAACACTTGTTCACAAATAGTTGTCAAAGTCTTTTCTGTAGAATGCAATCAATTAGGATTCCTTCGCAATGCTTTGTAGTTGAGCTTTTTCTACCAGAATTTCTCCCAAAAGATCTGTCATATAAATCTTTTCATCATGTTTTCATGCTGGATCCCAGCACAAACTATCTGGCTAGGGGATTTGGATTTTCAATATAACTCCCCCTGAGCCAAAGCTCCCAATTTACTTCCCTGAGGAAGTATCTACACCAGAGGCTAGTGTGGATCCATCCATGACCTCATTAGCATCCTTCTTAATCCAGACCTTTATCTTCTCTCTTTTCTATTTTTCTCTTCTCTATAGGATAGTCTCTTTTCTCATTCTTGTATCTAAATAATCTTGCAACATGTCTAAACTTATTGCAATTGTAGCATACCACATTCCTCTATCCCTGATTCCTTCTATTGATTGGATTCATTCTTGATCTACATTGGTTAGCCATATGCCCAAATATATTACATGCAAAGCACTTTCCATTGAATGATTGAGTATTCCTTGCATTGTTAAAACCATTCCTTACCAGACTTCTGCATTCATTTAATCTGTGACCAATTTTATTGCAATTGAAACATTGACCAGAGAATGATGGAACATTCTGATTCATTCTACTCCTACACTGAGTAGCCTTATGACCAAACTTATTGCAGTTAAAACAATGGCCATTAAAAGATGGGTACCTTTGAGTATTTGGCTGCCTGACCGGAGGTCTTCTGGGTCTTCTTCTCTACTTCCTAAACTGGTTTCTTTTGTTTTTTCTCATCTTAAGATTTTCTTGACTTGATTTAGAACTTTCTACTTTTTCAAATCCCAAGCCTGGCTTATCAACTGAACTCTTCTAACTTTCAATCAACTCTTCAAGCTTTGCAAAGCTTATTTTGAATTTTTCTTTATAGCTATTAGCTACTTCTAGATCATATTTCAGAAGTAAAACATCTTTAGCCAATTTTTCACATTCCTTAGATTTATCCTTTACAACTTGATTTAGATGCTTTTCAATCTCCTCTTTCTCTTCAATTTCCAATGTTAAATTGTTTAGGGTTTCATTTGCTTCATTCAATTTTTTACTTAGATCCTTGCTCTTTTCTTTGAACTTCTTGACTTGCTCCCATAGCTTCAGAATGTATTTATCAGCTTCTTGAACATTCGCCTTCAGATCCCTGACTTCTGCTTCAGACTTTTTAAGATCTTTAAGAGCATCTTCAAATTCATTATTGCTCTCATATGTGCAGTTTCCAATTTGATACTACCTAGATGAATGGCTACCATGAGTTCACTTCCCAAGATCTTTCTTAAGCTGTTAAACTTTCTCCAAGGAACCTTGCTTTGATACCAATTGTTGATCACAAATAATACTGAGAGGGGGGGTGAATCAGTATTATGTAAAACTTCTCTTTCACATAATTATTAATCCATTTACCACATTCAATAAGATGAAAGCAAAACAAACATAAGAATAGAAACCATAAAGACATAAGACATAGACACCAGGATTTTTACATGGAAAACCCAAAAAGGGAAAAACCATGATGAGTGTTAGTTCAAAATATATTATGATAACAATATTAAATTACATAAAGGCTCACTGTCTTAGGGCTCATTGCCCAAGGACTCACTGTCCAAAGAAGTGCTCAGTGCAATAGGCTCACTGCCAAGAAAATAGAAGAGAAGATAGAAGTATTGGCTCACTACCAAGAGGTGACTACTGCAAATGCATCTACAAAATGCTAAGGTGTAGTTCCATTAATAGTTCAGTATATAGACTCAAATGTCTTCATAATGTCTGCTCTACTTTTCTGCTCTATTTCACATATACTTTGTTCTTCTGCCTTTACTATCTTTTTTCTAATGACAAAACTGCCTTAGGTCGTACAATCCTGAATTTGCACTCCATTCACACTTATCCATACTTCACACTAAAATCCATTGAGTATATATATTTGCAACAGGATAAATCTCACAATTAGGTCAGCAAGCCAAAAATGAAACGTGTATACAAATGTTATACCTTGTCGGCTTGATCTTGTGCTCAAACAACAATACAGACCCAAAAAAACATACAATAGTCTTCATATAGGTCAGGACCAATCATTCAACCACTTAGATTGATTATTCAAACAATATATCTTCACCGCATATAGATCTAACATGTCTGTCGGCTTGTCCCTTAAGTACACACTTGACCAGTTCAACTGTCACATCATAATTTCCAATGCAGACCATATGAGACTCTAAATATCATATCCAATATCCATTATAGATCTCTTGTCATGCCTTTAGAACCACAAAACATAGTATTCAACTACAAACAAATGTGGGTCTCTGAACTGTCACTCAGTCGCTGTGAAACATTGTCAGACTGTAAGACAATAAGGAACAGCTTGTAGAAAGTGATCAACGAAACTTTAGAAGCTATAACTCTAGATTTAGGTAGTCATAATAAGTATCTTTGTTGCCTTAGAACCACAAGACAAAATATGTAATAGTAGAGGAATGCGAACCCTTTTACTTTGGTACTGTGCACTGATCTTGTCTTAACTCTGTTCACCCGGACTGACATTTCACCATACGACTTCCAGAGGATGTCAAAACTTGAACACTAGAACATGTGATCACCAAATAGCTATGAACAACATACCTAAACCACATATAATGATCTTCAACTGTGGAGGCATACTGACCCAATCTCTGTCACTCTGTAGCTTGCCCATACTTAGCCATTTTGACTAAGTTAGTCTTCTGGACCTTTACCAAATCTTGGTGCCATGACTGAAAACCCCTTTACTATGCTTTGTTGCCATCAATGACAACATACAAATTTCCATCAGAGAAGTGTCTCTTGACTATGTTTCCAACACAAGAATCATGAGTTGGTTTGATAAATTCATTATGGAAGCTAGAATGCCTATGTCCCCTCCTTTGTGTGAAGTTAATCCCAAACCTAAAATCACACTCAAAGGATATTCTCAAATTGACAATGCAAAACCTAAATTCACACTCCTAGGAGGTCCTCAATTTTCTATCAATGATTATTAGCAACTTGTAGATCATGATGAATATTTTGAATGCATCAAATCTCAAAATCATGCCAATGCCAAAGCCAAAGTCATACTCTTAGGGGGTCCTCAATTTACAACTAATGTGAATGCATGTATCCATCAAGATTTCATTAACCAAGAGCATGCTAATACTATCTATCCTATAGGATCACATCAAACATCCCCTAACCATCATTATGGTACCTTTGACCAAGGGAATGCCAGCCTAGAACAAGATCTTACCAAATGCCTTATGGCCGAACTCAAAATCTTATGTACACAATATTTAGCTATAAATCCTCCACCTCCCAATCCATCAATCTCTATAATTCCTCCATCACAATATACCACAAATCCCATTAATACTAATCCATTATCCCACATACCTTTCAATCCGTAAATCCCTCCATCACATTATTCCTCCAACCCTCCATTAAGGGAGCCCATAGAAATGGCTTTATAGAAATTGTTCCAAGAAAACTTGATTGAACTTCTCATGACAAGACCATATGATAAAATCCTATTTAAGCCCCTTGGTTTAAAGATCATGAATATTGTGAAAACCATATGACAAAAGGCCATAAAACAACCAATTGCATAAGACTTAAGATGTGCATCCAAGATCTCATTGATCGTGGTGAGACTGTGATTGATGATACCCCACCAAATCCTCATATCAACCCAAATTATCCTTTTTCGATGGTATCCAAAAACTATTAGTAAGGAAGAAAAAATGACCATGCAATCCAATGCCTATCCTTGAACCTATCAAAGAGCCTCCTAGTCCTATGTACTTCCATGCAATCAAACATCTATCCTTGAGCCTATTAAGGATCCTTCAAGTACCATGCCTACCCCTCCATTACCTTCATGCAGTTCAATGCCTATCAAGCCTATTGAATAATCTCCTACCATAAGTGCAATTCAAGATCCATCATGTGCCCATGTTGTCAACCATCTAGATCCTATCAAGTCTATCCAAGAAACTTCCATTCCTATCCAAACTCAAGAGCTATGTAAAGAATCAAATCCAAAGCATGATCAACCTTGTAACCAACCAAGTCAAGATCAAACTATACAAGCTACTCATTTTCCAACTATTCAAGCTCCTCAAGAGTAACCTATCCAAGTTACTCAAGCTACCACCATCCATGATCAAGAGATTTCCTCTCCTACCATCCATGATCTCACCACAATCTATGATCAAGAGATTATCACTTCTTCAATCCATGATCCTAAAACCATCCATGATCAAGAAACACACACTACTCTTATCCATCATCCAACTAGTCCTATCCATCATCCACCAACATCCCATGATGAGACACTCGGTCCCCAAGAAAACATAGACAACCAAACAATTAACTTGAATCATATCACATTGCATCCTAATGAGCATAGTTTTAATCAAGATCCAAGCATCCCAACTCATCCCTTTTCTAATCTCTCACCATCTCCTGCTGATCTCCCATCATCTCCTATTGATCCTTCACCATCTCCTATCACCCCTTTACCATCCCCCATTGATCCTTCACCATCACCTATTGACTCTATCCCAAATCCATCATCCTATTCCCTTGGTCCCAACACCTTCATTCATAGTGTTTCTCTCAAAGGAGAGGAACAACTCCTATCCACTACCCATCCTCCTCCATCTACTAATGAACTCACATCTTGTTTCCAAAACAACAAACATCCCATTGCACATCACATGGTCCAAAACATGAATTATCAAGGCAAAGGCTTGGGCCTCCATGAACAATGTATCTTAGAGCCCATCCATGTCAAAATCCCTCCATGATTGTATGTCCTTGGCTATATATCCCAAGGAAAACAATCCACACATGTTGGTACCACCCGCACACCTCATAAGGCATCTTCTTTCAATCCCAAGCTAGGTGCCCCTCAACGCACCTCCAAATCATATGTCGCCATCCCTCCTCCTCCGTCTTATTTCATCTATCAACAAAAACATCCTTCTATCCCTAAATCCACTCCTTCTAACACCCAATACCCCCATCCTCAAATCTCCTCATCCCTTCATCCTCAAATCCTCTCATTCCTCCAACCACACATACCACTCCCTTAAATCCCCTAAAATCCCTAATCCTAGTCAATGAATGCACACATCACCTAAACATGAAGCTATCACAAAACCCATGAGATTCAAAAATAAAAATTTTGATGCCTCCTTACATAAAGCAAAAAATCCTAAGGACTATAAAACACATCGATACACAAAATCTAAGCACAATAAAAAATATAAAAGGCTACATAAGACCACACCTCCAAGAACAAAAACAAAAATTATGTGGGTTACCAAGTGAATAGCATTAAATCCAAATGGAGAATGTAAATCTCACTCCATTCCCAAATCCCAAAAATCCCATCCCCAACACAAACATCCCCAAAATCCCAAGTCCATTTGGGTCCCTAAATCCCCAAATTGGAAATCCCAACACTTTCCATCCCAATCCCTTATGAACCCCAAATCCCCATTGCTCTCCACCCCCCTCACAAATATAATCTTGAAAATCCATTATGGTGTGTGCAACTATTGGTATTGGTTCTCCTCCACCCCATTGGCATTCTCTAATGCACCCATCCCCTCATCTTACATCCCCTATCCCGCATATCCCCCATCACACCCGTATGATTCATGTTTTCGCATAAGTCCACCCACTATCCCCCATCCATCCATAATCCACTATCCCCCATCCATCTCATCGAATCAACTACCAACATCCATGTGCATGTTAATCACACTCGACATGGTCCATGTGCAACAACTATCCATAATGAGACCCTATCACCTTGCTATGGAAATATATGTTTGAGTCCCCATCTTCCTCCAAATCCTTTACTACATCCTTCTCCACATCCCATCTAAATAGAAAAATAAAATAAAAATAAAAATAGTTAAGAGAAAAAATTCATCCAATGGTAAAAAACATTTCATGGCACCTTGGATAAGTACCATGATGAAAACCCATTTATGGGTTTCATTTGTAAATTGATTGTCTATGCACATTACACTTAGGGGCAATTTGTCTCATCTATCCCATTATATGATTCCTCTCCTATCCTACCATACTCATCCATTACATCCACTTAACCAACCCATCCTCCAATCCTACTTTTGATCTTGATAAGGACAGAGGCAAAATGTTGAAAAATGCTTTAGACATATCTTGATTTACCCAACATTTTCCAGCCAATCCTATCACCCTATCATCGTAAGCATTGATGTGCAGTCTTGAGTGTACTATCTAGAATGGGCTTGTGTGAGCAGGAAAAATCAAGTTAAAAAGATCAAGCATTACAATCAAAACTCAATCCTACCACCTTAAAGAAATCTATGTAAATGACACAAAATGAAAGAAAATCAAAAAATAATGTCACCTAGATTATATGGATTCCTTGGTTGAATGTGGATTTCTTCTCAATAGTGAACAACCATAGTTACCAAAGCTACCATGATGATAGATTGATATGCTAAAAATGCTTAATGGATGCTCAATGGAGGTGATATGCATAAGATGATAATCTGGATGCTATAGAGATTGTATATGTCGAGATGAAATGAGAGGATGTATATATAACTCTCAAGTAAGATTGATCAACGGTGGAGAAAAAGTGTCTACATGAACGGTTGAGATAATTCAAGAGGCATGGATAAATGTGTACAAGGCATGTGTCCATAGGGATAGCTTTTATTAAATGATTTAGTTGGCTTTGTTGGTGGAGATAAGATTGATTTTTTTAAAAATAGGATGCTTTTCTATTTTAAGAGTAGGATAACAAGGATAATTTATTTTTACACCAATTAAATCATTTTTTTGTATTTAATTTTTGACAAACTATGGACAAGGCCAACTTGTACACATAAAAGAAAGTGATAAAAAAGGAAAATGATAAAATATGATAGAGGAAAAAGCTAAATTTAGGAAATTGGAAGAATAAATATAAATTAAATAAATAAATTTATTTAATTTATATGCATGATGAGAAGATAAATAAATAAAATATCAATTTTATTTATTTAGAAAGGGGCAAATTAAATAAATTTAGAAAATTTATTTAATTTTAGAAGAATAATGGGATAATTAAATAATTAAATATTATTTAATTATAGATAGAAATAGAAGAATAAAGATAATGAAAATAGATGAAATTAATTAAATAAATATAATTTATTTAATTAATGATGGAAATAGATGGTTTAGAAGAAAATTCAAAATTGACATATACAGTGGTGAATAATGCGACAAATTGATAAATGGTTGAAGGGTCAATTTTGGGTGTCTACATTTTGCCCCTCTTTGAGACAATGTACTTTAGGACATTGTTTCAAAGAAGATATGACTGATACATAAGGTAAATAAGCTATGCCCCAGTGAAACTGGTGGGTGATGCCCCCTCGAGAGGAAAACCAAGCTACCAAGAAAAGGCTGGGTTGACTCGTGACAAGATGAAAAAACTAGGATAGACTAAATTGACATGAAGAATGTGAGGATTGGGTGGGATAAACTAGGGATGGAATAGAAGAATAAGGTTTGTCTTAGAAGAAATTAAGGTTTTGGGCTCTATAAATACAATGATGGCTTTATGAAAATGAAGTGTACAATAATCTATGTTATGCAAATATAATGATATATGTTATATGATAATGATATAGGGTGATGCATGTCTAACACACTTGTTTTGCAAGATGAAGAAAATGAAGATAAAGATGATGATGATCGGAAGAAAGTAGATGAAATTTGATTGATCAATCGTTGTGAGAGCTATGAATTTGATTGTGAGATAAATGGATGGATGGTGGATAATAGATGTAGCTTTTTTGCAATGGTTGCACACAAATTTAGAGATTGCAATCCTTTTTTTTTGAAAGGAAGCTAGGTGTGTAGAAAATGCTTCCTACATTAATCTAATGAGGGGAGGAGACTGCAAATTCAATTTATCCTTACTATTACAGCAATGTTAAACCCACTAATAGAGATATTGCAACAAACACATAAACAAGAAAGTATGACAGAAGAAGAGAGACACAAGATATACGTGGGGAAAACCCTTACGGGTGAAAAACCCCACTCCAAAACACAGCTCAAATGCATTACGTAAACAATGAAGGTTACAATATAACACAAAGCCAATGCTCTTGTAGGAGTCTTCGACACTTGTATCTGGAGATGATCCGGCAGCATAACAGTATCTGTTAAACCTGTAATTACATCACCTTCTCAAAAGTGCCTATTTATATATCAAATACAAGGCAAATATGGCTCCACATAGGAATGGGCGTCCAACATGGCCTCATGGCCCAAAACCCATGCCTATGGACACTTGTCCAACTCTATAGGATGCTCCTAACACTTGTCAAGTTACCCCATCCCAAGCAGGTCACCTATTTCCAAAATGGGCTATGACAGATGCTCTTACGACTCTTACAATCATCATAGAATCTGTCATAGCTGTCATAACTTACAGTTGTAAGAGAATCTGTCATACAAAAGCTATAAATAGCATATTCTCTTACAACAGGTCATAGTCCACCTTGGGGTGCCCAAATATGCCTTTTTCAAAGATACTCTTCGACACATGTCTTCACCTGTCATAGAATTTCCTATTTCTAACTTTTACATGTCATAACTTCGTCATAGGAATTTGTCATGACCGTTACAATCAATATTCCCTTACACAACATCTAAGATGCTGACACATGGAAAAATATTCCTACCACTAAGTGGGACGCCTATCTCCTCATGTGAGGACAAAAATACATGTGGTCATATGCCATGTAGGATGACACATCATTGTGCCAACTCCCACAATATGACAACATAGGATTTGTATCCAATTAATACAATAGGCAAATAATAAATAAATACAAGCAATTACCAAGGTTGAGACACCTTAATTCCCAACATTCTCCCACTTGTCGAACACCTTGTAAGAGCTAATAGAATTAATAGGATTTAATTGCTATAGGCTGAGAGGCCCATAGACTCCGAACACCATCTAAACTTCTCTGTGCCCACTAGCTTCGTCAATGCATCTATAACATTCTTTAAAGTATCTACCTTTTCCAAATTTCCCTTCCCATCCTCTACCATGTCTCACATGAAGTGAAACTGTACATCAATATGCTTTGTTGTGGCATGGAAAGTTGGATTCTTCGCAAGGAAAATCGCACTCTGACTGTCACAACTGATCGTAATCTGACCTGCATCAACACCAATATCTCAACATAATCTCCTAAGCCAAATGGCTTCCTTACAAGCATGAGTTGCAGCCATGTACTCAACTTCTATAGTAGACAAAGCAACCACAGGTTGTAGCTTACTCATCCAATTAATTGCACCACAAAACATAGTGAACACATAGGCACTGGTGGATCTCCTGCTGTCAATGTCACCTGCCCAATCAGAATCCACAAATCCACAAATACAAACTAAATGTGGAGCTCCTGAAACATTATCATGATAGCATATGGAATACTCAGAAGTACCCCTCAAGTATCTAAACACTCGTTTAACTGCATCCCAATGTACTCGTCCAGGATTAGCCATAAATTGACTAAGGACTCCCATTGCTTGGGCAATGTCTGGTCTTGTGCGGACCATGGCATACATCATACTACCAACAGCACTAGCATAAGGTACTCTTCTCATGTCCTCCACCTCACTAGGAGATTTTGGATAGTCATTAATAGACAACTTTGTTCCCAATGAAACAGGAACACACAATGGTTTACAATCTATCATGCTGAACCTATCCAACACAGTCTTCACATACTTACTCTAGCTTAACCAAAGTTTTCTGTTAGCTCCATCTCTTCTGTATTCCATCCCCAGAATATACCTAGCTGCCCCAAGATTTTTCATCTCAAACTGTGCTGACAACTGAGACTTCAAATCAGAAATCATATTCTTACCATTCCCAATCAACAACATATCATCAACATACAATGCAATAATGAGAATATGATCATTGTCAAATTTGTAATAGACACAATGATCTGATTTTGATCTCAGATAACTAATCAACAACACAAAGGCATCAAACTTCAAGTACCATATCCTAGGAGACTACTTCAAACCATACAAAGACTTTTTTAACTTGCAAACCAAATTTTCTTTACCTTTCTCTATGTAATGCTCTGGTTGTGACATGTAGATTTCTTCCTCCAAATCACCATGAAGGAAAGTTGTCTTCACATCCATCTGCTCTACCTCTAAATCATAAGCAGCTACAAGAGATAACAGAAATTGAATGGATGTCAACTTTGCAATGGGAGAGAAAATTTCACCATAATCAGTTCCCTCCACTTGTGAGTACCCCTTCGTAACCAATCTAGCCTTGTACTTTTAAACACTGCCATATGCACCAAATTTCTTCTTGAACACCCATTTGCAACTAATGGGTTTCTGTCCATCAGGCAAAGGCACCAAGTCCCATGTTTTGTTCTTTTCCAAAGAAGCCATCTCATCTTCCATGGCCTCCTTCCAGGAACCTGCATCTTTCATGCCCATAGCCTCTTTCACAGTTCTAGGCTCATCAATGTTAGTAAGTAAAGCAAAAGCACAACTAGAATCAAGTAATGAATAACCAAACCTATCAGGTTGCTTTCTTGTTTGTGTAGACCTCCTCAATGGCTGAGGTTGAGGTTCTTCTTCTTCTTCTAAGCTTTTAGAGCTGCTAGAGCTCTCCTCATCATCAGGTCTCACAGGGTCTGTTTGTTAAGTCTTCTCAAGGGTAGAAGGAAACTGAACCGCATCTTCTTTATTTTCTATCTATTCTAGCTATAGAACAACGAAAGAAGGTGTTAGCTCTCTAAAGATAACACTTCTTCTATACAACACTTGTTCAGCCACAGGATCCCAAAGCTTGTATCCTTTCACACCGACACCATATCCAATGAAAATACATTTAACAGCCTTGTTCTCCAATTTAGACCGTTTCTCCCTAGTCACATGTGCATATGCCTCACAACTAAAAATATGAAGATGTCTAACTGAAGGCTTCTTACCAGACCACACCTCCATGGGTGTTTTACCAACAAGAGCTAATGTAGGAGATCTGTTTACTAGATAGCAAGCAGTGGCAATAGCTTTAGCCCAAAACTTTTGTTCAAGGCTTGCTCCACTAAGCATACTCCTACCCTTCTCCATCAGTGTCCTGTTCATCCTCTCTGTAACTCCATTTTGTGTGGGGTGTATGGAGTTGTCTTATGTCTTCCAATCCCTTGCTCTTTATAGAACTTATCAAACTTTGTAGAACAAAACTCACCACCCTTGTCAATTCTAAAACACTTAATCTTTTTACTAGTCTGATTTTCAGCAAAGGCTTTAAACTTCTTAAACTGACTAAAGACTTTAGTCTTGCTTCTAATAAAATAAACCCATGTCCTTCTACTATAATCATCTATGAAAGATACAAAATATACATATTTTGAAATCGAAGGAACATTAACAAGACCAAACACATCAGAATGAATAAGATCTAATACACTAGAAGACTTGTGAGAACTAAAGTAAAACTAAACACGGTTTTGCTTTCCATAAATGCAATGTTCACAAAAGTTGAACTCAAGATTACAATCATTTAACCCCTCAATGAGGTTTTTATTTTTAAGGGTATGTAGACCCTTCTCACCAATGTGGTCATATCTCAAATGCCATAACCTAGTCTTTTTAGCAGGTAGCTTAGCTTCCATAGCATGTGCACTACCATTGGAACTAGTTACAATAGATTTCTTCACTGCACGTTCAGATGGTGGGGATGAAGTGAGTGCAGCTCTTTTCTTCGAGTCAGAAGAACTATTGCACTGTGAAGTGCATGCCTCCAGCTAAAATAGAGTACCCCTTTGAGTACCCTTTGCAAGCACCATAGATCCTCTAGTCATCTTGCATCTATCCTTTGAAAAGACAACCTGCACACCTGCATCATTCAACATACTTACAAAAAGCAGGTTCCGTGCAAGGCCTAGAATGTGCATAACTCCAGTGATCCCCTTCACTCGCCCATCAAGGAATCAGATTGAGACTCTTTCGCGACCAACAATCCTCAGATGAGAGTCATCACCCAGGTACACTCTTCCACCATCAAACACTTCATATTTTGTGAACAAACTTCGATGTGAGGTCATATGGAATGATGCACCAGAATTAATCAACCACACATCATCAGATGCATTGGTGGCCAGGGCTGGGATGAAGGCATCACCATCATCCTGTGACTTGTCAGAATCTGAATCTAGGGCTGATTTCTTTTTTTTTCTTCTCTTCTTCATATTCTTTTCAGAAATGCCTAGACTTGCCACATTTCCAATAGAGAGCCTTGGACTTTCTAGGAGATTTGGATCTCCCACAGGATTTGGATCTGCCCTTCTCAACTTTCTTATCTTTCTTCTTCCCTTTCTCCTTGGGTCTTCCATGAACCGCAAGAGCCTCTTTGGCTAATTCGGATATCTTCCTCCACATTTCTTTAGATAACAGTGAGGATACCACATCTTCCATCTTGAAGGTGGTAGTGGTGCTACCGATAGCCATGACAAGATGATCCCACGAATCTAGCAAAGAACAAAGTAGGGTCATGTAACGATCCTCCTCCATTTTCACACCCACAGATGTCAACTGTGCAATGATCATGTTGAAAGCATTCATGTGGTCCACAATAGATCCCCCATCTTCCATCTTCAGAGTGAACAACTTCTTTTTCAAAAAAAGTTTGTTTACCAGGGACTTGGCCTGATAAACATCACCCAACTTCTTCCAAAGAACTTTTGTGCTCTTCTCCTCATGGACATTCAACAGGACATAGTTAGATAAACAAAGTCTTATGATACCCTTAGCCTTCTGATCTTTGAGGTCCCAATCATCTTGTGATATTGTTGTAGGTTTCACACTGGATATGATTTCCCATAGGTCACGATCAACAAGTAGGTCCTCCATCTTGAGTTTCCACAACTCAAAATTAGTACCATTGAATTTCTCAACCTTTAACCTTCCAGATGTGGTTGCCATCTCCTTTTTGCAATAAGATATAGAATTCTTTGCACAACACTCCCACTCAACCTAAGATTAGCTCAAAAAACCCCTACCCAGCAACTAGAACCAAAACTAGCCAAGCTCTGATACCAACTAAAAGGAAACTAGGTGTGTGGAAAACACTTCCTACACTAATCTAATGAGGGGAGGAGAGTGCAATTTCAATTTATCCTTACTATTACAACAATGTTAAACCCACTAATAGAGATATTGCAGCAAACACATAAACAAGAAAGTATGACAGAAGAAGAGAGACACAAGATATATGTGGGGAAAACCCTTACAAGTGAAAAACCCCACACTCCAAAACACAGCTCAAATGTATTACGTAAACAATGAAAGTTACAATACAACATAGAGCCAATGCTCTTACAAGAGTCTTCGACACTTGAATCTAGAGATGATCCGGCAGCATAACAGTACCTGTCAAACCTGTAATTACATCACCTCCTCAAAAGCACCTATTTATATATCAAATACAAGGCAAATATGGCTCCACATAGGGATGGGCGTCCAACATGGCCTCATGGCCCAAAATTCATGCCTATGGACACTTGTCCAACTCTATAGGATGCTCCTGACACTTATCAAGTCACCCCATCCCAAGGAGGTCACCTATTTCCAAAATGGGCTGTGACCATGCCCCAGTCCATACTTGATCATAACATACCAAGATATAAGAAATCAAGGCAGTCTAGACTAAGTATTAGGATGAGACAAAAGATGAATCAAAAGAAAGCAATGACACAACCATCATGTTCTCTTGCCAAAGAGGATGCTCTTGGATAGATTAGATAGCACCTTGTTGTAAGGAAAGATATATCATGTTGAAGGCTGAGATATTGGATTGATATAGCAAATGTTGGCTAAAGGCATGCAGACAAATGTTTTTATTTACCTCTGATTTGATGAGTGCTTGAGCTATCGAGACATGTGTAGTTTGCTTTCTACTTGAGTTAGTCAAATTAAGATGGAAAATGGAAGGATGAAGTGAAAATGGAAGAATGAATCATCTATGCTTGCGTACTTGATACTTCCTTTGTATTCTAGACTGCCTACATACTCTGATCCAAGGGATCAAAGCATAGTACGATGATGATGAAAAGTGATGATATGTAGTTCTAGGTGTTTATTGATGATGTGGGAAATAGATGATTGAAGCATATGAGATGGATGAAGATGATGATGGGTGAAGGTTGGATGGAGAATGAAAGATGGAAGAGGTGTATAGCCTATGCTTGAGTCTAGATACTTCCTTCATATTACAGATTGCTTACATACCCTATATCCATAGGATCAAGGCACTTAACGATAGAAATGAGATGTAGTTCTTATGATGTTTTTATGATAATGATGAAGGTAGATGGATTGATGAGATTATGGATTGATGGGATTTGTTGAATGTTTGATGATATGAGGTATTGATGGGATGAGAGAGATGTGATTCAAATGCAAGATAAAATGATAACACACACAAGAAAGAAAGCAAGCATGCACAAATGATACAAAAAGAATAAGTTATTGCCTCTGTCAAGTTATAAACCAATGATTAATTGATTGATTGATGATGATAGTGTTTTCATTGCTAGAAATGATATATCCCTAGATCAACACAAGGATGTGGGAACGATATATCCCATTGATGATGATGATGATGATTGATTTGGTTTATGACAAGATTAGGATCAAGACCAAGGATGTAATTAGATAATTTGACAAGATTTATTAACTTGATTGGTATGGATTAAGGATGAATTGCATTTGGATCATTACTTGGATTGATTTGATTAGGATGATTGGATGAAGATGATTGATTTTGATGATTTGAATGATTGATTTTATTTGATGATTTTATTGATTTTATTTGATGATTGGATTGATTTTATTGATTGGATTTTTGTTAGATATTTGATTTTTCGTTTTTTGGGAATATTTGATTTTTTTATATTTTTGAAAGTGTATTTGATTTTTTTTGTATTTTGAAAAGTTTTGGGATGGCATTGGATAACCATTTTGGGTAGCCTTAGTGCTTAATACCAATGACAAGGGGAAAACAAAGTCTAGGTGTTTAGGAGGGAGGTTGGAATGGATGAATGGATAAAAGGATGTGATCTCCAAAGGACTATGTTGCATAGGAATAACATGCCCCATTCTTGGTGTAGTACTTAGGATTTTTCATAACAAATCCTATGACAAGAGGATGATGGGATTGTTTGGAAGGGATGACGTATACCAAAATATATCAAAATAATATTTCAACATTTTGCCCCCAAGTCTTCATCAAGATCAAAAGGAGGAAAAGAGGATGAATGGACTCAATAGGATAGGTATATGGGTGTAATGGATAAGGATGGTAAGGTAGGATACGATACGATGGTATGGAAATGGTGTGATGGGAGAGATAGTTTGGATGAGACAACATGCCCCCAAGTGTTGTTGGGAATTAAGTTGTCTCAACCTTGGTAATTCCTTGCATTTATTATTGTAATGTAATATATTTACTTAGCCTATGTTGTAATTTGTTGCACATCTTGTTTTGTCATTTAGTGTGAAGTGGCACGGTGAGATGTCACCCCACTCATAAGGTGATTAGAATGGTCAACACACTCCATGTGGAGATAGGCATACCTTTTGTTTGGTAGAGGTTTTCAGCCATGTGTCAGCATCTTGACTAGTGTGTAAGGGAATATTGACCAAAACGATTATGACGGATTCCTATGACAAATCTATGACATGTAAGAGTTAGAAATAGAAGGTTCTATAATAGGTGAAGACATGTGTCAAGAAGCATCTTTGAAAAAGGCATCTTTGGGCACCCCAAGGTGGACTATGACATGTTGTAAGAGAATATGCTATTCATAGCTTGTGTATGACAGATTCTCTTACAGTTGTAAGTTATGATAGCTATGACAGTTTCTATGATGGTTGTAAGAGTCGTAAGAGCATCTATCATAGCCCATTTTGGAAATAGGTGATCTCCTTGCAATGGGGTGACTTGACAAGTGTCCTGAGCATCCTATAGAGTTCAACAAGTGTCCATAGGCATGGGTTTTGGGCCATGAGGCCATGATGAATGCCCATCTCAATGTGGAGCCATTTTTGCCTTGTATTTGTTATATAAATAGGTGCTTTGGAGAGGAGATGTATTATGTGATTGACAAGTATTGTTATGCTGTCGGTTTGTCTCTAGATATGAGTGTCGAAGACTCCTGAGAGCTTGCATTACAAGTGTATTGTAAACCATTTTCAGTTTTGATAATACATTGTGCAGGTTTTTGAGTGTGGGGTTTTTCTCCGGAAAGGGTTTTCCCCACGTTATATCTTGTCTCTCTTTCTTCTGTGTCATTCTATGTGTATGTGTATTGCTGCAATATCTTTGTTGTTGTGTTAACATCACTGTAATTGTAAGGATTTAAAAGAATTTGCACTCTACTTCCCTCATTAGATTAGCGTAGGAAGTGTGTTCCACGTACCTTGCTTCCTTTTAGTTGGTATCAGAGCTTGATCACCTTTGGTCCTAGTTGTTGGGTAGGGGTTTTTTGAGCTGATCTTAGATTGAGTGGGAGTCTATGTACAATATTCTATAATCTTGTTGTAGGAAGGAGATGGCAAGCACATCTGGAAGAATAGAGGTGGAGAAGTTTAACAACACCAATTTTTAGTTATGGAAACTTAAGATGGAAGACATGCTTGTTGATCGTGACCTATGCGAAACTATATCCGGTCTAAAACCAACTGCAATGTCACAAGCAGATTAGGATCTCGAAGATTGGAAGGCTAAGGGTCTCATAAGACTTAGTCTAGCTGATTCTCTCTTGTTGAATGTCCATGAGGAGAAGACCACAAAAGAACTTTGGAAGAAGCTGGGTGATGTTTACCAGGCCAAATCCCTAGTGAACAAGCTTTTTTTCTAAGAAAGAAGTTGTATTCTCTAAGGATGGAGGATGGAGGATAGATTGCAGATCACCTGAATGCTTTTGACATGTTAGTTGCACAATTGACATCCATTGGTGTGAAGATGGAGGAGGATCATTCTATGACCTTGCTTTGTTCTCTACTGGACTCATGGGATCATCTTGTTATGGCTATTGGGAGCACCACATCCACATTCAAAATGGATGAAGTGCTATCTTCACTGTTATATGAGGAAATGCAGAGAAAGTCTTCTGAGGCAGCCAAAGAGGCTCTTGCGGTTTGTGGAAGACCCAAAGAGAAAGGGAAGAAAAAGAAGGACAAGAAAGATTATAAGGGTAGATCCAAATCCCATGGGAGATCCAAATCTCCTAGAAAGTCCAAGGCTCTCTATTGGAATTGTGGGAAAACTAGGAATTTTCTGAAAGGAATGCAAAGAGGAGAAGAAAAAGAAGAAGAAGAATGCTCCTAATTCATATTCTGACAAGTCACAAGATGATGGTGATGCCTTCATCACAGCCCTAGCCACCCATGCATCTAATGATGTGTGGTTGATTGATTCTGGTGCATCATTCCACATGACCTCGCATCGAGACTGGTTCACAAAGTATGAAGAGTTTGATGGTGGAAAAGTGTACCTGGGTGACAATTCTCATCTAAACATTGTTGGTCGTGGAAGAGTCTCAATCCAATTCCCTGATGGATGAGTGAAGGGGATCACTAGGGTTATACACATCCCAGGCCTAGCATGGAACCTGCTTTCTATAAGTATGTTGAATGTTGCAGGTGTGCAGGTTGTCTTTTCGAAGGATGGATGCAAGATGACTAGAGGATCTATGGTGCTTGCGAAGGGTACTTGGAGAGGTGCTCTATTTCAACTGGAGGCATGCACTTCATAGTGCAATAGTTCTTCTGACTCAAAGAAAAGAGATGTAATCACTTCATCCCCACCATCTGAATGAGTAGTGAAGAAATATGTTGTAACTAGTTCTAATGGTAGTGCACATGCTATGGAAGCTAAGCTTCCTGCTGAAAAGACTATGTTATGACATTTGAGATATGGCTACATTAGTGAGAAGGGTGTTAGAACCCTTAAAAATAAAAACCTTGTCAAGGGGTTAAATGATTGTAATCTTGAGTTCAACTTTTGTGAACATTGTGTATATGGAAAATAAAATCGTGTTCAGTTTTACTCGAGTTCTCATAAGTCTTCTGGTGTGTTGGATCTTATTCATTCTGATGTGTTTGGTCCAGTTAATGTTCCTTTGATTTCCAAATCTATATATTTTGTATCTTTCATAGATGATTATAGTAGAAGGACATGGGTTTGTTTTCTCAGAAGCAAATCTAAAGTCTTTAGTCAGTTCAAAGAGTTTAAAGCTTTTGTTGAGAATCAGACTAGTAAAAGGATTAAGTGTTTGAGGACTGACAACGATGGTGAGTTTTATTCTGCAGAGTTCGACAAGTTCTATAAATAACATGGGATTGAAAGACATAAGACAACTCCTTACACCCCGTAGCAAAATGGAGTTGCAAAGAGGATGTACATGGCCTTGATGGAGAAGGCTAGGAGTATGCTTAGTGGAGCAAGCCTCGAACAAAAGTTTTGGGCTGAAGTTGTAGCCACTACTTGCTATCTGGTAAATAGATCTGCTACATCAGCTCTTGTTGGTAAGACACCTATGGAGGTGTGGTCTGGTAAGAAGCCTTCAGTTAGACATCTTCATGTTTTTGGTTGTGAGGCATATGCACATGTGCCTAGGGAGAAATGGTCAAAATTGGAGAATAAGGCTGTTAAGTGTATTTTCATTGGTTATGATGTCAGTGTGAAAGGATACAAGCTTTGGGATCCTATGGCTGAAAAAGTGTTGTATAGAAGTGTTATCTTCATAGAGCTAACACCTTCTTTCATTGTTTTACAGCCAGAACAGACATAAAAGAAAGAGGATGTGGTTCAGTTTCCTTCTACCCCTAAGAAGACTGAACCGACAAACCCTGTGAGACCTGATGATGAGGAGAGCTCTAGCATCTCTGAAAGCTCAGAAGAAGAAGCAAAACCTCAACCTCAGCCATTGAGGAGGTCTACATGAACAAGAAAGCAACCTAATAGGTTTGGTTATTCATTGCTTGATTCTAGTTGTGTTTTTGCTTTACTTGCTATCACTGATGAGCCTAGAACTATGAAGGAGGCTATGGGCATGAAAGATGCAGGTTCCTGGAAGGAGGCCATGGAAGATGAGATGGCTTCTTTGGAAAAGAATAAAACATGGGACTTGGTGCCTTTGCCTGAAGGATGGAAACCTATTGGATGCAAATGGTTGTTCAAGAAGAAATTTGGTGCAAATGGTAGTGTTGAAAAGTACAAGGCCAGACTGGTTGCGAAGGGGTATTCACAAGTGGAGGTAATTGATTATGGTGAAATTTTCTCTCCTATTGCAAAGCTGGCATCTATTCATTTCATGTTATCTCTTGCAGCAGCTTATGACTTAGAGGTGGAGCAAATAGATGTGAAAACAACTTTCCTTCATGGTGATTTGGAGGAAGAGATTTGCATGTCACAGCCCGAGCATTACATAGTGAAAGGTAAAGAAAATTTGGTTTGCAAGTTGAAAAAGTCTTTGTATGGTTTGAAGCGATCTCCTAGGATGTGGTACTTGAAGTTTGATGCCTTTGTGTTGTCAATTGGATTTCTGAGATCGAAATCAGATTATTGTGTGTATTACAAGTTAGATAATGATCGTATTCTCATTCTTGTATTATATGTTGATGATATGTTGCTGATTGGGAAGGGTAAGAATATGATTTCTGATTTTAAGTCTCAGTTGTCAGTACAGTTTGAAATGAAAGATTTAGGGGCAGCCAAGTACATTCTAGGAATGGAAATTAGAAGAGATGAAGCTAACAGAAAACTTTGGTTAAACCAGAGTAAGTATGTGAAGACCATGTTGGATAGGTTCAACATGGTAGATTGTAGACCATTGTGTGTTCCTATTTCTTTGGGAATAAAGTTGTCTATTAATGATTGTCCAAATCTCCTAGTGAGGTGGAGAACATGAGCAGAGTACCTTATGCTAGTGTTGTTGGCAATTTGATGTACGCTATGGTCTGCACAAGACCAGACATTGCCTAAGCAGTGGGAGTCCTTAGTTGATTTACGGCTAATCCTGGATAGGTACATTGGGATGCAGTTAAGAGAGTGTTCAGCTATTTGAGGGGTACTTCTGAGTATTCCATATTCTATCATGGTAATCCTACAGGACCTCCGCATTCAGTTTGTATTCATGGATTTATGGATTCTGATTGGGTGGGTGCCATTGACAACAGGAGATCCACCAGTGCCTATGTGTTCACTATGTTTGGTGGTGCAATTAGTTGGATGAGTAAGTGACAACCTGTGGTTGCTTTGTCCATGATAGAAACTGAGTACATGGCAGCAACTCATGCTTGCAAGGAAGCCATTTGGCTTAAGAGATTGTGCTCAAATATTGGTGTTAATGCAGGAGAGATTACGATTTGTTGTGACAGTCAGAGTGCGATTTGCCTTGCAAAGAATCTAACTTTCCATGCCAAAACAAAGTATATTGATGTATATTTTCACTTTGTGCGAGACATGGTAGAGGATGGGAAGGTAAATTTGGAGATGGTAGATACTTTGAAGAATGTTGCAGATGCATTGACAAAGCCAGAGGGTACAAAGAAGTTCAGATGGTGTTCGGAGTCTATGTACCTCTTGGCCTATAGTAGTTAAATCCTATTATTTCTATTGGCTCTTACAAGGTGTTCGATAAGTGGGAGAATGTTGGGAATTAAGGTGTCTCAACCTTGGTAATTCCTTGCATTTCTTATTGTAATGTAATTTATTTACTTAGCCTATGTTGTAATTTGTTGCACATCTTTTTTTATCATTTAGTGTGAAGTGGCACGATGAGATGTCACTCCACTCGTAAGGTGACTAGGATGGTCAACACACTCCATGTGGAGATAGGCATCCCTTTTGTGTGGTAGAGGTTTTCTTCCATGTGTTAGCATCTTGACTAGTGTGTAAGGGAATATTGACTGAAATGGTTATGAGAAATTCCTATGACAAATCTATGACATGTAAGAGTCAGAAATAGAAGGTTCTATGACAGGTGAAGACATGTGTCAAGAAGCATCTTTGAAAAAGGCATCTTTGGGTGCTCCAAGATGGACTATGACATGTTGTAAGAGAATATGCTATTTATAGCATGTGTATGACAGATTCTCTTACAATTGTAAGTTATCACAGCTATGACAAATTCTATGGCGGTTGTAAGAGTCGTAAGAGCATCTGTCATAGCCCATTTTGGAAATAGGTGACCTTAAGATGGGGTGACTTGACAAGTGCCCTGAGAATCCTACAGAGTTGGACAAGTGTCCATAGGCGTGGGTTTTGGGCCATGAGGCCATGTTGGACACCGATCTCAATGTGGAGCCATTTTTTCCTTGTATTTGTTATATAAACAGGTGCTTTGGAGAGGAGATGTATTATGTGATTGACAGGTATTGTTATGCTACTAGTTTGTCTCCAGATATGAGTGTCGAAGACTCCTGAGAGCTTGCATTGCAAGTGTATTGTAAACCATTTTCAGTTTTGATAATACATTGTGCAGGTTATGGAGTGTGGGTTTTTTTTCTCCCGAAAGAGTTTTCCCCACGTTATATCTTGTCTCTCTTTCTTCTATGTCATTCTATGTGTATGTGTATTGCTGTAATATCTCTATTGTTGTGTTAACATCACTGTAATTGTAATGGTTTAAAAGAATTTGCACTCTACTTCCTTCATTAGATTAATATAGGAAGTGTGTTCCACGTACCTTGCTTCCTTTCAAGTGTAAGTGACATAGAAGATCAACCTACACATAACACCTGTTTGCCAGGTTTTCATCAATGTACTTATCCAAGGTGCCACCAAGGGTGGTTTTCACCATTGGATGAAGGGATTTCTCTTTACTATTTTGAATTTTTTTTTAATGGGAGAAGGTGGATATGCATAGGAGTTAGGACTCAAGTGTCTAGTTCCATGAAAGGTGATAGTCCCATTAGAGATGGATGTCACCGCATGGACCATGTCAAGTCTCACCATGCCCATAGATGTTGGTAGGGGATTTCATGAGAGGGAGTTGGATTAGGTAGATAGTGGATTATGATGTGGATTATGTAGGAATGTATGAAAGGCTTATGCCAAAGCATGGTCCATAGGAAGGTGATGGGTGACATATGTAGGATAATGGATGAAAGGTGGGGTGATGGAAGTATGTGAGAATGGAATCATGACCAACAGCTGCACACACTGAGATAAAAATTGAAGCTTTTGATGGGAAGGTGGTGTTGGAAGCAATGGGGATGTTTGCTTAGGGAATGGTTGATGTAGTGATTTAGGAACCCACATAGACTTAGTATTTTTATGATTTTTGCTTTGCTTGTGGGATGAAGGAATTTGAGATTTTTGAACGGAAGCAGATTTTTGGATCGAAGAAGATGGTTGGGATTTTTGAGATGTGGATTCCTCATTTGACTTGATTCCTTTTTGCTTAGGGGCCCAAACCATTTTAGTTTTGGAATTTTCTTGTGGAAGTATGGGCTTGGGTAGCTTTTTGGACGTATTTTTCTTTGACCTTTTGCATTGGTGTCCCAAGGCATGAGGATCCTTAGGATTTTTGGCTTTATATGTAGAGGCATCCAAATTTTTACTTTTGAATCCCATGGGTTTGGTGGAATGAGTGGAAGCTTCATGTTTAGATGATGTGCGCATTTGTTGGTCATGATTAGGAATGTGAGGGAATGTGTAAATGGATGGATTTGGCATTGGGATAAGTGGAGGCAAAGTGGATGGAGGGATAGTAGGAGATGGAAGTAATGGAGGTAAATTGGATGGAGGAAAATTAGGAGTTGGAGGTAATGGAGGTAAATTGGATGGTGGAAGGTGTATGATCACATGCTTTTGACATTTGTAGGATGGTGGAGGCGGAATGGCAACATATTTTTTGGGTATATGATGGGAATTATGATGGAAAGTGGACTTAGGATGCATGGAGGAATTACCAACATCTTTAGATTGTTTAACTTGGGGTGTGTATCCAAGGCCAAATAAGCATGGAGGGACTTTGACATGGATGGGCTCCAAAATACCTTGTTCATGAAGGCCTAAGCCTTTACCTTGGTAATTCATTTTCTAGAGTATGTGATGGACAATGGGACTAGGTGTAGTTTGAACACTAGACTTGAGTTCATTATTGGAGGGAGAAGGTGAAGTGGAAGACAATGGTTGTTGTTTTCCTAAGGAAGAACATTCATGAATAAAGGTGGTAAGACCAAGGGGATATGATGGTGGATTTGCAATATGGTCGATAGTGAGTGATGGAGGATCATTAGGAATTTGAGTATCATTATGCTCATCAATACCCAAGCTATTTGTTTGATCATCTATGTTTACTTGGGATCCAAGTGTCTCATCAAGGGAAGTAGATGTTGTGGAATTATGGATAGGGCTAGATGGAGGATGGATAGGAGCAATTTGGATATCTTGCTCATGGATAGTTGTGGGATTATAGATAAGATCAAGGTGCTCATGGATAGCTTCTTCATCATAGATATCATCTTGATCATAAAGAAGGTATAGGTTGTGGATAGGTTAAATGGAAGGGATTTGATCTTGATTAGAATAAGGGCTTGATGTTTCCACATGCTTTAGATTATGCTCTTGACATAGCTCTTGACTTTCTTGAATGGAAGTGGAAGTGAGAGACTCTTGGATGGGCTTGATAAGCTCTTGACAATCACCAACATGAGGTTACAATGGCTCTTGACTTGGAATCATGGTGGGAGACTCTTCAATAGGCTTGAGGGGTTGTGGACTACATGAAGGGGTTGTAGGATTAGACATGGCATTTGGAAATTCTTTGATAGGCTCAAGGATAGGTGTTTGGTGACATGGAGATTGTTGATTCCTTGCTAATAGCCAATGGATCACCTCCTTCATAAGTTTATGGGTAGATGAACAATATAATGGATGGATAATAAGGGTGGATGGCGTTGTAGGCTTAGGATTAGGATTAGGTGGAGGGATAATATTGGTGGAAAGTGTTGTAGGCTTAGGATTAGGATTTTGATTGGATGGAGGGATAGTGGGATTGTACACATTAGGCTTTGGATTGGATGGAGGGATAGTAGGATTGGATGGATTAGGACACAGACTAAATGGTTTTATTAAGGGTAGCTCAAGTAATTGTGCTTGGACCAATTGTTGTAGGGTTATCTCCCAAGAATCCTTTTGTGGAAGATTGGAGAAACATGAGGGCAAAGGTAATGGAAGGCTCAATGGATTAGAAGGTTGATGGACCAATGAATTAGGATTGGGAGTACATGATGGTGTTGGCATAGGACTAGTAGGCTTGTGGATTGGCATTTGAGTGGACAATGATGGAGGGTACTCATAGGATACATAATCTAGATTGGTATCTCCCTTGTCAACGGTAGCATGAGGACTTAAGGATGTTTGGTCTTGCTACACAGGGTAACTTAGGCTCACATGTTCTTGTTGTGAAGGCACTTGATGAATTTGGTGGTTAGGTGAAATGGTGGTATATGTAGATAAAAGATCTAGGGGTATGGATTGATATAGATGTGGGTTGATATTGGAAGAGGTGAGGTAAGGTGATGTATAATTGATATGAGATGAGTCAAGATGTGGCACACTTTGATTAGAGACTTAAGGTGCTTGCAACACATGTGGGTTGATCATTTAAGATGGTGTTAATAAAGGCTCTATTGATGTGGGAACATTTGGCTGATTCATTGTCATAGATATAGAGGATGCATGGAGTGGATGGGTAGATTGATTAGGCAAAGGTGATGTTGTGTGTAGATGTTGTGGGTTTGGTAGACATGGTAGTAAAAGCCCTATGGGTTTCCCTAGCAACAATGGTGTCATTGATTGGATCTTGTTTTCTAATTTTGGACATGTCAAACTCACTTGGCAATTTTGCTCCTCCTTGAGCTAATTGTAAGAAAATCTATAGGGATCAGACTTTAAGAGCCTATTGACGGTTTGTAAAGTTTTAACATCTTCTAGCTCCTCTAGATCATCTTGAGATTCTTCATAAGTAGATTGAGCAAAATGATATTGTGGCGCCTGAGTTGATGATGATGGTCTGGCAGTATAGCCTTTTAGTACAAAGATATGTTGAGGAATTCCAGTCATGTATTTTGAAGCATTCTTGAGAGGTGTAGATTGAAATTCTTTTAGGTTAGCCTCCATCGCTGCCTTATATTGACTCCTAGTTTGAGGCATTGGTTGATGATAGATGACAATTTTGGACTTGTGTGATAAAGTTGAGACTCTTGGATTGATTGATTGGTTTGATTGATTGATGGTTGGCTTGATCAATTGATTGATTGGATTGCTAATTGGTTTGGATAGGATGAATTGATTGATGATTGATTGATCAATTGGTTTGAATTGATTGATTGATTGGCTTGTTGATTGATTTGGATTGGTTTGGATTGGATTAAATTATCCCCCAAGAGATAGACTCATGAACTCAAGGGTAGACAAAATTGATTAATGATTGTGATATAGCCCAACTCAAAGGAACCACTCTCTTAAGTTGGGAAGATTGTTGTGATATGATCAAAAGCTGGATAGTGATCAAAGCCAAAGGATGATATTGTTTTGATTAATTGATTGATGTTGATGGTTGTTTTAGAGTTGTAAGAGGATGCAAGGGCTCAAAAAGTCCAAAATATGATGTGTTTAGGCTGAATAAGATGTGTACTGGTTGTAAATAATCAGTGTATTGTCTGAAGACTGATGGCAAGCCTAAAGACTGATTGAAACGAGGTTTGTGGATTGGATAACTGAAAAGAGTCTTTAAATTACCAGAGGCAAGATTGTACCAACCAGAGGCGAGTCAGGATAGCTTAAAGGCGACTCAAGATAACCCAAAGGCGTAATTTTGTTGATCAAAGGTAATTTTATGCAGTTCAAAGGCAACTGGATATAGTGCAAAGGCGACACAAGATAATTCAAAGGCATTCTATATGATGATCAGGTAATTTAAAGATAACCTAGAGGCAAGTTTCTGTCATTCAAAGGTGACTGTCTATGATGCAAAGGCGTGGATGGACAGTACGAAGGTGAGTTTTAGTGACAGCATCTTGTTTTTGAAAGATAATTGGCAAGAGAACACACAATAAAGACACAATGGCTAGTTTTGGATGACTCTGATATAAATCAGAGTAAAAGTCTAAATGACGGCCTAGATTAGCTCAAACATTTTCACGGGTCTCGACAAATTTGAAAACACTTGTAAGCATGTACATCCTAGGCTGGAAAGAAGATACTACTTGTTGAGTCCCTACATGGATTTCTCCATATACTGAGACAAAGTGGATGGCTAGAGATATTGGTGACATTGGCTCCCCCACCATGACATGGGCACACCAAATCTCTTACCCCAAAGATCCGGAGATCTTATGAACCAAGGGATTTTCTATCTCTATAATGAATAGTACATATAGGACAGCTTCGGAGGTCTGACTTCCCACACCAGCAAGCAAAAAGGTTTCTTGCCTCTACAACAAGTGGTTTCTAGTAATGATACGGGGGACTGGTACGTTACTAGAGTCCAACAAGCTACTTAAAGCTTTAACTAGTCCTACTAAGAGTATCATATACAAAAGGTACACGTCCTTTCAAACTAGCACTGTATGGTAAGCACTAATACTAGTTAGACTTGGCTTTCACCTTATCCTTTTTTATATAGTAGACCAAATGAAAGTACCGTTTGAGATCGTTCTATTAGGGTGAGTACCTATTTTCCCACCAAGGCAGGCCTCTCTAAAGATAATAACAAGTTCTCTTGCACCCAAGATCCATTTGATAGGCAAGGGGAGAGGATACTTTTGTTATTAGCTTAGGGATATAACTAATGTAACACACAAACAAACAAGCAAGCAAATCAAACAAGCAAAGCAAACAAAGCAAACAAGTTTTTTTTAAGCACCAAACGAAATGTTCCTAGATTAGTGAAAATAAGGTAAATCTTTGACTGGTCGACCTGCAACAAATTTGCTAGTAGTTTCAAATCCACCTTTCTTTGACAATCGATAAGAAGTTGCACCAACAGATGTTAGCTTCAAACAAATCAAGATTATAGCAGTGCAGACCAAACACGATGAAACATAATACAAAAGTGATTATCTGCAAATCAAAAGCAACTAAATTTATACGAAAGGCGATAGACTATTAATCAGAGATGATTCTAGGTGGTGCAAAGGTGACTAAATACTGCACAAAGGCAATTATCTATCAACCAGATGCGCTCAGATGTCTATAACCTACAAAATTCACACAACAGAGCCAGACAAATGATCATAAAATAGATATAAGAGACCTTGATAACCCAGAAAGATGGATAAATTAAATTAAATTTGTACCCTGCAACCAAAACATAAAAGATCCAACAATATGATATCATTAGGTCAAAAGATAAACCAAACCCCAAATAAACCAGCTTGAGGATGGAAAAAGACAATTAGGGTTAGCAAATAAACTAGCTTGCAACCCCAAATCAGACACACTAAGATCAGAGAAAACTCTACAAAGACAAATATATCAATAAAACCCTAATGCAACCAGAGGTGATTCCCGGCCAACCAGACGTGACCAGTTGTGAACCAAAGGTGACGAAATGCCGTTCAAAGGTAATTTTTCCCTATCGTAGGCAACGCAGAGCCATTCAAAGGTAATTTTCCACAAACCGAATGCAATTTTTTGCTAATCAATTGCGCTACTCCATACCTAGACTTCAAAAAAATGACTTTTCAATGAAAAATCAATCAAGGACATGAGTCCTGTTGATGAGTGTTTTAGCACACAGCAACGTAGGTATGATTGCTAGTATCACACCTCTCTTGAAAATGTATCCTATCTAAGATAGGACTGCCCCAAGGATAATACAACTAGGTCTTAGCTTGCATGGAATAACTTCAGTGGAATGTCTAGTTGTGCCAACAAGGGGTCTTACACGAAATGCAGGGTTTATAGAAGATGGCAGCAATGTACGTGTAGAAACCCTAGTGGTTCACACTGTAAAGCCTAAAATTTTCCAGCAGATGGGCAATGAAATGTTGCTTATAACCTAACCTAACAAACTTGATATAAATAAAATGCAAAAGGAAAAGGAGAGAGAGAAGGGTTAAGAGATCCTAAGTGACAGTCACAATAGGGTAAAATGCTGCAAATAGACAAATACTTTCAATAAACCAGTGCCTGTTTCACTAGGATAGGAAACCCACAATGTTGCAAGAAATGATGCAATCTTCAAAGCATCCTTATGATTTTCAAATTGCATTCATTCATTAAACACTCGAACAATGGTGCAACTTAACTAGTGGAGTGCAACCAAACTATATTCAATGACAGGGCCCAGGCTAACTATAGACAACAACTTACCATTAGCAAGCACCAATAGTATGGACTAAAGCATTCATCAAATATCTTAACATTTACCCATCATTGCAAAAGCACAACTAATTAAATTTAGATTGATATGAACCATGAAAACCAAAATGAGACAACACATAAACACAAATTCCTAGCAACCTGCAAAACTTGCTTTATATTGACTGTATTTTGGCAAAGTCAACAATTCATTATCAAATCTTACTTGCAAATGAGAGCAAAGGATGGCCCTTTTATAGGTAAGGCACCATACCAAGTTTTTCAATAGACGGTGGAGATTAACTTGACACCAACAGTCCAGATTACATGACATTTAATGACATACATAAGTTTGTTACATTTTCATATTTGCCTTTGTCTTGTAGGAAAAAGACAAAATACAGCTTGCAAATACATTGAATCTAGACAAATGAATACCCATTTGGTTGTATATGATGAAAAGCCAATTTTCAAGGCCTAGTAAAGCCAAAATAGAGTCACATGACACTTGAAAACTTGAGCTGATGTGAATTCATGAGATTCCAAGTGTTGACTGGATCAAAAGGAGTATGTGGTACATTCTTGGATGAAGACATATCTAATTAGATGCTTGCTGGATCATCATTGCATGACTAGACTACTAGGACGGCTATATGTATGTCTTGGACATTGGACTGGACCTGTAGGAACAATAATGAAAGAAGCATGATCTTCAACATCTTCTAGCTCCTAAGGCCTATCTCCATCATCTTGGACATTATACTGATCTCCTTTAATAGGTGCAGCAGCAATTTGGTTGATAGAATATCAGTTCTGCATTTCTGGGTCAGTAGGATACTGTTGTATGTTCATCCTTCCAAGACAGCTCCAACAAGGTCACATATCCTCCAAGACCTACAATTCACAATACAAAGCATCAATTTCATCTTAAACAATCATTTTCCATCAATTTGGATCAAGAGATGTCCATTTGCAGCCATGGATTCATTAAAACAACATATTGTCAATGTCACTTTCTTATAACCAACCTCTTAAATCTAGTGATTTTTGCATGATTTTCTACATTTTTTAACATTTTCAAGCACCCATTTGGCCAATATGATGATTAGGGAAGTTTTTGTGGTCATTAGAATCCATTTGCAGACTTTTATTTCATGTTTTTCTAGCCTTTTCTACAAAAAGCAAAATTTTGGGGGTCACGGACTTTTCATGTGCAGTGGCATTAATTATCGTAAAACGTGCCAAAAATCTACACAAACTTGATAAAATATTCATCATGATGTGACAAATAGATATGCAATTCAAATCCATCAAGAAAATCCAATTTGCTCCTTGAAAAACTCAACTTTTGTCCCAAAATACCAAAAAACGCGGGTTTTGGGTGTCACGGACTAAAAGTCAATGGAGGTCAAATTTAACGTAGGTCTGTGAGGTGCAATTCTAGTGCAAAATGATTTTGGCGCTGATGTGGGGTCCAACTGACCTTAGCGCGGATTTTAGGTCTGACCGACTAAAGTCAGTGAAGGTAGTTTTCAGCGCAAGTCCGTCAGGCCTATTTTTAGCGCTAACTTCATTGGCGGGGATTTTCAATGCAACCAACCTGCGCGAGTTTTAGCACCAACTGACCTACGCAACTTAAGTCGGTGGAAGACCATTTCAGTGCAAGTCAGTAGAGGGCAATTTTACCATTTTTCTTTGAAATTGTCTCGGCAGGGATTTTTGTTCCAACTGACTTAGCGGTAGCTTGGAGGGAGGTCGGTGGGAGGCACATTTAGCACTAAGGTCGATAGAATGCATTTTTAGCACTTTTTGCAATAGGGAGTGTTTTTAGTGCCAGTTTTAGAAATTTCCAAGGTGAAAGTATATTTAAAAATATATTTAAGTATAAGAAAATTTCTTATACTTTAAATATTTTTAAATATACTTTCAGGATGTTTGAGATAGGTTCCAGATCCGTAGGATTTCATATGCAGATTCTAGAATTTTGAGGTTCCACCAGATTTCAGACTTAGCCAAATCAGGGCTTCAGGACTATGTGACAGAATGAAAGTACATGAATCCCTTAGTGAAATCTAATAGAATTTGACACAATTTTGCAACTGTAAGATCTGGAAACTAAGAATTTCAACATGACACATCCTACAAAAGCAATCTCAAGGGCAATATCCAGTGACATGGGATTTTGGAGCAAAATATAGTAACACCCAATTTTAGTGTAGAAAGTAACAAATGGTAATCTTTTAAGCACAAGACCACTCAAGACACTTCCAAATCAATCATGAAAGACATCAACTGACTCCACACATGTGAAATACCCAAATCTATAACAAATCATGCATTCTAAGCACAAATTCACCTTCTCATCATCATAAGCAAGAGAGGTTGAGACTCCAACCCAAAGAAAAAGAGGGGGTCTCCATTTGGCAAAATGGGGCGTGTGTGCAAGGCACAACAAATGGTGACTCTGCTGGGAAATGCTCTAGAGCATTTCAAAGATAAACGTCAATTTCAAACCTAGAATCTCTATGTTTCCCACATGCTAGACAAGAAAACATGATATCCTATCAAAGAATCAAAGACCACTAACCAGTGCAACCATCCATATCCTGAAAACTTGAGTGTGTGCAATTGAATTCATTCCCATCCTTTGGTGACTAAGTTCACCCAAGATCCTTCGTGCTAAGCTATAAAGGTTAGATCATTTTACCACCAAAAGAATGCTCCGACATTGAGATATAATGAACTTTCAAGTAGTAATCCTTTTGCAGTGATATCTTTCTTGATGATGCCTTTGATGATCTCTAATGCTAATAATCTTCAGATGATAGTCTTCATGTGAGAGTCTTTAAATGATAATCTTTATATTGATACTTTGTAGTGGGTCTAGTGTTGAAAAACACCTTTTATTTTTACCAAGTAGGCTAGCAGTACTTAGTACCACCTACCACTCTCATCTGGATCCACAGAATCAGTGTTGGTGATAAAATTAGGGATCCAAACTCTTCACTTAACACACGATCACCTGGACTTACTTAGGTACCTCAAGATTGTTTAAAGTGTGAGAGATATATGGTTAGAAAATACTTTAGGTGCACCAACTAATGACTCCTTTCAATGAACAGACATCATACTCCTTGGTATAATAGTGGAACCCACAGGAAGACCTAAGCGGAAACCTTGGCTTCTCAAATAAATATTCCAAATTACTTACCCAACAAAGAAGCACTTGCAGGTCTGCACAACTGCCACCACATTTGATAAATGGAGAACCCAAGCAAAGCAAGCGCATAAGCAAAAAGCAAAGAAAACTACTCCAACCAAAGCAAAACATGCAGAAAGCAATAACTAAAAACTAAAGAAAAGACAAAAATAGAAAGTAGAAACTAAACTAAACAGTAAGAAACTAACCAAAACCTAACTAGAAACAAGCAAGACTATGTACAAAAGCTTCGGACAACAAGTATTTATACTTCCCCCTAATTTATTTCTTAGGACATGCAGAAGTAACAAGGTGCAAATCAATGTCCTAAGTCTGGCAAATTCATCTTTGTACCCTGAAAAGTAAGGACTAAGCAAGTTGGGTTCATGTTTAGGGTATCAGTCATGCAAGATTAGCAATTGGGGCAGCTCATTAGGGCCATGATCAACCCAGATGCAAGTTGTCTTACCTAAACCACCATAATCAAATTGATAATTGGAACTGAGTGGAGAAAGGGAAGATACAACCTGATTTGCAGTATTGTTGATCAGAGATGTGAGTTCAACACCTTGTTGCATTACACCAAATACCTTCTCATCTTTAGGGGGACTCAACTTGTGGTGGATAATGTCTTGTACATCAGGTACCTCCAGATCACTGAATGCAGCAGCAATCTCCCAAGCAAAAAGGAAGTCTAGACAATCTTCTTCAGAATGTGGATCATGTGGATGAATTCTACATGAATTGGCCAAAGCAAAGTCTGTCATGTGCGGTGAGTTCCCATGCAGCAGCATATCCTTACTCATTGTTGACACTAGCTCAATGATGTGATCAAGTGACTGACATGAAAACATTTCCAATCCATCACTCTGCATGATAGTTTGATTTTTGTTCTCAGATTGCATATTTCTATTCTCTTTTGTCACTACTAGGTCAGCATCAACCAAGCGGAGATTTTATTTATTATAGGTTTGAACATGATCAACATGTGGAACACATGGTATATTTGAATCTACTTCATCCATATCAGTCACATGTTCTGAAAAAACTTCCTTTGTATCATTCAGCAACCTTCTTATTTAGACTGCACATTCATTTTCTGCAGCAACAACAGGATCTCCTTCCTCCTGCATAACTCGATTCTTGATGTCAATGCCACCTTGAAGTAATGCATTTTCTTGATTTTCTCCATTTGACTCAGCTAGAGACCCTTTTGGAGTGACTGTACTAGCTTGATATGACTGATCATGATGATATAGTGAGCTAATACAATCAAGAACTTGGTCATTTTTCACTGGAAAATCTAATTGGAGCTCTTCCTGCCCTGCTGTCCATGACTGTTCTTGATCTGGATGACTTATTTCCTCCTACTCCCACACATGTTTGACCTGATAAAGTTGTTGTTTCACTTGATCCATCTGCTGCTCATATTTAGTTTCAAACTCAAAATTTTTAGTACACTAAATTTAACTATTGTTTTGTACCTCTGCAGCAGTAATTTTAGGCTCAGAACTTGATATCTGTGAAGTATTTTGCTGTTGATCTGCATCCTTAACATGACTGTTCATCAAGTCTTATTCATTATGTGTCTCATTCACATCCTTAGTAGCAGAAATGTGGTCATGTGTAATGCCCTATTCACTGTCATGTGACTGCAAACTAAGTTTTAATCAAGCTGGGACAAGATATCCTCCGAATGACTTATCTAACTGAGCAAGAGATTTTAACTAGACATGGATCTCATATTCATTAGGTGGGTGACCTGTAGACCATATGTATTGTCTACCAGTCTCATTCTCATCTTGGTATGTATTTTGATGGACAGGTTGAGGAACTTTAATTTCTCCAATGTACAGATTGCCCCGTTGACCATGATCAATTCTGAATGGTGGATTTATAGCCTTTGCAACCTCCACTCTTTGGATGCATTCAACTAAGACATGATCATATGCATTGGCATTCATTCATGTTGTAGCTCCCCTATGTATCATCTTGTTCTGAATATGTCTATTAGACCTATATCCCACTTCAGGCCTGTAAATCTCAAAGATAGGGAGCAGTCCTTTTAAGTGCAGATCCAATCTTTGGAGGAAGGTCAAATAATCAATCTTGTCATGCAATTCTCTAGGATGCACAGTGCAGACCTGAGGTGAGCTAAAATCAAGCAGTGTTAATGGAGGATATTTCACCTTGATTTGCCTATCTAGCAATTCTTTGAAAAGTGGGATATTCACTTGGAAGTTCTCTTCATGATATGACTGCTGTGATAGTGTTCTAAAGAACGAAGGAGTCTCATGACTGAAACCCTTCTGGGTACCCATTAGAACTAAATCTCTAAATAGTCAGTCCATTCCAGTATGTACAATGAACCAACCAAACTAAAAGCCCACATCATAATCTCCGTTCTACCCTCCTTCTAGCACCAATTCTGTTGATAAGTGTTTTAGCACACAGTAATGCAGGTATGATTACTGGTATCACACCTCTCTTGAAAAGGTATCCTATCCAAGATAGGACTGCCCCAAGGATAATACAGCTAGGTCGTAGCTTGCATGGAATAACTTCAGTGGAATGTCTAGCTGTACCAGCAAGGGGTCTTACATGAAATGCAGAGTTTATGGAAGATGGCAGCAATGTATGTGCAAAAACCCTAGTGGTTCAGACTGTAAAGTCTGAAATTTTCTAGCAGATGGGCAATGAAATGTTGCTTATAACCTAACCTAACAAACTTGATATAAATAAAATGCAAAAGGAAAAGGAGAGAGAGAAGGGTTAAGAGATCCTAAGTGACAGTCACAATGGGGTAAAATACTGCAGATAGACAAATACTTTCAATAAACCATTCCCTATTTCACCAGGATAGGAAACCCACAATGTTGCAAGAAATGATGCAATCTTCAAAGGATCCTTATGATTTTCAAATTGCATTCACTCATTAAACACCTAGACAATGGTGCAACTTAACTAGTGGAGTGCAACCAAACTATATTCAATGATAGGGCCCAGGCTAACTATACATAGCAACTTACCATCAGCAAGCACCAATAGTATGGACCAAAGTATTCATCAAATATCTTAACATTTACCCATCATTGCAAAAGCACAACTAATTAAATTCAGATTGATATGAACCATGAAAACTAAAATGAGACAACACATAAACATAAATTCCCAACAATCTGCAAAACTTGCTTTGTATTGACTATATTTTGGTAGAGTCTTAGCAATTCATTATCAAATCTTACTTGCAAATGAGAGCAAAGGATGGCCATTTTATAGGTAATGCACCATACCAAGTTTTTCAATGGACGGTGGAGATTAACTTGACACCAACAATCCAAATTACATGGCATTTAATGAGATATATCAGTTTGTTACATTTTTATATTTTCTTTTGTCTTGTAAGAAAAAGACAAAATACAGCTTGCAAATACATTAAATCTGGATAAAATGAATACCCATTTGGTTGTATATGATGAAAAGCCAATTTTCAAGGCCTAGTAAAGCCAAAATAGAGTCACATGACACTTGAAAACTTGAGCTAATGTGAATTCATGAGATTCCAAGTGTTGACTAAATCAAAAGGAGTATGTGGTACATTCTTGAATGAAGACATATCTAATTATATGCTTGTTGGATCATCATTGCATGACTAGACTGCTAGGACAACTATATATATGTCTTGGACATTAGACTGGAACTGCAGGAATAGCAATGAAAGAAGCATGATCTTCAACATCTTCTAGCTCCTAAGGCCTATCCCCATCATCTTAGACATCATGCTGGTCTCCTTTTACAGGTGCAGCAGCAATTTGGTTGATAGAATGTCAGTTTTGCATTTCTAGGTCAGCAGGATATTGTTGTATGTTCATCCTTCCAAGACAGCTCCAACAAGGTCACATGTCCTCCAAGACCTGCAATTCACAATGCAAAGCATCAATTTCATCTTAAACAATCATTTTCCATCAATTTGGATCAAGATATTGTTGCAAGTATGAGGTGAGCCAGTGTTGTCATTGATGTCAACATACTCATATTGCATTGACAAGAAGGATTTGATGAGCTGTGTGCTGAGGATATTGAGAAAATTAGCCTCAGTCAGGAACAGTGAAGAACAGTGATGAGAAGAAGGTAAATGTACTGTATAGGATGAGAACCGGAGGCTACGGATTAAAGGGTTAGTAGATATGAGTCTTGAGATGCTACAGTTAAGATTTCAGAGGTCCGCATGAAGATCTGAAGGAGTTGTGGCTGCCGGTATAGAACCGGGTCCGGCAAGTATCCGGAGGTGACAGAGGATCACAAAAAGGTCCGGTGAGGTCCGGAATTGTATTATCCTAATCTGCGGATTGGACAGAGTGTTTGGGATGTCCTTGTGATGTGTCATCCTGATTTCTGTATGATTTAGAGGTCCGGAAGTACCTCTTACATTATGACAGTGGCGACAGACTGTGTTCTTGAAGTTCCGGATGAGGAAGACAAGAGATCCCAGTAAGTAGAGGAAGTGCGGATGTATCCGGACATTCAGACAGGCTTGTTAAGGTTCTTGGATCATGTTTAGGTTGTGTTGTTGGTCCGCATTGATGATAGAGCCCGGAATTGAAGTTATTCTTCCGGATGAAGTTCTTGCTCTGTTTAGCCGACCGGATGAGTTGTTCATCCTGCGAATGTTCTTGTGATGGCCGACCGGATGTGTTATTCATCTTGCGGATACTCCTATGGTTGTTTGCCGACTGAGATGCTTGTTCCTAAGTCGATGTCTTGTATAAATAACAGTTTGTGAGTTCATTTCAAGGTGTGGTGTGTGGATGAGTGTGGCATAGCGAAGAAACGTGCGAAAGGCAGAGCAGAGTTTGTTGGGCTTAATTGGAACTGATCCGGACATGGTAGAGATGTCATTCTCCAGTTCAAGACTGTGATTTTCATCACTTTGTAGACAGTGTGTCTCCTTGTAGGCAGTGGGCCTCTTTGTGAGCAGTGTGCTCGGGCAGTGAGCCCTTATTGGCATGTGCCATTCATTTTTCTTTATTCTTCTAACAGAGAATAATTCTTGGGTTAATCACCCCGTGGTTTTTCCCTTAACCGGGTTTTCCACGTCAAAATCTTGGTGTTCAATGTGTTGATGCTTATCTGCTCTTGTGTTTATGTATTATGCTTCCATGAATGAGTATTTGATATGCTGCTAACTAACAACAGAGAATTAAGTGTTTGAAAGAAAAAGAAGTTTTTATACAACTGATTCACCCCCCCCCTCTCAGTTGTATGCCCTAGATCCAACAATTGGTATCAGAGCTAAGTTCCTCTGATAGGAGCTTAACCGCTTGAGGAGATCCAGGATGTCGTCATACAAGAAGGATAGCCCGAAGTTCGATGGAACCAACTTCACTCTCTAGAAAGGTCGCATGAAGTGTCACTTGGAATGTATGGGAAAAGCATACTTGGCTATGATTTCAAAACCATATATACCTCCACAAGGTGGTCCGACAACTCTGAATGAAATCACAGAAGCTGAAAACAATCTGCGGACCAAGGAAGCTCTTCTAAGCGCATTGAATGACTCAGATCTCTCGAATGTCATTGACCTACCAACTGCATATGAGATCCTAACTAAACTGGAACTTCTGTATGAAGGAGATGAGTTTGTCAAAAGTGCAAGGTTGCAAAGTCTGAAAGGGAAATTTGAAAGATTGAAAATGAGAGATGATGAAAACATCACTACCTTTATGCCAAGAGTAAATGAGCTGGTATGTGGAATCAGAAATGCTGGTGGAACTTTAGATGAAAATGAGATTGTCTGCAAAATCCTAAGATCCCTTCCTGCTGCCTACAAAATCAAAGTTGCTGCCATTGATGAATTCAGAGCCCACACAACTGTCACAAGAGAACAACTGGCTGGCAAACTAGCTGCATTTGAAATGACTAAGTTTGGAGATGATCCTCCCAAGACTGAATCTGCCTTCAAAGCCAGTGCCTATGTGCAAGGCAAACAGAGATTTGATCCGGGTGAAAACTCATCAAGGAAAATGTCATGGTATGATCAAGCAAGAAGAGACATGGAAGAAGAAGAAGCAGAAATAGCTCAACTTGAAGCCCTCATTGCAAAGAGACTGCCAAGAGGATCCGGTAAGTATGAAGGAAAACTACCCTTTAAGTGTTTCAACTGCAATAAGATTGGTCATTTTGCCTCAAGATGTCCGGAGAGATCTGCAAGATCTAATACTCATAGACAAAGGTTTCAAAAGAATTGCTATTATGTTCATGAAGAAGATGACAATGAAGGAGTAACAGATGATGAATCAGAACTAGGAAGCAAATCCGGAAATGAGTGGGTGTTTATAGCCATCAAGGAAGAAGATTCAATACTCTCTGAATCTGTCAATCACAAAGTTGTTGAAAAAGCCTTGGCTGCTCAAGTGGAAGAAAAGGATGATTGGGTTATTGACAGTGGATGTTCTCACCATATGACTGGTGACAAGAATAAGTTCTTAGATTTGGAAAGATATGAAGGAGGAATGGTAAAGTTTGGTGACAATTCTACTGGCAGAATCAGAGGTAGGGGAACTATTTCCTTTGATGGTAAGAGCAAAACAGGAAATGTACTGTATGTTGAAGGATTGAAGCACAATCTTCTCAGTGTTGGTCAGTTAGTGGACAAAGGCTATGATCTCCGGTTCAAGAATGGAAAATGCAGAATCTTTACAAGCTCCGGAACTGAAATTGCATCCGGTACTCAGACAAGAGGTAACATCTTTCATCTGGTTGGTTCAAATAAAAGTTGTTTGTTTGTTCAAATTGATCAGAGTTGGTTATGGCATAGAAGAATGTGTCATGTAAATTTTGATAACATCATCAAGATAAGCAATACTCAGGCTGTGAGAGATCTTCCAAAGTTGATGAAACCTACAAATAGTGTGTGTAAAGAATGTCAGTTAGGTAAACAAAGCAGAGTCTCTTTCAAAAGCAAAGATCAGTCTTCTACCGGATTGTTGGAATTAGTACATACTGATCTATGTGGTCCGACAAGAATCAAGAGTCTGCAGGGTGATAGATATTTCATGTTGTTAATTGATGATCATTCCCGGATGATGTGGGTTACCTTTTTAAAAGAAAAATCAGAAGCTTTTGAGAAGTTCAAAATCTTCAAAGCTATGGTGGAGAATCAAACCGGATTGAAACTAAAGTGTCTAAGGTCTGATAGAGGTGGTGAATTTACATCTGGTGAATTCATTGACTTTTGTGAGAAACAGGGTATAAGGAGACAGTTGTCTGCTCCTAAGACTCCACAGCAGAATGGAGTAGTTGAGAGAAAGAACCGGACCATCCAGGAAGCTGCTAGGACAATGATGTTGGAAGCAAATGTTCCTCAAATGTTTTGGAAAGAAGCTATCAGCACTGCAGTCTACACTCTCAATCGAGTTCAAATCAGAAACAACACCGGTAAGACCCCCTATGAACTCTGGTTTGGCATCACTCCTACTGTGAAATATTTCAGAGTATTTGGTAGTAAGTGTTATATTAAAAGAGATGAAGATCTAGGAAAGTTTGATGCTAGAAGTGATGAAGGAATTTTCTTGGGCTACTCCACTCAAAGCAAAGCATACCGGTGTTACAATAAGAGATTGAGGAAGATGATAGAAAGCACCAATGTAAAGGTTGATGAAGGAATTGAGAAGCCTTCAAGATTTTATGAGTTTGAAGAAGATGACCAAGACAGTGTTCAAGGACCTCAATCCTCTCTGGTGAGACAGAGTCAGCCTGATCCGGTAAATCAGGAAGAAGAGATAGGTTTGAATGAGCCTGATCAAGAAATAGCAGTGCTGGATACTCCCAAAATTCCAAGGTATGTAAGACTGAACCACTCTGAAGATCAGATCATAGGTGACAGAAGCAAAGGTGTACAAACTAGAAGGAATATTGCTCAAAATCAGAATGAATGTTGTCTGATTTCAAAGGTTGAACCTAAAACAATAGATGAAGCCTGCAATGATGAAAACTGGACCAAAGCAATGGAAGATGAATTGATGCAAATTGAGAAAAATCATACTTGGGATCTTGTTCCCAGACCTAGAGACAGGAATGTAATTGGAACCAAGTGGGTCTTCCAGAACAAACTAAATGAAGCTGGTGAAGTAATCAGAAACAAAGCTAGATTGGTCTGCAAAGGCTACTCTCAAATAGAAGGAATTGATTTTGAAGAGACTTTTGCTCCGGTGGCAAGAATTGAAGCAGTCAGATTACTTCTTGCATTTGCTGCCTTCAAAGACTTCAAGGTATATCAGATGGATGTCAAGTCTGCCTTTCTAAATGGTGATCTGGAAGAAGAAGTCTACATTGAACAACCGGATGGATTTCAATTGTCTGATAATAATGATATGGTCTGCAAGTTGAAGAAAGCTTTGTATGGATTGAAGCAAGCCCCAAGAGCATGGTATGAAAGGTTGGATAAGCATCTTGTGCAGATTGGATTCAACAAAGGTACTGCTGACAGTAACTTATATTTCAAAATTGATCATGAAAACATTCTGATTGTTGAAGTGTTTGTGGATGATATCATTTTTGGAGGAAGAGATAGTATGTGCAAAACTTTTGCTAATCAGATGAAAAGTGAGTTTGAAATGTCTATGCTTGGTGAAATGAATTTCTTCTTGGGACTGCAAATTACTCAAACAAAAGAAGGGATCTTCATTTCTCAGACCAAATATGTGAAAGAATTGTTAAGGAAATTTGGTATGGAAGACTCAAAGCCAATGAACACTCCTATGGCAACCGGATGTAAGTTAAGCAAAGATGATGATTCTCCAAAGGTAGATCAGACAAAGTATAGATCAATGATTGGTGGATTGTTGTATCTCACTCAAACTAGACCAGATATAATGCAGGCTGTTGGTCTTGTGGCAAGATTCCAGGCTGATCCTAGAGAATCTCATGTTATGGCAATCAAAAGAATTTTTAGATACTTGAAAGGAACAGTTGAGTATGGTCTATGGTACCCTAGAGATCCGGATTTCTCTCTTCATGCTTACACAGATGCAGATTGGGCAGGAGATGTGGATGATCGGAAAAGCACTAGTGGTGGAGCATTCTTTTTGGGGAAGAGATTGGTTTCTTGGCTAAGCAAGAAACAAGATGCAATATCTCTGTCTACAACTGAAGCAGAATACATTGCAGCAGCAGGTAGTTGCACTCAAATCTTATGGATGAAGCAGATGCTAAGAGACATCAAAGTTGAATATGAGGAGCCTATCACAATTTTCTGTGATAATTCAAGTGCAATTAATATTTCCAAGAATCCGGTATTGCATTCTAAGACTAAGCACATATCTATCAAATTTCACTTTTTGAGAGAACAAGTAAACAAGGAAGAAGTCAGATTGGAGTATGTTCCCTCCAAGGATCAGATTGCAGATATCTTTACAAAACCTCTTCCCAAGGACTCTTTTGAATATCTCCGGGAGAAGTTAGGGGTCATGGCCCCTCCGGTGATGAACTAAAGATGCACTGATGTGCATCAGTCCGGTGGCTATCACAGTCATATCTTGTGATCCGGACTAATGGGGAGCTGCAACTAAGGGGGAGCAGCTGGTATGATTCTGATGTATGAGAATTGCAAGTATGAGCCCTTTGCCATTGATGTCAAAGGGGGAGAGAAGACATGTGAAAAACAAGTGGTTGATGATTAAAGGGGGAGCAGTAAAGGAAGAGAAGACATATGAAAAGTTGAAGGTCTTGTCTTAATGGTTTTTCACATCATATGTTGCCATCAATGACAAAGGGGGAGATTGTTGCAAGTATGAGGTGAGCCAGTGTTGTCATTGATGTCAACATACTCATATTGCATTGACAAGAAGGATTTGATGAGCTGTGTGCTGAGGATATTGAGAAAATTAGCCTCAGTCAGGAACAGTGAAGAACAGTGATGAGAAGAAGGTAAATGTACTGTATAGGATGAGAACCGGAGGCTGCGGATTAAAGGGTTAGTAGATATGAGTCTTGAGATGCTACAGTTAAGATTTCAGAGGTCCGCATGAAGATCTGAAGGAGTTGTGGCTGCCGGTATAGAACCGGGTCCGGCAAGTATCCGGAGGTGACAGAGGATCACAAAAAGGTCCGGTGAGGTCTGGAATTGTATTATCCTAATCTGCGGATTGGACGGAGTGTTTGGGATGTCCTTGTGATGTGTCATCCTGATTTGTGTATGATTTGGAGGTCCGGAAGTACCTCTTACATTATGACAGTGGCGACAGACTGTGTTCTTGAAGTTCCGGATGAGGAAGACAAGAGATCCCAGTAAGTAGAGGAAGTGCGGATGTATCCGGACATTCAGACAGGCTTGTTAAGGTTCTTGGATCATGTTTAGGTTGTGTTGTTGGTCCGCATTGATGATAGAGCCCGGAATTGAAGTTATTCTTCCGGATGAAGTTCTTGCTCTGTTTAGCCGACCGGATGAGTTGTTCATCCTGCGAATGTTCTTGTGATGGCCGACCGGATGTGTTATTCATCTTGCGGATACTCCTATGGTTGTTTGCCGACTGAGATGCTTGTTCCTAAGTCGATGTCTTGTATAAATAACAGTTTGTGAGTTCATTTCAAGGTGTGGTGTGTGGATGAGTGTGGCATAGCGAAGAAACGTGCGAAAGGCAGAGCAGAGTTTGTTGGGCTTAATTGGAACTGATCCGGACATGGTAGAGATGTCATTCTCCAGTTCAAGACTGTGATTTTCATCACTTTGTAGACAGTGTGTCTCCTTGTAGGCAGTGGGCCTCTTTGTGAGCAGTGTGCTCGGGCAGTGAGCCCTTATTGGCATGTGCCATTCATTTTTCTTTATTCTTCTAACAGAGAATAATTCTTGGGTTAATCACCCCGTGGTTTTTCCCTTAACCGGGTTTTCCACGTCAAAATCTTGGTGTTCAATGTGTTGATGCTTATCTGCTCTTGTGTTTATGTATTATGCTTCCATGAATGAGTATTTGATATGCTGCTAACTAACAACAGAGAATTAAGTGTTTGAAAGAAAAAGAAGTTTTTATACAACTGATTCACCCCCCCCCCTCTCAGTTGTATGCCCTAGATCCAACAGATATGTCCATTTGCAGCTATGGATTCATTAAAACAACATATTGTCAATGTCACTTTCTTATAACCAACCTCTTAAATCTAGTGATTTTTGCATCATTTTCTGCATTTTTTACCATTTTCAAGCACCCATTTGGCCAATATGATGATTAGGGAAGTTTTTGTGGTCATTAGAATCTATTTACAGACTTTTATTTCATATTTTTCTAGTCTTTTCTGTAAAAAGCGAGATTTTGGGGGTCACGGACTTTTCATGTGCAGTGGCATTAATTGTCATAAAACATGCCAAAAATCCACACAAACTTGATAAAATGTTCATCATGATGTGACAAATAGATATGCAATTCAAATCCATCAAGAAAATCCAATTTGCTCCTTGAAAAACTCAACTTTTGTCCCAAAATACCAAAAATCACGGGTTTTGGGTGTCACGGACTAAAAGTCGGTGGAGGTCAAATTTAGCGCAGGTCCGTGAGGTGCAATTCTAGTGCAAAATAATTTTGGTGCTGATTTGGGGTCCAACCAACCTTAGCTCAGATTTTAGGTCTAACTGACTAAAGTCAGTGAAGGCAATTTTCAGCGCAGGTCCGTGAGGCCTATTTTTAGCGCTAACTTCATTGGCGGGGATTTTCAATGCAACCGGCCTACGCAAGTTTTAGCACCGACTAACCTGCGTGACTTAAGTCGGTGGAAGACCATTTTAGCGCAAGTCAATAGAGGGCAATTTTAGCATTTTTCTTTGAAATTGTCTCGGCAGGGATTTTGTTCCGACTGACTTAGCGGTAGCTTGGAGGGAGGTCGGTGGGAGGCAAATTTAGCGCTAAGGTCAGTAGAAGGCATTTTTAGCACTTTTTGCAGTAGGGAGTGTTTTTAGTGCCAGTTTTGGAAATGTCCAAGGTGAAAATATATTTAAAAATATATTTAAGTATAAGAAAATTTCTTATACTTTAAATATTTTTAAATATACTTTCAGGATGTTTGAGATAGGTTCGAGATTCGTAGGATTTCATATGCAGATTCTAGAATTTTGAGGTTCCACCAGATTTTAGACTTGGCCATTTTTCAAAAAATTTAGGATTTCAAACTTAGCCAAATCAGGGCTTCAGACCATGTGACAGAATGAAAGTACATGAACCCCTTAGTGAAATCTAATGGAATTTGACACAATTTTGCAACTGTAAGATCTGGAAACTAAGAATTTCAACATGACACATCCTGCAAAAGCAATCTTAAGGGCAATATCCAGTGACATGGGATTTTGGAGCAAAATATAGTAACACCCAATTTCAGTGCAGAAAGTAACAAATGGCAATCTTTTAAGCACAAGACCACTCAAGACACTTCCAAATCAATCGTGAAAGACATCAGCTGACTCCACACATGTGAAATACCCAAATCTGTAACAAATCATCCATTCTAAGCACAAATTCACCTTCTTATCATCATAAGCAAGAGAGGTCGAGACTCTAACCCAAAGAAAAAGAGGGGGTCTCCATTTGGCAAAATGGGGCGTGTGTGCAAGGCACACCAAGTCCCACCGGGCATGCCAAAATGTGTCAGCAAGAAAAATTAGGTTAACAAGATCAAGCATTACAATCAAAACCCAATCCTACCACCTTCAAGAAATCTATCTAAATGACACAAAATGAAAGCAAGTCAAAGAACAATGTCACCTAGATTGTATGGATTCCTTGGTTGAATGTGGATTGCTTCTCAATAGTGAACAACCATAGTTGCCAAAGCCGCCATGATGATAGATTGATATTGAACAACTAAGATTGATCAATGGTGGAGAAAAAGTGGCTACATGAACGGTTGGGATAATTCAAGAGGCATGGATGAATGTGTACAAGACATGTGTCCATAGGGATAGCTTTTATTAAATGATTTAGTTGGCTTTGTTGGTGGAGATAAGATTGATTTTTTTTAAATAGGATGCTTTTCTATTTTAAGAGTTGGATAACAAGGATAATTGATTTTTACACCAATTAAATCATTTTTTCTATTTAACTTTTGACAAACTATGGACAAGGCCAACTTGTACACATAAAAGAAAGTCATAAAAAAGGAAAATGATAAGATATGATAAAGGAAAAAGCTAAATTTAGGAAATTGGAAGAATAAATATAAATTAAATAAATAAATTTATTTAATTTATATGCATGATGAGAAGATAAATAAATAAAATATCAATTTTATTTATTTAGAAAGGGGCTAATTAAATAAATTTAGAAAAATTATTTAATTTTAGAAGAATAATGAGATAATTAAATAATTAAAGATAAATTAATTATAGATAGAAAATAGAAGAATAAAGATAATGAAAATAGATGAAATTAATTAAATAAATATAATTTATTTAATTAATGATGGAAATAGATGGTTTAAAAGAAAATTGATAATTGATACAAGTGTGCTAGACAAAATGGATATATACAGTGGTGAATAATGTGACAAATCGATAAATGGTCGAACTTGGGTCAATTTTGGGTGTCTACAGGGGCATGTTATTCTTATGTTACATAGTCCTTGCAGATTACATATTGAACCCCTCCATCCATCCACCATGTACCCCCCATCCATCCCATCCATTATTTCCAATCCTTTAATCCATCCATCCAATCCTCCTTTCATCCTTGTCCCTAGACCTGTTGTTACCTTGTCATTGGTATCCAACAAATATGCTATCCTCATGCAATCCAATGCAACCACTTTATCTAAAAACTCCAAGCAATAAATCCAAGTGTAATCAATCCTTAATCCATGCCAATATAACTAAGAAATATAGCCAATCATCCAAAAGTATCCAATGGTTTTGTTCCCAACCTTACTGAAACCTAGTCAACTCACATCCATAATCAAATCCAATCAATTCCTGCTTAAGAACATAAGTCTATCTTATGCAAAAATCAAACCCAATCAACTCTTGCTTTAAAACTTTGCCTATCTTAAGTATAATATCTAACATCATCATCTTCATCATCAGGATATATCATTCCCATCCTAGTGTTGTTCTCAGTTCAACAACACTATCCTTATCAATCAATCAATCATTGGTTTTCATCTTGATATGGACAACAACCTTGTTTGTTTTTGAATCATTTGTGCATGCTTTCTTGCAAGTACTTGTGTGTGTTATTATTTTACTTGCATTTATATCAGTCCTTGCAGCATACTATCACAGCGACATCATTATCTTCCATATCATGGTGCCCAATGGCATATGTTTGCTTGTGACCTTTTTTTTGTGTCAGTCCTTTATGCATGAGACACATCATCACCCTGGTCTTTATAACTTGGTACATAATGCCTAGTGCTATATCAAACTATATGGTTGTTCACCCAATGTAGCTTAATGTATTCTTCATCGATTTCATTTATCCCTTAACTTTCCTCCATCTCCTTAACCAAATTGTTTCATCCATTTCGAGAGCATACTCATGTTCTTCTAACCTGTCTATCCTCTCAAGGGGCATCACATCTCTTCATCATTCCTCCTCGTAACTCATCTATGTGGCTAGGGCATCCCTTTCTTTCCATATCTTATCTTATTTGAAATGATGTCACTTCTTTTAATCAAAACAACATCTCAAAGAGGGGAAAAATGTTGACCCCTGAAATTGACCATATCCTTACAACATGTCTAACATCACTTTCGACATCACCTTGTGTCACCTTGCGACACATTTGTCCTAGGACCCTTTCATGTCCCTTTCCATCATCCAATTAATTAAATAAATTATATTTATTTAATTAACTTGTTTATCCTAATTCTCAAATTAATTAAATAAATTATCTTTATTTAATTAATTTAATCCTTTTCTCCAATCCAATACTTGTAAAAGTAATTAATTCAAACACACATGAATACTTAGAGAATAATGAAATCACACAAATTACACCATGACACATGTATGTATGTGGAAAACCTTAAAAAGGGGAAATCCACTCTGTGAAATGTTAGTTGGGTTTGCTTAACCAATCCAACTTCACAATAAAATCACTATTAGGTCTCACTAACCAAATCTCACTGATTACAACTTGTTTAGGAGCACCAACTCCTTATCATATTAGGAGCACCAACTCCAATCACAAATGAAGACAAATAAATAGAGTACTACTTTATTTACAATATCATCATAGATCCAACAAAAAACATCTACAACAAACACTTCTTCATTCACTGCCCTGTCAAGTTCAAACCCTTCAATCTATGTGTACACATCAATATCCCTCTTTCTTTTACCATCACATTCCATGAATGATTCTGCAAAAAGTTCATCAGCAACCCTACATAATAAAATATGCTTCATTTATCATCACATTCAACCATCCAAATCCACAAGACACAAAACTATATTTAGTTTTGAAACTGCCAAACCATCGAATGAGAAAGTAGTTAACAGAACTGCTCAAACTGATGTCAAATAGAAAATACAGGTAGTTTCCCATCAAACACCATAATTAGGGAGGTATCCATTAGGGTTTAAATGATCACCATTTATGAATACCTTCGTGCCAATGAAAGATTTAATGGCCACCGTTGATAAAGACATTGGTGCCACTTTATAAAGTGTTGAAGGGAGAAGTTGGTCCCAACTAGGTTGAGGGGCTAGTTACCTCACGATGACTATGGACTTAAGTTGTCACTTAAGTTATAAGTGACCGGTGATAACAAGTCACCGTTGAATTAGAACAAAAGGCATAGCCTGTCACAAAAGCAACTTTGCTTTTAAGTCCTTAGGGTTCTAGAAGGTCCTTAGGATTTTAGGTCTTAAAATTTAGGACTTCAAACTATGTCAACCCTAATATGCCATCAATTAAATGTGATCCCTATCTTTCGTAAACAATCTCTGCAAATGATGTCATGATGTTGATATGTTAAAGGAATTCCTTTGATCTTGAAACAAAGAAAAAAAGGAACTTTGTTCTTGAAGACAATTAGTTCATTAGAGTTTTAGGACCTCAAACAAATAGTCAAACCCTAACTTGTAGGAACCCATAGATTTACTCTATCCACCATGATTTCAATAACATAACATTAGTGACCTTGTGAATGACAATTGATCAGAGAAATGTTTTCGAGACTACTATTGACATCAATGACAAAAATAATGCCAACAAACTCTCCATTTGGCATTGATGTCAACCAATACAACCATTGCACTTCCCTTTGCAACAAATGCACTTTGCAATCTCCCCCTATCTGACATTGTCATTTTTGGCAATTGATCATTGGACACTGATTGGTCATTTCATGTTGATGCAATAATAAATATTATAATTGACTACCCTGCCATCTACTTGAGTCCAAACATATCTATCATACAAATCAATCATGCATTGACCATGTGTTGAAAACTACCTGATTCATATACTCAAACATTGTCAATAAAAATACAAGCACTGTACCATTTGTGATATCACTTTCTCTTGTACATTGAAAACTTGCAACTGAGCAATATATGTGATACAAACACCCATGAAGTATGAACATTGTGTCAAAGCATAAAAATTACATAAGTATCTTCCCAAAAACTGATTCATATAGATGCAGACTATTACTATACCAGACTATTACTGTACCATTGTGCAAACTAAGTGCATGCTCTGATACAAACACTATAACATCACATAATTTGATCCTTCAAATACAAACAAACAACAACACTATCACTTCTCCAAATAGAGATCAACTTCTCCATCATCCATTGAGGAGCAAACACTACTATACAAATAAAGATCACTATACAAATAGAGATGACTGTAATAATCAGAAATTAATCTGAATCCTTTGTTACAAACACTGATCACTCAAGAATTCCACTGATCACTCAAGAATGCATCTAATTCTATTACAAACACTGATCAACACATTGATCACTCAAGAATGCATATGATTCTATCATTCATTTGCTTTACTTTGAAATCAATGACAAAGGGTGCCCTGATTGAGAAACTTACATTGTCCTAGTTTCAGAGATGTAGAATAAGGATCATATACTCCCCCTAAAACTATACCAGAAATCTATTCTAGTGGATAGAAGAGAGAGATTGAACACCTAACCTCTGTCTCAAACACTCAAACACATCCTTGGCTAAAGGCTTGGTAAAAATGTCTGCCACTTGGTCTTTAGTAGCAACATAATACAGTGCTACCTCATGAGCTAGTACTTTCTCTCTCAAGAAATGATATTAGCAATATGCTTTGTTCTTGATGCATAATAGGATTTTTGGATATGGTGATGGCACTAGTGTTATCACACAAAATGGAGACAGGTTTAGGAACTTCTACCAAGTGATGTCTTGAAGAGTTTGTATCATCCAAAGAACATGTGTACAACATGAATCAATAGCAATGTATTCAGCCTCTGCAGTTGACAAAGATACTGACTCTTGCTTCTTTCTATGCCATCACACTAATCTGCCACCTAAGAAAAAGGCTCCACCACTAGTACTCTTTTTGTCATCAATGCACCCTGCCCAATCAACATCAGTATAGGCAAGTAATGTGAAGTCATTAGTCCTAGGATGCCATAAACCATAGTTTAATGTGCCTTTTACGTATCTAAAGATTCTTTACACTGCATTCACATGAGATTCTTTGGGAGATGATTGAAATCTTGCTACCAAACACACTGCCTGCATGATGTCAGGCCTAGATGTTGTCAAATATAAAAGACTACCTATCATGGACATGTACATAGTTTGATTTGTTGGCAAGAGACACTGTGTAGCTTCATGATTGTTGTCATTGATGGCAACAAAGCTTATCCCACACATCCAAAGCACATAGTATGTCTATACCAGAAGTCAGATTGAAGAGTGTTTTGGTCCGGTGAACAGGAACAAAGCATGCAGCAAGGTCTAACAATCAGGTCTAGATCTCTCAGAGGATGTATCTTAGCAAAGTGTGGACTTGGGGAAGTCAAGAGGAATACCATGCCTACCACATTCCAGAGATTTAGCCTCCGGTGATGAAAGAGTGAAAAGATATGAGCACTTAAGTGTTGGGTTTCTGACAGGCAGAATAGACTGAGAAAGAACTAACCGGCAAAGCATCAAACCTTAATCCAGATGACAAATTGATGGTGATCAAGCTACTTAAGAGATCATTCATGGTTGGCTGACATGATTGATGACTTCTATAACTATCTCTTTGATACGCATCACTTAGTAAGCATGGATTCAGCTGACAAACCAGAGTTTGGGAAAATCTTGAGTATTCCAGATGCGAACTAGAATGATGTTGAAATCCTTGGTGCGGATATATATACCAGATGGATTTCAATGTGAAGGTGTGTGTGTAGAGATATAATGTGCAAGAAAGGGTAGAGATAAGAGTGGAAGTGACAATACAGGTCCGGTATGTGACAGAACAATAGCACCAAAACAGAGGAAGAATGAAGTGTTGTAGATTAGTATATTGAGCCTAACCAGAACTGAACCTAAGCATATGTGGATGCTTCACATCAGTTCAAACTCCTGGTTACCTTCTATATACCTTGTAGACAGTGAGTCTCTTGTAGGTAGTGAGCCTCTTGTGAGCAGTGTGCTCAGGCAGTGAGCCCCAATTAGCAAGTGCCATTTTGTACTTCTATTCTTTTAACAGAGAATACAATCTTGGGTTAGTCACCCCGTGGTTTTTTCCTTAACAGGGTTTTCCACGTAAAAATCCTTGTGTTATGTGTGTTGATTTCTTTTTTGCTCTCATGCTCATGTATGCTTATATGTTTTGATACTGCACTAATTGTTAAAGAAGAAAAGAAAGTTAAATAATTAAGATAACTGATTCACCCCCCCCTCTCAATTATCCACCTTGTTTCCAACAATTGGTATCAAAGCCAAGTTCCTCCAAATAGAGCCTAACAGCTTGAGGAAGATCTGGGAATCTCAATGGATATGTATGGTATGAGGGAACAACTTCAGTCTACCCTAGATGATCTTGAGAAATCTCACTCTGAAGTCAATAACCTGAGGGAAAGACTCAAACAAGATGATGATTTCATAAATGAACTAAAAGAAAAACTGAGTATCTCTGTGAAAAAGAGAAAGGAACTTCTTCAACAAATAGAAAGTCAAAGTGAAGCCAATGATACTAATGAATATTTGAATGAGAAAAACAAGTTATATGAGAAGCTATCAAAAGAGTCATTATGGTAAGACATGAAATGGAATCAGGGGTTATGAAATTCACCCAAGAAATTGAAGAGAAAAGAAAAATGGAAGATAATCTAAGACAATCTCTCAAGGAGAAGTTAGAAGACTGCCACAAAATGGATAGAATAATTAGGCATCTAGAATCTGATCTTGAAGAAGCTAGAGATAATGAAAAATAACTTGAAAATCAGATAGACACTCTTAAAAAGGATCTTCAAACAACAAATGAATAAAAAGAAAAATTCAAGATAAGCTCTGCTCAACTTGAAGTTCTTCTTGAAAGCCAAAAGAAGGTAGATGACAAGCATGGCTTGGGATATGAGAAAGGTGAATGCTCCAGATCCGGTCAGAAGAACTCTGGATCAGGAAATCCAAGGTACAGGCCTAGAAGACCTCCCGTAAGACAACCAAATGCTCAAATATATCCATCCTTCAATGGATACTGTCACAATTGCAATAACTTTGGTCATAAAGTAAATCAATGCAGACGAAGAATGAATCAAACTAATTCATCCTTCTCCAGACAGTGTTTTAACTGCAAAAGGTATGGTCACAAATCTCATGAATGTAGAAATATACAAATAAACAATTCATTCAATGGTAGATGCTTTGCATGCAATAGAATGGGACATATGGCTAAACAATGCAGATCAAGAGGATATTAGTAAAATATGCAAAAAAATATAGCTTGCTACAATTGCAATAGATCCGGTCATATTGCCAAATTCTGCAGAAGTAAGAATCAGGATAAAAGGGGTCCGGTGCATCATAATCAAAATCAAGACAAAGGAAAAGGAAAAGTGAATGCAGATGAAGTTCAAAGGGATATGAACAAGATTTGGTTGAAGAGAAGTACAGAAAATGTTGAGGATGGATCTGCACCAGAATCTGGTGCTGATATTCCTTCTGAAAACTAAATAAATGAGCTCTAGCTCAGGGGGAGTCTCAAAAGAAAACAATTTCCCCCAGCCAATCAATTGGTGCCTAAATTGGCACATGGAGTGTAGCAGATTGAAGAGTTCTCAAAGAGATATCTAAATAACCCTTGGTAAAAATATAAAAGATCAGCAAGAAGGTTGAAGAGGCTAATCATCCAAAATTGATCTGGTTTGACAGTCATCCGGTAAAAGTAGGATTTTCACAGTTAGATCCACTATGATTCAAAATTGAAATACCTTGATCTGTGGATAAATAGGATGATTCAAGGAAGGGAGATACATTGTAAATTATCATTCTAAGTGCATCTCAATGATCCAGAAGGATCTCTCTCAGAACAAAGAGAACAAGGCAACCAGAATGACTTAAGTTGTGCATTTATTGCAAATATGGAATTAGGGTTTGCGGAGAAATAAAAGGGTTCTTTGGTTCATCATTTGCACATTTGCATTCAAGAAGAAGAAAGAAAGAGCTCTGCAACAAGATTGCTTCAACCCTCTCAAGGATCAACCGTAGAATTTGATTCAACCTATGATCTTTTCGGCTCTTATTGCGAACCCTAGAAGTGTAAAAAGGTATTTCTGCTCTTGAATATCTCTCTCTGAATCTTTTGAAAGATGGCTACTCCAAATATTGTTAAGATCACTGATAGGCCGCGCCCTAAGTTCAAGAAACATCCCTACAAATCCTTAGAAGTTGATCCCCTAGGCACATTCTCTAGCATTCCGCATGGGATTCTACATGTAGAAGATGTTAGGGTATACATTCACACCAACATTGAGGAATTTGGGGAATCCAAGCTGATGGATATCTATCACAAGGAATTAACAGATGAAACATTTGAACTTAAACCCCGATACAAGGCCATCCGGGATAAACATTTTAGACATTGAATCCATTTCCCCTGTTTTGCAGAAGATGACTGGGTCCAGTATGTTCTGAGCAGAATGCATGAAAACTTCATGTGGTTGATGAGGCCATTTAAGATCACAAAAGATGCCATTAGGGTGTTAATCAGATTGCACTCATCCAGTGGGTTGCCTGCTCTCAAATCAGTCAAAAACCAAACTGTAAGTGAGGCTACCGGATCAAAATTTGACAAGAGGACAATGACAATAGAAGACATCATAGATCCGGATATCAAATTTGCCTCTATGATAATTGGTTACAAAATCTATCACTCCAGCAGGGAGAATTCAGTATCTGGAACTACTATATATACTGCATATGAAATGCTAAGGAAAAATGCTGACTATGTTCTGTGTGAGCTTCTCCTGAACTAACTGCTAGAAAATTTAGAGAAAATAAAGAAGGATAAGAAGAATTCATTTTAGTACGGTGGCTTGATACTATGTCTATTCTTTTACTATATGAATGAGCTACCTAGATCCAGTGGTTGGGTATGGCAAAATGACAGACCAGTTGCCATACAAATCAGAGATTATATGTATGGGCTTGGTGATGCCAAGGCTCAAAGCACAGCTCTCTAGGGATATTTCAAGAATTTCCAAGGTATGATGCAGGGTAGAGAAAGAATTCCTCAGATAATAGTTAAAAAATATAAAGATACAGTGTGTTTTATGGTAGACACTGATCAATGCCTAATGGAGGCAGTAGAGCCCAGAATAGTCTGGATTATACCAATGGGCTATGAGGTGGATGAGAAAATCCTGGAATTACATGTCCAACACCTATTAAGTCAGCCTAAGGACCCTGAGGCAGAAAGGTTTGGCACCTTTCAAGAATTGAGTGTGAAAATTCATGTTGAACTAAGGCAACCTAAAATAAAGAGAAAAGTCAGGAAGGAAGTAGAGGAAATTGCCAAGAAATATGGCATATCAAAGGAGGCAATTGATGCCAATAGAGAGGAGGTAGAAAGAGCAGAAAAGAGAGACAAGACGTAGAAAAAGAAAGTGATCCGGTGCAAGCCCCCTCCCGAACTAGATCCTCAAAGAGTTCTACACCTACCACCTCAAAGAGCTCAAAATCCTCCAAACCGAAAGCAAAGACATCTGAAAAGGGAGAAAAGAGAACAAAACCAAGGGTACAAGATCCTACATAAGTCAAAAGGATGATGAAGAGACAGAGACAAATGAGGAGGTTAATAAAATGAAGAAGAAAAAGAAAACTTCTAGGGAATCCTCTACCAGTGAAAACAAGGAAGAAGAAGTAGAAGAATTTGTTGAAAGGCCTACTCTCTCCATCGATGATGTCATCAAGGCAATTACTGTGGATGGGAATCTGCAACCAATGACAGAATTCTATGATGAGTATAGTGACTCAGACAAAAGGATCTTGGAAGAAGCTACAGTTAAGTACTTAAAAATATATAATAAAACATTCATTGAAATCATCTCTCTAATCCCCAAGAGTTTAGAGAAAGTACTTGAACTCAGAAAAAACAATGCCAAGGAAAAGAATTTGGAGATCCGGGAACAAATAGCCATTCAGCTCTATCCTTCCATCACTCCAAAACAAATGAACATGATCTTCAAGGATTGCAAGGATGAGTTCTGGAGTAAAGCCAGAATGAACAAGCTTATGCTTGGAGAGACAGATCAGGTGGCAAAACAGACTAAAGACATCCTCTGGAATGCATATAAAAGATTCAATCTTCCTATTATAGAGGACATAAGTGATGAACCTTCTGCCATGGATATTGAAGGATCAAGTGCATCAAAGGAAGATTCTACTGAGAAAATTACAGAAGAGTCAAAGGAGATATGTGAGGAAAAGACTAAGGACTTGGATTCCTCTGTTCTAGAAGAGGAAGTCCATGAAGAAGTAAACATCTCTCTTCCAGATCCCTTAGCTAACTCCAGAACTAAAGGAGAAGAAAGAAAAGAAGAGAAAATTAGTCAAGAAGAAGGAGTAAAGGGAAGAGAAGAAGATCAAACAGAGAAGACCCCAGGTGATAGCTCTAAGGCTACAGAAGGAAAGAAGACTCTGTCTCTGGCAAGAGACACTGCAGAAGTAGTTAAAGACTTCATGACCAAAGAAATGATAGAATTAGATGAACAGGAGCTATTCCAAGGACCACTCAATTTTGACTCTCTCTCTCTCTAGTCCAGATAATGAAGATAGCATCTTTTGCTCAAGCCAAAGCAAAAGAAAAGCTTCTGAAGTCTCACATGGAAGATTGTGAGCTGATAGAGATTGCATCTAGTGTCTTGCAGAAGATCATGCCATCCTTTCAAAAGGATCCTTCAGCCTCTTCATCTGGTAACTTGAAATCTCTTGTTAATTCTATTAGCACACATTTTGATTCTTTGGAGAAATCAATAGAAGAGAAAGTCCGGAAAGAGTTTTTGGGTAAGAGATTCTCTAAAGTATAAGGGCTATTAGCAAATGATACGAGAAATCTGAACATTGGAATAAAGAGCCTAGAAAATGCTCTTAAAGATGGCAGAGAATTATACAAATTTTGTTTATCTTGGTCCACAGTAACAGCAGACATTGCAAAGAAGGTGGAAGAACAAGAGGGTAAACTATCAAGTTTATCCCAGAGTTTTCATCCTCTCACCTCATCCATAATGAATCAAGAGTGCCAGACTATTGTCACTATAAATGAGTTAAAGAAGCTTGAGAAGGAGAAGAATGTTGCAAGTATGAGGTGAACCAGTGTTGTCATTGATGTCAACATACTCATATTGCATTGATAAGAAGGATTGGATGAGCTGTGTGCTGAGGATATTGAGAAAATTAGTCTCAATCAGGAACAGTGAAGAACAGTGATGAGGAGAAGGCAAAAGTACTTAATAGGTTAAGATTCAGAGGATGTGGATTAAAGGGTTTGTAGATATGAGTCTTGAGATGATCCAGTTAAGATTTCAGAGGTCCGCATGAAGATGTGAAGAAGTTGTGATCGATCAAGTAGAACCGGTTCCAGGAGATGCTCCGGAGGAACAGAGTGTCACAAAAGGGTCCAGTGAGATCCAGAGGTGCATTATCAGACTCTGCAGATTGGACAGAGTGTTTGGGATGTCCTTGTGATGTGTCATCTCAGTTTGTACAAAGTTTGGAGGTCCAGAAGAACATTTTTCAGTATGATAGTGGCGACAGACTGTGTTCTTGAAGTTCCGAATGAAGAGGAGAAGAGATTCCAGTGAGTAGAGGAAGTGCGGATGTACTTGGTCAATCAGGCAAGCTTGTGAAGATTCTTGGATCATGTTGAGGTTATGTTGTCAGTCCACATTGGTGGTAGAGCTTGGAATTGAAGATATTCTTCTGGATGGAGTTCTTATTCAGACTAGCCGACCGGATGAAGTTGTTCATCTTGCGAATGTCCTTGTGATGGCCGACTGGATGTATTAATCATCTTGCGGATGTCCTTATGGTTGATTTCCAACTTAGATGATTGTTCCTAAGTCAATGTCTTGTATAAACAAAGGTTTGTGAGTTCATTTCAAAGTGTGGGTTGAGCAGCAGATGAGAGTGGTATAGCGAAAGAGTAAAGGGCAGAGTAGAAGTATCTCGGGCTTAAATGGAATTGATCCAGACATGGTAAAGATGTCAATCTCCAGTTCAAGTTTGTGATTCTTATCACTTTGTAGACAGTGTGTCTCCTTGTAGGTAGTGTGCCTCCTTTGTGAGCAATGTGCTCGGGCAGTGAGCCCTAATTGGCAAGTGCCATTCATTTTTCTTATTCTTCTAACAAAGAATAATCCTTGGGTTAATCACCCCATGGTTTTTCCCTTAATCGGGTTTTCCACGTCAAAATCTTGGTGTTCAATGTGTTGATGTTTATCTGCTCTTGTGATTATGCATTATGCTTTCATGGATGGTTAATTGATATGCTATTAACTAACAAAGAAGAATCAAGTATTTGAAGTAGAAGCAAGTTTTTGTACAACTGATTCACCCCCCCTCTTAGTTGTGTGCCCTAGATCTAACAATTCGTATCAGAGCTAAGTTCCTCTGAAAGGAGCTTAACCACTTGAGGAGATCCAGGATGTCGTCATACAAGAAGGATAGTTTGAAGTTCGATGGAACCAACTTCACTCTCTGGAAAGGTTGCATGAAATGTCACTTGGAGTGTATGGGAAAAACATACTTGGCCATGGTCTCAAAACCATATGTTCCTCCACAGGGTGGTCCGACAACTCTGAACGAAATCACAGATGCTGAAAACAATCTGCTGACCAAGGAAGCTCTTCTAAGCGCATTGAATGACTCAAATCTCTCAAATGTTATTGACCTACCAACTGCATATGAGATCTGGACTAAACTGGAACTTCTGTATGAAGGAGATGAGTTTGTTAAGAGTGCAAGGTTGCAAAGTCTAAAAGGGAAATTTGAAAGATTGAAGATGAGAGATGATGAAAATATCACTACCTTTATGCCAAGAGTGAATGAGCTAGTGTGTGGAATCAGGAATGCTGGTGGAGTTTTGGATGAAAATGAAATTGTCTACAAGATTCTCAGATCCCTTCCTGCTGCCTACAAGATCAAGGTTGCTGCCATTGATGAATTCAGAGCCCATACAACTGTCACAAGAGAGCAATTGGCTGGCAAACTAGCTGCATTTGAAATGATAGAGTTTGGAGATGATTCCCCCAAGACTGAATCTGCATTCAAAGCCAGTGCCTATGTGAAAGGCAAACAAAGATTTGATCTAGGAGAAAACTCTTCAAGGAAGCTGTCATGGTATGATCAAGCAAGGAAAGACATGGAAGAGGAAGAAGTAGAAACAGCTCATCTTGAAGCCCTCATTGCAAAGAGATTGCCAAGAGGATCCAGTAAGTATGAAGGAAAGTTGCCTTTTAAGTGCTTCAATTGCAATAAGATTGGTCATTTTGCTTCAAGATGTCTGGAAAGATCTGCAAGGTCAAATACTAACAGACAAAGGTTTCAAAAGAACTGCAATTATGTTCATGAATAAGATGATAATGAAGGAGTAACAGATGATGAATCAGAAATAAGAAGCAAATCCAGAAATGAATGGGTGTTTATTGCCATCAAGGAAGAAGATTCAATATCCTCTGAATCTGTCAATCATAAGGCTATAGAAAGAGCTTTGGCTGCCCAAATTGAAGAAAAGGATGATTGGGTTATTGACAGTGGATGCTCTCACCATATGACTGGTGACAAGAACAAGTTCTTAGATTTGGAAAAATATGGAGGAATGGTAAAGTTTGGTGAAAATTCTGCTAGCAGAATCAGAGGTAGGGGAACTATTTCTTTTGATGGAAAGAGCAAAACCGGTAATGTACTATATGCTGAAGGATAGAAGCATAATCTTCTCAGTGTTGGTCAGTTAGTGGACAAAGGCTATGATCTCTGGTTCAAGAATGGAAGATGCAGAATCTTTACAAGCTCCGGAACTGAAATTGCATCCGGTACTCAAACAAAAGGTAATATCTTCCATCTAGTTGGTTCTAATAAAAGTTGTCTGTTTGTTCAAGTTGATCAGAGTTGGTTATGGCATAGAAGGATGTGCCATGTGAATTTTGATAACATCATCAAGATATGCAATACTCAAGCTGTAAGAGATCTTCCTAAATTGGTGAAACCTAAAAATATTTTATGCAAAGAATGTCAGCTAGGCAAATAGAGCAGAGTCTCTTTCAAAAGCAAGGATCAGTCCACTACCTGATTGTTGGAATTAGTACATACTGATCTCTATGGTCCAACAAGAATCAAGAGTATGCAAGGTGATAGATATTTCATGTTGCTAATTGATGACCATTCCCGGATGATGTGGGTTACCTTCCTAAAAGAGAAATTAGAAGCCCTTGAAAAGTTCAAAATCTTCAAAGCTATGGTAGAGAATCAAACCGGATTGAAACTGAAGTGTCTAAGGTCTGATAGAGGTGGTGAATTCACATCCTGTGAATTCATAGACTTTTGTGAGAAGCATGGCATAAAGAGACAGCTGTCTGCTCCTAAGACTCCACAGCAGAATGGAGTAGTTGAGAGAAAGAACCGGACCATCCAAGAAGCTTCCAGGACAATGATGATGGAAGCAAATGTTCCTCAGATGTTTTGGAGAGAAACTGTCAGCACTGCAGTCTACACTCTTAACCAAGTTCAAATCAGAAACAATACCGGTAAGACTCCTTATGAACTTTGGTTTGGTATAACACCTACTGTGAGATATTTCAGAGTATTTGGTAGCAAGTGTTACATCAAAAGAGATGAAGATCTAGGAAAGTTTGATGCTAGAAGTGATGAAGGAATTTTCTTGGGTTACTCCACTCAAAGCAAAGCATACCGGTGTTACAATAAGAGATTGAAAAAGATGATAGAAAGTACAAATGTGAAGATTGATGAAGGAATTGAGAAGCCCTCAAGGTTTTATGAATATGATGAAGATGATCAGGATGGTGCTCTAATTCAAGGAACTCAATCCCTTCCTGAAAGTCAGATTCAGACTGATCTGGTAAATCAGGAAGAAGAGGTTTGTCTGAATGAACCTGATCAAGAAACAGCAGTGCAAGAGACTCCCAAAGTTCCAAGGTATGTAACTTTAAATCACTCTAAAGATCAAATCATAGGTGACAGATGCAAAGGGGTACAAACAAGGAGGAAAATTGCTCAAAATTCAGATGAATGTTGTTTGATTTCAAAGATTGAACCTAAGACAATAAATGAAGCATGCAATGATGAAAATTGGACAAAAGCAATGGAGGAAGAGTTGATGCAAATTGAGAAAAATCACACTTGGGATCTTGTTCCTAGACCTAGAAACAAGAATGTGATTGGAACCAAATGGGTCTTCTAGAACAAACTGAATGAAGTTGGTGAAGTAATCAAAAACAAAGCTAGATTGGTCTGCAAAGGCTACTCTCAAATAGAAGGAATTGATTTTGAAGAGACCTTTGCTCCAATGGCAAGAATTGAAGCAGTCAGATTATTTCTTGCATTTGCTGCCTTCAAAGACTTCAAGGTATATCAGATGGATGTCAAGTCTACCTTCCTAAATGGTGATCTAGAAGAAGAAGTTTATATTGAACAACCGGATGGATTTCAATTGTTTGATAATGATGATATGGTCTGCAAGTTGAAGAAAGCATTGTATGGATTGAAACAAGCCCCAAGAGCATGGTATGAAAGGTTGGATAAGCATCTTGTACAGATTGGATTCAACAAAGGTACTGCTGACAGTAACTTATATTTCAAAATTGATCATGAAAATATTTTGATTGTTGAAGTGTTTGTGGATGATATCATTTTTGGAGGAAGAGAGAGTACTTTTGCAAATCAGATGAAAAGTGAGTTTGAAATGTCTATGCTTGGTGAAATGAATTTCTTCTTGGGTCTGCAAATTACTCAAACAAAGAAAGGGATCTTCATTTCTCAGACCAAATATGTGAAAGAATTGTTGAGGAAATTCGGTATGGAAGATTCAAAGCCAATGAACACTCCTATGGCAACCGGATGTAAGTTGAGCAAAGATGATGACTCTCCGAAGGTAGATCAGACAAAGTATAGATCAATGATTGGTGAATTGTTGTATCTCACTCAGACTAGACCAGATATAATGCAAGCTATTGGTCTTGTGGCAAGATTTCAGGCTGATCCTAGAGAATCTCATGTTATGGCAATCAAGAGAATTTTTAGATATCTAAAAGGGACAGTGGAGTATGGTTTGTGGTATCCTAGAGATCATGATTTCTCTCTTCATGCTTACATAGATGCAGATTGGGCAGGAGATGTGGATGACTGGAAGAGCACCAGTGGTGGAGCATTTTTTTGGGAAAGAGATTGGTTTCTTGGCTAAGCAAGAAACAAGATGCAATATCTCTGTCTACAACTGAAGAAGAATACATTGTAGCAGTAGGTAGTTGCACTCAAATCTTATGGATGAAGCAGATGCTAAGAGACATTAAAGTTGAATATGAGGAGCCTATCACAATTTTCTATGATAATTCAAGTGCAATTAATATTTCTAAGAATCCGGTATTGCATTCTAAGACTAAGCACATATCTATCAAGTTTCACTTTTTGAGAGAACAAGTGAACAAGGAAGAAGTCAGATTGGAGTATGTACCCTCCAAGGATCAGATTGCAGATATTTTTACTAAACCTCTTCCCAAGGACTCTTTTGAGTATCTCAGGGAGAAGTTAGGGTCATGGCCCCTCCGGTGATGAACTAGGATGCACTGATGTGCATCAGTCTGGTGGATATCACAGTCATATCTTGTGTTCCGAATTGATGATGGGGAGCTGCTACTAAGGGGGAGCAGCTGGTATGATTCTGATGTGTTAGAATTGCAAGTATGAGCCCTTTGCCATTGATGTCAAAGGGGGAGAGAAGACATGTGAAAAACAATTGGTTGATGATCAAAGGGGGAGCAGTAAAGGAAGAGAAGACATGTGAAGAGTTGTTGTTGATAGGGGGAGCTGTGACAGAAAGGAGAAGTTCTTGTCTTGATGGTTTTTCACATCATATGTTGCCATCAATGACAAAGGGGGAGATTGTTGCAAGTATGAGGTGAACCAGTGTTGTCATTGATGTCAACATACGCATATTGCATTGATAAGAAGGATTGGATGAGCTGTGTGCTGAGGATATTGAGAAAATTAGTCTCAATCAGGAATAGTGAAGAACAGTGATGAGAAGGCAAAAGTACTCAATAGGTTAAGATTCAGAGGATACGGATTAAAGGGTTTGTAGATATGAGTCTTGAAATGATCCAGTTAAAATTTCAGAGGTCCGGATGAAGATGTGAAGAAGTTGTGATCGATCAAGTAGAACCGGTTTCGGGAGATGCTCCGGAGGAACAGAGTGTCACAAAAGGGTCCGGTGAGATCCGGAGGTGCATTATTAGACTCTGTGGATTGGACAGAGTGTTTGGGATGTCCTTGTGATGTGTCATCTTGGTTTGCACAAAGTTTGGAGGTCTGGAAGAACATTTTTCAGTATGACAGTGGCGACAGACTGTGTTCTTGAAGTTCCAGATGAATAGGAGAAGAGATTCTAGTGAGTAGAGGAAGTGCAGATGTACCTGGTCAATCAGGCAAGCTTGTGAAGATTCTTGGATCATGTTGAGGTTATGTTGTCGGTCCGCATTGGTGGTAGAGCCCGGAATTGAAGATATTCTTCCGGATGGAGTTCTTGTTCATATTAGCCGACCGGATGAAGTTGTTCATCTTGCGAATGTCCTTGTGATGGCCGACCGGATGTATTAATCATCTTGTGGATGTCCTTATGGTTGATTGCCAACTTAGATGATTGTTCCTAAGTCGATGTCTTGTATAAACAAAGGTTTGTGAGTTCATTTCAAAGTGTGGGTTGAGCAACAGATGAGAGTGGTATAGCGAAAGAGCGAAGGGCAGAGTAGAAGTATCTCAGGCTTAAATGGAACTGATCCAGACATGGTAAAGATGTCAATCTCCAGTTCAAGTTTGTGATTCTTATCACTTTGTAGACAGTGTGTCTCCTTGTAGGTAGTGTGCCTCCTTTGTGAGCAGTGTGCTCGGGAAGTGAGCCCTAATTGGCAAGTGCCATTCATTTTTCTTATTCTTCTAATAGAGAATAATCCTTGGGTTAATCACCCCGTGGTTTTTCCCTTAACCGGGTTTTCCAGGTTAAAATCTTGGTGTTCAATGTGTTGATGTTTATCTGCTCTTGTGATTATGCATTATGCTTTCATGGATGCTTAATTGATATGCTATTAACTAACAAAGAAGAATCAAGTATTTGAAGTAGAAGCAAGTTTTTGTACAACTAATTCACCCCCCCTCTCAGTTGTGTGCCCTAGATCTAACAAAGAAGAATAGAATAAGCAGAATGACCGAACTTAGAGGGATAATTATTCCTAAGCTAGAGGCCATGCATGAGGCCCTAACTGATGCTTAGACCACAGCCTGGACCAGTGATCCGGTAGACTTAAAGAGGGCAGAAGCTTTTGCATTTTTGTTAAGTGGTCACATCTCAATTTTGGATAGGATGAAGTAGAGTTGGGAAACAGAATTTGTCCAGTTGAAAACCACCTTGTGGATATACTGAAGTATATGTAAATACAACTTGTATATATACTTATGTGGTAATATATAGATTGATTTTTAAAAGTTTTGGTGTGCGGATTTCACCCTTTGCCATTGATGTCAAAGGGGGAGTGAGGAGTAGTGAAAAATGTGGAATCCAGCTAAGGGGGAGCTCTGGTAATAGTGTACATAAGACAGAGCATCTGCCAAGGGGGAGTTTGTTACAACACTTAGTCATTTTTCACTAAGTGGTGCCATCAATGCCAAAGGGGGAGATTGTTGGCAAGATACACTGTGTGGCTTCATGATTTTTGTCATTGATGGCAACAAAGCTTATCCCACACATCCAAAGCACATAGTATTTCTATACCGAAAGTCAGATTGAAGAGTGTTTTGGTCCAGTGAACAGGAACAGAGCATGCAGCAAGGTCTGACAATCAGGTCTGAATCTCTCAAAGGATGTATCTCAACAAAGTGCAAAGTTGGGAAAGTCAAGAGGAATACCATGACTACCACATTCTAGAGATTGAGCCTCCGGTGATGAAAGAGTGAAAATATATGAGCACTTAAGTGTTGGGTTCCTGACAAGCAGAATAGAGTGAAAAAGAACTAACCGACAGAGCATCAGACCTTAATCCAGATGAGAAATTGATGGTGATAAAGCTACTTAAGAGATCATTCATGGTTGGTCAACATGATTGATGACTTCTATAACTATCTCTTTGATACGCATCACTTAGTAAGCATGGATTCAGCTAACAAACTAGAGTTTGGGAAAATCTTGAGTATTCTGGATGCCGACTAGAATGATGTTGAAATCCTTGGTGCGGATATATATACCAGATGGATTTTGATGTGAAGGTGTGTGTGTGTAGAGATATAATGTGCAAGAAAAGGTAGAGATAAGAGTGGAAGCGACAATACAGGTCTAGTATGTGACAGAATAGCAGCACCAAAATAGAGGAAGAATGAAGTGATGTAGATCAGTATATTAAGCCTAACCGGAACTGAACCTCAGCATATGTGGATGTTTCACATCAGTTCAAACACCTAGTTACCTTCTATATACCTTGTAGACAATGAGTCTCTTGTAGGCAGTGAGCCTCTTGTGAGCAGTGTGCTCGAGCAGTGAGCCCCAATTGGCAAGTGCCATTTTGTACTTCCATTCTTTTAACAGAGAATACAATCTTGGGTTAGTCACCCCATGGTTTTTTCCTTAACAAGGTTTTCCACGTAAAAATCCTTGTGTTATGTGTGTTGATTTATTTTCTGCTCTCATGCTCATGTATGCTTATATGTTTTGATACTACACTAATTGTTAAAGAAGAAAAGAAAGTTAAATAATTAAGATAAATGATTCACCCCCCCTCTCAGTTATCCACCTTGTTTCCAACATGATCTACATCAGGTGAATCATCAACCTTGGTCAACTTGCAATCGGTTATCATGGGAGTGCTAACTAGTTTGCATTCATCCATTTGAAACCTCTTAAGCATCTCCTTTGCATACTTAGTTTGGGAAATGAAGATACCTTTGTCAAGTTGTGAAACCTGCAATCCAAGAAAGAAGGACAACTCTCCAAGCATAGACATTTCAAATTTTGATTTCATGAGGTCAAGAAAAGCTTTACACATATCATCATCACTACTACTAAATATGATGTCATCCACATAAACTAAAACAACTAGTAAGTCCTCACCTTTTGATTTGAAATATAGATTGCTATCTACTCCACCTCTAGTGAATCCCTTCTCTTGCAAATACTTGTCCAACCGAGAGTACCATGCTCCTGCTTCAAACTATATAAGGCCTTTTTTAATCTATAAACATAATGATGTCCTCCTTCACATTGAAAACCTTCAGGTTGCTCCATGTAGACTTCTTCTTCTAGGTTCCCATTCAGAAAAGCTGATTTCACATCCATCTGGTACACTTTAAAGTTCTTATAGATAGAGAAGGATAAAAACATTCTTATGGCCTCAAGTGTAGCCACAGGTGCAAATGTCTCTTCAAATTCAATACCCTCAACTTGAGAGTATCCTTTACAAACAATTCTTGCTTTATTTCTAACAACCTTACCATTTTCATCTAATTTTTTTCTAAATACCCACTTGGCTCCAATGATATTCTTGTCTTCAGGCCTAGGAACTAGTTCCCAAGTTTTGTTCTTCTCAATTTGAATTAGTTCTTCCTCCATGGCCTTGATCCAACACTCATCTTTGCTAGTCTCGGTGTAATTTTTTGTGTTTATTGTTGATAGAAAGCAAAGATTAGCTTGGTCAGTTGATTTGGCAAGTCTTCTTCTAGTTTGTACTCATCCATCTTTGTTCCCAATAATCTACTCTTTAGGATGATCTCTTTGTATAGTTCTTGAGGGAGTCCTTATCATAGTTTCAATAGGTTGTTTAGGTGTCAACTCTTCTTTTGGAACTTCTACTTCTTTTTTTGATTCAGATTCCTCTTCAACATCTTCTAACTGTTGTTTGTCAAGTTGCCACTGTTCATCAACTTTGACATTAGTACTTTCGACCATTCTTTTTAGCCTCTTATTGAAACATTTGTATGCTTTTCTATGAGTGGAATATCTAAGGAATATTCCTTCATTACATCTAGACTCAAAGCTACCCAAGCCTTCTTCATCCCTCTTAATATATATTTGCTACCAAATATTCTAAAATAACTAACAGTAGCTGACTTACCATACCAAAGCTCATATGGAGTGTTCTTGGAATTTACCCTCAATTGGACTCTATTCAGGATGTATACAGTTGTATGGACTACCTCTTTTGAGTAGATATCTAACAAATTGGCTTCATTTAGCATTGTCCTAGCCATCTCCTTGATTGTCCTATTTTTTCTTTCTGCCACACCATTTTGTTGAGGTGTCTTTGAGGTTGAATAATGTCTTTTGATGCCATGTTGCCCACAATAGTCTTTAAACTCCCTTGAAGTATATTCTCCACCTTTATCAGACCTCAAGAATTTGGTTTTTTGGTCTGATTCCTTTTCAACTAGCTTTCTAAAAACTTGAATCTTTCAAATGCCTCTAATTTGTGTTTTAGAAATGTTACCCAAGTCATCCTTGAGTAGTCATCAATGAATAACATGAAATATCTTTCTCCACTTAGAGCTTTTGTCCTTGTAAGACCACACAAGTCTATATGTACTAACTACAATGGTCTTGCAGATAAATGCTCTTTTGACTTGAAACTAATTTTGGTCTATCTTCCATGATGACACAATTTGCATGTGTTGTTGACAAGTTTGGTGATGTGAGTTATGTCTTTAACATTCTAATTTTTACTAACTTTGACTTGATTATCAAAGTTTAGGTGCCCAAGTCTTCTATGCCATAACCAACTCTCCTCCACCTATCCCATAAAGCAGATTCTTCCATATCCATCTTTGTTTTTAGTCCCTTTGAGACTATATACATTACCTTTTGTTCTCATACCTTCTGCCATTGTTTTTCCTGATTTTTTCTTTATCTCACGGCCTTGAGCATTAAATAAAATGTGGTAACCACTATCACAAATCTGACTAACACTCAATAGAATGTGTTTCAAACCTTCTACATAGTAGACATCATGAATAGGTGTTTTGTCATCTAAAAATAGAGTTCCCTTGCCTCTGATTTGAATGGAAGTATTGTCTCCAAATTTGACAGAGCCTCCAGTATAGTCTTCAAGTTTGATGAATTTGCTCTTATCACCAGTCATGTGATTTGAGCATCCACTATCTATAACCCATAGATCTTTCTTTTTAGCATGTAGGGCAGTTTGTACCAACATTGATTTTTCAACTTTTATGTCTTTTTCTTTTTTCTTCCATACTGTTTTTGATTTGTTCTTCTTCTTATCAGTATTTATAAGATTCATATTCTCCATGGGATGAGCATTACCCTTCTTTTCTTGTTCATCAAGATTAGGTCTACAATACTTGACTATATGACCAAAATTATTACAATTATAGCATCTTAGATTATTCAAGATATCAAAAGGATTTCTACTAACAAAGTTAGATCTTTTTCTAAGAACAACCCTACAATCACTAGCTTTATGGCCATATTGATTACAATAAAAATAATAACCATGAAAGTATGAATTGAACCTGAATGGAGTGCTCTTTCTTGCAATAGGTGGTCTTCTGAACTTCTTATTTCTGACTTTTGTAAAACCATCTACATCAGCACTCTTGATTGGACTATTGTGATCAATTTTTGAAGCATTTTGATTTCTTTGTCCAACTTCTTTCTTTTTAAGGTTACAAGTCTTTGAATTTTAGCCTATCTCATACCCCAAACTAGTCATATCTTTGAACTTCTTTTGCTTACCCAAAAGGTCTTCCAATCTACTAGTACTATCATATCTTTCTAACTTCTTCCTCAAAGAAACAATTTATGCCTCCAAACTTTGACAATCTCTTACCTTGACTTCTAACTCTATCTTGGTAATCTCTTCAACTCTTTTACTTTCCTCAAGTTGTGTTTTTAGACTGATAATCAGTTGACAGATTCTTTGATTGTGCTGGTCAATTTTTCACTATCTTTCAAAGTCTAATCCTTTTGTATAGAGGCCTCCTTTTTCAATCTTTTTATTTCCCTTAGGGCACAAATCAATTCACCTTCAAGGTCAACTTCATCAACTTCAATTTGCTCATCCTTATCAGATTCATTGTCATGTTTATATCTTTGATCTTCATTTGAACTTACAACAGTCATAAATAAGCTCTCTCCTTCTTCATCAATAGTGTCTTCAAAGTTCCTATCAGTCACATCAGCATCTCTGATAAAGAGACTTTTTTTCTTTTTGTAAGAACTCTTTCTTCTAAAGTTATATTGCTTCTTTTTTCCTTGTTTTTCATCATCCTATACATAACTTTCAGGTTAACCATAAGGACACTTGGCAGCAAAATGTCCTATTTTTCCACAATTGAAGCAATTGAAAGGAAGTTTTCCTTGTATTTCCCTAATCCCTTCTTCAGCTTTCTAACAAAGTTTGATTCTTTTACATCTATGTCATCAGATTTAGAATTTTTTTCCTTGCACTTCTTCATAGTCTTAAAAGAACCTTCTCTGTTTGTGGACTCTTTATTGTGTGTTCTCATTTCATAAGCAGTGAATGTACCATGTAACTCATCTAAAGTGAGCTTGTTCATGTCTCTTGCCTCTTTAGAATCATATCTAGAAGGCAATAATCTTAAGACTTTTTGACTACTATTGAATCTTTCACCTCCTCACCAAGACCCCTAATGGCATTAATTGTCTCATCTACCCTTAGAAGATAATCTACAATATTCTCTTCTTCATTCATTTTTAATCCTTCAAATTTTTCTCTAAAAGTTTGCAACTTGGCTTCTTTAATTTTGACATCACCTTGATAAATACTAACTAATTTGTCCCAAACTTCCTTTATAGTTTTACAATGCATAACCTTAACTAGGATTTCATTTGTCAAACCACAAAGAATAGAATTCTTGGCCTTAGTATTGTACTCATAGGCTCTTTTTTTATCTACAGTAGTTGGTGGTTGAGAAGGTACAGTATACCCATTTTCTACTATTGCCCACACATCAAATCCTAAAGAGGATAAGTAAGACTCTATCCTAATACACCAAAAAGAAAAATTTGTGCCATCAAAGAGAGGTTCTTTAGAAGTAGAAGATCCTTCCTAATTAGTCATAGTATTCCACTACCAAGATCAACCTAAGTCTATTAAACTTCTGCAAGGAACCTACTACTCTGATACTAATTGTTGGAATAAACTTGATCACTGAGAGGGGGGGTGAATCAATGGTACAATAAAACTAGTTCATTCAATAATCCAATACTTGTAAAAGCAATTAATTCAAACACACCTAAATACTTAGAGAACAATGAAATCACAAAAATTACACCATGACACATGTATGTATGTGGAAAACCCAAAAAAGGGAAAAACCGCTATGTGAAATGTTGGTTGGGTTTGCTTAACCAATCCAACTTCACAAGAAAATCACTATTAGGTCTTGTTGTCAAATGAAATTGCACCATGCTTGGAAGCATTCCAAGCATTCCAATGACACAATAGGAATGATCTCTAAGTGTGGGACTTTGCTAAATGAGATCAGACCTCTGGAGAAGGTCGGCTTCCTTGCCTGATTATCACCTGAAACTACTGAATTTTGGGGGAAAAAGGGAGAAGTAAAACTTTTAAAAATGAAGACTAAAACTTGAAAACAAAGGGTGATGCACCAGACAGATTAAAAGAGACTTTCACAACATTGAGAAAATGCACAATATAATCAGATACCGCAAATAAACATACACAGATTCAAATGATTCTAGTAGAGGCAAGAAGTAATATGATTGAGAGGAACAAAAGAAATTCATAGACAACCATATGCAGATTTACACAGGACTAGAAAATCAGCAAAGGAGGTAAAATAACTTGCATGTATCTGATGAAAGGCAAGGTTACAGTTTATGAAAACTCTGTTTGGAAACAGAAAAGCCAGAATGCCAAAAAATTTCCAACCTTCTTAAAATATCATGAATGCATATATATAACATTCCAAACTAACCTAGGGTGGTTACAAAATTTGCCCTATGAGTTGGAACAGAAAAAAAATCTACCCTTAATGACAATCCAGCTACAATAGCTATGGCGTCAAAATCTGGCACTGGGCAAATAGGAGATATTTCAAGTCTTTAATGCAAGCTACTGCATCATCGATCTTCAGCCAACGCATCAGTGGGGAGATATTTTGGTGATAAATGCGACCAACTTCCATTACCTACAAAAATGAATGCAAAAAATATCTACAACCTGCCCCAAAAGTCGCTGAAACGTCCAGTCGCCCAAGACATACAAATCCAGATCCAAAAAATGGAAACTAGAAAATCCCCCCCAAAAAAACCTACTCAAATGAAAGAGGAGGCAAAAACAAGCATTTTTGCCTCTTACAACATGTCAAAATTTGCTGAAATGGGGAAGATATAAGCAGTCAAAGCTCTGGTCAACTGCCTGTATATATCGCTTTTGCATGTGTGTATATATCGGCCTCTAAAAATACCTCTAAGTTTGCTTTTGCATGTGCAAAACACTTTGCATGTACCTCTACTTTTTTGGCGCCAAAAGGCCTCTGCCATCGCTTTCAGAAAAAAGGTATTTGAAAATGTCTTGTATATGCAAGAACCTTTGTATATCTGCCCGTCACCACCACGTGGCACCTCCTGATTCGCTGCTGAGTTGGTCTGAGAAGTGGCGTTGAAAAACTACATTTCCCCCTTTGTATATCACATGCACATGCAAATACACAATCGTATGCACACATGCCCGCCGCAGACTTGAAAAATCATTAACCCTTTTGTATCCTGAGACAGATCCTGCTTGTATATGGAAATGTATATTGGGTTGTATGTGCGAACATACAACTGTCAATATACAAGAGGTGGGCCCCGGCCTTGTATATTTTCTTTGCATGTTTCGATTGTATGTAGAAGACATACAATATGAAATATACATTTTCCTTTGTTCTTTGAGCCGATGCATTTTTACTGTAGCCGATGTATATTTCCTTGTATATTGAACTTATATGCCCACTTGTATGTAGAAGACATACAATCCTCTTTGTATATGTGCGGGCCCTACCTCTTGCATCTTGGCAATATACAAATGTCTTTGTATGTTTTCCCTGTAGCAACCCCTTATATATTGCTTCGCGGCACTGTAACGAATGTATATTGGCACCTTGTATGTCGAATGTGCAAAAAACAATATACAAACTCACCTACATACAAATAGGGAATCCTGACGGAATATGCCCACTTGTATACCTTTCATTGTATATTGCTTTGTATGTGCGAACATATAAAGTAATATACAAGCCTTTAACATGCAAGCACAGAATATTCTGGGGAATGCTTAATGTATATTCGCCTTGTATACATTTCCCTTGCACCTTTCCAGCGAATGTATATTTGCCTGTATGTTGAAAATACAAAGGCAAATATACAAACCTCCCTAACATACAAACAGGGAATCTTAAGGAATATGCAATGAATGCACATTATACCTTGAATGTTTCACTTGCACCCTTCCTCGTATATTCGCCGATATACAAACCAGGAATATTCCCGAGGACCTGCTAAAGATTCCCTAAATGTACATGCACCTTTTGAGCCTAATATACATTCAAAAAATGCATATAACCTACCCTTTTTCATCATTTTCTAAGGCCGATAGGGATTTGCAAGCCTGCTAAATGTACATTTGAATTGCATGTTGACCAAAACTTTGACCATGAATAACTTCTTTGTTTGGTCGAATTTCAGGGTGATGTAAAAAGCAAACCTACCTATTTTTTCAAGCTTTTTTCAATGGTAAGGTTTTTAGGCAAGGGCTCTTGGGAAAAATGGCTCTTTTTCTTTATAGGGACCTCTTCAAAGGATTTTCAAGGAAAATACCAGGTTAACTATTTAGCTCTAAACAGAGGAAAATAGGATAACATTTTTGGCAACCTCTGTGGGGTGTTTGCCTGCTAAACAAATGATCAGTGGTCCTAAGAATCCATTGGGCATGGGGTCAAGTCTAAATCATGTTGGAAAATTGAAACCTGCCCCCAAAACACAAAAAAAGGAAGAGGCCTGCATTCTCCTAATGACAATGCAGCCTGATGCAGAAGCATTTAGGGAAAACAAAAAATCTAAACTAAGGTGCAACATCACTTATTGAAAGCATAGAGACCTAATTTACTAATTTACAAAGCACTCATACCTCAAAACACCTCTTTAAATGTATCCCATTGACTGGGATAGGCAGATTTTGTTCGTTCATGCTTCATAACTGAAATGCATTGTGCTCCTTGCATTAAGTAATGAGAAATGGGCCACTTCACATGCTGTCAAACTTGGAATGCTTTTCTGGTCTGCTTTTTAATTCATCCCATTTGAGCACCATATCACCCATTCTAAAATTTTTGGGGGTGGCCTTTTTGTCAAAATTTCTGTTTGTTTGAGACTGATGATACTCCATGGTCTTCATGGCTTTGTCTCTACTTTCTTCAAGCTCCATCAGTTAAACATATCTGACAGCCACGGGATCTCCTACTTCCAACATTTCCAGTTGCTTCATAATGTCTAGGGCTGGCAGCTCATAGATATAGGTAATCTTGCCTCTTTTCCATAAACTAGCAGATATGGAGAGTTCCCAATAGACCTTTTAGGAGTTATTCTATCTGCCCATAGGGCAAATTTCAAATTAGTGTGCCAGGTCCTCTAGTTATCATCCATTGATCTTTTAATAATCCTTATGAGATTTTTATTTGTAGATTCAACCAAACCATTACCCTGTGGGTAATAATTTGATGAAGTATTCAGATATATCCCATTCTTAATAGCCCAGTCAGTTATTTTCAATCCTATAAAGGCCAAAGCATTGTCTGAGATAATAGACTCAGGCACTCCAAATCTAGAAAACAAATCATGATAAAAGTTTAAAACAACATTTTCATTGGATTCCTTCAGAGCCACTGCTTCAGTCCACCTTGTGAAATAATCTGTAGCTGTAAGTATCCACCTGTGGCCTGCACTTGATGGTGGATTAATAGGACCTATAAAATCAATGCCCCATCTCATAAAGGGCTGCTCTACCTGAATTAGCTACAAAGGTAAAGCTGGCAGCCTTTCTTTGTCAGCAAAGATGGTGTACTTTTTACATTTTCTAGCCCACGCATGGGTATCCTTAAATAAGCTGGGCCAATAATAGCCAGCTCTCATTACTTTCCAAGTAGTAGTCCTTGGGGCAAAATGACCCCCTGCTATTCCATCATGAAACTCGTGAAGCACTTTATCAGTCTAATCATAATTAATGCATCTTAACAATACACCATTAAAATCCTTTCTGAAAAGGATGCCATTTATTAAAACATATGGAATCGATTGTAGTCTAAAATACCTTCTTCTAGTTCTATTTAGACTCACCGGACATTCACCAGTTTGCAAAAATTTAGTCATGTCATTAACCCAACTGGTGCCTATTGCTGTTGTATCATTATGATGCCCTTCCTCAATAGTGAGAAGCACCTCCTCTTCTTTTTCTATTTCATTCTCTGAACTGGTAGCAAGTTGTTCACTGAGTCCCCTACCTCTGACAAGCTTGGTTATCTTGATCTCTATGTCATATTCCATGACTTTAGTGATCCAACCAGCCCTTTTCTCATTCACATTTTTATTCAACAGGAACTCCTTCACACTGGGATGAGTGACCATCAAGTGTATCTTGTTATTAGAAACAAGATGCTGAAACTTCTTCAGGCTCCTTATCACTACCAGTACGTGTTTCTCAATGAAGCTATTTTTCTACTCATACTCCTCCAGCCCCTGGCTAAAGAAAGCGATTGGTTGCTCAAAACCCTCACTCTGCTGCTGTACCAAAATCGCAGAGATGGTATCCAAGCCGCCATAAGCAAACAAGATAAAGTCTTTGGAGAAATCAGGGTTTACCAGAGTTGGGGCAGCCGCTAAGGCCTCCTTGACGGATTCAAAACTAAGTTTGGCCTCCTTTGTCCAACTAAAGATTGTGTTCTTCTTCAACATAGACATCAAAGGCTTCAAAAGATTTGCTATGTCGGGGATAAATCTTCGCAGAAAATTAATTCTGCCAATAAAACTTTGTAGTCCCCTTTTGTGGCTGGGTAAAGGTAGCTCTAGAATAGCTCTTACCCTTTCAAGATCGATGGTAATGCCTTCCTTTGATACAACGTGCCCTAATAGCTTGCCTTCATGCACAATGAATATGCATTTCTTGGGATTGAGAGATATCCTGAATTCTTTGCATCTGTCAAATACCAACCTCAGATGTGATAAATGCTCAGATGCATTCTTGGAAAAAATTGTGATATCATCAAGATATACCAGTACCAATTTATACAGGAAACCCTTAAAGGCCATATCCATGGCTCTCTGAAAAGTAGAGCCAGCATTTGAGAGGCCGAAAGGCATCCTTCTGTAGGCCATGGTGCCCCACTTGGTGGTGAAAGCAATTTCGAACTGATCCTCCTCCTTGACTAACACCTGATTGTAACCAGAAAACCCATCCAGCAAAGAAAATCTCTCCGATCCAGCCACTACCTACAGAATTTGCTCCATTGAGGGCAACGGGTAGTGATCTTTTAGGGAGGCTCTATTGAGGTCTCTAAAGTCGACACATAGCCTAATCTCTCCATTATTTTTCCTCACAGGGACAAGGTTGGAGACCCAAGAAGTATGCTTGATCGGGAAAATAATCTTTCCCTCGATCAACTTGGTCAATTCTTTAATCATCAAGGGCTCTAACTTTGGATTTAGAAACCTTTGCTTCTGCCTCACAGGTTTAGTATCTGGTTCTAACTCTATGGCATGATGGGCAATATGAGGATCAAATCCCTTTAGGTCTGAATAATCCCAAGCAAACACATCTTTAAATTCTTGACAGAGAGCAATAAAAGCTCTTATGTCCTCAGCTGAGCAGATTTTACCAATTTTAAGGAGCTTTCCTTTGAAAATTTCTAGCTCATCGTAATGCTCTTCTTTTACCTGCATGCTAGTCTTGCTTTTCTTCAGTTGATCATCTATACTAAAAATAGATTCCAAGGTTACCAATCCCTTGGGCAACTTGTTTGTTCTCAACTGAGCAATCTGATCATTGCCATATTGTTGTTTGAGCTTATCCTAATTTATCATAGAAAATTCATCTTCTTCTAACAAGAAACGCAGGATTTGTTCATCACTTTCAAAAACTTGCCAATGAATATTATTATCAGGGATAGAAGGCCTATCAACTATTTTCACATGAGGTTGTGCCTTCTCCCTTTGAATGTCACTAGGGATGTCAAACTGAGCCCCAATTGTAGCTAACCTGTCAGCATGGGAGTTCTGATTTCTTGGAATAGAGATCAGATTAAAAGCATCAAACTCTTCAATCATGTCCCACACCCTATGTTTGTAGCATTTTAGAACATCATTTTTGTAAGATGCAGTCCTCTTACCTGATTTACAATGAGTTCATTGTCCCCATACACCTGCAAACATCTTATTTTCCTCTTTCTTGCCCACTGCAAACCTTGAATCAATCCTTCATATTCAGCAGTGTTGTTTGTACACACAAAGGAAAAATGGAAATAAGAAAAATATTTTTCGCCTTGTGGTGACACCAGCATTGCACCACCACCGGATCCATTTCTTCTCCTAGAGCCATCAAAATACATTTTCCACACCACATTTTATTGCTCTGTCTGCAGTTCTGCATCCTTCACAAGGTTTGGTATTGTTGTTTCAGGTTCATGAAGTATGTAAACCCCCATACCAGTTGCTTGGATGTGTCCCTTAGGATCATCTACAACATTTTCTGAGGAACACTCCCTTAAGAGTACCTCTGGTATGCTTTCAGCTTGTAGTTCTTGAGCAGCAACTAATTCAAGGTCATCAGAAATAATGCAATTTGCATTAACAACACTGGGTGTGTAAGGCTCTATGTGATGATTTGAAAGCAACTCAGACTTTAAAGTTACTTTGGTGCCATATCTAGTCCTAAAAAACATGTGGGACCAGTCTGAGGATAAATATCCTCCTATCTTGGCTGTAAATTCTCTTGATAAGCACATGGCAAAATAAGGAGGCAAATCTATGATGAACACCTCCTGTGAAATGGAAACATTTGGGCAAGTGTACAGAGTGAGACCTAGGTCTTTTATTACACCCACAGTGTTAACAACTATGCCATCTAATTAGAGTATACCCTTCTTAAGAGGCTGGTATTTGAGCCCTAATTGGTCTGCAATCTGTTTAGGCATCACAAAACGGCTTGCACCACTTTCCACCATACAGTTGTGTACTAATTTGTCTCCAATTATCAATGATATATAAAATGGGAGTGGTTTGGCACTTTTGTTAGGTTGTTTGTTGTTATCCAGAGATGAATTAGTAAGAATGACCCTATTTGGGTCAACAGTTGTATCCTTGGACACATTCAAATCAGACAAGGCATATTGCAATATGTCCTTTTGGCTAGGGATGGCTAGGGAATCCCACATGGACATTGTCACGTTCATCTTCTTCATATTTTCAATAATATTGAAGGGTGGAATGGCACTTACCTTCTGATTTGATTTTGTAGCAGCAACCTCTACTTGCAAACGAGGCATCTCCCTTGCCGCTGCTGGGTTAATTCTTTGCAGAATATGGGGAATATGTGATGTAGAAGCACCAACATGTCCTTTCTCTTTATTTGCTGCTTGGTCTACTTCATAACCCCTTTTCTTTGCTCTTGTATTTGCTGCAACTGAGGTGTTATCGTTGTTTATGCCACAAAATTCACCTTCCTACCAGTTCATGAAAGCAGAATCATTTTGAGGTTGTTCCTGTTGTTGCACAACTCCATCATTGGGTGTGTTTGGCTATGAGACTGCCACATTTTGCACCATTAAAGCCTAATTTATGACTCCATTTGAACAGGCTGCTTAACTGTGTGGCTGATTGCATGGATAGCACCACTCATATTTAGCTGCAAGGTTGTTCTGAGTAGGGACTAAGTCTCTTACTACATTAATAGGTGCTGGATTATAAGGCTGAAAAGGCCTCTGATTCACATTTTGCCTAGCACCTTGATAATTGCTTTGATAAGGTGGCCTATTAGCTTGACAAGGCTGATTTTGGCCTTGATATGGTTGTTGATTTTGCCCTTGAGGTTGTGGCTGATAAGATTGCCTGCTCTGGGATTGCTGCTTTTTAATATTTACTAACTTGTTCCCAAAGGTCTGCAGAATATTCTCTATTTTTTGTTGGCTATTTTTAATATCTTTCCACTCTTGAGATGAACTAGAAGCGACAGGCTCAGGATTGGTAGTACTTGGTAATACTGCCATAGTAGGTAAAGGGGCAAAATATGGGATTGGCAAAGGCATTGAAGCCTGAATCTCAGGAAAAATAGGCACTGGCAGTCTGGGTGCTATTTTTTTGACCTGAATCAGATTATTCTCTGCCCTAATGGCTAATTCATAAGCATTAGGTAAACTATTACCTCCTAATGATTGGATCATCACTAAAATGTCACTATTCAGGGCTTTCAAAAAATACAAGAATGCATACTCAACTGAAGGTCTTACCATGGCAGGAATTCTGTCCCATGTCTTCTAGAATCTGAAGTTAAAATCCATCATTTGCTCCTGAGGAGCTCTCTTTATAGTTGTCATTTGTTCAACCAATGACAGGTTGTCTGATTTATCTTGAAATTGTTTGTTCAGTTTCTCCCCTAGGTCATCCCAGGTTGTAATAGTCTGCATTGGTAGACTCCTGAACCATTGCAATGCCTTCCCTTTGAAGGAGGCAGCCAGCAGCTTGATGGCTACATTTTCTTGAGTGACGTGATGTACACCACATAGAGAGGCTGTCTCTAATGTGCTCAATAGCAGTAGTCTGATTTTCCCCTGTGAAATAAGGTAAACTCTTCAAAGTTGCCATGGGTATAACATCATGTACTATTAGGTTTAAAGGGCTGCCCCCATCAAAAGCCACGAATGGCTCATTTCTTTCCATCTGAGTAGTTGGGGGTAGATTTACTTGAGTTGCTACAAGAACTACAGAAGCAACTGGTCTAAAATTTGGTGGAGTTGAATGTATCCTTTTAGAAAATGGAGTCCTTGCTACCACTCTACTCTGCCTCCTAGGTGGGGATAGCTGCAAATAGTTAAATGAGCTTGAACTCCTAGTTTGAATCTTTCTCACTTGAACTCCTGGTTTGAATCTTTCTCATAAAACATGTATCAACAAGACTGATCCGTTTGTTCCTCCTCAATGTGAGTAACCAAATATGCCAATTCAACCTCTTACATGTCTAAAATCACTGGCTGCACATCAAAACAAGCGATAAAATTATATGGTCCCACCGGGCGTGCCAGAAACTGTTGTCACATGAAATTGCACCCTGCTTGGAAGGATTCCAAGCATTCCAATGACACAATGGGAATGATCTCTAATTGTGGGACTTTGCTAAATGAGATCAGACCTCCGGAGAAGGCTGGCTTCCTTGCCTGATTATCACCTAAAACTACTAAATTTTGGGGGAAAAAGGGAGAAGTAAAACTTTTAAAAATGAAGAGTAAAACTTGAAAACAAAGGGTGATGCACCAGATAGATTAAAAGAGACTTTCACAACATTGAGAAAATGCACAATATAATCAGATACCGCAAATAAACATACACAAATTGAAATGATTCTAGTAGAGGCAAGAAGCAATATGATTGAGAGGAACAAAAGAAATTCACAGACAACCATATGTAGATTTAGACAGGACTAGAAAATCAGCAAAGGAGGTAAAATAACTTGCATGTATCCGATGAAATGCAAGGTTACAGTTTATGAAAACTCTGTTTGGAAATAGAAAGGCCAGAATGCCAAAAAATTTCCAACCTTCTTAACATATCATGAATGCATCTATAAAGCATTCCAAACTAACCTAGGGCGGTTACAAAATTTGCTCTATGAGCTGGAACAAAAAAAAATTGCCCTTAATGACCGTCCAGCTGCAACAGCTATAGCGTCAAAATCTAGCACTGGGCAGATAGGAGATATTTCAAGTCTTTAATGCAAGCTACTGCATCATCAATCTTCAGCCAATGCATTAGTGGGGAGATATTTTGGTGATAAATGCGACCAGCTTCCATTACCTACAGAAATGCATGCAAAAAATATCTACAACCTGCCCCAAAAGTCATTGAAACGTCTAGTCGCCCAAGACATACAAATCTAGATCCAGAAAATGGAAACTCAAAAATCCCCCCAAAAAACTTGCTCAAATGAAAGAGGAGGCAAAAACAAGCATTTTTGCCACTTACAACATGTCAAAATTCGCTGAAATGGGGAAGATATAGGCGGTCAAAGCTCTGGTCAACTGCCTGTATATATTGCTTTTGCATGTGTGTATATATCGACCTCTAAAAATGCCTCTAAGTTTGTTTTTGCATGTACCTCTACTTTTTTGGCACCAAAAGGTCTCTGCCATCGCTTTCAGAAAAAAGGTATTTGAAAATGTCTTGTATATGCAAGAACCTTTGTATATCTACCCGCCGCCACCACGTGGCACCTCCTGATTTGCCGCTGAGTTGGTCTGAGAAGTGGCATTGAAAAACTGCATTTCCCCCTTTGTATATCGCATGCACATGTAAATACACAATCGTATACACACATGCCCGGCACGGACTTGGAAAGGCAAGGTTACAGTTTATGAAAACTTTGTTTGGAAACAGAAAAGCTAGAATGCCAAAAAATTTCCAACCTTCTTAACATATCATGAATGCATATATATAGCATTCCAAACTAACCTAGGGCAGTTACAAAATTTGCTTTATGAGCTGGAACAGAAAAAAAAATCTGCCCTGAATGACCGTCCAACTGCAATAGCTATAGCGTCAAAATTTGGCACTAGGCAGATAGGAGATATTTCAAGTCTTTAATGCAAGCTACTGCATCATCGATCTTCAGCCAACGCATTAGTGGGGAGATATTTTGGTGATAAATGTGACCAGCTTCCATTACCTGCAGAAATGAATGCAAAAAATATCTACAACCTGCCCCAAAAGTCGCTAAAACGTCCAGTCGCCCAAGACATACAAATCTAGATCCAGAAAATGGAAACTCAAAAATCCCCCCAAAAAACTTGCTCAAATGAAAGAGGAGGCAAAAACATGCATTTTTGCCACTTACCGCATGTCGAAATTCACTGAAATGGGGAAGATATAGGCAGTCAAAGCTCTGGTCAACTACCTGTATATATCGCTTTTGCATGTGTGTATATATCGGCCTCTAAAAATACCTCTAAGTTTGCTTTTGCATGTGCAAAACACTTTGTATGTACCTCTGCTTTTTTGGCGCCAAAAGGCCTCTGCCATCACTTTCAGAAAAAAGGTATTTGAAAATGTCTTGTATATGCAAGAACCTTTGTATATCTACCCGCCACCACCACGTGGCACCTCCTGATTTGCCGCTGAGTTGGTCTGAGAAGTGGCGTTGAAAAACTGCAATTCCCCCTTTGTATATCGCATGCACATTCAAATACACAATCGTATGCACACATGCCCGCCGCGGACTTGAAAAACCATTAACCCTTTTGTATCTTGAGACAGATCCGGCTTGTATATGGAAATGTATATTGGTTTGTATGTGCGAACATACAACCGCCAATATACAAGCGGTGGGCCTCAACCTTGTATATTTTCTTTGCATGTTTCGATTGTATGTAGAAGACATACAATGTGAAATATACATTCTCCTTTATTCTTTGAGCCGATGCATTTTTACTGTAGCCAATGTATATTTCCTTGTATATTGAACTTATATGCCCACTTGTATGTAGAAGACATACAATCCTCTTTGTATATGCGCGAGTCCCACCTCTTGCATCTTCGCAATATACAAATGCCTTTGTATGTTTTCCCTATAGCGACCCCTTGTATATTACTTTGCAGCACTGTAGCGAATGTATATTGGCACCGTGTATGTTGAATGTGCAAAAACAATATACAAACTCACCTACATACAAATAGGGAATCCTGACAGAATATGCCCGCTTGTATACCTTTCATTGTATATTGCTTTGTATGTGCGAACATACAAAGTAATATACAAGCCTTTAACATGCAAGCACGGAATATTCTGGGGAATGCTCAATGTATATTCGCCTTGTATACATTTCCCTTGCACCTTTCCAGCGAATGTATATTTGCCTGTATGTTGAAAATACAAAGGCAAATATACAAACCTCCCTAACATACAAACAGGGAATCTTAAGGAATATGCGATGAATGCACATTATACCTTGTATGTTTCACTTGCACCCTTCCTCGTATATTCACCGATATACAAACTGGGAATATTCCCGGGGACCTGCTAAAGATTCCCTGAATGTACATGCACCTTTTGAGCTCAATATACATTTAGAAAATGCATATAACCTACCCTTTTTCATCATTTTCTAAGGCTGATAGGGATTTGCAAGCCCGCCAAATGTACATTTGAATTGCATGTTGACCAAAACTTTGACCATGAATAACTTCTTTGTTTGGTCGAATTTCAGGGTGATGTAAAAAGCAAACCTACCTATTTTTTCAAGTTTTTTTCAATGGTAAGGTTTTTAGGCAAGGTCTCTTGGGAAAAATGGCACTTTTGCTTTATAGGGACCTCTTCAAAGGATTTTCAAGGAAAATACCAGGTTAACTATTTATCTATGAACAGAGGAAAATAGGATAACAGGTCTCACTGACCAAATCTCACTGATTACAACTTGTTTAGGAGCACCAACTCCTTATCATATTAGGAGCACCAACTCCAATTCACTTGGGAGCACCAACTCCAATCACAAATGAAGAAAAATATACAAAGTACTACTCTATTTACAATATCATCATAGATCAAACAAAAAACACCTGCAACAAACACTTCTTCATTCACTGCCCTGTCAAGTTCAAACCCTTCAATCTATGTGTACACATCAATATCCCTTCCTTCTTTTACAATCACATTCCATGAATGATTCTTCAAGAAGTTTGTCAGCAACCCTACACAATAAAATGTGCTTCATTTATCATCACATTCAACCATCCAAATCCATAGGGCACAAAACTATATTTAGTTTTGAAACTGCCAAACCATCGAATAAGAAAGCAATTAACAAAACTATTCAAATTGTTGTCAAATAGAAAATAAAGGTAGTTTCCCATAAAACACCATACTTAGGGAGGTGGTCGTTAGGGTTTAAACAATCATTGTTGATGAAGACCTTCGTGCCAACAAAATAATTAATGGCCACCGTTGATAAAGCCATTGGCACCACTTTACAAAGTGTTGAAGGGAGAAGTTGATCCCGACTAGGTTGAGGGGCCGGTCACCTCATGATGGTTGTGGACTTAAGTTGTCACTTAAGTTATAAGTGACCAATGATAACAAGTCACCTTTGAATTAGAATAAAAGGCATATCCCGTCACAAAAGCAACTTTGCTTTTAAGTCCTTAGGGTTTTAGAAGGTACTTAGGATTTTAGGTCTTTAAAATTTAGGACTTCAAACTATGTCAACCCTAATATGCCATCAATTGAATGTGATCCTTATCTTCGGTAAACAATCTCTACATATGATGTCATGATGTTGATATGTTAAAGGAACTCCTTTGATCTTGAAACAAAAGAAAAAAAGGAACTTTGTTCTTGAAGACAATTAGGTCCTTAGAATTTTAGGACCTCAAATAAATAGTCAAACCTTAACTTGCAGGAACCCATAGATTTACTCTATCCACCATGATTTCAATAACATAACATTAGTGACCTTGTGAATGACAATTGATCAGAGAAACATTTTCAAGGCTACTATTGACATCAATGACAATAACAATGCCAACATAAGAGAAGCTCCTTAGTTTCAGAAACCCAAGAAGATGTGATATTAGAAGGGTAATAAGACGCCTAAACCACTATTAGATCCAGACACCTCAAAAGATAGTGACATACTTGAAGTATTAATTAATGAGGAACTTCACCATCCTCTAACACTCGCATAGTTGCAGGGTGGATCATTGCTCCTGGTTGAAGAGGCCATGAACATCAACTTGGGAATAGAAGAAGATCCTAAGATCACTCAAATTGTAACCACCATAGAATCTAACATAAAATAAGGCATCACAACTTTACTCAAGGGCTTCCCTAACATATTCGAATGGTCTTATATTGATATTCCAAGATTAGACCCATCTCTAGTCATGCACCACCTTGTGGTCCAACCTAATGCCAAACCATTGCAACAAAAGCTATGAAAGGTGCATCCCAAGGTTCATCTCCTTATCAAAGAAGAACTACAAAATCTTTTAGAAGTTGGATTTATCAAACCTATCAACTACCTCTAATGAGTCTCCAACGTAGTCCCTATTAGTAAGAAGATAAAAGGCATCCATGTCTACACTAAATTTTAGGATACAACAAAGCTTGTCCAAAAGATGGCTTCTCACTCCCCAACATTGCCATAATTGTAGACCACATAGCTAGACATGAAATGTTGTCACACATGGATGGTTTCTCTAATTACAATCAAATCCAAATTATGGTTGAATATCAACACAAAACAATATTCATCACCCCAAGGGGAACCTTCTATTATAAATTCATGCCCTTTGGACTAAAAAATTTTGGATCTACCTACTAATGAGCAGTGACCACCATCTTCCATGAGATAGTCAAGGACTATATGGATGATATCCTAGGAAAATCAAATCTCAAGATATATCACTCGACTATCTTATGCCACATCTTTGAACTAATCAGAGAATATAAAGTCTGGTTAAACCCTAAGAAATGTGTCTTTGTTGTTAATGAAAACTACTAGGTTTAACTGTTTCTAAACATGGAATTGAAGTAGATCCTGATAAGGTTAAGACAATCACATAAATTGCGGTCTCCAAGGGAAGCTATAGGTCATTCAAAGGTTTATTACCCAACTTATAAACAAGTTTTAGCCAATCTCCCACATGCTCAAGAAAAGGGTCAGCTTCTAATGGGATGAGTCATGTCAAAAAGCATTTGACCAAATCAAGAAATATGTCACTAACCCACCAGTCCTTGTAGCACCTACTTCAAATCAACCCTTGCTACTCTATATCTTGGTCACACAACACACCCTAGGTGCTATCCTAGCACAACATGATGACCAAGGGCATGAAGGGGCTATCTACTCTCTTAGTCACACATTTGTGGGATGTGAAGATAATTACATACTCATGGAAAAATCATGTTTGGAAGTTGTATTCACCTGAAAAAAGTTCAAGCATTACATGAACAATGCCACAACTCACCTCATTTCTAAGGTTTATCCACTCAAATACTTGTTATCTAAAGAAACTCTTATTGGTAGAATGACAAAATGGGTCGTGCTACTTAGTGATTTTGACATTAAATATGTAAATTAGAAGGAAATAAAAGGGAAAATCATAGCAAACCAATTGGAAAAATCACCACTTCAAGACAATTAACCATTGGATCTATAATTCTCTAATGAGTCAATTCTAGACATTGGGGAACAAAAAGCATGGGCATTGTACTGTGATGATTCTTTTACCACACATAGTTCAAGAGAAGGCATCTTATTCCTCAGACCTTAGGCTAAACTTATACCAAAGGTATTCAAAATTAGGTTCCCCTACACAAATGATATTTTGGAATATGAAGCCCTCATTTCAAGATTGAAACTCGCCATCCATTGGAACATTTAATAGCTATAGGTTTTTGGTGACTTCTAGTTGGTCAATAAGTAAGTCAATTATGAGTTCCTCACAAAAGATGAAAAGTTTGTGTCTTATTAATGAATTGTGGATAGTTTCAAATAATACTTCATAGCTATATATTTGAACAAATCCCATAGATTAACAACAAGGTTTCCAATGCCATGGTTACCAGAGGGTCTCTCTTGGAAATGGCACCTGATGTACAAGAATACTAGATTATAGTCGAGCAACTCTTAATCCCCACCTATGATATCCCAAAATCTGAAATGGTTTGTAAGATCATTGGTCCCAATTCCCCTTGGTACAATGATATCTATGACTATCTTCACAACCAAACCATCCCACCCAATTTATCCTCTAATTAATACAAATCCCTTATTCACCAATCTTCTTGTTTCACCCTCCTTAGTGGCATACTCTATCATAGGGGCTATGATGACACCCTACTTAGGTTTATCAACTTGAAAGAAGTCGCTTTAGCAATCCAAGAGGTGCGTAATGGTATTTGTGGTTCTCACACCAATGGTATGGTCTTGTCCAAGAATCTCCTTAGAATTGGATATTATTAGCCCGCCATGGAAAGTGATGTATGTGAGTATATCAAGAAGTGCATAGCTTGTCAAAAGTATGGGGAATTAATCCATGCACAATTATAATCTTTCTAGTCAATTACCACACCGTGGTCTCTTTCTACATGGGGCATCAACCTCATTGGCAAGATAAACCCATCATCCTATAGTGGCAATAACTTCATCATTATCGCCACTAAATACTTTACCAAATTGGTTGAAGTCATTCCCCTCACCTACACCACTACCCAATAAATCTCCAAGTTCATCCTCCATCACATAATTTTATGTTATAGTAAACCCTTTGTCATCATCACAAACAATGGTAAATCTTTCAAAAACCATGAAGTGAATTCCCTTTATGACCAATTCCATATCAAGAACAAGTGGTCCACCCTATCACTCGGAAGGAAATAGTCAAGTCGAGGCATCAAATAAAACCCTTACCAAATTCCTCAAAAAGATTAGTAATGACATCAGTCATGACTAGAACCTCCACGCTAACTCTGCCCTATGGGCCTATTGCACTAGTATCCGCACTCCTACCGATGCCACCCCTTACTCCCTTCTTTTCAAAGTTGAATCCATCTTTCCAATTGAGGTCAAGTTACAATCCTTACACGTTTCTTTGCACGATCTTATCACAGATGAAGAATATAGAGTGGCACAACTACATGAGCTTGGACTCCTTGATGAACACTAGCTCAATGCATTGAATCACCTCAAAGCATATAAAAATTAGTTGCATCACAAATACAAGCACATCTAACATAATTTTAGGTTGGCAACCTAGTTATCAAAAAAAATTAGAAGAATACTAGTTAGAGCAGAGACAAGAAGGGAAAGTTTGAACCAAATTGATTGGGCCCCTATCTAATCATTGTTAAATATGGATTAGGAACATACAAGCTAGAAACACCTAAGGGCCAAGAAATAGAAGAGCCCATGAATATTGTGGACCTCAATAATTTCTCATGCATAATCCAAGTATAGTTGCCTCCAAAATTAGAAAAATCTAAAAAAAGTTTTTAAAAATATCAAATTTTCAAAAAATTAAAAAAAAAGTAAAGAGAGTTTTTGGTCCAATGGTGAAAACCATTTCTACAGAACCTTGGGCAAGTACCATGATGAAAACCTGGTAAAAGGCATCATGTGTAGTGTTGGCTTCACCCTATCTATGAGCACTCCAATCCCATCCACTTCTCATAACCTTATCGAACCCTCTTTTTACCCATCTCTCTCATCCTATACCCAAAACCCTTATTTGTTGATCCCCTCCATTTTGGTTCATCTACTCAAGCCCATTTTCCTCTCTTATCACATACCATGCACCCCCACCATCTCCTCACACTCATCATTCCACATTCTTGCTAAGCAAACCCACGTGCTTCATTTCACCCTCTTTCATTAGGATTACTCAAACAGTGTTGCCCTCCCACTCCACCTATGCATACACTTTGTAAACTCATTCCTTCTCATTGCCAGCAATTTCATCTGCCCACCCATGCATATCAGCTATGCTTTAATTTTTCTATAGATTTGGGGCATCCCCTCACTGATCCATGTTTAGGATGGCTCTGAGACATATACCCAATTTTCCATTTGACACCTCATAGCATGACCCTAGCTCACCACCCAATAGATACTCATCATATCTATTTCCATAGTAACCTACCCTCCAAGCCCTAGGCATCTCTTCATGCCCAGCCCCGTATGTACCTACATACCAGGGCAAAATGTACTATGTACCACATGTATTTCCCCTTATTGGAACATTCCCATCCCAAAACTCCCCCTAACCTATATCTTATTCCTTTAATCATATCCCCAACTCATCTCCCCTCTACCCTAATCCCACCTTTGACCACTATCCTATCCCCCCAACCCTATCCCTAACACATTACCTCCCTTATAATGCCAAAATCCACTTGGCTTTAACATTGCACCATTTCATGGTCTATTTTTTTCTTTTTCATGCTTCTTTGCTTGTTTTATGTGTGTTTGTTTGTTTCTTATAACTCTATTGTTTCATACAACACATCATCTTGGTCACCATCATTTCCCATATCATGGTGTACACTAACAAAGTGTTTATCAGGGCATTATGCTATTTGCATTTGTGTGTCTTGTGGCAATCCTACATGCACTTGGCACATGGTCATCATGATCCCTTATATCATGATACATAAGTCTGGTGCTACAGAAAATTTAGTTGCTCTCTAGACATAAGTTATCTCTTCAACACATACCTATCATCACAAATCGCATGTCATCACATCCATATTCCATTCTATCTATTTCTATTCTATCATATTTCATCATATTTCTATTCTATCATATTTCATCATATTTCTAATCTATCATATTTAATCATATTTCTATTTTATCATATTCTTTTCTATCCATTTCATTCTATTTTATCACATCATTCTATCCATTTCATCCTGTGTATGAGGAAAATTGACTAAATTAAACTAAACAAATCAAAAACCCAATAACATAAAGAGAACCGATCTAAATAAAAGCCATTAATAATAATCAATGAAACATGAAAGCTTTTACCGAGATTTGTATTATTCCCTTTGGATTGAATGTGGATTGCTCAATATTGCTGCGAAACCATAGTTGCAACAAGCAAGTTGTGTGCTCAAAGATCAATGTCAAAAGATCGTAAAGGTGCTCAATCGATGCGATGTATGCTCAAAGCGCTGTTAAGTATGCCTAAGAATAAGATCGAAGAGGATTTATGAAGGAGATGAGGGGGGGTTTATATTGGTTTCAACAGAGATCGATCAACGGTTCAAATAATTTAGAAGAATCAACGGAGGAGAACAGTTAAGGAACGTGCAACGAATAAGAGGAAGACAAGTGTCACACAAAAGCTGTTTTATTTGAGTTAAAACACTTTCTTTTCTAAAGATAAGACATGCTTTTCATAAATTAGAAAGTTTTTTTCTAATTTAAGAGAAATTGATAAAAACAAGGTTGAGTGAATAGATAACTCAACTTAAGCTTTGCTTTTGCATGATTTGAGGGAAATTAAATAATAAATTATTTAATTTTGTGTGCATGGAGAAGAAGACTTATTTTTAGAAGATTTGAAAGATATTTGTAGATAAGAAAGCAAATTAAATAAATAGATTTATTTAATTGTTGTGCATGTTTTTAGAAGAATAAATAAAATATTTGGTTTATTTTATTTTTGGAGAATGAGAGAATTTAAATAAATTTGATTTGATTTATTTAAATTTGGAAGAATGAATTTGATTCAATTAAATAATTGGGAATTATTTAATTGTTTGGATAAGATAAAATTTGTGATGAATTAATTAAATAATTGGATTTAATTAATTAATGTGGATTTGATTTTCGAAAGAGGATAATGATTTAATTAAATAATATAAATTATTTAATCGTGGAAGAATAATAGAGGAATTTGATTTAATTAATTAAATAAATAGAATTTATTTAATTAATGTCACATTTAGGAGATTTAGAAGAATTAGATGAAATTAATTAAATAATTAGATTATTTAATTAATGCTGAAATGCAGGGGATGCGACAAATTAGATGAAATGCAAGTGATGCGACGACTTGGTCACTTTAGGGTGTCTACATTTTGCCCCTCTTTGATGCAATGTAGTTTGTAGCATTGCGTCAAAGAAAATAATTTTTGAAGATGTGATACAATTTATTGATGCCCCAGTGTAGGTAGTTGCCCCAGTGTATGCCCCCTCGAGCAGGAAGACAGGGAAGCAACAAAAGAACTATGTTGACGCTTGACTAGAAGAGTGTGCAACAAAGTAAGAGGAAAAGCAGAATGGGGTGGGAAGAAAAGAAAATGAGGGAGGGATGCTATAAATAGGTCCCATGGGGACCACAATCCTCATTTTGCACACTAAGATCTTCTAAATTTAGAGAGTAGAGCCATCCAACTTAGGTTGAGAGAGAATTGAGTGGCAGGAGTTAACAGCGAGGAGAGATGTCGATTCTAGTGCACAGGCATCGGGCGGAGCTAGTGCGGACGTATAGGAGGCCAGCAAGAGCTCCGGCAGCAGTAAGTGATCAAAAACCCCATTTTCATTTGTTGTTTTAGGTCAAATTAGGGCTAGGTCTAGGTAGGGTTTTCAGGTCAGCCAAAAGCGCTTTAGGACATCGCAGCGCTAGTGGTAGTCGGTTAGAGCACTTTTGGCGCATTGCAGCGCGGTTGGTAGGTAAATGCAGCGCGTTTGGTAAAAATGCCGCATGGTTGGCTTTGGGAATAAGCACCGCAGCGCTTGTGGTAGGATACCGCAGCACTGATGGCTAGGCAGTGCAGCGCATGTGGTAGAATGGAGCAGCGCGGTTGGAAATGCACGAAAAAAATGAGTCGCCTTTGTTCATACAGTGAGGCGCGGTTGGGGGTATAGTGTAGCCCGCTTGTAAAACAAGGTGCCTTTGGTGTAGGCTAGTGCAACGCTATTGCAGAAGTAGTTAGGCGCTTTTGGTAGAATAGAGCAGCGCTTTTGTGTGAAATAAGGCGCTTTTGGTTAGTTAAAAAAAAGGAACCTAGGGAAGGTTGACCGAAGGGTTGACTACCCTAGTGTAGAAAGGGGTTGGATAGAATAGAAGTAGATAGGAGTTTGGGGGATATGGTATAGAAGAACTGACAAGTGGTTTGTTTATGGATGCAGAGGATTATGCCATTGCTGATGTCACGAGAGCGACACCACCCGATAGCACATGAGGTAGTACAATTGACATGGGAGGAGGATGCATTCCTGGAGCACGCAGGACTATGGCACGTTGAGCACCTGACACATATTAGGGCAAATCTCACCCTAGTGACAGCGGTGGTGGAGAGGTTTCGCAATGAGACGGGCTCATCTCACTTTCCAATAGGGGAGGCGACGGTGACTTTGGAGGATGTGTATCGCATCCTGAGGATTCAGATTGATAGGGAGAGAGTAGACTTTGACCCAACACGGGGAGAGGCAGGCATGGTAGAGGTATTCTACACTAATGACCTGCGGATAGATGACGGGGAGATTCGGTGGGCAGAAGTCCCAAGACTCTGCAATAGGATCAGATGGATAGTGGTGTCACTGATTGGCAGCTTCTTGTGTCCAGATAGGAGATCGAGGGGACTATCAATTGGATGGGGCACAGTATTATCTGGGATGTTCACACATGGTAGATAGTACGCATGGGGTCCATGTGTGCTGGGACAATTATACCGAGACATGCATCACTGCGTGTACAGAAGAGGCAGGAGTCTCTCAGCAAGGGTGACACTTCTACAGGTGTGGGCGTGGGAGCATATCCCTATGATCAGACCCATGACACAGCATCAGCGGGGGAGGGGAGAGCCTTACGCATTTTTGTATGAGCGAGTGATTACACATCGAAGATTGGGATCTATTAGCCATTGGAGATGGCAGATTGACAAGATGGATCTCTTTGTGTGGAGGCCATGGTTACTTTGTGAGGAGTGGGAGGACGAGCACAAGCAGCTGATGTACTGCAGATAGGCTCGGTATCTGTTAGGGAGACGGACAGACATGATAGAGAGGTACCTACCAAAGCAGGTACTGAGACAGTTTGGGTTACCACAGGGACTACCAGTGGGGGAGGCGATGCATGCCAAGACATGGAGGGAGGTTGGAGACTGGGATGCAGAGATTCCAGTGGCTACACCATTGGCAGAGGTACAGGGACTTGTCCCCGTGAGATGGGATTGGGATACAGGACTGGCCGATCTAGGGACATTGCCCGAGGACAATAGATACTGGCAGACACACAGGCCAGTGCGGTTGATGACACCAGGGGTGGCAGGGGTAGTGGGGGAGGTACTAGTCCCTGGTGCAGAGGCCAAGATCAGATGCCAAGCTAGAGCGGCCAGACAGCAGGCAGTGGGAGAGGTCAGCGGCTAGCAGGCAGACGTAGAGATGGCAGAGGAGGAGGATCCAGCAGTAGAGATAGATTTGGAGAGAGCTGAGTGTTTATTACAGGAGGAGACAGCTCGGAGGAGCTCCGGATGGTGCGGCTAAGGAGAGACAGGGATGCAGCTAGGGTGGAGGTGAGACAGGCTGAGGCCCTGGCACAGGTGCAGACACAGGTGGCAGCAGCAGCGTAGACAGCCCTGGTACACCTACAGGTAGGCATGCAGGCATAGATACAGGCCCAGGTGCAGGCACAGGTACAGGCAACGGTGTAGGCAGCACTACAGGCCTAGGCACAGGCAGCACCCACACCGACAGGGGATGATGGGCAATTAGCCCAGACTATGCAAGAGAGGGATGCAGAGGTACAACTACAACTGACAGCAGAGGCCACACTTCATAGAGTTAGACGAGAGAGAGATGAGGCACGCTGCGCACTGGGTGCTGATTAGAGGACCTTAGATAGTGAGCTCGTCCGGGTGCAGGGAGAGCTAGTATCTGTAGGGAGAGAGGTAGAGTATTACAGAGGTCTTTATGTGGGTACAGTGCCAGCAACACAGCAGGCACCCAGTTACCGAGAGAGGAGCAGGTCTAGAGCATCCAGGTCCCGCAGGACAAGACAGTCACTATCCTCAGTTAGAGGACCAGTCACAATGCCAGGGGGAGGAGGACCAGTAGGGGGACCATCTGGGGGACCTGCACTGAGTATAGGTGGAGGACAGGGGCCACAGCAAGAGGGCAGCTCTACCCGCTAGGGCATGCACATGTATATTGTATCATATTTGTACCATACTTGTACCACGATGGACACTTGTACATTGTACCATTTGTATCATTTTGGACAGATGCCTGCATGCATCCTGATGTATATTTTGCGGGCTCTTAATAGCTTTGATGTATTATATTGATGTATTTTTGGATGTATACATAGACATTTTGTATTATGATGACCTTTATATGAGATATATGATGATCTATTTGGCTCACTGTTGTTCATGCTTTTGTGTATGCATTCCTTGATGTCATGGATGTGATGATATGTATGTATGAGTATGGATTCATGTGATGACATATGTTTCTTATATGATGCTTATAGATGTATGATGATAGAGATGTATGATGATACAGATGTGATGACTAGCGATATCTGACATGTGGGTTTTGCAGATATGCAACAGAGAGAAGAACAGGAGGAGATGGGAGACAGAGACTGTTGATCAATCACTGTAATGAAAATGATATAAAGGTTGTGGGAATGGATGAATGAGCTTGTTGCAATGGTTTCACATTTGTATATAAAGAGAAATCCTTATTTTGATATAGCACATGGATAATTCGCCACCAAAGTATAAAAGACCAAGGTGCAGTAATATCCGAGTGCATGGACGTTGACTCTGCAAGCAAGCGGTTTGAACTTAGATCCTTTAGACATAATATAAACTTGTTGGAACATGTGAATGAGCCATAGTCTTGGAACATAAAATAAACTTCAATACATGTAAATGCAAGAAGAAATATTAATATGTAAGACTGCTAGGTCGTAACACACACAAGATAAATATGATGTTAAGAAAGATACTAAAGATCATTCCTCAAACACGGCACACAAAAGCAAATGACTATGCCCCCAATCCGTACTATATCGCAACATACCAAGATTATAGATAAACCAAGGTAGCCTTGAGTAGGTAATGGATAAAGAAACAAAAGATAAACCATAACACAAATTGACTGACTTACAAAGTAAACATACAGCCAACATATTCTCTTGCCAAAGAGGTTGCTCAGGATAGATTGGAGAGGAAAGATAATAGCCTTATCGTAGGAACTCTATGTCCATTAAAGGGTGCTATCTACCTGAAGAGACAACGTCTTGCTGCAAAAAATGCCACATGTCACAGGAGACACGTGTGTTGGTCTCGACATGAACACTTCGCAAAAGACAAGCTTGTTGATCTAGGGCTTTGCTTAAGCGGTACTTAGCTAATGTTGGCAATCAGTATGCAGGACAGTAGATGACTCTGGAAGTAGGCCTCTCTGCTTCAGGTTTGTTAAGGACTTTTGCTTTGAAAGGATGCGCTAGCTTGCTCCTTGAGTTAGTCAAGTCAAGGCAAAATGGATTTTGATAAATGGAAGACTAGAAGGATGACAGTGCTAATGGATTGGGGTGGGTGGAGAATGATGGATCGTGTGTGCCTGAGTACTAGATACATCCTTCGTATTTCAGAATACCTACATACCCTGTATCCACGAGATCAAGGCACATTATGATGAAAGATGAAAATGATAAATATGTAGTTCTGGATAGAGTGATGAGATGGGTCAAGGTGGTGAGGGGGAGATCTTATGTACCTGAGTATTGGATACTTCCTTCATATTCCAGACTATCTACATACCCATATCCATGGGATCAAGGTACCTTAAAATTGAAATGATGATAATATGTAGTTCTGATTGATGTGATGATGTGGGAAAAGTGTTGAGAAGATAACAGCCTTATTGTAGGAGCGATGTGTCCGTTAAAGGGTGTTACCTGTGAACAATGAGAAAGAAATTGAAGTGTGCATTGCAAACCATGAACAAGGAACCAATCCTAGACCTAAGTTAAGGAAAGAGTTGCCCCCATTCTAGTAGAGGAAACTATATGGGTGACTGCTGAAGAAGACACAGCAAGCTTTGACCTAGGACAAGACAATGTTAACTGTAGACACAGATCAAGACATGGGGAGATGTTGATGGACATTGACAAATTTCCAAGCTATACTAGATAGGGAGATGGAAATGCAAACAAGGTCAATGGTTTTATTATGGATGGATGGAAAGTGCGCTGCGAACTGGACATGGAGTGGACAGGACTCGATAGACAATGGGTGCTAACTCTACACATAGCGCCTGTTTGCCAGGTTTTCAGTATGGTACTTATCCAAGGCGCCTGTTTGCCGGGTTTTCACTAGAGGATGGATTTTTTTAGATTTTTTTTTTTTTTAAAATACTCTGAGGATCAGGCATAGAACTTCTTGAGATGGACACTGTTAAGTGGCTTATCTAGAGGAATGACGTCAGGTGTAGCTAAAGTATAAGCTCCTGATCCATAGGCTGTTGTCACAATAAAGGGACCTAACCAATTAGGCTCAAACTTGCCCTTCTTTTCTCGATCTACTTGATTTCTCTAATTCTCTTTGAGTACAAGATCACCAACTTGAAACCATCTTTCTTTGATCTTTTTGTTGTAATTACGCCTAAGGTGGTTTTGATAGACGTGGAGATGGTTAAGTGCGGCACGGCACCTTTCATCTAGTTGTTCAAGCTCAGCTAATCTGGAAGTGCGATACTCCTCTCCACCGATCAGGTCCTGCATGGATACTCTGAGGGATGGGATCTCAACCTCTATAAGTAGGATGGCTTCAGAGCCATAGACCAAGGCATAGGGTGTGGCACCAGTTGGTGTTTTGATACTAGTGCAGTAGGCCCATAGGGTGGGATTGAGTTGCAAGTGCCAAACACGACCAGCTTCATTGACTGTTTTCTTGAGGATTTTGAGAATGGTTTTATTGGAAGCCTCAGCTTGGCCGTTACTCTGCGGATAGTAGGGAGTTGAAAAGCGATGTTGGATATTGTATTGTGTGCATAGGGCATGAACATCTTGGTTCTTGAATGGTCTCCCATTAAAAGTGACAATGGCTTGGGAAATACCATACCGGCAAATGAGATAGTTAAGGATAAACTTGGCTATTTGCTTACTGGTGATATAGGTCATGGGAATGGCTTCAACCCACTTCGTGAAATACTCAGTGGCGGTAATGATAAATTTGTGGCCATTGGAAGAGGATGGGTGGATTTGTCCTACAAGGTCGAGACCCCATTGAGAAAAAGGCCAAGGAGTTGTCACAGGCTGTAGTTCATGAGCTAGTGCGTGAATTAAATCATGTGCCCTTATCAATATCCAAAATATCAAAGCATACATCATACAATGAGAACATACATCATAATAAAAATGCATCACAGACACATGTATAACCCTGCAACCTAAAACTAACCATCTAATCAATTCATACACATCACAAGATATCCATAGTATGTTGAATCCAAATCCATCACTATATACATATTAAAAATAGTGTATATTGTATCATAATATCATCGACATCATCACATGCATGTCTCAGTAATACATCTACTAATTGGCACATGGCCTCATCAATACATCTATCTCATAACTATAATAGTCACATATGGTTGTTGTTATCCCCCTCTCTCTCTTGTGGCCCTATGGATGGCCCTGGCAATGGTGGTGGTCTAGCTAACAACCCTAGTCTTGGTGGCCTACTCACTAAAGATTGGGATTCCCTAATTCCTATGATCAACTATTTGAGGCCTTTACAAATGTAATCTCCCTTTGCTCCACTAGCACCGCCCACTTATATAACCCTTTGTAATATACCACCTCTTTATGTGCTTGATCTATTCTCCTAGATACACTCCCTAACTCCATGAATGCCTAGTCACCCTGACCATCTAGTAATCTCTTCATTGTATATCTCTTCTAGTGTAGCCTCTATAACTCCACCATAGACCTATCCTACTGTACACTTAATGTTGTCAATTACATCTACAAACCATCTACCTAAGTTTGTCTGCTATCTCTCTACCACTTCTATATCTCTATACCCAGGCACTGCATCTAGTTTCTACCTCATCTCATCTCTTTCTGCCTACATAGATATCCACTTTGTATAAGCCCTATCCCACTCTGCATGAGCCTTGTCTCTCTCTCCATTCTTTCTATCATGGCATCTTATGTTGCTATCTTTTCTTCTAGGCTCTCTAGACTCATCCCACTTACTCTAAGTAGCCCTATCCCTAATGACCCTCCTATTGTTGTCCCTAAACCTCCTAACTAGGCAACTAGGGACCCTAACTACACATCCTGAATCTCTACCTTTGACACCTGGACATCCTAACCACCCTCTACATCATTCCCCTCTTATCTTGGTTGTGCCTACTTCCCTACCTCCCCATCCCCTTCTCTCCACTCTCCTTATGAATTCTTCCTATCCCCTCCTCTCTACTCTCCCTATGCATCATGTATATCTCCTCTTCTCCCCATCTCTCTTCCACCTCCACTCCTAGACTACCAACTCCAATCATTACCTCAAACCCTACACCCTAGGCATATCCAACCTCATCAACTGCATCTACTCCCACCATGCATCATAACTAACTACAACACCTACATCCTCCACATCCTCTTGAGGCACCTATGGTAACACTAGCTAGCCCTCCAACTCTATACAACCACATCTTAGTCCACTTGTCTATCCCATTAGGGAATCTCTTGATACACCTACACAAATACATGAGGATCCCCTGGGATACTTGACAAGTACCAAACTAAAAAAGTACCTTGTTTGGCTGATAACACTCAATGATATACTCCACTATCCTATATTGTAACACTATGTTATCACTAGCCCCAAACGTGTCACCTCATCTTCCCAAGCCTCCACCTCTCTTTATAGCCTCCAAACAATATTTTGTAGCCCCATCTCATCCAAGACTCATTGGTAATGTTGTGTATCCCCTAGGTGACTCTCTCTAAATCCCTATAACCTACCCCACTTGTACACATATAGCTATTACAATTGTCTCACCTGCCTTAATCCCTCTAGTTGAACTATAGCTATGTGCTACTAGGCCTACACCTATAGTAGTATGGATAATGAAATACTCTACCCAGATCGATAGACCAACAAGTGTAAATCCCTATATAAATGCACCAATACACAGGGGGCCCAAACAAACAATCTCCCATCCTTTAGCATGTCCGACACAATCTAATAGACCCATCTAAAATAACCCTCCAATCTTGTCAAGTAGTAAGACACCACCAACAAGACCCACCATCACCAAAAATAGCTACTCCACTAACCCCTTTGTCAAGTAGGTGTCCAAATCTAAGCCCATCCCTCATGTAGGATGTTCCTCCTCCCTGTCAATCACTCCATCGAGCCAAATAAATCCTCATCTTTCCAGTACACCATCTCTCCTACTATCAATATTCACAAGATGTGCCACATCCTCTAAAGTGATTGTCATCTCCCCCATTGAGAGATGGAATATGCCTATCTTGAAGTTCCACCACTTTTCCAGCACTGTCAACATCGATCAATTTGTGTACACATCTAGCATCATTTCCACATTTTATAGGCCCATAGCCTCTAGGTAGTCCTACTCCACCTCTCTAAACCTTGAAGCAGTCATATCACCCCAGAATGTCTCTATTGCATCACTAGTGATGGTAAAACCTCATGTATAATCACTATCATGCCTCATCAACATCTTCTTCATTTTCCTCTACCTACCCTTTATCATTTTCTTCCTTGTCTAGCATCTATGCCACCCTTGGTAATACCAACATGCCTTCTGGGTCCATCTACATTTACACCTCAGTTGTCTACATAAATGCCTCAGCTTCATATGCAGATGCCTAGGCTATCTGCACAAACACCTCAGAGTCTATGTACACACTTTAACCCCTTGTGCAGATGCCTTACTTATGCAAGCACTAAGGCATTCTACACAAGTGCTAAGGAATTCTACACAAGTGCTAAGGCACACTGCACAGACATCCTTCTCCCTTTCCTGCCTACACAAATTCCTAAGGCATATGTGTAGATGATGCACCCCCTATGAAAATGCCTTGAATTGAGGTGTCTCCTCATTGCCCCCTAAAAACCCTAAAATAGGCATCAAACTCAAAAGCACAAGGATGGTTAATTCATTTACCATTGTCCTTCATCCCATCGACTATCAATACTCCCACACGCACTCACCCTAATGTTCCACCACTGGAATACTCTCTATTCTCGTCTTCTCTCCAGAGCTCTTTTTCTCTCAATGGGAAGGGTAAAATGAACTTTGACCCTCCCCTCTTCCCCTTTCATAACCATTTTCCCCCAAAACCTTACTTTTCCCCTCATTTTCACCTTTTCTTCCCTCCTTTTTTTATTTTTCTTTTTCTTTTTCCTCCTACATCCCCCTTTTTTCATTTCAAGAGACCCCCAAAGCCCCCACTTGGCCTGTTGACTCTATTAAGGGGGCATCCTCTTACCACCCCTTCACCATTCTTTCGAGTGGCTACAACAACCTACCACCAATTTTCTAATTCTGCAAAAAAAATATTTTCCTTTGAAATGATGCCACTTCTCTTAGTCACGATGCTATATCAAAGAGGGGTAAAATGTAGACATCCCAAATCCCCTTTGGATTTTTCCCAAATCACTTTCACACAAATTAATTAAATAAATCATTATTTAATTAATTTGGCCAATTAATCATTTCCTGACTAACTAATCAACCAATCCCCCATCACATTAATTAAATATTTATTTATTTATTTATTTATTTATTTATTTATTTAACTAACTAACCCATCCCTAGTTTCCCTCCTCTCGCATTAATTAATTATCCTTCATCACAAGTTAATTAAATTAAATCCACCTATTTAATTAACTTAAAGCTAATTTCCTCTAACTAATTAATTATATGAGATATTTGATTAATTAGGCCCTCATCTATTTTCCTCCAATAGCCCCTCTCCACTAAAATCCAAAAGACTTTCCCCTTTAATCTACACGGTCCATTTCAAATCTCAAGAGTGATCTACGCTATCCACCTTCACACATGTCTCCTCCACCACTTGTCCCCTCCTCATTCTCACACATGTGAGAATGCAACTTGGAGCAATCTCATCCATCCATTTCAAGACTCAATCTCCTCCATCCACTTACATCATCCATCATTTTCCACTTTCTTGCATCTCATTTCTCCATTCATTTTAAGGAAATTCCATCCCTCCATTTAGCATATTCCATCTCCTCTTTCTACTTGTCAAGAGGCTAGGATGCATACCCATGCAAAGAAATCATAGACCTCCATTTTATTTCCAAATCCTAGCCCTCCATCTTCTTGGTAGAGAGTCTATTTAAGAGCTCTAACCAAAGGACATTTCAACTATCCATCATAGAGCAAGTACATGCTACCAAATTTGGTGACTATTGAGAAAGAGAGCAACCATATTTATCCAACGAATCATCAATCCAATCTTGGAGCACATCGCAACAATCGATGGAGGTATAATGCATTTTAGTTTGTGTTTTGAATTGATATTTGTCTTCCATTGTGCTCAAACTAAAAGTGAATATTAGATTTAGGATTTAGTTTCTTGTGTTTGTGTTTTCATCTAACTCTCTTTTTTTTGGGTCCAAATTTGACGTCCCCACATATAACAATTATAATATTGATAGTAAAGTTATATTAAGTAAAAGATATTAGATTAATGGCATAGTTATACTAATATATGGAATAGGCAATGATAAATATATTGTCTTAATAATCTTAATATAGTATCATTTCTATACATAAGAGTTTAAGTTTTATAAGACAAATTTAACCCATTTGGGCACAAAGAATTGCACATATATTCACATTAAATTTATAGTATTGATTCTATTTTCCAAGGAAGAATGTGATTCTATGTCTGGCTGCATAAAAGTAAAGAGGCTTGTCAAAAACATGTGACTTTAGGGTAGAATTGACATACCATGTAGTATGGTTTTAAAAGGAGTAAAATATGTCATATACTTCAATTCCAAGTTAAGAATAAACTTTAGCTCTATTGTGCATATTTGCTGAACATTCTCTTGATTTTCTTTGCAAGCAATATGGATCCTAGATCTTCTAGCAACCTTCACCAAGGTAAAGGAATCTATTATTACAATAATCAAAAGGTATAATGAGGAGATCAATGAGATGATTGAGAAAAATGGAGTGTGATCTAAAATTCATAAAGGAACACATGCAAAGGATGAGCAGATTCTATAACTTGAATGCACAACAACATTATTCTAAATCCAACTATTAGGGAGAAGATGGAGAATTTGTTACAAGATCTAGAGGCATTCCTTAAGAGGAAATGATTGGACTAGTCTTTTGTAAGCCACTTTTGTCTGGATTTGCAAGAAATTATGTAATCAAGAAAGACCTTCCTAGGCAAGGCTTTTTGTTAGAGTTGTTTTAAGGACTTTCTTCCTCTTGGTTTTTATCAAGTGTGTTCCAATCATGAACAAGCTTTTATGAAGTTTAATACAAGTTTATCTTTTTGTGAAGTTTTGTTCTAAGCACAATATTGTGAGAAATATTTAAAATTTAACACATTTAAGCCATTTGAGAATAAAGACCTACACAAATACACATATTAGATTTAATTATATTGACTCTATTTTCCAAGGAAGAAGGTGTTGGCTGCATAAAATTATGAAAAAGAGAAACTAAATAACACCACCACCCTTCAATCAATGAATTTACTATTTATATAATTTGGTAGAAGAAATTATAAAATTGACATCCATATTTTAGATTTCAATTACATATCAATCCATCATGACCATGGAAAAACTAACTAGAACTCAATTTATTAATCAAAATCAGTAATTTTCCAAATATCTAGGTTGTTTGTGTTGGACATTAGTTGGGAAACATCTTCATCTTTTTTGTCTAGTGTTTGAATCAATGCCTCTAAAACACTTTTTAAAGTACTTGACTAGTCTCCTTGACTAAGACAAAATATGTCACACCTATTCTTTTAAAAGTAATTCCAAATTATAATAGCTTTGTTAAATAAAAATATTTGAACATTATATTTGGTCGTATAGAGCCTCAAACAATTCTTTAAAAAATTAATTTTATTTCAAAACATTGACTTTAAAAATGTTAAGGCACTAAAAACTCTTTCATCCTCCACTAAACCTAAAATCATTGTTTGACATAGATCTGCAAGTCTAAAATATTCTAAAATAAAATATCGTAGAATTTTGCTCCAACTCAAGGTTTTCGATAACTTAGTTATCAAACCATATTCAAAAGGATTATCAAAGAATTTAAACTATTCAATCATTATTGTTGTGACCTAAGAAGATTTTTGTACCAACTTTGTCTTATCTATGATTCCTTATACATGTACTCCATGTATTTCTATCATTCTACCAAAATTATTGGCCAAGTGCTTCACCTTACTCTAAAAATCACATGGAAAATTAATAGAAGTCACACTATTGGTGTTCCAAAATTGAGGATAAACTATATCCATTGCTTCCTAAAGTTCATCTATAGGAAAGTGCTATGTGATCTCTAAGGAGAGACTTCTCACAATTTCCTACAATATATCCTTTATATAAGACACAAGATCATTAAAATACTCCCTTCTAACACTTTTTTGTCTGGCCTTAAAGCTATGTCCAACCTTCCTAAAGTAGTGCAATTCCATCATTTATCCAAACATTAATGCACATAAATCACCTATATCATTGTACTCTAGAAAGTCATCCAAGTGTTTAATGTCTATCATTACGTGCCAACTTACAAATTTTGGACCAATAAATGCTTCAATTTTATTGACATATAGATAGTTCAAAGTAAGACATACCATTTTTACAACTTTCAATATTCTACAATGTACATTATTCTATCTTGTGCCTTTTTGGACAAAACATTTATTTCTTCCCATAAGGGGAGAAGCCTAGATAGAGTCAATAATGTCTCAATGTCAATGAATAGTGCCAACATATTTGTCTAATCTGAGTGGTTTTGAAAGAACACTCCCATCAATGACTAGTATTCTTGGAACAATCTATTTTCCATTCCATGTAATGATATCTACCTAGTATCAACATCCTTAAGTGGCTTGTTACTAGAGTAAGACCTTCCGGAAATCTTTGATAGCCTAAAAATCTTTGTAGACTTTTACAAAAATATGTATACACCTCGCACAAAATATCTTAAACTTTTGAAATAGATGTAAAATGGCTTACAATTTTAAAATCCAAACTAGTAAGATAGGCCATGTAGTGAATGTTGGTCATGTATAGTGAACATGATGTCTACAAATTAACAATATGCCCATTTATATGACCCTATATGATTGATGCCTTGTCCACACCAATGCAAACTAGTTTCCTTTCAATTTCTGAATCATTCAAGCCTTCAATGTCCATCAAACTCTTTTTTATGATTTATATAAGGTTAATAGAGGTAGAATTTTCTTTCATTTTATGAATTGCAAGTAGATGATGCTGGCAAATATGAATGTCTACAATATAAACATGCATGCACACCCAAGAAGTATTATCAATGATCATCACCTCATCTAGAGATAAGGAAAAGAAATACATATTATTCAATTTCTTTTATATATCCTACTTATCCACCATAGTCAAACATTGAACACATTCCCAAGCATTATTGACAAACCAATGAAAAAGTGGAAAATTGGGCACTCCAAGAAATTGCATTAAATTCCTATAGTCTAGATATTCTATCAATGGATGACCTCTATTTAATATATGAAATATAATTGTGAGGTATACAATTTTTAATAACCAAGTTTCTTCCATCACCCTTCCAAATAGAGTAGATATGGAACCTCCAATAGTAGGTAGTCGTGCTTGCGATTGCATGTATTTTTCATACTCGGTTGTATTCTAAGAATGAGCTTTCATTTTCCAACACATCACTAAATTCAACTCTCCATTTACATTTACCTTTTCATAAAATTTACTTGCATGTTTCTCAATCATATCTAGTTTTAGTTGCAACGTCTTGTCTTTCTTATATTGCCAGCTGGAAATCTTGTAGCGAAATAGTTTTGGCACACCCACTCCATCTTCATTCTCTATGATTATACTTAAAAACCCATTCAAACTAAAAATCTCTTAACATGTCCCACTAACATGTTTTACATTTCTTTGACAAGATTTCAAATTTAGGGTCACCACTACTAGTAGCATAGACATTTTCTCCCTCTAAGAATGTATTGTTCATGCTTTCACTACCAGATTGAAGCACATCATCTTTATCTCCTTAAATATTTTCATTAGCGGCATGCTCTTTGTTAAATTGGTCCAATTGGAATCCTTGAATCTCAAGTGCACTTTCTTGGTTATTTATTCTTGGTGGACCCTCACCCGCTCCATCATCTCCTCGTTGTTTATTAAAAGAGGATATTATGGAGGCCTTGATTTTTTTTCATGGGCCTACTCTTCTATTTTCCACATTTAAGGATGACATATTCCTATAAAAATGTTAAAGAAGTGTTCATGAAATTGGAAAATATTCATGTTATGAATATGGGAATTAGTAATCATTTTTAAATGAAGAAAATTAAACTATTTATAGTGAAGAGAAGAAGATAGGACATGTATGAGATAATACAAAAATTGGGAACACAACATTCCTCTATCAAGGTACACCTTAAAATTATCCTTGATATTCATTATAGAAACCCTATAGCAACTCCCAATATACATGTAGAAACTTGTAGATGACCTATAGTAACCCATAGCAAAGCTATAAGTAGATTGTGCTCTTAAGGGAAGCCTGTAGCATTACTACACAAACATTTAAATTTATACATGTAATTCTTTTATTTCATCTTTATAATATAGATCATGTCATTGTTACGTTAGAAAATGTCCCCTTGGGGGCTTTTCCCTCTTAAGGTTTAGCTCTCGGGTCTTTTGAATGCATTTAGATCATTTTTCATGTTAATGTGACATCTCGATGAGAAAACCCTAAAGTTTCATGGCAACTGGGACTTAGGGGGTGCACTTGACATGATTCATGCCTGAAATAGGGGGGACGACTTGGGCGCCTGCACCCTAGTCCTGCCCTATTTTAGGTCAGGCCTAATTTTTAAGGGTCGGTTTATGACCGTTATTTAGGTCCTATGTCGACACGGTAAGTTTCAATTACGAAATTCTTAGCGGGAATGTTTGTAGTTGCATATATAAGCATGTTTAGGCATCCATTTGTAAACTAGATGGCAATTTTTATTCATAATCTTTTGTGAAAGTGATTCAAGGCATTCATTGTGTGTTGCAGAGTAGAATTTATGTTGTTCTTATGTTTGTATTTGCATATTTGGCATCCATCTCCTCATGGCATGAAGATCTTTTTCCTTCCATGAGATATTCACTACAAGGTGATATCAATTGTGTTTTCAATCATTTATCATTTTTATTTTTGCCTCTATCCCACAAGGATGCGCACTCTTTATCTAACAACGGTGTTTGGAAGACTTGAATGTCTCTCCAGGGCTTGACTGAGGCAAGCCTCTAAACACCACAACCCCCAACCAATTTTTCTATAATTTCAGGTTACAAGTTGCTGGAGCAGAAAAAAGTGGAGTTGCAGGAGAGTAATGCAGACTATCAAAATTGCAGATCAGAGAAGAAAATAGGGACCTAGACTTGGGCATTCGCTCATTAGTCGTATGGATCCCGCAACAGAAAAATCTTTGGAATAGTAGCAACAGGTTGCAGACAAGGTTTCTAGATCTCGACAAAAAGTATGGCACTAGACTAGGGCACCCGCTCATTAGTCCCTAACTTTTTTGTCTTTCAAACTTCAAAATATGGTACGCATTTGATTGTCATTTGATATCTCTGTGTGTGAGCATTTCCTGTGATTTGTTTGTTTGCTTCCGAATTTGCATAATTAGGGTTTTGAGCATAAGATGGCTTAATTGAATAAAAAAATCACACAATTCCAATTTTCCCCTATATTCTAAGTGATCGAAGGCCTCTAGTAGACTTCCTACTCGACTGAAGTCCTTGAATGTTTAGAGGTGAAAGGAGGATTCATACAAACTAGCAAAATCAACCCTAAACACAAACAAATCCTCTTCATCAAATTTCACCTTAAATAGTCATATTAATATTTTTATTCATATTATAATATAGCTCAGGTCATAAGCATCATTTTCTATCACATTGCTTATCAAAATTTACCACATGTTAAGAGATAAAGTTTTACAATCGATACTTGAATGAAAGACTAACTATATTTCAAAACAAGCACAAAAAATGTGTGCCTTGATATTGAACTATTGAAAATGAGATTACAACTTGATTTCACAATGACATAATTTAGGGCACAACTATATTCAAGTTCAACAGGAGTTTCTAATTGTATAGTTGTACTCTTGCACAAGTTCTTACAAAATTTTGCTATCATTGATCATATCATACATAAGAAAATAACCTATACTTATAGAAAAGAGATAACTCTCATCTCACATGGATGATACTTGTATCTTTGCTTTACAATCTTAGGAAAACACTGTTAAAATGGTTTGTGACCTTTTATAAGTGACTGCAACATTGAAAGAATACAAATCTTAGAATATAAATTGTGCCTCATCCTACTCTTCACCACCAAGCCAGTTAGCATCAATAATTTTCTTTTCTTTATTCATGCTAATCTCAAAGTTGTCTTTATGACCTTAGTTTCTTGGATAAAGTTATGCAATCTTGTTAGCAACACCAGAATATTATCAATTTGATTATTGAACAACACAAGGTCCACTTTCTCATTTGTGGGTGGGTCTCCATTTATGGGAACAAGATCCTTGAAATCTTCCCTCCAAAGTTCCATTGCTTTAATTCTTCCATCAAGGACCACAAGTGCTAGAAGATTGTTTTGAACAAGAAGTTAAAACTCTTCCATTTTCACTTTGAACCCAGCTTTCAACTTTTCCATGAAAGAAGTTATTTCAAATAAAATATTGGAAACTTCATATATATATGGTATCTTATTTGATCTCCTAGTAGTATACTTAGCATTCTAGTAAATCATCCTCATAGGGAGCACCCTAGGAATCCAATTGATTTTGATTCCTAGTAGTTTTGGTTCCAGGCTATCCCTTTGCTTTACTACTAAAATGACATTTTCATGGAACTTCCATAGATCTCCATCCAATCTTTTCAAGCTTTGAACTATTGTCATAAAAGCACCTTTAGCCTTTTTTTTTTGGTATTTTCCTTCTATGGTTTGACCTTTTCATTAGCCATATTTAATGAGTCTCTTCACCTTCCTACCTCCTTGTTCTAAATCACTACTAATTTCAAAGGTACTTAGAGGGGGCATCACTACATTTTAATCCTCAAATTGGATTTGTGATTGAATCTTGTTCATCAATGATTATTTTTTACTCAAATATTCTTTTAGGTGCATGATATCATTTAGCCTATGATTATAATCTATTTGTATATTCTTAGTGGTTTCCTCATTGTTCCTTCCTCCTTCTAAGTATGTCAAATGCCATTGCATATGTAATGTCTCAACTTGGAAATATGAAACAACTACTCTCTCTGACTAGTCTCCTTCCTTCCTCTAGAGTCATCTTATCAAAATTCACCTCAAAGGCTAAGAGTGAACTCTAGGTAATGTCCACCTCTTACCCCAATTATCTCACATTATCCATTATTTCAACTTGTGCTATCCTTGATCTCATCCTTATATGTATTGCAAACATTTTGAATTCTTCAATATGATGAATTCATCATTAGTTAAGAATGCATCATAAGCTTTCTATCTGATGTCTTTTATGTCCTCTACACCCTCAAAAAAGTTTAGCATTGTGGAGGCATTAGGGTTAGTTAATTATAATCTTGTTTTATTAGGAGAGTCAATAGCAACACAAATGAGGTTATTTGGAGGGACAAAATCCAACATCTCCTTAGTCTCTACATAGTCAACCAACATAATTTATGGGGCTTGAATATCATGCACAACCCTCCCCTATGCTTGACCTATTAATGAAGAGGGTGATGTTTCCCTAGAGGGTTCCCCTATGGATTCTTGCACTGGAAACAAAGTTGTTACTAATGGTGATGTCATCCTAGTCCTTTCCTCTTCCATTTGTACCAAGGGATGATCAATGGAGACTACAGATAAAGTAGGCTTATCTATAGGTCTTGTTGGATTTTTCCCAAACTGGATGCTTCCCAGTTATCCCTACAAGGTAGCCATCATTGATCAGCAGGATTCCCGGGCTAGGGGCCAACAGTACATGAGATAGACTCTATAAATATCTCCTCTTCTTCTTTAGGCTCTGCAGAACCAAGGGGGTATTCCCTATTCAACATCCATAAAATATGCCTGTGAACTCACTGGGATGTTGATACAAGTAGATAGATCCTCTCTTATGCAGACCAAAACTGTGGAATAAGTGCAAAGGGGCTAGCTTTGGGCCTATGTTCAGTTGTGAGACAAAGGATCTTGGTCCTAAACTACTTCTAATGTCCTAAAGGTTTGTATTTGAAGTTTGAGTTTGTATTTGTATTTGGATGCAAGACTGGGACTTTGGGTTGTAACCTCAATACAAGACCAGACTGGTGCCTATCTAGGGCTCTGAGTCAATAGACATGAACATGTGAATGATTATCATAAACTTGGATCAATAACTAGATTTCAAGGGGAGGTTTTAGTATCTGCCTTACAGATACTTCCCTATATTGAGTACTTAGTCATCCATACTTGATGGTATCCCTGCTGCAACAAACTTTCTCAATGCTTAACCTAAAACATTTAATTTGTTCCTTGAACAAATGTAAGAGATTAGACATTCAACAATAAAAATCCATGTTCCTGAATCTTAAATAACCCTTAGCTATTCTAATTCAAAAGAAAATATGCCCACAACTTGGAGACAAACAACTAAACACATGCAACAATGCATTTCTCATATAAACACAACATGAAACCAGCAGAAAAATGCATAAAACATTCAATAAGTGATTCATAAACTCACAAGACACCCAAGACAGAGCCACCAACGAAGTTGTATCTTATTACAGCACCAAAATTTGTCCAGTTTTCAACAACCTAAATGAGTAACACAGTTTGCAATTTATATCAAGACTATGTACTCAGCAACAATTATAATGGTCTATTCAAAATTCTGCCAAATACATTGCACCAAGAAATGGTGCCCAAAATAATCAATGCAGTAGAGAGACAAAGAGGAAAGAGCAGGTGAACTCAGGATGTGAGCCGCCGTCTAAAGGTTTTCTTACATTAATCAAGCAGCTGGCTTGTCAACTCTATCGACCCATACCTCTGCGAACCTGCCATTAATGGCATACCAACTGATGGCCATTTGAAAAGTAGTAGCTACGTGCTTAGAAATTTTCCCACCTGAAAGACCAATTGCAAACACAAAGAAAATCCTTTGCTAAAAAATTTTAAAACAGGGCCATTGATCTCTCTTCCTATTGCCAAAATCCATAGCATCAAAACACACTGAAAAGTTGCCCATCGATTAGAACGTGCCACGTAGGCACCTTGTGCTTCCATCGCTGACTTTTCTGCCATCAATTTTTCCCTTTTCACCTACTTTGCCTTCAAATCCTTGTATATGCAAAAGCATATACAAACAACAGCCCCTGGACATGTGGCAGCATTTGATTTTCCCACAGTCGTTGTGCATTTGCCTCCATCGACCGTCGAAATGACCCAAGAAGTGTACGCTGATGCAGGAGGTCTAGCCAAAATCCCCAAGCATATGTCTTTGCATATCGGACTTTGTATATCGCACATACAATGTGCAACATACAAACCATGGACTCCAAATCCTCATAGAATAATTTGAACTTTCACTCAGGTCTGGGCCTTGCATCTTCTTTTTGAATCTTCGCTTTGTATATTGCTCATACAAAAGTAATATACAACCTGCGGATTTCAAATTTTATAAAGTAGGTTGGAATCATTTTGAAATCCATCTTGTATCTAACTCCCTTTGTATATCGGCATACATACAAGCACCCAACATACAAGCCGTGGACTTCAAATACTATGAAACATTTTGAAACTGCTATCAAGTCCGGCTTGTATCTCACTCCATGTACATATCGCTTGTATATTGGAGATACAAATGCAACATACAATGCAATTGCACGGGCCCCACCACTGTATAAGGACTTCTGACTTTGACCGCAACCCGCCTTGCATATTTCATTGTATCTCATCACTTGTATGTCCAAATTGTATATGCCGATATACAATTGCATACATACAAGTGGTGGACCCCACCACTTGCATCCTTTCTTTGCATAAGCATCGGCCATCGGGGAGAAATTTAGCCAAACTGTCGATGACCTTTATCACGCTAATAGAGCCCTTTGTATATCTGCCGATATACATTCCCACTTGTATATGCTCCTTTGTATGTCATCGGTCGTCGGGCAAACATTGGAGTTGGTCGCTAATGCATCCTATCTTGCCGATGACCCTCTGTCACTGTAGCGAATGCATGTCGATTTCTTTGTATGTTGACTTTGCACATTTTCTTTGCATGTGCCCGATGTACATTTTGAATTGTATGTTTCGCTTGCATGTTTCCCTTTGTATCTAGTCGTTGCATGTCTAAACATACAACACAAATATACAAGCAACCTCCACATACAAGTAGGGAATATTCTGAGAATCTGTGACAGATTCCTCAATGCATATACAAACCCAATATGCATTGAAAAGATGCATACAATCAATTTTCTCACTTATTTGAAGGCCAATTGAAAATTTTTGGGCCCACCAATGTACATTTACACTTGTACATACAAAGACACAAACATTAGACAAATTTCACTGCTGCATAGAGTGATTTTAAACTTAGCATTTTTTCTTAAACGCGACGGAAAAAAGTGGTAAAGCAATGCATAGGGGCCGGTCAACCAACAAGCACTAAGGCATGAAAATACAACTTAAGCAACCGGGAACCCGCTACAGGAGGTCAACAACGAAACAGAAAAGACAAAGCAGGAGGTCGAGAGGAAATAAAACCTAAGGCAATTAAGGGTTTTAAGGAATAAATTATAAACTTACAGACTCGATTCAAAACCCTAACCCTAGGTGAGCACCACCAAGTCTCACTTCTAAAACCTATAGTGGATCTTCCTTTTATATAGGCACCACTCTTCTTGGAACCTTCACAATTAATTCAATATTATCCATTAAAATTTGCATTCTCTCAAATTTATTGGTAATGTGAGGGAATGCTTCTAGATAGGATGGGTCTTGTCACTTTCTTTTTGTCTCAACTTTAATTATCTTTGTCAGCCTATCTCTTTTGATTCATTTCTCAACATCATCCTCATAATTTATTATCAAGTCTTTTGCGTCATTATATTCATGATGATAACCATACCTCTTCTGCTCTCTCATCAAGTTATGGATGAATTTTTCAAGGTCAAAATCCCTATGCACATCAATGGTCACTCCTAAGAGATGGACATATTAAACTATCTTATCAAATTCCTTCATTCCCCATATGGTGAAATCACCAACCTAAAATTCCCTAGGAGGATACCCTTCTTTTGGTGGTCTTTGAAGTGATCCTTATTTGTTGAACGTATTTGCCTTATGGCCTCTAAGAACACAACTCTATCAAGTATTATAAGAGGCAAACTATGTGGGACTATTGTAGCTCTGTACATCCTTGATAATGTAAAATCATCATGGAGAAACCAATCTCTCCAATTGTGTTTTATAATTCCATTTAGATTGATGGTGAGGGGCATAATAAATTCGTTAACGTTTGTGATAATCTCTAGATTTAAGTTTAAGTCTAGAAACATGAATATACTTTTGAAAACATTTATTTTTATCTTGATTTGCATTTTGAAAAATGTTGTTTTTGGTTTAAATTATAGTATTATTTTTGTTGTTGGTTTTAGGATATGTAGATGTTAAGTAAAAAAAATACCTACTTTTTTGAAGGCCTATTTCATTCAATTTCATATTGTTGCTTGGTTGAATTCCATTTAGTAATACATTAATTTTTTTAATTTACATTACCAAATTATTTTTGTTTGCAAATTTTAAAACATGAATGTAAGTCTATAAACACATTTTTTTGCTCTTCTTGAAGCTCTATTTAAGTAAATTTTGAAACTTTGTTTGCTTCATTGATTTTGTTTTCTTAAAATTACATAATTATTTTTATAGTGACTTTGAAACATGTGAATGTAAGTCTGCAAACACATTTCTTACTCTTTTTCAAATTTTGTTTTGCTTAATTTTGGAACTTTGACTGGTTGAATTTAATTTCTTAAAGCATTCATTTTGTTTGTTTTTAACTATAGAGTTTTTTTGGTTAGTTGCTTTGGAATCAAGAATTAGAAGTCTAAAAATGACTTTTTTTTATCAAGAATGCTTATAAAAACATATTTTCTAACTAGGCATATTTTAATATTTTTATTATATATGATATAACAAAGAAATTTAAACACAAATTTTATACCTTTTTAACTAGCATGTCAATTCTTCTTACAAATAATATCATTTTTTGATAAAATAAGATTAATTTTTCCTACACAATGGAAATGTATTATTATAGATAAATTGTAATTGTTAATTGTTCATTTTAATCAAAATTATTTTATTTTAATTATGACAAACCTTATATTATTATTTAATATTTTATTGAATGTCTTCCCTCCAGGTTATGGTAAACTCTTTATAACATTTGAAGATTATTGACATCTCAATCACCAATTCTCAATTTGCCACAATGACCCCATTGGTTACAGTAAACCCCCCCTCACCAGCAACTAATCCATGTGCATATATCAATTGGAATGGATTTCCTAAAACTAATGTTCAAAATTTTGCATGTAATATTTCAATAAGTTGTGAAATAATTCAACAAGCAAAGGAAACAAGACTAGATGCACATGATATCCAAGAGTTTAAGGTTCGAGCTATGTAAGAAGTTATAGATGAATTTCACACAATATGCAAAAAGTTGGTTGCTTTTTGCACTTTCTTACGAGATGTTGGCACATGAAAAAACCCAGTCCCCAACTTGCATTATTTTGTCCCAAACCCACCAAAAATCCTACTTTGTGCCTTGGCTATCTAACCCATCATTTATACCCAATCTGAGACAATTTCTAGGGGTTCCCTTCATAAAATTTCTTAAGTGTAAAATCCTCCAAGTCCCATGTGTTTTTTCCTTATTATTTGTCTAAGTGTTTCATCTTTGAAAAATGCCTAAATGTTGCCTTATCGGTAGGTTCAATGGTTCACGAACATGTTGATTTCCTAATTTTCCTTTATTATGTTTTGTAAGTCTTTGTTGGTGAATCAGTTAGTTCACGAACCCTCGATTTTGTTCACTATGTTTCCTAAGGTTTGCCATTTTGTCATTTTGTCGATTAGCTGACAAAGGGAGGGAAAGAGAAAAGAAGAAGCTTCATCGGCTAAAAAGGTGAGTTCATGAACCACAAGGTTCATTAATGGTAAAGTTTGTCGATGGGGTGAAACACTGATGAAGAGAAGTGAAGAGAAAAGAAATAAATTTGCATTTGTCACAAAAAGGGATGGTTCGCGAACCATAAGGTTCGGCGACAAGATAAGTCACCAACAAAGGGAGATAGGAACAAAGAGGCAAACAAAGAAGATGAAAGATGAAATGATGGTTCACACCAGGTTGAGTTCACTGATAGGATAAATTGAAGATGAAGGAGGAGAGATAAAATGCAAATGATGGATAAGTAAAGAAGAGATAGCTCCAAGGTTCTCAATAAAGAAAATTCATCGATAAAGGCAGAGTGAAAATCATAAGTAAGAATCAAATGAAAATTAAATGTGAATGTAATAGTTTAAAATATTTTAAACCTAATTTAAAAAATTTTAGAATGTTGTAAAGGCTTTACATGAGCAATTTGGAGGGTTGGTATTTCAAAATGCCCACCTACTCCCAATCACCATGAATGCGGAATTGAAGAGGATGTACAAGTTGGTGGTCAAGTAGGGGGAATTGGTTACAAGAATTTATGGGAGAGTTAATGTTGGTGCAGGTGGGTAGGTAAATGGCACCCATTTGTTGCATTAACTTTCCCCCTATATATGCATGTTTGAGAGGCATTCTATAGGGGTCATTTTTGGGCAGCTTTTCTCTACAGGTGTAGAGATCTAGAGGCAATTAGAGCAACGACTAGTGATTATTTTATATTATTCAGGAAGCAGTTATCAAAAGTGTATGTGAAATATATTGTAAACTTGATATCAATCATTTTTTTCTCCACTGTTGTAAGTGTTCTTTCAGGAAACCTCTATCGCAATTAGGGTTTTCTCTTGCCACATTTAGTGGTATGATTGTAAAATTTGATTTGAATGAATGTGATAGTTCTTAATCCATTTTTAGGCTTTGTAAATGGTCATTTCAGTATTACATATGGAAGAATGTTGTATGGTGTTGGATTACTAAGTATTCTCATGGTTTGATATTGATTTTTATGCATCTAAATCTATAAATAGGTAGTCATACATTTCCTTGTAATTGCATTCTTTTGATAAACATGAGACTTTGCAGCCCAATGGCTAGGCACTGGACTAAGAAGCCTATGATCACCCAATCTCATTAAAAATCAAAACAATATATCAAGTTTTAAATGCAGTTATAATTCCACAAGCATCCTCACTCTGTAGGGTTGCTCTCATCAGCTTAAAAGGGAGGTTATTAAGTGTAACAAGTGTGTTTTAGTCCACTGACAGGGTTTGGGATTAAAACAATGATCTAGGTATTGTTGTAAAGTCAAAATGGGATAATATATTTTGTTGATCTCAATCCCTATTGAGGGATACCACTAGGAATACCCTCTTAAGCCTAGTTGAGCTTGAAGTGTAGAGGAGTCTACCCACTCCTGTAAGTTGGCCAAAATCACGCTTAACCTATTGATAAAGCTCTTTTAATCACCCTAATGACACCCCTGGCCTAGGTGATTGTAAAATGCTTTAGGGTTTCCAATTGTAGTAATTTTGGGAACCAAAATTCTAGTGCTATTGTAGGGGAGAATTGCATTACTCATAGCTAGGTCTACGCAGCTGAAAATATTTTAATGCCTCAATAACAGAGTTCTAAAATTATGCATTGTTTGAATAAGATTGGCATCCTATCAACTTACACCAACATTTTGGCATCGTTATCGGGGACCCATTGAATTAGTTCACTTTTGATTGTTGTAGTGTTGAAGTATAGTGTTTAAATATTTCTTCTCAGCAGGGGAAGTGGCGACTCTATTTTTACAACCTAGAATTTTATTGTAGTTTAAAAAGAAAAGGATTCACAATGAATAGAGGAAGAAACCAGGAGCATCCTAGGCATGATGAATCCTCTAGTAGTGGAGGAAATAGGAGTATATGGAGGGAAAGAAACCTTGATGCAATACCTCCATTGAATGCCCAAGATCAAATAGGTGCTTCCAACAGAAATGATACATTTGATGATCTCAAAAGTCAGTATCAATATAATTCTTAGGACTCAACAAATAACATACTCAAAATGAATAGAAGGGTAAATAGAAATGAGTATGAGGTTCAAAGAAATGAAAACATTGTTGGCAGAGGAAGTAGGGATAGGTCTCATGATGCCCATTTGAGAGCATTTAGGATGCCTAATGAGAATAAAGAGACATTTCATAATACTTAGTATCCTATTTCTCTTACAAGATCACTTAGAGGCCGGTATGATAACATGTCAAATGAGGAAAACCAGCAGGAACAGCCTTAAATTGAGGTTCGAGAAAGGACCCTCTAGGATGAGCTCGACCTACTTGATCATATCAAGAATAGACAAATGGAAGTACAAGCCCTACTTGACCAGCAGCAAGCTCAACTTGCTCAACAAGTCCAGGTAAATCAAAATACAGAATAGTAGGGCTGAAATCAACAATATAACTAGCAGAACAATCACAGACAATATCAATAGTAGCATCAACAGATGGGACAACAAGGCATAAATCAGGCCTATGTTCAAAATGTTCATAATCAACTATCACAAAATTAGGAAACTTAATAGTATGGCAATATTTAGAACCCTAGGCCAGCACAACGAAGACAAGCACAAAGATTTCCCCCACTAAGGTAGCCTTTGGGAGCTGAAAGGTATAAACAACTTGATTTCCTTGGAATCCTTGATTTTCCCAATCCAATTCCAAATGAGATTAGAGGAAAGATTCCTAGATTCTAGGGAAATAATGTTGTCACATGTAAAGAGAATCTTAGACATTTTATTAATGTCATTGATGAGTATGAAATTGAGGATGAAGATGTCATGGTGAAATTATTTGTACATTCATTAGAAGAAAGTGCCAAAGAAAGGTATAAGGCTCTCCTGGATAGCAGTATTGACTCTTGGGAGGAGTTCATGAGGGTATTCAGATTGCAATATGGCGATAGGATTGACCTTGGAAGTTTTCTATCCATGAGTGCAAGGCTATCAAAAAGGCAATAAATGAGACAGTAGTTGATTTCAACAATCGCTTCATCATGACAATGAGAAAGGTACCTCCTCATATGAGACCTAATGAGTCTATGTGTTTGGTTTTGTATTGTGGTGCATTTGACTCAAATATTGGTTATTTTTTTAGGGACAAGAATCCACAAACATTAAGGGAGGCATATGCTACAGCTATCAACATTGAAACCAACATGACAGCTTCAAGGAAGCACATTAAAAGATCTTATGTAAAACTGTCCCAACCAAACAAAGAATCTTTCAACGAGCCCCTTACAACTGAAGACAAACTGGATAAACTTATGGGGGTCATGAAAGACCTATCTTATAAGGTTAAAAGAAATGAGAAAGGCTTGCCACCTCAAGGTGCTACAACACATTTCAATGAAGGTCAAAGATTGCATAACAGACCTTACAATACTGACTAGTCTAAGAGACCACAGCAAAATGATAGATAGGTAGCCCCTAGGCAGGTCAATTTTAAGCAGCCATAAAGAGACACACTGATTCATTGAGAAAGGATCAAATCAATTTCCAAGATACATCTTCATGGTGCCAGGTGTGTTTCCTTCCCCGTGATCCAACAAATTGTGTTGTTGCTCATTTAATGGAAAGAGATGAAGTATTTCCAAATGAAGAAGGTGCAGCTAAATACTATGAGGAGAAGATAAATCAATTTGATACAGAGTATGAGTAGAGGGGTGAAGATATTGATTATGACAGTTATGAAGAAGATGATCATATTTTCCAATATGATTATGATGTAGGTGAAACAATATATCAACTGCTAACTCATGATTTCGGGCACTTGAGGGATCTTATGCAAAAGAAGTACAAGCAATCTCAATCTTCTGAGAAAAATTTGAAAGATTTGACTAATGCGGCCATTATGCAGGTTCAAGGGGGTTATCAGCTGGTGAATAGGAAAGTTCCTATGTAGAACTCTCTTACAGATTCAAGACATGGTGCATTAGATGGTGACAAAGAAAAGAAAAAGATAAATATGGAGAAGGACAACAGTGCTCATAAGAAGAATGTGCTAGAAAATAAGAAAATTCCAATACAACTGGCATCCACCAAAAAGAAATATGTACAAAGGGTTCCAGTACACATGGTCTAACTAGTTGTTGTACCTGTTATTGATACTCACAAGACAAAATGTGATGATAAAGACAACCAGCCTAAAGCATTAAGTGAACCACAGAAGAGCAAAGATAAGAAGGAGGTAAAAGGTATGGATATCTCTTCCAGTCAATTGATACCTTATATTCTTGATATGAATGATGTTACAATATCATGTGACACCCCTTTACCTCCGTATCATCCCATTGACATGGCTCATATATTGAGTTAGATAAGAATTTCAATGCCATTAGGGGAATCTCTTAGGATTCATGGGCATGGGCATAGGCATTGGGCTATCTCATTTATCACAACCTCTAGTGAACCTATACAACCCATGGTTGCTCTTTCTGAAGATGATGAAAAGGCTTAAGTGTATTTAGGGTCATCTATGGTGAATAGTCGGATGGGTGTGGATACTTTCTACACCACATTGATCATAAATGGATGGCTACTACATAATTGCATGCTTGATTCTGGAGCATCTAGCAATTTCATGCCACTTGAAATCATGAATGATTTGTGGTTGAAGGTGTCCAAGTATTTTGGTAAATGTTTTGCTATGGATTCTAGGGAAGTAAAAGTGATTGGTCTTGTCAAGGATGTTGATGTTCCACTAGCTGCATATCCAGATGAGTCCTTTTTGATGGATATAATTATTGTGGACTGCCCTGCTAAATGGGATATGTTATTATCTAGGAAGTGGGCAACTTCCATGGGTGGAAGTATACAAATGGATTTATCATATGACACCATTCCAATCCATGGTTTTGAGGTGAAGCTTCATAGGGAGAAGAAGGTAGAAGACCAAAACATAGAGGACTATTACAAAACCCAAGAAGAAGTCAATTTCTTTGATATTGATATTGATAGTTTTGTGGGGTTTTGTGATAAAAATGAACATAAGTTGTGTGTTGATCTACCTCAGATTGTTGCTTCTGTGAATAATGAAAGTATGATATGAACATTATATTTTTATGGTGCCTCTTCTAGAGAAGGCTCAGGTTCTAGTATTGTTCTGATAGCACCGGATGGAGAATAGTTTGGCATACAATTTAGCATGCCTTTTAGACTTGATTTTCAATTCACTAACAATGTAGTTGAGTATGATGCATTGTTGTGGGGTCTAAATGTTTCTCATAAGCATGGAGTCAAGTGCTTGAAGATTTATGGTGATTTAGAGCTAATTGTATAGCAGATTAGAATTTTTTTTGCTACCAAGGACAACAGGTTAAGGGCATACAAGAGCGCAATAATACTATGGAATTATTTAATGTTATTGGCATTGAATGGGTTGAAAGAATTGAAAATAAGGAGGCAAATTCTTTGGTTGTAGTTGCTTCAAACTTTGATCCTCGATCAAATTTTTCTTATAATCATTATGTTGTTGAAGTGCTTACAAGGCCAACAATCCCTGATAACATGTATAGTTGGCAAGTTTTTAATGACAATAATCAGATTTATAGTTTCCTAAATTTTAGGGATGAATTTGACATTTAGTTGATCGATTGGCAGTCTATGATAGAAGCAAAAGATGGCAAGGAAACATTGTTTGGGAATGAAGTGGTACAACTGAAGACAAATACTATTCCCAAGGGTTTGTTTCCACTTGAAAGAATGTTTGATAATGCTGACTGATGGAAAAGCAAAGGTAAACTAGTTAAAGAGGATAGCATTGAAGGTGTTAACCTTAGCACTCAAGAGGCACCTAGGATGGTTTACATTGGTAAGCGGCTCAAAACCCATGAAAAGCAAATGCTAATTGCAAGTTATTAAGAAAATTCAAAGAATATTTTGCATGGTCTTATGATGAGCTGAAGGCTTATAGGGAGGATTTATTTTAGCATACTATTCCCCTTTAACCTGATGCAAAGCCCTTTAAGCAGAAATAGAGGCCTATAAATCCCACAATAGCTCCTAAATGCAGCAAGAGTTTGCAAAGGTAAAAGAGGGAGGTATCATAAAACCAATCTGACATTCTGAGTGGGTGTCTAATCTTTTCCCAATGAGGAAAAAGAATGGAGAGATTAGATTATGTGTCAATTTCAGAAATTTGAACATCAAATCCTGTAAGGACAACTATCCTCTTCCAAGTATGGATCATCTTTTGAAAAGGGTTATTGGTTCAAAACTAATGTCTATGATGGATGGATTCTCAGGCTACAATCAGGTGTTGGTCAAGGAGTCAAAATAGTACAGACAACAATTACTACTCCTTGGGGGACCTATGTCTACTTGAGGATGCCATTCGAGTTGAAGAATACAGGATCGACGTTTCAAAGAGCAATGGATGTTGCCTTTGCAAGCCTCATTGATGAAAACATGGTTGTATACCAAGATGATCTCACTGCATTCTCCAAAGATGGGAAAGATTATTGCAAGCATTTGGAATTGATCTTTGAAAGATGTTTGGAGTATGGGATTTCTTTGAATCCTAAGAAATTTCAATTTGGAGTAGAAGAAGGCAAGTTGTTGGGGCATATTGTGTCAAAGGATGGGGTAAGAATAGACCCAAAGAGATTTAAAGCCATTGACCTCAATCCTAACCAAAATCAGTCAAACAAATATAGTCTTTTTTTAGGAAGATAAACTTTGTGAGGCGGTTTGTCCCTAACTTTGTTGTGAAGACCAAGGCAATCTCCAAGATGCTCAAGAAGGGACAGTCTATTGCATGGGGCAAGGAACCAGCTAAATCTTTTATTGACATAAAAGAGGCCCTCAAGAATGCACCGGTGTTGGTGAGCCCAAATTATTCCAATCCTTTTCAGCTCTTCTCTTTTGCTTCATATTATACCATTATTGGTGTATTGTTGCAAAAGAATGAGGATGGAGTTGAGCAGCCCATAGGATTCTTTAGTAAATCCTTGCAAGTTGTTGAATTGAATTATTCAAATATGAAAAAGAATGCATATGCTTTGATTAAGGCAGTACAAAACTTTAGGCCATATCTTATAGGTGCAAAAACAATTGCATATGTACCCCATTCAACATTGAAAGGTATTTTCATGTAGCAGGAATTTTTTGGGAGAAGATGTAGATGGATCAATAGGATCCAAGAGTGCGACATTGAGGTGCAAGTCACCAAACTGGTTAGAGGCTAGGGTTTAGCTAAGTTGATGGCTAATTCCAACTTAGAGGCCACTAAAATAAATGAGGTAGATGTTGTTCCATCTGCTAATGTGTGTACGGTGACAAATGATCCATGGTACAAGGATATAATTTTTTATCTTGTCAGCATGCATTGTCCCCCAGGTATGAATGTAACTCAACAAAGAACACTTAATCTCCAGTCTTAGAAATATGTTTTAATTCAAGGTGTTTTAATGTGGAGAAATCATGAGGGATTTTTGTTAAAGTGTTTGGACCAACAACAATCTAAGAAAAATATTGAAGAATGTCACCAAGGAATATGTGGTGGGCACTTCCATGCTAAAACCACACTGCATAAGATTATTAGGGAAGGTTTTTGGTGGCTAAGCCTCTTCAAGGATGTTGCAAAATAAATCAAGAAATGTGATTCTTGTTAAAGGTTTGCAGGTAAGTTAAAATTTCAATGTGCTCTTCCCCTTATGAATGTTACCATTGAGGCACCATTTCAGCAATGGGGTATTGATTTCATAGGGGAGATTCAAGAAAGATCAAGCAATGTGTATAGATGGATATTGGTGGCATCTGACTATTTTACAAAGTGGGTTGAGGTTGTTCCAACTCGCAATGCCACATCCAAGGTAGTGATTGAGTTCCTTTTGAACAATGTGAACCAAATTTAGCATGCCATCTAGAATTGTTGTAGACAATGCCATGTGCTTTAGATATCAAGACATTGTAGGTATGTGTTCCAAATATGGGATAAAATTGATTCATTCATCACCATACCATCTGCAAAGTAATGGACAAGTTGAGTCCAGCAATAAGAGCATCATGAAAATTTTGAAGAGGATTCTAGATATGAACAAGAAAAAGTGGGATGACAAGCTAAAATATGTGGTTTGGGCTGATAGGATTACCTACAAACATGCTGCAGGCAAAAGTCATTTTGAGCTAGTATATGGTCTAGAGGCCAAAATAACAATGTCATTAGAACTACATGTGTATCAACTATTGCAACAAATGGGAGAAGATGGGGATGATGCTTTGGAATTGAGGATGCATGAGTTGACAGAATTGGATGAAGCTAGAAGGGTGGCACATGATAAAAATTTGCTAGAATAGCAGAAGGTTGAACATTTGTTAAACAAGAGAACGGTTAAAAGGTGTTACCAGATTAGTGATTTGGTTCTCCTCTAGAATGCAAAAAAAGAGGACAAGGGCAAGCATGGTAAGTTTAAACTTCTATGGATAGGCCCATATCAGATTGATGAAAAGGATAGCCAAGACACCTTTTATATCAGATATGTGGAAGGAAAACTTTTGGAGTTGCATGTTCATGGACAACACTTGAAACTTTACTTCTCATAAGTAACATTGCCCTTCAAATTTTGTGATGAAATCATGATATATCTATTATATTTTGACCTCGAGCAGTCTTGACCATTGTTGGTCTTGATGGTGTTTTTGTTTTTGTTCCTGTGTGTCATTTTTGGTGTTTTTGGTCTACACAGAGATCTGAAATTCTCATTGTGTCATTTCTTTGGCACACATCCCCAACCAGAGCTAGTGTTGGCACCTAAAAAATCTAGTCCCCAACATGCATTATTTTGTCCCAAAACCACCAAAAATCCTACTTTGTGCCTTGACTGTCTAACCGATAATTTATACCTGATTTGAGACAATTTCTAGGGGTTCCCTTCATAGAATTTCTAAGTGTAAAATCCTCCAAGTCCCATGTGTTTTTTCCTTGTTATTTGTTTAAGTGTTTCATCTTTGAAAAATGCCTAAGTGTTGCCTTATCGGCAAGTTTGGTGGTTCGTGGACCTGCCAATTTCCTAATTTTCCTTTATTATGTTTTGCAAGTCTTTGTTGGCAAATCGCCCGGCTCACAAACCACTAATTTTTCTAACTGTGTTTCCTAAGGTTCACTAGTTTGTCATTTTTCCAATTGGTCGACAAAGGGAAGGAAAGAGAAAAGCAGCAGCTTCATCAGAAAAAAGGTGAGTTCATGAACCGCAAGGTCTGTTGATGATAAAGTTTGTTGATGGGGCGAAACACCGATGAAGAAAGGTGAAGAGAAAAGAAGTAAAGGCAGCTTTGTCACAAAAAGGGATGGTTTGTGAACCACAGGGTTCACCAAAAAGGTAAGTCACCAACAAAGGGAGATAGGAATGAAGAGGCAAACAAAGAATATGAAAGATGAAATGATGGTTTCTGTCAGGCTGAGTTCGCTAATAGGCAAAATTGCCAATGAAGGAGGAGAGATAAAATGCAAAGGATGGATAAGTAAAGAAGAGATAGCTCCATGGTTCATGATAAAGAAAATTCATCAATAAGGGTAGAGTGAAAATCAAAAGTAAGAATCAAATGTAAATGTAATAATTTAAAATATTTTAGAATGTTGTAAAGGCTTTACATGGGCATTTTGGTTGGTTGGTATTTCAAAACACCCACCTACTCCCGGCCACCATGAATGTAGAATTGAAGAGGATGTATAGGTTTGTGGTCAAGTAGATGGAATTAGTTGTAAGAATTTATGGGAGAGTTAATGCTGGTGCAGGTGGGTAGGTAATTGGCACCCATTTGTTGCATTAACTTTCCCCCTATATATGCATGTTTGAGAGACATTCTATAGCGGTCCTATTTGGGCAATTTTTCTCTATAGGTGTGGAGATCCATAGGCAATTAGGGCAATGACCAGTGATTATTTTTTGTTATTCAGGGAGCAATTATCAAAAGTGTATATGAAATGTATTGTAAACTTGATACCAATCATTGTTTTTCTCCACTACTTTAAGTGTTCTTTCAGGAAACCTCTATCATAGTTAGGGTTTTCTCTTGCCACATTTAGTGGTATGATTGTAAAATCTGATTTGAATGAGTCACAGTTCTTAATCCATTTTTAGGCTTTGTAAATGGTCATTTCAGTATTACATATGGAAGAATATTGTATGGTATTGGATTACTAAGTATTCTCATGGTTTGATAGCAATTTTTATGCATCTAAATCTTCAAATAGGTAGTCATACATTTCCTTGTAGTTTCTTTCCTTTGATAAACATGAGACTCTGCAGCCCAATGGATAGGCATCGGTCTAAGAAGCCTATGGTCACCCAAACTCATTAAAAATCAAAACAATATATCAAGTTTTAAATATAGTTACAATTCCACAAGCATCCTCACTCTGTAGGGTTGCTCTCATCAGCTTAAAAGGGATGTTATTAAGTGTAACAAGTGTTTTTTAGTCCAATGACAAGGTTTGGGATTAAAACAGAGATCTGGGTATTGTTGCCAAAGTCAAAAATGGGATAATATATTTTGTTTACCTCAATCCCTATTAAGGGATACCTCCAGGAATACCCTCCTAAGCCTAGATGAGCTTGAAGTGTAGAGGAGTCTACCCACTCCTGTAAGATGGCCAAAATCACCCTTAACCTATTGATAAACCTATTTTAATCACCCTGATGACACCCCTGGCCTAGGTGATTGTAAAATGTTTTAGGGTTTCCAGTTGTAGTAAATTTGGGAACCAACACAAGAGATATATTATGATGAACATTATGGAATGGGTGATGGTCCTTACAACAAAATTGAATTTCAAACTATTTAAACAATATGTAATATGATAGTACTATTATGTCCTTTGGTGTCTACCAATAGTTAAAGATGTAAATATTGTTTTACATAAATAAATTATTACAACTCAATTTCACTAGTTTTAATATATCATTAGTTTTAACGCATTGTTTGCCATGTAATACTTTCACTTTATATGTATTAAACATTCCTTACATTTATATTACTTAAAGTTAGATACTTAATTACGTAAATAAAATCAATATGTACTATTACATGTATTTTAGACATCTTGTATCAAATTAATTGCCTCCTATTTATTTCTTATACTAAGAAGAGACGATCAATTTCTTTATTTACATATCTATTTCAATCTATATGCATCCTTTCTTAGTCCAATTTATGAGGTAGTTCGAGCATCTTACGTTGAATGATTAGGATCCAATTTTCACTTATAACATTGTATTTTTTAATGCAAGTATCACATCTAGATTATATAAAATCCTGTTTAACCTAATGTGCTTTTCTCCTCACTACCTTCAATTCTTCTTTATTATTTACAATCTCATCTTTCTTTCAACAATAAGTTCTTGTAGGAACTCCAAAAAGTCATATAGTTCTATTACTTACATTCTAAAAATTCAATGACATAAAAAACAACTAAATATACTTTTTGATGTACTTTAAGCATCTTGCGTCAAATTAATTAGATCCTATTTCTTTCTTATAATAAAAAGTGATGTTCAATTTCTTTGTTGAAATATCTTGCTGAAATTGTATGTATCATTCTTATTCTAATTTATGAGTTAGTTTGAGCATCTTACGTTGAATGATTAGGATCTAATTCTTACTTACATTTAGAACAAATATTGTAAATTTTCCTATTCAAGTACCACATCCAAATTATATAAAAAAAAATATTTAATCTAATATCCTTTGCTCCTCACTACCTTCTCTTATTTTTTATTGCTCATAGGATCAACTCTCTTTCAACAATAAATTCTTGCATGTACTCTTGAAAAGCATAGAGTTGCAGCTATTCTTCTAAAGCCTAAAAATGTTTAATGAATTGTTGTATTTTCCATTACAACTTAATTTTTCAAAGTGGTATAATAATACCAAATTTTCAAAGTTCAATTCATGCTTACAAATCACTCAATAATCTTGTCATACTTTCTTCTTGGCTCCTCTTTGAATTTATATAATGGAAAAATTGATGTTGATTTCAAATTCAAAAAATATAACTTCCAAAAAATGATTTTAAAAAAATTCAATGTTCTTCTACAACATTCGTCAAATATATAATTTCAAATTCATCTTCAACATTCATTCTTTATTTTATAAAATACTTAAGATAATACACTTTCTATTGTTCATCACATAGTACTTATCAACCATTGTACTTATATAGAATATTCTACCTCTCTCAAGCTATGTCTTTTTTGTTGACTAAAATTGCAATTAAATTGATGAACGATGGAAATATAGACTTACACCCACATCTCCAAGTATTGGGTACTTCAAACTTTGGACATGGTTTTGAGGCAACAACTCAATATAAAATAGATCTCTTTGATGAGATTCATAAACAAAGAGCTACACTGGCAAAAAAGTACAATTATTTTATAGTTTCTAAGATAATCAACAAAAGGGATCTATACTATAACTCACATGATACACTCTCCCTATTATTTGTAACTCAAGGTGAGTAAACAACTTCAACAATTTTTTTAGAAGCTAATATTGTCTTTTGAACTTTTAATATTTGTTATTAATAATAGTACTTACTACAATTACATAGGTGGAATGTAATCTCTCAACTAGAAATTACATGTACGCATCATGATATCATTGATAATCTCATCTTCCTCTTCAAATAATAAGACCAACTCTTATAGCAAGATGTTACAGTTTCATGTGGTCCATCTATAAATCCAAATGAGAATGACACATCCACTGTAATACCCCACCAAGGAACCCCTTAGAAACAACACAACTATGTTATTCTAATAGGACAATTTTTTTTTTTAAATAATGAGATAACAAGTAACACAAATCATAAATACGCATATCATTTAAACTAAGATTTATCCTCTAGGGTTTCATGGTTGCATTACTAGCAAAACTATTAACAAGTTCTAAACATACATCCTGAATTAACTAACGACAATAATTCATTCTAAATCTATTGTATCAATGAATGAACACATACATTTCCATATTATAACATCAGATAAGTAATCATCAAGATCATGTAAATAGAACTACAATTGCATATTCAAATTTCTTTACATAAGAGCACAACATTACATTGATTACACTATCACTTTTCCTGATAACATTGGAATGTAAACATCAAGATTACAGTTCATGATTCATCTGGTATACATGGCTAGAACAAGAACATGAGTAATTGTCTCCTCAAGCTAGAGTGAGATCTAGAACCCGCTACATGAGATACATCCTTCTTGCACATGAACAATGGCAAAGGAAAAACCAATGGAGAAAAGGCACAACCACCTGGCCATGTGGAGCCCTAAGGTCCACCCCCCGTACTAGGAGATAACATAAGGTCCCACTTCAGCAAACAGTCAGAAAGATAGTAGACTAATAGGTGTAAGGACTACACATGACTCCAATACAACACAGGTCAATATGAACATCGCAAGAAACTCAAACATCGCTTCCAGAGGCATTCACACAACGAATGGGGAGAACACAACTGGGGAATGCTCACCAGACGTCGGCCCCCATCTATGGTTACCCTAATAGTCTCTCACTAAAAGTCAGCCCCATAGGGTGACACATGCGAAACCAACATTCCTTTCATGATGATAAGGAAGTTGGTCTTGCCAACTAGGCCATCGCATCCCATCCTTAGCCTAAACAAGCACTACATGCATGGGTGAGGCATCCAATTATCTTAATTAGTGTGAAAACTACCCAACCCTCTAAATTTATTATTAAGTTATCATTGGATTAACAACTTCCAATGGGTTACCTTGGCAAGCCACTTTGGGCCCCGACCCCACATTTAAATCCACTCCACCTTCACTACATCTAGATTCTCAAAGCCCATAACATAAACCAAGCATGAACTATCACATTTCTCATCATGATGCATTTACAACACAAAATATACATCATTTCACATCACACATAGCAAGGCATTACCCATCTTGCATAGTCATCATAACCACATGAATAGGTACACTGAGCAAGGCATTATCCATCTTGCACATGTATCATACCAACATGAATAGGAGGCAACATTCCAAGATTGCATTTCACTCAACTCACATGATACACACATCGCCAATCCTCACACAATCACACCTTCCTAGGCCTCTGGAATCAGCTTTCCCAAATGACACAAACATTTGACACCACTAAAACGCAATGGTCTCACTTCACATTCACTCTCAAATTCACATCATAAACTAAGATCTCAGTGGGGAGTTAACATCAAATCTCAAATAGCAGTCTTCAAAAACACATCAGTGGTTTATATCGGCGGTTCTTAGAATCAAATCCTGGAATCACTGCAATCAACAGCAAGGTAATCGGCAAAAACAATGTCATCCAGCCAGATCTTTGCCATTCAAACTGAAACCTAAAGTATAAGAACTAGTGAAAGACATAGTGGAAGACGATAATCTAGGAAAATAGTTTCAGAAGTGGGAAATTGACAAACGAGTACAGTTTTGCTTGAATGTCTTTTTGCAATTCGCAAGGCCAAGTTTGAGGGTCATCTAGCTATGCGTGCCAAATTAAACTTTGTAGAGAAAGAAGATTAGTTAACACATGACATTTCCTAGAAGATGAACTTGATCAAAGGTTGGTTTGGATCTAAAGAAAAAGCAGATCAATAATTAAGAAAATTGGCCGATCAGAACAATAATACAGGTGTCAATTATATGTAAGAGGAGAAGTCAATTTTCTTTTATGAAGAAAAGTAGATCAAAAGAAAATAGAGATAGAATTTAAAAAATAATGGAACCTGGATCCGAATGCTTGGCTGGACTGAAGATTCGATGTCGGGATCAATTTCTACAACTGCAAAACCAATCTTCCAATCTCCAAACGATCCTCCTCCCTTCACCACAATCCTACCCTCCTTTTAGAGAGAGCAATCCCCCAATTTCTTCTAGATGGTTCCTCCCAAAAGCCCATCATACATTTACAAATTCTCATGCTCCAAATTTCGTTAATTACAACAAATTCCATCTTTTTCTCTCTCACAATTTGCTATTTATTAAATTTATAACATTACAATGTAACTTTTATTTTATTTATTTCAACATTTGCTAAATATATGTTTTATGACAGATTATAACTATTTATAAATTTATTTTTATAGCCACTTAACAAAACATTTACTTGTTTATATATTTATTTTCATATTAATTTTATCAATTATATTCATGTTTTTATAACACTTTATTTATTTCATTATTATTATTATTATTATTATTTATTGACCTTAATTTACAATATAATATATTTTCCCATAAACTTAAATTTACATATAAACATTTTTATTTATTAATCCAAGGTGCCCTCTTGACCTAATAATTTTATTTTAATGTAGTATTTAACCAAAGTATTAATCAAACAATTACAACCTCAATAATCCAAATGCCAAAAAATACCTAACTACTATGCATGATCGTAAAGCATGACCATGTAACGACAGTGATTGGCTATCACGCCCATACAAACAACACTAACTGGGTGCAAAATTAGATACTCATCCTTTTCAAGGATGATGGCTAACTATGGGACCATATGTTCTCTCCGTTCAACAGTTTCCATAGGGTTTGAGGCACGCTCAGACCTATCAATTCAGGTGGAGTCGATGCCCGATACCTGCAACCTGCAGCACACAACATGTTCTATGCACAAATATAATAAATATAAAACAATCACAGAGTGAAAAGAATCACAACGTCGTCAGACACTCACGAATGAGTGATGTGACATTGTCTCTTTTCACACCACACAATAATCAGATCATCCTATAATATAGAATAATTCGCATAAAAATCAATTCTAACATATGACAGTCATAGTAAGATCAACATTATAATCACCTGAATGTAAAACAATGTCAAAGCATATGAATTATCAGTGTCGCAACCAATATTATCAATAAAACATACTGTCGTATGAAACCACACATGAGCATAATCAGGAATGTCATCAACATGAATGTAGCATCTACCAACATCATATAATGTACAACATCAACTGTCTAACATACCCTAAGTATTCCTATTATTTTACCTTCATCTTCATGCTCCTTAGCCCGACCACCTGCACATCCAAGGTGAGAATGGAGGGGCACTACATCCTCCCCCCCTAAAACTTGACTTACTCTTGGAAGTCACAGACTAGGGTGGAAACATAACATATTAGGATTGTAATTTTCTATTGCCAACATACACATCCATATTAAGCAATTATTCATAAGACAAGCACAATCATTCAATAAAGACAAGAAGGACATCAATTCCTCACCTTTAAGACGTATCATGTGATCTACTTATAACCAATCACACATATTTTGAGAATTTCATACGATTTAGAGAATTGCATTCACATATTAACAAGGAAAAAAAATGCATCTCATCTCTTATTTCCACTATGGTTCTGACTAATTACCAAACATGCAAAGTACAATCCTCCGTGGAGTCCTCCCTTGAACATACTATCAGAGGTTTGAAATGAACATGATAGAAACAACACTTAACATGAAACGGGGCCAACAGAAACAAACATTTAGAATAGCCACCATAGAAATTTTAGAAAAGTGCAAACCCAAGTGGGGGAATAATCAAATCCAATCTTAAGTCACAAAATGCCAGCAATTTTCAACAATAAATCAAGTATAGAGGAAAAGAATTTTGGTGGCCACTCCTATCATAAGAAAGTTCAAAGGAAACAAATTTCATTGTTATCCCCCAACAACACATGAAACAACTATCAAAATTTCAAAACAATCAAATCAATTACAAACAAATCCACATCATGATGTGACTAATTTTAGCCACAAAAGGAAATATCCGCTACATAACACCCTAGGACTCAAAGTCCAGAATGCGTTAGAAAATGTACACCAAACACACGAACAACTAAGTTTTCTACATCCTCATATCTAAGAAACTTTTATACAAGAATTTAAGGCAACACAGTCGCTACTTATTTACAAAAAATTTCTATCTTTAATACAGTACAATTTATTTTTACTAAGCTATGACATATGCAATTACTTCCTTATGCAAGAATATATTTACAGAGGGAATGTATGATGTCACACACAAGAATAATTCAAAACTCTAATTGACTTATAGTATAACATTTATGATCTCATGGGTCTAACACAAGCTCTAATTTGATCTCCTGCACACAGTTCTTACACAGGCATACACAATGATAACTTTCATAAACCACAACAGAACTTCCACATGAGGTCATGGTCAACTAGGAGATAGATATCAGATTATCAAGCAACCACGTAAAGATACCCCACACACGACAACACCACATGACTCGTGATGCATGATGCCACCGAATGATTAAATCATTCCAATACTTACACATATACAAAAACAATGCAATTAACATAAAGATGGTATGGTGCTTCCATACCCATAGCTAAACATAACCCCCAAGTATGATTACTTCACCAAACCAGGGAACAAAAAACACCACTAGCCTTTCACAACACCCCACATAGAATGGGTACAGGATATTCACATCACTAGAGGGGAGCAAATACCACACTCCTAATTACATGCACTAATAGTAACCATGCTTCTTTCTTCTAAAGCACTAGAGACCATAAGAGGAACTCAAGGCCTCAACAAATCAGCAAGCACTAACATTCAAGAAACACATATTGTTAGATATATCATCACATTTTTTAGAAAAGGAGAGAGAACACATAGCAGACACATAAGTAAAACAAGGCATAAAGAATTTATTTCTTCCAGAATCAAAGGAAAAGTTTGTAAATTTATCAACATTCTCACGTCATACTAAGGCACTTGAGAGGTACCATTACCAACTCGCCACAAGGAGAAAAATGCTTAACCTAGAGCAACAACAACAATCCAGAGGTCCCAGTGTTGCAACTTGGGCTCGGATACCAGGTGTAACGCCCCGCCGAGGAACCCCTTAGAAACAACACAACTATGTTATTCTAATAGGACAATTTTTTTTTTAAAAGAATGAGATAACAAGTAAAGCAAATCATAACTACGCATATCATTTAAACTAAGATTTATCCTCTAGGGTTTCATGGTTGCATTACTAACATAACTATTAACAAGATCTAAACATACATCATGAATTAACTAACAACAATAATTCATTCTAAATCTATTGTATCAATGAATGAACACATACATTTCCATATTATAACATCGGATAAGTAATCATCAAGATCATGTAAATAGAACTACAAGTGCATATTCAAATTCCTTTACATAAGAGCACAACATTACATTGTTTACATTATCACTTTTCCTGATAACATTGGAATGTAAACATCAAGATTACAGTTCATGATTCATCTGGTATACATGGCTAGAACAAGAACATGAGTAACTGTCTCCTCAAGCTAGAGTGAGATCTAGAACCCACTACATGAGATACATCCTTCTCGCACACGAACAATGGAAAGGGAAAAACCAATGGAGAAAAGGTACAACCACCCGACCATGTGGAGCCCTAAGGTCCACCCCTCGTGCTACGAGATAATATAAGGTCCCACTTGAACAAACTGTCAGAAAGAGAGTAGACTAACAGGTGCAAGGACTACACATGACTCCAATACAGGTCAATATGAACATCGCAAGGAACTCAAACATCACTTCTAGAGGCATTCACACAACGAATGGGGAGAACACAACTAGGGAATGCTAGACTGTAGTAGGGATGAGTGTCATCACATGGTCCTAACATGGGTTACCCTGACAGTCTCTCACCAGACACCGGCCCCCATCTATGGTTACTCTGACAGTCTCTCACTAGACGCTGGGCCCATAGGGTGACACATGCGGAACCAACATTCCTTTCATAATGACGAGGAAGTTGGTCTTGCCAACCAGGCCATCTCATCCCATCCTTAGCCTGAATGAGCACTACAGGCATGGGTGAGGCATCCAATTATCTTAATTAGTGTGAAAACTACCCAACCCTCTAAATTTATTATTAAGTTATCACTAGATTAACAACTTCAAATGGGTTACCCTGGCAAGCCACTTTGGGCCCTGGCCCCACATTGAAAGCCACTCCCCCTTCACTACATCTAGATTCTCAAAGCCCATAACATAAACCAAGCATGAACTATCACATTTCTCATCATGATGCATTTACAACACAAAATATACATCCATTTCACATCACACAGAGCAAGGCATTACCCATCTTGCTTAGTCATCATAACCACATGAATAGGTACACTAAGCAAGGCATTATCCATCTTCCACATGTATCATACCAACATGAATAGGAGGCAACATTCCAGGATTGCATTTCACTCAACTCACATGATACACACATAGCCAACCCCCACACAATCACACTCTCCTAGGCCTCTGGAATCAGCTTCCCCAAATGACACAAACATTTGACATCTCTAAAATGCAATGGTCTCACATCACATTCACTCTCAAATGCACATCATAAACTAAGATCCTTCAACAATATTTCAATTACAATACCACAAATGCAACATATGATATGATGCACTAATTATGGAACTTAAAGAATGTAACATTAATCCAATCATGATCAATCATCTAAAAAAACATAAAGTGAATCTATCTCAACGATGCAGAACAATAATATTCTAACTACTAGTAGCAGTTACTATTATGATCATATGATATAAGTGACCACAACTAACAATATTGAACCCAAAAGATCCCAATACTTATTGAGTTTCGTCTAATTAAAGTGATTACGAACAACATGCAAATAACCCTAAAGGCATGTATAAAAAAAACAATCCTTACCACAATGAGGAACTATCACCACAATTAAAATCATACAATAGAGTAATAATAACCATAACACAAGAATGATATAACCGATGACTACATAATTTACCACTATTTACACTAATGTAAATCTCATTAATAATCTAGACAATTTTGTAAATACTATTCAAATATAACTGTATAAGCAAAACTAAATGCCTATAATATTAGAATGCTATTAGCATGTGTCTAAACAAAGAGAGCCCTAATAACAAGAGCCTAAAAGTTGTAAATAAGGAAAAGGATCAAGGGTAATATTCTTCAAATCCTGTAGACTAAACAACATAGATAAATCCTATCGAATCCATGAATAAATTAATCCATCCCCTTGACATACATAAACTTAAATTTGAAGGATGGACATTAGAATACTCGACAGTGATTTTATATCGAAACCCTAATATTATATATATGAGTAGTATTATGTTCTAACCTCGATATGAATTTTTTAAAAAAATAAACAACACAGATAAAATTGTTTGACCAATTTTCCTATTAGAATAAGTCCAACTAGAAACGTTTAGATAACTACATACATATGTCGACATATTTAAATAAATCTATACTTACATATATATTTATTTGTATACATATATATTTATTTGTATACATATACATTTAAATATTTACAATACTCTAATTACCAGAATATAATTACATACCTACATAAGGCATTCTTGCTTATTCTTATACCCTCAAATTATAACAATTAATAAAAGAACATATTATATTTATTACCTTCGTTTTACAAAGGCAAACATAATATTATAATACCTAATGTTCAATTTCAAAACTTAATTAAATTCCTATACGAAGTATATGAAAATAAGCAGAAACTATATTAATTCAAATTACTAGAATAAGGGAGTTTCATTATAGAAGTAAGGTGACACCAAAGGCACAATAAATGCGATTACCCTACTATAAAGTAAGTTTATTTCTCAATGCAAAAACATTATTTATTCATAAAACAACACATATACCTTAAATACAATACAATGTATTTCATGATTTTTGCATCAATATTTAAAACCCTAAACATATTCTATTTATACCATATATGCAACCAAATCTATTTAATGGTTAATCATTGCCTAAAACAAGACAATAAAAGATTAATTTTCTAAATACCCTTAATTTATAAAATATTACAATTAACAGATTAGTTTCTAAAATCCCTAAAATGATTGCAGAATACGCACAAAGGATTTTATAGGCTACTCTCCTAATTTGAAATAATGAAGCACTCTAGAACACACTCTATCATTGTAAGTTGTTGCGCATACTTCAATCACATATATAACCCTTATTGCATTGTGCCTACAAATGATCATTATGTGAGCTTGGTTGACCTACTTGTTCGATGGTCTTCTTGAAGGCACCCTAAACTATCACTCGCATCCATAGCAGATTCAAGGGATATACCGATAGAAAATTGAAGGTAACATTTAATGGTATAATTAGCCATATAACAATATATTGATATGTGCTTTGAAATTAGAAAAATATTAATAATGAAAATAGGAATTGATTTTATCATTCGTTCAACGTATGACTCAAATCGGGAATTAGAGATCATTACCTACGTTGTTTCCTTTGAGACAGCCAACTTCTTCAAATGGAAAGCAAACAAATCTCAATGGACTTTTGCCTTGGCCGCCCATATGGAAATCCATCCATTAAGACATCCACTCTCAAATAATCCACACATTAACTTATTATCAACTCCTATAATAATGATCCAAGCTACCATACAACAAATTCTATGGGCATGAAAAGATTGCAAGATAAGCACAAAACGGTTTTGTTGAAGCTTTTGAAACTTTTAAGCAGACACAATTGACAAGTACGAAGCCAGATCCGCAACATTTGCCAGCATCCTTACCAGCCTGCGCCAAAATGGGCACTTTGGAATAGGGTATCCATAGAAGCATAAAAGATAGAGAAATTTTGTTAGATGTTGCAGTTACAAATGCTGTGGTAGACTTGCATGAAGCTAGGCAAGGCACGTGAGCTGTTTGACTGAATGCCTGAAAGAAATGTGACCTCATGGAATGTTGAATGATTGCAGGATACGCGCAAAACAGATCTGTTGAAAAGGCTTTAGAAACTTTTAAGCAAACGCAATGGGCAAGTGTATAGCCAGATCCGCCTCAAAGGAATGTGGCTTCATAGAATGCCACAAGTGCTCTTCGACTGCACTAAATCACCCGCAAACACAAATCAATTAGTCTCAGGGATCGGCCAACAGTCTTCTTGCGCTCATCAGCTAGCAAAAACTCTGTCGATTATTCTTCGGGCTCAACAACATTCATCATCTCATTGGTTACTGGTCACAGACCACAGGAACTCTATCTTAAAGATTAGATCTCAGTAGGGAGTTAACATCAAATCTCAAATAGTGGTGTTCAAAAACACATCAGTAATTTATACATTGATTTGGAAATTCTTAGAATCAGATCCCAGAATCACTGCAGTCAACGACAAGGTAATCGGCAAAAACACCGGCGTCCAACTAGATCTTTGCCATTCAAACTAAAACCTAAAGTATAAGAACTAGTGAAAGACATAGTGGAAGACGATCATCTAGGAAAACAATTTTAGAAGGGGGAAATTGACAAACGAGTACAGTTTTGATTGAATGTCTTTTTGCAATTCGCAAGGCCAAGTTTGAGGGTCATCCAACTGTGCGTGTTGAATTAAACTTTGTAGAGCAAGAAGATCAGTTAACACATGAAGTTTCCTAGAAGATGAACTTGATCAAAGGCTAGTTTGGATCTAATGAAAAAGCAGATCAATAATTAAGAAAATTGGCCAATCAGAACAATAATACAGGTGTCGATTATATGTAAGAGGAGAGGTCGATTTTCCTTTATGAAGAAAAGCAGATAAAAAGAAAATAGAGATAGAATTTAAAAAATAATGGAACTTGGATCCCAATGCTTGGCTAGGCTAAAGATTCGTTGTCAGGATCAATTTCTACAGCTACAAAACCAATCTCCCAATCTCCAAACGATCCTCCTCCCTTCACCACAATCCTGCCCTCCTTTTAGAGAGAGCAATCCTCCAATTTCTTCCAGATGGTTCCTCCCAAAAGCCCATCATACATTTACAAATTCTCATGCTCCAAATTTCGTTAATGACAACAAATTCCATCTTTTCCCTCTCACAATTTGCTATTTATTAAATTTATAACATTACAATGTAACTTTTATTTTATTTATTTCAATATTTGCTAAATATATGTTTTATGACAGATTATAACTATTTATAAATTTATTTTTAAGCCACTTAACAAAACATTTACTTGTTTATATATTTATTTTCATATTAATTTTATCAATTATATTCCCGTTTTTATAACACTTTATTTATTTCATTATTATTATTATTATTATTTATTGACCTTAATTTACAATATAATATATTTTCCCATAAACTTAAATTTAAATATAAACATTTGTATTTATTTATCCAAGGTGCCTTCTTGAGCTAATAATTTTTTTTTAATGTAGCATTTAACCAAAGCATTAATCAAACAATTACAACCTCAATAATCCAAATGCCGAATAATACCTGACCACTATGCATGATCGCAAAACATGACCACAACAACAGTGACTGACTATCACACCCATACAGACAACACTAACTGGGTGCAAAACTAAATACTCATCCTTTTCAAGGATGATGGCTAACTAGGGGACCATATGTTATCTCCGTTCAACGGTTTCCATGGGGTTTAAGGCACGCTCAGAACTGTCAATTCAGGTGGAGTCAATGATTGATACCTATAACCTGCAGTACACAACATGGTCTATGCACAAATATAATAAATATAAAATAGTCACAGAGTGAAAGAGAATTGCAACATCGTTAGATGCTGACGAATGAGTGATGCGACATTGTCTCTTTTTACACCACACAATAATCAGATCATCCTATAATACAAAATCATTCGCATAAAAATCAATTCTAACATATGACAATCATAGTAAGATCAACATCATAATCACCTAAATGTAAAACAATGTTAGAGCATATGAATTATCAATGTCACAACAAAGATTATCGATAAAACATACTAATTGTCGTATGAAACCACACATGAGCATAATCAGGAATGTCATCAACATGAATGTAACATCTACCAACATCATATAATGTACAACATTAACTGTCTAACATACCCTAAGTATTCCTATTATTTTACCTTCATCTTCATGCTCCTTAGCCCGACCACCTGCACATCCAAGGTGAGAATGGAGGGGCACTACATCCACAAAACCAACTTGTTAAATAATGTTGTTTGGAATACATGCAGCTCTACATATGCAAAAAACTTTCTTATGTTGCCACTCCTGTTAAAAGGTTGAATTCATTTCAAACAAGGTTAATGATAAAAGGGCATGTAACTGTGAAAAAGGAAATCCATCAATTCAACAAAAAAGGATATGGACAGGTCTTTAGCTTTGATATTATAGATAGTGAACACATTGAATTACATGTCACTTACTTCAATGAAGTTGTGGATCTTCATTATAGAAATGTTTAGGTTAGGGTTGTATATACATTATCTATTGGGACCATTAAGACTACTAATAGGTTTTACAACAAGCTAAATAGTGAAATTGATATTTCTTTATTAGATGACCCAAAGGTTGTGTTTGTGAAGATGACCTCTCCATTCCAAAACATCAATTCTCTTTCACACCTATTAATGACATTATGAATAAGAGTAATAATTGTCTTGTTGATGTTATTGGAATTGTCATTTGCATAGGTCCAAGCTCTACAATAAGGAGGGATAAGATAAAGGTTCTTAGAAGGAGCATCAATTTATTAGATATACATGCCTCCACTATGAATATAACTTTATGGGGACTCACAACTCAAAAGTAAGGTGCACAACTTCAAGAGATATACCACTTTCAACATTCCATTGTGTTTGAAATAAAAAATGGATGTGTTACTAACTATAATGTGGTGCAGGAGCACCCCTTCGAAATAAAGAATAAGTCTAATTATAGTATATTTTACTTATGATGTAATAAGGTCCATGTGACCAATTCTTATGTTTAAGTCAAATCTAGGTTTATGTGTCAACAGTTGTAGTTTGTTATGCTAGCTATCCTCCCAACCGCTTGGAAGCTCCCAGCCACTGGGAATCGAGTCTGTACTACTCGTGAGGAGTAGATATATATGCCCTAGCTTAGTTTGTTTTAGACATACTGTTGCATAGGAGAAACAGAGAGATATTGTGTTTTGAAGATCAGACTGAGTATTGTGTTACAGTGGGGCTGTGGTATGCATTTCTATTATTGAAATAAAGAAGATCTCGTTATTTCATTTGGCTGATTTTTGATCCATTTGTGTATTGATTCTCTTATTGCAGGCGAAATGGATTCACCCATCCATTCCACCGGTTGATTCTCTAAATTAGTGGAATGGACATGTACAGTAGATTAGTTTGCATTTTCATTTTTTTGTTCGTGCATTTCATGTTTTTGGGATCGATTTGTAGCATGCTATGATCTATCCTAGCATCCTCAAGTGCTAGGGTTTAAAGGATAAAATCTAAGTTAAGATTGCCTAGGAAATGGTTTGGCCCGATCGCAGTATTTTCTGTGTGAAATTTGTGAAGTTTTGAGGGTTTTGTCAAAATGTACATTTGACGGATATACAGTGTTTGTATGTGACATACAATCTGTATGTATACCGCATTTGTATGTATGCATATATCGCTAACCAGTTCGGGTGTTAAAACATGTTAAAAATGCATGTTTCAAAGGTACAAAGGTGAAACAGTTCGGATATACAATTGATGTGTATATTGCTTTTGCATCCGAGGGTCATTTCGTGTGTATCCATCATTTGCATATTGGGTTGGTGTGTTGTGGATTTGGTAAAGGGTCGATATACAATCTCTGTGTATATCGCTATTGTACATCGGGTCATACAAGTTCTGTGTATACACCTTTTGTATGCATTCTGTGAGTATACTGCATTTGCATGTTTTTGTGTATACGTCATGCATTTTGTGGTTTGTATATACCGAATGTATATTTCAAATATACATTCGAGTGATACAAGGGAAGGTCAACGGTCAGCGGATTGCGGAAGGGATATTCCAAGGGATATTCGCTGAATGCATATTCAGTGTTGTATATTTTGATTGTATGTCTGAACATACACTCTGCAGATACAAGGATTTGATACAAAGAAGTCAACGCTAGTCAAACATACATTGAGGGCATATCCAGAGGAATATTCGATGGATGTATATGGAAATATACATCGCACTTATACAGTGTCGGGTGATACATCGGATGACCGGTAGCGGAGGTGACAGGAACCGACGATCAGGGGTTAAAGTTTGTATGTTGAATGAATGTAAATTGGTGGAGATACAAGGGCCCGATACATTTGGTAACTGGTCGTGGCGGTGAACCGGTATGTAGAGTACTGTAGCAAATTGGTGATAACAAGTCAGTTTTTGCATGTTTCAGGGTGAGTAAGTATATCAGCGAAGGAGTTTGAAGTTGGGCCGATAGGTATTATCTGGCTAACAGAGGTTGAAGTTTGTATCACCGTGACAACGGTCATCGGAGTAGCTTGGTTAGGAGAGACCGATAGACGAAGTCTTGCTGATAAGCAATAAAACGAAGTGCACTCATCGGCGTGAGGTGGAGGTCGGCATGGCAATTTTCTTAGGTGCCGATAGTTGTTGTTTGGCCGATAGTGTATGTCGATGAGACAATTTATTAGCTCTTGCCGATGAAGTGAGGAATATCAAATTCCACCATTCCATTGAACGTTTCCGGCTGCATGCTCTGCATCATAATGGAAAGGTGATAAGCATGCTAATCACAACCCACTTGTTTATAAACCCTAATATAGAATAAACACAACTAAAAACTTGGTTTGAATAGAATGGAAACAAAGTTCCCTCATTATCCACATAGTCTATGGATGTGCCCTTGCTTCTTACAAGAAAGACAATTAGCAATATTCAAGAAGAGTTTGCACACATAACACAACCCATCCAATGCATTGTAAAAGCAACAATATAGCTCATTAAGTCTAATTAATTTTTTTTCTAGCTTTTCCTATTGAGTCAAATTGTAAGAAAAGAGCTCTACATAATAAATATGGAACATGGTATTGTTCAAAGTGTGAGACTACATTTATAAACTATAATTATAGATATGTACTTCAAGTCAAACTAGAAGATCATACAAGTATAATGTGGGTGGTTGATTTTAAAGAGGTGTCAATTGACCTCATGTGTATGTCTACAAAAGACTTGTATACCCTACAGTTTAATCAACGAGTATAAAGAAGTAGTGAGGAGGTAATCAAAAATATCCTTTTTAAGCAGTTCCTCTTCACTTTGTCATGCACAAATGATACATATAGTAAAAGCACAATTGAAAGGAATGATTACTAAGGTTAAGAAGATAGATTTCATTGTAGAGAGCATTTTCTTGCTTAGTAAAATTAATGACTTGGGAAATGATAAGAATAACTAGATCTACACCCATTGTCTACCATGGAGAAATATGTATATGTAAATTTATAACTATAATTTTGTAGAATACAATTTATATATATCTTTTCATAAAATACATAACCTAATTTTATAAGTATTACATGTTTCATATTAGATTGTATTTAAGTGAAATATAATTATTTTTTTGTTAGTAAATGATCTAGTCTAGAAGACCACACCCATTTGTATAATAATAAAAAACTAAAAAGATTACAAAGTTCAATATTCAAGTTCTTTATACATCATTGTTAGTAGATTTCCAAATGTAAACCTTCTACACTATCCATATTTTATCTATCCATGGGAGTCTACCACCTATATTTTCCAGCATCCTAACAAGCTAATGTATTCAAAAAGCCTATGATTTCTACCCTTTTCCTAAACAAATAAAACATGTCTAAAAGAAGCCATCTTCTCCTTAAATTTGTTTTTGCCATGGATCATTCTGTGACTCTCTCTCATCACTTTCCAAAGAAAATAGCTAGTTTATCCCACCTAAGTCCTCCACACCTATTACTTGTTTTAGATATGTCATTACCTTTATTGCCCTCCTTTTTCGCATGTATTCCTTCTTCTTTGTTCCCACAATTGCAGAAGGTCTCCATGGCCCAACCACCCTACCATCCTACACAACCAAAGATCCTTCCAAAGGAATCAAACCCTCACTAGACATAGCCACAAGTAAATTATCTTCTAGGCCAATAAATATTCCTTGATAAAGCTCATTTGTCAACATTCTTATTCTTCTGTCTTCTCTAAGATCTAACAAAATTGCTATGAACATTGATGAAATGTCTAAATTTACACGATACTAGTGACTAGTGCTCATGAAATCATCTCCTAGAAGCCATTATAGTACATAGATTATTATTCTAGGTTTTGTTTTGAACACTTTTGTTGCCCTCTATTCCAAAATCTCCCCATAAAATCCATCTGGCGGTGGGAATAAAATAGGCACACATTTGTGTCCATCAAGAGCTTCCAAGTATTGAACTTCACAAGGGATTCTTAGTTAAACCTACATTCCTTCTTGGCTCTTCCATCTATATCCAAACTTCTAAATAAATGTTTATGTCCTTCGGCCTTTGTTCCCATGATGGATTTGATACCATTTCCTTGCACACATAACTCCTCCCAGCTCATGTTAACTATCATTTACTCTATTATTATCTCTACTATCTTTGTGATCACTAAGATTAACATTTTCATGTGCTTTACTAAAATTTCTTTGAATCCTTGCGATATCTTCGTATTTGAGTTTATCGCGTATTCCCTTTTATGATATGTGAAATTAGCTAAAAGAATTTGCCTCCTTATTAGCTTCCCTATATACATGATTAAAGGAGAAGGAATAAAAAATATCAAGCAATGTCCAAGCCAATTTCAAAATATAGTTCAATTTCCAATTCTGAGAGTGTTTGTTTCTAATTGTATTACTAACTATTTGTGAATCTCCCTCAATTCTTATTCTTTTATAATTCAACTTTTTACACGATTCTAGCCTGAAGACTAAAGCTGGGGCCCCAACCTCATTATTTATGCCATCCTTGATCTTTTTTGAGCCAACCATCACTATTTTTGCATGTTCATTATAGGTTAAACATACAATGCCTAAGCTTCTTGGATTCCCTCTAAACACACCACCAAAGTTTAGTTTTACCCATCCCACCATCAATGGACTCCACTTTGCTTCCTTCCATTTTTGTTGAGATCCCATACCTCCCTCCCCATGAACAAGGGGCTTTCAAACCTTTTCATCTTCCCAATGTTTCATTGTCCCAAGAAGTGAACTTATTTTTATTTGACTGGGAGGATGTTGAACAATGTCATTGTTACTTTATTAATAGCCACTTTTAATTTTGTTGAAAAACTCATTTTCTCCATTCCCTTTTCTTGAAAAAATCTCCTATTTCACTCTTTCCAGACTTCTCATATCAATATAAAAAGTGCTATAGTCCATAAACAAGAGAAAGTGGATCCTTTTTTAATGGCGGGCCAAAATTTGAAAAGCTCTAACAGATCCTCTTGCAATGCCCATTTGAAATATAGTTCTTAATTTTATGTAACTGTAATTACATTTCTTTCTCTCATGTTATATTTCAATGTACAAAAAATCAAAAACTACAATCCTTCTAAAATTGTGCATAACTTTTGGTTAGCAATATTAACAATGTAGCCTACCATTTTGCTTTATAGATAAGGAACTCTACCATAGAAAATCTCAAACACAAGCCCCTAAAATAGAACTCCCAAATCTTCAAAGTTGCAAAAGAAGCCAAGCTCATTATGCTCACCATAAAGAGGAAATAAATGTTTATTGGTGTATGCAACACATAGAGCAACAACTACCACAAATACAACATCATGAATCTTGAAAAATACAACTCTACTATACAACTCATAAAGATAAAAAGAAATACTTCATGAATCTCCAAATGCAACATTGTCAGACACCAACATTAACTTCATGATAGCATCCATTTTTTTGACATAGAATAGATGCACTGTCAAAGGGTAAGTGTAAGATAATGGGTCCAATTTCCAAAAAGTATAACTTGTTTCCCTAAAAATGAGAGTTTATTATAGTTGGGGTAAATATTTGAAGCACTTCTAGATAGAATATTAACATAGTGTAAAAATATGAAATGTAGGATTTTGACTCAGATGATAAAAGTTGGTTAATTAAAAAATGTATAAAAGTGACCTTTTAAAAAAATATGACGGAGGTCAAAACATGCACATGTACGACCCACATAAAAAGTAGTAAATGAAAGTATTTTTCAAAATACTTTTGTGGATAGATGCATATGATGTTGAAGTTTGGTTTGGATATTTTTTGTAAAATTTTAGAAAAAAAAAATTTATTGATTTTTTACTAGGATTAAGGTGTAAAATTAAAAGCCATCATGTACAACCCACATAATTTGACCTAAAATAATAGCATGAATATTTTTAGTGTGAAAATGATGTCTAGATTGGTCACACATATTTTTTTTAAATTTAAAATCAAAAGTCATTAATAAAATAGTAATTTATGTCAAGTTTGTGTGACTTTCTATTTAAAAATTAATAAATAAATAGAAAATTTTATTTGACATTTCAAAAATTACATATTTGAAAACTACACATTCTCATCTATGATGGTTTTTAATTTTGCCATTGTTTTAAATAAAGTCATCAACTATATTTCCAAAGTTAGTTTTACTAATAGCTACTACCATTACATTGTATTTGCAAGTCCAAGGCTTAGGATCAGATTTCTAAGCCTAAAACTAAGGCAAAAGCATCGGGGGATATTTTGATTTAAGCAAAACAAGTATTCACTATAAATGGACACCCACTATCTACATATTGGGTATACATTACTAACAAACACATGTTTATGTAATGGATGTATGTTTCTAATATAGTTGTCCCACCCCTCTATTTAGTAAAGTATAGAACAAGCATAGTACTACACTATTTTTCTAATCACAAGCTAGCAATGGCTATACATGCAAAACAATTTATGTAGATGTCTCTTGCAATCTACTTCAAGAATTGTTTTTGATGGTATAAGGCGGCACAACCAGGGGCCGAACCCTTACAAAGCAAAACCCAAAAAGGGAAAAAAGGCTCAGAAGACAAAAAGAGCTAGAACCACCACAGACAGCTTACATACAGCCGAAATACAGCAAAATGAAACTATCAGTAAAAAACCAGCTAACAGAAAGCTTAGAAAGAAGACTAGGAGAGGGTGTCTTCCCAATCCTTGAAAAGAAACTCAAACATTTTGTCAAATTCTTTAGCCCTGTCATCATCAACACCATGAGTGAGAACTCCATGTTCCTGCAACAGAGAGAGATTAGCCATAGCCGGCCTACAGAGCATGTTAGTAATGAGTCTGCCAAGAGAAAAGATCCTCTTTTCCAAAAAAATTGACACGCTCCTTCAACTGAGTCAGAACATTAGAATGATTACCTTCCTCATTAACCTCCTCCTCCATAGCATTTTTAGCATTGTCGCAATCCTCCTGAATAGAATCAGGATCAACAGGAACCTCAGTAGGAATAGAGTGAGCATTGTAGACACTCTAAAATAACCGTGTCGTCAAATCACTTGCATTCCGTTATCTGTCTAATCACCTGCGTTTCAACGTTAATTAAATAATCTAATTATTTAATTAAAATCATCAAATTCTTCTAAATCACAAAATTGCGACGTTAATTAAATAAATCCTCTTTATTTAATTAATTAAATTAAATTCCTCTATTATTCTTCCACAATTAAATAATTTTAATTATTTAATTAGATCATTATCCTCTTTCCAAAAATCAAATCTACATTAATTAAATATATCCCATTATTTAATTAATTCAACAAATTTCCTCTTATCTACAATTAAATAATTCTTAAATTATTTAATTAAATCAAAATCATTCTTCCAAAATCATGCACAAACAATTAAATAAATTTATTTATTTAATTTGCTTTTCAAATCTTCTAAATTGAATAATTCCAATTATTTAATTATTTCTTCCAAAATATCTTCTCTAAATTTAAATAAATCAATTGTTTATTTAAATTGCTTTTTCTTCTAAATTTGAGTTATCTCTAAAATAACTCAAGTTTTCTATATTTAATAAAGCAAAATATCTTCTTTTCTCATGCAAATCTATTCTTCTTGTTTTAAATCACTTAACTGATTGCTTTATTCTTTTAATTGATTTATCTCTTCAGTTAACTCATTCTTCTATTCTTGATAACTCCTCTCATGCAAAAGAAAGTAAGACACATGTCTTCTTCTCATTCGTTGTACATTCCTCAACTGTTCTCCTCCGTTGATTCTTCTAAATTATCTGGACCATTGATCGATCTTCCTTGAAATCTATATAAACCCCCCTCATCTCCTTCATTACCTCTCTCTTCGATCGTATTCTCAGGCATACTTAACAGAGCTTTGAGCATACAAAACGCGTCGATTGAGCACTCTCACGATCTTTTGACATTGATCTCTTAAGCACACTACTTGCTTGTTGCAGCTATGGCTTCGCAACTTCATTGAGCAATCCACATTCAATCCAAAGGAAACAATACATATTTCGGTAAAAGTCTCTATTTCATTGATTATTTGTCATGGCTTTTATTTAAATTCGTTTTCTTTATGTTATTGGGTTTTTAGTTTTATTAGTTTAGATTTAATCAATTTTTCCTCATACACATTCTGGCACGCCCGGTGGGACCCACTAATCCCTTTGTTTCTTTGAGAAATTATTTTTTTTAAGTCACAGTATGGCACAGCGCAAACGACACTACACAGCGCTTCTGGCAGTATATTTGAGCGCTCTTGGAGGCACAGTTAAGCGCCCTTGGGGGCACTGTGGCGCTTCTGGAAGCGCAGAGCGACACTTTTGGCATAACAGAAAGGCGCTTCCGGCAGTATTGTGCAGTGCTTTTGGCTAAATTAGGTTTTTGACTTTGTTCAGTGTCTTGCAGGGTTTGTTCGCATTATCTATCTTATTATTTTGTCTGACAAGCTGTCGTATTTGTCAGTCAAACCTGCTTTGTGTACTTCCTAAGCTGATTTATTTAGGAGTACCTTCGATTTTTGTGTTAATCTTTGGTGTTGTTACAGCTTCTGAGTTTCCTAGTTTGTAGAACACAGATCTCTCAGCTACCACTTCTCAGAACAGTCAATCAATCATGGAATTTTATTTTAGATCTGATTATTTTGAAAAAGTTCCCCATTTTATGATCTGAGACAACACAGCACTTTTCGCTATATTGTATCACGCATTTGGTAACACAGCTCCACGCTTCGGGTTATTGTTCAGCGCTCCTGGTATTATCGTATTGCGCTTCTGGTCTTCATCACAGCGCCTTTGAAAACATAGTACAGCGCTTCTGGTTGTTCTGCAACACTGCTGGTAATATTCTGCAACGCTTCTGCTTGTGGTACAGCGCTCTTGGAAAAATAGTAAGGCGCGGGTGGTAAGATAGTACAGCGCTTTTGGTCAAAGTTGATTTGTTTTTGCTAACTTGTGAATTTTTGGTGGAACTAACTCACTTGTTGCAGCTTCTTATTACTCACACAGAGCCAATAGGTGTTTTTAACATGTTCGTGCAGGACGAGCATTGAAGACCTCTTGATTTATCTCACTAAGTCTTAGAAACACATTGCATGCTTAAAAGGATAATTGAACAAATCTTTTCTTGCAATCTAAGTCTTAGGAACATACTATTTTTCTTAAGGGACAATGGACATGTATGAACAAACACCTTAATTTTTCTAAAGGACAATGGACATGAATGCCAAACACTTCATTTCATAAGGGACAATTTACAACTACAAACGTGTGTGTGCCTAGTTTAGTTGCACCTTATTTTTCTTATAACGGGACAATTGAACCTTTGTTTGACGTGCTTGCTCTTACTTTTCTGTACTTCCTTTAGAAGGGCCTGCTTTTGGATTGCGCTTCATCTAAAAGGGACGACCCTAAGCAGAGTTTTCCTTTGAACCGCTATATAAAAGGGATAAGGCGAAAGCCAAGTCCTAACCGACGTCAGCCTTACCTTGTGGTGCCAAACTGAAAAGAGGTGTACTAGCTCTTTGTGGAAAAAAATTTCACATTGAGCGAAGTGTTTGAAACTCTTAGTAGGATTGGTTAAAGCTTTTAGTAGCTTGTCGCATTGCTCGTAAGGCGTTGGTCCCTCAAAGTCACTAAGAACCATTTTAGATAGAGACTACCTGACCTACCTCTGAACATTGCGGTAATCATCAGTGCAAGGAAAATCAATTTAAACCCTTAAGATACTCACCATTGGCTCCCTTGAGAAGAGATAGTATTCCCTTGGACATAAAGCTCTTGTGACCTACTTGAGCTTTCCAAGGGGAGGGTGAGATATCCCTACCTATCGTCTCTCGCAAAGATACTAAATATCCGACACCTTTATGGAATGATATTTTTATCGACGGAGTATTAAGCTATGAGTTGATCTACTGCAATGAAACCTTGTCTCTAGGGATAAAAAGTGCTTGTTATTGATTGCAATTGTCTTAGACCTGTGGAAACATTGGGCTTGTTTGGAGCCTTGAACATACACTGTCTGTTGTGTCAGTCCTTGTGCTTTTTTTGACCACTTGTTTGCTGTGTTTTCTCTTGCCAAACCAATCCAATCAGAAACAGAAACATTTTGCCTTTGAAAAACATCGGACACTACTTCAGCCCCCCTGGTATTACAGCAGCTCGCCTTTGGTAGTACAGTAGATCGCCTTTGGTACAGCAGTAACCCGCCTCTGGCAAAACTCTACTTCAGTGCCCCTGGTATAACAGTAGCTTGCTTTTGGTCACTGTAGCTCGCCTTTGGCATAGCAGTAACTCGCTATTCGTAGCTCAGTCTGTCGCCTCTGGTCCATAGTAGCACGCTTTTGGTTGCACAGTCCTGCGCCTCTGGTCAAACAGTATAGCACTTTTGGTCCAGTACTTTATGCATCAGAGTTTGTCCATTTTCTTAAAAGCATCTCACAAAAACCTAGCATTACCTTTTGTCCTAGTGTATCCCATGGTAACCACTAGGCTACAGCAAACTATGAAATCCAAGAAAGTTGTCCCTAAGAAGCGCAAGTCACCTCCTCGCACACCACAATCAAGTCGTCTCAACATTACTCCCAAGGTTACTCCTAGTACCCCCGCGGCAAGACCAATCAGCTCTCCGAACATGCCGCACATTGATGAACCAAGCAATCCTCAAGAGGGTGGGGTCCCTTTGGTAAGAACACCACAATATACCACCGGCTTGCCTCCAGATTTTGTGCCACAAGGATATACTATTGAGCAAAACCCACCTCAAGAGGATAGGATCCCTTTGATGAATGCACCTCAATACACCACGGGCTTGCCTCCGAATTTTGTCCCTCAAGGTTATACTGTAAATTTAGTCCCATCTCAAGAAGAACGACACTTTGAAATAGGTCAATCCTCTCAAGTAGATGGGCAAGATCTAGATGAAATCATACAAGAGCCTAGAGTTGTGGCAGCTTTTGACAAAATCCTTAGTGAGAACCAAGACCACTTCTTTCGCTTGCTTGCAGAGCAAGGTGCCAAGTTACCTCAAGATTTTGATTTATCCACTCTCAAGGAGAACAACAATGCCCAAGATACCATACAAGCGGTGCAAACCATGTCCACGGTGACTACGCCCTTACCTACACAAGGCTCGCAGTATCGGAATCCCCTTTTTCAAAATCCAACAGAGGAGAGACCCATATCACCGCTTCTGACTCCTATGGAGATCTATAAAAACCAACAAGAAACTCTCCGACGCCAAGCAGAGTTAGCTAAGCAAGCCACCTTAGCTCGATCAAATGTGCAACCACCTCCTAAAGTGTCCACCCCAATCGCAAGTGGAATCTTGGTTACCCCATCACGGAAAGGTTTCCCACCAAACTACAATCCGAGGAACAATTATGTAGCCATGCACCAAGGGTCTCAACAAATGCCACCCCCTATATCATCACACCTTCATGTCTCTCAACCAATTAGAGTCATGCAACCTCAACCACAACATTCTTCTACTCTCGTCCTTAAGCAACCCCAACCACAACATTCTTCTACTCACATCCTCAATCAACCCCAACCGTCGCAAATCACGTCTACCTATGTCCCTCCTCCACAACGTTCATCCTTGCTCAACTTCTTTCACACATTGCCTAGCCACTCTCAACATTCCCAACATCAGGTTTCCCAAAGCTATGTGCCGCAACCACAACCTAATCAAACGCAATTTAGCTTTCCTCCACCCAATTCTTTTCTTCAACCATCCCAAAGCCAACATTCTTACCTAGCGCCACCTCCACCTCTGCCAAATCAAAACCTCCAATTCCAATCCAATCTGAACCAAACATACAACCCATATGTTCCCAATCAATCTTACGACCATTATAACACCAGTGTGCATGGCTCACATTATAATCTTCCGTATGGGCAACACCAACCACTTTTTGGACAACAGGAGATTTTATCAACCCCTCCCACGACTATGGAGCTAAAGATTGTGGAGGTGCAACAATAGCTATCTGATCTTACATTTGGCCACACCAAAAACACCTTCTCTTTAGAGGAAGTGTGTCCTTATCCTTTTGATCGGTCATTACCAATGATCCCTTTTCCTCAAAATTTCACTATTCCCAATTTCGATAAGTACAAAGGAAAAGGTGACCCAAAAGACCATCTTAGGGAATTCTATCTTGCTTGCTTCGAGGTCTCACACAACGACACATATCTTATGCATCTCTTTCCTCGCAGTCTTGGAGGTCAAGCAATAGAATGGTTCTCACACTTACCCACGGGTATCAAGTCTTTCAACGAGCTAGCAGAAAAGTTTGCCACCCATTTTTCTTACAATGCAGAGCATGAGATTTCCATGACTGATCTATGCAACAATAAATAGAAAATTAGGGAAACTTTCATTTCCTTTCTTCAACGATGGAGACAAATGGCTAGCAAATTCCCTTTCAAGATTCTAGAGAAACAGCTTGTCAGCATATTTGTGCAGAACCTCAACCAAGAGTTAGGTTTTCATTTACAAATTCCTAGTGCTACAACCTTTGATGAAATCACATACAAGGGAATCAATATTGAGAAGGCCCTCATTGCTAAGGGTGTGGTCAAAATCTTTAAGGAAATGAAAGATAGCACTTCTCATCAACAATCGAATGATAAACCCAAATATTGGAACAAGAACAAAAACGTGGTCAATGATGGGGTGGTCGATACTAAGCATGTCCAAACGTTACAAACACCGCTGCAGCTCTTCAAACTAAGTCAAGCTCCACCTCAACAACAGCAGCAACAAAAGCAGCCTTATCCAAACCAACAGCAACGACAACAAGAGTGGCCCCAACAAGATTACCCTCCGCGACGTCAATTCACTCCTTTGGGAGTGCCCATTGAATCAGTCTTATAGCAAGCCTTATGGAAAGGGCTCATCACCTTACCTGATGCTCCTCCTTATGGAGAACCTGTCTACAAAACTGCACGTTACAGAGACAATGAGTATTGTGAGTTCCATAGGAGCAAAGGGCATCGAACCGCTTCTTGCATGAAACTTAAGCACCTCATCCAAAACCTCATTGACGGTAATCAAATCACTTTTGAGGATGAATCACCAGCACAACACACGAACAAGGATCTAGATATGTACAAGGAACCATTCCCTCATCACGGTCCACCTCCTCCTCAGGATAGAGGTAAAGGTATCAATCACGCTTCCACGTCTTTCGATTCCATTGTCGGTCGTTTCGAAGAGAGTCAAGTGTCTACCCTCACAATCAAAGGCAAATCTACGGATTGTGCTATTACTACTCATCGAGGTCATGTCACCATCTATGCACCTACACCTAGGCTTCCGGTTCAGTCTGATTATAATCTTGTCGAACATCTAGGGAGAACACTGGCACAGATCTCTATTTTGGACCTTCTACGGTCATCACCTGCACATAGAGTGGTGCTAGAAAAAGCCCTCCAAGAGTTTTCTGTTCCTAACAACATAGCGGTTGCGGATTTCCAAGCTATAGTAGGTAACATTGCTTCGCCCTACAATGTGGTATTCTCTGAGAAAGACCTCCCCTCCCATGATCCTTGTCACAACGATGCCCTTCATATTGAAGTTCTCATCCATAAGCGCAAAATCAAACGTATACTCATAGATGGTGGTGCTGGTCTCAACATCTGTTCTTTAAAGTTACTAAAGCAATTGGGATACTCTAAGGATCATGTCAACACTGATCATAGTATTACAATCAAGGGGTATGATGATGCAGAATGCCGTTCAGAAGGTGTTATTCACTTGCCTATACAACTGGGCCCTGTCATGCTTGAAACCAGGTGTCAAGTCCTTGATATTGAGCTGCCTTACAACATTATCCTAGGCCGCCCATGGATCCATGCAATGAAAGCTATTCCCTCCACGTACCATCAGTCCCTAAAGTTCCCATACAATGGTACCGAGATAACTATCCCAGGAGATCCTAATCCTTTTGAATTATGTCGTGTCTTGCAAGGAAGCTATAAGAATTGTAACCAAGTGCCTAAAAATGACAAAGCCCTTGAATCCCCTCTTTATGTTGACCCTGAAACTCTCACATAAGCCTCTACAAGTGAATCTACACCCTCCCCAAAATCACAGCTCGCATCTGAGATATAGGCTTTGGCACTTATGATATCTTAGAATCTTGTTGTGTAGGGCGGATGCCTCTATCTCCAAAATCTTACAGCTAACCACCCATTGCCAAAGTAACCAAAAAAGTAGCTATTCCTCCCCCAACATTCCTAACCCAATTCCAACATCGACAGTTATTGGAAGAGGAAACTATTGAGGACATCTCTTCTTGGCTCTACAAGGAGAAAGAACCAGTCACAATACCAATCAAGCAATATGGCAATGGCTTAAGGATAGTGAAAAATATGGGCTATAAAGGCAAAGGTGGCCTTGGGAAATAGAATCAAGGAATTATGGAGCCCATTGTTGTGACAAAGAAGCTAGACAAGAAAGGATTAGGATTTGGTAAGAAGGTACCACGCGCCTCGGACATCGAGTATATCCTCGACGAGGTAGCTGACACTTTTCCTGCCAATTCGACGTCTATAGAGGATATCATCGATGACTCGTCCCTCCACATGACCAATCTATTCACAGAATCCTCCATTTTTACACTATCCTCCGTCTCCTTAACTTCCACCACCAGCACCTAGAATGTCACACTTGTCTACCCTGAACTTATCGATTGGGACCAACAAGGGATCCCTGTTATAGATGTATTTCAGAATGACGAAGCTTTAGCTGAGTTCATGGGACTTCAGGAAGGTATCCCTCTTGGTGATCGTAAGGCAGGTTTTGTAATGGAACTAGAGCCCACGGCTTATTTTGGTGAGAATGCCAAATCCTCCAGTCGCAAAAGTGCAAACAAAGAAAGATCTCTAGGTGAAAACCACACTGTGGCACCTCCTGATCACAAAATAGTAAAAATAAAGGACGTATCCAAAGGTGAAAACCCAACTGTGGCACCTGAGGATAGAGGATTTGACCTTCCCCTACCATCTAAGTATCAAGAGAAATCAGCTCTCCTAGTGGAAGATTCTACAAAGATCAATCTAGGCACAGAACAAAATCCAAAGACCACATTCCTGGCAGCATCATTATCTGAAACAGAGCACAGAAATCTTACCAACTTCTTCTTGCAACGAACCATCAACTTTGCATGGACCTATGCAGATATGCTAGGGTTAAACCCTAAGCTAGTTGTTCATTATCTCACAGTTGATCCCAAGGTGAAACCAGTCAAGCAGAAGTTGAGAAAGATGCACCCACAAATAGCTCTCTTGGTGAAGGTGGAAATACAAAAGCTATTAGATGCCAAGTTTATACGACCAATTGACTATTCAGATTGGGTCTCAAACATTGTACCTGTGTCTAAACCCAATGCACGCATCCGCATGTGTAACGATTTCAGAGATCTCAACAAGGCATGTCCCAAAGATGACTTTCCACTACCAAACATTGACATTATAGTGGACTTGACAGCAGGTCACGAGATGCTCTCTCTCATGGATGGATTCTCTGGCTACAATCAGATAAGGATAGCTGAAGAAGATCAACATAAAACAACCTTTACTTGTCCTTGGGGCAATTATTGTTGGTGTGTCATGCCGTTTGGTCTCAAGAATGCAGGAGCAACCTATCAAAGAGTAATGACAGTGATCTTCCACGATCTGTTTCATCACATCATGGAAGACTATGTTGATGATATATTGGCTAAATCTTCTAGGGTGGATCATATATAGGTTCTAGGACAGATCTTCGACAGGCTCGAAAAATATCAAGTAAGACTCAATCCAAAGAAATGTGTATTCGGTGTAACATCAGGGAAGCTATTGGGATACATTGTATCACGTAGAGGCATCAAAGTCAATCCAGCAAAAGTAAAGGCTATAGTGGAGATGCCTCCACCCAAGAATCTTAAAGCACTAAGGAGCCTTCAGGGAAGGTTGCAGTCCATTCGGCGTTTCATATCACAGCTAGCAGATAAATGTCAACCCTTTCAACACTTGCTCCGAAAGGATGTCTCATTTCGATGGGACAATAAGTGTCAAGCAGCATTTGATCAACTTAAAGAGTATCTAGCTACACCTCCTATATTGGTTCCACCAGTTGCGGACAAACCTTTGATATTGTACATCTCCACTACAAACTCGGCCTTGGGGGCCCTGCTAGCACAAAATGATGACACAGGAAAGGAACATGCAATTTATTACATTAGCAGAACCTTGGTGGGATATAAGCTCAATTATTCACCAATGGAAAGGGCTTGTTTAGCAGTAGTGTTCGCCTCCCAAAAGTTGCGGCATTACATGCTGAACCAACATATAAATTTGATAGCCAAGATTGATCCCTTGAAATATCTACTAGCAAAAGCAGCTCTCACAAGCAGACTAGCTAAGTGGGTCATGATACTTAGTGAGTTCGATATTGAGTACATGGATCGTAAAGCCATCAAAGGGCAGGCCCTCGCGGATCAACTAGCAGATGCACCTATGAAAGATACACATCCTATGGTAGCAGACTTTCCTGACGAGAATCTATTCACTCTTACTACCTCCATAATGTGGAAGTTATACTTTGATGGTTCTTACACACAGCATGGATCAGGAGCCGGCATCTTATTTGTTACACCTCAGAATGACTACATTCCAAAGTCATATCGGCTTGCATTCCCTTGCACCAACAACATAGCCGAGTATGAAGCACTCCTTATAGGTCTCAATACAGCAGTTCAATGGGACATCACAGAATTACAAGTATATGGAGACTCACAGCTAGTCATTCGCCAAGTCACAGATGAATACCAAACAAAGGATGAAAAGTTGGTCCCCTACAAGCAACTAGTGGATGCCTACAAACCACATTTTTCTACCATCACATTTGAGAAAATTCTAAGAGAGCATAACAAAGCTGCGGATTCTATGGCTTCTGTAGGGTCACTGATTGACATGCCTGCAAATACACAGAAGTGTGAGTTCTTGATCGAGCAATTATTGATACCAGCCGTCGATGTTCCTGTTACTGAAATCATCTACGAACTTGTTGGTCCCAATTCCCCATGGTACGAAGATATCTATGAATACCTCAAACACAATACCTTTCCCCCTAACCTATCATCCACCCAATGCAAAACCTTTATTCGACGATCCTCCCATTACATCATTTTGGGTGATACACTATATCGCCGGAGTCTCGATGGTATCCTCTTACGATGTCTTAACGCGGAAGAAGCCGAAGCTACCTTACGAGACATACACGAAGGTGTCTATGATGCACATTCTACCGGTCCTAATCTTGCTAAGAAGATACTTAGAACAGGTTATTACTGGCCTACAATAGAGCAAGATGCTGCACAGTTTGCTAAGAAGTGTCTACAATGTCAGCAGCATGGAGATCTGATTCACGCACCAGCTCATGAATTACAACCTGTGACAACTCCATGGCCTTTTTCTCAATGGGGTCTCGACCTCGTAGGACAAATCCACCCTTCCTCCTCCAATCGCCACAAGTTTATCATTACCGCCACTGAGTATTTCACGAAGTGGGTGGAAGCCATTCCTATGACCTATATCACCGGTAAGCAAATAGCCAAGTTTATTCTAAACTACCTCATATGCCGGTATGGTATTCCCCAAGCCATTGTCACTGATAATGGGAGACCATTCAAGAACCAAGATGTACGTGCCTTGTGCACACAATATAATATCCAACATCGCTTTTCAACTCCTTACTATCCGCAGAGTAACGGCCAAGCTGAGGCTTCCAATAAGACCATTCTCAAAATCTTCAAGAAAATAGTCAATAAAGCTGGTCGTGATTGGCACTTGCAACTCAATCCCGCCCTATGGGCCTACCGCACTAGTATTAGAACACCAACTGGTGCCACACCATATGCCTTGGTCTTTGGCTCTAAATCCATCCTACCTATAGAGGTCGAGATCCCATCCCTCAGAGTATCCATACAGGACCTGATCGGCGGAGACAAGTATCGCACTTCCAGATTAGCTAAGCTTGAACTACTAGATGAGAGGCGTCTTGCCGCACTTAATCATCTCCATGTCTATCAAAACTGCCTTCGGCGTATTTACAACAAAAAGATCAAAGAAAGACGGTTTCAAGTTGGTGATCTTGTACTTAAGGAGAATCAGAGAAATCAAGTAGATCGAGAAAAGAAGGGCAAGTTTGAGCCTAACTGGTTAGGTCCCTTCATTGTGACAGCGGCATATGGATCAGGAGCTTATACTTTAGCTACACCTGACGGCATTACTCTAGATGAGCCACTTAACAGTGTCCATCTCAAGAAGTTCTATGCCTGATCCTCAGAGTATTCCAAAAAAAATAAAAAATAAAAAATAAAAAAAATTGTCCTCTGGTGAAAACCTGGCAAACAGGCGCCTTGGATAAGTACCATAGTGAAAACCTGGCAAACAAGCGCTATGTGTAGAGTCAGCATCCATTGTCTGTCGAGTCCTGTCCACTCCTTGTCCAGTTCGCAGCGCCTCTCCATCCATCCATAATAAAACCATTGACCTTGTTTGCATTTCCATCTCCCTATCTAGTATAGCTTGGAAATTTGTCAATGTCCATTGTCGTCTCCCCATGTCTTAGTCTCGATCTACAGTTAACACTGTCTTGTCCTAGGTCAAGGCTTTCGGTGTCTTCTTTGGCAGTCACCCCTACAGTTTCCTCTACTAGAATGGGGGCAACTCTTTCCTTAACTTAGGTCTAGGGGAGGTTCCTTGTTCGTGGTTCGCAACGCATACGTCAATCTCCTGCTCACTTTCCATAGGTAACACCCTTTAACAGACACATCGCTCCTATGATAAGGTTGTTATCTTCTCAAACACTTTTCCCACATCATCACACCAACCAGAACTACATATTATCTCTTCTCAATCTTAAGGTACCTTGATCCCATAGATATGGGTATGTAGGTAGTCTGGAATACGAAGGAAGTATCCAGCACTCAGGTACATAAGATCCCCCTCTCCACCTTGATCCATCTCATCACTCTAACCAGAACTACATATTATCATCATTTTCAATCTTAAGGTACCTTGATCCCATGGATATGGGTATGTAGGCAGTCTGGAATACGAAGGAAGTATCCAGTACTCAGGTACATAAGATCTCCCCCTTTCACCTTGACTCATTTCATCACTCTAACTAGAACTACATATTCATCATTTCTCATCTTTCATCGTCGTGTGCCTTGATCCCGTGGATACAGGGTATGTAGGTAGTCTGGAATACGAAGGATGTATCCAGTACTCAGGCACACACGATCCATCATTCTCCGCCCGTCTCAATCCATTAGCATTCCATCCTTCTAGTCTTCCGTTTGTCGAAATCTATTTCGCCTCGACTTGACTAACTCAAGCAGCAAGCTAGTGCATCCTTTCAAAGCAAGCGTCCTCAACAAACCTGAAGCAAAGAAGCTTCCTTCCAGAGTCATCTACTGTCCTGCATACCGATTGCCAACATCAGCTAAGTACCGCTTAACCAAGCCCTAGATCCACAAGCTTGTCTTCTGCGAAGTGTTCCATTGTTGAGACCAACACACGCGTCTCCTACGACATGTGGCATTTCCCGCAGCAAGACATTGTCTTTTGTAGGTAGATAGCACCCTTTAACGGACACAGATTTCCTACGATAAGGCTGTTATCTTTCCTATCCAATCTATCCTGAGCAACCTCTTTGGCAAGAGAATATGTTGGCTGTATGTTTACTTTGTAAGTCAGTCAATTTGTGTTTATGGTTTATTTTTTGTTCCTTTTCCATTACCTATTCAAAGCTACCTTGATTTATCTATAATCTTGGTATGTTACGATGCAGTACGGATGGGGGGCATAGTCATTGCTTTCTGTGTGCCGTGTTTGAGGAATGATCTTTAGTATCTTTCTGGGCATTCTATTTATCTTGTGTGTGTTAGGACCTAGCATCTTACATATTAATAATTCTTCTTGCATTTACATGTATTGAAGTTTATTTTATGTTCAAGACTATGGCTTATTCACATGTTCCAACAAGGTTATATTATGTCTACAAGATCTAAGTTCAAACCGTTTGCTTGCAGAGTCAACGTCCACGCACTCGGATATTACTGCACCTGGGTCTTCTATACCTTGGTGGCGAACTATCTACATGCTATATCAAAATAAGGATTGCTCTTTATATACAAATGCGAAACCATTGCAACAAGCTCACCTTTCATCCATTCCCACCAACCTTTATATCACTTTCATTGCAGTAATCGATCAACAGTCCCTGTCTCCATCTCCTCCTGTTCTTCTCTCTGGTGCATATCTGCAAAACCCACATGTCAGATATCACTAGTCATCACATCTATATCATCATACATCTATAAGCATCATATACGCAACATATGTCATCACATGAATCCATAATCATACATACATATCATCACATCCATGACATCAAGGAATGCATACACAAAAGCATGAACAACAGTGAGCCGAATAGATCATCATATATATCATGTAATGGTCATCATAATACAAAATGTCTGTGTCTACATCAATAATACAAAGTGTATATACATCCAAATATACATCAGTATAGTACATCAAGGCTATCAAGAGCCCGCAAAATATACATCAGAATGCACGCAGGCATCTATCCAAAATGATACAATATACAAAGTGTATGTGCCCTAGTGGGTAGAGCTGCCCTCCTGCTGTGGCCCCTGTCCTCCCCCTGTGCTCGGTGGAGGTCCCCTTGATGGTCCTCCTCCTCCCCCTGGCGGTAAAAGTGGCCCTCTAACGGAGGACACTGACTGCCCTGTCCTCCGGGATCCGGATGCCCCCGACCTGCTCCTGTCTCTGTAGCTCGGTGCCTGCTGAGCTACCGGCACCGCACCCACGTACAGACCCCTGTAGTACTCTGCCTCCCTGCCGACTGATACTAGCTCACCCTGCACTCGGACGAGCTCGCTATATAAAGTCCTCTGGTCTGCACCCAGTGCACGGCGTGCCTCCTCTCTCTCCCGCCTCACTCTAAAGAGTGTGGCCTCTACAGTAAACCGCAGCTGCACCTCTGCGTCTCTCTCTCCTAGCCTGTGCCAGCTCCTCAGCGTCTGCTGTTGGTGCGGCTAGCGGCTGCACCTATACCTGTGCCTGTATCTGGGCCTGTAGCTGTCTGTAGGCCTACACCTGTGCCTGTAGCTACGCCTGTACCTATGCCAGGGTTGTCTGTGCTGCTGAGGCTGCCTGTGTCTGTGCTTGGGCTGTGGCCTCTGCCTGCCTTGCATCTGCTCGCGCTGCATCCCTGTCTCTCCTTAGGCGTGCCATCCGAAGCTCTAAACGAGTCCTCCGGGCCATCTCCTCCTGCAGCAGTCGCTCTGCTCTCTGTAAATCAGTCTCTACGACCGGGCCCACTACCTCTGCATCTCCACATTGGCCTGCTGGCCGCTACCCTCTCCACCTACCTGCTGACCCACTGCCTGCTGCCTGGCTGCCCTGGCCTGTCATCTCATCCTGGCCTCCCCTCCAAGGACCAATACCTCTCCCACTGCCCCTGCTACACCTGGTGTAGTCAGTCTCATCGGCCTGTGTGTCTGCCAGTACTGATCATACTGTGGTAGCGTCCCTGGGTCTGCCAGCCCAGAGTCCCAATCCCATCTCATGGGGACAAGTCCCTATACCTCTACCAATGCTGTCGCCACTGGGATCTCGGCATCCCAATCTCCAACCTCCCTCCGTGTCCTGGCATGTGTGGCCTCCCCCACGGGTAGTCCCTGCGGCAATCCAAACTGCCTGAGAACTCGCTCTGGAAGATATCTCTCTATCATATCTGTCTGTCTACCAAACAGATAGCGAGCCTGTCTGCAGTACATGAGCTGCTCATGCTCGTCAGCCCACTCCTCACATAGTAACCAGGGCCTCCATATGAATAGGTCCATCTCGTCAATCTGCCGCCTCCAGTAGCTAACAGACCCCATCCTCCGATGTGTCATCACCCCGTCGTATAAAAACGCATAGGGCTCGCCTCTGTCTCGGTGGCGCTGTGCCATGGGTCGGATCACTGGAATGTGCTCCCACGCCCATACCTGTAGTAAAGTCACCCCTGCTGAGAGGCTCCTGCCTCTCCTATAAACACAATGGTGCATGTCATGATATAGTTGTCCCAACATACAGGGTCCCCATGCATACTATCTGCCATGGGTGAACATCCCTGATAGCACTGTCCCCCAGCTAACTGATAGTCCTCTAGATCTCCTGTCTAGACACAGGAAGCTGCCAATCAGTGATGCCACGATCCATCTGATCCGGTCGCAGAGTCTCGGGACGTCTGCCCATCAGATCTCCCCGTCATCTATCCACAGGTCATCTGTGCAGAAGACCTCCTCCAAGCCTGCCTCGCCCTGTGCCAGGTCAAAGTCCATGATCTCCCCATCTATCCGAATCCTCAGGATGCGGTATACATCCTCCAGTGTCACTGTAGCCTCACCCGTCGGAAAGTGGAACGACGAAGTCTCACTATGGTATCTCTCTACAACTGCAGTCACTAGGGCGAGATTCACCCTAATGTGTGTCAGGTGGGCCACATGCCATAGTCCCGCATGCTCCAGGAAGGTGTCCTCCTCCCAAGTCAGCTGTACAACCTCGTGTGCGATTGCGTGATGTCGCTCTTGCGACATCAGTGGTGGCAAAATCCTCTGCATCCATAACAACTCACTTGTCAGTTTTTCTTTCCTCAATCCCTCAAAATCCTATCTATCCCTAGGCTATGTTATGCAACCCCCAACCATCCCTTTCCCCTCTTGTCAACTAGGATAGGCATCCCTATTCTAAGCCCCCCATTCTCCGTAAACCCTAACTTTTCTGCTTCTCAACCAGAAGCGCTTTGTTTTATACAACAGCGCTGTCCTTCCCTACCAAACGCGCTATACTATATACACAACTGCGCTCTGTTTTCTCTCCCAACTGCGCTTTGTTTTTCAAGCGCGCCTTACCCACATGCCAAACGCACCGCTCTGTTTTACCAGAGGCGCTTCAGTTTTTTTCCACTACCCACCAATTGCGCTAACCTGCCCTACCAAGTGCGCTGTCTTTCTATACCAACTGCGCTGCGAGATTTACCAAATGCGCTGCGGCGCTAGCACATTTACCAAAAGCGACTTGATTTTACCAAGCGCGCTGCAAGCGACTACCAGTCGCGCTACAACGTGCTGAGTGACTACCATACACGCTACAATTTTCTAAAGCGCTTTTGGCTTACTTGGTAACCCTACCTAAACCTAGCCCTAAAACCACCCTAAATGACAAATGCAAAGGGGGTTTTCAATCACTTACCGCTGCCGGAGCTCCTGCTAGCCTCCTGTAGGTCCGCACCAACTCCACCCGATGACTGTGCGCTGGAATCGGCATCTCTCCTCGCTGGCTGCTCCACTCTCTCCAACTAGGTTTGAATTCTCTCCTCTCTAAATTTAGAGTCTCCAAGGGTGCAAATGAGGATTGTGGTCCCCATGGGACCTATTTATAGTGTCCCGCCCCCTTAGTTTTTCTTTCCCACCCCTTCTTCTACTTTTTCTAAATCCTGGTCGCGCACTCTTCTAGTCGAGCATCAACACTGTTCTTCTGCCGCTTCCCCATCTTCTCACTCGAGGGGGCATACGCTGGGGCAACTACCTATACTGGGGCAATAAAATTGTATTACATCTTCAACAATCATTTTCTTTGACGCAACGCTACATGCTACATCGTGTCAAAGAGGGGCAAAATGTAGACACTCTAAAATGACCGTGTCGTCAAATCACTTGCATTCCGTTATCTGTCTAATCACCTGTGTTTCAACGTTAATTAAATAATCTAATTATTTAATTAAAATCATCAAATTCTTCTAAATCACAAAATTGTGACGTTAATTAAATAAATCCTCTTTATTTAATTAATTAAATTAAATTCCTCTATTATTCTTCCACAATTAAATAATTTTAATTATTTAATTAGATCATTATCCTCTTTCCAAAAATCAAATCTACATTAATTAAATATATCCCATTATTTAATTAATTCAACAAATTTCCTCTTATCTACAATTAAATAATTCTTAAATTATTTAATTAAATCAAAATCATTCTTCCAAAATCATGCACAAACAATTAAATAAATTTATTTATTTAATTTGTTTTTCAAATCTTCTAAATTAAATAATTCCAATTATTTAATTATTTCTTCCAAAATATCTTCTCTAAATTTAAATAAATCAATTGTTTATTTAAATTGCTTTTTCTTCTAAATTTGAGTTATCTCTAAAATAACTCAAGTTTTCTATATTTAATAAAGCAAAATATCTTCTTTTCTCATGCAAATCTATTCTTCTTGTTTTAAATCACTTAACTGATTGCTCTATTCTTTTAATTGATTTATCTCTTCAGTTAACTCATTCTTCTATTCTTGATAACTCCTCTCATGCAAAAGAAAGTAAGACACATGTCTTCTTCTCATTCGTTGCATATTCCTCAACTGTTCTCTTCCATTGATTCTTCTAAATTATCTGGACCATTGATCGATCTTCCTTGAAATCTATATAAACCCCCCTCATCTCCTTCATTACCTCTCTCTTCGATCGTATTCTCAAGCATACTTAACAGAGCTTTGAGCATACAAAACACGTCGATTGAGCACTGTCACGATCTTTTGACATTGATCTCTTGAGCACACTACTTGCTTGTTGCAGCTATGGCTTCGCAACTTTATTGAGCAATCCACATTCAATCCAAAGGAAACAATACAGATTTTGGTAAAAGTCTCTATTTCATTGATTATTTGTCATGGCTTTTATTTAAATTCGTTTTCTTTATGTTATTGGGTTTTTGGTTTTATTAGTTTAGATTTAATCGATTTTTCCTCATACACAAGCGTCCTTCCCATTATTATCATCAGTGTCAATAGCCTCCACATGAGAAGTAGTAGCTCCCACATCCATACAGTCACCACTGGGAGCAGAATTTACAAACCCTTTATTACCCTCAGTATCAAAGGTCTCCGCAGGAATTTCTTGCCCATCAATCTCCTCATCACCACCGAAATCTTACAACAACCTCCTGAACATCATCACTTTTAGACTTATCCACACCCTCTTGAGTAGAGGCTTCAGAATTGCTTTCAGAGTAGTCTATCAACTTCATCTTAGGAGTCAGTTTGCCAGCAATACGACCAGACCGCCTAACAACAGCAAATTTACCCTCCAGTTTGACTTTTTTCAAATTTCTTGAGGGTCCCTCCCTGACCAATTCCTGTTCATTCTAGGTCCCAGAATCCCCAATGTCTTCTTTGAAATCCACAGTAGAATCAGAAAGGCATTTTTTAGCTTTCAATTTGGATTTAGTAGAAGGGGTTTGCACATTTTTTCCAGTAGAAGATTTAGGAGTACCCGTGGAAGGAGCACCTTTGAGAAACAGCTTAGGAGAAGTAAGATCAATTTTCACAGAAGCAGTAGGGGTATCAGCAGGACGTTCAAGACCAGAGAGCTGAATAGGAGAAGCAGGGGACAGAGCCAAATGGAACTGGTATAACCTATGGATAAGCCCTTAATGGAGGGGAATAGGCTTTTCATCAAGCTTTTTAAGCAACATCTTCTTAACATGTTTAACAGAGCACTCCAGAGAAGAAAGCAGAAAGAAAGGAAAACTAATAGTGGCATTCCTTCTGAAGTGGTTTAACAAAGGAAGGTGATAGTAGTAGAACCTGGCAAAATGACCCTGCAATGTGAAGTATTTCATCACCATATAGCACATATCCACCCACGGTTCAGGAAGTTTGGCTCTCTCAAAACCTTCTTGATAGGGCACCAACTCCTCACCTTCACCAAGGAACAATTTTTGGTACTGGGCATCTGAAACCCTAGACTTCTTTTGCAGTTTCATGCCCTTAGCAGATAAACCTGTAACCATAGCAATTTCATTCTCTGAAACCTCAAAACTGATATTCCCAATTTAAACTTTACAGTTATCCCATGACTGAGCAACTGGAATGGACAAATTTTCATCATGTCCATTCAAACATTCGAGGAACGGAGTGATACCACCTTCTTTGCAATAATGCCAGACCAAGGCATTGTCCTTAAATTCCCCGCAGTTATTAGGTTCAGTTCAAATCCTATCCCCTCCCATAATGAAAAACTAGCAAACCCCAAAGAGCTCAAGGAAAGAAGTAGCAAAGGTTTGAAAAATTCTGACCCAAAGGCTCTGAACAATATTGTGAGGAATTCGAGAGACTTTAATCACCAAGCAAAGAATAATAATGACAAAGGCAATAATGTAAATATGAGCAGAATTAGGGCAATCATTATATCGATAACCCCAAGTTGTTATGCAATAATTTCTCATTAACTGCTCGTCCTTCGCACATGTGCTTAGCTGTCTGATCCAACTCCAATCACCAGCAAAGCGTCAAATCAGCATGGGCTGAGTTAAATACAAGCCACGTAGATAAGCCAATTGAAATGATGTGTCATCATCATATGGTAACTTGTTCTTTTTGAATAATATCCCCAATATGACGCAGGATATTATGAAAATGGCTCCAACAACGCCAGTTTTGAAGCTGTTGACTAAAATTTGCCAGGCCGTCAGCAACAGTATTCCCTTCTCTATATATAGGGAAAAGGAAATAATAGGAATGACTTGTATAAGAGTTTGAATATTAGACACAATGTCCTGAAGTTGCCAACCACACTCTGAGGCCTTGGTGATAACATCAATAATAATTTTAGAGTCACCCTAAACATGAAGTTCGTGAATTCCCAGGGATATAGCCAACTTGAGACCCCATAAAAGAGCAGAGGCTTCAGCAAAGTTATTGGTCTAGTTCCCAATTCCTCCAGCATCAGCAACAATTAAACCACCTCTGTCATTCCTCATAACTCCTCCTCCACTAGCCTTGCCATTTGACTTAGCAGCACCATCAAATTTTAGTTTAAGCCACCCTGGGTCTGGGGGAATCCAAATAGTACTTAACCTTTTAAGGCGTTTGGAATCGTCAAATGTAGGAATTTGATTCGTAATCCCCCAGTTTGCAGCCACAAGGACCTCATGTGGGGTAAGAGGTTTATCAGTAGTTTTGATGCTAGAAGTAGAAACATTTTCCAAGAGGGCCTTAGACAAAGAATAGAAAACCTGTGAGGGATTCCTAGCAATTTCTATAAAAATTCTATTGTTTCTTTCTTTCCAAAGGAACCAAGCAACAAAAGGAATAGTTTGATTCCAAAGTTCCACTAACTAGGGATGGGAAATAGAAGGAATCCAACTATGAATGAGTTCTCTTATTTCCTTATTGCAAACCCATTGTAAGCCAAAATTCAAAATGACTTTGCTCCAAATATCAGTCGCAAATTCACAGTGAAAAACAAGATGAGAGACAGATTCTTCCTCTTTCAAGCACATGACACATCTATTAACCAGTTGAAGACCTCTTTGCTAAAGATTATCCTGAGTCAAAATCTTGTTATGAACAGTTGTCCACCAGAAAAAGTTAACCTTAGGAAGGAGTTTATGATTCCAAACTTTCCTCCAAATGTCATCCATAAGATCCTTCTCAAATAGCAAATGGTAAGCCGATTTAACAGAGAAAAACCCTTTTTTATCAGAAGACCAAAAAAGTTCATCATTTCTAGGAAACAGAGGGATCTGGGTATTAAGAAGCATTTACTATGGTAATAGCACAGTGATAAAGATTGGGATTATTAGCACGGCATTCCAGCAAATTTTTCCATTTTCTAACACCATGGTCTTGAGAAATATAATGGCTAACTTTAGTGCCAAAAAATTGTTTAGCAAGAGCAACAATAGCTTCATTTCCCATCTGATTAGAGAGAGTTCCATCCCCCAACCAAGGATCCTCCCAAAAATTGATGAGAGATCCATCACCAAGCTTCCATTCCATTCCCTTCTTAACAAGACTTCTTGATTTAATCATTTTGTTCCAGATAACAAACCCTTGAGGAAGACCCTCCTGAGTGAGAAAGTAAATTTTGTCAGAGTCTCTTAAACACTTAGCCTTTATAATACCTCCCCAATCAGTATCCCTATTTATGAAGTTCCAAATAATCTTAGACAAAAGAGCCTTATTCATTTTTTGAATGGTTCTAATGTTGAGCCCACCATGAGACTTAGGAAGACAGACTTTGTCCCATTTCACCAGAGAAATTCTATTTTTCTCCTTCATACCAGTCCACAAGAAAGTTCTCTAAATTTGCTCCAATTTGTCAGCCAAATATCTAGGTATTTTGAATAAAGATAAGAAATAAGTAGGTATGCCCTGAAGAGAAGCCCTTAGAAGCTGTAATTTACTAGCACTGCTTAAAAGTTTGCCTTTCCAGCCCTGAAGTTTCTTTTGAGTTCTTTCAATAATGTTATGCCAAAAACTAGGAGTAACTTCCTTAGTAGTTAGAGGGAGACCAAGGTAGACAGAGGGTAGGTCAGCAGCCGCACATCCAAGGATATTAATAATTTTCCTTTGAAGATCCTTTGAAGTATTAAAGAAGAAGACATTACTTTTTTGAAAATTAATATGTTGACCAGAAGCCATGGCATAATCATTGAGAAGAGATTTCCATCTAGAAGCTTCTAAAATAGAGGAAATGCCAAAAAGAATGGTATCATCCACAAACTGTTGAATGGGCATCAGAGAGAGAGAAGAAGTTGGTTTAATCCCAATTAATTCTCTTGAGGTGATCTTGTTGATTACTGATCTACCAAGAGCTTCAGCAACCATAATAAAAAGATAGGGGGACAAGGGATCTCCCTATCTTATTCCCCTAGTGGGAGAGAAGAAACCCCTAGGAACCCCATTAACAAGGACAGAATATTTAGTAGTAGAAACAACTTCCTTGATGAGAAGGGACACCTTATCATTAAACCCAAGCTTCTGAATGATTTTAAATAAAAATTGCCATGAGACGCGATCATAGGCTTTAGAAATATCAAGTTTGAGAACCATACCTGGGATGCAACTCTTGTCCATTGAATGAATAGTTTCATGAGTAGTGATCACAGCATCTAAAATCTGTCTCCCTGGAACAAATCCCTTCTGTGAAGGAGAGATAATTATGTCAAGAAGAGGGTACAATGTAACCACCAAAAGCTTAGTGCAGATTTTACAGATTGTGTTACAGAGACTAATAGGCCTGAAGTCAGCAAGCATCTTCGGATTAGACTTCTTAGGAACAAGGGCAATGAAGTTATTATTCAGTTGTTTCAGTAATTTCTCAGTTTTGAAAAAATCTTTGGCAGCAGGAGTGACATCATATCCTACAATGTCCTAGAATTCTTGGAAGAATAAAGGGGGAAAGCCATCAAGACCCGGAGCTTTAAAAGGTCTCATAGAAAAGACCACAGTGTGAACCTCCTCCTCAAGTATAGGCTTTAAAATATCAGTATTGTCTTCTTTAGAAATCAGTGAAGGAATGTTCAAAAGCTTATTGATAATCAGGGAATTATCAGCACTAGTACCCTGTTCAGACAAAACAGGTTATGAAAGAAACTGACAGCATGATCTCCAATCTCCTCATCCTTAGTAATCATTCTACCATCCTCCAATCTCACTTTGGAAATAGAGTTAGATTTCCTATGCTTTAGAGCAGAAACATGAAAGAAAGTTGTATTACGATCACCTTCCTTAAGCTATTGCACTCTAGATTTTTGTTTCCAGAATAATTCTTCTCTGTTCATTAAATTCTTCCAATCTCTAACAAGATCATTCTCCAATTACATAGAAGTATCAGAAGAATCCCCTTGAACAATCTTGTATTGAATATCTGTCAACTTCTCAGACAAGATCTTTTTCTGGGAAAAGACATTACCAAAACTATATTTATTCCAACCATAAACTTCTTTCTTGACATGCATCAACCTTTTAAAGAGTCTAAACATGGGAGTACCCAAAACTAGAAGTTGCCACCAATTAGAAAGAAGATTTCTGGAATCATGATGTTTAATCTACATAGCCTCAAATCTAAAGGGAAAAGGGCCTTTCCTCTTCTGATTATCCCAGTCCAAAATGATGGGATTATGATCAGAAACAGTCCTAGGCAAAGCAACCAGCTTAAGGGAACTAATATTAGGCCAATTATTGGAAATAAGAATTCTGTCCAAGAATCAATTGGACCCCTTTCCTCCTATTGGTCCAAGTAAAATTTTGATTCATCAAATCAATGTCAAAGAGCCCAAAGGAATTTATAAAATCAGCAAAGTCTAACATACTGTTAGAGTAGTCCAAAATTCCACCAGTCTTTTTACAAGGATATAGAGGGGTATTAAAATCCCCCACCAACATCCAATAAGAATCAGGATGAGAACCAAGATGCTTAGCCAAGTCCTCCCAAAGACTCTTCCTTAGCACCCTATTGTTAGGGGCATAAACATTAACCAAACTCCATCTAAAGGAAAGCAAAGAAAAATCAATCACCAAACAATGTTTGTTCAAAAAAGAAAGTTTATCGTGAATTCTGGAAGCATTCCACATAGTCACTATTCCCCCAGAGGCACCAATAGCAAGACTAATGCAAAAGGAAGCATTAGGCTAGATCCTATCAGCAATCAATTTAAAATTTTCTTCAGGCATTTTAACTTCCTGAAGAAAGAGAATATCCACCTTGTGGTCAAAAATACAGTTTTTGACCTCAAATTGTTTTGAAGGGTTATTAAAGCCCCTCATATTCCACAAAGGAATTTTCATTTAAATATCTTTCTAGAGTTTTCCAGTGTCTTTTTCTTACCACTGGAAATCTCCCTAGCTACTTCTCTTTGTCTAGTTTCTCTTAATGAAGGTCTACCCTTCCCAGGATCCAAACCCACATCAGCAGTCTTTTTTTATTTACAAACTTTTTTCTTCTGAGATTTCCATTCCTCATGGTCACTTAGGGAAGTGGTAGCTGCTCCAGGAGAATGTAGACCAGTTTGGTGTCTTGGAGAAGGAGTAAATAATCCTCCTTTGAAAGAACCCAAAATGAGTTTCCGTGGGGAAGAGAAAGACACTTCTTGGGCTGCTGAATGAACATTATCATTTGACTGCACTTTAGCTCCTTGAATAGACTCAAACTTAGAAGACTAATGCACATGAACTTGAGTCACTGGGTTGCAAAGAGAGGAACATTTATTCTTCTTCTCTTTAAAACATCCCATCTGGGTTTCCTTAACTTTGTCAACTTCAACTTGAACCTCTTCAAAAATACCAATCTCCAACTGAGTTTCCTTAACTTGAATCAGAATCTCACCAACTTCTAAAGTTGGTTGTGAAATCTCATGACTATGGGGGATCTGTTCCTCAAAATCCCTAACTGGCTTGGAAACCTATGCAGCATCAAGCATAGTTTCTTCTTGGGCATTCTCCTTACCAGAATGAGTAGATTCATTAGTAATGGTATCCTCCTTATTCTCAAACTGGGTTTCCTTAACTTGATTTGGAATCTCGCCATCTTCCAAGTTTTGTTGAGGGACCTCATGAATCTGTTCCTCAACAACCCTAACTGGCTTAGAAACATGTGAATCATCAGAAGCCAGTTCTGCCTGATCATTCTCCTTGCCAGAATGGATAGCACTGGTATCCCCCTTATTCATGTCATCCACATCATTATTAGTATTTTCCTCAGCTTTCTTGAACTTACAATGTGAAATGAGATGTCCTTTCTTCTTGCATTTCTGGCAGTAGGTCATGGAATTCTCATAAGTGATGGACTACCTCCAAACTCCATATTTAGAGCTAATGTCAATGAACATGGGCAAAGTCTTGTTGATTTCCACATTTACACAGAATATTGCATAACCAAACTAAAATTTGCTGCGTGTGGAGTTATCCAGGGTAACAAAATGACCAAAAGTATTAGCAATGGAACTAAAAATAGTTTCATCCCAGTATTCTAAGGGAAATCCAGGCAAACGAACCCATATTGAGGCAGTTTTATGAAGATCAGCACCAGGATCAAACCCCGATCTCCAACCCACTGAAAGTGAATGGGTACCATAAAGCCATGGTCCTCTAGATAAAATAGCCAACATGTCTTCTTTGTTGGTGAAGTGAAATAGGAATAGCCCTCGCGCCATACCCACGACAGTCACACTGCCTTTAACACGCCAAGTATTGGAGACCCATTTGTGAACCATCTCAATGTTGGGTCAGAGAGAGAAGAACTTGCCAACCAGAGCAAGATCCATAGAAGCGACAATCGTATCCACCAAATTGTCAGGAACCACAAGGGAAGACCCTTCAGCCATCTCCTTTTAGTGACAGACCATTGTATGACCTTTATGACAAGAGTCCACCTGTCCCATCAGAACATTTTTCCAATTAGAAAGCCTGGCAGAGTCTGAACCGGGCAGGGGACTAGAGGTATTGTCAGCTACAGCACCCTCCATCCTCGACCAGCACACAAAAAGCAGACTATCAAAACCCTAGAAAACCAAAAAACCTAAAAAACCCTAGCAGAGCAACTTTGGTCAGTTACTTCAAGAATTGTTCTATTAACTTTTTGTAGGTCTTTTTTATAGCACTATTGATAGAAGGAATATTGAAGCATCTAAAAATCAATTTCAAAAGGGATTTAATCATAAGCACCATTTTTAAAAGGCATCCTCAAGGAGAATTTGTAAAAAGGATATTCAAGCACACACCATTTTAAAAGGGATCTTCAAGCACAACCATCATTTTTGAAAGGCACTTCCAACCATTGTTTTGAATAGCGATATTTAATAAACGATCTAGATCTATTTATATTTTAGAGAGCTCAAGTGGTGGATCTATTTTAGAGATCCTAAGTTATCTTTATCAAGATAATCTAGTAATTATGGGATCAAATAGATGTCAAAGAAAAAATATGGAAGGTTTAACACTTGAAGAAATGAAAGCACATCAAGAAAAGAGGAAAAATAACAAAGAGATAGGAGAGAGAGAATTTGATAACTGAAGAATGTTGAAGCATCCAATTTGGTGGTTGTGGAAGAGGTAAACATTAAAGACGAGAACATTAAAAAGACCAACATGGACGAGCTGAATGTAGAAGAGAAAAATGTGGAAGAAAAGATATGGAAAAGGTGATTATGGAAACAAGTCAAGGTAAGTTTTCAAATGCACTCAATGAGGAAATTATCACTAGTCTATCAAAAAAATGTGGATATAGGATGTTGAAATAAATTTTATTAAAAACAACATAAAAGATTGTAATAACATAAACAATGATTTAAACATGAATGTAGAGAACATAAAACATGTAGATCATAATTTAGACATTCATGTAGAAGAATATGTCAAACCTATTGATATTGAAACCCCTTATAGAAGGAGCAAAAATGTGAATATTTTTATTAAAATTGAAAGAAATGTATTAGATAATCTTTTTGGTAAGAAAACTTGGAGAAAAGTTTGAAATCATGCAAACAAATTGTATAAGCATTTTTTAATTAAAAAAAGTCTAACATTTCAATATCAACTAGTAATGCAATTAATTATAATGTAAAAAATTCAAAGAGGAATAAAAAATTAGGCATATTCATAAAAGCCAAAAAATATGATGAATCAATTAAACAAATTATCTCCATTGTTGATGATGTTGTTAATGATATTGGAGATAAGACTTGATCAAAATATAGTAATGCAACATGATGGGCAATAACAACTACTTTAATTAATAAATTAGTTTTAAAAAAAATGATAACTAAAACAAGTGAATTTTTAAATATAAATGCTAAAACTTTGAGAAGAGAAATAAAGAGAAGCTTACATATTGAAGATGGTCGAATTAACCAATGTTAAGATTTTAGCAATACTCCCAAGGTCTGACATTAAATTAAATAATGAAACCAAGTATTTAATTGAAAATATTGGTATAATAATATAAGGGTATTGTCTAATACTAGAGATGTTTTTAAATTAAAAGCGATGTCAAAAAAATGTGATCCTCAACCAAAACATCTATTAGACATGAATCGAACAGAATTATATAAGAAAATTATAGATGGTTCAATTATAATAAAATTTATATAAGTCAAAGGTCATTTGAGAAATGTAAACCTTGTTATGTCTGTTGTTGCAAAACTCCTGTGCAATTCTATTATTATTATGATATTTTTCAATCTATACATTCTACTTTGCATACTAACCAAATTGTGCAGGAATGTGGTATCAATATGCCACCTACAACAATTAAGGAGTTTATAGCAAATTTATTTTGTGAAGAACTTGATGGACAATTATTTTATTCAAATGATTACATTTTTGAATAATGCAATTGATGTGGTAACCTTTTATTCTTAGGAAAATGCATGCATGAAGGTAGTTCACATGATTTTGGACAACAATTAGTGGATGTGAAGAGGTTAAAGAGTGTTCAATATCCATCAAAGAAGGGAAATTTTGGAAAGCATTGTGAGTTAATGACAAATCAAAGTAGTGTGCATGCATTCATCATGGAATTCAAGAATAAGATTGTCTACAAGCGTAGAAGTTTAATTATATGGCACACTTTCAACCAACAAAGCGGTTTCGAGTGGAAGGTTTTCAGCCGACAAGGTTCTACTCGACAAGGTTTCGCTCAAAACCTTGTGGCGTATATGTGGTGTGGGTGTGGAAAATACTTTTTGGGTGGAAGGTTTACACCCAATAGGTTACCGGGCGATAAGGTTTCACCTGAAACTATTAAAATAAAAGAAAAAATAGTGAGAATTCATTTTTCTTGAATTTGGGTTCGAAGGAAAGTCTTCCGCCTGGAGCCATACGATCCACACATCTCCCAGCCGAGCACCATTCCTCCACGCCCAATAGGTATTTTTCTTTCACTTTTTTTATGTTTTAATTTTATTTCTTAATGAATGTGAAATTTATTTATTTTTGGTAAAAATTGTTTATTTCAATTATTTTAAATTTGTAAATTTATTTAAAATTGAAACCCTAAATCTAAAACAGAAAACTAAAATTTACAAATAAAACCAAACCCTAAAATTTGAAATTAAAACCCTAAAATGAATTAAAATGAAACTAAAACCCTAAATTTCAAATAAAACCCTACAAACATGACTAGTTTCATGCCTATCAAAATCATATGTCACAATCTTGAAGCACTCAAAAAAATTTACATCAGTTGACTTGGCAAGGCCCCTGCTTATAACTAAGGTTTCATTTCCACATCATCAAAAATAATTATACATCAGCATGCTTTTTGTTGAGGTGTCTAAAAAAACCCAAAAAAGAAGGTCGACCAATAAGTGTGCATTAAGTCATGTTTTGTTGGTGCTTTGATGTGGCATCACATGATTGGTTGCTTTTTAGATCTAAAGAACATATTTTATTTAATTATAAGTACTTATAGTCAACACAAAAAACCTTAAACTCACAACTACTAATGCTAAACTTTTAAAAATATTAGATGTTAAATCCACAAATACCATCACAACTATTGGAACATGCTCAACTATTGGGTCCTCTCCCCTAGATTTTATTGTTTCATTATAATATGAATTGTTCATAAATATAAGTTGGTTATACAATCTTAATGAAATGTGATTATAGCTTTATGAATTTAATCAGATATAGTGATACATAAGTCAGAATTTTAATCAGCAAAATAACATTTGATATTGTTCATTACTAAGACAAAATTGATTGATTTTCTCATTGAAACTCATATAGGAAATGTACCCTAGATGTTGTTTTAGTCTTAGGTTGTACTATTGTTAGAAGAAATCTAATTAGGAGCAAAACCTAACGTAGTTACTAAATAATGAATAAATTAAAGGATAACTAACCTAGTCAATTAAGTAAGAACCTCTCACTTAACAATGTTGATTACTTCTATTGATTCATCTGGGAGTGGGATGATGAGCGGGAGTGGGATTTGGTTATTTTAGCATAGAAGCAGATGATTAGGGAGACGCAGACGAGGACAGGGATGTGGCCATCGTGTGCTGCATTCATGCTTGCTCCACATTCGGTGTTGCAAATAGGTGGTTATGTGCTAGGGCGAAGGTCTTCAAGGTGGAGGCCAATCAGTCTGGTGGTGCATGCTCTGTGTTTTGGGGTCTGCCACTAGGATTGTTTGTTTGTGGGGGCTCTGTGTGTCGGGGTCTACCTTCGAGCAAGTCACAAACCCCTTAGAGGATGTTTTCTCCTTGGGCCTTTGTGTTTACAGAGGCTTCCTCTATTCAAGAAACTACTGAAACTTGGTTTAAGATTTCAACCAAGAATAGAGAGGGTTTGGTGTTGGTTACGACTGCCAAGGTGTTGCATGTCAAGGGAGTGACTTCCTCTTCTCTCACCTGTGCTAATGAACAAACTAGCGAAGGTGATGGGTTTTTTGGGTTGGGGTTTGTTCCCCAGTGCCAAAATATCCAAGATCTGTACATGGCAAGGTTGGTTTATGATCTCTCTCTGGGTGAGACTCTATGTGGGAAGTTCTAGTCCCTTATTCTACCTTGGTGTAGTTTTTCTTCAAGAGGGGGTTTGCCCTATTCCGGATCAAACCCTATAGTGATGTTTTTAGATTGTGGGCTAGAAGAAAATGGAAGCCCTGTTATTATACTTTGCGTGTGGAGCATGGTTGCTTCTAATGGCGGGTATGATGGTTTTTATTCAACCCTGCCAAGGGTTTGATGAACATGTCTATTCATCCCAGCGACTATTGTAAAGCTATATGGGTCTCCTTCTAAGGAGCTACAATTTTGTTGGATTATTTTATATGGAGCAAGATTTGTTAACAAGACCTGTAGTTTGTCTTCAAGAGGGAGTTTGCCCTATTTCAAATCAAACCCTATAGTGATGTTTTTAGATTATGGGCTAGAAGAAAATGGAAGCATGTTATTATACTTTGTGTGTGGAGCATGGTTGCTTCGAATGGTGGGTATGATGGTTTTTTGTCCAACCTTGTCATGGGTTTGATGAACATGTCTATTCATGTCCCAGCGACTGTTGTAAAGCTATTTGGGTCTCCTCCGGAGGAGCTTCCATTTTGCTAGATTATTTTTTGTGTTTCTAATCTAGTTTTTTCTAATCCTTGGAAAAGGGTTTCCCTGCCTAAGGGTTTCAAACCTTGGAGAGTGCATGACCTGGGGTCCCTTGTTCTGACCATAAGAATTTTATGTGGCTAGGATCATGTTTGTAGTTGGTGTTAGTGAGTTTTCTCATTAACTATTGTTTCTGGTTGCAACACTATTGTTATTTCTCTATAGGTCAGCATCTGGGTTGCTGATGTTTGGCTGTGTGTTTTAGATTCCAGGGTCCTCTCAAAACCTAGTGTTGTTGGTGTTTCTTTGGTTGTCGTTGTTTGACAGCATTTGGTTGTAAAGGGTTTTGGGTCCCTTCAAAACATGTTTTATCCCTAATCAAAAACAATGTTGATTACTTATCTTAATTTTAAATATATATTTACACAACTTAAGTATGAAAGGAAGCAAGGTACGTAGAATAGCTTCCTACACCGAACTAATGAGAGGAGTGTTATGCAAATTTTAAATCCTTATCAGTTACAGATATGTGATACACATTAACAGAGAGATTGAAGAAATATGAAATGCAAGAACAATGCCAAACACACAAGATATACATGGGGAAAACCCTTTCGGGTAAAAAACCCCACACTCCAAAACCTGCACAATGTATTATCAAATCCAATGTAGATTACAATACACTTGCAATGCAAATTCTTTCAGGAGTTCCCAAGATGTCAATTCTGTAGCAATTCCAATAGCATTTTTGTACCTGCAAATGAACCATACAACTCCAACTCCAAGCACCTATATAAATAGAGAAGTACTACGAATGGAAGTAGCTTCTAGAGCAAGTCAACACAAGAATCCCATACAAATCTATATGGCCCAATTTCCAAGGCCATAAAACATGTGAATGACACTTGTAAGAGATTCCCTTTCATCCATTACAACCTCCAAACTTGGGTGCCCCAAATTTGCCCACAAAAGGTATGACAAATGCTCTTACAATGTCATAAAATCGGTCATATATGATAGCACTTATAGCTGCAAGAGAATCTATCATAACTGACTATTAATAGCAGATTCTCTTATAACTTGTCATAGTCAAACTTGGGCACCCACCTTATCCATGCAAAGATGCTTCCTGACACTTGTCACACCTATCATAGAATCTTCTATTTCTAGCTCTTACATGTCATAGATTCTATCATAGGAATCTATCATAACTCATATGCATCATAGACCTCTTACAACACCCAAAAGATGCCAAGACATGGAAAAGTCTTCTACCACAAAGTGGGACACCTATCTCCTCATATGAGGACAAAAATACATCTAGTCACCTTCCATGTAGGATGACACATCACCGTACCAACTCCCACAAAGTGACAAAATAAGATTTGCATAGAAATTACAATAATAGGCAAAAATAAATATACAATTAAATGTTAAATGCTAGGGACTTACAAAGTTTGATACACCTTAATCCCAACATTCTCCCACTTGTCAAACACCTTTCAAGAGCCAATAGAATGACATGATTTTAACCGCTACGGGCCAAGAGACCCATAGACTCCGAACACCATCTGAACTTCTCCGTGCTCACAAGCTTTGTCAAGGAATCTGCAACATTCACCAAAGTGTCAACTTTCTCCAAATTCACCTTCCCATCCTCTACCATGTCACAAAAAAAATGGTACTGGACATCAATATACTTAGTCCTCACATGGAAAGTAGGATTCTTCACCAAACATATGGCACTCTGGTTGTCACAATAAATTGTAATCTTCCCTGCATCAAACCCAATGTTAGAACACAATCTCTATGTTTCCTTACAAGCATGAGTAGCTGCCATGTACTATGCTTCTGTCATGGACAAAGCGACCATACGTTTCCGCTTACTCATCCAACTAATAGCACCACCAAACATAGAGAACACATAAGCACTAGTGGATTTCCTATTGTCAATGTCACCTACCCAATCAGAATCCACATATCCACGAATACTCATAGAATGCTGAGGTCATGTAGGATAACCATGATAACATAGGGAATACTTGGAAGTACCCCACAAATATCTGAACACTCTCTTCACTACATCCCAATGTACCCGTCTAGGATTAGCTATTAATTGACTAAGAACTCCCACTACTTAGGCAATGTCTAGTCTTGTACAGACCATAGCAGACATCAAGCTGCCAACCACACTAGCATAAGGAACTCTGATCATATCCTCCATCTCAAAAGGAGACTTTGGACAATCTGCAACAAATAACTTTGTCCCCATCATAACAAGAATAGTCAAAGGTCTATAATCTACCATGCTAAATCTCTCCAACACGGTGTTAACATACTTACTCTAGCCTAACCAAAGTTTAATGTTTGCTCTTTCTCTTCTAATCTCCATCCCCAGAATGTACCTCGCTACCCCTATATTTTTCATTTCAAACTGTGCTGACAACTAAAACTTCAAATTAGAAATCAAACCCATTCCCAATTACCAACATATCATTGACATACAAAGCAATAATGAGAATGTGATCATTGTCAAACTTGTAATAAACATAATGATCTGATTTTGATCTCAAAAATCCAATATTCAACACAAAGGCATTAAACTTATGTTACCACATCCTAGGAGATTGTTCCAAACCACACAAAGACTTTTTTAACTTGCAAACCAGATTTTCTTTACCTTCAACAATGTAGTGCTCTAGATGTGACATATAAATCTCATCCTCCAAGTCACCATGAAGGAATGTTGTCTTCACATCCATCTGCTCCACTTCTAATTCATGCGTTGCTACAAGAGATAATAGGAATCGAATAGATGTCAGCTTTGCAATGGGAGAGAAAATTTCACCATAGTCAATTCCCTCCACTTGAGAATAGCCCTTCGCAACCAATCTAGCCTTATATTTCTCAACACTGCCATCTTCACCAAATTTCTTTTTAAACACCCATTTACATCCAACAGTTTTTCATCCTTCAAGCAAAGGCACCAAGTCCCAAGTATTATTCTTTTTCAAAGAATCCATTTCCATTTCCATGGCCTCCTTCCAAGATCCTGCATCTTTCATACCCATAGCTTCTTTCATAGTTCTAGGCTCATCAATGTTATAAATCAAAGCAAAAATGCAACTAGAATCAAGCAATGAATAACCAAACCTCTTAGGTTGCTTTCTAATCCGTGTAGACCTCCTCACAAGCTCAGGTGGAGGTTCTTCTTCTTCTTCTGAACTTTTAGGATTGTTATAGCTCTCCTCATCATTAGGTCCAACAGATGTCTTCAGTCCAACTTTCTCAGGGGTGGAAGGAAGTTGAACCACATCTTCTTTCTTCTCTTCTTTCTCTGGTTGTAGAACAACAGGAGAAGGATTGAGCTCTCTGAAGATCATACTTCTACTATGCATAACTCTCTCAACCACTGGATCCCAAAGCTTGTATCGTTTCACACCAATGACATAACCAATGAAGATACATTTTACTGCCTTGTTCTCCAACTTAGACCTATTCTCCTTAAGCACATGTGCATATGCCTCACAACTAAATACTTGAATGTGTCTAAATGAAGGATTCTTACCAGACCACACCTCCATAGGTGTCTTATCAATGAGCGCCAATGTAGGAGACCTATTAACCAACTAACAAGCAGTAGCAACAGCTTCAGCCCAAAACTTTTGTTCAAGTCTAGCTCCATTTAGCATACTCCTAGCCCTCTCCATTAATGTTCTATTCATCCTCTTTGCAACTCTATTCTACTGAGGGGTATATAGAGTTTTCTTGTGCCTCTCAATATCTTGTTCTTTATAAAACTTGTCAAAATCTGTCGAACAGAACTCACCACCATTGTCAATTCTCAAACACTTAATCTTTCTATCCTTTAGATTCTCTACAAGAGCTTTAAACTCATTGAATCTTGCAAAGACTTTAGATTTACTTCTAAGAAAATACACCCATTTCCTTCTTGTTGAGAATGTGTGTCTCAAACTCACTGTTAAAACCCTAGCTCAGTTGCCATCAAACTCAAACTTCCAAGGTTTTGCATTCATGACTTTACCGCAGTACCGCAGGGTGGAACTAAGAGGGGTGCGGGTTGGTAGTGTTACCCACCATCCCGCAATGATCATCATCTTGTGCGGTAGTGTAAGGGGAGTGCTACCCCACCACCCCGCGATGGTGGTTGACTCTTGTCTGCAGTAGTGTGGTCCATATCGCAACCCCGCAATGATCCATGGAAGGTGTTGGCGGTAGAGCGAGAGTTACCCCGCCACCCCACGACGGTGACTAGAGAGGCTAGCGGGTGTGCGGGTCATACCACAACCCTGCAATAGATCGTGAGGTAGCTTGCGGTGGTGTGGTATAGATCCTACCATCCAACGAAGGCTAGTCTAAGATGATTGTGGTGGAGCGGTATACGTATCAAGGTGGCAGTGTGGATTCAAAGAAACATGTTTTCTTGTCCCTTCGATATTCCAATATGACTTTGACTGAGGAAGATGGAGCGACGGTTGAGTCAGTTAGTAACCGTTTGTCTGGTATGGAAGTTGAAACAACAATGCTTGTGAAGTCTATAATGGAATGTGGTAGTACATTTGAGTTGATGGATGATCAAGAGTGAATTGTATTGTAATGCTACCAGATTCGTTCTGTGAATCGACACCTGAAAGAGCATAGCTCTGTGACTTGTATGTAATTTATGTTTTACTATAATACAAGAGATCTCTACTTTGGTGTGTGGGTTTTTTCCCAAGAGGGTTTTCCCACGTAAAATCTGGTGTTCATTCTTTATTTTCTATTTTTGTTATTCTTGTGTGTGCATCTTAAATGAACTGTAATTACAAAGTTTTGTAAATTTATGTATCTCTCTCTTGAAGATTAGTATTAGGAAGATGTTTTCCATACTCTACTTTCCTTTCAGTTGGTATCAGAGCTTGGCCAACTTTGTTGTCCTTGTGGGTAAGATGGGTTTTTTGTGTTGATCTTGTTCAGTGGGAGTTTTGTAGAGAAATCTAGTTTATAAGCTTATTGTAGATTTAAGATGGCAAGCACATCCAGAAGAATAGAGATTGAGAAGTTCAATGGTGGAAATTTTGAGTTGTGGAAACTCAAAATGGAAGATTTTCTCATGGATCGAGAGTTATGGACTATAGTGTCCTCTAACAAACCATCAGCAACCTCGCAAGATGGCTAGGATGCAATGGACTGGAAAGCTAAGGGTCTGATCAAACTATGCTTGGCTGATTCAGTTCTCCTGAACATCCATGAAGAGAAGACAGTGAAACTTTTGTGGAAGAAGCTTGGTGACATTTATCAAGTGAAATCTCTGGTAAATAAGTTATTTCTGAGGAAGAAGTTGTATTCTTTGAAGATGGAGGAAGGAGCATCCATTGCAGATCATTTGAATGTGTTTAACATGATCATTGCTCAATTGGGGTCTATTGGTGTGAAGATAGATGATGAGGATCATTGCATACTCCATTCTGTTCATTACCTGACACATGGGATCACCTGGTAATGGCTATTGGGAGTACAACAACCACTTTCAAGATGGAAGATATGGTTGTTTCACTACTGTCAGAGGAAATGCAAAGGAAATCTTCTGAGATGGCCAAGGAGGCCCTTGTTGTTCGAGGCAGGTCAAAGGAGAAAGGCAAGAAGTAAGGCAAGAAGTCTAAATCCAAGTCAGAGGAGAGATCAAATTCTTTTGGCAAAAAGTCCAAGGTGAAATGATAGAATTGTGGGCAGACTGGACACATCTGGAAAGATTGTAAAGAAGAGAAGAAGAAGAAGAATAAGAAGAACAATAATAAATCTTCTCAGAGTGATGCAGATGCCTTCATAGTAGCTTTGGCGACTGAAGCATCAGATGATGTTTGGCTGATTGACTCAAGTGTGTCCTTTCGCATGACCTCTCATAGAGATTAGTTCTCAAAGTACAAAAATTATGCTAGTGGAAGGGTGTATCTGGGTGATGATTCTCACCTAGAGATTGTAGGCCGTGGAAAAGTTAGAATTCAGTTTCCTAATGGAAGAGTGAAGGAAATCAATGATGTGATGCATATACTAGGTCTGGCTCAAAATTTACTTTTTGTAAGTAAGCTTAACGATGCTAGTGCAAAAGTATCTTTCTCGAATGGTTTTTGTAGAATGACTAGAGGTTCTATGGTGTTGGCTAAGGGTGCACAAATTGGCACTCTGTAAAAGTCGGATGCACATGCAGTTCAATGTAATAGTACTTCTGCAACATCAAGTAAATCTGATCATCTAGAGAAGGAGGACATTGTTCCTATGGGTGCTAATTCTTTGGAGATGAAGCTCCTAGCAGAAAAAACAATGTTGTGGCATTAGAGGCTAGGCCACATAGGTGAAAAAGGCTTAAAAGTCTTGAAAACTAAAAGCCTGGTTGAAGGGCTTGATGATTGTAATCTTGAGTTTAATTTTTGCGAACATTGCATATATGGAAAGCAACACTGTGTTTCATTTTATTCTAGTCCTCATAAATATTCTAGAATTCTAGATTATATTCATGCTGATGTATTTGGTCTAGTTAATGATCCTTCGTTATCGAAATCCGTGTATTTTGTTTCATTCATAGATGGTTATTCGAGAAGGACATTTATTTATTTTCTCAGAAGTAAAACTGAAGTTTTCAGTCAGTTTAAGGAATTTAAAACCTTGGTTGAAAATTAGACTGGCAAGAAAATTAAGTGTTTGAGGATGGATAATGGTGGTGAGTTTTGTTCAGCAGATTTTGATATTTTTTGCAAGAATCATGAAATTAAAAGACACAAAACAACTCCTTACACTCCACAGCAAAATGGAGTTGCAGAAAGGATGAATAGAATGTTGATGGAAAGGGCGAGAAGTATGCTAAGTAGTGCTAGTTTGGAACAAAAATTTTGGGCTGAGGCTATAGCTACAGCATGTTATCTAATTAACAGATCTCCCACTTCGATGCTCGTGGACAAGACACCTATTAAAGCGTGGTCTAGAAAGAAGCCCTCGTTGAGACACGTTAGAGTCTTTGGTTGTGATGCATATGCATATGTGCCTCTTGAAAAAAGATCTAATCTAGAGAACAAGGATGTAAAATGTAACTTCATCGATTATGGAATTGGTGTGAAAGGGTACAAGCTTTGGAACCCAGTTACAGAGAAGGTGTTGGATAGCAGAAGTGTGATCTTCCATGAGTTGAAATCTTCTACAATTGATCTATACCTAGAGGTAAAAGAAGTAGAAAAGAAGGAGGTAGTTGAAATTTCTCTTACTCCAGATAAGGATGAACTACATACTCCTGGTGGACCTGTTAGTGAGGAGAGCTCAAATAGTTCTGAAAGTTCTGAACAGGATGAAGAACCTCAACCTCAGCTTGTGAGGAGGTCCACGCATGTGAAGCGGTAACCTGAAAGGTTTGGTTATTCTATGTTGGATTCTAGTTGTGCCTATGCTTTGATTACTAACACTGATGAGCCTAGGACTATTAGAGAGGCTATGGGTATGTCTGATTTAGATTCCTCATTGGAAGCCATGAATGAGGAAATGGCGTCTTTGAAGAAGAATGAAACATGGGATCCGGTACCTTTGCCTAAAGGTTGAAAGCATGTTGGATGTAAATGGGTGTTTAAAAAGAAGATTGGTATGGATGGCAGTGTTGAGAAGCATAAAGCAAGGTTGGTCACAAAAGGATGTTCCCAGTTGGAGGGGATTGACTATGGAGAAATATTTTCTCATGTAGCTAAGTTGACGTCTATCAGATTTCTATTGTCACTTGTTGCATCATATGACAAGTAGAAATCGAGCAGATGGATGTGAAGACAACATTTCTTCAAGGTGATTTGAAGGAAGAGATTTACATGTCCCAGCTAGAGCACTTCGTTGAAAAAGGTAAGGAAAACCCAATTTGTAAATTAAAAAAATCTTTGTATGGTTTGAAGCAGATGCCCAGAATGTGGTACCAGAAGTTTGATACCTATGTGTTGTCTTTGGGGTTTGTGAGATCAAAATCTGATCATTGTGTTTACTTTAAATCTGAAAATGGTCATCTTCTTATTATTGCTCTATATGTGGATGATATGTTGTTCATTGGGAATAGTAAAGGTATGATTTTTGAATTGAAGTCTCAATTATCAACACAGTTCGAAATGAAAGATCTAGGTTTAACTAGATATATTCTGGGGATGGAAATCAGAAGGGATAGGGGAAAAAAAAACTTTGGCTTAGCTAGAGCAAGTATATAAATTATGTCCTCGAGAGGTTTAGTATGACAGATTGCAAGCAGTTAGTTGATCCAGTGTTGTAAGGAATGAAACTATATGTTGAAGATTGTCCAAAATCTCCTACTGAGGTGGAGGACATGACCAGTGTGCCTTATGCAAGTGCAGTTGGTAGTTTAATGTATGCAATGGTCTGTACCAGGCCAGACATTGCCCAAGCAGTGGGAGTCCTTAGTCAGTTTATGGCTAATCAAGGAAGGCCGCATTGGGATGCTGTGAAGAAAGTTTTTAGGTATTTGAAGGGTACTTCTGATACACCTTGTGCTATCATGGTTACTCTACTGGATCTCAAAGTTTACTTACAATTCATGGATATGTGGATTCTAATTGGGTAGGGGACATTAACAGCAAAAGATCCACCAGTGGATATGTATTCACGTTGTTTGGTGGTGCAATTAGCTGGATGAGCAAGTGGTAAGATGTAGTCACTTTATCTACTATGGAGGCTGAGTACATGGTAGAAACTTATGCCTATAAGGAAGCTATTTGTCTTAGAAGACTGTGTTCAGATGTTGTTTTTGATGTAGGGCAGATTGTTATTTGCTGTGACAGTCAAAGTGCCATTTGTTTAGCGAAAAATCTAACTTTCCATGCTAGGATGAAACATATTGACATGCAGTACCACTTTGTTCATGATATGGTGGAGGATGGAAAGGTTAATCTAGAAAAATTTGATACTCTAGCGAATGTTGTTGATGCATTGATGAAGCCTGTGAGCATGGATAAGTTCAAATGCTGTACTAGTTCGATGGGCCTTGGGGCCTAGAATGTTCAGTGACTTCAAGCATTGGAAGGGGTTTAGTGAGTTCTTCGTCAAGTGGGAGAATGTTGAGATTGTGTGTTCAAACTCATTGTTAAAACCCTAGCTCATTTGCCATCAAACTCAAACTTCCAAGGTTTTTCATTCAGGACTTTATCGCAGTACCATAGGGTGTAGCTAAGAGGGGTGTGTACTGGCGGTGTTACCCGCCATCCTGCAATGATCTTCATCTGCTTGTGTGGTAGTGTGGGGGGGAGTCCTACCCCGCCACCCTATGACGGTGGTTGACTCTTGCCTGCGGTAGTGTGGGCCATACCACAACCCTACAGTGATCCATGGAAGGTGCCAGCGATAGAGGGGGAGTTACCCTGCCACCCCACAAAGGTGACTAGAGAGACTGGTGGGTGTGCGGGTCATACCGCAGCCCTGCAATAGCCTGTGAGGTGGCTTGTGGTGGGCTTGCGATGGTGTGGTATAGATCCTGCCATCCCGTGAAGGTTAGTCTTAGATGACTACGGTGGAGCGATATATGTATCGAGTTGGTAGTGTGGATTCAAAGAGACATGTTTTCTTGTCCCTTTGATATTCCAATATGACCTTGACTGAGGAAGATGGAGCGACGGTTGAGTTGGTTAGTAACCATTTGTCTGGTATGGAAGTTGAAACAACAATGCTTGTGAAGTCTATAATGTAATGCAGTAGTGCATTTGAGTCGATGGATGATTAAGAGCTCTATGACTTGTATGTAATTTATGTTTTACTGTAATACAAGAGATCTCTACTTTGGTGTGTGGGTTTTTTCCTGAGAGGGTTTTCCCACGTAAAATCTGGTGTTCATTCTTTATTGTCTTTTTTTTTTAATTCTTGTTTGTGCATCTTAAATGAACTGTAATTGCAAAGTTTTGTAAATTTCTGTATCTCTCTCCTAAAGATTAGTATTAGGAAGGCATTTTCTCCACTCTTCTTTCCTTTCACTTCTACTGTAGTCATCAATAAATGAAACAAAATATATAGATTTTGAAATTGAAGGAACATTAACATGACCAAATACATCAGAATGAATCAAATCCAACACCTCAGAAGATTTGTGAGAACTAGAATAAAACTGAACAGAGTTTTGTTTTCCATATATGCAATATTCGTAGAAATCAAACTCAAGATTACAATTATTCATACCCTCAATGAGTTTTTTATTTTTTAGGGTCCTTAAACCCTTTTCACTAATGTGGCCAAGCCTTTGATGCCATAACATTGTCTTCTCTACTGGAAGTTTCATCTCCATAGAATGAGCAACCTTGGGCACCCAAAAAGCATAACCATCATAAGTAGATACAACATTCTTCTTGACTACTTGTTCTAATGGTGAGGATGAAGACTCTGAAGCTCTCTTCTTTGAAATAGACGCACTATTGCACTGAACTACGCATGCATCAAGTTGAAATAGAGTGTTAATCCGAACACCCTTAGCTAGCACCATAGCTCCTCTAGTCATCTTGCATCCTCCTTTCGAGAAAACAACCTACACACCCACATCATTCAACTTAATTACAGAAAGAACGTTCCATGCCAAACTAGGGATATGTAGAACACCATTGATCTCCTTCACTCATCCATCAAGGAATCAAGTCAAGACTCTTCCATAGCCAACAATCTTTAGTGAGAGTCATCACCTAAGTACACCTTCCCACCATCGAACTCTTCATACTTCGAAAACTAATTTCTGTGTGAGGTCATGTAAAAAGATGCACTAGAGTCGATTAGACACACATCCTCAGATGCATGTGTTGCCAAGGCAGCGATAAATGCTTCTCCATATTGTTGAGAGGACCTATCAGAATCCAAATCTTAGTTCATCTTCTTTTTCTTCTTCTCCTCCTTGCACTCCTTGCGGAAATGACCAAGTTTGCCGCAATTCCAACATAGAGACTTGTAATTTCTAGGAGACTTAGATATCCCACGGGATTTGGATCTTCCTTTGTCTTCTTTCTTCTTGTCCCTTTTCTTTCCCTTCTCTAAATAGATCTACCATGAACCACAAGAGCCTCCTTAGCCGACTCAGAAGACTTTCTCCGCAACTCTTAAGACAATCTAGCAAAGAAACCACTTCATCCATCTTGAAGGTGGTAGTGGTACTCTCAATGGCCATGACAAGGTGGTCCCACGAATTTGGTAAGGAACGAACATAGTAATGTCATGCAACGATCCTCCTCCTCCATCTTTACACCAACAGAGGTCAACTACGCAACAAGCATATTGAATGCATTTAGATGATCCATGACAAATTCTCCATCTTCCATCCTCAGAGAATATAGTTTCTTTCATAGGAATAGCTTGTTCACCAGGTATTTAGCCTGATAAACATCTCCAAGTTTCTTCCAAAGATCTTTTGCAGTCTTCTCTTCATGGATATTCAAGAGCACTGAATCAACCAAACAGATCCTTATCAGACCCTTGGCCTTTCAATCCATCAGATCCCAATTTTCTTATTTCATGCTCGATGTTTTGGCTTCAGATACGGCAAGCCATAGATCTCTATCCACCAACATGTCCTCCATCTTGAGTTTCCACAACTCAAAGTTGCCTCCATTGAATTTCTCAATTTCAAATCTCTCAGATGTGCTCACCATCTTCTTCCTGCAATAGGATCACAAAATACTCTACACAAGCTCCCACTCAATCAAAGATCAGAACAAAAAAAACCCTCTACCTAGAAACTAGGACCAAAATTAGCCAAGCTCTAATACCAACTGAGAGGAAGCAAGGTACGCGGAATAGCTTCCTACACCAAACTAATGAGGGGAGTGTTATGCAAATTTTTAAATCCTTATCAGTTACAGATATGGGACCATTAACAGAGAGATTAAACAAAGATCAAATGCAAGAACAATGCCAAAGACACAAGATATACGTGGGGAAAACCCTTTTGGGTGAAAAACCCCACACTCCAAAAATTGCACAATGTATTATCAAATCCAATGTAGATTACAATACACTTGCAATGCAAGTTCTTTCAGGAGTTCCCAAGATGTCAATTCTATAGAAATTCTGGTAGCATTTTTGTACCTACAAATGAACCATACAACTACAACTCCAAGCACCTGTATAAATAGAGAAGTACTATGAATTGAGGTATCTTCTAGAGAAAGTCAACACAAGAATCTCATACAAATCCATATGGCCCAATTTCTAAGGCCATAAAACATGTGAATGACACTTGTAAGAGATTCCCTTTCATCCTTTACAACCCCCAAACTTTGGCACCCCAAATTTGCCCACAAACAGTATGGCAGATCCTCTTACAATATCATAAAATCTATCATATATGACAGCACTTACAGTTGTAAGAGAATATGTCATAACTGACTATTAATAGCAAATCCTCTTACAACCTGTCATAGTCAAACTTGGGCACCTACCTTCTCCATGCAAAGATGCTTCCTGACACTTGTTACACCTATCATAGAATCTTCTATTTCTGGCTCTTACATGTCATAGATTCTGTCGTAGGAATCTGTCATAACTCTTATGCATCATAGACCTCTTACAACACCCAAAAGATGCCGACACATGGAAAAAGTATTCTACCACAAAGTGGGACACTTATCTCCTCATATGAGGACAAAAACACATATAGTCACCTTCCATGTAGGATGACACATAACCATACCAAATCCCACAAAGTGACAAAATAAGATTTGTATATAAATTACAATAATAGGCAAAAATAAATATACAATTAAATGTTAAATGCTAGGGACTTGCAAAATTTGAGACCCATTAATTCCCAAAAAAGTAATGAATTGAAGTTAAACCCTACATCAAGTAGAAGATATCATTAGAGTAAAAATAGAATGGTGATTAATAAAGGAAGTAAGGTGAGTTATGATGAAGGATCAATATTTCAACTTATATCAAAATTGATTTAATGATGTATAATCAATATAGTTATAAAGTTTGATCTTTAATAAATTTAAGTTGATATAAATTGAAATTAGGTAAATTTTTATTAAATAAGTATGGGTGTGATAGTGTAGTATTTAAAGTATGAGTATGATAACATAGTATTTCAAGTATGAGTTGAAGAACTTTTTAGTCCTTAAATATGTGTAAACTTTGCAAGTGGTTTTGGATATATAAGCTTACTTATTCGACAATGACTCGTGCATCTATTCGTATCCACACTTTTACCATATAGATCCCTCTTCCACCATTACTCCTTCCATTACCATTACTCATGTTTATAGTACAATATACACTAGTAGATTGTAGGAATCCGTTCAAGTCAAACTTTATTATTCAATAGTAAGTTAGGAGAACAATTATGGAAGAAAATTGCTTTATTTATAATTTGAAATACGGGCAAGCTATTAATATAAATTTTTATTAAATTACTAATAAAGATAATTATTGAAAATCCATCATGTTCAAGATAAGTTAAAATAGATAAAAACCTAAACTACACTATAATCTAATTACTTAATAATAAGTGCTATGGAGTGGACACCACAAGTGCATAATTGGAAAAAGAAACAACTCGTCTTTATAACTATACAATGGCCACTAGTGTCTCACATTTTAGTACATAGCCCTTTTTTCACTTATATCCTTTGCCTTATGTCCTAACTACTAGATATACTTCTCCTATCATATCTACCACCTCTATGATAAACCACACTTCCACACCCCTTTCCTCCATGTCTATTAAACCTATAACTTTACTCCACTTATTCAAGCCACTTCCTTACCACATACCACATCCCATACCCTAGAAATACCCTTAACTTCTTATTCCATGTCTTTATCCCAAGCCATGTTACCTCATCCACCCCTCTCACTTCCCATACACTTTCTAGTGGTATCCATTTAGTCACCACCATTTCCTCTAATCTAGATGCACTATTTCACAAAGCATATCAAGAAGTAACTTAGAGAATCTATAGATGTAAAGCCTATTGATTATAATGAATTTTTTTAATCCTAGGCATCCTAGATATCTATTTGAGATTGTGTCTTATCCATTTCCTATGGGTTTTGTGGCACCTTGCTTTGAAAAGTATGATGGTAAAGTTTCTAACCTAATACACGTCTTAAATTTCAAATACAACTATATATGTTTAGGCTTCCTTTATGAGGGTGGGATATTAACCAATCTATTTTAATTTCTTCTTAAAGATTATACTATTGAGTGGTTCTACCCACTATTTCAAGGATTTATGCAAATCCATTCATTGATCTTACTATTTTTAAGTGTTCCTAAATCAATTAATTTAAGTTAGGACCTTATAACTTAACAATTACCTATTTATTTCAATGGGTCTGACGATCTAGTGTACACATTAGTGATCATGTAAAATTCAATTTCAATCTTTATTCTCTAATTTATATATTATAGTTCTCTAATTTATATATTACAGTTCTCTAATTTTGTAACCTCAAAGTTAATTAGTGAAGCCAAAAATATTTTGTAATGTATTCAATAACATCCTTATGTGTATAATAAAATTACATATGAAACATGAGATATGTAGAGCTAGAAATTTAAATTTGGTCTTATAGAAAACTTTCAACCCCATAGAATATATGGAACTTTATAACATGTGCTTTTAAAAGGGTATTTTCTCCCCATGATAATTTCTTAGAAGATTGTAATATTATAGGAGATTTCTTTTCACAAATTTTAATGAAAATGAAAAATACAAATATATCTATGTTTAGTACTTGAAATCAATTCAAACTAATGAAAAATATAGATTCCTTATGAAAATAGATAATTTTCAATGAATGGTGCAAGCCTTGAGTAAAAAATAGTTGCAACCTTGAAAGTATGTCCTCATAATGCAACACCAAGTGACAATTGAAAACTATGTAATCTATAAATTTGAAATGTGCATATATATGTATCATTTGATTTCATTTTGTATGAACATCATATTAGATTTTGCATGTATCCACATTTAATGTCTTCATAAAAAATTATGTTTACTTATTTATCCACATTTTATTTCACATGTATGGACACATTTTATGTCTTCATAAATTTAAATTATGTACATTATTTAGTTTAATTTTGTTAATTTAAATGTCTAGATTGAATGTATATATAATTTTTAAAATTTAAATGTTTTTAAATTAAATTAAATTTTAATTTTAGAAATTAAATGTATGCAATTTTATTTTTAAATGCAGATTTCTATACATGTATTTCATATTATGGTTGACCAGGCTTCTTGTTAGTCTAATCTTGAGTAGTCGGAGTGATTTATTCTCATCAACTATCGATAGATTAGCCAATGCATTGTCACATTTGGACCAGATGATTCATAACACACCAAACCTATCTAATAGAGATAGGTTGGTGGCTATTAGAGATCAGTTTGCACATATGATTGATACTTTTAAATCATATAACTCCTATGATGATATCAGTATTGATGACTTTTATGTCACTCTCTAGGAGTGTTACTAGGGATGTGAAATGGATAGCAATTAATAGGGTTGTTTCATTAGATATGGTTCATTCCATGTTTCCTTACTATGCATGATGAGATAGAGTGTGTGTCTATTATGTCACCAGGTGTGTAGATACTCTTATGGCTCCACTTATTTACCCTAAGTGGTTGGCAACCCATCACCGATGGCCTCATAATGATGACTTGCCATTATATTTTGCAAACAATTATATGCACATGTACATTTGTATTTATCAATTGATTTCACATCTATCCCTGTACATGCTAGGTAGGGGAGAGGGAAGTTTTCTAATAAACCTCAATATAGATGACCTGATCTACCACCGCTTATCAATAAGAGGGCATTAGCTGGTTCAACCCCTTTGGTACTTCCAAAAAGGTTGGACCTGGGTATAGTTGTTGAGTCGTCACTTGCATCATCCAGGCAACACATTTATCAAACTTTGGCTACTATTGCTGATGAGGTTGATCACTCGGCACTTGATCATGTCAATAGATACATGTTGCACCCACACACCAACATTCTTTCTATCAATGCCACATCAACAGTGTATGATCCTTCATCCGCATAGACATAGTTTCACCATGATGTGGCATAGCCTACTAGAGAGGATGAGCTTCATAGACTGGGCACATGTTTGACCCATGACCTATTAGATGCATACAAGTTTATTAGCTTAGAGTATGGGATCCCTCTTGATTTTGTAGCTTCACATGTCAAGTGACATATATTGACGAGCTATGCACATCAGGTTGCTTCTAGAGGTCATTCTACAGCACCTGGTCAACATATTCCTATGCAGCTTGATCCTGTTGGTCCACATTTTGCACTAGAATCATTCTATGGGCTACTTTTTGATGATGTTGCATTAGTTAGAGAGTTGGGACCCAATGGTATTGTGATGACCCTTAATTCGTCTGACCTTAAAGGGATTGGGAGGGTCATGGGTGTTGCAGTTGATTTGGCAGCTTCACAGTTCACTGATGATGAGGTATATATTAATTTATTCATAGTTTAGTGTGCAATTTGTTACTATCTATTTAAATTAAAAAAATTAGTTCCTCTACAATGTACGTAAAATGAATAATTTGTGTTAACTCTTAAAATCAATCCTACATCAAGTGACTAGAGTGGTGGCACCTAACACTATGCAACAGGTAGGGTTTGGTGATCTAGTGCATCAGCTTAAGGTATAATTACGTAGGTTATTTTATTTGAACAAGTACTACATGTATATATATGTATTGCATATGTCCATCTAGATTTCATGTGATTATTTTATTTTTTAAAATATATAATCAAACATATAATTTTTATGTGCAGGGCTTTACACATGATTTAGATATTCATAGATGGGTGCGATTGAGTCCCTCAGGACTGTAAGCACTAAAAACATGCACATGCTTGCACGAAGACCCCATGATGATGAATAATCCTAATCACATAAACGGAATCATGAATAATAGTGCCCTCTTAGTAGTACTCCTCTTGGCGACACGTGGTGTCTTATTTTTCCTCTATTGATTCTTCAAGTTTCTAACCATTCCTCATTTTCCCTTTGTCAAATTTTCTTTTGTTACATTCTTTGCCTTGCCTACATTCTTAGCTTTCACATTTTCATGCTAATTCCACCTTTCAACACCCCATTCTGAAGGTCTCTGACCCTAGGAATCTTCTAAATAGCCTAATAGACCAAACCCATATTTCTATTTTTGCCCAGTTTTCTTCCTTTTAGGGTTGCCCCTATTATTTGTCAATCTCCCTTGGGTGACCCTACCTTTTTGCATCCTACAGTCTGACTCAAGTGTCAGATCACCTTCTCAGTCTTTCTATAAGCATACACAACTGTCAGAATTCACCCAAGTGCCCTCCTTTTAGCATCACCCTGGTAAAAGGGGTGACCCAGTGGTGACCCTTGTGGATTTTGAACATGAGTTTCTCCTTCGATTAAGCTAGAAAATGCTTTGTTTCACCTACTTTGCATGCAATTTTAAGCTAAATATAGAGGAGACCATATCATTTAACACTCCCAATCAACTAATTTTAGACTATGTGATCTATTTTAACTTCTCTCTAACTCCTCCTAACATCTATTCCTCCATGAGTGATAAACTTTTAAGCTCATATCACTCTTCAATCAATTGAGCTCACAAGCAAATCAAATGAGTCTCATTAATCGATAAAACAAGTTAACTCTCCAATCATGAGAGTTAATTCCTCAATCATCCCCATCCCCCTAGTTCCAATCCAAACTATAAATACCCCATCCTCCAAGCATTAGAGGAGGCAAATTAAAGAATTTTAGCCATTCGTAGCTTTTAGTTTGCTCTCCATTAGCATCTTAGGTGCTCATGAAGGACGCACATGCCTTTTGTTTTCCATTGTTTGGTCATCCATCTTTCAAAAGCTTCATTAGAATATTCTCATGCTCTCATATTTCCCACATGCCATATCCATAGTGTTCAATTAGTTCTCTCATAGCACTCATAAGCTCGCAATCGAGCTCTTTTCAATCCAAGCTTTCAAAAGCTCATATCATTGCATTTCAATTGCCATCTTCTCACTTGCCGCTAAGAGGAGAACCTCGTTGTTGCAAGAGGACAAGGAGGTTTCCAAAAAAAAGGATTCCTGAGGGTAGTGCAAAGCTCGTGTGCCAAGCTATTCAAGGTTCTTCTTATGTTTTTGTAGTAATTAGATAATGAAAATTTGCTCTTGAGAAAAGTAACTTGTTATTTTGCCCTTGATAGGAATTGTTAGTTTACTTTCATTCCATTGCAATAGATTAGAGAGCAATTACTTTTCATAGATTATTTCATTTACTTTCATTAGTTATATCTTTACTTGCTTTTCTAGAGTAGATTTCAAAGATCGTCAAAAACATAAAAACATAGAATAGAATTACATTAGGTAAATTTCATCATAAAGTTCATTCATATAGAATTGATTTATTTATTCAAGAAAAATATAAAAATATAGCTCGCATATCATATAGTTGGATTTCAAACACAAAAATATTAGGAAAACTCAAAGCATTCAAACCCTCAATTTCATCACGAGGTAGACACATTCACATTAGATGAAAACCCTTGATAACATCACAAGGTAAACAATCAAATTCAATCAAAAATTCAACCCTAGGTCAATCTTGGTCAAAACAAGTCAAAGAATACCAACTCTCTTAGAATAACAAGTGAATGTGCCTAGGACTTAGAGGAGAGTGGGTCAAAGAAGTTCTAGAGGAACTAGAAGAAATAAACCCTAGACCACAACTCACACTAGAGCAACAACACATCATTAGAGTTGTAGAACGAAGATCAAAAATTCAGCAGTGCTTTTAAGACTATGAAGCTAGGTTACAATGTGCTAGGAACATAAACAAAGCAAATAGACATCCATCTAGGCATTAGAATCTGAGAAATAGACAAGTCACAAGTGACCCTTCGGGTCATATCAGCATTTCAACAACAACTGCCATAGAGAGAACAAGGAAACTCCAAAACAACCACATGCCCTAGATCAAGTTGGTTGCTCTTCACGAGGTTCTACCCCCACGTGGATAGAACAACCCCCAAATCTTGCCCCTACTCGATTATCTTCTGCCACAAGAGTGAAGGTGACTTCGAGGTTGTCAAAAGTAGGGAAAGGGCCCGTGTGTTGCATCAGAGCTGACTCATCCATGATTGTGCTTGAGTCATGTTTCAAGGAATACATATTTTAGTGAACCCGACATGAAGAGAAAAACCTTTTCAGGTGAAGCATTTTTTATTTTTGTTAAACAATCCAAATTCATTCCATGCATAATTTTCATATTTCCATCACAATCACCTTCACATTTTGTATTCATTTCCATTTTCACCCTCGTTATGTCCACCTTCTTTTCTATCTTCCACTTCATTTGTTCCATTTATTCTAAGGTGTCTACGGAAACCCTAAATATGACGGAACCATAACTCAACCTAGGGAGTCTTCCCTCTAAAGAAACTAAAACATTGTCTTTCGATAGATATGTACCTCTTGACTCATTGGCACCTATCTCATTTTTTTACAACTATGAGGATTCAAACTACGAAGGAGACAAAAGAGAGCCTAGATGTTCGTTAACATTCAACAACCCTACATGGGAACAAAACTCAACAATTCAACCTAGATCATGAAGAGTGCAAGTGAGATAAGAGATTCATCAAATAGACAAACCCTCAACAAGTAATCAAAACACCCATCTAGATGATGAGGTAAGATGCTTGGAGAGACATTTGCAAGAGGCCAAGGGTACTCAAGAGGCTTTGCGAGTCGCTCTTCAAGAAGAATGATGAGAATAGTTAGAAAACACATAAGGTGAAATTCTAAGAAATGATGACACAAAGAAGTGCAACACCTGCCGACCTCATTGCAATGCTAGTTTAGAGAATTAGGACTCTCGAGGTGTAACAATCTATTCAAAACAAGAGAGTAAGGTTGCATGACAACAACAAGGTAGATCAAGACCGAGGGCATCTTAGAACCCCTCATATTTGAACTTCTACTCATGAAATGGGAGTAATGATGTTTTCTAAAATGGGAATCAAGCTATGCAAAATTAATAAACCATTCAAACAAATCAAACCACAACACTTGGATATCAAAGTCCACCTATGGGGTTAATTATATCAACCCCACAATCTCAAAGTGATTTTCTAGGAATGTACCTCGAGCACTTAAAAGAGCCACTTGACCATGCCATAAGAAACATAATGTTTCTATGTCCCCTTCCCAAATTTCCTAAGTTCAAGGGAGAAGCAGATCCTAATTCCCATATAAAGGCATACACTACAACAATAAGGAAACTCGTCCCTTGGGATGGGGTCATCGCCAAAATTTTCCCAAAGACATTAGAATGGATTGCCTTGGACTAGTACTATCACCTTCCTGAAGCTTCTATTCACTCATTTTGATAACTTATAGGAGAGTTTGTCATGGATTTTGACATGAACAAACTTGTTAAAACAGGGATTCATGAGTTCCTAACCATGAAACAAGAATCAAAGAAATTAGTGGCACACTTTGTCACGAGGTGGATACATGTGCTCTAATCATCCACAAGTGCCCCAAACATAGATTATCATGAATCATGTGACCTCTTCTTGCATGCCCTCAACAGAGATACATGAGAGGAGATGAAAAATTTGTCACATAAATCATATGAATAAGCTTTAGAAAGTGCTTTAAGAATTGTTCAAGCCGCATGATAGTGGCTGCAAGACTTATGATATGAATAGAAGACGTAGTAGGAGATAATGGTGGAAACAACACCTCCACCATAAGGATACCCAAAGACAACAGAAATGTGGCAATAGATGGGGTAATGGATCAACCACCGATCAGGAACAAAGTTAGAGATGATTACAATGGAAGGGATTACTATCCTCTGAATGTTAATGCAATTGATCAACCTCAAAACAATAACTATTATCCCAGGGATAATCATGAAACATGGAATCAAAATGATAATAGGTGCGAACAACCTCCCTATGAGTATAATTAGTTTTTTTCCTTTCATAGGACTAGGGGCATAGTATTGATTTATGCAGGGAATACAATAGATTCATTACTAGGCTACCAGAGGACCAACAACATTTATTCATTGAAATGTTCCTAAATCCACAAGAGATCATGCCAAATAATAATAAGGATTCAAAGTAGATGCAGGCTCCCATTTCCCCATAGAATGCAGACATGAAGATCTTCCATGATCCTTTTCCCTCTCATAGAAACACTGAAACAAATAACCAAGATGCAATGACTAGTTCTGTGGTATCAACTGAAACGAACATTCCCATCGAACTAAGACCAAAAGGGAAAACCAGGATGTTAGGATTGGTTGAAACATTACATGACTAAGAAAATGAACTCAACAATGAACAAAAAGAAGAAACTCATGAGGGAGTAGTGTTAGTGGTAGAACCAATCCTCACTCCGATTGGACCTTATGAATTGATTGAGGATTTGAAGAGGACATATGCTCACATATCATTCATAGATCTTCTCAAGAATTCTTCATCTCATTTTTTAGCCCTTCTAAAAGTAATAGGATTAAGGTACCTAGACCAAATCACTCCTCCACCCAATGAACAAATAAATCAAATTAACTTTGATGTAGATCCACCCAATGTTGAGCTGAAGGACTTAGGATTTTTCTTTGATCTTATGCAAATGCCTTCTAAGGCAGATCTAACTAAGAAGGGAGATCTTGCTCTTTACTTGCAAGTATGGATCTATGATACATGCATAAAAAGGACTTTAATCAATGATGGGGCTTCTATGAACATAGTTCATTTTTCCTTCTTGGAAAGGATGGGATATGGACATACCAATATCACTGTGTCTCGTGAGAACTTAAAATCCACCATGATAGGAAAGATCGCATCGCATGTTTCCTTAGGGCCGAAAATGAGTCCTACAACATTCTATGTCATCGACAAGGATATCAGGTATAACTTACTACTTAGAAGACCATGGATACACCGAATGAAGGTCATCCCTTCCATATTATTCTAGGATTTCAGGTTCTTGCACCTTGGAAAAGTTTATGTGACAAAAGGGGACTTGGAGCCCTTTAGTATGGTTAAAATTGATGCAACCAAAAAGATAGGGATCCCAATTGATTACGAGCTACCAACAAACAAGATTTTTGTCCCAGATCCAACACCTCAATTGATATGAATTAAAAGGATAAAAATACCTACCAAAACTCTCAACAATGCAAAAATATGAACCTCTGAGAAAGGAGAATCATCAAAACAAAATGAAATGGTCCCAAAAGGAACAACGATAAAAATCATGGAGTGGTTGGAGAAAGATAGACTTGTACAATTTCCTCTAGCGATTCTCACTATCAACATATCCCCAAAAGACAAGTGAGTTAATCATGTTTTCTTGTGCATAGGAGAAAAACCTCATCGAACAGAGTGGCCTGAATTTGAAACAAAGACACTAGACTTAAACAAAGTAGACTCACATGCCTTCTCAAATCCTGAGGAGGATACTTCTTAAAGTTACACTCCTTTAACACCACCAAAGGAAACAACATCTAGTGAGACATATGTATCGGAAACACAAGAGAAAAGTGATTCATACACACCACTCTCACCTTCCAAAGACTCGTACACACCATTGACACCACCTACGAAGCTAAAAATTAATGATCAAGAAGAAGCAAACTCAATACACAATGAATCAATGAATGTTCCAGAAAGTTCACCTAAAGCCTTCTTGGACCCTCAAAACCATGAGAAACCTTCTATCTTGACCTCAATAAAATGTAATGATGTAAACAAGTGGGAAGCACCCTTAGTGTAGATAGAAATGGTAGAGAGACTCCCAGATGAAGATGAGGTAAGTGAAGGAGAATTCCAAAAAGAACGTAAGATGAGAGTGACTATAGGAACAAAAGATCCTATCATTTTTTAATTTCTCAAGAAGTACATAGGGTATTTGATGGATATGCAACCAGAACCAAATAAAAAACAAGCATAAGCTTTGTTCCTCTAGATGAACAAAGGGAGTCGCAAATTTTGTTTGAATTGTTTCAATTCTTGCAAAGTATTCAAGAATGTCATGAAGTGAAAATCTACATGCAAGACGAGTTTGATTTACTCACTGAGTTTTAAATTATAATAGAGTCTTGTAGTGGACTCCCTCTCATCAACAAGCCTTTCACACCCTGTTGCATATAACATTAACAGTAGCAATCCCTCAATTGAATCAACTAGAACAAAGTCAACCTTCCGGACCCTACAGAATAGATAAGCTTGTCCTCCAAAAAGGAAGCACTAAAAATAAGAAACACATGAAAAAGAGGAATTTTCAAGAAGATTGGAAATGTCCTTATATGGTCAAAAAAGATGTCTGAAATGACACCTATCTTTTATGCACAATGGAAGGTGAGGAATTTGGTGAGACGGTCAATGCCTTTCACCTCAAGATATACTACGTCTAAAAATACAAAAAATCATAAAACATAAAAATATAAAAAATATTCAAATATTCCAAAAAAAATCTAAAAAATTTATAAAATCATTAAAAATAATCAAATTTTCATGCATTTTTGTTTAGTCCTGCATCTTTGTGACTGACATGCTCTTGTTGGATTTTTGTTTCAGTAAGGAGTCTAAGATTACTTAGGTTTAGGTTGATCCTCTTAGCTTTTGATATCCCTTATTTTCATAATTTCCATTTATCATTCCCCTATTCACATTCCATAATGATTCTAATTGAAGCCCTGCTCTTAGCTCTACACTGATCCTGATCTTAGCAATCCACATTGTTAAGTCTAAACAAAGTTAGTCTTCAAACCTATAGTACTCAATAGAAGCTTGCAAGTAGGCCTCCCATATTTATTCTTAGTAGAAGGGAAGTCTGACTAGATAGTGAAAACTTTTTGTGGAGCTCAGCCCCTTATCTCTCCTAGATAAAAACTTCAAGAAGATCATGACTCTAAAGGAAGCAATCTAAAATATGAGTGAATAAAAAAATGAGTGATCAAAAAATAAGAGTGTGAGAGAAAAGTGAGATTATAAGGAAAGATCCAAATTATCTGAATATCCAAAGCATCTATAAAATCTCAAAGCATCCCATCAAAAAGCATCAAAAATATCAAAAAAATGAGAGATTCAAGTGAGATATAATAAAATACAAAAAAGATTAAAAAAAAAAAGAGAGAGATACAAAAAGAAAATGAAAAGAGAGAAGATTGTTGATTGTTCATACTCTCAAGTGGAGATAAATATATAAGCTCGAAGCTACGAGGGTGACAATCGATTAGAGAAAGTGAGGTACAAAGCACACACACTCACCAACTAAGAAATACTAGGAGTCTAGCTATCTTTAGGGCCATATTTTGTTCTAGAGTCTCTTCCTTTACCCCAAGCCTATCTTGTTGGCCATCTTTGATCTAAGTCTAGCGAGTACTAATAATTTTTTTGTTTGACCAAGATGAAAGCTTGTCAAAATATTTTGTCTAGATAAGAATCAGTGTTCAACCTTTAGCAAAGCCTAAAATTCAGAAGCATTCCATCTCCCTTGTGCCCACTTGATTTCTAAATCCTATCTTAGAAAGTTAATAAGTATCCTATACCAAGGTAATTTGCAATCTCCTAAGCCAAAAATCTTACTAAATAGTTGTCGCATTGTTTGTTCCATCATCCATTCATCATACCAAAAATCAGAAAAATGAAAATCAATAAGTTTATATCATAACTCATGATATTCCATAGGATTAAGATGTGTTGCATTCCTTCCTGTGCCCCTGCATTTTATACATTGCATGCATTCATATAAATTCTAAAAAAGATTAAAAATATATATCATAATCAGTCTACATCCATGTCAAAGTCTTAGAGATCATAATCACAAAGGCTCAGAATCACTAAAGAGAACAAAAGATAATGATAATCATGGTCATAAAGAGATTTCCAAGAGTGCTAGTACAAAGTTGATACAAATTGAGCAATTGAGCCAAGGACAAAATTCTCTATGTCTCCCCATGCAAGGGGGAAAATAGAAGTATAAAAAACCTAGATGAACCTGAAGGATGATTTTTACCAATAGAGCCACCAAGGCTCTAACTCCTAGGTCTCCTATGACTAGTAGCATTTGAACCCCTATGGGTCCTGTGAGAAAGAGAGAGAACTCTTTTAGGGGTGTGTGAAAGACCTGTCATGTCTTCTCATGAAGAGTCTACAAATTCCAAGACTTGCCATCTTCTAAAGGATAGAATTCTTGACTCTAAGTTCCATGTTCTCACCATACAAAGAAGTAATCTCATGACTAGCATAGTATGTAGGCACAAGAATGTTTGTGTAATGACCACCCCGAGAACAAAGATGGGCATTAAAAAGTAGAGAATCATGAGAACGACCCATGACTAGAACCAAAATATCTAAGATGGAATCACAAAATAGTTCCCTCCATCCCATAGCAGTACCTAAAGAGAAGAAAGAAGAGAAGAGACAGTTAGTCAAAAAACCCAGTGAGAAAAAATGACAAATCAAAGAGCAAAGGAAAGAGTACTTACGAGGGTCACCCTTTCCCATGAGGGATCATCTGATACATGATCATGAATAGGAGGTATGGCAGCTTCCTCCTTGTGAGGAGTCTCCCTATCCTCTCCTTCACTGACATCATCATGATCCTCTCTCGCTAGATCATAATCCTCATTAGAAGAATCAAAATCATTAAGAGCAATCAATCTATGAGTGGACCCTCTCCTTCCCCTATGGTTGGAACTTGAGCTATGGGTTGTACTAATTGGTCTAGTAATCAAGACTCCAGGAGTCAAGGAAGTCCATGTGATCGTCACCTCCTCAAGACCTCCCATCTCTTGAATAGACCTGTGATAAATGGGAAATGGGGGCAAGTCCTTTGGAAATTCATCACCTAGCTGTTGTAAGACTCGCTCGATGTGGTATATCTCAACAAGACCATTCCAATCTGAAAGTTGAATCACATCCCTGCAAAACTCTCTAATTTATCTTTCACCAAGCCATGTACCCTCCATGTCAATATAGGGATCCCAAATCATGTTGGCATCAATCAAAGTGGCCACTAAACTCAAGCTAGAATCAAAATGGCCAACCGACCCTATCCTATAGCCCTTAGACATCTAGGATCAAGAAATAGTACTTCCCTTTGGAATGGTTGAATGTATTCATAGATCTATGTCATGATCAAGGAGGATGACTAAAAGGAAGAGCCGCTCAGCATGCAATACAATAAAAATCTCGGTAGACCATAGCTAAGATGTCGACACCCCACACAAACACAGTTCCACGCTCTATACATTGAATGGATTGTGTCCAGCACCGTCTAAGCCTGGATGATCCCTTATCTCCTGACAACTTTGAAGTAATCAGACCAATGAGGGATTTTCTCAAAGGTGAAATAGGAAGATGAGAAACTGAAGTGAGATGGACCCCTATGTCTATTTGAGAATAAGATACTCCCCATGATGGAAGCTCATGCTCACTTCTCGGCAAGCAAGTCACTCTCAGGAAGAACAAGTGGCTATCTCCTCACAAGAACTCTTAGGATGCGATAAACAACATAAAGAGTAATGGTCCACTCCCTTAAAACCTACATAAATCTGAAAGTATTCTTGTTGGTGTCCCAGTAAGTCAAAATGTCATAGCAAATATCAGAGGCAGGATGAACAATTGGAACATGACATATCCTATCAAGCCCCGCCCTCTTCAAAATAGAATGATCTCTTGAAGACTGGGCCTTATAAGAATTTAAAATCCATAACTTCTCACGACTAGCATTTCATCAAATGTGTGCATCCTACCAAGAACAAAGAACCACGTGTTAGATCTCATAAAACTTAGAAAATTACAAAAAAAACATATATTCTTCACAAAATTGCAATAAAATGATGAGATTAGTGTCTAGATTAGTGAAAAATGGAGTCATAGAAACATCACAAAACATCAAGTTTAGTCAGAATTAAACTGGCTGGGTCTCCCCTTTTAGCAGGGTAAATCTCCCCCAGGCAACCCTAGTGAAACATATGGGTCGCCCCCAAGTGACCTATCCTCATAAAAGTGACTACCCAATGGTGGCCCTATCCCACGCCCCCAACATGCCAAAAATTCACAAAAAAAAAAAATTCTACCCGATTTCGACAAACGAAAAGACATTTACGCTCTAAACAATAAAACAAACACAATGCAATAGAAAAATGGACAAAAATGGAGTCTTTTGCAACAAAAATGACAAAATTCAAACGAGGGTTTTAAGAGTAGAAAATCACACTGTTCATACCTGATTCTCAGCAAAAGAAGGATTCATCACCACCATTGCCATCACCTCAACAAAAGCTTTCCAACGATTGATCACACACACGATTTCGTCAAAAAACGACTCCTCTTCAAAAATTATTTCACTCTTCTTGTCTTGTAGCTTAGTTTTCAATTATGCATTTAGGAGTAATTTCTTGCTTTTGTAGTTTTTTTGCACCTTGTTTTACAAGTTTAGATCCTTACAGGTCACCATTAGCGAAGAAGACAAGTCAAACTTGCAACACAACTCATGGTATGTTTGTTTATTTGCAATTCATTGTTTATCATTAATATCTCAAATGTCAAACTAATGCTAGTGTTTTTAGGTACAATTGCGACAAATCAACGATAGGTAGCCTATTTTAGAATGGTACTTACCTTTCATGTAGACTACCATCCCCGAGGGTGCAAATATGTAAGCACTAAAAATACGTAGGGCTTGCACAAGGACCTCATGATGATGAATAATCCTAATCACGTACACAGAAGTGTAAATAATATTACCCTCTCAGTAGTACTCCTCTTGGCGACATTTGGTGTCTTATTTTTCCTCTATCAATTCTTCAAATTTATAACCATTCTTCATTTCCCCTTTGTCAATTCTTCTTTTGTTGCATTCTTTGCCTTGGCTACATGCTTAGTTTTTGCCTTTTCATGCTAATTCCACCTTTCAACACCCTATTTTGAAGGTCTCTGACCCTAGGAAGCTTCTAAACAACCTAATAGACATAACCTATGTTTTTGTTTTTGCCCAACTTTCTTCATTTTATGGTCACCCCTATTATTTGTCAATCTCCCCTAGGTGACCCTACCTTTTTGCATCATATAGTCTGACTCTAGTGCCAGATCACCTTCTCAGCCTTTCAATAAGCATACTCAATTGTTAGAACTCGTCCAAGTTCCCTCCTTTTAGGGTCACCCATGGGTCGCCCCTGGGTGACCTACCTTGGTAAAAGGGGCAACCCAGTGGCGACCCTTGTAGATTTTGAATATGAGTTTCTCCTTCGATTTGAGCCAAAAGAAGCTCTATTTTTGCCCAATTTGCATGCAATTTCAAGCTAAACATAGAAGAGACCATAATTAACGCATCTGACACTCCCAATCAACTAATTTTAGCCCATGTAATCTATTTTAACTTCTCTCTAACTCCTAAAAAACATTCCTCCATGAGTGATAAGCTTTTAAGCTCAAATCACTCTTCAATCAATTGAGTTCACAAGCAAATCAATTGAGCTAACGGATCAATCAAGCAAGTTAACTCTCCAATCATGAGAGTTAATTCCTCAATCATCCCCATCCCCCTTGTATCAATCCAACCTATAAGTACCCCCTCCTCCAAGCATTAGAGGAGGCAAAATGAAGAATTGCAGTCATTCATAGCTTTTACTTTGCTCTCCATTAGCATCTTAGGTGCTCATGCAGGATGCACGTGCCTTTTGTTTGCCATTGTTTTGTTACTCAAGCTTCATTAGAGTATTCTTATGATCTCATATTGCCCACAATCCATAGCCATAGTCCTCAACTAGTATTCTCATAGCACTCGTAAGCTCACAATCGAACTCTTTTCAATCCAAGATTTCAAAAGCTCACATCATTGCCATCTTCTCACTTGCCTCCAAGAGGAGAACCCCGTTGCTGCAAGAGGATGAGGAGGTTGTTGAACAAAAATGATTCCTGAGGGTAGTGCAAATCTCATTTGCCAAGCTATTCCAGGTTCTTCTCGTGTTTTTGTAGTAATTAAATTTGCTCTTGAGGAAAGTAACTTGTTATTTTGCTATTGATAGGAATTGTTAGTTTACTTTCATTTCATTGCAATAGATTAGAGAGAAATTACTTTTCATAGATTAATTCATTTTCTTTCATTAGTTAGATCTTTACTTGCTTTCCTAGAGTAGAATTCAAAGATCATCAAAAATACAAAAACATAGAATAGAATTGCATTAGGTAAATTTCATCATAAACTGCATTCATATAGAATTGATTTATTTATTCAAGAAAAATACAAAAATATAGAGTGCATATCATATAGTTGCATTTCAAACACAAAAATATTAGGAAAACTCCAAGTGTTCAACCCCTCAATCTCATCATGAGGTAGACACATTCACACTAGATGCAAACCCTTGATAAAATCACAAGGTAAACAATCAAAGTCTATCAAAAAGTAAACCCTAGGTCAATCTTGGTCAAAACAAGTCAAAGAATACCAAATCTCTTAGAACAATAAGTGAATGTTCCCAAGACTTAGAGGAGAATGGGTCAAAGTAGTTCTAGAGGAACTAGAAGAAATAAACCCTAGACTACAACTCACACTAGAGAAACAACACATCATTAGAGTTGTAGAACAAGATCAACAAATTCAACAACACCTCCAAGATCACGAAGATAGGTTACAACGTGCTAGGAACATAAATGAAGAAAATAGACATCCATCTAGGTGTTGGAATCTGAGAAATAAACAAGTCACAAGTGACCCTTCGGGTCATATCGTCATTTCAACAACTGTGATAGAGAGAACAAGGCAACTCCAAAATAACCACAAGCCCCAGATCAGGTTGGCCACTCTTCACGAGGTTCTACCCTCATACGGACAAAACAACCCTCAGGTCTCACCCCCACTTGATTGGCTTTTGCCATGAGAGCAATGGTGACTTGGAGGTCACCAAAAGTAGGGAGAAGGCCCATGTGCTATGTCAAAGCTGACTCATCCATGATTGTGCTTGAGTCACATTTTGAGGAGTACAGAGATAGGGTTTAGAACAAGGCTCAGCACATGATTTTAATAGTCATAGGTTGAGTGAGGCTCAATTCACCCATAGGCTCCCATGATCTATTCTTAGACTACTTGACTCATGTGTTTGTTATTTATCACATCTATACACTTATGTTCGAACTAGACTTATTTATTATGTACTGCATGCATGGAATTTGTTTATATATCATACATACTTACATTTACATGTGTTTGGTTATAGAGTTATGTAGTGTGATTGAGTTTTAATTTGATATATATATATATATGATGTTTAAAGATGATCTAGAACTAGACTAAACTTTTTATGTAGATTATATAGTTAAATTGAGTTGTTTATACATATATTTGTTTATATTATATGCACATGCATTAGGTTAGATAAAATTTATTACAATTTATAATTTATATATACCTGATTTAGACATGTGTTGTTGAAATTTATAGTATAGATTTTTAATAATTATGTAATTCAAAATGTACATATAATCTCTAGAATTTATGTTGTAATATAATTTGATTTAATTAATTTGTTGTACAATTTGATTCAATGAATTTGTTGTTACAACATGCTTGAAATATGGTGTGCTTGTCATGTAGATTTTATACTTTACTTTTTAAATCTTCATTGATGCAAGGTTTGTATATATAGTTGAAAATTAAATCTCTTCATTAATGTCCCAATTCAAAAATATAAAGGCATTTGTTAATGCCCTTGTTATCTAAATAATTTCACTATTAAAACTCCAAGTCAAAATAAAACTTGTAATATAGATGATTTAATAATACTTAAATCACATAAATCACATCTAAGATTATAATTGATAAATCACATCCAAGATTATATTTAAATCACATAAAACTATTTAAAGCTCTCATTTATGTTTATATGATTAAAAATCTTTTATTTAAAATAAATAATAGATAAAATAAATTTTATTTATATAATTAAATTTTTAAAATACTTTTTGTTAATATAATACAAAATCTCTTAAGTCGATAATACATCTCTTAAATCTATCCAATTCATAGGAAAGTGTTATATCATTGATATCAAAAATATTTTATATTATGCATATGAATTTTTGACAATTTATGAGATTGAGATAACAAATTTAAAGAATCACTATAATTTATCTAAAAAAATTATTTTGAATTTTTTTCTTATAATATTTCTTATTGTTAAATATTCAATTTATTATCATATTTTTTTACTTTAATATCATAAACTTTAAATTCATTTAATGATTATTTTTTAATAACATTAAATTTTGTAATTATAAATTAGAAATTATTAAATAAAAAATATGACTTTTGTTATATCTCCACAAAATATTTGTAAAGAAATCTATAAGAAAGAATTTTTATTGAGATTTAAATTTTTATCATTTCTATGTTGATAAATAAATTTATTCAAAAAAAATTAGTCAATATTTTGAATTTTAATAATAAGATTTAAACTTAAAAAGTACATGGACAAATTAAACATAGAAGAACACAAGTGTGAAATCTTTAGTGTTTATATTTCAAGTACATAATATATCTTATAAAATGTGATTTGAATTGTTGGTGTAAAAATATTTCCTTTATATTTTTAAAGATTTTTTGATCAACTAATAAACATATTTATAAGTAATTTAATTAAATTGTGTTAGATATTTAATTTATTATTTATGTTTCTCTTCTCTTGCTCTCTTTCTCCTCATGATGGATCATGGAGTGTGATCTAAAATGTTGAATCCAAAGGCATTAATCCAACATTATGGACAATGGAAAATTAATGACTTCCAATTTAATTAAAATTTTATATAGTTTAATATTAATTTGATATTTATATAGAACAAATTAATTTGATATTTTATTTTACAAATTTTGATGCAGCACACTCCTAGATATTCAAATGATCAAATGATATGATGTTTTAATTGATTGTGTGGTTGTCTAGAATGAACTAGAAGGAAAAGAGATGTGTTTTAATGATTTAAAATGTTGTTATTAAAGAATAAGTTTTACTAATATAACTTTGATGTGTTGATTGAATGTGAGAGATTGAGTTATTTACATATAGTTCAAGGCATCATACACAAATATCATTTAGTAAACTCAAACAAGAGAAATAAGCACATGCAGTTGAAAACCATAAGCCAAGCTCTATGATAATACAAATGCATTTCTATAATATACGAAAATAATTCATCATAAAATATACTTCAAAGATATAAAAGTGAACAAGATGAATCCATACATGATGTATTTAGGGATTTTTCAAATATAATAAAGAATTTTTATTCAGATTTAAGTTTTTATCATTTCTATGTTGATAAATAAATTTATTCAAAAAAATTATGTCAATATTTTGAATTTTAATAATAAGATTACAATTTAAAAAGTACATGGATATTAAACATATAAGAACACAACATAAGAATTGTTGGTGTAAAAATATTTGCTTATATATATTTTTAAATATTTTTTTATCAACTAATAAAATTGTTTATAAGTAATTTAGTTATTCAATTTTATAGTGTAATATACAATGTTGAGAGATACATGTAATTTATATTCATTTAACTTAGCTCTTGGTACATATAATCTGGATCCTCTCTCTCTTTTATTATCTCTAAAATCTTTTCATGGTCTTCAATACTCAACTTAACTTCCATTTTTGTTGGTTACGTCCTATTTTTTGTAAAGTTTCCAAATTTAACCATGTTGTTATAACTAAGTGACTATAATGTAGAACCTTTTGTCCTAGCATGTAATCAACAAATATAATACCACTTTTATCTACCTTGATTTGTTGATAATAAGTACCTTAAACAACAACTAATCCAGTGGTATACTCTTGTCCATCACCATCTATCACAGATTCTGTCAACTTGGATTTTGGTTGTGTGCATTTGAGTAGATAGTAATCTACACCTTCAGTATTTTCAAGATCTGTAATCACGTCAAAAATATTTCCTACAGCAAATGCACAAATTCCAAAGCCAATTCAAATACTTATCACTATGAATCTTTTTTTTTTAATTAGACTACAGGAATTGGGTAGCCCCCCTATAAACTGCAGTGCACCTGGTAAACTTTTTTCACGTGATCAGTGACACTGGCGAGACATGCCCTTCCGTACCATGGGGACGAGAGGAGACTAGACCTCGTGACCTCCTTACCTGCAACAGGAAATCTTAGCCAATCGAGACAAGGTCCTCGTCCCACTATGAGTCGTAGTTAACACAAATACATTTCAGTAAAACAATCTCTTGATAATCAATATATGTTTAACAAATTTACCTGCAACAACTAGATTAGATACACATTCAATATCAACTAAATATAAAGGATCATGGACATCTATTGTCATTATCTTCATAAGGAAGCATTGAAACTAATTGTTTCATTTCCCATTCTAAAACATATCCATCAATAATATTCTGACGTTGTAGAGCATTTACATTATTCTCAATACAATCAACACAAAAACATGATTTTTCTCACTTGAATTGCAAGTGGCTTGCTATGTCCTGTAGTCATTACTTGTTGAATTCTTCTAATATTGATAATTTTTTGACAATTATAAGGATTTAAGCGATTGATATCTACAATCATGGAAATTTAAATTTGTATTCATGTACATGTACTAATCATTGTTGGGAAGTGAGGTGTCTTAACCTTACTGGATATTTCCCGTAATGGTTATTTTTATTTAATATTTTCCTATAGTTGTTACGCATTGTCGGTGCTTTGAAAATTAGTTTATTAGGTGTCAAAAGATGCCCACATAGTGGTATATTATGGAAGGCCTATTTTTAGGCATATTATGACAGATTCTATGACATATGTAAGGGTCAAAAATAGGGGATTTCATTTTGGACGTGAGAGCTTATTTTTAGACTGGAATCCTGGCTGAGAAGCTTCGCACATGGTTTTGTAAAACCACAGATGATTTCTTGTATAGCCAAAAGTCTATAAATTGGAGGCTTGAAGAGTAGTTTGTGTGTGTTGAGGTTGCAGGTATTGTTATGCTACCGGAATGCTACCGGAATTCTTCTAGAGTTGATTACTGGTGATACTCTTGTAATAAACTTGCTTTGCAAGTGTATGTAATCTTGTTGTTAGATTTGGAATACATTGAGTAGACTTTTGGAGTGTGGGGTTTTCACTTGAAAGGGTTTTCCCCACGTATATCTAGTGTATTTGTGTTTCATTGTTTATTTCATGTTTTGATGTGTTTCTAAAATTTATGTAACTGTTAGATCAATTTTAAAAGTTTTACATAATGTTTCTTCTCAAGATTAGCATAGGAAGTTATTTTCGCTACTTTAACTTCCTTACAAGTGGTATCAGAGCCTGATCACCTTTGGGTTCAATTGTGGGTTGTTGGGTTTTTTGTGCTAATCAAGGTTTGAGTGGGAGCTTGTGCAGAGGATCCTTTGTGATCTTGTTGCAGATATTTTTCAAATGGTGACCACATCTGGGAGGATTGAGGTAGAGAAGTTTTCTGGCATGAATTTTGAATTGTGGAAGTTGAAGATGGAAAATCTGTTGATTGATTGGGATCTATGGTATGCGATGGATGAAAAAGTCCAGAGGCATACAGATCCAACTTTGGTTGCACAATATGATCTGATGGATAGAAAAGATAAAGGTCTCATAAAACTGTGTCTTGCAGACTTGATTTTGATAAATGTCCATGAAGAATCCACTTCGAAGAAGCTATGGAAGAAGTTGAGAGAGATATACCAAGCCAAATCTCTAGTAAACAATATTTTCTTGAGGAAGAAGTTGTATTCCTTGAGAATGTAAGAAGGTGGATGGATTTCTGAGCATCTAGAAACTTTCAAAATGTTGGTGACTCAGTTGACCTCAGTTGGGGTGAAAATGAATGAAGAAGAAAGGTGCCAAACTTTGTTGTATTCACTGTCAGACTCATGGGACAGCCTAGTCATGGCCATTGAGAGCACTTCAATCATCTTGAAGATGGAGGATGTTGTTGGTTCTCTACTCTCCGAGGAAATGAAAAGGAAGGTCTCTTTGAATGCCAAAGAGGTTTTGAGTGTTCAAGGAAGACCAAAAGAATGAGGCAAAGATGAGAAGCAGCGTGGTCGTTCTAAGTCCAAGAATAAGGGGAGATCAAAATCTCCTGGTAAGTCCAAGCCAATATGCTGGAACTATGGCAAATCTGGACAATTCTAAAAGGAATATAAAGAAGAGAAGAAAAAGAAGAAGAAGAAGAAGCAAGATTCTAATTTTGAGTCTGAGAAAGAGGAAGGAGATACCTTTATTGCAGCCTTGGCCACTCGTGTAGGTGATAATGCATGGCTGATAGACTCAGGTGCATCTTTCCACATGACTCTGAACAGAAATTGGTTTAGTAAGTATGAAAACCATGATGGTGGTAAGGTGTATTTGGGTGATAATTCTTTCCTTGACATTGTTGGTCGTGGTAGTATTCATGTGAAATTTTATGATGGTAGTGTTAGATGATTTGATGGTGTCTTACATATCCCAGAACTAGCAAGAAATTTATTATCTGTTAGCAAGCTAATAGATGCAGGTGTGCATGTACAGTTTTTAGAAATAGGTGTGAAAATGGTGAGAGGTGCTATGGTGATAGCAAGAGGAAGTAGATTAGGTACATTGTACCATCTTGATGCATGCACGGTTGAGTACAATAGCACTTCTGATAAAATTAAGCCAGAAACTAGTTCGCTGAAAAAAGAGATGGTTTCCTCTTCTGTGGATGGTCGTAGCTTCTAGGTACCCAAGGGTGCTCTATCTACCGAATCAAAGTTGCCTGCAGAGAAGACTATGTTATGGCACCAGAGACTTGGCCACATTGGAGAGAAGGGTTTAAAATCCTTGAAAAATAAGAACCTTGTTGAAGGGTTGAATGATTGCAATCTAGAGTTTGATTTCTGTGAACATTGTATTTATGGCAAACAGAATCGCATTCAGTTTTACTCGTCTTCTCATAAGTCTTCATGTATTTTGGATCTAATCCATTCGGATGTATTTGGTCCTGTTGATGTTGCTTCTATTGGTAAATCAGTTTATTATGTTACTTTCATTGATGATTTTAGTAGGAGGACATGGGTATATTTTTTAAAGAGTAAATCTAAAGTTTTCAGTTGTTTTAAGGAGTTTAAGGCTATGGTAGAAACTTAGACTGGAAAGAAAATTAAATGTTTGAGGACTAACAATGGCGATGAGTACTGTTCTGTAGATTTTGACAGATTCTGTACAGATTGTGGGATTAAAAGACAAAAGACAACTCCATATTCTCCTCAACAGAATGAAGTTGTAGAAAGAATGAATAGAATGTTGATGGAGAAGGCTAGGAGCATGTTGAGTGGAGCTGGTCTAGAATAAAAGTTTTGGGTTGAAGTTGTTGCCACTGCTTGTTATTTGATAAATAGATCTCCTACATCAGTGCTTGTAAATAAAACACCAATGGAGGCATGGTCGGGGAAAAAGCCTTCACTTAGACATCTGAGAGTTTTTGGTTGTGAGGCATATGCACATGTGCCTAAGGAGAAGAGAACAAAGTTGGATTCTAAGGCTGTCAAATGTATCTTCATCGGCTATAGCTATGGTTTGAAAGGATACAAGCTTTGGGACCCTGTTGCACATAAGGTAATTTATTCCAGAAGTGTAATTTTTAGAGAGGCTAAATCTTCTCCTGTTACTTTTTAGCCAGAATAGCAAAAAGAAATTTATATGACATAGCCAGAGCACTACGTGGTGAAAGGTAAAATCAAGTTGGTTTGTAAGTTAAATAAATCTTTGTACGACCTTAAACAAAGTCCTAGGATGTGGTACCATAAGTTTGATACTTATGTGTTGAGTTTGGGATTTGTGTGGTCTAAATCTAATCACTATGTATATTTTAAATCTAATGGTGATTGTTTCCTGGTAATTGCTTTATATGTTGATGACATGTTTATTGGGAAAGGCAAAGGTTTGATTGTAGAATTAAAATCTTAGCTCTCTGTGAAATTTGAAATGAAAGATCTTGGTGTAGAAAAACACATACTTGGAATGGAGATCAGAAGAGATCATGAGAACAGAAAGCTATGGCTTGGCCAGAGTATGCTTGTTCAGTTTTGCAAAGGTTTAACATGCAGGATTGCAAACCACTTTGTGTTCCTGTTACATTGGGAATGAAGCTCTCTATTTCACAATGTCCTACATCCCCATCGGAGATGGAAGACATGAGAAGATTGCCTTACCAGAGTGCAGTTGGAAAAATAATGTATGCTATGGTCTGTACAACACCAGACATTGCCCAAGTAGTGGGAGTTCTTTCTCGTTATATGTCTAATCCTGGAAGAGTGCATTGGGATGCACTTAAGAGGGTCTTCAAATATTTGTGGGGTACAGCAAAGTACTCTATTTATTTTCATGGTACAGGAGATCAGCATTCCCTAAGTATTCATGGTTTTGTGGATTCAGACTGGGCTGGTGATGTCGATAGCAAAAGGTCCACCATTGCATATGTTTTTACTCTTAATGGTGGTGCAATCAGTTGGATGAGCAAGAGACAGGTTGTGGTCACTTTGTCCACTACTGAGATAGAGTACATGGCAGCTACTCATGCCTATAAAAAAGCCATTTGGTTGAAGTGTTTGTGTTCAGATATTGGATTGAAACAGGGTGCAGTTATAGTTTATTGTGACAGTCAGAAAGCAATCTGCCTTGTGAAGAACTAGACTTTTCATGCCAGGACCAAACACACTGATGTTCAGTGTCACTTCGTGAGAGATATGGTCAAGGATGGTAGGGTGAAGCTGGAAAAGCTAGAGACTGTGGCGAATGTTGCAGATGCATTAACTAAGCCCATGAGCATAGAAAAATTTAGGTGGTGTTCCGAGTATATGGGCCTTTTGGCCCCTAGCAGTTGATCCATGATGGTGTTATTCCCATGGCTCTTGCAAGGTATTCGACAAGTGGGAGAATGTTGGGAAATGAGGTGTCTCAACCTTGCTAGATATTTCCTGTAATAGTTATTTTTATTTAATATTTTCTTATCGCTATTACGCATTGTCGGTGCTTTGAAAATTGGTTTATTAGGTGTCAAAAGATGCCCACATAGTGGTATATTATGGAAGGCCTATTTTTAGGCATTTTATGATAGATTCTATGACATCTGTAAGGGTCAAAAATAGGAGATTTCATTTTGGACGTGAGAGCTTATTTTTAGACTAGAATCTTGGCTAAGAAGCTTCACACATGGTTTTGTAAAATAATAGATGGTTTCTTGTATAGCCAGAAGTCTATAAATTGGAGGCTTGAGGAGTAGTTTGTGTGTGTTGAGTTTGCAAGTATTGTTATGTTGCCAGAATTCTTCCAGAGTTGATTACTGGTGATACTCCTGTAATAAACTTGCTCTGCAAGTGTATGTAATCTTGTTGTTGGATTTGGAATACATTGAGCAGGCTTTTGGAGTGTGGGGTTTTTCACCCGAAAGGGTTTTCCCCACGTATATCTAGTGTATTTATGTTTCATTATTTATTTCATGTTTTGAATGTGTTTCTAAAATTTCTGTAACTGTTAGATCAGTTTCAAAAGTTTTGCATAATGTTTCTCCTCAAGATTGGCATAGGAAGTTAACTTCCTTACAATCATAAATACATGCATGCAAAATTACAAGATTCATGTGCTCTAAAAATAAAATTGAATATGTTAAATACCTTTGACTTCCCAAAAATAGCGTTTGGTAAATATTGAGCCACTTTTTCCTTCACGAGCACTAAAATGAGTCTTACACCACTCAAAAATTTCATTTGCACTATGTATGGTGTTACTATCAAGCTCATGTTGGTGAAGTGCATGCTTCACACGTGCACCAGCTCCATTATGCTCGCCTTTTCCATGTCCACTTTCAAAAAAAATCCACAAAAAAATTATGGTACATTTGGCATGTTGTTGGCTTAACCAATTAAATGCTTTTGCATATTTGAATTGTCCTATAAAGTAAACAAACTCATTAAAACCATTAGATTATATAAAGGTTATCAAAATTTGCAAGAAATTTAAATTCAACACTAACCAACACATCCATCTAACCAAATCAGGTGATTTGAAGCATGTATGCCATGTTGTCTTAAATCATCAAAAATATTCCAAAACAATGGGCTACATAGCTTCTAACATGACCAGTATCATAACTAATATAAAAATGAACCTCTTTGATGATATTTCATTCATGTGGACTACTTTGTACACCATCCACTTGAAACTTAACATGTTTATAACAAACATGTACAAAAATTGTAACATGTTCTAAATGATAATATTGACTTTAAATCTTTGTCCGAGGACTAAATGTATAGTTCTCGACAAGATTCACAACTAAAAGAATACAACTTTGTGGAAAGTAGTTCTTTGACTCACGTAACTGATTAACCTGCCATCTTGCACCATGACAATGTTGGATATGTGGATATATTATACTATAAAATTTGTTTATAAACTCATTTCTGGGCAATTCACTTTCTTTGAGAATAATTTTTTGGATTCAACTCCTGACCTGGTTGTGTATTTATCATATTCAAATCTCTTCCATACAATTTCTATTGAATGATCAATATTTTCAATCAAAGCAAGCTTCTTCAAATCTACATAATTTACACATGTATTTTGATACACTATACATTGAATTCATCTGAACCTTCTAATTTTTCACATAAAATATACTTCAAAAATTGTGTTGTAATTGCAGGGATAATAACATTTGGATGCCTCATTGTCATAAATTTTTTATATGATTGGAGGTGTAGATGAAATTCAACATGATTCCAACAAGTACAACATGAAATTCAACATGATTCCAAGAAGATTGTAACATGTTCTAAATGATAATATTGACTTTGAATCTCTGTTCAAGGACTAAATGTATAGTTCTTGACAAAATCCACAATAGAAAGAATACAACCTTGTGGAAAGTAATTCGTTGACACACGAAACTGATTAACCTACCATCTTGCACCATGACAATGTTGGATATGTGGATATTTAATACTATAAATTTTGTTTATAAACTCATTGTAGGGCAATTCACTTTCTTTGAGAATAATTTTTTGGATTCAACTCCTAACTTGGTTGTGTATTTATCATATTCAAATCTCTTCCACACAATTTCTATTGAATGATCAATATTTTCAATCAAAACAAGCTTCTTCAAATCTCCATAATTTACACATGTATTTTTGATACACTATACATTGAATTCATCTAAACCTTCTAATTTTCCACATAAAATATACTCCAAAAATTGTGTTGTAATTCCAGTGATGATAATATTTAGATGATCCGTTGCCATAAATTTTTTATATTATTGGAGGTGTAGATGAAATTCAACATGATTCCAACAAGATTGTAACTTGTTCTAAATGATAATATTAACTTTGAATCTATGTTCGAAGACTAAATTTATAGTTCTTCACAAAATCCACAACAAAAAGAATGCAACCTTGTGGAAAGCAATTATTTGACTCATGAAACTGATTAACATGTCATCTTGCACCATGACAATGCTAGATATACATGGATATATGATACTATAAAATTTGTTTATAAACTCATTGCAAGGCAATTCACTTTCTTTGAGAATAATTTTTGGATTCAACTCCTGACCTAGTTGTGTATTTCTCATATTCAAATCTCTTCCACACAATTTCTATTGAATGATCAATATTTTCAATCAAAGCAAGCTTCTTCAAATCTTCATAACTTACACATGTATTTTTGATACAATATACATTGAATTCATCTGAACCTTCTAATTTTTCACATAAAATATACTTCAAAAATTGTGTTGTACTTGCAGGGATGATACTATTTGGATGCATCGTTGCCATAAATTTTTTAATGATTGGAGGTGTAAATGAAATTCAACATGATTCCAACAACAAGTTTCACACAATTTATTTATGTGTACAAAACATGGATGTAACTTTTCAAACACCCTTTGAGAAATCTTTAGCTGTAAAAATTCTTGTTTGAATACTTCAAAGAATTCACTCTGTATTGTATATACAAAATGTTTTGGATGAGAATATTTTATACCATCTTTATCTGTTAGTTGTATAGTATCCATCATATTAGAGGAAACACAAGAGTGGCTAGTCCAATATTCAATCACTTGTTTCTTCACATCTTTTGGAATTCTATCTTTGCTAGGAACCCTGTAAATATTTACCCAATTATTTTCTATGCTTTATTGAGCTTGTTTCTCTTTGCAATATATCTTTGAACAATTCTCCTAGATACATGCATTAAGTTTCCAATTGCTTTCACCTGTCTCATATGTGATATTTTTTACTTGAAATTACAGTCATCAATGCCCTACGTGCAACACTTAAATCACTTGTTCGACCAGTACTTTGAATAAAGTTCAATGCTTCTTGCAAGTTCTCAATTATTATCTGTTTTGCTAAATTTATTTTTTTCTTCCTATTATCAACCCCTAGCAACTCCAAAATAGTAGTCATTTATTTTCTTCTAAATAACTTATCACATTATTGTTCTATTCCTATTAGAGATTTTTCTTCAAAAAATCATCCTAGATTCTTTTATAATGCAATTTTATTGTACTTTTAGGTAACATGTCCTCATGTGAAATCTTACTAAAAAGAACATCCAAATCCAAATCCACTAGATTTTTCATATCATGAAAATAAGTTGTATCATCAATTTCCTCCTCGGTCACATTCTTTTCTGCACCTTGTTCAATTTCTTCTTGAGTTTGTTCAAACCTGACATGTTCTTCCTCTTGTTCATAAATAATTTCAACTTGTTCTTCTTGACTATGTTGGACCAATCCTTCTAAATTCAAATTTCTCTCATTTCTTCTCCTTACATGTTTCTCTGCATTAGACCTTCTTTGATCAAACAACCTTGACCTAGTCCTTTTGTTCCCTATCACAAATCATGTTTTAATTTGCCTGCACAAATACATGTGAGGGCAAGGTCAACTAGTGTCCTTGGTAAACATATAGCTTGCATATTATGGTTTAACTAATAGCATGACTAGCCTTTAACTAAGTTTTAATAAACTTCTTGAATGTTGCACTCATGTGTAATGACAAATTAAACTTAGGAGAGGTGTCTAATATTCCTACATGATAAAGTTAGGTGGAATGGTTGTAAAACTACTTCACAAGGCAAGAAATTAGATGAATAAATAGTCATTTTTGGTCCACACATTGCTTGATTCCTATGAGATACATAATGTAGGAAATTAGTGAGGACAATGTAGGAAATTAATTTATCCATGTTGGGCAAAATTGGGAAGTCAACATTCATTAGTGAGGGCAAAGTTAACTAGTGTAGGAAATTTATATGATAGGGGCAAGAGGTAGAGGGATTCATATGGATTTAAATAGAATGAATGGTCTTTATCTAAGTTTTGATAAACTTCTTGAATGTTGCACTCATGTGTAATGACATTAAACTTAGGAGAGGTGTCTAATATTCCTACATGATAAAGTTAGGTGTCCAATGGTTGTCACTACTTCACAATGCAAGAAATTAGATGAATAAATAGTCATTTTTGGTTCAAGTTGCTTGATTCCTATCAGATAAATGATTCTATTTTTGGTTCATTTTGGGATGTCATCAACTATATTTTGATTTAAGGTAGTTTGTTGCACGAGGAAAATGATTCTATTTACCTTTGTGAGGGACATGATCATGTTACAACATTCAAGAGATGTCTTCCATAAGAAGAGCAAATTTGATAGCATCCTCTAGTCTAGTCATTTTAGAGGATTATTGGAGGGAATTATCATAAAATCACCCTAGAAATACTAATATAGCTCTCATACCTCATGTCAAGTAGGGTTGTACATAACACTTTGTAAAAGGTCCTAATTTAGTGGCAAAGTGGGGCATGTTGTATTTTAATTGTATTGCATAATTATAAGAATTATTATAACTATATAATATAATATTATAATATAGGTTAGATATATTATTATAATATATTATATAATATTATAAATATATAATAATTATAATTATATATTTTTTTTAAGGTTCAAATGAAGGTTAGATTTAGAATTATGGTTTTGTTTAGGTATTGGGTTAGATTAGGCTTATAAATAGGGTTAGATATAGGGTTAGACTTATAAATCAATGCTAAGTGTAATCATAGGGTTATGGTTAGAATTAGAGTTGGATATACAATTAGGGTTAGATTGAGGGTTATGATTACAATTAGGGTTTGAGTTAGGGTCAAAACTAAGGTTAGAATAGAATTAGGGTATTGTTTAGGGATATAGCTAGAGTGGGTTATAAATAGGGTTATCTTTAGAATTAGGGTTAGATTGAGGGTTATGATTACAATTAGGGTTTGGGTTAGAATTAGGGTTATGCTTATAATTAGGGTTAGAATTAGGGTTATGATTACATTGAGGATTAGAGCTAGGGTTAAAATTAGGGTTAGGGTTAATGTTCAGGTTGGAATTAGGGTTACAATTAGTATTAGAGTTAGGGTGAGAATTAGGATTAGAATTACGATTAGAAATAGGGTTAGGGTTAGGGTGAGAGTTAGGGTTAGAGTTAGTATTGGGGTGAGGGTTAGGGTTAGGGATAGAATTAGGGTTATTGTTAGGGTTAGAATTAGTGTTCGGGGTTAAAATTAGGGTTACTAAAGGGTTCATGATAGAATTAGGGTTAGGGTTAGTATTGGAGTTAGGACTAGAATTACGATTAGAAATAGGGTTAGGGTTAGAATTAGGGTTAGGGTTATCATTTGTATTGGGGTAAGGGTTAGGATTAGAATTAGGGTTAGTATTGTGGTGAGAGTTAGGGTTAGGTTTAGGGTTAGAAATAGAATTAGGGTTAGAATTATGGTTAGAACTGGAGTTAGGGTTAGCATTAGTGTTAGGATTAAGGTTAGGGTTAGGGTTACAAATATAATTAAGGTTCAAATTAGGGTTTGGATTTTAGTTATAATTAGGGTTAGGGTTAGGGTTAGAGTTAGGGCCAGAATTATGGTTAGAATTATGTTTAGAATTAGGTAGGGTTATGGTTAGAATTAGGGTTAGGGGCAAAATTAGGGCTTGGGTTTGGGTTTGGGTTTGGCTTAGGATTAGAATAAGGGTTAGGGTTAGGTGTAGTGTTAGGGATAGAATTAGGGTTATGATTACATTTAGGATTAGAGTTAGGGGTTAAAATTAGGGTTAGGGTTAGTGTTCAAGTTAGAATTATGATTAGAAATAGGGTTAGGGTTAGGGTTAGTATTAGGGTGAGGGTTAGGGTTAGAGATAGAATTAGGGTTAGTGTTAGGGTGAGAGTTAGGGATAGAATTAGGGTTATCATTAGGGTTAGAAATAGAGTTAGGGTTGATATTAGTCTTAGGGGTTAAAATTAGGGTTACTAAAGGGTTCAGGGTAGAATTAGGGTTAGGGTTGGTACTAGAGCTAGGGCTAGAATTAGGGTTAGAATTATGGTTAGAAATAGGGTTAGGATTAGGGTTAGAATTTATATTGGGGTAAGGGTTAGGGTTAGAGTTAGAATTAGGGTTAGTATTGTGGTTAGGGTTAGGGTTAGGAATAGAATTAGGGTTATTTTTAAGGTTAGGATTATGGTTAGAATTGGAGTTAGGGTTAGCATTAGTGTTAGGATTAAGGTTAGGGTTAGGGTTACAAATATAATCAAGGTTCAAATAAGGGTTTGGATTATGGTTAGAATTAGGGTTAGGGTTAGTATTAGACTTAGTGCTAGAATGATAGTTAGAATTACGTTAAATAGGGTTAGATTCAGAATTAGGGTTAGATTGAGGGTTATGATTACAATTAGGGTTTGGGTCAAGATTAGGGTTATGCTTAAAATTAGAGTAAGAATAAGGGTTATGACTACAATTAGGGTTTGGGTCATGGTAAAAATTAGGGTTATGGTAAAAATTAGGGTTAGAATAAGGTTTTAATCTAATTAGGCTTATGGTTTTGTTTATAAATCTCCTTACATTTAATGTTTTATTCATATACCAAATTATGGTTATGCTTAAGGTTAGGTTTAGAGTTAGGGTTCGAATGAAGGTCATATTTAAAATTAGGGTTTTGTTTAAGGATTGAGTTAGGAGTAGGCTTATAAATAGGGTTAGATATAGTGTTAGGTCTATAAATTAATGCTAAGTGTAATCTTGCAGTTATGGTTAGAATTAGGGTTAGATTTAGAATTAGGGTTAGAATTAGGGTTTGGGTTAGGGTCAGAACCAAGGTTAGATTAGAATTAGGGTTAGATTTAGAATTAGGGTTTGGGTTAGGGTCAGAACCAAGGTTAGATTAGAATTAGGGTTAGATTGAGGGTTATGATTAAAATTTGGGTTTGGGTAAAAATTACAGTTATGCTTAAAATTAGGGTTAGAACTAGTACAATTAGGGTTTGGATCATGGTTGGGGTTAGGGTTAGGGTTATGCTTAAATTAAGATTATAATAAGGTTTTAATCTAATTAGAGTTATGGTTATGTTTATAAATATCCTTATATTTAATGTTTTATTCATGTACTAAATTATGGTTAGGGTTAGGGTTCCATGTATGGTTAGGATTATAGTTACAATTTAAATTAGTATTAAGGTTGGCATATTTATATTTATAGAAATATATGCTAAGTGAAGTTAGGGTTCAAATGAAGATGAGATTTAGAATTAGGGTATTGTTTATGGATTGAGTTATGATTAGGCTTATAAATAGGGTTAGATATAGGGTTAGGCTTATAAATCAATGCTAAGTGTAATCTTACAATTATGGTTAGAATTGGGGTTAGATTGAGGGTTATGTTTACAATTAGGGTTTGGGTTAGGGTCAGAACCAAGGTTGGATTAGAACTAGGGTTTTATTTAGGGATATAGTTAAGGTGAGGGTTATAAATAGGGTTAGATTTAGAATTAGGGTTAGATTGAGGGTTATGATTAAAATTTGGGTTTGCGTTAGAATTACGATTATGCTTAAAATTAGGGTTATGATAATAATTAAGTCTTGGATCATGGTTAGAATTAGGATTAGGGTCATAATTAGAGTTATGCTTAAAATTAGGGTTAGAATAAATTTTTAATCTAATTAGGATTATGGTTATGTTTATAAATCTTCTTACATTTAATGTTTTATTCATTTACCAAATTATGGTTAAGCTTGGGCTTAGGCTTAGGCTTATAAATAAGGTTAGATATAGGGTTAGAATTAAGTCAGGGTTATGAGTAGGATTACAATTAGGGTTTAAATCAAGGTTAAAGTTAGCATATCTACCTTTAGAAAAAATAATTGTAAGTCTTTGCAAAATTGCCTTTGTACATTTTTTTAAATTTTTCTAAACTTCATAAAAAATAACAAATCATCACTAATAATAAAGGATTAATTTATTAAATTATAAAATGGATATATGTAATTTTAGAATTAAGAGTTATTTTAATACAACTAATATTACTATTTGGTAACTTTTCTTAGAAAACGTCCATGTTCATGCCAAATGTAAATGGTGGCATTATTATTTAGTTTAGTGAATCATAATTGCATGTTTTATTATTAGTAAATTTTTGAGAAGTTGTGGATTATGCAATTTTGAAATTAATTTCTTTCTAAGATTACCATAAAGATTATGCAAATGCACAAATCAACACATAACAAATAAAATCAACAAACTATAGTAACACAAAATTTACATGGAGAAACCCTTTTGGGAAAAACCTCCAGCAGCAAAGAACACCAAGTATATATTCATCTGTATAAATAGCATTAGAAATATACAAGATACTTCACTCTTCTCATGAAATCTTTAATACACCTAATAGAATATGAAAATAGTGCATGCCCTACTCTACTTTGTTTTGCTCGTCTCTATATGCTCTTCTCTATTTGCTCTACTCTACTCTACTCTATTTAGTTTGCTCTTCTCTACTCTATTTTCTCTACTCCGTTTGCTCTACTCTACTCTACTCTATTTTCTCTTCTCTTCTATGCTCTTCTCTACTCAGTTTGCTCTACTCTGCTCTACTCTAGATTTGCTTTGCTTTGCTTTGCTCTACTCTATTATGTTTGCTTTGGTTTGCTCTGCTCTACTCTGCTCTTTTTTGTATGCCCTACTCTGTATGTTCTACTTTTCTTTGTATGGGATGATATGCTTTACATGCTCTATTCTTCTAGTTATTATATATCACATCATTTAGCTTCTAATAATTTTAGTCTTTCTTCTTCATCTTTTCCCTTACCAAGTTATTTTCCCTTTTTCATCTTTTCATAATAGTCATATGTAAATGGTGGCATTATTCTGAGACCTTCTAATGATTTTACACGAGATATAACCACAAATGTTAATCTTGTTCTTTCTTTTTGCCTTATGTCAATAGTGGCTTTTGAAAAAGTCAAACCTTGTGATTTATGTATTGTCAATGCCCAAACTAATCTTATGGTATTTGGATTGTGCGGCCCCTTTGTATTGGTGTAATTAGAACTATAAATGGATATTGATCTTCAAATGGTATCCCTATGTAACATAATTATCAAACTCCACCATAACATATGTCGATGGTTCTGGTGGTGCACTTTCAGGTTTGAATATTATTTTTCAAACATACCCTAGAGATCCATTTACAAGACTTGCTTCTATCTAAATATTAGAAGTTAACATTGACAGGTTGTCATGAGGTCCTAACACTTTAGTTGAAAAATACCAGTTTATCGACTGGGGTAGTGTCTGAGGCTATATGCAATAGGGAGTATTGTTTGGATATCTCATTTAGAAACAATTTTCTAATTCCTTTGAAAGACTTAAACAGCATATTAAACTAAAAAGTAGTTATATCCGACCCTAGAAAGCATTTGAACTCTCTACTAGAAAGCATATAAATTCTACACTAGAAAGCATATAAACTCTATACTAGAAAGCATATAAATTCTACACTAGAAAGCATACAAACTTTCTACTAGAAATTCATACATGCAACTTTACTCTGATCTTGAACGGTGACAAATTATATACTACACAAACATTCTAACTTTCATCTATCAGTAAACAGCAGTTTTAAACTAAAGCAGATGCTCCATAAATATTTAAACAAACAGAGCTCTAGAACTAACGCCTTAAACAACACATCCTACAGGTTCACAATAGAAAACTAAACATAAAATAACTTGAGCTGAAACAAAACATCCACAGAAACAGAAATACTTATCTACTCTATAATCCCGTGAGTGGCTAGCTCTTGGGAGAAATTTGTCTTTAACTCAGATCACATTCAATCATTTCCACAGCAACATGGTACTCCATTCAGATCTTTATATCTCAAAATAAAGTACTCAGAACAATACTATTTTCATTCATGGAAAAATTACAGTACATAGCTCTGATTATTTTTTAAAAAAAACAAAAGATTGATTTTCATCCATCCATAATATGATATATATATATATATCCATGTTTTGAGCAACCAACTAAAACTGAACTATTTTCGAACTCCTAAATTTTAGATGGTGGTAAAATGCCATTTGAAAAAGTCTTATAACAAAAAAATAGAATCTTTAACTACTGATGTCTTTAAAACCTATAAAAGGCTCTGAGTGGAGCCATAATATCTTGGATAACCAACAAGAATAAACAGAACTAAAAAGAGTCTTTAATTAATGCACACCTAAAACTTTTGGTGCCCTCAACTTTCGGTGTACTTGACCTCAATTACATGAAGTCTACTTCACCCGTAGGCCATGCATTAACCCTGCACAATTACCCACTCTACATACCATTATATCAACATTTAAGAGCTAATTTCAATCAATTTAGGAAATAAAGATTTGTACAACATTTTATTAAAAATAGATAAATATTGCTTATAAAAACAACAAATTGTCAAGGCTAGGGGATTGGGCAATGCAAAAAGGGCTATTTGTTTCATCAAAGAAATGAGATTGTTTATACCTCATCATCCTTCCCTTCCTAACCTTGAGCAAGTCCTCCTACTCTCTGATAAAGCCTTTGTCTTTATGCATCTCCTTTCTTGTTTAACTCATCAAACTTTGAACTAAGGTCATATATTTCATCTACCTCCTCATCAATATGGTCAGGGACTTTCAGAAAGCCTTTGTAGAGTTTGATTCTCATCTGCCAGGTATATAAGTCTCTAGGATCCTGTTCTGTAACCACTAAGACTAGAGGGGGTGGCTGTAAAAGTAGTGGAGGCCTGTAATGCATCCCTATCCACTTAGTTTTGAGCTGCTGCAGAATCTTTGTCAATGCCTCAGCTCTTTTGTATGACCATCTAAGGTTGGTAGGGGAAATCATTTCTCTCCTTTTCAAATACATAGGCAGAGGGGTATATCTTTCTTCGTAGGCACTCCAAGCTCTATCAATCAATGGTGCTCCATTAACCTTGAATTCTTCAAAACAAATCCTAATACTTTCATTATATTTCTCTTTCATATGTTCATAACTCTTAATTCTTCAGAATTGGGCTTTAAAAGCAAAAGGTTTCCGATTAGGATATCTCATTTGTAATCCCACAGTCCTCTCTACATGGAGATATTCCCTAGTTTTGTCCTGCCACTGAATCTAATTTTGCATGTTTAACATAAATGCCCTTAAATGAACTTCCCCCATAAACAGTTTGATGAAGAAATCATTATGTTTTTCAAGAAACCAATTATGAATGAAAAACTCACATAACAATTTTTCTGCATAGGAGATGCTTCTTTAAATGCTTCTAGAAACTGTTGATCATCTGGGTCATGTGGCAAGTTGCAAGAGATTCTTAAGAGCTTCCATCTCAATAGCTACTCATTAAGGAACATGGAATACAATCTAGATGGTTTCCTACAAACCAGTAATAGTTTTCCAATTTTACATGCATTCATTTTAGCCTAATACCATCTATCATAAGATTCCTTTAACAATACCATTTCTTTCTTAAGTCTAGCATTTTTAGCCCCAAATTGTCTTAGGAAATAGCATTGCTCCATCCACTTGGTCAACATGGGAGGAATGTGGACGTGAACCCATTCCATCTTAGTTAGCTCAGTTTGGACCTCCTTTGACTCCATAGTTGGTCTAACATTGACTTCCTGTAAATCCTGTTCCAATTCAACAGTTCTACTCACAGCTTTATTTAGCTCCAATTTTTGTTTTTCCTGCTCCTCTGCAAATGTTTTCAAGCACTGTTCCAAATTGAAGGTTAAATTCTTAATTTGTCTATCTTTTTCAAATAGACTAGTCAGACGATGCTTATCTTTTTCTTCATTTTGTTGCAATTGGGATCACAGTTCTCTAATGGTTTGATCCCTCTGTTCCAGAAGCTCTATCTGTTTCTCTATCTCTTGTTGTTGTCTATTTAATTGTTCCTCATTCAGTTGTATTTTATTTTTCAACTACATAAATTTTGCTTTTAATTCCTCTGTTTCAAGTGTCATATACCCATTTTAGTTATCCTCTGCATCTGTGAAAAGAGGGGAAATAAAAATTTATGTTTCACCATCGGACACATGTCCTTCATTAATTGCTTCTAATAGACCTTGTTCGATGTTGCCAACATTATTTAAAGGAGATAATTGTCTCACCTCAGGCACTATATCAATTCCATGAATGTTTACTGGCTACTATGATGAAGGAATTATTTCTATAGCCTCATATTCATGACCCTCCTCTTCTTCAATTAGGACATAATTGGGTAGTTGTTCTCTAGTTTCCTCTTGTCCTTTCTCTCCTATTTCTTTTTGTTTTTCCCTATATGGGTCAATTTCTTGTCCAGATTTAGGGGGTTTACTGCTTTCCATGGTTTGGGTTACATTTACACATGTCTAAGATACAGTCTCATCTAGCTGGGTTACTTTTTCACAAGGTTGCCTTTCTTGCCTCTTTTTCTTGGGAATAGGGGCAATTCACAGGCTGCAACATAGCTAGATTCAGCGGCCAGTCGTTTGCTCCTTGGAGGAGGAGGTTTTTGTAGTTTCATTTTGGGCCTCTTCTCCTTTTTATGGGGCTAAATATATTCCTCCTCTGAATCTACTAAATCCACATTTTCTCCTTTTTTGGGGTCTCAAGTACATTATGTGGTTTAGGCCTTCCTTCAGGGTCTAAGAGGTTTACTGGATTTTCTGGCGCCTCACCGCCAGGAGATTGTTTGTCACCTTGACACACAGGGGAGAGTTCTCTCACATTTTGGGTTTCCATACTAGATGACTCACCTTCCTCAAATTGTCTTGAGGGTTCAGGGTTCTCAAATTTCTGTAGAAACTTCTACCATTTTGCATCTAGTTTTCTTTTCTTATGGAAATGATATTTGCAAATTAAATGAATAGACCATGGTGTTTCAAAGGCCAGGCCCTATCTTGAACCGCTCTATCATACTAACAAGGGAATCATGGAGGAAGGCAGGAATGCTAACCCTTAAGTCAGGGTTTTTCAAGCCATGGTGCAGATGAATGAGCAACCAAAAGGGAGGACCAACTACAGTGGCACATTGCCCTTCACATGTGAAGTACTTAATAATCCATGCAACTGTTGTTCACCATGGTTCTGCAATAGACATTCTGTGGAATCCCTTGTTTTTCCCCTAGGTGTTTACAACTAGTAATGGGTGAGGTTCCCCTTCCCGTGCAAAAAGTTCTATCATTTTCTAATAGGAAATGTTTGTGGTTTCTAACAAATTAACACCTTCATTCCTAATACTAGATAATTTAGAGATAATTCAAGGACTTAACTTGAATTTCTTCCTGTGCATAATTGGCTGGCCGTCTACAAAGTTCTTGGCAAGTTCCTTAACCAGTTGCACATGGTGTCCCTCAAATTTCTTTATAAATTTCAGCCATCCCACCCTCTGAAATAGCTCTGAAATATTCCCCAGTGCTAGCAATTTATCTGGTGAAGTTGGCTTAGACTTGCGTTTGGCTCCTCCCATTTTATTTCTTCCTGATAATATTGCTCAGTGACTACTGAAATATCGTGGCACCCAAAATGATAAAACTGCTATAGCAACTGATAGGTAAATTAAAGAAAATGTAGGTTTTGAGGCCACTTGTACTTTAGCAATGTTGATAAGACAAGAATTGATTTAGGGTACTTGGCTTCTCAGCAGTTAATTATGATATTGCATGGGATAGAGTGAATGAGCCGCCACCTTCTCTAGTGAAGAAATAGTTCACACAGTTGCCAAATTTGGAAAAGAAAAAGGATTCGTGCTAATTTATCTATTTTTATTCACAATAAATTATCTATTTAAAATAAAAGATGTACGTACCTTCCATTCTGTTATCGATTTGAAAGTCACTTGTTTTTGTTGATGTAATAGCATCCTAGGTGGCAATACCATTGGATTTGGATGGAATGAATTTATTATGACATGATAATGGGGTGGTTAAATTTATCATGTCAACAAGTCACCATTATAACACTATTTATTATGGTAGGGAATGACAAACTCATGATGGCTTAATGTGTTGTATTATGAGGGTGATAATGGTGTGTTTTAAGAATGTAGGATCACTTACACAAAAGGAAATCACAAATTCACAATGGTGGAGGAAGATATCGAAAGAATAGATATGCAAGATATGAACAAAATTTCAGAGCATCATCGCAAGATGCAGCTAGGCTGAAGGAACAAAGTTCTGGAGCATCGCTGAAAGATGCAGCTGGAATGTAGGAACAAAGTTCTGGAGCATCGTTGAAAGATGTAGCTAGAATGCAAGGACAAAGTTCCAGAGCATCGCTGAAAGATGCAGCCGAAATGTAGGAACAAAGTTTCAGAGCATCGCTGAAAGATGCAGCTGGAATGTAGGAACAAAGTTCCAGAGCATCATTGAAAGATGCAGCCTGAATGCAGGAACAAAGTTCCAGAGCATCATTGAAAGATGCAGTCAGAATGTAGGAACAAAGCTCTGGAGCATCGTTGAAAGATGCAGCCAGAATGTAGGAACAAAGTTCTGGAGCATCGCTAAAAGATGCAGCTGGAATGCAGGAACAAAGTTCCAAAGCATCGCTGAAAGATGCAGCGGAAATGTAGGAACATGATGAGGGTATGGATCTATTTAGACAACAAGTTCCGGAGCATCACTAGGAGATGCATCAGAATTTATAGCACTTCTTCAAAGATGAAACCCTGCAAAACAGTGATGAAATTTAGGCAAGTACAAAGATGAATATATGGATAAACATTTCCTAAATGTACATACACACACACACAATTTTTTATTATTATTATTTTTCTGCCAAAGTAGAATCAACACATTAAGTTTCTCCTTGCATTTCTACCAGTCAAGTAAACTCCTCTTTGTTGACAGGTTTATGGTAGATCCTGAGTCGATGTCCATTGACTAAGAGAGTTTGAGAATCACCATCAATGGGTGTGAGTTGTACTGCTCCATTTGGGAATACCTCAGAAATCTCATATGGACCTAGCCAATGAGTTCTAAGTTTGCCTTTCTAGTCTTTATATCGAGAATCAAACAACAACGCCTAATCTCCCTCATGGAATTCTCTTTCCTTGATGTGTTTATCATGCCAGGCATTTCGTTGTTGTTAAACTAGCTCAATTTGATGAATAGCTTCTAAACGGAGTTCATCTAGTTCACTAAGTTGTAAGACTCTCTCTACCTGAGCCCGATCAAAGTCTAAATCTAACTCCATTATTGTTCTCAAAGTTTGAAGTTCAAATTCAATGGGCAGAAGAGGTTTCTTTCCAAAGACCAAATCATAAGGAGTAAGACCAGTGGTGGATTTCAAAGTTGTGTTGTAAGCCCAAATAGCTTCAAGAAATTTTTTGGCCCAGTCCTTTCTGCTTGATGAAATTGTTTTTGTCAGGATATTTTCGAGCTCCCTATTAGTGACTTCTACTTGACCATTTCCTTGTGGGTGATAGGGTGATGACTTCTTATGGCTCACCTAGAAATGATTATTAAAAGCTAACAAAACCTTAGACATAAATTGAGGTCCTTGGTCTGTGACAATTGACCTAGGGGCTCCAAATCTGAGAAAAATCCTATTATACAAAAAGTCTGCAACCTATTCTTCTCTAGCAACTTTTAAAGCTTGGACTTCTGCCCATTTGGTAAGATAGTCTGTACAGACCAGAATATATTCTTTTCCTTGCGAAGGGGGATCTATAGGACCGATGAAATCCAATCCCCACTTTTCAAATGGTTCAAAAACCACCCGTGGTTGCAGAGGCATTTCGTTGGATGTTGTACGTTGTCCCACTCACTGGCATTCATCACAACAACGAACATAGTTCTTCACATCCTTGTGCATAGAGGGCTAATAGTATCCTACACCTAAGATTTTATGGGAAGTCCTCTTGGCAGAGTAGTGTCCACCAGATGGATCATCATGGCAAGCTCTGAGGATGTTGTATGTTTCATTTAGTCTGACACAACGTCGTAGGACCAAGTCAGGCCCATATCGGAATAACATGACATTAATCCATTTGAAGTGAGCACTTTCCTGAATTAGGTGTTTCTTTTTTTTTTAATGTAAAGTCTAGGGGAAGCTCAAAGGTGACTAAGTAATTGGTAATGTCTGCAAACTAGGGTGTTTTAATGGAGATAGCGACTAAATTTTCATCAAGAAATTCATCCTGTATAGGAGTACAATCTCCATTATCTTGTTTTATCCAGGATAGAAAATCTGCAACTATGTTGAATTTCCCAGGCTTATCCATTATGGTCACATTGAATTCTTGGAGAAGTAATAACCATCTGATTATTCTCCCATTCACTAAGGGTTTGTTAGTCAAGTATTTGATAGCTGAATGGTTTGTGAACATAGTCACTTTGTATCCTGTGATGTAATGTCAGAATTTATTTATTGCATGAACTATTGCTAGAAATTCTTTCTCTGTGGTGGTGTAATTTCGTTTAGTGGGGCTCAATTTTTTGCTGATGAAATATATAGCATACTTTCCTCCATTCTCATCTTCTTGGCCTAACATTGCTCCAATAGCATCATTAGAAGCATCAGCATAAATATGGAAGGGAAGTTTCCAGTTAGGTCCCCATAGGACTGGAGCTGAGACAAGCTTTCCTTTACTAATGTCAAAGGATATTTGACATTCTTTTGTCCAGACAAAATCCACGTCTTTCTGCAGAAGAGAGAACATGGGAGCTGCAATCTTACTGAAGTTTTCTTTGAACCTCTGGTAATAACTAGCATGTCCTAAGAAACTTCTAACATCAGTTTGATTCTTTGGGGTTTCTAGTTGTTGTATTACTTCAATCTTCTTAGGGTCAACCTTTATCCCTTCAGCTGAGATATGATGTCCCAGCACTATATCTTGTTCTACCATTATTAGACATTTCTCATGGCTTAGAGATAGTTGATGATATTCACATCATTGCAATACTCTGTCCAAGTTTTTTAGGCCTTCATCAAAAGTGGAACCATAGACTGTGAAGTCATCCATATAGACTTCTACACAATCGTTTACAAGTTCAGCAAAGATAGCCAGAACGACTCTCTGGAATGCGGTAGGAGCTTTACAGCGCCCAAAGGGAAGAACCTGATATGCAAATGTTCCCCAAGGACGGGTGAAAGTAGTTTTGTCCTGGTCCTCTGCTACCACTTGTATTTGGTTATATCCACTAAACCCATCCAGAAATGAAAAATACTTCCTTCCTGCTAGATTATCCAAAACTTGATCTATGAAGGGTAGTGGGAAATAATCTATGTAGTTTGCTTTGTTGAGTTCTCAGTAGTCAACACACACTCTCCATTTTCCATTTTTCTTTGGCACTACTATCAAGGGTGAAACCCATTTGTTGTCCGAGATAGGATAAATAAATCCTACTTGTAAAAGTTTCTCAATTTCAATTTTGACAATATCTTTGAGAGCAGGATTGAGTCTTTACTGAGGTTGACGGAGTGGTCTAACATCTTCAGTATAGATGTGGTGGGTACAAACACTTGGGTGAATTACTCTCATGTCTGTATAGTCCCAAGCAAAAGATTTGGACCTATTCATCAAAATGTTGAACAATTTGAGCTCATCTGATTATGTCAACCAGCTATGATATTTAAAGCTTTTCCTGGTAATAACATGATAGTCTTAGTCCCAAGGTGATTAGAGGTGACAGTGTGAACTTCTTTTGTTAAAGTGTTGAGAGGATAGCTATGTGGTATAGTTCTATGGAGTCTGGCAATATCTTCGAAGAAGTGATCTATTTTCATAATGATATTCGCTAGTGGATAGGGTAGAGTTGTGAAGTTGGTATAATCATGTTCCTTGTCGTCAATGTGGATTGGATGTCCCAAATTTTCTTCCACCTCTAAAATCTCTTCATCACCTAAGTCTAAGGAAAGGTCTTGGATGTTTTCTAATTCATCTTCAAATTCTTCACCATGTTGTTTAATAATTACCATAGCAAGTGAAGCTAGATTCTCTTGTTTGTCAAATTCATCTGATTCATCAACCCAAACTTGGTTATGCTCCGTAGGTTGAGTGGGAGCATATAGACTTAAATGTTTGCTATTGGGACCATGCAAAATGATCATTCCTCCTACTCTGCAGTCAATCTTGGCTACAACTGTAGCTAACAAAGGCCTACCCAGTATTATCGGGTAACTGTCCTTGGGTGTGACAAACTTGAGAATTTGGAAGTCTATTGGATATTCCCAATTGTCAACCTTAATAGGGACATTTTCTAAGACACCTTTGGGGATGGCTATGGACTGATTTGCCATTTGTAATATGGTAGTTGTGGGATGTAAATCAGTGAGCCCAAATTTTTCTATAACATCCACTGTCATAATGTTAATGGTTGCTCCCAAGTCCACCAATGCATTAGTTATTGCTACCTCATTGATTGTTATTATTATGAGTAGACTACCTGGGTTGCTATATTTTGGGGTTAGGGTTTTCCAGCTAGAAGGTCAGCTAGATATCCATTGATGTGCACCGTATTAATCTATTTCAGTTTCCTTCCTGGTGTTTTAATGCACAACTGTTTAACTAGCTGGTTTAGTTCAGGAATTTCTTTAATTGCCTGTAACAAGGGAATCTTGATATGAAGTCATTTAATTTCTTGCATCAAAGTAGTTTCGTTAGACAATGATACTTCTAGAGGGTTCCTAGGAACAGTTTCTTTGAGACATTCTGGAAAGGGTGCCTGAGTTTTCTTTCTTAGCATAGGATCTTTTTCTGAAGTAGTTGATGGTCGCTTGGTGACTTCTTCTTGAAACAATTCTATGGTAGGTGGTGGAGTTACTCAAAATTGTGTTGGGGATAATTCCTCCTGATTATTCTTGAGGTCACGCTCTATAGGTACAAGAAGAGTCTCTAGTTCTATGTTAAGTTCCCTGTTTGGGTCTTATGTGACTTCAACAATGGTAGGTTGATTAAGTGTTTTTTCTAACCTCAGTTGAAGGTTTCCACAATAGATAGCATTAACTCCTGCCATGTTATCCTGATCAGCAGCATATACTGAGGCATTTTGACATGTGTTCTTGGGATTAGGAACAGGTTGTGCTGGTAATGGTGGTTGATTAACTTGTTCATTTTACTGAGGATTCTAGGGAGCAATAAGAAGGTTCTGTTGTAGATTTGGCATTCGTCTTGGACCATTATAGAATTGATTTGGTGGCTGGGTCCATTGTGGAGGTTGATTGTGAGTGTATCATTGTTGATTTGGCCATTGGGGATTTTCCCAAGCCTGGTTCATCCATTCAGGTGGTCCCCAATGTGGGTGAGATCCCCAACTAGGTGGTGCTGAAGGCCAAGGAGTTGTCCACTATGTATTGTTCCAATTGTTTGGAGGTCACCATGTAGGGTTGGAGTTTTGACCATAGGAGAAATTTCCTCTAGGCCTTTGACCCACAAAATTTATTTCCTCTTCAGTGTGAGATGGTCATTTTTTAGAATTCTTGATTGCATTCAGGATCTCACATTGATCGGTGGCATGACTCTTTTCACAAATTTGGCAATTGTCAGCCTTATCTAAAGGGAATTCTCTTAACAGATGCTTGTTCTGACACTTAGGGAAATAGATAGATAAAGTATCAGGATTACGTGTTTTGGCCTGTATTCCATCCAAAGTAGTGTTCAACTAAACAAGAATGTCAATCTTCAGATTTGCTATTTCCTCTCGCAGTTTACCTATTTCATTTGAACTTCTTAAAAGGTTAGATTTTCGGATACCTCCTCAAGTATAGAAAAAATTCTAACATAACTCAGAGATATCACCAAGTTGAAGTTGGGACACATCTCCCTTTCCCATTAAATCTAAGTTTTGCCTTGCATCTTCATCAAGTCCTTTGAGAAATATGATCTTTAAAATTTATGGACTTATGGCTTCTTCACCACATTGTTTGGTTAGAAAGATAAACATTAAACCTATCAAGGTAATCTTCCAGTGTCTCATCTTCTTTTTGTCTGAGTTTGAACAATTCCTCTTTCCTATCACTAACTCTACAATAACTCTGGTATTTGTCTAAAAGACGGTTTCCATTTCATCCCATGTAGTTATTGACCCAGAAACTACTCCCATGAACCAACGCATTGCAGTGTCTCTCAGAGTGGAGGGAAAGAGTTTATGTTTCTAGTCATCGTTCTTGTAGTCATATGTTTGACACAAGACTTTGAACTCGAAGAGGAACTGGTCAAGATCTTCAAAGGAAAGTCCCCTGAAAGTCAATAAAATGGATGGTGAAATGTTTTTCATTGGTGCATCGTCATCTTCATTGAGAGCAATAGGGTAGGTAAAGGTTCGCGCTGACGGTCTTCTCATAATATCACCATCTCTATGGTTTGCTCTCCCATTGAGAGGGTCATTATGGTGATTATTATCCATAATGGCAAAAGGAATATTCTCCTCCTCGAAGACTAGGTTGGTTGGCTGAATGACCTCCTCCTCAAAGATTTGGTCAGCTGGTAGAACTTCTGGGGTATTTTGGGAGGTCTAAGGTTGATCCTGCTCGATCAATTTGTAACTTAGTTCTTCAGTTGAGACTTCTTCCTCCCTATTTATGGTTGGAACTACTATTGGGGGGGTTTTTGGTATAAATCTTCCGTGTGGACCTCGTTTCCTAACCATGCAGAAAGAGAGGTTTGGTGACAATTTTTGGGTGTTTACTACAAGAGGTTTCCAATTTCCCTAATAACACTTAGAAAAGAATCACATCCCTAGCAATGGTGCCAAAAAGTGACAGGTTGTCATGAGGTCCTAACACTTTAGTTGAAAAATATTAGTTTATCAACCAGGGTAGTGTCCAAGGTTGTATGCAATAGGGAGTATTGTTTGGATATCTCATTTAGAAACAATTTTCTAATTCCTTTGAAAGACTTAAACAACATATTAAACTAAAAAGCAGTTATATCCTACCCTAGAAAGCATATAATTCTACACTAGAAAGCATATAAACTCTATACTAGAAAGCGTATAAATTCTACACTAGAAAGCATACAAACTTTATACTAGAAATTCATACATGCAACTTTACTCTGATCTTGAACAGTGACAAATTTTATACTGCACAAACATTCTAACTTTCACCTATCAGTAAATAGCAGTTTTAAACTAAAGTAGATGCTCCAGAAATATTTAAACAAAAAGAGCTCTAGAACTAACGCCTTAAACAACACACCTTGCAGGTTCACAATAGAAAACTAAACATAAAATAACTTGAGCTGAAATGAAACATCCACAGAAACAGAAATACTTATCTACTCTACAATCCCACGAGTGGCTAGCTCTTAGGAGAAATATGTCTTTAACTCATATCACATTCAATCATTTCCACAGCAACATGGTACTCCATTCAAATCTTTATATCTCAAAAGAAAGTACTCAAAACAATACTATTTTCATTCATGGAAAAATTGCAGTACATAGCTCTGATTATTTTTTTTTTAAACCAAAAGATTGATTTTCATCCATCCATAGTATGATATATATATCCATGTTTTGAGCAACCAACTAAAACTAAACTATTTTCGAACTACTAAATTTCAAATGGTAGTAAAATGTCATTTGAAAAAGTCTTTTAATAGAAAAATAGAATCTTTAAATACTGAAGTCTTTAAAACCTATAAAAGGCTCTGAGTGGAGCCATAATGTCTTGGATAACCAACAGGAATAAACAGAACTAAAAAGAGTCTATAATTAATGCACACCTAAAATTTCTAGTGCCCTCAACTTCTGCCGCACTTGACCTCAGCTACATGAAGTCCACTTCTCCCGTAGGCCATGCATTAACCCTGCACAATTACCCACTCTACATACCATTATATCAACATTTAAGGGCTAATTTCAATCAATTTAGGAAATAAAGATTTGTACAACATTTTATTAAAAATAGATAAATATTGCTTATAAAAACAACAAATTGGAAAGGCTAGGGGATTGGACAATGCAAAAAGAGTTATTTGTTTCGTCAAAGAAATGAGGTTGTTTATACCTCATCAAACATAACCCTTGCATCCTTAGCAAGTAATAACTTCATATCAATTTCATCATTCTGACCTGCTTTTGGTGCATTGACACCACCCACTCTTGTTGCAATGCTACGTGCAATAGGATGCCTCAATGAGAATATTTTTTTTTGTTGTGAATATGCACATTATCATTTGTAGCAAACAAATGAATACTATTGTCAAATTCATCATTGGCTGGTCCATCTATGCTAATATTGGCTCTTGTCATCAACAACTTCTAGTCATCAATAGTTGGATTTACATCTCTTAGATTTGTCAAAAGTTGACGAAAGCTTTGTTGTTCAATGCTTTATCCTTCTTGTCTAAATATTTTATCCAAAATAACAAAAATTTTGAACTCTTCCCATAATAGTTTACCACATCTGTTGCTATCATATGGTGGTCTATTATTAACAGAAGCCAATTGTCCTAAATCTCCAACCAGAATCATAGATACACCTACAAAATATTGGAAAATGATGGCCTTCATTAGTGTGTAAGTTATTAATTCTTAAATTTTATAATAATCAAGTATATGTTTTGAAATAGTGAAAAAATGCATATATTCATCAAAAAACATACATATACCTACAAAACTCATGTTTGCATTTTCAAGGAATGCTTGACGAAGTTGAGAGTCCACCTTCTCCAGAAAATTTTGTCCAATGAAGCTCATTTCATCAATCAAAATGTATTTTGTGTCGAAACTCCTCTTGGAAACTTGTGAGTCGTGTTCCTTCTAATTGAACAAAATCTGTGACTGAGATTCAAAGTATTGAATGGATTGTTGAGGCTCCAATATTGAATGTCGCAAATCCTATTGGTGCAAGTAATAGAAGTGGACTATGCCCCAGGAATGCTTTATTTTGAAGATCTTGACTGATAGCACTAATTAGATATGATTTCCCAATTCCCACTATTCCTTGAATTATCATGAATAATAGTAATTCATTTTGATATCCATGATAAGGTGTCATAATTATATCAAGTGTTTTTTTGGTTTACCACCCAATGTTGCATAATTGATATTTTGTGGTATATCATCACATATGAGAAATTCATTATCTTTAATGGTGCTTATGAATTTTATTGCTTGATTTGTGTAGTTTTCACCTTGATATGAACATTAGACCATGGTGTTTGTCTATCAATATCTCTTCTTCCCAACATATCTATTTAGAAAATCTCATAATCTAATTACAATTTAGCCTCGAAATGATTTCCCATTTGTTCTTTATTGTGTTTCCTTGAAGAGGTTGATTATCTTCAATTTCAAAATCACTACTATTTTCAACATCTTCTGGAGTACTTCTTCATTCCACATGCCAAGGATTATAATTGAATGACTCCCAATTTGATATTATTGCATCATTATGAAGACCAATATCTCTTTCTATATGACAAAATGACTTATAAATTAACAACTCAGAGCAACAAAAATCAACTCATTTATCTAATTCACGTTGAGGGATGGATACAAAACTTGGAAACACTCTCACAATAGCTTCCATTCCCCTTGCCTCCCATTTGTTATCTCTTCTTCACTTTGAATTATATGTCCATGATCTAGTTGCATCAATAAGTGAAACACCTTCCATGCAAAAGGGCCTATTCTTATATCCATCAATGAAAAATTGTGTATGTTCCTCATACTCATCTTTATTATTTTTAGCTACAAGTTTGAATACCTCACATAAGACATTTAAATTGATAAATTTTCTACTACTCTCTACTAATGGAAGTTCCAATAGCATGTGAGATATTTCTTGTGCCCCAATGTCTCTTTCTATAATTGTTTGAAAAAGAATCCATTTGTATGCTCTTGATGCTAAATCATGACAGTTTTCAATGTTTGCAAGCCGCATCAACATTTGATGATAAGTTTCTAAACTTTTTTTGCTTTAGTTGCATACTTGGAGATGTACTTGATTACAACATGTTTGGAAAGAACAAATTGCCAATCTATATTTGATCTCCATAATTGTAGTATGTAGTGATTGTGTGTATTTACTCTATCATCATTTCTTGTAGGTTCAATTTTTTTTCACTTGTCTCTAAGTCTTCATATAATTTTGATCCCTCAAGATTTAATGTCCATGGAGCATTATACCTATAATTAATAATAACACTTTATTATTTCTATGTACTCATATTATATTGAATTTGTAAATAATAATTTGAAAGCTTTTAAATCTTACCTACAAACCATTCGTCCTCTTTTCTTACGTAGACATGCACCCTCTCTACACATTGTATGTCATTCTACATAATTTAAAATATCTTCATAGTCATGTTCCATATGTACTTGTGTAAGTTGCCTTGTATTTCTAAGACATGGATGTTGGACAAAATTTTACAATACCTATGATTCAAAAATGTATGAATTCATTAGTTACATTCAAATATAATTTTTTTATATAATTTATAAAATATTGATATACAAAGGAGTGATAACATACCAGTATGGTTTGTTGATGTGGATCTTCTATAGGATTCCATGCATGAATAATATAATGGAAATATTTATGTTTTGTTGATGTGGATTTTTTCTAGGATTCCATGCATGAATAATAGAATAAAAATATTTATCTACACTTTTTCGTTGTTGCTCAGTTTTCCATTCAAGATTATCCATATTTGGTGCTCCATCTATCCATATGAATGCATGCACATGCAGTGAACCTCTATGTTGCCATTCATATCTAGACCAGTAATCTTTTACATTCATTACTTTTTCTAGAATCTTTTTTCTAGAAATTGTATGTCGCAAGTGCATGTAGTGTGCCACTATATGAGGATAATCAATAACATTTTGTTTTCTCCATTTTTGGGCTTCTCATGCATCTGTTGATGGTGTTTCAAGGATCAGTGTATGCAAATCAAATGGTCAGTACATATCCGTTGCACTCAAAGTGAAGAATATTATCTGTGTAATGTCCCCATTTCTAGAGAGATCACCTACCATGGATGATTAGCCTATTCACCATTCTTGTAGGCTAATTCATTTGGTAAGGGAATGAATAGTTGAGCCATTGTAGTAAAAGTGACTTGGAGAAATGAAATTCAGATAAGTGAAACTTGGAGAAAGGAAAGTCACTTTGTAAAAAGGAAAAATAAAATACAATAAAATAACAAATAAAATATTATTTTAAATGACAAGTGGGCCAACCCATTTGAGGGAGAAAAAGTGAGTTAAAAGTAATATTTTATTTCCACATGGTGGCACACCTCTTAAGGACTTCAAAATTATATTAAATTTAGCAAATAAGGTCGATCCTCTTGGAGGCTTTAAAAGGAGGTCCTTGGGAGTTCATTTCATCATATTGTATTGTCATTTTTCATATTGGATATTTTCCTTTGAGCTACAACAATAGGTTCAGCCATTTTAAGAATGAAAACTTTTGGAAATTAGTGGATTGGATGAAAACCCAATGCCACTTGAGAGGTGAATCCATTCGGGGTTTTCTATAGAGCTTATTTGCAGGTTTTTTGGCATCCATTAGAGCTTCAAGGATATATTATTTCTGAAAGTTTATATCACCTATGGATGGCTAGGGTTTGAACACCAAAATGATGATATTTCTCCCAAACACCATTTTGGAATTGAGGCGATTTGAAGACAACACATTGTTGTTCGCTTAGGGTTTGGTTGTCATTGATATCATTAGAATTGTGAAGGGATCAAGTCATGCAAGGAGGTAGATCGAGGTAGATCAAATTAGGTACACTGGTTGTCCAAGGAATTGATAATAATTGTGGATATAGGTGCATCACATTTTATGCAAAATTGTGGGCTTTTGAGGAGGTTTTGACATCCATGTTGTGTCCATCATCGCCTAGGGTTTAGGCGTCATCATTTTAGAGAGGATCATGGGTGAACAGGAGCTGCTATATCACATATTATAGCATTCAAGCTCTCATCAAACATAAATCCATACAGCTACATTATATCAGCCACTATATTCCCTTGTATGAATTCATTTTATGCCTAATCGAAGCAGCCTTTCATCTAAGTATGTTGTATATGTTTTGGTATTCAAATATTTAATTTGAATGGGCATTGTATTCATTGTTACAGTTCAAATCAGAGTTGATAACATTGTAATCATACCTGATATAATGGAAAATAAAGCATATTTGGTTTTGGCATTGTGATGTTTATGCATGCAAAGTATTTGGTTATGTTTCCTACATATTGGCATATATAGTTTCAATGAAAACCATCTTAAACAACTATCAAAACTAAACATAAAACTTAGAAATCAGAATACAGTGACATTGCATGACAAGTGTTTGACAAAATGTCAAACCACCAAAACTAAAAATTCAGGGCAGAACTAGATAGGATTCTTAACATGGTATCAGAGCTTAGCATCCTGCCAGCCTGGAGGGTTTAATTTGATCTTATGCAGCCAGGAGAAGGTTCAAACATGTACTATTTTAGAAAGAGAACAGGACAACAACCAAAAATCCAAGAAGAGGTTACTCCTTTAACAGGTACACAGCAAGTTGAGATGGATAGAGGTGGAGGTGGTGCTATTAATGAGAGTCCTAGGAGACATGAGCGGCCAAATATTGAAAATATCTTGAATAATCTTGCCCAACAACAATAGAAAATGATGCAAAATTTTATGCAGTCACAACAACAATTACTTATAGCCATTGGTCAAATGTCACAAATCAGAATAAATCATCCTATTGCAAGAGAGGACAGCAATACAAGAAATCATAATGCAGGTAGAGTTACTACAAGTGTTTTAGATAGGCCATTCCATCCCACATTTGCACATAGGGAAGAAGAAGAAGCTTCTAAAGAGGAGGAAGAGACACATATGACTAATGATGTAATGGTTGCTTATGATGAGTACCATACACTTCCACAGCATGTTAGAGATGAGCTTACCTTAAATCAATATATGAATCAGCGAAAGGATAAGAAGAGTGTAAAATAGGAAAGAAGACCAAAGAAGCATCATAAGGAGTATAAGCAAGCCTTTTTATGGTAGTGGAAAGAGTACATCCTATGCTTGGATACACAAATTAGATACATTTTTTACACTCAAACCCATGCCAAAAAATGAAGCAATCAAATTTGCAACCATGCATTTGGAGGGAGTAGCATATGATTGGTGGCATCATGAACTTGTGACTCAAAACCATGCAATGATACATTCTTATGAAGAATTTACAAGAAAATTCACTGCTAGGTTTGATAGGAAAGATGTGGAGGTCTATTATAGGGAGTTGGTACATATGAAACAAAGTGACCATGTGGATACATACATCAATGAGTTTCAAAATATCATTGTTATGGTTCATGTAAGCACCAAAATCACACACAGCCTCCACGAGGACCCTGATGATGACTCACAATCCTCGTGACGTACATGTGTAAGTGTGGAATAATGCCCTCTCAACAACGATTCTCTTGGTAGCATGTGGCTTCTTTTCATGTTGTTGTTTCCCCTTTGTCATGCTAACCCTTTCCTCGCTTTCGACACTTTTCAACACTTGTCAATTTTCATTTCTTGTGCTTGTGACTTCATCCCTAAGCCTTGTATTCATCCATTTGTCATGTTTTGACCTTTCACTAGTGTTTTTCATCCATTCCCACCCCTAAGAGTCCTCTAGAGGACCTCCCAAGCCATCTCCAACTTTCAATTTTTAGTTCCGATCAACCAGTACAAATCTCCCCCTATTATTTCTAGATCTCCCTTGGGAGATCCATCTTTTGCAAGTGGAGATTTGGATTTTGACCCCCTATTGACCAATTTTCAGACGTAGTTCACCTCCTTTTCATCTCCTTGACCAACTCCAACCCTGCTTTTCACCCTAGGGCCTTCCCTCTATGGGTCACAAATGGGTTGCCCCCAAGAAACCCTGACTGGTGAAAGGGTCGACCAAGTGGCGACCCTGTCATCTTTCCCACTTGTGAAAGAACTCAAGCTTTTGGACAAAAAAAGGTTCATTTTGACCCATTTTTCCTTCTGTTTGCATGGGATTTTGTCCTAAACTTAGAGTTAACTATTTCATGCATCCAAGCATGCATATTTATCTCCTTTTTAACTTAACTTGTCAACCCATGCATTCTTGTAACTCCATTTCTTCTTTAGTGATAAGCTATATTTGCTTGTTCACTCCCTAATTATCCCAGACCACTGTTGTTTCTTCTAAGTTAACTTTCCAATCAAAGGGAATTAACTCTTCATCCTCTCTGCCTCTTTTAGCCTCTTCAAACCTATAAATACCCCCTCCCCCAAGCACAAAGGGAGGCAATTTCATTTGTGCATCCAGTCTTTTGCAGGTTTTTGCTCTCCGACTAGCATCCATATGCTCATACAAGATGTTTGAGCCTTTTGCTTTTATTGTTGTTTCATCAATCTTTGCTAAAAGATTTATATAGCATTGATACACTACCCAAATCGCAAGCCACAATGCTCACAAGCTCACATTGAGCTCTCATCCAAGCTTTCAAAAGATTCTTTTTGCATCCCTTTCTTATCATTGCCAAGAGGATCTCCCTGTTGCTGCAAGAGGATAAGAGGTTCCCATACATGAATTTTTGAGGGTAGTGGAGGCTCACATATCTTGTATTCTAGGTTCCTTCATGCTTTTATTTCATAGTAATTAGAAAATCACAATTTGCTTTTGGGAATAGTAAATGCATGTTGCCATTTCCTTGATAGGCTAAGTAGATTTGCATTGTTAGATTAGTTTACATTCACAAAGTTCGTAGATTAGATTTACTTCAAAGCAATTTCCTTTTCCTAGAGTAATTGTTCTAGATATTCAGAAAAACAAAACAAAAACATAGATCAATTGCATTAGATAACTTCATATTAGATTGCATACATGTTTTAATTCCTAGAATAGAAAAAGCACTTTATTTCCATAAATAGGTCGACCACTCTCTGTGAAGTCCAGCTCTCAAGCGAGCCAGACCACTCCGTCTTGTCTCCTCTCAAATGGCTACTTCCATGAGAGTGAGAGTGATGTGGAGGTTCACCTCATGGAAAGGAGAGGGGTCCATGTGCATTCCAAAGCTGAATCAACCGTCCCAGGTCACCGAGTCATGTTTTTTAGTGAACAATTCCTGATTTTCCTGAAAAAAGAGTTGTAATGTTGTTTGTAGAAGGATTAAATGCAAATTTGAGAGGTATGGTAAAGGCTTTCAAGCCTAGCACACTACAAGAAGTAATTTAATTAGCACTTGACTTAGAAACATCACCTTCTACCAATCAACCATATAAGAAGAGTTCTAAACATGAAAAATCATATCAGAATTTACTTGATCAACCCAAGCCTAGAAAGTTTGAACACCACCAAAGATGGACCAAGAGGTAAAGAATGAACTAAGGAGGAAGAAACTTTGCTTTTCTTGCAAAGAACCCTGGGAACTAGGACATAGGTGTCTTGGAAAAGGTAAAGTGCACTATATAGAGATCACCTCTGATATTGATCATGTGGAAGTAGATACTAGTCTAGAAAGTGAACATGGACAACCAGCACCACATATTGAGATTGATGGTAACAAAGGGAATATGATCACTTGTCTTTTAGGAGAACCAAGGTATAATCCATTTATATTTAAAGGCATCTTATTTGGGTGTAAGTTCAAAGCACTTCTTGATAGTGGAACTACTCATAACTGCATTGATGAGAGTTTGGTGGTTAAAAGGGGATTGCATAGTGATGATTTTGAGGGATTTGATGTGACTACAAGTGGTTTAATTATTCCATGCAAGAAGAAAATCAGCACAATTAGTATTCTCTTTGGTGAGTATACACTTTGTGATGACTTCTATGTTCTTGATTTAAAAGATAATGACATTGTTCTTGGGATGCAATGGTTACATTCACTTCATAGGGTCATTCAAGACTTACACACCATGGAGTTGAGTTTCCAACATGAGGGGAAATAAGTTACAATGAAAGCACTCAAGCACTCATTTCCACACCAAATTACAACCAAGAGTGTGAGAGTTATGAACAAAGAAACACTTCATTTTGACAATTCAAAAGTACTTGATGTGCAAAAAGAAGACATTTATGTGGATTTTTCAATGTTTACCAGAGTGGAGCAGCAAAAGCATGATGGGAAATCATAGAAATTTAGGAAGTTTGTTGAATGCATGTGGAGGATTGTGGTACTTTTAGCAATAAGGTTGCATAAACTCTCTTTTGCAAACCTTGTGCAGCATAGCATATCACATGAGAAGTCATACCAAAGTCCTAGATTAATTTGGGATCTGGGAATTGGTTGGAGCGTTTGGGCCTAATGCAGATTTGTCTCATTCGATTGCTTGAGGCCAAGCAATCTTGGGGTGGGAGGACTTGTAATATCCCCATTTCTGGAGTGATCACCTAGTGGAGATGATTAGCCTATTCACCATTCTCATAGGGTAATTCATTTGGTAAGGGAATGAATAGTTGAGCCATTATAGCAAAAGTGACTTGGAGAAAGGAAAGTCAGTTAAGTGAAACTTGGAGAAATAAAAGTCACTTTGTAAAAAGGAAAAATAAAATACAATAAAATGAAAAATAAAATATTATTTTAAATGACAAGTGGGCCGACCCATTTGAGGGAGAAAAAGTGAATTAATTTTATTTCCACATGGTGGCTCAACTCTTATGGACTTCAAAATTATATTAAAGTTGGTAAATAAGGTCAATCCTCTTGGAGGCTTTAAAAGCAGATCCTTGGGAGTTCATTTCATCATATTGTATTGTCATTTTGCATATTGGATATTTTCCTTTGAGTTGCAACAACAGGTTCAGCCATTTCTAAGGACGGAAACCCTTGGAAATTAATGGATTGAATGAAAACCCAATGCCACTTGAGAGGTGAATCCATTCGAGGTTTGCTATAGAGATTATTTGTAGGTTTTTTGGCATCCATTGGAGCTTCAAGGATATATTATTTCTATAAGTTTATATCATCTATGGATGGCTAGGGTTTGAACACCAAAATGATTAGATTTGTCCCAAATATCATTTTGAAATTGAGACAATTTGAAGACAACACATTGTCGGTCACTTAGGGTTTGATTGTCATTTATATCATTAGCATTTGTGAAGGGATTGAGTCATGCAAGGAGGCAGATCAGATTAAGCACATTGGCTATCCAAGGAATTGATAATAATTGTGGATCTAGACGCATCACATTTTATGCAAAATCATGGGCTTTTGAGGAGTTTTGACATCCATGTTGTGTCAACCATCGCGTAGGGTTTAGGCGCCATCATTTTGGAGAGGATCATGGGTGAAGATGAACTTCTATATCACATACTATATCATTCAAGCTCTCATCAGATATCAGTCCATACAACTGCATTATATCAGTCTATATCAGCCACTATATTCCCTTGTATGAATTCATTTTATCCCTAATCAAAATAGCCTTTCATCTAGGTATGTTGTATATGTTTTGGTATTCAATTCATTTTTATAGTCTAAATTAGACCTGATAACATTGTAATTAGACCTAATATAATGGAAAATAAAGCATATTTGGTGTTGGCATTGTGATGTTTATGCATACAAAGTATTTGGTTATGTTTCCTACATGTTGGCATATATATTTTCAATGAAAACCATCTTAAACAAGCATCAAAACCAAACACAAAACTCAAAATTAGATTATAGCCGCATTGCATGACAAGTGTTTGACAAAATCTCAAAACACCAAAACTGAAGATTCATGGCAGAACTAGACAGGGTTCTTACAGTCGATGAACCAACTTGATGAAGCATGTCAGTTAACTTTGCATGAAATTTTTCCCAAATATATGACCTTGTACCCCTTAAGGTTGTTCCAAGCCTCATCAAACGATCAACTAGACAGGAGTGGGGCACATTTTCCATATGTTCATGCAATTTATTGATGGTGATTGGCATATCTTGAAGACTTCTTTTGACAAACACTGAAGATGAATTTTGTGCACGTTATCTCATGATCATGCTCATCGCATAATATCTAAATCATGGGTGTCGACCAAAATGGTGATCTCTATACTAAAATAGATGTTTGACAAATTCATGCAGATGTACTCGTCTCATGCATGATTCTAGCCAATCACACCTACCATTAGGAAATAATGTTGGAAATGCTATATGAAGCGAGCCTAATGTCACATACTCATTGATAGGAGATGAACCAATTGTTGGTTAATGGATAATATTCCTAGATTTGCATCAAGGTTATTCACCCATGCATAGATTAATTTCATCTCTCTTCAGACATTAGGCAGTCTGGAAGCCATTGATGTTGACTGATCAATGATATTTCCTTCATCCATCTCCATTAATAGGCCCAAAAATATAATTTCATTTGCATCAGAATCAAACTCCATATGCACTAAATTTAGTTGGTCAAAGATATATTTAGCTGAGTTTGGTGAGAGACCACTGAGAGCATTTTATCAATTTGAACATCAAAATGGAACTTTTAATATTCAATTTTGTATTTTAATGACTTATATACTCTCTCTATTGACTGTGAAGTTGTAATTTGTGTCACGTTGATCCCTCCTTCGGACAATAATGATTGGTAAATCTTTTATTAGATGTGGAAAAACCTTTGAAATGTCTTTTACATCCTATGGAAAACTTATTTTGTGTCCTTTGTATTTATATTGTCCACCAGTTGCATGTGTCACCTACAGGATTGGATTGACACGTGCTATGAACATTTCTTCTACTTGTGTCAAATTTGCAATATCTTGTGGTTGTGGGCCAGGATCCATATTATTTGATTGTGAAAATCAATTATTACCTTTTTCTTGTCAATATCTATTGCTTATAGGACCTTGAGGTGTGCGAGAAACCCTTATTCCAAGGTAACTTTCTTGACAAATATAGCACATGTTTGGTGAAACAAAGCTATCTATGTCATGTTGAAAATGTATTTAAAAAGTATTGAAATTTATGTGAAGCATTCCATTGGGATTTGGTGCACTTTCTACATTAGTTCCAACAAATGGATTCATGTCATGTCAAGATGCATTTTCTAGTGTTTCAAGTACATAATCTATTGATCTTGATCTTTCATCTTCAACATTAAAATCAATATTAGCATTTGACTGGTTAGGTTCTTTTTTTTCTTCTCTTTTAGGGATACTAAGTTATTGAGATGTTTGTGCATGAATTATTCTCATCATATTTGGTTTTTTCTAATTTTGTAATTCCAATTTTTCTGTTGTTATTTCAGCTCTACATCTACGATATCTTTCTCTATCAACCTCATTTTGTTGTATCCTTCGTTCTTCTCTTTCTGCATCTATCATTAGTTGGCATTGTCATCTTTGATACCCTCTTTGATATTCCCTTTGATATTGTCTTTGTTGCTCCTCATATTCAAAATCCCACTTAGGTTGATCCATACCTACATAATAGTTGAAAACAGATATTTATAAGTCTAAAGTTATAACATTGACATTAATTTGCAAAGATAAAATGGAATTGGTGTTTAATGTTCACATGATTACAAAGATTACACACTTTCAAGTCAAGTTCTACAAACAATGCTCAGAGATAATACAATTTTCCACACATTATGGCTTTTGTTGTCAAGTTTTGATGGATTGGTTTGTTATCACTCCAAAAGGTTGCCTTTTTTATATATCACCAGACCAATATACCAAACCTCTCTTTATGCTCGCTCTTCCATTATACTCGTCAGTATGTGGAAGAAGCCCATCCTTTCTTTATACCTGTTGGTACATGAAAGAAATTTTAAAGCACATGAGAACAAAGTGGTACGTGGCACATAGGCAATACATGAAAAAGATTCATCCTATCAATGACACCTACTTAGAAAGAATTCAAAATTCTTTTTAGTTAGGATTTATGCCATACGATAGCGACTAATGGGTAATGGAAGGAAATGAAAATGAAAGTGTCCTTATTTATCCCCGACGATTTATAGGGATGATGCCACAGACACTATTGTTGCAGCTATATTAGGCAATGGGTATAGTAGTTCAATCATGATGACTTGACTTGTAAATGTGAACCAAAGGTACCATGAATATCGAACATTGTAATTATTTTTGGTTTTTTGTAGAAAGATGTTTTGACTTTTGTTTGCAAAAAAGAAAAAGGACAACATATAGTTTAGATATCTCCTAAAAAAATTACAAAATAAATTAATTCTAAAATAACTCTTAATTTAATATAATTATATGGTAAAATAAAAATAAAATAAATAATCTCTTAATTCAAAATAACTCTATAATGAAATTGGTATAAACTTAATTTTGATGGGGCTTCCAGAAGCAATCCAGGACGATTAGGGGCAGATTGTGTAGTGACAGATTAGGAAGGCATAGCAATAGAAAAATTGGTGCATCCTTTGAGCAAGGGAACTAATAACATGGTAGAATTGTAGGCAGCTAGGCTAGGTCTTCTTCTATGTTTAGAGCTCAAAATCAAAAAAGTAATGATTGAAGGCAATTCGATGATTGTAGTAAATGCTCTAAGATCAAAGAATTGTCAGAATTGGATTCTGCGTGCTCTCCTGGAAGAGACTTTGGAAATCTTAAACTCCTTTCAGGAAGTCACTATCAATCACATTTATCTTGAAGGAAACTCAGAAGCGGATTTCCTTTCCAACTTGGGAACGGATGGAATAAGGATTAAGGAATTGAGCCGAGAGGGTGGCAAGGAGGGTGCCACCTCACTTTGCTCAGGTGGCCATCTCAGCGGGTTGGCAGGGCCATCAATATTGGAGAAATCATTCCTGCACAATGTCGGTGGCAGTTATAGGCTGGCAAGGATGGCTCCGTGCTAAAGCGATTGGGTCTATCAGAGAAAGGATGGGTGACGGGTGCTCAAGTGTGTGATTGGACAATTTTGTGGCTAGTTCCATTACTCAGAGAATGTGGTGTGCATTGGTGACATAATAGGAAGTAATTCCCTGAGACTTCCTCATCATTTGAAGTTAAGACAGTTTCCTTTTTATTGAGTTCGGCCCCTGGTTTTGGCTCAGATAGCTTTGTATGGCGATTCCACCTCCGTCGATTATCATTCATCTTCTTCCTACAAGATACCTAGACTGCAGTGGCATGGAATCTCCAATTTGCCTCACTGCGAAAGTCAGACAAATGGCTTTCAAAGGGGAAATTACGGAGCATAGGCTAAAGAGGGTTCTTAAGGAAAATGATGTTTTCTCTGTCAAGGCAACGAAGCTCATCCTTGGAAAGATTTTTGTTTCTGGAGGAGAAAGATACCGCGTAGACTCAGATGTCTCTTCTAGGGTGGTAGCGGCATTGTTGGATGTTTCTACTCCCAAGGATGAGGTTAAGCTTCTAGTGCAGCATCTTTTCAAGGCTACATTTCTGGAGGGGCTCGACGTGGTGCTCGCGGCAGCTACAAGAGGTGGGCTTCTGAGGCCAAAAGATTTATTCAAAGCCAATTAGCCAGGGGTCGTGGTAGAGTATTTTCCTTGCATTCTGGATATCAAAGGAGCTAAGATGGTTGCGCACAGGAGTAGGGTTCACAAGGGAAGGGACTTTCTGAAGAAAATGCTTAACCTAACTCCAACTGAAGGTTTTGACTGGGTTGGGGATTGTCGCGACTACCTCTTTAAGGAAGGCGAGCTCTGAGAAACCCTTGTTGGATTTGGTGGTAGCGGCTGGTTCTTTTCTTTGTGCAGGTGGTGTTCCTTTAATGGTTGTTTTGTTTTAGTTTCTAATGATGTAAGGAGCGGCAATGGTATGTTATCCTTGTAAATTTTTCCTTATCTCTATTATGAATAGTATGGAAGTCTGGGTCAGAGTCGGGGGCTAGCCTCCTTAATTTTATGTTTCAGTCTCTGTCAGCTTCTTGCTATGGGTGGCCCTGCGTGGCTTTTGTTTGTCGGTCCTGCGTGACCCCTGGATCTCTTAGTCCAGTCTGAGCAGGTGGAAAGTCAAATCTTGCCATGGTGGCATAAACTGCATACGCAGTGTTATTTTGGAAACTTTTCATATATAATATAACTCCGCTTACCTATAAAAAAAAACTCTATAATGAAATTAATTAACACTAAAATAAAAATGATAAACATACATGTATATTTAATGACTACATATGCATTCTTTAAAAAATAGTTTTTTTTTTTTAGTTGTTGTAAAATACAATTAAAATTTTAGGAAGACTATATCAATGAAAGGGGAGATTTTTTGAGACCCTAAAAAAATTTATATAATTATTTTTATATATTCAATCTATATATATTTTCATCCTTATTGTCCTCCTAAAGTTAATCTATGCCAAAATTGTTCATCTTAGAAATATGATAAAATTATAAACGCATTGATATCTTAAAACTCATCCATGTACTCCTATCTATTTCACAATGAGCTACTACATAAACAAACATTAATAACAAATCTTAGTATGTTGTAAGTAGCTTGGTTAAAATGTTATTGTTATGTTGTGAGTGTAACTCTTTATTATTTTTATCTTTAAATTTCTATCCTTACATCTATTCTAATTCGATCACAAACTAATTCACATTTTAATTTAATAATAAGATTGAAATTGTAATAAGTGAACAAAGTAAAAGCAAGCTTACTAATTAAAATAATGGGTGCAATGGTGAAACTATATTTACCACGATTCAATTTTGCTTATTCATGAAACTGAGTTGCCTATTTTTAGGTTTTTATTCAAAGGCTAAAAGAACAATATAGTATTTTAATCAAAATATACAATCACAATATAATATTTTAATATACTATATTAATATTGTGTATTTTAATCAAAATATTAATATTGTATTTAATACAGTATATTAATATTGTATATTAAATATAAGGAGAAACTATATTAATATGTGGTATTTTTATTCAAAGGCTCAAGAAACTATATTAATTTATGCTCAAAATATACAATCACAGTTTAAACATACTATAGTAATATCCTCCTAATATAGTATTTTTTAATCAATATTCTGTTTTGAAAGAAACTATATTTTTAATCAATTATTTATAAAAATGTACTAAATTGAGAGAAAATACATTTTCATAAATATTCTTGAGAGAAACTATATTTTACCTGTGGCCACCCAGCCTGCAAGCCCAAGTCCAAATCAAGATGTTACCGCTATAATGTAACAAATTATCACTCTAATATTATCAGTCTAGTTGAACCTGCCATTATGAATAAACATTGTTGATCAGAGTGTCTAAACAAAATAATACTTTGGAAATGGAGGATACAAAGAGTGAAGTGGAAGAAAATCTATGTAGTTTTATGTAAAAACTTCATCGTCTTGGTACCCTACAACCAAATCAAAGAATAAGGCATAATAATATATACCAAAAATAATACCATTAAAATGTGTGGAAAATTTCTACCGAACTAAATATTATATGCTCAAAAATTAGAAATAATATGTGAGGAAAAAATCTACAAGCCAACTTGAAATATGTAAAAGAAGAAATTGTTAGGCTTGGCAGAATGTATTTATGATTTGTTGCAACAAGTAATGTGTTCTATGAGGGAAAGTGGTATCCCAAATATTAGTTTAGTCATTCCTTAGTATTATTCTTGGAGAAAATATGGAATTGCTTTTAACAGGGCCAACTCTATTGACACCCTTTAAAGGAAGAAAGGAATTGAGAAAAACAATTTGTTACCATGCTCAAAGTGATTGTCTGAGCATAAGGAATCGATCAATAGGCCTAAAAAAATTATAGAGCTTACAATTGTGCTAAATTTCACACATTCTCACATCAATAGGGCTACAAAAGCAAGACCCTGGAGCATCTTGGGGTGTGGATCTCATGCCAAACCCTCAAAGTAGTACTTTGCCCTCGTATGCCTTGGGGCCTATGTGGGACATCTGACAACAAAGCAGTGTTATTGAACTTCCCATGTGTGGGAAATTCATTGGTATATGTCAAACTTATATTTTTTAAGGCAAAGGAGGCTAATGTACACATGCTAAGACTTGAAAATTGATGCACTTAAAAGTGTTATTGCAAAGATTGGCATTCATACATGCCTATAGTAAACTCAATGCTAAGGTGGGCAAATCATCCAACCTAGGCGATGAGACTGAGAACAAAAAATTAAGGATTACATAAAGTTGATGCACTTAAAAGTGTTATTGCAAATATTGTTGTTCATACATGCCTACAATAAACTAAATGCTAAGTTGGGCAGGTTGTCCAACCTGGCGATGAGACTGAGAATAAAAAATTAAGGATTACATAAAATTGATGCATTTAAAAGTGTTAATTACAAATATTGTTGTACATACATGCCTACAATAAACTAAATGCTAAGGTAGGCAGGTTGTCTAACCTAGGCGATGAGACTAAGAACAAAAAATTAAGGATTACATAATATGTATAATTACCCCTTATTGACTAGTTTGATTCATTAACAATTCCTAAGACTAAATAAGGTTGCCAAAATAAATTTGACTACAACCAAGCAAGTAATGGAAGCGACTTGATGACAAGATTGGTAGTAGGGACAGGGAAATGCAACATGCTAAATTTGCTCCATCTAAACAGCTACCTTCAGAGGTAGATAGGAGAACTAAAGCAAAAACTCTCTAGGATGAAAGATGAATTAGATGACCTAAAACATTTATACAATACGTGAGAAAGTAGATCTAACAATCACATGGTCTAAAAGAGCAAAAAATATAAAATAGTCATTGACTTGACAAGGAAATCGATACAATTTGGACAAATATTGAATGGATCAAATATTGAATGGATGATGACCAATGACTAAGGCTCTAAAGATGATAGAGAAAGTGACTAGGGAACATCTACACCTAGTTAAGCTTCTAGATGAATGCCTAGACAATGAGAAATTAGAATTTTTTTTCCTGAAAACAAAAGCCTATAATTTTGTGAAGACTACTACATTGTACAAAGAAAATAGGTATTAGGGCATTATTTTGTATGCATGAGAATTTCTTCAGAAGCTCCCTATATTTGTATCAAGTGCATTGCTTTTATCTTCTATCTAAGGTCATTTTCATGTATAAATTCTATTAAAATATGTAAAATAAATATAATTAAAAATTCTAGTGTAAAGAGAGATTAGAACTCCAAATGACAACATAAATGGACCAGAAATACCTACAAATGGTAGCGTTGAACTATGACCTCTAAAACGCCTTTAAAAAAGAAAAGATTTCTTCTATGGCCTTGGATCGATTCCTTGGAAGGTGATTCTTTTGTTTTCTATTCACACTCCCCTTCATCTCACCTCAAATCTTGCAATTTGATATGCTCATGTTGAGTTATTTTCCTCAGCTTGTAATAGGAATCTAAAGTCGATGCATTTGGATCCGTTCATCTCCTCCTCCTCACTCTTCTATAAGTTACAGTGTAATTCCCGCAAGATGTTGAAATATTAGAGTGGAATTAGTGAGTAAGAATTATGTTGCAGAACAAATTTTCCTGCCACCATAATCCACATATGACAAGGAAAACTACCCCCATGATGGCCTCATTGTGTGTAAAACAAACCATTGTTGAACACACTAGGATACTAAGAGGAGGGTGAATCAATATCTTTAAACAAACATCAAATTCTCCAGAGCAGTTTAAAACTTAAGCATTACAGCATTAACATAAACATGAAAGATCAACACAATGCACATCAACACATAACACCAGATATATGTGGAAAACCCAAGAAGGGAAAAACCATGGTCATGAGGATTAACTCACAATATATGAAGCTTAAAATAACAACTTTGTTTTAGGGCTACAACCCAAGGAAGCTACTACTCCCTGAAAACTTTGATTTAGGGTCACTCCTAAGGAAGCTACAACTCTCTGAAGACTTTGTTTTAGGGTCACTCTCAAGGAAGCAACTACTCCCTGAATTGAGAACAAACTCAGAAAAGATTACAGTATGACAATCCTTCTACGACCTGAAAACTGACAATGAAGCTCACACCTTTGATGATTGCACTTTTGCTTCTTCTAATGATTGAATCAATTAGGCACACTCTTCACTTCCCTCCTATCACAAAAATGTCTTCAAGATGAATCAAGACATCTTCTAACACATCTTCTCTTTCTCCTTCAGTCGAACATCATAATGCATATGATTTTCATATTCTATTCTTCACACTTTCGTATTTTCATTTTCACAATCATGCCTCACCTAGACCAACTAGGTTTACAATATATACATGACATTACATTGATTACATTATATGTCAGCCAATACAATAAGAATATTACATTTTACAAGTCGGCCAGTGATCACAACACATGAAACAAGTATAGGGCAATCCCTATCATGAATGACACGTTACTCTAGAAGAAAACACATGCCTTGCGGATCTCAATACATGCTTAGTCTGGTCCTAAACATCATTCACAACATCATTCATCAAGGAATCACCTCCGCACACATCAGTCATTTGAAATAAGATGGCCTTAAGTAGGAAGACATGAAATTTGAAGCATAACAGTCACAACCACTTGAAAACCTTGTGCGGTAAAAAAACATAAAAGATCTTCATGAAATTCTTCTAGATGAGTCTTCATGACTCATAAAACACCTTCAGATACACCTCTAACTCCGCACAACAAATACATTGTGTCACATACCTTAAAACATGCATACTGAGATCAAACAACCATCCGGAACACACTGTAACACACTGTCATTGAGAAATTGATCTTTCGGAGCACCAAAACACCTGAAACTGCAAAGATGCATATAATACACATCTATGAACATGTTCACAAAACCACATAGGCAATTCTTCTCTTCTGGAGGAATGCAGAGAATTTCAACAAGCTTTCAACACAACTTTTCTCAAACAAAATATAGACCGGAACTCTACCACTAATAACTTTCACTACAAAGGGTGTAGAGACTTGAAACTTTGGAAATAGCACCTTCACAAGATACTAAGCTTAACTTCTGAACTGCAAGACCTTATCTTCAAACACAGAGGAATGCAGAGCCAAACATTGTCACATAATGAATATCTTCTTTAGAACCAACACTGTATTCAAATTGTCAACTGCAAAATACCTTTCCGGTAATCCAAACACCATGAAACTTGGAACATACATGCTTTGACACTATATGAAGCTATCTTCTAATCCACAGAGGCACAACATCAAAAGAATGAAAATGCAGAGTAATCTCCCAAACAATCTTTAGAATAGTTTTCTTGTAATAGAAACTTTCACCAACTTCTGAAGGCCAAAACCTTCATATAACATCATATACATCCTTGAGAACAACAAGAATGATCAAACAACATGCCATAGGCCATCATCAGCATCTTATCATCCTCATCATAGCTTAATATATCATTATTCATCTTAGTGCTTCTAATTCCCATCTTAATGAACTATATCTTCTCTGTTGAAGAGGACATGACATCCAACCATGAACTGTATCTTCTCTATTGGATAGGACATGACATCCAACCATGAACTTCTAATTCCCATCTTAATATATCTTCTCTATTGTCATTGGATAAGACATGGCATCCAGCCATGAACTTCTAATTCCCATCTTAATTGCAATCCTCTTTAGGACATGACATCCAACCATGAACACCATCACACATCCATGATAGTGTTGACATCAATGACAACCAAATGCCAACAACCTCCCCCTTTGGCATTTATGGCAACACATACCTACACATTCTCCCCCTTTGAAATTAAGGAGGAAGGGTAACTTCTTCTTTCTTAGAGCATAACTTCTTGCAACAAACAAACTCCCCCTATCATCAGCAACCACTACCTGCTCCCCCTGAGAGGTAGCCACCAACAGTCCAGGAAAAAGATATATCATGAACCACTCCCCCTAGACAAATGCACCACTATGCATTTATCAAGAAGGAGGGGAAATTACCCCTAACCTTTGCCTGAGATCCTCAAAAGTGTCCTTTGCAAGAGCCTTTGTGAAAATATCTACAATTCGATCCTTTGTTGGAACATATTCCAACTTTACTTCCTTATCTGCAACCTTCTCTCTCAAAAAGTGATACCTGATTGCTATATGCTTGGTTCTAGAATGCATTACGAGATTCTTGGAAATATTGATAGCACTTGTATTGTCACACAATATAGGAATAGGCTCATCATACAATACCTTAATGTCCTTTAAGGTTTGCTTCATCCACAACACTTGTGTACAGTAGGATGATGTCGCAATATACTCTGCCTCTGCAGTTGATAAGGACACTGAATATTGCTTCTTGCTTTGTTGTGAAACCAGTCTGCTTCCAAAAAAGAAAGCACCACCACTTGTACTTCTTCTCTCATCAACACAACCAGCCCAATCAACATTAGTGTAGGAACTCAAATCAAAGTCATTGCCTCTTGGCTACCATTAGCCATAATCTGGAGTTCCCTTCAAGTATCTAAATATTCTTTTCACTACCTTCTCATGTGTTTTCTTGGGATTCGCTTGATATCTGGCAACCACACATACTGCATGCATGATATCAAGTATGGAAGCAGTCAAGTACAACAATCCTCCAATCATAGATCTATAGGAAGTCTGATCAACCTTTAGAGACTCATCATCCTTGCTCAAATGACATCTAGTGACCATGGGAGTACTCACTGGTTTTGAATCCTCCATACCAAACTTCTTCAACATCTCTTTGACATACTTAGCTTGATAAATAAAGATACCATCATCTACCTAAGCAATTTAAAGTCCAAGGAAGAAAGACATCTCACCAATCATAGACATCTCAAACTCCTTTTGTATTTCCTCTACAAACTTCTTACACATATCATCATCTCCACCAAAGATGATGTCATCAACATATACTACAACTATCAATATCATATCTCCTTCTTCCTTGATGTAAAGATTGCTATTTGTAGTACCTTTCTTGAAGCCTTGCTAAAGTAAGTACTTGTCCAATCTAGCATACCAAGCCCTAGGTGATTGCTTGAGACCATAGAAATCCTTTTTGAGTCTGCACACCATGTCCAGATCTTCTAATATCTAGAAACCATCTGGTTGCTCAATGTAAACCTCTTCCTCTAGATCACCATTTAAAAATGTTGACTTGACATCCATCTGATATACCTTGAAGTCCTTATGAGCAACAAGGGCAAGGAACATTCTGATTGCCTCCATCTTGGCTACTGGAGCAAAAGTCTCCTCAAAATCAATGCCTTCAACTTGAGAGTAGCCCTTACATACCAATCTTTCTTTGTTCCTTACAACTTCACCTTCTTCATTCAGCTTGTTCCAGAACACCCACTTTGTTCCTATAACATTCTTATTTGCTAGTCTGGGAACCACTTCCCATGTGTGATTCTTCTCAATCTGATCCAATTCTTCTTCCATTATCTTTATCCACCCATCATCTTTGCTAGCATCAGCAAAGGTTTTGGGTTCTACCTTTGATAGTAAACATAATTTTACTTGCTCATATGCTTTTGCAAAACTTCTCCTATTCAGTACACCTTTATTCTTGTCCCTAATGATCTGATCTATTGAATGGTTCTTCTAAACATACTTTGCTGGAGTCTTGGGCATCTGCTCTGGTTCTTGTTCCTTTTCTTCTTTCACTTCTTCCTCTTCATCTTCAATGCATGGAAAGATATCATATCCAGAGTCCTCTAATTCTTGTGAGATCTAACACAAGTCTTCATCTACTTTGACATTTGTGCTTTCAACCATCTTTCCTAATCTCTTGTTGTAGCATCTATAGGCCTTGCTTCTAGCTGAGTAACCAAGAAAGATCCCTTCATCACTTCTTGAATCAAACTTTTCTAGGTCTTCTTCATCTCTTCTAATATAGCATTTGCTTCCAAAGATCCTAAAGTATCTAATAGTAGGAGGTCTTCCATACCATAGTTCATAAGGGGTCTTAGTGCTATTGACCCTTAACTATACTCTGTTAGTCAGATAGACAGTAGTGTGAACTGTTTCCTTCCAGTACATGTCAAGCATATCAACATCCTTCAACATTGCCCTAGCCATCTCTTGCATAGTCATATTCTTCCTTTCCACTACCCCATTTTGCTGAGGGGTCCTAGGAGCTGATAGATGTCTCCTGATACCATGATCTTCACAAAACTTATCAAATTCATTTGAAGTGATCTCACCTCCTCTATCAGACCTCAAACATTTAATCTTAGTATCCATTTCATTATCAACCATAGCTTTGAAAACCTTAAACTTATCAAAAGCATTTGATTTTTCCCTTAGGAAAGTAACCCAAGTCATTCTAGACTAATCATCAATAAGTAACATGAAATACCTTTCTCCTTGTTGACTTTTTACTCTTGTAGGACCACAAAGGTCAGTATGGATTAGATCCAATGGCATTGAAGAAGAGTACTCCTTAATTTTGAAAATTTTCTTTGTCTACTTTCCCATTTGACATTCTTTGCATACTGTGTTGCAAGCTTGGTTATCTTGGGCATATCTCTCACTGCATGAATAGAGCTGATCTTTACCAAATTCTCAAAGTTGGTGTGTCCAATTAGCTTATGCTATAGCCAGCACTCGCTGGATTGATCCAATAAGCATGTTCTTCCATTTACCACCTTCAGATGATAGATATCACCATATGACTTGATGCCTTCTATAACTAGCTTTCCAGACCCTAGCTTCTTGATTTCACAACCTTTGGCATGAAAGGTAAGATTATATCCTTTACTGCACATCTAACTGATATTAAGAAGATTATGCTTTAGTCCTTTGACATAGAGAACATCCTCAGTCTTGTTCTTCCCATCAATAGTTATGGCACCCTTTCCACATATTTGTGTTGACTCATCACCACCAAACTTAAAGGCTCCACCATTCCACTTCTTAAGGCTGATAAACTTATCCTTGTCACCAGTTATATGATTAGAACAACCATTGTCAATTACCCAAGCTTTGGCTTCTTCTCTTGCATGAAAAGCAATCCATACCACCATTGATCTATCATTGTTTTGGTCAGCTTGCAAGGTATCAGTCTCTTCACATTTTTCAATATCATCCTTTTTGTTACCAATATTCAAGGCCATGAAAAGTGTTTCATCATTTGAATCATCATGATCCTCATCTTCTGAAGAACAACTTCTCTCTATGGAATACAGGCTTCCTTTGAACTTGTCTCTCTTGTTACTACCCCTTGAATCTTAAAAAGGACATTTAGAAGAAAAATGACCAACCTTTCCACAATTGAAACATTTGAAGGGTAATTTACCTCTATATTTTCCTGTGCCTTTCTTCAGTGTTCTTACAAAGTTTGCTTCTATTTCATCAAGGTCGTCATTTTGATTAGTTGCTTTATCTTCTATCTTCTTACTTGCTTTGAATGTTGCTTCCTTCTTTGGAGCACCTTTGTCAAATTCTCTCATTTCAAAGGCTATGAGAGAGCCATATAATTGATCTATTGTGTACTTGTCCAAATCCTGAGATTCCTCAATGGCAGACACCTTATGACTGTAAGATTTAGGAAGAGATCTCAAGACCTTCTTCACAATCTCATCTTCTTTCACTTCTCCACCAAGACCTCTGATGCTATTGACTGTCTCATCCACCCGGAGCATGTAACCAGCAATGTCTTCATCTTCTATCATCCTCAGGGTTTCAAATTTGCTCTTGAAGATTTGCATCTTGGCTTGTTTCACTTTACTATCTCCTTCATAAATACTTTCAAGTTTGTTCTAGACATCCTGAGTAGATGTACATCTCATTATCTTCACAAGTTCTGAATTAGCTAGTCCACTCATGATAGCACTCTTTTCCATGGCATTGTTCTCATACAACTTAATCTCATCTGCATCTTTAGGTTCACTACTAGGAACAATGTAGCCCTTCTTGACTAATTGCCAAATGCCATACCCTAGAGAGGTCAGATAGTTTTCCATCCTTAACTTCCAAAAGGAATAATTTGTCCCATCAAACATGGGTACCTTGAGAGAACCATTTTGAGCCATCCCAGACCTTCCTCAAGCGGTTAAGCTTCTTTTGATTAACTTGGCTCTGATACCAATTGTTGAACACACTAGGATACTGAGAGGGGAGTGAATCAGTATCTAAAAAACTTCAAATTCTCCAGAGCAGTTTAAAACTTAAGCATTATAGCATTAATATAAATATGAAAGATCAACACAATGCACATCAACACATAACACTAGATATATGTGGAAAATCTAAGAAGGGAAAAACCACGGTGAGGATTAACTCACAATATTTGAAGCTCAAAATAACAACTTTGTTTTAGGGCTACAACCCAAAGAAGCTACTACTCCCTGAAAATTTTGATTTAGGATCACTCCCAAGGAAGCTACAACTCCCTGAAGAATTTGTTTTAGGGTCACTCCCAAGGAAGCAACTACTCCCTGAATTGAGAACAAACTCAGAAAAGATTACAGTATGACAGTCCTTCTACTACCTGAAAACTGACAATGAAGCTCACACCTTTGATGATTGCACTTTTGCTTCTTCTGATGATTGAATTAATTAGGCACACTCTTCACTTCCCTCCTGTTACAAAAATGTCTTCAAGATGAATTAGGACAGCTTCTAACACATCTTCTCTTTCTCCTTCAGTTGAACATCACAATGCATATGATTTTCATATTCTATTCTTCACACTTTCATATTTTCATTTTCACAATCATGCCTCACCTAGACCAACTAGGTTTACAATATACACATGACATTACATTGATTACATTATATGTCAACCAATACAATAAGAATATTACATTTTACAAGTCGGCTAGTGATCACAACACATGAAACATGTATAAGGCAAGCCCTATCATGAACAACGCGTTACTCCAAAAGAAAACACATGCCTTGCATATCTCAATACATGCTTAGTCTGGTCCTAAATGTCATTCACAACATCATTCATCAAGGAATCACCTCCGCACACATCGCTCATTTGTAATAAGATGGCCTTAAGCAGGAAGACATGAAATTTGAAGCATAACATCACAACCACTTGAAAACCTTGTGCGGTACAAGAAACATAAAAGATCTTCATGAAATTCTTCTAGATGAGTCTTCATGACTCATAAACACCTTTAGATACACCTCTAACTCCGCATAGAAAATAAATTGTGTCACATACCTTAAAACATGCATACTGAGATCAAACAGCCATCAGGAACACACTGTAACACACTGTCATTGAGAAATTGATCTTGAAGAGTACCAAAACACCTAAAACTACAAAGATGCATGTAATACACATCTCTAAACATGTTCACAAAACCACATAGGCAATTCTTTTCTTCCGGAGGAATGCAGAGCATTTCAACAAGCTTTCAACACAACTCTTCTCAAATAGAATACAAACTGAAACTCTACCACTTGTAACTTTCACTGCAGAGGGTGTAGATACTTGAAACTTTGGAAATAGCACCTTCATAAGATACTGAGCTTAACTTCTGAACTATAGGACCTTATCTTCAAATGTAGATGAATGTAGAGCCAAACACTGTCACATAGTGAATATCTTCTTTAGAACCAACACTATCTTCAAACTGTCAACTACAAAACACCCTTTTGGTAATCCAAACACCATGAAACTTGGAACATACATGCTTTGACACTATATGAAGCTATCTTCCAATCTGCAGAGGCACAGCATCAAAAGAATGAAAATGCGGAGCAATCTCCCAAACAGTCTTCCTGTAACAGAGACTTTCACCAACTTTCAGAGGCTAAAACCTTCATATAACAACATATACATCCTTGAGAACAACAAGAAGGATCAAACAACATGCCATAGGCCATTAGTAGCATCTTTTCATCCTTAGCATAGCTTAATATGTCATTATTCATCTTAGTGCTTCTAATTCCCATCTTAATGAACTGTATCTTCTCTACTGGATAGGACATGACATTCAACCATGAACTATATCTTCTTTGCTAGATACGACATGACATCCAACCATGAACTTCTAATTCCCATCTTAATGTATCCTCTTTAGGACATGACATCCAACCATGAACACCATCACACATCCATGACAATGTTGACATTAATGATAACCAAATGCCAACAACCATACCTTCATGGGATGTTTCCCTACTCTTGCATGTGCACACCTATAAGATAACACCTACAAAATAAAATGTTTAAAGAAAAATAGCAATCTCCATTAATTTGTAAAGAAAAAATAATAGATACTACTCTCCATATGGTTCTTTATAGAAAATTTGCATGTTCCTTCTTTAAAGAATAGTCACCATAATGAAATGTCTTATAAAATTGACAATAGTGCCTCCTCGTCACCTCACTAAGAAAAACGCATTCCACTCCATCACTATTGATTATATGGTTGTTATCAACGTTGGTGTCTAAATTACTTGATATTTTTACTATTTTTTGTTGTAGAATATTCTTGTCTATTTTTGGGTTTTTCTTTATAGGGGAATCTGGAATCTTTCAGCTCTTCTCCTCCACCCTTGTTGTGAATGTAAGAATGCTTCTTGGTGTAAATAGAAATAAATTGGTAAAATATATTTTAAAATTTTGAAAAATATACAGCACAATACAGGGTATTTTTTTGACATGTACAAAATTTGACGTCCCATGAAAACTATAACGTTTTGATTAAATTTAACTTTAATAAATTATTTAAAAATAATTATTTATCAAAAATTAAATTTTTTCCATGCACTAGATATTTTAGTTGTCTAATTAGGAAAAAAAAAGTTAATTTTGCTATATTTTCTTGATGTCCCATCGACATCACTTTTTTCTAAAAATTTTAACAATTAAAAATCATTAAATTAAATTCATGAAAAAATCTAGCTAATTATAAAAAATTAAAAAATTATAAACATAAACTCCATTAAAATTTCTACATTTCATTAGTTTATGTCATTTTAAAATTCAAAAGTTTCATATGATTTTTTTGTCATTTAAGTTGGAAAAATATATTTGTGTTGGTCGTTTCCTTTATAAAAGTTTGACATAATTATGAACTTTTACCCACAAATATGTGAAACACTCTCAATATGCTTGGTGGCTTGATGAATAATTTCACATATGTAGAGATACATTCCCAATGGGAACTAGATACTTTCAATGGTTGACTTTGTAGAAAAATACACTCTTGCTCCACAAGATGAAGTTCAGTCTCAATATTATAATTCAATATATGTAGCCATTTTTATTCATATTGTATATAAACATGCAATTGATAGTACAGAAGATGACAATTTTTTTTTGAGGGAGTATCATTTGTATTTGAGTGATAACAAATCACATTCTTTAGAGTTTATGTAGTATTGTTTTAGTGTATTTTATGATAGTTTAAAGGAAAGAGAAATCCAGATGACATATTTCATATGGTTAGACAATTGTACATGATAGTTCAAAAAATCTCAAACATTTTATTAACTATGTAGGGAAAATAAAGAAAAGAATGCCCAACACATGTGGGATTTTTTAAAGCTAGGCATGGTGAAGGAGAGCATGATGGAGTTGGACCATATGCAAAAAGAGCTCTTACTAATGAGTAACCAAAATTTCTAGATGTAGTGAGATTTAAAGATGCACATGTAGTTGTAGATTTGTGTAATGCAAAATTGTCTATAGGATCTCATGAAAAATCAAAAGTGTGATAGTTTTATTGGTTAGTTGAGGAAGAAAATATTCTACCACAACACAATTCTAAGACAATTAGTGGATCAAAAAAATGACATCCATTTAAGAGTTCAAGTGCAAGCACATGGACTATGTGGAGTAGGGAGCTTGCTTATTTTTGTCAATTTTATATTGGAGGTGAGTGAGAACATGTGGAAATACATAATGGGTTGAAGAATGGAAAAATAGACCCCTAACATCTATACAAACATATGATCGACATGAGATGGAGTTTGAAGAGGATAACCAATTATTGACATCAAATGACTATGGTCATGTTTTATACCGTGTACAACAAGGTACATTAACAAGATCTAGTTTCATTAAATTGTTTAGTGGTTTATTTTATATATGCACGTATTTCTTTGAATTATATTGCCTCCTACTTTATTGAATTAGTAACTTGTGTTTTGCAGGACATGTGTATGTTGTTGCACCTGAGGGCCATGAAGAAGAAAAAGAGTATTGGTTGGCTTGATGTGTTGAGATAAAACATAAATAGTTAGAGCCTGGAGTAGATGATGATAACTATGAGTATCCAATAGGTTCTATGGTTGTTGTTGGTACCTTGCTACTAAAATATTTTACAAGGAAAATTAGTTTGCCTATATTTGAAGATTATAAAATGCATAAGAGAATTATGCACTACTCGCATTTGATTGTGACAAAAAATGTACAATTAGTGAGTATCAAGGGAAACCTTTTACAAAATATTTATTGGTGCTTTCTACGGAAGAGAAAGAGGCAATTATACATGCATTACAAAAGAGAGAGGATGTATATGGTACAATGTAGTAAGTTTTAAATGGTTTGTAATATGTAGAACCAAACTCTTAATCTTAATTTTTTTAGTAAGTTATCTACTTTCCTTTTATTTTTTATCTATTGCTACTAACATGTATCTCAAAGTAGGTAGACATTACAGAGATTTTGAAGTGTGTATATATATACATACTTGTATATTTTACTTCAAAATCCCTCTAATAGTTAATTAATTTTAGTTTAATAAATTTAGGATTAAATAAATAGTTAATTGATTTAGTTTCATGCCCTTAGTAAATTAGTAAGCAATTGCATGTCCCCTTAAGCCATCCCCTAACTACGTTCCATAAATTAGATAATTGATTTAGTTTAATAACTTTGAGATTTAGTTGAGTATTTTTAAGATTAATTAAATAGTTGATTGATTTAGTATCATGCCCTTAGTAAATTAGTAAGTAATTATATGTCCCCTTAAGCCATCCCCTAACTATGTTCCATAAATTAGGTAATTGATTTAGTTTAATAACTTTAGGATTTAATTTAATAAGTTTAGGATGAAGTAAATACTTAACTGAAGAAGTATCATTCCCTTAGCAAAACATTAAGTAATTGCATGTCCCCTTAAGCCTGTTGTGGAGTAAAATGTGTACACTAGCATTTTACATCTAGTTGGACCTAAAATGTTACCTTTGTTGATCAAGACCTATTTTAACACCTTTTTAAACATTAAATGATAAAATCTCAATCTCGATGAATAAACTTGACAGAATAAACTTAGGAATGGCCTAAGCCCATGACATTAGACACTCCTCAGAGTTTATGGGGCTAAAGGACTAAGGCGCCTAAGTTGCCTAGTCCTAAATGGGTCCTTTAGCCCCTCTCTTGTGGTGTCGACTTAGAACACCTCCCTAGTTTCTACATGTCGACCCCATTTTGTTTTATTCGTCATTTGTGAGTGGGAATGCATATATAAAGGAGTTTTACTATTCATTTTTAAACCTAGAGAGAGAGATACTAAGATTCATAATGTGAAATTATAGTTTGCTCACATGTTTTGATCTTCTATGTTGAAGTGCTCTTCATACTTGGAATTGTTATCTACTTGTGGATGTTATGAAGTTTGTTTGTAGGTCTTGAAGGAAGTTTCAAGCCTTCTCATCACTCTCCTTGTTGGTCCATGATCTTGAGTTATCTCCATTAACTAGGGTTTTGAATCTTGTGGTAATCATTATCATTTTCATTCATATTTCTATCATATATTGTAGATCTGGCCTCTGCCCTCCTAGGGCACGCGCTCTCGAATCTAATCATCGCTATAGTGGAGGTGGAAACACCAACATAGGGTTTGACTAAGGAAAGCCCTTATACACAGCACAACCTTTTCCTCTTTTCTTGTGTGCAATTTGAAGATATAGGTTTCTGAAGATAAGATCTGGGAAGAAGAAAGGGTTTGCAGGTACAAGTCTAGTGAAGCTTAAAGATTCTGCTAAACCCTAATTAGGGTCTAGGGTGCCCAAGTTCCCTAGTCTATGGTGCCTTTGAATCTGGATCTAGGTTCTACTTTGCTTCCTAATCTCTACTATTCTTTTAGATTTTTGATATCTGTTTCTGATAGTTAGTTATTAGTCGATCTTTGTCAAATAGGGTTTGGTCATTTCCCCTAGTTTGCTTGCTAGATCTTGGTTGAATTTGGTTGACTCTTCTCTATAAAACAAAAGAACAGAACCCCTCTAGTTTGGCTCTTCTCCATGGGTAGTAGCCAAGCTCGATTGTATTTTCATGTTTAATAGAAGAGGGTTTTGACCTAGTTTAATCTCTTCTGGCTAGTCTCCCTTTTCTATCACAAACATTTTGGTGAACTCGAATTGTCTTGCACTTTTTCATCCTTCTTGTTTCATATCTGAGTTGTTTTCTACCCTAGATTTGATTGGGATTGATTTCATTATTCATTTTGCATACATACATAGTAAATTTTTGCATAGTTTCAAAACTAGGGTTTGTGAAAACCTTGCATTTCTAGGAAATTTAGCTAGTTTTGAGCCTAGGGTTTATAGGTTTGTGAGTTGTTTCAAATCTTGTTACATTATAAGCTTGTTTAAACCATTTGTATTTGTTGTACCTTGTCATTCTTGGTGGTTAAAACATCCTTGCATTCTTACATTTGAAATTTGGAAAATAAACAATTCATTCTAGATTGGAAAAAAAAATCATATTTGTCACTTTGTTTGCATTTCATAAGGTTAGATCATCATAGAATGAATTAAATTTCATATTTTTGCATCAGATCTGATTGGCATTATATTAACTAATAATTTCATAGTGTTACATTGTGCACTTGAATCTTTTCATTGCTAGATTTTGTCAAAAAAGTTGTATTTTTGTGAAAAGCTATTTAATGTTGAAATCTAGGGTTTTTGATTGATACTTTGTTTCAGATTTTGCTGCTATAATTTGCATTCCAAATCTGATCTTACTTTGCTCTACTACATTACAAATGTCATCTTGCATTAAATTTTGAGACTAGGAACAATTTTGAGTTGTTGCATCTTGAAAAAAACATTGAAATTAGGGTTTGATTTAAGCATTAGCATTAGTGATATCTAAGTGGATTTACGTAGAGTTGAATTTGATCAAGGATATATTGTGTGCATTATGCTTGTTTATATTTGAACAAAACATTGCTTCACTTAAACAATAACTTAAACCCTTCTTTTTCTATATCATTCATTTCTTCTATTTGTGCATCTTGTGTGTTACTAAAGCTTGTAGATGCTTTATGAGCTTTGTGACCTAGTGCCCTTTTTCCAACATTCTTGTGTGAAGAAGTCTTCAAATTATGGGTTCTAATGCTTTGAATAATGATGATAACAACACATCAAAATCCCAATTCCCTAGTCTTATCACACAAGAAGGTCAATCACTTCTTCCTGATATCCATACTTCACATCTTCTTGAAGCACCGAATTTCCATGAATCCATCAACATTGATGACCTTGTTGCTCATATTCTTGAAGCTCAAATTCAAAGAGTAGACATGGAGTTGGCTAATTTTCAACAATTTGTAATCTTAGAACACATAGTTGAGGAGGTCATCCTTGTTGTTAAGAGTCTAATAAGTCTTTTGCTTGAAGGTCAAGAAGGATTGGAAGTCTTGCTTGATCTTTCTCATATAGTGGATAACAACATTCTATATGCATCTAGTTGCACTAAAATTGTCAATAATGTCAATTCTTCTAAATAGATAGGGGCTCAATTGTCAGCACCCATATCGACATCCCTATTCCTACATATACTTCTACTATTCTCACCACTACTACATAGCTAAGTAATAGTGCTACCACATGTGTTGGGTTATCTACTGGAAATTTTGTAAGCCATTATAGTTTCATTCCATATAATTACATAAATTCCACACCTAATGTTACTCCACCTACATATAAACCTCCTATCACTTTCCAAAAGGCTACTCATACATTGTTAGCTAGTCCTTCCAATTCATTCCAATCTCTACTCAGTTCATCTTCTGACCCTGTCATAAACGAATTGTTGCAAAATATGGCCTTCATCCAACAACAATTGGCTAGAATAAGAAATAGTCCACCTAAAACTAATATGACAACACATTATATCCATAGCCCTTTGTCTTATTCAATCCTAAGAGCTCAAATTCTCAAGAAGTTTGAGACCCCTCACTTCAAGAAATATAATGGGAAGGGAGACCCTAACAACCATGTGGCAACCTTTACTACTATATGTAGTGATTTCTTCTCTAAGGATGCAATCTTGGAAAAACTCTTTTCTAGGTCACTCAAGGACATAGCCTTGGATTGGTTTTGCTCTTTACCTCCTAATTCTATAACTTCTTTCTCACAATTAGTCAATAAGTACCTCGAGCATTTTCAAGTGAATATTGGACCTCAAGTCTCTTTGATAGACTTGGTTCATTGCAAATAAGGAATAAAATAGAAAATAACAGATTTATGGGTCGTTATCAAGCCCTCTTCTCACAAGTTCAATATTCTATTTTGGATGTTGATGTGCAAATAATCTTTATTGGAAACTTACAACCTTACATCCGTGATAAGATACTATTGATGCGATATGATTCTTTCACTCATCTTTGCATGGCTCTCCATGATTACCAAATTTGGGTTAGTCAGTATGAGAATAACCCCTCATTGGCTCTAGTTGGTCAATCTGAAGCCTCTCAGAATCATTCATTCAAAAGACACAATAAAAACTTGATCAAGATCAATGAAATTTTAGCTAGTAACATAAGAAAACATATGGTAGCAGCGTCATCTCCTACTCCCACCCCATATAAATAGAAACAAAAAATAAGAGATTTCACACCATTATCAGAGTCCCTCTACTCTATAACGACACAACTTTTGAACAACAATCTCATCAAGCTTCCACCCATTAGACCTCTCAATCCAAGTAAGATGAAAGTATCTTCCTTTGATTCGAAGACCTTTTTTCAATTTCACCACTCTATCGGTCATGACACTGAAAGATGTATGCATCTTAAACATGAAGTTAAAAACCTCATTGATTCCAATGTCATTTAGGTTGCTGGTGTAAATGACAAAGGAAATAAATTGGTGGCTACTCGTAATCAAAATCTTCAAATTTATACAAATACATTGCCTAATCATGAATCTAATGTTGTGAATCTATGTCAAGAATAAGATTATGAAGGTGATATTTGCATGGTGGATGCTCGCCCTCATAAATATTGAGTGGAATTGGAACCTACTATATCTTTCACTCCACATGATGCTACTAATGAAGCTCCTAATGGACCTCTTTACATTAATATTCAAATCAATGATAAACCCATTCGAGGTGCTATGATTGATACTATTTACATTGTAAATGTAGTAACTGAAGAGTTTCTCTATATGCATGGTTTACATCAAGATACCTATGATGTATCGGAGATGGTGATTAGAGAACATGATGGGTCTATCCTTCCAACCCTTTGTGCCTTGACCCTCGATGTCAAGGTTGGGCCAAGAACCTTAGATGTTAATTTTTTCATCATTCCTATATCAGACTTATTTCATGTGAAGTTGGGTTACCCGTGGCTCCGCTCCATGAAGGCAATCCCCTCTATGGTTCATAAGTGTTTAAATTTTCCATTTTAGGGATGTGTGCATGTTGTACATCATAGTCAATACATTCCCATTGCTCGACATGGACATTTTACACTTGACTACTTCTGGTCACAACCAGTTGGAGTTGCTCGAGCTAGAGAGGATTTATTCTTCTTGTCATATCAAAATTTTAAAGCAAAGAAACTAGTAGAATTATCACTTGGTAACATACCTCCTTGTGATGTCCCTAAACCTCCTCAATCTTCCGAGGCTACGACAATAGTTCCCCCTGTCCCACAGGTGGTGAATGAAGCTAAGCCTGAATCGAAGGTTCTTCCCCATCCCTGAGCATTTGGTAGATATGTTGAGGTTCCCCCTCCACCATCCCTTCAAGGACAATGAGGCAACTTTTGAGCACAAAATAGACCTCCCCACAATCGCAATATTACTTTTGTCCCAGCTGCCTCCACAGAGACTAGTGGAAATCAATCGGTTACGCGTGTATTATTTCCTGAGGTTTCTCAACTACTTGAGGATGCTTGTGTACTTCCACTTGTTTCACAGATTGCTAAGGAAGAGAAACCCGCATTGAGGAACCCTTCCTCCATAATCTCTTAGCCTTCGGTGGTTCCTCCTATTTCTTCTAATGTTCTTGAAGCAAAGGAAGAAAAGGGCCCATGTTGGATGATACTACAATTCCCTTGACAAACATCACAAATAAAAGATAAGTGAAATAAAATTGCGAGAGAAAGAAAGAAGCATCATCGTGCTATGGCTTTCCTTGCCGTAGGAGAGGAGAAACTCCCTCCTTGCAATTGTTTATCACCGACGGATGTGAAAGAGACATCTACTATTGTTTTGTAACCTATATAGAGAAGGATAAAACTTCACAAGATGCTATTGAACCTATTGTACTACATTCTGATAGTGAATCTGAAGATAACAATGATATAGGTATGGCTCTTGTTCCTTACACCACATGTTCTATAGTTCCTCTTGCATATTGTCCACCTTTCCAAATGGATGATGAGCAAGATTAGGAGGTGGATGATTTGCTTTAGGTTGACTTGCAAGTGTGGTCCCTTATTTCTATTTTGTCATGAATGCATATGATTGTTTTCCCCCGTAATGTGTTTCTTGATGCTTTATTTATGTTGTTGTTGTTAGGCTCTCTTTAGATGACCCTTGACACCCTTGTAGGTGCAAGGATACAAAGGAACCTAAATCTGTTGTGACATTCTCTATATTTGTATCATCGTTCTTCTATATGTCGTAAGTTGCATTGTTGTTTCCTTTGGGAATGATGCAAGACGTAGGATGGTTTAGCATTCTCCCTTGTTGACCCAAAGGATTTTTATTTGATTTCATGTGATACTTCTTCCTTTGTCTCTATAGTTCTACTAGTTGGCGAATGATGGCAATTCCAAATATTTATCGTTTTGAGATATCTCCTATATACACCCATTCACATATTGACGCCAGTCAGGTAGATCCCTGTGTTATTTCAATTAATATAACTTGTTGTTTCTCTTATGTTTTGATTTATGTAGCACCTTTTTGTTATGCTCGATGTCATACCATGACTACACAAGTCATTATATATCATGCTCGTAGCATCACCTTGGTTTGCCTTTTATGGGGGCAACCCCTTGCTATGATTTTTATTTTTGGTAACACATATCTTATGGGCATGTGTTTCTGGAAAGCTCTCGTGCTTGTCTTGTGGTTTGTTCTACCTTAAAGTAGTTGCTCCATGATATGAGTTGGCAATCACTTTAAGGAGGGGGCATACATCATGCTATGCTCTCTTTTGATTACATACTTGTTTATTTTAGTTGGCATGGAACTCACCTAGTAATTCGATGCTCCTCACTAGCCCGTGATGTTTCCTTTTGGGTCCATGAGCCACCTAGTGCAATGAAGTTGGCTAGCCCGGGTGCTTTGTGTGACTTGTCATGGTCACCTAGTAATTCGGTGGTCCTTACTAGTTTGTGATCCACAATGGCACTTCTTTTCACATGACCCCTAGCGACAGAGAAAGCTAGCGTCAGAGTCATGTGCCTTGTGTGTTTGTTCCTATATTTGTTTCTATGTTTGTTTGTTTTATGCATTATGTTTGAACTTGTGTCTTATGCGTCTTTAGCATGTTTGTCATGTGTATTTTCATGTATACTTCATGCCTTACGTGTATGTGTCACATCCCTAGATTTTGACTAAGTTTTACTTTTTACTAGTATGCAATTCGTAGATAATTTTGGCATGGACTAATGCTTTGACATTTAGGAAGATGTTAGGATAAATCAATGATTTCATAAGTTTATGATTATATGCATAGAATTTAGACATGCGATAATATGTTATCATGATTAATTATTTAAAAATGTATATGGATTATATAATGATACACTAATCCCAGTTTGGTGACTGTAAGTTGTTCCTAGAAAATAGGTTTTCATCCTCCAGAAAAGAGGGAGAGTATCATCAGAGAGAATGGAATAGATGTTTGGAAAGAAATAGGATTTTGTCATACAAGTCTTGTGTTTTTAATAGTTTTGTGAACCATTGTGAGCTGGGTAAGTAGTATTTGACCCTTTTGGTCTAAGTTAGTTTTGACTCGAAAGTTGTCGTTTTGTCGTCTTGGAAATGGTTTACTGACGTTAGACCTTGTTTGATGTGAAAATAGTATTATCCAAGGAATATTAATATTATTAAGGGTTAAACTACTCCATTTTTTATACTTTTTGATAAGTTTTTCTAGTGATATCTTATCTAATTATCTTAACGTCAATGCAAGATTGCGAAGGGGGAGATTACCTCAACCCCAAGCACGCATCTTGTTGGACAATTAATAACGATGCCAGTAAATGTTGTTTATGCTAACACTATTTTGATATATGATATATTTGTTTGTTTTTATATTATCATGATGTATAAGTATTGTATATACTTAATACACATGAGTTATTAAGAGAACATGGCAACCTTTTGAATGTAGAACACTTCACTTAAGTAGTGGCACTCGACTCCATATCCCACGTTAATGTGGAGAGTAAGTGGAGGAGCTATTATTATTTGAGGAATGGTCATTATTATCTAGCACTCCACTATAGTTGCATGGTCTTTCATGAGAGTTTATAGGAAAGAGTGGTGCAGTTATTCATGTGGTTAAGGGAAGAAAGGTTATGTTAAAGTAAACGTTGAGGATAGTAGACAACACAACGATTGATGCCATCAAAGGAAAGATACGTTGGATAGTAGTAGAAAAGCAAAGAGGATCGAAGATCATTAGCAGAGAAGAGGTTTTCTCAAACTGTGGGATGATCTTCAATCAGGTTCTCTCATTATATTTTATAGTTTTTACTTCTTTGTAATGCTCTGCAAAGTATTTATAATCATTCCCTTGCATTTGTTTGAAATAGATTGTGTTGTTTGTCTATATCGATGCTATCTAAATATTTATTCATATTGAGCAGTCAAGACAATATATATATTATTGTTCAAATGCAATTGGTAGTTGAGACTTTATATATTAATATTTATACATAGTTAGTGGTTGAGACAATATGTAATATTGTATATATGTGGTTGATAATAGAAATGATAGGAATTAACATCTATTTGCAAGTCGATGCTTTTTTAAATCGGTCAATAGTAACTGTATGTATTATGAGTATCCATAGACAATCTTTAGTATATCATCGGTGATAGTTGAGCCTTCTATGGACAACACCCTTGCAGGTTGTATTTAAATATTTCTGTAGTTTAGACATATATAGTGTCTTTAATTATCTCGAAGGGATAATCATTGTGATAACATTTGTTTATCACTGATAACTATTCATTATTAGAGTATGATTCTAGTTGATCATTTATTATCATCTTTGATAATTTTCTTTTGTTGTAATAGTTTAGACACTTAGTGCCTTTGTTAGTCAAAACCCATGAACTCTGTGAGTGGTTTAAATCGTCAGTAAGAAACATATCTGAGTGGTATGGATGTCAAGAAAATTATCTCTATGATTTTAGTGTAATGTATAGATGTTATCTTTCTAGTCAAAATGCAGGTTAGCTGACCGATAGCTAAGTAAACGTTTTGTTTCCTACAAGTTGATAAGCATGTTTCTGTGTCGAGTCTAATAACCTGACAAAATTTGATTTCTATTTAATGTGCTAAGAGAAAGCTTATTCTCTTTGATAGTTTTTATCTCACTTTTTCTGATAGAGAAGCTCTAAGATCTCCTTTAAGATCACTTAGTGTATTCATTATTAGACTGTAGTGGTGGATGCCACAGTAAACCGTGATTTTAAGAATCTCTAGTCTCTTTTATTGTCATAGATGAGACATTTATAGTTGGTTATATTAGTATGAACCTTTTTTTACTTAGTTTGAATAAAAATTTTCAAGAATGTATTATAAGGATTGAGCTGTATAGATTATATATTGAGATTATTCAATTTTATATTGAAGCCTAGTGATAGAAGTTTTATGATCAAGTGGACATGATCGATGTTGATTTTTATATCTATGGATTGAGATTTTAATTCTCTTTAGTCCTATATTCTTCTATGGAATATTAGTACGATAAATAGTACTTTGCTACAATAAATTATTTATTATTGTGGGAAAATTAGGAACTCTTGTTCTATATTATAAATATATCCTAAGGTTGTTTAGAACAATAATAGTCTAATAAGGACTAGAGGTCAACTTAATCTTAAATGATAAGATTATATGTTCTTAATCTTGGTGGATAAGAGATTTTGATAATACTTAAATAGTAGAGTTGATTCAAGATCTTTAGTATGGAAATGATTCTTAATGATTTGATAAATTTAGTGACATGAAGTCATGATCTATAATGCTTGCTAAATGCAATAGAAAACTCTCAAAGGATTAATTTCCTAGATCTATACTTTGTATGTGATTTCCTTGGAAAACAGATCTATTTTTTTTTTAAAATGTTGGGTAGACTAGGAAAGGATCTCAATTAAGACACTTTATGTCTAATGTTATGAGTCAAACAATTTAAACTGTAGGATGAGAGAGTCTTCAAGTCGAGTCAAAGGTGTGTGAACACATGACTATGTTTATTACAAACGTCTATTATATATAGAAACTTTGGCCAAAGTAATGCATTTTGTCTCTACATGCATTTGTCAGTTCATAGTATCTAGATGACGTAACCTGTCAGTAGGAACAACCTTAGCTAGAAGATTGTCTAGAGTTGTATGATTGATATGGTTATGTAGGACACAACACTAGGACTCAGATGGCAAAAACCTGTTGGTTCCTTATATCTATACTCTTCGTGAAGGGTAGGGCCACTTCCAGGAAGGAAGATGTGTGGGGGACCATCGGTCTATGGTTGGAGGAAAAGCACTTGAATGATGCTCTACCTCTGTAGCAAATGACTCACTGAGGCATGTGAAGACAAATATCAACATTCTAGATGTAGCATATTTTATGATATGACTTATGATAGTCAAACTTCTATAAACTATTGTTATGCCAAGTGCAGAATAATTATAATGTAAAGTGAAATGGATTCACTATGATTGTATCTTTGATATGTTATAAATTTCAAGGTTGAAATTATTCAGTTATGATATGCATCTATTTCTTTGTGGTTATGCAAATGACATGTTCTAAAAAAAATTGCATGTTAAATTATTGTATTCTTTTACCTCCTGGTAAATTGTGTGTTTTTTCCTAGCAATATGGGAAGGCATGTTATAGTATGCTTTGTGTTAAGCATGTATGCATTGTGTATGGCATGTATTACCTTTGTGTATTATGTGTCTTTCACATGTATTCCTATGAATTCTTTTTAGTACTCCATGTATGTGAATTATGTTGCAATGTCTTGCATGTTTGAAAATCTCTTTGCTTATGTGTTTGTAACCTTAGAATCCTAAGCTTGGGGGATACTATGGTCCACAACTTGGCAGAATTTTTTGGCTTCTATGTGTGTGTGTTTGAAATCTTCCTTTAGTGTGTGTTTGAATGTAAGTTCGTACCCACGCTAAAGTGGGGGCTAAATGTTATGGAGTAAAATGTGTACACTAGCATTTTTCACCTAGTTTAGCACCCGGTTGGACCTATAATGTTATCTTTGTTGATTAGGACCTATTTTGACATATTTTTGAGCATTAAATGATAAAATATCGATCCTGATGAATAAACCTAACGGAATAGACTTAGGACTAGCCTAAGCCGATGACATTAGATACTCCCAAGAGTTTGTGGGGCTAAAGGACCAGGGCTCCCAAGTGCCCTAGTCCCAGATGGGTCCTTTGGCCCCTCCCTTGTGGTGTCGACTTAGAACACCTCCCTAGTTTATACATGTCAGCCCCATTTGGTTTTATTTGTTGTTTGTGAGAGAGAATGCATATATAAAGGAGTTTTACAATTCATTTTTATACCTAGAGAGAGAGATACTAAGATGCCTAATGTGAAATTAGAGTTTGCTCACATAGTTTGATCCTCTATGCTAAAGTGCTCTTAATACTTAGAATTTCTATCTACTTGTTGATGTTACAAATTTTGTTTGTAGGTCTTGAAGGAAGTTTCGAGCCTTCTCATCACTCTCCTTGTTGGTGCATGATCTCCATCAACTAGGTTTTCACATCTTGTGGTAATCATTATCATTTTTATTCATATTGTTATCATATATTGCAGATCTGGCCTCTACCCTCCTAGGGCACATACCCTTGGATCTAATCATCGATGTAGTGGAGGTGGAAATACCAACATAGGGTTTGACTGAGGCAAGCCCTTATACACAACACAACCTTTTCCTCTTTTCTTGTGTGCAAGTTGAAGATACAGGTTTCTAAAGATAAGATCTGGGAAGAAGAAAGGGTTTGCAGGTACAAGTTTGGTGAAACTTAGAGATTCTACTAAACACTAATTAGGGTCTAGGGTGCCCAAGCACCCTGGTCTTTGGTGCCTCTGAATCCGGATCTAGGTTATGCTCTACTTCCTGATCTCTGTTGTACTTTTGGATTTCTAATATTTGTTTCTGACAATTAGTTATTAGTTGATCTTTGTCAAATAGGGTTTGGTCATTTGCTCTAGTTTGCTTGCTAGATCTTGGTTGAATTTGGTTGACTCTTCTCTATACAACAAAAGAATAGAACCTTTGTAGTTTGGCTCTCCTCCATAGGTAGTAGCCAAGCTTGGTTTGTGTTCTAATGTTTAATAGAAAAGGGTTTTGACCTGGTTTAATCTCTTAGGCTAGTCTCCCTTTTCTATCACAGATAAAGCCATCCCTTAACTACATTATTATTTTTAGTTTACCTAATTTGTCATGTGTGTGAGAGATGGGATCTAGGTGAAACCCTAATGCCCATTCCCACATTTTTTAAATTTTGGGACATAAAAAAATATTGATTATTTTTAGAATAAATTTAGTTTATTTATCTAGATATCATTAAAAAATCTTTTAAAATAGTTAAATTTTAGAATTTTTTGTTGTTTTTGCCAAATTTGTGGCCTTACTATTGGATATAGTATTATTCTACTACCTATCTAGAACAATTTTAATTTTGAGTTCAATCTGGACATGATAATAGCATGTATAGATATGAAGCATGGGAGCACCCCTTTTAGTTATTGATCCAAGCATCTTGTACTTTCTACATGTGAGAGAAATAAGAGCATAATATTTAGGGAAATTTAAAGAGAAATAGTTATAGCTTATTGGATAGGAATGTAGGGTTCCTTAACATTGTAGGAAATTATGTTTTTTAAGTTCTATTTAATAGACAATAATGTTTATTTCTTATTGTTGTCACGAGGATTACACCCTGGTTAAGCTTTAAACTTAACTATCCTCTAAAACATGGGATCACCTTTAGGCTGTGGGTTGCCTATGGTGAAGGTGAACCTCTAGAGAGGGTTGATTCTCCTGGTAAATCTCCTAAATCTTCTATATTGGTGAGGAAAAGGGATAAAAGGGTTACTATATAACTGAAATTTAGATCCTAGGAGGTGATGCACTGAGTTTATAAGTCTTATTCTTGCTATTTCAACTCACAATTTTCTCTCAAAGGGGCTTTGATTCACACAACTCAATCTAAACAATGCTCATACATTAATATTTCATAGGGAGGTTTGGACCTTTTTGGCTTCCTTGAAGGAAAACTAATAGCTTTCATAACTACAAAAGTCAAAAATTGATTAACTCAACTTATAACCTGTATAAATTAGTTGTTTTCTTATATTACTCTTTAAAGAACGAGACATGAAATTAGAAGGATTTGTTTAAAATCACAAACAAATTTCGCATCAAAATCACCCAATTAATCACATAACACATCAAAATCTCTGAGAAGGCAATATATTGCTTTATTTGAGAAAAAAAAAGAATGTCCTTACAAGAATATCTGAAAAAATGTTGTAAAATGTCGCTGCTCTATAATGAATAATACTAATGAGTTACAATACATAATTTTTCTTTGTTGTGTGCCAAGGAAATCTAGCAAGAACTAAGAAAAAAGCACCCTATGCCTTTTCTTTTTACCCCAAAAAGTCTTTCTCCAAGAGGTCTAGTTTTGGGGAAGTCAACTCGCATTGAACTGAACTCCCCTCCACTTGCATGAAATGGTTGGAAAAGATGCCTTCAACCAACTCTGTGAACTCCTTGTTGCTAGGCGTGCAAGGAAAAAAAGCCTATATTTGAGGGATCCAAACTACTCCATAATGAGTGATTTTAGCTTTGAACTCCCCTTATCTTCCAACTTGACCAAGTGGGCCTCTAAAATAGGCATAAATTGACTAAAAAGCCCTAGTAAAGTGAAAGTTCTTTCTCCCTTTGCATGATGCAATATAATAACTTTACACTTTATAATAAGGTTTCCTAATTGCATGCTTTTGTCAACCCCTTGACCGGTCCACATCTCCTTTTGCATGATGATTCTAAGGTAATCATTTATTTTACTTTAACAAGTATTAAGGTATCTTGAGATCTTTCAACTTACCTTAATAAGTGTTAAGATAAATGATGATTATCTTTTTTTTTGTTTTCAAACACTATTATGAAAAAAAAAGCCACGAGCTCATGACTATATTCTTTTAATTTTCTTAAGAAAAGAAAAGGCTTTAATCATGGTCAAGTTGACCATGACTAGGGCATTGTTTACTCTTGCTCAAAAGGTTTGAAACCCTAGCAGTGAACTATTCATTTTGACTTTGCTTTTTTGGCTTTTGGAGAGACTGGAGCACTACCACAAGGAGTAAAACTGATGCTTCTTCACCTGATATTGTGTTGGGTTTGCATTGTTTGTGCTTGGGGAAAGCCACGAGCTAGTAAGAAAACTCCTCTTTCTGGAAATTGCTAAAAGGTTTTTTCTAAAAATTGAAAACTGTCCATTGCTTCATTCTAGTTTTGTTTTTCCTGCACCATGAAAGTATTGTGGCTCTTGGGAAGACTAGTACTATGTAGTCTTTATCATGAAGGTATCTTATGGTTTTGACTACATCATGCTTTAGTGCTTTGACTATTTCCTCAAAAACCCTCTACACTGTTCTTGCAGTATCCTTTGTGACTATTCGTGATGCTATCTTGATTGTTCTCTTTTTCTATTGAAAACTCTGCTACTTCTATAGCTGCATGCTGCTTTCATCTCTCGTACTGTTGATATGGTCAACCCTTGATGATGGGGTAAACTTCTTTATGGTTTTGGCAGATTGCTCATAGTATGGACTTCTTTCTCAAATACCTTCTTGAGACCCAGCTACTGTTGAAAACATGTGGCCACTCCCTTTTCGCAGTGAGTGCTCCTTATGATGTGATGGACTACTTCTTTCACCCTTATTGGCCTTATCAACCTCATTAGCAACTGTTGATCTCTGTCTTGTTGTCCTTAATGTTTTTGTACCTTTGTCACAAGCTCCTGATCACCAACATGAGCTCCTTCAACTGCCCATTCATTACCATTACTACCTTCAAATTGTTCGGTCCAATATGTTTGCATGAGGCTTTAGAATGATCTCAGATCCTTGTGATAGGAGTATAAGACCATTGTTGAAACAAGGAAGGTTACTATTTTCCATTATCTATTAGGTTTTGACTATGGAAAGAAACAAAATATATTGCTCAAGGTCCTTATCTATTGGGAATTAGACAGTCATCTCTGTTTTGTTGTCCTGTTACTGATAAACCTCTAACAGTGATGGTTGTCTTGCTTTATCCATGTGATTTTCTTTGCAATTGTTTTGTTTGTAAAAGACTCTTTGTATTTGTCATTTAGGTCTTGATTGTCTATTTGATTTTGACAAACTAAAACCAAATACGATCCCTGCGCTGTTATGCATGTTGCCTTTCTTTAGGATTGTTTTGCACCTTTAAATTGTTTGATGTGATCTTTTGTAAAACATAATGACTGCTCCTCTAGTGTTGCGACAGTTAATTTATGATTGTTTTAGTTTTTTGGGACTATCTTTTGATGATCAAACCCCATCACTTTACAAGCTCCTTGTGCCTTAGGATACACAGTGGTCTCTATCTACCTTGGTATGATTTTTTTTTTACAATAGCTTCATCTTCACATACCCGCACACTCAAAACAAAGTTATAAATAAAAATTAGAGGCAAGGAGCGTCTTTTCTGCTTATGTGGTATTCACTTTTTTGTATCTCCTTGTGGCTTGCATGTTTGTTGATTCCCATAACTGTCACCATCTCTTTATGAGGTGTGAAACTTCGTTAATGGCCAACAGTCATTAAAAAATGTTTTTTCTCTTCTTATCATGCATGTCTACATTTGGATGGTTCTTTATTTCTTTCATTTCCTGTTTGATGCTTCTGAAAAGGGCACATGTACATTTGATGCGTTTAACATATATAAGTGAAGGATGTCCTGAGCTCTAACTTTGTTTCCTCTTCTTCTTGCAGTTGCTTCTGGAGGCTGAACTGGAGAACGTTGAAAGTGGTGCAGCTACAAGTGAGGGGATTCATCCCACAGGCAATGACAGATCCCCTTCTCTTCTTTATGCTTCTTGTTTCAAATGTATATGTCTTCTTTTCATTTCATCATTTTATATTCAATTCCCACAACTTGTGTGGGAACCTTGAACAAAATTTCCTTGTGAATATAAGCAGTTCTTTTGTGCAATGAATTGTATGTTGTCCTTCTTTTGTAAAACTATCAATTGCATAAGAAAAGAGCATTTAAAGCTTTATTGTTTAATACAATTGCTTATAATCACAAGTGAGTTTAATAAACTGTGTACCTTTTATCATCTGGGACTAAGCAAGATGTAATGAATAAATTTGAATCAACCTGAAACTGTAGCCCACTTCCATGCTTAGCTCTGACCCTTTTATATTTAAATCAAACAATAAATACATATCTCCTATTTGCTTATGAATGTCTCTTTCTTGTTTCTGAATGTCTCCTGCTCATGTAGGATGCCCTTTTCATTTTTATTTGGACCCTGCAAAAACTCTTAATGAGCTGATGCATGATGCTAGTGAAGATGACAACTAGAATGGCCTCCTATATGGGGAGTAGGCCTTTTGAGATCAACAGTGAGCTCTTATCCTACACTATTCTTGTGATTCTTTTCTTCACAGTTAAACATCTGGTGTAGATTTTTGTTTGTAGATCTATCTCCATTTCTCTGTTTTTGCACACTGTCCTCATGACTGCTGCCTTTATCATTGTATTAGGGTGGTTCTGGTATCTTGTAGCAGTCATTTATACCCTATAGCAGACCTTGTAATGACTCCTTGTAAAAGTTTGAATGGAGTTCCACATGTCTCTTAAGTCCATTCAAGCTCTGAAGACACCCTTCATTCACTGTATTAGCTATCATCACAGTCAACTAGTCATTCATGGTGAGTCATCTCATTGGCTCTTGTGCCCTATGTCTCTTTTTAAACCATCTTAGGCCCTTGCTTCTTGGATTTGTCTCTCTATATAATGGATTTACACCTTGATGATATTTCATTCAAGCATCTATCCTCCCTTTTAGCAGTGTAGGACTTCCTGTAGTCTAATTGTTATTATTGTGGACTGTCATCTATTAACTCATGCATTTCTTTCCACCCTTTGGATTGCATCCTTGTAAGTCCTTCTCTAAACCTTTCAACACATTTGCATGCACCTTTTATTAGACTTCTTCTATCTTGTAACAAACCTCTTCTCACACAAAATCAGGGACCTTGGGGGGTTGTTTTGATATCTATCGCCTATGTATGCATTAAGTTTTGTTATCTCTCACTGAAATTTGTAGTCATCCATGAAGAAACACAAAATTACCTTCAAACTGTGCTCATGGATTTCCTATGCATGATATTGTGATGATTGTCCTACTGTGTTTGCTACTGGTAGTCATTTTGGATTGTTTTTGAGGCTATACCTAATATTGTCCTCACTGTCTTGATAAAAGGTCCCTAACTATGAAACAGTCCCTAGATAAAACCTTTAAACCCTAGTAATGTCCTTTGAGATGCATACATCTAGAATGTATGTCCTCCTCAGAATGATGGATGGGGTTTCCTCTGTAGAAATACTCCTAATCTGCAACTCATATCATGCCTTCCTTATGCTTTGACACTCATTAATAACTTCGTAGGACCTTTGCAATGTGCTAGCTATGTCCACTTTGATAGTCTTTTCCAGGTGTGATAACAGTCTTCTTTAGGTGTCTAGTTCTTCAAACTGCTTCTTATATTTGTTGTCTTTATTGTGCATGACTATTTTTTTTGAGCCTATCATGACAATCATCTCTTGACTAATTAGTCCTTTATATGAAAGTTCTTTGCCATATATAGTCATCCATATGATTGTCCCTAGACTATTGTGATAGTCATTCAGTGAGGATGATTGTTATGTCTTCTTTTGATAGTCATCCTTATGACTGTTATGACCTTTTATAACAGTCCTCACTGTCTCAAACATGTTTGTACACTGTCCCAGTCATGAATATTGCATCCTTTGCAATCAATCCTCTTTCTAGCAGGTTAAAAAGACCTCTAGATCTCTGTATTTTTGTAGCAGGCCTGCCCTTTTGATGTTCATCTTTGTTTCATATGACTATAACTTCAATACTATCAAAACTCCTTGAAGAAGGTAGAACCTTTAAACCCTTAATAAAGATCTTGGAGATGTATACTTCTAGACTGCTTGCAAAAGACTAAAAGACTGATTCATACTCGTTGAAGACTGCACAGAACTATGTATTGATAAGAGTCTTTAGACAAAAAATCTAACCCTTGATAGGGCTATCTCACTGCTCTCTGACCCTAATCTATGAAGGTTGTAGTTCCATTGAAAATAGACTCTGATAATCTCATCTAGACCTCTTGTGATGGCAACATGTTTCTTTTGCCTCTTGGGATAAAATAACCTTGGAGACATTTCCTTCAACTCAACACTACAAATGAAGTCATCTACCAAAATCTTAACATAATAAAACCCACTCAAAACCCAACAAGATGACCCTCAGATCATGAACTAAATCAAGAAATCCCTTTCAAAACTTAGTTTTGCCTGTTTGGGCTGAGGTGCACAAATAGGTAACACTTATATTTTGTGTCATCATAATTTATTTGTGAATTGTTATGGATGGTAGGGATATTATGGTATGGATATAGCTAGATTTCTTCTTCTACAACTAGAAAGAAAGCATCAAATGATCATCTTGCAAGGAGCATGCAACGATGGCATGATTTTCACTACTTATAGGACGTGTGACAACATATTGAATTTTTCTATGCTAGGCATCACTCATGTAAGGAAATTCCATTTTATGATACCTCTCATGTATGAAGTGGTTCATTCTAGATACTAGGAATGGATGACCATAAACCTCAACACAAGTCTCTAATATAATATTATAATAACAAAATATCTATATTATTATGCCACCTTCAAGTTTGAAGGAACTTGGTATTATATTTTGCCTCATTAGGACAAATGTAATTGTAATTTTCCTACTTGGAATCTTATAATGGTGTTACTAAATATTTGAGGACTAGTGTAGTTTTATGAAAGAAAGCAAAGTATACATAAATCCTTCCTACTCTAAACTTATAAGGAGATTGTTTGCAAATTTCAATCTTTTAAAAATTATAGAAAGTAGGAACATGTATAAACATAAAATATATAGTATACCATACCACAAGTGTATATGGGGAAAACCCTTTCAAGAGAAAACCCCCACACTCTAAAGCAACCTAATGTATTATATAGTAAACAACGCAATTACAATACACTTGCAAAGCAAGCCTTCATAGGAGTATCACTGACTAGAGATCTGGAGGAATTCTGGTAGCATAACAATACCTACAAAACTCACTATCAAACCTCCATCTCGAGCACCTAATAAATAAGTGATACAATACATGAAACCTTCAAATCGTAATTAGAAAACAATGAGATAAAACCACTAAAAATAGTGGCATCCAAATCCTTAGTTATGAATCTAACACCCAAATTCCAAGATGAGTTCATAGACTAAAATAGCATATTCCTTCCACCTATTATAACCTCATTATAATCCACTCACCAAATTGGACATTCTATTTTGGCTGCATTATCCCCATCCAAAGATGCTTTATGAAGTGTCACAACACATATCATAAGTTGGTCAACACGAGTAATTCCCCCTTACAACTCTTTTATGTGTCCTATATGTTTTTACATTTCCAATGTAGGAGACCAAACTTTTGGAGGCCATAACTTTTGATTCGAGAGGCGAATTGGGCCACTTTTTTAAAATTGTTGAGCTCAAAGAGGTCCATGTGATAGGCACCCAAGAACCAATGCTGAACAACCCAAAAATTTTATTTTGGCCAACAAAAAACTCTATGGCCCAAAAATTGAGTTTTTCTATTTATAACCCAAAAATTGCATTGTTTGTAATCTTAACATTAGATGCAAGATTGATACAACTTTTCTAACATTTTATTGATGCAACTATTTATTTATCTTTGTATTAGCAAATTGAATTTAGTTAGTTCTATATGTTTTGAATATTCTTAGTTTTAAAATATCATTTTTGAAACATTTCATTTCTTGGATTTTCTTAATTTCAAAACAATAATTAAAGCAAGAAATGCATGATTAAATATATAAATTTTGATAACCAAGTGGAATGAAAATTTGTACCAAATCAAATTATATATACATATGGACATTAGGTCTTGACCATTATGCTTGTATAATTGGAAAGCTCGAAAACTTACTTGTAAAATGATATGTTGTGATTTTAATCAGAAATGTTAGCATTTAATAGCCCAAGCTCCAAATATATATACATGAAATAGTCTAAAAGTCCAAAATATATACACATGGAAATGAAATAGTCTATGAAATAAATGTATGTATCAAATACATGAGATCATAAAAATGTTCAGGGATCATAAAAGTAGATGTACAAACTAGGGTCTATCATCATCAAAATAAAGAGGCCTCTTAGTTCCATGTGAACTAGAGGCTTAACCTCTTATAGTGCTAGTACCACCTCCTTTTGATAAGAAGTCTCATATTTTAAACCTTGGAGACTACAAGAAAAAGAAGCTTTGAATCAATTATATTCAAAATTACTCAAGTGTATGTATTAAGTTTAATCAATTATTTAAAACAAAATTATGAAATATATAACTACAAGTGACTTAAATATAGTTCTAGATGTATGTATACCATTGGATGATCATCATGTGCCTCACTGTGGTGATGTACAAGTGAAATAACAATGGTGGCATGTGCAAATTCCTACATTTAAATAAAAGGAATTAGACATGAGGACTAAAAAATGCAAGCATATAAAAAGACCTAAATTACATAAAATACTAGTACGGACCTTAAATGTTGTAGAATCAAACCACTCGTCATGAACCACACCTTTAGTCACCTTCACTACTTTAACTTGCAATATATTTTAAAGATTGAATTTAAAATTACAAAACTATACAAATTTTAAACCAACATATGTAATATGTATGAACTATTAAATTTATTTAACGTACATACAAACTTTTAAATTAGAGACAATACAAACTTGTACAGATAATTTACACACCAGTAATGAGTCAAGAGCATTTGAGCCTAGAGGATCGTTGACACATTGCATTTGGTTTGATGTGGAATCGTCATGTGACCTCCCAACTACTGTAAATATGGTTAGGAATGATTATTAGAATTAAATATTATACTTTAAGGTTCTTCTAAGAGTTCGCATTTCAATTATTCTAGAAGAATATAAAACCTAATTACATCTAATTTTAAAGTACTAACTACATTTAATAAACTCTAGGTTAAGGGTAATTTTTTGATGTAACATGTAAGGTGTACTAAGATGAATAACTATCAACTTGAGATGGTCCGATATTGAAGATCCACCCCCCATCTACACATGATAAAGCGATATATTTTATATCAATATTTGGAAATTGCATGTCTACATGTAGCATTTTATGCAACTTAGCATTAATTAGTCTAATTTTCAAGAATTTAAAATAGATATAAATATATTTTAATATATATTTATACATAAAATGTAGCATACCTATTTAGAAGTAGTGGGTGTAGTGCTTTGTAACAAACTAGAAAAGAATGGCTACTCTATTATAGCCCTTGAAGTGGATGTGCTAGGACCATAATATGGTTGATTGCAATTCATACACAAATGTGATGGACTTTGTACTAGTGTCGATGTGCATAAGGTGTTGGATGGACCAATACCATCTCCTCCATGCTCTCTACTAGTCTTAACTACAAATTGGGTAGCTTGGTCAGTCAAGTTCTTTGAAAGCTTACTTAATGCTCCTAGTGTTGTAATCATCCCCTCCTAGTGAATGGGGGTAGGAATGGAGGATGTGGGAGGAGTGACCAAAGGTGGAATGAGTAGTTGTCAATTTGGATTGACATACACATCAGGTCTATGTTGTGGCATGCTACCACCAACACCTTGGAATGATCTTATATCAAAGTAATTGGGTCTTAAACCCAACTAAAACTTGACCCATGATTTTCTCAAAAAATAAAATTGCATCTCAAGACCTTCCCATGTGGTTTATGGTCAACGACCATCCACAAGTGATACCAAAAAGTAGCTAAAATTTGAGGGTGCCTAAACTGTTTGCTTAAATATTTTTGTTGGAAGGATAGGGAGATTAGTAGAAGTGTCAATGAAATAGGGTGCCAATGTTTGTTTTATAATATGAAAATAATGTATTTCTTTATATGACAAACCATTTGAATAAAATTGTCTCTTCTCCTCCCTCTGAGAATGAAATCTATCCAAATGCGTATTTATGTAACTTCTAACTGGATTAATCATAGTTTGCATAGAAGTGGAAAACTGTCGTATGTGAGGGGAAAAATGAGGATCATTTTTAAATAAATATATTTTTGTTTAGAGAGTGGTTATATTTTCAATTATTTTCACTCTCGACCTTTCTTCATCATTTTGAGGTGGGGATGGTTTTGTCATTCATTCAATCCATGATGTCAACTGCAGTTATAAAAAATTAAATTTCAATTTAAATACATTTTTCTTTAAACGAATTTACATTTTGCAAATAAATAAATAAACACATTTTACAAATTTAAAAACATGATCTTACAACATGCTTAAAAAAGTAGCAAATCTAGTTCTTGTTAATTTAAGCTTGCTCAAAGAATTTCTATCAAATAAGGTCATCTTACCTTTCCTAATAATACATGTATACATCCATCATGAAAGGCATGAAGCTAATGATCACTTGGAAGAGAGACGTGCTAAGGAGGATATTATCATTGTAAGACAATAATTTCTAAAATCGTCACTAGATGTATCACCATAAGGAAGTAATAAACTTAGATATAAGTCACTAACATATACCATGCACACAAGATTGACATCATAAAAATGTATTGTGCATGTATATCAGTCATGGCTTAGGGTTCAATAATCAATGCATACTTGGTTCGATCCATATATATGCCTAACTAAAGATTGCATCAACTATCTTGTGTTGTAGCTCTAGTGTCTTCCTTTGTACATCCTTGTTATTTCTTTGGAATTGATCCACTAATACTTGGACTCACTAGGTATTATCCAAAAATATAAAAATTATGGAATACCAAGTATTCTTCTAGTGATAACTTGTTTTGACATGCCCTTAAAGAAAAACTATTTGATGTTAGGACTTATACATATTCGGTTTAAACAGTTTGTCTTTAAAAAGGGTAACCTAGTAGATTACAAATCTTTGAATACTTTGGTAATGAAATTGCTCAAAATTTACATAGAATATGTATTTAGCTTGTATTATCTTAGTCTACATCTTGTTCTTCAACTTATGAAGATGTGCTAGAAAATTTTCAAATTCTATGCCATCAACTTCAAGGCATATATAGTTGACCTATGAAGTTTAGCACTCAAGAGTTATGCCTCTAGCATTGTCCATTTAACCTTTAACAACTCTATCAACTGTTAAACTTAAGGGAGACGGAGAGAATCTTGGTCATATTAATTTTCACATTGAAATAACCTTTTTACTTCATTGAGATCATCTTGGTCCCTTTTGATGCTTGGCATAAATGATATTTGCTAGGTTTAGGAGGTGTTCAAGGGCCAACATAGTTGCGATTTAATTCTTTAAAAGAGTGAGATGTAATCCTCATTGATGCTTTCTTTTCTTGTTCCAATTGGGATTCCAAGGATATGTGCTCCTTTATAGTTCTCCTTAATGGTTGGCATGAGATAGGGTTTCATAACAAAAATTTAAAAAATTATACTCTTTAGTTGGCCTCAAGTGTGAACCCATCAATATCTAGTTGTGCTACATCTTGCCTTTGCATCTATACGAGATACAAAATTTCTTATTTAACCTACTTTAACTAGTCCAGATGTTCTAACTTAGAATGGTTATATACTTGGATGGTCTTGTGCCCATTAAATAGTACAATGTAGGATGCATTTATCTTAACCACATTCATTCTTTTGCCACACTTTATTGTGCCAATAATTTCCATCACCTCTAGTTGCACATCAAAAAACTTGTTCAATGCTACCCATAAATTGTCACTAGTTTTGATCTAATTGTCCCTAAAAATTATGATGGTGTAGGTGAGGAATGCATCCTTCCTATATTGAATACATGATAACTAGGTCTATATGGGAGTTGTATCATTCATTCATTTGTTACAAAGGTGGAGGAAAGGTGGGATCCTTAGATGCAAAAGAGGTGGACCCACTAGCACTATCTATTTGTGGTTTAACTTAAATCTATATGTTTTCCATCAATTATAGTCAAGTAGATGTTATTCATATTTACACCATAATCTACAAGGTCGATCTACTACAAGGTTTGTATTTCAACATCAAGGGTTCAACATTCAATGTTTAGCATTAATATTTAATGGTTTTTGTTTATCGCTCAACATTTAGCATTTACATTTAGTTGTCTCTATGTACACTTGGTTGAATGCTAACCCAGTTCATTATGAAGAGGGATAAAGGTTAAAGGCTTATGGTTTAAAATTTAGGGTTTAGATTACAAGGTTCATCTAGAAGGTTTATGTTTCAAGGTTTAGGGTTCTTGGTTGTTGGTCCAAGGTTTAACATTCATCATTTCGTAATTAGGGTTTAGATTTTAAATTTAGTGCTCAAGGTTTGGGCTTTATGGCCTAGGGCCCAAGGCTCAAGCATCTTGAATTTAAACTTATGCCTCAAGGAGCTCACTATTCAAGGTTTAGGGTTTAGGGCCTAAGGTACAACATTTATCATTCAACATTTAAATGATTTAGCATTCAACAATTATTGTCTAGTGTTCAATGTTCATGGTTGAAGGGTCAAGGCCTAGGGTTCACTAGTTAGGATTACGGTATAGAGTTCAAAATTTAAGGTTTAAGGTTTACATTCAAGGTTTATCTTTCAAATTTAAGGGTTTAACATTTAATTTTTAACATTAAGACTAAGTGGTTTGTGTTTTATTCTCATGTTTAGTGTTTAAATTTACTTGTTTGAGTATATGATTTATTGTAAACCATTAGGATTTAATGGTTGAGATTTAATGTGTTGGTGTGAATAGGGTTATTCCCTAATGAGTTCTCTTTTAGGACCTATTCACACCTAGGTTGTTAAGCTTACTTAGGGCACTTTTAGGGTACACATAGGATAATTATTTCTTTGTGTCTCATATCATATGATTATGACACTTGTCATAATCTGATGAGGGAGGTAAATCTCAAAACACACAACAATATAGACTGCTCACATAAAATAGGAATGTTCTTTCGTTAAACTAGAAAACAAATTACATCACATAGATTAGAATTACATTATAAGATGAATTCTCAGCAGGCTGCAACACATGACAGCTTCCTTCCTCAGGATTCTAGAACCTTACGCTTTCTGTAGCTTCCAATCTACTAGGGTTTCCATTTTTCCTCCTTTTCGCGACTCACCACTTTTCTCCCTTTACCTCCACTACTTTTCGGAGCTAAAAGATAGGCTATAAATACACATTCTTCCCAATGTCAGATTTGAGCGCCAAAATGAGTCCCACTGTCCTTGCTCCCGCCTAAGAAGAATTTTTGAATTTTAAAATTGGAAAACTAGATAGCACAACTTTCAGGAGCCATAACTTTAGATCCAACCGTTGGATTTTCAATTATTATATACCGTTGGAAAGCTTGCAAAGAGATCTACACCATGCTTTTGTTAGATCTTTAAGATCCACAACTTTTAGCCCTTTTCGGGGCTTCTAAGGCCCTCAATTTTGAGTTTGAAACTTCGTTAGGTGAAATCTTTAATATCTTGAAATCTAGGCGTGCTAAGAATGCTTATTTGACTATTTTGAAGCTTTGGGAAAAATTTTGGGCTCAATCGCTTCTCTGATATAGGGTTACTAAAAATAGTAAGTCCTGGTATCTTTAGACTTTTTGAGAACTTTCAAGGTTCTAAATCATTATTCAAGCAAGTGGGTATCCAAAATCCCAAATTTGAAAGAAATAGAAAAGAAAATCATTTTTTTGGGTGATGCAAGATTGCCCTTACACCACTAGATGCTCCTGCATCATAATCCTATGTAGTCCTAGGTTTTACCTTGCCTTTATAAGAAGGCTTCTCTTGTACACTATGTATCTTGTATATTGGATCTTGCATCCTCTTGTTTGATTGTATCTTTGTTTGGTATAATAACATTCTTTGTTGTTTGTCTCTTGTGCATGGAAGGTTATATTTGGTGTTGTAGATTTTCTGATCTTGGTTGGTGACTTCAACATAGTATCAGATCTTTGGTTCTTGTAAGCCCCTTCTTGATTTGGAGAGTTTTCTACCATCAAATTGTTGTGGGAATAACCAGGTCAGATATAACCTCACAGTTGAGTCCAAAAGGGCCAAATTTGTTGGAATCAATTGTAAACACAATATATTTTCATTATAGTCAAATTTGGAGATTTTTTTGGCCACTACCCTCAAATCATACGGTCATTCATATGCCTACATAGGCGGTGGCATCATCAAAATATTTTGTAGTGTTATTTTTTATGGGCTGGCATCATAGTTATTTCAGAGGTATTGGTTTATTTTTTTGAAATTCTACAGGCTAATTTTTTTATTTTTTATTTTTTAAAGTTAGTTTGTACAAGGGTCCACAAACTACCTATGGGAAATCTTGGTCAACATACATAGGTGGTACAAGGGTGGTGGGGGCAATTGGCCCACTTGATCCCTTTGCATTGTTTGGTGCTTAGTGCCCAAAGATTGTTTGGCACTCACCAACTTCGACTGCACCACCAAGGCCAAACCACCTCTACCACTACATCGCCTAAATCAATCCTCTTTTTCCTACGCTTTGCCACCAACAATTTCAGCCATCGCACCACTTGGCCAATCCACCATAGTCACTACTCTTCCTGAATTGTTCTACTATTGCACCACTTAGCTAAAGCACCACACAATCAGGCCCCTAGTGTCATTTTCAAGCCTAGAAGGGCATTTTTCCTTAGAGCATAAATCTGTGCCACACTGTCAAATTTTTGCAAACAAATAGGAATTGGAAAGTTGGTTCATGTACTTCACTATGACAGGTGATTTTTCTAGATTTTATTATTTTCTGCTATATTTTTTAGCCTAAAGGTACAATTGCATTTTTTTTGCAACTAGCATAACTTTTGCATACAGAGTTGAAATTTGGAAAATGTTTGTTTGAAATTGCTCAAAAAATTTCAAGGAATTTGATTGTAACCTTTATTTTCTCTTTTGAAAAGCAATATTTTTAAAAAATTGTAAAAATTACCATGTTATAAATGGTTGATTTAAGCTTGTCGATTGTACAAACTATTAAAATTGATCATTGTAATTTATTGGGGGGTTACAATTACATACTTAATACATTTGGGGGGTGTAAGAAATGATTTAAGTGCCCTTTTGTCTTTGCTCTCTTGGTGTTTTTTTGCTCGTCATGGTAGAAACTACATTTATTCATCCTCTCACTCCACACAACTATCACACATGGAAATTAAAAATGAGACAACTAGTACAATCTAAGGGACTTTGGCAAATGTTAGAAGATAATCCACCTAGTTTAACTAAGGAGTTTGAAATATTTTCTTATAAAAACAAATTAGATGAATCCATGGGGTTCATTGGGTTGCATATATCTGATAATTTGTTGTTTCATATTGCAGAGTGCAAAACACCTAAGCAAGTATGGAAAAAACTTGAAGGATTGTAAGATACAGTCAGCGAGTTCTAAATCTTGCAAATTGAGGCAAATTTGACATCACTCTCTAGATAATTTTTCTTCCATTCAAGACTTTATTACTCAATTCAAATTGATTTTGTCATGATTGAAAGGAAGTGGACATGATAAAACTGATAAGGAATGTATCTTCTTGATTGGCTCATTTTAGGTGTTTTCATCTACTTTCTATTCTGCTATGGATGCCTTGGGGAAAGACTTTAAGATGCCCAACTTTAAGCTGTTTTGTGAGCCTCTTACTGGGGAGCAACCCAAGTTAATTCAGATGGATGCACTTCCTAGTTCTAAGTGTTAAGCCTTGATGGCTTCATTTTCCAAGTGTAAAGGAAAGAATAAAAAGAAGCCTAAGATAGAATATCCTTCTAGTAGTCAGTATCCCTCCAAGCCAAAGCAAAAGAATAATCCAAAGGCCACTCCTCCTATTTATTCCATCTTTGGTGAGTCTTCCTCCAAGATGAAGAAGAAAAAAGGTGGCAATTGCTCTTTTTGTGGCAAACTTGGTCATGATGAGTCTCATTTCCTTAAGAGGTTAGAGGCTTTGGAGGAAGCCATGTGGTGACATAATATTTCTATCTCGAAGCCCTCTTCTACAAGCAAAGGATAAGCTCTTTTTGCACATGGTTTGCATTCATCTACAAATAGTTGAATACTTGACTCATGCGCTTCACATCACATGACCAATTCACGTTATCTACTTGATTCTCTTACTGATAGTAGCACTTCTCATATTACAGTGGGTAACTCTTCATGTATTCCAATTTTGAGGATAGGCACCATTTAGTTGCAAGATGGTTGCATTGAGGATGTTCTCCTTGTTCTTGAGATTTCTACAAATCTTCTCTCCATATATTAGATTTGTCATTTTGGGGATGGGAAGACAATTGAGATCACTCCTCATGATGTGGGTATTTGACAACTACAAGCTCCCGAGATAGTTGTTGCTTTAGGAAGAGTAGATCATGAGTCTCACTTATATAGATTTCATGGATTTAAGTCTTCATCAGAATCGTCTCTTATATCACATGTTGATTCATTGAGCAAGCATTGGCATGAATGATTTGTTCATATGAACTATAGGTATCTTTAGTAGTTGAGCACATAGGATTTGGTTGTTGGTCTTCCTAAGATTTCTTGTAGAGAGGGAGTTTGTCAAGGTTTTTCTTTTGGCAAATATCATCAAAATCCCTTTCTTAAGGGTAAGGATACATGAGCTTCGACACTCTTGGAGTTGGTCCATGGTGATCTCATGTCCTTTTTGACTCCTTCATTTTTAGGGGCCAAGTATGTGCTCACTTTTATTGATGACTTCTCATGAAGCACATTGGTGTACTTTCTTAAGTACAAAAGTGAGGTTTTCACCAATTTTAGGACCTTCAGGGCATTTATGGAGAAGTAGTTAGGTCTTTCTCTTTGTGGATATACACAGATAATGAGGAGGAATATGTGAATCAGGATTTTCAAGATCTTGTTGTGAGCAAGGTATTTAGCATTAGCATATGGTTCCATACACTCCTCAATGAAATGGTATGGCTGAGAGGAAGAACATGAATTTACAAGAGATGACTAATTATATGATTTAGTCTAGGTCCATGGCTCCAATGTTTTGGGCTGAAGCAGTCAATTGTGCCTACTACGTTCAAAATTGTATGCCTCATAAGGTAGTGCAGAATATGACTCCCAAGGAGGCTTGGTCCCATGTCAAGCCTAATGTTTCCTTCTTTAGAGTATTTTGTAGTGAGGGTTGGGCATTCATTTCATATGGTCAGTGTAAGGCAATGGAGAAAAAGAGTCAACCTTTGATTTTTGTTTGCTATTGTTAGGACGTGAAGGCTTACAAGTTATTTGATCCTATCACTTGATATATCTACTTTCATAGAGATGTCTAGTTTGATGAGTCCTTCACACAAATGACTTCTTCATCTCCTACTTCTTCATCGCTACCTACTCTACCTTCTACTTCATCACTTGAGGACACTTTGCTTCTTGAGGATGATACAAATGATGGTCTTACTCCAATACCTCCTACTGCATCAATTTTACCTCGTTGGGCCCAAACTACTCTTGAGGAGGTTGGACCTCTAGCTAGTGATCCCATAGATTCTTATCACTTTTCACATATAGTAGGTGTTAGTCTTTTGAGTCATGCACTTTTAGCCGATCCTTAGTAGTTTTGAGATGCTATAGATATTCCAGTGTGGGACGGTACTATGGTAGAGGAGTATTCTTCTTTGATGAAGAATCATACATGGGACCTTGTTCCTCTTCCCAAGGGAAGAAAGCTAGTTTGGTGCAAGTGGGTGTACCACACCAAATATGTAGTCAATGGTTTTATTAATAAGTAGAAGGCATGTCTTTTGGCTAAGGGGTTTTATTAGGTTAAGGGTATTGACTATTCTGAGACCTTTGCTCCTATCACTGAGATGGATTCCATTTGTCTTGCACTTTCTCTAACTACATCTTAGGGATGGTTAGTTTATTAGAAGGATGTGAAGAGTGATTTCTTACACGATGATATTCATGAGGACATATACATGGAGAAACCTCTAGGTTTTGTGTAGGACTCTTCATTTGTTTGTAGGCTTTTCTATTCATTATATGCTCTCAAACTAGCCCCTTGAGCTTGGTATGAGAAGATGGATAACTTCTTGCTTGCTTTTGGTTTCACCTACTGCCATTCTAATCCTATAGTTTACACTCAAAGACATGGAAGGGATCTTTTGATTCTTGTGTTTCATGTGGATGATTTTATTCTCATAGTGAGTTCCACTTCCATGATTCAAAGTACTCAATGAGCATTGATGAAGCATTTTGATATGACAAATCTTGATCTTCTATTTCTTCCTTGGTCTTCAAGTTTGCCAAACTTCTGAGGGGATCTTCATTTTTTAGTAGAAGTATGCTCTTGATTGCTTCATAGATTTGGCATGGTTGATTGTAAGCTTGTTGCCACACCATTTTAGTCAGGTGTTGTATTGTCTACTAGTTTCACTACTCCCATCATTGATGCTAGTTTGTATTGATAGTTGCTTCGTAGAATTTTGTACTTAATGCATAGTCATCCTAACATTTCATTTGTGGTTGGAATTGTCTCCTAATTCTCCCAGGAGCCTCATGAGAGTCATTGGAAGGTAGCCATACGTATCTTGAGGTATATCTAGGGCACATCACATTTTGGTATTCACTATATATTATGAGCTTCTCAAATTGTGGGCTTCATTGACTCAGATTGGGCTGGTGATGTTGATGATTAGAAGTCTACTTCTAGTTTTGTTTTCTACCTTGGTTTTGGTTTGATTGCATGGTCTTGCAAGAAGTAGACTAATATTGCATTATCATTGACAAAGGCTAAGTATTGAGGTACAATTTTTGCTAGCCAAGAGGTTCTTTGGCTTCCATAGTTGATGACCGAATTTGGATTTCCTCCTGATCATCCCACTACTCTTTGGTGTGATAATTAGAATTCCATTCACCTTCACACAACCCAGTGGAGCATCAACAAACTAAACACATTGAGATCCACATGCACTTCATCAGGCAACTCATCTAGGATAGTGTTCTCAACTTAGAGTACTTGGCTATTGAGGAGCAGGTTGCAGACATCTTCACTAAGCCTTTGGCATCACCTTGTTATCTTCTTTTGCGATTAATTCTTGGGGTAAAGGAAGAAGTCCTCAAGGGGTCTTATTTAGTCCTTCCTTCACTTGTACATATTTTTCTTTGTATGTTTTTCTCTTTTGGGATGGAGTTTTTTCCTATGAGTTTTATGCTTTTATCTAGTTGTGAGAGATCTTTTGTACATGGCTACCTCATCAGGCCTTATTTTTGAGACCCATCAAGTTGTATCTTTGCATTTGTTTGTTCCTCCCTAAGTTGCACTTAAGGGGGTGTTGGTGCGAACAAGGTTATTCCCTAATCGATTCTCTTCTAGGACCTATTCACACCTAGATTGTTGAGCTTAGTTAGGGCACTTTTATGGTAGACATAGGATATTTATCTCTTTGTGTGACATATCATATGATTATGAGACTTGTCATAATCCTATGTAGTCCTAGGTATCACCTTGCCTTTATAAGCAAGGTTTCTCTTGTCCATTATGTATCTTGTATCTTGGATCTTACATCCTCTTGTATTCTCATATCTTTGTTTGGTAGAATAGCATTCTTTATTATTTATCTCTTGTGCATGGAAGGTTATTTGGTGTTGTAGATTTTCCAATCTTGGTTAGTGAATTCAACATAATGCTCATCATTTCCGTAAACCCTAAATACATTTTGCTTTAAAAAATAATTTACATATAAATTTTACCATTATTTAAATTTATTTATATATTACACTTGAATATTTATATAGTTTAGGGTTTAGGGTTTACGATTTACAATTTTAAGGTTTGTAATTTATGATTTTTTATGGTAACCCTAAAACTATAAGCCAACTGTATTTACCCACCACAAACCTAAAATTGTAAACCAACCATATTTATCTCAATTCCTAAACCCTAAAATTGTAAACCCTAATATTTTTGATCAATGAATGGGGAATTTTTAGCGTGGCCCTTCCAGGTTATATGAATCTCTTTTGACCGGAGCTATGAACCGATGAGGCCACAACACGGGGGAACTTATCCCCTGGTATTAACACATGTCATGAATGCCTGCATTAACGCTGGAGGTTCAAACTCGTGAGCTCATTGCCCTAGTGAAGGCCCACTGCTTGCGAGCTCTTTGGCCCAATGGGGGTTTGAACTGGTGGCCACCACTACAACCGAGTGACTTAACCACCAAACCATGCCCTTAACGCTTGTAAACCCTAATTTTTAACTCTAAACCCTAAAGGTAATTTTTAAACCCTAAACTTGTAGTTTTAGGGTTTAGGGATTAGGGTAAATATAATTGGTTTACTATATTGGTAACCCTAAAACTATAAAATAATTATATTTACCCTAATCCCTAAACCCTAAATCCTAATTCTTACCCTAATCACTAATCCCTAAAACCTAAATTTTAACCCTAAAACATAGAGGAAAACTTGAAAAGAAGTAAAAAAATACACTTAAAAACACATGCGACCTTAGAAAAACATTGGCTGGATTAATGAAGGGAGGAGACAAACTTTGGATGGTACTGGGACCAAAATGTGGATACCTATTTATGATTACATTTTTTGCTCTAGCCATTGTGATAAAACAATGAAAAATGCCCTCAGGTGCAAGCAAAAAATCAAAGTTATACTTTTTCATAACAAACACCCGTTACTAAGAGGGTGTCCATTTATTTTGTATACCCACAAATAATGTATGCATGTTAGTAATGGGTTTAGGAGTTTAAACAATAACAGGTCTCCATTTCTTGAAAGCGAGTATCTGTTCCATACGACAACTTTTAGCCCTACATTCCCCCCTCAATGTGGACCCATATATTGTACTTACCCCAAACTTGCAAACATGTACTATACATGTCCATTCATTAAACAATAATCCTATTTATAGAATATGTTAAATTAGTGAGAAAGGCATACATTGATTTTCCACATCTAACAATATGAACCTAGGCAAACAATCACACATTTTGAAAAATCTCACTCAAACAGAAGAGATGCTCATAGCACAAGTAAATCTAGTATTACAAGTAGCCCATGACGAGGGCAATACAAATACAATGGTTACATAATTAGATTCCCACAAGATATCAAAACAATAGCAAAATCTCTTTCACATAGAATTATGGACTTGGATGTCTTAGTTCATAGATTCCATACACAAGGGAATCATTATGACTGCTATGTAAGTAGAATTCATGTTAGAGACACATTATAATACAAGATCAAATATGACCCATATTGCAACGATGTCAAAATAAATGTCGACTACCCAACACAACTCCTTAAAATAAGTACAAACATTTTAGACATGCTTCACACCATTGAAATTGAAAATGAAGAAATAGTGGTGTCAAACATTGAATCTAGTGCTAACCAAGACTAGATTGAAAATGAATTAATATACTCATCATCATTTGTGGTTAGATTACCAAAGAAACATCACAAGCTAGAAATTATTAAAGAAATGTTACAAGTTGAAGATGAAAATGATAGTAATTATTTGCCCCAACTGGGCTTATTTCCCATAAATAAATACAATACTGAGGGCCTCTTCAATATGGAATTTCTTGCACTATTTCCAAATGACAAAGCGCTACAAATGCAACCCCAAATTAGGAAGTCCAAATGCATGAATATGCATTGCACTTAATGAGATTTTATGATAATAGATTCAAAAGTCATCTAAGATTTTGATATGTTATCTTAAATCTTATGACGTGCCATCATAGCCAAGGACTTGTTGCAATGTTTATCAAGAAAATATAGAAGATAACATACTAAACACTATTAAAAACCTTCGTGTCCACTTAAAAAATCTAATCGACACATAATTGGTTGAGCAACTAATGCATTTTGAATCTTCCTTATGAGGTACAAGATCATATTAGAACAAGGCTTTCAAATATGATCAACCAAATAGGATCACCCACTCTATTCTTCACATTAAGTGCTACAGATACAAAATGGCCAAATTTACAACAATTATTCTTGACTGACATAACATTTATAATGCAAATAAACAAAAACCACATAAATGACATAACTAATAACTCCCACATCACATCCCTATATCTACATCAATGATTCACAATATTTATGAAGAGGTCATTGAGAAACTCCTTTGTACAAAAGATTATTGGTATAGATACGGATGGCAACATCAAGGGTCTACACATGTAGATGGATTCCTTTAGTTTGAGAAATCACCAAGACAAATGCATTTGACTGGGAAATCGTATATAAGTGGATAGAGAAAGACGAATCTTTGACAAATATGTCATTGCTTGGAACCCTTGTGCTACATCTAAAAGAAACCACACAAGATAGATCTTTACTTGATGAACCATGCTCACTAAATACAACTGAGATCTTCTCTAGAAATCCCAAATTATGACCATGAAGAGATAATCAATCATGTGCAAAGGCAAACAAAATGCAATGAGAGAACATGTTTGTGTAAGAAGGGTAAAAGTGTAGAATGCTAATACAAAGCTTCGTGGAAAGAACAAATTAACTCTACCTTATCATGCAATGATGTTGGCAAAAACATTACAAACTTGCATGAAATGATGATAGGTTAAACATACATAACTTGATGATGATTTCGATATGGAGAGTTAATATAGACTATGTACAACTTGTCATTTCATGAACACTTGTTCTCAAATATATTGCCAAGTATGCATCTAAAGCAGAAAAAATTAGAGAGTTGTGTTAATATGTTAACAAGAATATGTACAAACCAAATATCTGAAGACCAAACTCTGGCAGCATATCAAAAATTCATGACAAAGATAGTTGTAGATTGTGATATACAAGCACAAAAAGTATGTCATATGCTCTAAAAATTACCTCTTGTTATTTGCAACCGATCTTTTATATCACTAAATGTTGGTTGAAAAGTATTTTATTAAATAACAAGAACTGCAAATGTAAACAATTTATAGTTTAGCAACCTATATTCCTATATGCAATGCCCTCCACAACTAGAAACAATAACTCTATTTGAATTTGCACAATCCTTCTCACATGCTACATGCCACAAAGAATGCAAGTGGAAAGAAAAAGCAATGGTGAATGCATTTCCTAGATTCAATATCATTCCAAAATAAGATTTAGAACATTTTGAAAAATTCTATTGGAGTGAGCTACTTCTATAAAAGCATTTTTGTGACACACATATATATAGGTCTAATTTTTTTTGAAAACAATTTAGAACCACATGAATACAAACAAATACCATGTATGGCATATCGACCACACAATTGAAAATGAAAGCTCTGATACAAATAACAAGATAGACACAAAAATACAATAGAAATGAATGAATGTGATTTATTATCACAAATGGGACTTATTAACAATGTGAATCTAAATGAACAATAAATGCTTGTAAACATGATTTTGACAATAACAAATGGGACAAACATAGTATACCTTCACATTTACATGACACTGCACTTCAATTCATAAACACAAACCAAATGACCCAACAATATAATCACTCCTCCTTAAAGTTGAATAGTCCAAACTATACACTATCACCAAAACAAAAACTAACACTTACCATAATTACAAACTACTATAACAACCATTCCTTAAAGCGACCATTGAATATGATCATTCAAGGAACTATAAGAACTAGAAAATCCTATCCAATCACTTGCATAGGATTCAATGTGCTTTAAAGTACACTACCACACAAGCAAAACCAATTCCTTGCTCTCGCTTGTACAAGAATTGTTGCATTTAATATACATGCCTCAATTATACATTTGACCCTTAAGATTCCAATTAAAAGAAATGCAAACATTACAGGGAAAATCACTGACAAAATTTCAAGAAGACATGAAACATGTAAAATACATCCTTATTGATGAGCCAATTTTCATAGGGCTAAAGCCAATACAAAAAATAGATAGTAGACTATGTGAGGCATTTTCCCACCACCAATAACTCTGCTTTAGTGACATATCTATAATTCTTATAGGTGACCTAGCCCAAGTACCACCTATTATGATAAACCTACCTATGCATCACACTCAAATGTCAAAAATGTCACGGCAACAATTTACTACAATTGTTACATTACAAATAATGTTTTTTTCAACAAGGTGACACTTCAACTCAAACCCACTTTTGTGAAACATTAAAAAATATATGTAATGTAGAACCAACATAGCATAGTTGGGAACTACTAATGAACCACACAAACAAATTACTAACAACAATTGAACAAGAATAATTTGACAACTCAATGCACCTTTTTGCTACAAATGATCTATTGAGATTACATAACAAAATAATGCTAAAACTAATAAATCTTCCAATTGCACTACGTATTGCAATAAACACAAAGAAAGTTGAACAATGATATTGATGATGACCAACTTCCACAAGAACTCCTTCTATGAAGAGGCCAATGAGTCATGCTAACAACAAACTTATGGACTCAAGTAGGCCTTGCAAATGGATCTCATGGAGAGGTCATAGATATTGTTTACAAATTTGGCTCCAAACCACCATATTTGCTTTTGTATGTTGTAATGTGGATTGATAACTACAATGATCCACCATGGAACCAAAATGATCCCAAAACTATACTTATACTACCTATATCATTAGGTAACCATAGACAAATACCACTATCCATGGCATGGGCAATTACTATACATAAATCCCAAGGACTAACACTAAATAAGACAATAATCGATATTAGCAAAACAAAAAGATAAGGCTTAAACTTATAGCTATATCTAGAGTTAAATCAATAAATGGCCTTCATATAGAACCAACGTTCTCCTTTGATCACTACTCTAGAATGCAAAACAATCCATTCACAATTAACAATCCATTCATAATTATTAGAAAAAATAGAAAGAAGCTCGCCTACAATTACTCTCATTATAACAAATTGAGATATGCAATTTTCAATCCAACCTCTTCCAAATAACCTTTCAGTTTATTCGTTTCATTCTCCTTTTCATAAGATATGATTTACAAAACATCCATTCTTAACTAATTTATTAAAACCTTTGTGATGTAGAGATGGATACTTTCCAATCATAAAAACCAATATAGAAAGAGATTTATCCTCATCCAAAATATGGTTTCTTTTCTTTATTTACATTAACATGATGGAATAAAGGCATCTCAAGGTTTGGGCAATCGATCATATTAGTAGCAGTAATAATGCACCCTTTAGAAAATAAGGGGGTTGGTCACAGAAACTACCTAGGCCAACGACTATTTTTCATTAAGTCTCAATTTCTTAGAAGTTAAAATAGAACTCCCCTTAATTTTTACTGATACTACACTAGAGGGACTTTGGATTACCCTCATGGCAACATGATAGTAGACCTGATTTGTGCTGAACCCTCAGTAAAGCATGACAAACTCATCTACCAAAAGTCAAACTCAACTAAAAGTTATAAAGGTAATGGTGGTCGAATTTAAACAAAACTTAAGGTATTATAAAAGAAACCTTCAAAGGATTACAAACAAATATACAATTAAGATAAACTAACTTTTTATTGTTTACAATATATAACTTTACAATAAAAGTAACTACAAATTTACGACTTCAAGTTGAATAACACTCTATTACAAAAAATGAGTTACAAAGAAGTAAAGCATGACAAACTCATCATAAAAAAGTCAAACTCAACTAAAAGTTATAAAGGTAATGGTGGTCAAATTGAAAATAAACTTATGGTATTATAAAAGAACCCTTCAAAGGATTATAAATAAATATACAATTAGCCTATAGGCTTTTATATGTGAGCATTATAGTGCTCGAAAAATTGTCTCATGCCATAAAATTTTCTAATGTCGTCGGTTATACCTTGAACCTCCTATGGGTGCAAGTGCCCCTATAAACATATGGTACATCTAATGCATCTATTTGTAGACTATATTCTTTATATATCAAAATTGTAAATTGTAAATTGGATAATACATTTTCACCTTTGCTTCTAACCAACAACAAAACTATTATAATTCCAAGACACCTAATTTTAAATGTTATTTTATTTGTAAATAAAATAATATATTTTATACTCCATTCCACCATTTGTACTCTCTAACATCATGTTAGATTACATATAATTTGTTATCCACATAACCATTGGACCTCCTTGCAGAGATGATAAAAATAATATTATTCAAAAAATTTGTGAGTTCTCTTATATTTCCTATCAGGGTATTCATTGCAGATTTATTACTAAATCAGTAGGACAAATCAACTACAAAGAGTGTCTCACTCAGCAGAGGCAGATCACACGCTCCAGAGTCCAAATTAATCCCACAGTATATAGGTAGTTAGGCGAAGATCACAGCAGATGCATTGAGAGTTGGGGGTGAAAAATACCGAAACAGTGTAGGTACCTCCAATTAAAAAGAGAAATGAAAGCTTGACAATAGCCAAGCTACCTACTGTGGAAAAGGGTTGCTGCTGCATTGTAAAGCACGCCGTGCATGCTCATGTACGAGCGTATGGTGGAGCGACAGTTAAGTGAAGTGGCATAAATGCAGTGAGATATGGAGCAATGCGCATAGATCTTCCGCAGTGAAGACTTGATTTGCCAGACGTCATAATTACCCAAATCCCCAATCATCTCACTACCCAAAGAAGAAAAAAAGCAAGAATTTCCTTTGAACGAGCTTTCACGGTGGAGTTATGGTGATTGGTTAAACATTGGTTTTAGACAGTGCTAATCAGTATTACACATTTGGGTGTACTGTGCAGCAGACAGAGAGAAATGCCCTAGTACGTTTTTATGGTATGCTTTCATTCCTTTTTTGGCTTGGCTGAGATAGTTTATTTAAGGATTCAGGGATTATATATAAGTTTGTAGCCTAAACATGGCGCACAAACAAAGCCCATTTTGTCATTTTGGGTTGGCGCATCGAGGAGGAGATTGCCCACTTGGTAACATGAGCACCGATTTCTTTAAGGATGAGAAATCAGCGAATAGATAGGTTTGCATTTTTAGGGTTGCCTGAAATGTGTATGTTTCAGCTGAGGTACTGTGCTTGGAGGTTAGGGACCTCGGTTTTTGAACTGAAAATTGTAAGCTGGAACTGTGTGATTGTCCCATTTTTCCATATCTAACGCCTTCACCATCCCTGTAGTACACGAATGACGACTACCATCACGAACAGTACGTTTGAGCCTTGTATTTGTTCATTAGCCTTGATTTCCTTCATCGGTTCGGGAGTACCCTTTCTATTTTTCTCCGGAGATGTGAGCTGAAGCAGCCATTCTTTGTTTTGCATGGTAGTTAGGAGGGAATTGAGAGTACTGTTTCGTTGTAGCCCTAGAATTAATGAGATCGATCACAGTACCAGAGTTGGGCAATCATGGGGTGAACCTGAGATCTGTTATTGCTTCAGCAGCGTTATAGTAATCATAATCATTGAGGAGAGGGTTGGGAGGAGGGAACATTGTACTCATGGACTGGGACATGAAAGCTTCCTCGTCCCATTGGGATTGGGATAATCTGATGCTATTTCCTAATAGGGGAGCAGACATTGGCAAGAAGGCTCAATGGGAGAATGACACAGTTGCTGCCAGTGGGCATGGGGAGATGGACAATTGTTCAATGCAGAATGGATCTGTCTACTCTCTTGGTTGTGGCTCTGGATCCACCCTTGCCTATGGCTCATCTTCTAAAAGCTCTGCATCCGTGGAGTTTTCCACCGAGGCTGAACCAGATCTCTGCAAAATCAAGGTGGAGTATATAGAGTCTGGCTATTCTGAGAACAGAAATGTTGGATTCCTTGACTTGAGAAGCCAAACGGATCCTAGGACAACTGAGCCAGAGAGTCGGAAATCTTCTGAAATCAGGCCTAACGGAGAGCTCAATGGGTTTGGCGTCAAAGAACAGCAAGAGTCACAGCGGAGTTTTGTAGGGAAGGAGTTGGATAAAATCGGGAAAACCAATGCTTCCCTCACAGTTGCAGTTAGTTCAGGCAGTGGGGGAGATAGCCATATAGGATTGAAGTTGGGCAAACGGACTTATTTTGAGGATGTATCTGCTAGCAACGGGATCCCAATTAAAGCAACGCCTTCATTAGCAATCCCTGCTGCTCCCTCTGCTTCCACTAAAAGACCTCGCGGCCTCTCTCAAAGTATGCAATCCCCGTGTTGCCAAGTTGAAGGTTGCAAAGCAGATCTTTCCTCTGTCAAAGACTATCACAGGAGACACAAAGTGTGTGAGGCACATTCCAAGTCTTCTATGGTTATTGTTAATCACCAGGAACAGCGCTTTTGCCAGCAGTGCAGCAGGTTTAAATCCTTGTCATTCTAAAGTTTTTTGGTTTTAATCAAACTAAACTCTCTCATTATATTGCAATATCTACAAAGAAAGGACCGAAATGAAAAAAAAAAATGAAAACAAGATCTTTTGTTTTCTTCTGCAAAGGTTTCTGGAAACAACTGCATAGGTTCTTTTGTTATACCAAGTAACTCAGGATTCATCTGATCAAAACTTAGATACAACAATGTTGCAATGACGGCCATAAGTTGGCCTTCTTGCACAGGCCAGGCCTTAGATATCGTCTCGTTATATACGAGTCACGTTGTAGGCTGTAATTATAGTACCCTTTTACTGGCAGAAGCAAATGAACAAGGCGCGATGTTTTTTCTAATCCTAATTTGGGCTCATTAGCATTCAAACCATTGGTCTATAGGACTGTAAAATGGTGAAAACCAATCTGCCTTGAGAGTCTTACGTCTCTCATTATTATTTCTTAGGCTTTTGGGAGTGCTTACTTGTTTACAGCCGATGAACAATGGGCTATTGCAGTTGATATGCCACTAAATAAATGTTTTGATTAGAAAAGAATGTGGTGTAATTTCCTTTTTCAGCTTTTTCCTGAATTTACAATGTTAACAATATGTTTTATTTGTTTCAAAAAATGTGATTTAGAAGACTAATGTTAGTACAGTTCCGTCCTTGTAAAGCCGCACTTATGGATGATATCTCAATTTTAATATCCTATATTCAAAATTAGTCAAGTGAAAACTATTCAAATTGCTTATAAGTTATAAAGTTAGTTGGTGACATCTTTCTTATGTAATTGATTTTTCATTTTTCATAGCATCTAGTATGATTTTCTGTGCTTGTCTTAAGCCATTATCAAACTCTGCTTGCATGTTTGACCTGTTATTATTTTTTGCCCAATTTAGCTATTGTATTTTGAGAAGTAAAATTATTAATTATTTTTTGGGCAAGGAATGAAGTAAATTGCTCTGTATCAGGCATTTTCCATTTTTTAGGTCAACCTTTTTGATGTTGTTGTAAGCACATACCAAAAATAAAATGAATGAAGTTATATACCATACAGCAGGCACGGAGAATGTTTTGTGGCGTGCAAGAATTGAATATTTGTACATAAATACACCATAGTCTGTATATTTTATGATTTTTAGTGACCTAAGAATATCTGCGCATCATTATCATTTGTTTAAGATCGTATTATTTATTCTTCAATTTGCATGTAGGTTTCATATTTTGTCAGAATTTGATGATGGAAAACGTAGCTGTCGAAGACGATTAGCTGGTCACAATGAGCGTCGGAGGAAGCCTCAGCCCGATTCTTTGAACTCTTCAAGGCCTGGTTCCAGTTTCTACGGTACTGTAAAATAACAATAAAGTTATCTGCTGCTTCATTTCTTTTTTAGTGGGCAAAAATCTTGCATTCAATAAAATATGATAGGAGCAAACAGGTAACCTGACTCATACTGCAATCATTGCTCATTGTAGAGGCTTCCAAGCCTGTATCAAGTAACACAAAGTACATCACTTATGTTCCAAGTTTCAGTTATGTGGGGCTGACTTCTTAATCCTACTTTGTTACATTGCTTGTTAAGATCAAATTTTCACGAATATTCTCTTAAAGCTTTTGCTGAGAATCAGTTGGGTTGATTGTCACATACTTCTAAGAATGCTCCAAGGGTTACTTCTATTTGTTGTTTTTGGGATGTGTATTCTCTATGCAATTATGTTTGTGGGATACTGTTAACCTATATTACTTCTACCATGGTGGCTTAAGTTTTTATCATTTTAAGAGGAAATTCTTAGACCTTTTAGTCCCAGTGCTTATAAACCTCACGCGCATTAGTCTTCTTGCCTCTCACTCTTGGAGATTAATACTTTAGGAATGTTGCTATTGTTTAATTTGGATTATATCTCAACACATGCACATAAGATCTGGTTAGGTAGACTGTATTTTTTTACTCTGATGTATTCATCCTTTAGAGTCAAAGAGGGAAATAGTGTGAGTTGTTTCCAGTCTTTTTACTGAAAAAAGTTGATTCTCTAAAAAAATAATTCAGTCTCTGAGTTTAACCTGTTCTATGTACCAATATTTTCTATGCACTAAATATATTTTTCTGCTACCCCTCAATCCCAAGTTCACTTCTGAATAGAAAATTGAAGAAGTGCTAAATGCTATGGAAATCAGACCAGGTCTTATGTGTCTGAGTGAAGGAGCTTGTTAGGGAACTTATTAAGTATGGCCTTGATATGAGCACAATTACAAGTAAGAAAGAGTGCAAAGGAATCAGCTGTAATTGTACATTCTATACACTCATTATATTATGTATTTATTGATTACCAAGGATGTACAAGGCAGCTTCAAGGGGAAGGAAGGTTCTAAGAGAATATAGATGTACATAGGGACATATTCAACATTCAAGAATATAGAAGAAGCTCATGTGACTATATTTAATAAAACACACTAGCTCATTTGATTATGGTATTGTTTCCTCGTTGCTTAGAGGAAGTTGTCCCCAATTTCAACGAATGATCACAACCATCTCGTAGCTTTCAAAATGAGCCAGGAGAAAAATGAATTTGGTGTGGTATGGTGTGCATGCATAATACAAATATTGATGATGGAGTCAAAATTCAAATGTCAAAAGAAAGGAGTTGGAACAATTAGGGATAAAATATCTTGGTTAAGAAAATGCTTAGTTGACACCAAAAGAATCCACATATGAATATTTGAACTTTAGAGTTAAGAATCTGCATGGAAGAATCTCAATTCTATAAAGATATCATTGTAGTTGTTGGAGGGTTGGATTCATAGCATAGAATTGAATCATAGAAGTCAATTGTTGAGAAGTCACTAGGTGTCCTTGCTTAGGAATTGAATATATTGCAGGATTTGACGTAAGTGGAGAAGATGACAATTGATTGATTTGTAGCTTTTATGGTTGAATAGAGGACAAATAATTGATTGTAGTTGGAGAGATAGATTGGCTCACAAGCGACTCGTAAGGGGAATTGTAGTGCTTTGTAGGTTGTGGTAGTTTAGGATAGGAAATGGATATTTAATAATTTATTAAGTCGTTAACTTCCAATATGGTTGTTCCTTAGGCTATTGTGCATAGGGAGTTCTATATCTGCCCAATCTTAGTCTCAAATGATGGTCAAAGGGCTTGTGTCTTGGAGAATATAGTGGTTTAAGACATTTATTGTCAAGTTGCCAAATAACCTTTGTGGAGTGGGTAGGTCTTGGTCCTAGATTCTTACAACAAATAAGGGGCTCAAATGCCATGTTTTAAAAGCAAAATGGAGAGTGATCAAGTTAAAGTAGAAGTCGTCCCTAAAGTTGTATAAAGAGTTCAAGTTGTGTGAAACAAAGGACTTCGTTTAGTGGGCACAAAGATGCAAACCTTTTTCAGCTAAGAAGTTTATTGGCTTCTCAATGTTAGGGTATGGGATGTTCTCTTATAGTAGTGTTGCTAGTCTAGGTTGGTCAATCCCTCCCTTGGAAGCTTCTGTCTATTGTGTAATGGTGGTGAGTCTTGAACCTGGATTCGTAGGACAAATAAATGGCTCAAACGCCATCTCCCACAAGCAAAAGGGCGAGTAATTTGGTTAGAACAAAATCTTGGGACAATTCGAACTGCAAGTTTAGGGCTATAAAGTCCTTAATGTTCTATATTTAGTTCAATTAAAAGGAAACCATGGACTATGTTGATAGAAGTAGTCTACTAGTTGCTTAATGCTAGAGTAGGGGGTGTGTTCTTTTTAGTCATGCCACTAGAGTTGTGCTGGTTTACCCCTCCTTTAGAAGCTTGTGCCCATTGTGTAGTGGTGATGGGGGGATTCTTTCCTTCACCTTATTCTAAGGTGCCCATGTTCTAGCCTTGTTGATCTACATATACATGCTAGCTTTAAGACTATCATGTGGGAGTTGAGGTGTGCTCACGTTATTGCTTGGTAGGGCGTTTAGCAAGCATCATCTATTGAATTGTTTAGATAATTGGTTAGGTGGTTGTCTACATCAGATGGGAGTTGTTAGATTCGTGCTTGTGGTGGTCCTTTAGTTGTGGTGTTACGTTTACATCAAGAAATCCTTCATGGTTGGATGATGGGAATGCGACATAAATTGCTTTAGCATACAAGGCCCCTTCGGCAACTCAACTACCTTTGAGGCAACATCCATTTGAGTAGGGCAAACCCTTTTGTTGGGTATGTGGAGGTGACAAAATTGGGATTTTATTGTTTGTAGGTGTGAAAGGTATTTTCTATTAGTGATTCCTCTCTTCCCCCCTATCATCTCATAGCTAGTGGGCAAATGAGGTCTCTCATGGCTTCAAATGATAGATATTGTTTGGCTACAGTTGGAGAATTCCCTAGGGTGGCTAGTTGCCTTCATAATGTGACCATTGTAGTAGCATGTCTTGGGGGTGGTGTAAGCTAAGTGAGAGTCCCCAATGGCCAAGGTTCAAACCTGAATAATTCTAAGAAGTGGGTGCAATTATTTGAGCCTTGAGCATCATCGGCTAAAAAAAATATAAAACATGTGTCTCAAACAAATCTTCATCATGGGTTATGTAGGTAGCCATCTGAGGAATCCATTATGCCTCGTGGTTAAGATGACTTTGAGCATTTAAAGATGGTGGCTTAGAAGAATTGTCATTTGCCTTCATAATTTTAGAAATTGATGATGAGAAACTCGATTGTGTAGGTGGAGCCAAGTTTCTAGGTTGAACCATTGTGGAGACATGATAGGGTTGTGTATGTGGTTGATTTTATAAAAGCATAATATAGAACACTCATCGTTTCTTGCATTGGCTTGGTTTGGTTCTTATCTTGTCTAGCCAAAATCTGCCCAAGAGTGCTAATATGACCGATAAGGATCTTCTCAAATGTGGTAATATTATTGATTCTTGTGAGGATTCTTGGGAGTATTTGATTTAAGCTTTTAGTGCCATTTTGGATTAATAAAGAGGATCCACAAGGTTTTGTAGGCAATGTTCTAAAAACAAAACCTTTGGGCAATTAGATTTGAAAATGACCAGCTTAATGCAATAAATGATGTGTGATATGCTAATTCAAATGATTTTTTTGTCTTCTTTGATTGAGAGTCAAGAGTGGAAGGAAAAGCCTAACCTCTAAAGATAATAAATCCCTTAATAGTGCTTGGGCTTTTTAATGTGACCACTTGCCAAAAAGTTCTTGAAGAATACTTTTAGATGGTGTAAACATCATTTTGATTGAATGCTTCTTCTAGGAAAAATCTTCATTAAAAGATGAGGCATTTTTCAACAAACCCTTTTTGTAAAATGACTAGAACACTAACGCTGAAGTCACTGTCTAGAAGAGAGTAGATATAGTGAGGGTAAGAGGTAGGGATCCTTGAGAAGACTAGATCTAGTGCTTTGATTGGGAGAGATCTAAGGTTGTTAGATCTAGTAAAGGGTAAAGGATGGAATCCACTGAGACTTGAGAGGACTAGATTTTAAGCCATGATTGGCAAGCTTTGATACCGAATGATATGATCTAGTAGAGGGTAAGAGGCAAACACCCTCAAAAAGATTAGATCAGAGGCCCATATTAGGAGATTCAAAGGGTGTTAGATCTAATAAGGATAACAGATGTGAACCTATGAGTGGGGATGATATCTAAAGACCATGATTGATAAGGCTTGGATACCAATTATAGAATCCCAAATGCAAACAAGAAAGAGCAGAGAGGGATTAGATGCAATTGCACATTTTGTAATTCCTTTGTATAATGTATATATAAATTACCATGGACGTATAGGGAAGCTTCTAGAGGAATAAAAAATCGAGGTATATGAGGCTCGAAGAGCCTGCCCAAGTCCTACCACAAATGCACTAATCCTCTTCAAGTGCCCCTATGGTCACCATTCCATCTCTTTAGAGTACATGGGTAAATAGTTGTTGGAATCGATGAGTAAACTAGAAATGGTGTTGAATATTGGTTCACTTGGCTATGACTCCACGTGGGATTTGTGTCAATCTATCTTGGAGTTTTTGTTCTTTATTTGTTTGTGATTAGAGTGATCAAGTCTAACACAAACTACATTGTCATATTGAGTTAGCTAAGTTCAATATAGTTAATTAGTTGTAATTCTTAAGACTAAACAATAATATAGTGTCTTTTTATACTCTCCAAGAATATGCTTGTGTGAACCTGCTAGATGTTTGATACTTGGCATCTAGTGTCCAATGACACTCTTGTTGACCTTGACTTGATTCAAGAGAATCTCCCTGCACCTTAAAGTCTTCTAGGACATCCACATAATGAATGTTCCTTCAACACACCACAACTATGGTTGAATTCTTGGAGGTGCACTTTTGAATGATTTCCCATCACTAGTGACCTCACAATATTACTTTTCTTAAGCACCTCTTACTTGTGCCCTTGCCTAGGCACAACTTAGGTTCTTCATTAGATGCCCATGTTCTTCACTAAATGTTACTATACTACTCTTATCCTTGAGTGCCTTTGTACAAGACTACCCTTCATCAGTGTTCCAAAAATGTCTTCCTTTAAAGCCCCTTCAAAGATTACTTTAGTCCTCGAGTTATTGAAGTCGCTTGCTTGCCTTGGCCACTTGAATACTTTGTTTGATACATTTTAGCCTTGGAGTATCTCATTTCTTCTTTCCTCCTAATCTCGATTTGGTTCTATCCGTGTTTGATTGATAAGTTTCTTTCCTCTTTCCACTACATGAGGTCATATCGTCACTTTCCAAGCAATCCGATACATGCTAGCAAGTGCAATTCTGCAACACATTATTTGTCACGAAAATAGGAGCATCAGGAGTTCGAGGCTGATGGACTGCAAATGCCCTGAACAGGGCTGAGAAGCTTTAGACCAGGGCCGAATGGCTTGAAAACCTGCACAATACAAATTGAGCTGATCCAAAAAATTGAGCCGAGTAGGTGAGACAGAGGCCAACCTGGCCCTGTATCCTCCTTAAAAAACTTGCAAAACAAAATAATTGACCCAGAACAAAAAATTGTAGGGGGCAATATTGCCCTGTGCAATTTTTTTTTTGCATCCTCCTTAAAAACTTGCAAGACAAAATAATCAACCCAGAACAAAAAATTGTAGGGGGCAATATTGCCCTGTGCAAATTTTTTTTTTTGCAATTTCAAAAAAAATTTGTATAGTACGGATTGGAGGCCGTACAACTGTACAAACCCTAGGTGCAGGGTAAATGTTTTTTGGAAAAACATTACTTTATCGAAAAATGTCAAATAAAGGGTTATTCCTACTGTCTCGGAGCTTTTGGACTCAACGGTTAGGTCTGTTTGGCTTCACGACGAACTCTTGACGCGGCTTTGTGCGGAAATTGCTTAAAAATGGGAAGGGTTTTGCTAGTATGGCTCTGATACCATGTTGGAGCAGCCAAGATCAGCTAGCAATAACTAGAATCACTTCCACAAAAGACAATTGCGCATAATAAGCCTAATTGATATATTCAAGAGATAAGTAAATAGGCATGAGAGAGGAGGTAGGATATGGTCGAACACAACAACTAACTAATCCTCCTAAGATGCGATACTTGTTAGCTCAAATGACAAGTGCTCATACAAGTGGAAAGTAAACATGCAATAGGTGTCTCAAAAGGATGAGACATGTCTCCACCACATGAGGTGAGACAAAGTCTAAAAAAGCCTAAGTAAACTTAAGCTAAGTGTGAATATGTCAATCTTAGAGGTGATATCCTAACTAGATATAATATGACCTTATTTACACTAACACTCCCCTTAAGTGCAACTTAGGGAGAAGCGATACAAAGATGATGGGTCCCAGCTACTAGGCCATGTTAGGTACCCATGGTACAAATGAATTTCTCAAAAGCAGATTAAAGGAGAAAACCCAGTGGGAAAAAAGCCCTCTCCAAAAAGAGAAATGATACAAGAAAAAATGTACAAGAAGGAGAAGATAGAAGGAAGACTCAATATGACCCCCAAAGGACTACTTCTAACACTAATGTACAACTTATGCCCCCCTATAGGAGATAAAAGATGAGAAGGTCAATGTAACTCCTCCAGAAAATGTGAAGGAATAAACTCCATGCGAAGAAATACTTCCTCCCAAAACTGATATGAGAAGAGAAACCATGCAACCTCCTCTCATAATACCTCTCTAAGATTGGCCTATTCACACTTAGCTTAAGTTTACTTAGGCTTTTTTAGACCTTGTCTCACCTCGTGGTGGAGACATGTGTCCTCATCCTTTTGAGACACCTATTGCATGTTTACTTTCCACTTGCATGAGTGATGCAGAGCGCACAGTAGAAGCTCTCAAAACATATACTTTCTTTACTATCGGCAAGACCATATGCCATCGGCCAACCAAATACCTTTCACACTGAAGTCCTTCCTCATACCGATGTGTCTTCGACACCACTATCGCTATGACTTCCGTCGGCGTAACTCAAAACCCTTCCACTGATCTATATCTCTTCCCGATAAGCTTAATACCAAGCTTTGCCTTCGGCGAGACTCCTTGCATCTAACACAATGTATGCGCACAATGTATATTCTTAATATACATTCGGAAGATACATTCGAAACATGCATTCAGAATATGCATCCGATGGGTTTGACCGCTGACTCCCTTGTATCTAACCCAATGTATCATCACAATGTACATTCGCCACATACAACCGCGATAAACATTTGCGAGATACACACGAACATACAACTGCGATATATATAGAATGTATATCCATTGAAACAACACGAATCTTCGCCAATCTGAACCTCTGCAAACCCTGTAGCTTCTTAGATTCGTTTCTCCAACAATCACACAGATCTTAGACACCGCCAACCTAGCACATGATGGCGTTAGGATCTATCTTCACCCTGCACGCGATCCTGCAAGCATAATATCGAACAAAACAGAAAACACAAATCGAAAATCACTGTACAACCATTCCACCGATTTCGAAGAAATCTAACCAGTGGAATGGATTAAGAAATCCATCCGGCCACAAAACAGCAAATCGATTGCACAGAGAAAACTAAAGGAATCGAAAGACAGAAAGATGCACAACACAGAATTTTATTATGCCTTTCGGAACATGTACATACTCAGATGCTCTGTTTACAATTGCAAATCACTCTGATCAGATTTGAACTCAACTACAACCGATTACAACTCTACTACTGATTACATTCGACCATCTTGGGGTATTTATCTACTTGCTCTTAGTAGTATTGAATTGACTCCAAGCGGCTGGGAGAACAATTCCAAGTGGCTGGGAGACAACTGTCCAACAACTTCCTAACTGTCTAACAACCCTTGTGATTGCAGATTCGACAAGTGTCCCTTGGGACTTACAACATGAACCTAGATACAAACTACAATGACATGCATTGGTCGAACAGACCTTATTACATGGATGGTCAACTTAGGACCTTATTGAAAACAGCAAAATGAACATAAAATGCCTTAAGGAGGCCACTGTGGATTAGGTGCCCCTGCACCAATGAGCACTTGTCATTTGAGCTCACAAGTGTCGCATCTTAGGAGGGTTAGTCAGTCGTTGCGTTCAACCATCCTACCTCCTCTCTTATACCTATTTATACAAGGCATCTATGTACATTTTACTTATCTCTTGAATATATCAATTAGGCTAATTTTGTGCTTATAGCTTTGTAGAAGTGATTCTAGTTCTTGCTGGCTGATCTTGGCTGCTCCAACAATCATCAGTTTCCAAGCGATCTGATACATGCTTGCAAGTGCAATTCTACATCACATTATTTGTCACGAAAACATGCCCATCTATCTTACGCTATAGTAAAATGTAATCACATGACAAATTTCAGATGAAACACACATTGTGCTACAAACCTTGAAAATTTACCTCCACAATTACACAAGATTGTTTGACTCCAACATCACCTTAAGCAAAGGCCTTCCAATGCTTTTGTTTTTATTCAATTAGACCATCTTGTTATATTCTTCAAACTCCTAATGGGAATCATTTTTCATTGCCACTCTTCTTACTGATAGTAGCATGACCTATAAATAAACTCCAAAACTTACCAAAGACATTCAATATACAATTCACAATATGTCCATGCCCTCTTAGTAGCCCTTCTACTCCAATAGGTTCGCGTGCATGGATTTTATTGGTACTTATTCCAACCTCAACACCAAGATCAAATTAAGCTCTATACAATATTGTGTTCATGCGTTATGAAACACAAATATGCTATCTAGCAAATGAAAACTTATGCGACATTAGTATCTTTAGTCACAATGTCATGTTCATGTAGGCAAGAATGTATAGTAGTGATAACTAAACTATGAGATAAAGCAATGCAAATCCATAGCATCTCCATAGAAATAAGTAGTTTCATTTAGCCAATGATACCATGAAGGTAGAATATAGGGCAACCATAGGAAAGCCAACACACAAATGATTTTTGCAAAACCATTTTGAAATCTACCTCCAAATTGTAATTAGCTTGCTTGATCACTAGAAGTTGGGTATAGTGTAAACCTTGCATCAACAACCTTCAATATTTGCCTATTTGTTGCACCATATTGAGGAGAACCGTTTACACGAGAATCAACTTGAATTGGACTGCCCATAACATAGCCACTAGTAGGAACAGCACCAGAAGGAGGAACATTGTATTGATCATGGATTAGAGAATTGTATTGATAGTCTAACTTTTATGATTTTTTATCTTGCAATTTTCCATTAGCCACATTGGTGTATGGAACCACCTAGAATCATCTATGTAGTTATTGAAACTAGAATCTTCATCTCCTATTTGTACTAGGGACTTGTTTGATCAGCTATTCCAAATAGTTACTTCGGCTTGAAATCTTGATCCTATTATACAAACTGTCTTCCTTGGGATGTGCTCTTTGAAATTAAATTTATAACTTGCATCATTACAGTGCTAGGTATACTTTCATAATGTTGTTGAATCTGCTTGTATATTTGAATAGAAGCAACCATGCCACACATTGGATGGACCCTATCTCAAAATGAAGCAAGGAGAGATGTGGGAGAAAATGACTGCAGAGGGAAATCACATAGTAGCATAGACATTTCGATAGCCAGCTACACTGCAAAATCCTCACTCTTTGCCTTCAGATGGTCCTCATAATTTATAGGTTAGGGAAAAGTCCACACTCGTTGCCTTAATGTGCTCCTCTTAATGTATGGGATAAAATCTCATAATGGGAAATAGGTGCACGTCATATTTTTCCATATCTTGAATTTGTAAGAGCCGTAGGATGGCTCCTCCTTTAACCATAAGGAACTGCCAATTCATTTGATAGCTTTTTTCCTAGAGGAAATCTTTTTGAAAGGATTGAATGAATATGGCCACTCATGGAGAGCCCATTATTGATGTTGATTCTTCCTCGATGTCACATCCTACAAGAAATTTGCCGTGACTTGTCTCTTGCACCCCCCCCCCCCCCCCCCCCAAAACCCCCCCAAGAAATCCAATGATTTTAAGAACTCTAGAGGTCCTTGGTATACGATATGGCCTTTTGGTAGCAAAATAATGCTATTAGGGGTAGGTTCCAATGTAGGTGTTGGAACAACCATCAACTTGATGTGTGTGGCTCGGGCAGATAGTGGGTGAGAACAAACAAGTGCAAGGTGTGGATGTTGTGTCCATGTTCACAGCTTCAATATCACTAGATACATTGTGAAGTGAATGAAACACAATCTCATGCCCTGTTGTTCTCCTTTCAAGTCCTTTCCCATGCCCCAAACCCTTTTGCAATCAAAATCAGTACAATGTTACCAAAGTTGAAATCTATGACTATTAGCAAAACACAGACATAGGAGTAATCCTCCTTTGATTTCATATCCACTATGTCTGAGAGTCTAGACTTCTGTCCAGGGCCAGTTAGGGATTGAACGGCGACTTACCAACCATGACTAGAGAGGAGAGCCTGTGCCATCATATTATTTGCCTCCACCGATTTTATTCTTCCAACACACCATGTAGTCTCTGCCTTTGGTTCAGACCCAGGTTTAACATAGTATAAAAGTGACTTACATTTTTATGCTAAGCCCAAGTTTTTTTTTGATTGGTCCCAGCTCTTCTCTTGGTGACATTGATGTCCTGCTGCTCTCTAAGTCATTGGGAAGAAAACACCTGCGAAGGTGGTGTAGGCAAGCTTTCCAAGGCAGCCCACCTGACAGCCTCTTTGTTCTCCTTATCATGGATGTCGCTAATAATGTGTACCATCATACACAAATGGTGTCACTAAAACCATCTTCATGGATAACACCACCTATAGAATTGGCAGCCTAGCATATTCACAAGCATTTGAGGCTTGAGGCTTGGCTTTGATGCTATGGAGAAATTTATAAATCCAGCACATCTAGCCCCATGACCTTTTCATAATGAGTAATCACAAGAAACTCTATACTTGGTTGGAAAAAATTTAGAATCTTTTCCAGTGGTGTGCTGTAATAATCATTATGTCTTCTTTTGTTTACTGAAATATTATGCATCGATATACCTCCCAATAAAACAAAGGTTTTAAACATTAGCTATCTTGTCAGAAATAGTCATTGCCTCAGTCCACCTTTTTGACTAGATTAGCATCTATATTTGCAGCGTTATGTATATTCTTCTTTTACTTGGAGAGAGGCATTGCAAGTGAGGCCCCAAATACATTCCAAATTACTTCTTAAACTAGGATAAAAACCTGGTCACAATCTGCAAACTTATAACCCTAATGCAATATCACATTCTTTGATTAGAACTCTTTCTGCTCTTACCAAACATGGTCCTTGGAGTGATTTGCAAAATGTTTTTTTTTTCAGCATCACAATTTCTCTAGGCATCTCCTAATACCATTTATAGCATTCAGTTTCATGTCTAATCTGGTTTTGACTCCCAAATTGTACTCCCTCTATTTATAATGTGCAACAATTGTTGAATTTATGTTTCCATTGAAGGAAATTCTTTTTAATACTATAAAATTTCCTCTGCAATGCCATCATCTATGTTCTATCCTATATATTATGCCTATGAGGTCAGAAAAGTGCTTCGAGACCAATATTATGAGCCCAACAATAATTTGAACCTCACATTGAAGTGTTTTTCCTACTCAAGGATAGGTTTTCTTTAATTTAGTGCCATGGGCCCATGATGATGTAGGTTGCTTCTGCTACGATGTTGATTTCTTAATCTTATTTTGTTGAGAGCTTGGGCCTTCTAAACTTGCTAACATTTTCGTTAGCTTATTTAATTTTTCTTTACCTTTCATGCTAAAAATGGAATGATGGAAAATCTTGAGACCTAAATGAATCTCTTGTAATGTCCCCTTCTAGCAAGTCCAAATTTTCTTAATCTTGCACAGAATTTCAACTTGTAAAAGAGAACATTAGTAATCAATTCTTCTTATAATATCAACATATATCATTAATTCAATTATCCAATCCTTAAGTCCATTCATACTTAGGGTTGTCTATTATATGTTAATCTTATTCATTTTCAAACCTTAGTGGAGATGGGGTACTATCTCTTGTTAGGTTGCATGAATCATCCTCTACGGGTAGTGCCTTTGTATGATGTAACACATGCCCATTCCACCTTAGGTCTTACTAAGTGCCCTTGTATGATGTAACACATGCCCATTCCACCGTAGGTCTTACTTATTGCCCTTGTATGATGTAGCATAGTCCATTCCACCGTAGGTCTTATCCATTGCCTAAGTATGATGTAACATGGTCCATTCCACCGCCGGTCTTATCTACCTTTCGATGTATTAATGCTACTTCTTCCTAACAAGTCTACCTCCAATCTCTCAATGTGTTCTATGATCTTATATCATGGGTTTGTTTCTAAGGACCTTGCCTTCATTATATAAATCAAATATGATAACTCTTTATTGGGGCTTAGTCCTAATGATGATGGATTTTCTAAGCATTTATAATCATGTTATTCATATATGTTTAAGCTATCTATATCATGTTAGTTATTCGCTCCACCTTGAGTATAACATGCTATCATATCATCTATATATATATATATTTATAATTATAATAATATTTAATCACTAATATTGATATTTGTTAATAATATATTATTTATAATATTGCTTTCTTATATTACTCAATTTATTACTTAAATCTATATTTTAATATCATTCATATTATAATCCCTTTAATTAATATCATTCCGTATAAAAAATATAATGAAATAACTTATATATATTAATTTATTTCTTTGTTTGGGAATATAGGTGTAGCATACTTATCTTATTTTTCCCCAACAATTAATATTCAATCATGTCTTTAATTCAGACTCATTGTCTTTTGTTGTGTTTCTTGCTTCCTCCACTCTCTACCTTTATACTTTCCTAAATGGTCAATGACTATACCTTTTCACAAAGGTCATGTCTTTTTATAATATAATTGTTGCTGCCAATTGTATTTATAATAGTTTGCAAGGCTATTAGTTTGCATAATATAATGTGATCGCTACTTTTTAGCCCTTTTTTTTAATAAATATATTAGTTGTTGCTGCCTTGACGGATTGTTTAAAGGCAATCTAATATATTAGATAATGTATGATTTATATTCATTTATATAAATGTGTTTATTATATTATAATCATAATAATAATTAATATTAACATTTATATTTATTATCATATATTATTATTATATAAAAATAATATGCTATTTTAATATTTATATTTATATTTGTATTGGTTATTTATAAATATAATATATCGGTTAATATTTAAAATATTTATAGATAATATCATATAATATTATATATATTTATTAATGGACTATGGCCGGGATATTTAACATGACATTTTAAATATTTAATTTAAACAATACCTTAATATCGGGACATGACATCTCTGCCTAGCTTGTTAATAGAGAGAAAGAAAGAAATTATATTAATGTCCACGAATGACCAAGAATAGGTCAAAGGGGTTGGGATGCACATTAGACACAATAGCAAAGAATTGGGGCAAAAGGGGCTGTCATGTTCCCTTTTTTAGAATTAAAAAAAAAAAAAAATATCGGGCCCAACGACCTTATATTATTATAGGTCCTATGTGATGTTTTAAAGAAGTGTTTTTAACACTTTATTCAAATGTAATTTTCAAAAGGGACCTATTGAATTTAAAAAATATTTTTAAATAGTTGAAAAAAAAGGCCCGAAAAAAGCAACTATGAAAGAAAGGCAAGGGCATCAAGCAAATCATCCAATATCCATTATCCGATTTATCATTCTCGATTATTCATTCCAATTTGGAGTTTTCTCAGCATTCAAGGATAGAAACCTTTGGTGCAGGTGATCGGAGGATGAAAATCCTTTGGTTTCCATCACAGGCTTGAGGACGAAAAACCTCTCGCTCAATTGGGGCGATTTCCACTAAGGAATCATGATTGTGCGGAAATAATTTGGGATTTGCAAGCAAATTGTCATTGATGAAAAGTTGCACATTTCAGTTAGGGTTTGGTGATTTTCTGTTTGATTTGAGTTTTCAGATTTTCCATTTGTACTTGGGCATTGCCCCCTATTCTGTATTATAATACAAATCAAGTGAGCTGTTGGTTCGCACCAGTGTGCATTTTATCATTGATTGGGTTGCTGTCCTAATAATATTTTTCAGAAATTATATTATATAATCTACAATATCCTATATCATGCTACGGTTTGGAGTTGATAATGTATTATGGTTGGGTCCACACCAAGTAATCATTGATTCATAGGCTGCCGGATATGTTTGAAACCATTCTCACTTTGTGCCATATCATATATGGTCAACAGGATGTATGGGGAATAATTTATATGTTCATAGCATCATATATGAAAGGAAATTGTTATTACTCTGCTAGCCGTCCCATTTTATATTGTCAGCGGCAGCTTATTATATATTTCCTTGATTGTTATTTATATTTCAGTGCTCAGTATTTTAAAGTAGGAACCACTATAGACAAGTTTATATCCGATTGGGAGTTGTTGTTGGCAGCGTATGAAGTCTTCTTATCCTTGAGGATCACAGGGGTGACGGATAATTAAAGACAAGTCTAACAGGTGTTTTGCAGCTTATCTAATAGAAGATTGTAATAGTGTGGATTGATGTGGCTGGGTCACCGTGTGAATTAATACTAGTAAGTTCCAACCGCAGGTGAAGAATATGCATCTCAATGAAGTAAACTTCTAGTGATCGAACATTGCAGGACTACCATTTCATGTTAACAGGAGCCGTATTAGCTGGATCACCATGCAAAACATATTCTAATTGCAGCATAAGTGGTAATGCCATTGTAGCTGGAACTGATAAAATGGGCCCGTACATATCCTCTACCACCACACAGTCGAAGGTTAGTCACTTCAATATAATTTCTGCTGATTAAATAAGATTATACTGCTTAGTTCAGTTGGGTTTGCTGTTAGCAATCACCGTATTGGCACTGCAATTTACATCCAGCATATGGGAGAAATCCATTCAGCTATAATATTTAACTCACTGTTCCTGGTCAATATCTGTAGCTGAATGTTATTATCAGTCATACCAGTGTCTCTCATATTGCTGTTTCATTGGTGATAGAGTTTAATTTCAGAATTTGGTATTCTCTTCAACATTACAGGGGCCCAGTAGTCAAAGAATATATATATATATATATATATATATATATATATATATATATATATATATATATATATATATATATATATATATATATATATTTGCGTATCTCTGTGTTGGTCCCAGTTGGGACATTACAGGGGCTCTAGGCTTGAAGCAAATACAAAAAAGCACGAAAAGAATGAAAAACAAAGAAATAGACAAACAGGGGTTAACCCAAAAAGAGTAATCCACAAACTAGTGCAAGTATAAATGGAAGTGTGAGAGGAAGACCTCACAAAGTAGCGGAATTAGATGAAGATCACCCAGGCAAGAAACCAAAAACCTCAAGTATCAGTATTCTGGTATGTATTGGAGAAGTCAACAATATTATCGTCTATCATTGTAGGAGTACTCATAGAGAGTTTGAGAATGCTCGTCTGGGAAAGTCCAGGGCTAAGGGGGTTGGCCTAGACAATCTTAGGAGGTAGTTAATTTTGCATAGAACCTCTCCCAACACTCCAAGCCAAAGAACCAGCAATAGCCTGCCCTTGAGACTTGTGTTGTGAAAGAGGGGTGAGGGTCCTTGACGTCAAGAAGAGATAGAGCCATGACCATTAGAATGAGAGTTGGGGTGTTGAGAAGTCTTAACCATAGTAAATTGTAGGGGTGAGCAATTTCTCACCTATCTGTCTCCATCTATATGTGAATCAATGGTATCCAAATGGTGCTTAAAAGTGGTGACCTCCATGGAATTAATCAATTTGGTAGATTTTGGACCACCATGAAGAGATCTATGCCTAAAAGTGGTGACCTCACAGAGAAATAGGGCCAAGAATCTTTGATAAAGGTCGTGGAAGAAAGTGGATACAGAACCACCATAATCCCTGTATAGACAATGGTATCTCCCATGAGTTTCATGGTAGACCAGATGCCAGAAAATAAAATGCTCCTTATAGTCCTTTATGGAGAGAACACAGGTGGCATCCCTTTCACTCTATAAAATATGGTGGTTTGTCTCAAAATGAATTTGATTGGAGCACACCTGCTACTGGCCAAGGGGAATCCTTAAACCACGAGACTAATGATGCTGACGATAGTTGGGTCAAACAATGATTACATTGGCAACATGTAAGAAGCGCTCAGCATAAAAATCTAGTTTGGGGCTGAGAAAATTCAAAGGGGAGGTTCAGGTGACCTGGATGTACTGGTGGTAAATGTCCTCTCTTACAGATTGGTTAAGCACCTCTTTCCTTGGAAGAAAATGACAAGGAGCACATAATGAGTTGCTGAAAGTAGGAAGCCTGTCCAAAGTTGAGAGGAGAAGAGCATTACATGTAAGAAAATAATGTGTTTACTGTGAATATGCACAGTTTTTGTAGAGGAGAAGCAACATTACTCAGCATTACTCATTTTACATGCAAATGCACAATGCCTCCCTGCCCCCCGCCCGCTGCCACCCTATACACATTATACATACACCTTTTACATGACATTTGATGCTTGTGTATGCGGATGGAAGATGGTTTGCATTAATTGTTTTAGACAACTTGTCAGATAACTGTGATTATTTTATGTGATCTATTGACTTTATTAATGACTAATAACTAATATCCTCATACGACCAATTGTATTATTAATATACTATGTCCCCTGACAAATTTATTTTGCACCTCTCAATTGTGCAATTCTGATGCTCACTGACATGTAGACTATACAGTTACAAATGTTGCATCTATTGAAATTGACATAGATTTGCCAACACTGATAAAACAAGAATTTGTGATGACCTGAGCTGAGTTTGTCCTTGAACATGCCTCTTCCGGAAGTCTATCTTTACTAAATTATTTCATCTCCTTCCTTTGATCAGAAGAATTGAGTTTTCTTGAGCACTTGATTTTATATACGGTATACCACTTATCAATTTGCATAAGTTTTCTTGGTTTACCACTCTAATATTGGTGGCATTCACTGTCGAGTCTCGTGAACTTTGTGCTGACCGATGACCTCCTATTTTAAGATTTATTTCAAGGAGGGAATGTGCAACTGTTCTTCAATCATTACCTAGTTCAACATCAAGTGTTCACAAAGATTGAGGTTGTTATCTTTGATTGTTGAATGTAATCCCAAAGATTGTGGTAGATCAATTTGGATGTTTTTTCCTTAAGCTTGAACGATTATTCCACAAGGATTGGTAACAAATGATCATGTTCTTGAATTTATTGAATGAACTTATATTAATAGGTATGGAACTTGTGGTCATGCAAATGATGAATTATAATTGTTAATCTAGAGAATGAAGTAGAGATGCCATTGTTGGTGTAATGTCCCTTTTTAAAAATAAAGCCAAGGCCGTTAGCTATTTGTACAAATTCCAAAGAGATGAAAACATAGTCTCTGGCTTGACCAAATCATGTAATTTGTTTGACAAAATACCAAAAAAGGAATGATAGACCAGAGAGGTCATGGCCTATTTGAAGAGCAAAGTCTGCAAATTGTTTGTTAAAATGCAAGAGGGAAATGAAAAAAAAAGCATCTACCAAGGACAAATTGTTGGACACATTGCTAGACGTGATGAAGACTTGGGGGTGTGAGCTATTTTGGAAAATATCTCAAGGAAATATCGCAGGTCATGGCCAATGTAATGTAACAACTAGGTACGTGGAATGTTTGATAGAATGCCATTTTAAAAAAAGGTTTGTGGATGGTAATATAAACTATATAGGCCGCAGTCTATTGGAAGGAGTAAAGTCAAATTTCTAAAAGCTCATGCCAGAATCGTCCACGTTAAAAGGTCAACCAGTTGCTGTGTATGAATAAAGTGTGAGGCCGCGACCAAGTGGTAAGATAGTATTTAAAATGTGAAAAGCTATGATTTGTTACAGATAAAGGTAATGGTAATGTTGATAAAGGAAGGAGTCACCCAGGTCAGATGAGGCGTTGATTATTTAAAGACCTGTCGCATTATGAAGAAGGCGCTTCTATACAAATAACTGAGATCTTAATCACATTCTGCTTAAGGAAATGAATAAGCACCTAAGGCATCATAAACAAAAATAAAAATAAAAATTAATCTTAACCATGGGTCAAAAGGGTATAGTGAAGAGTTGCATCTCATGAAGAAGTAAGATATATAAGGTTATCGTTCAAGGAGCAGGAATCATTCGAAAATAAATTATGAAAACATAATATTTATTTCCTTGTGGAATACAAGCTATGGATTCAGAAATTAACGATGGAAACCCTTAACCTCTCTTATCAAAGTTAGTGGACGTAAACCCCTAACTTGGGCAGAAATTAGAAGCATTACTAAGACATTCATACAAAGAGAAATAGCTACAAATTGGAAGACGAATTACAAAAGAGCATAAAGGATAAATTTTCAGAAATATTTCATAAGCTTTAAATCTGAATATTATAATAAAAATTACAATTTTAGATAAGTTAATATATGTAATTATTTATGCAACTACTACTGTGAGTTAGAGATATTTATTTAAAGCAAAATAAGAGGATCCTAGAAAGGGACATTACAATTGGTTTCAGAGCTTTGATCTTCCCAACCTGTAGGGAAATCTAAAATGTTGGATGCATACTAGTCAAAGAGATTTGAAGGACGAGAAAGGGAAGAAGACATGGATCCTATGCAAGAATTATTGTACAAACTTGAGGCCCCCAAAATTATTGACCATTGTCAAAGTTTGTTAGATCATGCAAAGGCTTGTGTTCCCTTAGATGAGTACTTGGAGGCACTCGGGTACCAATATCCCGACAAAAGAGGTCTATATGAATACATAAGAAAAATGGCTAAGGAGGAGATCAAGGAGCAAGATCCAAAAGAATCATTAATGACATAAGAAGATAAATTAGAATCAAAATCACAAGGACACGCTGTGAAAATAATAAAAAAACAAGAGGAACCTAAAAAGGAAGTTGAAGATAAAGATTCTTTGGTAGGAAAAGATGTTTTATTGATTTCTAATGATGGCATGCATCACCAAAATATTGATAAGGTAAGACAAAATGGGTTCCACTTGCTGGAAGGGAAGAATTCAAGTTGAAGGAAGATGCCTCAAATCATGCTCTATCTTTTGAACTTCAAAATTGTGAGTCATTGAGGGATGTACAGAGTAGCATGATGAATGAATATACACTTGCGAAGAACACTTTGGTTAGCCATAATACGGAGGTTTTAAGTCATAAAAATGAAAATGTTGAGGATATATCAACAAATTCACTTTTTGCAAGTGAGGATAAACATTTTGTCATAGCCTAATGTAAAAAGATATGTTAAGACTTGGTACTTCCTATGTCACTACAAATTTCTTGTCACCATGGAAAGCATGCAAAGAGGGGTGATAGGGTAAGGGATACAACTTGCAGTATAGGGCATGTGGATTCTTTGTTTCAAATTCCAAACTATTTTTGCACATGGGGTTCGAGTGATCTCTTGAGGATCAAAGACATTGAAGATTCAAAGGAAAACATTGACCAAAACATTTCTGAAATGGATCGAGAGATTTGGCAATGTTCCAATTCTATAGAATCGAAAAATAACGAGTCTAAAACTATGCTTAAGCATTGGGAAAAAAATAAGGAGTTTCAGGTACGTTTAGAAGAACAAAGAAAAGAACTCACAGATATAAGGGTTCTATTACAAAAAAGGGAAGATGTGCAATGCAGACCAAACACCAAAAGCAATGGGATCCCGGTATTCACAACACTCTTGTAATTTATCATAGCAGAGGATGTAACATTTTACTGTCATTTTGGATGTCAGCAATGGCAATCAAGAGTTCGTATTCATTGCCCAGGATCTTTGGTGAAAATGAAATGAGAGAAGAACGTCGTGATATTTTTGGAAACTCTTTGATTGAATTAGTTACAGAATGTGAGAACCTTGAATGTGGACCGAAAAGATATAAAATCATTTCAGAGAAGAACATGACATTTAAGGTCATAGATGTGTGTCATGCTTCTAATTCTCATCTTAATCTATGGAAAGTTCACTTTCTTGCTTTGATTCAAAGAGATATCCATGAAACTGTGCGAAGGCTGGGCCAACCAAATTGGTTCTTTGTAGATGCAGTTAATGCCAAAAAAGAAATTGATCTTCGGATTGATGCTATGCGATTGCAAGATGTCTTTTTGTTTTTTCTCTTGGAGGATGAGAGAAAACTTGTATTAAATTACGGACCTTGCCAGTTTCCAACTCTGGGTTTTGTTGTTGAGAGTTATTGGGAAATACTAGTACATGAGCCCAAAGAATACTGAACAATAAATTGTCTTCACACTTTAGAGGATGGTATCAACCTCAGGGCATTAAAGAACTATATTGGCAGTCCGATTGAGGCAAGTATACTAACAACTCTCCAAGGACATCATTGTAGTACAGAGTCGGACATGACCAAGTAATAAGAGAAACATCACTTGGTGTAGAGTTTTCAAATCCTAATTATATCAAAGTGTTGCAGCGGAAGCTAATTACATCACAAGGAGGATCAATGTCTAGGAATTACAAATCTCCAAAGTTGATTTTGGATCTTGGTATTGTCAAAAATGATTTAGTTTGAAAGAATAAGAGTTGATCCAACATGGCTTGAGGACAAGCAATCTTTGGAAGGGTGGATTTTAATGTCCTTTTTTTAAAATAAAGCCAAGGCTGTTAACTATTTGTACAAATCCCAAAGAGATGAAAACATAGTCTGTGGCTTGACCAAATCATGTAATTTGTTTGACAAAATACCAAAAAAGGAATGATAGACCAGAGAGGTTGTGGCCTATCTGAAGAGCAAAGTCTGCAAATTGATTGTTAAAATGCAAGAGGGAAATGAAAAAAAAGCATCTACCAAGGACATAAATTGTTGGACACATTGCTAGACGTGATGAAGACTTGGGGGCATGAGCTATTTTGGAAAATATCTCAAGGAAATGTCGTAGGTCACAGCGAATGTAATGTAACAGCTAGGTACGTGGAATGTTTGATAGAATGCCATTTTAAAAAAAGGTTTGTGGATGGTAATATAAACTATAAAGGCTGCAGTCTCGAAGGAGTAAAGTCAAAATTCTAAAAGCTCATGCCAGAATAGTCCATGCGTATGAGTAAAGCGTGAGGCCGCAACCAAGTGGTAAGATAGTGTTTAAAATGTGAAAAGCTATATTTGTCACAGACAAAGGTAATGGTAATGTTGATAAAGGAAGGAATCGCCCAGGTCAGATGGGGCATTGATTATTTAAAGTCCTGTTGCAGTATAAAGAAGGCGCTTCTATATAAATAACTGAGATCTTAATCACATTCTGCTTAAGGAAATTAAGAAGCACCTAAGACATCATAATGATTATCATAAACAGAAAAATAAATAAAAGATTAATCTTAACCAAGGGTCAAAAGGGTATGGTGAAGAGTTGCATCTCATGAAGAAATAAGATATATAAGGGAGATCGTTCAAGGAGGAGGAATCAATCGAAAATCAATTTTGAAAACATAATATTTATTTCCTTGTGGAATACAAGCTATGGATTTAGAAATTAAGGACGTGTTGTGATGTAATCACACATCGCCCCATTGCAAATGGGGACCCCCTCTTTTTTCTTGCTTTCTGTCTTTGTTTTGCTTTAGGTTTAGTTTTCCTCTGAGCTTGTAGGATTTTGATAGTGTTGTGTATCCAAGTCTCAATAGTTTCTTGCCAAGAGGTCTATATGCCTTCATCGTGATGCATGTCATTGAGACCCTGAAAATGACTAAGTTTGATATCCTGAAAATCCTGAAAAATTGACTAAGTCTGAAATCTGGTGGATCCTCGGAAATCTAAAATCTGCATGCTAAATCCTATGGATCTAGGACCTATCTCAAACATCCTGGAAGTATATTGATAAATATTTCTTATACTTAAACATATTTTCAATATACTTCCATTCAGGAAAATCCAAAATTTGACCAAGGCAAGAAATTCCTCACTCCATGTCTAAACTCGCCCTACCTGGGCGGCCTTGGCATGAGCTCATGGATTCGATGTCCTGCACATACACTTGTCTAGATAGAGCCTCCAAATCCGCCTTAGGGAGAGAATTTTCAAAGTTTAAAAGACAAAAGATAGAGAACTACAAGGAAATTTAAGATTTTGAGTGTGTTCAAGACAAAATCCAAGGGTGGTAACCCAACCCGCATAGCCTGGGCGGCTTCACAGGGTGTTTATGGATGATGCCTCCACCAGGTGACACTCTCCAGACATCACTCACTAACCCGCCCTAGGAATAAGTTGTCAAGTTTGCAGTGTTCTGAGCTCCAAGTGCTTAGAAATGATGAAATTACAAGGAGAGTTCATGCATTTGAAAGAGTTTGGGTGCATTTCAAAGAAGAATCCATGCCTCACCTCTAAACCCGCCCATTCTAGGCAGCCTCAAGATGGATTCATGGACTTTGTCTTGTTCCAGGTGACATTCTCCAGACATCACCCTCAAATCCGCCCAAGGAGAAAAGTGGCTAAGTTTACATGGTTTTCTAGCATAAAGCACAAGAAAGTGAGGTAATTCCAATGAAAGCTTGTAAGTTAGAAAGAATCAAAGGCATTTTGAGCAAAGTTCCATGAGCGGCCTCAAGAGGCGCTCATGGACTATGTCTCCTCCCACATCAAACTCTCCACACACTGCCTCCAAGGCCGCTCAGGGATGTAGGCAACACAATTTGCAAGTATACTTGGTGAAGATGATGAAGTTGACACTAGGAGGATGAGATGATCAAGTTGAAAAGAGTGAAAAGTTTCTAAGTACAAAAATCCAAGGCTCACTCTTAACCCCGCCCTACCTGGGCGGTCTAGGGAGGTGAGCATGGAATCAAGTGTTTGAGCACTCATGCCACTCATCATTTGCCTACCAACTCCACCCATCTGCTTCCACACACATGCAAGTCCAATAAGGAGGTGAAAATCATTGAAAATCACAAGTATTGGAGTCAAATCCACACATCACCTTCAAGGCTGCTCATCATAGGCGGTCTCCACCATTGCACATGAAGAAGTCATCAAAGGCTATGCAAGTCACTCTAGGACATTACTCAAATGAAGGTGATAATTCAAGAGGAAGAAAACATGAAAAATCACTAAGTCTTGCAAATGGAGGAGAGAAGAGTGTGAAGGTCTAGTTGTAAAGTGTTCACATTGAAAAATCCTTACTAGCACTCCAAAGCCGCCCTTCCTAGGCGGATTTCACCAAGACAGATGGATAAGATCACCTAACATCCATGATGTGTCTTTCAACTTCACAAGCATCTCAAAATGTCACTAAGTCTTGAAGTTGATAAATAAGGAGTTATCAAATGGAGGGAATGAACATCAAATGAAGCTTAAAGTCCACACCCTACCTTCCAAACCGCCCATGCTAGGCGGCCTTCAACATCATGCTTGGACCACACCTCCTCCACAACACATTCTCCATGCACACCCTCCAAACCCGCCTTGTCAAGTGATTCCAACCATCATTCATGTTCTCCACATCATTCACTCCATGCACTCTATCCAAGTCCGCCCTTCTTCCCAAGGTTGTCCATCTCATGCAAGGAGGTTAAATTATCAAGGAAGCAAGGGAAGGAGCTCTTAAATTATCAAAAGCAAGCCAAAAATTGTCTAAGTCATCAAAAATCCTCACACCTCCCTCAAACCCGCCCATGCTAGGCGGCCTTGAGCCCTTCATCCGGACAATGTCTTGTCCCACAACAGACTCTCCGCCTATCACCTCTAAACCCCCGTAGGCACTTAGGCATGGATTTCATGCGAAAGGGTATGTTTTGAAATGTCATTTTTTAATCCCACATGCATAAGATGAATGTAATTTGTTATTGAAAATCCTTTATATCAAGTCTTAGTTTGATGTGTTTCTTCTTGTAGGTGATGGAGGATCCAAGGAGGTGAACGGCGAGAGCTCATACATGAGAAGTTTGGAAGGCGGAGGAAAGTTGCTCAAGTTTGTCATCTTCGTCCACATGGAAGAAAGCTCTTACATCAAGTATATGTTACTTCGAAGACTTCGTATGTCTGGATGAGGAAGACATCAACGCCATGCGGAGGGGAGCTAGTCTAAGATGATCAAGGTTACAAGTGTAGTTCATCATCAAGAGCATCATTTGTACGAGACGAGGATCAGTGGAAGGTTGTCACTTCGCCATGCATGAGAAGGAGTCATCATCCATAGTTGTCTATTTCATGTACATCCATCATATGCAAGTCTACTACAAGGACTCGTGCACAAGACATCTTCCACCTCAACTGTCCATAGGCATAATCCTGCACAAGCACAAAGGCGTCACAAGATGAGAGATGAGCATGATCATCAAAGCGATCCATGAGTTACATCAAGACAACAAGAAGAAAATATTCTAAGTAAAGTGAACATCAGGTGAACCAGACTAGTTCGTTTGAAGATGCTGAGGTGGCACTTACACATCATTAGGCCAATCGCATTCTACCATGTCATTCATTCAAGAGGGCCCACCATAAAGATGCTCGAAAGATGCTTATCACATTGGGAAACGTGTCTTCATTGCCTCTTTCATGTTCTAAAAATAGCAAATTTTGTATCAAACTGCCTTGTTGTCTCAATCTTGGCCGTTGATTGCTAAATCAATCTGGGCCATTCATTGTAATTCTTGAGCTCTATATAAGGCTCACTTCTCTCATTTGTAAATACAAGAGACATTAGAGGATTAGAGAGGATACATTAGATTAGAAAGGAGTAGAGTAGAGGAGGCTCTTCGAAGTCATTGAAGAGATATTGAAAGATTGTTGTTAAGATACACTTCAAGATTAATGCAGGCTCATTGTTGAATGTTTCATGGTGATCTTGTGATTTTGGAATGTTAGCATGGTCTTCATTGTCTCCAAGATGATTAAGAATTGTTTCCAAAGTAGCTTAGTTGATAGATTAGAAGTTCATTGATGTAATGCATGTATGTATTGAATATTTGATCAACTCCTAGCTCATGCTTTTGACATCCATCGTTGGTGGAGTGTTGTGTAAATCATCATAATTTGCTTAAGTTCGGTTGTGGATGCTTGTTTGAGCTACGCCGTCCAATGGGTTCTTATATGAGATTTCATGATTTGAAAACCATTTGCTAACCTTAGGAGATTGCACCTACTCCATGTAGTTGTAGGCATTCTTGGCTAAGTGGAGTTAGGTATATTGAGGAGTTTGTTTATTGATGCAGCAGCATTGCCTCATTGACCTTAGATTAAGTTTCTCTTAACATTTGCCTTTTGACTTTTCTTTTTAGTTGATTAGAAGAAGTTCCATTTCACAAGGAAAGAGTACATATTTGAATGGAGTGATGAATAAATTCTGCGTAAGTCCCTTTGTGTAAACAGCATTGTCACATCATACCACCTAGGCTATCCGTTGCAAATCACGTACAAGGAACCTTGGAGCGTTCTTGTTTGATCACGTAGTTTAGCATTCGAGACGCTTTGTTCAAGAGAGGATAGAGCACTTGGTGTTTTATTCTAATGTTGTTGTTGTCAAGAAAACATCATCAACATGATGGAAACCCTTAACTTCTCCTATCAAAGTTAGTGGACTTAAACCCCTAACTTGGGCAGAAATTAGAAGCATTACTAAGACATTCATACAAAGAGAAATCGCTGCAAATTGGAAGAAGAATTACAGCAGAGCATAAAGGATAAGTTCCATATTTTCAGAAATATTCCATAAGCTTTAAATCTGAATATTATAATAAAAATTACAATTTTAGATAAATTAATATTTATAATTATTTATGCAACTACTACTGTGAGTTAGAGATATTTTTTTAAAGCAAAATAAGAGGATCCTAGAAAGTTGGCATCATCATTCTCGTGATAATTGAACAAATCACTGGTGTTGAACTTCTAGGTTGTTGGAGACAGCTTTTTATTCCTTGCTACTTTGGCAGCAAAGTAGGCTTTTTATTGTTGCCATCTTTCCAATATTTGTGAATTCAGGAAGCTAAATTTTCCTTGTCTGCAATTCTGTTTCTGTAATGTCCCTTTTTTGGCACATTGATTTTTGTGCGCATTATGCTTGTTTCTAATCCCAAGAAGGCTATCCGGCATGTTTGGATGATCTCCAAACTTCTTGGAGTGATCATAATTCTTTCTGCAAAACAGTTGGGTATTTCAAGTCTGCAAATTCGTCATGGATGGTCGAAGTTTTTATCAGAAGATATTGGTCCGGTTTAATTATCAAATTTGGAGTTATAAGGAGTTTATTTAATTTGATAATTAAACAGGTCGTTTTAATTATGTATTGTGCACTAAAGTATAAGGTTGGATTATTTAAAGTGACTTAATGTTATGTCTTGAGGGGAAAAAGGAAATGTTTCATTTATTAGTCCCTAGTCACTTAAAGTGTGCACATAACTTGGAAATAGAAATATTTTATAAGAGAGAGGAAAAAGGTTCTATCTTCAAGAAAGATCATTTTGTAACTCCCAGAGGCTTTTAAAAAGGGAGTGATAGCTCATTTGAAGGCATGCTGGGATTTGTATTGTTACTCTGTTGAACCTGCGTGTTCTTCCATATTCTCTTGAGGACAAAAATGCTCTTGTGGAATGCTCTTGAGGACGAAAACCCTCTTGAGGTTGGGTGTGGTTTCACTGCAGAAATCACCATTGTGCTAAAGATGGATTTGGAGCAAGCTCATTCAGAGTTTGCCATAGAGCTTAATGGATTTGAGTGTTTTTGTGAAGTTTCATTTGTATTCAGTTTTGAATGGAGAATAATGAATGCCTATGCAAGTTTGTGGTGATTTTATAGTTCTTTGTGAAGATTGTTTCTTTTTCTTCCTTGGCCGTACCATCTCAGGCTGTACATTTGTATGTGGATCAGATTTTCCAAAAAAATAAAAGGAGAAGTTTTTGTGAGATCTTTTGATTGCATTTGAATAACCTTGCATAAACGCCCCCTTTATAAGTGTTTTGAGTGAAGTAGAACTGTTTAGTGATTTTCTGGGAGCATCCGTACTTGTACCTGGGCCGTACCTCTATATGGAAATAATGATAAAAAAAAATAAATGGTGGAATCTTTGAAGTAAAGGTTGATTGCATTATTTTTGTCTTGTCCCAACAATCATTTTGCAAGTTATTTGGTGGAGTTTGAGGAAGTATTGAATTTTCTGGGAAGTGCCGTACCTTGCATTGCCGTACATGCTGCAAAGTGGTTTGAAGATAGAAATTAATAATAGCAGTTCTTGAGATCATTGTAATTGTTGAAGGCATTGTATGTATAAAACACTTCATTCAAGCCCATTAGCATTGTTTTTAAAGCATGTTCTAGATTGTAACGATGGAATCCGTACATGAATGGCCGTACATCTGCAGAGGAATTGAGGGTCATAGTAAATAATAGCTGAGGTCTTTGAAATATATCTTGTTGCATCATTTTTGCTGGCCTTAGATGCTTCATTTAAGGGTGATTTGAGAGAGTTTGATGCTGATTTGAATTTTTTATGAGCAGCCGTACCTGTACCAGCTCGTATGGTCTTGATCAGAGGTTTTATTTGCTGTTGGTTCTGTTATCATGATTTCAGTGTTTGACTGCTCAGAATCATTTGTGTGATCAGAATAATCAGTTTTGTTGCAGTAGAAGTGGATCAGTTGTGTATCTTGTTGATTTGTTATTAGCTCATTGTCTTGGTGCCGTACCATTCTAAATCTGTGTTTATACCTCTGTCTGATGGTCTTTGGGAAGTCTTGTGTAATAGTTTCCATAGGTGATCTCTGAAAATAATCTAGTCAATGCTGAAGAAGACTGATGGGATTATGTCTTCTATGTGATTTTCCTCCTCCATATGCTGTCGTGCTATGAAGAGCAGTCCAGGAAACTCAGATTTCTAATGAAGCAGTGGCCTGAATTGATTACAGTGATCATTGAGATAATATTGTTGTGAGCAGATTGAACTTGGTCTTCACTTTAGACACATACAGTTTATGCTGGGCTGCCCATACTACAAGGAAAAAACAGAGATAGGCTTCAGCTTGCTCATCAGTTATCAATTGCAGTGGATTCCAGATTTGATTATCTATATCTTATGCAGGTTATAGTTTGATGTCAATCATCATTCCTTTGGCGCTTGGATGTATATTGTAATTCAATTGATATAGTACTCAGCTGATGCACTTTGTCTCTATTCCTTATATGTTGCACAAACACGCTATAACCCCTGGATGGTCCAACCGCCAGTGTGGAGGAAAAATATTGTTTATCTTTTTTTTTCCCACCCACTGAACAAGTGGAGTATTCCCACTGCATAAGTGGATGCCTGCATATGCAGATGAATGTTTAGTTGTTTGCACAATGTTTAAAATTATAGTCCGAAGCACATTATGCTCTCACCTCGCCCAGTTGGGATCTTGGTGATCAGAAGTGTGGAGGAATTTAGTTGTGCTAACACTGTGTACCATTGTTCAATATTTTGGAAAAAAAATTCTGGGGTTGTATATTACAGTTTCCAACTTTAGTTTTTTCACAAGTTGCAAGAGAAGAAGCAAGACTCTTTTGTCTTTTTTGAATTTTGGTTAAATGCTGCTTTTGTTAATATAACTTAAAACATTATGCAGAGGACAAAATTGGATTGAACCAGAGCCAGTATTTCAGGCTCCAGTAATTATTTGTCATCAGTGCAAAATAACCTCAAAGGGAGATAGATAGTATATCAGGCTACACAAGTATACACTATTTACCGATCAAAATAAAATAGACCATAATCACCATATCATATTATCCAAGAGGCATCCTTATAGGCAGACGAGGATCCTCAATCCGATGCAGTGTCTGAGTTGTTTTTGTTTCAGGCTTGTTTGCTGCGATTTTAAAAATTTCTTTCCAATTTTATTGTGCCATTGTCGGTCATGTTACGCAGGTGGTTGCTTTGTTTCTGTAGGTTGTTTAAGCTGGTATGCTTATTTTCTCTCTTTAAGTATGCTATATAAACAGTGCTTATCAGAGCTGGTCCTTGGTTTCCTATACTTGTTTATGAGCTTCCTCTCATCTCTTGTTACAATTCCTTCTGGAAAATCTCAAGCATAGCCGAAGCAATAATTCATGTGATATTAGCAGTAACTTAATAGAAAAGAGAGTAACAGAACCATAAAATAATAGAAAATTACAGAACCATTCAGCTCGAACTGACAATGGACACACCATATATGGACCAGTGTTCTCACTCTTATGCTTTGGCAACTCTTCCTATGACCAACCATAGTTGGCCTTGGCCTTTAAGTAAAGCTGTTTTCCTATGAACAGGGAGTCAATAATCCCAGAAGTTTTTTCAGTTTCCAGTTGGCCAAAACAAGGCATTGTGTGTATTTGAGGAATGTTTGTCTCGATTGGAATAGTGCTTTCTGGTGAACTGTTCATCATGGTTGAAGGCTACTAATGGCATTGGTTTGGAGGAGGGTATATGTTCATAAGGCATCTTTTACACAGAGCAGGATTGCATTGGTGTTACCAAATATATTCCAACGTACCTATAGTGGTGTCTGTGGGACGAGAGAGATATAGGTAAGCTGTAAGTTTGCTACTGCTGGGCATGCCCATTTGCTAACATAGGACTTGCAATTGTGTCTGGTGATTAAACTATTATTTCATTCTGCAGCAAATTCTGATATCCTACACATTGCTTCTTGTACTTAACAGGCAGAGAGACTTCTTCCGTTTGCTGTATGTATCTTTTCCAGACTTCAGATATAATGTCCCATGATTTGATCAAAGTTAAGTGGACCTTTTTATTTAATTAATTGCCCTAAGAAATATGTCATGTACCTAGGGTTGATCATCATAGCGAATAACTGTATTCCACTTCCTTTTGCACCTTGAAATGTTGGATACTTAGGCTAGCTCTTTTCCATTACAGAAGCTGAGAAGTTTCTTTTCAGGCTTTCCAGATTCTTTGTAGGACAGAAGACTCTTGAATTCTGATTTGCTGGGCTGCTAGAGTGTATTCTTCTATTCAATTGTGTTATTCCAAGATCCAGTGGAGATGTTTGAATGCTATATTTAATATTATATACCTAATGAGGCATTTCCAAGGTTATTGGCTTACGTGCTCCTTGTAAACCACAGTTGCTGAAGATTTACTGTGAGAGTGGTTTCCATAGCCCTAATCTACCTCATTTTACAGTTTGGATGCAGATGTTCCATGCCAATTGGGATTGACTCTTGGCTCCTTCAGTTTATTTTCAAATCAACATGAAGAGTGGAGCCATATATGTACAGGAGAATTCTGTCAGCTATTTGCAATCTGCTGACCATGGATGGGGACATAGTGTGTTAGTAGTGCTATTTCTCAGCTGTCCTATTCAGGATCCAATCCACATAGCCTTAGGAGACAAATATATTCTAAATGGAAGACGAAGGTGTCTTTATCTTATGATTTCCCCTAGATTGACTTGATTACATGTTGGATCTTATGTAAGATTTAGCTGCATTGTGCAAGGATGCAAATAATTTTAATATATAGTCTCTCATCAATTCATTTTTTGTATTTACAATATGTAATTAAGGTTTTATTTTGTTTATGAATTTACTTTCTAAATAATTGGTAACCATGAATAGCCTGTAGCATGGATTTTTGCTATTCAGCCCCCAACTCATTTGTTCTGCAATGGAGTTTCCTCTTGTTGGAGCTGTTTTATGGTCCCTTCCAAGAATGAGCTTTAGGGTTAGATATAAAATAAAGGGATTTTGTGTTTAAGAATTCAGAGCTTAAGTAAGAGCTCTTCATGGAGTCCTTTGAAGCAAGCATACATGTGATTTTGAAGCTTTCATTCAGAACCAGCTGCTCTTATTGTTACCATATTCAGTGTATTACTAAAGGTATAAATTTGCTGGATTTCAGTGCCAAAGATAAAAGTTTTTTTGTTGCAAGTAACGGGAGCTTCCATGTTGGTAGTATTAAAAAAGTTATAAATTTGTTGGATTTCAGTGCCAAAGATAAAAGTTATCCCTTTGTAAGCAATGGGAGCTTCCATAGTAGTAGTATTATTTAGATATTTTATTTTTGTGGAATTTTTCACCATGTGGATGTGTACTTCTAAAACTCAAGTCATTACTCTGATGACTATTTTCCACGAGTAGTTATTTATCTGTGACCTTTGAACTTATGTATGTTGGTGAATAATCACAAGGTAAGGGTTACAGAAGCACCTCTAAGCATGGTAGTATGGGTGATAAATGGTGAGATCTAGAAAATCCACCCCTTTGGGCTTTTCACCCGCTACGCTCTGCCCTCTTATCCCTTCTTGTGTATGTGGGGTGGGAGAGGGTCCATTATGCTGCTGAACTGGAGCTGAATTGTTTAATGTGCCTTTTTTGAGATAATTGAACTGGCATTTGAGATAGTTGAATTCTTTAATGCATAGTTCCAAAGTCTCAGCTTATTGAGATAGTTGATATATGCATGCAATGGTTATAAACTAAGTCACAAGGTTCAAGTTGAAGTTCGTGTTCGGCAACTATAAAATTCGGATGAAGTTTGGCAAGGGGAAAAATTTTTTCGTCATTAAATTTGCCTATATAAACTTGATTTTAAAAAAAATATAAGTACTATATGATATATCCACAAAATATATTTAATGAAACCTAATTAGAAATAAACTTAAAACACTTTTTAAGTTATATTAGTATTACCTATATATTACTTAAAAATATTTTGAAAACTTATACTATATTTTGAAAACTATATAATACTTATAGTTATATTTCTAAGTTATGTTACTTATATATTACTTTAAATTTTTTTGTAAACTTATATTATATTTTGAAAACTATGTAATACTTACAAGTTATAGTTATATTTTGAAAACTTATAAGTAAAACCTAAAATGCTGTTCATTATATATATTTTAAAACAAGTTTTATTTAGTGGCCGCTCAAGCTTTAGGTGTTGCTCAAGCTTCAAACGCTGCTTCAGGAGAATTGAGTCGCAGGATCCTATCAACTTGTTTTGACCGGCTCATAAACCGACGGTGATGGGTCTTTGTCCGGCACCCCTTCGATCAGTGAATTGGAAGAGATCTCGATTTTCAAGCTTCCGATCTTCAGTCTTTCAGCATTGCCCTTCCAATTCTGGTTGGGTCCAGAAAGAAACGTCGCGGAAGAGTGAAGTTGCTAGCTGCTTTAATAAAAATAAAACATAAAATGCCCCTTAACCTTTACGAATTTAATACGAACTTTAATGAATTTTTTAACTTGTTTCAAAGTTCACCAAATTTCGAATGGCATGCCAGAAATTCGGCGAGCTTTGTGACTTAGGTTATAAATACCGTTGAAAAGAGTCCATAGAGCTCAAATCACTGAATAAATGCATTTCAAAGGACAAAAACAGATTTCTGATGATGTTGCATTGTCATCAACTCCTAACATAACTTTGGGAACTGTTCCAGATGGTATAACAAACTGCACAAAATCTCAGCAGACTTTATAATCCTCATTGAAAATTGGTACTATTTGTGGAAATAATCTTAACTTTGAGCATTTACATGACCAATTTCATCTGCAACATATGACAAATTTAGATGTCTATGATTGAGAGAAATGGAAATCAAAGCAGATTGATAGAAAACTGTTTTGAGGCCTATATTATGAGATTGGTCTTTAAAGAAACATCAGGAATTGGGTGGAAGTATAACAGTAGAATTCAAGATATGCTAGTAGGTTGGAAGTTGGACTGATGGTAATAGTCTAAACATCAAAGAAATCAATGCTGGTTCGTACGGACTAATGGTAGTAGTTTATACATTAAAGATAGGTTTAGATGCATGTCTTTAAAGTTTTATGGAGTAAACATTAAGAGATTTCATGTTGGAGTTAATGTGAACCTGCGTTCATTTTTTGAGGTTGTACAAAGTTGGTGCAGTCAAACAAGCAGAGAACTAATTGCTCATTAAAAAGGAAGCTATGGATATGCCAAGTCTCTTATGGCAAGCCTATCATTTGAGGCTGTACAAAGCTGGTGCAGTCAAACAAGCAGAGAACTAATCATTCATTAGAAAGGAAGCCATGGATATGCCAAGTTCTTATGACTCTCTCTCTCTCTCTCTCTCTCTCTTTCTCTCTGAGACCTAGACCTTGACTTGAAACCCGCCTCAAGGACCACGTTAGTCAAAGTTGTGACAATTCAGAACAAATGAACTCTGTCCCAATTCTGAAATGCACAAATTCATTGTACTTCTATATCTTTGTATGAGGTTTGCTTGTATGTATATTATAAGTGTTTATTGCCAGTTGGGTTATATTATATAATTATTGGGGCATATTATTGACACAAAGCTTTAGTTGTTTAAGATTTCACTTTTTACCCACTGGTGGGATTACACCATCTACTTTTCTTTTTGGAAAGGAAAAATGAATTTCTATTCACCGAGGCACCTACCTGCTAAAAATAGCCATAAAAAATATTCAAATTTTCAATTTTTCTAATGATCTTGTTAAGCATTGTATTCAAATTGAACAGAAAACTAAGGCAGACATAGAACTTCATGACTCCTTTAGGTAGGCATAAACATTAAATCTGGTACTAGTAGCCATATCCATAAAAAAAATAGAGGTACAGAGAACAAGAAAAACCTGTATACTAACAGCTTTAAACATACTGACACAGAGGAAACAGAATATCACAAAGGCGAAAACAGACATATACTTTTAAGGGAGGATATTTAAATTTTTTCAAGATTTAGATTCCTAGACTATTCTAGATACATATTTCTGCTGGAGTTATCTTTAATAGGCCATAACATCAGTGAGGAGGTCCTGTTAACATATATTTTTGTCAATGTTTTGCTCATTGCCGACTTGTGCCCAATGGACAGCAACGAATTAAAGCATCAGATTGGAGAAATGACTCAGAACCAATACATCTTCCCTATTCAGAGCGGCAGTTCTAATTGTATGATGTAAGTTTGGAGTTTCTTGTACTTTTAACTTGAAAGTACAAAAGGACAAAACTGTGAAAATGAAGAAGTAAGAAAAGAGAAAGATGGGTGACCTGCAATGGAATAAACACGTAGAACCACCTAGTAATCTTGAGAAAATTATAAAGAGGGAAAAAATTCTTCTCCTAAAATTAACTTGCAAATGGAAATGGATAAACAATGTATATTTGCTGGAAACAGATGAAAACCCAGGAAGCACAAAGTCTTTCCTTAAAAAACTTTTATGCATAGGTGGTTCAAAGCTCATCTTTCAAACCCTCATAGCAAAAAGTCTAACAAGTATCAATGGACTGTATGTTGCTGGAGTTGATTGCACAGAAAAATTCTACCCTCTCAAACACACAGTAAAGCTGATTTTATTTAAGGAAGAACAATTCAATTCATTTTAAAACAATTCCATTTCTTACATATTACATGCTCATTCCATTCACAGTAAAAGAACATGCAAATCTTCTCTATTAGAATAGAAATTGCAAGCCCTCCAGAAGGGCAGAGAGAAGAATCCTTATTCATTCATCTTTAAGTCTTTTATGCCATTTTAGTTTCATGGAGAGTTGCATAACTAACACTGGCATCACCTCAAGCTTCCAACCACTTTCTAACTCCACTTCATAACTTCACCTCCCTTAACATACCCACCACTTCTACTACACGGTTGAATTAATATTGTACCTTCTTTATGAATTAATTCACTTAACAATCAATTATAACTTATAAGTCAGACTGTGCAACATTATAAGCTTGACCTGATGTTGGGCCTACAATGCCTTACCTTGCATTTAGCTTCTCACGAACACCTTGCCTTGACATTCAAAAAAATAATGACTTAATAATGACTTAGGGCAATTATATAACATTTCGACTGATACAAAATTTGAGGGCCAGTACCATAAAACATTAACCCAACTACAATTTTTGCACCTAAAGCAAAACAGGCAAAACAATTTCATATGATTAAACTAGATATCATGATGAAGGATGATTTATCGTAAGATCTTGAACATATCAACCTTCGACAAGATTCAATTGCAGGCCCTTAAATCAACTGCTGTAAAAGCTTTTCGATGCTTCTGACAGAGCTCAAAACAAGATTGGGCATAAAAGTTATACTGATAACACTATTTTCCACTGAATGACAATGCTGATGATGTCAGATTCTTGCCAGATTTCATGCTTGTGAAAATTCACAATCATTTGTGATCCATCCTGTCATTGTAAAAAATACAGGCAAAGAAATTTAAAAATTCTGATATACTTTTCCACAAGTGTAAGTGGTATAAAAATGTTTGACTGAAGCTTTTGGCTTTGTAAATGATTGGGAAGTCAGGGGATTGATTGCATCTTTGCTCATGGTGTAAGAGGGGCAAGAAATCCCACTTTTCTTCACAATCTTGATGGCTTTCCTAAGAGTAGGTGAATCGGGTTTCACATGCACCCTTGCATGGTACATAAGGAGTGCATGAGATTCTATTTCTCCAACAATTAAAACGGAAAAAAATGTACTTGGGTGAATTTAGACAAAATACGCAATTTGGTTGGGAGCCTAGGGTTCACATACACCTTTGCATGTATGGTGCAAGCAATGTGTTGAGTCTGATTCTTTCGACAATTGAAACTGGGACAATTTTGAATTTTGAAATTAATTGGGATTCCATGGTTCTGTGCACTTCCACATGGTGCAAGAGCTGCACAAAAGTCATACTCTATGGAAAATTTGACTCGAGCATTTTTTGAATGAGAATTTGGAGGTTGTATTCAATATGGTGGGATTAATCAGCAAATGGTTCGAGTACATGGGAGAAGAGGGGTTTGACTTGGTCATGGAAAAGATGTCTTATTACTAAGTATTATATATGGCGGGTTATTGTGTTTACATTTTATACTTTATAAACACATTATTTTCTCTTTCTCTAATGGGCGGTGCATAATTGTGAGATCTTTTTTCTTGTTGCAATTTTCATGCCTCGCCAAAAGACTTTACCCATATCAGTGCCTTGTTGTCTAAGTTTTCATATCTGCTCAAGCAGAGAATGGATGGAAAATTTTTCATGCAGATCTGGAAATTTGTTAGGCTAAAAATTGTTAAGAGGGGATGGTAGCAGCTGGTCGAGTCCACCAGACAAATGTTTTTGTGAACCTATTGCTGGCCTTTTTCTGTTTGCTGAAATTCGCATTGTATGCTAACAAACTACTTTCAACACATGATCCATGACCGTATTGAAGAATCTTTTATTGTATACATCTTTTTGTCAATGAGAAATAGTCAATTGATGTATACGAGTAACTAATTTATACTACAAATCATTATTTATTTCATTGCATGTACATGGTAAATGAAATTATATGGCCTTTTGAAGGTTTCAGAACTTCATATTTAGACAATTTTACAGCAAAGGTATGACAAGAATCCTCCAAAGTCATCTTCTCTTTGAGTTATTCATAGATTGTCATAACTGCACCGACATTGTTGAAACACCACTTACATAATAAGTCAACCATACCCACTTTTGATAGTTAAAAATTTCTAATGGTTCGAATGGGAGAAAGAATTGATGAACTCGAAGACCGGGAGATTCCTGAGGCAGTGTTTGACAAAAGAACCAAGGTTTGACCCTTGAGATTTTTAACAGGTACCTCATATTCTTCACAGGGAAAGTTACAAATTTTGATAACATGTCTCAAATGGTACCTTCCAGCTCTTAGGATGATCTGCTGTTCTCACCAAGCATTTTGGCTGCATAAGTCTTGGTTAGTGTGTAAATAAGTTTTTCTACAACTGTTTTGCCCAGTGTTACATCAACTTGGTGCATATTTTCTGTTTGGTGATCAATGGGAATGGAATCCATGAGTCAGCAATAGATAGTTGATTCTTAAAAAGTTTTACTCAAGCACTTTCATGAGAGCATCAAGCCTGAAAACCGTACTCTTCAAATCCAATCATTTCTTCAAATCAAAGATAAGATTGAGCAGTCTTTGACCCTACAATTTAATTTGTCTCTTTTCTTGCTGGTATTGCCACTGCACGCAAATCTTAATTTCAGACAAATAATTTGCGCCCTGAATAACATCATATCTGGGGGAACTTATCCCATGGGTGGATTTTATTTCCCCGCCTTCTGTGTCTTAGTAAGCCATCACTATTCTTCCAAGCTTAGTTTGTCTGAAAAATGGGTTCAGAACACTCGTATCAATCAGAGGAAACAGAGAAACATAAGCCTAAAGTTAAGAAACACTTAATGAGAAATCTCTCTCAGGACAAAGTAACTCCTGTATGTGGGTATGAGCAATAGTAAAGTAGATTAAAGCTCACGCTTTTGCACATAATATGGAGAAAATACATGACAAGCATTATCCATATCCCTCACAACCAACAATCCAATGCCTAGAACATTGCCAACTTATGACCCATCTTGTCTCTTAATGAAGATTGCTTGTAGGGCTACAGGCACAAAAAGGTAAAATTGCCAACCTCAAAACTTCGCTCTAACATGTGCTGATCCTTTTGTTGCTTCATATAGTTTTGAGCCTATTGCAAATTCTACTCAAGGATTGCAAGGACCTTCCCCTTGTTGGACAAGGATGCCTTATCCTTGTAGAACAAGGAACTATCAATGACATGTACCTGAGAAATCCTTGGAACATAAGAAGCCAAGGATGGTGGGGGTTGACCATATAAGGCCTCGTAAGGGGTCACATTGGATCCATTTTAATTGCTATATAATATCCTGAGTTTTAGGATCCTTCTCCCACTCTTAACGAACCTCCTCCAACCAAGGGGGTATTGAAACAAAAAGATAAAGCAATGTACTATCTTTATATTTTGAGAAAGTGCATTTTTCACCACATTTTCTTTGCCTTTTTTATAAACAATTTCATAATCAAAACTCAACATCTTAGTGAACCACTTTTGTTGTTTTGGGAATGACACTTTGTTGTATGTGATATTAAAAGGTTGTTATGATATGGAATTTGTGGCCTAAGAGGTATGAATGTCATTGCTGTACTGCATAGAAAATAGCCGTCATCTCCTTTTCATAAGTTGATTGAGCTAAATTCTTCCCTATCAGTTGCTTGCTAGTAAAAGCAATTTATCGTCACTCTTGCATCAATACCTTACCCATACCTATCCTCAAGGCATCACCTACTAAGACAAACGTTTTTTTAAAAAATGGTATTGCTAAAACTAGTTGCTAGTAAAAGCAATATATCATCCCTCTTGCATCAATACCTCACCCATATCTATCCTCAAGGCATCACTTTCTAAGACAGATTTTCTGAAAATTTGCAATTGCTAAAACTAGTGTGGAACATGTAGTGACCTTGAAGGCGTGGAAGGCCTTTTCTACTTCCTAATTCTAAAGGAATGAATTCTTTTTGAGAAGAGTGCTATGAGAGGTCCAACAATCCTACCATAATTCTTGACAAACTTCTTATAATAACTTGTCAAGCCTAAGAACCCATGCAAACTCTTGATTGACTAAGGTTTGTACCAATCTTAGCTCAATCTTTTTTGGATCCACTTGCGCTCCCTCTTGTGAGACAATATGACCCAAATACTACCTCTTGCACTTGAAAGGCACTTTTAGAGTGCTTGGTAAAAAAAATTGTTCTATAAAATCTTGAGGGCAATCTCTGCATGCTTGACATGATCAGCCCAAATGCATCTGTAAATGAGAATGTCATCAAAAAACACCAAGATGAATTTGCGAAGGTATCCTTTGAACACCTTACCCACTAGACTCTGAAAGGTAGACGGAACATTAGTGAGACAAAAGCTAATCACCAAAAAACTCATAGTGATCTTCATGCATTTTGAAAGTTGTTTTAGGAATGTCCTTTTCGACTCAAATTTGGTGGTAGCTTGATTGAAGATCCAATACTTGAAATGTTGTGGAAATGTAATGTCATAGTAGGTTAGAGTAGTCTTCAACTGTTTTCTCTTTTAACTAGATCTTATGGCCTACTTTTACTCTCCCTTTTCATTAGATGGTTCCCGCTGATTTTGGGTGGTGCATTTACTTGATAATTGTTGGAGTCTTGTGCATCGTTGATATAGAATATTTGTTGTAATCCAGATCACAGACTTAACCTTTTCTCGACGGTTGAGCCAATAGCGAACCTCCCTTTGGGGAAGGTTGGCCTTTTTTCTTTAGTGCTCAGGGAGATGACGCATGCTCGTATTGGGCTCCACAAGTTGCAATCCTTTCAGTTCTCTCGTTGTCTTGACCTGCAATGTTCTGATGGCTTGCACATAATCTTAATGCAAATTAAATGCTTCCAAAGACTTTAGCTTAGTGGAAGATTTCGACATTTTGAAATCCTCTCTAACTATCAATCTTTAATATTCTTTTTGATCGAATGGTGTTGAATCCTTTTTGTTTTGTAAGATACTACCCTGTCAGCCAATCACAAAGCTTCTTTGATACACCTCCAAATATACCTTTGGTGCTTCGGAAGAAGCCATGTAGAGAGGTGACATCATAATGGGTCCCACTAATGCTTGGCCTCGTATTTGTTATTGCCATCTTAATCGAGATTCGATGATCAAAAGCTATTGAGAAAAATGATCCAATGGCTCTTGGGAAACCATTTCAAAAATGATTTTTGACAACACCATAAGTCCCAAGGGTCATTGATTTAGGCTTCCTACTTCATTAGACAACGAGGGAAAACATTGTTTAATTGAAACTCAAAGCTGCCTAGTCTTTCCCACAGGCATATACTCATAGCAAAGATCCCTCACAACACTTAAAAACACTTATGGTACAAATGTTGCAAGAAAATCAAGACAACATAGAACAATATGTTACAATATTTACATATCCTATTTAGGAGACTTAGGAATGAGGCTTCAAATATATCCCATTAACCAAGTAGGAAGGAAGTGGCCACTTGGTGTTGATAGTTCAAAGGCATTTTCTTGCTTGCATGTAAAAATCACATCAATGGGTTAAACTTGCTGTGACACCTTGGTTTAGCTCCATCTTCATCCTATTTGAAAACTAGGTCGCTAACTTTGATTTCTTGGACAATAGCTCTCTGATCAAACCACCTCTCGACAACTTCCTAATGTCTCTGGAATTTGTTCCAGGCCTCTTCTCTTTGCACCTTGATGTTGCGTTTTTAGCTTAGTTCGAAACTTCTGCACAGGTTTAGTGTGAATGTGCAAGTAGTTCGAGTTATTTCTATTTTGTAATTCACTTAATTGTTAAAGTGAAATTCTTTTATTTAGTTAATTAAGTCTAATAAAGCGCGGTTAAGAACTAATGATTTAGACTTATCTTTGAAGTCATCTCTTGCATGAGATAAGATTGCTATTCTTGGAAGATTAGATTTTTCGTTGAATAGTATAAAGATAGGTGTGAAATAGAAGAACAATAACTTAGTACAATGTAATAATTCCGTGCAGCAGTTAGTTTGATAGTTGTTGAAGTTTTCTTGTAAGCTTTCAAAGGAATGCAAAGCTAATTTGAAGGTGTAAATTATGTGTTTGTTGATCTTCTTTTCCACAATTGAATTTCAATGATTTGTGTGATTGATGCAATGTTGTTTTGAACATTAGGTAATTAGTCATCAAGATTCAATTTTCTACATGGTATCAAAGCTAGCAAACACAAGTATTTTGTGTAAAATCTCGCCCGACAATAGAAAAGGAAAATCGGGTGAGTTTTTGAAGGAAACTTAGCAGGATTTTTGAAATAAAATCACGGCTTTTTGTTGTGAGAAATCATGGTAGAAAGGAATTAAATTTGTGTGTAGGATTTGATGAAATTGCGCCGTCTTTTTCCTATGGTTCATGTGTCGTGTTTTCACAGATTCACACGCCTTTTTCAAGTTTGTTAGCGATTTTCTTTAGAAATCGCAAGAGTTTTGAGCAATGGATTTTTGCAAGTTTGTTTTGGACGCGAAAACGCCCAGTAAGGTTAGGTATTTCAATCTGTGAGTTGGGTTTTTTTTTTTTTTTTTTTTGCGTCTGGGCACATTTATCAGCCTCAACCAATAAGGTTTTTGTATTGTTTCACAAAATCATGTCGGATTTGTAAGCATTTATTTAGCTGCGGCTAGGGTTTGTAACCTAGTCTCTGTTTCGAGGATAGGTTGGATGGCACATTAAATTTCTTGCCTTGGAAAGTCGGGGTGACTTTGTTATTGGAGGAGAATGATCTCTGGGAAAGACCAGAAGGGGAATTAGTTGTGAGTTCCAAGTGGCTCTTTAAAATCAAGCATGCTACAGATGGCAGCATTGAAAAGTTTAAGGTTTGTGGTGAGAGGGTTCTCTTAGAAGGAGGGATTGGACTATGAGGAGACTTTTGCTCGAGTATACGCTTCCATTAGAGCAGTTTTGTCTTTAGCTTCTGTCATGGGATGGAAGATACATTAGATGGATGTTAAGACAACTTTCCTTAATGAGATCATTGAGGAAGAAGTGTATATAGAGTAGCCTCAGGGCTTTGAGGTAAATGGGAAGGAATCCATTGTTTGCAGGCTTAAAAAAGCCTTGTATGGACTCAAACAGGGACCGAGAGCTTGGTATTCTAGGATCGATGAATATATGCGAAGTATGAGCTTCACCAAAAGTGAAGTAGATCCTAATCTATATTATATAGTGAGTGGATATACTTATTTTGATATTGTGTGTAGATGATTTGTTCATTACAGGATCACAATAACTCATTATAGGGTGCAAAGCAAATTTAGCTGTTGAGTTTAAGATGAAGGACATCGACTTGATGCATTACCTTTTGGGGTTAGAGGTTTGGTAGAAACTTGGGGAGATTTTCCTTGGATAAGGTAACTATGCAGTTGAGATATTGAAGTGATTCTGGATGGAGGATTGCAAACCCATGGCCACACCTATGGTCACTAATCTGAAGAAGGTGACAACTTCAGATTTAGAGGTGATTGATCCCATGTGGTATAGGGAATTGATAAGTTCCTTGTTATATTTGGTCAACATGACCAAATTTATGTTTTGCATGTGCTCAGATATTTGAAGGGCATAATGGATTATGGTTTGAGATATCTTGGAGATGGTGAAGTGAAGTTGTAGGGGTATATAGACTTTGATCGGGTAGGCAGTGCAGCAAATAGGAAGAGCACCTGAGGGTGTTGCTTTAGCTTGGGTTCAGGAATGGTATCCTAGTTTAGCAGGAAGCAGACTTCAATGGTACTAAGCACAATAGAGGCAAAGTATATGACAGCCAGTACGACCAGTTGTGAGGCCATCTGGTTTTGCAAGTTACTTGTAGGATTATTTGATTAGGAGTTGGACCCCACAGTCATTTACTATGATAATCAGAGTTATGTCAAACTCTTAGAGAATCCAGTATTTCATGATAGGTCCAATCACATAGAGATCATATATCACTTCATTCGAGACAAGATTCAGAAGGAAGCATTGAAGCTCCAATGCATTTCCATAGATCAGCAGTTAGCTGATATTTTGACTAAGCCTTTAGCAAAAGGGAAGTTTGAATCATTTAGAGACAAACTTGGATTGGTGTAGAATTCCTTCATCGCTAAGAGGGAGTGATGAATTTTTAGTAGTTTGGAACTTCTGCATAGGTTTAGTGTGAACGTGCAAGTAGTTTGAGTTATTTCTATTTTGTAATTCACTTAAGTGTTAAAGTGAAATTCTTTTATTCAGTTAATTAAGTTTAATAAAGTGTGGATAAGCACTAATGATTTACACTTATCTTCCAAGTCATCTTTTGCAGGAGATAAGATTGCTATTCTTGGAAGATTAAATTTTTAGTTGGATAGTATAAAGATAGGTGCAAAATAGAACAATAACTTAGTACAATGTAATAATTGTGTGCAATTGTTAGTTTGACAGTTGTGGAGGTTTCCTTGTAAGCTTTCAAAGGAATGCAAAGCTGATTTGAAGGTGTAATTTATCTGTTTGTTGTTCTTTGTTTCCATAGTTGAATTTCAATGATTTGTGTGATTGATTCAATGTTTTTTCGAACACTAGCTAATTATCATCGAGATTGAATTTTCTACACTTGAGTTTTAACAACTTTGTTGTGCTAATAGTCATAACATCATTCACCTATAGCTCAAATTGGTGAACTGGTTCCAAGGAGGGGAGTTCAACTTATGTAGGCAATTTAGCTTCTTTCCCATAGACAAGGGCGTAGGGAGGAGTTCCTAGAGCCTTCTTTAGTTTGATATGTTATTGAGTTTGAAATGTCAGCCTATAGGGCTTTCTTGAAATTAAGGTGCCATCCTCTTTGGTTGATGGAACCGATCCTTTTGATTATCCTTATTAGGTTCTTGTTGGTTGAGTTTGCTAGGCCATTTCCTTGTGGATAGTAATTTCAAGATGTTTTTAGATTAGATCCCATGCATGTAGACAAAGTCAATGATTTTAGCCCCAACAAATGCCTTGGCATTATCTATTATCACAGTGTTTGGGATCCTAAACCTTGTAACTATGCTTTCAAGAAAGTCTATGATAACATTTTCAGTGGCTTCCTTTAGTGGTATTGCCTCAGTGCATCTAGTGAAGTAGTTTGTTGTTGTTAGAATCTAGTGGGTTTACCATGCCTATGAAGATTGACCCCCTTGAAAGAAAGGCTTATCATTTGGAATGGGTTTTAGTGACATAGGTGCATTCCTTTTCTTACTAGTAAAAATTGGCATTCTTCACATTTCTTTACCCATTTATAGGCATTTTCAAACATGGTTGGTTAGTAGTGTCCAACTCTTATGATTTTTGAAGTGGTAGTTTGAATTGAATAATGGCCCCTTGAGAAATGTTGATGAAATTCCCGCGTAAGTGTTGGGACTTTCTTTGTTTCAATGCACCTTAGGAGGACTCTATCAACATTCCTTTTGAATAGCATTCCATTTATAAGCCTACAAGGGATGCTTTGCAACACAAAAGTGATTTTTGCAGTAGATAGGCCCATAGGGTATTGACTTGTTTCTAGGTATTTGATGCTTTCTTCAATCTAGCTCATATCATTATCAGGTTCGTTCAGCTTGTAGACCTCTCGATGGTCTTCTTTTGGGACAACCACATTTTCAGCTAATTGTTGACATAAGGCTCGTCTTATCAGTTTGGTAGACTTGACATCAATGTCATACTCTTAATATTTTTTTGATCTAATTAGCTCTCTTCTCATTGATTTCTCCACCCATTTTATACTCTAATGCTATGGTGAACAACATTAATAGTGATTTTTTTGTTTGACACCAAATGTGTGAATTTCTTCAAACTCTTTACTTGTGCACATGTTTGCTTCTTTACAAAATTATACTTAGCTTCATAGTCCTTGGGTTTCATTCAAGAATGCAATAGGAGATTACTCCAAATCAAACTCACCCTTGTGTGTGAGGACAACTACAACGCTAAACTCTCCTCCATATGTGTATATGATGAAGTCTTTGTTGAAGTCAAGATTTACTAGCATAGGTGCATTTGCAATAGCCTTCTTAATTTGCTTGAAAGCTTCCTTTCCTTTTGCTGTCCACTTGAAGCTTTGACCCTTCTTTAGCACGAATATTATAGGCTTGACCAATCTTGCAAAGTTAGAAATGAATTTTTTGACAAAATTTATTTTACCTAGGAAAGATTGGAGCGCCTTCATATGTTGAGGGAGAGAAAGCTCAATAAAAGCCTTCACTCTGTTTGGGTCGATGGCTACGCCTTCCTTGGACATGTTCCAAGAGTTTACCTTGTGGGACAATGAAGATGCATTTTCTTGGGTTCAAGGAGATCCCAAAATTTGTAAACCGCTTAGAGACCACCTCTAAGTGGACAAAATGGTCTTCTTTATTCTTGGAGAAAACAAATAGATCATCTAGGTAAATGAGGACGATTTCATTGATTAGGTCCTTGAAAGTTGTCCATGGCTCTTTGGGAGGTAGCTCTCGCATTGGAGAGACTAAGTGGCATTTTGTGATACATAAATGTCTGCCATTTGGTAGTGAATGTAGTTTTATACTGATCTTCATGTTTCCCATACTTGATTGTACCCAGAAAAAATGTCTAGTAGTGAGAATCTATTAGAGACAGCCACAATTTGCAGTATCTCATACATTGAAGGCAGAGGGTAACACTTTCAGTGAGGCTTTATTTAGGTCTTTGAAATCTACACACATTCATATATCCCCAATCTTCTTTTTTATTGGTACCAAATTGGATACCTAGGTTGAGTGCTTAATAAAATATATGGTTTTTGATTCAATTAGTTTTGACAACTCTTGTTTCATCAGAGGCTCAATTTTAGGATTTATTGGCCTTTGCTTTTTTTTGATTGGTTTGGCTTCATGTTGCAGCTCTACTGTGTGTTGGATGGCGTTTTTGTCGTAGCCTCTAAGACCCTCATGGTTCCAGGCTATGATATCTTCCTACTTTTGGCATAGGTAAATCATAAATTCCTTCTTTGTAGTGCATACCTTAGCCAACATAATTGTTTTGCCTGGAGCAATTACCACATTTCTATATCTTCCTTGTTGGTAGTCATTTTTCTTTTGTCTCAGAATTGGTCGTTTGGACTGAACAAATTCTCCAAGATGACCAAACCTCTCGGAAGTTTGTTGGATTTGAGCTGTAGAATTTGATCCCCATAAGCTTTTTGAATGACTTGGGTCATTTGCAAATTTAGTTGCCTTTGAATGAAGTAGACTATTTGTTTATCACCTTCAAACACTTGCTAGTGGGTGTCATTATTTGGAATCGCAGGTCTAATGATTAGCTTCACATGTCTATCATTTTTGATAAAATCCTTGATAGGATTAAACTGAGAACCAATGACCATCATACAGTTAGTTTCAATGTTTTGAGACTTGGGAATGGCTTGAAATTTGATAGCTATAAAGCTCTCAATCAAATCTTAGGCTCGATGCTTGTATGATTTCATTAATGGATTTTTGGTAGCACCTTGAGATCTTGTTTAATCACAAGCTTTGTGTCACCAAATACTTGTAGCAGGTTCACCCCCTTTTTTTGCAAGTTGCAGACCATGTACTAGGGCTTCATACTTTGACACATTGTTCGTGTAGTTAAAATGTAGTTTGAAAGACAACAAAAAATTGTCTCCTTTAGGGGAAAATAATGCAATGCCAACTCAAACATCGTTTTTACACTTGGCGCCATCGTAGAATAACATCTAGATTCTTGATTCTTCTTCCTCATCTTGTTTAGTGATCTTGGGAATGGAGGGCTATTTATCATGAATGATGTAGGTGTCCATATGCTTGTGAACTCAAAGTTTTCATACAGGTCAAACTCCCAATTGTTTGTGGCCCATAGGTCTAGTTTTTCATCAAGGATAACTCTTTGGACTTCATCACTACTTAGGTCATCTTCACTAGTTCTTCTTGAGCTATTAGGGCACAATTAGACTTTATTGTTGCAGATGGGTCGACTTTCACATTGAATTGGGCAATTAGTTCAACAAGAAGTTCAATCTTAGTCCCATATTTAGTCCCGAGGAACACGTGACTCCAGTCAATGGCCATATACTTACCTACATTTGCAGTGAAGTCTCAGGGTAAGCATAAGCCAAAAGTGGCTGGAAGGCCTATGATTGCAATGTCTTGAGCTATAAAATGGTTAGAGCAAGCATGCAAGGTTAGTGGTAGGTCTTTGATGATTCCAATTGTTTTCATTGGGGTACCATCAAGTTGGGTAACTCCCTTCTCCACAAGTTTATAAGATAGTTCTAAGGCATCGACAACCCTTTTGTGCATCATTGTACTACTGGCTCCGCTATCTATCATATAGTTGCACAGTAGCTTCTTATCAACTATCAAAGTGAAATAGAAGGGAAGGAATTTTGCTTAACTCACCTTAGTAGTGGACAATTGGAGCACAACTAGTTGCTTGTCATGGATGACCTTCTTTGGATTGGTTGCTTGATCCTTTTGTGTAATGAATCCCTCTTGTTTCTTCAACGTCAACACTTCTTTGAATGGATTTTCTTGTTCTAGGATGGAAAGTGTCTCCCAAAAAGAGATGTTCATAGTCATTTTCTTCCTTCGGTCCACAATGTTGAAGGGGGTAGACAATTGTGGTTTTGGTGCTGAATAGGGAACCCATTGATTCTTTGGTTTCTCCTCCATAGGAAAATTTGTTCTAGGTTGCCATGCCTTATCAACAATTTCTTCCATGACCTGATGAGATAATTTGATTGCACTCAAGGCCTCCTTGAGGTTCATGCCACTTTATTTAGAGCACATAAATCATTTTCTCCCAACATGCCATTGCCTCACCAGGGGTTGTTTGTGTTTGGTCAACAACATGATCTGGCATTTGTGAGCTCGATGTTGTGTTTGTGGCATTTTGTACAATGGATGGAAGACTCTCTGAGTACTCGGCGAGCCTTGATAAACTCGCTAGTTTTTCGAGCCGGTGAGTTTCCCTGATGTTTACTCTCCAGAAAACTCGTCGAGTTTCTGGCATGGACTCCCCCTGCATTGTTAGGTTTTGAAGAAAAACTTAAACCTCTTGCATTAGACATTCCATCTCCATAGAAGATATTGACTAAGATTCTTGAGTGCACTTTAATTCTTTAGCCTTGTTGTGAGAAGGTTCTCCAAATAGCCCCTCAAATGAATAGAAAGAGTAATTTGACTCATCATCATCCCTTATGCAGTCATGGTCTTCTTGCACCCCAATAGGAACTAGAAGACCTATTTGATCTTTGGATACTTGCATACACTCATCTTCTTCAAAGAATATATGACATATTGGTGTTATTTAACTTGTATCTAGTATTAAATATTCTCTTCCTCAATCAACAATCCTTCATCAATCTCAAAAAACTTGAGCAAAGTCTACAAAACATGCAAAATTTCTAACTCCTTTCTATAACCTAACAATGCAGGGGGAGTCATGATATTCTAAAAATACTATTGCTTCATTTTGAGAGGCAGGCATTGGAGGAGGTGGGTGTAGGAGGAGACCTAGGATTGGATGACATTTGTGATGCCCCGTCATGCAACCCTAGAGTATTAGACTATCAAGAGAAAAAATAACAGATTTTTTTTTTCGAAGCAAGTAAATGCATTAATCATTAAATACGATTACACTATTAACAACATTAAATGAAATGAACAGCTAACACCTCTATGGAACATAACTGCATCAGATAAAATTATAACAATACAAGTGATATACATCATAATACAACAGAAGAGTATTATATTATACATTTGTAGAGATGGATAATTACAAAGGTTCAATTCAAGATTACAAGACCGATCACATCGGTTTACAAATAATACAATTATGAATGTATACAACTTTGAAGATGTAGAACAAATCTGGAACTGGAACACCTCTGCATTGATTTCGAACCATAATCATCCAAAAAGGCCAACGGATAGCTCTTCCTCCCAACCACGTGGAACCTGAGGTCCACCCCTCCAAGCTAGGAGATAACAATGAAGTTCCACTAAGTCAAAGGATACAAACAACAAATACAAACAAACAGATACAGACTCGACACAAACAAAACAAATTATCAAGACTGCACAAGACAAGGCAGTACTCCAGAGGCGACGACAAAAGATAAAGAGGGAAGTAACTAAGCTGTAGTAGGGAGAGTGTCATCGCATGGTCCTAGCATGGGTTACCTAGGGTATCTCTCACTAGAAACCGGCCCCATAGGGTGACACATGCGGAGCCGACACATCCTCTCATGGAGACAAGGAGGTCGACCTTGCCAACCAGGCCTTCTCATCCCATCCTTAGCCTGTGAGAGCACTCAAGGCATGGGTGAGGCATCTTACTTATCTTGTTATGTAAATTACTACCCCAACCGTTTTAAATAAATTATTAAGTTATCACTTGATTACAACTTCCATGGGGTTACCTAGGCAGCCACTTTGGGCACCGGCCCCACCATGAAAGCCACTCTCCTACCTACAACTAGCAACCTCTAACCAACCATCCAAAACCAATAACATGCAAGGACAAGGGTCTACAAGACATCCATTTCTTACATCTGATCCATCACATAAGCCATTCAAACTTTGACCACAACAATAAAAGTTCCCTTATCCACTTCAAAACTCAAATCAATACAACATTGGAACAGAATGACACAATTAACAAGTTGAAACCCAAGCCGTTAAGCCTCTGGAGTCGGTAATTTTGAACTCTTTACCATGATACAAAAGTACATCTCCCGATATGGAAGCTAGGTTTAAACGACTATGACTTTCCTTTAGACCAATATGTTTTAGGGCCAACAAGAATAAAGAAGAAAAAAAAAAATAACTCAATACCATCATTATAACAAGTCGATAATAGTATACAATTGTATTCCAAGGGCGACCTTACACTAAGATATCAATGACTCAACATACCATTTCCGGACGAGGTTTACGAAAATGAAACACTTCAACGAAAAGGTTAATACAACATTACAACCTATATCCAAAACATTCTTACTTCCTTCTATAGACACGCATTATCAACAATAAAGAGCTCCAAACTTTACAAGACACGAAACTTACTCAAGAAAGAATATTAGTTAAACATCATTAGATCAATACAATGACAGACATCATAATACGACTATAATTCTAAGGAACTATTTCGAACTCCACATTTGAAAAATAATCTTAATTTTGACCATTATTTATATAAAACAATTAACCGAATAAGACATCAAAAAGCAAGGGTAAATTTTTATTAAATTAAATTCTATTCTAATATCTTCTTCCAAACCCTATGATTAATTTTATTACAAAAGCTTATAAAAACATTAAACTAATTCACAAGTCACTCAAGGATCATAGAATTTGGTTCTAATAAAGAATCACTCTAAGTTAATTATTAGTGTTACCTTTTACTGCTCTCTTCAAGCCTTATTTGACTAATAAGGTGACACTTAAAATCTAACATGAAGAAAGAATGCTATACTCTTATGAGTTTAAACTAGAGGTGGCCCACGAAGTCGAATTCACTATTGGTGACTAATATTTAACCACCTAAATCTTGGGCCCAACAAATGGTTATGATAATAAGGAAATACTGCCTAATAGAATTCTCAGTGGCCAACCTAATCTGGCGGGATGACAGACGTTGGGCGACAAGGTAAGTCGACATTAAATTGGTATCTACCATCTACACTGCTGTTGACTCCACAATATGTGAAGATATAAACCGCTGGTCTTAAACAAAATAAGGAAGGTTACTAAGAAAACATGAAACTGCAATCATCCGACTCATAAAACCTACCACTGGCAGCGACCAAAAAGAAATCGAATTGCAGAGATTTGAGAGTTTGAACAAAATCGGCATGGGGAAATCCTGAGGGCGCAAACAGGGCGAGGGCTTCAAGATCTAAGGCGTCGGTGAGGGCATCGAACCTAAAACTTCTATTGGAGCTTGAAGATTCTCCCTCACAAGGTGGACCGGGTTGAAACTAAGAAGTTTTTAAAGAGATCACAACAGAACTTGATTTCATCCTTCAAGAAGAACGACAGGGTTGCTAGAGGGACACATGGTTCCTACAAGTTTTACATCAGAAAATTCGACACTCAAATGACACAATGAATTGGTGGGAAAACAATAGGGAAAAGAGATTTCGAAAATAAGATTATCTTAATACGACAAGAACCCACATACTCGAATTGGACTACAGGTCAAAAATTACAGTCGATCCCATCTAAGGAAAAAGATTAGTGTTGTAGTGAGATGGTTTTGCAGGCTAAATGTTTTTGCCAAATGTTTTTGTAAGAGCATCCAACAAGTCGCAAAATGATTACAAAGTTGAAAAAGATGAATTACAGATCGGTTTCATTTGAGGAGCTAGAACGTTCAAGAAGAAGACTCAGACTCAGAGTTTCCAAGATGTCGAGAGCAACTAGGCAACAAAATAATCTAATTACTCAGAGCACAACATAGGCAAGAATAAGGAAATTCACATAATTTAACTATACAACAATATTGACATACTCGTACTTTTCACGCTCCAAGAATCGAATCCTCCTCCAGAACTTCTCTCTTCTCCCTTTCTCAGAAAGACCTCTTCCCAAAAATCCCCCCAGAAACCAAATAGCCAACAGCCATAAATGCCCACTAACACCAAATCCGTCCTCGAGAATCCTCCCCACCAGAAGAATTTTAAATTTTTACTAATAACAAAGATTCCCCACTCTGGAATCATAAATGACAACTAACCACATTTAATTATTCACCAGAATGATTCTATACATAGCTCTATATTAATGAATTAAAATAAAGCTTTTGAACCACATATATGTTTTTACAAACATTAGAATAGTTAATTGATTCTACATTAAAATTTACTTGAATAGTATTCCACTCAAGGGTATTCCAATTTTACGACTAACCAAAAATATTATAATGTTTGACAATAATAACATTATAATAATATTGATCCATTAAGCATACTAGAATACACATAGGCTGACTAAACAAGGACTCGACAATAAACCTACAAACCACATGACGACCAACAACTGAGGATTGAATTGACCTAGGGAATAAACCTCGTGTTATTTCCATCAACGTTATCCATTGGTGCAAGGGCCTGCTCAGACCTGCTAAGTCAGGTGGAGTCGAGGCCCGGTACCTGCAACCTGTATCAAAACAATATGTTGCATACAGATATATGTATATACCTACAAAACACATACACAGAGTTAAGGATTCGCAGCGTAGGAGGGTACTCGGAGTGAGCAATACTACACTGTCCCTTCTCTGAGATCATGACAATAACATATGCATCCCTAACTAGAAGTTAGATAACATTAAAACTACGTAAACAAGATTATATCCATCTGCATAATCCATCTAGCCATCAACTAAACATGTCGAAACACATCATGAGCTGAAATATCAATAATGTCATCATGATCATGATAAGCATCAAACATACGTCTAACATGTCAAATATCCCAACTGTCAAAGTGCAATATAAAACTACTAACTGTATCAAAACTATCTAAAACCATAGAAAACCAATATCTATCTCAAACCAAAATTGAGGGGCATTACAACATTGATGAGGCTGAGGAGTAGTCATTGCCATCTACTACCAGGATGGAGGTCGAGCCACTACCTTCCATGCCAAGCGAGGAGCCACAACGGACTCCAAGGACTAGAACCTCTACCTCTCCCCTAGTTTTTAGTAGGTTAGGGAAGAGGAAGATATAAAATGTTGTGTATTTACTTTTAGTTTAACTATTTTCATTTTGTCAGCTATCTATTGTATCATGCTATCAACTATCAGGATTTCGCATGAGGATGCAATTTGTACTCAATTTGCATCCAAATCAATCAAATTTAATAGAAAACACTTTTGTAGTCATTGGATACATCTTGTCATTGAATTTTGCAAAAAATGTATTTTTAATGAAATTTAAGCAAGTTTTTTCCTAGTCGAGTTTTTTGGGCTTGACGAGTTTTTGCCGAGTCTGAGTTTTCCACCTATGTTTTGTACCATTAGATCCTATTGAAGGTTTCCCTTTGGGCGATCCCTGGGACCATGAGGTGCATCATAAGGGTAACACTACATATTTCGCTCTTGGGCCAAATTGTTTTGCATTGGGATTAGAGCTTCATTAGGTTTTGGAGCTGGGATTTGTTGCAAGGGCCTTGTTATAGGAATACTCTAGCAATTCTGGGCATTGTTTGGATTTTTGTTGGTGTGGTATTGAGGGTTGTATTCATAGTTGTTTTGATAGTATGGCCTTTGGGAAGCTTGGGCTTGTCGCCTTTTGAGGTCCACTAGCTCCTTTGAAACATATTTGAGCATACCAATTCCTTGGATGCTTGAGAGATTGCTTGAGGATGCTTAGGTATAGGGTTTATAACTATGATGGGCATTTGAACAAAAGGCTGAGTGGTGATTTAGTAAGGTGCACAAATATCAGGAAATAAGGGCATGGTTGGTCTAGGAGCTGACTTTCTAGCCTGAATAAGACTATTTTGCTTGTTGATTTGCCTAAGGTGTTGTAACCTATTCTTGTTTGCTTGGATGATTTGTAGAATGTTATTTCTTTGTTGAATGATCTTGAGAGCATATTCTTACTTTTCAATTGTTTGGTGTGCGTGTTGAGGTCTAGGATGTATTTCCTCTATTTCGTTGAGAATATCTTGAATCCAATCTCCTCTAATTCTTGGGCACATCGAATGCTTGAGGGAGAGAGAGTTGGGTGTGTTTGACTTTTGTGTTGACTTTGACTCATGGTCAAAGGTTTGTTATGCTTTTGTTTGATTGTTGAAGTGTAATGGACCTTGTGATGTGATCGAGGGTTTGACCTTGTCTTCACTTGATGTGTATACCTCGTGATGGAATTGAGGGTTTTGGCTTTCTATATTTCCTAATGTTTTTTTGTATTTTCTTATGCAATGCAATTTAGTATGAATGCAAACAACTTTTGATTCTTTTTTCCAAATTGAATAAAGTGTTAAGCACACTTATATTAAGAGGGGGGGGGGGGGAATCAGTATAAGTTAATCTTTTACTTATTAATACTTAATATCCACAATAACATTCACACAAGATCTAACAATAAGGAACACAAGATTTACGTGGAAGCCCTTTCTGGGAATAAAACAACAAAATAAAATTCTCTAACAAAATTTGTAGGCACCAACCTATTGGAGACACCAATCCCCATTGCTAAGCACCGACTTAGCAAGAGACGCTTATACTCTCCTTGGATGATCTCCTTATGTATATTATATCTTCATTGCTCCACTTGCTTTCTTTAAATGATCTTTGTATATATCGTATTCACTCCATTTATTCTCCTCAATAAAATCTGCTTGTGTTAAAATGATAACTTTTATTCCACACACCTTCAACCACACTTCACATTCTTTTTTTATTCGTTGATCTTGATGCCTCTTCATGAAGAGGGGCGACTTTATGGAGAGAAACGACTTCATGGAGAGAGGCGGCTTTTTCAAAGAGAGGCGTCTTTTATTTATTAAAGTGGGATGACTTGTCCCCAGACTTGGGCGCTACCTTCAATGGGGGTCAGCCAGCCCTTTTTTAAGCAAATATTAAATTATTTTTAAATCAAAATAATTCATGGGGGTCGGTCAAATATATCTCCTTCAGCATCATTTAAAAATCATGACATTAATTCTCATTCTTCTTTGACATCAATGATTTAATTCTCATTCTTCTTTGACATCATCACCATGGACATTCATATCTTCGTATGCATTAGAATGCAGATCGAATGATCTTCAACAACATCCACATTTATTCCACACATATTTTGCTCCACAATATTATTCTTATTGATTGACTCAATTTCATCCATTCTCTCTTTTTGCATCTGCTCTCTTCTATGCAACACTTCTTCCTTTCTTCTTAGGTACTCATCATTCCTTTCGTGTTTTTCTCTATGCATATCATCCCTATCTCTTAGTTCCCGCATGCCTTGATCCTTATCTAATCATTCTCTTCTTCGCAAGTTATCTTCTCTATCAAGCTGGGCCCTCATATCGTTTTGACATTAATTCTCCTTTGACATCAATGACAATATTTCCAACATAAAGTAGTGATCTAATTAACTATGAGAGGAAATATGAATGCAACTAAATGAGTTTTTCAAATGCAATCTAATCCTATGTTTTTGTATTTTGTGGAGCGATTTTGAGTCTATTCTAGAAATTGAAAGTACTTGGATTGAAATGCTAATCCAATCAATGAAATAAAACTAAGCAACCTCCTTTTGTAGCAACCTCCTCTCCTCTACAACAACGGGGATCTCCTCTTGGCAACATGGACGAAGAAGCAATTCATTTGAAAATGGATTGAGCTATGAAAGCTATGGTGAAAGAATTTGAGCTATTGAAGCTATTGAAGCACTATGGTTTGGGCTTTTTTCGAAAGCAATTTGGCGAGTATAACAATGCTATTGAAGCTTTTGAAAGCTTGGCAACTAAACTAAGAAAATAAAAGGCTCACAAGTCCTACAAAGAGCATAAGCATGCTATGGAGAGAAAAAAGCAAAGTTGGAAATGGATGTGCAACATTGAATTTGCCTCCTAAGGAAAGCATTGAAGCTTTGGGAAAACTAAAAAAATAAGCAAAGAGGCTCAAAGGCTTGTGAAGAAGCTTGAAAAAGCTTGGGAAGATGAGAAGAACATTCTTAGACTTGAGAAATAATGAAGAGGTGAGGGGTATTTATAGGTGTGAGAAGCACATGAATGGTGGAATTGATTGGAGAGTTAACAATGCTGATTGGACTATGAACTGGGTTTGATTGGGAGTGAACTAGCCTTGATAGCCTTTCTTAGGAGAAGGAATGGAGTTAGCATGAGATTGATAGGGAGATGAGTAGAATTGATTTGGAGTTAAAATAGTGTGATTGAGAGTCTAGAATGAGTTAGAAATAGATTAGGCTCACTTAGAGTCGAAGAACCATGCAAACTAGAGCAAAAACAAAGCTAGGTTGGGTCCGAATTGAAGAGAAACACACGTCAAAACATGACAAGGTTGCCCAGTTTGCCAAGACAAATCGCCCATGGAGATTTGGTTAAAATGCAGGGTCGCCCCTTTTAGCAGGCAGGTCACCCATGGGCGATTGTGCAGGACATAGGGAACTTTCGGGAGCTCGTTCAGGCACACATAGGGACTCTTTTTTTGGTGCTTTTTTTTTGAAATTGCATAATTTTTCGAGCACTACATAATGGTGCCATTATTTTTTCTTGGAAATGTCTCAAAATTATACTTTCAGATCATTTTTGCTCAGGGTATCCCGTTGGTCTCTCATGGCCTAAAAGGTTTGGTAGCCAATTGAAAAGTGAGTGGGATGGATGGGGAAGAAAGAATGGATGGGAAAGCTTCTAGGGAAGATTGATTTCCCCTCTTGTGAAATGGATTAGTCATGTCATCAAGGTTGGCAAGCGACAGTGGTTTGTCTAAGATGGGTTTGGTGACTAGGAAGACAGTGTGCAGGAACTTGGAAGGTTAGCTTGGAGGTTAAAAAGGCACAAAGAAAGTGAAAAACAAACAAAGACGTGTCACCAAGAGGAATATTGCTAAGAGGTCATATTTACATGCTTACATTTACGTGTTTAGGACTACAACTCATCATCTGATTACCATGTAGGCTCATGCGCTTCTTCAATGCTTACCGTACCCATACCTGGGCAAAAAAAAAATGCCGTATCTACGTATCCAAACCACGAACTTGTTCCAATTCCCGAACCAGGATCAAAAACTTAGTGTTTCTTCTTTTGTGACAATATTTGATACAACAGGGTTTTTGTGTGGCACAAGAACATTGAGATGGAGACACAACAACTTGAGATGGGTACACAAGAACATTGAGATGCTCGACATCTTTCTTTTATGCCGCCAGAGGTATTGGTTGTCTGTGTGCTAGAAAAAGAGATGCCAACATCATTGGTGCTCGCCTTTTCATTTAACCGATCTTGCAACCTATGTATTTCCTTTCACAATATGCATTGATTGCAAAATTGTATGAAAAAAAGGTTTATATTACCGCCAACACTCTCTGAATAAATCTGCCTTTGGTCGGTCACTTTAATTTGTAGAAGTAGCATATTATTTGAATATAAACTTGACATTTTGTAAGGAAAAAGTGAGCAGACTAAGGGGAAATGAGCAAGAACAAAACGTTGGCCGAGTCTTTGCCTTGGACCTCAAACAAAATTTACAACACCTTATAACTCTGATTACAAAGAACACTTTTCAAAATAACATTTGTCACTCCAAAACTACAAAGGAAAAAACACTTTGTTTTTATTCACCCAAAAGGAGGGAGGTGAGACTTGAACTTTAGTACTTTCTACAAACTATAGGAAAGTCTTAATGAAAAGCCTCTTGGCATTTCCAATAAAGTATGGTGTTTAAATGTGAAGGCATTAACTACTCTTGTAAAGGTACTCTTTGAAGGAGACAGTATAAAAATAAACAAAACAAACACCTTGTTGGCCCCCTTAACAGCAAAAAATCCTTTTAAAGGTCATCTTTATACTGGATGCTTCATATTGCATTGGGACACTAGTGCAAAAAAGAGTGGTGGCATGTTCAGATCTCCAAGCACATAGGCGGTTCCTTGTTGTTTTACATGGATCTTTTAATTCAAAGAAAAATATCATTTGGGTTGATTTAAGTACAGAAATTGACTGTCCGTCAACAAATCCAACTACTGCTTCCTTACTTTCCTTTTGTTTCATTCCCTGGAGTTGTATTTTTAAAGATAATCCAACCACGTCATCCACTGTTAGAAGTATGCTGGAATGTGATCAAAACATATGATGCAACAAATTTTCACCAACTGGTGATTTCCAACCTCTACCAACAATTGTGTGAAACCTCAGGCAAAATTTTATCAGCAAAAATGGAGAATTTTGCTCAAAGATATCACTCCAACAAGACTTTCCTCAAGCAGAATCATGTCCCAGACAAAAACCAGCAAAATCAGCTTCTGAAAGGGATTTCAAACCCTTGTGGAAACTATATGGAAACCCAAAGCTCATAAAATTTTTTAGAAGCAAGTAAAACACCCAGGGAAGATAGCAAAACGCCAAAGCAAAAGTTGAAATGCCTAGGGGAATGTTGAAACAACCAGTAAATGATTAAAATGGCCACACAATGATTAAAGCATCCAGAGAAAAGCAGAAACAGCCAGGCAAAAATTATTCCAGTTTTTTTTTTTCCTTTTAGTTTCTTCACATTTGCCCTTCCTTTTCTTATTTTCTCACACCACACACAAAGCTACCTAAATAGTAAAATCAGCAAATCAAAACCAACTCCTTTTTTCAGCATGAATCTTTTGATCCGTACGGGTTGTATGGACGACATATAGGTTGGTGTGGTCATATACAGGCCATATGGACAAGAAAATAGCAAAGAAAAATTCAAAGGAATCATCAATCATGCCTTTTTCTTTCCACACACCATACATCCTTACTGGTCACCACCAGTAAAAAGTTTGAAATAACTTGCAAACTCCTTGGGCTGTACAATGTCTTCTTTGGGCAAATATTCTTTTCGACAGGAAACTAATTCTTTTTCTGCAACCAACAACCTCCAACCATAGTCATGCATTTATAAATCCTTCATCGCATGGATTCTAATGACAAAAAGCTCCTCTCATATGCACAGTGTGAACACAAAACCAGCAGCATTATACAATCTCCATTTCCTTACCTTGCTCCAATACCACTTGTAGACAACAAGACACTCACAAAATCCAGGATCAGAGAAGGAACAGCGAATAGAAATGAAAAGGGAAAGCCATTAGAACAAAATTATCAGACACAATAAATTGGCATGATTCATTTCTCATTTCTGTACTCAATCAATCACCATTGTACAAAGTGTACATATAGCACAAAGGTGGCTTAACCAACTATTCAACAACTAAGGTAAGTACCCCTTAGTTAATTAGGGAGTGGTTAACAAAACAATGGCTTAGAAAATACATATTCATCATGAGAATATCCAACAATTGATTTTAGCTACATTATCTCCAAATTACCGTTCTTCCTTTTTTGCTATGTAATATCCCCAATAGGATCTACCCTAAAATTCTGATTTTTATATCTGCTCAAACCCTAATTCTGATTTCTGATTTTTATTTTCTGATTTCAAACAAAATATAACAGTGAACAACAAGTGCCAAATAATGACAAATAAATATGCCGAATGATGTGCTACAATTTGCTGATCATACCAAACATGAAATCCACCATGAAATACACAAGATATGGTCATCCAAATGCAACATATAAATCTGATTTTCTGAATATATCTCTGCTGTTACAAATCTGAGTATAATAACTGAAAATTACATCAAAAGCATGGGCTCAACATGATCAAACATGGCCCAGAATGCTGCTGTCCAAATCGGACCTAAACCCTAGGTTTGTACATACCAAATGATGGTGAATGATGCTCAAACAAACCCTCCAAAGTGATGGCACTTGCAACGATGAAGACGGCTGCTAGGTTAGGGTTTAGAAAAGCCTCCAAATAGTGAAATCGCCTCCCACAAGCAGAATTGCCCTTCTTCAAAGGTGGCACTCAATTCTAGGGTGAAACCCTAGTGCAATGACAACACAAATCCACCAAAGAATGCTGCTCCAAATTCTGATCTGAAAATCTGAATATGCAATATGCTCCAAGTCTCCAATGAAGTGCAAATAAAACTTCGTTATGAGTCCTCCACAAGATGAGCTAGGTTTTATCCAACTCATCGTATTCGCAAGGGTTTTCGTCGTTGGAATATAGCCCAACGAATGTTGCAGCCAAATGAGAAAATCTCAAGAAGAAATATGATATGAATGGATGATGAAATGACTCCAAATGAACTTATATTTATAGCCACTTCTCCTCTCCTTCCAGCCGTAGCCGACCTCCTCTTGGCAATACATTTTATTTTGTTTTTTTCCTTATCCTTTGGCTGACCTCATGCTAGGCGCCAAGAAAATACATAAAATATTTTTATTTTTCTTTTTCTTATTTTCTCCAAGAGGAGCTAACCTCTTTTGGCACTTATCATTTCATATTTTGACCTCTCACTAGGTTGTCCACCTCAAAGGAATTTTATTTTGATTTATTTTATTTTTTCCATGACATCACAAAAATATCCAAAGTCATTTCCATTCTTTATTTTTTCTCCCTCCTAGATCGCTCACCTTCCTAGCCATTTTATTTAAATTTTTTTTTTTTTTCACCAAATGGCTCACAAAAATATAAGAAGTCACTTCACATCTTCAATTTGCCCAATAAAATTGATTAAATATAATATTTAATCAATTAGGTCATTCCCTTAGCCCTCCAGCTTAGCCTACGGGAATAGGATAGGCTAACCGACTCCATTAGGTGATCACTTGGAAAATGGGGACATTACATGCTACATTACGAAATCACCCTTTAAACAACTTGTGCCCTATTCTCTAAGTTGCTGATCCTGGTACGGGTTCAGGTATGGGTATGTGGATATGCCATTTGTTTTTTTTATTTGGCTCAGGTACAGTACGACACCATATATATATATAATTTAAAAACTTTAAAACTTTAAGACTAAAACAGTAATACTCATAATTGCCAATAAACAAAATATTAAAATATCTAAATACCTCAACTTGCAATAAGGAAAATACTCATGAATTGAAATTCATAATTTAGTGATTTCTCAAATGTCAATACAAAATGAAGTTACAATCAATATTCATTGTTCAATAAGCATCATATGGGTCTTCATCAAGAGCATCATATTTAACATTTGGGTCAACTTCATTTGAACCTCAATCAGCTGGAACCACACTCCCACTAGCCATGTCCATGTTTGTGTCATGTGTAGTTGTCTCATGGTTCTCGTCGATAGAGACTTCTGCAAGCTGTGTAACAATAACATCTAAATCAGCACACTCAAGAGTTAGATTAAACAATTTGTGTCCTATTCTCTAAGTTGCTGATCCTGGTATGGGTTCGGGTATGGGTATGTGGATATGCCATTTTTTTTTGGGCTCGGGTACAGTACGACACCATATATATATAATTTAAAAACTTTAAAACTTTAAGATTAAAACAGTAATACTCATAATTGCCAATAAAGAAAATATTAAAATATCTAATACCTCATAACTTGCAATAAGGAAAATACTCATATGAATTGAAATTCATAATTTAGTGATTTCTCAAATGTCAATACAAAATGAAAGTTACAATCAATATTCATTGTTCAATAAGCATCATATGGGTCTTCATCAAGAGCATCAAGAGCAATATAAGTATCAATGTAAGATGTAAATTGGATTTACTGAATGACGTTCTAAAACCATCCTTATGATAACTTTTGTGTGCTCATAATTTTGAAAAAGATTATAAAGGATGGTTCGACTAATTTCAGAAATGAAAGTATAGGTTTTTCATGAAGCTCAGGCAAGATGTTACTCTAAAATATCAACATCCTCAAAATAATCAGTTGAGAGTTACATTGTCTCATAGCACATGAATTTGGATTGTCTTGATGGACTGCATCTCATTTTGCCATCTTAAAATAATCAATTGTGAGTTACATCTGACCAGTGTTGGTTATTTTAATCTATTAGGCCATTGCCATTTTGAAACACCTAAAGCATGTGTTCAATTATGGTGCAAGTTTCAGGCTAAGATATTTGTGGAGATTAGCCTCAGAATATCCATAATGAAGACTTTTGGGTGCCGATACCATTGAAATTGTCCTAGCTTAGAGGTTTCAACATTGATTTTACGCTTCAGTGAGTGGCAGGTGGGGAAAATATCCCAAGTTGAAAGTATCCAAGAGGTTTAAGGATGAAGAAAATATTCACTGCCTAATTATTTACTGCCTAATCAGAGATATGATTCTGGTCAAGACCAGCTAATCTAGTTTCAGCATAGAGGTAGACCCCACCAGTGCACAGTCCAAGTGTAAATTTCTTTTTTGTTCTCTTAATGTTTATTGTTTACTGTAAGATGATATACTCTGTACACGGTTCTGCATTGGAAATATCTATTCTAAGAATGTTTGTTTATTTGTTTATCATATGGAGGTCACGTTTCCCTGGATCTTAGTTGGTTTGTGAGCCTCAACGTGCAATATGACTATCCATATGTGTAAGAGTAAAAAGATTAAACTATTAAATGTTTTAATGTATCATGAAGATTGTGGACCTGTAGGGGACCAAGTAAACATACAATACTGATATCACTCTTGAATGGGCAGATAGCAGTCGGACTGGCCTTTTAATGGATAGATCCTCCTTCATGCACCCAAAGATTTTTTCAAGTTCAGTACTGGATGGCTACAATGACTTCAAGCTTGGACATGGTAAAGGAATCTGGCCAAGGATTGTTAAAACAGAAGATCAATTGATTTTTGATGGTCATTTACAAACACCAGGTGTTAATCAGCCATCATATCTCAATGCTCTGTCTCTGCCGCCTGCTGAAAAGCTGTATCTGCTTTTGCAGAACTCTAAAGCTGCCTCTGGTGATTTTCTCAGTCAAGGCATTCACAATTATACACAGAGCCAAACGAACCCTGTTACCCAGGCCCTAACTCTTTCATCTTCATCAGGAACGGGAATTCTTGGTGGTTTAGAAATGGCTTCTCCTACAGAAATTTTATCGGGTGTCTCCATCCAACGCCGTGCTCTCTCTCTTCTGTCATCACAATCAAGGAGCTCAAGGGCTCCAGGATCATCATCATTAGATCTGGCCACACGGCCAGGTTTTGCATTGGAGCAGTTTATGCATGAGAATCATTCTCCCATGAGTCAAATGCCAGTGCCAGGAATGCAACACAATTTTGGTCCTGTTACTGACAAGTTTCTCGCTATTAGCTCCCAGCCTTCTACAGGTTTAGTCTCTAGTGGATATCCTGCACCTGTAGCAAGTTCTCTGGATAAGGTCCATCAAGGGGGCTCAGTTGTTCCTAATATGGGTGGTATTGGAAACTTTGAAAGTCCTATGCATGATTTACTGCGAGGACAGGAAATGAGAAATTCTCATGAATCAAGGTCCAAAGATGTTCGGCCTACTATAGATTTAATGCAAAGGTCCTCACAGACGCAGAGTAATGAATCACAGGAGCGATCTGGTATTGGGCAGCATGGTAACAGGCAATTTATGGAGTTTCAGTTGATGCGGTGCTATGAACCATCAGTTTTTGACTCACAGCATATGTAGTAATTGTATTATCTCCCTGTTAAAGAATTCTGGACCATTTCCATTTTATTTTGAGATCAGATATTTGGTAAAGAGAAACTATTGGATCCTTGTGGTTCAAGCTATATTCAAGAGATCATGAACTGTTGAACAGATGATAAGCCTAGATGCTATATACCAGTGTGCTATATTAAGGACATGTTAAACAAGGTTTTCTAAATATGAAATGCAAGAATGAGTCTGTTTTCTTTGTGTTCATTTCTATATCTATTGCAGGTAATTAATGGTTATTTTAATTCCCTGTTAGTTCCGTACATTTTTGTCTGCCTTATTCACGTTCAATTCATCAATTACCCTGTATGCACTTGTGTGCAAATTTGTCATACCAGGCGCTGCATTGAATTATGTGGATCTGCAATTTTTTAGATAAGACGAATGAGATTTTTCTCCAGATATTTTAGTAGTCTTGTTAAGTTAGATTGCATTTTCATATGCTTTTCCTTTATCAAAGGCTGTAGTTGACATAAAGACCTAAATGATATATTTTTTTTCATTATGAGTGAAACCTCTCCAGCAATCACCACAATGGCAAATTCTCCTCTCTTTGGATGCTGTATATTATTAACTAAGCATTTTGTTGGTTTGACAAAACTGTTTAATAATGAATTGCTGAGATTTTTGAATGTCATGGCAACCATTGTGTTCTCGAGAGTAGTGCTGCTCCAGATATTTCAGTAGTCTTGTTAAGTTAGATTGCATTTTCATAGGCTTTTCCTTTATTAAAGGCTGTAGTTGACATAAACACCTAAATGATATATTTTTTTCATTATGAGTGAAACCTCTCCAGCAATCACCACAATGGCAAATTCTCCTCTCTTTGGATGCTGTATATTATTAACTAAGCATTTTGTTAGTTTGACAAAACTGTTTAGTAATGAATTGCTGAGATTTTTGAATGTCATGGCAACCATTGTGTTTTCGAGAGTAGTGCTGCTAAGCTAAAGTGCTAATTTTCCTTTAAATGCCACGAAGCTGGGAGTTGCCTGTTTACAGGAATGTAACTATACTGGGTCCCAAACCCAGTCACTCTAAATATGGTATGCTCCATGGCTCAAAATTTAAAAAAAAGGATTGTGATGAAAAAAAATATCTGAATCTAAAAGCAACTACACTAACTACAGTAAAAACATTAAACATAAAACACAAATTATGGTTAATTTTGTATATTTTATGATTTGTGGTTAATTTTATGCAAATAATGGCCATTTTCAGTAATTTTTTGTACTGCTGTAACCAAACCTAAATTTGTACCCAAATCGTAACCAACAACAAAGTTTAAATGCATGTATTTTGAGATGTTCCTTTCTCCAGTGTGCTGCAGTCAAATATTTCTATCTGCTGCAAATGGTTAAAAGATTTTAGGTAATTTTCAAATTCAATGCAGAGCTGGTGGACACATTTTATATGTGATTGAATTTCAGTATTTAATACTTTGTTGTTCCTGTATGCCACGGCGTGGTGTTTTGGGTCCTGTCATGCCCTTATACCCACACTGGACATCTTAGTCCATCCATCGCATCTCTTGGTGCTACGAAATAGGAACTATGAAATATGTATGACCAAAAAAATGGCTATAATAATTCTTCGACAGGCTTTTATTCAATATTAAGAACATTTTAGGTTATTAATTAACATTTATAATTTTATTAAGATTTTGTTGGGGAGTCAAAATTCTCACTATATCAAGAGAATGCATGAATAATGATTCTTTATTAGAGTTATGAGTGAGTGGAGATTGCATTGGATAAGCGTTTTGGTATTTGGTGCAGCCTTTAAATCATTATCATAAGGGATCAGGTTGGCCAGATGATGAATCGACAATGATATATTACAGTTTGATGTGTCCGTTTTGGGAAGCAAGCATCCCCAGTGACAGAGAAAGAAACAGCACCAATGGCACAGTCAGCTAGAGCAGAGACAACAGCACCTAAAACAAAAGCAGAGGTAGCAGCAACTGATCCATCAATGGCAGAGACAGAGACAAGGAGAGTAGGAGAGGAGATAGCAGTCAGAGCAGCCATCAGAGCATGTGGACACCTTTGCTTTTTCTTCTTGTTAGAATTCACAGGACATAGCTAAAGGTCAGCCCTAGCATGTGTCAGAGTTGAAAACTTAAGGTTTTAGGAAATTACCGGGTCGGATGTCTTGCCTTTGTTAGATATACATCTTATATTTGTGCCAGATCACCTATTTTTTCTCCTTTTTCGTTTTGCCCCTAGACAAACACTTATTTTGATTCTCGACCTTCGACTCGAGTTACTCTTTCATGTATGAATGTGAATGCTTCTGGATTAAATTGTGTGAGATTTTTTTAACTTCTTCCATGTTTGTTAAATTTGAATCATTTTCCCTATTATGTGTAGCACTTTAACACTTCCTTCCGGGCATTCTCTCTTATCAAATTATAATTCTGCGATGCATTTTTTGGCAATACATGTTTGTCATTTACAAAAGTTCTCTAGTAAAAGCTTAGATTCCTTTATTCTCTTTATGACCATTATACCTTTTGTGACCTTACCATCTATTTATGTGCAATCAAAAGGCATATATGCTAAACATTGGCAACGGAGAACATAGCACAATATTTCCGAACATATTGTTATCACATGAGAGCAAAGATGGGACACAATAAAAACAAGACACATTGAGTCAGGGTCCTGCCATTGTAATGTTGAATAAAATGAATGACATTGTAATTGATTAATGTAAAGATTGATTTTAATTTGTTCTATGGCCCCTCTTGAGAACTCTAGACCTTGGTTGAATAGTATGGTTCGGTTGTATTGGCTTGATCCACCTTGATGACCTGAAAATCGCGATAGGCCACCTAAGTCTTGAGGTACATTCGGTTGTTTTTAAGGGTTCAATTATCTTTGGTTTGTATGGTTTTGACCTTAAAAGGATTTGGTTTGGCATGTTTTTTTGACTTAATTTGATGTGCTTTTTGTGAGTCGGCTTGGGCTGGTTTAGTATGCTTTGGCTTGAGAAGTTGTGATTAACATTGTGCTTTATTACTTCACTTTGTCATTTGGAATGTGACATCATTGTGGCTTGTAGATCATTTAGGATGATGTTAGTGGAAGTGGTTTAAATTTTGGGGCATTCATTTGTGTTGAGTAGGCGTCAGGTTCCTGCCATTGTAATGTTGAATAAAATGAATGACATTGCAATTGGTTGCGTCCAAGCTCTTGCCAATATTGAAATTATGGTTGGAAGTGAAGATAGTAATAATTAAATTTGTCAAAATAATCATGTTATAGTATTATAACTTATTACTTTATTCTTATGAAAATGATGATCGTAAAAGAATGTTTGAATTTGATTCATTGTAAACATGTTGGATCTACAAGTCTGGAAATGTTGATATTTTAATTGCTATGTCCATCTAGATTCAAATTTAACCATACTAGTATTGCATTTGACGGCCTTCCTACATGTTATATTGGATTTGACTGCCTTCCTAAATGTAGAAGCATAGAGAAGACCCGTGAACTGTATGACAAAATGCTTCACACACCATATTTATTCATTGTGCCAGCACTCTTTTTGAGTCCCATCGTGGTTCTTGACCACTTTGACCATTTACTTTTTGGAGATATAATAAAATAATTTGAACCCATTAATATAAGCTTTTCTAAACAAGGCACTCACACACTACACTTTGCATTATGAAGCTAAGTGCATGCCAAGGGTGCCCATTTATTGTTTGATATGTAGCAAAGTTCTGTTAATTTATTGTTTGACTGAGTTGAAAATGCCCAATTGTTTATGCCCACCGGGATTCGATTTCATGGATACAGAGGACCACTTTAAGGGATGCAACTCAAATTCATCCCAAGACCACAGCTGCAGTACAAGGAGCGAAATGGTAGAGCTTGCAGAGACCGATTGGGCTGATGGTAACGATTATTCAAATTTGTGGGAAGAGCCTGCCATCCCGCAACATCATGTATAACAATAGATTTGTTTCACCAGTCCATTACAGAAAATGGGGAGCATGATAACAATTTCATATAGCAGATAAAGAACCCACTGGGCATACTTCTGCCATTAGAGAAAACTATTTTATAGTTTAGATCAACAGTGTTGATATAGAAGACACTAAACCCTACGTCAAAATATGTCTATCAGTTATAAACAAGCTCTGCGATCATCAGAATAAACACTTGAAGGAAACCCACACCACAAAATATTATGTATTGGCAAATTTCATATGACTTAAAATAATCCGCAGTTGCACCACCAAACCTCAATATTAGTGAGTCCTTGCAGAGAATATGATCTTTTGCCCTAATGCAGGAATGGAAAGATAAAGAGACGAAGGGTACTGTAGTTGGAACATCCATTTTTTTGTATTTTTCTTACTCCACGCTCACATATATCCTGGAATCTGTCCTCGTAAAATTAAATCAATCCGATCATTGTTCTTGATTTTCCACATTTTGCATACATGTCTACCAGGGCTGTTGCATCTACATAATCTGTCAAGATTCCTCTCTTTTATGCTTTGACGGATGTCGAAACCCTCTTCCAAAGCTCCTATTTTAGCACCGGCTGTTTGTACGCTGGCAAATGTGAATTGACGAAAAATAAAACTCACGGAAATCCGGACCGACCACCTTGCCAACTTGCCAACTTGGTACTTGAAAGGCAGATTAAAAAGAAAAATTTAAAGTTTCAACTATAGTCATCTTGCCAAATGAGTTTAATACTCAATGCTCATTGGTCAACTGAATTTTAATATAATTAAAAATTAAAAAAATCATTTTTCACATTAGTGTTCACCCAATTGACCAATAGCACAACAGATAAATTGCATTTATTAAATCAGTAAATAAAAAAATTAGGTTTCAACTTTAGGGATTTTGCCAAATGAATTTAATGCTCAATGCTCATTGGTCAACTGAAATGAATTAATTGCATCACATGAATGCATTAGTATTCCTGCCGAAGGCAGGAACTAACAATGAATATGAACATATTTCAAGTTTATGTAGATACGAATTCCAAGGGTTGTATATATTGGAATGTATTTATGATATACGTAGCATTGATGGCACATACATTACATCACATCATGGTTTTTAATGCTTCTACCTTGTGTTGTAATGCTCAAAGTTTACATGGTCCTTAAGATGATTTGGATCTGTATGTGCTACTACAAGCATCTGCTCATGTTCAACACTTGGGTTTCAACATACATCTTTGAGCTTGGAGAGGATACAAAAGAGGGTATTTGTTTAAGATTGTAGACCTTCACCTCACCCCTAACCAAGTCCAAGTCTCCCTTTAGATTGACCATTCAATCCCTCTACTCTTATCTTGTGTTCATTCATGCATGGTATCCATATGTGCTCTTTGCTCTTACAGTAGCTCTTGTTTTAATGCATCTAATTCGTTGGTTAGTTCCTTGGGCCACTACGATGATAGTTGATGACTTAGGTAAAATAAACTACCTATGTCTTATAATAGATCAAATTACCTCCATTACAATGTGTATTAATTAAACTAATAAAACATATAAAGTTGAATTAATTTAACTATACATACAATAGAGTTTGAAGAATGAATAAAGGAAAATAGATTTTATGCTAAAAGAGGAAGGTACAAAGGGAGGGTAAGAGATGTAGAACTTGGTGTAAAAGCCGAGGAAAAAATGTTTGGTCAAGACAAATTTTGAAATGAGAATCAGAAGCAGATGATAATACAAACAATAGCGTGATTGCATCAGTGTTTGTGTGATTGTATTGTGGTCTGTTGTACACAAGAATCTCTAGTCCGTACAGGTGGTTACAAGTCTGCAAAAGAGAAAATACACATAGCTAGTAATAAAGAACCACATCAAAACAATAGAAAAATGATAAGAGTACTTTTAATTAACTTGGAATAGAGAAAATAACATCTATATTAAGTTAAATAATAGAAATACAATATAAGAGGAAATACAAAATTGTCCAATGAGAAGAGGAATTCAGAGAAGAAGCTCCCATAATCATCAAAGATACCTGTAGTTGGGATAGAGGGAAATGTGATGATGACTTGAGAGCTTGCCAATATGGTCAAGCCCCAAATTCGGTCTTTTGACCTCCATGGGTGGTCAAACAGAAAATAGATTGGATTGTGTTTGCTTTTAATTCCGTGTATTTAGAACTAAGAATAGTAATGTAAATGATAAAATGAACATTAATAAATGCGTTTACTATTATTCTTGTGTATATGAATGAGAGTGAGGAGGTGTAGAATCCACACAGGTCAAAGAAACAATACAATGCATAGTAATAAAAAAGAGAAACACAACAAACCGTTCCAAGAAAGTGAGTCCAATGGCACGTAGAAAACTTCATGATGACAATGCACCGAGAACTAGATAGCTATTGTAGAATGCTGAGTGTGGTAGAAAATTGGAAGAAAGAAGACTTGGAAGTCAAAAACTAATTCAATGCATGAAAAGGAAAATGGAATCCAATTTGAAAATCTCAATCATGTACAAGGCTATTTTGGGCAAAGGAATAAGAAAATGACTATTGGAGATTTTGACAAATGATGGTTAAGTCTAAAGGGAAGTTGAAATGACAATTTTTGGTGTTAATGAGCATCTCTATAACTGTACAAACATGGGATGAAATCGTACTTGTGCAAATGCTTGTATGAAATCGTACTTGTGCAAATGCTTGTATGACTACATTTTAGTCCTAAAGGGACAAAGCTTAAAATGGTCAAAAAATGACTAAAATTACAAAATGAACATAGAACATTGGAAAGACATCACATAAAACATAAGTACACAAAACAACATAAAATTTGGCATTTGGATTAGAGAAAAAGGTTATAGGATGAGATAAAACGAGTCTTAAAACATACTATGGGAATGAATACTAAAATGGGTACAATTTGTAGTGTGAACATTACAATGCAATTTTTACATTATAATAATGTGCTTGACACCATTTGCTTTCAAAAAACATTTGTAGTTGTGCCCACTAATATGAAGGCATTTGCATGGCTCTCGACTAATGGGGCTACAAGGTTTCACTCGATGTCAGTGTTGTGAGAGAATTTCATCTCGAATCTTATGGTGCACAACCTCCATTAGTGAAGGGCATCTTATTACTCATTGTCCTTACACACACCAGCATATATAAACCCCATGACAAGGTAAACATTTATTTAGTTATATTCTTGACATTGAGCATTTAGTTTCATATTTTGCACTCACCTAAATTGTTGTACATACAATTTTGATCCATTTCCATTGCACATCTATTGAGGTATTGAACCTCCTCTTCATCATTCAAGTTATCTATGTTTACCCTTTATTCATCTAAAATAGGCCTATGAGTGCATATGACCTAGATTTTGTGTACCACACCATAGGGCCCATCTTTGAAATAATAATGAATTCAAGACCTAATGGAAATAAATGCCTACCCTATGGACACTGTAATCCCCACTTGTGATCCTACATTCAAGGGACTTCAATCATAACCTATCCTTATTTAACCTACACAAGGTGTCTTCTAGCATTGCTATAACTTCTCCAATTTGACCCTCTATAAGGTCACCATCTCTTAAAGCCTCCCTACCCTAGAGGATTATGCATCAAAAATCTCTCATCTATCGTAACTTATTGAAACACAATAATTCAACCTATAGCCTTGTGCTTCCACACTTGGATACTATATGAATCATTATATAGAATAACTGATGTATCCACTCCAAAATAACAAGTGACACTCCTTCATGGCCTACCTACATGGCAATAACATTGATAAAGGGACACCATTATTTGACTTAGATATACAAGCTGCTTAAACATCAATCCGATAATAACCTTTTGGAGATCTAGAATGTCAACTACAAATACACACCTTGCTTTCACACACAAGTGAGAGGCATCTTACTCTAAAAATTGACATTTTTACCTCTTAGTGTGTCTTTGGGCCATTCAAAGATTTGTGTACTAACAATGGGCTACGTTAAGATGGTGTGAACATCTTCCAAAGTGGTAGTCATTTAATCTCCTCTTTGTCAACCCTCTATAGAAATATGTTAGCTCATAACTCTCACCTCTCTAGGAACATGGCTAACTTATCCACATCAAGTGGCACCATACACATCCATGCAAAATATAGACTATCTGTTGTATCCCTAATCTCCTTTAATGAAATTGCAACCAATCTAGAGAACTAAGGCAAATCCATGCATTGCCACAACTACATCTATCTACAACATCTTGCACAAACCAAACATAAAAATCCCATTAGTATGATCTCAAAAAATGCCTCAACAAAAGTAGCAACTCAAAAATTTTAATCAACAATATGTAAAATGACACCATTGGCCATAACATTTTGATGCTGCTAACAATAATTTTTTTCCCTATGACACTAGCCATTGCAGTTTTTCTGATTAAAGGTAAATAAGGGGTTTAGAAAGGGGTCTCATCACTTTTAACAACAAAACAACAAAAAATACAACAAAACTATAACAAAAAATCCCCTAGGAAAAAGGGCCATGATAGGACTAACTTAGTAGATAAAATGCTGCCATATGGCAACTACATAGCAATGACCAAACAACAAAGAACAAGGATTACAACATATTCAATGCCACAATAGCCTGCCACTCATCTTTTAAAAAATCAAGGTGTTTCTCCACAAATTCAACATCATGGGTCTCAAAGGCCCTCTTCTCCGTCTTGTGACTACGAGTCCTCAAACTAGGGCCAACCTATTCCAAAGAGGTCTAGGACTTTAGACAATCCTAGAGCAAATTGATATTATTAGCACAATTTTGGATGGTACACCTACTGAACTCCACAAATTTTTGCAATTCCTTCTCCAAGGAGTTAAGTCTCTCTTCCTATTTGACTTTTTTGTCCATCTTGCAGATATCCTCTAAAACATCCCAATTTTCCTAGTTAAGCTTGATTTCCTCCTCCAGATTCAAGGTATCATCCCCAAATTTCTAGTTGAGCAATGAGGTTTTGATATTTAATCTGCTCACCTCAAGGAAAAACCATTTGAGAATATTGTGGTGCATACTCATTTCTTTCTCTAATCCGCAAGCCTTATCCCCTAGGAGCTCCACCACAACAACCATCTCATAGATACTAGAAGACGAAGCACAAGATAAGTTTGATAAGCCAAATGAAGGCCTTGGGCAAAGACCCTCCACCTGTGGAAACTTAAAACTAGTCATTGTAGTTTGATAGTGCAAGCCATTTAAGTATTTGTATACTACATTAATAATTTTATTATCAGGTACCCTCCATACTTATATATCTAGTCCAAAATAATGCTAATGACCATTGCCAATACCACCATGTACCGTTGCATGCTAAAGCAAGCCCTCAAAAATTGATCCATAAGGATGAGGATGAATTAAAATTTATCAGAGGAATCATTTCTAGAAGTTTAAGTTCTCAGGGGTCATAACTAACCCTAGGTTGCAAGGAAAATTTTCTAGATAACCCCCCCTCTCTCTATATATATCCCCCTTTCTCTCTCTATATATATCGCCCCTCTCTCTCTCTCTATATATATATATATATATATATAATTCCATTGCATTGTATGGCTACACTTGTGTTCCCTAGGATATGGATTCACTAGCTAGGAAAGATACATTTACTAGAAAAGTAATAAATCATACTATCAGTACTTTTGTATCTAGAAGAATAACATAGGATCACACTATTGGAATACATCTCAAAGAGGAAATTTGCATAACCATACAAGAGATTGGATTTCATTTCATAAAAATGTCTTTGTAACAAATTCCTCTCAACACCAAGTTATAAAAGATTAACATATAATAAATACTCATTTTAACAACAATAAGGAATGTACATCAGAAATAGGATTATACAACATATACAAGTATAGAAACAACATTATTCATGATTGTTTATGTCATAAATAGGTTTATAAAATGATGTCTATTATTTCGAAGTAAATTAACAAAATATTTGATATGAACAATTTTTCTCATAGTAGCTTTGTTCTTAGAACATGCAAACCAACCATTCATTAATCATGCTTAAGTAACATAAATAATCTCATGAAAATAATCACCAACCGAAATAACATCATTTATACCTATAGATCACATAGATACAATGTCTCCCTAATATCCTTTGCACTCAACATGGCACAATAATGAAAATTCTTCCTTAGGTTTCATTATTGTTTGATACATTCTTAAGGACCAATGTTCATTGCCTTTTATGAAATTGAGAAATGTTGTTTGTTTATCAATTCGAGAGGTTGTTATAAAGATTTAACATGATGGTTACAACAAATAGAGGTATGAAAACATTGAAAATTACATAGATTTCTTAGAGAAGAGTAATAACACTTTTGCATATTATAGCAATAGCCTAGTCAAACATGCATATAAATCAACTTCCTCATAAGTAGAGTTTAACACACTTTTAGGATATAACACAACTATATCAAAATACTTTCACATACCCCTTTTGATAAAACTAAAGTAAACCAAATTGTTATTATAATTATAAACAAACCCTAGAAAATTACTTATATGCATTACTATTATACAAGTATGAAGGATCCATACACATGTTTAAGGATTTCTACACAAGATTTAAAGATTATTATACATGATTCATATTATTGCAATGTATATTATAACCAACACTTGTCAAAACAAAAAAAAGTTACTTAACAATCTTATACATCTTTCATAAAATTCAATGATGCTTACAACCATATGAAAAACTTCAAGCAAACTTCAAATATATCCACCGACAAAGACTTTCAGGTTACAATAAGATAAGATTCCAACTTAAAGACCTTAGTTTTTGTTATGTCGTAAATTGTGTTCCTACTTGGATTAGCACAATTTCATTAAGTTTAGCTCCTACCTTTTAGTGTCCCTTAACCCCTTTCATCCTTGGACCTATCTAAGCCCTGATTGACAGGTATCCTTTCAAAGAAATGCCGCATTTTAGAGTAATTACCGACAAAACCCAGAAAGAAACTATGGATTCCAAAGATTTAGGACACCCTTAAGCATATCAAGAGTTAAATTTGGGGGTTGGACTTGGGCAGTACCACCCTAGTCCTTCTCCTAACATCAGAGGTTACAAATTGAATTCTTGTGCCAGCTTATGCTTTGGTTTCCATGTTTCCGAATTCAAATTTTCTCTCCTGTGTGATGTTGGCCTTTTATTTTGATTTTTTTTCTTCTAAGGTCAGATATTTAAAGTGAACTCAAAATCATTTTATCACACACAATGATTATGCAAGCTTATTATGCCAAAATTCTGCTACTATTGCTATTGAAAGTCTGCAAAGTGTTGAAGCTCATTGAAGATTTAGATCTTTGCTATATTGGAAGGATGTTGTGAAGATTAGGAATCAAAATCTTGAGTCTATCTTGCTCTTCCGAGGGTTTGTGAAGCCTTTTGCATGATCGAGAGAAGGGTTGAAGCCTCCAACTTGAGTTTTTGAATGTTATCGTCCATGGATATGGTTGCCTCACCTTCTTGTTCTGCAAGTCTTTATTGATATCATCTCCTTGAGGTGAAGTTGTTTGTTTCCTTGAGTGAAACATTGTGTAGATCTATCTCCTTTATGCTTGAGTCATTTAGGATTTTGGATTTGATTGCATGTTTATGCTCACACTTAGAGTTTATGAGCACACACATCTACATTTTTTGACATCGGCTATTGTTGAGGTAGGAATATCGAAATGGGGGTTGAATGAGGCAATCTCCTATATAGCCACAACAAGCTTTCTCCATCTTTTTGTTGTGCATGTCACATTCAGGAAGATTCAGCAGAAAGGAGTGAACAGGAAATAGGTGTTACTGTCACAGTTGCTACAGAAGTTTCAGATTTGTCATCGGATAAGTGCCAGGATGATTTTGGGATTGCCCAAGTCTATCAGACCCCTAAATCCGGGATCTGGAAACCTCATCAAAGGCTCGGTCACTTGGTACAGAAAGTTTGGTGTCATGGAATCTTCATGGATGATTTCGGGACCACCCAAGTCTTCAGGACCCTCAAAATTTAGGTGCACAGTCTTTGACAATGTTTATTTACATTTCTGTGTTTGTTCTGTTGTTTTTTGCTTTTGGGATCCGTCTGTTTGAACACTTTTTATAACTAGGGTTTGACTTGATCTAGCTATTTAGGGCTTGTGAAAACCTAGTCAAAGCATCCTTTCATATATAGCAGTAGAGGAATAAGATACTTGTAGCTTTGCCCTTTCATAGTGGTTGAGATCAGATCATATTCTGAATGTTAGTATATGAAATGGGAGGTTTGACCTAATCTGAACATGCTATTCATTCTTCCCTTTTCTAGACTTAACATTTTGGTGAACCCGTGTTCAAAGAATTTGCATCCTTATCCATTAGATCTAAGTGAATGTGCTGTTCTAAATTAAATTTAGATTGCAATTTCCTTTCATGAATAGTATATGCATTGTACCTTGATTGATATCTATCTTTGCATAGAAAGAGCATTAAGGTTTCAAAAATTGAGATTTTGTTACTACTTGCATAGTGATCTTAGTTTCATTCTTGCAAAGTATATTGTATCTTGTTTCACATTAAGTCTTGGATATAATAGATTATGTGGAAATGTTTGATTTCTTTTTACAAGACTTTAATGCATATGATGAGTCATTTAGTTGTGATGGCTTCAATATGTTAGATGAAGCGTTAGATGACTTTATCTCTATTGAACATTCCACTACGACTCCTAAACCATTGTTCCTTCAAAGATTAGTAAACATAATTTATGTTCCAAGATCTCAAGAACCTGTGAAACCAAAAATAGTGATCCACTCATGTTTCGATGTGCCTCAAACACAAATGAAACCAATGTTCATTGTAAGAGGTCTTCTGAATTCTTCTCGATCTCCTGGTTACATTTATAATCATGCTAAACAAATAACAAATCAAAATCAAGTGTATCCAAATGTGGTTGCTCACACATTCAATACACGAGATAATAAACAAAGTAAGCAATAGTCAAATATTTCAATCTCTTTACCAACTTCTCAACCTATGCTTCCTCAACCACCTCGTTTAACTCATAAAGTTGGTCAAGATTATGATCTTGTTGAGCAGCTTCATGCTACTTCTGCTAAGATCTCTCTTTGGGAACTTATACAAACATTTCCTACATACCATAAAATGCTCCAGTAAGCTTTATAAAAGGCGATTGTACCGTTAAGCCTAATGATGTAACAACTCTGTTAGATTGTATGCATGTGACAAAAATAGATATTCTATTTTAACAACATGAGTTACCATCAATCGAAGTTCAAAATCAATATGATCCTCTTGTGATCTTTGTCATAATAAATAAAAAGTTGATAAGGAGAACTATGATTGACAATGGATCAGCTCTTAATATTTGCGGTGTTGATTTGTTACACAAAATCAAGGTTGACACATCTTTAATCAAATCAGATAAACTAAGCATTCGTGGCTTTGATAATATTGGTAGACAATCACTAGGTACCATAACTTTACTTGTAAAGGTTGGACTTGTGACATTATCTACCCTTATCCATGTCATGCTTGGTGAGCTTTCATATAATATGATTGTTGGTAGACCGCTGATTCATGCCATGGGGGCAGTTATGTCTACCCTTCATTGATCAATAAAGTTTATTTATGCAAACAAGCTTCAAACCATTGAAGCTGATACGAATCCGAAAAGTTATTTACAACTTGAAACACAAAAACAAGCTATCAATTACAAACTTCTCAATAACCTAAAAGCTGATTCATCCATACCTCTTGCCACATATAATGTTGTGCAAGATTCTAAATCAAATGCATTTCTTAGTGATGATTGGGGTTCATTAGATTTTACTCCTACCTTTATGGGGGAATATAAACTCAATAATCCTGAAATATCAAAAGTTGCATCGATCTCATCTAAACAATCTTTGGAAAAACCTAAAGAATCTAAAGTGTCTTTAGTAGCAAATAAAGACAACACTCTTACTTATACTACATAATATGAGACCTATGAGGCTCCACCTTCTTCTAAAGAGATGGCATCCCTTTATGGTTGTGGATTTCAAATCCTTTACAAAATTACGACTACATAGGCAATGGTTGTGGTGTAAACCAACAAGGAATCAGAGTACCTTACAAGCTACTGCAATTAACTATTCAATTGGCATTGGATACCATTCTTTGAAGCTCACCAAAGCTTATCGTCATTCTAAACTTAATGTTAATACTATAACAATAAGTCCATTGCTCAATTTGATATATTATGAGATGATAGACATTGAATGTCTGCCAGGAAATGTCCTGTTAGACACTTTTTCAATAGATGAAGCATTAATTGAATTAATGAGAGCTTATGTCAATTTGCCCCGTTATCATCATAATCATGAATTTTCCTATTGTTTAAATGCAGAAGCATATTTTGGGAAAAAACACTTATTTGACAAATGATACTCTAGCATCTAATGAAGAATCCACGAAATCATCACATTCACCTAGCCTCCTAGACCGTAGTACTTTACTTAATGGAAAGGTTGTCAATGTCTTGATGGAGAAGGATAACCTTGAAAAAGTTGCCCTATAGGAGACTGCTTAAACAAAGAAGAAAAAGAAGAAATTTAACAACATTCTTACATGATTTTCCTGAATTATTTGCTTGGAATTATACAGATATGCCTGGCATTGATCCTAAAATTGTAATACACAACATCGTATTACAACCCGATGCCAAGCCGGTTAAACAAAAAATTTAGAAGATGAATCCAAAGGTTGCATTATTAGTCAAAGTTGAGATAGAAAAGATTTTACAAGCTAGTTTTATCCACCCTATTGATTATTCACCTTGGATTTCAAATATTGTGGATGTTGCTAAACTTGACAATCACATTTGAATTTGCACTGACTTTAGAGATTTAAATTTGGCTTCTTTAAAAGATGATTTTCCTCTTCCAAACATCCATATGATTGTTGATTCAACAATCGACCATGAACTACTTTCCTCCATGGATGGTTTTTCAGGTTATAATCAAATCTTTATCAATCCTCAAGATCAATATAAGATAACTTTTATCACCCTGTGGGGAACATTTTGTTGGGTGGTCATGCCGTTTGGATTAAAGAATGCTGGAGCAACTTACCAACGTGCCATGACACTTATTTTTCATGATTAAATGCATAACATCTTAGAGGATTATGTCGATGATATTCTAGCGAAGTCTATTCATTGCCAGAATCACGTCACAATCCTCCATCAAATCTTTAAATGAATATAGAAATACAACATGCGCTTAAATCCCTGTAAATGCATCTTTGGTGCACACAGTGGTAAGCTTTTGGGATTTATAGTTTCGCATCATGGTATTGAAGTAGACATATTGAAAATTGATGTGATTGTTAACATGCCACCTCCTAGAAACATATCTCAACTTTGTAGTTTACAAGGGAAGATACAGGCCATCCGCCGATTTGTGTCACAACTCACGGATAGGACTCACCCTTTCACTCAACTATTGAAGAAAGAATCAAAATTCCAATGGGATTCGAATTGCCAAAAAGTTTTCGAAGACTTAAAAACTTACCTAGCTGAACCTCCTGTGCTTCAGCCTGCAGTTGGAGAAAAACCTTTTCTTCTTTACACATCAACTTCTACTAATGCTCTTGCTGCATTATTAGCACATGATGAAGAAGGCAAAGAATGCTGTATATTATATACGCTGAACTTCGCTTGATTATGAAGTGCGATATACCATTATTGAAAAATAATGTTTAGCTCTTGTCTTTGCAACACAAAAGTTAAGACACTATCTATTAAACATTGAAATTCATGTCATAGTAAAATTTGATCCCTTGAAGCACCTCTTTGCTAAAACAGATCTCTCTGGTCACCTAGCTAAATGGGTTATGTTGTTAACAGAATTTTATCTCAAATTTATCTCTCAAAAAGCAATAAGAGAACAAGCATTAACTGATCATTTAGCTGAAGCACCTTCACCATTTTATATTCAAAATTATGAAGAATTTCCCGATGATCAAATCTTAACTTGGATAAAGACAATAAATGGGAGTTATATTTTGATGGTTCAAGATGTCAAACTGGCTCCAGTGCTGGTGCAATACTAGTACCTCCTTTAGGTAAGCTGATTCCTCTTTCTTACCATCTAAACTTTTCATGCACAAACAATATTGCTGAATATGAAACTCTCATCACAGGACTTTGTGCCACTTTGTCCCTAAATATTAAAATCATCACTATCTATGGTGATTCACAATTAATCATAAGACAAGTCACTGGATCTTATCAAGCAAAGCAAGATAAGTTATCTCAATAGCGTGATCTTGCCTTGTCGTTATTAAAACAATTTTCATCTTTTACAATTGACACAATTCCAAGAAAGGACAATCAACATGCGAATGCAATGGCAAGCACAACTTCCCTTATATCCCACGAAGGTTCTCCTAAAGATTATCACTTCATCATTCACAATCTTATATCGTTAGCAGTATCCGAGGATACACCTCTAGATACCAATCTTTGTTGCAACATAAACTTAGATGAATGGTACTCCCATATATTCCAATATTTGCACGATGGTACCACTCCTAATTCAACATCTAAAAATGCATGAGTTCACATACGTAAACTCACAGTGCGTTATGTCATTTTATCCAATGTTTTGTATCGAAGAATCTATAATGGCGTTCTTCTTCGTTGTCTTAATAAATCATAAATTCTAATTTCTCTAGAAGAGGCTCAATCCGGTCCCTGTGGAGGGCACTTTGGAGGAAAATCTTTGGTACAAAATCTATTGCATATGGGATTTTATTAGCAATGCATGGAACAATATTCCTTTGCATTTGTCAAAAAGTGCCCGCAACGTCAACAACATAACAACTTAATTCGAGCTCCTACCTAGGAACTTCGAGCCCAAGTCTCACCCTGGCCATTTTCTGTGTGGGGCTTGGATCTAATTGGAAAAATATCTCCTTCTCAAGGACACACTTTCATCATTACCACCACTGATTGCTTTACAAAATGGGTGGAAGCTATTCTGTTATGATCCATGATAGCTGAAGTAATCTGTCGCTTTATACAAGTTAATATAATCTCACAAATTGGTATTCCTTCTTCCTTGGTCTCTGACAATGGTACACTATTCAAGGACATGGACGTGAAGAAATTCTTGAAAAGTATCACATTCAACATCGCTTCTCTATGCCATATTATCCATAATCAAATGGCGAAGAAGAAGCTTCAAATAAAATCATTGGATAAATACTACGGAAAACAATTAATAAACATCAAAAGGATTGATACATTCAACTCTCCTATGCGTTATGGGCTTATAAGACAAGTGTTCATATGACTAATGGAACTACACCATACAACCCTGTATATGGTGTCGACATGATAATGCCTTTAGAGTTAGAAATTCCTACATTGCAAGTTTCCCTAAGGGACATTATTGATGAAGATATGGAAAGAGAAAAAAGATTACATCAACTAGAGATGCTCGATGAACAATGAACCAACACTCTTGACCATCTTAAAGATCATCAGAAAAGTATCCAACGATCGCACAATGAACGAGTAATCCATCATTCATTCGAAGTTAAAGATTTGGTACTTTATGAAAATCAAAGAAATGTCAATTCACCTCCTGGCGTAAAAGAGAAGTTCAACCCTAATTGGCTAGGACCATATGTTGTCACTGAAGCATATGGATCAGGAGTGCATATAAATTAGTTGATGAACAAGGTATGCCTCTTAAAGAGCCTATTAATGCTATGCATTTAAGAAAATTTCATGCTTAAGATCATATGTTAGATATTAATTTATAAAGCAATTAGTTATTAGTTGTTTCAATTTCAACAAGATAGAACATTTTGTCTTAATTTATTTTAAAAGCTAACATAAGATCTTTATTATAAACAATTAATCATTGTCGCATCTAATCAAACTAGATCACAATTGCATTAATTTGGAATGCTATCATATTTACTCGTGCAAATTTTTTAATCATTGTTGTATTTACTAAACAATCTACAAAGATTGATCAGTTTAATCACAATAACATTAATTTTTTTATTACATGATCATCACAATTATCAATTGTTGCATTTTATAAATCACATTTGATATATCAAACAACATCATCATAGCATTAATTAAAAACATCATATATATACATCAGTTGTAGTGTATAAAACAAAAATCAACTATCCCGTACATCAAAATGGGATGTCGTAGTATAATACATGAGAAACATATCATAAAGCTGTACCGTGATAGCTAGATCCCTCAGGACCTGGTGGTGTATGAGTAACATAAGGCTGCCCATGTGAGGCCACAGACCACGAGTGACTCCTAGAAACATTCTACGACCGTAGACCCCTAAGCTCACCTCTAAGCTCTCTCATCTCCCCCTGAGCATCCATGTAGAGTTGCTGAAATCTATCTCTCAGTTCTCACTCAATCTAGTTCTGTCTACATAAATTGAGTAAAGACATGACCCACCACGGATGAAGGAGATGTCGTGGCCTGATCTTGCTATATCTAGAGGTTTGCACGAGCCTCCGTACACTCTGCCCTCTGGATCGCATGATCCTTCTTTCCTATAAGACAATCTACAGTGTCTTCCATAGCCACCTTATATCTCATAAAAGACATGAATAAGTCTATGTGCCGCCTTGCTGAGTGCTGTGGCAAATATCCTGTCTGTACTCGCCGCTCGGTTACCCCAGTAGGAACTATATCCTCTATGATGTGACCGACAAAGTCACACCATGCTCGGGTACCAACTATCAAAATTCACAAAGATAAAATCAATACCTCATTAAAGCATATATAAACATGACATCATCATAACTATTAAATAAAAAATAACATCATTCTCACCTAGATCACCATCCTACCAATTAGGATCGGATAATGAGGTCTCTATGGCAACACTTGTAGTTGTGTCTGTAGCCGTGGCAACACTGCTCGATCCCCCATACTTGAACTGATTTGATGCTCCACTAGCAATAGGTCCTAGACCATTGCCATAAGCCCTAGACCTAGGTCTCTCCTTGGTATCCTCGTCGTCACCCTCCACCTACTACCCTAGTCATGGCCTCTCTGTGGAAAGGTAGCGTGACAACATATCCTTCTCCTCATCATCATCATCCTCATTGTAGTATCCACCAAAGTGATAGAAATCAACCTCACCTCTTGAATCATCCCCACGATCTGTCCATGATCGAGGATCAATCGTGGGATGATCGACAGGGAAGACTGGAGAAAGCTGTGCCATGTCCCACCAGATAATGTATGCTTGGGTCACACCAACGTCATCTACCTCAGACACTGTCTAAATCACCAACACCATCATTGTTACTATCGACAATCTCAACGATAGTAGGTCATGGGGCATCACTAGCCCTAACCGTGTTGTACACTGAGCGTATATAGCTTGGACGCATGCTAGGAACACCCTGCACATGCCCAAATTGTTGCATCACTCTATCAAAATAAAATAAAATGACGATACTATCTTAGTGACCTACCAAAATCTAATCCCTCTGTAACCTCGCTAACTGCCTCCTCTACCCCATCCATGGCCTGGGGTTGCGATATGGATTCCATATAATATCATTGGGCTATAGTCTATCAAACACCACTCTCCAATATAATAGGTCATCATGTCTCCAACATTTGATAAGGGGATACACATGCACATGTGGATGCATCTAGTTCAACTCTCTTAGAAACACTACTAGTTGCGTACATGTGATGTGCTCGAACATCCACACCTGAACTAGGGTACATATCATCAAGCCCTATGCCTCATAATGAACATAATGACCTAAATCCTGATAAAGGTACACAAGCATACTGTGCCCTCAAGCGTAGACCATCCTCCTCCATTGTTTTGATAGTATGAACGAGGCTCCCATGAAGGTGAACGCATCGTCCATCTGGTCTAATAGCTAGCATAATGTTAGCAATCAAGATGCGAAGAAAAAGTGGGATGCCCTCACCACCCTGTTCTAACCATCGAAGAACAATGTGTCCATGTCCGAGATGTGTAACCATATGACCTAGATAGTGAATGTGGCTTGTGCGAGTGTAATCCTTGGATCTATGCTCCATGACCCTCATTGTCTGGCCTCACATTGGAAGCCGAAGGATGTGATACACATCCTTGAGAGTGACTGTCATCTCGCCTGTGGGAAGATGGAAAGTAGAAGTATCTGCATCCCATCTCTCCATCAGCACTATGAGCATACTACTGTGAAATCTCATCATGGGCATGGTGAACACCCACCATAGGCCTACATCTTGCAGGAGACCCCTATTTGTGTCAAAAAGGGTACCTGTGTGGCTCCGCAACAATGTGAGAAGATGACCACTGGTATGCTCTCACATTCGAAGGATATCCTATAGATCACGAAAAAACCAAATTGAATTAGAAAACACATATCAAAGATCAAATAGCTTACTTCAACATCAAATATTGCCTTGTCCCCTGGACCCATGAACTTATCAGTGTTGCAAGTATGTACTAGTTGGTGTTGTCATTGATGTCAACATGTTTGTGTTGACATTGGTGCCAATTGTGTCTTCTGATATTGTTGTTTGTTGATTGATTGAGTTGTCATGTTAAGGACATTGTCTAAGTTTTTGCTCTACATTTCCTTTGTATTGAAGACCGAAGTATGAGATTTGGATATGTTTTAGAGAATTGTTTGAAGATGCTAAATCTAGAATTTGGTAGTCTGGATTGCTGTGTAGAAAAAGTTCTATTCACCAGTTTGAAGACTATGCTTGGTAGTGTTTGCAGTGTGATAGGGAGAGAGTATATTGCTCCACATTTCTCTATAGTTTTGATATTGGTCTTACAGTTCTGGACTTAAGTTTATAAGGTCCTTAGCTATCTTCATTCCAAAGGATTTGTGATTTGGTGCTTCAGAAAGCAAGTTATTGATTAGCAGAGTTTGACAGTGTTTGTTGTGAGCAGTATGTAATCTATCTTCAAGTGATATTTGTTGTCTTCAAGTGAGATCTGTTGCAGTTGGATTTGTCGACTCCCAAGTGATTCTATGGTGTTCGTGGATATCTTCAGAATGTATTGAAGGTGTGTGCTTGATCCGCAAGCTGTAATAAAGCTCTTGGAAGCGTGTGTCTAAGTATTCTTGATGATTGCACTAGTTTGGCTAACTTGGGTGTTAACATTCTTTGTGGATGTGTTTCTTGGATTGTATAAGTGTAAGGAAGCATGTAAGGATGTATTTGGGTCCAACTAAGCCGTTAAATGTTCTAACTTCATTCATTTGCTCCGCAAGTTTGTTTAGGTCTAGACCTAATTTGATTTATTTATGTATGCTGACCTTGGAGATAATTCCAATGGTTGTAAGTTGTATATTGATGAATGTTCCAAGGTTGATGATTGGTATAAATATATGTAATGAATCCGTGAGTGGTGTGATGTGAGAAAAGATGTGAAGATAAAGTGTGTGTGTTGTAAAGGCAAAGAAAAAGAGATATACTACTCTTCAATGGAACTAAACTCAGGCATGTTGTAGATGCTATTATATCAGTTCATGGTAGTGAGTCACCCATCCTGGGAGTGAGCCACCCTTTGATAGTGAGCCACCCCTTGGCAGTGAGCCCCTTTGTAGTGAGCATTCATTTGGGTAGTGAGCCTCTTTTTTATTTGGTATTGTTATTACATTATATTTTTGAGCTAACACTCACCGTGGTTTTTCCCTTTTTAGGGTTTTCCACATAAAAACTCTGGTGTTCATGTGTGTATGATGTTGATGTGTTTATGTTTTGATTCTTCAATTCATGTTTAATCTTCATAATAGATTAAGGAGTTAAAGTAAGTGAATGTGAATGTGATTTTGTTTAAAGAAGTTAAGGTTTTTGATACAACTAATTCACCCCCTCTCAGTTGTCTTGTGCCTTCAACAATTGGTATGAGAGTGAGGTTCCTTGGAAGAAAGCCTAACAGCTTAAGGTAGATCCAGGATGGCTCACAAGAAAGACATTCCTCAGTTTGATGGATCTAACTATGCCTACTAGAAGGTACAGATGCAAAGTTATCTTATTTCTATTAGTTATAATGTCTAGAAGATGGTTAAAGATAAATACACAATACCTAAAGGTGGTCCGTAGTCTGATGAAGAGATTAAGGATTATGAGACTAATCACAAAGCAAAAAATGCTCTATTAAATGCTTTGTCTAACACTGAAATGGCGAAAGTTGTGGATTTTGAAATTGCTCATGAGATCTGGGACAAATTGAAAAACATGTATGAAGGTGATGAATCTATCAAGAAGGCTAAGTTGTAGAACTTGAAGATCACATATGAAACCATGCGAATGTTTGAGGATGAGAACATAATAAGTTACATACAGAAGATTGATGAAGTTGTCAGTAGCATCAAGGGTCTTGGTGGAAAGGTAGAGGATGGGGATGTTGTAGATAAGATACTCAGAACTCTTCCCAAATCTTATAGTCACAAGGTATCTGCCATTAAGAATTTTTTGATATGGGCAAGCTTACAAAAGATAAATTGCTTGGTAAACTAACTGCTTTGAGATGAGAGAATTTGGTAGTACTGATGGCCTTGTGAAAACTGAGACTGCCTTTAAGGACAGGGAAGAAAAGATTGCTAGATCAGATAAATATGCTATGGAATTAGATGAAGAAGATTTTAAAGAGCTTGAGGCAAAATTTGCAAGCATAATGAAAAGAGGCAGTAGAGGAAAGTTACCTTTCAAATGTTTCAATTGCGGTAAAATTGGTCACTATGCTTCAAGATGTCCTGACAGAGCTTTGAAGATAAAAAAACAATGGAAGTAAAGGAAATATGGTAAGAAAGAGTTACTATGTTAGAGATGATGATGGTGTAACTGATGATGGTAATGGTAGTGAATGCTTGTTTATTGCACTAAGAGAAGAACTTTTTTCTGCTAACCTTGCAAGCTGTGTGAAGGAAGGAAGTCTAGTGGAGTTGTCTGCATTTCATGCTAAAAAGGAAGATGAATGGATCATTGACAACAGATGTTCAAATCACATGACAGGAGATAAGAATAAGTTTGTTAAGTTTGAAAAATATGATGGAGGACTAGCTAGGTTTGGTGATGATGCAACTGGTAAGATTTGTGGAAAAGGATCAATTACTTTTGATGGCAAGCATAATACATATGATGTTCTTTATGTCAAAGGCTTAAAGCATAATCTTCTAAGCATTGAACAAATGTGTGACAAAGGGTATAATCTGGTGTTTAAGGACAATGGGTGTGAGATAAGGAAAAGCTCTGAAACTTTAGTTGCTGCTGGTAAGAAGACTCATGGTAATGTTTATCATTTGAAGGGTACTGATAATTATTGTTTGTTGGCTCAGACAAATGAAAGATGGTTATGGCATAGGAGAATGTGTCACATTAACTTTGACAATTTGGTGAGAATAAGCATAGTACAAGCAGTAAGAGACCTACCTAAGATTGTGAAGCTTGCCAATGTTATGTGCAAAGAATGTCAGTTTGGGAAGATGACAAAGACTAATTTCAAGAGCAAAGAACAATTCACTACTGGTTTGCTGGAGTTGGTGCATACAAAATGATGTGGCCCTACAAGAACAAGAAGTCTATAAGATGATAGTTATTTTATGGTTCTTATTGATGATTATTCAAGAATGACTTGGGTTACCTTTCTTAAAGAAAAATTAGAATCCCTAGACAAGTTTAAGGCATTCAAAGCTATGGTTGAAAATGAGTTGGATTTGAGAATCAAGTGTTTGAGATCTGACAGAGGTGGTGAGTTTACTTCAAATGAGTTCAATTCTTTTTGTGAAGAACATGGAATAAAGAGACATTTGTCTACCCCTCAGACTCCTCAACAAAATGGAGTGGTTGAAAGGAAGAATATAACTATTCAAGAAGCTACTAGAACAATGATCAAGGAAGCAAACCTACCGGAAGTATATTGGAAAGAAGAAATACACATTGATTTCTACATTCAGAATAGAGTGCATGTCAAAGCAAAGGAAACATACACCATATGAGCTATAGTATGGTAAAACTCCTACTATCAAATACTTCAGAGTTTTTGGAAGCAAATATTACATCAGAAGAGATGAAGAATTAGGAAAGTTTGATGCTAGATGTGATGAAGGCATATTGCTTGGGTACTCTACTAAGAGAAAGGCTTATCGGTGCTAAAACAAAAGACTAAGAAAGATCATTGAAAGTGCAAATGTGAAGGTAGATGAAGATACTCAACTAGATGGATCTGCTGATACAAAAAAGGTTGAAAAAGACAAAGAAAAGGAAGTTCAGATTGAAGTGAAAACTGCTCTGGAAGAAGAAGAAGTTCAAGTTGAAGCTCCTGAAAGAATTCCTAAAACCCCTAGGTATGTGCAAAGAGATCACTTTGAAGATCATATTATTGGTGACAAAAGGAAAGGTGTGTTCACTAGAAGCAAAGCTGTAGAAGATCAAGTAAATCTCTATTTACTCTCAAAGGTGGAACCTAAAATAGTAAATGAAGCATGTAAAGATGAACATTGGGTCAAAGAAATGAAAGAAGAACTAATGCAGATTGAGAAGAACAAGACTTGGGAACTTGTCCCTAGACTTGCAGACAAGAATGTGATTGGAACAAATTGGGTATTCTAGAACAAACTGAATGAAGTTGGACAAGTTGTGAGAAATAAGGCAAGAGTTGTGTATAAAGGCTACTCGCAAGTGGACGGAATAGACTATGAAGAGACCTTTGCTCTGGGGTGTTGATCATGATGTTAGTCATAAGAAAACATAGAATAAAAATTGCACAACAACCTTTACTCATCTTGAAAGATACGATGAATTTAGAGAATTCATGATCCCAAGTCTCTGTGGATTAGTTCATAACCTACTGACGTTACTCAATGGTTGATGTGCGTTGCTATTTTCTATTTTGGGGCCTTACTTTCATCAATAGGATCTGATAAGATGCTACAAAGAAACGTTATTTCACAGTATATTTCTCCAGATGATATATTTGTACTTAAATCTTTGCATGATATGTGTCAATTTGACATGCTTTAACTCAAGTATGCTACTGATTTTTAGTTATCTTCGAGATATCTACATATTTATTACTATTTGCTTCTGATTATCAATTATTGCAATTGTGATGGTGAATTATTCTGAAATTGAAAGAAATTGAAAAGAATACTTCAAATAATGATGAACCTTCAGTTATTGAGCCACATACACATCAGATACAGTCATGAAGAGAAGAAATCAAACCATATGTTCACTAGGACATTCCACAGCTAGATACAGGCGATGCTAACTTCAAGGGAAAGGCATGAAGACAACACATGCAAGCTAATATGCACTCCAAGGGACGTAGCAAATCAAAGCACATATCGAGGATTCATACACTGATTACTCAAGATTTATGATGGATTGTAATCAAAATAGTCTTCTCATTCATTAAGTATGCAAGAACATATATGTATACAACAACCTTGAAATAAGCCCTGAATACTTCAGCAAACAAATTTCAATTAAGTTTCGAATCTTTAAAATAAGGCATCCCTGCACCTTTTATAGAACAAGGTGAGGGAGCCATTACAAAATGATCTACGATCAAGATTTATTTATTAAGATCTACGGTGGATATTTGTCTGACTTTGTCAGCATTTGACATGGCACAGGTTGCTAGCTGGCAACCATCTGAATTACTTATTTTCTTAAGTATTAGATGCTTATGTCTTTTCTTGGTATTGCATCTTCATTTACTCTTTATCCTTCAAGTTCCTCATCTTCATCATCAGGAGCATCAGGATCATCACTTCCCAAATCTTTATCATCTTGATGACTTTCTCCTTGTATATGGACCTGCATAGATGTCCGGATATTTTCATAAGATTGTACTATCTTTTCTACTTCCCCGCCATCTTGAATTCTTGCTTTGGTGATGGCGTGCTTGTGTATCTGGTATTTGCCTCGGAGAGTCTAATTTACTCCTCCTGCCGCTAGATGTTTCATTGTAGTTGTCCACTCTAACCTTGATCCTCATGATTTTGTCCATGACTTCTTCCGTCAGGTGATTTAGAGGGTCATCAGCTACTAGCTGGAAATTGTTATGCAGAGCTTTAATAGCAAACTCTTCATCTTGATTTTCAATATTTCCTTCTACTTCACTTTCCAAGGCCTCCAAGACTTCTGCCTCATATGACATCATGTCATGCAACTTCATACTGATGTCTCTTAATTTGCTGTTACATCTTTGGAGCACGTCACACTCAAATCGGATGTCCTTGTACCATATATCAATCAAAATGACAGTATTATTATTTAATACTTGGTTAGTTATGAGAACCTGAGGATTAATCCTCTTTATTTCATCTAAAGCACTCAATGCTTTCTCTAACTAAAAGGACCTTCTTCCTGTCTCCATCTGTAATTTGTCGACCTTCTTCCTTGAGATTCTTAAAGAATTCCACCTCTTCAAAGAGGCTTTCACTATTTCCTCCGCTCCATCAAATGCAGATAACATCCATTTCCTCATTATTGATGACTCATGCTTCATGAGATCCAATTTATTCACCTCATCCTGGGAAATAGCAGTCAATGGGACTGCATGATCACCTGAAATATCATCAGGGTTAGTTAACCGTTTTATATAGGCATACAGCTGAGCAATGTGCTCTTTATGCTGCTTATTTTTCTCTTTTTCCCTCTTCACCCTTTGGGTCAATGAATCAATTATATCTTTTCCCTCTTAGCCTTCTTGATCCTCATAGGCAAATCCCAAATATACTGTACTAATCTAGAATTCATCTAGAGTGATCTTGCCTTTCTCTTTGTCAATTGTGGGAATGGCTACCTGGGCGGTCCTTCTATCCGTAACGGGATCTCTTCTTATGGCCAAAGTCAGCCTGGCCTTCCTCTTTGGCTTCATTAGAGTCTCTGAAAATAGCGTTGAAACATCGAACTCCTGTATCTCTAATCCAGACTCTTGTGCTTATCTCTTTCTCAAGCCATGGAGGAACTTGGTCTTCGGATCCTGGGCATCCACCATCATCATGATGATCATCTTGATCTTTAGCAACTGCATCTATTTTTGATGGAGATGGTGACTTTGTTATTTCTTCCTCATGATGCTCTTCATCAAGAGGGTGATCTTGGGGTATCTCCCCCCGTTGAGGAATTTCTTTTTCTAGAGGAGCTTCTTTTTGAGATGGAGGATCTTGTGATGCTTCCACCTGATGATCATGCATTGCCTCCTTCTGTACCTCATCCACTTTGGTGATTTCCTCATCCTGAGGCATATTCGTATAAGTGGATGTTATTGTGTTTATCTTAGGTGCATTAACCTGATTTGAAGCCACAATCTGCTCCTCACCTGTAGTAATTGCTTCTTGAACTTTTAGGGCAAGATCAATTGATGTATCCTTTTCTTCTCTTCCCTTTTCTTGTACTTCCACTATTTTGGGTTCAGCAGATGTATCTTGTTGTTGTTGACCCATATCTGCAGTGTGGCTTTCCACTTCTACAAGCTTAACTTTCTTAATATCTTCTGTTTTCTTAGGTGTTCCCACTAGATTTTCAGGATGTGCTACATCTTGCCTGTGTGTTAAATCTATCACATTGGGGCTAGTTACCTGATCCACTAATTTATCAAGCCCCATTTCTTGGGCTACCTTTTCTGGGCTCTTTTCTTTCTCCTGCTCTACTTGCTTCAGTTCTTCTAACACTGCCACCCGTACTAATGGTGTTCCTTGTGGTGTTATGCGGGTGTTAGCAACAAGAGTCTCCATTCGTTGCGAGGCAACATTGTCTACCACTTCATCATCTGATAGGTCTATAGTCTCATCTAATGAGAAATGACCTTCTTGACTTGCGCCAGTGGTTTCCTTCATTTGTTCTTCAGCCTGTTCAGTCTTAAACTAAACAATGGTAGGAAGTGGCACATTATGTTGTAGTTCCTTTCTGAACACTTCACTACCTGCTCCCCTCAACATTATAGGATCATGTCTTATCTCACCTCTCATGGATGTTCTTGGTTTCTTAGGTGTGAAGGCCATCACCTGAGGTGTTTTTCTTTTTCTAAGGAGGGGCACTGGGTCTTCTTCTGCAGGCTCTCCATCAAGAGGAACATCCTCTTCCATTTGTTTTTGTGATGCCTGACCCTCTTCATATGTTTCAATAGTTTCACTAGCTAGCCTCTGGATCTTTTTAGCTTTTTGTTTATCCATAGGAGGCGGTACTGATGTGGCCAATACTTGTCTTGATGCTGATGCACCCTCAACTGTTACCATTATTCTCTTATTTATCACCCCTTTAGGTTCATTATCAGTCTTCTTACCTCTGGGGGGTCTCTTGCTTTGTTGTTGCCGGGGTGGCAACTTTTCTCCCTTAGATTTCCTCTTCTCTATCAGGAAATTATCATATTCCTCATCATGAATATCTTGTCTCTTTTTCTTATTATCAACTATAAGGGCTACACCCTTCTTCTTGAGTGCATTTATTTGGTCATCTACCCAAGACTGGGTTAACTGTAGGGTCCTGCCCGTGAACTGATCCAATGAAATATCCTCAAGTTGAGTAAGATCAGGTGCTGAGATAGTGTCATTATATATCCTTTTCTCTTCATACTCATCCGCCATGATCTTGCCATCATCTTTCTTTAATTGCGCAGGCACTGAGATGCAATCAAAGGTCTTGATCTGGTTGAGGGTTAGCCTTTGGTATTTTCTTCTTCTAGCTTCGGCTTCATCCTCACAATCTGCCCATAAATCTTCAAGACCCCTCTAATGGATGGGTTTCCCCATGATCTTCTGCATCCTGCCATATGGATCATATGATCTTGCCAGTTGGAATGGCTGTAATTTCATCATACTCAAGCCAGCTATGGCTTTCTTTATGTTTCTAGAATCCTGGCATATATACCAGCCCATTGTTACTGGAAACAATACTGGTGGAATCTTATTATTTACTTTGTAAGCATCCAGTATTGTGGATATTTGCCTCATAAACTCCATTAACACTACTGCATCAGTGGGATACCTGGGGAGCATGAGGGACTGACCTTCAAAACCTTCTATCCTGATATAGGAGAAAGTAGCATATTGTATAAACCAGGCACCATGCCTGTAAATAACCTCCTAAGCTTCCATGCTCAGTCTTTTAGTTCTGTCTTCCTTCATTGTCCTGACCAGATGCATAGAAAATGCATCATTCACTAGTTTATAATCAGGGAGGTAATTTACTATTTGCAGTTGAGGATAATGATCTCATATGTGGGCATCATTAGTAGTCCCACCAACTTTTCCTATTGTTGTAAGTGCATCAAATGTACCCTTGTAGGCACATGAATATACCACATATGAAGTCATGTAAAACGCACACTCCAGGCCCCCTAGGTTTAGGAGCTGATCATGTAGGGCATCACTTATCATTTTTGCCCACAGTGGCTTATTGCCTATATAAACACACATTAGAATGATCCCATACATCCAATCCTTAAAACTTTCAACATCAGGCTGGCCTGTCACTCTACTGAGTAGAGCTATTATATATTGGTATTCATCAATGAAATCAAACTTATACAGATGCACTGGCAATTTGGTGGCTGCACTATAAGGACTATTTTTCACCCTCCATTGGTACATTCTCTTCCTGGAAGCCTTCTTGTTACTTTCATATTCAGTTTCCAACCTCTTCAAGTCCATGTTGACAACCTTCTTTCCTAATGGCAAATTGAAAGTGGCTGCAATCCCCTTGATATATAGATCAGCATAAACCCTACCATGTTTCTCTACTTTTCTGGTCTGTGGGTTGTAGTTCCTTGCACATTCAACAATTAATTCCAGAGCTTCCATAGAGTAAGGGAATCCTGCAGCAGTCCACATTCCTGACGCAAAAACTGCGTCCAACAAGGTGCTGTTATTCTTTTCATCACTCATCTTAGCCGACCATGCCGCCAAATTAGTGTTTCCTTGGTGTGTATCTGTGATGACACCATATTTAAACTGTACACCTTCAGGTTGAGCGAACATGGGCTTACGAAATTCAGCCTTAGACTTGCTCAGTCTCTTGTCTGCCATGGTTTCCTACAATAAACATGACCAGTCTTACCATACAATACTTCACATACATGCATACAACGTTATATTTCCACTGCATGATGTACACTATACTCATTTATCATTACTTCATTATAACATGCATAATTCATAGCTTCAAACTAGTAGAAATCATACTACCTGGACATGCAGAAATGACAGGAGGGGGTTTTCAATTACTTACTTGATTACACTTATTCTCCTGATTATGCTGATGATTATGTGAAAGGGACTCGAATACCAGTGATGTTCATGGGTTTTGTTCTGCTGCAAGCCGTATGCGTCTGCAGGTAGTTGTATGAGGGTTTGAAAGCTCGGTGCCCTATAAAAACTTGTTTTTTATCGCAAAGTAAGTGTAAAATGACTCTATAAATTCACTTTTAACCTCCTCTTTAAGGCAAATTAGGGCAAATTAATTAAAACCATTAATTTTCTGTACGGAACTTCCAGATCTCGCCAAGTGTATATATCGCATTTGTAATCGGCGGGAACCACCTACTGCACTTGCGCGCATTTAATGTCATGGCGACAAAAGGAGCGGGGTGATCTCTGAAGATTGGGTGATATTCTAAATATCGGGTGATATTCTGAATATCAAGTGATATTCATAATATGACCCTATATGTGTAATATGATCATTCGCTTTTAATTGGAAAAACCCATGTCAAAACATTGGGTGATGTTGAAAATGTCGGGTGATGTTATAAGATGACGATACTCTAGGCTAAAATGACCTGCCTTCAGAATATCAGGATGACGTCATTAGGATAATAACTTGATTCATCATTGTAGCACTATGACATCGTCGTCATGTTATGCAGGAAGGGTCACTGTTGGAAATATACCTCCGCGAGGTAAAAAGGATGATGACGTCATCGTTATGTCAATCTTCTTATTTCATTGAGACTATATGATGTCATTAGGATAATAACTCTAGGGTGATATTTTGCGATAAGATGATATTCAAAAGATAAGGTGATATTCAGAATATTGGGTGATATTCAAAATATGACCCCCGCAAAATATATGACGTTGTTCGAAGGGTAAATACCTCTATCACCTAAAATTGATGTTCGAATCTCTGGATAAATGATTTATCAGGTGATAAAATTGGATTGGGGTGATCTTTCATAAGATGACTGATGTTAAGAAATATGATCCTCCCCCCGGAATATTAGGTTTGACCAGGACTTTGACTTACCATAACTCTCATTTTCTAAGGAATGTCAGGGTGATCCAAAAGGTAAACCTGCATAAAATTTTGTAATCTATCCAACCATGAGGTTACTGTCATGAAATATTAAATTTGCAAAACTGACCTCATCATGATGACTTACCCAGTCCCCTTTATGCAGGATCATGCGTATTGATTTACTTTTACCAAACCACCAACAAGCAGAAAACACAAGCCAAGCTAAACAAAAAGTTGGGTCCCTGTTTTGTCAAGTCAAAATGGGACGTGTTGTGTAACCACACAACACGGTGGCAAGATTGGAAGGTATTAGACTATTTTTGGCATTTGCAACACATAAAAATTTCAAGGTATACCAGATGGATGTGAAGTCTACTTTCCTGAATGGTGAGTTAGAAGAAGAGGTCTACATAGAGCAGTCAGATGGATTCCAGCTATCAGATAAACCAAATATGGTATGCAAGTTGAAGAAGGCTTTGTATGGATTGAAGCAAGCTCCCAGAGCTTGGTATACAAGATTGGATAAGTACCTGTTGCAACAAGGATTCAGTAAAGGGTCTGCAGATAGTAATTTGTACACCAAGATGAGTGGAGACCAAATTTTGTTGTTGAGGTCTATGTTGATGACATTATATTCGGTGGAAATGAAGGTATGTGTAAGAAGTTTGCAGATGCAATGCAGAAAGAGTTTGAGATGTCTATGTGTGGTGAAATGAACTACTTCCTTGGACTGCAAATCATTCAAACTAGTAAAGGTATTTTCATTTCTCAATCCAAGTATGTTAAAGAGTTGTTGAAGAAGTTTGGAATGGAGGACTCTAAACCAGTATGTACCCTTATGGTTACCAGTTGAAAGTTGAGAAAGAATGATGAATCTCCTAAAGCCGATCACAACAAGTATAGATCAATGATTGGAGGACTTCTTTATCTAACCTCTACTAGACTGGATATCATGCATTCATTTTGTCTTGTGGCTAGATTTCAATAAGATCCCAGAGAATCACATGTTGTGGTAGTAAAGAGGATATTCAAGTATTTGAAGGGCACTCTAGATCATGGTTCGTTGTATCCTAAGAATAATGACTTTTCCTTAAGTGCCTATATAGATGTAGATTAGGCCAGATGTGTTGATGACAGGAAAAGCACAAGTGGAGGTGCATTCTTTCTTGGAGATGGGGCAATGTCCTGGCATAGCAAGAAACAAGAATCAATTTCCTTGTCTACTGCAGAGGCAGAATAAATTGTTGCATCATCATGCTATACTCAGGTGCTGTGGATGAAAGAGACCTTGAAGGATATCAAAGTTGAGTATGATAAGCCAATCCCTATTCTTTGTGATAACACAAGTACCATAAATATTTTAAAGAATCCAGTGATGCATTAAAATTCAAAGAACATTTCAATTAAGTATCACTTTTTGAGGGAGAAAGTTGCAGAGAATGAAGTGAAGCTTGAATATGTGCCTACAAAAGATCAAGTTGTTGATATATTCACTAAGGCTCTTCCAAAGGATACATTTGAGTATCTCCAGGAAAAGTTAGGGGTTGTTGCCCCTCCTTCCTTGAGCTAGATGCATAAGGAGATGCATCAGTCCAGTGTGCCTCAAAGTATATTTCTCCTTTTGGACTGATGTTGGAGACTACCTCTCAGGGGGAACAGGTAGTGGTTTGAGATGATTGTTGCAATCAGGGGGAGTAAAGAATAGTTCCAGATTGATCAGAGCAATAGTGTGCAAGTATGTGTAGTGGAAGAGATGTGATGCCCTTTTCCATTGATGTCAAAGGGGGAGAGAGATCATGTGAAAAATTTAGGGGGAAAAAGAGTTCAGATGTGTAAAAAGAAAGGGGAGTTTTGATGCAGAGTTGTGTCTTGATGGAGGAACATGTTCAGTTTTTCACATCATATGTTTCCATCAATGATAAATGGGGAGATTTTTGCAAGTATGTGCTAGTTGGTGTTGTCATTGATGTCGACATGTTTTTGTTGTCATTGGTGCCAACTGTGTCTTCTGATATTTCTGTTTGTTGATTGATTGAGTTGTTATGTTAAGGACACTGTCTAAGTTTTTGCTCTGCATTTCCTCTATATTAAAGACTAGAGTATGAGATTTGGATATGTTTTAGAGAAGTATTTGAAGATGTTAAATCTAGAATTTGGTGGTCTGGATCCCTGTACAGAAAAAGTTCTATTCACCAGTTTGAAGACTATGCCTGACAGTGTTTGCAGTGTGATAGGGAGAAAGTATTTTTCTTCGCATTTCTTTGCAATTTGGATTTTGGTCTCACGGTTCTGGACTTAAGTTTATAAGGTCCTTAGCTATCTTCATTCCAAAGGATTTGTGATTTGGTGCTCTGGAAAGCAAGTTATTGATTAGTAGAGTTTGACAGTGTTTGTTGTGACTAGTCTATAATCTATCTTCAAGTGATATTTGTTGTCTTCAAGTGAAATCTTTTGCGCTTGGATTTGTCAGCTCCCAATTGATTCTATGTTGTTCGTGGATATCTCCAGAATGTATTGAAGGTGTGTACTTGATTTGCAGGTTGTAGTGAAGCTCTTGGAAGCGTGTGTCTAAGTATTCTTGATGATTGCACCAGTTTGGCCGATTTGGGTGTTAACATTCTTTGCAGATGTGTTTCTTGGATTGTAGAAGTGTAAGGAAGTGTGTAAGGATGTATTTGGGTCCAAGACAAGCCATGAAATGTTCTTACTTCATTCATTTTCTCTGCAAGTTTGTTTAGGTCCAGACCTAATTTGATTTATGTATGTATGCCGACCTTGGAGATAATTCCAATGGTTGTAAGTTGTATATTGATGAATGTTCCAAGGTTGATGATTGGTATAAATATATGTAATGAATCCGTGAGTGATGTGATGTGAGCGAAGATGTGAAGATAAAGTGTGTGTGTGTTGTAAAGGCAGAGAAGAAGAGATATACTGCACTTCAATGGAACTAAACTTAGGCATGTTGTAGATGCTATTATATCAGTTCATGGTAGTGAGCCACCCATCCTGGCAGTGAGCACCCTTTGGCAGTGAGCCACCCATCCTGGCAGTGAGCCACCCCTTGGCAGTGAGCCTCTTTGTAGTGAACATTCATTTGGGTAGTGATCCTTGGACAGTTAGCCCTAAGACAGTGAGCCCTAAGGCATTGAGCCTCTTTGTTATTCAGTATTGTTTGTGTATAGGTAAAATTAAGATTGATTAATGAGATTAAAACAATGATAAACAAACAACTCAATCCTATAACTTTCAAAGAAATGATCTAGATAATAATCAAATAATCAATGAATAATAACAAAAACAATGAAAGCTTTCACCTAGATTGTATTATTTCCTTGGTTCTTTGTGGATTGCTCTATAAATTGTGAAACCATGTTTGCAACAAGCGGATGTAGGTAGTATGTGTGCTCAAAGTGCTCAATGATGTGTGATAAAAGCTCAAAGCACTGTATTACGAATGCCCAAAGCTTAAATGATCGAAGAGGATTTTTGAAGGAATGAAGGGGGTATATATAGTTTTCAGGACATAATCGATCAATGGTGGAGATAAATCATTAAAATCAATGGATGAGATAATTCCAAAGCTCATGATGAATGTGCACATGACATTTGTCATATTTAAAGAATATTTCAAAGTTGTTTTGTTGAGTTAAGTAATTTTTGGCTAAAGATAGGATTTGATTTCATAAATTAGAATGTTTTTTTTTCAATTTATGAGTTGATGATAAAACTAATAAGACTTAAATCCAATTAACTCAACTTTAGATTTGCTTTTTGAAGTTCTAAAAATAAGAGTGATTGTGCACATAGAAGAAAATGATATTTTTAGAGGAATTGGAGGATAAAACAAATTAAATAAATTTATTTAATTTATTGTGCATGGAAGAAGAAAAGATAAGATATGAAGATTTAAATAAATTAAACAAATAAATTGATTTAATTTATTTTGCATGATAGAGGAAAATAAATAAAATATTAATTTTATTTATTTTTAGAGGATAATAGTTAACTTAAATAAATTTGAAACAATTTATTTAAATTTAGAGGAGTAATTGACTAATTAAATAATTAAAAATTATTTAATTATGGATAAGAGGAATTTAATGATGAATTAATTAAATAATTAATTAATTTAATTAATGTGGATTTGAAAATTAGAAGAAGATAATGATGTAATTAAATGATTGAAATTATTTAATTTGGAGAAATAAGGTGGATTTTAAAGAAATTAATTAAATAAATATAATTTATTCAATTAATGTTCGAATAAGGTGATTTAGAGGAAATTGATGAAATTAATTAAATAAATATAATTTATTCAATTAATGTTGGAATTTAGGGAAATTAGACGAAATTGATGAATTTGATGAAATTAATTAAATAATTAGATTATTTAATTAACGCTAAATGCAGGTGATTTGACAGATTTGGTGAAATGCAAGTGAAGCAATGCGTAGGGTCATTTTTGGGTGTCTACATTTTGCCCCTCTTTGATGCAATGCAGTTTATAGTGTTGTTTCAAAGAAAATGATTGTTGAAGATATGATACAATTATGATGCCCCAGTGTAGCTAGCTGCCCCAGTGTAGCTAGTGTAGGTTGCCACCTCGAGAGGAAAGACAGGGAAGCTACAGATGAACTGGGTTGACTCGTGACAAGAGGAAAAAGACAACGATGTGGAAGAAAAAAAATAATGTCAAAAGGCCTAGATAGGATGCGCGAGGGCTAACATGATGGAGAAAATTTGTGGACACGAAGAAAGATTGACAAGGGTGTGGAAAGACATAGGGTAGTGTAGTTATAAGTAGGACCTAGGGGGCCACACTCAGTTGATTTACACACTCCTAGTTTAAAGAGATCACAGCTCTTAGCCATCTAGTGCTTTAGGTGAGAGTTCACTGCTTAGAGGAGCTTTTGACGTTGCAAAGATGCTGATTTCTGTGGATAGCCATCATGGCGAGTGTGTGCGTACCTATGGGAGACATGCGGAGGCAGAGCCAATGGTAAGTAGTAAAAAACTCTCTTTTACTTGCATTTAATAACTCATTTATTATGGGTTTTAGATTTTTGGCCAAAAGCATGGCCTTAGGATCTAGGTGCATATGGTAGAAATTAGCGCGCTTTTGGCGAAAAAATGCGCATATGGTCTCGATTTAAGTGCATGTAGTAAAAAATTGGCTCTTTTGGCTGCCTAGGAAATGTTGTCAGTTTGAAACGTAGATGGCATTTTTGTAAGTGCCTATGGCATTTGGAAACTGTGCTAATGGTGTGTAGTTAAGCGCATGTGGTTCAGTAAAGGCGCAAATGGTGCGCAGTTAAGCACCTGTGGTTTTGTATAAAGCGCAATTGGTAAATAGTCGAGTACGTATGGTTAAAAGTCAACAACATATGGTAAACAGTTAGGTGGTTTTGGTTTATTAGGAGTTTGCCCCATTTTGACTAGGTTTTGCCCTGAGTTTAGCTAGTTTGACTAGGGTAGGTCCTGTTTGACTTAGTGTAGACTATGTTGAACTAGGTTTTAATGTGTTTACAAGTAGTTGTTCAAAGGTTAACATAGCTGATCATCTTGATGTAGGTTATTTTTCCACCACTGCAGATTAGAGAGAGGCATTATATCATTGCTGACCTGGTGGTCTAGCTTGGTTGGGAGGAGGAGGTCTTCTTGGAGGTTATGGGACTTTGGAATACTGCCCATCTTACACTGATTAGGGCTAATCTAGCCCTGATTATTGCTTTGGTTGAGAGGTGGCACAATGAGACCTCTTCCTTCCACTTTCTGACTGGCGAGGCGACAGTGACATTGGAGGATGTATGGCACATCCTGAGGATACTGATAGATGGAGCCCATGTGGACTATGACACTGATAGGGGCGAGGATGACCTAAGAGAGGTGATGATTTGGTGAGATTAGCTAGACTCAAGTTCCTGACCTCTATGATAAGATCTGATGGATCATGATATCGTTGACTGTAGGCTTCCTATGTCCTGACTGATAGTCAAGGGGTTTATCTGTTGGATGGGGCATAATGTTTTCTGGTATGTTTACACATGGCATTAGATACGGGTGGAGGCCGTGTGTGCTTGGACAACTTTATCACAATCTACATGATTGCGCATACATAGATGGGAGAAGTTTATCAGTAGGAGTTGCTCTTCTTCATGTGTAGGCTTTGTAGCACATCCCAGTCACACGTCCTGTCTCTCCTCGACACTAAGAGGATGGGGAGCCCTATCTATTTCTATATGAGGGGCCTTTGACATAGCGACGGGTTGGAGATATTGCATTCTGGCACCGACAGATTGACGAGATGATATGTTTGTCTAGCAGCCATGGCGAGACTGCGAGATGTGGGATGATGATCATGAGCAACTGGTATATTATCAACATGCCAGATATCTATTTGGGAGGAGCTTGTATACCATTGAGTGATATATTCCAAAGTGAGTTCTTTGATAGTTTGACATACCACAGAGAGAGCTAGTGGGCGATGCTATGCATGCGCGCTCATGCAGGGAGATCAGCGATTGGGGCCCTGAGATTATCGGGGCTACAACTCTGGAAGTATTATGTGGATTGAGACCAATGATGTGGTATTGGGTCTTGGGGGAGGCAGACCCTGGGATGACACTAGAGTATGATTACTACTGGGTACATCATCGTTTAGTATGGTTCACAGGACCAGGTGCACTAGGTGCAATAATAGACTTGAGAGGGCTAGGACAGGAGGCCTGAGTATGTCGATATGCCAGAGGCCGAGGTAGAGGATAGGGGGATGAGGATGAGGAGAGGGTGGAGGCAGGACAGAGACAGATAGTGGTTCAGGCCGAGACCCCATAGGAGAGGGCTCAAAGGTTTTTACATGAGGATATGGCAAGGAGTCATATTGAGTTCCGTTTTACGAGGATGAGGAGAGAAAAGGACAAGGCCAAAAAGCAGGCCCGTTAGGTAGAGGCATAGGCATAGGTGCATGCATAGGCAACAGTGGCAGCACAGGCCGTCACATTACCTGCAACAATAGCATAGCCACCACCACCACCACCATCAGCTCCAGCAGACAATGGTGCCTTGGCTAGGGTTACAATAGAGAGAGATGCCGTCATATAGGTGAAGTTATTAGCAGAGGCTCTAGTGTAGAGGCTCACTTATGAGAGAGATATGGTGAGGAGGGAACTGGGGACATACTACGCCACAGTGATACTAGCTACAGAGCTGACTCAGGTGCAGGGTGACTTGGCATCTACCAATTGAGAGGCAGAGGACTATAGGGGGTTATACTTCGGGGCAGTGCCACCAGATTAGCGGTAGCCCAACTTCAGGAGCAGGTCGAGGTCAGAGGCTTCCTTGTCACAGAGGACTGGGAGATCAGGTTCTTTGGTCATGGGTCCCCAAGGATAGACTTGATGGGAGGAGCTGGAGCGAGTGGAGGAAGGGCTCAGGGATCTCAACAGCCATCTGGGAGTTCCACCCAATGCCCACACCAGGGGTGACATTGTACACATTGTATCATATGGATGTATTGTTTTGGGGTAAAAAGGATGAGGGTTAATATTTGGTTTAGTTTGAATCCTCCTTTCCACAAAACATTCCAAGGGCTTTTCAACCGAGTGCCTCACCTATCAAGAGGAGAGTCAACTATCAAATTTGAGTTGCCACTTGGTTTTCTGCTGGGAAATTCAGATGTGATCACACAATTTTGCCAATTAATTCCTTTATGTCCTTAAAACTCTAATTTAAGCAAATAGTAATCAAATCTACGAATTATGACAAATGCTACAGGAAATAGACAGAGGGTAGAGAACCTTAACTCACTATTTTTCATAGTGAGAAAATGGGAAAATTTGGGACAACGGTGATGGCGCCCTAGTCCAATGCACAACTTTTTCTGCACAGTCCCGATCTCTTTCTAACACTGATCTCTGCTATGTCTTTTGTTTCCTGTGATCTAAAACTGGAGGACAAGGTTGATGGTGCCCTTGTCCTAAAAAATTAAACAGTGTCCGCTTCTTTTTAGATCCAGAATCTTCAATGTCTGCCTTCCTGCTCTACAACACCACTTTCTCCAGATCTGACACCTGTAAACTGCAATCACAAGGAGTATGGGAGGGGGTTGTGGTGTTTAGAGGCTTGCCTCAGTCAAGCCAAGGAGAGACATTCAAGTCTTCTGAACACTGTTGTCAGAGAGAGTGCGTGCCCTTGGGAGTCAGAGGCAAAAACCAAATGATAACGATTGATAAAGCAAAATAAATGTGATGAAGGGGGTAAATCATAAAACACACAATAACATAAATTGCACACAAAAAATAGAATGATATTTTATTAATATGGGCAAAGCATTACATTACAGAAGCTCAAATACAATTAGAGGATGAATCCCCTACAGGCTGCAACACATTACAACTCCCTCATTTTAGGCTACAACCTATTCTTGACTCTACCCTTACCCCCTTAACTCTACCACCGCAAGGGTTCCCAAAAATGGTCATATATAGCCCTTTTTGGCGGCCACTAGGTTAATTTAAAACTTTACATCTCCCTCCAAAAATAGGTTAGCTTCGCGGGGCCATAACTTTTGATCCGACCGTTAGAGTTTCAATTATAATACCTTTTTGGAAAGCTCTCAAAAAGGTGATGGTGCACAAGTAGTACTAAAAAGTAGACTGCTTGGCTTTCCCGCCAAATTTTGGGCCCATCCGGAGCCTCAAAGTGCCTCAAATTTGACTTTGAATATTTCAATAGGATTTTTGGAATTTGAAATTTTAATATCTCACAAATGACAAATGATATTGAAGTGATTTCTTCACCATTAGCTTCAATTCACCATTCTGGAGGTCCGGGTAAGATTTTGTATCCAACCGTACACAAATGCAAACTTACTAAAAATAGTAACGTTGCCAAATTTAGCTCTTATTGAAAAGAAACAACATTTTTTTTTGGTTGATGCAAGATTGCTCTTACACCCTGGATGCTCCTGCATCAGACACCTGGGGTAATTTGAAAAGTGACCCTGTCACTTCTCATGAGTTAGAGGGAAACCAAAATAGTTAACCTCAGTCTCAGATAACCATGATGAATCTTCAACAGGCCTTCTTTTCCATTTCACCAACTATTCTATATACTACCTGTTTCTTGTACTCTTACGCACACTACTATCCAGAATCGCTTCTATCTCCTCTGTTGAAGTAGATGCCAGAATACTCCACTGTCTTCTGTTGGTCCATCCTCTGTTCCACCTTCATAATATTCTGATAAATTAGCAATGTTGAAAATAAGGGAAATGTTGATCTCACTCGACAGCTCTACCTCATATGCATTTACTGAATCATGTTTCTTCAAAATTCTACATGGTCCAAATTTCTTCATTTTTAGCTTATTGTATGTTCCAATTGGGAACCTTTCTTTTCTCAAGTGAACCATGACTTCATCTCCTACCTGGAATTCCTTATATCTCCTCTTCTGATCCGCCTTAGCCTTGTATTGAATATTCATCTTATTAATGTGCTTTTTCACCTCTTCATGCAAATTCTTCATGTGTTCTACAAAGTCTTCAGCCTCAGCACTTGTCTTTTCTCCTTTGTTTGGATTCCTTAACTCTGAAGCATTTATTGGACTATTCCCATATACAATCTAGAATGGTGATTTACTAGTACTCCTACTGACAGAATTGTTGTAAGCAAATTCTGCCTGTGGTAAAATTGAATCCCATCCCTTGGGCTTATCTCCTACTAAGCATCATAGCAGGTTACCCAAACTCCTATTCACCACTTCAGTCTATCCATCAGTCTGTGGATGGTGTGCAGAACTGAACTTCAAATCTGTCTTCAACTTCCTCCATAATGTCCTCCAAAAATAACCAACAAACTTGGTATCCCGATCTAAAACTATGCTCTTTGGTAGACCGTGTAATCTCACCACCTCCTTGAAAAATAACTCTACAATATGAATAGCATCATTAGTCTTCTTGCAAGGAATAAAATGTGCCATCTTCGAGAATCTGTCCACCACCACAAAAACAGAATCATGTTTTCTCTATGTCCTTGGTAAACCAAGAACAAAATCCATACTAATATCATCTCATGGCTTCTTGGGTACAGGTAATGGCTAATATAGCCCTCTATTCTGACTTGTTCCTTTTGCCATCTAACACACTCTGCAACTTTACAAAAATTTCCTCACATCCTGTTGCAATTGTGGCCAGTAATAATGTTCACCAACAATAGCAATGGTCTTATCTCGACCAAAGTGTCCAGCTAATCCTCCACTATGTTTCTCCTTAATCAGGTTCTCTCTCATGGAACCCCTCGGAATGCATAATTGGATTCCTCTAAACAACATGCCATTTTGGATTATGTAATCCAACCATTTTGTCCTGTCCAAAGTAATAGGTTCCAAACAGGCTTTCCAAGCCTCTCCAAAATCTAGATCTTCAGGATACAAACTTTTGAGTTCATCAAACCCAACAACCTCTATCTTCATTTCTGTCAACAAATTTTGTCTTCTGCATAAGGCATCTGCAACCCTATTGGATTTTCCACTCCTGTGCTTCAAAACAAAAGTATAACTCTGCAAAAACTCAACCCATTTTAAGTGCCTTTGATTTAACTTTCCTTGACTATTAAGATACTGCAAAGCCTGATGATCAATATATAAAACAAACTCTTTTGGCAATAAATAATGTCTCCATTTCTTTAAAGCCTGAACTATTACATAAAACTCTTGATCATAAATAGAATACTTTTTCTTGGCATCATTAAGCTTCTCACTAAATTAGGCAATGTGCTTACTTTCTTGACTCAAAACAGCTCCTATACCACTACCACTAGAATCACAATCTACCTGAAATACCTTATTGAAATCTGGAAGTGCCAAAACAGGTTGTTCTACGACTTTCTGCTTCAATGTATCAAAGCTCTTTTCTACTCCTTTTGTCCATCTAAACTCTTTTCTATCTCCTCTCATTGTCTCAATTAGGGGTGCATAAATGCTACTAAAATTCCTGATAAAATTTCTGTAGAAACTTGCCAAACCATGAAAAGATCTTACCTTGGAAGCACTCCTTGGCATAGGCCATTCAATGATAGCCCTCACCTTCTCTGGGTCCATCTTAAGACCTTCCTTTGAGACAAAAAATCCTAGGTATACCAACTCTTTCTTTGCAAAACTATATTTCTTGAGATTGATCAACAACTTCTCCTCCCTCAGCTTCTCTAAAACTCTTCTGATATGCATCAAATGTTCATCCCGAGTCTTACTGAAAATCAAAATGTCATCTAAATAAACAATAACAAAACTTCCCAAAATTTCTTTCAGTACCTCATTCATGAGCCGCATGAATGTGCTCGGTGCATTGGTTAGCCCAAATGGCATGACTAACCACTCATACAAACCTTCCTTTATTTTGAAGGCTGTCTTCCACTCGTCTCCTTCTCTAATTCGAATCTGGTGATACCCACTCTTTAGATCAATCTTTGTGAAGTACTTGGCTCCACTCAAACAATCCATTATGTCATCCATTCTGGGCAATGGAAATCTGTACTTAATTGTGATCTTGTTGATGGCTCGAGAATCTATACACATCCTCCACTCTCCATCTTTCTTCGGTGCTAGTACTACAGGTACCGCACATGGACTTAGGCTTTCTCTTATCAATCCCTTCCTCAACAACTCCTGAACTTTTCTATTCAACTCTTCACTCTCTGTTGGAGTCATTCTATGGGCTGCCTTGTTTGGCAAACTAGCTCCTAGCATCAAATCCATTTGATGACTTGTCTTCTTTACTGGTGGTAAACCTTCTGATACATTATCAGAGATAATGTCCTGAAATTCTTCTAAAATATTTGAGACTTCTGCTGGTACATCTTCACATTTCTCTTGACTAATCTTAGGAGTCAATGCAAAGCAATGACACTCATGCTTCATACCCTCCAAAAATTTCCTACCATCTACCAAGCAAACTTTGGCAGTACTACATACCTTTTTTTTCCACCTCCTTCAAGGGCTTCAACTTATGACGAACTCCATCCTTTGTTAGGGAATATGTGTTTGCACAGCCATCATGGACAGCGCTCCTATCATACTACCATGACCTCCCCAATAACATATGACATGCATCCGTCGGTATGATGTCACACAACACCTCATCATGGTAGTCACCAATCTTAAAATTCACTAAACACTGCTCATAGACCAAAGCTCTTTGGTCCTTCTGCAACCATGCAATCTGGTATGGATGCAGATGCTTTCTTCTTGTCAACTTCAACTTGTCAACCATCTCATCTGAAACAAGATTATCAGTGCTTCCACTGTCAATAATAATATCACAACACTTACCTTCACATTTGCATGTTGTGCGGATAAACTCTTCCTCTGATTGTGTTCTTTCTCCTCATTCAACAAAGTTCTTCTGACAACTAGGGTTTCTCCCCTTTCGACATCTTTAGAGCACTCAGATTGTGTATCTTCATCGACATGTGCAACTCGTGCATTACCTTCAGGTCTTCTATTTGTCCTTCCTTGATGTTGCGGACACTCGTATGCTTGATGTCCTTCTCCACATTGGAAACAGGTTCAACTGAAATCTCCTCTTCTAGGTCCTTGCCTAGGTCTGCCTCTTCCTCTTCCTCTTTTCTCACCATTGTTCTGGTCACAAGGGCGGTAGGTATTATTTCCTCTCTGATTTTGACTGGTGTCGGCTTCTTCACTTTGCTTTGAATCTTCATTTCAGCCCCCATAGGGTCTTCCACCAGTGCTTCTGCCTTGACCTTTTCCCCTTTGCTTGCGGTCAAATATTTTATTCAGCTTCTCTTCCACCTTTAGGAAAAACTGGTATGCATCTTCTATGGTGGTCATTCTGACCAGGCTCAGCTCCCCTTGAATACTTGGCCTCAACCCATTAATGTAACATGCTACCTTCTCCTTGTTGGCCTCTGCATGATCAATTCTGATAGTAATCTTATAAAACTCTTATGTATACTCCTTAACAGACTTGTTGCCTTGCTTCAATCCTTGCAGCTTCTTCAACAACTCCATCTCCTAATCCACAAGAATGAACTGCTCCTTTAGTTTCTCCACCATCTGATCCCATCTGGTGATCTTTCCTTTTCATCTTCTATTCCTCTCTAACTGGACCCTCTTCCACCAAATACTGGCATGGCCCTTCAATTTTGTTTTTGCAAACTTGACCCAATTTGGGTCTTCCACATCTGCATACTCAAAATATTCCTCCATGTCATTGATCCAATCAATAAGCTGTTCTGGATTCAAATCTCCAGAATATGTAGAAACTTTGATCCTGGGCCTCTTTCTAATCTTAGAAATGACCCTCAACAACCTAACTTTTGTAGGATCTCCTGCAGCTTCTTGTTCTTCCTCAGATAGCTCCTCTTCTGCTTCATCCTCGCTTTCTTCTCTTGTTCTTGGCTCAAACCCTCTTTGGAGCTCCTCTTGCAATGCATCGATTTGTCATTGCAGGGCTCTAAAACCCTCTTCCGTCAAAGCATTCCTCCTAATATGATTTCTTCGTGGAGGCATCTTGATCTCCGCAACAAACCCACAACCTCAGCTCCTGGTGCAAACTGCCTCACGGTCGGTGATCTGTCTACACACTTAGGAACCCTTGCTCTGATACCACTTGATGAGGGGGGTAAATCATAAAACACACAATAACAAAAATTGTACACAAAAAAATAGAATGATATTTTATTAATATGGGCAAAACATTACATTACAGAAGCTCAAATACAATCAGAGGATGAATCCCATACAGGTTGCAACACATTACAACTCCCTCATTTCGAGCTGCAACTTATTCTTGACTCTAAACTTTCCCCCCTTAACTCTACCACCCCAAGGGTTCCCAAAAATGGTCATATATAGCCCTTTTTGGTGGTGACCAGCTTAATATCGAAATTTACATCTCCCTCTAAAAATAGGTCAACTTTGTGGGGCCATAACTTTCGATCCGACTGTTGGATTTTCAATTATAATACTTTTTCGGAAAGGTCTCAAAAAGGTGATGGTGCTTAAGTAGTATTGAAAGGTAGACTACTTGGGTTCTCGGCCAAATTTCAAGCCCATCCGGAGCCTCTAAGTGCCTCAAATTTGACTTTGAATATTTCAATAGGATTTTTGGAATTTGAAATTTTAATATCTCACAAATGACAAATGATATTGAAGTGATTTCTTCACCATTAGCTTCAATTCACAATTTTGGAGGTTCGTGTAAGATTTTGTATCCAACCGTGCACAAATGCAAACTTACTAAAAATAGTAACCCTTCCAAATTTAGCCCTTATTGAAAAGAAACAACATTTTTTTTGGTTGATGCAAGATTGCTCTTACACTCTAGATGCTTCTACATCAGACACTCGGGGTAATTTGAAAAGTGATCCTGTCACTTCTCATGAGTTAGAGGGAAACCAAAATGGTTGACCTCAGTCTCAGATAACCATGATGAATCTTCAACTTGCCTTCCTTTCCATTTCATTAAGTATTGTATAAACTCCCTGTTTCTTGTACTCTTACCCACACGGCTATCCAGAATTGCTTCTATCTCCTCCATTGAAGTAGATGCCAGAATACTCCACTGTTCTTCTATTGGTCCATCCTCTATTCCACCTTCATGATATTCTGATAAATCAACAATGTTGAAAACAGGGGAACTGTTGATCTCACTGGGCAGCTCTACCTCATATGCATTTCCTGAATCATGTTTCTTCAAAATTCTGCATGGTCTAAATTTTTTCATTTTCAACTTATTATATGTTCCAATTGGGAACCTTTCTTTTCTCAAGTGAACCATGACTTCACCTCCTACTTGGAATTCCTTATATCTCCTCTTCTGATCCGCCTTAGCCTTGTATTGAATATTCATCTTATTAATGTGCTTTTCATCTCTTCATGCAAATTCTTCATGTGTTCTGCAAAGTCTTCAGCCTCGGTACTTGTCTTTTCTCCTTTGTCTAGATTCTTTAACTCTGAAGCATTTCTTGGACTATTCCCATATACAATTTGGAATGGTGATTTACCAGTACTCCTATTGACAGAATTGTTGTAAGCAAATTTTGCCTGTGGTAAAATTGAATCCCATCCCTTGGGCTTATCTCCTACTAAGCATCGTAGTAGGTTACCCAAACTCCTATTCACCACTTCAGTCTATCCATCAGTCTATGGATGGTGTACAAAACTGAACTTCAAATCTGTCTTCAACTTCTTCCACAATGTCCTCCAAAAATAACCAACAAACTTGGTATCCTGATCTGAAACTATGCTCTTTGGTAGACCGTGTAATCTCACCATCTCCCTGAAAAATAACTCTGCAATATGAACAACATCATTAGTCTTCTTGCAAGGAATAAAATGTGCCATCTTTGAGAATTTGTCCACCACCACAAAAATGGAATCATGTCCTCTCTATGTCCTTGGTAAACCAAGAACAAAATCCATACTAATATCATCCCATGGCTTCTTGGGTACAGGTAATGGCTGATATAGCCCTATATTTTGACTTGTTCCTTTTGCCATCTGATACACTCTACAACTCTACAAAAATTTCCTCACATCCTGCTGCAATTGTGGCCAGTAATAATGTTCACTAACAATAGCAATGGTCTTATCTTGACCAAAGTGTCCAGCTAATCCTCTACTATGCTTCTCCTTAATCAAGTTCTCTCTCATGGAACTCCTCGGAATGCACAACTGGATTCCTCTAAACAACATGCCATCTTGGATTATGTAATCCAACCATTTGGTTCTCTCCAAAGTAACAAGGTCCAAACAAGCTTTCCAAGCCTCTGCAAAATATAGATCTTCAGGATACAAACTTTTGAGTTCATCAAACGCAACAACCTCTATCTTCATTTCTGTCAACAAATTTTGCCTTCTGCTCAAGGCATTTGCAACCCTGTTGGACTTCCCACTCCTGGGCTTCAAAACAAAAGTATAACTCTACAAAAACTCAACCCATTTTAAGTGCCTTTGATTTAACTTTCCTTGACTATTAAGATACTGCAAAGCTTGATGATCAGTATATAAAACAAACTCTTTTGGCAACAAATAATGTCTCCATTTCTTCAAAGCCTGAACTATTGCATAAAACTCCTGATCATAAACAAAATACTTTTTCTTGGCATCATTAAGCTTCTCACTAAAATAGGCAATGGGCTTACCTTCTTGACTTAGAACAACTCCTATACCACTACCACTAGCATCACAATCTACCTGAAATACCTTATTGAAATCTGGCAGTGCCAAAACAAGTTGTTCTACGACTTTATGCTTCAATGTATCAAAGCTCTTGTCTTCTCCTTTAGTCCATCTAAACTCTTTTCTATCCCCTCTCATTGTCTTAGTTAGGGGTGCAAAAATGCTACTAAAATTCTTGATAAACTTTCTATAGAAACTTGCCAAACCATGAAAACATATTACCTCGGAAGCACTCCTTGGCGTAGGCCATTCAATGATAGCCCTCACCTTCTTTGGGTCCATCTTAAGACCTTCATCTGAGACAACAAATCCTAGGTCTACCAACTCCTTTGCAAAACTACATTTCTGGAGATTGATCAACAACTTCTCCTCCCTCAGCTTCTCTAAAACTCTTCTGATATGCGTCAAATGCTCATCCCAAGTCTTACTGAAAATTAAAATGTCATCTATATAAACAATAACAAAACTTCCCAAAAATTCTTTCAGTACTTCATTCATGAGCCGCATGAATGTGCTCGGTGCATTGGTTAGCCCAAATGGCATGACTAACCACTCATACAAACCTTCCTTTGTTTTGAAGGCTATCTTCCACTCGTCTCCTTCTTTGATTCAAATCTGGTGATACCCACTCTTTAGATCAATCTTCGTGAAGTACTTGGCTCCACTCAAACAATCCATTATGTTATCCATTCTGGGCAATAGAAATCTATACTTGATTGTGATCTTGTTGATGGCTCAGGAATCTGTACACATCCTCCACTCTCCATCTTTCTTCGGTGCTAGTACTGTAAGTACCACACAAGGACTTAGGCTTTCTCTTATCAATCGCTTCCTCAGCAACTCCTAAACTTTTCTATTCAACTCTTCACTCTCTGCTGGAGTCATTCTATGGGTTGCCTTGTTTGGCAAACTAGCTCCTGGTATCAAATCCATTTGATGACTTATCTTCCTTATTGGTGGTAAACCTTCTGGTACATTATCAGAGATAATGTCCTGAAATTCTTCCAACATATCTGAGACTTCTGCTGGTATATCTTCACATTTCTCTTGACTAATCTTAGGAATCAATGCAAAGTAATAACGCTCATGCTTCATACCCTCCAAAAATTTCCTACCATCAACCAAGCAAACTTTGGCGGTACTACATACCTTTTCTTCCACCTCCTTCAAGGGCTTTAACTTACGACGAACTCCATCCTTTGTTAGGGAATATGTGTTTGCACGACCATCATGGACAGTGCTCCTATCATACCGCCACAGCCTCCCCAATAACATATGACATGCATCCATTGGTATGATGTCACACAACACCTCATCATGGTAGTCACCAATCTTGAATGTCACTAAACACTGCTCATTGACCAAAGGTCTATGGTCCTTCTGCAACCATGCAATCTAGTATGGATGCGGATGCTTTCTTCTTGTCAACTTCAACTTGTCAACCATCTCCTCTGAAACAAGATTATCAGTGCTTCCACTATCAATAATAATATCACAACACTTACCTTCACATTTGCACCTTGTGCGGAATAAACTCTTCCTATGATTGGGTTCTTTCTCCTCATTCAACAAAGTTCTTCGGACAACTAGGTTTTCTCCCCTTTTAGCATCTTCAAAATGCTCAGATTGCGCATCTTCATCAACATTTGCAACTCGTGTATTATCTTCAGGTCTTCTATTTGTCCTTCTTTGATGTTGCAGACACTCATATGATCGATGTCCTTCTTCTCCACAATGGAAATAGGTTCCTCTGAAACCTCCTCTTCCAGGTCCTTGCCTAGGTCTGCCTCTTCCTCTTCCTCTTTGCTCACCATTGTTCTAGTCATGAGGGTGGTAGGTATTATCTCCTCTCTGATTTCAACTGGTTCTGGCTTCTTCACTTTTCTTTGAATCTTCATTTTGGCCCCCATAGGGTCTTCCACCAGTCCTTCCACCTTGACCTCTTCCTCTTTGCTTGCTGTCAAATCTTTTATTCAGCTTCTCTTCCAACTTCAGGGAAAACTGGTATGCATCTTCTATGGTGGTCATTCTGACTAGGCTCAGCTCCTCTTGAGTACTTGGCCTCAACCCATTAATGTAACAAGCTACCTTCTCCTTGTTGGTCTTTGCATGACCGGTTCTAATAGTAATCTTATAAAACTCTTCTGTATACTCCTTAACAGACTTGTTGCCTTGCTTCAATCCTTGCAGCTTCTTCAACAACTCCATCTCATAATCCATAGGAATGAACTGCTTCTTTAGTTTCTCCACCATCCAATCCCCTCTGGTGATCTTTCCTTTTCCTCTTCTATTCCTCTCTAACTAGACCTCCTTCCACCAAATACTGGCATGGCCCTTCAATTTTATTTTTGCAAACTTGACCCGATCTGGGTCTTCCACATCTTCATACTCAAAATATTCCTCCATAGATCCAATCAATAAGCTGTTCTGGATTCAAATCTCCAGAATATGTAGAAACTTCGATCCTGGGCCTCTTTCCAATCTTAGAAATGACCCTCAACAACTTAACTTCTATAGGATCTCTTGCAACTTCTTATTCTTCCTCAGATAGCTCCTCTTTTGCTTCATCCTTGCTTTCTTCTCTTGTTCTTGGCTCAAACCCTCTTCGCAGCTCCTCTTGCAATGCATTGATTTGTCTTTATAGGCATCTAAAACCCTCTTCCATCAAAGCATTCCTCCCAATACGATTTCTTCATGGAGGCATCTTGATCTTCACAGCAAACCCACAACCTTAGGTCCTGGTGCAAACTGCCTCAAGGTCGGCGATCTGTCTACACACTCAGGAACCCTTGCTCTGATACCACTTGATGAAGGGGGTAAATCATAAAACACACAATAAGATAAATTGCACACAGAAAAATAGAATGATGTTTTATTAATATGGGCAAAACATTACATTACAGAAGCTCAAATACAATCAGAGGATGAATCCCCTACAGGTTGCAACACATTATAGCTCCCTCATTTCGGGCTACAACCTATTCTTGACCCTAAACTTTCCCCCCTTAACTCTACCACCCCAAGGGTTCCAAAAAATGGTCATATATAGCCCTTTTTAGTGGCCACCAGCTTAATTTCAAAATTTGCATCTCCCTCCAAAAATAGGTCAACTTCATGGGGCCATAACTTTCGATCCAACGGTTGGATTTTCAATTATAATACCTTTTCAGAAAGCTCTCAAAAAGGTGATGGTGCACAAGTAGTACTAAAAGGTTGACTGCTTGGGTTTCCCACCAAATTTCGGGCCCATTCGGAGCATCTAAGTGCCTCAAATTTGACTTTGAATATTTCAATAGGATTTTTGGAATTTGAAATTTTAATCTCACAAATGACAAATGATATTGAAGTGATTTCTTCACCATTAGCTTCAATTCACCATTCTGGAGGTCCGTGTAAGATTTTATATCCAATCATGCACAAATGCAAACTTACTAAAAATAGTAACCCTGCCAAATTTAGCCCTTATTGAAAAGAAACAACATTTTTTTTGATTGATGCAAGATTGCTCTTACACCTTGGATGCTCCTGCATCAAAATGATACCTTGATGATGAAGCTCTCATGGAATGAAGAAGCTCTTCAATGCCATGAGGAGATGTAATCCAACCTGCAAACAAACACAATAATAATGCTGTGCTCTGCAACACAATGATAATCACAAGTATACCAATAATTCACAATCATAAAGCTTGCTAATGATCTTCTCTAGATGCAAATGATAACCTGAACATGCTTATATATGCAACTATTAAGATTCCCACCAATAATTTCATATTTGAAACTTATGATGTTGGCTTGGAGACCAAATAACGGTCACAAAACTAACATTTCAAATTAGGGCAGACCCAAAAAAGGGCTGAACTAGGGTGCTAGCGCCCTTGTCCACCCCCTATCTTTGCTCAAGATTCATTGAATTGCAGCCCCCTAGGTCCTATTTGCCACAAGACCCATGGGTTTTCTCATTGGGAGTTTGATTTAACATGCAAAATGCTCTAAATGCAAATCTAAAGACTCGAGAGCTAAACCTTTAGGAAAAAGCCCCCAAGGGTGCATTTTTTTGACATAACATTTAGCCCCCATTTTAATGTATGCATTAAATGCAAGGCCAATACATACATTAAAGTAGGTCCACAAACACAACAAACACGCCAAGCACGGAGAAGACATGCCAAACACATTGAAGACAATGACAGGCACACAAAACATGAAGAAGACAATTACAGTCATGCAAAACACGGAGAAGACAACATTGAAGACACGTAGAGCATAGAGAATACAATGATTATTTTCTTTTTGATTTTTTTCCATATGAGATGCATAATGCAACTACAAGGAAAGTAAACAAACAAATCCCAAAAGAGTGTAGAGGATCTCATCGCCACCGGTCTTGCACTTTTTGAGAACAAACACATCAAACAAAATCCTAAAGTGTAGAGGAGTTGTTCACCACCAGTCTTGCACCTTGAGAACAAACACGCCAAACAAATCCCAAAGTGTAGAGGAGCTCATCGCCACCGGTCTTGGACTTTGAGAACAAGCACGCCATACACACACACACGCTGAAGACATAGAGAAAACATGGCAGACAAGCGATGGAGTGTTCCTATTGCTAGGCTCATCTCCATCTCAGGCACATTACAGGCACACACCGATGATTGGGCTTTGCTACAATAACTGCCAAAAACACGCTTAAGGGTTGAGTTAGTTATAGAACTGCTCCTCGCCTTGCAATGAGGACTTTTGAAAATGACAGGATAATGCAATCTTCTCTGAGAAATAGACCATCCCCGCCTCTCGATGAGGGCTTAAGATAAAAGGATATGCTCGATATCCTACCTCTGCAGAGGGCTTAAATGATTTGATTAATTTTCAGATTGTTCAAACACGCTTTACTAAGATCTAAAGCAGACAACTTACCTTATATATGCCCCCACCTTAAGGTGGTTGATATCACGTACCGATATCAAGCACATAAGGTAGGAAGAAAACACACAAGGGAACATGAGCTCTCACAAAGCCCATGCCTGCTAGAGGTGACATGTACTTTACGATCGCCGAATGTTCCCACAAACACATTGCTGCAAGAAAAGTGTTAGTGTCCAACTAATCATGATAAACAACAATGCATATGATCGACTACATGAAAGAGCCAAGCAAGGCGATATTCATGATAAACGAAGTGCACGGAGCAGTAGTATTGTTAAAGTGTTGTTAGCAAGATAAGATAACATCGACATCAACATCAAGATAGAGAAATCACAGAGTGATTCCACTAGCCAAGCTTTGGATAATTTATCACAACCTCATCGTCATATAGGAACTAAGTCCATTCTTTGATTGCTCTCGAAAGGAACACAAGGTCTACATCAGTAAAGATGTTTTTCATCATCCGCTGGCTAGATGGAAACACTAGAAGAAGGTAAACAATAAATCAGAGAGGAGAACAAGTTTCTTAGGGATAGTCATGTAGGAGGGTGCTCCCAATTCACCAACCACAATGCTATGTCCGTAAGACACAACACATAACAATGAAATCAAAGGAGATGAGATATAGAAGAATGATGATACAAATAGAAGAAGGTCACGACAGAGGTGGTCTCCTAGTATCATTGACCTTACAAGAGAATCAAGGGTCATCCTAAGAGGCCTAACAACACATAGCACATCACGGGTGAAGCACATTACAATAGATAAAGGGTTAGAGATACTTACCTGTAGAGAGATTCATGCTAGAAGTCATCAACAATCGAATCATCTTCTTTCCAATCTTGAATGTTAGAGGGAAGAGGTGTGCAAGGTATCTTTGCCAAATCTTTTTCATTATTCTTTTGTCCATTCTTAAATGCTTCTTGATTTGACTCAATGTTGGGTGGAATGTTTTCTTGTTGAAGCTTACTAGTACACCTACTCACTATCCTCTTAGGTGGTGGGAGAAGTGAATTATTTTGAGTAATCTCAACATCCATCTCTAAGGGATTTAATGTGAGAGACTTCTCCTCATCCACTAGTGCCATATCCTTAGTGATGTCCAAATGACTTGAATATTCAATCAAAGGAGGGACATTAAAGGTCTTCTCTTCCTTAGTGATATCCAAGGTGTGTGAACAATCAACTAAAGGAGGGAGGTTAATGAGATGATCTGTAGAAGTTTCATGCATTAGGGTAGGGTTTTGGTTTTTGTTAAATGAATGCTCATTGTCTATCCATGGAATGTTCTTTGTTAAAGGGAGCTCCTCGTTCACTAATGTTTCATCTTGGCCAGAGAGAGCATTGGACTAGGGAGACGGTGGTGGCTCTTCATTTACAAATGCTTCATCTTGGCTAGAGTGAGCATTAGAATGAAGATTTTATTGTATGATAGATGTGTCAATTAAATCACCCTCTTGCATCGAAGTGTCCTCATGAGGAGGAACAACTTTGGGAGAAGGATCATAAGGTAAACCTGAGTTATCATCACATGTTTTAGCAATAGGTGCCATAATGGAATGTTCCATAAAGTCATCTAAGGCTTCATCTAACATCTTGAGGTCATCACTAGTATATATATTATTGATCATAGATTTAGTGAGATCATCTAATATCCAAGGATATATTCCCATGAGGTTTGTGAAGCTATCAAAATCAGATATATAACAAAGGATTTCATAAGTGGAGCACATAGAAAGATCAACATCATGTATGTATGCTATTTGTTCCAAGACTTGAGGATATGCATGAGTAAACTTGGAAAATTTATCAATGTCTATGATGTATGCAAACAAAGCTTCCAAAGAAGTGCCCATGATGTATGTTTTCAAATGAATGCTAAATCAGATTTCAAAGATCTTCAAAACTTATGCAAAAGGCAAATGCAAAAGTGTTGTCAAATATGCTCTAAAATACTTAATTTTTTAACTTTTCTTAATGTAAACAAATTAAAGAAAAGGTGTTGTGAAAATTTTAAAGAGGGACAAAAAATGATATGCCTAAAAATAGTCCACTAATGCAAAAATACATTTCACAACATGCTTTTGAAGCAACTCTAGAGAGTCGATAAGTCCAAACCTAGTGAAAATGTGAGATTTTTCACCAAATCTTCATGCAAACAAATGAAAGAAGAGGTGTTGTGAATATTTTCAAGAGGGACAACAAATTATATGCCTAATAACAGTCCACTAATGTAAGAATACCCTTCACAACATTCTTTTGAAGCAACTCTAGAGAATTGATAAGTCCAAACCTAATGAAATAGGCCAAAATATGCATTTTTTTACCAAATCTTCATGCAAAAGAGTAGGGAAGCGGGTGTTGTAAGGAAAATGATGATGGAAAGAAACTTATAACAGTAAAAACATCCACCTAATGCCAAAAAATCCATTACAACACGCTTATAGTGCCTCTCTAGACCAAACCCTAGAGCAAAGATAGTAAAAATATGCCAATTTTCCCAAAATTTGAATGCAAAAGCCCAATATAAAGGGTGTTGTAAGGAAATAAAGAAAGGGGAAGAAAATTATGAGGCTAATAACAGCCAATTAGTGCAATAAAATCCCTTACAACACGCTTGGGGTGCAAATCTAGCAAGACGATAGGCTTAAATCTAGTGAAAAATGCAAGTTTTCAAACACTAGACATGAAATTTCATAAGGAGGCCACTATAATGCAACACTAAAATCAAAGATCAGACATAATGAGTGTTTTGACAGGGTAGTAAAATCTAAGACAAGATTTTGACTACAACCCTAGCTCGTGCAAAACTAGGTTTTCATGAAAAATGCAAGATTTCAAGCAAATTTTGACAAATCAAGCATGCAAATGAAATGCAAATGATGAATTTATGTATTTTCCAGATCAGATATAATGTAAATGACATAAATTAATTTAAATTAGATGCCAATTAATTCAAATTTCACAATAATAGAAGCTTAATATGCCAATTTTTTGCAAATTTTTCAATTTTTTTGTAATTTTTCAAATGCAATATTGGAAATGATGAATTGAATGATGATGAATTTCAGATCTTATGTAAAAATCAGAGAATTAATTAAATTCAATTGAATGAATGCAAACTATGTTAAAAAGCAAACCTGAGAATGTAATTTTTTTCAATTTTTCCAAATATATCATTTTTTTTGTAAATTTTCCAATGCAATAGAATGAATGAATGCAAATTTGTCAAACAACACTCAGTAAGGTGCCAAAAAGTTCTAAACAAGGGTTCACAAAAATGTTTTGGGGTAAAAAGGATGAGGGTTAATGTTTGGTTTAGTTTGAATCCTCCTTTCCACAAAACATTCCAAGGGCTTTTCAACTGAGTATCTCATCTATCAAGAGGAGAGTCAGCTATCAGATTTGGGTTGTCACTTGGTTTTCTACTGGGAAATTCAAATGTGATCACACAAGTTTTCCAATTAATGCCTTTATGTCCTTAAGACCCTAATTTAAGCAAACAGTAATCAAATCTGTGAATTACGACAAATGCTACAGGAAATAGACAGAGGGCAGAGAACCTTAACTCACTATTTTTCGCAGTTAGAAAATGGGAAAATCTAGGACAACGGTGATGGTGCCCTAGTCCAATGCACAACTATTTCCACACAGTCCCGATCTCCTTCCGGTACTGATCTCTACTATGTCTTCTGTTTCCCATGATCTAAAAATGGAGGACAAGGTTGATGGCACCCTTGTCTCGAAAAGTTGAACAATGTCTGCTTCTTTTTAGATCTGGAATCTTCAATGTCTGCCTTCCTGCTCTGCAACGCCACTTTCTCCAGATTTGACAATTGTAACTTGCAATCACAAAGAGTGTGGGAGGGGGTTGTGGTGTTTAGAGGCTTTCCTCGGTCAAACCCTGGAGAGACATTCAAGTCTTCTGAACACCGTTGTCAGAGAGAGTGCGTACCCTTGGGAGGCAGAGGAAAAAACCAAATGATAATGATTGATAAAGCATAATAAATGATACCTTGATGATGAAGCTCTCATGGAAGGAAGAAGCTATTCAAATCCATGAGGAGAAGATGTAATCCAACCTATAAAAAAACATAATAACAATGCTATGCTCTGCAACACAATGATAATCACAAGTATGCCAATAATTCACAATCATAAAGCTTGCTAATGATCTTCTCTAGATGCAAATGATAACCAAAACATGCTTATATATGCAACTATTAAGATTCCCACCAAGAATTTTGTATTTGAAACTTATGATGTCGGCTTGGAGACCAAATAACGACCACAAAACCAACATTTCAAATTAGGGCAGACCCAAAATAGGGCTGGAATAGGGTGCTAGCACCCTTGTCCACCCCCTATATTTGCTCAAGATTCATTTAATTTCATCCCCCTAGGTCCTATTTACCACAAGACCCATGGGTTTTCTTATTGGGAGTTTGATTTAACATGCAAAATGCTCTAAATGCAAATCTAAAGACCCGGGAGCTAAACCTTTAGGAAAAAGCCCCCAAGGGTGCATTTTTTCAACATAAGATGTATATTGTATCTTTGATGTATATGATGTACTTTTGATTACGATGCCTGCGAGCATCTGATGCATATTTTGAGGGCTTATGATAGCCATGTTGTATATATGATTCACTTTTGATGTACATGATGTATATATGGACATTGTATTCTTTTGATGACCTTGATGATATATGATAAATGCGATGGTTTTTTGTGTTGTATGATGATGTATTTGTATATGCTATGGATGTAATGATGTTGTACTTGTGATTATGGATTCATGTGATGATGCAGATGCTTTTAGATGTATGGATATGATGACATTATGATACGATTATGGATTTATATGATGATGGACTAACATATGGTTTTACAGGTATGCAGAAGACTCTAATGATAGATAGAAGATGAAAGAGAATAGAATATGATAGATATAAAATGATATTTTATTGATCGATCTTTGTATGAAAACTATAGTTGGAATTTGGATGTATGGATGGATAAATGGATAACTTGTTGCAATGGTTATGCAAATATTTATAAAGAGCAATCTTGGATTTTAATATAGCACATGGATATTTATGCAACCAAGGTGCTGAGATATCCGGTGCAAGGACGTTGACTCTGCAAGAAAGCGGTTTGAACTTATATCTACTAGACATAATATAACCTTGGTGGATATGTGAATGAGCCATAGTCTTGAACATAAAATAAACTTAATACATAAATGCAAAAGTATATTAATATGTGAGATGATAGGTTGTAACACACACACAAGATAAATATTAGCCATAGTAAGATGATAAGAACATCCCTCAAACACAACATACGAAAGCAATGACTATGCCCCAATCCATACTTCATCACAACATACCCAGATATCGATAAATCAAGGTAGTCTTAAATAAGTAATTTAGATAGGGACAAAAGATAAACCAAAAAAAAATTGACTAACTTACAAAGTAGACACACAACCAACATATTCTCTTGCCAAAGAGGTTTCTCTAGGTAGATAGATAGATGTGAGCCTTATTGTAGGAAAGATATATCCATTAAAGGCTGTTTGTCTAATCTAGGATAGATGGATTGATGTAGTAGATGTGGCAAGTGGATATGAGGGACAACATATGGCTCTATGAGCGGTCTTTTTGCTTTGGGTTTGGCTAAGTACGTTAGATTTCAAAGGATGCAAAGTTTGTTTTCTGCTTGAGTTAGTCAAGTCCAGGTGGAAAGATGGATTACGATAAATGGAAGACAAGAAAGGTGAAAGTGTTAAATGGATTGAGATGAAGAATAATGGATCATATGTGCCTGAGTACTAGATACTTCCTTCATATTGTAGACTGCCTGCATACCCTGTATCCATGGGATCAAGGCACATTATGATGAAAGATGAATATGATAATATGTAGTTCTGGGTAATGTGATGAGATGGATAAGATGAAGTGATGATGTAGAATAGTAATGAAGTGTGAAGTGTTTAGATTGATGTTGTCATACCTCAAATAAGGATCCATTCCTAAACCTAGGTTAAGCAAAAAGTTGCCCCCATTTTGGTAGAGGTTTTATTATGGATAATGATGGATGAATTGACAATGGATGAACTGACATTGGATGAACTGACATAGGATAGTGCTAATGGATGAATATACACTAGATGAATGGACACTAGATGGTACTAAAAGATAACTGACACTGACAATTTCCAAGCCATGATAGATAGGAAAGTGGAAATGCAAAGTCAATGATGGGTGGATGGAGATTTATTATGGATTGACATGGATGAGATGGATGCACAACTTAATCAATGGTGGATGCTGACTCTATGTATAGCACTTGTTTGCCACATTTCCACTATGGTACTTATCCAAGGCGCCTATTTACCAGGTTTTCACCAGAGGACATCTTATTTTTGGATTTTTCTAATTTTTTTTTATTTTTTTGTATTTTTGTATTTTTTTGTATTTTTCTAAGGATACTCTAAGGATCAAGCATAAAATATCTTGAGATGAACACTATTGATGGGTTCATCCAAGGGAATGCCTTCAGGTGTTGACAAAGTGTAAGCTCTTGATCCATAGACTGCAGTGATAACAAAGGGTCCCAACCAATTAGGCTCGAACTTACCTTTCTTGTCTCTATCTGATTGGTTCCTCTGATTTTCTTTAAGGACAAGATCACCTATCTGAAACCTTCTCTCTTTGATCTTCTTATTGTAGTTATGACAGAGGTGATTTTGATAGAGATGAAGATGATTTAGTGCTATTTGATGCCTCTTGTCAAGTAACTCAAGCTCAGCTAATCTGGAAATTCGGTACTCCTCTCCATCAATCAGGTGCTGCATAGAAACTCTTAGAGATGAGATCTCAACCTCGATGGGTAAAATGGCTTCAGTGCCATAGACTAAGGCAAAAGGTGTAGCACCAGTTGGTGTTCTGATACTAGTGCAATAGGCCCATAAGGCGGGGTTTTGTTGTAGATGCCAATCACAACTGGCTTCATTGACCATTTTCTTTAGGATTTTGAGTATGGTCTTATTCGAAGCCTTGGCTTGGCCGTTTGACTAAGGATAAGAGGGAGTAGAAAAGTGATGTTGGGTATTGTATTGTGTGCATAAGGCACAAACATCTTGATTCTTGAATGGCCTACCATTATCGGTGACAATGGATTGGGGAATCCCATACCGAAAAATGAGATAATTGAGGATAAAATTGGCTATTTGCTTATCGATGATATAGGTCATTGGAATAGCTTCTACCCACTTAGTGAAATACTAAGTGCCAGTAATGATAAACTTATGGCCATTAGATGAGGATGGATGGATTTTACCCACGAGGTCAAGTCCCCACTGTGAAAAAGGCCATGGAGTTGTAACAAGTTGCAGCTTATGTGCTGGTGCATGTATCAGGTCCCCATGCTGTTGGCATTTTAGCAAAGTGGACTACATCTTGCTCTATAGTTGGCCAATAATAACCTGTTCGTAGTATCTTCTTAGCAAGAGTTGGAGACACCTTTGTGTATATCTCTTAAGTTAGCATTAGCTTCTTCTAAGTTAAGACATCTAAGAAGGATACCATCAAGACTCCGTAAAGGGTGTCACCCAAAATAATGAAACAAAAGGCTCGGCAGATGAATGTTTTATGTTGGGTTTTGGATAGTTCAAAGGGAAAGGTACCATTTTAGAGGTATTCATATATGTCCTCATACTAAGGGGAATTGGGACCAACAAGTTCACAGATGAATTCAGTTGTAGGGACATCAACGACATGTATCAACAGTTGCTCAATTAGGAACTCACATTTCTGAGTGTTGGCAGGCATGTCTACAAGTGATCCAATGGTAGCCATAGAATCAACAACCTTATTATGCACCCTTAGAATTTGTTCAAAAGTGATACTAGAGAAATGAGGCTTGTAGGTATCAACCAGTTGCTTATATGGTATCAACTTGTCATCTTTAGTCTGGTATTCATCAGTGACTTATCTGATAACTAGTTGAGAGTCCCCATAGAATTTAAGTTCCTTGATATTCCATTCTATTGCTATGCAGAGACTTGTGAGAAGTGCTTCATACTCAGCTATATTGTTGGTGCATGGGAATGCTAGTTGATATGATTTTAGAATGTAGTCATTCTGTAGTGTAATAAATAATATTCCTGCCCCTGAGCCATGCTGTGTGTAGGAGCCATCAAAGTATAACTTCCACTCCACTAAGGTAGCTAGAGTGAAGAGACCTTCATCGGGAAAGTCAGAGATCATAGGATTGACATAAGTGATTGGAGCTTCAGCTAGTTGATATGCTAGAATCCATCTCTTGATAGCTTTTCAGTCAACATACTCTATGGTGAATTCACTCAAGATCATGACCCATTTAGCCAGTCGGCCTGTGAGGGTTGTCTTGAATAAAAGATATTTTAATGGATCAATATTAGAGATAAGAGTTGTTGTTTGGTTTAACATGTAATGTCACAACTTTTGGGAAGCAAACACTACCACTAAACATGCCCTTTCCATAGGAGTGTAGTTGAGTTCATACCCAACCAAGATGTGACTGCTATAACAGATAGCATGCTCTTTCCCTGATTCATCATTTTGTGCAAGAAGAGCCCCTAATGCTACCGATGTGTTTGAGATATACAAAATCAAAGGCCTTTCAGGTACTGGTGGTACCAAAACTAGAGGATTAGATAGATATCCCTTAAGTTGATCGAATGCTTGTTGACACTTGTTATCCCACCGAAATGAGACATCCTTGTGGAGCAAGTGTTGGAATGGTTGACACTTATCTGCTAGCTGTGAAATAAAGTGCCTGATAGACTGTAACCTCCCTTGAAGGCTCCTTAGTGCTTTAATATTTTTAGGTGGAGGCATCTCTACTATAGCCTTGACCTTTGCTGGATCTACTTCAATTCCTCTATGAGATACAATGTACCCCAACAGTTTACTTGAAGTGATACTGAAGACACATTTCTTTGCATTTAACCTTACTGGATACTTCTCTAGCCAATTGAAGATTTGCCCTAGAACTTGAATATGATCTATTCTAGAAGATTTTTCCAATATGTCATCGACATAGTCCTCCATTATAGTGTGAAACAAGTCATGGAATATTACTGTCATAACTCTTTGATAAGTAGCTCTTGCATTCTTGAGACTGAAAGGCATAACTACCCAACAATAAGTACCCCAAGGACATGTGAAGGCAGTTTTATGCTGACCCTCTTCTACTATCTTGATTTGATTGTAACCTGAGAATCCATCCATAAGAAAAAGCATCTCATGACCTGTTGTCAAGTCCACTATGATAACCATGTTTTGAAGTGGAAAATCATCCTTAGGACATGATTTATTTAAGTCTTAGAAGTCTGTGCATATGTAGATGCCCTTATTCAGTTTAGAAATAGGTACAAGATTTGAGACCCACTTTGTGTAATCAATAGGTCGTATGAACTTAGCATCTAACAATTTCTCAAGCTCTACTTTTACCAATAGGGCTATCTGAGGGTGCATCTTGCAAAGCTTCTTCTTGATAGGTTTGGCATTTGGTGAGACAACTAGGTGATGAACCACAAGTGAAGGGCCTTTGTGAGAAAAATGTCACGAGCTTCTTCTTCTCATGTTCTAATAATGATGCTACTAGAAATGTGACCTTTGGATTCTGAACTGTTCCTAGATTGATCTCTGTTGAATCTTTGACTAAGAGAGCTGATTTTTCTTGATACTTAGATGGTAAGGGAAAGTCAAATCCTCCATCCTTAGGCACCTCAGAGAGGTTTTCACCTTCGGATATGTCCTTTAGTTTTACTATTTTATGATCAAGAGGTGCCACATTGTGGTTTTCACCTAAGGTCTATTTTTATTTTCTATTTTGCAACTGGAGGATTTGGCATTCTCACCAAAATAAGCAGCTTGCTCTAATTCCATGATAAAACTAGCTTTGTGATCACCAAGCGGAATACCATCTCGGAGTCCCATGAATTCCATGATGGCCTCATCATTCAGAAAGATGTCTAGAATGGGGGCTTCTTGTTGGTCCCAATTGATGAGTTCAGGGTAAATGAGGGATAGATTCTGGGTGTTTGTGGTTGAAGTAAGGGAGATAGACGATATGATAAATATCAAGGTTTCTTGGAATAAGTCTATGATGTATAGGGAAGAGTCCTCGATGGTATCCTCGTTAGAGATCGAATCTGTCGGCCAAGATTTCGCTACCTCATCGAGAATAAACTCGATGTCTGAGGCTCTTGATACCTCCTTACCATATCCTAACCCTTGTTGATTGTATTTCTTAGTCACTGTAATGGGTTCCATTTGACCTTGACCATGTTTTCCTAGGCCACCTTTGCCTTTATAGCCCATGTTTTTGACAATTCTAAGGCCATTACCATACTTCTTGATAGGTATTATGACCGGTTCTTTTTCTTTGTAGACCCAAGAGGATATGTCTTCAATAGTTTCATCTTCTAGCAAGCACCCATCAGTAAACTTTATGAGAAGAGTTGGTATCTTGAGCTTTTTGGTAACTTTAGTAATGGGAGGTTTACAATAGGATTTTAGTGAGAGAGGCATCCTCCCTACACAACAAGATTTTGAGATATCATACTCGCCAAATCTTATGTCTCTGATATGGGCTTTGATTTCTATAAGAGGATTGGATGAAGTATCTGCAGAGGCTTTATGTAAGGTATCTGGATCAATATATAGCAGGGATGGTTGGACTGCATCATTGTTGGGTACTTGGTTACTATTCTTGTAATGCCCTTGCATGGCGCGACAAAATTCAAATGGATGAGGATCTCCTGGGATAGTAATTTCAACACCATTGAATGGGAACTTTAGAGATTGATGGTATGTTGAAGGCACCACTTTCATGGCATGAATCCATGGGCATCCTAGGATAATATTATATGGTAGCTCAATATCTAGGACTTGGCATCTTGTTTCTAGCATGACAGGACCCACATGAATAGGCAAATGTATCACACCATCTATTCTGTGTTCTGCATCTATGTGATCCTCAGAGTATCCTAATTGCATCAACAATTTGAGGGGACAAATATTAAGACCAACACCACCATCTATAAGTATGCGTTTGATTTTACATTGATGGATGAAAACTTTGATGTGGAGGGCATCATTATGACATGGATCATGAGATGGAAGGTCCTTTTTAGAAAAGACCACATTGTAAGGTGAGGCAATACTACCTATAATGGCTCAGAAATCTATGATAGCTATATTGGTGGGAACAAATGACTCTTGTAAGGCTTTTTCAAGCACTGCTTTATGAATGGGAGATGACTTTAGAAGGTCTAAGATAGATATCTATGTGGGGGTCTTCCCTAGATGATCAACAAGATCATAATCAGAAGTGACTATAGGATTTGGTGTTGGTCCATGAAGGGTAACACGACCACAATGAGTTGTGACAGCACAATCTGGAGCTTTACTCTTAATAGTTAGGGTGGAGACTTGAATTTGTTCAAGATGACCTACAATGGAGTCATAAGAAGACGAGGCTTTATTAACACTCTTACCTTTATCGAGATTTTGACCTTTACCATGTTGTGGGAATGGACCCTTGTAAACATTGAGGTCTTTGTTTGATGTATGTTGAGGAGGTTCATCAAAGGCGACTTCAGCTCTGTCTATGAGGTTTTGAATCAAGTGTTTCGATTTCATGCAAGATGAAGTTCTATGTCCTTTTATTCTATGGAACTCACAATATTCATTATCTTTATACCATGTTGGTTTGAAAGGGGGTTCATCATATTGACGTGCTTCGGGTAACGTGATGAGTCTATTTTGGATGAGTTTCTTGGGGACTGATTCGATAGGTTCACCTAATGGGGTGAGACGATGTCTTGGGGGATAGCCTTGCTATTGTTGTTGGTTTCTTTGTTGTTGCTATTATCTAGGAGTAGATGGGGTTGCCTTTGATAGATTAAATGGTAGTTGGAGGGTTTGGATGTGTTTATAATCCACAACACCATCATTCACAACATTCTTGTTTTTTGTTTTCCAAAATTTAGGTTTATCATTAGATTGTTGTTGAGGAGGGTTATCTTTGGTCTCCTTAAAGATTTTGACTATACCTTTGGCAATGAGTGCTTTTTTGATATTAGTCCCTTTTTGAATGATTTCATCGAAGGAGATAGCATTGTGCATTTGCAAATGAAACCCTAGACCCGGATTAAGATTTTGCACAAAGATGCTAATGAGTTGTTTGTCAGGTATTTTAAACAGGAATTTGCTAGCCATATTTCACCATCTTTGTATGAAGGAGGTGAAGGTTTCACCATTTTGCTACTTGTTGTTACACAAGTCTATCATGGAAATCTGATTATCATTATTGTACGAGAAATGGGTAGCAAATTTTTCTACTAGTTTTTTGAAAGTCTTAATACCTGTGGGTAGATGTGAGAACCATTCTATTCCTTGTCCTCCAAGACTACGAGGAAAGAGGCACATAAGATATGTGTCATTATGAGCAACCTCAAGGCAAGCAATATAGAACTCTCTAAGATGGTCCTTGGGGTTGCCCTTTCCTTTGTATTTGTCAAATTTAGGTATGTCAAAGTTAGGTGGGAAATGGATCATTGTTAAAGAATGATCAAAGTGATACGCACAAAGTTCCTCTAACGAGAAAGTTTTCTTGACATGACCAAATGAAAGAGCATCTATCTATTTTTGCATTTCATCAAACTTAAGCTCATAAGCCGATGGTGGTGTTGATGAACCCAAATTTTGTTGAATTTGGGGGGGTTGTTGTGACCCATAAAAGTTATTGGAAGCATTAAGATTGTATGGGTCATATGACGTTTGGGGATTGTTTTGGGTAGGATCAATGAAGAAAGGTAGATTTTGTGGATTCGGTGGGGGTGTTAGATAAGAGTATTGATTTTGCGAGTGTTGTGGGGGGTTTTGATATTGTTGTGGAGGGATGATGTATGTGTTTTAATTTGGTGGTGTTTGATTTTGATTGACATAAGTGATGTTTGGATTTGAAGAATATTGTGTTGGATTGGTATGAGTAGTATTGATGTTGGAAGAATGTTGGGGTGGAGCGACATAACTAGTATTGATGTTGGAAGAATGTTGGGGTGGAGTGATATAACTAGTATTGGTGCTGTAAGAATGTTGGGGTGGAGCGACATAACTAGTATTGATGTTTGAAGAATGTTGGGGTGGAATGACATGACTAGTATTGATGTTTGAAGAATGTTGGGGTGGAACGACATGACTAGTATTGACATTAGAAGAATGTTGGGGTGGAATGACATGACTAGTATTCATAGTTTGGTTGGGTGATGGATGAAGTATTTGAAATTGTGACACTTGTGGCGGAGTGACATAAGCATCCATAGGTGTATAGTTAGGCAGAAAAGATGTACATGGTAGGGTAGCAAAGGCAAGGTTTGATATAGTTGTATGAATTTGCGATGTGTATGGAGGATTTTGGGGATTGGTAGGTATGGATGTGTCTAATAAGGGTTTGGATTGTTGAGATTGTTTGACAAGATTGGCTTGTTTTGCTAGTTTGGCTTGATGATGGAGACTTTCTTTTTGAGCTTGATAGATTTCCATTGGAGTAAGGAGGGGTGATATTGGTCTCTCCACCGTTGGATTTTGATTTTGATAAAGATGATTTCCATATTGAGTGGTGAAAGGATTAGGTACTCCCTCTTGTGAAGATGATTCAGGAATTGGTGTAGATATGGTAGACATGGTTTGAATGGGGTTTACTTGTGGTCTACCCATAGCATTAACGTCATATTGAAAAGGATCCTTCTCTTTAATATTAGATGTATCAAAGTCACAAGGCAATTTGGCTCTTTTTTGAGCAAGCAAGTGAAAGTAGTGATCTTGACTAGAGCTAATGAGTTTGTCAAGAGCTGCCATGGTTTTGGGATCTTGCATGACTTCGTCTAGATCTTGAAGCCCTTCTTGTTGAGAGGATTGACCTTCTTGAAAGTTTCACTCTTCTTGAGAGGGGTTTTGATTAATGGTATCTTTAGTTGAAATGAGATCATGAGGATGTAACCCTATGGTATATTGCATTGCTGCCATTTCTGTGATATTATCTTCGAGAGGATTGATTGGGATATCATCATGAGGACTAGTTTGAGTTTTTGATGATGGTTTCTTTGGAATGTTTTGACAGGCTTATTTAGGAGCGTTCTGCTTAGCCTCCATGGTTGGATAAGATTATTGTCTAGTGTTTACCATAAAATGATTTCAAACACACTAAAACATAGATTGAAGGATTGATTTTGGACTGTTTTGACAAAGTTGAGATCACTATGTTGGTGGATTTGATGTGGGTTATTTGTGGAAGATTATAAATTCTAGATCATTTTGTTGATTGGATATAGATTACCATTCACGTGAGTAGACTATTGACCCCAATGAAGGTGGATAGTGTTAATGGCGTAAACTAACTCAAGAGAAGTTTATTCTCTAAGCTCATAAAAACCAATAACGGATGCTAGTTCCTCTTTCAAAAAGATCCAAGAGATGTGATCACTCTCAAATCAAAAGACAAACTAGGGGATTGATATAATCTAGCACTTATGGTGGAGATCAAATTACTCAGCTAGATAAAAGCATGGGTAAGGATTTAGGCCTCTTTTGGCGAGACAGAGTTGATGATAGTAATCTCAAGAGGATCAATGGTTTGAAAAGTCCAAATTTTAGCTATGGTGTTGATTGATGTTTGATTGAATAATGGTTGACACAGGTCTGAAAATGCTAAAGGACACTGGCTAAGGTTTAAACTGATCAAAATTTTAAGGTTCTCTATGATCTGGATTAATGCTGGTAAACACAGGATCAAAAGCGCGTGACTATAGCTCACATGCGCTTGACTGTGTTACCAAAAGCATCAGACTATGTGCCAGATGTGCAGGACTATTATACCAAAAGCGCTGGATTGCGGTGCAAAAGCACGGAACTATGGTGCAAAAGCACAAAAATTTGGTGCAAAAGTATGTTTTTTTGTGACAGTATTTGTTTTTCAAGGCAATTTTGATAGATTTGGATATGGTTGCTTTGACAAGAGAAAACACACAGTAAATAGAGTGGTCAAGGACTGACATGACAAATAGTGTATGTTCAAGGCTCATGAAAAAAGACCAAGTTTGCATGGATATAAGACAATTTTAAAACAAATCAAGCACAATTTATACCTAAGGACATCGATTCATTGCGGTACATCAGCTCACAACTTGAAATCTCTATCGACTCAAATGTCATCACACCTAAAAATGGATGTGTACTTTTTTTCATCTTTGCGAGAGAGGATAGATAGGGGCCTCCTGCACTAGAAGGATGACACAATCACCCTTTCCATGAAAAGCTACAAGTAGCTTATTCAATACCAAGGATTTCTATCTCATCTCAAGGGAGGCAATGGTGAGTAATCTTGAGGGTTGTATCGATTCCCCTTGCAATGAAAATTACCACAACATTCAAAGGTGAATCAGGTAGTCACTAGCTAAGGGGTTTTTAGTTTCTTTGAGGGACCAACGCCTTGCGAGCATGTGGCAAGCTACTAAAACATTTTACTAACTTTGCTAGTAATGCAATATACCCTACACAAGTGCAAAATTTCTTTCACAAGAGTGTTACGTACAATTCCTTTCAAGTTGGCACTGTAAGGCAAGGCTAATGCTGGTTAGGACTTGGCTTTCACCTCAACCAATTTATATATCAGTTCAAAGAAAAACTCCGCTTAGGGTCGTCCTTTTTGGATGAAGCACAATAAAAAAGCAGGCCCTTCTAAAGGATAAACTGAAAGTAAAAGGATAGATGAGTCTAGTTTTTTGATCACCCAAGATGTTGCAAGGGGAGAGCATATACCTATCACCTTATAAGCATGGAAAATAGTTGTTCATTTATCCTATTTAGTAAGAAAAATAACTAGATGCAACAACTTAAAAACACAAGATTGCAAACGATAGATGTAGATTTCCTTTAAGAAATTGAAGTGTTTCTAAGACTTAGATTGCAAAAATGATAGACGTCAATTGTCCCTTAAGAGAAGCAGTTGTTCCTAAGACTTAGATTGAAATATATAGATGTCAATTGTCCCTTAATAAAATTAGTTGTTCTTAAGAATTAGATTGCAAAACATAGATGCCAATTATCCCTTAAGAAAAGCAGTTGTTTATAAGACTTAGTGTAAAATGATTGCAAATCTTCAATGCTTGTCCTGCAAAGATGTGTTAAAAAAACCTATTTTCTTTATTTGAGTGATAAGAGGCTAAAATAAGTTGGATTAGTTCCACAAAACTCAATAGTTAGAGAAGAATCAATGTATGACCAAAAGTGCCAAACTGTGGATCAGATGCGCGTTGAACGTTACCAGATGCGCTGAACTGTGGTGCTGAAGCACTTGATTTCAAACCAAAAGCATGTAGATCAAGTGCATAAGCGTGTTTATTCAAACCAGAAGCACTTGACTATGCTCCATATGCGCATCAAACAACCAGAAGCACAAAAATTTGGTGTAGATGCATGTTTTTAAATGCAGACCTACAAAAACAAGGTTTTATCAAAAAAGCTAGATTGAATTATGTATAGGTGAAATTGAGATTGAATAATGAGATCAAAACAATGATAAACAACAACTCAATCCTCTAACCTTCAAAGAAATGATCTAGATAATAACTGAATAATCAATGAACAATAACAAATACAATGAAAGCTTTCACCTAGATTGTATTGTTTCCTTGGTTCTTTATGGATCAAGCATAAAATCTCTTGAGATGAACACTATTGATGGGTTCATCCAAGGGAATGCCTTCAGGTGTTGACAAAGTGTAAGCTTCTGATCCATAGACTGTAGTAATAATAAAGGGTCCCGACCAATTAGGTTCAAACTTACCTTTCTTGTCTCGATCTATTTGGTTCCTCTGATTTTTTTTAAGGACAAGATCACCTATCTGAAACCTTCTTGCTTTGATCTTCTTATTGTAGTTATGACGAAGGTGATTTTGATAGACATGAAGATGATTTAGTGCTGTTTGATGCCTCTCGTCAAGTAACTCAAGCTCAGCTAATCTAGAAATTCGGTACTCCTCTCCATCAATCAGGTGCTGCATAGAGACTCTTAGAGATAGGATCTTGACCTCAATGGGGGAGCCTATAGGTGATGGTACACATGCTTGGACTCGAAGGGAGGTTGGGGATGCCAAACAAAGATGTCCATCTCATCCACCTGTCTTTGCCAATAACTCATAGTGCCAAGTTGAATGTGAGTAAGTACACCATCATATAGGAAAGCGTAAGGCTCACCTCTCTCTCGATGATGCTGGGAGATCGGTCTAATCATTGGGATATTCTCCCAAACCCATACCTGTAACAAAGTCACTCCTACAGATAAGTTGCTCCGTGATCGGTATACACAGTCATATAGGTCATGATATAGCTGACCTAAAACACAAGGTCCCCAGGCATATCGAATGCCGTGTGTGAACATCCCTGATAAAATAGTGCCCCATCCAAATGATAACCCCCTGGAGTGTCTATCTAGACATAGGAATCCTCCAATTAGAGCCATAACGATCCACCTAATCCTGTCATAGAGTCGAGGCACTCGAGCCCATTGGATCTCATGATCCTACACACCAAGGTCATTAGTAGCAAACACCTTTCTCATGCCCTCCTCGCCTAGCTCTGTATCATAATCCACTCTAGATCAAAATATGAAAATCCTGAGGATGTGCCATACATCCTCGAGTGTCACAGTTGCCTTGCCTGTAGGAAAGTGGAAGGAAGCAGTCTCGCTATGCCACCTCTCGACCAACGCTGTCAACAATGCAAGGTAAGCCCTAATAGGCATAAGGTGGACCACATGCCATAATCCCATGACCTCAAGGAATATATCCTCCTCCCACTCTATCTGAATCACCTCAGTTGCGTCAATGAAATGTCTCTCTCTAGACTGCAAAGGTGGAAGGACAACCTGCATCCACAAGTACCTCTTGTTAAAATATTACAAAATTCATCCTAATCCTAAGTCTAATCCAAAGTCTGGTTGACCACTAGGTAACACATTGCAAAATCCCTAGTTATACCCTAGCCAACTCTAGTCAAACCTACATCACCTATTTTTCTAAGTTAAGCTAGGTCAAACTGCATGTCAAACCAAAAGTGCTTTAGTTATACGAAAGGTACCTAGCTGCTCTTCATAAGCGCTTTTTTGTCATGCAAACACGCTTCAAAATTAAAACCATAAGCGCTTTAGTTACACCAAAGATGCCTAGCTGCAGACCTCAGGCACTTGGCTATTATGTAAATGCGCTGTGCTTCTAAAACCTAGTTTGCCTAAAGAAATCAAACGTGCGTTGGTTTTAACCAACTGCGCTTTACTATTATACTAAAGGTGCTACAACTTTTTGCCATATGCACTTCATCCTAAACACATGACCAAAGGCATGATAGCACACACCAAAAGTGCTTCATTATGCCAGAGGCGCTTCAAAATGTGCCAAAGGTGCCTAATCGTATCTAAGCGCTTGTGGCCTAAAACTTAGAAATCCTAGAAAAATGACCAAAAATGCAACAAAAGGTAGTTTTTGATCACTTACCACTGCCAGAGCTCTTGTTGGTCTCCCGTAGGTCCACACTTGCTCATCAGTGCATATGCATAGGAATCGACATGTCTGCAAGATGCTGAACCTCTCTAATCTAGGAGCTCTCACACTAAGCAAGAAGACTAAAGCTCTAAAATTTTGTGAATTCTAGGTGTACAAATGACTTGTGAGGAACCCCTTGGGCCTATTTATAGCATTCCCACCCTATTTCTTCCCACCCTATAACCCATTTTGTTTTCTTGTGTTTGCTATTTCCTTCATCTTGTCAGCCTCCCTCTATCCAGCCTCATCCTTCTAAGCTCTCCTAGTCACGAGTCAACCCAGTTCTTCTGTTGCTTCCCTTTCTTTCCTCTCGAGGGGGCATCCTACACCAGCTACATTGGGGTAGGATTATATCATAGATCTTTGTCACTATTTTTCTTTGAAACAATGCTAAAATTGTTGGAATTAGGTCAGACAACTGAGACGGGGGGTGAATCAGTTGTCAACAATTTTAACCTTTTCTTCTTTTAATCTTCTTTCACAGCTTACAAACTGATTAATGATATAAAAATTAAAGCATGAATTAACAACACATGAGCAGAAACAAAATGAACACACATAACACTAGAATTTTTACATGGAAACCCGGTTAAGGGAAAACCACAGTGGGGGTTAACCCACAAGATTCATACCCTGTTAAAAGTACTTAAAAGAAATGGGAAGGCACTTGCCTTTAGGGGCACTGCCCAGAGCTCACTGCACAAAGAGGCTCACTACCTACAGGAGGATCACTGCCTACAAGATTTTATGTTTAATACAGGAAGAATGAACTGAGAAATAACATCTTCTTCATGCCTGGTTTAGTCCCATTGAAAGCTCACAAAACTTCTTCTCTACCCCAAACACTAATTTTCTAATTCTTCATCTTTTACTGCTCTTATTCTTCTGCTCCTCCTCTTCTCTACTCTGCCTCTGTACCTTTCTTAGGATTTTATCATTTTCACCCATTTTTTTCTTTCCACAACTCATCCACGAGTATTTATACCCTTCATCAACCTTGGAATGAACATCAAGGTCAGCTTAACTTAATGCCGATCACTTATACTATCGGCCAAACATAGCTAGAACTTGAATCTTCTTCAATCAACATGCTACGCTCCAGATAATTGCTCTTAGATCATCCGCAACACGCTTGAAACATCCGGCCAGCCAAGACTGGGAAGAATAGCAATACAAAGGAAGAAATCTTCAACAACGAGGTCAATCTTCAAATGCGGACCTCCAACATAGTGGGTACATGATCTAGAGACATCCACAAGCACATTGAATTTAACAATAACATCCACACTACTCCAAATCATCAGAATTACTTGCATCTTCATCCGGTACCTCAAGAACACTGTCTGCCATGACTATCACACTAGAAAGATTGCTTGCGGACCTCCAAACCACAAACCACTTGAGTTGAGGATACACACTAACTTCCCAAACATGCCTATAGATCTGAAGATCATAAGTTTTCATTGTGGAGCAATCCAGACCAATTTCCTGTCACTCTATCTCTTCTGAACACTGCAAAACCCGGTTCTACTCAGATGGCCATAGCTTCTTCAAATCTTCATGCAGACCTCTCAAATCTTAACTAGAGCTACTTCAGACAATCTTCTACACAACCATATGGTCCACGTAATTTGATCTTCATTCCTCTAGAAATGTGGATCAATCTACTTCACTGATTTGTACTATTTCCCCTGTTTCTCACAAAGAGATCATAGGCACATATTTGAAACAATCTCCCCCTTTGTCATTGATGGCAACATATGATGTGAAAAACTGATTCAACCATCAAGACAAGAATTTCTCCCCCTTTCTCTTATCACTTCTATAACCACTTTCTTCACTGCTCCCCCTTTCATTAACAACTAGTTTTTCACATGACTTTTCTCCCCCTTTAACATCAATGGCAAAGGGCACATATTTGCAATCCTTTCTCCCCCAAAATTTGCATACTAACTACTCCCCTTGAGTAGTATCTCCTTAACATCAATCCAGATCACAAGATATGATTGTGAATTCCACCGGACTGATGCACACTAGTGCATCTTAGTTCTAAACAAGAGGGGTAATAACCCCTAGCTTCCCTCTGAGATACTCAAAAGTATCCTTAGGCAGAGGCTTGGTGAATATATCCACAATTTGATCCTTTAAAGAGACAAACTCCAATTTGACTTCATTCTCATTTACCTTCTCTCTCAAGAAGTGAAACTTGATGGATATGTGCTTTGTCTTTGAATGCAACATCGGATTCTTTGAGATGTTTATTACACTTGAATTATCACAAAAGATTGTAACAGGCTCTTCAAACATAATTCTGATATCCTTCAACATTTGCTTCATCCACAAGACTTGAGTACAATTGCTAGCTACTGCTATATACTCTGCCTCTATAGTAGACAGAGATATTGCCTCCTGCTTTTTGCTCAACCAAGAAACCAATCTCTGTCCCAAGAAGAATGCACCACCAATGGTACTTTTCCTGTCATCCACATCACCTTCCCAATCAGCATCTGTATATGCATGAAGAGTGAAGTCATTATCCTTTGGATACCATAAACCATAATCAGATGTTCCCTTTAGATATCTAAAAATTCTTTTGACTGCTGCAACATAGGATTCCCTGGGATCAGCTTGAAATCTAGCAACAAGTCCAATTGCATTCATAATGTCAGGCCTAGTCTGAGTTAAATAAAGCAGTCCTCCAATCATTGATCTATACCTTTTCTGATCTACCTTGGGGGAAACATCATCTTTACTCAACTTGTATCTGGTTACCATAGGTGTACCCACTGGTTTTGAATCTTCCATTACAAACTTTTTCAACAATTCTCTCACATACTTAGATTGAGATATAAAGATACCTTTATCTGTCTGAGTGATTTGCAGACCTAAGAAGAAATTCATTTCACCAAACATGGACATCTCAAATTCACTTTGCATCTGATTAGCAAATTTCTTACACATGCTTCCATTTCCACCAAAAATGATATCATCAAAAAATACCTCAACAATCAGGATGTCCTCATGATCAATCTTGAAAAAAAGATTACTGTCAGTTGTGCCTTTGCTAAATCCAAGCTTTAGCAGATACTTATCTAATCTTGCATACCAGGCTCTTGGGGCTTGTTTGAGTCCATCAATGCTTTTCTTAATATGTAGACCATATCTCCTTGATCAGACAGCTGGAATCCTTCCGGTTGCTCAATGTAGACTTCTTCCTCTAACTCTCCATTCAGGAATGCTGACTTGACATCCATTTGGTAAACTTTGAAATATTTGAATTTGTCAAGAGATTATAATTTTTCTTTCAAGAAAGTTACCCACATCATTCGGGATTAATCATCAAACAACATAAAATATTTGTCTCCTTGCATACTTCTAATTCTAGTAGGACCACATAGATTAGTATGCACAAGTTCCAACAGTCAACTTGAAAATTGTTCTTTACTCTTGAATGAAGTTCTATTATGTTTACCCAATTAACATTCTCTACACATGCTATCAGTGGGTTTCACAAATTTTGGAAGATCTCTCATAGTCTATGTAGAACTTATCTTGACAATATTATCAAAACTCATATGACACATTCTCCTATGCCATAACCATCTCTGATCAATCTAAGCAATCAAACAACTTTTACTAGTACCACTTAGTTGAAAGATGTTACCTTTAGTTTGTGTACCTGATGCAATCACAATTCTGGAGCTTGCTAAGATTTTGCATTTTCCATCCTTAAATCGGAGATCACACCCTTTGTCAACCAACTGTCCAACACTGAGAAGATTATGCTTCAATTCTTCTACATATAGAACATCATTAGTGTTATTCTTACCATCAAAAGAGATGAATCCTCTGCCATGAATTCTACCAACTGAATTGTCTCCAAACTTCACGATTCCACCTTCATATCTTTCCAAACTTATGAACTTACTTTTATCACCAGTCATATGATGAGAACATCCACTATCAATCACCCATTCATCCTTTTCTTCAATTTGAGCAGCCAAGGCACTTTCCACATTCACACAGCTAGTAGATTCAGTAGACACCAGATCTTCTTCTTTGATGGCAATGAACACCCATTCATTTCCTGAGTTACTTTCCATATCAGATTCATCATCTATGACTCCTTCTTCATCAACTTCTTGGACATAGTAACATTTCTTCTGAGCCCTTGATCTGTTAGGGTAATTAGGGTTTGGATTTGAAACTCTCTTTGAACACCTTGAGGCAAAATGACCAATCTTATTACAAGAAAAACATTTGAGAGGCAACTTTCCTTCATACTTACCAGATCCTCTTGGCAATCTTTTGGCAATAAGGGATTCAAGTTCTACAGCCTCAATTTCATCATCTTCAAGATCCTTCCTCACCTTTTCAAATCTGTTTGATCTTCCTGAAGAGATTTCACCTGGATCATATCTTTGTTTGCCATAAACACTGGCCTTAAATGCAGATTAAAACTTAGGAAGAGAATCACCAAACTCACGCATTTCAAATGCTGAAAGCTTACCAACCAACTGATCCCTTATAACAGTTGTCACAATCCTGATCTCTTCAATGGCAACAACTTTATGCTTGTATGCTGCATGTAAGGATCTGAGCACTTTGGTAACAATCTCTGATTCTTCCAATATTGCACCAGCACTCTTGATACCGGTCACAAGTTCATTCACTTTCTGCATGTAGGAAGTAATGTTTTCATCTTCACTCATCATCAACCTTTCATATTTACCCTTCAGGCTCTGTAGCTTAGCACATTTGACATATTTATCACCTTCATAAAGAGTTTCCAACTTTTTCTAGATTTCATGAGCAGTTTTCAATTCTAGGACATTTGTCATTTCTGTATCAGTTAGGGCACTCAACAATGCTTCTTTAGCTCGAATATTGTATTCAGCTTCCTTGAGTTCATCTAGAGTTGAAGGGCCTTTCTTCAAAATCTTATACTCATCCTTAGTTATTAGCCAAAAGGCATCACCCATACATTGCAATGACACTGCATGCACACCTTCCAAAGGGAGTAATTTGTTCCATCAAATCTCAGACTTTCCTTCTTGTAAGTCGACATATTAGATCTCCTCAAGCTGTCAAGCTTCTTTTAGAGGAACTGACTCTGATACCAATTGTTAGAATTAGGTCAGACAACTGAGAGGGGGGGTGAATCAGTTGTCAACAATTTTAACATTTTCTACTTTTAATCTTCTTTCACAACTTACAAACTGATTAATGATGTAAACATTAAAGAATGAATTAACAACACATGAGCAAAAACAAAATGAACACACATAACACCATAATTTTTATGTGGAAACCCGGTTAAGGGAAAACCACGATGGGGGTTAACCCACAAGATTCGTACCCTGTTAAAAGTACTTAAAAGAAATGGGAAGGCACTTGCCTTCAGGCATACTGCCCAGAACTCACTACTCAAAGAGGCTCACTGCCTATAGGAGGCTCACTGCCTACAAGATTTTATGTTTAATATAGGAAGAATGAACTGAGAAATAGCATCTTCTTCATGCCTAGTTTAGTCCCATTGAAATCTCACAAAACTTCTGCTCTGCTCCAAACACTTCTTTGCTAATTCTTCATCCTTTACTGCTCTTATTCTTCTGCTCCTCCTCTTCTCTACTCTACCTCTGTACCTTTCTTAGGATTTTATCATTTTCCCCCACTTTTGTTCCACAACTCATCCAAAAGTATTTATACCCTTCATCAACCTTGGAATGAACATCAAGGTTGGCTTGACTTAATATGAATCACTTATACCATCGGCCAAACATAGGTGGAACTTGAATCTTCTTCGATCAACACGCTATGCTCCAGAGAATTGCTCTTAGATCATCCGCAACACACTTGAAACATCTGGTCAGCCAAGACTGGGAAGAATAGCAACACAAAGGAAGAAATATTCAACAACGAGGTCAATCTTCAATGCGGACCTCCAACACAGCGGGAACATGATCCAAAGACCTCCACAAGAACATTGAATTTAACAATAACATCTGCACTACTCCAAATCATCAGAATCACTTGCATCTTCATCCGGTACCTCAAGAACACTATATGCCATGACTATCACACTAGAAAGATTGCTTATGGACCTCCAAACCATGAACCACTTGAGTTGAGGATACACACTGACTTCCCAAACATGCCTCTAGATTTGCAGATCATAAGTTTTTATTGCGGAGCAATCCAGACCAATTTCTTGTCACTGTCTCTTCTAAACACTACAAAACCTGGTTCTACTTAGATGGCCATAGCTTCTTCAAATCTTCATGCGGACCTCTCAAATCTTAACTAGAGCTACTTTAGACAATCCTCTACACAGCCATATGGTCCGCATACTTTGATCTTCATTCCTCTGGAAATGTGGAGCAATCTACTTCACTGATCTACACTGTTTCCCCTGTTTCTGATAAAGAGATATGTTGACATCAATGACAACACATCATAGGCACATATTTGTAACAAAAATTGCATTGCATCAAAGAGGGGCAAAATGTAGACACCCAAATATGACCCTTCACATCACATCACTTGCATTTTACCAAATCTGTCAAATCACCTGCATTTAGCGTTAATTAAATAATCTAATTATTTAATTAATTTCATCAAATTCATTAATTTCATCTATTTCCCTAAATTCCAACATTAATTGTGTTAGGTCTCAAAAATGTAGGTTGTTAACCTTAAGAGAATGTCAAGCTCTCTTAACGCTTTTGGCTAATGAAATAGGGCTAATATAATTGAAAATCCCCTTCTCTTTAGGCTCTGCCAGACCTAGGCAAGTGTACCTTGATGGCTAATGCAGATTTATGTGACCTTAATTATCTACTCACAGTGGCATATGGATGTGAAATAGATGTAAGGCTGTGAATTATTCCTACTCCTAATGTTTGAATCTTGAATATGCGAATAAGGTTTTGAAATGTTACTTTGTAATGACCAATGATTTATCTATTATGGGCAATGGATTCAGGATGTGTATGATAGATCTGTCCTCCCTCTTAGCTTAACTCAAATTATTTGGTACTTTTCAATTGTTTATACCTTGTATAAATGTGCAAGAATATTGGTTATGAGGCTCTTCTTATCAATCCCAATGATATTTTCCCAGGTTACTGTGATCAATTGAAAGGATTTTAATTCTGGTGTGAAGGAAACCAACCGGGATGATTTATTTAAAGGGTTTTAACTCCTGGTAGATACCAATAAACATAAATCACCTAGAAGGACTTAAATTAACTTCCCATAGAAACCAGTCAAGCAGATCATACAGAAGCAGTAAATATGCCTTGATAAATTAAACACATCCTTGATATATTCAATTTAAATAACAAAGGAAAACCATTCTAGAGACAACACGGATAACACATATGAGTGAACATCAACAAATAATTGAACACCAGAGGTTGAAACACGATGATATACTATTCCTTCCATTGCCTTGCTTTAAAATTTATTACAATATGTCTTCATTTTTTATCTATTGCCTAATCTACTAATTGATGTTGATCTGATTATTGATTCTCCTACTACTTATTCATTTCATCTTCAATTTTCATCTCTCATATTTTTTTTGCAATTTTAGGGTTATGAACCTTCATCCATTTCAGTGCAACCTTTTGTTATTTTGATTAACTTCAATAATAAAATATTTAATCTGACTTCTTTGCCTTCGCATAATAAAGTATTTTCAATACTTTAATCTTTATTCCATTTCTTGATTATATTTCTCTATGTGTGTTTTCACCTTTATTTGACAAAAATATTCATTTGGGTGAAAATGATTACCCCTTCTTAACTTCCTCGATGAAAATATTTCACTCATCATTATATAAAAAATATTCTTTAGGTGAAATAATTATTTTCTTGATTGATTCTTCCAGAAAAATTCTTCACTTTCGGGGAGAAATATTTTCAATTAAAATCTTCACTGGGCATTATGTCCCTCAGATAAAATAATTTAGCATTTTTAACCCCTTCAATGAAAATATTAAATTTTCATTTTACTATAGTCACATTTTACCTTTTTATTTGCACTTTGGTTTTATCTGCCAATACTTATATCTTTCACTGATGATTTTTTACGCCATTTCTTTCTTTCAGGATTTTAGAGGGACTCATAAATCACTCACCTCGATATATGTAAGTCACTCTGATATCTATTTATTTGATTTCGACTATCTATTTCACGTGAATGTTTATTAAATATAGTTTTCAGGGGCCCACTTCTATGATCTCTTACCCATATAATATTTTCACCTTCTGATAAATACTTTTCAATATTTTATGCCTTTCAAAATTTTGAAGGGACTAGGAAATCACTCACTCCGATATTCCAATATGATATTTGTTTTGCAGTGGTGCGTGGATTTTAGGGTTTCTTGTTTGCTTGCGATGATTGTGAGAAATCTTCTGGGTCGCCCTCTCGACCATTGTAGCTCCTCTCTCCACTGCATGCTTGAAAGCAACATCAAAGTGAAGCAAAATTCTAGTTTGTTCCTTTGAAGACCATACAACCTATCATGCTCCTCACCCTCTTCCGTTATCTTTATCTCATGCTGTTCAATGGGTGTGAAGGCAACAATAATTATTCCACTTTAGATTATTTTTTGATGGATTTCCATACCCTATTTCAAAGCTCCCATTTTGGCATGGGCATGAGCGTGCTGGCAAAGGTAGTGAAATCTGGCTTCATATGCCTTCTCTATGCTTTCATATTTTGCATACATTTCTACGAGAGCATTTTCAAATATAAAATATGATAGAAATCTCCTTCAATTGCATTCTGATGGGCATATATACACCAAAGGTTTCTCATTATTTCCATTTTGTTTATATCTTTGCAAGTATGATGATTGGAGCTCGGATTAGGGCACAAAACAATGTGTTGCAATAATAAGAGTGAATTGAGAAAAGAAGGCATGGCTTAGCGTACCAATGGGGTGGAACCATGACACTGTTTTCTTCTGGGGCATTGAATCTTCCTCTGAATACTGCAGTCACACTCACCAAAATGAACGCAATTACCATATTTATTTGCAAGAATCTGGAATTTGATATGTCTAGGGTTTTCTTTTTATGTATCTCTCCAAATAGACATCATCATTTCCAAAGGCTGCACTTGCTTCACTTCTTGCTTACTATAATAGCTTTACAAATTCTCCTGGTTCATTTGCCAAGTGCATTGCATGACCTCCATTACCTACAATTGCCTTGATCATTACTGGAAACCTAATTTCCTCAGCAAGTCTTACATCCTCATGGTACTGTGGTGAAATTCTTTGGGATTCAAACTCAATCATTGAGCTCTAGATTAAAGAAAAGAAAGAATGTCCCATTTGGTTCAGAACCATATATGACCATGCCATAATTGCCAGATGGTCCCTTATGAAGTCATTGAACAGGGGCCCTATCGAAACATGTAAATCCAAATTACTTTCAAGTGTTTCATAATAATGATCAAATTCCAAGTCTTCAATGTTTTCATCTTGACTTTGAAATGGATCATTCAAATCCATATGTGGGATCTTGGCCTCACAATTTACTTCAAATTCACCACTCTTAGTGATACTGTCCATAGTATTTACTTTGGAGTCCATGTGATTGACAGTTTTATTTATCCAGCTAACATAAATGAATGCAAAAAGGGATCTGCAACATGGTACAAAACAGATAATGACTACAAGAATTGTGCAAGTTCCTATGGTCTAAAAGAACTTGCCATGCAGGATGCCCCTTTTGCCAATTCAGTGAACATGTCTGGAGCAGAACGATGCATGGAGGCAAATGCACCTGCTAGATTGGCAACATTTTGTGTATTAAACTCTGACATTTTTGTCAAGGTTACTTTTGCTATTCTATCTATCTCAGACCAGTAAATAATTTCTCCCCCAATTTTGGACAATGCCCAAGCAATATTGAACATGTCTTGAGCAGAGGAATGAGGCAAAGAGCTCATGGCAAGACTCACAAGCATGACCATATCCCTTTGCCTTGCAAACGTCAATCTATCACTCTTACTTATATAAACCTTTTCCATGTTTTCGCTATTGTTGCATGAGGCTTTGGGCTTCTTGTAATATAAGCAAAATGGGCAACATGGACAACTTGTAGGGAACTTTCTTCAAAGTTATAGACATGTATTTGTTTGGCAAAAATTGTTGCAGAAGTGTAGTTTTGTTTTATTTGTATGAGAAAGTAAGGATAAAGCATGGCATAATATGAAATTGGTAACATGGGCAACACTATGACATGTTTGTGAGTGTTGTAAATAGTAAAACATGTATGTTTCCTTTGACTAATAATGAGTGGCACTATGAAGTGTATTTGGGTATTGTAAGCATGTAAACTTTCATTGATTATATGAGGACGCAAGAATTTTAGCCTTATAACTTCAAAATTGAGTGAAGCATGTCGGGTCCCCTTGTGGGCCTGGCTAAAATAATTTTAGTTTTGAAACAAGTTTTATCCTGAATTGTCCTGACACTACCTCAATATGCATCTGGCATGAAAAAACAAAATGGGTAACAGTTAAAACCTTCTTTCTGGCACTTTACACAGTGACCCAAAACAAGCCAGGTGGTCTCCAAAATCAGTCTGGGAAACTAGTCAAATCATCTCCTAGAGTCATGAAAATGCATAGGCATGTAGACATTTGAACAACAATTCACTGCAACAAATAGTTTGGCAAGACCCATCCAGATGTGCAAAATATTCAACGTTAAAGTAGCCCATTCAGTCTTTTCTGGAACTGTACTTGTCAAAAACTAGTTAGGGCTCACCAAGTCACCATTTTGAAAAAAATACCAAATCACCTCTTGGGAAGCTGTCACTTGGGGGATTAGTTCATTTAGGTCAAATGAGAATGCGTGCAAAAAGGGTTCTTCACTAATCCACTCCTGTCATGAAATATTAAAGTCCAAAGTTGACCTCTGCAACTTTCTGGAAATGTAGATGTAAAAATAGAACAAATCCCATTTTCTTTTGACCTTGAAAAATTATCAAATGAGATGCTGGGGTTTTGAAAACTGGCATGGAAGTAGATTATCATAAAGTAAATATGGAACACCAATTGGTTCATCATGAACATCATCCAACTCCTAGATATTAGCCTCCAAAGTTGACCTCCCAGGCAGATTTCACATTGTGCAGACAACAAACCTTTCCAGAACCCTTTGAACTTGATGCTTGAAAACCTAGTCAAATCTGATCATGGGAGGTTGAAATCGGATATGCACACTAACATATGGTATATAAACATGTCTGTCAAGTGATTTGACATGAAACTGAATAGGCTCTGAATTATGACCCTCCAAATTAGGCCATTGGGGCAATTTTTTCGGGTACATTTCTGAGTGTGGTACTCAATTTTCATCATGGGAACCTAAAATTTTGCAAAAAATTTAAGGAAATTTTAGATTCCAACAAATTGAATAAATTATATTTATTTAATTAATTTCCTCTATATTCTTCCAAAATTAAATAATTTTAATTCTTTAATTAAATCATTATCCTCTTTCAAATATTCAAATCCACATTAATTAAATAAATCAATTATTTAATTAATTCATCAAATTTCCTCTTATCTGTAATTAAATAATTTTCATTATTTAATTGATCAAATTATTCTTCCAAATTTAAATAAATTAGCCAAATTTATTTAAGTTGACTCAATCCCTAAAAATAAATAAAAATAAATATTTCATTTATATTCTTCCATCATGCACAATAAATTAAATCAATTTATTTGTTTAATTTATTTAAATCTTCATATCTTATCTTTTCTTCAAATCATGCACAATCAATTAAATAAATTTATTTATTTAATTTCAAATATCTTCCAATTCCTCTAACAACATCCTTTTAACTCTATGTGCACGATTAGTCTTATTTTTAGAACTTCAAAAAGAAAATCTAAAGTTGAGTTAATTGACTTTAATTTTTATTATTTTTATCAACTCATAAATTGGAAAAAAAACATTCTAATTTATGAAATCAAATCCTATCTTTAGCCAAAAAGAAGTTAACTCAACAAAGCAACTTTAAAGTATTCTTTAAATATGACATGGCGTGTACACATTCATCATGAGCTTTGGAATTATCTCATCCATTGATTTCAATGATTTCTCTCCACCATTGATCGATTATGTCCTGAAACCTATATATATATATACCCCCTTCATTCCTTCAAAAATCTTCTTCGATCATTTAAGCTTTGGGCATTCGTAATACATCACTTTGAGATTTTATCACGTATCGTTGAGCACATTGATCACTTTGAGCACGCATACTACCTACATCCGCTTGTTGCAAACATGGTTTTGCAATTTATAGAGTAATCCACAAAGAACTAAGGAAATAATACAATCTAGGTGAAAGCTTTCATTGTTTTTGTTATTATTCAGTTATTATCTAGATTGTTTCTTTGAAGGTTATAGGATTGAGTTGTTTGTTTATCATTGTTTTGATCTCATTAATCAATCTCAATTTTACCTATACACAAACAACAATTGAGATTGACTAATTAATCATGCCAGAATGTGTATATGTAAAATTGAGATTGATTAATGAGATCAAAACAATGATAAACAAACAACTCAATCCTATAACCTTCAAAGAAACAATCTAGATAATAACTAAATAATCAATGAATAATAACAAAAACAATGAAAGCTTTCACCTAGATTGTATTGTTTCCTTGGTTCTTTGTGGATTGCTCTATAAATTGTGAAACCATGCTTGCAACAAGCAGATGTAGGTAGTATTTGTGCACAAAGTGCTCAATTTGCTCAACGATGCGTGATAAAAGCTCAAAGCTCTGTATTATGAATGCCCAAAGTTTAAATGATCGAGGAGGATATTTGAAGGAATGAAGGGGGTATATATAGTTTTTCAGGACATAATTGACCAATGGTGAAGATAAATCATTGGAATCAATGGATGAGATAATTGCAAAGCTTATGATGAATGTGCACATGACATGTGCCATATTTAAAGAATATTTTAAAGTTGCTTTGTTGAGTTAACTACTTTTTGGCTAAAGATAGGATTTGATTTCATAAATTAGAATATTTTTTTTCAATTTATGAGTTGATGATAAAAATAATAAGAATTAAAGCTAATTAACTCAACTTTAGATTTGCTTTTTAAAGTTTTAAAAATAAGAGTGATTGTGCACATAGAAGAAAATGATATTTTTAGAGGAATTGGAGGATAAAACAAATTAAATAAATTTATTTAATTTATTGTGCATGGAAGAAGAAAAGATAAGATATGAAGATTTAAATAAATTAAACAAATAAATTGATTTAATCTATTTTGCATGATAGAGGAAAATAAATAAAATATTAATTTTATTTATTTTTAGAGGATAATAGTTAACTTAAATAAATTTGAAACAATTTATTTAAATTTAGAGGAGTAATTGACTAATTAAATAATTAAAAATTATTTAATTATGGATAAGAGAAATTTAATGATGAATTAATTAAATAATTAATTAATTTAATTAATGTGGATTTGAAAATTAGAAGAAGATAATGATTTAATTAAATAATTAAAATTATTTAATTTGGAGGAATAAGGTGGATTTTAAAGAAATTAATTAAATTAATATAATTTATTCAATTAATGTTGGAATCATGTGATTTAGAGGAGATTGATGAAATTAATTAAATAAATATAATTTATTCAATTAATGTTGAAATTTAGGGAAATTAGATGAAATTGATGAATTTGATGAAATTAATTAAATAATTAGATTATTTAATTAATACTAAATGAAGGTAATTTGACAAATTTGGTGAAATGCAAGTGATGCGATGCGAAGGGTCATTTTTGGGTGTCTACATTGTTATTACATTATATTGTGAACTAACACTCACCGTGGTTTTCCCTTTTTAGGGTTTTCCACGTAAAAATATGGTGTTCATGTGTGTATGATGTTGATGTGTTTATGTTTTGATTATGCAATTCATGTTTAATCTTCATAACAGATTAAGGAGTTAAAGTAAGTGAATGTGAATGTGATTTTGTTTAAAGAAGTTAAGGTTTTTGATACAACTGATTCACCCCCCTCTCAGTTGTCTTGTGCCTTCAACAATCAAGACATGGACGCCCCAGGAGGACTTGGACACCCAGGTAGGACTAGCATGATTAAGAAGGACTTGGGCACCCCACTCAAGGACCAAAGTCCAAAAAATACCTATAAGGCACTAAAAACAAAAAAAATGACAAAAAAGGAAATGAATAACATAATAGACAAAGTCAAGAGACGTACCTCTTGCTCGTCCAGCCTCGAGGCCTGATAGGGTTGTTGACTCGACATGGTATCTCTCTCTCCTTCTCCTTCTCTCTGCAAATGAAAATGACAACTGAATAGTGAAGAGTGAAAACTCCCTTTACTACTTATAGTAAATGGATGATAATTCTTAATCACTATCTAGGGGCAAAAATGTAAAGCATTATCAATCTACCCTTATCTTTGGCTGTCGAACTCAGATTTTCACGCCGTTTGTTGCATTGGAATATTGGTTCCACCCTTCATCTAATAAAATGCTTTGTGTCTCAATGTTATTTTCAAAAATAACCCTAACCAAGCATTTTCACCAAGGTTTCCCCTGAAATTAGCATGTTAAGATTACCATCTTGTTTCTCCTTTTCGGACTAAGCAAGAAGAAATAAGGGGGGGCATATATCTACCCGTGATTTCCACCCTAATCATATCTCATCTCTCATCCCATTTAGTATTTATAAATAACTCATTCATCTGTTGTTTGCAGGTTGATTTGAATATTTGTCTAACATATCTTTCTTTGCAGGTTGAGGTTCCTAACTTTGTGATCTTGCAAGATTGCAGACTGGGGGCTTCTTCCTCTCGCTTGTCAACATTTGACATCCTCTACAATATCCTTTTGGGTATCCTTTATGATGATTACAGTATTTAGTTTTCTTTAGTTGCATATGCATGCAGTGTCATATGGCCACTAAAGTGGGGGCTAAATGTTATGTCATAAATTGTGTTCCTACTTGGATTAACACAATTTCACTAAGTCTAGCTCCTACATTTTAGTGTCCCTTAACCCCTTTCATCATTGGACATATCTATGCCCTGATTGACATGTATCCTTTCGAATAAATGTCACATTTTAGAGTAATTACTGACAAAATCTAGAAAGAAACTATGGATTTTGAAGATTTAGGACACCTTTAAGCATGATCAAGAGTTAAATTTGGAGTTTGGACTTGGGTAGTACCACCCTAGTCCTTCCCCTAACCTCAGAGGTTCTTGTGTCACCTTATGCTTTGGTTTCCATGTTTTTGAATTCAAATTTTCTCTCCCATGCGATGTCGGCCTTTTATTTTGATTTATTTCATTTCTAAGGTTAGATATTTAAAGAGAACTCCAATTAATTTTTTCACACACAATGATTATGCAAGCTTATTATGCCAAAATGCTGCTACTACTACTATTGAAGGTCTGCAAAGTGTTGAAGCTCATTGAAGATTTAGATCTTTTCTATCTTGGAAGGATGTTGTGAAGATTAGGAATAAAGATCTTGAGTCTATCTTGCTCTTCCTTGGGTTTGTGAAGCCTTTTGCATGACCAGGAGAAGGGTTGAAATTAACCTCCAACTTGAGTTTTGGAATACTATCCTCCACGAATACGGCTGCTTCGCCTTCTTGTTCTGCAAGTCTTCATTATATCATCTCCTTGAGGTGAATTTGTTTGTTTCCTTGAGTGAAAAATTATGTAGATCTATCTCCTTTATGCTTGAGTCATTTAGGATTTAGGATTTGATTGCATGGTTATGCTCACACTTAGGGTTTATGAGCACACACATCTGCATCTTTTGACATTGGCTATTGTTGAGGTAGGAATACTGAAATGGGGTTTGACTGAGGCAAACTCCTATATAGCCACAACAACCTTTCTCCATCTTTTTGTTGTGCAGGTCAGATTTGGGAAGATCCGGCAAAAAGGAGTGAATAGGAAACAAGTGTTACTATCACAGTTGCTACTGATGTTTTAGATTTGTCATCGGATAAGTGCAGGGATGATTTTGGGACCACCCAAGTCTATCAAACCCCCAGATCTAGGATCTGGAACCCTCATCAGAGGCTTGGTCACCTAGTATAGAAATTTTGGTGTTAGGGAATCATGGATGATTTTGAGACCACCCAAGTCTTTAGGACCCTCAAAATTTAGGTGCATAGTCTTTGATAGTGTTTATTTGCATTTTTGTGTTCGTTCTGTCGTTTTCTGCTTCCAAGATCTATCTGTCTGAACACTTTTTATAACTATGGTTTGGCTTGATCTATCTATTTAGGGCTTGTGAAAACCTAGTCAAAGCATCGTTTCATATACAAGAAAAGAGGAATAAGATAACTGTAGCTTAGCCCTTTCATAGTGGTTGAGCTTGGATCATATTCCGAATGTTAGTATATGAAAATGAATGTTTGACCTAGTTTGAACATGCTATTCATTCTTCCCTTTTCTAGATTTAACATTCTTAAACATATAAAGATTGCATAGCTTAACTGATCCTCATAGTAACATTGTTACCTTATTATACATATCACTAATTTATGTCACAAATCTTATAACTTACAAGAAACTCAAAACTTGACTTGTCATTGATTATACACTTAATAATCCAAGTACACCATTCATAAGGCTTAAAAGACATCACATCATTTCAATACACACATACACACACTCCATAATCTCTCATACTTAACATAGTAGTGTTGAATTATAATTTATTATCACTATATGTAATGAGTATTTTTGAGGAACTTCAATTAATACTTCAACAAAATCCTTGAATCTATGTAATTCCACTCTAATAGTAGCATGAAGTTTTATGCAACAAATTGAACATGCATAAAAAACAAATACCTAGACTCAATCTAATCCTTGAGTCCATTCACCATGGACCACCTACATATCCTCTCCTAAGAGTTAGAGAAATGTAGTTATCCAATTGACTACATGATCTGAGCATAGTCACACACATTGGTTCATCAAGTCATCAATTTTCTACAAACTTCTTTAGTGCACACCAAAATATAATGGGGACCATCACTCCTCAAGAAATGACATATGATTTGAGCCCAACTATGTGCATTTGATCATTAACAACACCACCCTCTCTATAGCTTTTGCATAGTTAGGTGCACGTTAGCTTAGTGCATAATTGCTTTGCTCCTAGTTGCGCAAGCATAAACCTTCTGAGTTTTATATTTAGCACTTAAGATTTCTTTGAGTACAAGCCTTAACAACTTCCTCATAGTATATTTAGCTCCTTCAAGTATCATGTGCATAGTTGAGTTGCACATAGATGCAAACCCAACAGTACTGCTTCACTCATAGCTGTACAGGCATAAGCTTCTAAGTTTTGTATTTAGTACTCAAGAGTTTGAGTGCTAGATTCCATAATGTCCTTAAAGCATCTTTAGCTTCTTCAAACATCATTCTTCACACATGCTTCATACCTTTACATTTTGTGCTACAAGCACATGCTTTGCCTTTGCAACTTCACATTGGACCATACACATGTGACACTTGGAACATCATAATCCACGTGTTATGCTTTTATATGCACATGACACCTAACATGCCCCACACCACATGATTTGTGATGTAGTCATAGATAGAGGGTCTTATGAAAATGATCTATTAATGTAGCACAAACATAGATAAGAAAACACTCATAAAAACATACAATAGAAGTAGATAAAAGATAATTGAGATGCCAAAACTTAATGATAGTTGCCAAATGATAGAATTATTTCAAACATACATTATGAAATTGAGTGTGCTATCACTTTCAAGTTTAGGAATAAGAATGCTTGTTACAATCTAATATTTCCATAGGCTATGTTCCTCTTACATCAATTTAGAACCTTAGTTCATAATCTAGTTTGTCTCCTTACATCTCTTCTTGCTCCAAAGGACTCACTATCATATTTATAGGGATCCTTTCTAATGATAAAGTATTTCTGACCAAAGGGTAGTGAACTTTATTTCATGACTCTTTCTAGGACCAATTTCAGAGTATTCTACTCAGCACAATATTCAAAATTTGGTGTGAAACCCAAAAGGGCTAGTTATATGTTACAACTTGTCAGTAAGGAGGACCCTCAAGGTAGATGTCATGTGCAACAAGATTTATGTTGTGAAATGATGCGACCCTAGCCATGAACCTCATGGGGACCCATAAGTTTGGAAAGGCTTTAGTTGCTACCACAAAGCTTGAATAGTTGCCATAAGGTGAGGTTTTTCTCTAGAACTCATAATGCATTGAACTGGTGATTAGGCAAGAAAATGCCTTTGTGGTGGGATTGTCTTCTATGATGAGGATCTAATGACTAGAAAATTAGTAAAAACCTGTAAAACAAAATGAAATATTTTGGGTGATACAAGATTGCTTGAGCCTTGAGATACTCTTGAATTATACATCTTAGGTAACAAAATTTTGAGCATGGTGCTCAAAATTAAGGAAGTGAGAGAGGTTGTGAAAACCACCCCAATTAGTCCAATTCATTCTTAGAAATTCATGCATCATCATTAGGTCCCCTTCCCTGCCGTTGGATTAAATATTCTTTACTATCTTTCAATGCGAGCTTAGTCTAGTCCCAAGTTGATTATATCAGGTTTACTTGTTGGGATCGAGATATTCATCATTTAGAGCTCAAAGAGGTGTTAAAATAGGTCCTAATTAACAAAGGCAACAAAAAATGTCCAACCTAGGAGCCAAACTAGGCGTAAAATGCTAGTGTACACATTTTATGATGCTACATTTAGTCCCCACTTTAGTGTGGGTACTAACTTACGTTTGAACTCATACTAAAGGGATGGACAGACATAGGAGACCAAAGGATTCTACTAGGTTGTGAACTACAAGTAGCCCCCAAGCTTAGGATCCTAAGGTTGCAAACACATAAGCAAAGAGATTATCAAACACACAAGACGTTGCAACATTAATTCACACATACATGGAGTACTAAAAGCATACACAAGAATACACATGGAAGATACACAATACACAAAGGTAATACACTCAAAACACAAAGCATACACATAAGATACAATAAATACACAAATCATACACATACGTCACAATGAATACATAGAGGACACCTAGAAGAAATGATGAAGGCACATGAAAACATAGGCTAAAACATAAGCTAGAAACATAAGACAAAAACATAATGCATAAAGAAAGCAAGTATAAGAATACACATAGGACAAACACACAAGGCACATGACTCTGACGCTATCTTTCTCTTTCTCTAGGGATCATGTGGAGAGAAGTTCCACGGTGGATCACACACTAGTAAGGACCACCAAATTACTAGGTGACCATGCTAAGTCACATGAAGCACACGGGCTAGCCAACTACATTGCATTAGGCGGCTCATGGACCTAAGAGGAAGCATCACAAGCTAATGAGGATCACTGAATCACTAGGTGTGTTCCCTATCAACAAGCAAATATGCAACCCAAAAGAGAGCATATCATGATGCATGCCCCCACCTTAAAGTAATTGCTAACTCCTATTAGGGAACAACTGCTTTAAGGTACAACAAATCACAAAACAATCATGAGAGCTTTCTGGAAGCACATGCCCATGAGATATGCATTTCCAAAGAACTACATTGGACCAAGGGGTTTCCCCTATAAAAGGCAAATCGAGGTGATGCTACAAGCATGATACACACTGGCTTGTGTAGTCATGGTATGATGCCAAGCATAGCAACAAGGTGCCACGTAAATCAAAACATAAAAAAAAAACAATAAATTATACAAAGTAACAACACAAAGGGATCTACTAAATGGTCTCAGTATAGGAATGGTTGTATATAGGAGATGTCTCAAGACCACACACACACACACACACACACACACACACACACACACACACACATATATATATATGGAATTTTCATCATCCACCAGCTGGTAGAACTACAGAGATGAAGGAAGAAGTAGCACATGAAATTAAAGTAAAACATCCCTTTATATATATATATATATATGGAATTTTCATCATCCACCAGCTGGTAGAACTACATAGATGAAGGAAGAAGTAGCACATGAAATTAAAGTAAAACATCCCTTGGGTCAACAAGGGAGAATGCTGAAACATCCTATGCATTGCATCGTCCCCAAAGGATACAACAACACAAGTTACGACAGATAGAAGAATGATGATACAAATAGAGAGAATGTCACAATGGATTTTGGTCCCTTTGTATCCTTCCACCTATAAGGGTGTCAAGGGTCATCCAAAGAGAACTTAACAACACAACAAAAACAACAACAACAACACATAAAACACAAATAAAGCATCAAGAAGTATATCACAGGGGAAGCACAATCACATACACACAGAACACAGAGAACAAGGTACCTCACATGCAAGTCAACCTAAAACAAGTCATCCTCCTCCCAATCTAGTTACTCATCCATTTGAAAAGGAAGACAAGATGCGAGAGGAAATATAGCATGAGAGGTATAAGGTACAATAGCCATACCTGTATTATCTTTAGAACCTCTATTGAAATGTAGTCAATAGGCTCCATAGCGGCTTTCGAAGCTTCTTCTTTCTCTGTAGGGAGCACAAGAGTAGCAACTGTCTCTCTGTCTCTCTAGCGTCCATCGGTGATAAATGCTTGCGAGGTGGGAGATTCTCCTCTCCTATGGCAAGATGAGCCCTAACATGATGATGCTTCTTTCTTCTCTTGCACGATTATGTCACTTAGCTTTATTCATGATGTTCTTAAGGGGAACCGTAGCATCTTCCAACATGGGTTCCTTTTCTTCCTTTGTTTCGAGAACATTAAAAGAAATAGGAGGAACCACCGAAGGTTGGGAGAATATGGGGGAAGGGTTCCTCAATGTGGGATGCTCTTCCTTCTCAACTTGCAAAGCAGGTGGAAGTATAGGAGCATCCTCAAGCGGTTGAGAAACCTCAAGAAATAAAACACACACAACTGATGAAGCACCACTAGTCTCCACAGAGGCAGGTGGGACAAAATTAATATTACTAATTTGGGGAGGTATGTTTTATGCATGAAGGTTGACTCATTGTCCTTGAAGGGATGGAGGAGGGGGAACCTTGACATATCTACCAGATGCTTGGGGATGGGGAAGAACCTTTGATTCAGGCCTAGCTTCATTCGCTACCTATGGGATAGATAGACCCATCGTGTGCTCTAATAGCCACCTCCAATACATCATATGTATCTTGATGCAAACAATGCATGTAGAGAAACTCTTTAGTTACTACATTCACCATACATATAGGATCTATCATAGCACCTCAAATAGGTTTATCATTGATTCGAATGGTAATATAAAGAGGCCCATCAAGAGCTTTGATAGTAGCACCATGTGGAGTAAAAGATATAGTAGGTTCCAAATTCACTCACTTTTTATGAGGGCGAGCATCCACCATGCAAATATCTTCATCATAATCTTCATCGTGAGATGTGTTTGCCGCATTAGATTCATGATGATGTAAAGGATCAATATATATTTGAAGGTTTTGATTAGGAGCTGCCATCGATTTATTCCCTCTGTCATTAACACCAACAACTTGGATGATATTGACATCGATGAGGTCTTAAAACTCATGTTTAAGATGCATACATCTTTTAGTGTCATGACCAATGAAGTGATGGAATTGACAAAAATCCTTCACATAAAAGGACGATGATTTCATCTTTCTTGGATTGAGAGGTCTAATGGGTGGAAGCTTGATGAGATTGTTTTGTAAAATTTTTTGTCATGATAGAGTGAAGATATTCAGATAATGGTGTAAAATTTCTTGTTTTTGGTTTCAATTTATAAGGGGCGGGAGCAGGAGATGACACTGTCGCCACATGTTTTCTAATGTTATCTGCTGAATTTTTTTTATCTTGATGAAATTCTTGTTTTGTCTTTTAAAAGAATGATTATTAGAGCCTGCAGATTGAACAACTGGAGCCAATGAGAGATTATGCTCATATTGACTAACCAGAAGTTGATAATCATGAAGATCTGTGCAAAGATGAGTAAATGAGTCATATCGCATCAACAATAACTTATCACAAATGTGAGGTTGTAAGTTTCCTATAAATAGTCTTTTCACATCAGCATCTAGAATAGAATATTGGATTTGTGAACAGAGGGCTTGATAACACTGCATAAAATCAGTTATTTTATCTTTCGTTCCTTGTTTATAATAAACCAAGTCTGTCAAAGAGACTTGAGGTCCAATGTTTTCCTGAAAGTACTCGAGGAATTTATTAACTAATTATGAAAATTTAGTTATGGAATTAGGAGGAAGCGCACAAAACCAATCCAAGGTCGTGTCCTTGAGTGACCTAGGAATTTTTTTTGCTAAGATCGCATCCTTAAAGTAGAAATCACTACACATAGCGGTAAAAGCTACCACATGGTTGCTAGGTCTCCCTTTCCATTATATTTTTCAAAGCAAGGAGTTTCAAACTTCTCGGGCATAGGAGTTCTTAGGATGGAATAGGACAAAGGGCTATGGAGGTAATGTGTTGTCATGCTAGTTTTAGGTGGGCTATTACTCATGCTATCCAATTGTTATTGCATGGAGGTCATATTCTTCAACAATTGGTTTATGATGGGGTCGGAAGTGGAATTAGGTAGAGATTGAAATGAAGGACTAGGTGATGGAGTATGAGTAGCATTTTGAAATGTAATAGGTGGTTTAGATGTAGGTGGAGTAACACTAGGTGCAAAATTTATGTAATAAGGAACATCACCATAATGATGAACATGATTCCTAGTAGATATCCCAACACATGTGGTAGTATTATTATTTGGTTGTGTAGTAGTAGTAAGAATAGTAGATGAATAAGTAGGCATAGGGAGTGAAGGTATGGGTACCGACACTTGAGTCCCTATTTGATTAGGAGAAGTCACACTCATTATGATTTCAACACAACTAGTTGCTGATATATTGTTGTTATGTAATATGTGAGCTAAGCTATGCAAAACTTCTACTCCCTCTTGTCCCTCAAGAAACAAACCTCTAGGACTCTCCATGACAGGGAAGGCCTCCTCAGCTATATGTTCTGCGGTCACAAATTGCTAAAAGTTAGCCAACTCTGTGTCTAACTTTTGAATTTGGGCCTCAGAAACATGAGTGACAAGGTCATTAATATTGATGAATCCTTGAGAAGTCAATGTTTCAGGGATAAGTGTAGTAGGAAGTTGTGTGACTTGATTAATAATTTCAAATTTATATACACCAATATTAAAACCCATAATTTGAATACTTCTTTGCACAAATGTATTAGAATCAGGGCACCAGGTCACAAAGATCATAAAGCAACTACAAGTTTTAATAACACACAAGTCCAAATAGAAGAAATTCATAATGTAGAAAAAGAAGATTTGAGTTTTCTTTTAAGTGAAGCAATAATATATCCTTAACTGGTGTAGTCATGGTTAGGAGGGTCCACAAGTGAACAGTTTAAACTGTGCAGCAAGAGTAAACACAATAGAAACAACTCAAAGATATAAAGCAAATGCAGTTTTAGTCATTTAGTATATCATAGAATTCAAATACAAATTGGCCAGCAACATGTGAGCTTACAATTAGGGCTCACAGTCCTGATTATAGAATTGCAAAATATACACAAGATATAGCTTTGAAGCTCCTTCGCAAGAAATTCAAACTATCAAACTTAGAACTATTAATTACTCCTTTCCTAGGCATCTATTACATGAATATATATCATCTCCAGAACATAAGGTTCCTCCGCATCGGCCAAGGAAGATCACAAACTCCAATGAAGAGCTGTAATGTGTGTACATGGATAGGTCAAACCTAATCATATTGAACTCCTCTGCAAATGAATGGAATGGTGTGCGGATCTCAGGGAAGGTCGAGCACAAACCAAACAACATTGAATGATGTGTCATTTATATTTGCAGGGCATGAATTTCTTTGCAGGTCTTCACCTTTAGCTGTTTCTCTGAGATTGTCAGGATGCTCTATTATGAGAAAATAGTCTATCTTCTGATAGTGATATCTTTCCAGTACTGGATCCAAATGGTCTAAAATTTGGATATGAGGTGCATGAATAAGTCTAGATGCTAAGTCCAGCTCCGCAAGGTCTAAGATGCAACTGCGGTAGAATGCGGACCAAAATACAGAAACTGCTACTGATTGAACTGAAAAATGAAAAGAAACAAAGTGAAATGCAAATGTTTTTGGTTGATGCAAGATTGCTCTTGAACCAGGGATGCTCTTGCATCAGACATCTAGGGTTGTTGAAAAACTAAGTCCCTCACTTTGCTGGGGCTAGAGGAAAACCAAGACGGTCCACCTCAGCTTAAGAAATCTAAGATGAGTCTTCTTCTGGTCTGCCTTTCCACTTCACAAGATATTCTTTGTATTATCTTTCTCTAGCGCTGCGTCCAACTTTGCTATCCAAGATGTCCTTAATCTACTTCAGTGCTTATTGTGGTAACCGCTTCTTCAAGTCTTCTTCAACATTGTCATTGAACTCTACTTCATGATACTGATATAGGTCTGCAATGTTGAAAATAGGTGATATGCCCAATGTCTCTGGTAGCTCCACTTCATATGCATTTCCTGAATGAAACTTTCTGAGTATCCTACATGGTCCAAATTTATTCATCTTCAACTTGTTATATGTCCCAATTGGAAATCTTGCTTTTCTCAAGTATACCATTACTTCATCTCCTACTGAAAATTCTGTGTCTCCTCTTCTCATCTTATTGCTCCTTATACTTACTGTTCATCTCCTCCAAATGCTTCTTAACCTGATTATGCACTATCTCCATGTGTCCTACAAATTCTTCTATTTTTACACTCCTCTTCTCTTCCATACTGATGTCTCTCAACTTTGCTACTCCTCTAGGGTTAGTTCCTATCACAATCTCAAATGGTGTTCTTTTGGTACTCCTATTTACTGCATTATTATATGCAAACTCTGCCTATGATAGAATCAAATCCCAATTTCCTACCTTCTCTCCAACCAAACATCTCAACAAGTTTCCCCAACTTCTATTCACTACCTCTGTCTATCCATCAGTCTGTGGGTGAAATGATGAATTGAACTTCAAATTTGTCTTCATCTTCTTCCAATGTATCTTCCAAAAGTATCCAAGAAACCTTGTATCTCTGTCTGAAATTATGCTCTTAGGTAATCCATGCAATCTCACAATCTCCATGAAAAATAGGTCAGCAACATGAACTGCATTAGTTGTCTTCTTACAAGGTATGAAATGTGCCATCTTTGAAAATCTATCCACCACTACAAATATTGAATCATGTCCTCTCTATGTCTTTGACAATACCATTATGAAATCCATGCTTATTTCTTCCTAGGGTCTCTCTGGTACTGTCAAAGATTTGTACAATCCAGTATTCTAAGTACTCCCCTTTACAACTTGACAAACGCTACAACTTTGCACAAATTTCCTAACATCCTTATATATCTAAGGCCAAAAGTAATTTTCACTTACCAAAGCCACTGTCTTATTAATGCCAAAATGTCTTGCCAATCCACCACTGTGTTTCTCCTTGATCAAATTGTCTCTCATTGAACTCCTAGGTATGTATAACTAGTTTCATTTGAACAACATATCTTCCTGAATGAAATAATCCAACCACTTACTCCTATCATTCACAACAGGTTCCTTACATGCTTTCCAAGGTTCTACAAAATCAAGATCTTTCTCATACATGTTCTTCAATTCCTCAAATCCTAACACTTCAACTCTCATCTTTGTCAGCAAGTTCCTTCTCCTACTCAAGGCATCTGCAACTTTATTTGATTTTCCACTCCTATGTTTCAACACAAAAGTGTAACTCTGCATGAACTCTACCCATCTCATATGTCTCTGATTCAACTTTCCTTGACTGTTCAGATATTGCAAAGCTTGATGATCTGTATACAACACAAATTTAGGGCTTGAATTATGGCATAGAACTCTTGATCATAAATTGAATATCTTCTCCTTGCATCATTCAACTTTTCACTGAAATATGCTATAGGTCTACCTTCTTGACTTAGCACTGCTCCTATTGCATTTCCACTTGCATCATAATCTACTTGAAATACCTTATTGAAATTTGTTAATGCCAACACAGGTTGCTCTGTCACTTTCTGCTTCAAAAATTCAAAACTTTTATCTACTCCTGATGTCCACTTAAAGTCTTTTCTGTCACCTCTGATTGTCTTTGTCATAGGGTTACATACTGAATTGAAATTTTTGATGAACTTCTAATAGAAACTAGCCAATCCATGAAATGATCTAACTTCTCCAATGCACTCCGGTGTAGACCATTCAACAATTTCTCTTACTTTCTGAGGATCTATCTTCAATCCTTCTGTAAAAATCACAAATCCCAAGTATACCAGTTCTTCCTTCATGAAACTACACTTCTTGATGTTTATTAGCAATTTCTCTTCTCTCAACCTCTACAATACTTGTCTCAGGTACCACAAATGCTCCTCTTTTGTCTTACTAAAAATTAGAATATCATCCAAATATACAATAACAAACTTACCCAAGAATTTCTTCAAAAATTCATTCATCAATCTCATGAAAGTACTTAGTGCATTTGTTAATCCAAAAGGCATCACTAACCACTCAAACAATCCTTCATTTGTCTTAAAAGCAATCTTCCATTCATCTCCTTCTCTGATTCTGATATGATGGTATCCACTTTTCAAATCTATTTTTGTAAAATATTTTGTTCTACTCAAACAATCCATAATAGCATCCATCCTAGGTAAAGGAAATCTATACTTAATTGAGATCTTGTTGATTGCTCTAGACTTTGTACACATTCTCAATTCTTCATCTTTCTTCGATGCTAACACTATAGGTACTGCACAAGGACTCAAACTTTCTTTGATCAAACCTTTCCTCATCAACTCATGTATTTGTCTATTCAATTCTTCATTCTCTGCTGGTGTCATTCTATGTGCTACTTTGTTAGGCAAACTAGCTCTGGGTATAAAATCCATGTGATGACTGATACTCTTGGTTGGTGGTAATCCTTCAGGTACATTGTCTGATATCATGTCTTCATACTCTGTCAGCAACTCAGTTATCTCCTCCAGTTGTGATTCTTCAGTCTCTGTCATCAGGGCTTTAGGCTTCTTGGGGATCAAAGCATAACACATATTCTCATGTCTCAAACCATCCAGAAATTTTCTTCCATCTACCAAATAGATTCTAGCATTCCCACAGACTTCACTCTTAGGTTCATCTTCCAAAGGAATCAAAGTAATTCTCTTTCTATTTGATGTTATAGTATATGTATTCTTTCTTCCATCATGTATAGCTTTCCTATCATACTGCCATGGTCTACCCAACAAAATATGACATACATCCATAGGCATAATATCACACAATACTTCATCATGATAAGATCCAATATGAAATTTCACCAAACATTGTTTGCTCACCAGTACCTTATGATCATCCTAAATCCATGCTATCTAATATGGCTTAGGGTGTTTCAATCTTTCTAACTTCAACTTAGTCACCATCTCCTCTAAAACTAAATTATTTGAACTACCACTATCAATCACAACTTTACAACATTTACCTCCTGATTTGCATCTGGTTCTAAACAAGCTTTTCCTCTGTAGTGGTTTCTCATTTGTCTCTGCTTGAAATAGTGCTCTCCTCACGACAAGTGATTCTCCCTTTTTAGGTTTACCAATTGAACTAGGTGATCCAACCGGTTCTTCTTTAACATAGGCTGCTCTTCCACTATTCTCTATCCTCTTGCTTATACTCCCTTGATTACATTCAAATGATCTATGTCCTTCACCTCCACATTTGAAACAAGTTCCTTTGAATGTTCTCTTATTAGGTCCTCTTCCTTCTCTTTTGTATCCTTCACTCCGGTTTGGACTAGGGTTCCCTCTGTGGTCGAAAGTTTTGTTATCTCTCTGATATGCATTATTATCTTTGTCCTCCTTCTTGAATGTGTTCTCTTGTCTGTTCTGCTCCGCATATGGTCTTTCTCCTCCAGAAAAAGGTTCTACCTCTCTGAAATCTACCTCCTCTGCATCTCTGTCTCTGATCATGCCTCTTGTTCAACTTTTCTTTAACTTTCAGGGCAAATTGATATGCATCTTCCAATGTTGTCATCCTTACCAAACTTAGTTCTTCTTGAATGTTCAATCTCAGTCCATTGATGTATCTAGCCACTTTCTCCTTGCTTTCTTCACTATGTCCTATCCTTATGATCATCTTATGAAATTCTTCAGTGTACTCCTTCACAGGTTTCTCCTTTTGTCTCAGGTTTTGCAATCTCTTCAACAACTCCAAATCATAGTCAGCAGGTATAAACTGATTCTTCAAGTTTGTCACCATTCTGTCCCACTTTGTAATCTTCTCTTTTCCTCTTCTATTTCTATCCAACTGAACCTCTTTCCACCATATAGCAACATGTCCTTTCAACTTTGTTTTTGCAAATTTCACCTTTTGTGGATCTTTAATTTCTTCATACTCAAAGTATTCTTCTAGGTCATTTATCCAATCAATCAACTCTTTAGGACTCAAATTGCCAGTATAGTTCGGTACATCAACTCTAGGTATTTCCCCAATCTTTGAAATAGCTCACAACATCTTGACTTGATCTGATTCTTTTTCTTCTTCATCTCCTAGGGTTTCTCCATTTTGATCAGCGGATTGAAATTCTTCATCATCATCACTTTCAACATTAGGTTGAGGTGTAAGTCCTCTTCTCTGATCTTCTTCAACAACATCTAAGTGAACTCACATGGTTTTCATCATCTCCATCATCTCATCCATTCTTCTAGCCATAGGACCAACAGTAGGTATTCTCCTCAATGGCATTCTTCCTCGGATTAAGTGTAACTGCCTCTATTATGGGTAAAATGGGATAATATTAAAATGAATTTATAAACCCAATAACTTCAATGAAATATGCAAACAACAAAGAATAAAACAAATGAATCAACTTACAGTGCTTTGTTACCTGGCGACTTCCATTGTTCGCCTATTCTCGATCGATCTTTGGTGATGGATGTAGCCCTCAGGAAGCTTGCTTCCTTGCTTTGTTTCCTCAAGATGATGAAGGAGAAATGGCTAGGATACTTATTGTATTGAAGATGAGCTTCAATACAATGTGAGATGGATAATGAATAATGCAAGAGTGGGGGTACCAATGGTGTGCTATGGATTCAACAGAGTAATCTTACTTGAAAGCTTCATGATATGAAATGGAAGAATAGAGGATTATTTATAGAATTGTGTGAGAGAAGATCAACGGTGTAGAAGAAATAAGAAGATCAATGGTAGAGGATGTTTGAGAGAATGTGCACGAATAGAAAGAAGATATGTGTCATTCAAAAAGATGCTTTGTTCGAGTTAACTACTTTCTTGATGAGGATGAGTTTTTATTTCATAAATTAGAATATATTTTTCTAATTTTAGAGTTTGTTGATAAAAACAAAGTTGCTTTAAATCAGTTAACTTAGCTTTTTATTTTGTATGACAAGGAAGATTTATTTTTAGAAGATAAGAAAACGAATTAAATAAATAAATTTATTTAATTATTTGTGCAAGATTTAGAGGAATACATAAAATATTTGATTATATTTTATTTTTGGAGACTAAGATTTTATTTAAATAAATTTGCATTTTATTTAAATTTGGAAGAATGAATGATTTTATTAAATAATTAAAATTATTTAATTGTTTGGAAGAATAAAGTTGATATTGATGGAATTAATTAAATAAATGCAATTTATTCAATTAATGGGAGGAAAATGAATCAAATAAATAAATTGATTTATTTATTTATTGATAGAGGAACATTAAGATGAAATAAATATTTAAAATATTTATTTAGTTAGAATCATGTCATTTTTAGGTGTATACATTTTGCCCCTCTTTGATGCAATGTGTTTTATCATGTTGTTTCAAAGAATAAGAATTTTTAACAATGATACATGCCCCAGTTTGCCCCTGGTACAAGTTTAACGATAGGATGCCCCCTCAGGAGATTGGATGGGAAGAAGGCAGAAGGCAGGAGAAGGACAATCTCATGAAGAAGAAGGTGAAAAATAGGTTAGGCTGAAGAAAATAGGACATGGTTAGGAGAAACAGGCATGAGAAGTAATCATAATTGTCACACAGTTAGCTATGGTTCACTTGCTATATATAGGAGCTAAGTCCATAAGTCCTATTCATTTGTACACTTGTCCTTAGTTGATTTGTCTTTGAGAGCTTAGGAGAGTAGAGGAGCTAGAGCAATCGATAAAGATATGGATATTCCGCGCGAGGAGCACCGTTTTGAGTGAGTTCGATGGTTCAATCAGCCACTTGAGGCAGGACCACTAGTATGTAGTTTGACAAAACTCACTTAAAGTCATTTATTAGGGCAATAAATGCTTAGGAAAAAAAGCTAAGATAGATGCGCCGAACTGTAGTTCGGCGCATATGTGCCCCGAAATAGCGCATATGCCGGGAAACTGCACACCTGTGACGCATATGATACATTTGCGCATATAGGACAGGGATCGACGCATATACTATGGAACTGTGCATTTGACACAAGAAGCGGTACATATGCCCAGAACGGTGCATATATGCCAAGGAACGACACATTCACGGTGAAGCGACGCATCTGATATGATTCGGCGCATTCGCGACCGGGTTCAGTGTGTTTGCACTAAGACAGTCAGTTGACTTAACGAAATTAACCCAATTGGCACCTTGATCGATGCGTCAATTGATAAGCGATCTCTGAGATTGCTGGGAATCTAGTTAAGAGATGATATGCTATTTTGATCAATTTGATATGTTAAGTCAGTGATAGGATAGTTTGATTGCTTTGAGTAGCTTTGCTTGGATATGGGTTTATGCTTGACACTATGCTTTGCTTGGTTGCATGAGGACATTCATGATATTCTGATGTCACGAGAGCAGTTCCCTTTGCCGCTGTTGCAGTGGTATATGCTGATGGAGATGGACCGTGAGGCTCTTGGTGCTATGGGTCTGCACTATGTTTGTTTCATGCCTAAGGTTTGTGTGAACCATGGTCTGTTGACTGCGGCGGTGGAGCGATTCCACAGCGAGGACGAGATGTTCCATCTACCGACCGAGGATATGGTGATCACTCTAGAGAACATTTCCAGGATTTTGCACCTTCCCATCTAGGGGGAGTTGGTAGAGTATGATTCACAGCATGATGCAAGACTAGCAGAGTGCAGACATGTGTTTGACGACCTGGAGCTGGATGAACAGGTGATTTCATGGCAGGATATACATGACTGTTATGACTACTTCCCGGGGATAGTGGCAAGATTGATCGGCGGCATAGTATGCCCGATAGGAGATCACATGGGTTCCCAATTGGCTAGGGGAGGGTGATGGAGAGCATGATTACTAATGGGACTCGATACTCATGGGGTGTGTGCGTGCTGGCACACTTGTATAGGGATATGCACCAGGTTGTGTACCACAGTGGGGCTAGCTTGTCAGCAGGTGTGTCTCTTTTACAGTTTTGTTTGTGGGAACACATAGCGATCACGTGACCGATATGTGTCTTTCATAGGCAGAGAGGTGAGCCTTACAGCTATGGATATGTAGCCGTGATTTACCAACATAAGATGGGAAAGCTTGAGTATTGGAGACATGCGCTAGATAATGTAGATGCAGTTATCTGGCACCCATACCTGGACTGCGAGGTATGGGAAGATGAGGATGATGAGTTGCCATATTTTTTCTAGACTCAGTGGCTCATTGGAAGGATGTGGTACATACTAGAGTGTCACATTGTCAGCAGAGTATAGAGGTAGTTCGGTAGAGTGCAGGGCAGGCCACAGGGGCAGGCTCAATTTGCAAGGACCCATGTAGAGAGACTGAGGTGGGGTCCCGTGGCATCTTATGAGGAGGCCTTAGCAGACTTTTGGCAGATCCCTTATACATCTTGGCCTATGAGGAGAGAGATAGTAGATGCGGGGATGACTCCAGATTATGAGGAGTGGTTCGCTACTCATCCATTTCCTAGATATTCAGGACCTGGAGAGTTAGCTCCTCACATAGACGAGGAGGATTCAGATGACAAGGACGGGGCTGGTAGGAGGAGGAGGGGATAGAGGAAGGGTGGAGGGGGTCAGGGAGAGGGAGATGATGGTGGGGATGGAGGAGGAGGAGGAGGAGGAACAGATGGAGGTAGACCGAGATGGAGGAGGAGGTCCGGGGAGGGACCCTCAGGATAGTAGCATGTTGTGCATCCGCAGGCTGTAGGGCAGGTGCAGGTGCCGGCACAACAGGTGGTACAACAGAGATAGATGCTGCCACCATAGTAGGTGGCACAATAGCAGGTGCAGGGACAAGGAGAGCAGGCTCCGCAGCCTGATTTACAGCAGCAGGCCATTACTGTGCTACAGGGTCAGGTGAGGGATTTAAGGGCCCACCTTAGAGCAATGAAGTCTTGGAGAGAGGTAGACATAGGACGAGTATCAGAGATCTCCAGAGAGTGAGACTCAACCTTAACGAGGGTGTGGGCGATCAGAGTGAAGAGCGACGCAGCAGTGGCAGCCCTAGGTACAAATAGTACCACAAGCTTTCTAGTGACACAAGTGTAGAAGGCACAGACACAACTTGCACAGGCACAGACACAGCTGGCACAGGTACAGGGTCAGCTGGCACAAGTACAAGGTGAGCTTGCTAGAGCACAGGCTTAGACATAGTATTACAGAGAACTATATCATGGGGCAGTGCCAACAGACCAGCGTGCACCGAGTTACAAGAGCTAGTCTGTGGCTTCACAGAGGGCAGGTGGATTTCGATCTATAGCATCAATGAGAGGCCCCCAATAGTCAGGGGGTGACAGAGGAGGGGCAGTGCAGGGAGCAGTGATCCACGGTAGTAGGGCTAGCTAGGTTTTGATATTTGTACCAATTTTTGGCTTGATGTATACAGATTTTTGATGGCTCAGATAGCCTGATATGTATATCTTTGTATTATTTTGCCCTGAGACATGTATCAGTATCTTTTTGTACTTTGTATACATTTCATGACATGACTCTGAGAGATGGACAGATAGTTTTGATATATTGTACATTTAGACATGTTTTATGCTTATATGATGATGCCACTATTGGTGTTCTACATGCTTTTGTTCTATGTTTATATGCCATGGATGCAATCTATCTTATGATGTTTTCACATGTGATGCCTATTTTGATTATGTTTATGCAGTCTTAGATGGATTACGATGATCTGATATGCAAATGCAACTGTGAATGTTGTTGATATGATTAGGCAGCTCTATATGTATTTGTCTATGTTTTTGATTTTCATATGAAATACTGATGCAAATGTATATGGATGACCTGATGCACTTATAATGTATGCAAATGATTTAATCATGTGAATGACTATCTCATGCGATATGATATGCAATTTATGTTATGTTTTTGGTATGTACAAATGTACTCAATTGACACAGAGATGACATAGATAGGTGGAAGAAAAAGAAGGAAAGGATTATGGGCTTTCAATTGTTACTCTATAGGATTTTCTTATTGCATGGATGATATGGATTTCTGGATATGAAATGGATGTGGATATTTTGTCATCATTAGAGTGCAAGTACTTTGCTTTCATCATTGGGTGCTTTTTGTTTCTTTTCTCTTTTTGAAATGTTGTAAGAAAATACAAGCATCTAGGTATAATTAAACCAAGATGACCTGAGTATTCCTTACATGGATTTTGATATAGCAAGTTGATACAAGGATCTAGTCAAACTTGAATCTAGATGACCTGAGTACGTCTTGCATTTCAATAGACAAGGATTGCCCCTTTTCATGTTCAGACCTCCAAAGTCTTCAATGATCTTTTGCTGATCATGTCGTTAAATAAAAGTTGTCACATTACTAAAGTTTGATCCACAAACAACAGACAAAGAAAAAGATTATGCCCCCATCATAGCCTCTCTAGTTTTTGGCATCCTCGAGTAGCATAGAAAGACATAATAATGAAAATCAAGACGCTCTAACTTAACCTTTTCACAAAACATTCTTGCATTAGATGTGCCTTCTTGCCATAATTGATGTAGAATCAGTTTGAGTGTTTTGGTATATGTTTTTGCTTTGCTTTGGATAGGTTGATGTTTTTGTGCCAAGATTTTTGTTTTGGGAAGCTTGCTTTGCTGTACGCACTTGTCTAGTGAAAGGTATCACAATCCTTATTGGTATCCTCTTAGAACATGTGGCACTCAAGAATCCAAATCCACAACCAGGTCGAGGAGTTGCCCCTAGTTTAGACAAAGGATCAATTTATTATGGGTGACATGACATATAGATATGGAGAGATGGACCCTAAGGGACTAACCTAGTGCCTCGAGGGCTCATTGCTAAATGGCCTTGCCTACGTGATGACATAGAGGCAACGTAGTTCAGGGTGAACTTGATGGCCCTAGGACCTAGGCGATGGCAAAGATGCAAAATTGGTATGGATAGCAGGATAGATGACACATGATGGAATATAAAGGAAAGGAGCAGAGCAGAGTGAATTAGAACCTTGAGGGTGCATTGAGAATGGCCTTGCCTACGTGATAACTCAGAGGCGACGTAGTTCGACAATGGCTCAACGGGCTAGTTCAAGAAGAATGATACGATGAGAAGAATGATACGATGGACACAAGAGAAATGAGGTCACAACAGATGGAGGAAGCAGTTTGTTGTAGATAGCGCTTGTTTACCAGGTTTTCACCACTTGCTTTTATTTGCACAATAGCTAAAAATACGCATGATGCCTATTTGCCAGGTTTTCATCATGGTATCTATCCCAGGTGCCTATTTGCTAGGTTTTCACCAGAGGAAGATTTTTTTGTTATTTTTCCATTTTTTTGAATTGTTTTTGATCACTTTTTCAAATTTTTTTTGAATATTTAAGGACTCCCTTGCATTGGGGTTTAGGTATAGAACTTGCGAAGATGCATGCTGTTGATAGGATCATCAAACAATTCACCTTCAGATGTAGCCAATTGATATGTTCCTGATCCATAGGCTGCAATGATGACATAGGGACCCAACCAGTTGGGTTCGAACTTGCCTTTCTTTTCTCGATCTTGCTAATTTCTGGGATTTTCTCTAAGGACTAGATCACCAACTTGGAATACTTGGGGCTTTACTCTGTGGTTGTAACTTCTAGAGATTCATTGTTGATAATCTTTGAGATGGTTAAAGGCCTATTGCTTTCTTTCTTCGAGCAGCTCTAACTCTTAAAGTCTGGACACTCTGTACTCTTCATCAGATATGAGACCTTTTAATGAAACTTGCAAGGATGGGATCTCGACTTCAATGGGCAAGATGACTTTAGATCCGTAGACCGGGGAGTATGATGTTGCACCTGTGGGTGTGTGGATACTTGTACAATAGGCCCATAGCACTAGATTTAACTGGATATGCCAATCACGACCGGCATCATTGACAGTCTTTTTTAGAATTTTCAAGATAGTTTTATTTGATGCCTCCACCTGGCCATTGCCTTGGGGGTAATAGGGGGTAGAAAAGCGGTGCTAGATATGGAATTTGTCACATAGTTCCCTGACATCCTAATTTTTGAATGGTCGTCCATTATCTGTGATAATGGATGAAGGGATACTGTAGTAACAAATGATATAGTTCAAGATAAAGGAGGCAATCTATTTGCTTGTGATATTGGCTAAAGGCACAGCTTCAATCCACTTTGTAAAGTACTCAGTGGTGGTGATTATGAATTTATGGCCGCTGGATGAAGGAGGGTGGATCTTGCCCACTAAGTTGAGTCCCCACTAACAGAACGACCAAGGAGTTGTTAATGGTTGTAGCACCTGTGCTGGTGCATGTATCAGGTTCCTCTGGATTTGACACTTCTTGCACTTCTTTACAAAATGATAGGAATCTTGTTCCATGGTTGACCAGTAGTATCCCATGCGTATGAGTTTCTTGGCTAGGGTAGGGCCACTAGAGTGGGTCCCACATATATAGTCGTCCACTTCATTTAGGGAGGTTTGATATTCCTCACTATCGAGACACCTAAGGAGAGTACCATCGAGACTTCTGTGGTATAAGGTATTGGTGACAATGGCATACCGAGATGCCTGACGAATGAAGGTTCATTTTTGATTGCTGGAGAGATCAAGTGGGAGGGTATTCTCTTTAAGATAGGCAAATATTTTTCCATAGAGGGGGGAATTAGTTTTGACAATGTGGCAAATGATATGGGATTCAGGGGTGTCATATGCAAGACAGGACATTGACTCCACCAAGAACTCATAACATGATTAATTATTTGGAATATCGAGGAGAGATGTAATCGTTGCCATGGCCTCTGTAGCTTTGTTCTTAATCCTTAGTATCTGCTCAAAAGAGATCTTGACAAAGTATTCCTTGAAGTCATCTACCATCAGTTTATAAGGGATTAACTTCTCATCTTTTGTCTGGTAGTCATAATTTACTTGATTTATTACCAGATGTGAGTCACCATATACTTGAAGTTCTTTGATATTCCATTCAACTGTTAGCTTGATGCCAATGACTAGGGCTTCATACTCTGCCACGTTGTTAGTGTAGGGAAAGAGTAATCTGTATGATTTAGGAATGGTGTCACCACTAGCGGTGATCAACAAGATACCTGCTCCTGACCCATGCTGAGTGTATGAACCATCGAAGTACATTTTCTAGGTCATTGTGGTTATGTGAAGGATAGATTCATTTGGAAATTTGAAGCTCAAAGGGATGTCATCTGTTAGAGGTGCATCTGCTAGTTGATCTGCAAGTACTTGGCATTTTATTGCCCTCCTGTCCACATATTCGATGTTGAACTCGCTGAGAAGCATGAACCATTTGGACAATCTACCTATTAGGGCTGCCTTGTTGAGTAAGTACTTGAGTGGATCAATCTTTGCCACTAGTTTGACAGAATGTGATAACATGTAATGTCTCCATTTTTGTGAAGTGAAGACCACAGCAAGGCATGCTCTTTCAATTGGCGTGTATTGTAGTTCATACCCCACAAGTGTTTGATTGATATAGTAGATTGCTTGTTCTTTCCCTTCATAATTTTGTTGTGTGAGGAGAGCTCCTAGAGTTGTTGGTGTGGCTGAGATATACAGTAGTAGAGGTTTACCCTGAATTAGTGGCATCAATACAGGTGGTTTCATGAGATACTCTTTTAACTGTTGAAATGCCTGTTCACATGAATCATTCCATTTGAAAGGGACATTCTTATGTAGGAGGTGGGAAAATGGGTGGCACTTGTCTACCAATTGAGAGATGAATCCTTTGATAGATTGTAGTTTTCCCTGTAGAGACCTTAGTTGAGTGAGATTCTTAGGAGGCTGTATTTCCATGATGGCCTTTACTTTAGCTGGGTCAACTTCGATTCCATTGGCAGACACTATGTATCCTAGTAGCTTGCCTGAGGTAACTCCAAGCATGCATTTCTTCAGATTGAGGCACACATTAAACTATTCCAGTCTTGTGAAGATTTTGTCTAATACTGCCAGGTGTCCTCTTGTGAGTGATTTTACCAAGATGTCATCAACATAATCTTCCATTATAGTGTGCATCATGTCGTGGAAGATTGTGGTCATAGCTCTCTGATATGTTGCACTAGCATTTTTCAAACCAAATAGCATGACACACCAACAATAGGTGCCCCATGGACATGTGAACACAATCTTGTGTTGGTCTTTAGGTGTAATTTTGATCTGGTTGTATCCAAAGAAACCATCCATTAGTGATAGCATGGTGTGTCCTGCCGTGAGATCTACAATAATGTCAATGTTTGGTAGGGGAAAATCAGCTTTTGGACAAGCTTTCTTCAGGTCCCTGAAGTCATTACATATTTGGACTCTTCCATTTGGTTTGGCAACTGGTACTATGTTTGAAATCCACTCAGGATAGTCTATTAGTCTGATGAATCCGACATCTAACAGTTTCTTCATCTCTTCTTTCACCATGAGGGTTACATGCAGGCGCATCTTCCTGAGTTTTTGCTTTACTGGCTTAGCTCCCAGAGCTAAGGATAAGTGATGCATTATGAGATTTGGATCTAGCCTTGGCATATCTGCATATGTCCAAGTAAAGTTGATCTATTTTCTTTTGAATAATTTAATAAACGCCGGCTTTTCTTGTACGGTTAAAGACTGTGCCATGCGAATCATTCTAGGACTGTCACCTGTACTGACATTGACCGGCTCTACTGGTTCTATTAAGATTGAAGATCTCTCCTGATGTGTGAGATTAGGTAGAGGGTCAAGCCTTCCATCCTTTGGCACCTCAAAGAGGTTTTCACCATTGGATACGTCTATATTTTTACTTTTTTCATGATCTAACACTGCCATAGAGCAGTTTTCACCATTAGATCTTTCTTTCATTTTGACATTTTTGAGACTGAAAGTCTTGGCACTCTCTCCAAAATAGGTGTTGTCATTGAGTTCTATGGCATAGCCAGCTCTGTGGTCCCCTGTGGGTATGTGATCTCTAAGCTCAAGATAGTCTATGATGGCTTCATCATTTTGAAAGGTATTGAGCTTAGGGGTAGTGTCTTGCAAGTCCCAATCTATGAGTTCAGGGTGCAATAATAGTAAGGGGTCATTGGGTTGGTCTGGTTTGATGGTATTGATGGTCAAGATAGAGGTGTTATGGTGGTCATTATAAGGATGGATAATGCCTGTGATGGTACTCTCCATTAGCTGATCTGTCAAGGGGGTATCATTCTTTCCTCACGACTTTCACTATCGTTATTAAATGGGTTGGACTCTAGCGGTCTAGCCCTTAAACTTTGTCCCTCAATTGCATGGGTTGGGTCATACTCATGGACCACATCAATATCTTTTTCTTCGCAAGATAGCTCAGAGAGACTATCCCACTCATATTCGTTGGAGTCAGTCTCCCTCCCCATTTGCAGTTTGTGAATTTGATCAACCAGATTTGTAGCAGATGTTTCTGGTTGTTTACCTTTATGCTTATTTTCTCTGTTGGTTCTTGTTGTGCCAGTGTAACCTAGCCCTGTAGTGTCTCGGGCTATCAAGGTATGAGGTTGGATGGGTTTAGTGATACCTTCCTTTCTCGAACCGAGTGGACCATGTCCTTCATACCCCATTCTTTGTAGCATTTGGAATCCTTGACCATATTGCTCAGTTTGTATCATGGAGTGATGGTCTTGTTGTGTTGATAGATTGACTTCATCCTTATATAACCATTGAAGGATATCCTTTTCATCGCTCTCATCTTCAAGGCTTCCCCATTTGATAAACGGACCTTTGGTAGTTTCGACTATCTTGGATTTGCTCATGGAAGGATTTCCATATGATTTGGGAAATAGAGGGAGTTGTGCTAAGTAGAAGGATTGGGCGATTATGTACTCAACCAGGCCCTTATCCTTAAGTCTGAGGTTAGGTTGGGAAGCTTTTGATGTGGAAGCAAGTGAATCTGGGTCAATCTGGGATGAAGATGAAGTAGAAGCACGGTTATGAGGAATCATAACTTCAAGTTTAGAGTGAATGGAGTTGTAATATTGAAATGGGTTGGGATCGCCTTGGATGGTGATCTCTTGGCCTTCATAGGGGAATTTGATACACTGGTGGTATGTTGATGGTACCTCTTTCAGAGCATGTATCTAGGGTCTCCCAAGAAGAATGTTATATGCTAGCTCCATGTCAAGGACTTGGCATGCTACATTTTTTACTATAGGTCCCACTTTGATTGGTAAAACAATAGTTCCCTTGGAAGTTCTCTCCTCATCATAGGCTTTGACAGTGATTTTCTTTTTTAGATCAATAGCTTTCTCTGCAAACCCCAATGCAAGGATTAGTTTCAAGGTGCAAATATTCAAACTGGCTCCTCCAATGATTATAACCCTTTTTATATTATGTTTATGGATGAAGGCTTCGATATGAAGAGATGCATTATGAGGTTGGGCAATTGACATGTCATCCTTTTCAGTGAATGATAGGGAGTGAGGTGAGGTGATGTGACCTACCATGGTTTGAAATTGTTCTTCGGCAAGGTTTGTTGGAATGGAGGCTTTTGACAGAGCTTTGTCAAGTATGGCCCTATGGGATGGGGACAGATGCGGAAGTTCCAGGATGGAGATATGTGCAGGTGTCTTATGGAGTTGATCCAGGATACTGTACTCATTAGACGGAGAGGCTGGGACTCCTCTAAGAGTGACTCTATTACTGCGAGTGGTAGCATTACAATCCGAGTCTTTGTTTATAGTGATCACATTGACACGTGGATCAATTTCTGAGATGTGGTTAACAACATAGTCAAATGACACATTTATGTAATTGGAGTTGTTAGTTCCATTGTTGTTTTGATTGGAAGACCCTCCCTGCTCATAGTCGGGAAGCAGATCTTTGAATGCCTGATGATTATTATTAGAGGTATGTCCATCAAGTGATACTTTGTTTTGATCTATTAAATCTTGGATAGTATGCTTGAGCGCAATGCAGTTATTGGTTTTGTGCCCCTTGTTTCGATGATATTTGTAGAAATCATTGTCATTCCACAAATGAGGTTTGACTTTTGGTTCATATTCTCGTGCTGTTGGAAGTGTTATGACTTTGTTTGTGATCAACTTCGGTAGGGCGGTTTCCAATGTTTCCCTAGGGGTGTGAATTTCCTCTGATGCTGATAGCTTGTAAACTGTGATTCAGTGTTTTGTGGTTTGTTTTGAGGGTTCGACAAGTTGAAGATTGGTTGCTTTGGTGCTGCATTTTTGGCATCTACCACCCCATCATTCACAATGTTCTTGTTCTTTGTCCAGAATCTTGGTTTATCTGTGTTGGTATTGGTGCTAGGGGTGTCCTTATACAACTTTATTTGACCTTTGGCGATTAAAGCCTTTTTGATGATTAGACCCATCTAAATGACCTTACTAAGGGAAGTAGGACATTGGATTTGTATCTGGTAGCTTAGGTCAGTGTGTAAGTTATGTGGGTGAAAGCACAAAGATGAGTATACATTTCACGGAAGTCTCCTGCGGATCAAAAATGCCACTTGGAATGGGTACCCATTTAGGATCGGGCTCCCGAAGCAAAACGAGTACCTATTTTCAAAAAAATAAAAAAAATAGCCATATGCATATAAAAACAATTTTCTTTTTTTGAAAATGGGTACTTGTTTTCAAAAAGTTTTTTTTTTTAATATGCCTATTGCTAGTTTTTTTATTTTTTACAAACGGGTACCCGTTTCTAAAATTTTAAAATTTTAAACCCACCAATTTGCATTTGTTTTAGGCTTGGAAACCCAAGTCTTAGCTTTGGACCTGCAACTAGGAGACCATGAAAACAACAAGAGAAAATACTAGTTTCACCACTATGGCTGACGACTTTTTTTTTAGAATATTTTAACGAAATTAAAACCCATTATAGATCTCAAAGTCTAGTTTTCAAATATGTAATTTTTTTTTCTATTGAACATAATTTTCTATTTATTATTTATTTTCCAAACAAACTAACTCATAAACTTGAAATAACACAGGCAAATATTTTTTTAATAACTTTTGATTTTGAAAGTTTCTTGAAAAAAAATTATGTTTGACCAAACTAGACATCATTCTCTACATGATGAAAAAAAATTTAGTGAATTTATTAGTTTAGCTCAAATTATGTTGGCCATCCACGAGGGGTTTTAAAAAAAAATAATTAAAAAAAATGTTTATAAAAAAATTACAAAAAAATATCCTGACCAAAATTCAACATCTTGAGAATCTTTCTAGAAAAGGAATTAGAAAAATACATTAATTTAGGTCAAATTATGTTGGCCGTACACATGCATGCTTTTGCAAAAAATAGGGGACTTTTAAAAATCCACTTTTTGTACATCCAATAAAAACCAACTTACATCATCTGGGTATTAGAAAAAATTACATATTTGAAAACTAGAAACAAAATCCTACATTTCTTATTTTTACATCATCTTAATATTTTATCTGCAAGTGCTTCAAATTGTCACTCCAAGTACGACAAAATTTGAAAAATAGGAAAAACACTTCCACTTTTTAGCCAAAAAGTGAACTCATCTTCTTGCACTTACCCATGGACAAACATCTCCATCATTTATTTTTCAGGCATTTTATGTGGGCATTTACTTGCCAATTGCCTCCATCTTTGTAAGAAGGCGGAGAAAGATTCTCCACCTTTTGCTTGGTGTTACAAAGATCTAAAATTGAGGTGTCATGCTCAATATTATAGGAGAAGTGTATGACAAATTTGTCCACAAGTTCGTTAAAGGTTCTAATGCTGGGAGGTAGTCTAGAAAACCACTCCATGGCTTGTCCTCCTAAGCTTCTTGGAAATAGTCGCATAAGATAAGTATCATTGTGGGCGACTTCAAGGCATGCATCATTAAATTCCCTAATGTGGTCTCTTGGATCACCCTTTCCATAATATTTATCAAATTTTGGTACTTCAAATTTAGAGGGGAAAGGCATCATGATCAAGGTCCTATCAAAAGGATAGTGAAATATCCTCTAGGGAATAATGCTTAGTTGATGTTCCTGTTTGCATGTCTGTGAATTGTTGTTGTAAAGCTTGGATCTGTTGGGTCATTAAGCTTAGGGTGTTTGTAGAATCAATGGTTGCTTTACTTTTGTCTGTGGTTATTTCCTCTTGTGTGCTTCCCTCAGGGTTTCTTTCTTCCTCAGGTTCTTTTAGAGATTCCATGTCAAAATCTTTAGGGAGCTTGACATCTAGTTGTGCTAAGTGAAGAAAGAATCTAGTAGGGTCTTGGGAAAGTACCTTGTCCATTAAGCATTGGAACCTTCGATCTTGTTGAGAGTGAAGAATCTCTTCTAGAGAAATTTCCTCATCACTGTCATGAGGGGATGGAATAGTTTTGTCAGATATTTCAATTTGCTTTTGTTTTTGGGACCTTGTTAAGACCATGCAAGGTGATTTGAGATGGGATGGAGTGAGCTTGAAAGTTTTGAACAAGGGGTGATAGAATGCACCAATGTTTGAACAAGGTTCTCCTTATATCAATTGGTGTCAAACAAGTTGGTTGGAACAAAACAATAGTCAAAATCCAGGATGATAGAAATCCGGTTATTTGATGTAGACTAGTCTTGCACAAGCCACTAGTGGAGTTCCGAGAGAAAAGGATGATTGATCCTTGATAGTGGAGACTCACTAGGTTTGTCTGAGGTTGATGTGATCAAGAATAGCTTGGTACTAACTTGGTTTTAGAATATCTTGTTTGATTTTGGAAGAGTTTTGTGAAGTTTTGGATGATGCAAGCATGGAAAAAGCAGCTATGGTGTGGAAAAAGAACGAGACGATTGACTTGCAAGATTTTAATTAGATATTAGGAAAATTGAAACAAGTTTGAAATGGGTGCTTGAAAAGTTGAAAGTTTCTCTCAAAGGAAGTACGGAACAACTCTCTGGAATGGATGCACAACAGTAAATGTGTAGGAACAGAAGGCAAAAGCGCAATAGGTCGAAGCACATGCGCAGATCTGGAAAAAATTATATGCGCAACAACAGTAATCAAATGCGCAATAGATTGCAATGGATGCGCAGCATGTCGTAGTGAATGTGCAGTTCCTTGGCATATATGCACCATTTTGGGCATATGCACCGCTTCTTGTGTCAAATGTGTAGTTCCACACTATATATGCCGATCCCTATCCTATATGCATAGATGTATCATATGCGCCGTAGGTTTACTCAAATGCACGGTTTCCCAGCATATGCACCGTTTCGGGGTGCATATGTGCCAAACTGCAATCCTAGCTATTATGGGTATCATATGTGTCGAACTGCAGTTGGGTGCTAGAAATGTTATGGGTAAAATGGGATAATATTAAAATGAATTTATAAACCCAATAACTTCAATGAAATATGCAAACAACAAAGAATAAAACAAATGAATCAACTTATAGTGCTTTATTACCTGGCAGCTTCCATTGTTCACCTATTCTCAATCGATCTTTGGTGATGGATGTAGCCCTCAGGAAGCTTGCTTCCTTGCTTTGTTTCCTCAAAATGACGAAGGAGAAATGGCTAGGATACTTATTGTATTGAAGATGAGCTTCAATACAATGTGAGATGGATAATGAATAATGCAAAAGTGGGGGTGCCAATGGCACGCTATGGATTCGACAGAGTAATCTTACTTGAAAGCTTCATGATATGAAATGGAAGAATAGAGGAGTGTTTATAAATTGTGCGAGAGAAGATCAACGGTGTAGAAGAAATAAGAAGATCAATGGTAGAGGATGTTTGAGAGAACGTGTGCGAATAGAAAGAAGACATGTGTCATTCAAAAAGATGCTTTGTTTGAGTTAACTACTTTCTTGATGAGGATGAGTTTTTATTTCATAAATTAGAATATATTTTTCTAATTTTAGAGTTTGTTGATAAAAATAAAGTTGCTTTAAATCACTTAACTCAGCTTTTGCTTTTGTATGACAAGGAAGATTTATTTTTAGAAGATTTGGAAGATTTTTAGAAGATAAGAAAGCGAATTAAATAAATAAATTTATTTAATTGTTTGTGCAAGATTTAGAGGAATAAATAAAATATTTGATTATATTTTATTTTTGGAGATTGAGATTTTATTTAAATAAATTTGCATTTTATTTAAATTTGGAAGAATGAGTGATTTAATTAAATAATTAAAATTATTTAATTGTTTGGAAGAATAAAGTTGATATTGATGAAATTAATTAAATAAATGCAATTTATTCAATTAATGGGAGGAAAATGAATCAAATAAGTAAATTGATTTATTTATTTATTGATAGAGGAACATTAAGATGAAATAAATATTTAAAATATTTATTTAGTTAGAATCATGTCATTTTTAGGTGTATACAGCCTCAAATTCGGTGATCAGGCTACAGGGTGACAATTGCCTCACAATCGACGATCAATTGACAATACAAGATCTTACAAAATTCCTTTGCCAACTTCACTCAGTTCGCTCCCAAAGATTCAAACTTCCACTCTGATACCACTTGGCGTAGTCACGGTTAGGAGGGCCCATAGAAATAGTTCAGACTGTGCAACAAGAGTAAACACAATGGAAACAACTCAAAGATATAAAGCAAATGCAGATTCAGTCATTCAGTATATCATAGAATTCAAATACAAATTGGCTGGCAATATGCAAGCTTACAATTAGGGCTCACAAGCCTGATTATAGAATTGCAGAGTATACATAAGATATAGCTTTGAAGCTCCTTTGTAAGAAATTCAAACTATCAAACTTTGAACTATCAATCACTTTTTTCCTAGGCATCTATTACATGAATATAAATCATCTCCAGAATATAAGATTCCTTTGTGTCGGCCAAGGAAGATCACAAACTCCAATGAAGAGCTCTAATGTGTGTACATAGATAGGTTGAACCTAATCATATTGAACTCCTCTTCAAATGAATGGAATGGCATGCGGATCTCAGGGAAGGTCAGCCATGAACCGAACAACATTGAATGATGTGTCATTTAGCTTTGCAGGTCATGAATTGCTCCGCAAGTCTTCACCTTTAGCTGATTCTTTGAGATTGTCAAGATGCTCTGTTATGAGAAAATAGTCTATCTTCTAATAGCGATATCTTTCCGATACCTGATCCAAATGGTTTGAAATTTGGATATGATGTGCATGAATAAGTCTAGATGCTAAGTCTAGCCCCGTAAGGTCTGAGATGTAACTGTGGTAGAATACAGACCAAAATATAGAAACTTCTACTGACTGAACTGAACTAAAAAATGAAAAGAACGAACTAAAATGCAAATGTTTTTGGTTGATGCAAGATTGCTCTTGAACCAAGGATGCTCCTACATCATAACCAAATTCAATTCAAACAAATACAACTGTGCTAAACACAATTTTCAATGCAACGAAATAACAACTATGCAATTTTCAAATCTAGGATGCAATTTTTTCTTTTTCAAATTTCAAATGCAAGAATGCAAAATGCTTTTGAACAACCACTAATGAAAGGTATAAAGAAATGTAAATGCTCTAATCAATGAAACAAGATCTAAACAACCTTCAAATCTAAAAACCCTAGGGTCAAAACTAGTAAGATTTTCTACAAATGCAAATTTTGGACAAACCCTAGTTTGAAATTATGTAAAATCAAGCTATGTATGTATGCAAAGAAACTAAAGATCACACTCCCAATCAGATCTAGAGTCATAAAAAACTTATATTTTAAAGAAGAAGGAAGCAAAAGGTGCAAGAAACGACGGGTTCACCAAAATGACGTAATGTAGAAAAGAGAGACTAGCTTCATAAATCAAACTAGGTCAAACCCTCTTCTACAAAACATTGGGGCACAAACAGAGCATGGATTCTACCCAAGGAGGATAGAAAAACTATAGGGGTTCTTCCCTTTTGTTGTATATAGAAGGACCAACCAAGTTAAACCAAAGCCAAACAAGCAAGCAAAGACTAAGATTAACACCACAAAATGATGAATGTTATTGTAACTGACTGTAGGAAATGAACCTCAAAGATCAACATGTACAATAAAGATAAGAGAATATTTTAGAACTTGGAAAATGTAGCAAAAATACCCAAGACAGGGGTGTTCGGGCACCTTGGTCATCTTTTAGGGTTAGGTAGAACTTCAGGTATTATCAGATCTATATCTGTCTGCACTACCTTCTTCCCGAAAACCAGCCTTTGAAACCTGTTCTTATTTCCTGCGCACACGGAAAGAGGGAAAAGGTTGTGCTATTTTAAGAGTTTTCCTCAGTCAAACCCTATGTTGGGTTCCCACCTCCACAACAATGAATGATAAGATCCAAGAGTGCATGCCCTAGGAGGGCAGAGGCCAGATCTACAATAATATGATAGATAAAATGATGAAAGATGACGATAATAGCCACAAGATATCCAACCTTAGTTGATGAAGATCCAACACCAACAAAGGAGCGTGATGAAGAGGGATCCAAACTTCCTTCAAAGCCTGCAAACAACTTCGATAGCATTCACAAGTAGAAGACAATCCCAACATGAAGAATCCTTTAGCACAAGGCATCACATGAGAGCAATTTTGCATTCATCCCATTAGGTGTAAAATAAACTACAACACACACTTAAATATGCATTCCTGCCCACCTTCGACAAATAAAACAACTTTAGGTTGATAAATACTAACTAAAGGAGTGTCCTAAGCTGACACTACAAAGTGGGGACAAAGTATCTAAGCAGGACTTGGGCGCTTGGGTGCCCTGGACCTTTGGCCCATAGACTCCAAAAAGTGTCTTTTAATGTGAGCTTAGTCCAATCCTAAGTTGATTATGCCAAGTTTACTTGTCAAGATTGAGATATTCATCATTTATAGCTTAAAGAGGTGTTAAAATAGGTCCTAATTAACAAAGGCAACAAAATAGGTCCAACCTAGGAGCTAAACTAGGCATAAAATGCTAGTGTATAGATTTTATGATGCTATAATATTTAACCTAGGCCAACAAAAAGAATATCATTTCGACAACTAAAAAATATGAGTTCAAAGGAACATCATACAAGTCGTTTCAAATAACGACCACAGGCTGATTGGATCCAAATACATAGGCCAAAAGAGTATGATAAAAGTAGCCATAGAGAAGAACTATAATACAAGCTGATCAAGGAGTATGAATAGATTGATAAAAATTAGTTTAGAGGCCAATGGGTTTGATAGAACATAGGTCACCGCAAAGAATGGGCTGATAGAAGTATAAAAACTGGTCGATGTAACATATTGAGTCTGAATCAAGGAAAAAGGCTGAAAAATAATAATCTTTGCCAAAATAAATAATAAAGAAATTGAAATAAAGACCTTCAGGCCATTAAAACTAATACAGAGGCCGATATGAGTTTTATCACAATTTTTAACAACTAAGACATAGGTCGAAAGAATACTATGTAGGCCAAAGGAAATAAAATGTAGGACAATACACAAAACATAGTCGATCGCAGCATACACATCAAAACTATGCAAATATAATTCAAAAAAGAAAAGTACTCAGTTATCCACGATCTTCTCAATAGGTCAATTTTTGCCTCTTATTGCCGATGCTTCCTCTCCTCTCTTTATCTCCATATTCTTTTCTACCTTCTGTCACTGATTATTGATCATATTTTCTACTCTTTGTATGCTTGTTAATGAATGTTGCCTCTCTCTAATTGGCGTTTCTTATTTTTAGTTAAGATTTTTCTTTTTCCTTCGAACTGCAGTCAACTCATGTCTTTGCATGGAGAGAGGGGAATGTGTTAACGCCGAAATTGCCTTGATTCTCTAGTTTTTAATTCAAACTCCACTTAATATTTGGTTTACTCCATTTCTAACATTGCATGAGAGTAAATATTTATATCTTGATTTTTATATATTTGTAATTATATATTTATAAATATATATACTTATTTTAAGTCAAAAAAATATTGTATCATGTAAGAGTATCTAATATATATATTTATCATTTAAATAATATCTCTAAAAATAACCTATATGGTTTTATTAAAATCAAAAGTTGAAAAGAATGTGAGAATACATGGCAAAATTTTGCAATTGAAGTGGACGTACTAAGCAAATGAAATTCCATAACTATCTAATCATCATACATCAACCACAACCAATATCCAATGTAAAATGCCCAAACAATACTACGTAACCATGTATCAATGCATAATAAAGCCATTCCATAATGTAATATGAATGATGCGATATATATGAAACTGAGTGTGTGCATGCATCAGGTTTCCATCATACCAATTCTTGCCAGGTGGATAAGACGCTTCTACCTCAACCATGTTCTCGTCTTCAACATGTTCCTACACTCAGTTGCACTTAAATTCTTGTCAATAGGTTAGTCCATAAAATCATAGCTGAAGCACGAGAAAACATAAATCCATAATCATAAACATTTTAATCCATCATTGTAACAAATTTCAAATTTATGCCTTTATAAAATAATGACAATCTACCCTTACACACATGTAATTATCTAATAGTGAAACAATCACAATGAAATATCCAATAGTCTAAATTATACATGAAATCCAAAAGGTCGAGATGTGACATGAAGACATTGTTCATTTGAATGAATATGATTGACCATCACTCCCAAGATTGGTGCCTATTTAGTGGGTAACATAGTCATAGTTAACCAGAAAGAATGATGAGATGAAAGCATAACAAGAATTGATCAAGCATATGCATACATCAAGATATGATATCAACTAACAAAACATTCTTAATAATCCATCATTATAATGTAGACATCCATATGAAACACAAACATAACATGTAACAAATTAAGATGATGTCACGTTCATCAAATGCATGTTACAATCATACTAGCAAGTGTGGTAAGAGAAAGTCCTAACAGAGTTCAGAGTTTCCCTGAAGATCTATATACAACCATGGAGACATTTTATTACAAATATCACTTACATGATTACAATCTTGCCATGAATCACAATTACATCACTTTTTGGATGGATTGGATGAGCATGAGTTGAAATCCTAGAATAAACTCATCACTTTTAGGTGCATGGAAGTAGATAATGACCAACCACTTTGAATGAAGAACAAGTGCACCTTTATAGATTTTTTTTCTTGTTCCCTAAGTTTTTCACAAGAATCTGACATGTAACTGGAGATTCAAACTCAACCACCACATTGAATGAAAACAAAAGGAAATCTCATGAGATTTGCCTTGATTCATGTGTAAACAAACTTGAAGAAGTAAAAATGAGATTCTTACTCAAAATAGGTAGTTAAAAGGTCAAATTAACCAATAATGGTGACCCAAGAGGTTGTCGGTGCATTCTAGAGAAGTTAGAGAATTTTTCAAGAATTTGAGGGGGAACAAGACATAAAAAACCAAATATGAGTGGGTGGAGGATATCTCACAGGATGGAGGAATTCGGTGGAGGAAAGACATTTGACTTCACATTAGAAGTAGATAGAAATAATATGAGGAGATGAGTGAGATCTAGTAGGACATTAGGTTCCCACAAAGAGGAGAAGTTGAACAATTTGGATATATGGAATAAATACAAGAAAATGTTACAAGACTAGACATGAGGCATGTTAGGCACATCTTATAATTTGTGGAAACCAAGTGAATTGGGAAGGTAGAAGGGAGAAAAAAGGAATGCAAAGTTTGGCACAGGAATTGGATGTAAAATGAAAGAATGACATCCTGTAGGATGAGGAAGTCCCACAAATGAAAAGAGTGTAGGAAGGATGAAGCACGAAGGATAACAATGGAATAAGATGTGTAGGGAATATGAACACTATAGGAGAAGGACAAAATTTTACAAATAGAAGGAATGGGAGAAAAGTGAAATCTGTGTGAAAAGGAAGAGTTGTAGGAGCATGCTAGGACTCTACAAACTTGAAATTTGATGAAAATTAAGGGAATGAAGGGAAAAGAAGCTTGCAAGAAAAAGGGTGGAAAGGGAACCAGATGTGGGATGTGAAGAACATGTAGTAATTGGTTAAAAACCCACATCCTGCAACAATGTGAAACTTTGTGAAATACAAAAAACCATAAAATGATAAGGAAACCTTCTAGACATAGGATATTTCTAAAATTTAGCAACTTCCAACACACAATGGGGATAAGAGGGATGACCAAATGCAACAATTAAGGAAAAACTTACAAAATGGGCAAGGACTTAAGGGGATTTTATAATTTTCAAATTGGATCCCAAAAAAGTAGATGGGATATCTCATGGCCAATCCTTGGAAATATAGAAACTATAGTTCTAGGTTGGTCCTATAATTTAAAAATCATGATTTTAACTTAATCTAGGATCTAATCCCCTCCCTTTTAATATGGAATGTTTAGAAACAAAGGAACATAAGGATTTGTTTTGAGAAGGACCACCTTGTAAAAAGTGTATGGGTTAGAATCGAATTAACCATTCAAGAATTAGGAGAATGTTGGGTTAAGGACAATTGACATAATCACCTAGGTGAAATACATTTTTTGAAGGCTTAGCCTAGGATTTGATGGATACAAGGACTTTCTATGGGAATAAAATCCCCCTCTAAGGATTGTATTATATGAAAACCACTAGGGGAGAATTCCATCAAATTGAACTTTGATAGTGTAGCCAAAGGAAACCTAGGATAGGTGGGAGGGGATGTGCTTTTAGGCATGAACATGGATAACCTCTCCTCATTCTAGATTTTAAATTCAAACTTGAATCCAACAACATGGCCAGAGAAAGGGCTATGTTGTGGGGCCTTAGGGAAGCCTTGAATATGGGTTGGAAGAGATTGGTAGTGGAAGGAAATTCTAAAGTTTTTATTAGAAGCATTATGAAGGGTAAAATTGCTTCTTAGTTTTTGTACACATTTATTGTAGAGGTCTTAGAATTGGGTAAGAGATTTGGAGATGTAAGATTTATCCATATCAAGAGACAAGGGAATTCAGTGTAATATTGGGTAGCCAACCAAGGGTTAAATTTAAAATTTAGGAAGGGTAAAATATTAGAGTGTTGGACATACACCTTTCCAAAAGAGGCCCAAACTCTCATGATAAATGATCTATACGAGTATAGTCCTCCCTCTAACCAATAAGGGGCTAGTTAGGTAGTAATCACGAATTTAGGTGGTAATGAAAATATTGATGATCAATAGGTATGAAGCAACATAGGTGTACACTCGATAGTAAACTAGTATAATTAAGAGTGATGCAAAGTGCCATCACTAATCCATATGAGTACATAATATAATTATTACACTAAATCATTTCTTGTGATGACTACAAGATTCCACCTCTTTAAGGCCCTAAGATGATAAACTAATGGGTCTATAGTTCTTCTAACACCTAATTCTGTCGGTAATTTTCATGGCTTACAATAAAGATAGCATAAAGATGTGTGTCTAGGAATGTTGAAAGTAGGAAGGGAAAGAAGAAACAAAGAGAAAAGGTGGAGAAGGAGATGGTGGGAATTTTGAATGTAGCTAGGGTGATAGAAAGTTTTGTATACTACATAGCATAAGAGTTGGTGAATCCAGAACCCAAAATTTGGATGTTGAGAATGTGGGGGATGGAAAAGGAAATAGATGGAGAGGAATGAATAGTAATTTGAGAGGTCATGATTAAAATATTGCTAGACCTAGAGCAGTACATTGGTTGGCCCAACATTTTTGATATCACCTAGCCCTTGAGCAACACAACCATGCTATCCATGGTTATTGGGATGCTCATGCTTCATAAAGATATGGAAGGAGTAATGACTTAGATGAATGTGCATCAAGATTATTTAGTGTAACACCTCCACATGATCATGAGGAACCAAGGTACTATCTTTAACTATTTGAGGCTTATTGGTAGTGTGTTGTGTGTTAGATTCTTGCCTAAAGTAAAAGTTGAGAATTTGATATGTTGTCATGAAGATTTTGTGGAAAATCCAAACTTAGCTTTAGTTGAGGATACACATGTATAATATATCTTAGGAGTACCCAACCTATGTAATTTGTAGGCCGCTCTTGATGTTTGGTTTGTTTGTTGAACCATGAATTCACAATAGCATAACATATAGTGTAGTCTTTTGTTGTGTATGTTCCCTTTGTGTTTTAAGTTGATTAGTTGCAGTGGAAGGGATGGAGTTAGTAAAACCCTCTTTTTTGGAATTGGTAAATATCATGGTTGTCCTCCTCACAAGGGAAATTTTGAGTTCTCGAGTTGAAGGTTTTGGTTAGTTTGTAAAAAGATGTTTTATAAATATAATATTGATATAATGACTTTGTTATAGCAATTAATATAGGAAGTTAAATAGTTTGATATATGTAAGAACTATTCAAATTAAATAGAATAAATTGATAACATTCTCATAAAATAGTGCGGAAAAAAATAATTAAATTTTTTCCCATAAATAAGACAACTCATGAAAAATACTTTCTTCAACATAATCAAATATGATTCATTACACTAGCTTAACAAAATAGCTTACTAAAAAGGACTATGCATTTACAATATCTAGCCATATAGGCTTAACAAAAGAACATCACTCATACAATGTCTTTGATAACATACCATATCTTCGACACTGAATCTGATGGAGAGAGAGCATCATTAAGGTGATTTACCACCCAGCCATGAGGCTCATGCCTCCTCAGTCATCCTCCTAACTGGAGAAGCCTGACCCTTTGCGAGGGGTCTAGCAAACTAAAGTCAGCATGCATGAAGGAATCTAGTGCAGCATGATTTATCTATCATCCCTATAGCATGTGTCAAATGCATATACTGATCTAAATCATGATATGATAGAGAGAGAAATAAAATGTCAAACAATAACTATTACTAAGTTTGACTGACAAGCTTTGGCCAAAGCATCTTTTCTGACCATTTTGTTCGGCTAGATAGGTTCAAGAAGGAACCTAACCTTCTCTATTGCTCCATATTCAGCACCCATCCATGCTCTTTCTCTAACTCTAATAATAGAAAAATAATAGAAGTATAAAATGCATAATTGCAAGCACACTGTACATCATCCAAGATGCCTTTACATGCCCATTTGCAAGAGAAGCCTTCAACATACAAAAGGATAGTCTTCAATAAATCCTTAGATCATTCACAGGAACTTGACATATACTCATCATACAGAAAAGAAACAATAGAAAATACTTTCACAACATCACAAGAAAGATAATTTATGCAATATTCCATACATCCTTTTATGGAAACATTCAAACATACTTAATACCATAAAACAAATACATTCATTTGGGAGACAAGTCTTCATTAGATAAAAAGATAGTCTTATCTTGCTATATATAATTTCAAGGTCTTTCTATCTAAGAAGTTTATTCACATTTCCTCATCAATCTAGAAGAAGACAACATTATTCATTTTTCATTCTTAACAAAACCACTCTTGAATACTAATAATTCATAGTGAAAACATTTGGTAGTTGGAAAATAGTTTCATAGCGGTTGATTGACATTATCCATCTAGAACACGACAACTGACACCAAATAATACAATAATAATATATATAACTGATTTCTTTGTAACACCTTCCTTATTACAAACATGCTATATACCATGATATCAAACATATTGAGAATGACCTATTTACATCTTATGAGCACCTTAATAGTATATTAAGAAGGTAATATAAATTGATGCAGGAGCATCCAGTGGTGTAAGGGCAATCTTGCATCACCCAAAAAAAGTTGTGGTTCAAAATTGTTGATGTTCTTTCCATTTCTTTTCAAAATTTATGGTTCTGGTTCCATAATTGCTTGAATAATGATGTAGAACTTTCAGTTTTTCCAAACTGCTAAAAATAGTAACCTGCTATTTTTAGAAACTTTGCATTTGGGCACAGATTTAAGTGAAAATTACAGGAAGTTACATAATGGAAATATAATATCTTTGGTGAAGGAATCACACCAAGATCATTTGCGAACTGAAAGATATTAAAGTTTCCATTTCTTGAAAAATGCCTGAAAATTATTCAAATTCAGGTTTGAGGCACTAAATGGCCCTATACAGGCCCAAAAATGGCCAGAACTAGAAGAGCAGGTTCTTAGCGCATAGAGCACTCCGCGACCTTTCTGACGCATAAAACGGTTCGTCAATCGGACACTCGGATCAAAAGTTATGGCTTCCGGAAGTTGACCTATTTTTGGAGGGAGATGCAAATTTCGAAATTAGGTTGTTGGCTGCCAAAAAAGGCTATTAATAACCATTTTTGGGAACCCTGGGTGATAGTAGAGTTAAGGGGGCAAGTGTAGAGTCAAGAATAGGTGGGAAAACAAAAACCCTAGCTGATTTATGGCTACAGAAGGTTGAAGATTCTAGAGTCTTGAGGTTGGGAAAGCTGTAATGTGTTGTAGCCAGTAGAGGATTCATCCTCTGATTGTAATTGAGCTTCTGTAATGTAATGAGTTTCCTAGATCAATAAATAAAGTTCTATTTTTTGTGTTCAATTTCTGTTGTTGTGTGTTTTGTGATTTACCCCCTTCATCATAAATATTTACTAGTCTTAATAGAAGGATTACACTAAAGAGGTTATCCTAATTTCCCATGTGTCAGATGACTCATACTCTCTAAGACTTTCAAGCTTCCTAGTTAACACTTAGCTTAGTAATAAAACCTCTATTTTATAATTAACTAACTTTTAGCCATAAAGACCTACCAGGATTTCCAAAACCTTATCAAAAGACAATATTAACTTACAACAATGAGTTATACAATATCCTTTAGAGACTATTTAGATCCAAAGAAAAGGAATTGAAAAGTATCTTAAAAGAATCAAGTCTATTTCAAATATTATTCTTTTCTTAAAACATACTGATTCAATTTGATTAATTAAAATGAGGTTCAGATATTAATCATATATTATGAAATCTAATAAAAGCTTATATTATTATGCTATGATAATAATCAAACTATGCGATTGGACTAGGTTGATATCAAATTCCACAACTAACAAAATCATCTAAATTATGTTTGATTATGATTATGTTTATGTGGTTCAAGGCAGTTATAGAGAAGATTTCTGGCTATGACAAGATTAGAAAGAAATCTTCATAGATTTGATCCTCTATTTAAAGTGAATATTTTCCTATAGGATATGGTTGTTTTAAAAGATAGCCATGTAATTTTGTCAGTCACTAATTGCTTAAAAAAAACCTCATTGAGACAAGGATATGTCACAAAAAATAGGAAAGGAAACTACAAAACGCACAGAAGACTCTAAGAGTTTGATTCTATCTAATATCACAAGACAAATTGAATCATAGGTGCAATCAATTACTTTCAATGCATAACTACAATGATATTCTTAACACGTGGTTGGAGAAGACCTTAAATGAAGTTTGTCTCAGATTTATATTTAAGAAGAAAGATAATATAGGAAACATTTTAAAGATCTAGAACCTTTCCAACAATTGCCATTGACAAGTGTAAGCCAATTGGACTATGGCGACAAGACATTGTTGATAGACACTCTACTTAAATTTCATCTACTTCAATGGTCAAACAGTCAATAGTGATATTACACCTCATTCACAATAAAAAGTGGTAAATATTTGTCCTATTTTTATTGGCCAAAACTAACAATTGTTGAAATGAATGATATTTAAGAATAGTGGCTGATAGATAGGTACCCATTCAATATGCTTTATGAGAATAAACTTGGCTCACTAAACATTGGAGATAAACCATAGACTAAAGATAGTTTTGGCTTAATTAGAACGCAATAGAAATATGCCAAAGTTCACTTATATGAACGAAAGAGCCGACCAAGAGCACATGAAGCTCAGGGTATAATGTATAAGGGATCAAAGTTAAAAATGCAAGTTTATTATTTCCATGGTTGAATCCTAAGAAGGATCTAGATAAAATACCTTTTACAGGTCTATGCTAATCAGAAAGAAGAAAGAATTACGACAAGGACTTTCCCTTAAGTGTTAAGCAGGTAAAATCTATCAGGTATTTCACATGCAAAAGAGGAACACAGTTAGTCTCAGGGAGTCATCTCATGGAGTACAATTCTTACACAAAAGAACTATTCTATGAATGCAATGATAGGTGGAAAGAGATTAGATATTTGCAAATTACTCACAGTTTGATATTAGAAGGTGACGCTGCCTCAATAAAAGGAAATATTTACAAACATGGAAGATATTTTAGGGGTAAAATAGGAACAAAAGCTTGAGAAAAAGTAAATTAAGCAATACAAGCAAACTATATTGACATGCAGAATAAGATTCATTTTCTGCTTAAATTATAGCCACATTCTTCTATTTAACTATCATGCAACATTAAGTAGTCCACCATATCACAATGCCATTAAACTAACATGCAATCATCATTTTCTTGGTGATAACCAAAAGTAATTTGCAAGCACATGATAGGGAATCCATAAGTTATAGGAAAATTTGATTGGGGAAAAGAAGGCAGCAAGGAAAATCTCTAAATTTGTAACCCATACTAAAGGTCATGGAATAAGAGGATCATAATGCAGAATCAATGTTTGCTCTCATCCAAGTAGGGAAGAAATAAGGGGCAAGGAAATGTAGATTGCCAAACAAAGACATGTTATGCTCTAGGATACCCAAATGGCAGAAAGTTGTAACAATATCAAAACCAAGCTGGGGTGAACAATACTTCTTCTCAAGCATAAATTATCAAAAGGATATTATTATTACCTTTACCTATGATAATGGAGCCCCACAAAAGTTTTTCTTTTAGTGCTTGATCTGAATTTTGAATAACCCATTGACATCGATAAACTGGTGAAGATCCTCTAGCTCATGAATTTCCTATTCCATGGTCACATGATGCAACAATCAAATCAATAGCCGATGAATAAAACATACTTGATCTTCTTGCAACTGAAATAGTTTGGTGATGATGGAAATCCTCCCCAAAAGAAAAATAATCCCCCTTATTTTTCCCTTCTACAGAGCATCTTTTGCAAATGCACTCTCAGAAATAAAATGGGGGTAAACACATTTAATTCATTTAACTACACTATCCCAATATATCTTCCTCTTTCTAAGATTAGCCTCCGCAATCTTTTAAAGAAATAATTAATTTCAAGATTCCCTCATTGCCACTTCATCCATGTGGCCAAAATAACATTTAAGGAATCTTTTTCAAAACTATTTAAATAAATCTAATAATTAATTTTTCCATACGAATATAATATTTATTGTGATTAGATAATTAATTTGATCTATCCTCTTTCTATTTGAAAATTAAAATGCATCAATTCAATCACAAATGCAACTTAAGTCTACATGAAATTATGTGGTGTGTGCTCAAGTCAGTCGGCTAAATGCCCTCTGCCTCGATGATACTCTCTCTTTGTTGAGAGAGTGAGAGGGAGCAATCCTGTTGCACACACACAAAGAAGTCAAAATTAGTCGACAAGGATTAAACAATGATATTTAAATTCATATGTATTTATTGAAAAATAGGGGTTATGACATAATAACTAGATATATTTGGTGAACTCATTGTTACAAAATCTAAGCTATAATTCTCTTTTTTGCGACTCTTGGGTGCCTAACCCATGTTTTTTAGTGAAAATATATTTATTTATTTCAACATACTTATAACATGTGAATGCATTTTCTAATATATTTATTATAAAATTTAATTTCATTTCAATTTATAAAAGGATACAAATCAAAAAATATATATTGATATATTCATTTCAATTTATAAAAGGATACAAATAAAAAAAAAATATTTATATATTCATTTCAATTTATAAAAATGATACCAATAAAAAATGATATATAGATTTCACAATTAGTTATGTATTAGATATCCTTAAACTAGCATTTAATTTTATTTGGTTTACAAAATGAACCTTTAACTCATATATCTTCCCGCACACATGTTTATTTGTTATTTCCAAATCAAATTTCTTGAAAACTAATAGCTTTCTAAGATCACTCTTTTATTTATTTACACTTATTTTAAAATAAGCATACACACCAAATAAATACAGTTATTTTCATTCTTTCTAAAATGTATTCTAATGAGAAAAGGGTAAAATAATAGCCTCCACCACCTTTCCATAAAAATGGAGTGACAAAATTTATTTCCCTTTAATAAATAAACCACCTCATGTTATTACACTTAAATAAGAAATAATCTCTATCTTAATAAATTGAATGCATGGGGCTCAACCTTATTCTACTCATATTCTTAATCTAGCAATGTAATAATGTCCAATAAATTAAATGATCTCCAATAACAAAAGTTAAGAAAGAAAGAGGCTCTCCACCCTTCCATTTTGACATCATAAATCTATTGGGCTCTAGATAACCCTTGATCTTAGAGGGTGACACTAATTGTCATGGGTCACAAACAAATGATATTATCAACATACAAACATACACATTGAAAGAAAAAGGGGAAGACAACCCCATCAAGGTACCTTGAGTATTTGAACCAAACTAAATGGTTTCTTCTCAAGGCACTTTCCTCAAGCATCCACAAACATATAACACCTTTAAATGAGGAAAATTAACAATAGAGCTCACTTTTACACCATTAAATGAAGAGAATAAGAATGTAGATAATGCCTAAAAACTATTTTAGTCCAATTACAACATAAGAACAAGCCATATTCACAAAGGTGATTGAGCTTACCTCAATATCAAGCTCCCAAAATGGTGTATACTCTCCATTCTTCAATCTTTCCTTCCTAACCAAAGTACTCCCAAGTCCTCTCACTAATTTTATACCAAGGCTAGCAAACCAAAAAGGCCCTTCAAAATATAAATCTAAGCTTAAATAGGGATGTCATGTCACCTCATTCCAAGTAATGAGGCAATGCCACATGAAATCCACCAAGCCCTATAAATCTAGTCACCATACTTCTTTGCCACTCCTAATGACTTGTGAATGAGAAGATGTGTGAGGATTTTCTTATACATGTGTAAACACACTTTCCTACAAGGGAGAATAATGATGGTCAAATCCATTACCTAAATCAGTTAAGAGGGAAGGATTGTAAGAGAAAAGTCTCTTACACCTTTCCATTATAGTGAAATACCTTTCCATACCTTATCCCACGGTCTCTTGACCCTTATAGAAGCCCACAAAGTATCCCAATCCTTAGGTTCCCCATCTAGATACTTTAAAAGATCTAGAAAACCACAAAATATCACTTTAAGACCCTTAAAATCTCTAAAAGGATTATGTGTACATGCAAACGTGATTACAAAAGAATAAGCTAAAATATATTAACTTACTCTATTTGTAATCATATGCAACCTCAAGATTAGAATAAGAAAGCTTAACAAAAAGGATGAAAACACATAAATAATTCCCACTCGAACCCTCCTTGTTGCACACAAGCAAGTGTAGTTGTGTCCAAGGATAAGTTGGGGAAGAATTGGGATGTCAAGTGCTCACATTAGCATAGTAAATTTGCATTCAAGTGAGTTATGTAAATGGCCTATCAGAGGTCCAATTTATAGATTTTTGGAGAGATGAATGGAGGGCTAGGATTTCCTTGAGAGATCAAGGTCTCACATTTCTTGAGAGCATTAGAGTGATGAGGAGCCTCCAAGTGGCACCATTTGATAGGTGCACATGGAGGGGTCCAAGATTCAAGGGAAATCAATGGTGCATTACTCCCTTGGAGAAAGTGGAGGGTGAGGATCAAAAGGGTACCTTAGGGGTACTTTAGAGGTATGGGAAAATATTTGACCCATGCCCATGTACAAAGACCCATGCCTATGTACAAATCAAAGGACCCATGTACAAGATTGGACCTTGTGCAAGGTTTGAATAAGTTGATCATGTTTAAGATTGTGCAAGTGGATGATTTGTTGACTAACTTATTTTAACTTAATGAAAAGTGGAAAAAATAGGGAATTAAATTTAAATATTAGAATTTATTTAATTTTTGGGATGAGAAAGAGAAACTTAGATAAACAAATATTTGGATTTATTTAAGGTCAAACTATAGATGAAGGATGATAAATGATTGATTAATTAAATAAATGATTGAATTTATTTAATTAATGCTAGGAAGATGGATGGATGAATAGTAATGAATAGTGATTTTATTAATTAAATAATAAAATATTATTTAATTAATATTGGAAGGAAAATTGGAGAATTAATTGAATAAATATGATTTTATTCAATTAATTATAGAGGAATGATTGAGTTATGGTGATGAGATGATTTTAAGTGTTTACATTTTTCTCCTCTTTAAGATGGTGTTATGACAATAGCATCATATCAAAGAAGGATAAAACATAGCACTTGGTTGGACGACAAGATTTTGATTTTGGAAAAAAATGATTAGATTAGGGATGATGCCCTAGCCACTCAAAGGAGTGATGAGGAGGAATAATGGTAGGGATGATGATGAGGAGGAAAGGTTATAGGGATGATTATGCCCCATCAAGAGGACAAGTGGGTTTGAAGAACACAAGTGTGCTCTTGAAATGGATGAGAAGATGTAGGATAGGTGGTAGCATGAGAGACAATATTGGATAGAAGAGGTTGAGGGTTAGGTGATGAAAGGATGAATATATAAGGATGAAAAGGTAGAGGAGGTGGGGGATTGGATTGGATGGGGTTGAATGATTCATCATGTTGTGTTGGATTCATCAACCTAGTTTGATATAGCATGCGATGTTATACGCCAGAGTGTAAAGAACCAAGGTGATAATGTATCCCATGTGTTAGGTCTCAAAAATGCAGGTTGCTAATCCTAAGAGAATGCCAAGCTCTATGCTTAGATTTGCAATGTTTTTGAACTAACACAATGGAATCAACCCTTAAGGTTTGATGACTCCCTGCACTTTAGGTTCTGCTACACCTAGGCGGGTGAACCTTGAAAATTAAAGCAGACTGAATGTAAATGTTTTAACTAAGTAAATGAGTCTTCCTACAGTAGCAAATGGTGTAGGATAGATGAGAGCTTGCGAACTAATTCTATGTCTAATATCTGATGAATGGTTGGTAGAAATTGTATAAGCAATATCAAGGTGAATTTTATGACTGTGCTTAACTAATAAAAGGGTTTTTAAGTGATGATTTGAAATAAGACCAGTGCCTTGTTGGGTAAACAGAGTCAAATGAAGGACTAAGACTAGTGGCTTATATTGGGTAGTAATTCTAACTGTTTGGCACAATATTTTAGTTTATAACTTGTATAAACGTGCAAGGAAATGATTGACAAACTCTTCTTAACAATCCAACTAATATAATCAAATCTCTTGTAATTCACCAGAAGGTAATTCAATCCTTTCTTGAAGGAACCAATTGAATGAAATATGCAAGAATAACAGATGATATTAACTTGGAGATAGAATGGCAATCCTAATTATATGGTTCTTCTTAGTAATCCAAACTAATACTTCCAGGTTACTATGATTGATCAGAAGGATTTTTAATTCCTTTAATGGAAACCAATTAATTCAATCACATAGATACAACAAATGTGCATTGACAAATTAACTATATACTTGATATATTAATTTAAATAACAAGAAAATACTGAACTGGAGACAACCACACAATTGAATAATCTTAACAAACAATTGATGCCAGAATAGAACCACATAATGAGAGAACTTCAATTTACTTCTTCAATAATAAACTTACAACATGGTCTTTGAGAAACATTGTAAACTATGTATGTATATTCTACTGCTGATGATATTTTAACATCATATGTCCAACTTATATAGGAATACTTGTGAAGAGACATAACTCTTCAAAGAAGTCTTTTGGGAATTAACAAAATTAACAACAATGACATAACCATGCTCATGCTCTATTCAACCACAAGTATAGTCGAGCAATATGATCTAAGTACTCCTGGCTATGATGTGACTCAGTGAATTCAATGGCGTTCCTTGTGATCACATCCATAGTAACCATCTTCTCCAAGTGCTTGCATGCTTCTCTAGGTGCAGAGTCTTTGTCCTTAAGAGCTTCCAAGGCTTCATGCAATATTGCTTGACAGTCACTGCTCCATTCCTCTTTGCTTTTTAATTCTTTATCACTTTTGAACAACATCGGCACTCTTGCTTTCAAGGCTTCAACACACTCTTTGGCATCAGTCTTAAGTTGGTCATAAAACTTCTTATGCTGCTCAATCAAATATTTCGCACTAGAGGTATCTACAATGTCAGAAGTATCTTTGCCACTTGTCTCACTGAGTTTCTCCTGCAATCTTTTGTCTAGCCTCTCATGCTCTTGGATTGCTTTATAATTTTGAGAATAATTATCCCAAAATTGGTTTAGCCAATGCATCATGTTGGTATGCCTATTTTGGAGTACTATGACAAGTGTATCCATTTGAATTTGGGCTACTTGATTTATGGATAGTGATTGGACACTTTGTGAACTTTCACCCTAGGTTAGTCTCTTCACTGATCCCCCGAAGGTGCTCTTGACAACATCTTTCAAATAATCATTCTCCTTTGTCAATCTCTCACAGCTCAGCTTATATGCATCTCTTTCCTTAATTAACATCTGAGCCTGTGCCTTATTTAGCTTTGCAACATTGATGCCAATGTTTGCAGTGATCAAGGGGTTAGTCTCCCCTGCCTTCAAAGTCATGACATGGCCAAAAGTTTTCTCAGTGTCTATAATGGCTATCTTTTGTGGGGAGGATACAGGGCCCATATCATCAGTGAATTTTCATCATTATTATATTTGGTGCCCATATATACTTCATTGACACCTTCTGGAGTGAGCTTGTATCTGTCATCTGTATTATTTAGAAAACTATCAAATACTAAAGCAGAATTCAAATCAAGGCCATGAAAGATCATTACCCTTGCTTCTTTGAGTAGCTGTCTACCTTTACTAGGGGTCATATCTTGCAATTCATTATCAATTGTTGCTTTTAACCTATCAAGTAATTGTCTCTCATTATTGGCAGAGACATCATCAACTGACTCTGTGATCTCCTTCCCCTTGCATTTATATAAAAATGATTTGAATTCTTTTGAATGAATAAATTTATAATTAGAAATAAAAGAATCATAAGCTATTTGTCTTGGGTCTTTATCAGCAGGCCCCTCCTTATCATGTGCTATGATAGGAGACTGATATTGTTGCATTTTTCTTTTAGACATTTTTGTTATCTGTTACTGTGGTTCCTCTTGCCCTACAGGTTCTTCATCACCTAGAGGATAACACCTCAATTTCTGCCAGCTACTTCCTATTCTCATCTAAGTCCCTGTTATATTGTTCAACCACCAATTCCACCTCAGTCTCTTCTAAATTTCTGATGACATCATCATGTGGATAGGGGACATGTGTGTACCCACTGAGGTTTTGTTTTCTTTGAGCAAGATCAATAAAACCTTTAGGATCAAATCCCTTTCTCACCTCAACACACCTCATATTGTAGTGCATTAATTTATCTATAATGTGATCATATCCCTCCTTGGATACCACAGTGAAGTCTCCAAAACACAGAGTACTAGGCACAAAAGATTGTTTATGATGGGAACTCAAATGCACCACATTAGAACAATGCATTTGCCTAACTATTTCTAGTTAGGCAATTCTGTCAGGAACAGTTTTAGGAAAGATAAAGGGAGTGTCCTCAAAACCATACACTCTAACCATGGTATCATCCTCAAAATAGTACCAATCTCCCTAGTTGTGAGTAACAGTAAGAGGACCACAAAAATCCTTTGGTCTAAGAAACCTCTTTATTTAATTTGAGATTGAGTACTCACATGGATGACTGAAATATCTATATAGCACTTTGACACAATATTCCTCAAATTGCACATAGCTTGAATGGGCATATCTGCTATCCCATATTCTGGTCCACATCTATACAGGTGACTTCTACCCCTTCTGGTCTACTGGAACAACCTTGAACTTAGTTGGCCATAACCCTATTTCCTGATCATAATAGAGCACCATGTGCATGCGAAGTGAATAATGTTCAAAGGAGACAGATGGGGCATTGTTCTTTATGGCAATCAGGCCAGAGTCAATTCTATTAAAAACATAGGCAGCATAATCGAACTACCTGGCATTGTGGCACTGGATGTCTATAGCAATGACCATCAAAGGAATAGTCATGAAGTCAGGGACCTCTGATCCTAGGCCTGGCCCACAAAGTAGTAAGTGTATTGTATGTAAGGTTCAAATAGAGACACATGAAATCGAGGGCCATCATTTTCACTGAGGGGCACCATTTCTCCCTCTGCCCTAGGCCTGTGAATAAGCAGTCTCCATCCATGGTATGTAGTATCCATTCTCCAGTATTCCTTTTCCAAATCCTCATAAACAATGGGGACAGTGCATAAATCATCCAAGTCAAAAACTTCACAGATGGCATTCTTTGACAAGTGTATGATAGGCTCCCCTTGTGGGTTGCATATGGCCTTAAGACTTGGGTTATATTGTTTAGCAAAAAGATGGAGAAGTTCAACATTCATAAATATGTTAGGGACAACTAATTTACCCAAATTCAAATGCCATGGGTTTGATACTGGAAAATTTCTAATTCTTCTGTTGAAATGGAATTTAAAAACTTCATAGCCTCTAATTGGAGTCCAAACATTCCCAAGGTATTTACACCTGTCATCTAGTTTCTCTACTTCTGCCCTATGTTGTGCAGACCTTTGGGCTTTGGGAGTTGATCCTGGTAATTGATCAATCAGGTCTTGGTTCAGTTTTCTTTTATTTTTTCTTTAGGAGTTTTATCAATTTTCTATTTTTTAGATTTACTTGTGTCACCCTGGGGTTTTCTGCTCTTTCCCTTTCCTAGAGTCTCCATTTACAAGCCTTGATAGAAAAATTCAAATTACAAGCTATAGCACAACAATTTGTATGTATGTACCTATTATCAGTGGCTTTAATCAAATTTCCCTATTTTCTGCTTCAAATCTCTGTTGGTTGGCTTTTCTCAAACAATTCTGTCAAGTTTAATTGTAATGATTTTGAATGTTATCTTAGAGGATTTCTTCACCGTCTGCAATTAATTGGTTGGGCATTTCAATTTCCTTGATCATTGTGAAATGTCACATCGTCATAACTTCTCTCATCAGCATGATTTTCATAATGTCTAGGGGTGATTTTAATATCTTCTTATGGCGTGAACACTTGTGCATGGATTAATCGCTATAACCCTTAAATTGTCTCCTTGACATTACATTTCATCAGTGACTTCGTATCGACAAGACATCTCTAAACTTTACCTGATATGGAAGTGAGAATGGTTACCATCGGCATGACTTTCTTCATCGTTATAAGAACAACGTTCTTTTTCGATGTGTCAAGTGTCACCGATATGGTTATCAGGGAGAGTCTCATCAATGAACGTAATCCTCATTATTATCAGAGTAAGATATGTTATCAGAATAACTTATTCCAAGTCACCCGATCATCGTGATCTCCCCGATAGCCTTTCATATCTTTTGATCGGAGAGAACTTCACAACATGTCACCAATATCGTTGTGAGTGTTGCTTCAGCTAGATTTACAAAATTTTCTCTGATTCATTCACTTTCACCGATGGTTCTTATACATGTCAGCATGACTTATACTGAAACATTTTCATCAATTGCCGAGACATTATTGCGTCGGAAGCTCCTTAATTTCTCATTCTGATACTCATTTCCTATCGATGACCATTAGTTTCCTCTGTTCTATTGGGTGATCGATGAGAGTCTTACCGAGCTCCTCCATCAGTATGACTTATGCTGTTGGGAAGGTTTTTAGAGTATTCTCTGATGGTCTTTCCTTACACCGATCGACATGACCACGCATTGTTTCTCCGATAAAAAGTTATCAGTGCCACTTTCTTCATCAGTATTCTCTGAAATCTTCTCTCCGATCCTTGTTTTCACACCGATAGCTATTTCAACTAGTTTCTCATGGATCGGTATAGCTAATATGAAGTCTTGCCAATATTAAGAAATTTAGGCCCTTTACATTGTTTTGTCATAGGATTTTATGGGATATATCAATTGCAATTCTGATTTTGGGTGAAATGTTTTAGGATTTGGTCAGATATGGATGAGTAAGAATACAAGAAAATTTTAAATTTTACTGTCCCAACAGTGGCTCTATCTGGGATGTATACTCCTTGTGAGTATAACAAGAATCTGGATCTCTTGGAGGAGTAGACCATGTGTTTTATTTGTTTGGGATGACAATTTTATGAAAATGGGAGATGGAGGTGATAATGATGGGGAATTGGGATGATCTTATACGTACATGGAAAAGATTTTTTTTTTTTATATATAGAGATTCATAGGACTGTCCATGTACTGGCATGTCCTAATCTCCTTTTGATTACCCTAGACTATTGTGCATGGAATAAAAGTATTTTGAGAACTTTTTAAGGGTTGTCCATGCACTGGCAACACTTAATTTTCTTTGTGCACGATATTCTATGAAAATAAAGGGTTCAGTTATTGCCCATGCACAGGTAATTCCTGCTCTTCTCTAAACATGTTTTGCAAATAGTAAGAATCATCACCTCCTTTGCCAATTATAACAAAAGGACCTAACCATAAAGCTTCAAACTTTCCATGCTTTCCTTTGTCCTGGCACCTAGCATTCCACATCAGCACTAAGTAATTCATCTCAAATTTCCTATCTTTGGCCTTTTTGTCAAATAGGTATTTCACTTGTGATTGCAACTTAATATTCTACCTTTGAGCTAGTCTCCTTATTTCATCAAGTTCTGCGAGATGTTCTAATCTTTCCTCCATTGGTTCAGGAATGTTTAAATATTCCTGAAGAATAAATTTGTAAATTGGAATGAGACTTTCTAATGGTATTCTCGCTTGTGTTCCATATACTAGTTCAAAAGGAGATCTCCCAATTGCTCTTTTTACAGTAATCCTATCAGCCCATACAACCATTCTTAACTTTGAGTCCCATGCTTTCTTGTTTCCCTCCAACATTCTTTTTATGATTTTCAGAAGGCTTTTGTTGCTGGATTTTGTCTGTCCGTTTGCTTGTGGATGATAAGGGGCAGCATAGGACACAGTGATGCCATGTGTATTACAGAAACTTTTGAATTCATTAGACTTGAAGCATATTCCATTGTCTGTGATTAACCTTACTAGAGTGCCAAATCTAAATATAATACTTTCCATTAGAAAGTTAATCACCACCCTGCTTGTTACTTGTTTGGTTGGGATTGCTTCCACCCATTTAGTGAAGTAATCTATCACCACTAAAATCCATTTGTGTCCACCACTTGACTTCTCCACAATTTCTCCTATGAAGTCAATACCCCATTGATAGAATGGAGCCTCCACCTACATGGGTTCAAGGGCAATGCTCCTTGATATTTCAACTTTCCTAAAATTTTTTGACATGCTTCACATTTCCTAGTGTAATGATATGAATCATTAAAAACTTTAGGCCAATAGTATCCAGCCTGTTGGTTATTTTCCCAGACTGGATGCTTATTCCCAGTTATCCCTACAAAGTAGCTGTGTATGAGGAAAATTTGACTATGATAAACTAAACAAATCAAAAACCCAATAACATAAAGAGAACCGATCTAAGTAAAAGCCATTAATAATAATCAAAGAAACATGAAAGCTTTTACTGAGATTTGTATTGTTCCCTTTGGATTGAATGTGGATTGCTCAATATTGCTGCGAAACCATGGTTGCAACAAGCAAGTAGTGTGCTCAAAGATCAATGTCAAAAGATCTTAAAGTTGCTCAATCGATGTGATGTATGCTCAAAGCGCTGTTAAGTATGCCTGAGAATAAGATCGAAGAGAGAGGTAATGAAGGAGATGAGGGGGGTTTATATAGATTTCAACAAAGATCGATCAACGGTCCAGATAATTCAGAAGAATCAATGGAGGAGAACAGTTGAGGAACGTGCAACGAATAAGAAGAAGACAAGTGTCACACAAAAGCTGTTTTATTTGAGTTAAACACTTTCTTTTCTAAAGATAAGACATGCTTTTCATAAATTAGAAAGCTTTTTTCTAATTTAAGAGAAATTGATAAAAACAAGGTTGAGTGAATAGATAACTCAAGTTTAGATTTGCTTTTGCATGATTTGAGAGAAATTAAATAATAAATTATTTAATTGTGTGTGCATGGAGAAGAAGATTTATTTTTAGAAGATTTGAAAGATATTTGTAGATAAAAAAGCAAATTAAATTAATAAATTTATTTAATTGTTGTGCATGATTTGGAAGAATAAATAAAATATTTGATTTATCTTATTTTTGGAGATTGAGAGGATTTAAATAAATTTGATTTGATTTATTTAATTTGGAAGAATGAAGTTGATTTAATTAAATAATTAGGAATTATTTAATTGTTTGGATAAGAGGGAATTTGTGATGAATTAATTAAATAATAAGATTTATTTAATTAATGGAGACTTGAGTTTCAGAAGAGGATAATTATCTAACTAAATAATTAAAATTATTTAATTGTGGAAGAATAATAGAGGAATTTGATTTAATTAATTAAATAAAGAGAATTCATTTCATTAATGTCGAAAGTATGTGATTTAGAAGAATTTGGTGAAATTAATTAAATAATTAGATTATTTAATTAACGTTGAAATGTAGGTGATGCTCCAGATTAGACGAAATGCAAGTAGTGCGATGACTTGGTTATTTTAGGGTGTCTACATTTTGCCCCTCTTTGATGCGATGCAGTTTACAGCGTTGCGTCAAAGAAAATGATTCTTGAAGACATGATACAATTTTTGGATGCCCCAATGTAGCTAGTTGCCCCAGTGTAGCTGGCGTAGGATACCCCCTCGAGAGGAAAGACATGGAAGCAACAGAAGAACTGTGTTGACACTCAACTAGAAGATTTTGTTGGAGACAGACGAGGTTGGGTTGATGATAGATAGAAGAAAGGAGATAGAAGAGAACATGAGAGAAAGACTGTTGATCGATCCTTGCTTGAAAACTATATAAGGCCATGGATGAATGGATGGGTAGATGGATGAGCTTGTTGCAATGGTTTCACAATTGTATATAAAGAGCAATCCTTATTTTTGATATAGCACATGGATAGTTTGCCACCAAGGTATAAAAGACCAAGGTGCTGTAATATCCGAGTGCGTGGACGTTGACTCTGCAAGCAAGCGGTTTGAACTTAGATCCCTTAGACATAATATAACCTTGTTGGAATATGTGAATGAGCCATAGTCTTGAACATAAAATAAACTTCAATACATGTAAATGCAAGAAGAATATTAATATATAAGATGCTAGGTCGTAACACACACAAGATAAATATGATGCTAAGAAAGATACTAAAGATCATTCCTCAAACACAGCACACAAAAAGCAATGACTATGCCCCCAATCCGTACTGCCTCGCAACATACCAAGATTATAGATAAACCAAGGTAGCCTTGAGTAGGTAATGGATAAAGGAACAAAAGATAAACCATAAAACAAATTGACTGACTTACAAAGTAAACATACAACCAACATATTCTCTTGCCAAAGAGGTTGCTCATGATAGATTGGATAGGAAAGATAACAGTCTTATCATGGGAACTTTGTGTCCATTAAAGGGTGCTATCTACCTAAAAAGACAATGTCGCGCTGCAGGAAATGCCACATGTCGCAAGAGACGCGTGTGTTGGTCTCGATAATGGAACACTTTGTAGAAGACAAGCTTGTTGATCTGATGCTTTGGTTAAGCTAGAATTAGCTGATGTTGGCAATCGGTATGCAGGACAGCAGATGACTCTGGAAGTAGGTCTCTTTGCTTCAGGTTTGTTAAGAACTTTTGCCTTGAAAGGATGCGCTAGATTGCTACTTGAGTTAGTCAAGTCGAGGCGAAATGGAACTTGACAAACGGAAGACTAGAAAGGTGACAGTGCTAATGGATTGAAACGGGTGGAGAATGATGAATCATATGTGCCTGAGTACTGGATATATCTGTATTCCAGACTGCCTACATACATTGTATCCACGGGATCAAGGCACACTACGATAAAAGATGAACGTGATAAATATGTAGTTCTGGATAGAGTGATGAATGGGTCAAGGTGAAAGGAGGGGATCTTATGTACCTGAGTATTGGATACTTCCTTCGTATTCCAGACTGCCTACATACCCATATCCATGGGATCAAGGTATCTTAAGATTGAAATGAGGTAATATGTAGTTCTGGTTGTGTCATGATGTAGGAAAAGTGCTGAGAAGATAACAGCCTTATCGTAGGAGCGATGTGTCCATTAAAGGGTGTTATCTGTGGAAAAGAGAAAAGATTGAAGAGCATGTTGTGAACCATGAACAAGGAACCAATCCTAGACCTAAGTTAAGGAAAGAGTTGCCCCCATTATGGTAGAGGAAACTGTATGGGTGACTGCCGAAGAAGACACAGAAAGCTTTGACCTAGGACAAGACAGTGTTAATTGTAGACACAGATCAAGGCATGGGGAGACGACGATGGACATTGACAAATTTCCAAGCTATACTAGATAGGGAGAGGGAAATGCAAACAAGGTCAATGGTTTTATTATGGATGGATGGAAAGTGCGCTGCGAATTGGACATGGAGTGGACATGACTTGATAGACGATGGGTGCTGACTCTACACATAGCGCCTGTTTGCTAGGTTTTCACTATGGTGCTTATCCAAGGCACCCGTTTGCCAGGTTTTCACCAGAGGACAGATTTTTTTGTTTTTTTGTTTTTTTTTGTTTTATTTGGAATACTTTGAGGATCAGGCATAGAACTTCTTGAGATGGACACTATTAAGTGGCTCATCTAGAGGAATGCCGTCAGGTGTAGCTAAGGTATAAGCTCCTGATCCATATGCTACTGTAACAATAAAGGGGCCTAACTAGTTAGGCTCAAAATTGCCCTTCTTTTCTTGATCTACTTGATTTCTCTGATTCTCTTTAAGTACAAGATCACCAAATTGAAACCATCTTTCTTTGATCTTTTTGTTGTAATTACACCAAAGGCGGTTTTGATAGACATGCAGATGATTAAGTGCGGCAAGGCGCCTCTCATCTAGTAGTTCAAGCTCAGCTAATCTAGAAGTGCGATACTCGTCTCCACCGATCAGGTCCTACATGGATACTCTGAGGGATGGGATCTCGACCTCTATAGGTAGGATGGCTTTAGAGCTATAGACCAAGGCATAGGGTATGGCACCAGTTGGTGTTTTGATGCTGGTGCGGTAGGCCCATAGGGCGGGATTGAGTTGTAAATGCCAATCACAACCAGCTTCATTGACAGTTTTCTTGAGGATTTTGAGAATAGTTTTATTGGAAGCCTTAGCTTGGCTGTTACTCTGTGGATAGTAGGGAGTTGAAAAGCGATGTTGGATGTTGTATTGTATGCATAAGGCACGGACATCTTGGTTCTTGAATGGTCTCCCATTATCAGTGACAATGGCTTGGGGAATACCATACAGGCATATGAGGTAGTTTAGGATAAACTTGGCTATTTGCTTACCGGTGATATAGGTCATAGGAATGGCTTCCACCCACTTTGTGAAATACTCAGTGGCGGTAATGATAAACTTGTGGCCATTGGAGGAGGAAGGGTGGATTTGTCCTACCAGGTCGAGACCCCATTGAGAAAAAGGCCAAGGAGTTGTCACAGGTTGTAATTCATGAGCTGGTGTGTGAATCAAATCTCCATGCTGCTGGCATTGTAGACACTTCTTAGCAAACTGTGCAGCATCTTGCTCTATTGTAGGCCAGTAATAACCTATTCTAAGTATCTTCTTAGCAAGATTAGGACCGGTAGAATGTGCACCACAGACATCTTCGTGTATGTCTCGTAAGGTAGCTTTGGCTTCTTCCGCGTTAAGACATTGTAAGAGGATACCATCGAGACTCTGATGATATAGTGTATCACCCAGAATGATGTAACGAGAGGATCGACAGATAAAGGTTTTGCATTGGGTGGATGATAGGTCAGGGGGAAAGGTATTGTGCTTAAGGTATTCATAGATATCTTCGTACCATGGGGCATTGGGACCAACAAGTTCGCAGATGATTTCAGTAACAGGGACATCGACGACTGGTATCAACAATTGCTCGATCAAGAATTCACACTTTTGTGTATTTGCAGGCACGTCAATCAGTGACCCTATAGAAGCCATAGAATCTGCAGCTTTGTTATGCTCTCTTGGAATTTGCTCAAATGTGACGCTAGAAAAATGTGGTTTGTAGGCATCCACTAGTTGCTTGTAGGGGACCAACTTTTCATCTTTTGTTTGGTACTCATCTGTGACTTGGCGAATGACTAACTGTGAGTCTCCATATACTTGTAATTCTACGATGTCCCATTGAACTGCTGTATTGAGACCTATGAGGAGTGCTTCATACTCGGCTATGTTGTTGGTGCAAGGGAATGTAAGCCGATATGACTTTGGAATGTAATCATTTTGAGGTGTGATGAACAAGATGCCGGCCCTTGATCCATGCTGTGTGTAGGAACCATCAAAGTATAACTTCCACATTATGGAGTTGGAAAGAGTGAATAGATTCTCATCTGAAAAGTCTGCTACCATAGGGTGTGTATCTTGCATAGGTGCTTCTGCTAGTTGATATGCTAGAGCTTATCCTTTGATTGCTTTACGATCCACATATTCAATGTCAAACTCACTAAGGATCATGACCCATTTAACTAGTCTGCCTTTAAGAGCTGCTTTTGCTAGTAGATACTTCAAGGGATCAATTTTAGCTATAAGAATTGTGTGTTGGTTCAACATGTAATGCCGCAACTTTTGGGAGGTGAACACTATTGCTAAAAAAGCTCTTTCCATCGGTGAATAATTGAGTTCATATCCCACCAAGGTTCTACTGATATAGTAAATTGCATGCTCTTTTCCTGTTTCATCATGTTGTGCTAGCAAGGCCCCTAGGGCTGAAGTTGTAGTTGAGATGTATAATATCAAAGGTTTATCAGCAACTGGTGGAACCAATACAGGAGGTGTAGCTAGATACTCTTTGAGCTGATCAAATGCTACTTGACAGTTATAATTCTATTGAAATGAGACATCCTTTCAGAGCAAATGTTGAAATGGTTGACATTTATCTGCTAACTGTGAGATAAAATGCCTGATGGATTGCAACCTTCCTTGGTGGAGGCATCTCTACTATAGCCTTTACTTTTGTTGGATCTACTTCAATACCTCGACGAGATACAATGTAACCCAATAGGTTCCCTAATGTGACACCGAAGACACACTTCTTTGGATTGAGGCGGACTTGATATTTCTCGAGCCTATCAAAGATCTGCCCGAGAACTTGTATGTGATCTACCCTAGAAGATTTAGCTAGTATGTCATCCACATAGTCCTCCGTGATGTGATGAAAGAGGTCATGGAATATCACTGTCATTGCTCTCTGATAGGTTGCCCCTGTATTCTTTAGACCAAACGGCATGACACACCAACAATAGTTACCCCACGGACAAGTAAAGGTTGTTTTATGCTGATCTTCCTCTGCTATCCTTATTTGATTGTAGCCAGAGAATCCATCCATGAGAGAAAGCATCTCGTGACCTGCTGTCAAGTCAACTATAATGTCAATGTTCGGTAGTGGAAAGTTGTCTTTGGGACATGCTTTATTAAGATCTCTGAAATCATTACACATGCGGATGCGCCCATTTGGTTTAGATATAAGTACAATGTTGGAGACCCAATCTGAATAGTCAATAGGTCGTATGAACTTTGCATCTAACAGCTTCTGTATTTCCACTTTCACCAAGAGAGCTATTTGTGGGTGCATCTTCCTCAACTTTTGCTTGACTGGTTTAACTTTTGGATCAATAGTGAGATAGTGAACAACTAGCTTGGGGTCTAACCCTGGCATATCAACATAGGTCCACGCAAAGTTGATGGTTCTCTGTAAGAAGAATGTGTTAAGATTCCTGTGCTCTGTTTCTGATAATGATGCTGCTAGGAATGTGTCCTTTGGATTTTGCTATGTGCCAAGGTTTATCTCTGTAGAATCTTCCACTAGGAGAGCTAACTTCTCTTGATACTTAGATGGTAGGGGAAGGTCAAATCTTCCATCCTCAAGTGCCACAGTTGGGTTTTCACCTTTGGATACATCCTTTGTTTTTACTATTTTGTGATCAGGAGGTGCCACAGTGTGGTTTTCACCTAGAGATCTTTCTTTATTTTTACTTTTGCGACTGGAGGATTTGGCATTCTCACCAAAATAAGCCGTTGGCTCTAGTTCCATTACAAAACCTGCTTTATGATCACCAAGAAGGATACCTTCCCGAAGTCCCATGAACTCAGCTAGAGCTTCATCATTTGAAATACATCTATTACGGGGGACCCTTGTTGGTCCCAATCGATAAGTTCAAGGTAGACAAGTGTGACATTCTGGGTGTTTGTGGTGGAGGTTAAGGATACATAGGATAGCATAAAAATGGAGGATTCTATGAATAGATTGGTCATATGGAGGGAAGAGTCATCGATGATATCCTCTGTAGATGTCGAATCGACGAGAAAAGTGTTAGCTACCTCGTCAAGAATATACTCGATGTCCAAGGCGTGCGGTACCTTCTTACCAAATCCTAATCCCTTCTTGTCTAGCTTCTTTGCACAACAATGGGTTCCATAGTTCCTTGACTCTGTTTCCCAAGGCCACCTTTGCCTTTATAGCCCATGTTTTTTACTGTTCTTAAGCCATTGCCATATTGCTTGACTGGTTCTTTCTCCTTATAGAGCCAAGAAGAAATATCCTCAATAGTTTCCTCTTCCAATAACCATCCATGTCGGAATTGGGTTAGGAATCCCGGGGGAGGAATAGCTACTTTTTTGGTTACTTTGGCAATGGGTGGTTGGCTGTAAGATTTTGGAGATAAAGGCATCCACCCTACACAACAAGATTTTGAGATATCATAAGATCCAAAGCCTATATCACGAATGTGAGCCTTGAACTCAGGTAGAGGATTTGGGTTACTTGTAGAGGCTTGGGTTAGAGTTTCAAGATCGACATATAGTGGGGATTCAAGGGCTTTTTCATTTTTAGACACCTGGTTGCAATTCTTATAACTGCCTTGCAAGACACGACAAAATTTAAAAGGATTGGGGTCTCCTGGGATAGTGATCTCCGTACCATTGTATGGGAACTTTAGAGATTGATGATACATGGAGGGAACAACTTTCATTGCATGGATCCATGGGCGGCCTAGGATAATGTTGTAAGGTAGTTCAATATCAAGGACTTGACACCTGGTTTCAAGCATGACAGGGCCCAGTTGTATAGGCAAGTGGATAACACCTTCTAAGCGGCGTTCAACATCATCATACCCCTTGATTGTAATACTATGATCAGAGTTGACATGATCCTCAGAGTATCCCAATTGCTTTAGTAACTTTAAAGAACAGATGTTGAGACCAGCACCACCATCTATGAGTATGCGTTTGATTTTGCGCTTATGGATGAGAACCTCAATATGAAGGGCATCATTGTGACATGGATCATGGGATGGGAGGTCCTTTTCAGAGAAGACCACATTGTAGGGCAAAGCAATGTTACCTACTATAGCTCAGAAATCTGCGACCACTATGTTGTTAGGAACCGAAGACTCCTGGAGGGCTTTTTCTAGCACCACTCTATGTGCAGGTGATGACTGTAGCAGGTCCAAGATAGAGATCTGTGCTGGCATTTTCCCTAGATGTTTGACAAGATTATAATCAGATTGAGCTAGAAGACTGGGTGTAGGACCACAAATGGTGACACGACCACAGTGAGTAGTAACAGCGCAATCCGTAGAGTTGCCTTTGATTGTGAGGGTAAACACTCGACTCTCTTCAAAATGACCTACAATGGAATCAAAGGAAGTGGAAGCATGATTGATACCTTTACCTCTATCCTGAGGAGGAGGTGGACCATGATGAGGGAATGGTTCTTTGTACATATCGAGATCTTTGTTCGTTTGTTGAGCTGGTGGTTCATTCTCAAAAGTGATTTGGTTGCCGTTGATGAGATTTTGGATTAGGTGCTTGAGTTTCATGCATGACATGGTTCTGTGCCCTTTGCTCCTATGGAACTCACAATATTCATTGTCTCTATAACGTGTAGTTTTGTAGACAGGTTCTCCATATGGGGGAGCATTAGGTAAGGTGATGAGCCCTTTCTACAAAATTTGTTGTAAGACCGATTCAATGGGGACTCCCAAGGGAGTGAATTGACGTCGCGACAGGTAATCTTGTGGAGGTCTCTCCTATTGTCATTGTGGCTGGTGTTGATAAGGTTGCCTTTGTTGTTGCTACTGTTGAGGTGGAGCTTGACTTGGTTTGGAGAGCTATAATGGTGTTTGCAAAGTTTGGACATGTTTAGAATCAACCACCCCATCGTTGACCACGTTTTTGTTCTTGTTCCAAAACTTGGGTTTATCATTCGATTGTTGATGAGGAGCGTTGTCTTTCATTTCTTTAAAGATTTTGACCACACCCTTAGCAATGAGGGCCTTTTCAATGTTGATACCCTTGTATGTGATTTCGTCAAAGGTTATAGCACTAAGAATTTGCAAATGGAAACCTAACTCTTGGTTGAGGTTTTGCACAAATATGCTATCAAGCTGTTTCTCAGGAATCTTGAAAGGGAATTTGCTAGCCATTTGTCTCCATCGTTGGAGGAAAGAAATGAAAGTTTCACCATTTTTTTGTTTATTGTTGCATAGATCGGTCATGGAAATCTCATGCTCTGCGTTGTAAGAAAAATGGGTGGCAAATTTCTCTGCTAGCTAGTTGAAAGACTTGTTACCCATAGGTAAGTGTGAGAACCATTCTATCACTTGACCTCCAAGACTACGAGGAAAGAGACGCATAAGATACATGTCGTTATGTGAGACCTCGAAGCAAGAAAGATAGAATTCCCTGAGATGGTCTTTTGGGTCACCTTTTCCTTTGTATTTATCAAACTTGGGAATAGTGAAATTTTGAGGAAAAGGGATCATTGGTAATGACCGATCAAAAGGATAAGGACACACTTCCTCTAAAGAGAAGGTCTTCTTGGTGTGGCCAAATGTAAGATTAGATAGCTGTTGTTGCACTTCCGCAATTTTTAGCTCCATCGCTGTGGGAGGAGTTGGAAGCATCTCCTGCTGTCCAAGAAGTGGTTGTTGATGCCCATATGAAAGATTGTAGTGTAAGCCATGAACATTGGTGTTATAAGGGTCATAAGATTGGTTGGGGTTGTATGCGTTGTACGTTGGGTTCAGATTGGGTTGGAATTGGATGCTTTGATGAGGAGGAGGTGGGGGTGGCACTAGGTAAGAATGTTGGCTTTGTGATGGTTGGAGAAAAGAATTGGGTGGAGGAAAGCTAAAGTGTGTTTGATTAGGTTGCGATGGTGGCACATAGCTTTGGGAAACTTGATGTTGGGAATGTTGAGGGTGGCTAGGCAATGTGTGAAAGAAATTTAGCGAGGATGAACATAACGGAGGAGGGACATAGGTAGAAGTGATTTGCGATGGTTGAGGTTGATTGAGGATGAGAGTAGAAGAATTTTGTGGGGGGGGGCTGCATGACTCTAATTGGTTGAGAGACATGGAGGTTTGATGATATGGGAGGTGGTATGTGTTGAGACCCTTGTTGCATGGCTACATAGTTGTTCTCCAGATTGTAATTTGGTGGAAAACCTATTCGTCATGGGGTAACCAAGATTCCACTTGCGATTGGTGTGGACACTTTAGGAGGTGGTTGCATATTCGATCGAGCTAAGGTGGCTTGCTTAGCTAACTCTGCTTGACGTTGGAGAGTTTTTTGTTGGTTTTTGAAGATCTCCATAGGAGTCAGAAGCAGTGATACGACCCTCTCTCTTGTTGGGTTTTGAAAAAAGAGATTCCTATACTGCGAGTTCTATTCAGGTAAGGGCGTGGTCACTGTTGACATGGTTTGCACTGTCTGTATGGTGTCTTGGGTGTTGCTAGGCTCGCTAAGATTGGATAGGTCAAAATCTTTGGGTAATTTAGCTCCTTGCTCTGCTAGTAAGCAAAAGAAATGATCTTGGTTCTCGCTAAGGATTTTGTCAATTGCGGCTATGGTGCGAGGATCTTGCATGAATTCTTCAAGATCTTGCTCATCTTCTTGAGAGGATTGACCTATTTCAAAGTGTCACTCTTCTTGAGATGGGGCTAGATCTGTAGTATAACCTTGTGGGACAAAATCGGGAGGCAAGCCGGTGGTGTATTGGGGTGTACTTACCAAAGGGACCCTACCTTCTTGGGAATTGCTTGGTTGGTCGACGTGCGACATGCTGGGAGAATTGGTAGATCTTTCTGTGGGTGTTATAGGAGTGATCTTGGGAGTAATGTTGAGACGACCCGATTGTGGTGTGTGAGGAGGCGATTTGTGCTTCCTAGGGACAACTTGCTTGGACTTCATAGTTTGCTAGAGCCTAGTGGTTACCATGGAATACACTAGGACAAGAAAGGTAATGCTGGGTTTCTGCTTATGCTTTGAAAAAAACAAACTTTGATGCACAATGTACTGGACCAAAGGTGCTATACTGTTTGACCAAGGGCGCAGGACTATGCAACCAAAAGCGTGCTACTGTAATACCAAAGGCGATGGACTGAGCTACCAAAGGCGAGATACTGCTATACCAAAGGCGAGCTACTATGACCAAAAGCGAGCTACTGTACCACCAAGGGTGAGCTGCTGTAATACCAAAGGTGCTGAAGTAGTGTCTGATAAATTTTTTTTGTTTCTGATTGGATTTGGTTGTTTTGGCAAGAGAAAACACAGCAAACACAGTTGGTAACCAAAAAATAGGACTGACACAACAGATAGTCTATGTTCAAGGCTCACAAAAAGCCCAATGTTTCCACAAGTATGAGATAGTTGCAAAAAATAATCAAGCACTTTTTATCCCTAGAGACAAGGTTTCATTGCAGTAGATTAGCTCACAGCTTAATACTCCGTCGATAAAAATATCATTCTATAAAGGTGTCAGATATTTAATATCTTTGCGAGAGACGATAGGTAGGGATATCTCACCCTCCCCTTGGAAAGCTCAAGTAGGTCACAAGAGCTTTATAGCCAAGGGAATACTATCTCTTCTCAAGGGAGCCAATGGTGAGTATCTTAAGGGCTTAAATCAATTCCCCTTGCACTGATGATTACCGCAATGTTTGGAGGTAGGTCGGGTAGTCTCTATCTAGAATGGTTCTTAGTAACTTTGAGGGACCAACACCTTACGAGCAATGCGACAAGCTACTAAAAGCTTCAACCAATCCTACTAAGAGTATCAAACACTTCGCTCAATGTGAAAATCATTTCCACAAAGGGCTAGTACACCTCTTTTCAGTTTGGCATCACAAGGTAAGGTTGACGTCGGTTAGGACTTGGCTTTCGCCTTATCCCTCTTATATAGTGGTTCAAAGGAAAACTTCGCTTAGGGTTGTCCCTTTTGGATGAAGCGCAATCCAAAAATAGGCCCTTCTAAAGGAAGTACAGAAATGTAAGAGCAATCACGTCAAACAGAGGTTTAGTTGTCCCGTTATAAGAAAAATAAGGTGTAACTAGATTAGGCACACACACATTTGTAGTTGTCAATTGTCCCTTATGAAATTGAAGTGTTTTGACATTCATGTCCATTGTCCCTTAGAAAATTTAAGTGTTTTTGTATACATGTCCATTGTCCCTTAAGAAAAGCAGTATGTTCCTAAGACTTAGCTTGCCAAAAATGATTTGTTTAATTAACCCTTAAGAAGACAATGTGTTTCTAAGACTTAGTGAGATAAATCAAAATTTCTTCAACGCTCGTCCTGCATAAACATGTTAGAAAACCTATTTGCTCTGTTTGAGTGATAAGAAGCTGCAACAAGTGATATTAGGTCCACACAAACTCAAAAGTTAGCAAGTGTTTAAAGTCATAGATTGAAGATAGGCCAATGAGTGGTCTTAAAAAATAAATGTCTGAAAATTCTTGAAAAAATATTACCACTATGTAGAGGACAGAAAAATATCAACTTTCAAAAAAAACATCACCTGAATCTGAGTCCGTTTGTGAAAGTTATGCAACCTGGAAGGTCTAAAAACTGTGATGAGATAGAGACAGCAGTGAGAAAATCAATTTTTAGAAAAAAATAGAGAATTTTGAGAAAAAAATAATTTCACCACGATGTAGATCATGAAATTCTAGCCTATTTCAAAAAAAAAAAAGCACTGAAATACGTGTCCGTATGACCAAGATAATGAGGTTTGAAAATCGCCTATTAGATCAAAATGCTCAACGGAGAGAGGTCTGATTTAGCCCCCCTGTGACTAGCTCCTGGTCACTGATGTGACCTGTTGCTGGGCTGGAAGGGGCTAAATAGATCTTTTATTTTTGAAAAAAACTAAAATTAGTTTTTTTTAAAAAAATTCTTTTTTTTTTGCTTTAAATTTCTAAATTTTTAAAAGTGTAAAACTAAAGTTTAAACTTGTAAAAGTTTAAAATAAAGTTTATACATGCATGAAAAGTTTTCAGTTTTTCTTTTTTTAAAAAACTAAAGCTACCAACTTGCAAGTACGGCCTGCGCAGGCCTGCTGTACCCTGCGCAGGTACATCTTTGTTTAAAAACTTTTTTTTTTTTGCTTTGTTTTTTTCTTTTTGGATTTGCTTTTTAGATTTTTTTTTGTGATTTGCTTTTTGCTTTTTTTATTTTTTTATTTTTTTTCGAAAAAAGAAAGCTTTCACAAAAAAATAATTTTTTTTAACTGTACCTCACAGTGATTGTACGGCCTCAAGGTGCGTGCCCGAGGTAAAAAAACTTTACCTTCACCGAAATAGGCCAAATTTTATATTTTTCTTCATCTCTCGACCCTTCCGAATGCAACCGTGACCTCCGTTTTTGCCCAACAAGCTTCTTTTAAATTTTTTTTTTTGGATCTCTCCTAAAAAGTGTTAAAACCCTGTGAAATCAAACTAAAAATTTCACAAATTTTATATTAGATTAGGACTAATGGGTCCCACCGGGCGTGCCAGAATGTGTATGAAGAAAATTTGACTATGATAAACTAGACAAATCAAAAACCCAATAACATTAAGAGAACCGATCTAAGTAAAAGCCATTAATAATAATCAAAGAAACATGAAAGCTTTTATTGAGATTTGTATTGTTCCCTTTGGATTGAATGTGGATTGCTCAATATTGCTACGAAACCATGGTTGCAACAAGCAAATAGTGTGCTCAAAGATCAATGTCAAAAGATCGTAAAGTTGCTCAATTGATGCGATGTATGCTCAAAGTGCTGTTAAGTATGCCTGAGAATAAGATCGAAGAGAGAGGTAATGAAGGAGATGAGGGGTTTTATATAGATTTCAACAAAGATCGATCAACGGTCCAGATAATTCAGAAGAATCAACGGAGGAGAACAGTTAAGGAACGTGCAACGAATAAGAAGAAGACAAGTGTCACACAAAAGCTGTTTTATTTGAGTTAAACACTTTCTTTTCTAAAGATAAGACATGCTTTTCATAAATTAGAAAGCTTTTTTCTAATTTAAGAGAAATTGATAAAAACAAGGTTGAGTGAATAGATAACTCAAGTTTAGATTTGCTTTTGCATGATTTGAGAGAAATTAAATAATAAATTATTTAATAGTGTGTGCATGGAGAAGAAGACTTATTTTTAGAAGATTTGAAAGATATTTGTAGATAAGAAAGCAAATTAAATAAATAAATTTATTTAATTGTTGTGCATGATTTGGAAGAATAAATAAAATATTTGATTTATCTTATTTTTGGAGATTGAGAGGATTTAAATAAATTTGATTTGATTTATTTAAATTTGAAAGAATGAATTTGATTTAATTAAATAATTAGGAATTATTTAATTGTTTGGATAAGAGGGAATTTGTGATGAATTAATTAAATAATAAGATTTATTTAATTAATGGAGACTTGAGTTTCAGAAGAGGATAATTATCTAACTAAATAATTAAAATTATTTAATTGTGGAAGAATAATAGAGGAATTTGATTTAATTAATTAAATAAAGAGAATTTATTTCATTAATGTCGAAAGTATGCGATTTAGAAGAATTTGGTGAAATTAATTAAATAATTAGATTATTTAATTAACATTGAAATGCAGGTGATGCTCCAGATTAGACGAAATGCAAGTAGTGCGACGACTTGGTCATTTTAGGGTGTCTACAGTAGCCATCATTGATCAACATGATTCCTGAGCCAGGGGCCAATAGTATAGGAGATAGACTCTATAAGTATCTCCTCTTCTTCTTTAGGCTCTACAGAACCAAGGGGGGTATTCCCTATTCAACATCTATGAAATGTATCTATGTACTAGCTGGGATGTTGACACAAAGTAGATAAATCCTCTCTTATGCAGACCAAAACTGCAAGATAAGTGCAAAGGGGCTAGTTTTGGGCCTATATTCAGTTGTAGACAAAGGATTTTGGTCTTAAAACTACTCCTAATATCTTAAAGGTTTGACTTAAAGTTTAAGTTTGATTTTATGTTTAGATGCAAAACTGAGACTTTGGGCTGCAACCTCAATACAAGACTGGATCGGTGTCTATCTAGGGCTCGGAGTCAATAGACATACACATGTGAATGGCCAGTATGGACATATACCAAAGACTGGATATCAAGGGGATTTCTAATATCTGCCTTACAGATACTTCCCAAAATTTAGGTGCTTAATCATTCATACTTAATGGTATCCCTATTGCAGCACATTTTCTCAATGGTTAACCTGAAACATTTAATTTGTTCCTTGAACAAAAGTAGGAGATTAAATATTCAATATAGAAGAGTTATATTCCTAAACCTTAACAACCCTTAGTTATCTTGATTCAAAAGAAAATATGCCCACAGCTTGGAGACAAATGATTAAACACATGCACAAAGCATTTCTCATATAAAACAACATGAAACCAGTGAATTCATGCATGAAACATACAACATGAGACTCATAAACTCACAAGACAGCCAAGATAGAGCGACCAATGAAGTTGTATCTTATCACAACACCCAAATATTGTCCAGTTTTCAACAACCACAAATGAGAAACATAGTCTACATTTTATAGAAAAACTGTGTACTCAACTAAAATTAATTACAAGGCAAGATCAAAAATCTACCAAATTCAATGCATCTTTAGATTGGCACCCAAAAATATTCAATGCTGCAGAGGGACAAGGAGGAGGGAGTAGGTGGGATCAGGATCTGCACCACCACTCAAGGACTTTCATCTTCAATCAGATTGTTGACCCGTCCTTTCCGTTGTCCATCCTCTACAAATCTGCCATTATTGCCACAGCTACCCGTAGCCTCTCTTTGAAATGTAGCAGTGGGCGCATTTGTTGTTTTTCCTGCTCAAAAATGGCCGCCCACGCTCATGAAAAATCCTTCGCTGCAAGTTCAAAACAAGACCGTCGATCAATATTCCATCGTTGCGATCAACGACACCCAAAAAATTTTGAAAAGTCGTTGGTCAGTGAAATCATGCCACATAGGCACTTCATATTTCTATCGCTGGCTTTTCTCCCTTCGATTTTGCCTTTTTTGCCCTTGTATATGCATGCTCAAATGCATATACAATCGTTACATACAAGCCTCAGATTTCAAAAATATAAAACACCCTAAAAATCGGTTCAAATCCGGCCTGTATGTCCCTCATTGCACATCAGCTTGTATACTAGCATATACAAGCGCCTTATGCAACCCACGGACCTGAAATATTTATTTACTACATTTTATTCCTCCATTGTGTCTAGGTTGTATGTCCCTTGGCTTGCATCCATCACTTTGTATGTTACACATATACAAGCGCAAAACACATACAAGGCGGATTCCATTGCATCTATCCACCGGAATTGAAAAACTTTCAAGTCCAGGCCTTGTATCCTCATGAGTTTGTATATCGGCACATATACAAGTGCAAATATACAAGTGGTGGGCCCAACCCATTTTCTCTCTCCTTTGCACATTTCCTTGCATGTCGCATATACAAATGCAATGTACAAGCCGCGGATGCCACGCTGCTTTAGAACAAAATGAAAATAACCTAGGGTCCGCCTTGCATCTTTGGAATGCACATTCATTGTACATTCAAACATACAATCACTTCATACTAGTGGCGGGCCCCATCAAATGCACTTTTTGCCTTTGTATGTTGCGGAACATACAAGGTCCCTTGTATATTTTTCAATATACATTTCCTTTACACATACAAACAAGGAATCTTCTCTAGAATATTCCTGCAATGTATCTTTTCCTTTGTATGTTTGAACATATACAAACCCATTTGTATATCTGCTGCACTGTTCACTTTGCATGTTGCTGGCCTTTGTATCTTTTTCAATGCACAATTTCGCTTCCATGTTCTACATATGAGCCTAATATACAAGCAGGGCCGATATACAAATGGCGAATATTCTCAGAATCTTACAAAAAATTCCCCCAATGTATATGCAACCTGATATACATTTAGAAATGCATATAACTCAAAATTTTTACCATTTTTGGAACTCGATTGAGATTTCACAAGCTTGTTAATAGATTTGATCACTTGCATACACAAAAACTTGACACTTTTCTCATGTACAATGGGGAAAAGACAGTAAAACATTGCACTGGGCTGGTCAACCCATGAACATTAAAACACAAGGGTGAAACCTGAAAACCAGGAACCCTCCACAGAAAATGAGCATCAAAAGATATAAAACAATGCAAGACCCCAAGACCCAGAAATTTCAAGGTTTGAATGAGAAAAACTGCAAATGTTGAAACTTAAAACCCTAAACATAAATGAGTACTAACACAGGCTTCGATTAGGGACGTGCAGACGCAAGACTGCAGCAAGGACCAGACTACTCTAGGGCAGACCAGACAAACCCAAAACTCAAAATATGACCGACTATACAAGGCATGTACAAAATATTTACACCTAGTTTACAGTGTGCACATAAGGTACTTATTTACAAGAAAAAGGTTTTAAAGAATTTACCGTGCACAGGTAATTCCAGTAGCTCACCATTTAGGGCCTGGAGGAAGTAAGAATCATCTCCATAGATATTGCTAATTTGATATGGGCCAGCCCATAAGGGCTGAAATTTACCGTGTTTTCCCTTATCCTGGCTCTTTGCTTTCGACATAAGGACCAGATCACCTATCTAAAACCTTCTCTCTGTAGCCCTTCTATCAAACAGATATTTCACTTTTTGCTGTGTCTTGATGTTTGTGTTCTGTGCCTCTCTTCTTATTTCATCTAGTGCGACAAGCTAATTTATTCTTTCAGTCATTGGGTCTTCAATCTCCTCATCATTCCCTTGGATGAATTTATAAACTGGCAGGAGGTTGTTCACAGGCAATCTAGCTGCTGTACCATATACTAATTCATAAGGTGACCCTCTAGTTGCTCTTTCAACTGTCACCTTGTCAGCCCATAATGCCAACTTTAGCTTTGAATCCCAAGACCTCTTATTTTTACCTATCATCCTTTTGATGATTTTCATGAGGCTTTTGTTGCTTGACTCTGCCTGACCATTCCCTTGTAGATGATATGGTGATGTATGAGACAAATCAATTCCGTAATTGCTGTAAAAATCAATAAATTCACTAGACCTGAAGCACATAGCATTGTCTGCGACCAATTTGGCTGGTACTCTAAACCTGATAATAATATTTTCCAGAATAAAATTGATCATGACTTTGCTTGTAGCCTTCTTAGTTGGAATGGCCTCAATCCATTTAGTGAAGTAATCAGTGGCAACAAGAATCCAACTATGTCCTCCACTTGATTTTTCTAAAATTTCCCCTATAAAATCAATTCCCCATTGCTAAAATGGAGCTTCTATAGTTATAGTCCTAAGGGGTAGTGCACCTTCATATTTTAACTTTCCTGAGAACCTCTGGCAAGACTCACATTTTCTTACCATCTTGTGTGCATCTGAGAAGAGAGTTGGCCACCAATAGCCAGCTCTGAGAATTTTGTGGGCTGTTGTTTGGGCTGCATAGTGCCCACCACACTCTCCATTGTGCATGCCGCTTAGAATATCCCTAGCCTGATCCTCATTCACACATCTGAGCAATACACCATTAGGGTTTTTCCAATATAGCTCTCCTTGAACAATGATGTATTTGATTGCATGTAGATTCAAGGTCCTTTTCTGACTATCACTGAAGTGGGAAGGACAATTCAAATTTTGCAAATAATGTACTATGTCCTTATACCAATCAGATTCTGATATACTAACAGTTTTAGTTTGCACCATGTTCACTTGGCATGCTTCTAGATTTGACTGTGTCATCAGTTTTGCCAAACCTTGTCATCTTACTAGTTTAGTGATCTGTATTTCAATGTTGAACTCCTGCAATTTATTTATCCATCTGCATCTTCTTCCAGTTACCTCCTACTAAGTAAATATATCTTTGACTGCTGCATGAGGCACATATGCAACTATATGAGAGCCCACTAAATATGGCCTGAAGCTCTTGACTGCTCTAACCAGTGCATATGCTTGTTTCTCCATGATGTCATATTTCAATTCAGTAGCTTGCAATGACCTGCTGAAGAAAGCTATAGGTTGTTCAAAACCTTCTGCATTTTTCTGCAATAAACATGCAGCAATAGTATGGAAAGATGCAAATAAGAATAACTAAAATGGCTTAGAAAAATCAGGAGATTTTAACACAAGATCCATCTTTATAGCCTCTTTTATATTCTGAAATGATTCAGTTGCTTCCTCCTCCCATTTGACAGTTGCACCTTTCTTCAGCATCTTAGAGATATCTTTGGTGGTCTCTGCAAAGTTAGGCACAAATCTTCTAACAAAATTAATTTGCCCAAAGAAGGACTGAACACCTTTCACTATTTTAGGGATCTGAATTCTGTCAATTGCAGCCACCCTTTCAGGATCAATCCTGACTCCATCCTTGGAAACAATGTGTCCAAGCAATTTTCCTTCCACTATCCCAAAGGCACACTTCTTTGGGTTGAGTGAGATGCCATACTCCAATGCTCTAATAAAAATCTGCTCCAAGTGCATACAGTGCTGCTCCTCCTTTTTTGAATAAGCTGTCAAATCATCCTGATACACAGCCAAGATTGAGTCAATTAATCCTGCAAAAGCAACATCCATTGCCCTCTGAAATGTGGCACCTGCATTTGTCAGTCCAAATGGCATCCTCACATATACATATGTTCCCCATGGAGTGGTGAAAGTAGTCTTAAGATGTTCTAATTCTTTCACTTTCACTTGATTGTACCCAGAAAATCCATCCATCATGGACAAGAGTTCACAGCGAGTCACCTTCTGTAACATGGCTTCCATGTTTGGCAATGGATAATTGTCCTTCAAAGAAGATATATTCAAATTTCTAAAATCCACACAAAGTCTTATGTCACCATTCTTTTTTCTAACTGGGACAAGGTTAGACACCCAAGTTGAGTGCCTAATAGGCATGATTATTCCAGCCTCCCTAAGCTTCATAAGTTCTTCCTGCATTTTAGGAGCTAAGGTTGGGTTGATAGGTCTCTGCTTTTGTCTAAATAGTTTAGCTCCAGGCTTCAAAGGGATTTCATGCTAAAATAAATCCTCCCTATAAGATTTTAGGTCCTCATATGACCAGGCAAAAACATGCTTATACTTTCTCAGTAATGCAATCAACATAGTTCTGATATGTGGCTTGAGCTGTTTGCCAATATATACCTTTTTGGGAGTATGAGATGTCCCCAAGTTTATCTCCTCCAAATCATTCTTATTTGTTGGAGATACCTTTGTAACAAATTGGTCCCTATTGTCAAAAGCTCTCTCTAAAGTAACCAGCCCTCTAGGGATTTTATTTGTCTTTAGCTGCATTATCTCCTTCCCTAAGAGAATTTCTTTCCCATCTACAACTTTTACAAAGTTCTGAAAATCCATTTCTTGGTTCTCATATTCATCAATACAATGTAGAAATCTTAGTAGATCTTTATCATCATCAAACACTTGCCAGCTGCATACATTATCTGGCACTGTAGGTCTAAGCTTGACCTCAACATTTGTAACATCTGATAGAGTAATATCATCTGGCCTTATGGCACTATTAGCTAGAAAATCTGCCCTGACATTTTCTAATCTCTCTATCCAGTTTATTAAAAATGCATCAAATAATTCAATTGTATCCCAGACAACATGCTTATACTATTTTAATCTCTTATTTTTTGAAGCATACTTATCTCTAACCTAGGAAATAATTAACTCTGAATCACCAAATACTTTGAGCATCTTAATTCCATGCTTTAGAGCTACATTCAATCCTAACAACAGAGCTTCATACTCTGCAATATTATTTGTACAGGCAAACTTCAGCAAAAATAAAAATTTTAGAAGCTTACCAGCTGGAGACAGAAAAACAACTCTAGCATTGGAGCCATCTTTTGAACAAGCTCCATCAAAATACATGGTCCAAAGACCCTGTTGGTCAAGCTCTTGAAAGCACATGTGTCTCCCTTTACCCTCTTTATCATCTGAGACAACCCTAAAGTTTTCACAGTCAGTGTCCACAAAACATATATGCTCCTCTGACTCTTGGTCCTCAACTATTTCCGATGATCTTTCTTCTCTAGTCAATTTGACATCCTTGCCATTCATTGGGATCATAGCATATGACAGGTCCAGTTGCATACTTCCACCAATGAGTGCTGCCCATCTTCTTGACAATAACATGCCATATTGTGGCTTGATATCAACAACTATTATGTTCATTTTGTAGGTCTTCTCAGGATATGCTGCCAGTCTGAAATCTACATCTTTCATAATTCCAATGACTGGTACTTCTCTAGCATCCATGGCATAGCATTTCCCACATGCCTTATCTATCTTTAACCCAGCTTGCTGCATGATAGCCAGAGGCATGATATTCGTTGATGCTCCTGAGTCAAGCATACAATTCTTAATCACTTTTCCATTTATAACAAGGGAGATGTAAAATGGTTCAACCTGTGAAGGGCATTTTGTCATGGTCATCCCTAGATATACCTCAGGAATCTCATCTTCTTCAATGCATAGGGCTTGTTTCTTACCCTGAGTTTCATCAGTCAACTTGGCTTGACAAGGCACACTTGAAATCAGGGATACTGCCTTATTTCTGAATTCTTCAACTTTCATCAGCTCCATCAATGGAATAGAGACTTTCATCTGAGACAAGACTTGAGTTATGTCAAATGGGGCATAATTTTGTATAACAGTTGTAGCCTAATCTACAGTTTTATTTTTGTCCTGGGATAGTCCAGCCTTAATTTTTGTGGCTCCTTGACCATCATCTTTGCTCTAAATTTTTTTGTTTTGATCCTCAACCTGGGGAATTCTTTTTTTTGGTCCTTGAGGATCATAACCTATTTTTTGCTTAAAGTTTTACCTATTATTTCTCCACTGTTTCTTCTATGGTTCAACCCCTTTATGACTATGCACTGGCTGACTTGCAAATGTATTCTCTGGTTGGTGTGAGTTACTTACCTGAGCTTTACCCCTGAGATTGTAATTGATTTTGACTTGAGCAACTGCTGTAGCTATAAAGGCTCTAATTTCTTCATTAGAAGGCCTCCTCAAGTTATTCAAAAAATTATGTGAATCCTAAGCATAGGCATAGTTGTCTTCATCATCTTCATCATAGGGAAACTGCTGGCAGACCTAAACTTCATTATTCATGCTTGCATCAACATCATGAGAAGAATACTCTCTGTTTGTAGATAGCATGTTTACATTATCATTCTCCATGCAACGTGGTTCATTGTATTCATCACAGGCAACAACATTGTTGTATAAAGACTGAGCAATCATACATTGTGACTGTGAATGAGGCATTTAACATATTATACACCATGGGGTGTCATTAACAATATTAACAACCTTCTTCAAAGGATCAGGAGTTTCCTTAACATTTTGAGTCCTTTGACCAGCATCGCCGTGTGGGAGAAAAGGTTTGCCATTATGCCAATTGGTATTATATGGCATATCATGTAATGATGGTCTTCTTTCTTGCCTTTGGTAAAACTGTCTGTCAGGACCTATTCCCTTTTCATTTTTAGCCATTCTATAACTCAGGTCTTTGACAATAGTTGTCAACTTATCTAATTTATCCTTAGAAGTAGATGCATTATCCTGAACACTCTGAGATTTAGTATTTGGATTTTGCAGAATTTTTACATCATCTCTCCTATTTGTCTTACTAGATGCTTTCTGTTATTTTCAATATTTGTTGCAATCTTGAAAGCATCTTTGAGGCTATGCATCAAACACAAGCTCTCTGAATCTGTCTAGCTGCATCAGCTGTCTACCAAACTAATTAGCATTGGCATTTCTGAGTGCGTTCTGATTTCTTACATTATTTAATGGTATTCTAGCATTATTTGCATTTTGTCTCTGATTATCATGTTGATCCTGAACTTCATTATTTCTATGCTGGTTTCTCTGCATATTTGCATTTTCAAGGGTGGGAATTGAATCATTCTGAGTAGTTCTTAGAGCTTATACTTTCTGTCTCATGTCATCTCTGATTTTCATAGCTTGCAAATATTCTAATTCTGCACTTAAACTTTTGATTTCTTTAGCTAATTGTTCCTCTTTGGGCATAGAAGAGGATGGTCCCATTCCATTCTAGTCATCATCATCATCATCCCTTGGAGATTCAACCTCTTCAAATCTATCACTGGGATCTAAGAAAGGGCATTCTTGAAACACTTTTGACCTTATTCTCAGAGCACCACCCTGCTGTTTCTCATATACATTTTAGATTTCAGCTTATGTGTTTGAAAAATAAGGCTCTGTTCTCTCTGAAGATCCTGGATTTATTTGATTATTATCACGATTTCTGGGGCTGGGAGAACCCTCTTGACTAGCTTGAGCAGTCCCCTTTTTCCTGTACATCATTTTTATGGGTAATTCTTCAAGCAAAGGGTTATGCTGGGATCTTCTCCCCTGCATATAAATTTCACTTTGACCGGTTGGGAGATTACTCGGAGTTGCCACCTACAAGTACGAATCAATGTTGTCAGGGTCCTTACTAATTCCCCAGTAGAGTCGCCAACTTCTGTTGGTTATTTTCCCAGACTGGATGCTTATTCTCAGTCATCCCTACAAAGTACCCATCATTGATCAATAGGATTCTCAGGCCAGGGGCCAACAGTATAGGAGATAGACTCTATAAATACCTCCTCTTCTTCTTTAGGCTCTGCAAAACCAAGGGGGGTATTCCCTATTCAACATCTATGAAATGTATCTATGTACTAGCTGGGATGTTGACACAAATCAGATAAATCCTCTCTTATGCAGACCAAAACTGCAAGATAAGTGCAAAGGGGCTAGCTTTGGGCCTATATTTAGTTGTAGACAGAGGATTTTGGTCCTAAAACTACTCCTAATATCCTAAAGGTTTGACTTAAAGTTTAAGTTTGATTTTATGTTTGGATGCAAAACTGAGACTTTGGGCTGCAACCTCAATACAAGACTGGATCGGTGTCTATCCAGGGCTTGGAGTCAATAGACATACACATGTGAATGACCAGCATGGACATATACCAAAGACTGGATATCAAGGGGATTTCTAATATCTGCCTTACAGATACTTCCCAAAATTTAGGTGCTTAATCATTCATACTTAATGGTATCCCTACTGCAACACATTTTCTCAATGGTTAACCTGAAACATTTAATTTGTTCCTTGAACAAAAGTAGGAGATTAAATATTCAATATAGAAGAGTTATATTCCTAAACCTTAACAACCCTTAGTTAACTTGATTCAAAAGAAAATATGCCCACAGCTTGGAGACAAATGATTAAACACATGTACAAAGCATTTCTCATATAAAACAACATGAAACCAGTGAATTCATGCATGAAACATACAACATGAGACTCATAAACTCACAAGACAGCCAAGACAGAGCCACTAATGAAGTTGTATCTTATCACAACACCCAAATATTGTCCAGTTTTCAACAACCACAAATGAGAAACGCAGTCTGCATTTTATAGAAAAACTGTGTACTCAGCCAAAATTAATTACAAGGCAAGATCAAAAATCTGCTAGATTCAATGCATCTTCAGATTGGTGCCCAAAAATATTCAATGCTGCAGAGGGGCAAGGAGGAGGGAGCAGGTGGGATCGGGATCTACACCGCCGCTCAAGGACTTTCATCTTCAATCAGGTTGTTGACCCATCCTTTCTGTCGTCCATCCTCTGCAAATCCGCCATTATTGCCATAGCTACCCGCAGCCTCTCTTTGAAATGTAGCAATGGGCGTATCTATTGTTTTTCCCACTCAAAAATGGCTGCCCATGCTTAGGAAAAATCCTTCGCTGTAGGTTCAAAACAAGATCATCAATCAATATTCCATCGCTGCGATCAACGGCACCCAAAAAATGTTGAAAAGTTGTTGGCCAGTGAAATTGTGCCACATAGGCACTTCATATTTCTATCGCTAGCTTTTCTCCCTTCGATTTTGCCTTTTTTGCCCTTGTATATGCATGCTCAAATGCATATACAATCATTACATACAAGCCTCAGATTTCAAAAATATAAAACACCCTGAAAATTGGTTCAAATCCAGCTTGTATGCCCCTCATTGCATATCAGCTTGTATACTAGCATATACAAGCGCCTTATACAACCCACGGACCTAAAATATTTATTTACTACATTTTATTCCTCCATTGTGTCTGGGTTGTATGTCCCTTGGCTTGCATCCATCGCTTTGTATGTTACACATATACAAGTGCAAAACACATACAAGGCGGATTCCATTGCATCTATCCACCCGATTTGAAAAACTTTCAAGTCTAGGCCTTGTATCCTCATGAGTTTGTATATTGGCACATATACAAGTGCAAATATACAAGTGGTGGGCCCGACCCATTTTCTCTCTCCTTTGCACATTTCCTTGCATGTCGCATATACAAATGCAATGTACAAGCCAGGGACGCCACGCTGCTTTAGAACAAAATGAAAACAACCTAGGGTCTGCCTTGCATCTTTGGAATGCACATTTAATGTATGTTCAAACATACAATCACTTCATACCAGTGGCAGGCCCCATCAAATGCACTTTCTACCTTTATATGTTGCGGAACATACAAGGTCCCTTGTATATTTTTCAATATACATTTCCTTTGCACATACAAACAAGGAATCTTCTCTAGAATATTCCTGCAATGTATCTTTTCCTTTGTATGTTTGAACATATACAAACCCATTTGTATATCCGCTGCTCTGTTCACTTTGCATGTCGCGGGCCTTTGTATCTTTTTCAATGCACAATTTCGCTTGCATGTTCTACATATGAGCCTGATATACAAGCAGGGCCGATATACAAATGGTGAATATTCTTAGAATCTTACAGAAGATTCCCCCAATGTATATGCAACTTGATATACATTTAGAAATGCATATAACTCAAAATTTTTACCATTTCTGGAAGCCGATTGAGATTTCACAAGCTTGTCAACAGATTTGATCACTTGCATACACAGAAACTTGACACTTTTCTCATGTGTGATGGGGAAAAGACAGTAAAACATTGCACTGGGCTGGTCAACCCATGAACATTAAAACACAAGGATGAAACCTAAAAACTAGGAACCCTCCACAGAAAATGAGCATCAGAAGATATAAAACAATGCAAGACCCCAAGATTCAGAAATTTTAGGGTTTGAATGAGAAAAACTACAAATGTTCAAACTTAAAACCCTAAACATAAATGAGTACTAACACAACCCTTAATATCTTGTGGGGTGTAGTCTTTGCTGAGAAATGACCTCCACACATGCCCTCATGTAACTCTTTCATGATCTGTTTTGATTGATGTTCATCTAGGCATAATAGTAGAATACCATCCCTATTCTTCTAGTAAAGATCTCCATCAATAAACACATATTTTGAGGCTTGCAATTTAAGTGTCCTTTTATTATCATCATACCCCTCAGGACATTTTGTGTGCTTTAGATAATATATGATGTCGATATACCATGAAGTATGCTCAATGCTAGAACTTGTATTATCAACATTATTAGCACTACATATCTGAGAAGCTTCAAGATTACTTTCAGCCATCAACCTAGCAAGACCATGTCCTCTCACTAGTTTAGTGATCTAGATTTCAATATTGAACTCCTGAATTCTATTGATCCATCTGCATCTTCTACCTATGACTTTAGTTTGGATCAATACATATTTCACTGCAGCATTAGGCACATATGCTATGATTTCAGCTCCCACAAAGTATGGCCTAAATGTTTTAACTGCCTTCACCAATGGATATGCCTATTTATCAACAATATCATATTTTAGCTCTGCACTTTGAAGAGATTTACTGAAAAATGAAATGGGTTGTTCATGTCCATCGTTATTTTTCTGCAATAGTACTGCTGCAATTGTATGATAAGAGGCAAATGAAAATAGTTGGAATAGTTTACTAAAATCAGGGGATATCAAGACATGAGCTTCTTTGATTGCTCTCTTAATAGTGGCAAATGCTTCTATTGTTTCTGTTGTCCATTTTACTTCTGAGTTTTTCTTCAGCATCCTTGATATGGGACTAACTATTTCTGTAAAATTTGATATAAACCTTCTAACAAAGTTAATTTGGCCAAAAAATGACTGTATGGCTTTCACATTTTTAGGAATAGGAACTTGGTCAATTGCATTTACTCTCTCAAGATCTATTCTCACTCCATCTTTTGAGACTATGTGACCAAGCAACTTCCCCTCTGTCACTGCGAAATGGCACTTCTTGGGATTCAATGAAATCCCATATTCTAGGGCTTTGATAAATATTTGCTCCAAATGTGCACAATGATCTTCATCCTTTTTTGAATACGCTGTCATATCATCCTGATATACTATCATGATTTTTTTAATCAATTCAACAAATGCCACATCCATTGCTCTTTGGAATGTTGCTTCGGCATTGGTGAGTCCAAATGGCATCCTTAAATATACATATGTTCCCCATGGGGTGGTGAATGCAGTTTTAAATTGTTCTGACTCTTTGACCTTCACCTAATTATATCCTAAGAAGCCATCCATCATTGATAACAGTTCACATCCGGTAACCTTTTGTAATATTGCTTCCATATTAGGGAGGGGATAGTTGTCTTTTAGAGAAGATTTGTTTAAGCTCCTGAAGTCCACACATAATCTAATATCACCATTCTTTTTCCTGACAGGCACCAAATTAGAAACCCAAGAAGAATGCTTGATGGGTTTAATGATAGCTCCATCTCTTAATTTTGTAAGCTCTTTAAGCATCTTAGGAGCTAATGTAGGATTGATTGGCCTCTGTTTTTGCCTGAACGGTTTAGCATCTGGTTTCAATGGTATTTCATGCTGAAAAAGGTCTTCCCTATATGCTTTTAAATCATCATATGAATAGGCAAACATGTGTCTATACTTCCTAAGTAAGTTGATGATTCTACTCCTGATTTTTGGGTTAAGATTTTTTCCAATATACACATTCTTTGGGGCTACTTGTGTCCCCAAATTAATCTCTTCAAGGTCATTCTGCACCACTGGTGTGTCTTTCATTTCAAATCTATCATGTCCATTGAATGCCTTTTCCAAGGCTATAATTCCCTTAGGTATTTTATTTGTTTTCAACTAAACTATCTCTTGACCAAAAAGGGTTTCCTTCCCATCATGTTCTTCTACAAATGCGTTGAAATCAATCTCTTGATTTTCATAATTATCAGCACAATGCAAGAAGTTGATTATATCAGCATCATTATCAAACACTTGCCAGTTATGTACATTATTTGGAATAGTAGGTCTGGTTTTGAATTCAACTTTTGTAATACCTGCTAATGTGATATCATCTCTTTTCAATGTAATATTTGCTAGAAAATCTGCCATAATGTTTTTTGACCTATCAATCCAATTGATTTAAAAGGCATCAAATAACTCAATATCATCCTAGACTGTGTTTCTGTACTATCTCAACCTCTTATTTTTTGACAGGTATTTCTCTCTTACTTGAGAAGTAACCAGTTCAGAATCACCATATACAACTAACTTTTTTATCTTATGCTTGGTGGCTATGTTCAAACCAATAAGCAAAGCTTTGTACTCTGCTACATTGTTTGTGCATTCAAATGTTAATAGAAAAGAGTATTTGAAAGTTTTACCTCCTGGTGAAATAAATACTACTCCGACCCCATTTCCTATTTTGCTGCATGCACCATCAAAGTACATCTTCCACACATCATTTTCTTCTTTTTTAGACTCAATATGTATTGGATTAGTGTTCTGCAATTCTAGCTGATTTTTCTCAACCTTAAAGGTTCCCAAATCTATATCACAAAAGAAATTTATTTGATGTTGATCCAAGAGTTCTATGGTATTTTCATATCTTGGCTCCCTGCACAGCTTGATTTCTTTACCTCCCACTAGTATTGTGGCATATGATAAGTCCAATTGGACATTCCCTCCTGCCATTGCAGCCCATTGTCTCGACAGAAGCATCCCATAATATGGTGGGATGTCAACAACAGTAATATCAATGTTATAAGTTGCTTCAGGTTGTGAGGCAAGTTTTATATCTACATCCCTGATAATACCAACGACTAGGATGGATCTATTATCCATTGCATAACACCTACCAAATGTAGTGTCAACCCATATTCTAAGCTCCTTCATAACTTCTATTGGCATGATATTCATGGCCACACCTGAATCAATCATGTAGTTCCTCACTATCCTATTTTTGATCAACAATGTAGTGTAGAAAGGGTCCACCTATGAGGGATTCTTTGTCAATGTATCACCTAGGTATACTTTAGGCATTTGGAATGTTTCTTGGTGATCATTGTTTGTTCTATTTTCAGACCCTTTATGTTTTTGACTTGGTATATCTAAAATCAGTTTGACTACTATATTCCTATATTTGTCTATCTTCATCATTTCTAGAAGAGGAACTGATATTTTTACCTGAGATATTGCATGAGCAATGTCATATGAATGGGCCGTAGTCTGATCATTCTTTTCTGTCTTTGTATTTTCCTTTTCTTGATTTTGTGATTTTTCTTTTGTTTTATTTTTATCACCCTTTTCTGGTTCTTTAAATGATGACTTTGCATTATTCTTTCTGTAGTTCTGATTTTTTATAAATACGCTCCCAGGTGTTCCTTGTTCAATATTCACTATCCTATTCCTTAAGTTATAAGCATTTTTAGCTTGAGCTATTGTAGCTATTGTAAGAGCTTCTCTTTCATTTTCAGTGGGCTTTCTCCATTGATCATACGGCTGATTGTTATAATAGGTAGGTTCCTCATAACCATCCTCCTGATCTAAGAACACTTCTTGTTCTCCCATATTGATATGATATCTCTGGTTTCCCACATCATACTCATATCCCTCTTCCTCTGTAGAAGAATCATCTTCAGTTAGTAAACATGGTGTATCTTGCATCATGTTTATAGTGTGATTGTCTCTATTATAATTGTATAACATTTCTTCCTACTGTACTGTTTTAGCCACCTCACAATATTTAGGTGAATGTGGTAAATTGCACACTAGACACCAAGGTTTATCTTCTACCATATGTGTTACATTCCTTTTTAGAGGGTCAGGGATATCTTTTCTATAATGTTGCTTTCTGCTATTTTTAATGGGTCTCCCATCTTTCCAATTCGTATTATATGGCATATCATGCAACCTGGGCCTTTCATGTCTGTGCTAACTTTCTTGTTTAGTCAGCTGAATGCTTGGGTTTTGAGGATTTCTAGGGTTATCCTTCTTGCTAACCGTACTTGCAGCTTTCCTATTGTTCTCAATAGTTAATGCCACTTTTTGTGCTTCAGCCAGGGTTGCAGGGCACTAGTTTTTAAGTTCATACCCTGTCTTGGGATCAAATGCTTTTAGATAAATGCTTAATGCTGCTGGATCAGATAGCTTGGATCCATGTGGTATCTTGCTGTGTAATTTAGAAAATTTTAGATTGAAGTCATACACTAATTCATTTTGGTATTTCTGGATACTTATCAATTCATGTAATACAAACTTAGGGGCATACTGATTACCATACTACTCCTTAAATTGATTATGGAAATCAGTTATTGAACTGACTAAGGCATTAGGTAATTTGTTGAACTAGTCTCTTGCATCATCAGTCAGGGACATCATGAATAACCTCATTCTAACATCTTCCCAGTCCATACCAATATCTTGTACAAAAGCATTGAAGCTTCTAATGTGATCTTCAGTTGATATTGCACTGTTCCCAGTGAACTTGGGAACTATATTTCTCCAATTACTATCCATAGGGTATGGATATAATTGATATCCAGTCAGATCAAATTGGCTACATATGTTTGCGAGGTTTTGAGGTGGAAAATTCATGGGTGGTGGATTAAGATAGTAATTATATCTGCCTAGAGGCTGATGATAAGCATATTGCTACTATTGGTTCAAGTGGGGATTTATATAAGGATTTTGTGGTCTATAATATTGTTGGCCAGGGGGTGGGTAAGGATTAGCCACATGTTGAGATGTATTATGTATGGGTGGTGGTTTAGGATTTTGGGGAATGGTATTTTGATGACTTCCAGATGCTTGTAAGTTTGAAACACCTCCTGTATTTTCATGTATATTTTGCTGTGGATTCCTCGAAGTGTTTCCCCTATGTGGAGGTACATATTTTGGGGGGTTTGTTTTAGCCCTACTCTTTATCTGTTGAATCTCTTGTTGCAACAACCTCTTAGTTTACTCTATTTTGATCATTTCAAGTTCTTCCTAGAGCCTAAGCAGATCCTGCTATGCTTGATTCACACCTCCTGGATTCTTTGGACTTTCATTTATTTCTTGAATTGAGAGTTCATGTTTTATCCCTTCTCCTTGATGTAGTGACATTTTAAAATCATATTCAGCTTGCCTTTGATCAATTTCCCTCATGGCTTGTGCTTCATACTCAAGCTGTTCCTGAGAATCTGGTCTGTATTTTGCCAATATATCATCAGTTACTCCATTGAGATTCTCATTTGATTCATGTAGAGGTGTAAACTTATTGTAAATTGCAATAGTTTTCTCAGCATTATCTTCTTGAGCCTCATGGTTATTACTCTATTGAGAATAATTTGATGTTCCATTTCTCTTGGAGCTATTTCTAATTGGTGGAGATGATTGCAATTTCTTGCCTTCCATTTTAGATCTCCTACCATCCATTTGGTATCAACTTTTTGTTATAACAGTTTCTAGAGTCACCACCTATTTTGCAAATAGGAAAAGTTTATAATTTATCTTTCTAGATTCTTCTTGCCAGCAGAGTTACCAAATTAAAGTTTCTGAAATGACTCTATAGAAGGAATGGTTTGTTACTAAGGTCTTTTATTTATATACCCAGCAAAGTCACCAATTTGTTAGGTCTCAAAAATGTAGGTTGCTAATCTTAAGAGAATGCCAAGCTCTATGCTTATATCCACAACGTTTTTGAACTAATGCAACAGAATCAACCCTTAAGGTTTGATGACTCCCTACGATTTAGGTCTTGCTACACCTAGGCGGGTGAACCTTGAAAATTAAAGCAAATTGAATGTAAATGTTTTGACTAAGTAAATGAGTCTTCCTACAGTGGCAAATGGTGTAGGATAGATGAGAGCTTGCTAACTAATTCTATGTCTAATATTTGATGAATGGTTGGTAGAAATTGAATAAGCAATATCAAGGTGAATTTTATGATTGTGCTTAACTAATAAAAGGGTTTTTAAGTGATGATTTGAAATAAGATCAGTGCCTTGTTGGGTAAATAAAGTCAAATGAAGGAATAAGACTAGTGGCTTATATTGGGTAGTAATTCTAACTGTTTGGCACAATATTTTAGTCTATAACTTGTATAAACATGCAAGGAAATGACTGACAAACTCTACTTGACAATCCAACTAATATAATCAAATCTCTTGTAATTCACTAGAAGGTAATTTAATCCTTTCATGAAGGAACCAATTGAATGAAATATGCAAGAATAATAGATGATATTAACTTGGAGACAGAATGACAATCCTAATTATATGGTTCTTCTTAGTAATCGAACTAATACTTCTAGGTTACTATGATTGATCAGAAGGATTTTTAATTCCTTTAATGGAAACCAATTAATTCAATCACACAGATACAACATATGTGCATTGACAAATTAACTATATACTTGATATATTAATTTGAGTAACAAGAAAGTACTGAACTGGAGACAACCACACAATTGAATAATCTTAACAAACAATTGATGCTAGAATAGAACCATAGAATCAGAGAACTTCAATTTACTTTTCAATAATAAACTTGCAACATGGTCTTTGAGAAACATTGTAAACTATATATGTATATTCTACTGCTGATGATCTTTTAACATCATATGTCCAACTTATATAGGAATACTTGTGAAGAGACATAACTCTTCAAAGAAGTCTTTTGGGAATTAACAAACTTAACAACAATAACATAACCATGCTCATGCTCTATTCAACCACAAGTACAACCAAGCAATATGATCTAAGTACTCCTAGCTGCGATGTGAATCAGTGAATTCAATGGTGTTCCTTGTGATCATATCCATAGTAACCATCTTCTCCAAGTGCTTGCATGCTTCTCTGGGTGCAGTTTTGTCCTTAAGAGCTTCCAAGGCTTCGTGCAATATTGCTTGACAGTCACTGCTCCATTCCTCTTTGCTTTTTAATTCTTTATCACTTTTGAACAACATCGGCACTCCTACTTCTGAGGCTTCAACACACTCTTTGGAATCAGTCTTAAGTTGGTTATAAAACTTCTTATGCTGCTCAATCAAATCTTTCGCACTAGAGGTATCTGCAATGTCAAAAGTATCTTTGCCACTTGTCTCACTGAGTTTCTCCTGCAACCTTTTGTCCAGCCTCTCATGCTCTTGGATTGCTTTATAATTTTGAGAATAATTATCCCAAAATTGGTTCAGCTAATGCATCATGTTGGTATTCTTGTTCTGGAGTACTGTGACAAGTGTATCCATCTGAATTTGGGCTGCTTGATCTATGGATAGTGATTGGACACTTTGTGAACTTTCACCCTAGGTTAGTCTCTTCACTGATCCCCCGAAGGTGCTCTTGACAACATCTTTCAAATAATCTTTCTCCTTTGCCAATCTCCCATAGCTCAGCTTATATGCATCTCTTTCCTTAATTAACATCTGAGCCTGTTCTTTATTCATCTTTGCAACATTGATGCCAATGTCTACAGTGATCAAGGGGCCAGTCTCCCCTGTCGTCAAAGTCATGACATGGCCAAAATTTTTCTCAGTGTCTATAATGGTTGTCTTTTTGTGGGGAGGATACAGGGCCCATATCATCAGTGAATTTTCATCATTATTATATTTGGTGCCCATATATACTTCATTGACACCTTCTGGAGTGAGCTTGTATCTATCATCTGTATTATTCAGAAAACTATCAAATACTAAAGCAGAATTCAAATCAAGGCCAGGAAAGATCATTACCCTTGCTTCTTTGAGCAGCTGTCTACATTTACTAGGGGTCATATCTTGCAATTCATTATCAACTATTGCTTTTAACCTATCAAGTAATTGTCTCTCATTATTGGCAGAGACATCATCAACTGACTCTGTGATTTCCTTCCCCTTGCATTTATATAAAAATTATTTGAACTCTTTTGAATGAATAAATTTATCATCAGAAATAAAAGAATCATAAGCTATTTGTCTTGGGTCTTCATCAATAGGTCCCTCCTCATCATGTGCTATGACAGGAGGCTGATATTATTGCATTTTTCTTTTGGACATTTTTGTTATCTGTTGTTGTGGTTCCTCTTGCCCTACAGGTTCTTCATCACCTAGAGGATAACACCTCAATTTCTGCCAGCTACTTCCTTTTCTCATCTAAGTCCCTGTTATATTATTCAACCACCAATTCCACCTCAGCCTCTTCTAAATTTATGATGACATCATTGTGTGGAAAGGGGACATGTGTGTACCCACTGAGGTTTTTCTTTCTCTGAGCAAGGTCAATAAAACCTTCAGGATCAAATCCCTTTCTCACCTCAGCACACCTCATATTGTAGTGAATTAATTTATCTATAATGTGACCATATCCCTCCTTGGATACCACAGTGAAGTCTCCAAAACACAGAGTGCTAGGCATAAAAGACTGTTTATCATGGGAACTCAAATGCACCACATTAGAACAATGCATTTGCCTAACTATTTCTAGGTAGGCAATTCTGTCAGGAACAGGTTTAGGCAAGATAAAGGGAGTGTCCTCAAAACCATACACTCTAACCATGGTAGCATCCTCGAAATAGTACCAGTCTTCCCAGTTGTGAGTAACAGTAAGAGGAACACCAAAATCCTTTGGTCTAAGAAACCTCTTTATTTCATTTGAGATTGAGTACTCACATGGATGACTGAAATATCTATATAGCACTTTGACACAGTATTCCTCAAATTGTACATAGCTTGAATGAGCATATCTGCTATCCCATATTCTGGTCCACATCTGTACAGGTGACTTCTGCCCCTTCTAGTCTACTGAAAAAACCTTGAACTCAGTTGGCCATAACCCCACTTCTTGACCATAATAGAGCACCATGTGCATGAGAAGTGAATAATGTTCAAAGGAGACAGATGGGGCATTATTCTTTATGGTAGTCAGGCCAGAGTCAATTCTATTAAAAACATAGGTAGCATAATCGAACTGCCTAGCATTATGGCACTGGATGTCTGTAGCAGTGACCATCAGAGGAATAGTCATGAAGTCAGGGACCTCTGATCCTAGGACTTGGCCCACAAAGTAGTAAGTGTATTGTATGTAAGGTTCGAATAGAGACACATGAAATCGAGGGCCATCATTTTCACTGAGGGGCACCATTTCTCCCTCTACCCTAGGCCTATGAATAGGCAATCTCCATCCATGGTATGTAGTATCCATTCTCTAGTATTCCATTTCCAAATCCTCATAAACAATGGGGACAGTGCATAAATCATCCAAGTCAAAAACTTCACAGATGGCGTTCTTTGACAAGTGTATGATAGGCTCCCCTTGTTGGTTGCATATGGCCTTAAGACTTTAGTTATATTGTTTAGCAAAAATCTGGAGAAGTTTAACATTCAGCAATACGTCAGGGACAACTAATTTACCCAAATTCAAATGCCATGGGTTTGATACTGGAAAATTCCTAATTCTTCTGTTGAAATGGAATTTAAAAAGTTCATAGCCTCTAATTGGAGTCGAAACATTCCCAAGGTATTTACACCTGTCTTCTAGTTTGTCTACTTCTGCCCTAAGTTGTGCAGACCTTCAGGCTTTGGGAGTTGATCTTGGTAATTGATCAATTAGGTCTTGGTTTAGTTTTCTTTCTTTTGTTTTTTCTTCAGGAGTTTTATCGATTTTCTATTTTTTAGATTTACTTGTGTCACCTTGGGGTTTTTTGCCCTTTCCCTTCCCTGGAGTCTCTATTTACAAGCCTTGATAGAAAAATTCAAATTATAGGCTATAGCACAACAATTTGTATGTATGTACCTATTATCGGTGGCTCTAATCAAATTCCCCTATTTTTCGCTTCAAATCTCTACTGGTTGGCTTTTCTCAAACAATTCTGTCGAGTTTAATTGCAATGATTTCAAATGTTATCTCAGAGGATTTCTTCACCGTCTGCAATTAATTGCTCGGGCATTTCAATTTCCTTGATCGTTGTGAAATGTCACATCATCATAACTTCTCATTGGCATGATTTTCATAATGTCTGGGTGATTTTAATATCCTCTTATGGCACGAATGCTTGTCCATGGATCAATTGCTGTAACCCTTCAATTGTCTCCTCGACATTACATTTCATCAGTGACTTCGTATCAACAAGATATCTCCAAGCTTTACCCGATATGGAAGTGGGCATGGTTACCATCGGCAGACTTTCTTCATCATTATAAGAACAACATTCTTTTCTGATGTGTCAAGTGTCACTGATATGGTTATCAAGGAGAGTCTTGTTGATGAATGCAATCCTCATTGTTATCAGAGTAAGATATGTTATCATAATAACTTATTCCAAGTCTCCTGATCATCATGATCTCCCTGATAGCCTTTCATATCTTTTGATCAGAGAGACCTTCACAACATGTCACAGATATCGGTGTGAGTATTGCTTCAGCCAGACTTACAAACTTTGCTCCGATTCATTCACTTTCACCGATGGTTCTTATACATGTCGGCATGACTTATACTGAAACATTTTCATTAATCACCAAGACATTATACCGTCGGAAGCTCCTTAATTTCTCATTCTGATACTCATTTCCTGTCGATGACCATTAGTTTCCTCTATTCTATTGGGTGATCATTGAGAGTCTTACTGAGCTCCTCCATCAATATGACTTATGTTGTCGGGAAGGTTTTTGGAGTATTCTCCAATGGTCTTTCCTTACATCGATCGGCGTGACCACGCGTTGTTTCTCTGATAAAAAGTCATCGGTGCCACTTTCTTCATCAGTATTCTCTGAAATCTTCTCTCCAATCCTTGTTTTCATGCCGATAGCTATTTCAACTAGTTTCTCATGGATCAATATAGCTAATATGAAGTCTTGTCGATATTGAGAAATTTAGGCCCTTTACATTGTTTTGTCATAGGATTTTATGGGATATATCAATTGCAATTCTGATTTTGGGTAAAATGTTTTAGGATTTGGTCGGATATGGATGAGTAAGAATACAAGAAAATTTTAAATTTTATTGTCCCAACACCATGCATAGGATTGATTCATAAAAAAAGTGAAAAGCAACCCTATGCCATATAACACCATGAAATGGAAGACCATAATGTTGTTGTGGTAGGTAGGTTGCAAGGATTGATGCAAATGCAATATAAAATGATAATGCACACAAGCAATCAAGAAAACATGCACAAATCGGCGTGACCACGCGTTGTTTCTCTGATAAAAAGTCATCGGTGCCACTTTCTTCATCAGTATTCTCTGAAATCTTCTCTCCGTTCCTTGTTTTCATGCCGATAGCTATTTCAACTAGTTTCTCATGGATCAATATAGCTAATATGAAGTCTTGTCGATATTGAGAAATTTAGGCCCTTTACATTGTTTTGTCATAGGATTTTAAATTTTAAATTTTATTGTCCCAACACCATGCATAGGATTGATTCATAAAAAAAGTGAAAAGCAACCCTATGCCATATAACACCATGAAATGGAAGACCATAATGTTGTTGTGGTAGGTAGGTTGCAAGGATTGATGCAAATGCAATATAAAATGATAATGCACACAAGCAATCAAGAAAACATGCACAAAATAATACATACAAAAACCATGTTGCCCTTGGTCAAGTTGAAAAGCCAAAGATTTATTGATGGATGATGATGATGGTGTTGTTGATGTGGGAATGATATCTCTCGAGACTATTACAAAGATTAGAAATGATATTTCCCAATGATGGTGATTGAAGATTGATCAAGGCTTGCAACAAGGTTGGGAGCAAGACTGATGGATGTAGTTGGATGAGTTGTTTAGATTGCTAAGCTAGGGATGCATGGATTAAGATTTACTTGTGATGTTTTGATTTATAGGAGTGTTGGATTGATGGGAGGGATTGAATTATATTGCATAATTTAGATAGTTGTTTTCTTGATACTAATGACAAAGGAAAAGTGAGTCTATGGACAAGGGATTATGGAGGATTGTGATGGAATGATTAAAAGAGGGAATAGATGGGGGATTCATGGTGGATAGATGGAGGGGTTTGGATGTGATCTCCAAGGACTACATTGCATAGGAATAACATGCCCCACTCTATATATGTTTATCATGATGAGGCACGATGATGCTTGTGATGATACATGATAGGGAGGATGTGGAAAATGATGGGTATGCCAAGAGGTGTCCAAAGCATGTTGTAATGGTATTTTTCCCCTGTCCTTGTGAAGATCAAAGATGAGAAGGGCGAATGTATAATGAAGCAATGGGTAGATATGTAGATATAGTGAATGAGATGGATGGGAGTGATAAGATAGGTGAAGATTTCCCCAAGTGTAGGGTGATCTTTAATAGTGGGTTACACATGATTCCCATGTATGGGTTTTTATCATGGTACTTGTCCAAGGAACCATAAGAAGAGTTTTCACCATTGGACAATTTTTTCTCTTTACCTTTTCTTTTGATTTTCTAACTTTTTGATATTTTGATATTTTTAATTTTTTGGATTGGATGGGGGGAATTTGGATGTGGATTAGGATTAGGATGGAGTGGAGAATATGAGATTTGGATGGGTGGAATCGAGAATATTTTTCCATAATGAGGTGGTAGGATCCCATTCTGAATGGTGGTTGTATGTGGAGCATTTTATTATCGTTACATTCATAGATGTTGGGAGAAACCTTATTGATGACTAAGTGGAGTTCTCCTAGATGTAAATAGAGTTCCACCATTGATCTAAGAGTAGAGGATGTTGCTAAGGAAAATGGAATGGAAGGTGGGTTGGATGGAGGATGGAAGGATTAAGCGAAAGCATGGGTTAAAGGGATGTGATGGTGGAGATATGTTAGATAAGGGGTTTGATTATAATAGGATGGGGTGATGGAGGCATGAGGGAATGTCATGGGGTTGAGGGTAACTAGAACCAACATTTGAACACACCATGCTGGATTTTAAATCTTGTGATCTTAATATGAGATTTTGGATGGGTGGGATTTGGGATGTGTGGGGATGTGTGATCATTGATTTGGGGAACAAGATGGAGGATTGTGGGATTTCCAAATTGGGGATTTGCGGACCCAAATGGATTTAGCATTTAGGATAGGGATGTTGGGATTATGGATTTATTGATAGGGTATGGGATTTGGCAATGAGAGGGGATTTGGGATTTTGCTTGGGTGTGGGATGGGGGATAGGGATTTTTGGATTGGGATTGGGGATTGTGGGACTTTGCAAAGGTAGATTTGGATGCACCACTTGGATTTATGGGTTCTTTTCATTTGGGGACCCACATTCTTTTTGTTTTCACTTTTAGATTGGTGGACCTTTGTGTCCTTATGGATCTATGTCCATTGTTGATTGGATTTGGATCTGGTGTTGCATGTCAACACTTGGAAACATGGTGATCTTTTGATTTTAGTGAGATTTTATATGTAGATGCATCCAAAGTGCTTCCAAATTCAATTGTGTGGTCCCATGGGGATATATCATCTTGGAATCCCATGAGTTTGGAAATGGTGTGATTATTGGTCTTGATTAGGGATTTTGGGTGATGGATGATTATAGTGGGTGATAAGGATGGGGGATTTGTGGATGAATGGATTGGTGTGATAAGGTGGAGGAGGGATGGTGGCATACTATTTGGATGGAGTTGATGGCAGAGGTGGATGGAAAAAACTTTTTGGAGAACCAATGGGTGGAAACTTTTTTTGAGATTAGAAGGAGCTCTCTTAGGATTTATGAAGATGGTGCCAATGTTTTTGGGTTGTTTGCCTTGAGATTTATAGCCAAGGCCTTGCGATCGTAGACTAGATTTGACATGTATGGGATCCAAGATGCCTTGTTCATGAAGGCCTAAGCCTTTTCCTTTATAGTTCATGTTTTGGAGCATTTGGTTTGCATGGGATTCTTCTGGTGTTAGAAACAAGGCACATATATGGTGTTAGATGGGGAGGGATTGGTGGTGGATGTAATTTGTTCTTTTTCTATGAGAGGACCATCATAGATAAAGGTATTGGGACTAAGGTGATAGGGTGATGGTTTGGGGATGGGGTTGATAACGTACGATAAGGGATCATGAAAAGGATTAGATAGGATGTTTGGATCTTAATTTGTATGGGGTGATGTTTTGGCATGCTTTGGACAAATATCTTAACATAGATGAATTTTCTTGGATGGTGCGATGGAGGAGTGTTTAGATGTGCTTGTTTGGATAGACTCCTCAAGTTGTGGACATGGAGGGGTGGGGGATTTTTGAGGTATTTGGATGGATTGGGTGGATGGAATGGGTTTGATAAGATAGGTGTGGATGGAAGTGATAGAAACAACGTACATGGATGGCATTAGATTAGTGGGGTGGCATGAATTTGAAATTTGAACTTTGTAATTCTGGTTGAGATCCTTTCTTAGGATTCCTTGGAGAAAATCTGAAAAGGATGACTTGGATGTGGTAGGATTAAAATTGTGGATTAGATGTTTAGATTGGTTGATAATGGGATGAAGGATTTGGATGAGAATGGAGGAAATAGGGACCTCACACAAGGATGGGCATTGGGATATGGATGGGGGATAAAATAGATTTTCCTTGCCTAAGGTATCATAAGGATGACCAGTAGATATGTGTTTAGGATTAGAGGGATAGCTTGTGCTTTCTGATTTTTAGTCAAAATGAATTTGATTATGCATGGATGGGTGATGGAAGGTTATGGAATTCTTGCTTGCAATGATGTTTCAGACACCTAAAATTTTCCACTCTTTGTGTCATCCCTAAACATCCCTAACCATCCCTAACCATCCTTGAACATCCCTAATTCATCCCAAAACCATTACTAACCATCTCTAGACACCCTTAAACCACCATTTATCTATAATTAACTTAATAATCACATGTTTAGATGGTTAATTGATCAAATATCCTTCAATCCGTGATTTTACAATATTTTATTGTCAAAATCACTATTCATGTACTTTCTACTATTCATCCCTACCCGTATCAGTTCTTGCATTGGTACTTGTCCCTAGTCAAAATGATTTATTAATCATTAATCCCCTTTCTCTCTAGTCCAAACATTAGATAAATTTAATTTGTCTATTATCCCCTTACCCCATCCTATGAATTAAATAAATATTTGTATTTATTTAATTCCTATTTTCTACACTTTTGATTAGGTTTTCCTAAACTAATTAACTAACCTAATCCCCACTTGCACAATCTAAACCCTCATATAATCTTGGTCAAATCCTCTACATTCCCCAAAATTTACAAAGGCATGGACTCTTTTATATGTCCCCATGGCCTTCTTACAAAGGCATGGTCAAGGACCCATGTACAAAGGTCCTTTTGTCCTCCATCCCCTATTCCTCCAATTTTAAATTGGGCATGTACCCATGCTTCCAATTTAAAATTCAAATCTAAAAGAACTCATCCTTTTTCTTCCAATTTTAAATTGGGCATGATGTACCCATGCTCCCTAATTTAAAATTCCAATCAAATCCAACCCATACCTCCCATCTACCAAGACAATCTCATCTAATTTCCCTCCTAAGTCATCTTACCCTAACAATACCTTATCTTCGTTATGAGATCCAAATTTTCTCCATGTAGCTATTAGGTTCCTTAAGACCTAAGATCTCTATCCTTTCTTATCAGACCTTACACTTCCTTCTTAGACATTTATCATTGTCTTAATGTAGGTTCAGAGACTTAGAGGTCTCTGTTAATTCTTAGAGACCAGGCTATTGTCTCCTATTCATCTGTGATAAGTCTTATATTCTATAGATTTTCAAAGCCCTCATGTCATACCTATTGTGTCATGTTTGATATCCTTGCATACCATGAAACTTGAGGAAAGATAATTCATCATTGTTGTCCACGCTTTATGTATACATTGAATCTCCACCATGTGTCACTGTGGATTGTTCCCTTTCTTTTTCATGCCATGTTCACACTTTCAGGTATGTAGATGACTGTCACACTTTCCTTAGATCTCTACATTCTCTACTCTACCCTCTCAGCATGACCTAAAAGATCTTATTATTTCTTTAAGGACTAAGAAGAGAGGTATCTACTTTGATAGGATTTCATGCTTTAGGACAGGTTCATGAGATTGCAAGTGCCAAAATCATGTACAACATCCACGAGGACCCTGATGATGACTCACAATCCTTGTCATGTACATGTAAGCATGAAATAATTCCCTCTTAGCAGTGACTCTCTTGGTAGCATGTGGTTTCTTCTTCCTTTTGTTGTTTCCCCTTTGTCATGATAACCCTTTCGTTGCTTTCGACACTTGTTGATTTTCATTTCTTGTGACTTCATCTCTGAGCCTTGTATTCATCCATTTGTTGTTTTTAACCTTTCCCTAGTTCTTTTCATCCATTCCCACCCCTAGGAGCCCTCTAGGGGACCTTCGAAGCCATCTCCTAGTGTTATTTTTTAGTTTGATTCAACTAGTACAAATATCCCCCTATTATTTCCAGATCTCCCTAAGGAGATCCATCTTTTGCAAGTGGAGATTTGGTTTTTGACCCTTGTTCGGCCAGTTTCCTGAGATAGTTCACCTCCTTTTCCACTCCTGATTCATCTCCCATCCTGCACTTTCACCCAGGATGCCTCCTCTAAGGGTCACCCATGGGTCACCCCCGAGCGACCCTGACTGATGAAAGGGGCGACTAGGTGGCGGCCCTGTCGTCTTTCCCAGCTGCGATCAAACTTGAGTTTTTGGCCAAAAATAGCTCCATTTTCACCTTTTTTTCTTTTGTTTGCATGAAATTTTTCCCTAAACTCAGAGTTAACTATTTCATGCACCCAAGCATGCATATTTAGCTCCTTTTTTAACTTAACTTGTCAACCCATGCATTCTTTTAACTCTATTTCTTTAGTGATAAGCTATCATTGCTTCACCACTCCCTAATCAATCTAGGTCACTCCTCAATCAAGCCTGTTGTAGACACTCAAAAATGTCCCGAGTTTGCAAGTAACATTTTTACACTAATTTCCATCTCCTCTCATATAATTAAATAATTTTTAATTATTTAATTATTCCCTAATGTCATATTCTTCTAATATTAATTAAATAATTTTGAATTATTTAATTAATTCACATTTTTATTTATTCCTCTTAAATAATTAAATAAATTTTATTTATTTAATTATATTACTAATAATCCTTTTCTAATCTAGAATTAAATAAATTCTTATTTATTTAATTATTCATCTCCATTTTCCCTCTTCTCTTCTATAATTAAATAATTATTTTTTAATTATTTAATTAGTCATTATCTATTTTCCTACATTACTAAATAATGGTTTTCAATTATTTAATAATTTTCCATTTCCTCCATCATCCAATTTAAATAAATAAAATATTTATTTAAATTAGCCTTCACTTTTATTCTTATCTTCACACATGTCCCTCTCTCATTAAATTATTTGTCACACTATTGTCACACTACCACCTTCATTTAATAAAGTTGTCACACCACTACCTTTTATTAAACAAAGGGGCCTTGAATTATATCATCTTTTAATCTTAGCCATCCACATCACACAATTCAACTTTCAATCCTCACCCTTCATTCAAATCCAAGTCCTCTATAAAATCAAGCCTTCATCTCCATTTCAAGGTTAACCACAACCACAATATTCAATATTTTGCTATCATTTATCTTCTAACCACAACCACAATCTTCAATATTTTTCTATCGCTCATATTATTCATCTTGAGATCTTGCTATCATAAATCCATATTGAGCTTATCATATATCTTGCATGCTACAAATCTTAGAGCAAACAAAGAAAAATGGAGAAGAGAAATGGAGGAGAACTAACTTTGGCATAGGAATTTAGATATTATGGCTTTTATCAGTTGGTTTCTATGGCATCTTGTGCTTCATTGTTGGATTAGGGTCTTTATGGCTTGAATTTAGATAGTTTTGTGGTTTCTATTGACGATTCATTATTTTCCCTTGATTTTCCCTTATCTACATTTGGTAAACATAACGTGAATATGTGCTTAAATTTGCAAATCTACTACCTTGCTTTTTGCAGGTTTTATTAACTTTTTGTTGCCATTTTTTGGACAAAACCCTAAGTTTTAAAGATTTCATCATATCTTCCAAACGACTGCAAATTTTTCTACAAGATTTTGACAACCATTTTTTGATCATCTAAGGAAGCTATAGAAGAAAAATTGCATGTTTATTGTCATTTTTGCATGAGTTGTCATGATTTTATGTATTTTTATAAATGCACATTTCTAGATGCAAATCAGCAAATTTTTTAGAAATTTTTACATTTCTGGAAAACCCTTGAAAATTTAATGGGGGTTTGTTCTTTACAGATTTAATTTTGAGGTCATCTAAGGTGAGAAATAATTTGATATTTTTCTATTGTAGGTTTTTCATAAATCTGCATTTCCAAGCACAAATCAGGGATTTTTTCTGAATTTTTTATATTCTAGAAATCTCTCATAAAATTAGCAGGGGTCTCTTCTTTGAGTTTTTATTTTTTAGATTAAAAACAACTCAAAATAATCAAATCTAAGTTGACTATGTAAAAAATAAATTGAAATTGCAATCTTCTCATGAACATATCTTTTTATGGTTGCATTATAACATCATTTTATGATTTTGTAGGGATTTCATTATCATTTCTAATACATTTTATTGCAAAAAAATCATTTGTCCAAGATTATCCTTTTCAATCTAACATACTTGTTTGTAGCTTTCACTTGCCAAAGATCAACTCATTGAAACTACTAATACAATTTCTTGCAGGGTTGCATTGTGTGTTTGTGATTTTTAATTTAGGAACATTTGGAATTGGTGCTTAAAAAGAATAAGTGTCTTCTATGTCTTGTGCACTTGCATGCATGTGAGTCAGCTACCGAAAGCGTGTTTGTCTAAAATATCCTCTCCCCTTGCACTACGTGTGATTCCCTAGGTGATGAGAAATAGTAGCATCGTGTTGTCTTGAGTATCCTCTCCTCTTGCACTACATGTGATTCCTAGGTGATGAGAAAGAGCAATACACAAGCTTTCCCTTTTTTATTTTAGTAGGTGGCCTGCCTAGGAGTTCACCCCAGGGTTCAACCACAAGCACATATCTCGAGCAAGCTATATAAAGGGGCAAAAACTAAAAGGTGAGCTCAATCCACTTGTACCATAGGGGGTGGGCCTTGCGGTCCTAAGTAATTCTAGACGTGGGTTAGAGATTTTGGTCTCTCATCGCTACTATGCCGTGGTGTTCTTAGTAGTTCCTCCACTACGAACCATTGTTTTAGAAGCATAAGACCTTTTGGCTGTCTACTATGGTGGTGCAAGGAATGCGAATGATATACTAAAGTTACTTACCACATATGGATCTTGGTTAAGGTGACATGGTTCCTTGTTTGGATTCATCCTTTCAAGACGAGAGATGTTAAAGTGGTCCAGGACCTTGGCATACTCTAGTTACCCACTCCTTTTTCTCATATTTAAAAACACCAAAAAGTGTGGTAAGCCCACTATAGTAGACAACCCTTCACTACTAGCTAGGTTGTTCTTGTGTGAATTATTTGTGAACCAAGGCCTAGTGAGTTTTGTGGAAGAAAACTTGTGAAATACCTCATTCTCTAAGAGTCAAAGAGTCAAAATAGCCAAAGATCTATATATTAAGTATTTGTTGTATTTTCTGATCACCTTTACAAACACCCCATTCTTGAGCACCTTCTAATCCATCACTTGTCAAAATGGTTGTGACAATAAAAAAGAAGCCTACTAAACTCATAATCAATAAGAAACCCCTGGTCATAATAGGAGGTCTTGAATTTGGTACCAATGATTGTCAGGTCCTTGTAGAGTATGATGAACCTTCTGGATATGAGAACCTCATAGACTATGATGCATATCTTGATGAACTTGAACATTATCATCATGTGAATGCTTCTAGCCATCCTACAACCTCCTATCACCCTTCATCTTCTTACAGGGATGTGCCGCCACAACCTCTCCAAGTTGACCATGCCAAACCCAAAATTATAATCTGAGGTGGCCCTCCTAGTTTCACATATCAATTCACATCCCAACAAGAACATGTGAGCCTAAGTTACCCTTTGCAACAAGATCCCGTATCCTTAAGTCCTCATGCTACCTTTGACAAGGGAGACACCACTCTAGCATATGCATCCTATGAGTACCCTCCATCATCATCCAAACAAATGTATATCCCAAAGCCTCCTATCCCTATACCAGCACCACCATGCAATCGATTTGCCAATCCATCAACCCTTTCAATTCCTTCATTACCATCTTCCTCTAACTTTCTTAATCCTAGTTCATTAACCCCTTTCATACCTCTACCATGGGATCTTTCCACTCCTAATCCCAATCCTAATCCTCAACCTACAACACCATCCGCTATTATTATCCATCCATTATATTGTCCATCCACACATACACTTATGAAGGATGTGATCCAATGGATATTAGCAAGGAATCAACTATGTCACCAAACACCTATCCTTGAGCCTATCAAAGAGTCTTCCAACATCATGTCTAATCCTTCAAATACATCATGTAGTCAAAAACCTATTGAGCATATTGAAGAGTCTCCCCCCATGAGTCCAAGTCAAGATCCATTGTACCCTCATGTTGATGATTATCAAGAGCCTATCAAGCCTCTCCAAGAATCTCTCACATCCATTTATATTAAAGCACAAGAGCTATGTCAAGAGTCTAATCCTAAGCATGTGGAAACATTAACCCCTCATACAAATCAAGATCAAATCCCCTCCATTCAACCTATCCATAACCTATATCTTTTCTATGATCAAGATATTATCTATGATGATGACCCTATCCATAGCACGCTTGATCCTATTTATGATAAAGCTCCTATATATGATCAAGATCCTATCTATGATCAAGAAAACCATGATGATCCTCTTAGCCAACTTTATGCATTCCATGATCAAGAGATAATCCCTCCACCTATCCATAATCCCATTGTTATATAATGAAAAGTGGGAATAAGGATGTTGAGGTAGTGTTTTAGACAGATTTAATCAAACCTACATTTCACATATAATCATTCAAGGACATAATTGAGTTAAGTCACTACTGTTGCAAGAGGACTTAGCTATAGGTTTGATGTCACTAAGAAATGGTAAGGAAAGATAGGAATGTATTGATGAATTTGTTAAACCCTAATCTGATTAAGCCTTTTAACCCTAATTATGTGATTCCAGAAGCAAATGGACAAAATACGATAACTGATCACATAGGAAGGCACTAAATGCAGATTAGAAAAATACCAGAATTTGGATTCCAGAAAGAGGAAACTTTGGGGACGCTAGGGTGGGCATGCTAGTCCAACATGCCACTTTTTCTGTAGATCTGGAACTATAAGATGATAAAGACTACAACCTGCTTCAGGGTTTCTAACAATGGTAATCGAGAGGACATAGGAGCAGGTGCCCTTGTCTAGAAAGGAATATTCTTCATTGTTTTCTTCAGATCCCAATTCTTTATCCTCTGCCTTGATCTCCTACAACTCCTCTCTGCAAGATCCTGCATCTGTAACCTGCAATCACAAGAGAGGGGTTGGGGGTTGTGGTGTTTAGGAGATTGCCTCAGTCAAGCCTAGGAATGGCATTCAAGCCTTCCAACACTATTGTTAGCTAGAGTGCATGTCCTTGGTGGACAAAGGCAAAATTAAATGATAAGATAGATTGTTTGAAACACAAAGTAGATATCACCTTGGAGGTGAGGCCTTCACGGGGAAATGAATATCTTTCACACCATGAGGAGATGGATTGATGAAGCCAAATCTGCAATAAACAAGTACAAACACAACACAATACTACTCTACAACACAATGAAAGCCTTGAATATGTTTAACTCAATATCATAGGTTAGCATTATCCATCTAGGTTTAAAATGAAGTCCCAAACATGTTTATATATGCATTCCAGCTAAACTTTTGTAATTCAAATTGAAAAGGCTGACAAAGGGAAACCTTTTAATGGTCATTAAACGACACTTTAAAATTTGGGTCCTGGAAAAATAGGTCTGGACGAGGGCATGGGTGCCCAAGTCCAGAGGCCTATCTTTGGTCCTGATTAAGCATTGAGATAGGGCCCTAAGCCCTATTTGTCATGGGTTTCAGGGGATTTTGCTTCGGGACAAGTTTTACACATGCATGAAATTAAACTAAGGGGACCTAGGAGTGAAACTTAGGATGTAAAAGTCCTAGGGGAACATTTTACAACATAACATTTAGCCCCCACTTTAATGTATGTATGATATTATGATCGATACATGCATTAAAGTATGGTTGAAAACACATCAAACACGCTAGGCACATGAAGCTAAGGCATACACAAAGATTGAGGAACTATTTCTAGCCCCTAGTCTTAGGTAAGCACTAGAAAACACATTAAAGACATGCAAGACAGTGAAGACAGTAAGAAGAATGCAAAACATGGAGAAGACAGTAGCAAGCACACAATACATGATGAAGACATGAGAGAAATCACGCAAAACATGATGAATACATTGATATAACATTTTCATATATGAAATAAAATTCTTACTAAGGGGTAGGGGGAGGTCATCGCTACACCCTTGAAACTGCCAAAAACATGCAATACAAAACCCAAAATGTAGGGGGAGCTCATTGCTACACCCTTGATACTACACCAGGGGGAAAACACGCCATACAAAACCTGAGTGTGGGGGGAGATCATCGCTACACCCTTGATACCACCCATAGAGGAAGACACACATAAGACACACGGAATACATGAGCGCCACATAGTATGCCATAGACATACTATATGTCTTAAACATGGCAAACACGAGCGATGGAAGGAGCTTATTTCTAAGTCCCACCATCTAAAAGATGCTGCAGACACACCTAACGGTTGGGCTTATGCCACAACAACCACCAAAGACACACTTAAGGGAGGATAGCTCAAGATCCAACCTCGCCTCCCAATGAGGACTTTGTATAAAAGGATGTGCACTAGCTCAAGAGATACACCATCTTGCCTTCTGCAGAAGGGATTTTGTATAAAAGGATATGTACTAGTTCAAGAGATACGTTATCCTACCTCATGGAGAGGGCTTTTTGATTGCAATTTAAATAAGGATGTGCACTAGCTCAAGAGATACAACATGCCATCTAGCAGAGAGGGCTTACAAACATGCTTTGTTAGTGCCAAAATCATTAGACAAATACCATTATATATGCTCCAACCTTAAGGTGGTTGATGTTGCTTACTGATATCAAGTACATTAAGGTAGAGTGAAAACACACAAGGGAACAAGAGCTCTCGCAGAGCCCATGCCCCTGAGGTGACATGTGCTTACGATCGCCAAATGTTCCCACAAACACTTTGATAAAATATGCTAAGATAAACAACAAGAGATAAGGTTAGAACATCTTACTCTAAGATAATAACCAAATCATATCATGAAATCTATGCATGAAGACAATCACATCAAGGACCAAGGCTATACTCACAGGTTCAGATCTGAGTATAACCATTGGGCTATACTACAGGTACCTCAGAACTGAGTGTAGCAACAAGGTGAGATACCATTCAAAGTGTACAAGAGTAGATTGCGTAGATTGTAAAATTTTAGTCACAAGAAATGCCATAAGATCACACAGAGTGATTCTACTAGTCAAGCATCAGATATATATGTATTGATCAACCCCATCTTCATGTATGGACTATGTCAATTTTTTCTTTCTCTTTGAAGGGACACATGGTCCGTATTAGTATTTGTTTGTTTTCATCATCCGTAAACTAGGTAGAATCACTGAAGAAGGTAAATAATAAAAATGAGAGAGGAGAACAAGTGCCTTAGGAACACCACGTAGGAGGATGCCCCCAAAACTGAAAGGAAGCTAGGTGTGCGGAAAATGATTCCTACACTAATCTAATGAGGAGAGATGAGTGTAAATTCATTTTAATCTTTACAGTTACAACAATGTTAACCCATTAATGGAGATATTGTAGCAAACACATACACAAGAATGTAAGACAGAAGAGGAGAGAGACAAGATATAATGTGGGGAAAATCCTTTTGGGTGAAAAACCCCACACTCCAAAACACAACTCAAATGTATTATCTAAACAATGAGGTTTACAATATAGTTACAGAGCTAATGCTCTTGCAAGAGTCTTCAAAACTCATATCTAGAGACAATCCGGTAGCATAACAGTACTTGTCAATCACGTAATACATCTCCTCTCCAAAGCACATGTTTATATAGAAGATACAAGGCAAAAATGGCTCTATCTTGAGATGGGCGTCCAACATGGCCTCATGGCCCAAAACCCATGCCTATGGACACTTGTCCAACATTGTAAGATGTTCCTAACACTTGTCAAGTCACCCCATTCCAAAGAGGTCACCTATTCCCAAGTTGGGCAATGACAGATACTCTTACAACACTTACGATCATCATAGAATCCGTCATAGTTGTCATATCTTACAACTGTAGGAGAATCTGTCATACATAGGCTATAAATAGCATATTCTCTTACAACATGTCATAACCCTCCTTGGGGTGCCCAAAGATGCCTTCTTCCAAGATGCCTTGTGACACATGTCTTCACCTATCATAGAATCTTCCATTTACGACTCTTATGCGTCTTATATTTGTCATAGGAATCTGTCATGACCGTTTCGGTCAATATTCCCATACACACTATCCAAGATGCCGACACATGTAAAAATATTCCTACCACTAATTGGGACACCTATCTCCTCATATGAGGACAAATTTACAACTTGTCACCTTCCACGTAGGATGACACATCACTGTGCCAACTCCCAAAAGATGACAATAAGGATTTGCATCCTAATTACAATAATAGGCAATAATTAAATAAATACAATAAAATATTACGAGGAATTACCAAGGTTGAGACACCTTAATTCCCAACATTCTCCCACTTGTCGAACACCTTGTAAGAGCCAATGGAAATAATAGGATTTAACTGCTAGAGGTTGAGAGGCCCATAGATTCCGAACACCATTTGAACTTCTTTGTGCTCACTAGTTTCGTCAATACATCCACAACATTCTTCAAAGTGTCTACCTTCTCCAAATTCACCTTCCCATCCTCTACCATGTCTTGCATGAAGTGAAACTATACATCAATATGCTTTGTTCTGGCATGGAAAGTTAGATTCTTTGCTAGGCAAATCATACTCTGACTGTCACAACAAATCGTAATCTATCCTGCATCAACACCAATATCTGAATACAATCTCTTAAGACAAATGGCTTCCTTGCAAGCATGAGTTGCTGTCATATACTTAGCTTCTGTCATTGACAAAGCAACCATAGGTTGTCGCTTACTCATCCAACTAATTGCACCACCAAACATTGTGAACACATATGCACTGGTGGATCTCCTACTGTCAATGTCACCTACCCAATCAAAATCCACAAACCCATGAATACAAACAGAATGTGGAGGTCCTATAGCATTACCATGATAGCATATGTAATACTTGGAAGTACCCCTCAAATATATGAACACTCACTTAACTGCATACCAATGTACCCACCCAGGATTAGCCATAAATGGACTAAGGACTCCCACTGCTTGGTCAATGTCTGGTCTTGTGTAGACCATAGCATACATAAAACTACCAACAACACTAGAATAAGGTACTCTGCTCATGTCCTCCACCTCACTAGGAGATTTTGGACAATAATTAATAGATAACTCTGTCCCCAAAGAAATAGGAACACACAATGGTCTACAATCTGTCATGATGAATCTATCCAACACGGTCTTCACATACTTACTTTGGCTTAACCAAAGTTTTCTGTTAGCTCTGTCTCTTCTAATTTCCATTCCTAGAATGTACTTGGCTGCCCCTAGATTTTTCATCTCAAACTATGCTGACAACTAAGACTTCAAATCAGAAATCATATTCTTACCATTCCCAATTAACAACATATCATCAACATATAATGCAATAATGATTATGCGATCATTGTCAAACTTGTTGTTGATAACTGAGAGGGGGTGAATCAGTTATCCAAATTATTTCTTCTTTCTAAACTTTCTTATTAATTAATGCATCATTAATTCAAACAAGCAAACATAACCATGAAATGGAGATACACATGACACAATATTTTTGACGTGGAAACCCTGTTAAGGGAGAAAAACACGGGTTGATTAACCCAAAGATTATTCTCTATTAGAAGAATAAGGAATTACAAAATGGCACTTGCCAATTAGGGCTCACTGCTCGAGCACACTACTCACAAGGAGGCACACTACCTACAAAGAGACACACTGTCTACAAAAGAGTGTTATACAATACTTGAACTGATTGGTAGCATCCATATATACTAGAGTTCAGTTCTGGTTAGGCTCAGTACACTGATCTGCTGCACTTCATCTTTCCTCTTCTCTTATGCTACTTTCCTTTCACATACCGGACCTTCCTTATTGTTTTTGCTCTGCTCTGCTTTTATTCGCACATCACATATCCCTACTACACTTCTCACAACTAAATCCATCCTATATATATATCCACACAAGTGATTTCATTATCTTCCTAGTCAGCACCCAGAACAGTTAATCTTTTCACATACTCTATTCTGTTAGCTGAATCCTTGTACATCAAGTAATGCAGATCAAGCATATACTTGTAGAAATCATTAATCATGTCGGCCAAACATAATTCATGTCTTCATAACCTTTACCACCATTAGAAACACATTTGGAAAATAGTTTGATGTTCTGTCAGTTAGTTCTTCCTCTGTTCACACTGTCACTCAAGAACCCGGTACTCAAGTATTCATATCTTTTACCTCATCTATCACTGGAGGCTAAAACCTTGGAATCTATCACTCAAGGTAGTCCTCTTGACTTCCCCAAATCCGTACTTCACCAAGATACTTCCTCTGAGAGATCCGGACCTGTCTGTCGGACCTTGCCACATGCTCTGTTCTTGTTTATCGGACCACCACATTCTTCATTCTAACTTCCAGTAGAGACATAGAATGTCTTGCGGATGTGTGGGATGAACTTTATTGCCATCAATGACAACAATCATGAATCCATATAGTGTCTCTTGCCAACAATCTCCCCCTTTGGCATTGATGGCAACACTTAGTGAAAAATGACTAAGTATTTACACTATGCTCCCCCTTGGCTGATGCTCTATTATTATATACATTTTTCGGAGCTCCCCCTCAGTTGGATTCCTCATTTTTCACTATTCTTCACTCCCCCTTTGACATCAATGGCAAAGGGTAGGGTCCGCATACCAAAACTTTCAAAATTTCAACTATACTTAGCTGCATAAGTATATACATATGACATACTTACATATACTTAAGTATGTCTACAAAAGTTGTCTTCAATTGTACAACTTCTGTCGCCCAACTCTGCTTCATCCTGTCCAAAATTGAGATGTGAGCACTCAATAGGAATGTAAAAGCTTTTGCCCTCTTAAGATCTGTCAGATCATTGGTTTGGGCGGTAGTCTGAGCATCACTTATGGCCTCATGCATGGCCTCTAACTTAGGGATAATGATTCTTCTGAGTTCACCCATCCGGCTAATTATGTTCTTCTTTTCCTTCTCAAACTTCTTTATTGCATTTGTGATTGCAATAGTTTGACACTCTTGATTGACTATGGAGGAAGAGAGAGGATCAAAACTTTGAGACAAACTTAGTAGTTTATCCTCTTGCTCTTTTATTTTCTTTTCAATCTCCACTGTTGCTTTGGACCATGATAAACAAAATTTGTATATTTCTCCACCATCTTTAAGAGCATTTTCTAAGCTCTTTATCCCTATACACATATTTCTCCTATCATTACTTATCAACCCTTGTACCTCTGATAATCTTTTTGCAAGAAATTCCTTCTGGACCTTATCTTCTGCTGACTTCTCTAGTGAATCAAAATGTGTATTAACATTGCTGACTAGAGTTTTGAGATTACCGGAAGTGGAGGCTGTGAGATCTTTCTGAACCGATGGCATAATTTTTTCAAGCACTCCGGAAGCAGCTTCTATCAACTCATAGTCTTCCACGTGAGACTTCAGGAGTTTTTCTTTGACCTTTGCATTGGCAAATGAAGCTATCTTCATTGTCTGTACCGGAGAGAGTGAATCAAAATTAAATGGTCCTTGTAGAAGCTCTGGTTCATCAATCTCCATTGTTTCTTTGTTCAGGAATTCTTGGACAGTTTTTGCAGTGTCTCTTGTCGGAGACAGATGTTTCTTCTCTTTTGCATTCTTAGGACTGTCCCTTGGAGCTTTCTCTCCTTCTACATTCTTACCACTATTAGTTGTGGTTTTCTCTGTTGGGGTCTTCTCTTCCTCTGCAACCTTGGTACTGTCAACTTCTTTTTCTTTCACTCCTTCTTTCTCCTGTATTGTGTCTTCTCCTTTAGATCTGAAAGCTGTAGGGGAAACTGGAGGAGAGATATTTGTTTGTCCATGAGCCACCTCTTCCGGAATAGGGGATTCCGAGCCCTTGTCTTTACCAGAGTCCTCTGTGATGGGAATGTTGAACTTTTTAAGAGTATTCCAGAGAATCTCTTCAGTCTCTTTTGCCACCTTGTCAGTTTCACCAAGCATGAGCTGATTCATCCTTGCTTTGCTCCTGAATTCATTCTTGCAATCTTTGAATATCATATTCATTGTTTTGGGATCAATTGAAGGATATAGCTGAATAGCTATCTGTTCCCGGATCTCAATGTCTTTTGCCATGGCATTGTTCTTTCTCATTTCTAACTCCTTTTCTAGGCTCTTAGGAATTAGAGATATAATTTCAATGAAAGCCTTATTGTATATGTTCAGATACCTGATTGTAGCTTCCTGCAGGATCTTTTGGTCAGCCTCATTGTAATCATCATAGAATTTAGCCATTGGTTCAAGGTTTCCATCCATAGTGATTGATTTGATTACACTTTCTAGAGACAGGGTAGGCTTTTCAACAAATTCCTCTGCCATTTCTTCCTTGTCTTGGCCTGTGGAGGATTTACCAGATCCTTTCTTCTTCTACTTCTTTATTTCCTTTACCCCCTCATCTGATTCGGTTTCCTCTTCATCTCTTTGACTTGCATAAGCCCTTGTGGCTTTTGTCTTTGATCTTTTCTCTCTTTTGCCGGATGCCTGGACTTCTGGTTTTGATGTTTTTAAGCTTTTGGCTATGACAGGTGCAGATCTCTTTGATGATCTGGTCCGGGTTGAGGTTTCTACCGGAGCACTTTCCTTTCTTTTCTTTTCTACCTCTTTCTTCTCTTCCTCAGCCCTTTCCATCTTTTTCTTGTGGGCATCAAGTGCCTCCTTTGAGAAGCCAAGGCCTTGGGCAATATTTTCTACTTCTTTTCTCACCTTCCTCTTGATCTCTGGTTCTCCGAGTTCAACATGAATTTTTATAGTCAGCTCCTCAAAGGTTCCAAACCTTTCTGCTTTTGGATCCTTAGGCTGACTTAGCATGTGTTGAACATGCAGCTCCACAATTTGTTCACCAACCTCATACCCCATGGGCATGATCCATACAGTTCTTGGTTCTACTACCTCCATTAGACACTGATCAGTCTCTACCATAAAGCAAATTGTGTCTTTGTATTTCTCAACAAGAGACTGGGGAATCCTTTCTCTTGCTTGCATCATGTTCTGAAAGTTCTTGAAATATCCCCACAGACCTGTATTTTGTGCTTTGTTGTCACCAAGTCCATGTAAATAATCTCTAATTTGGATAGCTACCGGTCTATCATTCTCCCATACCCAGCCACTAGATCCGGGAAGCTCATTCATAAAGTAGAAGAATAAGCACAATATCAATCCACCATACTTGAATGAATTCTTTTTATCTTTCTTTATTTTCTACAGATTCTCTATGAGTTGGTTTAAGAGAAGCTGGCAAAGATCATAGTCTGCATCCTTTCTTAGCATTTCATATGCGGTGTAGATGGCAGTTCCAAGTACAGAATTTTCCCTGCTAGAATGATATATTTTATACCCAATGATCATGGAGGCAAACTTGACATCTGGATTAGAGATGTCATCTACTGTCATTGCTCTTTTGTCAAACTTAGATCTGGTAGCCTCACTCACAGTTTGATTCTTCACATATTTAAGAATAGGAATCCCACTAGATGAGTGTAATCTGGTAACTGCCCTAATGGCATCTTTTGTGATTTTGAAAGGTCCATTTAACCACATGAAGTTGTCGTGTATTTTGCTCAAAATGTACCTACCCCATTCATCCTCAGTAAAATAGGGGAAATGTATGAATTGTGCAAAGTGCTTAATCCAGAGGCCCTTGTATTGGGGTTTGAGCTCAAACAAATCATCTAACAGTTGTTTGTGATAGATATCTCTTAGTTTGAATTCCCCAAACTCTTCAATATTTGCGTGTATGTAAACCCTAATGTCTTCTGTATGCAAAACGCCATGCAGAACACTGGAAAATGCTCCTAGGGGATCTACCTCCAAGGATTTGTATGGGTGTTTCTTAAATGTGGGCTGAGGTCTATCAGAGATATTTACTATATTCAGAGTAGCCATCATCAAACAATCTTACTAAAGAATATCAAGAATGATAAATACCTTTTACGCAGGTTAGGGCACACGAAGAAATCTGAATAGAGCTATATGAAGAGTTGCCTTGATTTTTTGGAAGAAGTTGTTTGCAGAGCTCCTTTTCTTTCTTCTTTGCATGTGAGTGTACAAATGTGTAAATGATAGACAAATGAACTCTTTTATTCCAAGAAGCCCTAATTTTCACCCTGCAATAAATGCGCAACCTAATTCATTCCAATTTTCCTGGTTTTCCTTGTTCAAGGAGGAAGAAACTCATCCGGATCATTATGATGCCTTTGTGATCGATGTTAGTGATGAATCACAATGTCCACTTCTTCTCCTGATCATCTCATATATCCGCAGATCAGGCTATTTCAATTTGGATCCATGCCGGGCCAACCTTGTGAGAAACCTATTTTCCTGGAAGACTTGTTTAACCGGACCAATTCTGAAGGAATTAAACTTTTTAAATTTTCTTGCAGATCTCTCAGATCTTTACTTGACCTTCTTTACATGTTTCTCTAGAAACTATTTGATCCGCAGCTTCACATGTGCCAATTTCAGGCACCAATTGACTGGCTAGGGGAACAAGTTTTTCTTTGTGTCTCTCCCTGAGCCAGAGCTCACTTTCTAATTTCTGGAAGGAATATCAGCACCAGAGTCTGGTGCGGATCCAACCTCTACATGCTCTGTACTTTTCTTTACCCAAATCTTGTTCATCTCACTTTTCACTTCATCCGCATTCACTTTTTGTTTCCCCTTATCTTGATTCTGATTATGATATACCGGACCTCTTTTGTCTTGATTCTTGCTTCTACAAAATTTTGCAATATGACCGGATCTATTGCAAATTTGGCAAACAACATTTCTTTGCATATTTGATTGATATCCTCTTGATCTGCATTGATTAGCCATATGACATATTCTATTGCATGCAAAGCATCTACCATTGAATGATTTGTTCATTTGCATATTTCTGCATTCATGAGATTTGTGACCATACCTTTTGTAGTTAAAACATTATCCGAAGAAGGATGAATTAGTCTGATTCATTATCTTTCTGCACTGATTATCTTTGTGACCAAAGTGATTACAGTTGTGGTAGTATCCATTGAAGGATGGATATCTTTGAGCATTAGGCTGTCTTACCGGAGGTCTTCTAGACCTATTCCTTGGATTTTCTGATCCAAAATTCTTCTGACCAGATCTAGAGCTTTCTCCTTTCTCATATCCAAACCACACTTGTCATCTACCTTCTTTTGACTTCAAAGAAGAACTTCAAGTTGAGCAGAACTTATCTTGAATTTCTCTTTATACTCATTTGCTGTTTGAAGATCCCTTTTGAGAGAGACAATTTGATCTTCAAGTTTTTCTTCATTATCTTTAGCATCTTCAAGATCAGATTCAAGATGTCTAATAATTCTATCCATCTGGTGGCAATCTTCTAATTTCTCCTTGAGAGATTGTCTTAGATTATCTTCAGTTTTTCTTTTCTCTTCAACTTCTTGGGTAAACTTCATGACTCCTGATTCCATTTCATGTCTTACCATAATGATTTCTTTTGATAACTTTTCACACAACTCAGTTTTTTCTATTAGCTCTTCATTTGCATTATTTGCTTCACCTTGTCTTACCAATTGCTGAAGCAGCTCCTTCCTCTTTTTCATAGAGAGACTTAATTTATCTTTTAGTTCTCTCATGAAATCATTAGCCTGTTTGAGTCTTTCCTTTAATTCATTTACTTCAGAGTTTGACTGTTCAAGATCATCAAGGGCAGTCTTGAGTTGCTCCCTTAAACCATATGCATCCATTTGAATTCCCAGATCTTCCTCAAGCTGTTAGGCTCTATTAGGAGGAACATAGCTCTGATACCTATTGTTGATAACTGAGAGGGGGGTGAATCAGTTATCCAAACTATTTCTTCTTTCTGAACTTTCTTATTAATTAATGCAGCATTAATTCAAACAAGCAAACATAACCATGAAATGGAGATACACATGACACAATATTTTTGATGTGGAAACCCTGTTAAGGGAGAAAACCATGGGGTGATTAACCCAAAGATTATTCTCTATTAGAAGAATAAGGAATTACAAAATGGCACTTGCCAATTAGGGCTCACTGCCCGAGCACACTGCTCACAAGGAGGCACACTGCCTACAAAGAGACACACTGTCTACAAAAGAGTGTTATACAATACTTGAACTGATTGGTAGCATCCATATATGCTGAAGTTCAGTTCCGGTTAGGCTCAGTACACTGATCTGCTGCACTTCATCTTTCCTCTTCTCTTATGCTGCTTTCCTTTCACATACCAGACCTTCCTTACTATTTCTGCTCTGCTCTACTTTTATTCGCACATCACATTTCCCTACTACACTTCTCACAACTAAATCCATCCTATATATATATATCCGCACAAGTGATTTCATTATCTTCCTAGTCGGCACCCGGAATAGTTAATCTTTTCACAAACTCTATTCTGTCAGCTGAATCCTTGTACATCAAGTAATGCGGATCAAACATATACTTGTAGAAATCATTAATCATGTCAGCCAAACATAATTCATGTCTTCATAACCTTTACCACCATCAGAAACACATCCAGAAAATAGTCTGATGTTCTGTTAGTCAGTTCTTCCTCTGTTCACACTGTCACTCAAGAACCCGGTACTCAAGTATTCATATCTTTTACCTCATCTATCACTGGAGGCTAAAACCTTGGAATCTATCACTCAAGGTAGTCCTCTTGACTTCCCCAAATCCACACTTCACCAAGATACTTCCTCTGAGAGATCTGGACCTGTCTGTCGGACCTTGCCACATGCTCTATTCTTGTTTATTGGACCACCACATTCTTCATTCTGACTTCCGGTAGAGACATACAATGTCCTGCGGATGTGTGGGATGAACTTTGTTGCCATCAATGACAACAATCATGAATCCATATAGTGTCTCTTGCCAACACTTGTAATACACATAATGATCTGATTTCGATCTCAGATATCCAATCGACAACACAAAGGCATCAAACTTCAAGTACCACATCCTAGGAGACTGCTTCAAACCATACAAAGATGTTTTCAACTTACAAACCAAAATTTCTTTACCTTTCTCTATGTAATACTCTAGCTATGACATGTAAATCTCTTCCTCCAAATCACCATGAAGGAATGCTATCTTCACATCCATTTGCTCCACCTCTAAGTCATAAGCTGCTGCAAGAGATAACAAGAACCGAATAGATGTCAGCTTTGAAACTGAATAGACTGAGTCTTATGAGACCCTTAGCCTTCTGATCTTTGAGATCCCAATCATCTTGTGCCATTGTAGCTAGTTTTACATCGGATACAGTTTCCCATAGGTCACGATCAACAAGCATGTCTTCCATCTTAAGTTTCCATAACTCAAAATTAGTGCCATTGAATTTTTCCACCTCTAATCTTTCGGATGTGCCTGCCATCTCTTTCCTGCAACAATATTACAGAATGCTCTGCATAAAGTTCCCACTCAACCTAAGATTATCTCAAAAAACCCCTACCCTACAACTAGGACCAAAGGTGATCAGCTATGATACCAACTGAAAGGAAGCTAGTTGTGCAGAAAACACTTCCTACACTAATCTAATGAGGAGAGATGAGTGCAAATTCATTTTAATCTTTATAGTTACAATAATGTTAACCCACTAGTAGAGATATTGTAGAAAACACATACACAAGAATGTAAGACAGAAGAAGAGAGAGACAAGATATAACGTGGGGAAAACCCTTTTGGGTGAAAAACCCCACACTCCAAGACACATCTCAAATGTATTATCTAAACAATGAGGTTTACAATACAGTTACAGAGCCAATGCTCTTACATGAGTCTTCGACACTCGTATCTAGAGATAATCTGGCAGCATAACAGTACTTGTCAATCACACAATACATCTCTCCAAAGCACCTATTTATATAGAAGATACAAGGCAAAAATGGATCTGTCTTGAGATGGGTGTCCAACATGGCCTCATAGCCCAAAATCCTTGCCTATGGACACTTGTCCAACATTGTAAGATGTTCCTGACACTTGTCAAGTCACCCCATCCCAAAGAGGTCACCTATTCCCAAGTTAAGCAATGACAGATACTCTTACGACACTTACGACTATCATAGAATCTGTCATATCTATCATATCTTATAGCTGTAGGAGAATCTGTTATACATATAAATAACATATTCTCTTACAACATGTCATAACCCTCCTTGGGGCACCCAAAGATGCTTTCTTCCAAGATGCCTTGTGACACATGTCTTCACCTGTCATAGAATCTTCCATTTATGACTCTTAAGCATCATAGATTTGTCATAGGAATCTATCATGACCATTTCGGTCAATATTCCCTTACACACTATCCAAGATGCCGACACATGGCAAAATATTCCTACCACTAAGTGGGACACCTATCTCCTCATATGAGGACAAATTTACAACTTGTCACCTTCCACGTAGGATGACACATCACCATGCCAACTCCCACAAGATGACAATAAGGATTTGCATCCTAGTTACAATAACAGGCAATAATTAAATAAATACAATGAAATATTACAAGGAATTACTAAGGTTGAGACACCTTAATTGCCAACAAAAACACCCTTCACAATGCTATGCCCCTAAGGTATGAAACACAACAATAAAATAGAGAGGCAAGATAGAAGAATGATGAAACAAATAGAAGAAGGGTCACAACAGAGGCAGTCTTCCGATATCGTTGACCTTAAAAGAGTATCAAGGGTCATCCTAGAAGGCCTAAAAAACACATAACACATCATGGGGGAACACAACAAATGTATATATATATTTGCATTTTATCTAAGAGGATTTTGAATTTGTGATCATCTTAGAAAGGTGCTCCATCAAGTTATGTAAAAAGTGTGAGTAGTTCATACCTTTTTGATTCTTATTTCCAGAATGGCCATGCAGTGCTTGTTTCTCAAATCCCTATATATTTGAAATCTTTTGTTGCTTGTGAGGAGGGGAATTGTTATTTCTCACTAATGATAATTGTCTTGTTCTTTTCTAATCCTTTGCTTTCTTATTTTGATGAATAAGCCTTTCACAGTGGAACATGGTACTTTCCATCGTGGCAACCATTTTTTTATCATAATAACTTGTCATAGTTGTTCAATTTACGTATCCAGTGTATTTTGGTTATCTCTCGATCCTTGAAGGGATAACGATGGAGGAACCTCAACATAAATACCTTTTCCTTGTGGATGAGGTGAGTCATCAATCTTCTCCTTATTCACTTCTATCATGCCAACTATTTCATCATAATCCAAATAGTCATCTTCTTGCTCTATTGTATTTTGCTCTACCATATTGTTGTCACTATGTATGGGAAATGGATTTGTAATGATCTGTAAATTCTGATTCAGAGGGGCAACCAACTTATTTGCATTATCATTCACTCCAGTTACCTGTATTATGTTAGAATCGATAAGGTCTTGAATTTCATGTTTCATATGCATACATCATTCAGTTTCATATCCCACCGACCGGTGATACTAACATAAAGCATTAGCATCAAAATTAGGTCCTTGTATCCTGTTACTATCAAATGGTTTCACAGGAGGAAGCTTCAATGGATTGTTTCTTACTGCTTGATTCATAATTGATTGAAGAGATTCAGATAATAGAGTAAATTTTCTTTGTTGTTGTTTGAACTGAAATGGTGCCCATTTAGCATTACTAATAGTGGACACTTGTGATTGAAAATTATTTGAATGTTGTCCATTGATCTTGATGAAACTCTTGTTATTCCTTTTAAAGTTGTTTTGTGAAGGTTTAGCCACAGATTGACCAACTTGAGCTGATGAGTTTTGATTCTCATTTAATGACTAGATGAAAGTTGGTAATCATGAAGGGTTGTGCATAAATGTTGAAAATAGCTATACTTCATCAAGAGGATTTTATCATGGATGTTAGGTTGTAAATTCATAATGAATACCTTCTAAAGATCTTCATCTTTAATTGGGTATTGTATTTGCAATATGAGTCCTTGACATCGACTAATGAATTCTGTCAATTTCTCTTTCAAGCTTTGTTTACAATGAACCAAGTCAATCAAAGAGACTGAAGGTCCAATGTTTGCTTGGAAATGTTGTAAGAATTGATCAACTAGTTGTGTGAAAGAGTTTATTGAGTTCAGAGGTAAAGAGTAAAACCATTCCAAAGCAGTATCATTAAGAGATCACAGGAAAAGTTCTGCTAGTGAGTCCTCTTCAAAGAAGAAATCACTACACAGCACCATGAATGCTGCCACACGAGTATTAGGATCACCTTTACCACCATATTTTTCAAAGCGAGGAGTCTCAAAATTTTTAGGCATAGGAGTTCTTAGGATTGCATAAGATAAAGGACTACGGGCATGATATTTTGGTAAAGTAGGTTGAGAAGAATTAGTCAAGTTTGTCACCTTTTGTTGTAAAGAGGTCATCCTTTGCAGGAGTTGATTTAGAAGGGCATCATTAGGAGATGCGGTTCATTGTTGGGAAGCATTAGAAGCTGTGGTCATGAAATTTTGAGGTGATTGGTTGTGAGTGGTAAAGAAAGGTGGTTGAGAATTATTGTAAGTGAAAGGTGGTTGAGAATAGGTGGAATGGAGAGGTGGTTGAGAGTGATTATTCATATAAGAAGTCACCTTAGGTGCCAAATTTTGATAATTGAATCCCACAGCCTTATAATTCTGTGAATTAATGCCATTAGATACTCCAATACTAGTGGTAACATTACCACAAGCTTGTGCATTAGTAGTAAGGATTTATGATGTAAAAGTAGACATTCTGGTAGTCAGTATAGGTGCCAATACTTGTGTATGAGTCAGTGATGATATATTATTAATGACATTCGCACAATTCTCTATAAGAATAACATTATGTTTCACTATATGTGCTAAGCCATGGAGCATGTTAACACCATCTTGTCCTTCTTTTAACAACTCTCTTAAATTATGAACAACATGCACAACTTCTTCTGCTATCCTTTCTTTTTCAACAAATGCTTGAAAATCTGCCAGTTCTTTATCAAGTTTGCTTATTTGTTCCTTAGGTACATGTGTTATCACATCAATAGGATCTTCAAAATTGTGAATTTTTTTTTATTCCATTGTAATTGTAGGAGGTATGATATCTTGCAAAGTTTGTGTTTCTCCTTTTGTAAAGTAGGCGTTCAATGGATTTTCTGATGTTGGTACACCATTGCTATTGGGAGCACTAGAACCCATTAATATAAGACTTATAATTATAAGGATGTTCTTATTAGGATGAGGATTAAGACAACTCATGCAAAGTTTTATGATAATTGGTACACCCTAGATGTGAGACTATTTCACACCCAAGCACTTATTTGAGGGAAATGGGTACTAAAAGACGCACAGAGTCCGCAACAAACAGAGTGTATAGGAGGAAGGAGTACTACACAACAAGGCAAAGTAGGTGATTTTTAAGGTTTTGATCAAGGAAGTGTGAATAAGGTGTATAAACACTTAGTGTTGAAATACACATTGTGTAATTAAAAATATGACAATTTTCACACAATGCTATGAAATGAAGCAAAATTTTTAAATGACCAATGAATGTATGTTTGAAATGAATGAAAGAGATAAAATTAAAGATATTTATGACAAATGCAAGCACTTAAAGAAAAACTATGCTTGCTTATGAACCTAAAATGCTCAAATTTTTAACTTTTTTCAATGTAAATGCACAAAAAAATATTATAAGATTATGCACAATGATGGATGAATGGAATATAATCTGATTTAATATGTAATATAACTAAGATAATATTTAAAAATGATTCCAACATGCTACAATGCTCAATGCAAAGTCAAAATTAAGGTAAGATGAATGAATATGCTTGTTTTTGCTGAAATACACAATGTGTAAATGCAAAATTTGAAATCTAAATGCAATGACACACAATGATAATAAAAAATACAATCCAAAATTGATTTTAAAGAGTGTTAAAAATGAGTAATAAAATCTAAAACAAGATTTTAATTACAAACCCTAGCTTTTGAAATTACTAGGTTATATGAAAAATACAAAATTTCAAGTAAAACCCTAGCAAATGAGAGATGCAAATGCAAGGTAAATGATGACAAAAAGATAAAATGCTGTAATTTATCTTAGATATGATATAAATATCATAAAATTAAATGTTTTCAATGATATGCCAGGAAAATAATGCAAACTATGTCTTAATGCAAGCTAAAAATGCCTATTGTTTTTAAAATTTTCAAATTTATGCAAAATTTTTGAATGTATGATGATGAAAATGATATGAATGAATGCAAATATGATTACAAAACTCATAAATATGAAAGTTTAGCAAAAACACAAGTTCACAAAAATGTTATATAATGAAATGTGGGAATGAGGATGTTGAGGTAGTGTTTTAGATCTAGATTTAATCAAACCCACCTTTCACATATAATCATTCAAGGACTAAACTGAGTTAAGTCACTACTATTGCAAGAGGATTCGGCTACAATTTTGATCTCACTATGAAATGATAAGGAAAGATAGGAATGTATTGATGAATTTGTTAAACCCTAATTTGATTAAGCCTTAAACCATAATTATGTGATTTTGGAAGCAAACAGATAAAATACGACAAATGATCACATAGGAAGGCACTAAATGTAGATTAGAAAGATACCAGGATTTGGATTCTAGAAAGAAGAAACTTTGAGGACACTAGGGTGGGTGCCCTAGCCCAACTAGGCACTTTTTCTGTAGATCTGGAACTGTAAGTTGATGAAGACTACAACCTTCTTCAAGTTTTCTAACAATGACAATCAAGAGGAAACAAAAGTGAGCACCCTTGTCTGAAAGGAATATTATTCACTATTTTCTTCAGATCTTGAATCTTTATCCTCTACCTTGATCTCTTGCAACTCCTCTTTGCAAGATCCTGCACCTGTAACCTATAATCACAAGGGGTTGTGGGTTGTGGTGTTTAGGAGCTTGCCTTAGTCAAGCCTCAGAAAGGCATTCAAGCCTTCCAACACCGTTGTTAGATAGAGTGCGTGTTCTTGGTGGATAGAGGAAAAACCAAATGATAAGATTGATTGATTGAAACACAGTAGATATCACCTTGGAGGTGAGGCCTTCACAGGGAAATGAAGATCTTTCATGCCATGAGGAGATGGATTGATGAAGCCAAATTTGCAATAGACAAGTACAAACACAACACAATACTACTCTACAACACAATTCAAAAGCCTTGAATATATTTAACTCAATATCATAGGTTCACATTATCCATCTAGGTTTAAAATAAAGTCCTAAACATGTTTATATATGCATTCCCGCTAAACTTTCGTAATTCAAATTGAAAAGGACGACAAAGGGAAACCTTTTAATGGTCATTAACTGACACTTTAAACTTTGGGTCCTCAAAAAATAGGTATGGACTAGGGCATAGACACCCAAGTCCAGAGGCCTATTTTTGATCTTGATTAAGCATTGAGATAGGCCCCTAAGCCCCATTTGTCATGGGTTTCAGGGGATTTTGATCCTAGACAAGTTTTATACATGCATGATTAATCTAAGGGGACCTAGGAGCTAAACTTAGGAGGTAAAAGTTCTAGGGGGACATTTTATGACATAACACCCATAACCATCCATGAGCAAGATATAATCCAAACTACTTCTATTCATCTTCCATCTAGCCCTACCCATGATGTACAAGCATTCACTTCCCTTGATGAGACACTTGGCTGCCAAGTAAACATAGATGATCAAACCAATAGATTGGATGTTAATGAGCATAATGATAATCAAGACCCTAATGATCCTTCCTCATCTACTATCAACCATATTGCAATACCATCATATCCGCTCGGTCTTACCACCTTTATTCATGAATGTTCATCATTAGGAAAGCAACAACCGCTATCCATCACCTCACCTTCTCCATCAAATAATAAGCTTGTGTCTTATGTTCGAAACACCCATAGTCCCATTGTCCATCACATACTCCAAAAAAAGAACTATCAAGGTAAAGGCTTAGGCTTTCATGAACAAGGTATTTTAGAGCCCATCCATGTCAAGGTCCCTCCATGATCATATGGCCTTGGATATACACTCCAAGGAAAACAATCTCAAGATGTTGGTACTTCCTTCATGCCTCCTAAATCCACATCCTTCCATCCCAAATCCCACGCATCCTATCATACCCCCAAAATGTATGTTGCCATTCCACCTCCATTGTCCTACAAACCCAAAAATTATGTTCAACCATACACCTTCCACCATTCACTTTACCTCCACTACTTCCAACTCCTAATATCCCACCATCCACTTTACCACCACTTCTCCCAACACCTAATATCCCTATCATCCAACTCCCTCATCCATTTATCCAAAAAATCTACTTTTAATCCATGCATACATAAATCCCCTAAAATTCCTAATCATTACCAATCAATGCACACATCATCTAAACATGAAGCTTCCACCAAACCCATGGGATTAAAAAATAAAAATTTGGATGCCTCTACGCATAAAACAAAAAATCCTAAAAATCCTCATGCCTTAGGGCATCAATGCAAAGAATTAAATCCAAATCCATCCAAAAGGCTATCCAAGCCCATACCTCCAAAAGAAAAGGCCAAAACTAAAATGGTTTGGGTCCTTAAGCAAAAAGAAAGCAAGTCAAATGAAGCATCCACATCTCAAAAATCCCAACAAAATTCTTCCATCAAAATATTCTAAAATCACATTCCATTCAAAAATTTCAAATTCCTTCACCCCACAAGCAAAACAAAAATCATAAAAATCCTAAGTCTATGTGGGTACCTAAATCATTAAATCAATCATCCCCTAAGAAAACATGTCCATTGCTTCCTACACCTCCTCCAAATCAAAAGCTTCAATATTTATCATGGTGTGTGCAACCATTGGTCTTAGTTCCTTTCCATTCCACAACATTTCCACATACCTCCATCTCACCATCCTTCATCCATTATCCTACATATTTCACCCCTCACCTTCCTATGGTCTATGCTTTTGCATAATCCTTTCATTCATCCTTTTCCATAAATCCTCCTTAATCCACATCAAAATCCACTATCTCCATAATCCACATTATAATCTACTATCTTATCATACATTATCCACATCATAATCCCCTATCCATCCTTGCGTAAACCTTTCATAATCCTCTATCTACCTAATCCATCTCCCTCTCATGAAATCCTCTACCAACATCTATGATCATAATGGCATTTGACATGGTCCATGCGATGAAATCCATCTCTAATGGAACAATATCACCCTTCATGGAACTAGATGCTTGAGTCTCTCTTGTCCATATCCACGTATCCCATCCCAATATTCCAAAAAAGAAAAAGAGAAAAAGAAAAAAAAATCAAAATAGTAAGAGAAATCCCTTCGTCCAATGGTGAAAACCACCCTTGGTGGCGCCTTGGACAAGTACCATGATGAAAACCTAGAAAATAGGCATCATGTGTAGGTTGATCTTCTATGTCACTTACACTTGGGGGCTCATTGTCTCATCCAATCATTTCCAACCTATCATTTTCCATCCTATCATATCCTATCTTACCATATCATATATTACCATCCTCATCCATTACACCCATATACCTATCCTATTGAGTCCATTCATCCTCCTTTCCTCCTTTTTTATCTTGATAAAGATATGGGGGTAAAATGTTGACAAATTATTTGGATATCTCTTGGTATACCTACATCCTTTCCAAATGATCCTATCGTCACCTTATTGTCATAAGATTTGTCATGTAAAATCCTAAGAATTATACCTAGAATGGGGCATGTTATTTCTATGTGACATAGTCTTTTCCAGATATCACATCATTGCTCTCTTAGGCATACATCCATTCCATCCATTGTGGTCTATCCTTCTATCCATCCATTTATCATGAGCCTTCCATCTCATCCACCATAGCCTATCCTTTTATCCATCCATTTATCATGAGTCATCAATCCCCTCCACTATAGTCTATAATTTTATCTATCCATCTATTATGAGCCTTCCATCCCATTTACTATCGCCCATCCTTTCATGCATCCCACAACTGAGAGGAGTTTGTGAAGCAAATTATTTTCCTATGTGTTGAAGTATGAGAAATTTTTGTAATTGCAAAAAAAAAAAATTAATTTTGTGAGATATATGTTCACTGTCCTCTAGCAGAGATAAAATCTGGGTAGAAGGTGTACAGACTTCTTCCACTGAGAGAAAGTGGGTAGAAGAGGTCTTGAAGAGGTGCATCTTCTAGAGTCTTTGTTGGGTAGAGGAGAGTTAAATTTATGTGAGATATGTTGGTTGTGCTCCATCAGAGATAAAGTTGGGTAGAAGGTGTAGAGACTTCTTCCACTGAGAGAAAGTGGGTAGAAGAGGTCTTGGAGAGGTGCATCTTTTAGAGTCTTTTGTTGGGTAGAGGATAGTTATGAGTGAGTTTTTTTTGTAGAGAGGACCTGTAACTGCAGAGAGCATTGGCTCTAAAGTGTTTATGTGTGCAGGTTGTAGAAATTGCATATTGAGAATGAGTGAAATGTTTTCGAAGAAGAGGATGAGATGGGTCATGAAGAGACCTATAATGATTTCATATATAGAAAAGTGAGAAAGAAATTTTACAGATAGTCTTAATGAAGAGTTGATAAGACTTCATGATATAGTGGATCTATTAAAATCTGAAATGAATAGAGGAAATGTTGATAATAAAAGGTGTAAGAAAGAATGTCATGAAAGTGGCATGAAAGAGAAAAAGCACATGGTTGCAACTAAAACATGTCTTTTCAAAGGCATGGATGATATTGCAATAGAGAAGAGTGATAATGAAAACCTTATTTTACCTAACATTATTTTGTTTGCAGATAAAGAGGAACATAAAGACAAAAAAGTGGAAGTCCTCAAGAATAATGAAAAAGAAGAAAAGAATGAGTTTGCAGTAGGAACATGTCTATTGGAAAACACAAATAGTGAGATAAAAGAGGTTGTTGAGGAAGCTACAAGAGAGATTTGGTGGAGGTGGTTGGTTAGTGGTGGGTTGGATCCCACGAAGGAGAGGAGAGGGGAAATAATTTGGCAGAGGAAGACAATATTTGGTGGATGCAAATCTACGAGAGGAGAGAAGAATGAAGTGCATATTTGTTCGAGGAGAGTGAAGCTTGTTCTGGAAAGATGCTGGAAAAAGAGGAAAAAAAAGAGAAGAATGAAGTGCAAAGGTTGGATCCAGTCAAGTGGCAGCAATTTGAAGACACTCACTTGCAGGAGTTGCGTTCTTTTCAACAAGAGGAGAATGATGCAGGAACTTCCGGAGATCATAACTTTTGACTTGGATGTGGGTTTTCTATGAGATTTTACGAGTGGATGTGATATGAGGTGGAAAATGGTTTCACAACTGACCCTAGTGGGTTGGACCCCGTCTTGGCACTTTTTTGGGGCTTGAAACTTTCATCTTGGCCCTCAAAATAGCAATTTAGTGTTTTTTTCTAGATTTTTAAAAAGTTGCTTTTGTAATATCGAAACTCATGTTTCAAATTTAGAATATTAGTTGGCATTTCATCCTACCTTAGTTTTAGGAAGCTTTTGGGAAAAACTAGGATTTTCAAGATATGATTTTAAAATTACCGAAAATGGCAAAATCTGACAATTGTCAAAATCTGCCAAAAAAGGTAATTTTTTGATTTTTTTGTTTTTCTTAGATATAAGAGAGTTTTCTCTCATTATAGTAGCAGAGTTGATGAATAGAAGTTTTTTTATGTTCTAGTCTTCAAATCTTTGGTTCTCACATGATTAATGGCAAAATTGTATTGAGTGTATGTTGTGTGCTGCATTACTATCCAAATTGTAATCCATTGGCATCCCAAAACAAATATCCAAAAATCCAAGCAATAATCTAAATGCAAGTCATCCTTAATCCATACCAATCAAGTCAATAAATCTTGTCAAATCATCCAATCACATGCTTGGTCTTGATCCTAATCTTGTCGTAAACCAAATCAATAATCAATCATCATCATCATCATCATCAATGGGATATGTCTTTCCCACATCCTTGTGTTGGTCTAGGGATATATCATTCCCCACCATGACAACACTATTTTAATCATCATCAATCATTATCAATCAATCACATTACCTTGTTTATTTTTGTATCATTTGTGCTTGCTTCCTTACTTTCTTGTGTGTGTTATCATTTTATCCTGTATTTGTATCACAAACACAGAAAAATAAAAAACATTCAAAAATCCAAATTTTTTTTGAAAAACATCAACAAATTCTAAAAATAGTGTCATTTATCAAGTCCGTGTTAGTTTCAGTCCACCTTGTCGAACTACATTGTCTCTACGCTTTATGTAGGCAAGGCCATCATTGATGAGCCCCTGAGACATTAGGTCAGTCCCTTAGGGTCCGTTGAGTCAAGTCTACCATAGTTCATATCCCATAATAAGTTACCCCTTAGTAAGGTTGACACCTTGATCAGACATAAACTAGTTATCTTCCATAGAGAATTGAGCTCAATAAATCTTAGAACAACGTCAGACAAACTATCCATCAAGTCTCTAATCATAACTGATTAACTGCCAAGTCATGACTATTCATCACTATTAGTTACCTTTATCAGTTTTCAATTATCTTATACAAAATGTTGCATTGTCAAAACTAGAATCGACATCTTATATGATATGCTTCATTTCCTGAAACCAGATACTATCATTACACATCAATCATATCACCAGTCTTATACAAATTGTTGCACTCTTGAAACCAGACCATGCATCTTACATGAGGTGTCTCATTTCTAAAACCAGAGGCAATCTTACCATTTGCCTTATACAGGTGGTTGCATCATCGAAACCAGACTTGAAGTCTTATATGACATGTTTCCTTTCCTGAAACTAGGCATTATCCCATGGTTCTATTGAACAAAAACTCATTATTTGGAAAGAAGATCTAAATGGCTGATGACTCTGTTGGTCTAGTTTGTCTTATCTTTTTATTTGATCAATATTTGGTCATGTTTTTATGCCCCTCGAGGAAGTCTACAAGTGATGAGAGGAGCGATGATGGATCATGACCTTTTTCTCTTAATTATTTTTGCGGTTTGTCTTGGCAATATGACTGGGCCAACTAAGTTCCTTGTGTGTGATTGGGATTCCATTTGGCATAATCAAAATATCCTGTGCAAGTGAAAGGTCATCTAACAGTTTCTTGTACTAGGATTAACATAATTCATGGTTACTTCCTCACATATTCTGACAAGGTTCTATTGTTACTAGTCTGCGTCATGACATTCCTTATCTATCATGTGCCTTTCTGCAAGGGATCATATTTTGTGCCTTGGTCTATGTCATGCCATAATAAAAGCTCTATGATGATAATCGTGCAATGAAATTAAAGCTCAAAATCTATCAAGCAAGATCTCATTCCATTTCACTCGCCCAATCATTCTTCATTTCTTGCTAACACCATCTCTGCCGCATTAACATTTATTGGTAAATTTACCATTTTCTTTGAAATTTTTTCAAAAATTTGTCAAATTTCCTGAGGGGGCATCATGCTATCCTGTTTTATTTGGGGCACGTTAGGGCAGATCCTGAGATGAATTTTCCTAATTATTCTTTGACACAATGTTCAGATTCATATTGTATCAAAGAGGGGCAAAATGCAGACACTCAAAAATGTCCTGAGTCTGCGAGTAACATTTTTACACTAATTTCCATCTCTCATATAATTAAATAATTTTTAATTATTTAATTATTCCCTAATGACATATTCTTCTATTAATTAAATAATTTTGAATTATTTAATTAATTCACTTTTTTCTTTATTCCTCTTAAATAATTAAATAAATTTTATTTATTTAATTATGTTATGAATTATCCTTTTCTAATCTATAATTAAATAAATTCTTATTTATTTAATTATTCATCTTCATCTTCCCTCTTCTCTTCTATAATTAAATAATTATTTTTAATTATGTAATTAGTCATTATCTATTTTCCTACATTATTAAATGATGGTTTTCAATTATTTAATAATTTTCCATTTCCTCCATCATCCAATTTAAATAAATAAAATATTTATTTAAATTAGCCCTCACCTTTATTCTTATCTTCACACGTCCCTCTCTCATTAAATTATTTGTCACACTATTGTCACACTACCACCTTCATTTAATAAAGTTGTCACACCACTACCTTTTATTAAATAAAGGGGCCTTGAATTAAATAATCTTTTAATCTTAGCCATCCACATCACACAATTCACATTTCAATCCTCACCTTTAATTCAAATCCAAGTCCTCTATAAAATCAAACCTTCATCTCAATTTCAAGGTTAACCACAACCACAATCTTCAATATTTTGCTATCATTCATCTTCTAACCACAACCACAATCTTCAATATTTTTCTATCACTCATATCATTCATATTGAGATCTTGCTATCATACATCCATATTGAGCTTATCATATATCTTTCATGCTACAAATCTTAGAGCAAATAAAGCAAAATGGAGAAGAGCAATGGAGGAGAACCAACTTTGGCATAGGAATTTAGATATTATGGCTTTTATCATTTGGTTTCTATGGCATCTTGTGCTTCATTTTTGGATTAGGGTCCTTATGGCTTGAATTTAGATAGTTTTGTGGTTTTTATTGATGATTCATTGCTTTCCCCTAATTTTCCCTAATCTACACCTGTTAACTCTTCAATCAATTGAGTTAACTTATCAATCAGTTTCCCCCTCTTGTGTACTCTCCAAGCTATAAATACGCTCACCTCTCCATTATTTTCCAAGTTGGAGAATGCTCTTCTCTTTTTCACAAGATTTTTCAAGCTTCTTCACATGTCTTTGAGATTCTTTCTTCATTTCTTTCTTTATTTTTCCAAAGCTTCAAATCTTTCATTATTGCATAGCTTCAAAGCTCCCCCTTTTGAGAGGCAATTTCATTTGTGCACATAGTTCTTGTAGGGTTTTCTCTCTCCAATCAAGCATCCATATGCTCACACAGGACATCCGAGCCTTTTGATTTTTATTGTTGTCTTATCAAGCTTTGCTAAAAGATTCATCTAGCATCAATATACTATCCACATTATAAGCCACAGTGCTCACAAGCTCGCATTGAGCTCTCATTCAGGCTTCCAAAAGCTTCTTTTTGCATCTCTTTCTTATTGTTACCAAGAGGTTGCCATACAAGGATTTATGAGGGTAGTGGGGGCTCGCGCATCTCTTTATTCTAGGTTCCTTCATGCTTTTTATTTCATAGTAATTAGAAAATTACATTTTCTCTTGGAAATAGTAAATGCATGTTGCTTTTTCCTTGATAGGCTAGGTAGATCTTGCATTATTAGAATAGTTTACTTTCAAAAGTTCATAGATTAGATTCATTTCAAAGCAATTTCCTTTTCCTAGAGTAATTGTTCCACATATTCAAAAACATATAGATTCAATTGCATTAGGTAACTTCATACTAGATTGCATTCATTTTCTAATTCCTAGAATAGAAAAAAGCACTTTCATTTCCATAAATAGAAAAAAGAACAAAAAACTGTTTTGCACTCATATAGGCTTACATGCATCCAAAAACTGAAAATAACAAAAACATTAGCATCATAGAGGGTTCACAAACCCTTGATTCCAATACAAGGTCAACTTTGGTCAACATTAGTTAAACCCTTGATTCTAACACAAGGTCAACACAGTCAAAACTTAGGTCAAACCAAACCCTAGGTCAAATTGAGGTTAGATTTAACTATCTCTCTCTTGCTTTGGACTCATGAATGTGCCTTGGGCTTAGAGGTGAGTGGGTGAGGGAAATCCTTGGTGAGATAGAGGAGATCCACCCTAGACCACAAGATAAATAGACAATTCAACAACAACATAGGTTGATGATATTCCAGACACGGTTTATCATCCAATGGTTCAAACTATTGAAATACACTGGATAACTGAGAGGGGGGTGAATTAGTTGTCACAAAAACTTAGCTTCATATGAATATCAAACCATCAACAACTTAATTTCTTATAATCAGATTTAACCATGAAAGCATGAAACCATAAACTTAATCACAATCACACAGCAACACAGTAGACACCAGATTTTTGTTGCAAGTATGTGCCTAATTGGTGTTATCATTGATGTCAACATATATGTGTTGTTGTTAGTGTCAACTGTGCTCTTACTTTGTTAAGGATATTGAGAAAATTAGCCCCTCCAGTGATAACAATGTGTTGCACTAGAAACAATGCATTACAGGCAGAAGAACAATCTAGAAGAATGCTCCACATTTCCTGTAGAACAAATATCTTTTCCTACAGATTGGAAGTTATTTAGAAGCTTGTCTGAAGATGTTATATTCCAAGTTTGAGCCTCTGGTATGTAGAATTGAGTAGTTATGTTCACCAGAGTGAAAACAACTTTTTCTGTGTGTTTGGTGGTGACAGGGAGAAAGTGTTTTGCTCCACATTGAAGTATTTTGGTTTGTGGTTCTGGAAGTAAATCTGTGATGATGTTAAGTGCCTTCAATTGCAATGGTTCATGATTTGGTGGTCTGCAAGCTATCTTTTACTTATGACAGTGATTGACAGTAGTGTTCTTGTTCTCGTGTTTGAAGAATCTGATTGATAGAGTGGTTAGAGATCGTGCGGTTGTTTTTGGTGATTACAATGTGCTTGTGAATATCTCCTAATCATGCTCCTACATTCAAATTGGTCCGCAAGGTGGAATTAAGATTGTGCATGAAGCGTGTTCTTGATAATACTTGTGTTAACATTAGTCTTGGCCGACCTGGTTGAATTCATCATCTACGGAGATGCATTGAAGATTGTGCTAGAGTGTTGTAGCATGGAAGATTGTGTTTGAGTCCCAGATAAGGCTTAGCATGATCCACATACATTCTTACATCTTTTCCTTAGCTAAATTTGTATTAGGTCTAGACCTATTTTATGTATGTTTGTAATGCCGACCTTGGAGATTGTTCCAATGGTTGGTGATTGTAATGCCAACCTTGTTGATCATTCCAGGGTTGATGTAGTGTATAAATACTTGTAATTGAGTCGTGAAAAAGTATCCAAGTGCGAAGATGTGAAGATAAAGTGAAGTAAGGTAGCAGAGCAGAGCAAAGGTGTTTTTGTGCTTCAATGGAACTGAACCTTGATATGGAGTAGATGTTGTTATCTCAATTCAACCTTTTGGTAGTGAGCCACCCTTTGCAGTGAGCAATTTGGGTAGTAAGCCTCTATTTTTTGGTATTGATATAACATATATTTTTGTGGGCTAACACCCACCGTGGTTTTTCCCTTTTAGGGTTTTCCATGTAAAAATCTAGTGTCTCTTGTGTTGTTTATGGTTTTATGTTGAGCTTCTCATTTGATGCTTTCATGGTTGTATCTGAATATAAGTAGTTGATAAGTTGATGATCATATTTGGTTAAAAGTCTTAGGACAACTAATTCACCCCCCTCTGACTTGTCCAGTGTAGTTTAACAATTTTTACGTGGAAAACCCTAAAAGGGAAAAACCATGATGGGTTTTAGCCCACAGAAATATATAAGTTATAACAATACCAAAAAATAGAGGCTCACTACCTACAGGGCTCACTACCCAAATTGATCATTTCAAAGAATGGCTCACTACCAAAGTGGTAAACTGATTAAGTAGCATCTATTCCATGCCAGGATTCAGTTCCATTAAAGCACAATATAACTTCTCTGCTCTGCTCTTTAACACCTTTGTACTTATCTCTTCATATTCGCATTCACACACTTTTTTGCAACTCTATTACATGCTTTTATACAATTCATCAACCTTGGATTGTACATCAAGGTCAGCATTACATTCATCAACCATTGGAACATTCTCCAAGGTTGACATTACAAAACATACATAGAAATAGGTCTAGACATATTACAAAATTTAGCTAAGGAAAGATGCAAAGAAGTATGATGAACACATGCCATGCCTTAGTTGGGACTCAAATGTAATCCTCCATGCCACAACATGCTTCTACAATCTTCAATGTATCTCCGCAAATAGTGAAATCAACCAAGTCAGCCAAGACTGGAGTTAACACTAGGTCTTCTAAGAACATTCTTCTTTCATGATCCAAACTTCTCTTTGCAGACCACTCCAAAGGTAGGAACACAATCAAGAGACATCCACAAGCATATTGTAATCACCAGGAACAACTGCATGATCTCTAACCACTCTGTCAAGAAGATTCTTCAAACCAGAGCACAAGAACAACACTGCCAGCTACTATCATAAAGAAATGATAGCTTGCGGACTACCAAATCATGAATGATTGGAGTTGAAAGCACTTAACATCATCTCATACTTATCTCTAGAACTATAGATCAAAATACTTCAATGGAGAGGAATGTGGAGCATAATACTTTCTCCCTGTCTTTGCCAAACATACAGAAAAAGCTATTTTCACTCTGGTGAACATAATGTTGATAGTAAGGAATACTGAGAGGGGGGGTGAATCAGTATTCCACAAAACCACTTCATAACAAGTTTGTTAATCCAATTTCTAAAATTAATAACATGTAAGCAGAATAAACATAGGAACAACAACCACAAAGACATAACACATGAACACCAGGATTTTTACGTGGAAAACCCAAAAGGGAAAAACCATGGTGAGTGTTAGCTCACAATATATTAATATAGCACAATATCGGATTACATGAAGGCTCATTGCTCAGAGAAATGCTCACTGCAAGAAAGGCTCATTGCCAAAACAGGCTCACTGCCTAGAGAAAGAAAGAAGAAAGAAGAATGGCTCACTACCAAGTTCAACTGCTCAGATTGCATCTACACATGTAGGGTTACAGTTCCAATGAAGCACATAAATACTCTCTCAAATCTCTTCATCTTTGACTACTCTATTTCACTTCTCTGCTTTTGCATAGAAATAAGATATCTCTTCTTCTGCTTTTATTACTTCCACACAATCACTTTACTTCTCATGTTGCACACATATATTCCCATTCACATCACATATATCCCAAACACTGAATTTGATCCTAAATATATATTCGCAACACTTAAAATCTTCATATTAGGTCGGCCTAATAAGGTGTAACATGCAGTCATACCTTAAGTAGCTTGTCAGCCAAATTCATTCACCAAAACTCCCAGCGGACCTTAACAACATTTGAATTGCATTCACATATGTCAGCCTCAACTATTCAACACCTTAGGATTAAGTTCTAAACAATAGAACTTATCGCATACAATTCAAACTTATCATGTCGGCCTCTAACTCAGACTGCTACTAATTTAGTTCATCTATCAGACTACATATTTTATTGTGGACCATAGGACTTGTTCAAAATCATGTCAAAGACTCCTCAAACATCACAAATCATACCTTCAAAACTGCAAAGAAAATTATCCTTTAGCAGAAAAATGCGGACCATCAGAATTTAGACCCTGTCACAGTCAAACTCTATCAAATAGTGTAGCAGTACTCAGCAGCTTGCAACTATTGATGAGGTATAAATAACCTCATTTCTTTAATAGATCAAATAGCCTTTTTCCACCATCCAATTCCCTATTCTTGCCAATTTATTTATTTTTATAAGCGATATTTATCTATTTTTAATAAAATATTGTACAAATCCTGATTTCCTAAATTGATTGAAACTAGCTTGTAAATGTTGATTTAATGACATGAAAAGTTGGGTAATTGTGCAGGTTAATGCATTGCCTAAGAGGTGGACATCATGCATCTATGAACGAGTGTGCCAAGAGTTGTGGGCGCCAGAAATTTTAGGCTTGGATTTAATGAAGACTTTGTTTTATTCTGCTATTTCTGTGGTTACTCAAAAGACATTATGACTCCAGTCAGAGTCCTGTTTATGTTTAAAAAGACATCAGTAGTTAATTTTCTATTTTTCAGTTATAAGACTTCTTCAAACTGGCATTTTCCCGCCATCGAAAGTTTAGGAGTTTGGAAGTAGTTTAGTTTTTTTGTTGCTTGAAATATGGATATAAAATAGACACTATAGATGAATGAAAATCAATCTTTTAGTTCTCAAAATCATCAAACCTGTGTACTTGCAATTTTTATGAATGGAAATGATATTTTGAGTTTTAGTTTCTTTTTAAAATATGGAGATTTGAATGGAGTACTCATGTGCTATTGAAGTGATTGAATGTGGTTTGGATTAAGGCAAACTTCTCCCACAAACTGGCCACTCGTGGGACTGTAGGATAGATAAGTATTTCATTTTTGTGGATGTTTTTTAGTTGAAGGTAGTTCATGTTTAGCTTCTCTCGTTAACCTATAGGGTGTGTTGTGTAAGAGTTAAACTGTTGCGTACTATTGTTTGGAACTTTCTGTGTTTATTGGAAGTTTTCCGGTGCATCTGCCTTAGTTAGAAGTACTATTTTCTAATGATTATAATTTGAAGTTGTGAATTGTTAGCATAAAATTTCTCCGCTTTCTAGTGTAGAGTTTATCTGTTTTCTACTATAGAGTTTATCTGCTTTCTAAGTGTAGAATTTATATGCTTTCTAGTCTAGATTTTTTATATTTCTTAGTATAGAATTTGAATGCTTTCTGTAGAAGGATAAAATTTTTGTTTCATTTCATGCACTGTTTCAACTTTTTAACAGATCTAGAAAACTATTTTCTCAATGAAATATCCAAACGCCCTATTGTAGACAGCCTCGAACACTACCCCAGTCGATGAACTGATAATTTTCATCTAAAGTGTTAGAACCTTACGACAACCTGTCAACTATATTTTTGGTGGACTTCAGAACCTGCAACTCTAGATTTAGACACTTCATACAAGTGTTTACAACACCTCAAAACCGCATATCAATATGTACAACACTAGAAGAATGCAGACCAAAACAACTGAGTGTATTTCTCTGAATAACACTATATTTTGCTCTGCCGGACTTAGAGTGTTTGAGGATATAGTTTCGGTACTTATCTTGGGCTGAAATATTGGATACAAGATCACTTAAGGATTGCAAACAACATACCTAAACCGCATGATCTGATCTTCAACTGCAGACCAATGCTAGTCATTATATTACCTCTTTGTCATCCAGACCAAAAGCCTTGCATGCCTTGATACCAGATCAATTTGGTCTACCAGAGTAGAGTCTCTTTCCCTTGTTTCCATCAATGACAATACTCAATTATTCATTAGAGCAGTGTCTCTTGCCAACACATAACTCACTCAATTATTCATACCGGAGGCTTAAACTCAGAACATAGCATCTTCAGATGGACTTCTAAATAACTTCCAATCCACAGACAAAGATATTCATCCTACATGGAATGTGGAGCAATCTCTTGGATTGTTCTTTTGTATGCAATACATTGTTTCCACTGCAACTCACTGTTTCTATTGGAGAAGCTAATTTTCTCAATATCCTCAACATCAAGATTACTTACATAAGTAAATACAGAGCATCTTACTCATTACAATCAAATAAAAAGATAGGAGCACAGTTGACACCAATGACAACACTGATTAGGCACATACTTGCAACAATCTCCCCCTCTGTCATTGATGGAAACATATGATATGAAAAACTATAAAGACCATCAAGACACAATTCTCCCCCTTTCTCTTTACACATCTACACTTCTTTTTCTGCTTCTAAGTTTTTCACATGATTTCTCTCCCCCTTTGACATCAATGGCAAAGGGCACATACTTGCACTCTACTGCTCTGATCAAATTTGAACTTCTACAACCAACTCTTTTGTCATCATTCATCTACTCCTCCTGAGAGGTTGCTCTTAGAACATCAATCCATATCAAAGAGTGAATCTTTTGGCACCACTAGACTGATGTATTCCTTTGCATCTTAGTTTAGAGATGGAGGGGTAATGACCCCTAATTTTTTCCTGAGATACTCAAAAGTATCTTTAGGCAGAGGCTTAGTGAAAATATCTGCAATCTAATCTTTTGTGGACACATATTCCAACTTAACTTCATTCTCTATCACCTTTTCCCTCAAAAAGTGATACCTTATAGATATATGCTTTATTCTTGAGTGCATCACTGGATTCTTAGAAATATTTATGGCACTTGTATTGTCACACAAGATTGCAATTGGATCTTCATAAACAACTCTTATATCCTTCAAAGTTTGCTTCATCCATAACACTTGAGTACAACAACATGTTGCTATAATATACTCTGCTTCTACTATTGATAAAGAGATTGAATCTTGCTTCTTGCTCAGCCATGAAACCAATCTATTTCCCAAAAACAAAGCACCTCCACTTGTACTTTTTCTGTCATCAACATCTCCTGCCCAATCAGCATCTATAAAAGCACTGAGAGTAAAATCATTATCCTTTGGATACCATAAGCCATGATTTGAAGTGCATTTTAAATACCTCAGGATTCTCTTTACTGCCATCACATGTGATTCTCTTAGATCAGCTTGAAATCTTGCAACAAGACAAACTGCATGCATAATATTAGGTCTGGTTTGAGTTAGATAAAGTAATCCTCTAATCATGGATTTGTACTTCTTCTGATCAGTCTTGGGTGATTCATCAATTTTGCTCAATTTGTAGCCAGTCACCATGGGAGTGCATATCGGTTTAAAGTCTTCCATCCCAAACTTCTTTAACAACTCTTTCACATACTTAAACTAAGATATGAAGATTCCTTTATCTGATTGATTGATTTGCAGACCCAGAGAGAAATTCATCTCACCAAACATAGACATCTCAAACTCTTTCAGCATTTAACCAACAAATTTCATACACATACCTTCATTTCCTCCAAAGATGATATCATCAACAAAGACTTCAACAATCAAAATTTGATCACCATTAATCTTGAAATAAAGATTACTGTCAGTAGTGCCTTTACTGAATCCTAACTGCAATAAGTACTTATCTTACCTTGCATACTATGCCTTGGAAGCTTGCTTGAGTCCATATAATGCTTTCTTCAGCCTACATACCATATCACCTTGATTTGATAGTTGGAATCCTTCCAGTTGCTTAATGCAGACTTCTTCTTCTAACTCCCCATTCAGGAATACAGACTTCACATCCATCTAATACACTTTGAAATTTTTGTGAGATGCAAATGCCAGAAACATTCTGATTACTTCAATCCAAGCTACTGGAGCAAAAGTCTCTTCAAAATCTATCCCTTCAATTTGAGAATATCCTTTGCACACAAGCCTTTCTTTATTCCTTACAACTTCACCATTTTCATTCCGCATATTCCTAAAGACCCATTTGGTTCCAATGATATTTTTGTCAGTAGGTATAGGAACTAATTCCCAAGTTTCATTCTTCTCTATCTACATTAGTTCTTCTTCCATTGCCTTAACACAATTTTCATCATTGTAGGCTTCATTCATAGTTTTTGGTTCAACTATAGAGAGTAGCCAATAATTCACCTGTTCTTCTACAGCTCTTTTCCTTGTCAGTACTCCTTTCTCTTTGTCTCTAATAATTTGATCTTCAGAGTGATTGATTCTTACATACCTGGGAGTCTTAGCAATTTCCAGAGCCTTTTCTTCTTCACTTTGACTATCTTCTTGTTCAACTTTTTCTTCATGAGTTATATCAGCAGATTCATCTGACTCATAGCCACTTTGAACTGATATTTTTCCTTTGCCTTCATCCACTTTCACATTTGCACTCTCCACAATCTTTTTCAACCTTTTGTTTTAGCACCAGTAGGCCTTACTCTTGTTAGAGTATCCAAGGAAGATTCCTTCATCGCATCTTGCATCAAATTTCCCTAGGTCTTCATCTCTTCTAATATAGCATTTGCTTCCAAAGACTTTGAAGTATCTTACTATTGGAATTCTTCCATACCACAATTCATAGGGGGTTTTAGTGCCATTAGCTTTCACTTGAACTCTATTTTGAATGTAGACATCAGTATTGATGAGTGCCAATTAGCACCCATAAAATACATCTTTTTACCTCTCTTTTTCTCCTTTCTGATCCCAACTTCTTGATGTTTGCACCTGAATAGGCTAGCAAGATTGTTCTAAATAATGATTAACTGAAGATAAATTACTTAAGATCATGATTTCTGATTAAAGGACTAATGTGCATGGAATTGATGGAAATATGGATAAAAACTTCTCTTTTTGAATCAACAGGTGTAGATGCTCCGGATGGCAATTTTGTACATCTCTGGAGATAGTCCTAAATATCTCCAGAGACTATACTAGAATCTCACAATAGCAGAAGTTTTGAAATAAGAGGAAGAGCATCTCTAGAGCCAAGCAAGAAGGCCGTAATTATATCTTTGTAGCTGCAGACAGAGACATACATTTCTTGTGCCTCTTCAAAACATGGCAGATTTCCATCATAGCTGTCGGTCAGGCACTTTCAGCGGCAATCGTGATACCCCCCTTTATATTACTCAAATCATCACCTGAGTAATTAATAGCCATCTTTAGTTAACTGCTGAGAGTTTTTATCTCTTTTAAGTTTTTGCATTAGTTACTGATGAAACTGATTTAATATCCATATTTTTAGGGCCTTGCTGCCCAAATGTATTAAAACTCAAACTTAGAATTCAGACTGGACTTTTGTTCCACTCATTCTATTTTTATTGCATAATTATTTTTTGTAGTTAGATAGCTAGTATAATAAAGAGATGGATGTCATCTCATAGAAGAACTAGTAGATAAGATAAGTGATATGTCATCACTCATTTGATATATATATTTACTGAAGTAGCAGAAAAGGGGGACAGATTATTTTCCTCTGTATTTTCAATTAAGATATCAATATTTCTATGAATGCAAAGCAAATGGAATTAAACCAAATCTAGTTGTGATCTTATTCTTTAGTATTGATTCATTACTGTAGCCTTCAGCCCTAAGGGTGTGGAGCAAGGGCCCACTCTCACCACCAAGGCAAAAGGCTAGTACCACTATTTTGTTGTTTCAAATTTTGCTTTATAGAATACTTACTGATTTTGATAGACAGATGCATGTTGTAGTTGTAGATTTGCTTGAGTAATTTACTGTTCAATTATGTTTTCAGCATTCTTTGAATTCATTTCATAAGCAAATAGATCAATCTCTTTAAATTAGTAAAAACCATTAGAATTAGCTAGAGAAAACTGGTAACTGTAGAATTCCTATTTGTAGATAGCCGATGACACAGCCCTAGATTTTGACATCTAAAAAATGATTAAATGATGAGGTACAAGGACTCTTTGTCATTTTTGGCACCATTGCCAGGGATTAATTGTGTTAATTAGGGAAACTTAGCTAAACAAATTTTAGGTTAGGTTTGTATGGTTAGAGCTAGAGACTCAAAAGGAAGATACATAAAATAGACACCCCATCAACAAGCTATAGGAGAAAGTAGTAGGGTGGCACAAGATCTTGTTGAAGAAAGAAATCTGGAACCTACCTTGGAAGCGGCATCTCAAAACAATAATCCCTTAGATCCTACAAATCTTCCACTCACTGATTATATCCAAGAATTACAACAAAAGTTTTAGGCAGATCCTTTGATAGAACCTGATATCTTAGAACCTCAGAGAGAAGAACTAGTACTAAACATGGATGATAATAATGATAATCATGAAGAAGAGGAAAATCATGCTCCAAGAACCTTCGCATATCCCATTATTCTGGTTGCTGGAGACAATGCTCTTATGAAAAATATCTCACGAGCACACCTGCCAAATTTTAGAGGTCTTTCTTTTGAGGATCCAGATCAGTTTCTGTTTGAATTCAAAGTAGTATGCCAAACTTATGATTATGGATCAGATAACCAAAAAACTCAAACTATTCCCTTCAACCCTAAAAGATTCTGCAATGAGATGGTTTATGGGTTTACCCCAGAACTCTATTCATTCTTGGGATCAGATGGAAATAGAGATTTCAGGAAAGTACCAAGATTACTATAGAGTCAGTAATAAAAATGAGGAATTGTTTAAAATTAGGCAAGGAGAGGAAGAGACCCTAGAGGACTATGTGGATAGGTTTAACTTCGCCTTGAGAAGATATGGTAACCTAGTAAATCACTCTTTGGCCAAAACCCTATTTGTAAAAGGATTGGATAAGGAATCAAAATAGGCACTGGATCTAATGGGAAAAGGGAATATCAACAAAATGGATATACCTACTATAGAAGAACTCTGCAGGAACTATTCTAGAACCCAAGATGGAGTGAGATCATCCAAAACTTTTAAAGGGAAGAATGAAATAGGACAGTTAATGGAAGAGATTGTAAATCTAAAAACAGATATTCTAGTCCAATTAAATACCACATTGGATGGAATTTAGGTAAAAACTAGAACAACTGATCAAAATAGAACAACTGAACCACTCTCCATCTATTGTCCTAGGTGTAGAAACAAGCATCTGTTGAGAGAATGCTCTTTAGACAAATCAGAGATTTGTCAGATCTGTGATAGGGAACATCCTACTAGTCAATGTAGTCAACTTCTAGCCTTGAAAAGATTGAGTAAGAAGAATGCTGTAATAGAAGAAGAATTGAACTATGTGGGACAAAAACAAACTGGGAATTTCCCTTATAATCAGTATCCAAACCAGCCTTCTTACAGCGGTCCTTCTAATTGGGGAAATAATTAATGGAATCCAACTTGACATGGGCCTCAGAATAATCCTCCTTGGGGACAACAGGATTGGCCAAGTCAACATTGGCAAAACCAAAATTGGCAAAATCAGCACTGGGGAAATCAACAGTGGCCACCACAGTTTGGATCTCAAAACATGCAACCTCAATGGGGTCCTCAACAAGGATATAATTAACAATACCAGGGACAACCTAGATGTTTCCAACCTCAACAACAAGCTTTACTAACTAGACCCTCCAACACACAAGGTCAATCACAAAATGAGCTGGTTAGTCAACCACTCTTACTAGCTCAGCCTATACCAAACCCACAAAATAAACAAGGAGCAGCTGTTTACATGATAGAGCAAGAAAACATGGCTGGTATTAATGTTACATATTCAAATAATCTCCAGCAGCATTCTAGGAAAGCATTCCCAAGACTGCCTCCTCCAACTATAGTTGAAGTAACCAATGATGAGGAACCTGGAAATTCATCCACTCAACTCCTAGAGGAGATTACTATCAAAAACGTGCTAAAAGAATCATCCCTGGATAACTCCAGAATTGCTCCTAAAAGACCAACTCTAGAGAACATTCCTAGACACAATTCTGATAAAAACTTCGGAGATGGAAAAATTAGCACTGTCCCCCAGAAAAAGATCTTACAAAAACAAGTCCAACCCAACCTAGAATCAAAACTTTTACAAGAAATCAGGCATCTGAACATTGAAATTCCTCTCCTCCAAGCAATCAGAGATGTACCAGAACTAAATCAATTCATTAAACAGCATTGTGTCAAAACATAGGGTAGGAGGAAAAACTTTCCTTCTACAATACAGGTGGAAGGGAAAGTAGTAGATCTATTGATGGGAGAAATGCTTCTCCCAAAATATGGAGACCCTGGAAATCCTGTCATAACTATTTTCATCTCAGGGGTAGAAATTTCAAATGTTTTGGTTGATTTGGGAGCAGCAATTAATGTGATGACAGTTCATACAATGGACAAATTAGCTCTATTAGGTATCTAATCCACAACTACAATCCTTCAATTTGCTGACCAGTCAGTAGCTGTTTCAAAAGGAGTAATCACTGATGTACCAGTTGTGATAGAATCATGGGAATTTCCAGTGGACTTCCTCATATTAGAACCTAGAAACCAGAGAAATGCTTATCCACTGATTTTAGGAAGACCATGGCTGGCTACAACAACAACATCTATTGATTGCCGAACCAGGGATATGGTCATTTCTAATGGGATAGATTTGAAGAAAATATCTTTGTATCCTCCAGCTAAACCATCAATACACTATACAGGAAGAGTATGGATGGATGAACCAGAGAACAATGACAAAAGTGCCTCAGTAGCCATGGTAACCATCAAGGAACATTTGGGAGAATTGGAAGAAGAAATCTACTATGATACAACAAAAGACATTACCCACATCCTAATCAATGAGGATGTGATGGAGCTTGCCCAAGATTCTAAGAGAGAACTTCTTACTTCTTCTCATTGTACCCTTGCAAATATCATTCCTTATGGGGAAACCTTTTATAGAGACTTAGCCACATTCCACATGTTGCTTCCACATTCTTTTCTCCTCAATACCATGAGTCCAGTGTACAGATTAACTACATCTATGGATCAAATCACAAAATAGGTCATGATTTTACCAGGGAAAACACTTAATATCAATACTCAGTTAATAGCAAATTAGGAAGAAAAACATATCCAACTTCTGATTTCCCATTCAACAGCTTTTGCTTGGGAATACCAAGATATGAAGGACATACCTCCTGAGATCTGTACCCATCATATATACACTGAGGATATTAAACCTATCAGACAACCCCAGAGAAGATTGAATCCTGCTTTAAAGGACATTGTCAAAACTAAAATAGAAAAATTACTGCAAGCAGGGTTTATATATCCAATCTCAGATAGTCAATGGGTCTCACCCCTTGTCATAGTGCCTAAAAAGAATGGGAAATGGAGGGTGTGTATTGACTATAGAGAGCTAAACAAAACTACAAAAAAGGACTACTTTCCCTTACCATTCATTGACCAAGTACTGGACAACATTGCTGGGAGAAAGTTGATGCAGAGGCATCCACACTAAAACCTTGACATACAGCATGGATGTCCGCAACCCATCATCATCATCATATTTCTTGCTAACACTGTCAGCATCATCATATTTTCTCCTGCCGACCGATATCCTCCTGCAGACAAACCTTCGCCCTTTCACCTATCCGCAGCATCATCATATCCGGCTATCGGCAGCATCATCATATTCGGCAAGCGCAAACATCCTCCTGATGTTCACTGTTCATCTTACCGCCAACCTCTATCTTCATCATCATGATGTTCAACATCATGTTCATCAGCAGGATATAGAACATCCGGTTCCTCCCATATATCCTAATGACGACAACCTCATGCACCTTTCCTTCGATGCTTACGTCACCCCGATATCCTGATGACGATTATCCTGATGACGATGATGTCACATGCAACTCCTTCAATATCCTGCTGCCCCGATATCCTGATGACGTTTATCCTGATGACGATGACGTCACATGCAGTTCCTTCAATATCCTACTATCAGCCAAACTTAACATTATCGGCCCGCGATGGTTTTATCAACCCGATCTTCTACTTTATGCCGATACGCTCCTCCTCGGCAACACCTGATGATGATCACCCTAAAACACATTCACCTTATGCAATCTACTGCATCATGCTCATCTCCACTTACTCGGATGACGCCTGAAGTACCTGCAGGATATACGCAGAAATATCCTGATGATGTCGTTGCGACGAATTTCCAACCTTAGCGAATTTCAATCCGCCGAACCTCCTGGGATGACCCGATCTGCTTTCAGGGTGATCTTCCAGACTCTAACAACTAACACGACCTAGCACATACCCATGCTAGGGTCCTCAACACCTTTCGACGACGATCCTGCACACCTGCATGCAAACGAACACAAAATGCAGACTAAACCCTAAACTACTGTACATAGCCATTCCACCGATTCGACGAATCAACCGGTGGAATGGATCAGTGAATCCATGAAACCACCAAAACAGCAAATCGATCACACAATGGAACCCAAAACAGAGAATTGACACAACAGGATCTCTTTATTGATTTCAAAAGATGCAAATACAATATTCAGTCTCTCCCTTTGTCTCACTCTCTCTAACCTAGCTTCTCAACATCTATGTCTAAAACCAACCGATCCTCATGCATAAATAGGATCTCTTGCGAGTACTACTGACCCAACTCCAAGTGGCTGGGAAATCTCTCCAGGTGGCTGGGAGATCCAACCGGACCTACAGCATAACAGCTGTCATAACAAACTATCTAAAAATAGTAAAGTATGGTCAACATGACCTTATTACATGCATTGGTCTTATCAGACCTTCTTGGAAACATTAACAAGACTTAAACTAATAACTGCCTCATGGAGGCCAGCTGTCAGGTAGGTGCTCCTGCACCAAAAGTATTTTTCTTTTTTAGATGGGTTTAGTGGGTATAACCAAATTCAAGTAGTACCTGAGGACCAGGACAAAACCACCTTCACTTGCTCTTGGGGAACTTTTTCTTATAAAGTTCTTCCATTTGGACTATGTAATGCCCCATCTACATTTCAGAGACTTGTTTTAGCTATTTTTGCTGAACTAGCTAATGAAAGCATGGAGGTCTATATGGATGACTTTACTGTGTATGGGGATAATTTTGAAGAAGCTCTCACAAACCTTGAGAAAGTACTAAAATGCTGTGAGAAAAATCAATTATCTCTTAGCCATGGAAAGTGCTTCATGATGGTAGAAGAAGGAATTGTATTGGGACACCACATTTTACCAAATGGGATCAAAGTGGATCAAAACAAGATAGAAGTGATCACACAGTTGCCTTCACCCAAAAATTAGATAGATGTTAGAAGTTTTCTAGGTCATGTAGGCTACTATAGGAGATTCATAGAAAATTTCAGCAGAATAGCTGCTCCCCTATTTACCCTGCTTAACAAAAACATAGAATTTCTATCGATAGAAGACTGTCAATCAGCATTTGAAACCTTGAAAGAGAAGCTTATTGTAACACTAGTTTTGAGAGGACCTAATTGGACTTTACCATTTCACATACAAACTAATGCTTCAAATAAGTCCATTGGGACAATTTTAGGACAAAAGGAGGAAGGAGAGAGTATGCATGCCATTTATTACATCAGCAAAAACCTTACATCTACAGAAAGAAATTACACCACAATTGAAAAAGAATTCTTGGTAGTCACTTATGCTATAAACAAATTTAGGCATTATATCACTAGATATAAAATATTTGTGTACACTGATCACGCAGCCATCAAGTACCTAATGAATAAGCCAGTGGTGGGCACAAGGATCATTAGGTGATTATTGCTATTACATGAATTTGATATCACCATCATTGATAATGTAGGCAAGTTTAATTTGGTTGTTGATTTTCTATCAAGATTGCATACATGAGGAGAAAACCAACCAGTAGAGGACAGGTTCCCAGATTAACATCTTTTTTCTATCTCCTCTACTGTACCTTGGTTCGCTGACATAGCTAATTTTTTAGCTATAGGATTGTATCCATCCCATTTTACTTCAAAATAGAAAAAACATTTAGTTAAGGAAAGCTTCTCTTACAAATGGTTAAATGGATGGTTGTTTAAATGTGCTCCTGATTTCATTTCGCGCAGATGTTTGAAAACTAATGAAATTTTTGATGTATTAAGAGCATGTCATGATGAACCATCTGGTGGGCATTACTCTTTCCACAAAACTATCCACAAGATCCTAGGAGCTAGTTCCTACTGGCCCTCTCTTCATAAGGATACTAAGAAGTATGTGCAGCAGTGTGACCAGTGCCAAAGAATGGGACAACCAACCTTCACCCAAGAGATGTTACTGCATCCTCAAGTCATGATGGAACCGTTTGAGCAGTGGGGTTTAGACTTTGTGGGACCAATTTCCCCACCATCAGTAGGCAAGGAGTATATTCTAGTATGCACAGACTATGTTACTAAATGGTCTAAAGTTCAAGCATTACAATTTGCATGAGAAGAAAAAGTTGTTGATTTTCTTTATAATAAGATTTTCTTGAGGTTTGGAGCCCCAAGATCCATAGTTTCAGACAGAGGACCTCAGTTTACTTCAAAGGTAATCAGAGCATTCATAGATTTATATCAGATCAAGCATAGGAAATCTTCACTTTACCATCCTCAAGCCAATGGGCAGGTAGAGGTAACTAATAGGGAACTTGAAAATATTTTGACAAGGATAGTAGCAATGAACAAAAAAGATTGGGCTAACAGATTACCCGAAGCAGTTTGGGCTTACAATACCACTTGGAAATCCACAACAAAATTCTCACCATATGAATTAGTTTATGGGAAAAAGCCTATTCTGTCTATAGAATTTGAACTCCCGACACTTAAAATTGCATTGGATATTGGTCTACCATTGTCCATAGCAAAACATAACAGGATTCTTCAGCTCAATGAATTAGATGAATCCAGACAGAGGCCATTTAACAAATAGAACTGGTTCAGTATCAAAGGAAGCAGTGGCATGACCAACACATCAAGAAGAGGACATTTCAACATGGTGATTGGATTCTTCTTTATGATTCTAAATTCAAGGAGTTCAAAGGAAAATTACAAACTCATTGGATGGGTCCTTATTAGACAAAGGAAGTTTTTGAAAATGGAACCGTATTGATGGAAGCACAAACACATTCTTAGTGAATGGCCACCGAATTAGACTCTATAAAAGGCCATCCACTAAAGAAGAGTTCCTTAATGATCTATGCTTTGATATAGGGGATACCTCCTCTGTCATAGTTTTGGATTAGTAAAAAAAAAAAGAAAAACAGAGAAGGTTGAAAACCAGCAAATGGTGACCTTCTGCAAAAAAAAAGGGGGGAAGATGGAAAACCAGTAAATGGCTGTCTTTCTCAACCAAGGGAATTGAAAACTAGCAAATAGTAGTTCCCTTCTTCATGCTAGTTGAGAATAATCAAGCTACGGAGGTGATCAGGTGCCAGGAGTTACTCAAACACACCTCTGGCACTTCACAGTTAGGAGCACTTCTAGTACTTCGTAACTAGGTGCATCTCCGGTGCTCCACCAATAAAGGGTTATTTATAACCATAATTGGTGGGAGGAGACCCACCCCTCCAGGAAATAAAGTAGAAACATCGATTGATGAGGTCATCATGACTCATCCTCTACTTTATGACATAAATAAAATAAAATCAACACACATCTCATGAGAAATCATTACTCTCATTTGCACAGATACTTGCAAAGACTGCGTTAACATCACCCAGGATACATGTATTCTCAAACCACTCAACGGGAGTGGGAATGATTATAGGTTGCATGACAATGGAGGTGATTGACGTCATCTCATGCCACACAAAGTTGCTTAGGTGCCACATCGCGTCCAGTCTCATCAACGCCACACCATCTTAGCCAAGTACATCGTGCCTCATTAAAAATGGTTCAGGTAATTTTATCTTCATTAAGCATTAAATAGAAACTATCTTGTCTTTCTATTTTTGGGTGCCGTCATTATGACACGTCCTCCTGCCATCATTTTTCTTCCCAAATTCATTCATGCCACCATCTTTGTTGTACTTTCACCATGCCTATGGAGTGTTCCATCACTCTGCTTCATTTATGATCACATAAACACTCTAACTGATTCTAGTTCTTTCTCCATCAACCTAAGCCATTAAGTGAATTAACAAAATAATCCTCATTTAAACTGTAATATTCCCTGAAGAATAGTGTCAGCTGAAACAGTCCTCCGGAGCCTACGGGGTGAGAAAGGATTGTAAGCATAGAGAACAGACAAGGAATTTAAGTATGGGGGTTAAGAAGTCAGAACCAGAAAATGCTCCAGGGCTTTTGTAGGATGAAGCTGCAGAAGACGTTCTAAGGAACATAGGATGGTTAGAGTTTTTGGAAAAATTTGAAGGATCTCAAGAAGATATTGTTGATGAATTCCTAAGAAACCTGAGGGACAATCAGACAACTGTAAGGGGAGTCCAAATCAACCTCTCTGCTACCACTATCAGTCATATTTTTGAGTTGCTTGAACAAGGTGAGAGGTTCTATCATTTGAAAACCTTATATGATGATTTGATTAGGAATTTCTCTATTGAAGGTGAAACTGCAATACAATTGCATTTAAATAAAAATGAGGTTAAAGGAATTCTTAGGTCCTCACTACCAAACCCTTGGCAATCTGTAGCTATATGGATGATGAAATATTTCACATATGATGGTCAATTTTCCTTAGTTTTAGGACCAATAATGAAAATGTTGATTTTTCTAAGGCATGGGAATGGGCACCCTAAATTCAGCATAAACATTCCCAACTTCCTATACTGTACCATTAGGGCAACTGCTGAAAGATATCAATGAAACAAGGGTCCTATGAAACATCATGGCCTCATTTTTCTGGTAGTGAAACACCATTTTCTGTCTCAATCTAATGGGGAAGAATTATGGAAAACATTCCTTGAAAAAAATCCCCAGAGCAGGGAACCAGAGAAGGCACAATCAGGGGGTGAGGGTTCCTCCACCCAGCCAGAAGGAAAGATAGAACCTTCGACTTCCTCTATGGCTATTTAGGAAGGAAAGAAGTTATCACTGGAGGCAACTTCATTTGCAGCCCCTATTTCTGATAAAAAGAAGAAAGGCAAAGAAATTAAAGAACTTGCTCTTGAGCAAACTCCATATATGACTCGCTCAGCCCAGTGGAGAATGACTCTGGCTGAGGAATCTTTCCTTGAGGAACTAACAGGGAAGAGGTTAGTGCACAAAGCAAAGAAAACCCCAAAGGAAGTTGACTCTAAAGAACACTATTGCGCTGAAGAAGCATCCCATGATTCTAATGAGATCCCTCTAGTGAGAAAGAAAAGACTGAGAGAAGTTTCCCCAAAACCATCTATCCATTTGGGTTCAAGACCAACTTCAGAACAATCCCCTGCTCCAGAGATAGAACACATGCAAACCTTTACTATTTCCTTAGATTCTGAGGATGAGACACCCACTCCAGAGGCACCTGCCCCACCTATGCTATGGAGAAGCAAAAGAAAAAGGTAGCTCTCCCAAACGGAGAAAGAAATTGCTCTCCTAGCTGAAGTGCTTCTGGGTTTCAGAACTTCTGAGAAGAAAGCTGGGCCTTCAGTTCCAGCACAAATAGAGGAAACCCTAGAAGAACCTCAGGACAGGTAAACTACAGAAAAAGATAAAACAACCGACAGTGTAGGACAAATGGCTATGAAAGATCTTGAGATGCAACAAACAGAAGAAGAAACAAGAACTTTCTCTCATCCCTTTGATCAAGAGAATATCAAGATTTCAAAAGAGCAGTAACTGTTGGAAGAAATTGATAATCTAAAAAGATTACTTTGGGGGAAAAATTAGATTATCACCGACCTCAAGAAGGATAGAATGGAAATAGAGCTAGAGAAAAAACAAATGTTTGAAAAACTACAAACAGAGCTCCAAAATAAAGACCAAATAATTCAAGAGAAGGAAGCAGAACTAGAAGCCCAGAAGACAGAGATAGCTAAAATCATGAAGGAAAAAGAGATAGAGGCAGTACCGAGTATCTTTGATCTTGCCAAAGCTAAAGACAATAGTCTCAAAGTAATTGTAGCATTAATTGAAAAAGTACAAAGTCAAGATAAACAATTGCCTTGGGCAAACAACAAAATAGATGATTAGGAAGAGTGTATTCAAGAGTTGGCTGGTCCAAGGGCAACCAGTGAACATGAAGTACAAATAGATCCATATGTGGGTCCAATCCCCATTCATATTCCTAAGGCCCTGTTTTATTGGGAAAGGAGATGTAGAGAATATGAGGCTTCCAAGCCTATGCTGTAATTACAGAGGGTAGTTACTGCCATGACAAAAAGACTGGAAACCCTAGAGAAAAGAGTCATTTAGATGGCCTCCATTTCTTTTGAGATTTTATCTTGCAGACCTCCAAGTGCTAGTTATGCCATGTTTTTACAAGAAAGGGTCCTACAAAGAAGGTTGTCTTCAATTTTGTCTGATCTGCTTGAGAACACAGAAACAACAGAGGGGTTCATGGAAGCCTATACAAGGAGCTCTGATGAAGACACAAATTTTCTATGTGAATTATATCTACATGGATTCTGTGTTGATGATATGACCTTCCTTCTTAATTATTTTGTAGAGACTACTAGCTCAAGGCATTCATTCCAATGATGAGGAATCATCAGATTTGGAATGAGCGAATGGAGGCTCACCTCAAGAAGGATACATACACAAATCTTTTCATCAGAAAAGAGTGTCCCAACCCTCAATCTTTCAAGATCTAATTCAGGGCATATGTTTATCACCCTAACAGTAAGAACAAAAATTTTCCATTATACCTGAAAAATTTGCAAGAGAGTTCCATTGAATTTGGTCTTTTTATGAACAGTTCAGCTAATCCAGTGCTTGCAATAGCAAAGAAAAGATGGAATATTCTGACCTCAGAGTAGAAAATGAGAGAGTGGTCACCCCTACAAACTTAAGGTTATTTATGAGGAAGGAAAGATTAATATCCAAAATGATGGATAAGCATAAACAGGAGTGGCTAGGTGGGTGTTTCAGGCCACCACTCATAATTGAACCACTCCCTGTCTAGGCCGAGTAGATGGAAGATGAGAAATTGTAGGACTGGTTAAAGCAGGTTGATCAGTACAGGGGAAATGGTAATACCAACCACACCACTTGGTCTACCTATGCACAAGACTACAGCTTGACTGACAAGTTACTCCACTAGAATAAATCTAGATTGTGAGAAGCAGGAGGACCTACTAAATCTTAGGAATGGGAGGGATGATGAGTGCCAATTAGCACCCATAAAATACATCTTTTTACCTCTCTTTTTCTCCTTTCTGATCCCAACTTCTTGACATCTGCACCCGAATAGGCTAGCAAGATTGTTCTAAATAATGATTAACTGAAGATAAATTACTTAAGATCATGATTTCTGATTAAAGGACTAATGTGCATGGAATTGATGGAAATATGCAGAAAAACTTCTCTTTTTGAATCAATAGGTGTAGGTGCTCAGGATGGTAATTTTGTACATCTCCAGAGACTATACTAGAATCTCACAACAGAAGAAGTTTTGAAGTAAGAGGAAGAGCATCTCCGGAGCTGAGCAAGATAGCCGCAATTATATCTTCAAAGCTGTAGACAAAGACATACATTTCCGGTGCCTCTTTAGAATAGGGCAGATTTCTAGCACAACTGTCGGTTAGGCACTTTCAACAGCGATCGTGATACCCCCCTTTATATTACTCAAATCATCACCTAAGTAATTAAGGGCCATCTTTAGTTAATTACAGAGAGTTTTTATCTCTTTTAAGTTTTTGCATGAGTTACTGATGAAACTGATTTAATATCCATATTTTTAGGGCCTTGCTACCCAAATGTATTAAAACTCAAACATAGAATTCAAAGTGGACTTCTGTTCCACTCATTCTACTTTTATTGCATGATTATTTTTCGTAGTTAGACAACTAGTATAATAAAGAGATGGATGTCATCTCATAGAATAACTAGTAGATAAGATAAGTGATATGTCATCACTCATTTGATATATATATTTATTGAAGCAACATAAAAGGGGGATGAATTATTTTCCTTTGTATTTTCAATTAAGATATCAATATTTCTATGAATGCAAAGCGAATGGAATGGACCAAATCTAGTTGTGATCTTATTCTTTAGTATTGATTCATTACTGTAGCCTTCGACCCTAAGGGTGTGGAGCAAGGGCCCACTCTCACCACCAAGGCAGAAGGCTAGTACCACTATTTTGTTGTTTCAAATTTTGCTCTATAGAATACTTACTGATTTTGATAGATAGATGCATGTTGCAGTTGTAGATTTGCTTGAGTAATTTACTGTTCAATTATGTTTTCAACATTCTTTGAATTCATTTCATAAGCAGATAGATCAATCTCTTTAAATTAGTAAAAGCCATTAGAATTAGCTAGAGAAAATTGGTAATCGTAGAATCCCTATTTGCAGACAGCCAAGGACATAGCCCTAGATTTTGACATCTGAAATATGATTAAATGATGAGGTACAATGACTCCTTGTCAAGTATGTATAGCTTCTTTCTAGAAGACTTCCAGCAGGCCTCCTTCCTTCATCATTGTTCTAGAAGCTTCTTGAATTGTCCTGTTCTTCCTTTCCACAACTCCATTTTGTTGAGGAGTTCTAGGTGTAGACAACTATGTTTTTATTCCTTGCTCTTCATAGAAAATGTTGAATTCATTTGATGTGAACTCACCTCCTATATCAGACATCAAGCATTTGATTTTCAGTTCTATTTCATTTTGAACCATTACCTTGAAGGATTTGAATTTCTCTAGGGCTTCTGATTTGTCTCTTAGAAAAGTAACCTGAGTCATTCTATAATAATCATCAATAAGTAACATGAAGTACCTGTCACCTTGCAGACTTCTTATCCTTGTAGGACCACATAGATCTGTATGAACTAGATCCAGCAAACTGGCAAAAAATTGCTCTTTACTCTTGAATCTTGTTCTTGTCCACTTCCCCAACTGACATTCCTTGCAAATAGTATTGGAGGGTTTCACAAGTTTTGGTAGATCTCTTACAGTTTGACCTGAACTTATCTTTACCAAATTATCAAAATTTATATGACGCAACCTTCTATGCCACAACAAACTTTCATTTGCTTGGGCTAATAAATAGTAATCATTAGTTTCTCTTAATTAATAGATGTTACCTCTAGTCTTCTTACCAGTAGCAATCATAGTTTCAGAGCTTTCCATTATCTTGTATCCATTATCTTTGAATCTCAGATCATAACCTTTGTCACACATTTGACCAACACTAACAAGATTATGCTTTAAACCCTTCACATAGAGAACATTGTCAGTGGTATGCTTTCCATCAAATGAAATAGATCCTTTTCCACAAATCTTACCAGCTGCATTATCTCCAAACCTAACCAGTCCTCCATCATATTTTCCAAACTTACAAACTTACTTTTGTTACCGGTCATGTGATGTGAACACCCACTATCAATAATCCATTCATCCTTGTCTTTCTGAACCTAAACAACCAAAGCACTTTCTTCCACTGGTTTTTCTTCCTTCACACAACTCGCAGGATTAGTAGACATATGTTATTCTTTAATAGAAATAAACATACATTCATTTGCACTAGTACTAGCATCATCAGATTCATCATCAGTCACACCTTCATCATCAAAATCTCTAACATAGTAGCATTTCTTTGGAACTCTAGGCCTATTCTCAAATCTTTTTCTATTCCTTTCAATTCTTTCAAGATATTTGGAAGCATAATGACCTACTTTACCACATGAGAAACATTTAAAATGTAATTTACCTTTGAACTTACTAGAACCTCTTTGCAGTCTGTCAACAAAGTTGGCTTCAATTTCATCAAGCTCATCATCAGGTTCTACCTTGTACTTTTCTTCTTTGGAGATCTTTTCTAAAGTACTGGGTTTGAAAGCAGTTTCTACTTTTGGCAGAGCATCACCAAACTCTCTCATTTCAAAAGCAGTAATCTTACCAAGCAACTGATCCTTATTAATCTTTTTCACAATCATTATTTCTTCAATTGCAGCTACCTTGTGAGCATAGGATTTAGGTAATGACCTAAGAATTTTCATCACAACTTCAGTTTCATCAACAGTTCCTCCCATACCTTTGATTCCAATAACAAGTTCATCAACCTTTTGCATGAAGGATGTTATGTTTTCATCTTCTCCCATTTTAAAACCTTAATATTTGGCTTTCAGTCCCTGCAATTTGGCACTCTTTACAGAATCATCTCCTTCATATAGATTACCTAGCTTATCCCAGACTTGTTTAGCATACTCATAATCCATGACCTTTATTAAATAAGAGTCAGTCAATGCACTTAGCAGAGCATCTTTGGCTTTTATATTTACCTCATATTCTTTGACTTCATCTTCAGTTGTCAGACCATTCTCTAGCATGGTATATTCAGTCTGTGTCACTTGCCATACTTTATAATCAAATACAAAGCAGATGATTTTTCATGCAAATCTTCTAAGTTGCATAATCTATCCCATGAAACTATAGAGCCTCCTTCTTGTAAGACATCCTGGATCTACCTCAAGCTGTTAAGCTTACCATCGAGGAACCTAGCTCTAATACCAATTGTTGAAATACAACAGACAACTGAGAGGGGGGGTGAATCAATTGTCACAAAACATTAGCTTCATATGAATATCAAACCATTAGCAACTTAATTACTTATAATTAGATTTAACCATGAAAGCATGAAACCATAAACTTAATCACAATCACACATCAACACAGTAGACACCAGATTTTTATGTGGAAAACCCTAAAAGGGAAAAACCACAGTGGGTGTTAGCCCACAGAAATATATAAGTTATAACAATACCGAAAAATAGAGGCTCATTGCCTACAGGGCTCATTGCCCAAATTGCTCACTACAAAGAATGGCTCACTTCCAAAGGGTGGCTCACTGCCAAGGGGTGGCTCACTGCAAAAGTAGTGAACTGATTAAGTAGCATCTACTCCATGCCAGGATTCAGTTCCATCGAAGCACAATATAACTTCTCTGCTCTTCTCTTTCACACCTTCGCACTTATCTCTTCATATTCACATTCACACTTTTTACAAATCTATTACATGCTTTTATACAATTCATCAACCTTGGAATGTACATCAAGGTCGCCATTACATTCATCAACCATTGGAACATTCTCTAAGGTCAGCATTACAAAACATACACAGAAATAGGTCTAGACATATTACAAAATTTAGCTAAGGAAAGATGTAGAGAAGTATGATGAACATGCTATGCCTTAGTTGGGACTCAAACGTAATCCTCCACACCACAACATGCTTCTACAATCTTCAATGTATCTCCGGAAATAGTGAAATCAACCAAGGCGGCCAAGACTGGAGTTAACACTAGGTCTTCTAAGAAAATTCTTCTTTCATGATCCAAACTTCTCTTTGTGAACCACTCCAAAGGTAGGAACATGATCAAAAGACATCCACAAGTACATTGTAATCACCAGGAACAATTGCACGATCTCTAACCACTCTGTCAAGAAGATTCTTCAAACCAGAGCACAAGAACAACACTGTCAGCTACTGTCATAAAGAAAGGATAGCTTGTAGACCACCAAATCATGAACCATTGGAGTTGAAAGCACTTAACATCATCCCAGACTTATCTCTAGAACCGTAGATCAAAATACTTCAATGCAGAGGAATGCAGAGCATAATACTTTCTCCCTATCTTTGCCAAACATACAGAAAAAGCTATTTTCACTCTGGTGAACATAACTCACTCAATTCTTCATACCAGAGGCTCAAATGTAGAACATAGCATATTCAGATGGAATCCTAAATAACTTGCAATCCGCATACAAAGATATTCATCCTACAGAAAATCCAGAGCAATCTCTTGGACTGTTCTTTTATATGCAATACATTGTTTCCACTGTAACTCACTGTTTCTACTGGAGAAGCTAATTTTCTTAATATCCTCAACATCAAGATTACTTACATAAGTAAGTACAAAGCATCTTACTCATTACAAGAAAACAACAAGATAGGAGCATAGTTGACACCAATGACAACACATATATGTTGACATCAATGACAACACTAATTAGGCACATACTTGCAACACAAACAACAACTTCGACATGATAAAAGTATCAACAAAAGAAATAGTCAACCTACACAATGTTGGAACCTTAGAAACCCAAACATAAGAATGGTGACTAGTGACCCTTCAAGTCATATAGTCATTTTAACAATAACTATCATAGAACATCAAATCAGAATCAACACACAAGAAAGGCCCCAGGACCGGACAACCACTCTCCACGAAGTCCAGCTCTCAAGCAAGCTAGACCGCCTGCATGTCTAACCTCCTCTCAACTGGCTACTTCCATGAGAGCGAGAGTGACATGGAGGTTCACCCCGTGGCAAGGAGAGGGGTCCATGTGCGCGCCAAAGCTGACTCGACCGCCTGAGGCCACCGAGTTGTGTTTAAGAGTGTACATATTTTGGTGAACTCGACATGAAAAACAAAAAATTTTGATGGGATCTTTTGTGTTCACTTGTGCTTCTTTAATTCCATGCTCATCTTTCATGCCCATCTTCATTTCAATAATTTCGTGGTGTTTCCTACACCCCAAAACTAGGACAAAGTCACACAAAGTTTAGGGGAATCGCCCCTCCAATGAAAGTAGCACATGTTCAAATTCAATATCTTCAATCTCAAATCGCTCAAACTCAAAAGATTCAAAGGGGATTCAACAAGATCCCCACAACATTGACCAAATCAAAACATGCCAATTTAGTGTTCAGTTTGAGATCCATAAGCAAGACGAACCCATAACAAGAAATATGAAAATGACCACCCAAATGGACAATGAGGTGAGCCATCAAAGGAAAAGCTTACAAGAAGATTGAAGGGCACAAAAACCACCCATGTGGCACATCAAGATAAAAGACTAGTGATATGTCCAGTATCATCAAAAGGAACAAATAGGGTCAATCAAACCCCAATGCAAAGCAATCCATCTCAAGGTTGTAAAACTCAAAGAATGGAGGAAGCCTCACTCATAGACCTTATAGAAAATTTGGTCCAATGAACCAGGACCCTTGAAGCTAGAAATGTTTGTCAAAGCAAAATTCAAGAAAAACCTAGGGCATAGGGAAATCATGTCATTGATAAGATTGAATCAAACCAAAGGCAACATAAATTCCCCTCATCTAAACTTTCATGAAACATTTAGGCCTCCTTTTCCCTCACCATCCAACATGAAAAGTCTCAATCCAATAGGTGGTATTCATATGACACAAAATCAACCACAAACAATCTCACCCAATCTTCAAAACACAAGCATGATTTCGTCTGGTCTTCCAACTTTTCTAGGATATCAACAATATAGCATACCCTTTCAACAAATGCAACAAGATCCACCTGAAGGGATAATTTTTGGAGGAACAAAATGCTCTACACATAACCCCCTCTTAGGAACATACCTTGAGTATTTAAAGGAGCCTCTTGACTACAACATTCATTAGGTCATACTACCACATCCTCTCCCTGAGCTTCCAAAATGTAAAGGAGAGGGTGATCCCAACTCTCATATCAGGGCTTATGTTATGGTAGTGTGGAAAATCCTTCCTTGGGATGGGATGGTAGCAAAGATTTTACCAAAGACTTTGGAGGGTATCGATTTGGATTGGTACTATCGAATTCCAAAAGCATTGATCCACTCTTTTAGACAACTCATCGATCAATTTGTGGCTTCCTTTGACATAAACAACTAGTCAAGATAGGAATACAAGAATTTTTAACAATCAAACAAGAAGATGATGAGTCAGTTGCACACTTTATCACAAGATGGAGGAAAGTTCTCTATTCTTCAACAAGCGCACCAAAAATGGACCATAGAGAACTTTGTGATCTCTTCTTACATGCTCTCAATAATGACATATGAGAACAAGTCCAAACACTCCCTTACAAATCATATGAAGAAGCACTCGAAGGTGCCCTTAGAATTGACCAAGCCACTATTGATAGCAAAAGAAGGAATTATGATGCCAATGGAAGGTATAAATCCTTGACAAATGGTCAACACATAGATGGGTCAACAAACACTTCACCATCGAGGAACAATAATGGTGACTACAATAGTCATACAAATTTGGGGAAGCAAAATGTCAACAACTATCCCTTGAGAATCAATAAGCAATCATACAACAATCATTATAAACCTCAAGATCACAATCATGATAAATATTGATCATTTCACAATAGAAGTGGGCATGAGATCAAGTCATGATGGGGGTACCATGACTTCATATAAAATCTCCCAAAATGTCAACAAAATGCATTCATGGACACATTCTCACAAGATGAAGAAATCAATCCTAAAACCTTTGATCAAAACACCTTAGGCCTTGTGGAATTAAATAAAGATCAAGAAATTTGTGTCACCCAAGGACTAGGACAACTAGATGACACCTCCAACAATTCAAAATTTTCTCACATTCTAGCACTTATCAAGAGTTCTACACACAAGAATGCTCCCCTCAAAGCCTTAGATCTAGGCCATCTAGTTCAAAACACTCCAAGTGAAAAGTGTTCTTCAAAATTTGACTTTGAAAAGCTACCCTCAAACGATGACACAGCTAAATAGGGTGATCTTCCCCTCCACCTAATATACCAAGTTCAGGATTATTCCATTAAATGTGTAATGGTTGATTATGGGTCTAGAATAAACATAGTCTCTTTATCTCTTCTTCAAAGAATGGGTTATGACAAAACTCAAATCGCAAAACAAACTTCAATCCTTAGAATTTATGATAACCCAAACATTTGAACCATAGATAAGGTCAATCTTCAAATCACATTGGGTCCTAAAACTCTCCCAACTAAATTTTATGTCATCGATAAAGAAACCACTTACAACATGATCCTAGGAAGGCCTTGGATCCATAGGATGAGGGCCATTCTCTCCACACTATTTTAAGAAATACACTTCTCACACATGGGACACAGCCACATCATCAAAGGAGATCATGATCCTTTCAGCCTTTATAGAGTTAAACAAATCAAAAAGAAGGGAAAGACCATGGAAACCACTAGTGACCCAAAAATCAACACTTTTGAAAAAGGAGAGACATAAAAAAAATTCAAATGTGGCCAAGACCTTAAAGTGCATAGGAAAGGGGGCAACATGAGAACTCCCCTTTGATCCCAACTCACCAAATTCTTATGCTCCATTCAACTTAGTTGCCATTCCAATCGAACCAGACATAAACATTCATATGATTGAAATCTTGACTAAAGAAAAAGAACCAAACCCACATATAAACTAGGAGAGTTAACACCAACTCCAATTGCCCCTCAAAATTTTAAAACAAATCTAAGAACTCAACAAGAATACAAAATGATAAAGCTAGGGGGAAAATCATCAAACAATGAAACATGTGAGTACACAAAACAGCTCACTGAATACAATGACATTTTTACACCAAGTCTTCGAGTGTCCTTACAAAGACCTTCAAGCAAAGTTTAGACCAAATTGGATAGGTCCATATGTAGTTAAGGAAGACATCAGAAGTGATGCTACCTCTTGTGCATTATTGAAGGAGAAGAGTTCAACATCTCAAAACATTGTAAAAGCCTATAAAATCCAAAAAATCAATAATTCAAAAATCCATAAAATCATGAAAGTTAAAAATCTTGCATTCTTCATTCTGTTCCATCATGCATTTTGTGAGTGTCATGCTCTTGTTTGATTTTTTTCCTAGTAAGGAATCTAAGGTTTCTTAGGTATAGGTTGACCCTTTAAGCCTTTGAGATCTCATAATAAATCATGTTTACCATTTATCATTACCCTACTACATTTTCCTAGTGATTCTAATCAAAGCCTATCTCTTAGCTTTACATCGATCCTAGTCTTAATGATTCATGATATTGAGTCTAAGTGAAGTCAGTATTCAAACTTACTGTGTTCAAAGGAAGCTTGCAAGTAGACCTTCCTAATTCTTCCCTAGTAGAAAGGAAGTCTTACTAGATTACGAAAACTTTTGGTGGCACTCAGCCCCTTATCTTTCTTGGCCAAAAATGTCAGGAGGATATAACTCTAAAGGAAGCAATCTAAAATATGAGAGAATAAAAAAATGAGTGATAAAAAAAATAAAAGTGATGAGAAAAGTGAGAAGAGAGAGATCAAATTATTGTATATCCAAAGCTCAAAAGCATTCATTTTAATAAAAGTAAAAAAAATCCAAAAAAATGAGAAAATCAAGTGAGACATTCTAGAAAATACAAAAAAAATAAAAATATCAAAAAAAGAGAGTTACAAGAAAAAAAGAGTGATAGAGAGAAGATTGATGAGTGTCCATACTCTTGGTTGGATATAAATCTAATCTTGAAGCTTCAAGGGTGATGTTCTACTAGAGAAAGTGAGAGAGAAAGGTACAAAACACACACACGCACTAGCTGAGCAAAGCCAATTGTCTAGTAGTCTTTAGGATCATTTTCTACTAAGGGAACCTTTTTCTTTCCCATTTTCCTTTACCCTAGGTCTATCTTGCTTTCCATTTATGATCTAAGTCTAGTGAACACCAATAAAAGTTGTTGCTTGTCCAAGTTGAAAGCTTATCAAAACGTATTATCTAGATAAGGATTAGTGTTTAGCCTCTAGTAAAGCTCAAAAATTCAGAAGCATTCCATCTCTTCCCCGCTCCCACTTGAGTCCCTAATCCCATCCCATAGATCAATAAGTCTCTTTATACCAAGTTAACTTGCAATCCCCTAAGTCAAAATCATACTTAAGAGTAGCCACATTGTTTGTTCCACCTGTATACATGCTATCATAGGAAATCAAAATCAATAAAACATGTCATAACATCATGGCACCCATAGCACTTAGAATATAGTACTTTGTGAGTCACATTAAAACATATTGCATCTCATTCATATCATAAAAAGACAAAAACAAATTGCATCATCCATATGTGATCATCTTAGGTATGCATCCTCATAAGAAAAATAAAATCTCTAGCCAACCATATGCACAAGAGGGAAAGTGAAGTACAAGATGTTGACTAAAGCTATGTATAGATCTCACCCAATCAGGTCTTATAACAATAAATGTAAAACAATGCCTGAGCATAAGTCACTCCTCCAACAAGTCAAAAGAGAAAAACTATGTAATCAAATACACAAGTCTCCCCATGCAAGGGGGAAAGGGTATAAATCTCTTCAATAAATATAGGTCTTCCAAAGACCTCAAGGAGTGTCAAATCAATCCTTTGCAAAATCTCCAGAAAAACCATAAAAATTAGAAAAATAAAAAAACCTAAAAAATTGTAAAACATAAAAAATCCCTAAAAATCAAATATGTTCTTCAAAATATGTAATAAAAGGAGAATCTATTCTCCTCCGCTCTATCTTAGAATGTGTTCTATTTCTTTTAATGCATCTTTTCTACTCTCATTTTGCTTGCTTTCATTCCTATAGGTCTCCTTGGTGAATAAAACAACTAGGTGAACTCACAAGTCTATGGTATGTTCTATCATTTCATTTTTCATTACATATTTTGATACATCTAAATGCCAAACTAATACTAGTTATTGTAGGTACTATTGCATAAAAATCAACAACAGGTAAGGCCTATTTCGACAATGGTACCTACCCTTCATGTAGACTACCATCCCCAAGGGGGCAAATATGTAAGCACCAAAATCATGCACAACCTACACGAGGACCCTGATGATGACTCACAACCCTTGTCACGTACATGTAAGCATGAAATAATGTTGTCTAAGAAGTGATTCTCTTAGTATTATGTGGTTTCTTCTTCCTTTTGTTGCTTTCCCTTTGTCATGCTAACCCTTTCCTCACTTTCGACACTTGTCGATTTGTGATTCCTGTGCTTGCGACTTCATCTCTGAGCCTCGTATTTGTCCATTTTCTATGTTTTAACCTTTCCCTAGTGTTTTTAATCCATTCCCACCCCTAGGAGCCCTCTAGAGGACCTCCCAAGCCATATCCCACTTTTAGTTTTCATTTTGAGTCAACGAGTACAAATCTCCCCCTATTATTTCTAGATCTTCCCCAGGAGATCCATCTTTTGTAAGTGGAGATTTGGTTTTTGACCTTTGTTTGACCAGTTTCTGGAGGTAGTTCACCTCCTTTTCCCCTCATGATTCATCTCCCATCCTGTACTTTCACCCAGGACCCCTCCTTTGAGGATTGTCCATGGGTTTCCCCTAGGCGACCCTAACTAGTGAAAGGGGTGACCAGGTGGTGACCTTGCCGTCTTTCCCATTCGTGATTAAACTCAAGTTTTTGGCCAAAAATAGCTCTATTTTCACCCATTTTTGCTTCTATTTGCATGGAATTTTACCCTAAACTTAGATTTAACTATCTCATGCACCCAAGCATGCATATTTAGCTCCTTTTTAACTTAACTTGTCAACCCATGCATTCTTTTAACTCCATTTCTTCTTCAATGATAAGCTATCATTGCTTCATCACTCCCTAATCAATCCAGTTTACTCCTCAATCAAGCCTGTTAATTGTTCAATCAATTGAGTTAACTTCTCAATCAATTTCCCCCTCTTATGTACCTCTCCAAGCTATAAATACCCCTCACCTCTACATTATTTTCCAATTTGGAGAATGCTCTTCCCTTCTTCACAAGCTTTTTCAAGATTCTTCACAGCCCTTTGAGCCTCTTTCTTCATTTCTTTCTTTAGTTTTCTAAAGCTTCAAAGCTTTCATGTCATTATTTTCCAAATCTTCAAAGCTCACCCTTTTGGGAAGCAATTCAATTTGTGCACATAGTTCTTGCATGTTTTTTCTCTCCAATCTAGCATCCATATGCTCACACAGGATGTTTGAGCCTTTTGCTTTTTATTGTTATCTTATCAAGCACTAAAAGCTTCATCTAGCGTCAATACACTGTCCACATTACAAGACGTAGTGCTCACAAGCTCGCATTGAGCTCTCATTCAAGCTTCCAAAAGCTTATTTTTGTATCTCTTTCTTATTGTTACCAAGAGGATAAGAGGTTACCATACAAGGATTTCTGAGGGTAGTGGAGGCTCATACATCTCTTTGTTCTAGGTTTCATCATGCTTTTTATTTCATGGTAATTAGAAAATCACATTTGCTCTTGGAAATAGTAAATGCATGTTGCTTTTTCCTTGATAGGCTAAGTAGATCTTGCATTATTAAAATAGTATACTTTCAAAAGTTCATAGATTAGATTCATTTCAAAGCAATTTCCTTTTCCTAGAGTAATTGTTCCACATATTCATAAAAACAAAATAGAAACATAGATTCAATTGAATTAGGTAACTTTATACTAGATTGCATCCATTTTCTAATTCCTAGAATAGACAAAAGCACAAAAAAACTATTTTGTGCTCATATAGGCTTGCATGCATCCAAAAACTAAATAAGAAAAAAAACATTAGCATCATAGAGCATTCACAAACCCTTGATTCCAACACAAGGTCAACTTTGGTCAATATTAGTCAAACCCTTGATTCTAGCACAAGGTCAACACAAAGTCAAACCTTAGGTCAAGCCAAACACTAAGTCAAAAACCTAGGTCAAATCGAGGTTAGCTTTAACTATCTCTCTCTTGGTTTGGGCTTAGAGGTGAGTGGGTGAGGGCAATCCTCGACGAGATAGAGGAGATCCACCCTAGACCACCACAAGATCAACAGACAATTCAACAACAACATAGGTTGAGGATATTCCAGACATAGGTTATCATCTAGTGGTTCGAACAATAACTCCAACATGACAAGAGTATCAATGAAATCAATAGTCAACCTACACAACGTTGGAACCTTAGAACTCCAAATAGAAGAAAGGTGACTAGTGACCCTTTAGGTCATATATTTATTTTAACAACAACTATCACAGAACATCAAATTAGAATCAATGCATAAGAAAGGCCCCAGAACCATTTGACCACTCTTGGCAAAGTCTAGCTCTCAAGAGAGCTAGACTGCCCCTGTCTTGCCTTCTCTTGACTGGCTACTTCCACGAGAGCAAGAGTGGCGTGGAGGTTCACCACATGGAAAAGAGAGCAGTCCATGTATGTGCCAAAGCTAACTCAACCACCCTAGGCCACCGAGTCATGTTTTTGAGTGTACAAAGACTATATTAGATCATGTCTTATTCACTATGAAGGTTTCTTACATCATCACTATATTTTAGATCTTTCACAAACCTTGGCGTATCTCTATTATCATTGTCACTATGACTTGATACAAAGCTTCAAGTAATAACTAGTCTTCACATAGTTTTAATAGGCCATTAGATGATTGGTAGATAAAGAACCTTAGAGAGAATAAGTAGGTGCCATTATGAAGGTTTGCAATATGGATTTGCACATAGAAACATTTATCATCAGTCCCCTTCTTTCCACTATATCTATAGACCATGCTCTATCCTTCTATGCTTCTACATATTGCATCTCTCTTTCAAAGCATGCTCTCAACACATTTCTACATAGTTCTAGCACTATCCTGCTTTTGTGCATGCTCATTAAGGTATGCACAACACTCCCTTTAAAAAGATTAAGCTATAGACCTCCTTCAGTGATTACATATCTTATTTATAGGTTTGTAGATCCTATCTAGGATTTGACATTCATACATTATCAAACTATAGATCTCTCTACTTTATTGACCTTTGTCTCCTCACTACGAAATAGTGTTTGGACTTGTCAAATTTTCACAAGATCCTTCTAGATGTATGTGCATGTCAAGTTTATAGCCCATGATGAACTCTTTATGATCATCTATCTTAGATTTCAAATGAATTTCTTTGAAGTCATTCTAGCACTACCTTGCTTAGGGTTTCAAATATTTGCCCTTCTTTTAATAGACTTTATAACCCTTTCACAACTTTGGCATGCCATTGTAATGATTCAAACAAGTTTTTACTAGGGTTCTATTGCAAAACAAGGTTATTCAAGAGCCTTGTAAGCTTGCATAATATGATTTCTAGGGTTTAATAGGGTCTTATTGCAAAAATAGAAACTACCACTAGTAGAAATATGGCAAATAAATGACCAGGTGACTAAAACTTTTAGTCACGTGACCAAATTTTTTTGCAACATAGCTAAAAATGACTAAATAAATGACTAATTTGGTCATTGGTTGAAATGACTAAATAAATGACCAAATAAATGACTAAATAAATGACTAATTTGGTCAACGGGCAAAAAACACAACTAAATAATTGGTTAGACAAATAAAAATGACTATTACTCCTCTATTCTTTTTTCTTTCCAATTTGATCATAATCCATGAATTCAAAGACAAGGCAAGGCAAGGCAAGGCAATAAATGTCCGCTTAGACCAAAGGAATAAAGGGAGAGAAAGGATTGAACAAAGGGTCAAGAAGAAAAAAGACAAATCATACAATAGGAAATATACAAAAAAAATTAAAAATAAGACGAAAATAAACAAACTGGATAGATACAAATAAAATAAAGACAAAATTATTAATTATAAAACTTTTAAATATACTATAATATTGATAAATTATTTAATTTTGCAAGTCTAGTAGGCACAAGTATAATTTAAGTTAAATTAATTTAAATTATATAATTTAATAACTTAAGTTGTATAATTTATAACTTATATAACAAAATAATTCTATAATTTAAGTTAAATATAATTTATTAATATTTCATATTATTTAAATATTATAATAATGAATAATTATATTGTAATATAATTTCATAATTTTATAATTAAAATTAAAATATAAGTTTTAGTTTTGGAGGGAATTAATGGAGGGAATGTGTGTTTATGTAAAAATGTGAAAATTTTTGGTCATTGATGGGTCTGAAGAAGAAGAGTCTAATCCAAAAAAATATGGAGGTAGTCAGAGAATGGCTGGAAGGGATCGCCAACAAGTTGCCTTAATCCATCGATGACCTGCCATTAGGCTTCTACGATGCTCATCTTCTGCAAGGCCTGCAAGTCGATCTTGTAGAGCATGGACACCTTTTATGCACTCTCAAAGTCCCTCCACACCTCCTAGTAAGATACCCATTTCTTCCTTACCTTAGATAAAGGAAGTTTCATCTCATAAACAATCACTTGTAAACCCCAAAAACAATGGCGGCAACTTTATTATCAAGTATTGATTTGATCTTAGATTGGGTTTGAAACATTGACCTCATTTAAATTAGGGGTTGAAACCCTATACCCAAATACAAATTCACTTGCTTTTAAGTAGAATCATGCCTCTCATAATAGGATAGAGTGAGTTAGGTTTATTCACTTGATTTAAAGTAGATTCATGCCTCTAATAATATGACAGACAGAGTAGGTTGGGTCTATTGATAGCTTGTGTTGAAAGACCAATCCATGCTCCAATCTGCAAAGGGGCTGGGAGCTTAATGGTAGAGCACTCAGCAACATGTTACTGGGAGGTTTTAGGGAGCAGGTCCATGGAAAATAAAATATTTTGGGTTCTTTCTACTGCAATTCATATTGTACAGAAAGCATTTCTAATTTGGGTATCGCTTAGGGTTAGATTAAGGCAATGCTCTGGTTTTCTTCTCAATGATAATAGTTTTTTGACCACATTAGTTTTACATATAGTGGTATTGGAGCCTTAATTGTCTAGTTAGCTTAGCTTAGCAACTAGCTGCAAGAAATGTGACAGGATATTCATATTTCTATTTCTTACACCATGGAAATGGTTTTGCATTGCAAATGGGCTAGTTCTCATTGTCAGTGGATTTTTAATAGTCGATGTGTTTTCCATCTTGTCAATTTTTTATTTTTTGCTAGGTCTGACCAATGTGACGTTTATGATCTTTGAACCGTCAGCAAAGTGCATGATTGATAAATCTCTAAATACAATTGTAAATTCCATATATATAGATGGTTTAACATAAATTACAATAGATTATTAGATATCCACATTAATTTTACAAACAATTGTTATTCTTATCTGAGGGCTCAATCGTCTAGGAAGTTTATCTTACCATGTTTCTACTTGAGTGCACAAAACACGGGGAATTTTCTTCATGGAGGAGCTACTGCAGCATATGTTGATATTGTATGTAGTGCACCAATATTCACTATAGGAGCTAAATGATCCGGTGTTTCAGTTGAAATCAATGTCTCATATCTTAATGCTGCAAAGTTGGGGGTAAATCTTGAACATTCTCATTGTAAATATTTTCTTGATGGTCTGGATTTATTTTGTTTTTTGCATGATGAAGAAACTTTAGGCTGATTTAGATTGTTGAGTTTTTTCCCTTTAACTCAAGAGGAGATTGAAATTGAAGCCAAGTTTCTCTAGATTGGCAAGGCAATTGCCTTTATTACTGTTGACTTGAGGAAGAAGGAAACAGGGGAATTGCTTGCCCAGGGGCATCACACAAAGTACCTTGCTGTGACTAGTAAATTGTAACTTTTTGAAACTTGGTGACTCCAAATCTATTTTTTTCTGGCATTTTCTAAGCCAAGTATGTTATGAGAAACAAAATGACAAGGAACTGTATTTCTTAAGAAATAGCATTTTGTGGGCCATTTGTGGCTGCTAGGCAAGCTGACAAAAGATGCTAAGGAATAAAAGCAATCCTATCCATCATCTAGGAACCATGTCAACAAATTCTCAATAATCTTTTAATCATTTACCCTGAGCTTTCCATTGGGATGAAGTTATGTTCAGTTTCTTCCTTGGGGTTCAATAGATTTTGTAACTATATATTTTTTGTATCATTTAAAGAATGTGATTAAGTGAAATTGAAAATGTGTGGCAGTTAAGGTAATTGTTGTGTGTGAACATTGTTTATAGTTTATCATCTCTCAACGATGAATCTTAGTAATGATAAATCTTTGTATACAAGGAATTTTAATTTTAGTTGATGTTAGTAAAAGCTTCAAAAAATTTTGCATATGGTTTCCCAGTGGCTGACGACAACGGAGATGCCGCTCTAGAGGATGAAGTTTAAGCTTCTCTTAAAGGTATGTCTCTGAACAATAGTAATAGTAATAACAAATCTAGGAATAAGAATAGTAAGAAGGGGAAAAAGAATGATGATAATGAGGATAATGATGATGGCGACTAGCACAATCAGGTATGACTTGAGCTTTCCCAATTTATCAAAATTTACCCAACTTAGCAGTGAAGAAAAGTTCAATGTCAAGTTTAATGGTTATTTTTCAAGTGTGTGTACACACTACTACATAGGCTTCAAGGACTGGGCATGATGATCATGATCCAGACATTAGGGAACTAGGATTTCTGTTACATAAGCATTGTAGCTTCTTATAATCTCTTTTTTTCTGTGTTCAAGTCCATATTCAGTTGAGGTTACAATATATTGGATATAATTGTTTTTCATATTTTTGGCTGTTCGGTTGTATTTAACATTTATTGATTGTGAGTTTTAGTGGAGAAGGTGTGCTAGATCTCCTTATGTTACTTGCATAGTTAACACAAAAAATGATGGAGGAAAAGATTATGTACATCATCAAAGTTTAGGTAAGGTTCATTCTAATTATAACCTCTTGAGACTTTGCTAAGATGAATGCATTAGTTTATTCATTATCAATAGTACCATTGGAAGTATAGCTGATGTATTGCTAGCATTTCATTGTTTGAGGCCTTAGATCATTGCAGTAGTTTCTCTGCATGACTTTATGTTGGATGGATGTGGGTTTATTTCTTCCTTGTATAATTTCACATGTAAATGTTTATGTAATGTCACTTTAGCCAAGAAATCTTCTTGGCCATACGAGAGGTGTAGATTGAGTTGAGTTGTAGATCTAATGTTCTAGCTTCCTCCAAGATTCTATTCGATGTCCTTTTAGGGGTTTATCTTTCATTCATGCTAATAATCACCGTAGAACCTTGAGTAGCAGGCTTTGCACACTTTGTAAGATCATTAGGCTTAGCACTAGCACTGGGACATCCTTATCATTATTGTTTCTTTTCAGAATAAATAGAGGAAAGGCCCATAATAAGGCCTCCATATTGGGAACAATGGATGCAATGAGTAAAAAAATTTGAGTTGAGGTGATAGCTCATACTTGGTAGCCCATATGATAATTTTCATTGTAATGAAACCTTTACGCAATTCCGCATAAAATTGGACTCACAACAAGATGACAGTCTCTAAAAAGAGCTTTTAGTGAGCTTCTGACTATCATGACAGTCTTATTTTTGTGCTCTTCCATCCTACCCACATGAGATTATAGAGGTTTCCTTCTTCCATATGCAATCTCTAACTTCCATGGTCAATTATTGTACACTACATTGATAGGAAATGCCTTTTAAATCTTAAGTTCTAGGTGTTAAACCTCCTTGTGATCTGATCAATGTGTGATAGCCTTTAAGACATCCACCCTCATATTGAAGTGTCTAAATGGAGCATTCATAGCTCTGAAGTAATCTTCTAATGGAAAAAATCTCAACATCATTGATATCAAGTTCTAGACCAACCTCCTTGGATAATAACCATGATTTGGAAGATCATGAAGGTGGGAGAGAGATAGAAGGAAAATGAAATGACAGTGATGACTGTCATTACTATTTGACTATGTTTCACATCTTAGGGTGATGAGTGGGTGTCTCTAGTAGCACTTTGCTTTGACTAAATGGATATAGCAATCTTTAGCCTTCCTCTTTGTGGGGATCTCATGATCTTATAAGTGCAACAATCATTCATATATGATTGTTATGGAGGTACTTTGGCTGCATGCAAGTGTGACTATCACAAGATTTTATGCCTATTTTAATATGACAGTCCATGACAATAGTGTCCATGGAGTTTTATGACTACCCCCACACTAGTGGTGGGTGTTGACACCCATCAAAGCATAAAAGATAGAGGAATTCTGTTAGATGTTGTAGTTGCAACTGCCATGGTAGACATGTATGCAAAATTTGGAAGCATAGACAAGGCATGTGAAGTGTTTGACATAATATCTCAAAGAGATGTGGTCTCATGGACTGCAATGATTGCAGGATATACACAAAATAGATTTATTGAAAAGACTTTAGAAACTTTCAAGCAAATGCAATTGGCAAGTGTTAAGACAAATTCCACAACCTTTGCCAGCATCCTCCCTGCCTGTGCCAACATGGGAGCTTTGGAACATGGTATAGACATCCATCAAAGCATAATGGAAGGGGGCATTTTATCAGATATTATGGTTGGAAATGCTCTGATAGACATGCATGCAAAATGTGGAAGCATAGACAAGGCATGTGAACTGTTTGACAGAATGCCTAAAAGAGATGTTATCTCATGGAATGCAATGATTTCAGGATATGCACATAATGGATTTGTTGAAAAGGCTTTAGAAACTTTCAAGAAAATGCAATTGGCAGAAGTAAAGCTAGATTCCACAACCTTTGCCAGCATTCTTCCTGCCTGTGCCAAAATGTGTGCTTTTGAACAGGGTATGGACATCCATCAAAGCATAAAGGATAAAGAAATTCTATCAGATGTTCTAGTTGCAACTGCCCTGGTAGACATGTATGCAAAATGTGGAAGCATAGACAAAGCATGTGAACTATTTGATAGAATGCCTCAAAGAAATGTGGTCTCATGGAATGCCATGATTGCAGGATATGCACAAAATGGATTTTGCAAGGATGCTCTTAAAATCTTTGAATTAATGAAGCACTCTGGAACATATCCTAACATTGTAAGCTTTGCTTGTGTTCTATGTGCATGCAGCCATGCAGGTTTAGTGGATGAGGGCTGTACATACTTCAATTACATACTTTAATCACATGAGTAACCCTTATTGCATTACACCTACAGTTGATCATTATGTGTGCATGGTTGACCTTCTTGCCTGTGTTGGCTATCTTGAGGACACCCTAAAATTTATCATTAAGATACCAATTAAACCTATACTAGTTGTGTGGATGTGTTTTCTTGGTGCCTATAGATTACATATGAATATAAGCTTAGGGGAATTTACAGGGATGCTACTTTTTTATTTGGATCCTAAAAATGCTGTGACTTATGTTCTTCTCTCAAATATCTATGCATAAGTGGGCAGCTGGGGTGAGGTTCAAATGATAAGGAGATTTATGAAAGATAGAGGAATATATGTTGATTGTCACACTGCAACAAAATTTATCTCCAAGATTGTTGCAAGAGAAATTGTTGTGACAGTTGTGCACCATTTTCATCATTTTAAATAGGGACAATATTCTTTTAACAAAACTTATCTCCAAGACTGTTGCACGAGAAATTGTTGTGAGAGTTGTGAACCATTTCCATCATTAATGGACATTCTTTGAAGTTCAATAGCAGGAAGGAAACAACGTCGGTAGGAGATCTGCATATCGGTGGGAGTCCATTTGGTGTCCCCTCAATATCCTGATATCCTCCATCAGTGAGACCTTGCCATATCAACCTGACTCCGAATGTGGTCTCTTTGAGATAGCGATAAGAGTGTTAAATCCTTATCGATGGGACTTGGTGATATCGTTGTGACTGGGTTGGAAGTCTCTTCAACTTGCTGATACTAGTTGTCTCCTGACTGTTAGGTGGAGAAAACCAACAAACAAAGTGGAGAATCAACCTCCATGGAGAATTTTTTTGTAACGACTACCTTGAAGTTGAAACCCTGGCCAAAGAAAAAAAACAACAATGATTGCTATACCAAATAGGGAGATCCCTGAACACAAAATTGAGGTCTTCGATCAAAATATGGAGATTTGAGGCTGATCCAAAAAAATTGCGGCATTACAAGCTAAACAAAGTGGACAAAGAGGCTGTGTAGGATCTACACAGGATTTAAGCTCGTGAGGTCAAAAAAATGTCCTTGTGTAGAGTCAAAAAAATGACCAAGGTATGCATCCTTAGCGATAGCCATGGCTGTGAATTGGAGATCGACTAGAATGAAGATGAGGACTCCAGTGATATGATAAAGGAAGATCAAACAATGACCTCTAACTAGAAATGGCAACAGATATTTTAAAGATTATTTGGCAGATATATCTAAAAAGGTGAGCTGGAAATGATATGCAAACTGTAATAAGGTAGATAAATTAAGTAGCCCCGTTGAAGAACTTTTAAAGCTTGTATAAGGAAATGCTTCCAGTCTTTTATATGCTTCTTCTCTTGTTTGGTGGCATTCACAATGGTTCTAAATCATACCTCAGAGAACCCTTTGCAAAGTGTCCACGAGGCTATTTTATTGATTCAAGGGTTCTTTTTAGATACTAAGGAGCCTTTTGATTTAAACAATTTCTTCTTATGATCTAGGAATGTATATCCTTGTCTTGATTCTTTTGTAACATCAAGCGTCACACTTTTTTGTGATTCCTTTGTTCTTCTTTCTTTTGAATGTTGCAAATGAAGAGATTACTTAGCAGGGGCAATTCAAAATTTTTAGATTTTAAAGTTTTCCTAGTTTGAATAGCATTTTGTTTGAGAACTTAGCTGAATGTGTGACTATATTATTGCAAGTTTTCTGTAATCAGAACTTTTGTGTGCACATTTTTGTGAATAAACAGCCTTTTGGGTTCTTCTCGTGCAGGGAGGCTATAAAGGTTTTTACTCTCACAATACCATCCCCTAAACCCAAATGTTGTTAATGATATTCACAAATGTGGAGGTAATGTTCTTGGTACTTCATGGGGTGGTCATGCAACTTCAAAAATAGTTGACAACACTCAAGATCGTGGCATTAACTAGGTGGTTGATTCTTCAATGACCTTGTCTATTCATCCTTTTTCCACACAATGATTCTATGTTACCATCAAATGTGTTTAAAGTTTCAGTTTCTTTTGTATGATAGGTCTATATTGTTGGAGGAGATGGAACACAAAGAGGGGTAAATGTTCATTATGAGGTATTTACTATATTTATCTTGTCAAGATACCATAATGGGAATTCTGCAGATACAATGATGACTAATAACGTTGAGGAAAAATTCAAACTGTGAAACAAATAAACTAGGATCCAATTATAATTTTTTTTTTATAGCTGTGAGAATTTAATGGCATGGTATTGCACCTCTCAAAATAAGAGGTCTCTTATAGAGGGTCCAAAATTGATTTCAAGAAGCCTTAGGGATTTTTATGTTCAAGAATTATGACTTCTTCCTCAATACATCTGGAAAGCATCTAATCTTTCATCTATTGTGTTGCTTAAGTATCTATTCATGAGATTTGGTGGTTTCATGAATGTGAAATGGTTGAATGTGCCATGAGTTTGTTGTTATTTAAAAATGACTTTTGAATTCTTCTTTTGATAATGAAGGTTATTTCCATTTGCCACCTGTTGAAATATTTTTATATCTGCTCCATTATCTTAGCAATTCATCTACAATATTTTTGTGTGATGTATGTTTGTTGCTGTGAATGTTGAAATTTTGTGCAGGAAATCCAAAGGCGTGGCTTGAAAGTGGTTGTTGCTGGAATTCCTAAGACCATTGATAATGATATTGTGGTATGGTGAACCTTAACTAACAAAATTTCATATATAATATCACAAATATGAATTTCAAGACTCCAATCTGGCTACCATTTCATTTATTTGGATTATGAACTTTCAAATTATCTCAGATCAGTTCATATTAGCTCGATGTGTTTATTTAACAATTTCATAAAGTCGTGAATGTGGATATTGTTCTTCATATGTCAACTGGTTTTCATTGGACCTAATTTTTAGGTCATAGATAAGTCATTTGGATTTGACACTGCTGTGGAGGAAGCACAAAGGGAAATCAATGTAGCTCATGTAGAAGCAGAGTGTTTAAAATGGTGTGGGTCTTGTGAATCTTATGGGCTGCTATAGTGGTAAGTTATGCATCCACTTGTCTTGGCCAAATTTTTGCAGGTCTCAATTCATAATGAAATAACTCAAATTAACAAGGACAATGTTTAAGTGCAAATATTTTTTTGGTATTAATTTTTGGAAACAAATCCACTATGAAATAGTCTTTAGATAAAATGGGAAGAATTATGGATTACTTTAGGGAACAAATAATTTCTTAGAATTTGGAAATATATATCATATCTGATGAAATCATAGTATTTATACTTTTCAAAATTTAAGACCTAAGAAAATGAGTTGAATTTTATTCTGGTGCAGGATACATTGCTATGTATGCCACACTTGCTAGCCGTGATGTGGTAAGGATTCATTCTTATCTAGGTGTATAGAGAAAATGATTTTGTAAATTAGCGCGCCTGGTTCCCAGCAATAATCATCTGTAGGAAAGCCTAGCAATCTTACTTCCATGTTAATTTTTGAATGGAAACCTGTGCTCTATAATTTGTCTGATATTGCTTACAGGAAAGAAGAATCCATATAAAATCACATTTCTGACTTCTCTCTATAATCAATTATTCTAGTTTTTCTTGGGAGCACAAGACCAAGAAGGAGGGCGTGTAAGTGAGTTTTTTTGAATATGCACATTTCTTTCTTGTCATGATTGACTGCTTCTTTGGTACCATTTGTTGATTTTCCTCCTGTCTTTCAATTTGCTTCAGTCTTTATTGTTGTATTTGTGTGTAAGATACATATAGTGTAAGGTGGATCTTATTGCATTAATGCTATTGAGTTCCATTCAGTATTAGTGCATTCAATTTGTAAAATTCTTTAATATTGGAAATCTATTTATATGCTAGTACTTTCTTTGGGTAAATTATGGTTTATTGTATTTTAGAGTGATGGAGTAAGTCATGTCAGCAATACAAAAATGGGTGCAAGATCAATCCTACACCTATAGATCTAACCCCTGAAATTTGAAAGTTAAAATTCAAAATTTGGTCAACTCACACCCATTCCTTTCTTGCTATGAGATGACTTGGTACAAGTTTCATGTGAATATTGTGATGTACTTGCATTTAGAGACATTCAATATGCATCTACTCACAGTCAATGCATTTAAAGTCATTTGCTGCTGCAGACAGATTAGTAATTATTGGTAAATTTAATATTGTTGTAGCATTATTTGTGTGAGTCGAACTTGAACATCAATCCTCAATGTTGTTCAGTTGAAATTGTATATGACTAGGGGTTACCTTTGCATAGATCATATTGTGTTTCAATCAAATACGAATAATGAACTATGGAGTTTGACTATCGTACCTGTATACACATTTCTTCTTGAATACTTTCATAATATATGCCTATATTGCTGTAAAATTCCTTATCATCCCACTTTGTTTTTCATATTTCAAAGTTTCTTAAATCTTTTAAAAACATTAACAAATTTTGAGTTTTTTGATTATGGACAAGTACAGAGCAAGGAGAAAATGCAAAACCAGTGCCTTCTGATGCATTTACAGACCACCCCATGTGCAACAATGGCTTCACTGAAGACATGCATTCACATCGATGGCTTTTTAGCTTTAGTTTTAGTTTTTTTCAGTTTTAAAAGCATAATAAATTGGCAGTTTGCATACTACAAAAAGATTCTATCTTCAAAACTCTATGTATAGAGTTCTTTGTAACATATTTTATATACAAGGAATTATTTTCCAGAATTGTTGTTTCAATCCTTTGAGCAAATTTGTTGATAAACGAGTTCTTTGTAACATATTTTATATACAGTTTGAATATATAGTGAATTATTTTTCAGCATTGTTGTTTCAATCCTTTGAGCAGATCTGTTGAACTTTATCAACAAAAAATGGCATAGTTGATGTTCATCATGTACTAGTTGTTTCTATGACCAGTTGATAGAAAAGTAATGATTAAAATGACCAAATATACTACCAATGAACGGAAATCAGTGACTAAATAAATGACTAAATATACTACCAATTGACGGCAATTAATGATTACAATGACTAAATAAATGACCAGTTAACAACAATCAATGACTAAATATACTACCAAATTACCAAATATACTACCAAATTAATGACTAAAATTTGTTTAGTCATAAATTGGGTCGTGAGATAAATGACTGGTAATAAACTACTAATGGTCATGTGACTAAATATACTACCAAATTGATGACTAAATATACTACCAAATTACAAAATATACTACCAAATTACCAAATATACTACCAAATTGATAACTAAATATACTACCAAATTGATGACTAAATATACTACCAAATTAATGACTAAAATGTCATAAATTTGGTCACGAGATAAATGACCGGCAATAAACTACCAATGGTCATGTGACCAAACTACTGATCACATGACTAATTTTTGGTAGTTTATTTAGTCATTTATTTATGTTTTTCTACTAGTGTACAGACCTGCAACTCGTTGCTTTCCCTTGAGGACTTTCTCTTTACCCCACACCAATGTCTTTTGTACCTTTGTATGCTCTTGGCATAGTTTGCATCACCTTCCATACTTTGTGTGAACCCTAACAGTGATTTTAGACCTTAGAAAACTCTTCTCAAGCCTCTGTCTATTGCTCCTCCATCATAAGACAACACATTTTTAACACATAGGAGTCTAATATCCCATGATGTATGATGGGCTGCAGAATTAGTCTCTTTTATACTACTTTTTATACTTCAAAGACTTCTTTCATAGCATCCTTTAATACATTTATCCATGTTTGCACTATGACATGTTGACCTTTTTATACTTCTAAGACCTAAACTTATAATATTAATATGGAATGTGATCATATTATTTAATGAATGAATTAGATATAGATATGTATAACAGTATAAACGAGATGTTTTTATGGTTAGTCATAGAGAATGCTTGTGGTATATGCTTTGGGAACTAATTCTATGTGTAGACTTGGACATGTCATGATGAGATCGAGCATTTGTAGTAGGTTGCAGACAAAGGAGTTAATAGAAGTGTGAGTTTCAATGCTAAGAATGCAGAGACAACTGAAGACAATTATGGAGCATCATGGATAGTGTTGGTACTCATTTTGACCCGGAGGTTGATTTTTCATGTTTAGAGGGTTTCTTCATTTAAACCCTATATTTTCTTGCCCATCGGCATGACCTCGCAGGTGTTTTGGTGATCAGGTTGATGGCAGGGATGGTGTCATCGCTGAGACTTTGCCTATCAGGAGGGAAGCTTTTTGTTATTCCGACAATTTTGATCTCACCGATGGGGATTGTGGTGTGTTCTTTGTATGTCGCTGGGACTTTGTGCTATCGGCGGAGGTAATTTTTGTCCCACCGAAGGAGATGGTCAGGCCGATGAGGGTTTTTTTTAGGTGTTCATCGGTAGGAGTTTGCTTATCGGCCAGGCAGGTAGGTGATTCACCGATGCATTGGGTGTTCCCGATGGAGTTTGGATTGATGTGCCATCGGCACGACATAGACTATCGGGTGAGCGGGCAGGTGTTGGGCCGATGGCATTTGTTTGGCCATTGATGTATCGGTGAGAGTATGGTCTATCGGCAAGGGATTTTTTTCTTGCTCCGATGACTTAGGTCTCACCGATGCGGGATGCAGGGTTATTTGAAGGTATGTTTGTGATCATCGGGGTGATTGGTTGTGTCGGCGAGCTTCATTCTTGTTGTGCCGATGGTCTATGTCTTGGCAACGAGTGTGTTTTGCCTAGCCATCAGAAGAGACTTGTATGATCGGGTGGACTGTGGAGTGCTTGGCCGATGTGATTTTCTTGCCGATCAAGGGACATCGCTGTGACATGGTCTTTCTCTGGCCAATGATGGAGTTGATGGTGGTCTTTGGTGTGATTTATGCTATCGGCGAAGTAGTTTCTTGTTCGGCTGACTGTGGATGTTTGGCCGATGAGGAGTCATTGACGTGTGTTTGGCCGACGGAGATGGGAGGCCGATGTCTATCGGCAAGGCTAGTAAGATCGGCCAGAGGAATTTCAGGTTGGCTGATGGCGTGGGTCTGGCCGACGAAGGGGCAGGGCCTAGCCTATTGATGTATCGGTGAGAGTTGGTTTGTCGGTGAAGGAGATTTTGGCTAGGCCGATGGTTCTTCTCTGGCTGATGGGGATGTTGGAGGCTTTCAGGAGTTGTTCATTGGCGTGATTGGCTTGTCGGCCGAGGGGTTTTTTGCTTGGCTGACGATATTGGTCTGGCCGATGGTGGTGGGATGGTAACTGCTAATGGGGTGCAAGCTGGTCATCGGAGAGACTCATACTATCGGTGGAGATCTGAAGAGTTGGCCCGATGGTGCATCTCTAGCCGATGGAGGGGATTGTGATGTAGTGGTCGGCAGGACAATTGAGGTCGGCAGGAGATTCGTGGGCTTGGCCGATGGTGTTGATCTTGGCGATGGGCTTTGGGTGAAGGAACGCGTGTCGAGCGTGGCAAAAGCACTCGACACCTATTATGCAAGTGACTATGCTTTTAAACTACTAAGGTAGTCTCCTCACCGTGCATGTGGGACTAATCTCCCTGTATTTTTTGAACCTGTGGTGAACGCGTTTTGGGGGAATTTCTTTTTTGATGTGTTGCGACAGTTTTCAAGCAGCCGCAGGTGGTTGAGCCATCAATGGCGACTATAGCAGGGGCATGGGTGAGTTGTTGAACAGTCATGTACCCAATTTTTTGGCATGAGGACTTCCAGATGGTGGCACAGGGCTCGAGGCCACCATTGTCTACTTTCTGTCTCTGCATCAATAAATTTTGAGTGCCATTCCTTTGAAGGATCTGTATCTGGCAGATTTTTGTAAAAGCCTTGTAATTAATTATTATGGTACACTTTCTGGCTGATATAAGCAGACTGTGTTACCATTGTTTTGGTTGTTGAAATTTGAACATTTAGCTCTGTAATACAATACAGCTAATTTGGTTGCTCTGTACAGCAAAACCTGTGAGTTTATGTATCTCTTGTTGTACGTTTTTGCATGAATCCACTGATTTCATGGTTAATTCTATATGAGAAATGCTATGTTAGCATGTGTTTTGTTAATTCTGTCTCCAGTATTGCATGTATCTTTCTTCTGAGTCTGGATATTTAAGCAATGTTTGAGACTCTAGAACATAGAATTCCTATGTTGAATGTCTGATCTCTTAACTTCTGCTCAAGGGGTAGATTAAATTGTTCTCAGATTGAACATTGGGAAGGGTATACTGCAGTAGGGATGCCATAAGTATAGATAACTTAACACTCTGTATTGGGAGATATCTGTAAGGCAGGTATCATATGTGTCCCCCTGAAATCTAGTTTTAGTTGTTCATGCATATCATTCACAGGTGTATGTCTAATGACTCTAGGCCCTGGATAGGCACCAATCTCGCTTTGTGTTTGTGTTACAACCATGTCCAGCTTTGCATCCAAACTTAAAATCAAAATCAAAATCTAAAACAACCATTAGGACATTAGAATTAGTTTTAGGATCCTCACTCCTCTGTCTACAACTGCAAATAGGCCCAAAGCTAGCCCCTTTGCTCTTATCTTACAGTTTTGGTCTACTTACAGGAGGAGTTATCTGCTTTCTATCAGCATCCCAGCCTTGTATGTATATCCTCATGGATGTTGAGTAGGGAATACCCCCCTAGGTTTTGCAGAGCCTGAAGAAGAAGAGGAGATAAAATATAGAGTCTATCTCCTACACTGTTGGCCCCTCGCCTAGAGATCCTGTTGATCATTGATGGCTACCTTGTAGGGAAATCTAGGAATAAGCATCCAGCTGAGTCACCAACAGAAATTGGCGACACTACTAGGGAAGGTGATTTGAAAATTGTTATTTTTGTCCTCCCTGGTGAAATATCTGTGTGCCCATCCGAGTCACCAATAGAAATTGGTGACTCTACTAGGGAGGTTTGTGAAAGAACCCTAATTTTCAAAAGAAAATAGTTCCTAGTAATAGGTGGCGACTCTGAAGTAATCTCCCAACCGGTCAAAGTAAAATTTATATGCAGGGGAGAAGATCCCAACAAAATCCTTTATTTGAAGAGTTACTAGTAACAAGAAGAATGATGTATAGAAGAAAGGGAGCTGTCTCAGTCAGTCATGAGGGTTCCCCTAGAAAAAATGATGATATGCAAGATAACGCTAGGCCATCAGGACAGCATGTGTCTTACTTTTCAAATGTAGAAGCTGATATTCAGGGTGCATATGAGAGGCAACAGGGTGGTAGCATGAGAATGAGGTCAGAGGTGTTCCAAGAACGCCCATTTCTAGACCCTAGTGAAAGATTTGAAGAGGCAGAGTCTCTGAGGGATGATGAAGATGAAGATCAGAATATGGTAAAACCATCCTCCTCTAGGCCTAGCGAGGAAGAACTAGCTGATGAAATTAGGAGCTTAAGGGCCGAGTTCGAATATCAGTAGGCAATAACAATCAGAGATGACCTGAGGAAGAAAGTGCAAGCTTTAAGGGCTACCCAAAATAATTCAATTCCTACCCTTGAGAATGCAAATGTGCAGAGACATCAACAGAGAAATGAAGTACAACATCAGCATAATGATGAGAGACAAAATGTGAATGATGCTAGGATACCATTGAACAATGTAAGAAAGCAGAATGCAAATAGAAATATTAATATTAATCAGTTTGACAGATAGCCCATGTACTTAGATAGATTCAGACAGCTAGTATTTAATGGTATTCCTGGGTATCCTAACCCCATTGACAAGCATCTAAGGCTGCAGGTGCCTAAATTTTCAGGAAACAACACTATGTTAGGAGAAGATCATCTAAAAGCTTTTCAAAATGTCATGGATAACTTTGAGGTTGAACATGAGGATGTTTTCATGAATTCATTCGTGCAATCTTTAGTAGATGAGGCAAGGGAATGGTATAAGAATCTGCCTGACCGGAGTATTTCATCATGGGATGATTTTAAAAGGATGTTCAAGGAGCAATATGGTGACAAAACTAACCCTAGCTTTTTTTTAAATGAGTTTACCAGTATCACTAAAGGGTCAAATGAGCAGGTTGCAGATTTTAATGCAAGATTTACTAAAGTGTTAAACAAATTGCCACATCACATGAGGCCAAATGAACCTATGTGCATAATATTGTATATCAATGCCTTTGATGCAAAAACTGCATATGGATTAAGAGATAAAAGTCCTACTACTATCAGGGATGCTTTCAGAATTGCAGTAAATATTGAGAACAATAGGAAAGCATCAGACAAGACTAACAGAAGGGATGATGTGAAAATTCTGCAGAATCCAAACAAGCCTCAGAACAGTCAAGGTAATACATCTGCCCCTGAAGATAAGATAGACAAATTGGCAAATGTTGTTAAGGACCTAAGTTACAGACTAGCTAGAAGTGAAAAAGGGATAGGTCCTGATAGGCAAGTCTATCAAAGGCAGGAAAAGAGGCCATCATTGCATGATATGCCTTATAATACCAATTGGCATAATGGTAAGCCTATATTCCCACATAACAACACAAATCAGAGGACTCAACATGTCAAAGAAACTCCTGATCCTCTAAAGAAAGCTTTAAATATTGTTGATGATACTCCATGGTGTATAATTTGTCAGATGCCACATTCACAGTCACAGTGTATGATTGCTCAGTCCTTGTGTGATAATACTACATCTTGTAATGAATGCAATGAGCCACATTATGTGCAAGATGATGATGTTAATATGATGTCCATAAACAATGGATACCCCATTTATGATGCTGATGATAGTACAGATGATGGAATTCGGGCTTGTTAACAGGACTTTTATGATGAAGGTAAAGAAGAGAGCTATGTGTATGCTCAGAGCTCGCACAATTTTCTGAGTAACTTACAACAACCTTCTGATGAGGAAATTAGGGCCTTCACAACTGCAGCAGTTGCTCAAGTCAAGAGCAACTACAATCTTAGAGGTAAAAATCAAGTAAGCAGCCCACATCAGCCAGAAGGTATTTCTGCAGGTCAGCCAGTGCATGGTCATAAAGGAATTAAACCACAAAAAAGGCAGTGGGGTAATAATAAACAAAATTTTAGACATAGAACAGATCATGAATCCCAAGGACCAGAAAATAGAATCCCTCAGGCTGAAGATCAAAGTAAAGGTTCCCAAGACAAGAATGATGATCAGGGAACTATGAAAGTAAAAGCTAAATCAGTTCAGGATAAAAACAAGATTGTGGAGCAAGCTACAACTGTTATACAAAATTATGCTTCATTTGATATAGCTCAAGTCCTCTTCCAGGTAAAAGTCTCTTTCCACTAATGGAACTGATGAAGGTTGAAGAGATCAAGAATAGGACAATATCCCTAATTTCAGGGGTGCCTTTTCAAGCTAAACAAAATGTTCAGATCCAGGGTGAGAAGCATGTCATGTATAATGAAGAAGATGAGGCTCCTGAAGTCTATTTAGGAGTGACTATGACAAAGTGTCCTTCACAAGTAGAACCATTTTATGTATCCCTGGTTATAAATGGAAAGATAATCAGAAATTGTATGCTTGACTCTAGAGCATCTACAAATGTCATGCCTTTAGCCATCATGCAACAAGTTGGATTGAAAATTGACAAGGCATGTGGAAAATGTTATGCTATGGATGCCAGAGAGGTACCAGTTATTGGAATCATGAAGGATGTAGATTTCAAACTGGCAGCATTTCCTGAAAAGAGATATAAAATGAATATAACAGTGGTTGACATCAAGCCACAGTATGGTATGTTACTGTCAAGAAGATGGGCTGCACTAATTGGTGGAAGTATGCAGCTTGACTTGTCATATGCCATGATTCCAATGAATGGCAGGGATGTTAAGCTAATCAGAGAACAAAGATCATCAGAGACAGTGGAAGACCAAGAAGCAGAGGAACAAATATACTTTGTAAACACTGACTGTGATAACTTCAAGGTTGTCTCAGATGATAGAGAAGATAAAAAGAAAAATGTCTGCATTAAAGAGCTAGACCAGCAAGGTTTATGGACCATGTATTTTGATGGAGCTTGTGCAAAAGAAGGCTCTGGAGCTGGAGTTGTTTTCCTGTCTCCAACTGGTAAGCTCCTCAAATTTTCTTTCTTGCTGAGGTTTGTTTGCACAAACAACATTGCAGAATATGAGGCTTTAATCTTAGGCCTAAATATAGCTCTCAAACATGGAATCAAAATGCTAAGAGTATTTGGGGATTCTGAGCTGATTGTATCCCAAATTAGAGATAGGTATGCTTCAAAAAATAAAAGATTGAAACAATACAAGCATGTTGTTTGGGATACCATTGAACTATTTGATGCATTTTCAATAGGCTGGGTAGAGAGATCAAAGAATGTTATGGCTGATTTCTTAGCTAATGTTGCAATAAGGCCAGATGACATCACTCTGTCAGATGTTACAACTGTAGAAGTTAAAATTAGGCCTGCAGTACTAGAAAACATATGCAGTTGGCAAGTGTTTAATGATGATAGGGACTTGTTAAAATTTTTGCACTGCATAGATGAATTTGAGAATCAAGAAATTGATTTCCAAGCTTTTGTAGAGACTATAGATGGAAAAGAAACTCTTGTGGGGAAGGAGATAATTCAGTTGAAGACTAATAAAATCCCTAGAGGGTTAGTAGCTTTGGAAAGAGCTTTTGACAGTAGAGACAAATTGGTCACAAGGACATCTCCCACAAATAAGGAAGATTTAGAAGAGATAAATTTGGGGACATCTCAGGCCCCCAAGAAGGTATACATTGGTAAACAGCTCAAACCACACATTAGGAGTATGCTGATTGCATTACTGAAAAGGTATAAACATGTTTTTGCTTGGTCATATGAGGACCTAAAAGCCTATAGGGAGGATCTATTCCAGCATGAGATCCCATTGAAGCCTGGAGCTAAGCCATTCAGACAGAGGCAAAGACCTATTAATCCTACCTTAGCTCCAAAGATGCAAGAAGAACTTAAAAAGCTTAGGGAAGCTGGAATAATTGTGCTAATCAGACATTCAACTTGGGTGTCTAACCTTGTCCCAGTCAGAAAAAAGAACGGTGATATTAGGCTTTGTGTTGATTTCAGGAACTTGAATGTATCCTCTTTAAAGGATAACTATCCACTGCCTAATATGGAAGCTATGTTGTAGAGAGTGACTGGTTGTGAACTCTTATCCATGATGGATGGATTTTCAGGTTATAATCAGGTGAAGGTAAAGGAATCGGAACAGTATAAGACTGCCTTCACCACTCCATGGGGAACTTATGTGTATGTTAGAATGCCCTTCAGACTAACAAATGCAGGTGCTACATTTCAAAGAGCAATGGATGTTGCTTTTGCAAGGTTGATTTATTCAATCCTGGCTGTATATCAGGATGACTTGACTGCATATTCAAAGAAGGAAGAGCAGCATTGTTTGCATCTAGAGCAGATTTTCATAAGAGCACTAGAGTATGGTATTTCTTTAAATCCAAAGAAGTGTGCTTTTGGGGTAGTTGAAGGAAAACTCCTAGGGCACATTGTTTCCAAGGATGGAGTTAGGATAGATCCAGAGAGAGTGGCTGCTATTGACATAATTCAAATGCCAAAAACTATAAAAGGAGTTCAGTCCTTCTTTGGACAGATAAATTTTGTTAGGAGATTTGTTCCCAACTTTGCAGAAACCACAAGGAACATTTCTAAGATGATGAAGAAGGATGCAACTGTCAACTGGGAAAGTGAAGCAATAGAATCATTTTAGAGTATCAAAGAGGCAATCAAGATGGCCCCTGTTCTTAAATCTCTTGATTTTTCTAGGCCATTCCAAGTATTTTCATTTGCTTCCTTTCACACTATTGCTGCATGTTTGCTACAGAAAAATGAAGATGGTTTTGAGCAACCCATAGCTTTCTTCAGTATGTCCTTGCAGGCTTCTGAGTTGAAGTATGATATTATGGAAAAATAGGCATATGCACTAGTCAGAGCCATCAAAAGTTTCAGACCATACCTGGTAGGATCACATGTAATTGCATATGTACCCCATGCAGCAGTCAAAGACATATTCACTCAGCAGGAGGTGACTGGAAGAAGGTGTAGATGGATAAACAAACTGCAAGAGTTCAACATAGACATACAAATTACCAAGTTGGTAAGAGGACAAGGATTAGCCAAGATGATGGCACAGTCAAACTTGGAAGCATGCCAAGTTAATGCAGTCCAAAATGAGAGTGTAAATGTATCAAGATCTGAATGGTACAAGGACATTATATACTACTTGCAAAATCTGAATTGTCTTTCCCATTTCAGTGACAGTCAAAAGAGGACTTTAAAGTTACATGCAATCAGGTATGTTATTGTTCAAGGTGAGCTATACTGGAAAAACCCTGATGGTGTGCTGCTGAGATGTGTGGATGAAGATGTGGCTAACAATGTTTTGATTGACATGCATAAGGGATTGTGTGGTGGACATTATACTGCTCAAACAATAGCTCATAAGACTCTCAGAGCAGGATATTGGTGGCCCACTCTCTTTTCAGATGCACAAAGGTTAGTAAGGAAGTGTGACCCTTGCCAAAGATTCTCAGGAAAATTGAGATATGATGGTGCTTTAACCCTCAGAACTGTAACTGTGGATGCTCCATTTCAGCAATGGGGATTTGACTTCATAGGGGAAATTACAGACAAGTCAAGTGGGGGACATAGTTGGATTTTAGTGGCAACTGATTACTTTACCAAATGGATTGAGGCCATTCCAACTAAGAGAGCTACAAGTAAGGTGGTGATGGATTTCATACTAGAAAATGTTATCATCAGGTTTAGAGTACCATTCAAGATAGTCACTGATAATGCTATGTGTTTCAGATCAGGTGAATTTGTTGATTTTTGCAACAAATATGGGATCAACCTATCATATGCATCACCATACCACCCACAAGGAAATGGTCAAGCAGAATCAAGCAATAAAAGCATCATGAAAATTATCAAGAGGATACTGGACAAGAACAAGAGAGCTTGGGACTCAAAATTAAAGTTAGCAATATGGGCTAACAGAGTGACATTAAAAAAGGCTATTGGAATGTCACCCTTTGAGCTAGTATATGGTGCATTAACCAGATTGCCCATAAACAATCTCCTACCAGTTTACAGATTCATCTAGGAAAATGATGAAGAGATTGAAGACTCCATGACAGAAAGAGTGAATCAGCTGGTTGCATTGGATGAGAATAGAAGGAAAGCACACCAGATCAACCTCAAGAGACAACAAGATGTGAAATATCAGTTTGACAGGAGAGCTACAAAAAGGAAGTTTCAAGTCAATGATCTGGTGCTCATCTGGAATGCAAAAAATCAGGACAAGGGTAAACATGGTAAGTTTGAACCCTTATGGATGGGCCCATATCAGATTTACAGTATTCATGGGGAGGATTCTTATTTCCTCCAGGCCCTAGATGGTGAATTTCTAGAATTGCCTATGCATGGCCAATTCCTTAAGTTCTATTTTGCATAGATGACTTGTCACTGTGCACATTTGTAAAAATATGTATATAGTGTAGATGTCTTGTACATGTTCATGCCTTTTTGGTTTTTGCCTGGTCTGCCCGGAGATCTAGTTCTCACTGCAGGTTTTGCACCTGCACGTCCCCATTCGGAGCCAGTGTTGGTACTCATTTTGACCCGGAGGTTGATTTTTTATGTTTAGAGGGTTTCTTCATTTAAACCCTATATTTTCTTGCCCATCGGCATGACCTCGCAGGTGTTTTGGTGATCAGGTTGATGGCAGGGATGGTGTCATCGCTAAGACTTTGCCTATCAGGAGGGAAGCTTTTTGTTATTCCAACAGTTTTGATCTCACCGATGGGGATTGTGGTGTGTTCTTTGTATGTCGCTGGGACTTTGTGCTATCGGCGGAGGTAATTTTTGTCCCACCTCAGATCAAGGAAATACCTTGCACGTCCTTCATCTCCCCAAATTACAAAACTGGAGGATGGAGAACCCATGGAGGAAGCCTTAGATGAATCACCTTTGGAACCTGAACTAGTTCAGGAACCTCAATCTATATCAAACCCTAAGCCTTCTTTCCTTGAGTGCTTGGTTATCCAAAAATAGCTAGAACAACCTACCAATGACCTTATAGGACAGTTGCAAGATGTAAACATAAAGATACACATGATTTAGACCATTAAAGATATTCCTATCTACACTAAGACAATCAGGGATATCTGTATCAAGAAACCAGGGAGAAAAAGAGTAGACCCAAAAATAGTCCATGTCTTAGGTAACCTTACAGACATCATGTTGGGAAATATCATTGTTCCTAAGTATACCGATCCAGGAAGTCCAGTGGTCGATGCCAAGATCAATGGAGCCCTAATCAAGAATACCTTAATAGACTTGGGTGCAACAATCAATGTCATGACTAAGGACACAATGCAAATGTTGCAATTAACCAATCTTAGACCTACTCAGACTGTCCTGCAATTGGCTGATAGGTCCACAGTAAAACCTGAAGGTATCATTGAAGACTTAGTCATTGCATTAGATTCTTGGGAATATCTTGCTGATTTCATTGTATTGCAACCTAAAGTCAATCTTGTTGGTTACCCTCTTGTACTAGGCAGACCATGGCTTGCTACAGTTGATGCATTTATAAGTTACCGGTCAGGAAACATGATTATATCTAATGGAACCATTACCCAGAAATTGGTGTTGTATCAACCAACCCAACCGTACCATGAACTGGAGAAAACTATTTGGCCTACTCTAGAAGAAGAGGACATTCTTTGCAGACCCTGATGACCATTGAACGTAGTCCTTTGTTGGATATCCAAGATGAAGATGATTTACTGGCACAAATTATCCAAAATGACTATGGGAGGCACCCATAACATCAAGACTACCTGTCCTGTCTACAGGATCCACTGAGCAGTATAATACCTAGCAGCCCCACAGAAGAAATTTCCCAATTGTTTCATGCCTTACTACCCCAGCAGCATCTATTGGTCTTTCCTAGCCTTGATGTGTCTTCCATTCAACCAATGACTAAACCATTAGAGATACAGCTTGGAAAGATATTGACTGTCAATAATGCCTTAACTAAAGAATATGAGAAATCCCTTCAAAATGTCCTATAGTCCAATTCAATAGATTTTGCATGGGATTACAGTGATATGAAAGGCATTGACCCAAATCTATGCATGCACAAGATCTATATTGATGCTGATTTTAGACCTATCAGGCAGCAACAAAGATGTATGAATCCTGCTCTAAGGGACATAGTCAAGGCTGAGCTTTAAAAACTTCTGGATGCAAGTTTTATTTACCCCATTTCAGATAGTGAATGGGTTTCACCATTGGTGATAGTTCCTAAAAAGGGTGGCAAGTGTAGAGTTTGTGTTGACTACAGAGAGCTCAACACTGCCACCAGAAAAGATCACTTTCCATTGCCCTTTATTGACCAAGTCCTAGATTCTTTGGTAGGAAATAAGTACTCATTTCTTGATGGTTTTAGTGGATATAATCAGATAAAGATTGCTCTAGAGGATCAGGATAAAACCACATTTACCTACCCTTGGGGGACTTATGCATACTCTGTTTTGCCATTTGGATTGTGTAATGCTCCAGCTACTTTTCAAAGGGCAATCCTTAGTATTTTTTCTGATTTTTCTCATGATAGCATGGAGATTTATATGAATGACTTCACCACATATGGTGAAGCATTTGATGAGGCTTTGCAGAATCTTGAAAAAGTTTTGAAAAGATACACAGAGCACAATTTGTCCTTAAGTAAGGAAAAGTGTTTTATGATGATGACCGAAGGAGTGGTGTTGGAACATTTCATTTCATCTATAGGCATCCAAGTTGACCCAATGAAGATAGAAATAATCTCTACACTGCCTATTCCACAAAAATTGAAGGATGTTAGAAGTTTCCTTGGGCATGCAGGTTATTATAGAAGGTTTATTCAAGATTTTAGCAAAATTGTTGCTCCCTTGTTTGCACTTCTATCTAAGGATATTGAATTTGCTTGGACACTTGAATGTCAGCATTCTTTTGAAAAATTGAAAGTATCCCTAACATAGGCCCTAGTCTTGAGAGGTCCAAATTGGAAACTGCCCTTTCATATTCACACTGATGCATTAGATTTTGCCATTGGGGCAATTTTAGGCTAGCAAGAAGGCAACAAGGAATATGCAATTTACTACATCAGTAAAAAATTGCAAGGAGTTGAGCTAAACTACACAGTAACAGAGAAAGAAATGTTGGCAATTATTTATGACATCAACAAGTTCAGACACTACATAACTGGCTACAAAGTATTCATTCATACCGATCACACAGCCATTAGATATCTGATGAACAAACCAATAGCGGGTGGCAGGCTGGTCAGATGGTTATTGTTATTTCAAGAATTTGATATCACAATTGTTGACAAGCCTGGTAAGGCTAATGTGGTTGCTGACTTTTTATCTAGACTGCCCACTCAATACTCAGATGGTGTGGTTGATGATTCCTTTCCTAATGAGCATCTATTTGCTTTCACTATACACACACCATGGTATGCAGACATAGCAAATTACTTGGTTACAGGGTAGATTCCAGGATATTTTTCACCAAGAGAAAGGAGACAACTTGTTCACAAATGCTTTCCTTACTCTTGGATTTTAGGTTTTCTCTTCTATACTGGACCAGACAACATCATGAGAAGATGCATCAGAGTAGATGAAGTGTTTGATATCATGAAGGCTTGTCATGATGAACCATGTGGGGGACACTTTGCAACAAAAAGAACAGCCTTCAAAATTTTGACAACAGGGTATTATTGGCCAACACTTCACAAGGATGCTATCAAATATACAAGAGGCTATGATAGGTGTCAAAGAATGGGAAGACCAACTAAAAGTGATGAAATTCCATTACAACCACAAATCTCATTAGCTCCTTTTGACAAGTGGGGACTGGAGTTTGTTGGTCCTATTTCCCCAACCTCCAATAATAAGGAGTATATTCTGGTATGTACTGATTACCTTACAAAATGGGTTGAGGTCAAAGCATTACAGTTTGCAAGATGGTAATGTAGCTAAATTCTTATATGATGAAATTTTCACCAGATATGGTGTGCCAAGGGAAATAGTAGCAGATCAAGGTCCTTAGTTTACCTCTGATCTAATCACAAAGTTAGTGGAGAAGTATCAAATAAGGCATAAAAAGTCTACCCCTTATCATCCTCAAGCCAATGGATAGGTTGAGGTAACCAACAGAGAACTGGAAAAGATCCTGACCAAAATAGTACAACTCCATAGGCGAGACTGGGTTACTAGGTTGCCAGAGGCTATTTGGGCGTATAGAACCACTTGGAAAACCACCACAGGGTTTACCCCATATGAATTGGTTTATGGAAAAATAACAGTACTCCCAATTGAATTTAAACATAAAACACTAAGGATAGCTGTTGAGCTTGGGATGGATTTGATAGCAGCACAACAAGATAGGCTTCAACATCTTAATGCTCTAGATGAAATAAGGCTAGAGGTACTCCACCATACTGAAGTTGTCTAGAAATAGAGGGTCAAATGGGATGACAATCATATCAAGAACAAAGCATTTACAACCGGTGATTGGGGACTTGTATATGACTCCAGGTATAAAAACTTCAAGGGCAAGCTCCAATCTAGGTGGCTTGGCCCATACGAAATTATGCAAGTTTTTCCAAATGGAGCAGTTCAGCTGCAAACTATAGATGAGGTCCGATTTTCACTCTTGGTAAATGGACATAGGCTAAAGTTGTATAAGAAGCCATTAAAGAAGGAAGACTTTATTGTTTCCTTAGCTACTACATATGGTGCTTTTGGCACTCTTGATGAGGATACTATGAGACCAGTTGAAACAGGGTCAGAGGATGATCCACACGGCCTGACTAGTGATGTAGAGGTTGAGTTGGAATACTCAACCCCTATAGCTAAGGCATAATTTCTTTTGCTTTCCAAACACATGCACACACAACATCTTTACCATGATATTCACAACCTTCAACTAGGACCTATTTACAACCTTTAGCTGGGACTTGTTTACCATGTTTAGCTAGGACCTGTTAATTCTACACCTGTTCTGATCACTATCATAATCTGCACTTTGGAACAATGCTACAAGCACCTGCAGCAATTGCACATGTCTTCCATGCAATGCACTGCCAATCTACTCAATCCATACACTGCGCCTTGTTTCAACACCATGCTCATACCTCACGCGCCAAATTTCAAGAAATTCAATCAAATCACACATGCTAACATGCCACCTCACTATTCATCTGCATGCATGACCTTACAGTTCTAGCGAATTAATTACATCATACACAATATCTCCTTTTGAAAAATGCTCCCACAATTCTTTCCGAGGCATTGTCCCAAAGGTAACTTTTCATGATCGCCATTAAATTTCTTTTTTATGCATTTATCATTATCCTTATTTACTTTATTCATGCGATAATATTTCAAAACATTCCAGTTAATAATTGCAACTTCCTACAACTCCCTTTTCCACGTGAGTGAGGTCACTTCACATTCAGTTGGGGGGAAGGGTTGTCATTCTTGATTTTTCGACTGGTTTTCAAATGAGTTGCCATCCTTGTGTACTGTGTAAATAACCAGTGAGAGTTACCTTCCTAATATCTTTGCTTAAGTCAAATTGAGTTAACCCTGAGCAATAAGAGGAATTGTAGAGAGATATGAATAGGGGTTAAGTCTATCAAGTTGGGGAAGTGGAATTATATAGAGGATTATAGACATGGGAGGTGACTTAGTAAGGAGAGAGCCATCTAGCCACAAGGAGATTCTTGAAGATGTGCTAGTTTTACCACTCTTCATCAGAGTAGGATGGCTCAAGTACTTCTTAAAATTAATAGAGTATGACAATGATATGGCCACAGAATTTGTAATTACATTGCAAAGTGATGAAGCAGTAGTGAAAGGGTTAATGGTTGATGCTTTTGAGGTAGCTATAGCCCAAGTGACTAGACTGCCATGCATTGGATTGAAAAACCCAGCTTGAGCTGATAGCCACAGCCAGAGAAGAATTCTGTGAGTGAGGTGAGCATTTAGACTCAACAACTCAAGGTACAAAATGCCTAACTCTGCCATTTTTTCTGGGGCAAATGTACTACCTACATTATCAAGTATTTCACTTGTGATGGGAGGTATAATATGGTGTACACTGTGCACTTTAAATTGTTAAACCATCTTCATCATGAAAAATTGGTGAATGTTCTGAACTACCTCTACAATTTCCTAAAGAGAATGGTCTTAGAATACCAAAAGAAACTAGCAGATACTTTGGTGTCTCATCATTGTCTAATTGCACTACTGTTTAAGAGGAGTTTGTGGATACAATACCCAAAAATTGATTGGGGGGCCTTTAAGGATTGGGTTGATATTTCCACCTTGTTGGAGCAACCTCATGAGGAGGAAGAAGAACCCCCATACAATGCTGAACCTAAAGATGAACCTGTTCATGAAGAGTCGAAGGAGGAAAATCTCCCTAAAAATAGACTTGAAGAAATAGGGGAACCTTCATTCTCTCCTCTTGAACATGTGACCCCAAAACTTGTAAGCAAGAAAGGAAAGAAGAAGAAGGCAGGAAAGGATATTAGCATAGAAAAGACAAAAAGGAAAAAGAAAGAGAAAAATGTCACTGCATGGGAAGCAAGGGAGAAACAAAAGGGGAAAGGTAAAAAGTAGATAAAAAGGGTTGTTGAACAAGAAACCACTACCTTGAGGAGATCAAGCAGATTGAGGAAACAGATGGCTAAAGAAAGGATTGTTGAGTAGGGACAAGATTCTGAGGAAAGAGGAAATGCTCCTGGGAATGTTCCTATTGATATACTTGAAGATGATATCTCTGCGGATAAGGATGATGTGAATGTTTCTTCAAAGAAGAAAAGGTATGTTGCTTCTTCTAACCCTGACTCAGAAGACCCATTTATTGCCAAAAAGATGAGAAAAGCAACCCCTAGTAGCCCTGCTAGAGAAATTTTTAATGCTTCTGATAACAATGATAGTGGTGATGTCAATTTTGAGCAAAGAAATGAATTGTTAGAAGAAAGAGACCTCCGGAAAGAACTTTAGGAGGCACTGAATAAAGTCAAAACCTTGGAAGATTAGGTAAAGAGGTATGAAGAGAAGGAGACAGAAAAAGAAAGGAGGATACAAGAATTAGAGGAGAGGATTCAGACACAAAATCATGGGTCTAAATTGGACTTAGCAAGATCAACTCAGATGAGGAGAACGAACCCCCTCCATCATCCTAAGGTAAGAACTCCAACATACCATACTATTGTTTCATTGGGTTTTGAGTTGCTAAAAGTCACTAGTATGTCAAAACAAGACATAGAGAATTGGCATAAAGAAAGGAAAAATTTTAATGAAATAATTGAGAACCAGAATCTTGAAATTAAGAAATTAGAGGTAAAGATGGCAGGCATAATTGACAGGGCCATGGAAATCATTGAATGCAGACCACCTTCAAGGGTTTATGCATTATTTTTAAAGGAAAAATTTCTTAGTTTTGAATTTAATAGATTTGTTAGTGACCAACCAGCTCTGCTGTCTAGACACAATTTTTTCAGTTATTTTCAAAAGGTCAATCTAGAACAACAAGATTAGCTATGTGAGTTCTGTTTGCACAACTACCTGATGGAGGAAGATATAGAATGGAATCCCTCTATAAATGTTGGAGATTTATAGTTGAGAGTAGTAGTATCATACCTAAATAATGAAAAGTTGAGAGGAGAATTGATGGATAGGTATGAAGAATATGAGAAGAAAGTATCACTACCAATCAGACAAGAGGCACTTAACCCTGAAGATATCCTTACAAAATGGTACAAACTTCTCTCTCATAAGGGCCCAGGCAAAATCATTATGGACTTAAGAATAAGGGATCACAGAAGGATATAGAGAATGATGGGATCCATGTTACAAGGCTGTGTTAGATATGTGCAAAGCAGATGGATCAGTTTGACTCCTACTCTTCAACGGAAAGAACCTCATTCCTTACATAACTTTATGAACATGTCTGAAAGATTATGCGGGTACATTCAAATTTTAGAGAATAAAGGTGTGGCATGGTTGCCTCTTACCTACCATCCACCTCTACTCTTATATCTAGTTCCATACTCGATAGGAGAAAAGGGAGAGAAATGCAGGACTGCAGAAACTATCAAACTACAAAGGCTTTCATGCTACAATGGGTTCTATTTGAAACAGGGTGAGGGTGTGAGGGTAATTATGGACTTGAGGCAATAGTTTTACATTATAATTCATTTCCCTAGGTATCGGTTTGAGTAATTTTACTTGAGGGCAAGCAAAAGGTTAGTTGGGGGGAAATGATGGGCTGCAGAATTAGTCTCTTTTATGCTACTTTTTATACTTCAAAGACTTCTTTCATAGCATCCTTTAAGACATTTATCCATGTTTGCACTATGACATGTTGACCTTCTTTATACTTCTAAGACCTGAACTTATAATATTAATATGGAATGTGATGATCATATTATTTAATGAATGAATTAGATATAGATATGTATAAAAGTATAAATGAGATGTTTTTATGGTTAGTCATGGAGAATGCTTATGGTATATGCTTTGGGAACTAATTCTATGTGCAGACTTGGACATGTCACGATGAGATCAAGCATTTGTAGCAGGTTGTAGACAAAGGAGTTAATAGAAGTGTGAGTTTCAATGCTAAGAATGCAAAGACAACTGAAGACAATTATGGAGCATCATGGATAGTAATAAATTAAGGAGTAGATTTGTTTCAAATATGATTATGGACATTGTTCATGCATCAGAATTCTAATTTGATTTGAAATCTTCTTCTTATAGTCAGTTAGAATAAGAATGCGATCTTGACTCCATGACCTAGTATCTAGGTGCGATAAATGATCAGAGTCAGTTAATTAATAAATAAGGCTCTCTCTCCATTTTTGTATAGTAAGGGGAAGATGAGATATATAAGGTAGCAGATTCAAGTTTTCGAGAGTTCAGTTATCATTTCCTTTTCTATGTGTAAAGACTCAAGCATGTTACATTTATGGAATACAATCTGGATATGACAGAAAAGATTTCATTGTTGAACAATTTGATATGAGTTGATTTTGTGCATGGAATAAGTTAAGCTTCGATATGTGTTTCAAAGATACGTAGAATCTAGTATTAGATTTAGTTTTAGTTAAGGAAGATAGTCTCTTGAGCTGGCCACTCAAGGTACTGATTCTCTCCTTGTTTATTTCATTTCAGTTAATGTTGGTTTATTAGTTTTCTATTAATTGTAATTTGAATTCAAGTTAGTATTATGTTTTGATCAAATAGATATAGTTCATGAACAATTGCATATTAGCATGTTTACAAATCCTTCGGAGGTTAGCAGTTAGTCATTTCATTCTTGTCAATTCATTAAGTTAATTCTACAGTTTCCCTGTTGTAATAGTTATCTACAGACCTTGTTGTAGGTACCTGTAGCAACTAAGATTTATAGTTGTTTTCACTATTTGGTAATTCTGTCAATTCCAGCAAGGTAGATTTGTTTGTTTAAAGTTGAGATAGAATGATTTAGGACCCATATGAGCCCTGAAGGAATATACTTTTTGAGTACCATCATAAGCTTACGCTCCTTGGTCGATAATTCAATGTAGGAATGCATAGTGATAGAGTGGATTGTTCAGATAGGTTTCCCCCTGAATTAGTTAAGTCTACAACACATTAGTTTTCCTCTACAATGCATAAGTCATTTCATTGTGTGAAAGGTTCAAAACACATGTGTAAAGCTTTCTAACCTCTAAGGTATACCCTCTGCATAACCACACCAAACTATTATGAAGACTAAGAAGAAGAACACAAAACTCTATAAGAACTCTAACCTCTATGTACCCTTTCATTTATCTCCAAATAGATAGTGAAACCTAAAGATGAGACCATAAACCTTCTTGTCTTGACTTAGTATCATTTATACATGTTTTCCATGAAGGTTTAGAAGGTTTAAACAATCTAAAAAATTGTCATAGATCTCTACATCCTTGTATCTCTACAAGGTTTCATTAATCAAATTAATGCATGTCTATCTATGAATCTTGACTCTCCATCCTTTCATGCATTTTTCCCATCATGGAGATTTTGTATGGGTTTGAAGAGCTTTTGCACATCTTTTCTCCTTCTGTATGTCATAGTAGAGATGATCCACATAAATGTTACTCTCTTGAAGATGTTTGGAAGAACTAGAACAATGAAAATGAGACCTAAAAAACATCCTTCCTTCCTTATACATACCATGCAAAAGAAAAACTAGGTTATCTCCATGTCTTCATAGTGCAACTCTTAAAAATGCAAAAAACCTAACTCAAGAACTCTACAACCTAACTCTAACCTAATTCTTAACTCAGGATTGATGGGTTTGACTCAAGACTTGACCCATTTTTGAAAAAGGATTCCCTCTCGTATGAGATTATGTGGAATTTGGGGAAAACAAGGCTCTTTTTTGGATAGTTTGAGGTTTAATGATATTTTGAATCTAATAACACTTAAAACAAAGATAGAAAGATATATCTTTTACATTTAAAAGCCTTGTTTTGGTTTTGTAAGACTTTTAAAGACCTAATACCAAAACACAAGACCTTTAACACTCATAGACACCTCCTAATATGTTTTGGTCTAGGGAGAAAAATATGTTAATAGAAACCATTCTGAAAAGGTCTCCTAAGAGAATGTGGTGATGTCTAGGTGTCACTTTTTCTCCTCTTGAGGCCGCCAAGTGGAAGAAAACCTATGTAAATGCATGATAGCACATTGAGTCTTGGTATTAGGACCATAAGGATGCATCACAAAACACTTGTCTAGGAACAAGATTCACTTCTCAGCCTATGATCCTTTTGGGGAACCTTCAAAGGTGGGTAGATTATCTCATGAAAGATCTCTCATATGAGATGATAACACACTATGCTCATCCACTAACTACCTAGCCTCTTTATGAGGCCATTCTTTCTAGGGCTACTCCCTTTCCCTAAACTGGGATAGACTCTTGGAATTATCTCTCTTAAAAATAGATCTCTATTTCCTTGAGATGGTTGGGAAACTTTTGCCTATGCTTCCTCTTAACTAGAGGGAGGATTAATCAACAACTCTTGCAACAACCCTATTATCTCTTGAAGTCCAACCTCTTTGTTAGGCTGTGCTCACCTCAATAAGGGAGAATGGTCACTCTGGATTTCTAGAGAATATTGATCAGGGTTACCCAAACCACCTTGACAAATGTGATAGCTCCTAGGAGGAATCCTCCTAAATAAGAAAAACACACAAGCCAACACAACATAAAAATCACTCCATGACATTTAAGAATAATTAATTCCAAACAAACCACATACATAAAGCACCATGAACTAAAAAGACCCAAGAGTTCTAAATGATTCAACATGGGATTTGATATTAGATGTAATGCCCCAAGATTTTACTCAAGACATTAATGGACAAAAGATGACTAAACAAGTTTTTTGCATAATAAAAGTGGTAATAAGTAACCACACAATATATTAGTATGCTCAAGGTGTCATATGCAACTCATGATGACACACTTGGCACACAAACTAATGCAAAAGCAAGGTTACACCAATGGAAGACTTATACTAACTTGGGACAAGACACCAATATTGACATGGAAAATGTGGCATGGAGGAGAGAAAGGATTCCCAAAACCATTAGGTTACCTTCATAACACCTCTACCAAACCACCCTCCAAGTTTCACTATGCTACAACAAGCAGAAAATTATTTTAGGGTTTCTATAATAACTCACAGGTGAGTCAGGTTTTGAACCTTAACTACAACTTGTAACTTTGCATAGATCAAACTCAAACTTCAAGACGTGGCTACAACTCACAACCCAAAAAACTTCGGGCTTCAATTGGTAACTAGCACTATGCAAATGAACCTTGAATCCTAGAACAAAAAATGACGTTCATACTCTAGAGACTACTTGCAAGTTGCATGTTTGTAAGGTGTAATTGGCTTCTAGACTCCAAACTAGCATCACATCAGACTTTAAAACCCACTTGTATTGTTCACATCTACAAAAATGTAAGTGGATGCTAAAATCTCATACTACATGATACTTCAGACCTAGGAGGAAAAAATGACAATTGACACTACTACAAATGCAGTAGATTCTCTATCCCTAGATATTCATTGCATTAGACTCTAAAATCTAGTGCGACTTATGTCATACACTATGCATCAATTTTTGGACTTTAGACATGCTCTTGAAAGATTCTATGCATTATATTTCAAGACTCCAGCACTATTGCATTTTAGAGTTTAGACTTTGAATGAAACCTACAATTCTAGACTGACAACCTTGACCTACATGTAGTTTTAGATTATACGTATGGAATGCAAAATAGAGGGAAGAAAAGCCTAAGGTAGGGGAACAACAACTTATCCCCCTTCACTCTTTGAGGCATAACTTCTGTTGGCAAGAGAAATTAGGACACAGTCTAGAGACCTGAGCCTACACTACTCTTATGTAGTATGTTTATACCTTATAAGATACAATGATAGATAATTGCGGTAGGAAACAACATAATGCGGTAAGATCTAATCAAATATACCATGCCAAATACATCAATAGACACTAATAATTAGTTTATAATCCATATATATCCTTATATATTGATATTCAATAACAAATAGAAAAGGCAAGTCTAAGTCTTTGCTTTATATATTATATCCCTTACATATGCTTACTCTCTTACATATCTTTATACAATATGATATTATAGGGATGTTTCCTTTACAAAACATCCTTAACTCTATCATCCATGTCAGCCTTATGCTCCACACTCCATTTGCAGAGAGTTGTGGTAGCTTTTACTCTGTGCCCTGTTTCCTCCCAACAACTTCCTTGATTTACAAGATGTTTATGAACGGTATTGGGAATATGTTCATGAGGATGTGGGCTCTAACTTGGCCACATGAAAAACTCCTGAAGTACATAGATCCCAAGATAATGGAAGATTAGGAAATTCCACTATAACAACCAATTGAATGTAAGGTAAAAACTAAATTATAATTAAAGTAAATATAGAAATACTATATACTCACCAAATCATCTAGAAGCACAAAATCTTGGCATACAATCCAAGAATTCTTAGAGATCTCCAAATCCCCAATGGTGGTACAACACCACCCAACCATGTGGTTGCCATAATACCACCCCACTATATTGAGAGATGAATGCAAGGATACAACCACATGCACACAATACGAAGTATGACTACACACACGCCAAATAACATGCATCACATAGCATCAGAACAAAGAAGTGCACATAATACAATACCATATAAATATCAACAGCATAATCACAACCATGCCAAATGCCAAATGTGACATTTGGTAAAAAGAGGAGGATGATAGTCCTAGAAGTTAGGTGAGGACTGTCAAAGTAATAACACATCGACCATGCATAAATATGAGAAGTAGTGCTCCCTCAATGAAGACACTTTTTGACATTAACCAACCCCTACGAGTCATGACATGTCCTACATGACCAATACCGAATCCACTTAAGGCATTCAGTCATGGCATGGAACTTTAGTTTTTACATTTTAAATTACCCCAATGAGATAATGTTTTCACTTGGATTAAAACTCTGCCCCATTCTCATCCTCTTGGTCCCTTTGGACTATGACTAACAGTGAGAACCACTCCTCCCTACTCTACATACCTCAATCCTAAAACATGCCAATGCTCCAATTACATGAATTAAACATGGCACATAAATCAAGGTGGGAACATTTCAACATGACACCAAAATATGCCTACGGCTATTTAATACTTAATACAATTCATTCCACAATACAATTCACTTAATTAATTTCTAAAATGTAATTCTATGATTTTTCATTCTAACTTGCAAAACCATAAAGTTTCCCCATCTCCATTAATGGAGTCATATGCAACCTTCAATAATCTTCCAATTTTTATTTTTGAAAGGAAACACTAAAATTTAAACTACCCATTATGTATAATCTACCCAACATCCACAATCTTTAATAAAATTGAGAGAAGGAGATTCTAATGAAAATTTGTCATAGTAATGGCTATAAAATGGATATTTTACAATTTGAAACCCTACAACTAACTATACATTCAAACACTCAATTTGTTCAACCAAATTCATTCTATAATATTAAAACTATATGCTCCACCTAATGTAGGCATGACCAATGGGGAATTTCATTCAAAATTTGAACTTTTTAAATTGAATTGCAAATGAATAATTACCTTCAAAATGAAGAACACACACACAATGAAACAAGCTTTACTTGAATCCCACACACACCTTCAACAATATTTTCTAAGAAATTCTAATCACCAAGAAAACTCCAAGCCCAATCAATCTTTTCCAAAAGAGTTTTCTTTCAAAATAAAAGGGAAAATTGAGAGAGAGATTCTTCATTAAAAGACAAAGTGCATACAAAATCCCTTTCTTTTCCCTTATCTACAATTCCCTAAACCTTTTTCCTTTTTTTCCCTTCTTTTCAAATTACAAAGGGTCTTTTGAAATATAATAATTTTGAATAAAAATAACAATTTTATTTGAAGTAAGGCTATTTAATTAAAACTCCATAATGTTAATATTCCCATAAAAGGAAATTTAATCAACATACTTCCCTTTTATAATATAATTCTATTTTTCTCATGCAATATATTTTAATTCACTAATGTAATAATCTTCATTACAATTTCCCTTTTTGTAAGGAATAATAAAATGTCCCAGCTTTTCTAGGAGAGGATAATTAAATATCTTTTCTACAAACATCGTAAATGTGTAGCTTAAAATAATTTAAATGCAAAATGCTAAAACACAATTAAACACATGCAAAGGATTTCCACATAATTTATGGGTTTCCATAACATATGGATTCTAGAATTGCCATTGATTCAGATCTAGGTGAATATAGGGTTACATAGGATCCATCTCATACTCAAATCAAGTGAGATAAAGGTTAATACATGGATTTTAACCCAATACAAGCATATCATTTTATAACCTCCATTGGGAATAACCTTGTCTTTGCACACTCAAGTTAAACATTAGGCTACTTGCTCATATATAATAGTCAAAGCAAAGCATAAACACCCAACGTGGAATCATATTATAGAAACCAACTAAACATCACATCTAACATGAATCATCAACTATAATCATAAAGACGCAATAACTAATAGTAATCCACATACTAATCCATGTATGATAAACACACCTATATATATATATATATATATATATATATATATATATATATATATATATATATATCGAAGCAATGGAATGGTAACACTAAAAGGTCTAACATAAAAGTCACAACATAAACATCCATAGACAAATGTCTAAATGAAAGTACAAAACCCATCGAAAAACACCTCAATGGCATAACAAAACATCATTTCTAATAACAGTGGTGGAACCAAAACAAAAGTCAACTAATAACAAGGCACAAGTTCCAGAGACATTATACATCACATTTAAATTTATATAGATTCTAAATAGGTTCTCTAGGTTAAATTCACTAGATTCACTAGTTTCTTACTCACTAGTTTATCTCTAGAACATACCAAGTTCCTAGCTTCAATTAATACAATTCAAATACAAATCTAAGCACATTTATAATCTAATTGGAAATATATTCTTATGAGATCTCATGCTCAATTTCCAACCTTTCAACACTAATTTAAACTCCCTGAAATTGATGCTAAATCATTATTATCTTTTTAGGAAGCTCTTCACAATTTGTATATAGAGCTCCTTCAAGGGTGAGTGCGAGATCATAATGGGCCAAACAATAGCCTTAAGTGACAATAAAAAATACTAAATAATAAACTTATGTAACTTTACATTCAAATAATTTAGAATGAGTTATCTACACAATTTAAAAATTTTGTAATAATAAAAATTGTAAGAAATTGAATATAGTTTATGGGCTATTATTTTTATTAGAATATTTTTAAATTAATTTGGTGAAAATTAGATATTTCAATGATGCACTACTAAAATTAAAGAAAAAAGTAGGCATGATTCTTTTTTTTTTTTCAAACTTTTGATACAAGGACATATGACTAGATGTGATGCATATTTTTGTGATTTTTTTTTGTATGTAAATTATTAGTTATGAATTTTTTACAATATTTTTTAAAAGATTAAAAAATAATATTTTAGTTAATTTAATTTGGGAAAAAATATGAAATTTCAATTAAAAGAAAATTTGTAGCCAATGAAGCCTAGAGTGTAACGTACTTTTGAGAGATAAATGGTTTGAAAGTTGTAAATAATTTTCAATATATATATCTATTAGGAATTCAAGGGAAAATTAATAATAATTATCTATTAAATAATATTGAGGCATACATTATATTTTTAGAATCATGAGATTTTTTCTACAAACCCTTTCCATTTTATTAAATTTGGTAAATTTTTTTGTTAGCTTTAAGGACAAAGCCATGGAAAATTTCAAGACAACACTAAACTCATGAAACTCATGTTTTTACAAGTTTTTGATAAGTTTTAGGACTTCCATTTACTTAAATTCAAGGTAATACCAAGACATTTTTGGAAGGAATTCAAATTTGAGTTGGAAATATTAACACCTTTTCTATCGCAATCTAAATCTAAATCCAAATGTTAGCCTTTTTCCATCTAGTAATTTTTTTTGCACTCACCCTCAAATCTTCTCAAAGCTTAAGCATGTGTATAATGTTATATAATGTTCTCTATGTTTTTATAATAGTTCAATTACACATTTCATGCACTGTCTTATTTAATTAAAAACATTAATTATATAAATGTAACTACTTTATTCAATTATCCAAGAATATCTAATTGTAATGGTGAAAAATGCATTGCAATACCTTTTCCATTTAATTTTGTACCTATTTTAAGGAAATACCTTAACAGTTGAACATATTATAAAATGATGAATACAGTTGGGTCCATTATTCTATGTCCTAATTCACATCTATGACACAATTTACACTTACCTATACACCTACTTTTAATTAATCAATTAAAATTTCAAATTTGTATACTTTCTCGAGTTATTTATTTATTGCTGTGTTCTCTTAGTTAAATACATTCAATTCATTCACTCTAATAAATAATCATTACAAATCAATGGAAGTTCATAGTATATTGAATATCACATATCATTGGACTATCAAATCAAAGCATGTTGGAATGTTGGATATCATTTGCATGCTAGTTGAATATTCACACTTTCATTGGTGGTCTAATAGGAATTTCGGTTGGCATCATCATTTCAAGGAGTATATGCATCCTTATCTGAAAAGTGATATCTTCATTCATTATCTGACATTGTTGAATCAACATCCTTACACAGGGATCCCATTATGTGCAAATCATAAAACAAATCTAACATTTTAATGTATATGAGGCTACATTGGATCCAACAGCAAAATCCTTACTAAGTACAATTATTATTTATTTATGTTCTCAAATTGTATTAATTTATGCTAAAATGAATACATTTTATTGATTAACCCAAATTAACAGTAAGAAAGATTATGAATCTATCTGATCTCACATAGATTTATTCCTTCTAGAGTTTCTATATTTTAAGCCATACGCATACAGACAGTCATCTGGTTCTTTAGCAGCAACAGTTTATTCTTAGCAAAGGTTTGTCCAGGGTTTACATACCCTCAACACCTTTTTTCACCAGATCTTTATCGACCTAAAAAATATTTATACAAAACCTATTATTTATATCTACTGACTTTGTTATATCCTTTTATTTATAGGTGGTTGCATTCATTTCTATTATGGTGATTAAACTATAGTAGAATAGCATAAAACCTGTTTTCATTGCTTGATCAAACCGATTAACCATTTCCAGCTAATACATAGCTTGATCAGTCAAAAGGCAGGATAGATAAGTTGGCAAGCACAAAAGTCCTTGCTGGATCACTAACCGAAGGTGTGAAACGAATTGTTAAGAGGACCAAAGCTGAGTAGTGCCTGTTTATTTCCTTTCCTGCCAGACTTATTGCCAGCCAATAAGTTATTAGTGACTATACATTGTTCCATGATTTGTTTATTTCTGGCATGAAAAATCTGACCATTTTTATATATTTATGGTGTATATTTGGTCCACAGAACTTAGTTGCTCATCCAAACGGTTAGAAATGTAAAGGTTTGCATTTATAATAAAGTTATCTTAGTGATTTATTATAATATTTAAATGTATTGTTAGTAATTAGTTGGGAGTTACTCATATAGATGTTTTACCATTTCCATCATGATATTAGAGTTCATGGTAGATATGAAAGGAAGATAATAGTAGATATAAAGATTTTAAAAATCTATTTTATGATTACTTTATTGGTGATTTATGGTTTGTGTACACCACATTTTATTTTGAAGAGAGAGCCTTTTAAGTTTGGTAGATCACGGTTTCAAGTCTCATAATTTTGTTTCTTCTGAAGACTTTCTACACATTGCCTATAAAGTTGATAATTTATATGGCAAGAGCATGTTTAGAGCACTTGGAGATAAGGAAAATTAAGATATTGATATGACTTTGAAGGTTGCTAGTGTGTTAATAAAGAAATAAAGATATTATTGGAGTGTATATTTATATTTGCAAAGATATTTAAATTTGAGTTGAATATATCGTAAGGGTGTCCACACAGTACATGGTTATTTCACATAATGTTTATGTTCTCCAAGTCATCCATGTAACACTTGATATAGACTTCAAATTCACATGCTTGTGCTATCGGAGAGTCTAATGAGACATTAAATGAATAAAGTGTAACAGGGGTCACATTGGAGGTTACAGGATTTTTATCATCTTGAGCCAACTTCTCGCTCAGAAATGATGTCTTGTATGAGAAGCATGTGTTTTTGTTTTCTTATACATGTTCTTTTTTATGCTGATAGTATTGGAGAAATCATATATTGTGAAGTTTTCTTTTTGAAGACAGGAAAAAGATCTAGTGTGAACTCAATATGGATTGTTTCTTAGATAGTTTGAGAGTATGTGGATCTTGGGAATTATATCTTTATGAGGGTTATGAGACAACTTGATGGAGCATTGTAGATGTATCTCAACATGGATTGTTGTCTAATAACTCAAGAAATCAGTGACTCGAGAGTTCGTAGAGATGGTAATCTAAGAACTTAGGAATTCATCTTGAGAGTACACATTTATGAGGGTTACGAGACAACTTGATGGAGTTCTACTTAGTTTAGGAATTTTTTCTCAAATAAAAACTTCTCAAGAATGTGTATTGTTTCAATCAATCAATATGTTTTGTTGCATGTTCTATTTGTGTATAATGTAAACCTTAAGGGGGTGTTAGAAATGTTAAGGTTTACATTTATAAGAAAGTCACCTTAATGACTTATGTTAGTATTTAAATGTATTGTTAGTAGTTAGTTGGGAGTTATTCCTGTTGAGGTAGTTTGGATAGTTACTTGTTGAGAAGACTTCATAAAATCCATCTTCGAATGAATGTTATATCAATCCTGAATTTAATAATATTATCACTATATTTTATGTTTATTGCTATGTAAACGTAGATATTTTACCATTTTTATCATAAACTACTCAAAGTATTATTCTATAAACAAATCCCACATTGACACACCTTTTTGTCTTTATTTTTCTAATTCTAATATACTATCAAAAGGAAAAATATAGTTGAAATCCTATTTTTCAATTATGAAATTCCACGTTGATTGCATTATAGGTAGCTGCTTTCATTTTCCCATATTGTTTTTTTTGTTATAATGCATTAAGCGGATTTCATTTGTTCATATCAGGTGGGCTGATTATACTTCTCTCATTATGCTAAAACACCATCCCTTGAGCAATCTCTCACCAAACCTTAACCTACCCACAACCACATACTGACCCATTTTGACTAGATCCTTGGTTAATTTATACATTATCCTATCATGGCACCTCGTGTGGTTTTCTCCCTAGTTGATATCCATGCATATATTTTAGATTTTGATAGATTCATGGAAATGATCAGCATTCATATGTGCCTATTAGATAGGCTTGTCTCATTTATCCATGACCTTAACAATGATTCAATGAATTTTTGTGAAGGGACTAGCATTGTTGAAATAGTTTTATCTCCACCTATGCATGACATTGTTACACCTATTAACAATATATCCCTTGCATGTCATGCTATTCATATGTCCATGGTTTCATGTGCTTTGAATGTTTTTCATAATCATTTTTTCTCACCTATGGACATTTATAATACACATCTTACCTTCATCTATATGTGATGATGATTTCATTCCTTTTATCACTAGTGATATGATTTTTCACCTCCACGTGATGTCATCAAATCCATGTTGTTTATGATGATCCTTCTTCTCTATCTTGTGGCTCATGGTCCATTAATTATTTATTTATTAACGATAATAATGATACCTCTTTATCTCCTTATGATGTGGTTGATGACTCCTTGTCTCATGATGATTTTCCTTATGATACATATTCTTTTGACACACTTATGATAGATCCATTTAGTGGAATTGAAGGTGCAAGATTACATGTTAGATCATTCCTATATCTACATTATGCTTTTATACATGGTAATTGTTCTTTAATAAATGTCCCTTGTGATACATTGATTGATAGAGCTAAATGATGGTTTAATTCATGTCATGCTTCTTTTACATCTTTTTATGCATTGTCACATGCTTTCATAGATCACTTTACTTTTGGCCCTAGAATATGTGCTACTCATTATTATCATTCTTCTTCTTCTTCTAGTGGCCTATCCTTAGTGAATACCATTGAATTTTCTATGCATCATTATGATACAACACTTGTTGATAGAGGCCTACATATGGATCCATTCATGGTTTCACATGATATATCTGAGTACTTGTGGGGTATCTCCTCTTACATCTCATTTTACACATGATTTAGTTATAGAACAACAAGATGAGGATAGTGTTCCTACACACGATATTGGACAAGATAAGAATGATGCTTCCCTTTTCTTGAACTACCTCATCACTACTATTGCACATGACATAGTGCCTACACATGATATGGGACAAGTTAAGAATGATGCTTCCCCTTTCTTGAACTACCTCATCACTAAGATTGATAATTTAGAACGTGGTGCAGGAGTATCCAAGCTCATAAGGAATCTTAAAAATATATTTTATTTCTTTTACCCTTTTGTTTGTTTTGCAGATTTCTAATCAACATCATACACAAAATTTGGGGAAATAAAACAAATATTCTCCAACACTCCAAGGAAAAGACAAAGCAAGTTGCATATGGACAAATTCCTAGTCACCTACATGCTAGAAGACAAAGATTGGACAATGAAGAGTTTTCAAGCACCCAAGTCATGAAAGAATGCAATAAAAGAATCCCAAGAGTCACCTTTCTCCAAGTTGGATGCCACCAAGCAAGAAGAGGAATACCAAGAGTCATTGGAGCCCAAAATGAGGAAGATGAAACTATGTAAAGGAGATCTTATAAATAGATTGAAGTTTGGCTCCAAAGAGGCATTGAAAAAGAAGAGAAGAGCCCAAATTTATTTCTGATTTTTGCAGGTCATCAAGAGGATGTCCATAGGTGATGTTGAAGAAGAATCTCCAAGGAAAATACATCCATTTTGATGAGGCAAAGAAGGTGAATGTCCATGGTGACCTGTGAGATGAAAAAATTCTAAATTTGTAAGCTTGTGGAGGTGGATAGTTGGAAAGTTTGTTGGAGACATTTCATAGTTGGATTTGTGGAGGTTATGTATGTGTGTTACCATCTTGATTTTCTGCACAAAAACATTTGGGTTGTAAGTATTTTCTGTTGTTCATGTTTTATGAAATTCTAAAGATATGGTGTTACTTCATAGCTGAAATTGTTGCTACAACATTCACAATTTATTTGAACTTAAGGGCTGCAAGTTTAAGAGGTTAATATACATTTATTTTTTCTACAACTAAAGGAATCAAAGGGACAAGTAACAATCCTTAAGGGTTGGAATTTATCAAAGTTAATTTGCATCTAAGAGGAGTGGAAAAATCTTGACAAACAAAAATCTTAAGGCTGAAATTTAACAAGGATATATTGGCACATACAATTTGTTTCAATCTTTGAAGTTTTGAGCACATGATTATGATAATTTGAAGGCATGAATATTGTTGTTATCACAATGCACATAAGAGAAGTTGTTTGGGCTGCATGATGGGGCAATCCTTCATTAGATTCTCTTGTCTTGTCTACATCAAATTGGTATCAGAGACACAAGATCTTCAGAGTGCAGAGTATGCACCAAGACTTGCGGGTGAAGAGTAGTGAAGAGTGAAGTAGTGAAGCCGTGAGAGAGAGTTGATTCTGTGAGAATCATGGTGGCTATCCTCCAACTGAGATGAAGTTGGGTAGAAGGTGCATAGACTTCTTCCATTGAGAGGAAGTGGGTACAAGAGGTCTTAGAGAGATACATCTTCCAGAATCTCATTGGGTAGAGGATAGTTGTGAGTGTTTGGTTGTAAGGAGTACCTGTGATTGCCGAAAGCTTGGTCAGCTTTGAAGAAGTTTGTGTGAATAGTTGTGTGCAAGTGAGTTGCATGTGATTGCAGATTATGATGAGCATGATGTAAGTTGTCAAAGATTGCAACAGTGAGAGAGATGGGGATTTATGTAAGAAGCACTGTGATATGGGAAGGATGGAGCAAGTACCTTGATTGAACTTGAATCCATTTTGCAGCACTATCCTCAAGGGGACTTGAGTTCATTTTGCCTGGGGAGTATGGTGCAGGAGCATTCGGGCTCACAAGCAATCTTAAAAATATATTTTATTTCTTTTACCCTTTTTTCTGTCTTGCAGATTTCTAATCAACATCATACACAAAATTTGGGGAAATAAAACAAATATTCTCCAACACTCCAAGGAAATGACAAGGCAAGTTGCATATGGACAAATTCCTAGTCACCTACATGCTAGAAGACAAAGATTGGACAATGAAGAGTTTTCAAGCACCCAAGTCATGAAAGAAAGCAATAAAAGAATCCCAAGAGTCACCTTTCTCCAAGTTGGATGCCACCAAGCAAGAAAAGGAATACCAAGAGTCATTGGAGCCTAAAATGAGGAATATGAAACTATGCAAAGGAGATCTTATAAATAGATTGAAGTTTGGCTCCAAAGAGGCATTGAAAAAGAAGAGAAGTGCCCAAATTTATTTATGGTTTTTGCAGGTCATCAAGAGGACGTCCATAGGTGATGTTGAAGAGGATTCTCCAAGGGAAATACATCCTGTAGACACCCTAAAATGACCAAGTCATCGCACTGCTTGTATTTCATCAAATCTATCGAATCAACTACATGTCAACATTAATTGAATAATCTAATTATTTAATTAATTTCATCAAATTCTTCCAAATCACATAAATTCAACATTAATTGAATAAATCCCCTTTATTTAATTAATTTCAGTAAATTCAACTTTATTCTTCCAAAATTAAATAATTTTGATTATTTAATTAAATCATTATCCTCTTTCAAATTTCAAGTCTCCATTAATTAAATAAATCCAATTATTTAATTAATTCATTCAATTCTATCTTATCTATAAATTAAATAATTCTACATTATTTAATTAAATCACTTGTTCTTCTAAATTTAAATAAATCATGCAAATTTATTTAAATTATCTCAATCCTCTAAAAATAAATAAAATCAAGTATTTCATTTATAATAATCATATTCCTCTATCATGCACAATTAATTAAATAAAATTATTTATTTAATTTTAGTTATCTTCTAATTCCTCTTAAAATGTCTTGTTAACTCATGTGCACAACTAGTCTTATTTTTAGAACTCTAAAAAAGGCAAAATTACAAGTTGAGTTATCTATTCAATCAATCTTGTTTTCATCATATTTTAATAAAAATATCCTTATGGATTGACACATGTCATGTGCACATTCATCATGGTTATTTGATTTATCTCTTCTGTTGATTCTTCTAAATTATCTGGACCATTGATCGATCTCTGTTGAAACCTATATAAACCCCCCTCATCTCCTTCATAAATCCTCTTCGATCACTTATTCTCAGGCATCCTTTATAGCGCTTTGAGCATACATCGCATTGATTGAGCAACCTTATGATCTTTTGACATTGATCTTTGAGCACTTTGAGCACTTTACTTGCTTGTTGCAAACATGGTTTCACAGCATTATTGAGCAATCTACATTCGAAACAAAGAGAACAACACAAATTTGGGTAAAAGCTTTCTTATTTCATTTGATTTATGGACAATGGCTTTTATTTAGATTAGTTCTCTTTATGTTATGGGTTTTTGATTTGTTAGTTTTGATCTTATCATAATCGATTTTCCTCATACACACATCCATTTTGACGAGGCAAAGAAGGTGAATGTCCATTGTGACCAATTAGATGAAAAAATTCTAAATTTGTAAGCTTGTGGAGGTGGATAGTTGGAAAGTTTGTTGGAGACATTTCATAGTTGGATTTGTGGAGGTTATGTATGTGTGTTACCATATTGATTTGATGCACAAAAACATTTGGGTTGTAAGTATTTGTTGTTGTTCATGTTTTATGAAATTCTCAAGATATGGTGTTACTTCATATCTAAAATTGTTGCTACAACATTCACAATTTATTTGAACTTAAGGGTTGCAAGTTTAAGAGGTTAATATACATTTATTTTTTCTACAACTAAAGGAATCAAAGGGACAAGTAACAATCCTTAAGGGCTGGAATTTATCAAAGTTAATTTGCATCTAAGAGGAGTGGACAATCTTGACAAAGAAAAATCTTAAGGCTGAAATTTAACAAGGATATGTTGGTACATACAATTTGTTTCAATATTTGAAGTTTTGAGCACATGATTATGATAATTTGAAGGCATGAATATTGCTGTTATCACAATGCACATAAGAGAAGTTGATTGGGCTGCATGATGGGACAATCCTTCATTGGATTCTCTTGTCTTGTCTGCATCAGAACAACAAGTTGATGCATAAAGAGTTCAATCACAAGATGACACTATCGAAGTATTCCACAATCCTTTGGCATATGACATTTTGACTTATCCTTCACCAAATAGATTTTTGACACCTTTTTTCAAGACATATGATGGTAGAAGTTATCCATTAGGATATTTATGATACAAGTCAAGGTTATGTGTATCTCTTGTTTTCATGAGGATTTGATGTAACAACATCCCTGGACATTGTGGAAATCTTGCATTGTATCTAGGAAAGTGAAATTTGTGGAACCTTTAATTTAGTAATTTTTGTGTCTTCTAGTTTGTGGTTAATAGTCCATGGTAAGAAAAGAGCTCATTCTATCACATTGACGAATTGGCTATGTTTTTGTTGGTGGTTCTATTTGTAGTTTATTTATTTGGTATTAAATTTTGAGGATGATTGGTTGAGTAAAAGTTATTAATTTGGTTCGAGTGTCTGCGAGTTGATAATTATACTATCTCTATTTGTGGAAGGTTATTTTGAGTTTACACAAAAGGATGAATATTTGAGAAGGTTGTACTAATTGTTGAGGATGTGTGTGGTGCATTGCATGGATATTATCCATTGTTTAATAGTTTGAATTTGTAAGTTTGTTAAAATAGTTTGATGACACATTTCATGTGGTTTTGGGCATTGCACCATCTTGTGGCTAACACAAATCATTTGGGAAACTTGAGGATTCTATATATACTTGGTTGAGAATTATTAGAAGGAAAGTGAAGAAGACATGGTATGGTAGAAGGTTGGAGAGTGAATTTTCCATAGTGAGGGGTGAGGTTTGAGAGGTTGAGTAAAGATATAAGGAGTAAAATGTGTACAATTTGAGGAAGCACGTAGGGAAGTAAGTGGATGTAATTACAATAGAGTAGAGGTAAAGTTTTAAAGTTATATTCTACTTATTATCATTATTGCATCTTATGTGGCAAGTTTTAGAAGTGATGTTTCCATAGTTCAGTAGTTATGTGCATGTAGGAAGCCATTGTGGTGACTATCTATTTCTAAATCTTATTATAATCAAATGGATATGGATTGGCATGTAAGAGGGCCATTTGTAACAAGTCATGTGGTTGTAACATGATGGTAATCATGAAATTTTATATTATTGAGTATATTGTGGTGGTTTATGTGAATTTTTGTTGTTTGCAGTTATTTGTGTGTGTTGTTTTGTTGGGTTGCATGGCCAAATTGTCCTTCATTGGACCCTCTCACCATGACTACAACAAGATCAATTTCTTGTTAAAATGTTCCCATTGAGCTTGAGTGATTATCACTTACATCATTTTATTCATTGCCTCATGCTTCTATCACTTCATTTAAGGATTTGGATAGTTCTTTTAGGAGATATTTTCATTATAATATTAAGCCTAAGATATCTATCTCTTAATCCATGAAATGTAAACAAAAGGAATGAGAGCCAATTAAGGATTATATTTTCAGATTTCAAATTTGGTTACAAATTTGTTATCTCCATTATGCAAAGATGAGATTCAATGTATATTTATGGATTTTTTCTTCTAATCTTAAAAATCAAGTGTTTTCCATGCCTCATCATTTATTTTTATTTTTAGGTGTTGTTATTCTTAAGTGTGAACATTCCTTATCAAAAGATCCACTTTGATATCAATGTATTTATAACATCCCCTCACCTATGAGTCAACATCATTATTACATTTAAAAAATGGGAACAATGAGGATGTATCTAATGATGATCATCATACATACTATTTACGGGAAAATTAGATTTGTTAATGTTCTAGATTTTAGACATTTAAATCTGCCTTTCCACTATACATTCAAGGATCTAGGGTCGAGTGACGAGCACTATCATACCCTAGGTTGCTTGTAAATGTAGGGAAACTTGGATTAGGGAATTTAATTATCAATTTTCCTTCTCTCATACCCAATTGACCATTAAAACCCTAATTATGAAAATATGATAACAAATTGATGAATAACAAAAAAACTCTTGTAGACAAGATTAAAATATCAAATCACAAAGTACATGTTTTTGGGGTTCCGAAGTAGAATAGTTAGGGACACTGGAGCGGGCATCCAAGTCCAAGGTACCAGTTTCTTCGCGGGATCCAGACCTCCTTTCGACATTGATCAACCCTGTAACTTATATTTCTTAAAACTCAGATGCGGAGGACACTAGAGTGAGCGCCCAAGTCCTGTAAGTGCTCCTGTGTCCTACTTTCCTTTAGATCTTGAATCCTTGATGCCTACCAATCCTTCCTGCAACTCCACTTCTCCCAAATGTGACACCTGTAACTTGTAATCACAAGACTTAGTTTGGGGGTTGTGGTGTTTAGAGGCTTGCCTCATTCAAGCCCCGAAGGACACTTAAGTCTCCAAACACCGTTGTTAGATAAAGAGTACGTGCCCTTGTGAGGCAGAGGTAAAAACTAAAGGAATCAATGATGAAAATACAATGTTATATCATCTTGTAGTGAAGCTCTCATGGGAGGAAGATGCTCTTCATTCCATGAGGAAATTGATTCTCAAATCTACAAATATTAACACACAAAACACACAAGTCTACTCTTGCAACACAATGAAAGCCTTGAATCACCTTGAGAATGCCTAGAGTTCACAATGATCATCTAATTGAAATTTAGTTTACAAATGAATGCCTAAGCATGCTCATGTATGCAACTACAAGCACTTCCACCAAGATTTTAAAAGTCAAAACCTACCGTGTCAGCAAAAGGACCAAATAACGGTCATAAACTGACACCCAGAAATTAGGGCTGCCCCAAAATAGGGTAGGACTAGAGCATGGGCTCCCAAGTCCTCCCCCCTTATTTTGCGTAGGGTACAGCTCAAGGGGTCCACTTGGGTCCAATTTGCCATGGAACCTAGGTCTCATTCCATCGGGATGCCAAAATATGAACTAAGATGTCCTAAATGCATGCAAAAGACCCAGGAGCTAAACCTTATGAGGCAAAAGCCCCTAAGGGGACATTTTTTGATGTTACATTTAGCCCCCACTTTAATGTATGTATAAACATGAGGCCAATACATGCATTAAAGTAAGGTCACAAACACAGCAAACATGCCAAGCACGGAGAAGACACGCCAATCACATAGAAGATAGTAACAGGCACACAAAATACGGAGAAGACAGTTACGGTCACATAGAACACAGAGAATACAGTCAATGGATAGAAGACACATTAATGCATGGAAGACAAAAATGATATCTTTTCTTTTATTTTTCTCATATATATGAAATGCAAATGCAAGTACTGGAAAGTAAACAAACCTCCCATAATACAAGATGCACTACCCTAAGGTGCAGGTCTCTGAATATATGGGGTAACACACATGCAAGACATGCAAAACCTACCAAAATGCATACCGCATATGGGGCAACAAACATGCCAAACAAAACAAGCACACCAAAACACACACACTTGAAGACACGAAGAAAACATGGCAAACAAGCGATGGTGTGTTCCCTATTTCTAGGCTCATCACCATCTTAGGCACATTATAGGCACACACTGACGATTGGGCTTCGTCACAACAATCACCGAAAACATGCTTAAGGGTTGAGTTAGTCACAGAATCACTCCCTACCTCTGTAGAGGACTTTTGAAAATGCAACCCCACCCATGTCACAGAGATGCCTTACAGTGAAAAGGAAACATGGCATACCACCCCACTCGCATCATGGAGATGCCTTACAGTGAAAAGGAGGTATGAGCTCAAAAGTATACAACCCCACCTGCATCACGGAGATGCCTTACAGTGAAAAGGAGGTATACGCAATAGATAGATTGATTGATTGCAAACAAACTCAAGATGCAGGAAGTACTCATTATACTAGCCTACACCTGAGGACAAGCACATTACTAATATCTACAACAGATAGCTTACCTTATATATGCCCCCACCTTAAGGTGATTGATATCAGGTATTGATATCAAGCACGTTAAGGTAGGAATAAAACACACAAGGGAACACTGACTTTCACAATGCCCATGCCCCCGGAGGTGACATGTACTTTACGATCGCCAAATGTTCCCACAAACACATCCCTGCCAGAAACATGTTAGTGTCTACAACGTCATGATAAACAACAACATCAATGCATATGATTAACCACACAAAGAGCCAAGTTTATACAACAAATCCAGAGTTTGAGGATAACTATAGGGCTATATCACGAAGTTCTCCGAATCGAGTACCACCAAGGCTAGATTCAAAGGCAAACAAAGGTGCACAAAACAACAGTATTGTTAAGGTTTGTAAAGGCGATAGAAACATCATGAAATTCACTACACGAAAAGTACGAGTGCTTCCACTAGCCAAGTGTTGGATAAGATATACAACCCCATCGTCATATTAGGAACTAAGTCCATTTGTTGATTGCTCTTGAAAGGGACACTAGGTTCGCATCAGTATAAATGTTTGTCGTCATCCGCCCACTAGATGGAAACACTAGAGGAAGGGAAACAATGAATAAGAGAGGAGAAAAAAGTGTCTTAGGGATAGTCATGTAAGAGGGTGCCCCTAGGTCACCAACCACGATGCTATGTCCGTAAGATAGAACACACAACAATGAAATTAGAGAGAGGCAATATAGAAGAATGATGATACAAATAGAAGAAGGTCACAATAGAGGTGGTCTCCTGGTATCTTGAACCTTACGGGAGAATCCGAGGTCATCCCAGGAGGCCTAAACAACATATAACACATCACGAGGGAAGCACATCACAAGAGAAATAAAAGGGTTAGAGATACTTACCTATAGGGTCTTCATATTATATGTTAGAGTTCACGAACCTCTTGGAGAGGTATTCGATCATTTTTAATGCAAAATTTGAGTGGTTCTTATGAAAGTTTTGTTTGCTACCGTATGATGTTTGTTCCTTAAATTCTTTTGTAAATGAGACCTTTTGTTGTTTATGAGGGGGAGAACCACTAGTATTTTCGACTATTGATTGTCATCTTGCTCTTTTCTAATTTTTAGCAAGTTTTCATTATTGAATCTTTCTAGAATAGTAATGGGAATAATCCTATACCATCTTACTCATCTGTATCGGTTGTTGTTCTTGCTTTTCTGATGCATTTTGATTGTCTCCTGATCCATACAAGGATAATGGGGGAGGAACCTCAGCATAAATTTCATTTCTTCGTGGACGAGGTGGATTACCCACTTGTTTCTTATCCACTTCAATCATTCCGACGATACTATCATAGTCCAAGTAATCATTCCCGTCTACTTCCATTAAACCATGTTCCACCATATTGTTTTCAGTATGGTTAGGAAAAGGATTAGTGAAGATTTGTAAATTCTAATTTGGCGGAGCAACCAACTTATTTCCATTATCATTCACACTCGATACCTGGATGACATTTGAATCAATAAGGTCCTATATTTCATGTTTAAGACACATACATCATTTAGTGTCATGTCCTTGCATTTGATGGTAATGACAAAAGGCATTAGCATCAAAGTAAGGTCCTTGTTTACTGGGATCAACAGGCTTGATCGAGGGAAGCTTTAGAATATTATTACTCGTAGCTTGATTCATGATAAAGTGATAAGACTCAAGTATCAGAGTAAACTTTCTTGGTTGATACGATGCTTTCTTTGGATTATTTTTAGCAGACACATTCATATTTGGTCCATTGATCTTGATGAAACTCCTATTATTGTTCCTCTTAAAATTGTTTTGTGACGATATGCATATGGATTGACCAACTTGAGCTGATAAGTTTTGGTTTTCATACTGACTAGACAAAAGTTGATAATCACGAAGGGCGGTGCATAAATGTTGGAAGGAGTTATATTTCATCAAGAGGATCTTATCATGAATATTAGGTTGTAGTTTGTAATAAATATCTTCTAAACATCTTCATCTTTCATCTGATATTGAATCTGTACATAAAGTCCTTGATACCGACTAATGAATTCGGTCAACTTTTCTTTCGGACCTTGTTTGCATTGAACCAAGTCAATAAGAGTGACTTGGGGTCTGATATTTTCTTGAAAATGTTGTAAAAATTGATAAATCAATTGTGAAAAGGAGTGTAATGAATTCGGAGGCAAAGAGAAAAACCATTCTAAAGCAGTATCTTTGAGAGATTGCAGGAAAAGTTTTACTAACAAATCCTCTTCAAAATAGAAATCACTACACATAGCTATGAATGCTGCCAAATGGATATTAGGATCTCCCTTTCCACCATATTTTTCAAAGTGAGGAGTCTCAAACCTCTCAGGCATAGGGGTTCTCAGGATTGCATAGGATAATAGATTACGGGCATGATATGTTGGTAGACTAGGCTGCAAAGAATTTGTCAAATTTGTTACCTTTTGTTGCAAAGCAGCCATGCCCTGTAAAAGTTGGTTTAAGATGGCATCATTTGGAGATGCAGTTTGTTGTGAGGAATTGGACCCGAAGTGAGGAGGTGAATGAGTTTGACATACAATAGGCGGAGGCTGAGAATATGTTAACGGTAGTTGGCCATAATGATAGGTGGAAGATGGTTGTGAGTATGTAATAGGTGGCTGGAAATGAGTGGAATAGATAGGAGGTTAAGAACAATTATTCATAGAAGAGGTCCCTTTAGGAACCAAACTCTAATAATTAAATCCCACAGCTTTGTAATTAGTGCCATTAGATACTCCAATACTAGTGGTAGCATTACTACAAGCGTTCGCATTAGTTGTTAAGATTGTTGATGTAAAAGTCGATATTCCCGTAGTTGGTATAGGTATGGATACTTGAGTATGAGATGGTGATAAAGTGTTATTTATCATTTGTCCACAATCAGTCACTGGCATAATGTTGGTTTGTACAATGTGTGCTAGACCACAAATTGCATTTACACCATCTTGTCCCTCTTTTTATCAATTCTCTTATATTGTGAATTGTAGGGATAACTTCTTCAGCTATTCTCTCATTTTCCATAAATGATTGATATTCATCTAGATCCTTATCCAATTTTTCTATTTTCTCATTAGATACATATCCTGTTGCCTCAATAGTATTATCAGCATCATGAAAAGTTTGTTCTTCCATTGTGGTTGGAGGATGTATAATATCTTGCACAGTTTGAGTTTCACCCTTTGTAAAGAAGGTGTCCAAAGTACCAACTTCTTCAAGAGCACTAGATCCCATTAATCTTTTACTTCTTCTCAAAGGGATATTATTTTTAGGACAGCATTTCATAAAGCTTATAAAAGCATACAACACATAATGCACAAACTAAGAGAACAAATCCTAGGAGAAGGATATGATTGACGACCAAAAAATGCTTGGAATTTTGTACTTTTTTCAATGCCAATGAATGAAATAAAGAATGTTTTAAGGATTTTGATTGAGGGAAGCAAGTTATATGTCTAATATCAGTCCAAAACAGCAAAAGTATCCTTCTCAACACAATCTTGATCTGATTTCGAGTTAATGCCAAGTCAAATTATAGTGAAAATATGTCAAAATAGGCACTTTTTTCACCAAAACTCAAATGCAAAAGAGCATAAAAAAGGGTTTTGTGAGGAAAATTAAGGTGGATAGTGAATAATATCCAACACAACACACTTTTAGTACCACTTAAGGTAAAAACCTAGTGAAAATATAGCAAAAATAGGCTATTTTTCATGGTTTTTCAACTCCTAGACCTAGCAAGAGGGGTGTTGTAATGAATTTTAGGAGATAAAAAAAATAATATCAATAATATTAGTCACCTCAATCCATAAAATTGATTACAACATGCTTGGAGTGCAAACTAGGTCAAACCCTAGGGCAAAAATAGCCAAAATGTGTAGTTTTTTACAAAGTTTTCACTACAAGAGCCCGATAAAAGGGTGTTGTGAAGATTTTTATGAGGTGAAGTAAATGATTACCCTAATAACAGAAAAATAATTCCAAAATACCTTTCACAACACACCTATGGTGCAAGTTTATAAAGTCGATAAGGCCAAATTTAGTGAAAATCGTTCTTTTTGAAGCCCTAGGTTGAGATCTTGGGAAAAATGCTATACAAATGTTTTGAAGTATGATTTAAGATGGAAATTAAATATATTCTTAGATCTGAAAATGATTTCCAAGACTTAATATGCAAAATGCCAATACAAATTTAATGAAAATGCACGAAAATTCCTAGTTTTTGTTAAAATTTTCTATGCAAAAATGCAAATATTTTAAATCTAAATGCAAATTTACACTAAAATGCAAGACTACAGCCAAAATTTAATTTGAATTAGCCTCTAAAATCAGTATAAAAATTTGAGAAAAAGATTTTTTCTAGTAACCCTAGATTTTGGAATTACTAGGTTATATGAAAATTGTCAAAATTTCTACAAAAACCTAGCAAATTAATAATGAAAATACAATGCAAATTTCTGAATTTTTGAATTTTTCTGTAGTTTATATCAGATCTGATGCAAAAATCATGAATTAGAAAAATTTAGAAAGAATTGATGCAATTTAGTAAGACAAACAATACAATTTTTTTGTATTTTCCAAATTTTTCAATTTTTTTGAATTTTTCTCAATGCAATAAAATGAATGACTATATGAATGAATGAAATGAATCCAAATCTGAAGACACACACTCAAAAAGTTGCAATTTAAGTCCAAAAACATGGGTTCACCAAAATGTTTAGGGGAAAATTGGATTTGTTAATGTTCTAGATTTTAGACGTTTAAATCCACCTTTCCACTATACATTCAAGGATCTGGGGTCGAGTGACGAGCACTATCATACCCTAGGTCACTTGTAAATGTAGGGAAACTTCAATTAGGGAATTTAATTATCAGTTTTCCTTCTCTCATGCCCAATTAACCATTAAAACCCTAATTATGCAAATACGGCAACAAATTGACGAATAACAAAAAAATCTCTTACAGATAGGATTAAAATATCAAATCACAGAGTACCTACTTTCAGGGTTTCGAAGTGGAATAGTCAAGAACACTGGAGCGGAAGCCTAAGTCCAAGATACCAGTTTCTTCATGGGATTCAGACCTCCTTCCGACACTGATCAACCCTATAACTTTTGTTTCCTAAAACTCAGATGCGGAGGACACTAGAGCGAGCACCTAAGTCCTGGAAGTGCTCCTATGTTCTACTTTCCTTCAGATCCCAAATCCTCGATGCCTTCCAATCCTTCTTGGAACTCCACTTCTCTCAAATGTGATACTTGTAACCTGCAATCACAAGACTTGGTTTGGGGGTTGTGGTGTTTAGAGGCTTTCCTCAGTCAAGCCCTAGAGGACACTTAAGTCTCTGAACACCGTTATCAGATAAAGAGTGCATGCCCTTGTGAGGTAGAGGCAAAAACCAAAGGAATCAATGATGAAAACAAAATTTTATGTCACCTTGTAGTGAAGCTCTCATGGGAGGAAGATGCTAATCATTCCATGAGGAAATTGATGCTTAAATCTACAAATATCAACACAAAAAGCACACAATTCTGCTCTTGCAACATAATGAAAGCCTTGAATCACCTTGAGAATGCCTAGAGTTCACAATGATCATCCAATTGAAATCTAGTTTACAAATGAATGCCTAAGCATGCTTATATATGCAACTACAAGCACTCCTGCCAAGATTTTAAAAATTAAAACTTACCGTGTTGGCAAAAGGACCAAATAACAGTCATAAACTGACACCTAGAAATTAGGGCTGCCCCAAAATAGGGCAGGACTAGGGTGCAGGTACCCAAGTCCTCCCCCCTATTTTGGGTTGGGTACAGCTCAAGGGGTCCACCTGGGTCCAATTTGCCATGGAACCTAGGTCTCATTCCATCAAGATGCCAAAATATGAACTAAGATGTCCTAAATTCATGCAAAAGATCTGGGAGCTAAACCTTATGAGGGAAAAGCCCCCAAGGGACCATTTTTCAATGTTACACATACCTCCAACTAAAGAAACTAAGAATTCACTACATTGAAAGAGCCTCCATATATGGTATTGGAATAACTTTTGTAACTTAATCTTATTACATTACCTCTAATTAAACTAATGGATATATCTAATCTTGCACCACGTAGGGATAGATATTTTTATATGCTTATCATCATACACATGGACACTCTATAGATAAAATTTAAATGTAAAGTTCAAGATCTCATAGATAAATGGGAGATAAACATTACTCATGAGTTTGATGAGTTTAATCATATGAGTGCAAATGAAATATAAAAAGAAAGAAAACAAGAATAATGAGTAAAACAACTTGAGGACAAATTGGATGGTCCTCATTTTGGGATAACATTGATCTTATGGATGAACCACTATCAAAAAAGGAATGTAAGTTCTATAATTTATCTATGACTATCACTTAGATATCACTATTGCTTATTGGTTTTGATTCATCATTTGCCTTTTATCTTATCTTTTACCTCATTTCCTTTTCATATCTATCTTTCTTTCTTTAATTGGTATCTTATTTTTCTACCCCAATTGGGGAGCATGTTTATCTTCATTGATCCTTCATATTTCTCTCCCCCACTTGGTCTCACTAATCTTCATGTCCATCTTATATTTCCTTCCCCCACTTGGGGTTCATATAGTTTCACTAATCATTATGAATATATTGTATCTATTTCCCCCACTTGGGGAGCATGTTTTATTGCTTCTTGTCACTATCTTACTTTTTCTCCCTCACTTGGGGGTATGTTTTGATTTCAACTTCTCATTTACATATTTTATCCTTATCTTACTATGTGAATTATCTTCTTTACCTTTCTATCTTTTGATCTTTTTGATCGTTTTGTCCTTGTCTTATTATCATGATTTATCATTTTATATCTATGTTCATAGTTCTTATGGTTATCCTATCTATGCTCATCCTTTATCTATGACAAATATCTACATGTTATGATCCTATATTTATCCATCTTTCTTCTTAGAGAACTTATCTTATGTTCCTACATTGATTGATTTAGCTATCTTGAGCATTTTTATCTATTATACATCATCGTCATCTTGAGAATTTTGTCTATGATATATCATTATATATTTTTATCTTGAGTATTTTATTCCTATGATACATTATTGTCATATCTATCTATCTTGAGGATTTTTTCTATGATCTATCATTGTCATAATCTTACTATCTTGAGAATTTTATCTATGATCTATCATTGTCATGTCATACTATCTAGAGTACTTTGATCATAAATTAAAACATCATTGTATGTCTTATTGATCTAACTATGGTCCTATATTGTCTTACATTATTACATACTACTATGTCTTAGAGCCTCTATATGATCTTATATTGATATATCTTACTTCTAGAATTTTGCATCATATTACATTTCCATACCTACTTTATAAAGAATGCATGTTTTGAGCTTACATTGCTATATCCTACTCTTAGAGTCTATTATTGATCCTTATGTCTATATTAATTATAGATCTTATATTTCCATATATTATCTTTTATTATACATGTATACACATAGGGGCATCATGCTATCTCCCCCTTGTCTACTTGAGCTTTCACTAATCTATTTTTTATTCCTAGAACATCATTCTATTCCTCCCTTGTCTATTTGATTCTACATTTTCATATCATATATATTGATCCCATCATATATTGTGCCTACATTTCTATATCATGTATATATTGATCTTATCTTGATCCTATATTATTCCTGCCTTTTCATATCATTACTATATTGATCCTATAAATTGATCCTACTTGGGGGTATCACACCTTCCCTCCTGTCACATTGGATATTTATTATCATATCTTATTATCTAGATCTATATCTATATTATTTATCTCATATTCATAATTGTCATATTTGGGGACTTTCCTTGTCATTGGGATTTGTTCCATTGATCCAATTGATTCTATTAGGATTTATGTCATTGGTCCTATTGATCATGTTAGGCTTCATGCTATTGTTTAGTCTTTATGTCATTGATTTGATCCCACCCAACATGTCCTTATGCTCATGGATTCCACATTTGGGTCACATCACCATTTGTTATATACTTACATGAGTGTTTTGGGCTATTGAGGGCCACATCACCATTATTTTACCCATGTTGGGGGCAACATTGTTCTTCTTTGATCTCATATCTAGTCCCATGATGATCAATCATGATGCAATCTTTACAATAATTGATTTATATGCTTATCTACTTATCATGATTCATTACATGCTTATGATTTAATCATGATGTATTCTATTATTTATTTATGATTACATGCTCATTATTAATTTATCTAACATGATCTTCCTTTAATTAATTGCATTTGTTGGGGGAAGATCAATTGAAGGGGGACCACAAATGATTGCTAATCTTCTCATTTTATGTAATTGATTTATCTTGTCAGTTAAATGCTACATATAAAATATTTTACTCCTTTGTTTGTAGGAATTCATTGGAGAACACATGGAATAAATTAAAATAAGGTATATTTGTATGGCCTATTTCCTTGATCTATTACTTTATATGGTAGAGGTATCTTTTTTTAAGAAGTTTATAAGTATTTAATTTACTACAAATACATGTTTGTGAGTGCTACATATCTAGAGATTCATGAGTCATTTATGAATCATATGCAACTCAAAGTGAAGGGAAACATGTAATGGTGAAAAATGTATCCTAATGCCTTTTCCCATTTAGTTTTGTGCCTATTTTGAGGGAATTTCTTAATAGTTGAACATATTGATAAAATGATCTAATTATGTGCAAAGTTGGGAACATTACTAAATGTCCTAAATCAAATCTATGTCACAATTTACGCTTACATATGCCTTGCACTTACCTATGTCCTAATTTATGTTACACTTATGCATGTACCCACTTTTAATTAATTAATTAATTAATTAGAAGTTCAAATTTATATGATTCCCCCAAGGTCCAACTAAGCACATTAATTAAGTGATTTATTACTATGTCCTATTTAAAGAAATTCAACGCATTCATTCTAATAGTAAAAAATCATTTCATATTAATCGATTGAAGCATATTGAATATTGAATATTGTTGGTGCATTTTGTTTTTTCATTTAGTTAATTACTTTATTGAATTATATGCACCTAGGATAAGACAAGCTTTCTTAGGTAGGTATATACTTAAGTAGGTTGTGTTTTCACATGTGACTTGTACTTTCCTTGTTTAGTGGAGATGTTGTACACACATGTGACTCCATCTCCTTTATCTCATATTGGTTGTACATTCATATCTGGGTAAGTGCATGAAAATGGGGGACAAAAGGGGGTCAAAAGTGGCCACTTTTTTCTAAACTCAACTAAAGCTAAACTAAGATAAGTAATTCAAGATGTGTACACTCAAAAATTGAAGATATGATAAGAACAAGAATTATAGTACCCTGAATCTAGTTTCTAAACTACTAAAGATTTTATGAAATGGTTAAGGTTAAGGGGGTGAAATGTTGACACAAAAGTGTTCATGTTTTTATCATTAAAATATAACATAGTGTTTGGTGTGTGCCCCCTATTTTTTTTGCTACATTAGATATTTTTAAAACCAGTTGGTGGAAATATAGTGAAGAGTGATTACTACAAGTTGTATATTTTTGATAGAGTATTATTTTTTGTGATTTTTTGAAGTGGATACATCTTAAAAAATTGCATTACCGAGCCTGTGCATCACATAACTTGCACAAAACTAATTGAAAATGTGCATTTTTTCTTGAATGTGTATAGAATGAAGTGTAGAAGAATCCTATTTTTTTCAAATTTGGATAAGTAAGTCAAAAGTCATTAAAAAATCAATACATATGTACTAGAGGAATATAAAGACACTCTTCAAAGAAAATAAAAATAAATACCTTAACTTAAATTCAAAATATTAAAAAAAAATATGGCTAGAAAGTTAAGAAGTACCTCTTTATTTTGGTGGTGGTTTTGTAAAATTTTATTGCAAAATGTGTAAACCCGATGAGGTCAAAGTTTGAATTTGAGATATTTTACATGTTAAAAACATAAATTTAGGAGCCACAAGAGATGTCCAACCATTAGGATTGAAAATCCAATCCCTAGATGGGCAAGATCATAATAAATTTAAATTCAAGGCATTAAAAATGCATACATGTTAAACCACATATGTGCTATGTTTTTCATAACGCGAATGTGTTTTTCTAAAAATATCAAGGCTGACCACTAATTTGTCCCCCATTTTCATACACTTATCCATCTCTTGGTGGTGTATCCTATATATACCCACCTCTTTCTCTCATTTAGGAAAATCCAATCCAATCCAATCTCTCATCATTGTATATTTGCACCCTTTGATAGAATTATTCTCTCATTTAGGTCTCTCTTGTGCTTTCATTGGATCTACTTGATCTTGGGTGGGTATCTGCATAGCCAAATCTTGCAATGGTATTAGAGCATCCTATACCAAATCTTACACATACCATTCAAATATTAAATCATGTTGGAATATTGGAGATCATTTGCATACTATTCAAATATTCACAAGTTTTTAGTGGTGCTCTAAAAGAAATATAGGTTTGCATCACCATTCTAGTGAGCACATGCATGTTTGAAGAGTGATGCCTTTGATAATTGTTTATCATCATTGAATTGACATCCTTATATGGTTTTATAGAAGGTTATAACATGATTCCTATTATGCCCTACATAACCATGCCCATCTTTTTGGTAGATTGGGACCCCCCTTTTTGTCTTTTATCATTTTGGGTTCTGTGTCTTTTCCCTTGGTGTCTTTTCCTCGTCTTTTCCTCTTGAGTTCATGATGAAATTACTATTTTTATTCTTGGAAACTTAGTTTTTCTTAGTTTCCTTTGTTTGAACCTAAGAGTTCTTTCACTTTCGAGCTTGCGGGTTCCTGGACCATTTTTGGCTCCTAGGACCCAAGTCTTCTGGACCAATCGGGACCTCGGACCCAGATCGACTTTTTGGATTGATCAAGAATTTAGGCCCTGATTGTCCCCTCAACCTCAGGTCCTATGACCTTGGGATCCCTGAGGTCCTTTTCTACTTTTTGTCCTGCTCCTGATGAGTCTTGTCAGGATGGTGGGGCCTGGTCGGCCTTTTGGCCATTCGTCTGTGGAACCGTTTTGGTCCCGTCCCCCCACCCCAACTACCACATTAATGGTGGTAAGGGGGTTCATACAAATGAGGTATTTAAGGTCTTCTGCAGCACTTTATGCCTCATTTGTGCACTCTCTTTTCCTCTCTTACCTACTACAATCCTAGTTGTAGCACTCAAAGCCTTTTGTAGCTACAGAATTCATAATTTGAATCAAACGATGGTCATTTTGTGCACATGGGACAAGGGTTTGGACATGTTCTACATTTTCTCTCTTTCCCATGTGCTTTCTCCCAAAATTTTTCATGCCAAGTAGGATTTTGTCGTTGTCCTTACCTCTATTGTTTCTTGTCTTCTTTGTTCTGCTTTCATGCTTTCTTTGTTGTTTGTCATTTGTTGCTTTTTGTGTTAGTTTTAATTGGGTTTTGAATAGGGATTTTTAGTTGGTTTGTAGTTTATTTCTTGCTTTCCCTATTTTCTAGGGTTTAAGTTTCATTAGTTTAGGTTTCAATTTTAATAAAGTGGACCAAATTCTAAAACAAGACAACCAAATCCTTAGGTTTGGACTCTAGTTTGTAGGATTCAAGACAACCCTTTTGGGCCTCGCGCCCCATTTTTCAAACTAACAATTTTCACCCAAATAGTAGGTTCAATTGGAACCTTGGACCCCAATTAACCCATCAGCCTTAAGGTTTGTCACAATTTCCAAAAATTAGTTTTGACTTGCTCCCTGTAGGTCTAAGAAAAACCAAGGCTAAAGGACCTTTGGAACCTTCTAACCCTAAGAGGTCAGTCAGACCTAATCCAAAGATTAACCTAAGTGCCAAATCCATTTTGTGACCTGATACCCAATAAAAAGATGTAGAGGAAATATCTCTCAGAAAGCCCAATCAGGGCATCGAGCCCTGACTAGTCCATCGGCCTTCAAACTTCAATAAGTGCCAAAACCAGTTTTTACCCCACAACCTGCAATCCAGTCTTAAATTCCTTTTAGGACCTTAGACCCCGAAAGGCCTTTTGGTCCTTAGCCTTTAAAATGGTTCCCAAACCAAATTTTACTCTGTGACCCATCGTTCACTCATAGTCTCCATTTCGGTATTTCAGACCCGCAATGACTTTTCGGTCCCCTCAGCACCTTTTGGCCTCAGAACTAATTTCCACTCATTGCTCTAGGATATTATTGAGATGGTGGGCCCATAGTCCACATCTGACCCATGGTCCAAATGTTCGACTTGGTCCTGAAAACTTGCTAGAGCACAAAAACCCTTAGAGCACTTAGAATTTAGTGATCCCTTTGGATTTTTCTTAAGTTTTTATATATCCTTTTTCTCATGCAGGCCAACTAGATGTCTGAAGAGGAATTTTTTGACCATCCAAGTGAAGAGACACTGTCTGGGTCCAAATCTATAGAAGAAATTGACTTAGAAGGACAAGAGATAGAAGAAGCACAATCCTCTAAAAAGCTAGCTAAGAAGAAGAAGAAGGAACTACCCATCACAATGAAGTACCAATTCCAAGGGGTACCAAAGGAGTCTAAGTTCAAGAATGAACTTATGAACATAATGGATACTAAACTAGGTCACATTGATCTAGAAGTTTTCAAACATGATACATTTGGAGATGATGCTACTCTAAGAGCAAAGAAGATTGCTCAATCTGGCTTAGGACACACTGCAAGTTTTCCACCTACAGTCCAAAGCCTCGAGTTAATTCTTATCTTATCTCATCATTATAGCCCTGATGAGAGGAAATGCTATGACTCCAGTGGAAACCTTCTCCTTGATATTACACTAGAAATGATTAGAATGGTCTTTGACCTACTAGTGTATCAACAAGCTCACACATTATCAATGGCTGATGCACTTAAATCATACAATCAAGATGTGATTAGAAATAAAGGCTATCTAAACTAGCATTGGTTAACCAAGAAGAAGAAGTCTTCTTCTAAGGTCATAGGAAAATTGACTAGGTTAGACTTTCAGGGGGAAGTATCAGTTGTGATTACACTATTAAGCAGAGCATTTGAGAGAGAAGAATATCAGACCTATGAAACTTGGATGTATCAATATATTTAGATCACTCTTAAAGGAGATACCAAGATAGATTGGGCTCAAATGGTTTTAGATAATATGCACTCTTAGCTAATGTCAGTGGTACAAGTGAAGAAATTTTATATGACATCATATGTTGTGTGGCTAGTTGCTAGAGTAGGGAACTTTTTTGGATTGATCACTGTGGGAATAAGAGGAGAGGCTCCAGGATAGAGTAAAATTTGTAATTTTATCCCTAGTTGGAGCTAAAGGAGGCAAAGAAACATTTCAAAAGAGTTAATGATGCATTCTTGTATGCTATCATTCTACAACTAACAAGGGACTCTACTTTTTAAATGTCCTAGAAAACAATGGACTTTCTCAAACCATGGGGACAATGGTTCATTCAATTCCCTAAGTCAACCTACATAAGAGTAACAGGGTTCAAGAAAGCTCCATTTTTACTTCTAAGATACTACAGTGATAAGATCATTTGATGGAGTTCTTTCAGCAAATTAGTGAAGTCCACTTGAAACTCTCTAGAAAAAATAAGTGTGGTGTCAAGTATCCATTTGTTCTTGGTTTCTATAAGTGGTCTTCCATCAATGTAGTAAAGGCAACAATTGAAGAGCTAAATGCTCTAAATTTGAAAGTCTATGAGCCCAGGGATGATTTTGTTGGAATACAATGGATCATTGAGAGGGGGGTGAATCAGCGATCTAATAAAACTAGTTCGTTCATCAGCCCAATAGTTGTAAAAATAATTAATGCTAACATGCCAAGGACATAGAAAGCAATAACATCACATAAATGAAACCATAACACAAGTATTTAAAGTGGAAAACCCTAAATAGGGAAAAACCACTATCCAACCCCACCAGAATCTTTATTAGGTCTTAGTAACCAAAATATCACTAATTACATTCATGCCTCACTTGCAAGGACCTCGCTGATCACACCTTGATCGGAACACCAATTCCACTCAAACTAGGAGCACCAACTCCAAACACAAGACAAGAAGATATATAGAGTACTACTCTATTTACTTTGAAATCCATAGGTTATAGATGAGTTCTATATATCTCTTACACAATCACCCTTCTGTGAAGATATTCAAAAATAGTACCACACTCTCCTTTACTTATTATACAAAGAATGACTCTTTGACAATCCACTCAACACAAAGAATGTACTACTCTGACATCACTGATATCTAGGAATTAGATGCTCTGCATACAAGTTCTTTCACCTTACATCTATCTCATTTCCATCTTTTCCTATCTTATGCAAAAGAAAGACATCTTATATAGATGATACCTTTCAAAAAACCTTCAAAAGCATCAAGTTCACCATAGATCAAATATGAAAACATCTGCAGAATCTACATCACACATCTCTATTCACATACCTCTTGAATCAACACACTCAACCATTATCATACTTAGCCATTGTCATCACAATGCTCTTCTTGATATCAATTTGCAATCATCATGCTTAAAGATGGTCACATCATATCAATATACCCTCATACTGTTAATACTAAATCTATGAATATAATAGAGATAAAAACCATCATCACAGACCTATACCCTTGAGTAAGTATAAACACTTCACAACCTCTTAGTTTTGAAAATCATCTATTGAATGTAGCATCTCTTTCTTTGATGTCATTGAATGTCCATGACTAAAGTTTTGACACTTAAAACTCTCCAAACATGTAGGGAAAAAATTACATATCTTGCATGAGTTAGTACAGTGTAGTAAAAACATCAAGCTCTCCAAAACCTTAGGAGTATTTAAAAGTAACTCCCAAAAATATCTCTTACAACATCAGATTCAGGGATAGTTATAAAACTTATTAGAACAATAGTTACAAGGAACTATCTGAAAGGAAGCTAGGTGTACGGAAATCACTTCCTACACTAATCTAATTAGGAGAGGGCTATGCAAAATCAAATTAATCCTTACAACTACAGAAACATAGAACATCTAACAGAGATATTGCAGCAATACACATGAACCAGAAAGAAGACAGAAGAAGAGAGACAAATATATAACGTGGGGAAAACCCTTATCCGGTGAAAAACCCCACACTTAGAAACTTGCACAATATATTATCAAAACTGAAAGTTGTTTACAGTACACTTGCAATGCAACCTTTAATGGTCTTCAACACTCATATCTGGAGTCAATCCGGCAGCATAACAGTACCTGTCAATCCTGTAATACATCTCCTCCTCCAAGCACCTGTTTATATAGAATATACAAGGCAATATTGGTCATATCTTGGAATGGGCGTCCAACTTGGCCTCATGGCCCAAAACCCACGCCTAAGGACACTTGGTCAACATTGTAGAATGTGCCTGACACTTGTCCATAGCTCCCATCCCAAAGAGGTCACCTATTTCCAAATTGGCCTATGACAGATGCTCTTACGACACTTACGACTGTCATAGAATCTGTCATAGTAGTTACAACTTACAGTTGTAAGAGAATCTATCATACACAGGCTATAAATAACATATTCTCTTACAACATGTCATAGTCTACCTTGGGGTGCCCAAATATGCCTTTTTCAAAGATGCTTCATGACACGTCTTCACCTGTCTTACAAGCTTCTATTTCCAACTCTTACATGTCATAGATTCTGTCATAGGAATCTGTCATAACCATTTCGGTCAATATTCCCTTACACAACATGAAAGATGCCGACACATGGCAAAATGCTCCTACCACAAAGTGGGATGCCTATCTCCTCATGTAAGGACAAAATTACAAGTTGTCATCTTCCATGTAGGATGACACATCACCGTGCCACATCCCACAATATGACAATATGGAATTTACAATTTATTTACAACATAGGAAATGAATTAATAAATACAAACATAAATAATGCAAGCAATTACCAAGGTTGAGACACCTTAATTCCCAACACTCTCCCACTTGTCGAACACCTTGTAAGAGCCAATAGAATAACAAGATTTAACTGCTATAGGTCGAGAGGCCCATAGACTCTGAACACCATCTGAACTTCTCTGTGCCCACTGGCTTCATCAATGCATCTGCAACATTCTTCAAAGTATCTACCTTCTCCAAATTTACCTTCCCATCCTCTACCATGTCTCGTACGAAGTGAAACTGAACATCAATATGCTTTGTTCTGGCATGTAAAGTTGGATTCTTCATAAGGAAAATTGTACTTTGACTGTCACAACTGATCGTGATCTGACCTGCATCAACACCAATATCAGAACACAATCTCTTAAGCCAAATAGCTTCCTTACAAGCATGAGTTGCTAACATATACTCAGCTTCTGTCATGGACAAAGCAACCACAGGTTGTCACTTACTCATCCAACTAATAGCACCACCGAATAGTGTAACTCCTGCTATTAATGTCACCTACCCAATCTAAATCCACAAATCCATGAATATCAACAGAATGTGGAGGTCCTATAGCATTACCATGATAGCATATGGAATATTTAGAAGTACCCCTCAAATATCTGAACACTCGCCTAATTGTATCCCAATGAACTCGTCTAAGATTAGCCATAAATTGACTAAGGACTCCCACTGTTTGGGCAATGTTTGGTCTTATACAGACCATAGCATACATTAGTTTGCCAACAACACTAGAATAAGGTACTCTTATCATGTCCTCCACCTCACTAGAAGATTTTGGACATTCCTCAACAGACAATTTTGTCCCCAAAGAAATAGGAATACATAATGGTCTACAATCTGCCGTGTTGAACCTGTCCAACACGGTCTTCACATACTTCCTCAGGCTTAACCAAAGTTTTCTGTTAGTTTTGTCTCTTCTAATTTCCATTCCTAGAATGTACCTAGCTGACCCTAAATCTTTCATTTCAAACTATACTGACAACTGAGATTTAAAATCAGAAATCATATTCTTACCCTTCCCAATGAGCAACATATCATCAACATACATTGCAACAATGAGAATATGATCACCATCAAACTTATAATACACACAGTGATCCAATTTTGATCTCACAAATATAATTGACAACACAAAGGCATCAAACTTCAAGTACCATCTCCTAGGGGATTACTTCAAACCATACAAAGACTTCTTAAGTTTGCAAACCAAATTTTCTTTACCTTTCACCATGTAATGCTTTGGCTGTGACATGTAGATTTCTTCCTCCAAATCAGCATGAAGGAAAGTTGTCTTCACATCCATTTGTTCTACCTCTAAGTCATAAGCTATTGCAAGAGACAATAGGAATCGAATGGATGTTAGCTTTGCAATAGGAGAGAAGATCTCACCATAATCTATACCTTCCACTTGTGAATACCCCTTCGCAACCAATCTAGCCTTATACTTCTCAACATTGCTATCTGCACCAAATTTCTTCTTGAACACCCATTTGCATCCAACGGGTTTCCATCTAGGAGGCAAAGGCACCAAGTCCCAAGTTTGATTCTTTTCCAAAGAAGCCATCTTATCCTCCATGGCCTCCTTCCAAGAACATACTTATAGAAAGCAAGTTCCGTGCTAAGCCTGGGATATGCATAACCTTAGAGATCCCCTTCACTCATCCATTAGGGAACTGGATAGAGACTCTTCCATGACCAACAATCTTTAGATGAGAGTTGTCACCCAAGTACACCTTTCCACCATCAAACTCTTCATACTTAGTGAACCAGTATTGATGCAAGGTCATGTGGAATGATGCACCAGAGTCAATCAACCACACATCATCAGATGCATGGGTTGCTAGGGCTACAATGAAAGCATCACCATCATCTTGTGACTTGTCAGAATCTGAATCTGGGTTCTTCTTTTTCTTTTCTTCTTTGCATTCCTTTTAGAAATGCTCAGATTTACCACAGTTCCAACAAATAGCCTTGGACTTTCTAGGAGATTTGGATCTCCCACAGGATTTGGATCTATCCTTCTCAGCTTTCTTATCTTTCTTTTTCCCTTTCTCCTTGGGTCTTCCACGAACTGCAAGAGCCTCTTTGGCTACCTCAGAAGACTTTCTCTGCATCTCTTCAGACAACAACGAAGAAACTACTTCATCCATTTTGAATGTGGATGTGGTGCTTCCAATAGCCATGACAAGGTGATCCCACGAGTCCAGAAAAGAACAAAATAAGGTCATACACTGATCCGCCTCCATCTTCACACCAATAGATGCCAATTGTGCAACCAGCATGTTAAAAGCATTCATATGTTCAGCAATGGATCCTCTATCCTCCATTCGAGGGGAATACAACTTCTTTCTTAGAAAAATTTTGTTAACCAGCTTGATACACATCTCCCAACTTCTTCCAAAGAAAGTTTACAGTTTTCTCCTCATGGACATTTAACAGGATAGAATCAACAAGACTAAGTCTTATGAGACCCTTAGCCTTCCAATCCTTGAGATCCCAATCATCTTGTTGCATTGCAGCTAGTTTAGTTCCATTAACAGTTTCCCAAAGGTCTTGATCAACAAGCATGTCTTCGATCTTGAGCTTCCATAGCTCGAAATTAGTGCCATTGAATTTCTCCACTTCTATTCTTCTAGATGTGCTTGCCATCTCCTTGCTGTAATAGAATTCAAAATATTCTATACAGACTCCCACTCAACTTAAGATCAGCTTAAAAAACCCCTACTCAACAGCTAAGACCAAAACTAGCCAGGCTCTGATACCAACTGAAAGGAAGCTAGGTGTGCGGAAATCACTTCCTACACTAATCTAATGAGGAGAGGGCTATGCAAATTCAAATTAATCCTTACAACTATAGTAACATAGAACATCTAACAGAGATATTGCAGTAATACACATGAACTAGAAAGAAGATAGAAGAAGAGAGACAAAGATATAACGTGGGGAAAACCCTTATCGGGTGAAAAACCCCACACTCAGAAACCTGCACAATGTATTATCAAAAGTGAAAGTTGTTTACAATACACTTGCAATGCAAGCTTCAATGGTCTTTGACACTTGTATCTAGAGTCAATCCGGCAATATAATAGTACCTGTCAATCCTGTAATACATCTCCTCCTCCAAGCACCTATTTATATAGAATATACAAGGCAATATTGGTCATATCTTGGAATGGGCATCCAACTTAGCCTCATGGGCCAAAACCCATTCCTAAGGACACTTGGTCAACATTGTAGAATGTACCTGACACTTGTCCATAGCTCCCGCCCAAAGAGGTTGCCTATTTCTAAAATGGGCTATGACAGATGCTCTTACGACACTTATGATCGTCATAGAATCTGTCATAGCAGTTACAACTTACAGTTGTAAGAGAATCTATCATACATAGGCTATAAATAGCATATTCTCTTACAAGAAAATTTAATAAGGACCATTGATATTTATTTTGGTGCTCGTTAAAATAGGTCATACCAAACTACTCGGTCATGCTAGGAGGAAGGGTCGGTTGTCCCACAGCATTGATACCTTTAAGTTATAACTTAAGTGGCCTTTGGCCTGTGATAGCAAGTCAACTACAAAATACAACATAAGGTGACCTATCATTATAACTTGTAACTTAGGGTTTAAGACTTAGGCTATAGATCACATATTTTGGCAAACCCTACTGAGTAACTTTTTGTTTTCATCAAACCTAAACCTTAAGAGGAACTTTGTGAAACAAAGAGAGCAGGAACTTCTCAGAGACACAAAATAAGATGAACTTATTAACACCTACAAAGAGGACAGGAACTTCTTAGAGACACAAAATCAGATGAACTTCTTAACCCCTAAACTTCTTAACACTTGATCTCCCTGGATGACTACTAAGGAAAACTAATAACACATGGAGCAAGATGAGGAAAACTAATAACACATGGAGCAAGTTGGAGCAAGAACATGCAAGTATGTGCCACTTGCCACTTGGAAGAACATGTACAAGTATGTGTCACTTGATCATTTCCAATACCCTGCAGGATCAATGATGAACAACAAATACAAATGCTACAAGCTACCAACTCATCATCACTTGATCATTGACATGACATGCCAATATAAACTAAGATCTCCTAAAGACAACAAATCTCCTGATGATGACAATAAATCTCTTGATGTTTGATATGTCTCTAGTCTCATCTCATTGTTGCATGCATGTCTTCTTTCATCATAACCATCAAACAAAGATGGTCTACCAAATGGTCTATCACTCCTCCACTAACACTTTTGACATCAATGACAAACCTAACTCCAACTAATTTTTACCCTATTGGCAAACTTGATTAGCTCTTCCCAACTATGGGTTTCAAGCACAAACATTCTTTAGAAGACTTCTAGGCAAATTGCCAAGATAAATTCGAGGTTAGGAAAAAGCAGTATACTAGGCTTACTACCTTTCAATTAAGAGATGACATACTAGAGGAATTCTCTGATGATGGTGTGGTTTTGGATCTAGCATATCAAGTGGTTGTTGTTGATGAAAAGCCTTTGGATCCAATTAATTGGTCAGAGAAGGAGTATAATTCTATCAGGGAATTCAGTAATTATGTTATTCAAAGGAGTATAGAGTGGTTATAACTGAGGCTAAGAAATTTTGTGCCCCAAGCTGCACAAACCATAAAAAGGAACAAGGATCAAGTTTCATCTTCAGGATCCCCAACTAGTAAAAGATAGAAGACGCAGGGTAGACCTCTAAAGATTGCAAAGTCAAGAGTGTCTTTAGAGACTACTTCACCCAAAGATGTACTCAAGGTAGTGCAAGCAAAGTTTTTCAAATCTTTAATGATGTATAAGGAGGGTGCAATAGGGATTACATATGGTATTGGAGTTAGGCCAATGACCCAAGTCATATATCCTAGAGATGATATCAAGAAAACAATGGGTGAAGGACAACAGGCTGCTAAGACAAAATCATCCTAGGTAAACTTTGGTACGGTCGTATTCCCACCTCCATCTTTAGAGCAGCAAACTAAAATTGAACATATAGGACAACAACTACCTAAGGAAGAGAGGGTCACTGAAGAAGACAATGATGTTAATGAGGAAATGGAAGTCCCCAGTGAGGAAGTGCCTGACAAAGAACATGAACAACAATCTGAGGGGCTACAAAACATTCCTTTAAAAGAAGAAAGAGAAGAAGACCTTGACGAAGAGCACATGCTCACAAAGCAAGAACATTAGGAGCTTATTAATGCTGCTGAGCAAGATAAGAAAGATGATGTTGAGCTTTCAAAAGTGACAGATGAACCACCATGGTAGGAGTAGCAACAAGAAAGCATAATAGGTGAACAATCTGATCAACAATAGCAACAAATAGCCCAAAATCAACCTGATCAGACTCTATAGGCCCGAACTGCACCTTCATGGTTGAATTTGAACTTGCAGAAATGGTAGCAAATTGTTTCACAGTCATTGAGTTTTCAGGAAATGATTGTTGAATTAGAGAAAGATAAGCCTAAGAAAATGACTAGGACTTTGTTGGCAATTCGCACCAGTGACCAAGGGGAAAGAATTGTAGAAATCACAACCCCAATAGCTGACAAAGATGATAGGGACCTGTTGTTTGAAGATTACCAAATTATAAAGGTAAATATGGGTACACAAACCCGTAATAAGGAAATTGCTTCTTTTGATTCTACATATACAACTGTTAAATCTAGAATGCAGAAAGATAAACAGGCCAAAGACAACTTGAAGATACAATTGCATCAAATGAAGGACTTTGTCAAGGGTCTTGTTATTCTAGTGTCACGATAGCCAATGTCCACTGATGTACCAATTTTGATGACCAAGCAGGAAGTGGACACTTTACAGGAAATGAAAGAAAAATCTTCTGTGCTAGACAGGTGGGTTACTAAATTTTTGATAGAAGCTTTTAGTATTTTCGACAAGTAATTCCCATTTTATGAAGAGTCCTATCAGCTTGAGAAAGAAATTGAAGATTTTGTGGAAAGACATAAAATAGAGGATAAAGAATTATAACAGGTTCTGAAAAATCTAAAGGTGATCGGGAAAATGACCTAAGAAGAGTTGATAGAATCTAGTATATTACATGATGAAGAACCTAGTTTTGTAGATGACAACATCAAAATAATTGAATATAAGATTCAACAAATTGCTGAGTACCAACCTACATTGTTAACTTTGCAGAAGGACATTTTTGAGTACATATTTGTATTTTTGAGATTTTTGTTAAAGTAGTTGTTGGTGAAAATGTATATTCATATGATAAAAGTAGATTGGAACTTATGGATAAAGTGACGTAAGTCTATAAAAAGAAAATGGATGATTTGTATTAGGCTCCAGGTTTCGATGAAAATAAACTAGATAGATTTGTGGAGTCCAAAGCTCATTTCAAGCTAGCATTGGTAGATGTTAGTAAAATGGAGAGAAGGTGTGAACATGCTGCCCAATGTTTGAAAACCTTCAAATTTAGATATGGATGGTTAGATGGTCCTGATATGGGCAAGGTAAAGCAACTTCTTTCAGATTATGTAGAGTATAGGAAAGCTAAATCTGTTGCAGGGGCTGTTGGATTTAAGGCATACAACTGAGAGGGGGGGGGTGAATCAGTTGTATAAAACTTCTTGTTCTTTCAAACACTTGATTCTTCGTTGTTAGTTAACAGCATATCAATTAATCATCCATGAAAGCATAATACATAAACACAAGAGCAGATAAACATCAACACATTGAACACCAAGATTTTGACGTGGAAAACCCGGTTAAGGGAAAAACCACGGGGTGATTAACCCAAGGATTATTCTCTGTTAGAAGAATAAGAAAAAGAATGGCACTTGCCAATTAGGGCTCACTGCCCGAGCACACTGCTCACAAGAGGCCCACTACCTACTAAGAGACACACTATCTACAAAGTGATAAGAATCACAATCTTGAACTAGAGAATGACATCTCTACTATGTCCGGATCAGTTCCTTTTAAGCCCAAAACTTCTGCTCTGCCTTTCGCACTTCTCTTCGCTATGCCACACTCATCCACACAATCCACACTTTGAAATGAACTCACAAACCGTTATTTATACAATACATCGACTTAGGAACAAACATCTAAGTCGGCAAACAACCATAAGAGTATCCGCAAGATGAATAACACATCCGGTCGGCCACCACAAGAACATTCGCAGGATGAACAACTCATCCGGTCGGCTAAACAGAGCAAGAACTTCATCCGAAAGAATAACTTCAATTCTAGGCTCTACTATCAATGCGGATCAACAACACAACCTCAACACGATCCAGAAAACTTCACAAGCCTACCTGAATGACCGGATACATCCGCACGTCCTTTACTTGCTGGAATCTCTTGTCTTCCTCATCTGGAACTTCAAGAACACAGTCTGTCGCCACTGTAGAAGGTACTTCCAGACCTTCAAATCATACATTATCAATGCGGACCAACAACACAACCTCAACATGATCCAAGAACCTTCACAAGCCTGCCTGAATGACCAGGTACGTCCGCATTTCCTTTACTTACTGAAATCTCTTATCCTCCTTATCCGGAACTTCAAGAACACAGTCTGTCGCCACTGTCATAATGCAAGAGGTACTTTCGGACCTCCAAATCATACACAGCTCGAGATGGCACATCACAAGGACATCCCAAACACTCTTTTCAATCCGCAGATTAGGATTGTACAATTCCGGACCTCACCGGACCTTTCTGTGATCCTCGGTCACCTCTAAGCACTTGCCAGAACCGGTTCCACACAGACAGCCATAACTTCTTCAGGTCTTCATGTGGACCTCTAAAAACTTGACTGAAGCATCTCAAGACTCATATCTACAAACCCTTTAATCTGTATCCTCCGGTTCTCAACCTATCCAATATATTTGCCTTCTTCTCATCACTGTTCTTCACTGTTCCTGACTGAGGCTAATTTTCTCAATATCCTCAACACACAGCTCATCCAATCCTTCTTGTCAATGTAATATGAGTATGTTGACATCAATGACAACACTGGTTCACCTCATACTTGCAACAATCTCCCCCTTTGTCATTGATGGCAATATATGATGTGAAAAACCATCAAGACAAGAACTTCTCCTTTCTGTCACAGCTTCCCCTATCAACAACAACTTTTCACATGTCTTCTCTTCCTTTACTGCTCCCCCTTTGATCATTAACCACTTGTTTTTCACATGTCTTCTCTCCCCCTTTGACATCAATGGCAAAGGGCTCATACTTGCAATTCTAATACATCAGAATCATACCAGCTGCTCCCCCTTAGTAGTAGCTCCCCATCATCAATCCGGATCACAAGATATGACTGTGATATCCACCGGACTGATGCACATCAGTGCATCCTAGTTCATCACCGGAGGGGCCATGACCCCTAACTTCTCCCAGAGATATTCAAAAGAGTCCTTGGGAAGAGGTTTTGTAAAGATATCTGCAATCTGATCCTTGGAGGGAACATACTCCAATCTAACTTCTTCCTTGTTTACTTGTTCTCTCAAAAAGTGAAACTTGATAGATATGTGCTTAGTCTTAGAATGCAATACCGGATTCTTAGAAATATTAATTGCACTTGAATTATCACAGAAAATTGTGATAGGCTCCTCATATTCAACTTTAATGTCTCTTAGCATCTGCTTCATCCATAAAATTTGAGTGCAACTACCTGCTGCTGCAATGTATTCTGCTTCAGTTGTAGACAGAGATATTGCATCTTGTTTCTTGCTTAACCAAGAAACCAATCTCTTCCCCAAAAAGAATGCTCCACCACTAGTGCTCTTCCGGTCATCCACATCTCCTGCCCAATCTGCATCTGTGTAAGCATGAAGAGAGAAATCCGGATCTCTAGGGTACCATAGACCATACTCAACTGTTCCTTTCAAGTACCTAAAAATTCTTTTGATTGCCATAACATGAGATTCTCTAGGATCAACCTGGAATCTTGCCACAAGACCAACAGCCTGCATTATATCTGGTCTAGTTTGAGTGAGATACAACAATCCACCAATCATTGATCTATACTTTGTCTGATCTGCCTTTGGAGAATCATCATCTTTGCTTAACTTACATCCGGTTGCCATAGGAGTGTTCATAGGCTTTGAGTCTTCCATACCAAATTTCCTTAACAATTCTTTCACATATTTGGTCTGAGAAATGAAGATCCCTTCTTTTGTTTGAGTAATTTGCAGACCCAAGAAGAAATTCATTTCACCAAGCATAGACATTTCAAACTCACTTTTCATCTGATTTGCAAAAGTTTTGCACATACTATCTCTTCCTCCAAAAATGATATCATCCACAAACACTTCAACAATCAAAATGTTTTCATGATCAATTTTGAAATATAAGTTACTGTCAGCAGTACCTTTGTTGAATCCAATCTGCACAAGATGCTTATCCAACCTTTCATACCAAGCTCTTGGGGCTTGCTTCAATCCATACAAAGCTTTCTTCAACTTGCAGACCATATCATCATTATCAGACAATTGAAATCCATCCGGTTGTTCAATGTAGACTTCCTCTTCCAGATCACCATTTAGGAAGGCAGACTTGACATCCATCTGCTATACCTTGAAGTCTTTGAAGGCAGCAAATGCAAGAAGTAATCTGACTGCTTCAATTCTTGCCACCGGAGCAAAAGTCTCTTTAAAGTCAATACCTTCTATTTGAGAGTAGCCTTTGCAGACCAGTCTAGCTTTGTTTCTGATTACTTCACCAGCTTCATTTAGTTTGTTCCGAAAGACCCACTTGGTTCCAATTACATTCCTGTCTCTAGGTCTGGGAACAAGATCCCAAGTATGATTTTTCTCAAATTGCATCAATTCATCTTCCATTGCTTTGGTCCAGTTCTCATCATTGCAGGCTTCATTTATTGTTTTAGGTTCAATCTTTGAAATCAGACAACATTCATCCTGATTTTGAGCAACATTCCTTCTAGTTTGTACACCTTTGCTTCTGTCACCTATGATCTGATCTTCAGAGTGGTTCAGTCTTACATACCTTGGAATTTTGGGAGTATCCAGCACTGCTGCTTCTTGATCAGGCTCATTCAAACCTATCTCTTCTTCCTGATTTACCGGATCAGGCTGACTCTGTCTCACCGGAGAGGATTGAGTTCCTTGAACACTGTCTTGGTCATCTTCATCAAACTCATAAAATCTTGAAGGTTTCTCAATTCCTTCATCAACTTTCACATTGGTGCTTTCTATCATTTTCCTCAATCTCTTATTGTAACACCGGTATGCTTTGCTTTGAGTGGAGTAACCCAAGAAAATTCCCTCATCACTTCTAGCATCAAACTTTCCTAGATCTTCATCTCTTTTAATATAACACTTGCTACCAAATACTCTGAAATATTTCACAGTAGGAGTGATGCCAAACCAGAGTTCATAGGGGGTCTTACCGGTGTTGTTTCTGATTTGAACTCGATTTAGAGTGTAGACTGCAGTGCTGATAGCTTCTTTCCAAAACATTTGAGGAACATTTGCTTCCAACATCATTGTCCTAGCAGCTTCCTGGATGGTCCGGTTCTTTCTCTCAACTACTCCATTCTGCTGTGGAGTCTTAGGAGCAGACAACTGTCTCCTTATACCCTGTTTCTCACAAAAGTCAATGAACTCACCAGATGTAAATTCACCACCTCTATCAGACCTTAGACACTTTAGTTTCAATCCGGTTTGATTCTCTACCATAGCTTTGAAGATTTTGAACTTCTCAAATGCTTCTGATTTTTCTTTTAGAAAGGTAACCCACATCATCTGGGAATGATCATCAATTAACAACATGAAATATCTATCACCTTGCAGACTCTTGATTCTTGTCGGACCACAGAGATCAGTATGTACTAATTCCAACAATCCGATAGAAGACTGATCTTTGCTTTTGAAAGAGACTCTGCTTTGTTTACCTAGCTGACATTCTTTGCACAAACTATTTGTAGGTTTCATCAATTTTGGAAGATCTCTCACAGCCTGAGTATTGCTTATCTTGATGATGTTATCAAAATTTACATGACACATTCTTCTATGCCATAACCAACTCTGATCAATTTGAACAAACAAACAACTTTTATTTGAACCAACCAGATGAAAGATATTACCTTTTGTCTAAGTACCGGATGCAATTTCAGTTCCGGAGCTTGTAAAGATTCTGCATTTTCCATTCTTGAACCGGAGATCATAGCCTTTGTCCACTAACTGACCAACACTGAGAAGATTGTGCTTCAATCCTTCAACATGTAGTACGTTACCTGTTTTGCTCTTTCCATCAAAGGAAATAGTTCCCCTGCCTCTGATTCTGCCAGCAGAATTGTCACCAAACTTTACCATTCCTCCTTCATACCTTTCCAAATTCAAGAACTTATTCTTGTCACAAGTCATATGATGAGAACATCCACTGTCAATAACCCAATCATCCTTTTCTTCCACTTGAGCAGCCAAAGCTTTTTCAACAACTTTGTGATTGACAGATTCAGAGAGTATTGAATCTTCTTCCTTGATGGCAATAAACACCCACTCATTTCCGGATTTGCTTCCTAGTTCTGATTCATCATCTGTTACTCCTTCATTGTCATCTTCTTCATGAACATAATAGCAATTCTTTTGAAACCTTTGTCTGTTAGTATTAGACCTTGCAGATCTTTCCGGACATCTTGAAGCAAAATGACCAATCTTATTGCAGTTGAAACACTTAAAGGGTAGTTTTCCTTCATACTTACCGGATCCTCTTGGCAGTCTCTTTGCAATGAGGGCTTCAAGTTGAGCTGTTTCTGCTTCTTCTTCTTCCATGTCTCTTCTTGCTTGATCATACCATGGCATTTTCCTTGATGAGTTTTCTCCCGGATCAAATCTCTGTTTGCCTTTCACATAGGCACTGGCTTTGAAAGCAGATTCAATCTTGGGAGGATCATCTCCAAACTCGGTCATTTCAAATGCAGCTAGTTTGCCAGCCAGTTGTTCTCTTGTGACAGTTGTGTGGGCTCTAAATTCATCAATGGCAGCAACCTTGATTTTGTAGGCAGCAGGAAGGGATCTTAGGATTTTGCAGACAATCTCATTTTCATCTAGAGTTCCACCAGCATTTCTGATTCCACATACCAGCTCATTCACTCTTGGCATAAAGGTAGTGATGTTTTCATCATCTCTCATCTTCAATCTTTCAAATTTCCCTTTCAGACTTTGCAACCTTGCACTTTTGACAAACTCATCTCCTTCATACAGAAGTTTTAGTTTAGTCAGGATCTCATATGCAGTTGGTAGATCAATAACATTTGAGAGATCTGAGTCATTCAATGCGCTTAGAAGAGCTTCCTTGGTCTGCAGATTGTTTTCTGCTTCTGTGATTTCATTCAGAGTTGTCGGGCCACCTTGTGGAGGTACATATGGTTTTGAGACCATAGCCAAGTATGCTTTTCCCATACATTCCAAGTGACACTTCATGCGACCTTTCCAGAGAGTGAAGTTGGTTCCATCAAACTTCGGACTATCCTTCTTGTATGACGACATCCTGGATCTCCTCAAGCGGTTAAGCTCCTTTCAGAGGAACTTAGCTCTGATACCAATTGTTGGATTTAAGGCATACAACTGAGAGGGGGGGGGGTGAATCAGTTGTATAAAACTTCTTGTTCTTTCAAACACTTTATTCTTCGTTGTTAGTTAACAGCATATCAATTAATCATCCATGAAAGCATAATACATAAACACAAGAGCAGATAAACATCAACACATTGAACACCAAGATTTTGACGTGGAAAACCCGGTTAAGGGAAAAACCACGGGGTGATTAACCCAAGGATTATTCTCTATTAGAAGAATAAGAAAAAGAATGGCACTTGCCAATTAGGGCTCACTGCCCGAGCACACTGCTCACAAGAGGCCCACTGCCTACTAAGAGACACACTGTCTACAAAGTGATAAGAATCACAATCTTGAACTGGAGAATGACATCTCTACTATGTCTGGATCAGTTCCTTTTAAGCCCAAAACTTCTGCTCTGCCTTTCGCACTTCTCTTCGCTATGCCACACTCATCCACACAATCCACACTTTGAAATGAACTCACAAACCGTTATTTATACAAGACATCGACTTAGGAACAAACATCTAAGTCGGCAAACAACCATAAGAGTATCTGCAAGATGAATAACACATCCGGTCGGCCACCACAAGAACATTCGCAGGATGAACAACTCATCCGGTTGGCTAAACAGAGCAAGAACTTCATCCGAAAGAATAACTTCAATTCTGGGCTCTACTATCAATGCGGATCAACAACACAACCTCAACACGATCCAGAAAACTTCACAAGCCTGCCTGAATGACCGGATACATCCGCACATCCTTTACTTGCTGGAATCTCTTGTCTTCCTCATCCGGAACTTCAAGAACACAGTCTGTCGCCACTGTAGAAGGTACTTCCAGACCTTCAAATCATACATTATCAATGCGGACCAACAACACAACCTCAACATGATCCAAGAACCTTCACAAGCCTGCCTGAATGACCAGGTACGTCCGCATTTCCTTTACTTACTGAAATCTCTTATCCTCCTTATCCGGAACTTCAAGAACACAGTCTGTCGCCACTGTCATAATGCAAGAGGTACTTCCGGACCTCCAAATCATACACAGCTCGAGATGGCACTTCACAAGGACATCCCAAACACTCTTTTCAATCCACAGATTAGGATTGTACAATTTCGGACCTCACCGGACCTTTCTGTGATCCTCTGTCACCTCTAAGCACTTGCCGGAACCGGTTCCACACAGACAGCCATAACTTCTTCAGGTCTTCATGCGGACCTCTGAAAACTTGACTGAAGCATCTCAAGACTCATATCTGCAAACCCTTTAATCCGCATCCTCCGGTTCTCAACCTATCCAATATATTTGCCTTCTTCTCATCATTGTTCTTCACTGTTCCTAACTGAGGCTAATTTTCTCAATATCCTCAACACACAGCTCATCCAATCCTTCTTGTCAATGTAATATGAGTATGTTGACATCAATGACAACACTGGTTCACCTCATACTTGCAACAGGGGCATCCAATTCTCATTAGGTTGACTCTATGGACTTAGTCAATTTTGGTATTTAAAGAGATTGTAATAGAAAAACACTTTTGTAAAAAGTGTCACTGTTTTATAAAGTGGGCCCTACAAAAATCTTTCTTTTCATATTTTTAAGTTGAAAAGTCAACTTAGAAATGGACATGCAAAAACAATTTTATTTTTGAATATGCTTTTTGGAGTTGCATGGGTTTGGTGATAAAAACAATGACAAAAGGTATTGCATGTAGTTTATGATTGTTGTAATTATTCTTTTGAAGTACCTATAAAAGGGAGGGACTCATTTTGTTCAAGAGTCTGAAAGTTGAAGAATTAGGTTGTCGGTCCACATTTTAGTTTTCTAAGCTTTTTCAATAGTTAGCAATTTTTACAGTATTCTAGTATAGATAAGGTGGTTACTTCTGGAAACAGATCCGTATTTTTGGTCTTTTATGTTGGATCTAATTTCTTGTATTGAAGTTCAAATAAGTTAATACAATATGGTTGTCAATTCCATGGGATCTTTCTTCGTGTTTTAGGTGTAGTGTGATGGATTGAACTTATTCTTTACTTCCATATTTATTCAAGAAAATTCTGAAATTTGTGCTTTAAAATTCTGAATTTTATTTTTGATTTGTGTATGAAACATAGTAATCAAAAAATATTATTCTAAATCATATCTATTTGGGAACTCTTTGACCATGCCATTGTAATATGAATGATTGGGTTTTGTAAAACTGATTTTAATATTGTGGTTAATGAATTTCTTAGGCAAGTGTGTTGATACAAAGTTTAAAATTCAGTGTGTTGTATCATTTACTTCTTGTTCTCATACTCTCTTTTGATCTTTCTTTCAAAACAAAAGTAGGTAGATTAATTTATGCTCAATTTGGGTAAATAATTGAATAACCAAGTCCCTTTGTGAACTATCCATATTTACCCTGTGCTTGCGCAACATAGTTGTGACCTAACTCCCGAGATCTTGGGGACTGCTTATTCTCTTTTTGGGATTAGCTGTCTTTTCGAGAGAGGCAAGTTGAATCTCAGCTTGCCTATGTTGCATGCATGTGTTAAACGGACCATCAACAATTCCATTATGTGCAAACAATAATTTAACAAACCTAACATTTTTATGTGCAAGAGGCTACATTGGATCCAATGTGACATTGTTATTGAGCTAAGTAAAATTATTATTATTTATTTATGTTCTAGAATTTAATCTATCTTTATTTGTCTAAATACAAAATGCATTAATCTAGGTTGATTACACTACATTAATCTAGATTGATTTATGCTAAAGTGAATGCATTTTACTAGATTAACCTAGATAAGCTATAAGAAAAATTAGTTCTCCTTACATTAATATAATAATTTAAATCTGAATAATTTTAATTAGTGGCTATTTCTATTTCCACTAATTATCTTCAAATTTAGATCTTATTTTTATTCTAATATTAAAATAACATGCTTTATTTATTTAATTAATTCTTATTTTTCATAAATAAAGTTTGTACACAATGAGTAAAGAAAATCCCTACACATTCCAAGTCAACTCTATTTTGACTAATCTAAATTTTAAATTTAATTAAATACTAATTCTATTTTATTCTAATTATCTTCTTTAATTTATTAAATAAGATTATTATTTCATAGCCTAGGGTTAAGTGTTTAGACACTTCACAAACTAGACATAGTTCCACCTTTCACTAGTACATGTTCTTGAAACATTATAAACTCAACATGCCTTAGTAACATTTGTTAGACAATTATAATTCAGATAATTTGATAGTGAGCAGTTAAATCGTGTGTGTGTGTGTGTGTGTGTGTGTGTATATATATATATCTATATATATATATATATATATATATATATATATATATATATATATATATATATATATATGAAATTATGTTACTCAATAACCATCAACATACAAGAATTTATTGAACCAGTCAAGTAGATAGAGAGCCATGTCCAATTTACAATAGGATATGTAGAACAATAATAAGTTGAAGCATTAGAATGTAACATCCCTCATTTCTAGTTCCTTTGCGAATCTACGATGTTCTAATTTTGTGATAAAATTGGATGAGCTCTATTAACTTATGTTGAGTGTAAAGTATTGATTTAACACATTTTGTGCATAATGTGTGATTGCATAACCATGCTTAATTGTCTAAAGGTGATTATATGATTATATTATTTCATAAAAATGCTACTAAAGTTTGTGTGAAAAGATTATGTTGTGAGACAAATATAGGTATTAGAGAAGATGAACTAGGTCTTGGTGTTGAAGTGTCCTAAATAATCCAATTGTGTGGGAAATTAAATAATAAATTAAATTATGATAAGTAAATAATTTGGAAATAAATTAATTAGTGGTTTAGTTAATTTATTTGACTGCATAGAGGTAATTCTATTTATTCATTTATTTGACAATTAATTTTTTTTATTGTTAAAAGGCCGAAGCCATTAATATATAAAATCAATTATAAAATATAGCTCTGTTCAGTGCGGGCACTGGTAGGAAAGAAAAAAGCGAAGAAAACCTTCGGTCTAGCCCAGGACTTTTGTAGTCCAGTACATGCTGTTTATTTATAGAACTTTCACAGGGTCAAGCCCCATAAAGAAACATAGATTTTCCTACATTTACTGAGAAAACACCCTTATCCAAGGTCTAACTTTTGATACCATCTTGCTTAATGTCCTTTAGTTCTTCGACTCAAAGCTTATCACCTTTGAGCAACTGTCCATTGACCCATTAAGAGTGCTTCTTCTTGCTAGTTCCTATCAGTGAACCTATTTCACTTGAAACCACAGGAGAACTACCACTATTTTCACGTGTTAGCTGTACAAAAAACCTAAAAAACTTACATCTACAAACATCTATTAGTTCTGAACAACCTATGCCTGAGAATAGAAGAGAAAGTGCTTGCTATATCAATCTTATCAAAAGGAAACAAGCAATCTTACTTTACTGTTAACTTAATACTGATCCCCTGCATGCCAACATCTTTAACTATAAACTGTGCTTGTCAGGGACGTATGTAAATAGAAGCAGGTCAAGCTTTGTATAAACATGGTTAGCTATATCAGTGTATCAGGAGAGCAGGCACAGGGTTTGTCGATGGAGAATGTCTTACCGAGGGGTTGGGTGTGTTAAAGTGAAGACAACTGCATCTGCAAATCGGCTTGAGTTGAAGGATGTACATTGAAGGTCAAGGACTCACCTTTGACGGGATGAAGTCCATCACTGAAATGAGTAGTCAAACTGAAGTTAGTGTATCGGCGTGAGTTTGATTTAGTCTCACCGATAGATGAACCAATAGTTGAATGGTTCAAAGGTTCAAAGATTTAATGGTTCAATCGATTCAATGTTCAAAGGTTTGGAAGTTCAACTTAACAATAGTTCAACTACAAGGTTCAAAGGTTTGGAGGTTCAATGGTTCAACTGATTCAAGGTTCAAGGGTTCGAAGGTTCAATGGTTCAACTGATTAAAAGTTTTAGAGGTTCGGAGGTTCAACGGTTTAACCGATTCAAGGTTCAAGGGTTTGGAGGTTTCAACAGTTCAACCGATTCAAGGTTCAAATGGTTCAATAGTTCAACCGATTCAAGATAAGGTTCAATGGTTCAACCAATTCAAGGTTCAACTGATTCAAGGTTCAAACGGTTCAACGGTTCAACTGATTCAAGGTTCAAATGGTTCAACGGTTCAACCAAATCAAGATAAGGTTCAATGGTTCAACCGATTCAAGGTTCAAAGGTTCAGAGGTTAACCGATTCTGTTGAACTATTGAACCGGTTGAACCTAATGAACCATTTAACCATTTAACTAATGGCCTTCATTCTACACTTCACTTGACATCCCTTTTTGACTCGTCAACCTTTGAACCTTTTGAGCCGATTGAACCAATTGAACCGGTTCAACCGTCAGATCAAACATCAGTTCACCCAACTGCGACTTTGGCCACTCCATTAAACGTTTTGAATCACTTGAACCAATTGAACTAGTTCAACCATCGAATCAACCATCGATAACACATAAAATCTGCCAACTTAGAATTACACCACTACTCTGATGCATTGAACTCTTCGCTGTGACTTATATCTTCGGTGAAGCTTCAAGTCCTTCCACCGATGTACCGATGCCTTCGGCTTCATTTTTTACTCCTTTGAACCTTTCTCTATGACAAGCTTCCGCTGGCCTACCTTTGGACAAGTTTCCCTAACTCCCAACTCATGCTGAAATGCCTCAACTGAAGTTCATACAGCCGCGATATATGATTGCAAGATACACACTAAAAGATTTCGCATGCAATTGCGATATACACACAATGTTCTCGACACATAAAATGTTTGTTTAGTGACACAACATGAATCTCACACTGATATAAACCTCTGCCATTCAAGCCGTAGTAACATAAGGTGCTTGTGTGAAAACAATGTATATCTTTGCAGTGCAACCCGGTCTACAAGATTCTTTTGTATATTTCACTATACAAGCCGATAAACAAGATGCTTTGTATATCTACAAGCCGAAGAACAAGTATAAAGAGAGTGTTAGTGTGATATGATATGCGTTCATGTCATTATTTGAAGTGATCTATACCTGGTAAAAGAGTCTAAGGACTCTATGGGGACTTAGAATTAGTCCAAGTAAGTGTTTGAACTAGTGGAATCTTTAATGGTTCCATAAAAGGTATATGTGTCTGATGAGACTCAAAGCAGTACTAAATAGAAAAGTAAGCATCCCTCCTACAGATTTTCAGAATGAGTTTTTTTTTTTTTTAAAGATCCTTCTTTAGGGTTGGCCTCTAGAAGAAAGGCAAATGCCATCAGCCCCTTTATTGGCCAAGGAGTCAGCTTTACTATTACCTTCCCTGTAAATATGGTTAAATGTGCACCATCTAAAAGAAGCAGTGAAGTCTAGGGCAATAGACAGAAGGGAATTTAGTCTCCAATTAGGCATGCTCCCTTTATGTAAGGCGTTAATGATAATTGCTAAGTCTCCTTCAATTTCCACTTTTTCAATTTTCAGGTCTTTGCAGATTTTCAGACCTTCAATCAGAGCAGTCAGTTCTGCTATATTATTTGTTGCTTCTCCCAGGGGTTTTGCTAAGGTTGCGATTACTCTCTCTTCAGAGTCATGAATTATATAGCCTATACCTGCTGCTCCTGGGTTGCCCCTAGATGCCGTGTCAAAATTAAGCTTGAACCAACCTTCTTTAGGAGGTTGCCATTTACATTCCTGTCTCTTATTGGTGGTGTTAAGGCTGCCTAGTCCCACAAAGGAGGGAAATTTTAATCCTATCCATTTCCTGTGCATCTTTTCATCCCAGTGAGACATTGAGGTATCTTATTTAGGGTTACTAAGCACCCTGCTATTGATAATTTCTATGATAACAGCTTCAATTTTACTAATAAGCTGTTCAAAAGATAGTTTTCTATCTTTGAATATCCTTCTGTTCCTTTCTTTCCAAATTTCCCATATCATAATCGAAGGAGTAATTGTCCATAACAAATGGTAAATGCTATGCTTGTGCGTATCAAGCCAACACTAGAATAGGTTTAAAATGTTATTGGGAAGGGCTGTAATCCATCCCAGCTTATTATTTAGCTAGTTCCAGTATTTATTAGAAAATTGACATTCAAGAAGAATATGATCTACTGTTTCTTGCTCATTTTCACATAGGAGGCATCTGCTTGGCCCTTCAAAACCCATCTTCGTGAACCTATTCATTGTTAAAATTTTCTTCTATAAGGCCAACCATGAAAACATCCCAGCTTTTGGAAGACAGTTCTTATCCCAACAAAGTCTCATTGGGATCTTTGATTTTGGTCTAAGCTGTTGTTAGATTAAGAGTTTATAACCATCCTTAGTTTTATAGTTTCCTAATTTGGCCCCGTCCCAAACCAATCTATCTGAGCCTCCTTTGAGGGAAACCTTCCTGTTTTTAAGGATGTCTATCAATCTCTTTTTTTCATCATTCTGTAAGTTCATATTTTCCAGAGATTTCCAATTCCAGTCCTGACTATCCCCATTATTGGGGAAAGATATGTAATCTTTTACTTGCTTTCCCCATTGGGCTTCTAGGACTCTTTTAGTATTCTAAGTTACCCAAACTACATATTGTTTCAAACCCTCCCCAAGAGTCATCCCAAAAAAGTGCTTGATTTCCATCACCTAGATTCCAGGTCAGTTTGTCCATAATGAGCTTTCTGCATTCCATCATGAAATTCCAAAGGTGAGAGCCTTTAGGGGGATTGGCCATTCTAAAAAGGAAGGTCGGTTCCTCTCCTCTAAGGTATTTGTATCTAAGGATTTTGACCCACTTTAAATTAGGCTGTTGATACATTTTCCAAACAAGTTTAGCACCTAATGCCTTATTCTGCTCCTTGAGATTTTTCAAACCCAAGCCACCCTCCTCTTTTGGTCTATAGACTTTATCCCACACAACAAGTGCCATTTTCTTCTTATCATCTGAGCCCTACCATAGGAAAGTTCTTAAAGTTTTGTTGATTTCTTCATGTTTCTCCACTGGCAGATTCATACAGGATAATTGATATACTGGGATACCTGAGAGAACCAAATTTAGCATTGTAACTTTACCTACTGATGATAGCCACTTGCCTTTCCAAGATTCCACTTTTTTATTGATCTTGGAAGTGATATGGTCCCAAAGGGCAAAAATTTTGTTGCTTACACCCATGGGTATACCTAAATATTTACAAGGCATTTCCCCTCTTTTGAAAGATAAAATTCTACAGTTTTCCTTTTCAGTTTCTAGCTCTATATTGAAGAAATAAATTGTTGATTTATCAGCATTCACCTCTTGTCCAGAGGCCCTACAGTAAGAGTCCAAATTTTCTTTGAATGCCTTAGCTTCTTCGATGCTTCCCGTACCAAAGAGCATAGTATCATCTACAAACTGTTGATGGGTTGTAGGATCAACACCCGAGGTGATTTTGATTCCATGAACCTTCCCTTCTACCCTTGCCTTGGTGATCATTCTCCCTAGAACTTCTGCCATTATAATAAAGAGAAAAGGGGAGATAGGGTTCCCTTGTCTCAATCCTCTTGCTATACTAAAAAAACCTTCAGGTGTTCTATTGACTAAAACTAAAAACTTGGGGTTAGAAATGCATGCATAAGTGAGGTTTATCCACTATTTAGAAAAACTGAAGGCTTCTAAAGTTTTGCAAAGGAAAAGCTAGTCAACCTTGTCATAGGCTTTACTGATGTCTAATTTAATTAGCATACTGGGCTCTTTATTTTGCTCTATAGAGTGAATGGCTTCTTGGGTGCTAATAATTCCATCAAATATGGATCTCCCAGGTACAAACCATGTTTTCTCATCACTTATGATGTCCGACAGAACTGTTTAAATCCTGTTAGCTAAGGTTTTAGTGAGAATCTTATATATAGTATTACATAGAGAAATAGGTTGCAAATCCCCAAGATTTTCTAGCTGCTCTTTTTTTGGTATGAGAGAAAGAAATGTATTATTTACTTCTTTTAAAAGACTACCCAAATTTCTTACCCCTTCTAAAGCATTGACTATTTCATCTCCTATGAAGTGCCAGCATTTTTGAAAAAAATAATGCTGGAAAGCCATCTGGTCCCGGAGCTTTGTCCGGCTGCATTAGAGAGATTGCTAGTTTAATCTCAGTTTTAGTAAATTTACCATTGAGGTTTTTGTTTTGATCCTCTAAGATAATCCTTGGAATGTCTTTCAGTATGGCTTGTTGAAGCAACCAATTAGATCCTTCTTGATTGTTAAGTATGTCCTCAAAGTACCTAACCATTTCATATGCAATTTGTTGAGGATCTTCGATCCAGACATTATTCGCATCTTTAATTTTAAAGATCCTATTGACATTTCTACGTGCTTTCATACTATTGTGGAAGAATTTAGTGTTCTTATCGCCTGCTTCTAGCCATGTCTCTCTGGGCTTTTTTCGCTAGAAGATTTCCTCTTTGGCCAGGATATCTTCATACTCCTTTTTCAGCTATTTTTCTTTTGCATAAGATTCTGCATCCATGCCTTTAGTTATCACACTTCTATTGAGGTTTTCAAGTTCCTCTTCTAACTTAGATTTGATTTCGAAGATATTACCAAAGTTAGTCTTATTCCAGCCGCAAAGCTTACATTTGATAGTTTTTAGTTTGGATACTAAGCAGAAAAGCTTAGATCTTGAAACTCTAGTTTCTTTCCACCATTGCTCAATTAAGGTTAAAAGGTTATTGTCTTTGACCCACATTTGTTCAAATTTGAAGGGGCACCGTATGGGTTGGCAGTCTTCGGATAGACTTAGTTCGACTGGGTAGTGATCGGAGCCCGAGTATGGTAAGATCTCAGCCTTCAGAATAGAAGATAGTTGTGCCCATTTTGCCCCAGATCAGGAATCTATCCAATTTTTCTGCAATATTGCTAAAGCCCTTCCTTCTGTTGTTCCAAGTGAAACCTTCTTGTGTAGTTTTGATTTCCAATAAATTATTCTTAAGAACCCAGTCCTTAAAGTCCATAGCTACTATTGATAACCTGATAGATCCTCCCAACTTTTCTTTAGGGTCTAGGATCACATTGAAATCTCCACCCAGAACAGAAACCTGATCTTGTAAGGTACTCAAAAATTGTTCTATTTCTGTCCAGACTAGTCTCTTGTCCTAATACTGAGAGGGATCATAGATGTTAATAAGACAAAAATGTAGATTGCTTCTGATGCTTCTGATGTTTCCTGCCATCCAGTTCTTTTTACAACTTATAACTGAGAAGGAAACCTTTCTAGGATCCCAAATTACCCCAAGGCCCCCCGAGGCACCCTCTGCTGGGACTCCTACTAGTTCCCAAATTCCAAGCTTCCTATTTAGAGTGTCTATCTCATCTTTATTTAGTTTGGTTTCTTGGATCATTAGTATGTCTGGTTTTGTGTTAGTTAGACAACATTTTATGATACACTATTTGTTAGGGGCGTTGAGACCCCTAACATTCCAAGTATGTACTCTCATGGCGCTGTGGGAAGGCACTTCCCCTTCCCTGCGTAGAGCATTGTGGTGATCTTAGTTTGATCAGAAGCCTCTCCTGCTTTCTCTCTTAGTTCCAATAGTGATTTCCTTCCCCTTTTCTTTTTGTTTTTGGCACAGTCTGGGGTGTCCCTACTGAAGTCAGTTATGGCAATTCCTAGCTGTAGATCTGCTTCATCCACCACTTTGTCACCCTAATCTTTTAGGTCCTCTGTCTGCCCTTTCTCTCGTTCTTCAATTTCTAGAATCTTGGAGATAAACTTTTCTTTCTCTTCGTTGGCTACCTCAATTACCTCTTCCTCTATTGTCTTATCTAGGATCTCATTGCAAATCACCTCTAGATCCAAATGGCTGAGTTTATCTATAAGTTTCTTTTGATACTCAGAATCTTTATGGTTTTCTCTTGATTCAAAAGTGTTTGGAACCCATTCTAGGATCTTTGAGGCCTCTGGGTTTAAACTTCCATCTCCATCTGTTGGGTTATTTCTTCTGTCATCTTCTTAATGCACTTCCCCTTCCTCCAGTTCCAATTTCTCTTTAACTAACTGTGTTTCATCAGTCAGGTTCAGAGGCCTAACCGCAGTGATAGTTTCTTCGCCTGATCTAGCCTGTGCAGGGTTCATCTTCTATGTGGTAGCCTTAACATTGTGATTATGAGAAACTTCCTTAGGTTTAGGGCATTTCTTAGGCTAAGCTGATACCACACTTGGGACCCAATCTTGTCCAGACAGATCCTTATTAGTGATGGGGTGCTTTTTGACAGGAGAAAAGCTAGTCTTCTGAAAATCCACAATAAAACCGCCTTTGTTCTCATTGAATTTGATGTTTACCCCTCTATATTGGAGAGTAGATTTCATCTCCGTAGGCCTCTTTGGAACTCTATTGCTAGTATTTATACCCAAAGGGCCATTGTGGAAGGCTGGCTTGATACAATATTTGGCCAAATTAGTATTTATTTCCAGGGGCTCCAGGTTTTTAGTGCCTAAATCTATTTTGACTAATAGGAGCACATCTGAGTGAGACAAGAAGTCTTTCTCCAATCCCATGAACTCTCCCAGGTGATTCCCAATTTCCCTTAAGATTTTGCTATGGATGAGCTCAACCAGAAAATTTGGTAACTTGACCCATCTAACTATTTTGAGTTTAAGTTTACTGGGATCAAAATTAGGTATCCAATCTAGGTACTCAAAACCATGACCCTTATAAAACAGACTTCTGCTATTTAAGATTTCTTTTTTTAGGTTTGGGCTTTTGCAAACAATGAAAATGAAATATTTAGAAGTGATAGTGATACTTACCTGGTCTTTGTAAAGGCCTTGGACCCACTCCGCAATATCCTTCACTGGTTGCCCTATTCCGCCCCAGCGAACATAGAGGCCATGAGTTTTACAGTGCATCCCCAGACCATCTGAATAGATATTTCTGATGTCTATCGAGGCCTTCTTTTCCTTTGCTCCTAATGTTTGATAGCACATCGGGCTAGTTTGTGGACTTGACCACTGGGTTTTGGGGTTTGCCTAGTCTCAAATTGTTACCAGATCCTTGCCTTTCCCAAGAGTGTATGGGGCTAAATTGCCAAATTTAGGGTTTTTGGGGATTTTCCCTTGGTAGGGTGCCCTGAAGTTTGCCCTGTTGCCTGTATGGGAATTTGCCTTTGCGCAGGTGATTATGGGGGCTAGTTTTAAAAAACCCTCCGCATGTCTTTGTCTTGGATTAGAAGGGTAGGGGACAACAGGGGGTTGTCGAGCATTGCTACTTCTTTCCTCTCAGCCTAGAGTGGCGTGACTTGCTCCTGTTGCAAATACTGGAGTAGTTGTGGTAATTGGGATGGCCCAAATTCCTGACCCTCTAGCTTGAGCTATTCCTCTTAATGTTGCCTTTGCCCTAACTCCCCTTTGTTGCCTTCTACTCTTCACCATTTGCTAGCCCTGTTCGTCAGGATGATGCAGAGGGGGAGCCCTGCCCCCATAGACCACCTTCTCCTTCCCCTGTTTGATGCTGTTTGCATTTATTTGCATTTTCACTCGATACAAAATAACTAATTTAAATCAATTAACTAAAATTACTTTACAAATTATTTTTATTTGACAATTAATTTTTAAGGTTAATTAGGAAATGAAATAAATAGATAGATCAATAATATTATTTTAGTTATTTATTTGATGCTTAGATTTTATTTTAAATTAATTATCTAGTTAGATAATTATAATTTCTAATGTCTTTTAGAAAAATTAATGTGATTTTATATTTCAATTATTCAATTATTATAATTGAAATTGATTTTTATGAGCATCCTTATTTTAGAATTGGAAATAAAAAATTAAATTTTATTTCATTTCTAAAAAGAAAAGAATAAAATATTTCTTACTTTAGTTTTCATTTAGAAAAAGTTAATATTGAATTTTCTAATATTTTAATTTTTTTTTAAAGAAAAAGTAGCAGAGCCACTAAACTATTTTATTATCATATAAGAAAGATTACAAAATCTTGGTTCAAGAAGAGCATACCAGCAGGAAAGAACCAGGAAGAAAACCTCTGGTTATAGCTCCAAAAAAACCTAACTACATTACATAAACATCCATAAGTATTTACAGTTGGAGATAGGGCCAAAGGCAAGCAAAATTGTGCCATAACAACCACCAAAAGTCGAACAGAGTTTCAATTACATCAACGGTGACCAAGAACAAAAACAACAACCCAGAAGAAGCAAAATATTACAAGGGGAAGGATTTAAACAAATTGCCTCTGTCAAGAATTGTTATCAAAAACCTTGATTAAAAAAATGGCGGATTCCAAAAAAACACCTTCTTCAACTTCAAGTAAACTAATGATCTTCAAACATAACAACATTTGCATCGCCCAGATCTGCAGCAGGCAGAGGGGTAGGAGGTGGTAATTGAAAATGAAGTATAAAAAATAAAGCACAAAACACCTCCCTAGCCGCATCAACCACTTCGTCGAAAACCTCTCTACCATGACAATGAAGCCCATTAAGAATAGACATCCTACAATCACGCTACAACCCATGGAGAAAGGAAGTGAAAAGGCAATGCACTATGGGCCTATGAGTAATATTTTGTAGAATAAAAAGACCCCTGATGGGAGCAACCCCCAAATGAATATCATATTCAACCACTTCTGAGTTAAAACTATCTGGAGAAAACAAAAAATCCTGCACAAACAAATGCCTGAGCCTTCTCACCAATTCAATATCCTGAATGAGGTCCATGGAATTAGAAAGAAAGTGTGATACCACCTGGGATGGGTATAACATCATAGGAAGATGAAACAAGTCATGTCCATAAATAAAAACAATTGTACTATCAATTCCCTCATGGTAAAGTTTGAAAATTTCACCTAGAGAGGAAGAAAAAGAAACCCCGAAAGAAGGTTGCTCTCATTTTTGAATAGGGAAGAGAATCTAAGAATTTCTCTGAAACGAACCCATGTCTTCACTATAAGAACCCTCAAAGCACCAAATAATAGAGCAACAAACAATAAATGATGAAAGAAATCATCCAAATAAGGAGAATATAAAAAGGGCCTTAGCAAAAAATCTGGAAGCACCACAGATGATGGCTGAGCTAACATCATATCAACTCAGTTCAAGCTGAATGGAATTAATGAAATAGTACTCCAAAATTGCCATTTGTTACTCAACACAGATCTAGCATGTGAATGAAGATTACGACCAAAGGAAAGAAGCTTAAATGAAAGCTGCCACTAGAAAGCTAATGTCACCACAAATGACAGCTATACAAGACTTGTGCCAATGCATTTTCACAAGAATGAATTAGATCCTTCATACAGATTAATCATCGATGGCACATGTGAGATGGAGGCTAAACTGAAGGACAATTATGCCAAGAAAATCATAGTTAAAACACTTTAATAGTACTTGCAAAAGACAACTCAAAGTTAGCTAAAAAAATTGTTTCTCCAAATTTAGTTATATCTCCTTCCCAAACAATGGCAAGTCCTTTGGAATTTAAAAAAAAAACCGCTCCAATTTGAATATGAAAATCGACCACCAAAGGCCAAACCAACAAATTAAAATTGACCCTGTTCTATGTTGGTAAACTGCTCAGCACTCTTCCTATCTTCAATAAAAATTGTAGCAAAACCATCTAGAGAACACAAAGAATCTCCATCCCATTCAACCATTTCAATTTCCTGGTCACATGTACAGTTTGCTAACAAATTTGCCATTTTATTACCTTCTCTATAGGAATGAAAAATTTGAAAAGATAAAAAAGACCCTAGCATGTTCCTGGCATCTTGAAGAATATAATCAATTTTCCAATTCAAAACTAAACTTTTCTAAATAGAATTCACAATGTTTAAAGAATCCCCCTCAATAATAATGTTACTAATTTCATATTTAATAGCAAGCTTAAGTCCTGCAACAAGAGCTAGAGCTTCAGCCTCATTGTTTGAGCAACACCCCAGTTTGAAAGATAAAGCCTTAACTATATCACCCTTCCAGTCTCTAAGAACACACCCTGCACTAGATAAACTTGGATTGCCCCTATAATCCCCATCAAAATTCAACTTGATGAAATTCTTAGGGGGAGATTTCCATTGAATAAGATTTCTATCCACTTTCTTACTTTGATCAAAAAAATTTGAAGCGGGGAGTCTCAAGAATTTCCAAGATTTTAACATGTTGGCATCCTAAGAAGAGAAAGCTAAAGATCCAGAACCCTTAGAATAAGATGTGAAGAGACCACCTTAGAAACTTCTTTTTCAACTTTACAAATGACTTGAATGAGAGAGCACTCTTCTTTTCTAAAAATCCTATTATTTCTTTCAGCCAAAGACTCCAAACCACAAGACTAGGAGATACAATCCAAAGGGCAGAGAAAGTTGAATTCTGATAAAGAACAAGCCAAGATTGGAACAAATTCAAAACTGTGTCTAGAAGAGCCCCCAACTATCCCAATTTAGACATAAGCCAGTACCAAACTTGAGAAGAAAAAGAACAATTTAACAATTTAAGATGATTATTGTCTTCCTCCTTCTCTAAACAAAGCGGGCACAAAAAAGGTTGAGCAATTTCAAGCTTAACAAGTTTGTCACTTGTAAGAATTCTACCCTTCAAAGCCAACTAGGTGAAGGCTCCGGCCTTTGGAAGACATAAATGATTCCAACATAATTTAAAAGGCCAAATCGAATGATTTGCCATATTCCTTCTTATGATGCTTTGATAGCCTTGCTTAACTATGTATTTACCTGACTTGGAGGGAGACCAAATAATTTCATCACTTTCTCCAGAGATAAAAACCCTTCTATTTTTAAGAACTACATTCAATTGATCTTTTTGGGAAGGGGATAAAGGAACATCAGAAAGATCTTTCTACTTAGTACCCAAAGAACTTAAATTTGACTCTATAACCAAATAGTCTCTAACCTTAACACCCCAAAGCTGACTTAACACTTCTTTGGCCTCATGCATTCCTGCCATTTCTGAAAGAGGGGGTAGTGGTTCCATGAATCATCCTAGAATAAGGTTGAGCATCCATCATGAATAATCCACGAAAGATAAGGGGAAATTACTTCTCTACAATCAACCAAAAAATTCTAAATTTTTGAGCCTAATTATGGATTTTGAATAGTAAAAATTCTCACTGGATCAACTAAATCTAAGTATTTAGCTTGCATGATCTTACACCATTTGGAATCTGGCTTCTCATACATCTACCATACTAATTTTGCTCTGAGAGCATGATTTTGGGCCTCAATATTACGAATATCTACCCCTCCATATTGCTTTGGAGTACAAATCTTATCCCATGAAATCAAAGAAATTTGTCTACCCTCCTCTTTAGTTCCATTCCAAAGGAACTTCCTAAAGATGCTGCATAAGTCAAGTAGGATACCCTTTGGGAATCTCAAAACAGAAAACATGTAAATGGGAACAACTGAAAAAACTAATTTAATCAAGAGAATTCTACCTGCTAAAGTTAGCCACTTACCTTTCCAAGTACCAATTTTCATTTTTATATTCTCTATCATTCTCTTCCAAAAGAAACTTCTAGCATTTCCTTGAAAAAGAGGAATACCTAAGTATTTTGAAGGGAGTTCATCCACTTTATAACCCAAACAATTTGAAATTCTCTCTAGAACCAGGGAACTAGTATTGAAGAAGAAGATCTTTGATTTGTCCTGATTTACTTTCTAGCTTGAAACTGAGCAATAAAGATCAATAACCCTTTTAATCATTTGAGATTCAGACAAGGAAGGCTTCCCAAATAACAGGGTATCATCGGCAAAAAGGCCATGAGTAATAGGAAAGGGGACTCTGTGAGGCCGATTATTTTTCCTCCCTTATTTTGATCATTTTACATTTCAGTGGATGACATTATCAGACTTTTAGAGACTATTGTTCCATTATGCAAATTTGATAATATCTCCTGATTTTGATTTGACATTAATTAGACATGTGGTGATTCGATTTAAATCATATTTTGATGCTATGATGAGATTAGACATGCGAGATATATTAGATGATGATTATTGATGTGATTTCTAGTTCATTATGTGGGTTCATTAATTGATGATGATTATGTGACATTAGATAGAAAATGCAGTTTAATCTTGAATTATGTTGTAAATGATTAATGTTGTATACAATGGCATGAATTTAATTCTAGTTGCTTCGGCTATGATTATTCATGATATGATTGACACTTGATCTAGTTGTGCAGGGTTATATTCCCAGGCCACGGGAAATTGGAGGTAGTAGTCACACATATGTTATTCCCTGTGAAACCGATCCATTCCCAAGAGGGATGAGGATCACGTTTGATTTGGATGATGTTTAAGTACTTGTGGTTTTATTATTTTGGCCTAGTACCCCTTTGTAAAATTAATTTATATCACGTGTTGTATATTTTTATTGTTTTACACCACTTGGTATTGTTTTTAATTTTGGGCCATTTAAAGTGAATTTATGACTCCCTATGTGAACCTTAGTGTCCCAAAACTTTCCCTAGGTGGGTACCCATGGGTCTAGGGTCAATTTTGACTAACTAAACCTTGGGGTAACTCAATTTTGGTCACTCTACACTGAGGTTTAGTCAAAGTGACGAATTTTGAAATGGCTAAGGGTGGGAGATGAGTCATGGTTTGGGAAAGACTCATCTCCCTTCCCAAAGTTTGGGGATCCCTTCACCAAGAAGACTTGGGAGGTCTCCAAGACTCCCAAGTGTGTGGGATCTCCCTCCAAGACTCTCACACACGCGTGAGAGCATCTTGGAGGAAGATGGCTCTCTTGGAGAATAAGAGGATGCCATATGGCATCCCTTATCCTCCAAGAGAGCCATCTTCCTCCAAGACTCTCACACACGTGTGAGAGCATCTTGGAGGAAGATGGCTCTCTTAGAGAATAAGAGGATGCCATATGGCATCCCTTATCCTCATGGAGGCTTGAAGGGGATTGCCACCTCACCATTTGTTCTCTCACACATGTGTGAGAGCACAAGTGGATAAGGTGAGAATTTGGATAGAATTGGAGGGTGGCACTTGTCACCCTCACACTTCCTCTCACTTGCAAGTGGCATGCGAAGAGGAAGGAGGAGGTGACAAGTGTCACCTTCTCATTCCTCAAGGCCAAATTAGAAGGCCTATATTACCTCCTCTTGTTGAGGAGTGTGGGTTTCTTGCATTTTGGATTTTCTTTCTATTCTTGGAGTTTCTTTTGGGGAGTTAGAGAAAATTTTTGAGATTGGAAGATTTGGAGAAGCTTGGAGCTCTTCACCAAATGTGCTTCCATTTTTAGGGCTTTTGAAGGTAAGCTCCGTTACTATGTTCATTTACCCTTGCATATTTCATTTATGTTGGTTTGTGGAATTTTTGTTGTTTGTTGTTTTCATTTTTATGTGGGTTGGTAGTTTGGTGAGAGCACATCCATTTGGAGGTAAGGCTCAACTTGTTTAGGGTAGGGGAGAGTGAACCTCCTCGAGGTCACCTCCATATGTGTGCTACTTATAGCCTTGAGGGCTTTTTCTTGGTGTTGAGATCATTTTGATGGCAAGAGTGCCATGATAGTTTTTGAGTTATTTGGAGATATGTGTTTTGAGATCTTGGAGTGGCCTCTTGAGTTGAGGGGTCCATTCCCTACCCCCATCAAACTCATTTTCATGAGTTTTATTATGTGTTAATCCTTGGGTTATTGTTGAGTTGTTTTTGTGTTGATTGTTGTGGTGTGTGTGTGCAACCATGTGATTCCTACCTTATAGATTTTGTCAAAAAAAAAAAAGAGTATTTTTGTATATTTATTTCCAAAAAAAAAATACAAGTGCTACTGAATTATTTTATGATACAAAACTGAAAATTAGTATTCTATGTTAATTAAAATTATTGTTATTGAGAGAGTTAGTTTTATATATATATATATATATATATATATATATATATATATATATATATATATATATATATATATATATATATATATATATATATATATATATATATACACAGACATAAAAAATGCATATATATTTAGCTTTAATGAGCAAACTATTTTGTTTAAAACTATGTGTGTGTATATTTATATATATACATAATGGCTTATACACATTTGAAATATATCAAATAAAAAATAGAATATAGATTAAATGAGGATTGAACCCTAAGAAGGGTCTATGTTAAGCTTAGCAGAGATAAATAAAAAGTATGGAGGGACTGAGATGGGTGACGGCGCCCATCCCAGCCCCCCCATCTCCCTGCCACGACCGTTGGTATTACTGTGGGTGTGGGTGGAGGCATAGCCTCCTCCCCTCACTACCCCCTTTAACCTCCGCCTCCAACACTTTGTGGCCCCCTTTAAACTCTCAGCGGTAGAAAATAAAATATCCGACGACCCTCCAAATACAGTCTCTCACTCTCTTTGTTGTATCAATAATTTTTCTTGCAATTATATATATATATCACTTTGTATATTATTTTTTTTTAAAGAAAACTTATATATACAGTCTCAAATTTAACTATATGTATGTATGTATGTATATATATATATATATCAAAAGAAAAAAATAACCCTACTGTGTATATTCAAAGAAAATATACCTTCGTGAGGTATTTTCATGGCTACCAAGCCATTGTTGAGGAAATCTCCAACCTGCAAAACAAGAGAGAAAAGAAAACAAGAAAGGAGAAAAGAAAAAAACAATGAGAGAACAAAACAAAATAACATGTTAGGGTTTTGCCAAAAAAGAAAAAAATAAAATAAGAGATTAGGGCTTTTCTTTGTGGAAATGATTATAAAAATGGATTAGGGTGAGTTGAGGATGTGAGGTTTTTATTTTATTATTTAATTTAATTCTTTTTTGCCTTTCCCTTGTGCACGGGAAATTATGTTCCCTCCATTTTTTTGCCCTTGGGTCTTTTTTATTAATTGATTTATGGAAGTTGTTTTTCTTTGGATTAATATTCACTTGGGGAATTGAATTTCATTTTTTGGGAGATGGACTGTTTTCATTTTTATGGGGTTCTTGACCCTTGTTAAGCTATTTAATTTTAATACTTTCATTTAAATTATTTAGTGTGTTTTAGATTTTTGTGTTGGGAAGTCCCTTTTATTAGATTTCATTTTAATCAATTTTATTATTATTTTACGGGGAAAGGTATTTTAATCTTTCCCTTTTTTCTATTATTTTCAAGTTAGTTAATAAATATAATGTCAAAATTATATTTATTAATAGACTTAATATTGAAGTTTATTTTTGTGTCATTTAATTATTTTTGAATTTTAATAATTAATTGTAGGGTCGATTTATTTGGCCTTGGCAAAATATTTAATTTCTCCTTAAGTTTAATTATTATTTTTAAATTTTTCTTTGAATTCTTGTTGGAGTTTTTATTTTAAAATTTTTAATTCAATTATTGAAAATGTTATGCTGTCAAAATTTTCCTAGATTTTAGGGTTTTATTTTTATGTCATTTTATTGACCTTCTTTTTATCACTCCATCTTATCATGCATCCATCATGCCATTTATTTTTCATATTTTATTTCTTTGATTTCATTTTTGTATTAGAGATAGGGTTTGGTTTCAAATCTGATGAGATCGCCTTCTCACCTAGGAAACTTAGGGTTCAGATTTGAAACGTCATAACCCTAGAAGTGGCATGATTCGTGTCGCATATTCCTCTAGTCAACTTTCATCATGCAGGGGATGGCATAGGATAATGCACTTCCTAGAAATATGTATGACATGTTTACGCCTCATGCGTACTGCCACCGAGCATGCAGACATGTGTGAGGGGGTTCCTAGGGACATGCGGAAAAGTTTTTGGTAATTTGTGTCATGACCACATGACAAATGTGGACATGACACATATGCTGTGTGTTGTGATTGCATGGGAAATGTGGGCATGACAGACTCTTAGAATAGAGATACCTTCCCACTGACATAAACTATTCTAGAATTGAATAAGCTTGCTTAGACCTTCAACAACTATGATAAATAGAGAAGGAGAAAGAGGATCCCCTTGATGAATACCTTGTGAAGATTTACATTTTTTTGAAGGATATCCATTGATTAAAACTGAGAAACTCGCCCCTGATATACAAGAAAGAATCCATTTACACCACCTGTGAGAAAAACCAAATTTATACAATACTTTTAAAAGAAATTCCCAAGAAACCCTGTCATATGCTTTTAGCATATCTAACTTGATCAACATGGCTGAAAGTTTATGATTATGGATAGAGTGTAAGACTTCATGGGCTACCAAAGCCCCTTCAGCTATTTCTTTGCTTGGTACAAAACCTCCCTGCTCCTCAGAAATGATTTTTGGAATTAAAATAGATAACCTCAAAGAAATAGCTTTAGTTATAATCTTATAAAGAACATTACAAAGTGAGATTAGTCTGAAATCACCAAAAGATATTGGAGCTATCACCTTTGGAATAAGAGCAATAAATGTAGCATTAATTTCCTTCAAAACTGTACTATTTCTTCTAGCTTTTTCAACTACTAACCAGACATCCCTACCAATAAAGTCCCAACACTTCTGAAAGAATAAATGAGTGAAACCATCAGGACTTGGAGCCTTATCTGGGTCAAGAGAAAACACAACAGCCTTGATTTCTTCAAGTGAATTTTTTTTCATTAAATTTTTATTTTCTTCATCACTAATAAGACTGGGAATATGGTGTAACACTTCTTCCATGTTAACTTCTAAATCTAGAGAGTCACTTCTAGAGAGGATTTTTTTGAAAAAAATCTGAACCCTCCTTCTAAATTAATGATTCATCTTCTAAAATCTGACTTGAAGAATCCTTGATAGACTTGATCAAGCTTTTATGTTTTTTAACCATAGCAGATGAATGAAAAAACTTAGTATTTCTATCACTTCTTTGAACCATATTTCCCTAGATTTTTGTCTCCAGTAAGTCTCCTCCCTTACTAATAATTCCTCAAGCTTAGTTTGAAGGGATTTTTCAATTTCAAAGGAAACAAGGTCCATTCCAAATTTGATAACATGATCATTTATTTTAGCCAGTTGGTCTTGAATCTCTAATTTCTGAAGAAAAATGTTACCAAACACTTCCTTATTCCAAACTCGAATCTTATTTTTAATAAACTTGAGCTTTTATTTAATTGAAATAATCTTGAACCAGAAACAAAAGGAGCACTCTTCCACCAAGATTCTAAATTTTGTAAAAAGTTGTTGTCCCTAAACCACATAGATTCAAATTTAAATGAATATCTTCTCTTCCTCTGACCCTTAGAGATAGAAATATCCAGAATAATTGGAAAATGATCTGATCTTAAAAAGGAAGAATCTTTGTACCAGACACTTCACTTTCAAAACACCATTCAGGAGAAAACAAAAATCTATCCAACCTTTCTGTAATTTTCAAAAAGTCTTTTCTTCTATTTGTCCAAGTAAATCTACCATTTACAACTGGGCTGTACAAAAGAGAATTATCTGAGATAAAATCATTAAAATCTTCCATCGCTTTGCTTGGAGGAAAAATACCCCCCATTTTCTCAGAAAGACATGAAATAGCATTGAAATCCCCTCCTAAAAGAATTTTCTCTTCCTTTAAATTATCCAAAATAGCAGAAATTGTATTCTAAAGATTCTTCTTATCATTGGTTGAATTAGGATCATAAATATTAAACAACCATAAAATATTATCAGTGGAAGAGATTTTTGCTAGTATCAAATTATGAGTTGAGCAAATAAGCTCTACATCACAAACTTTACTATTCCAGAGGACAGCTAAACCCTCTGAAGCTCCTATTGCTGGTTCATGAATAAAATTCCACTTCTTCCATTTCAAGAAAATAAATTCATCTTGTTTAGACGAGAGTTTTTGTTGCAAGGTGTGGCCCTTGGTCTCCTTGTTCAGTGCTACATTGCGGTGGTTTGCGACAAGGGCTTAACCACCTCCCATGCTTGTTAAATCAAGTGGTTGTATCAGGCATTAAAAGGTTGATCTTTTGGTGCAACGACAGCTAACAATTAGTATCAGAGCTGAGGTCACGGGTTCAAACCCCATGCTTGTGCTAGGAGGGGGATTGTTGCAAGGTGTGGCCATTGGTCTCCTTGTTCAGTGCTGCGCTGTGGTGGTTTGCGACAAGGGCTTAACCGCCTCCCGTGCTTGTTAAATCAAGTGGTTGTATCAGGCATTAAAAGATCAATCTGTTGGTGCAACGGTAGCTAATAGTTTTGTTTCCTATAAACTCACCACATCCATCAAGAAGATGTCAATTTTGCACTTAATAAAGTGCCTTTTGTTAAGGGCATTTATGCCCCTAACATTCCAAGAAAAGATCTTCATTGGCTTCAGGGAGAGCAACACACTCTCCCCGATCTCAAACAGGTTTCAAGGGTAGCTTGTATCCCTGCTTTTATTTCTTCTTGGGTTCTTGTAGACTTAGGAGGTTTGCCTCTTTTGGAAGAAGGAGAAAGACAACTTTTAGTATCTTTATTGTCTTGTTGAGGTGTCTGAGATATAGACAATGTTTTATTAAAATCAAAAGCCTCAGATTCACTGATAGTACTATTTGGCTCCTCCACAATATTCTCCAACACTAACCTTTTCAACTCCTTAGCTTACCCTTGAGAATCCCCTTTATTAACACCAATAGAAGGATCTTCCATCATGACCTCATTTGTAATCTGCTCAATTAATTCTAAACTTACTTTTAACATGACCTCTGAGACAATCTTTTCTGCTTCTGTTACTAGAGAGCCAACTAGCTTTTCATCAAAAGAGCTTAATAAACTCTCATTCCCTCCATTCTGATTCACTGAAACATCTAGAGAAATTTGATCCCCTAGAACATTATTCACCCCTGTTATGTTCTCATTGGCTAAACTTGAAATGATAATCAGATCTATTTGCTTGCCTTGATCATAAACAATTGGGAAGGAAAAATCAACATCCCCATTTTATGTAGCTAATATCATTATCAATTTGGGATGAGACTAGTTTCTCATTAATGTTTAACTCCTAATTTAACAAAGTATCCATCGACAATTCCCTATTATCAGGAATTTCTCATTCCTTTGGATTGGTTTGGCTTGTTAAAGCTGAAACATTTCTGGTGTCATTTGCAACATCTTCTATCCCATTTGCTGAACAAATATTACTAGTCCCAGCTAGACTACCATCAGTTTCTGAATTAACCATTAAAGCTTTAGACTGAACATTTTTTGAATCCTCACAAGCCAACAAAACCCCCAAAGCATCAAATTCACAAATAGTTAAAGGATCCTCAAATATCAAAGTTTGATCCCAAGAACTTTTAGAAGATTTTAACAAAACCCTAGTTGGCAACAGAAAAGATGTATTCATAAGCACACACATTCTAGTTGGCATGAGAGGATTTTCAAAGGTTAATAGGTCATGATTAAAAAAAAACCCTATCTTTTGTGCCATTAATCTAAGGATTTTCAAATCTCTATATTCTAACGAAAGGTTATGAAGACTGATCCAGAAAGGAAAAAAATTACCCTTATTTACTACTGGATCAAAATTTGGAACCAATTGTTGTAAAAACATTCCTCTTCCATTATAAAACCAAGATTTAGTTTTGAGAATAAAATCTCTACTCTCTCCTGAACAAAAAATAGCTATGAAAAAGCCAGATCCCTTATCCAAATAAAAGATACTTGAAATCCCTTCCCAATTCTGTTTTGTCCATTTATTTAAATCATTAATTTTTGGTGTAAAGTTCCATATCTTACCTAATAAGGCATTTTGAGACAAATCCTTCACATGCAGAAAAAGCAAATCATCTAGTATTTGGATCTCAATCACCTTATCTGTTTCTTTGAAAGGCTCCTTTTGCACTTCCTTCCTTCTCCAGATCTTCTTTTTAACTCTTCTTTCCCCAAATCCATTATCATTTTGATAAGGCCTACCAAACCATAAAGATCTAGATCTAAAACCCTCTCTTCCATGTAGTATTTTTCTCTGAGAAGAACGACTAGGATATAATCCTTTGTCTACAACCCTTTGCTTCAAATGTTTTTCTGTCAAAACATCTTTTTCATTCTTCCTCCCAAAATACTCATTCTGTCTTCCTCAATTTCGATGGAACCACTTCTCTATTTGAATTTTCATGAATTCATTAAATAGACTTTCTTGATACCGTAGCGGTCTTCTCCACCTTTCTGCACACCTTCGCAGTCTCCAATCGGTCGCCATTTTCAATTATTAATATCTAACATTATACAAATTGATCTCTAATATTTTAATATTAGGAATGTGCAAAATGGAAAATATTATTTAAACATGATATTATTATCTAATTAGAATTAAATATTATTTTATATATTGTATTCCTATTTTTGAATTTAAATAAAACATTTCTCTAAAACTAGTTTGTGAGGGAGTTTAATATTAGAACTAATTTGTAATTTTTATTTTAGATTATTCACATGGTGCAAACATTTAAATTTAGAATTGAAATTAAATAAGAAGGATAAAACAAATTCTTTATTTGAATTATATAATTTTTATTTTTTTTAAATTCATTTTGTTTAGACTGCAGGAATTGGGTAGCCCCCCTATAAACTGCAGTGTGCCTGGTAAACTTTTTTCACATGATCGGTGACGCTGGCATGACGCGCCCTCTGGTACCATAGGGACGAGGGGGAGACTGGACCTTGTGACCTTTACCACAATGGAATTTTTTAGCGAATCGAGCCAGGGCCCCCGCCCTACTAAAATTAGTTTTGAAAAGAATTTAAAAATTAAGATAATTATCTAAAACTAATGCTTTATTTGTTTTAGAATAAAAACTTTGCTTGAGAAAAATATTAAATTATAATTGAATATTTTTTTTATTCTTAATTGCTTAAGTTGAGAGATAATGATTGATTAGAAAGATATTATTAAATATTAGATTTCTTGAGTTAAGGAATGCACATAATTTTATTTAGAATATTAAATTGTTTTTTGAGAGAAAGCTTTTATTTTATATTTAGAGAACTTTACATAAAAGCTTTGGGAAAGATTTCTATAAAGATTAAGATAGTTTAAAAGAGAGGAAACACTATTAATACTTTTGTTTTAGCATTTTCACACTCATACGGTTTGGAGAGCTTTGGAGATTTGACATGCTTTTGGATTCAAGAGTTTTCTACACCAAGGGTTTAGCATCTTATTATATTTTATAGGTTTATCTTTAAAGAGGTTAGATTCTTGTGCATGAAAGGCTTTAGATAAAATTTCATTTTAAATAATTAATGAATTTAGTATTCATTCATTGAGAATTCATGCGAGTGTTGAATGAATTTTGTGTATTAAATCAATAGACTTGTTAGAAAAGAAACATATCCTTGGAATGACGAATTATTTAGGGTTTTAAATATATTTTGAACAAAATAGATTCTTAGAGAATGCTACAAAATTTATTTTAAAATATTATTTAATCTAATTTTTAAATGATCAAATTTAAAATTGAGAATTAGAGGTAGAAACCTAGGTTCTTGTACAAGAAGAAAGGTTGAAAAACTAAAAAAATATGGTAGAACCTTTTTGGAATAAATTGGATTTGTGTATTTTTTGTTTTGATGTATTTTAATACATGATAATCATGATTTTTCTACTACATGACTAAATTATAAGTTTGGGAAGGCAAACTTTAGTTTTCATGACATAGGGAAACTTGTAGATGAAAACCTAGTGAGGCGAATATGAACCCATGATAGGATTTGATAAATTAAGACTTGAAGAATCTTTCGATGATGAATTTATAACTAAGAAATTTTAATTTATGATTTATAATAGTGTTTTTGCAATTTTATGTCAACTTAGATTAAATTGAGAATTTAGGGAAAATTGCGAACTATGAAATAAATCTAGTTGGGCTGAAAAATAGTAGCCTATATTGTTTTAGCCATATCACTTTAATTTCTAATTTTTTTGGATATGTAGGTAGTTTCAAACTAGAGGATAAACTTTAACTCAAATTTTTAGAATTCTATATTTTATGGTTTGTTTTAAGTGACAAAAAAAGTTGACTATTTTTCAAAAAACTGGTAAAACTATCATGAGAAAAACTAGTTTGTTATGTCTTCTATAATTTTTGTTTTATGAATTGGGTTCCTCTAAATTTTTTTATAGAAGGTGTGAAACCAAGATGGTTAAATCATTAGAAAAAAGTAGCTAAACTTAGTTTGTGGATTATGAGATAGGATTGAACAAGTGACTGTCTATCCATAATGATATTATAAGAATTAAGTCTTATTAGTGATTCTATTTATTTGTGACATCTATGGTGTCATGGCTAATTATATTTATTTGTGACATATATTGGTTATGGATGATTCTATTTATTTCTTGAATTATATTATCTTACAGTTCTACTTATGAAAGGATAGGGTGCATGAGAGGTCTATCTCATAGGTTCCATTTGAATAAATGGAATGACTATTGAAAAGTAGTGTGTCTACTCAATGGAGTAGGGAGGTTGTTAGTTGAGTAAGTGGTTAAAAGAATTTATCCCAAAAATTCTTAACACCTGATTTATCATATGGGTTAGAATAGGTTGTTAACTTCACTTTTGTTGGAAGTGGCAAGGTTGAAAGAGTAGGAGAGGTTGGATGTCCTTGTCAAGGGTGAACACATCATGGCATTATCTTCTCTACTTTAGTGCCAACAATTGAGGTAACGTCATCTTAAAGAAAGTTGGGCAAGGAATAAAGCTTTCTCTTAGGCGTCACATCACATAAATCTCTAGTGCTCTTGATGGTAGAAGGTTCATAGGTTATTTATGCATTAATTTTACCATCCATCACTAGTAGATAGGATATCTCTTAGCATAAAACTTATAGACTATTTATTGGTGTGCATGATATTCTACCCTAGGGTGGGGTAGGGTTCTCTATGATGGTATAGTTAACCTTGTTGTCTTATGTGAGGTAGTGGTACTTGGGTACACTACATAGTTGGGAGATTTTGATGTAGAGCAGGGGCAAGGAATATCTAGACAACACCAATCAACCATTTACCAAAACCCTAAACCTCTATCCATAGGGCTTTCCTTCATAACTGACTCATTTCCCTTGTAGCCTTTCAAAAAGGCATTTTTTGACATAACTTCTGTTGTAGACCTGACTTTCAAAAAGTATAAACCTTTTTAGATACCCTTTTGGACCTTACAACACATACTAAGAAATGGGGTGGGGTTGTTTTGTACAGTCTACCTCAAAAATTGACTGTCCCTTGTACAATTAGGCCTAATTAGGCCTCCTAGGCTTGTTCCACTCTAGTTCACTATAACACCAATACAAAAAATGGATACCATGGACTTCAAAAAAAGACTAAAGACATTCATGGCACTCCAACCAATACATTTTGAAGGGTTTTTGCACTTTTTCAAGGTAGAAGACTCCAACTTGGACTAAACTCAACCTTGCTTAACTTTGTCTAACCCTGCCAAGACATGATAGTCAACAAAAAGGAATACAAATCTTCCACATTTGACCCAAATCTGACTAGTGTGTTGTCTTAGAACTCTTTACACATTCCCCAAGCACCTTCAATCATGAAAGAGTTTGAAACCAACATCCAAGGATACAAATTCTCCTCTTTGTTAACCCTGTCAGCCTGATACATGATAATATCAGACCTACATGACTCCATAGCACATGCCAACTTGTACCTCTGCTCCTGCAAGTCTTGAGAAATCAAATTTTATGCTAATAAAAGCCATTCCACAAGGTTTTAGCATCATCCACCTATGGAAGGCCTTTATTTTGCATTTTGTTTGTCCACTGTTTACCCTAACTAGGGTTTTTGATAGTTTAAAATAGTTTTTAGAAAAATCCTTATAACTTTCTTATTATGCAGTGAAATTGAATGCAATAAAAAGATGAAATGTAGAAAAATCCAAGTACTTTCATGTCTAGCTAGTTTCAGGATAGGACACATCCATACAGTACCGTACCATGCATCAGAACAACAGGAAAATGTTAGAAAATGTAGAAAAAATAGAAGTTTGTTTGTTCTCCTTCACAAAAACTTATCAGTCGACCTTGGATCCATACAAATCAATGTTATTTAATGCCTCCACAAATAGATGGTATGGTTCAACCACCCAAACCACCATTTTTTATTTTACAACTTTGACAAAATTTCTCACAAGTCTGTTTTTGTGTTCTCACCTTCTAGGAGCACTTTAACAAGTTGTTGACCAATGGTTACATTGATGGACCCAAGTGATCAAAAGGACAACAATGGCCTAATAATAGCCTTATTACATGCCAAGACAAATAAAAATAAAAAGTCATCCTTGAGCAAGTTGACCAAGGTGTGCTCTAAGGGTGCTCGTGCACCATACTCCCCAGAGGAGAAAAAGAACTCAAGTCCCCCTTGATTTAAGACCCACAAGAGTAAACCTATGCCTGATAATGGCATCCTCAAACATCCAAGTAACATCATCATTAGGCAGACCCATCCGTTTGACTAGAAACTAAAAATAGACCTTGTTCCTTGTCTTCTTGAGTTCTTTGAAGATTTGGAAAAGCATCTCAGCTGCAACCATACACTTGTCATCATATGTGTGGAACAAATATTTCCACTTCATCTCATCCTTGTCTACTGCAATACTTAATGTCCTTACATCAACTATAAACTGATTGCAATTTTTTTCTTTACCTTATTCATGCCATGTGTTAAGAACCTTGCACTCTCTTTGTATATATGAGAACAATGCATACCTTGGCTCATAAGAGTCTCTTCATCAATACCTACTACTATGCCACATAAATGACTGTCTTAACCTTGCCTATCTCTTCTACTTTCCATTGTAGTCTTCTCTCTGACCTCTAGCTATTGCAAATGCAATCCCTCTTGTATGCCCTCTTGAAAGCATTCTTGTATCATCATTGTCTCACTTTCTTTTGTCTCCATACTGACATGAAGACAATCCTTTTCTACTGTCACATCCTTACCAAAGAGCTCCTCAACTACTGCTGCAACATTACTTTCTTGTCCTACTTCTTCACCTAGCTTCTCTTTCACATCAGTACATAGGATTGAAACACACTTTGTTTGTTGCTTTTCATTCTTCACCTTTGTTGGACCTGCACATTGAATAAATACATTAAGGTAATTGGGAGACACCACAAATACCTTCTCTTGCTCTTTATTAGTCCTCACAAACATGATGTTTCAATATGCTTTAATGCTTCCATTGATGGTACAACTTGTGCCCAGATAATGGACACGAAAAGGCCCATTTCCAATTACCTCCATTGCTGGTTTATCCTCATTCTTCTTTGATAAATTTTGGTTCTCCAAAGGTAGTGCATTCACTGTAAGTGTTGTCATAATAGTCCTACCTATTTCTGTATCTCCCATAGTTTGAATCAACTCTTTCTGACCTACCATCATCACACTAGACCCCACTTGTTGTTCTTGGACTTCATCTTTCAATGGTGTAAGAGTAAATGAGACCCCATCCTTCTCTATAACATAGATGTTCTATCTCCCATCATATTTTGCATTCCTAGCATATTGCCATGGTCTCCCAAGAAGCAAATGGCAAACATCCATAGGGATGATGTCACATAGGACCTTACCCTTATAACCCCCTATGTGAAACTCTACCCAACTTTGTTCATTTACTAAGACTTGTTGCCCCTTATTCAACCAAGAGACCTTGTAAGGAGTTGTATGTGGTATTCTTTTCAGTTTTAACTTCTCTACCATTTCAAGAGAAACCAAATTATCCATACTACTTGAATCAATAACAACTTTGCAACATTTACCTTGACACTTACATGCAATTCTGAAGAGTGATTTCCTTTGTGGGGGTTCCTTTTCCATTGGCACTTTAATCAAAGTTCTTCTCACCATAAGAGATTCTCCAACTTTTGGTTCTGCATTTTGTGATGGGGAATTAACACTTTCAACATCATCTTCACCTTGTGCAAACTAATTTCTCTTCTCTCCTCTGAAAGAGGTGGATGGCTGCTCCTCAGGGCATTGCCATGCTTGACGGCCTACAAACTTATTACACTTGTATCATTTTCTGGTGAATCCACTTGATCCTCCTCTTTGGCCTCCAAATCTGCCCCTAAAATCTAATCTCCTACCTCTAAAACTACCTCTTGAATATGCAGCTTGTTCTTGGGTATGACTTGTCTCTCCTTGACTCCCACGTGGCTGTCTCAATAAATGTCCCTCTACCTCTGAAGTTTTTCCTTCCCCTACCTCTACCTTGCTTCACTTGCTTCCTTTGCAACTTTGCTTCAGCCTTCAAGGCTAGTTGATAGCATTCTTCTACTGTCCTTGGGCTTGTGAGACTAAGTTTATCTTGGAGGCTATACTTTATCCCATTAAGGTATCTTGCAACCTTATCAACTTCATCCTCCAGATGACCTAATCTAATACTTAGTTTGTAGAACTCCTCTGTATATGCCTTTACATCCATATCTTTTTGTCTCAAACTTTGTAATTGCCTATGCAATTGAGTGGCATAATCACTAGGTAGAAATTTACCTTTCAACTTTGCAACCATTCTATTCCAAGAGGTGATTTTGGATTTGCCCCACTTCCTTCTCTCATCTTGCACATAGTCCCACCAAATGGATGCATGACCCTTCAACTTTGTTCTTTCCAACTTCACTTGTTGTTCTTCAGGCACATTTTCAAATTCAAAATATTTGTCTAGTTCACTTATCCAATCAAGAAGCTCTTTACTATTCTGACTTCCTCCATACACTGGTAGTTCCATCTTTAGTTTGGAACTATCTCCTTTGATTGCCTTCAATAACTTTGCAAATTTCAAATCTTTAGGATCCAACTCTTCTTGGGACCCTTCTTGTGGATTCTCTTCCACCAACTCTTCTTCTTCTTCTTCTTCTTCTTCTTCTTCTTGATCACTTAGATCTCCCGTGATCACTCCCCTTTTCTGATTCCTTTCTAGTGTAGCAAGTCTATATTCAAAGGTTTCTCTCAACTCCCTTATCTCTCTTGCATGTTTCTCCTTCAACTCACTCAGTTCTCTAGCAATTATATTGTTTTTGGAGGCATCTTGACCACAATATCACTTCAACTTTTCCCTCTTCTGACTAGCCTATGCTTTGATACCAATATGATGCAGAGCAAGGGCAAGGAATATCTAGGCAACACCAATCAACCATTTACCAAAACCCTAGACCTCTATCCATAGGGCTTTCTTCATAACTGACCCCTTTCCCTTATAGCCTTTCAAAAAGGCATTTTTTAACATAACTCATGTTGTAGACCTGACTTTCAAAAAATATAAACCTTTTCAGATACCCTTTTGGGCCTTACAACACATATTAAGAAATGGGGTGGGGTTGTTTTGTATGGTCTGCCTCAAAAATTGACTGTCCCCTATACAATTAGGCCTAATTAGGCCCCCTAGGCTTGTTCCACTCTAGTTCACTATAACACCAATACAAAAAATGGATACCATGGACTTCAAAACAAGACTAAAGACATTAATGGAACTCCAACCATTACATTTTGAAGGGTTTTTTCACTAGTTCAAGGTAGAAGACTCCAACTTGGACTAAACTCAACCTTGCTTAACTTTGTCTAACCCTGCCAAGATAGGACAGTTAGCAAAAGGAATACAAATCTTCCACATTTGACCCAACTCTAACTAGTGTGTTGTCTTAGGATTCTTGACACATTCCCCAAGCACCTCCAATCATGAAAGAGTCTGAAACCAACATCCAAGTATACAAATTCTCCTCTTTGTTAACCCTATCATCCTGATACATGATAATATTAGACCTACATGACTCCATAGCATGTGCCAACTTGCACCTCTACTCCTACAAGTCTTGAGAAATCAAATTTTATGCTACTAATAGCCATTCCACAAGGTGTTGCATCATCCACCTATGGAAGGCCTTTATTTTGCATTTTGTTTGTCCACTATTTTCCCTAACTAGGGTTTTTGACAGTTTAAAATAGTTTTCAGAAAAATCCTTATAACTTTCTTATTATGCAGTGAAATTGAATGCAATAAAAACATGAAATGTAGTAAAATCTAAGTACTTTCATGGCCATCCAATTTTAAGATAGGACACATCCATACAGTATTGTACCATGCATCAGAGCAACAGGAAAACATTAGAAAATGCAGAAAAAATAGAAGTTTGTTTGTTCTCCTTCACAAAAACTTATCAATCAACCTTGGATACAAATCAAGGTTAATTAATGCCTCCACAAATAGATGGTATGGTTCAACCACCCAAACTACCATTTTTTGTTTTACAACTTTTACAAAATTGTTCACAAGTCTATTTTTGTGTTTTCACCTTCTAGGAGCACTTTAACAAGTTGTTGACCAATGGTTACATTGATGGACCCAAGTGATCAAAAGGACAAAAATGGACTAATAATGGCCTTATTACATGTCAAGACACAAAGAAAAACAAAAATTCATCCTTGAACAAGTTGACCAAGGTGTGCTCTAAGGGTGCTCCTGCACCAAATTCCCTCTTGACGGGTTTTTGGGGCTGTAAGTATGAAAAAGATGCACAAGCTTTCATGACAACTTGAGGATAAGCTATATTCCTTATCATGTACATGTAAGCATGAATATATATATACCTCTTATCAGTGTTCCTCTTGGTGACATGCTTTGATTTATTTTTCATTTTGTTTGTGCTTTCCTAACCTCTGGATTAACCTTCTATAGTCTTGCATACCTTCTAGCTCATCTTCCAACCAAAGTTTGACAAGTCACTTTTGTCACTCTCTATCTTTGATAACCACACCAATCCACTTCACAAGAGGGTAAATTCATGTTCCCTAAAGGTATTTGAGTCATTTATACCATTTATAATCATCTAATCAACCTCCCAAGTCTATCCCTAAATTCACTTTTATTGTCACTTTCTTCCTTTCTGGGTGACCCCCTATAACTATAAGATCTTCCCCTAGGAAACCCTGCAATTAAATTAGGATATATAGGGGTGAATTTCCCTAGTGAAAGGGGTGACTTGACCTATTGAAAGGGGTGGCCCACCCTATATATATCCTATGGTTGATTTGGGGATGCCAAAACCATTTTCACACCTCCTAAACCATTCTCCATTCCATAAACCACACATACAAAACTTCTTCTATGGGTCGTCCCCTATTACTGAAGGATCTCCCTGGGTGAACCAACCACTTAAGAAGGATCTCCAAGCATGACTTTCTCTAGTGAAAGGGGTGACCCTATCATCTTTGAACTTACACGACTTCTTTCGATTCTAGCCCAGATTTGCTCCAAATTGAACCCTAATTGAGTGGGTCACCTTCCCTAATTGATCATCGTCTCTTGACTAATTGAAGACTCCCAATCACTCCATTATAACTTAAAATAAATTTTATTCATCTCTAAATCAATCTCATGCTAACTCCATTCCTTCTTTTATGAAAGAAAGGCTAGTTCACTCCAAATCAAACCTAGTTCATTGTCCAATCAAGCTTGTTAACTCTTCAATCAAATGAGTTAACTCTCCAATCATCTCCACCATTGTTGTGATCCTAAAACCTATAAATACCCCCCTCCTCTATACATTTGGGGAGGAAAAATTTAGTATTTTTGCTTTTCTTTGCTCTACTTTTCTTTGTCTCCATAGCATTTATGCTTGTGTAAGAGCCTGTGAGCCTTTTCAATTTTTGCATTTAGCTTCATGGCTCCAAGACATTGCATTTCATAGGAATTCTAAAGCCCAATTCATCTCAAAGATTCTAAGCTTCAAACCATAGTGCTTTGTAGGCATTATTATGCCCATTTTTATTCAAGCTTCCATAGCCATTCTATTCATTTTTGCTCCCATATTCACTTCTGTTGCCAAGAGGAGGACCCCACTACTACAGAGGAAGAGAGAGGGTTTCTAGAAAAAGAAATTTTGAAGGCTCAAGCTAGCCATTTCCATTTTCATCATACCAGGTTTTTCATGTTTTCAAATAGTAATTAGATCACACTCTGGCTCGTGGGAAAGTAATCATTGCATTTTTATAGCTACATACATATTTCAATTCCTAGTTAAGTAAACACCATTTGAATTTGGAAAAAGAAATAAAAAATCATTTGCATACATTTTAGACTGCATTGCATAAGAAAAGTATAAAAACATTAGAGAACTTAGAGAACAAAATCCTTGATCACACCATGAGGTGAACACCAACGTAGACAACAATGCCATACACACTCAATGAAAAACAACAATTCCCCTATTGACAGTGTGCCCTGGCATTAGGGAAGATTGGATTAAATCCATCCTCGATGAGATTGGAGAAAACTTTCCCCATCCAATTCAACAAAAAATGTAGAACAAACAAGGGAAGAATTAGAACACCAACAACAAGTTGGAGATCAACAACCCTTGATTCAAAAAATATTGAGGGATCAAGAAAGGAGACTAGAATGATAGAGACTCTTCAATGAATAGAATAGTCTTCATGCTAGGCTAGGGAGACTTAGGACTCATGACCCTTTAGGTCATATAATCATCACAACTTACAACAACAATCAAACATGTCCACATAAACAACCATCAGAAAATACAAGTAGCATGAAACCCAATGGCCATCCACGATGGCCTACCCCCTAAAGAAAGAGAGCAATATAACCCCTCAATCCTTCCTCCACTCCACTGGCTCTTGCCACGTGAATGGGAGTGACTAGGAGGCCACCTTTAGTAATGAGGATGATTCATATGTCATGTTGGACTGTGACTCACCCAAAAAAATGGCTGGGTCACTTTCTAAATGATACATATTTTAGTTGACTTGATGTGAAGAGAAAAGCCTCCTAGCTATGACTTAAATCTAGAATTTGGAAGACAAATTCTTGATGTTGTTATTGTTGTGCATGATTTTTAACATCAATGAATAAATGTGAAAAGAAGAGATGGTGCTCAAATTATATATTAAAAAATCCTATGATCACGTTTCTTGGTATTTTTTGTTGAAACTTTTGGAGAAATTTGGCTTCTAGGATAAATTTAGGAGTGTTGAAGGATTTTTTTTCTTCTCCTCTGTTTTTGGTTCTCATTAATGGCTATTTTTCAATATTTTTTCTAGCAAGTGAGGACTTTGACAAGGAGATCCCTTGTCTCCCTATTTTTTCATGCTAATGGATGAGGTGTTGGGCAACAACATATGTAGGGCTATCTAAGAGGGCTTACTTAGGGGAGTCTCCCCTTATTCCTCCTTGGGGACATGTTCTCATCATCAGTTTGTTGATATTATTCTTCTTAGGACTACTTTGGTGTATGAAGCTAAAGAATGGAGAAGTATTATCAATAAGTATGCTAAAGCTTCAGGTCAAAATGTTAATTTTGATTAGATTTCTCTTTTCTTCTTCAATATCACTCAAGATAGAAAAAATAAGATAGATCATATTTTGGGTTGTTCAATTAAGTAATTTCCTTTAGTTTATTTAGGCGTGCCATTATTTTCAAGTATATTCCTTAGAGAATTATGGAATCCCTTACTTAAGAGATTTCAAAGAAAACTTGCAGAATAGAAATGATGTATGTTGAGTCAAGATGGTAAACTTTGACATCTCAAAAGCTCTCTCGAAAGTATCCCCACTTACATTCTTTCTCTTTTAAAAATTCCTAGATATGTTGCTAATAAAGTAGAGTATATTTAGAGAAGATTTTTGTGGACAAGAGTGGAGGATAATTAGATAATTTCTCTTGTTCCTTGGGATAGGGTTTGCTCTTCTAGAGATCATGGTGGATTTGATCTTAATAGAATACATCTGATTAAAAGAGATCTCATGACCAAGATTGGGTTTAAATTGATAAGGAGGATAACATTTGGAATACCATTATGAAATCCAAGTATTTTTTGGACAAGATGTGTCTAAGTTTCTCTATGTGGATGTTGCTCCTTAGGGTTCCTATATTTGGAATCACAATTATCTTTGAAGGAAAGGGTTGATATGCAAGGTGTGAAATAGGATTGATGTTAGGTTTTGGGAGGATACTTGGATTAATAAGTATTCCATTTGTTCTTTATTTCCTTCCTCCACCTTATGTCTAGACTTTAAAATCTCATTTGGTTCCTTTATGGCTGATTATTGGGAGGTTGGTGTGAATGGAAGGAGTTGGAAATATTTTTAATCTTCCTTCCCTTAATCATGTGGGTCAAGTGTTAGCTTTTGACTTTATGGAGTGGCTAAAAGGTTTTCATATATGTCAATTTGGTTGTAAGGATGAAATTGTTTGGGCCGACTCTTCTTTAGGATTCTACAAGGTCTCAATAGGTTACCTTGCCTTATTGAATCTTTTTCCTAATGGGTTTATGTGAAATTTTATTTGGAATAATTGTCTGATCCCTAAGGTAAATTTCTTGTAGTGGGTTGTATGTCAAAATAATATCCATACTTGGACAATTTGGATAAAAGAGGTTTTATGATTCCTAATAGGTTTGTTTTGTGTGAATCCAATTCAAAATTGGTCTATCACATTTCTTGGAATGCCCCTTTTCTTGATATATTTTTAATTTCTTGATTAGAAAGTTTGAATTTAGATGGATTTCCCTGGTTTTATCTTAGACCTTGCCCTTAGTCAGTACTCTATTTTTCTCACCCTCTCATTAAATAATTTTGGTGTTTGACTTTACCTATTTTTTGTTGGGGCCAGGGATTTTTTTAGTGGCGAATCTTCGCCAATTGGCAAATCGTTGAAATTGAGGTCTCAAAAAATGGCGAATAGTATGAGCTCTATAGGAGACTAAATCACCTAATTTTTACAGAAATTTAATTTAGTCTTGGTTAATTCATCAATGTATTATTTTTTTAAACTAATAAATCAAGTTGATTCACAAGGCAAATTATACGACATTGGAGCTAATTGGCCAGTAGTTTATAATGTAATTACAAATCTTTATTATATTCTCCATTAATATTATATTCCTTCCATTAACTACGGGTCAATATTGCCATTAGTAATGAATTCCCACTTAATTTTAGGGACATTCTCACTTCAAAAAGGGGTTTTATTTTTTTGCCATCGATTACCTTTTTAATCGAATGGCTATGGTTTAATTCCAAGGCACTCTATGCGTATGCCTTTGAAAAGGATTGCTAAGGCCTGAAATGTTTTTTGTGCCACACGATTAGATTTAATTCATGTGGCCCAAAACAAATTCTAGGCCTCAACAAGCCTTCTCAAAGGCACATGCATAGAGTGCCGCAAAATTGAACCACAACCATTCGATTAAAAAGGTAATCGATGGCAAAAAATTAAATTTTATTTTAGTCTTTATTTTAAAGTGAGATATTTTAAAAATATTGAATCCATGTGTGCTCCAATGCATTTTAGATAGTGGATTTGTGTAGGAGTGCACTCGGGGCCACTGTCCTTGAAACCTACGAGGGGGCGCTGCCCCCTCGACCCCCGCAAGGGGGTATTGCCCCCTTGTCCCCCACAAGGGGCATTGCCCCTTGACTCCACTGGTGGATGCCACCCTCGGGCCCCTGCTTCAACATTACAAAAAATAAAAAATATATTGGGGCATTGTGCCGACCAACTATGAAAATTTTTAAAGGAAAAATTCACCATTGTAATTAATTTCTTTAGTAATTATTCACTATGATTTGCCATTGTAATTATTGTTTTTATGAATTGTTTATTAGGATTTGCTAGCATTTTACAAAATTTTTAATAATGTGCATAGATTCACCAGGAAAATTAACATTTTTTTCAAAAAAAGGAAAGAATCGCTAGGATTCGCCAAGATTTTATAGGTTTTTTTAGGGGGATTCCTTAAAGTTGTAGGCTAGGGTTTTGGATTTCAAACTTACAGAAATGAAACTACTACAAACCCTAACTGCAATAGAAAGCAAACTAGCCTAGAAATCTATCAAACAAGCACAAAAACCAATAAAAATCTAAGATAACATTGACTAACTTCTATTTTCCTCCTCAATCTTGCATTTTTGTTCTCAGATTTGTAGGTTGTTGCACAATCTAGAGAAGCTGATATGTGTGGACAGTAAGATGTTGGAGATTGTAAGAGATTAAGAGTATGAAAAATGAAGTTCTAAGAGAGCATAAATGAAAACAAGAGAGAAAAAAATGAGAACTCAGAGCCCCAAAATGAGCTGGAGAAAGGTGTTTTATAGAAGAGAAATTTGAATGAATGGCTCAGATTTAAAGTTGACTTGGAGGCCAAATCAAGGGTGGAGGATGATTAGGGTTTCCTCACCACTAGAGGACAAAAGTGAATTTAAAATTCACAAATATGATGAGGTGGGAAATGTTTAAATTAAATAAACTTGATTAGCTTATTTAATTCATTTGAGGAAGGGGACATGTGAAAGGGGATTTTTGATGGGATTGATTTATTTATTTGAATAAATCAAGTGAAGGGGACATTAGGATATGAATGAATACTTAAATAATCAATTGAAATTAATTATTTAATTATAGAAGAAATATGGTCAGGAGGACAAAAGGGATGAAAATGAATTGTCCTATCGCCTTTGCGACATGAGGACATTTTTTAGTGTCTACATTTTGCCCCTCTTTGAGATGATGTTCGAGATGATAAGAATTATGTTGAGCAACATCATTTCAAAGAAGCTAAGGAAATGGATAGAGGAAACAGACAATGATGGAAAGATAGGATGATGATGCCCCCTCGAGAGGATAGGTAGGTTGGACAAACACAGGCAGACTCTCAAAATGAAAGGGATTGGTCAGTGAAGGAAGAAAGATAGGGGAATGGATAAAAGAAATGAATGATATGTTAAGCTACAATGAAGGTGGAGGAATGCAAATGTGTGAGAGAGAGAGATGGTGGAAGAATGAAATATTGGCTAGAAGAATGGGAAATGAGATCTTGCTTTGATAAATTTTTGAGCTTCTCACTTGCAATTTTTCTTGCTTATCATCATAGAACTTATTATGTCAAAGGACGAGAATCACTGTGGCATGACATAGGCCAAAGTGGAAAGTGTAGTCCCTTGTGAAACAGGCACATGACAGACAAGGAATGCCTGACTCAGACTAGTAACTGATACCTTGTTGGAAAATGTGACGAGATAACTATGAGGTGTGTGAGTCTTGATGCAAGGAAGCATGTATTCTTTCCAATGCATAGGATGTCTTTGATTCACACCCAATGGAATCCCAATCACACTCAAGGCACCAAGTTGCCCTAGTCATTTTGCCAAGACAAACCGCAAGCAGCAATAAAAGAAAAAGGTCTTGCCCTATCCTCGCTTCTCTTCATCACTAAGGGACTGCCTCGAGAAGCATAAAAATGAGACTACAGAGCAATCCAATAAAAGATAAGACAAACTAGACCAAAAGCCAGTTGGAACATTTGCCAAGTGATATGTGTTTGATTAAGTGTGATTAGATGAAGAAGGAGAAGGAGCCTGGTTTTATGAAAGATAGCATGTCGTATAAGACGCTTGGTCTAGTTTTGACAATGCCCCTACCTATCTAAGGCAAGTGATATGATTGAATGATACTAGTGTTGTTGGTCATATGAGCAACACCAGGGTTTGATTGATGATGTTTGATAAATGACCCATGTCGTATAAGGAACAGAATCCTAGTTTTGACATTGCCCCATTTCGTATAAGATAGGTGATAGGTGATATTGATAGTTTGATAGTGACATGATTATCACAAGGCGATTGATTAATTTGACTAATTGGATAGCTTGTCTGGTTGATTTTCGGATTGGTTTGAAGTGCGAAAGATTGATTGTTTTGGTCTGATCAAAGTGTCCATCTCATGAAGGGATGACTTATTATGACAGTTGACAGGATGGGCCCTAAGGGACTAACCTAATGCCTCGGGGGTGCATTGAAGATGGCTTTTCCTATGTGAAAGCTCAGAGGCAATGTAGTTCGACCATGTGGATGATGGATGAGTGGAAGAACTGATTTGAATGATATGATGATGTGACTGATTAGGATGTTTGAATGGATTGATCAAGAGATTTGATTGATTGATTTGGTTGAGGAATTGAATGTTGTGAAGAATTGATTTGGTTGGGATGATGTGATGAATCGAATTGGTTTGAATGAGTGGATGATTTGGTGGATTGATATGACGAGTTGATGTGGATGAATTAATTTGAATGGTATGATGATGTGATGGATTTGAATGAATGGATGGGTTGATCGAGTGATTTCATTGATTGGACTTTTGTAAGATATTTGATTTTTTTGTTGTTTTTGGATTGTTATGATTATTTTGGTTTTTGACATGTTTCAATTTTTTTTGGATTTTTGACATGTTTTGATTTTTTTGAGTTTTGGATTTTTCAAATGTTGTGATTTTTTTGGATGTTTGGAATATTGTGATTTTTTTGGATTTTTGGAATATTGTGATTTTTTTTGGATTTTTGGAATATTGTGATTTTTTTGGATTTTGACATGTGATTTTTTTGGATTTTGAGGATATTTTGATTTTTTTAATTTTTGGAATATTTGAATGTTTTTGGATTTTTGGGAATATTTGATTTTTTTTAGATTTTTGACAATATTTGATTTTTTTGTATTTTTGGGAATATTTGATTTTTTTTGTATTTTTGATGATATTTGATGTTTTTGGATTTTTGAGAATATTTGGATGTTTTTGTGTTTTTTGAAGTTTAGGGGATGTCCAAGGATGACAATTGTGATAGCCTTTATGTTAAATACCAATGACAAGGGAGGACCAATTCTAGGTGCAAGAAGGATGGATGGATAAAATGATAGGTGATAATCAATGGAATGGAACGTATGTGGAAGGGAGCAAGGATGTGATCTCCAAAGACTATGTCGCATAGGAATAACATGCTCCATTTGAGTTAGGATTTGACATGACAAGGATTATGACTTGGATGGTGGGATGGATCGTTTGGAAAGGATGAGGTATATCAAGAGATAACCAAAGCATTTGTCAACATGTTGCCCCCAATCTTTATCAAGATCAAAAGAGGGAGTATGGATGGGTGTGATATGATAGGTAAGTGTATGTGAGTGGAGGGAAATAGCATGATAGGATAGAAATGATAGGATGAAAGTGATATGTTGGATGGGAAAGGTGCCCCCCAAGTGTAAGTGACATAGAAGATCAACTTATGCATGACACTTGTTTGCCAGGTTTTCATCATGGTACTTATCCAAGGTGCTTGTTTGCCAAGTTTTCATCGTTGAATGAATAGATTTTTTTTTTTTTGTGTTTTTGAATGTTTTGAATTTTTTGGGATTTTGATATGTTTTGACTTTTTGGATTTTTGGGAATATTTGATTTTTTTGGTGTTTTTGAAAATATTTGATTTTTTTGTATTTTTGAGATGTTTTGGGGATGTCCATGGATGACAATTTAGATAGCCTTTTGTGCTAGATACCAGTGACAAGGGGAAACTAGGTTGAGGTGCAAGGAATGATTGGGATTGGATGAATGGATAAGAGGGGTGGTGATAGTGGAAGGAACTCATGCGTAAGAGGGCAAAGATGTGATCTCCAAGGACTATGTCGCAAAGGAACAACATGCCCCATTGTAGGTAGTATGCTTAGGATTTTTCATGACAAGCTTATGATGAAGGATGATGATAGGATCATTTGGAAAGGATAAGGTATGCCAAGAGATATCTAAAACATTTGTCAACATTGTGCCCCCAATCTTTATCAAGATCAAAAGAGGAAGGGAGGATGAATGGATGTGATATGATAGGCATGCAGGTATATGAATAAGGATGGTAAGGTGGAAAATGATAGGAGGATGAGACAATGTGCCCCAAGTATAAGTGGTATAGAAGATCAACTTTTTTTATTTTTTGAAATAAATAGGGGGATATGGACGAGAAGGACTCAAGTTTCTAGTGCCATGAAAGGTGATAGTCCCATTAGAGAAAGATGTCATCGCATGGATCATGTCAACTGTGTTCATCGATGTTGGTAAGGAGATTGCATGGAAGTGAGATGGATTGGATGGATAACAGATTATGGAGCGAACGATAGTGGATTATGATGTGGATTATGAAGGACTTATGCAAAGAAGATGGATGAAATGCTTATGCAAAAGCATGGACCATAGGGAAATGATAAGGCAGATATGTAGGATAATGAGTGAATGATGGGGTGGTAGAGGTATGGAAAGGAATCATGACCAATGATTGCACACACCATGATAATCATGGAATCTTTTGATTAGATGGTGGTGTAGGAAGAAATGGAGATGTTTGCTTAGTGGATGGTTGATGTAGGCATTTAGGTACCCACATGGACTTAGTATTTTTATGATTTTTGTTTGACTTGTGGGTTGGAAGAATTTGGGATTTTGGAATGGAATGGATGGAAGAGGATGGTTGGGATTTTTGAGAGGTGGATGCCTCTTTTGACTTGCATGATTTTTGTTTAGGGACCCATACCATTTTGCTTTTGGAATTTTGTTTTGGAGTATGGGTTTGGATGAATTTTGGACATGTGTCTTTCTTTGAATTTTTTGTATTTGTACCCTAAGGCATTAGGACCCTTAGGATTTTTGGCTTTATGTGAGAAGGTATCCAAATGTTTGTTTTTGAATCCCATGTGCCAGGTGGAATGAGTGGAAGCTTTATGTTTAGACGATATGTGCATTTGTTGGTCATGATTAGGAATGTAAGGGAATTTATGGATGATTGAGATATTAAGTGTTGGAGACAATGGTGGCAAAGTGAATAGAGGGAAATTAGGAGTTGGAAGGAGTGGAGGTAAATTGGATGGTGGTAAGTGTATGGTCACATGCTTTTGACATTTGTAGGATGAAGGAGGTGGAATGATGACATACGTTTTGGGGATATGATGAGGATTGCAATGGAAAGTGGTGGACATGGATGAAGTACCAACATCATTAGATTGTTGACCTTGGGGTGTATGTCCAAGGCCATATGAGTGAGGAGGGACATTGACATGGATGTCCAAAATGCCTTGTTCATGAAGGCCTAAGCCGTTACCTTAGTAATTCATGTTTTGGAGTATGAGATGGACAATGGGACTATGTGTGGTTTTGGACACTAGACATGAGCTCATTATTTGATGGAGCAAGTGATGTCGTAGATAATGGTTGTTGTGTTCCTAGGGAGGAACATTCATGCTTGAAAGTGGATAAATCGATAAGATATCAAAATGGTTTTGAAATGGGATCGATGGTGGATGTGGAAGGATCATTAGGATCTTTATTATGTTCATGTAGATCCAAGTTATTGGTTTGATCTTTTATGTATGCTTGGGAGGCACATGTCTCATCATAATGAGTGGAATTTTGTGGATCATGGATGGGTGAGTTGGTAAGCTCTTGACCATGGAATGCATAGGATTGGTTAAGTGCATCATCATGGCCTTCTTGATCATAGAGGGGATTGTGAGAATGGGATCAAGTGTGTTATGAATAGGTTGAATGGAAGTGGTTTGATCTTGATTAGAATTAGGAGCTAATGGTTCCGCATGATTTGGATTAGACCCTTGACATATCTCTGGACTTGGAAGGGAAATGGAAGTGGAATTGGATGACTCATGAATGGGCTTAATGGTTTGTGGACTGCATGTTGGGGTCAAACGAATAGTCATGGCATTTGAAGGCTCTTTGGTAGGATCAATCATATGTGTTGGATGACATGGAGATAGTTGATCCCTTTCTAGTAACCTTTGGATCACATCCATTTATAGGTGCAGGGGTGGAAGGTGTTGGCTTAGGGTTTTGATTTTGATTAGGTGGAGGATCAAATGGATTGTATGAAGTGGATATGGACAACCCCTTAGACTTTCTTTTGTAATGTTTGATTTTAGGATGTGAGGTTGATGTAGGATTAAATGGTAGAAGGTATTTATAGGGTGTATGAGGTAGACTTATGTTCCCCTTGTCAAAGGTAGCATTAGAATTTGAAGGCACTTTGTCTTGCTATAGAGGCGGACTTGGATAGGCTTGTGAATAGGCTTGGGGTACTAGAACCTTCTTCTCTAGGATTGGCATGAAATGGCATATGTCTTCACATTGTTGTATGTCTTCTTGTGGGGTTAGGACCATGTTGGCAAGTGCTTGCTTAGGATGAATGATGAGATGGAAGGACTAGGAATGTGGTAGAGTGTGGGATTGATTGGATGACTAGATGGGTTATTAGGAATGATTAGGGTATGGTTTGGGTTGTGATTAGGATGAATTGGAAATGATAAGGATAATGATTAGGGGTGATGTCGATCAGATGATGTGTTGGAAGGAATTTTGATGTGTTTGGAATGATGTGTGTATGAGGGGTGACTAGGAGGATCTACTCCCTTGTCTCTTTGTTTTGCAACTGTGTCTCTACTTGTGAATTTTGGGATGATATGTGGATGTCAATGCGAGGTGATGAGGCTCGGACTACGATAGAGGCTAATGGATATGAGTCTTCAAAAAGTCTAGCTCCAAGAGGGTACTCTAGTCTACTAATGACCTTTCAAAGTACAAATTGGTTTTGTCAAGACCTTCAGGTATGGAAGAGATGATTGATTAGAGTGAACCCATGAGTTTCAGAATTCACTTGTAAGGATGGACTTAAACTAGCCATGGAGTATTAAGCCCAAGTTTTGATTAATGTGAAAAGATGTCAAGGTCTCTTGGTCTGAATTTGTACTTGTGATACAGTCAAACTTTGACAGTTTCTCCCTATGTTTCAACCTTAGGAAGACTAATGTTTGGGAACCTCTACAAATGTTGAGGTCTATAAGGTTTTGACACAGTTGCAATCAAATTGGATAGGGAGAGTAAGGTTTCCCTACTGTTATGGTGTATTGTGATTGAGAATGATTAGATTGGAATGAATGGTTTGGATATGATTAGGATTGGATTGGGATGACTTAGATATGTTTAGGATGTGATAGTGATATGATGTGGAATGATAATATGAAATTGATTGGATTCAAATGGCAAAGATGATGAAATGTAATGATTAGGAATTATTTAGATTTGATTAGGAAGAAGGTGACATGGGATGGTTAAGGTTTGAGTTATGATGATCTGGGTATGATAATGGTATGATATGGAATGATTAGGGATGATGTGAATTGGATGAATGATTAGGGTTTGATGAGGATGACTAAGATGATGACTAGAATAATGATTAGGGTGAAACAGATTGGATTAGGATGACGATGTGTGATGGTTATGCATGGTGGATTGGATATGATTATGATGCTTAGGATATAATTGGGATGAGGTGGAATGATTTGGAACAATGAGTAGAATATGATTAGGATATGGTGTAATGATTAGCTATGATGAATAGGACATGATTGGGATAATGTGGAATGATTATGAAGAGGTGGAATGATTAGGAATGAGGAATATGATAGATTGGGGTGAGCTAGATATGATATGATGTGGCTAAGGACACGAAGGTTGAACGATGAAGATATGAGTAGGAATATGATTAGGATATGATGAGTTGGAATGTTGAACATGATATGATGTGAAATGGATGTGATGATTAGGAATGATTAGGGTATAATCATGATGTGGTGGCATGAAGAAGATATGACAAGAATGTGATTAGGAATGATTAGGCTTGATATTGTTTGGATGTGATTAGATGATGTGTAATGGTTAGAATGATGTGGATTGGATAATGTTGAATGACAATGATATGATTAGGATTGGATTGAGATGACTTGGATATGACTAGGAATGACATGATTGTATGAATTGGATGGATTAGGATGATGATGATTTAGAATGAATTGTAAGGATTGGGATGATGGTTAGGATGATGTTAATTGGATGAGGAAGACAATGTGTAATGATTGGGGATGATGACATGATAAGGATGCGATTAGGATGATTTAGAATGAAGTATAATGATTGGGATGATGGCTAGGATGATGTTAATTGGATGAGGAAGATGATGTGTGATGATGAGGAATGATGACATGATAAGGATGCGATTAGGATGAAGTGTAATGATGAGGATATGATGACTTGGAATGAATGTGTGGTCAAGAATGTTTGGGATGATGATTAGGCAAGCACACACATCAAACATTAAAGACATGTGGCATTTCAATTGGCTATTTTTGATGACTTATGATGTTTTGCAAATACTTGTAGACATGCACAATCCTAGGCTAGGCAAGGACTATATTTGTTGAATCCCCTAGCTGCGCTTATTCAAAGCGGATAGCTCTAGGGTCTTGGTAGCACCGGCTCCCCTCCATAGCACTCGCTTCTCATGCGTACCAAGTTTTAGGTTTCCCAAGGCTCATTCCCCCACCAAACCTTAGGATTGTCTCTGCTACCTCAGCTAAGAACCACATGAATCGGGGCAGCTTCAAAGGTTACCCTTCTACATCAACAAATAGAGGGTTTTTGGCCACTATACAAAAGGGTTCTAGTGAATATCTGGGGGACCGACACCTCACGAGCATCCAAAAAGCCACTTAAGGCTCTAACTAACCCTACTAGGAGTTTAATATATATAAAGGTATGCCTCCTTTTGAGCTAGCACTGTATGGTGAGCACTCATACCGGTTAGACTTGGCTTTCGCCTTATCCTCAATTTATATAGCGGGCCGGATGAAAGTCCCGCTTGGGGTCGCAAATGAGTTCTCCTTGCGGATGTGTCTCAAGAGCATGCCCACTCTAAGGCTAATAAAAGCAATACAATTTAACATGTTTTTGATCCTGAGGCTTGCACTAAGTCGCAAGGGGAGAGCATACACATGTGAACTTGCTCACACTCGCACATGGGGTTTTTTTGATTTTGTCTTTTCTTAGGTGTGGTGTGATTTTATGTATGTGAAGTGGAGGGTATATACCTTTCCACTATTCTAACACAATCCACCAAGCATAGCAAACAAGATGCAATCCTTTTTATCTTTTTAAGTGAATGAGTATGCAAGTTAATTTTAGCTCCAAATGAGTGAGAAAATGAAAGATTTGTGGTTCTTTTTAAATCCAATGCATGAAATTGCAAATTTGTTCTTTTTAACTCATGAGTGTGAAAAATGCAAGGGTTGTTGTTCTTTTTAACCGATATGAATGAGGTTCATTTTAATCCCAAAATGAGTGTGTTGGTTGCAAACAAGAATTGTATTGTTCTTTTTAACCCAAATAGCAAAATGTGTTTCTAGATTAAACCACACACACAAAATGTATTTTGAAAAATGGAAAGGTTTCTCCATGCCATAGGCTGCAAACAGAAAAGTCAATAACAGAAAACCCTATTTCTACTGTCAAAAACATAAATAAACCTGAATGTAGAAAAATTTTGAATTTTCTGATTTATGCCAGTCATATGCATTGCAGAGAAAGTGGAAGTGTTGCACTGTCAGGTGTATACGATTCAGAAACTAGCATGTGCAGTGTACTACTATGTGTATGCGAGTCATCTAAGTGCAGGTGATGCATTTCCATGCTTATGCAAGTTAGTCAAGCATATGCGTCACACTGATCAGCACATGCATCACACTGATTAGCACATGTGTCACACTGATCAGCACATGCGTCACACTGATTAGCACATGTGTCACATAAAGAAGCTTAGCATCACATAGAGCAGCTTATGTGTCACACAAAGCAGCTTATACGTCACACAAAGAATCTTATACATCACACAGTTGTCATCGCTTATGTGTCACACAAAGCAGCTTATGCAACACACAAAGTAGCTTATGTGTCACACAATTTCTGCAAATAAAAATTCTACTAGAAAACTTAACCAGTGAAATAAAATCATTTTGCAAGAACTAAAACTAAACCCTAGGACTGTAACGTATGTCCCCGAGTGCTAGCAAGATAGAGAACTTCCAAGCTTCAATAGGATTTACCCAGATTGCAAAATGACTAAATAAAACCCTAGATAATAAGCTTTACTCTCTTCTTTGAAAAGTAAATGCCCTATTTAAGAAAACCCTCTACTTAAAAAATGAAACCCTAGTAGCTAATAAAAATAGAGAACCATTTAGACCAATAGACCCTACAAAAACTAGTTAGCATCCTGTAAAACAAACTAAGTTAGGGTTAGATAAACCAAAACAAAATCTTGAACCCTGAACTAGAACATACGCGTTGTAGAATGATGCGTATGCGGTGTAGAATTCTTCGTATGTGTCACGCGAAGAAGTGTATGCGGTGCACTACTTAGCATATGTGGTTCACTGCACATCGTATGCATCACACAAACCTGTAAATTTAGAAACCTCTAAATTCGCGGCATGTATGGACAATTCACGTCAGGTTCACCAATGTAGGCTAGCGTTTTGGATTTCAAACTTGCAAAAATGAAACTACTACAAACCCTAACTGTAATAGAAAGTAAACTACCCTAGAAATCTATCAAACAAGCACAAAAACCAATAAAAATCTAAGCTAACATTGACTAACTTCTATTGTCCTCCTCAATCTTGCATTTTTGTTCTCAGATTTGTCAGTTGTTGCAAAATCTAGAGAAGCTCATATGTGTGGACAACAAGATGTTGGAGATTGTAAGAGATTAAGAGTATGGAAAATGAACTTCTAAGAGAGAGCATAAATGAAAACAAGAGATGAAAATGAGAAATCAGAGCCCCAAAATGAGCTGGAGAAATGTGTTTTATAGAAGAGGAATTTGAATGAATGGCTTAGATTTAAAGTTGACTTGGAGGCCAAATCAAGGGTGGAGGATGATTAGGGTTTCCTCACCACTAGAGGACAAAAGTGAATTTAAAATTCACAAATATGGTGAGGTGGGAAATGTTTAAATTAAATAAACTTGATTAGATTATTTAATTCATTTGAGGAAGGGGACATGTGAAAGGGGATTTTTAATGGGATTGATTTATTTATTTGAATAAATCAAGTGAAGGGGACATTAGTAGATGAAGGAATAATTAAATAATCAAATGAAATTAATTATTTAATTATAGAAGAAATATGGTCAGGAGGACAAAAGGGATGAAAATAAATTGTCATATCGCCTTTGCAACATGAGGACATTTTTCAGTGTCTACAAAAGTTATCACTGGTTGGGGCTTATGGATGGAAAGAAATGCTAAAATTTTCAAGAAAAGAAAGAGAAGTAGGGTGGTGGTGGGTTTGAGGATATTTTATGCTATTTTCTATAACTAAAATTAAGTAGTCCTTAAGTCCTCCTTGAGTTGTGGAATTGAGAATCGCTAGTAACTGGGGGATTATTATCAATTATCATACTCCTATTAATCTCAATCACATTAGGAGAAAATATACTAAATAGGACTAGCCCAAAGCTAATTTTTTCTACACTATCTCTGAAGATATGCAATCTCTATTTTGCATCTCCACTTGAGAGTTTTTAAAAAACTCCCAATATACTTCCCAGAATGATGTTGCTTGTTTAAAACTCTTCATGTGTTTGTTAGTTTGGGATGCTATTGTGCTCTCATTTGACCATACACAACCCCCATATGCTGGTAATCATCATATGAAGTAAAAAACAAGGCAAATAATTAGGGAGTCATACCTAAATTGATAATTCATTCATTTTGTCCACTCTAGATTCTCTAGTATCTCTTGTAGAACCTCCACTAGATCAAAAAAATTCTTATTAATAATGATTTCATAGGTGGTGAAAATAACAGTATTGTATTCTTCTAAATGTGACTCAAGAACAATGTGAATGAGTCACCTCTAATATTAGACATGAACCATCTCCTTGTAATGGGTGATCTCCAAGTCACTCTTGCTCTCGTGGAAAAAGCCAATCAAGTGGAGGCATAACTTGGGGCGGGTTATGTTCATGGAAGTAGAACATCACAGAGGTTGGTTGGTTGGTCTAAGAGTTGAATATGTATTAATTCTTGATGGGCATGTTATGTGACCATTGTTGTGGAGATAACTATATAACCCAAAGGGTCACTAGTTTTAAGTCTCTTGTTGGGGTTTCATAAGTTCCAATGCGTAGTGCTATGACTATTTTGTTTGATGATTATCCTAAGGATTTCTAATATGTTCTCATGTGCTTGAATGACTTATTGTATGTTGTTCCTTTCCTAAATGACTCTAAGAGCCTTTTCTTGTTCTTCAACCATTTGTGGTGTATGTTGTGGTCTAGGATGGATTACCTCTATCTCTTCAAGAATAGCTTTAACCCAATCCCCTCTAATCCCTGGGTACATCGAATGCTTGGGTGATAGAGAGAGAGAGCTTGCTATGTTAACTTAGGTTTGACCACGTGTTGACTTTTGAGTTGACTTTGAATTTGAGTTGACTTTGTGTTGTAATCAAAGGTTTCCTACACTTTTGTTTGATTGTCGACCTCATGATGGAACTGAGGAGTTTTTGAGTTCTTTTTGTGTTTTTGTGATTTTTATGTATGCAACTATTTATGAATGCAAAACAATATTTTTGTTCTTTTTCTAATTTTTGAATGTTGTAATTACTATGAAGTAAATATGAATGCAATCTAAGATGATTTTTCTTATGCAACATTCAACCTATATTTTTGTGTTTTTGTGAACCAATTTTTACATCTAAACTAATAAAAAGAAAATAAAAACTAACTTAAAGCAATGAAAGAAATTTAACTAGGAAAGCAAATAACAACTATGTTAAGCAATGGAATAAATTCTATTCAAACAATGTGAATCCTATCAAGAGAATAGAAAAATTCAATATTACTTTCCCAATAGGAAATTGGTGATCTAATTAACTACTAAGCATATGAAAAACCTAGCATGAATTCAGAAATTGAGCTTGGCATATCATCAAATGTCCTCTTATGGCAACCTCATCTCCTCTACAATAGCAAGGTCCTCCTCTTGGAAATAGGGATGAAGATAGAAGCAATGGACTCAAGTATGAATTGAGCAATGATGCTATGATTAGATGAATCAAGCTATGGGAGCTATGGGAACACTATTTCTTTAGCTTTTGAAATCAATTGGAGAGCATAATGATGCAATGAAGATATTGAAACTTGGGCAACTAAGCTAAAAACAAAAAAAAGGCTCACAAATTCCTACAATGAGCATATAAATACTATGGAGAGTAAAAAGCAAAGCTTGAATGAATGTGCAACAATAAATTTGCCTCCCCTAATGAATATAGGATGGGGGTGCTTATAGGTTTGAGAAGCTCACAAATGGTGGAATTTATTGGAGAGTTAATTCTCTTGATTGGGGAGTTAACAATGTTGATTGGACAGTGAACTGGGCTGATTAGAGAGTGAATAAGCTTTGAAGGCTTATCACTAGAGGAATAATGGAGTTAGCATGAGATTGATAGGGAGATAATAATAGCTTAGTGAGAGCTAAGAATGGAGTGATTGAGAGTTTAGAATGAATTAGAAATAGATTAGGCTTAGTTACGGTTGAAGAGCCATGAAAACATGCATGCAAAAACATGATAGGGTCACCTAGTTTGGACTTGAACTGAAGATAAAAATTCATGTAAAAACATGATAGGGTCACTTATTTTTCCAAGGAAAGTTGCCCCTAGAGGATTCATTTAAAATGGAGGGTCACCCCTAAGATATTTAGAAGTCAAAGTGGGTGACCCATAGGGAATAGGTTATGCAGGTTGTTTCAAGGGATGAGATTGGACCTAGGGGCTAAATATGACTTCAAGACCTAGAGACAAGTCATTAGAATTCAAGAGAGTGGGTCACCCTTAGGGGATCCACTTCAGTGGTAGGGTCACCCCTAAGATATCCAAAGTCAAAGTGGATGACCCAAAATTAAGGAAATGGGTGTTCAAATTGATGATTGGAGATTGTATGAGAGGTTAATTGTGTAGGGAGTTGAGTTGACCATTTCTCCCAAAAGGTGCACCTGTCAGGAAACTGCTACCATCCCAGATAAGGATCAATGTGAGGTAGTTAAGCCATGTCACAAATCCTGAAGGGGGACACTAACTTTTTTGGCAACAATCCCCCCTCAGCATTACCCAAGGGGATTTAAACTCGTGACCTGACTCTGATATCACTTGTAGGGAGTTGAGCTGGCCATTTCTTCCTAAAGGTGCACCTATTAGGAAACTACTACCATCCAAGATAAGGATTAACGGGAGGTAGCTAAGCCATGTCACGAATTCCGAAGGGGGACGCTGACTTTTTTTCCAACAAATTGGAGGTCTCTAGAGGACTGAAATGGTTGAAAGGGGCATAGGAAAATGAATTTCCTATCTTTTGATGTAGGTAGGTCATGTTGATAGGCCTAGAAAGTGACATAAATTAATTGTCGACATAAGGTAATCAGTGAAGATGCAGGACTTTAGAAGGTTAGCTAGGAGATAGGGGGTACAAACAAAGTGAAGAACATCAATCCATGTGTCACCAAGAGGAATACAATTGAGTGCTCATATTTACATGCTTACATGTACATGTTTAGGACTATAACTCATCTTCAGATTACTAGGTAGGCTCATGCACTTTTTTTAGTGCTTACATATTTGCCCCCTTGGGGATGGTAGTCTACATGAAAGGTAGGTATTGTTCCCAAACTAGGCCTTACCTATTGTCATTATCCCACAATTGTATCTAAAAAAACAAGTATTAGGTCAATATTATGATGTTCAAATAATGAGCACTAAAATAGAAATGAGGAAATGTACCATCAATGTGTGAGTCATAAGTATACCTGGGTCACCTTGCTTTGCCATGGGGACTTGCAAGAATGAAATACACACAAAATGAGGACATGGCAAGTACTATGGGAATAAAACACATGATAAGCTAGAGAGAACAAATTCTCCTTTTATTATAGATTTTGAAGATCATATTCAATTTTTAGTGATTTTTTAGGCTTTTACAATTTTTAGGTTTTTTCAACTTTTTATTTTTTATGTTCTTTATAAATATTTTGTGAAGGTTAGACTTGAAATTCCTTGAGGTATTTGAAAGAACTGTGTTTATTGAAGATATTTTCTACTCTTGGCCCCTTACATGGGGAGACCTGCACACTTGATTGCATAGTTTTGCTCTTTGACTTGTTGGAGGAGTGACTTATGCTCAGACATCATTTTTCACTTATTATTGTGAGACTTGATTGGTTGAGATATAAATGTAGCTTTAATTGACATCTTGTACCTCACTTTCCCTCTTGTACATATGGTTGGATAAAGATTTTATTTTTCTTATGAGAATGCATACCTATGATGATCACACATGGATGATGCAATTTGTTTTTGTCTGATATGAATCTGATGCAACATGTCTCATTGTTATTCACAAATATGAAATGTGAAGTACTATGTTCCAAGTGCTATGAATGTCATGATGTTATGAAAATTTTTATTATTTTGTATGTTTGTATGGAAGTGGAACAAATAATATGAATGCTCTTCAGTAGGATTTTTGACCTAGGCGATTGCAAGTTGACTTGGTATAGGAAGTCCTACTAAACTTTTGAGATGGATTTTTATTAGGGAGTTAGGTGGGAGTGGGAGGAAAATGAAACAAATTCTTAATTTAGATTTTCAAAGGCTAAATAATAATCCTTATCTAGACAAAACATTCTAACAAGTTTTCAACTTAGATGGGTAACAAATTTTATTGGTACCTACTAGACTTAGATCAATGATGGCCAACAAGATAGACCTGCGGTAAAGGAAACTCTCTAGAGTAAAAGATGGTCCTAAGGAGAGTTAGACTCTTGGTTTTTCTCATCTAGTGCATGTGTGTGCTTTGTAATTCTCTTATTTTCTCTGATAGATGCCACCCTTATAGCTTCAAGCTTAGATTTATCTCCACCCAAGAGTATAGACATCAATAATCCTCTATTTCCATTTTTTTTCTTTTTTGTATCTTTCTTTTCTCTTTTTGTATTTTGTAGTATCTTTTCTGGTTCTCTCATTTTTCGTACTCTTATTCTTTTTTATTGCCTTCTGTGGAGTTATGATCTTCCTGATATTTTTAGGAAAGAGAAGGGGTTGAGCATCACCAAGGTTTTCACTACCTTGTCATACTTCCCTTTTTCTAAGGAAGAATGTGGAAGGTCTAATGCAAGATTCCATTGGGTATTGTAGGTTTGAGTACTGACTTTGTTTAAACTCAACATCGTGATTCATTAATACTAGGATCAATATAAAGCTAAGAGCTTGGCTTTAGTTTGAACTTGTTGGGAAATGTAAAGGGGAATGATTGGTGGTAAAAATGTGTTACCTAGGAAAAGAGATCTAATCAATTATACACTAACTAGGCCAATCATTCCTATCCAACATTAGAATACAAGTCAACCAAGACTTGTGTACTTGGCTACAATCCTCAAAGGAGAGCCAAGTGGTCTAGGGCTTGCTTATTTTTGTTGTAATAGATGAGATTGATTTGAGAATAGCTAGATCTAGGGGTTTAAGTGACCTAAATGAAAAAATAGACAACTTATAGGTGTTACAAAACTTCTGTACAAAAATCAAAAGTAGATCAGGGCTGAGTAGAGTTGTTATAGCCTATAGCCAAAAATTAGGGAAAAAAGTGCTAGAATTATATGTTGGGCACACTAGTCATAGGGTTTTATCCTGAATTTCAAAATAATAATTTGTAATCCCTGATTCTTCCATCTTTCTGTCACTATTTCATGTCAGAAACCTCAAATCTGATCTATACACATAAAAGAGGGAAAATGATGGTGTTGTATAGAGGATTGCCTTAGTCAAACATCCATGTAAGTGTTCTCACTTCCACAATAATAGAGATTAGATCAAGAGTACGTGCCCTAGGTGGGCAAAGGTAGATCTAAATAATCAAAGATAAATGTAAACAAGCATGAAGGAAAGATGTTACCATGAACATGAAACCCTTGATGGGATGATGATGCTATCAAATCACCACAAGGTGAGAATGAAGGAGGAAGGAGCTTCCACCAAGATCTACAACAAGGGTTAGTACACACAGTAATAATCTGTAGAAATAGAGATCTTGTATATAGAGAGAGTTTGTTAGAGAGAATCTTCATAAAGAGCATCTAGTGTAAATGAGTGTTCAAGACTTCTTTTATATATGATTCCCAATTACTTTGCGAGAGCCCAATAGAGTTGAGGATGACAAGGTGCATTACTTTTCGAGGGCCCAATAGAGTTGAGGCTGACATTAAGATATGAGTTGTTGAGGCCAAATTGTTAGGACTTTAGCGTTGGGCACCCTAGTCCTGGTAATTTGGGATTAGAAATGCTAGATGAAAAAGGATTAAGCCTTGCATCAAGCATGAAAGTGGTGGAAATGGCATATTGTAAATAGAGTTGAACATATAAGTCACAACGGGTGCCAAATGTAGTGTGGAATTGTAAGAGGTATCAATTTTTGATAGTACATTTAGCCCCCACTTTAGTGAGGGTATGATCTTATGCTCATATACTCGCTAAAGTATGGAGAAGTCAAATCTCTTTGCCAATATGTTCAAGCCATAAAATATCACTAAGTTGAGAGTTGTGCTAGACCCTAAGCTTAGGATTCTACAAGTCTACAACACCTAGATAAAGAGGTTATACACACAAAAGACATAGCATGGATCAAACATAAAAGACACATGGAACATTCACAAGGTATTCATGGAAAACACAAGGCATACACATGGAAGACATGGAATAAACATATGGAAAACACAAAGCATACATAGAATACATGAAGCAAACATGGAATACATGAAGCAAACATGGAAGACACAAAGCATACAAAGCAATCATGAAAACATGAAGGATACATAGAGCATAGAGTATACGTGGAAAAAACAATATGTAACCATGAAGTGAGCAAACACATAATCAAAAGAAAAATAAACTTTGAGTCAACGAAGTAAGAAGACCTATGTTGAAAGGATGTCTCAATAATTTGTATCATCCCCAAAAGAAAACAAAAAATAGAGGAATTCTAAAAAAATAGATAGAAGAATGTAATGAGCTGATCGATTCCTTAAAGGAGAGAAGACAAACAAATAGATAGGGAGCAATCAAATGGAGAGGAGGTACATGACTCTAGTGCTAGCTTGCTCTGTCGCTAGGGGTCATGTAGATCAAGATATTATACACTCAAAAACATGACTTGGTGGCCTGGGATAGTCAAGTCAACTTTTGCGCTCACACGAACCCTCTCTCCTTACCACAAGGTGAACCTCCATGTCACTCTCACTCTCATGGAAGTAGCTAGTTAAGAGGAGGTGAGACATAGGGGTGGTCTAGCTAATTTCAGAGCTGGACTTTGTGGAGAGTGGTTGACCAATCCTGGGGCCTTTGTTGTTGTGCATTTGTTTGAATGCGGTGTTCTATGATCGTTGTTGTGAAAATAAATATATGACCCAAAGGGTCACTAGTCACTGTTCTTCTGTTAGGGTTTCTAAGGTTCCAACGTTGTGTGGGTTGACTGTTGTTTTCATTAATGCTTCGTTCAAGTTGGTGTTGTTGTTTGAATTGTTGGATGATTGCTTGTTGTATTTGAAGTTCTCTTAACCTTTCTTGTTGTTGAATTACTTGTTAGTCTTGTTGTTGTCTAGGGTGGATCTCCTCTATCTCATCAAGGATTGCCTTCACCCACTCACCTATATGTCCAAGGCACATTCGTGAGCCAAAACAAGAGAGAGATGGTTAAAGCTAACCTTGACTTGACCTAGGGTTTTGACTTAGGGTTTGTTTGACCTAAGGTTTGGCCTTGCGTTGAACTTGTGATGATATCAAGGGTTTGTAAACCTTCTACACTGCTAATTTTTTTGTTCTTTTCAATTTTTAGATGTGTACAAGCCAATATGAGTGGAAAACAATTTTTTTGTGCTTTTGCTATTTATAGAAATGAAAGTGCTTTTTTCTATTCTAGGAATTATAAAATGAATGCAATCTAGTATGAAGTTACCTAATGCAGTTGAATCTATGTTTTTGGTTTGTTTTCTGAATATGTGGATCAATTTACTCTAGGAAAGGGAAATTACATTTAAATAAAACTAATCCATGAAATTTTAAAAGAAAAACTAATTTAACAATGCAAGATCTACTTAGCCTATCAAGGAAAAAGCAACATGCATTTACTACTCCCAAGAGCAAAGTTTATTTTCTAATTACTACAAAATAAAAAGCATGAAGGAACCTAGAATAAAAGAGACACGTGAGCCTCCACTACCCTCAGAAATCCTTGTATGGCAACCTTTAATCCTCTTGCAACAATAGGGTGATCCTCTTGGCAATAATAAGAAAAGAGAAGCAAAAGAAGCTTTTGGAAGCTTGATTGAGCTCAATGAGTGCCTGATGAGCACCATGGCTTGTGATGTGAGTAGTGTATCAATGCTAAATGAGCTTTTAGCAAAGCTAGATAAGACAACAATAAAAAGCAAAAGGCTCTGACGTCTTGTGTGAGCATATGGATGCTTGATTGGAGAGCAATAACCTACAAGAATTGTGTGCACAAATAAAATTGTATCCCTTTGTGCTTGGGGGAGGGGGGGTATTTATAGGTTTAAAGAAGGGAAGAGAGACGGAGAGGAAGGAGAGTTAAATCAATTTGATTGAAGAGTTAACTTAGAAGACACAAGAGTGATCTGGGCTAAAATTGGAGTGATCTAACCAATTATAACTTATCACTCAAGAAGAAATGGAGAAAGAGAATGCATGGGTTGATAACTAAAGATAAAAATGAGCTAAATATGCATGGGTGTGTGCATGAAATAGTTAACACCATTTTGAGGACAAAATTCCATGCATATAGAAGCAAAAAAGGATGAAAACAAAGCTCGACCCTGTCATTTTTCCCTGTCACGAAATAACTCAAGTTTTTGACCAAAAATAGAAACAAAAATAGGTGAAAACATAGCTATTTTTTGTCAAAAACTCAAGTTATTTTGCGGCTAGGAAAAATAACAAGGTTGCCACCTAGTCACCCTATCACGAGTGAGGGTCACCTAGGGGTGATCCATGGGTGACCCTTAGAGGAGGGGTCCTGGGTGAAAGTGTAGGATGGGAGATGGAAGTGGAAGAGAAAAGAAGGGGATCTACCTCCAGAAATAGGTAAAATGGGGGTCAAAAACTAAATCTCCACTTGCAAAAGTAGGATTTCCCAGGGGAGATCTAGAAATAATAGGGGGAGATTTGTACTAGTTGACTGAAACTAAAAACTAAAAGTTGGAGATGGCTTGGGAGGTCCTCTATATGGTTCCTAGGGTGGGAATGGATGAAAAACATTGGGGAGAAGTGAAAATACAATAAATGGATGAATACAAGGCTTAGGGATGAAGTTGCAATCATAGGAAACACAAATTGACAAAAAGCGAAGAAAGGGATAGAACGACAAAGAGGAAACAACACAAGAAAGAAGAAACCACATTCTACCAAGAGAATTGCTACTGAGAGGACATTATTCCATGCTTACATGTACGTGACAAAGATTGTGAGTCATCATCGGGGTCCTCGTGGAGGCTGTGTGTGATTTTGGTGCTTACAGATACCCTCATGGATCACAAGCTAGTAAGCTACATTATGCTAGGTGACCATGAATTTAGGTTGTATGAAGCACATAGGCTAGTAAGTTGAGTTATGCTAGGTAACTCATAGACTATACAGATCACAGGCTAGAAATTTGTGTTATGCTAGGTGACTGTATATTATCAATGCATCAAGAAGCATCGTAATAAACAATGCCTCAAGGAGTGTAGCATCTCAGGGAGCACAAAATTAAACAACACCTCAAGGGGTGCTATGAAAAAACCATCGTATGGAGTGCATCAATAGGATAAATCTCAAGATGAGTGAGTGAATATGTAAGGCCACCTAAACCACCTAAACCTCATTAGCTACTGAGGAAACAAATGAGTGAGGAAGGAAGCTTTGGTTACATCTCACCTTTCATCGCCACTTAGGAATTCACCGCAGCCATGGCCTCAATTCCAATGGCTTTTCCCTGGGAATGGATCATCGAAAAAGCTAGTTGAGAATAAAAAATTGACACTGCGCCAATTAAAGATTCTGTCTACAGATATGATAAGCTTTTCATTAATTCATCTTCGCAAGATTCAACCGATGTTGAAGATCTACTTCTTTGAATATGCATTGAGTAAATTAAGCAATTTATTTTTTGGGAAGAGGGAAACTCGCATTACTATAGGTAAGTTGATTCACTAAATTGGAAACTTGTTCATTTACGATCATACAATAATTGAATATAGTTATCAGTTGTAGAAGTTATTACCCTACTATAGGTAAGTTGATTCACTAAATTGGAAACTTGTTCATTTATGATCATACAATAATTGAATATAGTTATCACCTGTAGAAGGCATTTTATTTTATTTTATTTTTCTTGTCTATAAATATTTTCAGTTTGAATGAGTTATCAGGAATATTAGTCTAAGCGGCTATGCATTGTTTTCTAGCCTCCAGGTAAAAATATCTTATATCTGTCAGAATTATAAAACATTTAGTTAAGTATGCAAGTACCCATTTGTCTGTGTGAAGAAGAAATAAGGATCTTAAACTTCAACTGATGTGGAAATGTTGAGTGGTTCACTGAATTTGTAACTATTCTAAAATTCTAATGCTTATAGTGGAGCTCTTTATTTTGTTATACATAGCTAAGAAAATTGAAACAATGCCCATATTACACATTAAAAATTTATTCTCCTAATTTTGTCAACATAGATTTGATAACAAGAATTTATATTGTGTTGTGTTATATAGACCTTACTAGTGATGTCTTTAATTTATTCATCCAATTTTTTTTATCTAGCTTTAATACCAAAGAATTTATCTCTAGAACAATTTCTTTCAAAACTTAATAAGCAGAGTAGAAATTTCTATATACATTCATGAAATTGTTAGCAAAACACTATGAAATCTTTGAGAAAATGTGATGTCCCCAATTCTAATCTTTGTACCTTATGATTTATTTCTATAAATATTTTTTTAAATTTTTTTTTTCTGATTGTTGATTACTATCAAACCCAAAAACTCAAGCATTCACAACTACAATATTGAATAACAACAATCATGCAGGAAGGTCATCTACTTGACACCTTTACTCTATCGAGCTCACTAGAACATTCCAAATATAGCTGGTAGGATAGATACATAATAGAGTAATTGTGGAGAAAACACATATAAAAGATGGAATGAAATCAATTTTCTATGACTGTTTGCAAATTGCTTAACAGTGTTCTTAAGCTTTTGAACTATTTTATATTGCATTGTCTATAACTTGAAAAAAATCTTTTGATAATATTTTAAAAACATTCATATTTTGGTATGCTTTTTAGACAATAATCATGTGAAGAATAGAAATTTTCAATATCTTTTAAGGCGCAAAACTAATACTAATTGAGAGATTTTAGTTATATCATACCCATGAAAAACATACATCAATCTCATGAAAAATTATATATATATATATTGACAGCAGGATTGTATTGAAATTTGTGAATAATTTAATTGTCTGTAGTTAAATATTATTGATCTAAAGGGACTAATTGCAATAAAATTGCTCGCATATTGTAAGAATTTATTTAATTTCTTTTTGGGTTCCTCTATGTGTTAGCTTTCTAAAACATTTTGAAATTTTAAATTTTGTTTTGAAACAAGAAAGTTATTGTAGATTTACTACTATCTAGATTTTATGGCAAGAAAGTTTGTTTATTTATTTTATCTTGTTTTAAAAATAATTCAAAACATTGAATTAAAATTGAGATTAGATATGCGACAAACTAAATTATATAAAATTATTTCTTTGTGAATGCATTTTTATGTATCACATTTATTATAGTTACTTCTCACATAAATGAATAAATTGTGCCTGTATTGGTAATAATGGTACTGTAAGGAGTTGAAAATTAATATAAGCTATTAAGAAGAGTTTATTATTGATCTGTATTGTAATTTTAAATAAAGAATTTAAATTATTGCATTTGTATTTCATAGGTCTTGTTCTTTGAAGATCATAAGCATTATCTTTTGATTCTGGTAATTGAATTGATATTATTTTTATGATTAAATTGAACCTTATACCTTTAATCGCTTAGTGTATTCAACTTTGAGAGCTAAGGTATGTTTATGATAGATTACTAGTCACCTATAGAACAACTATATTTGATGACCTAGTTATACTAATCAACTTGGGTTATAAAAAAATAAACTTGGTAAGATCATCTTCTGCTAGGTAACCTTGTGTACCTGATGATTGGCTCAGATAAGTGAGCCTTGATTCATGTTAAGGATCTAGACTTGAATTGTTATTGTTCTCATATAATTAAATTTATATTAGTTAAAGTATAGTTTGAACTACGAAGCCTCTGTGCTGCACGTACATAGGCAAGACCATCTAGGATGAGCCCCCAAGGCATTAGGTCTGGCCCTTAGGTCTTCTTTTCTTTTCTTTTCATGGATCGATATCGAATATGTTTATGTGTTGACCTTGTGTGACTAACATTTACTTTTAGTTGTGCAAATTCATGATTGTTACATACTGGTGCTAAGATAGTAGTTTACAAATGTTGTAAGGTAAGTGGTAATCAGTGCTTTTTTTAGTGGCTAATATTTACCAATTGGCTAATAGTTGAAATTGGGGATTCCAAATTTGGCTAATAGTACAAGCTATAAGGTGACCTGAATCGCCACATTTTTACACAATTTTAATTTAGTCCTAGTTAAATCACTAGAATATTTATTTTATTAAAATTTTAAACTCAAAAAATTTGTCACAATATTTGATACCTAATTAGATCATATTCACCTAAATTTCATAAGTTTTAGTAGAAAATGTGTAATGTCCCTCAATGTTGGCTTGTGACAGTTATTGCACTTTGACAGTTCTGAGACATTTGAGTTATTAGATTTATGGTTTATGTTTATTATGATCATGATGGACTATGTTTGACTAATGTGGTTATTGACTTGTGTTATGAGTTTTATGATGACATTATTGATATTCTAGTTTATGATGTGATTGACATGATCAGCAATGGTTTAATATTATCATGTTTTATGTGATTTGTTGATATCTAATTTTAAATAGAAATGCTTATGTTTATTGTCTTGTTTCAGAGTAGGGACGGTGTAGTACTACTCATTTTGAGCACCCTACTACACTGTGGTTCTCTGACTCTGTGTGTTTGATATATATGCATTTGTTCATATACAACCTATTGTTTTGATGCAGGTTGCAGGTACTGGGCATCGACTCCACCTGACTTATCCGGTCTGAGCATGCCCTTGCACCAATGGATACTGTTGATGGGAGATAACATGAGGTTTCCCCTAGGTCAGTTTCAGTCTTTAAGTTGTTGGTCGTCAAGTGGTATGTGGAGTTATTGTCGAGTTTTGTTTAGTTAAGCCTATGTGTATTTTGGTAATGCATTAATGAATTAATATTATATTAATAATGTTATTAATATGTCAAATATAATAGTATTTTGCTTAGTCGTAGAGTATTAAGGAAATTTGGAATATTCATTAAGTAATTTTAATGTAGATTAAATTAATTATTTTAATGTTTTTAATAGTATATGAGTCATAAGTTTTTATGGTTAATTAGTATATAGTTATTTATAGAATAATATGAGTCAATAATTTAATGTTTGTTAGTTGTCGAATAAGATTCTAGATTTGGAGAATCTCTATGTAAAGTAAAAATTTTAAATTCTTTTGAGTAGTGGGATTCTCTGTACGGATTCATGATAGTGGAAATTTATGAGTTTTAGCTATTTTTGCTTTGGTGGGGGTTTATTTTGAGGAGAGAGTAGTTCTGTGGAAAATAGATAGAAATTGGGGGAAAGAGATTACATGAGAAAGAGAGGAAGAACTTGAGGAAGCTAAAGGAATTTGTAGCCTGGGTTCAAAATTCCAGGTATGCTTCTTGTATCAGTCGTAGTAGTTTAAAATTCTAGTTAAATCTCTGGTGTGTATTTGAATGTGTCTCATTAGTCCAGCAAGCTCTTTGTCTTCCTGTCACCATTCAAATTTTCCTAATAACTTTGTATTTGATAGTTGCTTTTCCATTTTTGAGAGATTTGGAATTCTCTTTTTTTGTTTTGGTTGAAGTCTCCACTACCAAAAATTGAGACCTTTATTTTGATCTCACTCATTAAAGTGAAACCTCATTAGAATCTTAACCAAATTATTACCTCTAATTTATTTGCTTATATATCTATTCTTAGACTCCTACCAAATCATAGTTGATTCTACTAAAACTTCAAACTGCATACATCTCCCTTCCTCTGCCAGTGTTGTACAATGTTTTCCACATTCAAAGTTGATCTTACCTTGTTTTTTTATTCAGTGGGGCATTTTTTTTTCAACACTCTTTCTATCTTCACCCTCCCCTATGTCGTCGTATGGCCATCGTACACTCCCCTCTCTGCATCTTTCTTTTGTTGAAATTTTCTCTTGTTTAAAACTTTAGCAATCATGCCTTTGCTAACCATATGATGTTGGAGAAGAGTCTGGTCTGATATAACTTTTGTAGATTTTTCTCTGGTCCTCATTCTTGGACGTGGTATGGCGTTTGACTAGGTGGATTCAGCTAGTTAAAATCAAAGTAAAATATATAATATTAAAAGAAAATAAATCTTGTCTTTCCTGTGATCTCTATTTTTTTTGGGTTTTTTTCTTCTTCCTGAATCTACCACAATTTTTATTGGTTCTCTATCGAACTCTTGAATCTCTAAAAATTGTTATGGCTTCAATCACTACTCTGAAGTTTGTATTACCATGGATTTCTTCTAGAAGACCATTCTTCTTTGTTTGTTCAAATCCTCTGAGTCTTTCTTCAATCTCTTATATCTTTTTAATTTTGTCAAAACCTATAGTCTAAAATCTTTGATAAAAAAATAATGATAATGAAATCTCTTTCTTGCCTTCTCTGAGTTTAGTTTTATGTCTGAAATCTTTGATGAAAAAAAATAATAATGATAATGAAATCTATTTCTTGCCTGAGTCATCTCTGATTTCTCTGAATCTTCTTACCAGTTCTCCTCTGCCAGACAAATTGAAAACCTCTAATTCCTCTGAATCTCTAAAAATTTATGTTGGATTCATTCTCTCTATATTCAGTATTGCCATCTCTCTCTCTCTCTCTCTTGGCTTCCATGTGATAGCTCATTCACTATTTTTTGTCATAAACTGTAGAAGACTCTTTCTTTCTTCATATCTCTAAATTTTAAAGCTCCCAAATAAATTATATGGATTGTTTCTTGTACAATAAAAATTTAGCATGAGTTCACTTAAATAAAATAGGGAGATTTCCATTAAATTTATTTAGAATGTATGCAAATGTAATCTTATAGTTAGAAAACTTCTATTTGTAACTCCATGAGCAACTCATAAATCTTTCTTTGTGTTTTTTTTAGTTTTGATTTATTAAATCTTGCTTTGTGTTTTTTTAGTTTTGATTTATTAAAATTGTTAATTTGACTTTCTTTTAATCAAACACATTAAATGGCAATAGTGATAAAGTTAATATTAGGATATCTCATAAGATATTAGGATGGATTTGTATTATTTTAAAATTAATTAAAAAAAAAAAAAGTTGCTTTAGTAGATGCAAGTTTGATTAAATGAATAAATTAGATTTTGAATGTGTAGTTGATTTTTATGGTGATACTAGTTATTAAATAAATGATAAATAGAATTAAATATTGAGTTAAAACTTTATTAGAGTATTAATAGGTTATAATTGGTAATGATAGTGATTAAATAAAAGATGTTTGGTATTACATTCTAGAATTTAAAAATATTGAGTTAAATATTAGTTATACTCATTTTATCTTATTAATATAAATTTGTTTAGTTATGATTTAGTTTATACTATCTTGTGGTATGTTGGTTTTTAATAAATGAATAATACATTAGAGATTAATTATTATTTTAATAAATAAATAATAAACAAATATTAGATAGATTTATAGTTCTACAATGGAATAATATTTGGATTTTATTTTAAAAGAGAGCGAAAACCTTATAGTGCTTTCCGGTTTAATTTGTTCAATGGTGTAATGTTGAGTTAATTTCAAATATGGTCTTGCTTGAAATTTCATTGTCAGTTAATGGGGTCAAGTAGTAATGATGTAATTGGTTTATTATATTATTCTTTAGTTCTGAGTCATATTGTGCTAATTAAGTGTCAAGTTGTTTTAACCCTTATTTTCCATATCAGGAAATGGATATATGGATAGTAGTTTTGTGTGTTAAGAGTTATCCGACTCCAGAGGTTAGGCTTCTTGGGTTCTAGTACAACATTAAGTCATGTTGTTTTAAATGTTTTAATGGATTTGAGATTTTGAAGTGGATAGGGGAAAGTTTTTTTGTTTGAGGTTTTGGATTGAAATGGTTTATGTAATGTATTGGTTTGCAAAAAGATAGATGCCATTTGGTCCCTTGTCCATGCATGTTATTTAATTGGCTTCTGGATGATGGTTAGGGGTTGCTAGTCACATGTAGGAGAGTGGCTTCTATGGTGGGGTTGGTGCCCAAAGTGGCTACCTGGGTAACCCCATGGAAGTTGTAATCAAGTGATAACTTTATAATTTATTGAGGTGGGTTGGGTAGTAATTTACATAACAAGATAAGTAAGTTGCCTCACCCATGCCTTGAGTGCTCTCACGGGCTAAGGATGGGATTAGAAGGCCTAGTTGGAAAGGTCAACCTCCTTGTCTCGATGAGAGGATATGTCAGCTCTGCATGTGTCACCCTATGGGGTCGGTGCCTAGAGAGAGGTTGCTAGGGTAACCATAGATGGGGGCTGATTTCTAGTGAGAGATAGCCTGGGTAACCCATGCTAGGACCATGCGATGACACTCTCCCTTCAACAGCTTAGTTACTTCCCTCTTTATCTTTTGTTGTTGCCTTTGGAGTACTGTCTTGTCTTGATGATTTGAGTTGTCTTGTTGATTTGAGTAGTCTTGATGATTTGTGTAGTCTAGATGATTTGAGTTGTCTATGTCAAGTCTGTATCTGCTTGCTTGTATCCTTTGACTTAGTGGAACCTCATTGTTATCTCCTAGCTTAGAGGGTGGACCTTAGGGTTCCACATGGTTGGGTGGAAGAGCTTAATCCATTGGTTTTCTTGGTCGTCCTAATTCATGATCACTGTAGAAGTGTTTCCAGTACCAGACTTGTACTTGCATCCTCAGGGCTGTATTATAATTTCAGAATTGTATAATCTTGTTGTTTATTGTAAACCGATGTAATCGGTCATAAATCTTGTAATCATGTAATCTTGTATTTGAACTTTGTAACTATTCATATCGGTATATGAATGATGGAATCCGCTTCAGTTGTATCATAATGTATTTTACTTGTATTGTAATGAGTTATATTTATCTGATGCAGTTATGTTCCCTAGAGTTGTTAGTTGTCCATCTTGTTTAATTATTGTATATAGTGTTAATTGTATGCTAATGCATTTACTTGCTTCCAAAAAAAAATTATATAAGTATTACACTTGTTAGTCTAACACTCTAGGGTTGCATGACGGGGCATCACAAAATGAAATTAATTTGCCAATAATATTATATAGTTATTGGTTACTTTAGGACCATATCACCAAGTTTTAATCACCATCATTGATTTTATTTATAATCTACCAACTGTGGTTGTATTCCATGGGTTAAAATATACCTATGGAGCTCAAATGCCCATTGAGCCTAAAATTGTATTTGGGCTATTGATCTCAATTTATAATCTAATGGCTAGAGTTAAATTCCATGGGCCAAAATGTACCCACAGAGGTCCAATGCCCATGGGACCCAAAATTACATTTGGGCCATTGATCTCCATTAAGATCAACATCCCAAATGCAATTTCAAGCCCCATGGGCATTAGAGCTTCGTGGGTAACCCAAACCATTAGATTATAAATAAAATCAATGGTGGTGAAAAATAATTTAGGGCCAATTTAAAATATTCAATGTTTTATTTAAAATATTAAGGAATTAAGGAATTATAGACATGAGCACTACACCTTAAACTAGTCAATCACTGCCACCTTCAGGCCTTTACTTTTCCATAGAAATTTAATTTGTTTTTTAGGAAGGACTCACCATGGTAATTAATGCATTTTCTTATTTTTTGTCAAGATTCGCCAAGAGTTTCTACAAATTTCTAGTGATTTAAAATATTTTCCAATAAAATTAAATATTTTTTTTCAAAATAATGAAAGATTCGCCAATAGAAATTAATATTTTTTTCCAAAAAAATGGAAGATTCGCCAGGATTTTATATATATTTTTAGGAGGGGTTTCTTAAAGTTATCATTGGTGGGAATATTAAGGTGATTATTAGTTATTCATTTTATAGGGATTGAAGTTTATATCGGGTATTTATGCTTCTAATTCTGAAGATGTATAGCGTAGTTGTAAGGTTTATATGTTGTAAGATAACATATGGGTGATGTTTGTATACTTGTCATCAGATATGATAGGTTGTATTCTCTATCCATTCGAGAAGGACCAAATGTAATACTGATTTTTCTACCTTGCAAATTTACTATCATATGGTACTTACTGTAGTTTTGTTTAGCTGTGCAATAAATATTTAAATTTTGATTTTCATTTATGATGATTCATACAAAAAGTTTCGTAAGATGCACCAATGTGTTCATTGCATGTATGATAATGTATACCCATTTAAATTTTGATCTTATGGATTTAACATTTTTAAAACCTGATTTAAAATTTTAATAATGAAATATGATAATAATCTAAGTTTTGTGGTTCGTGCTCAAGTGTAACAACTTGGGCATGACATTTGGTATCAGAGCCAAGTTTATCAAACTCTAGAGCTTTTTTGGGTCGTACTGTCGTAAATGAAAGTAATTCATGATTGATTATTGTCTAGAATAAAATTCTAGTAGATCACCTTAGATATATAAATTCTCATTGGTGAATCCTTATGATTGTAAGTTTCTTTGATGATAACAGATGATTGTTGTCAAGCATGTGTAATTTTTGTCATATTTTGTGATGATACTAGATAGCTTATGTATGTTGTGTCTCTCATTGTGATACAAGGTATCCAACTTGAGAGAAGGGTATTGTGGATATTAGAAATGATTCACACCTATATACCTAATTATGAAAATTGTATGTTATAGTGAACAATGTGTGTTTTATATCCATGGTTGTGTTGTGACTTCTTGTTGAGTAGTGAGATAAAATTATTGTATCGTGCTGGGAAGGGAATTGTTATGTTTGAGAGATGATCCCCCCTGAGGGGTGAGAGCCTCTCATGTAATGGGGGTTGAGAGAGGTGTGGAGCCTCTCTTGGGATATTATTTTGATTTTACCTTGAGAGGGATTATTATCCCCTCTTTCCTTCTCCTTTATGGATCTAACTAGTGATTCATTTGTGCAGTCACTGTATTGTTGGGAGTGGATCTACCCTGTTGGGGTTTAGAGCCTCCCACATGTGGGGTTGAATGAGGTGTGAATCCTCCTTTGGGATGTAACCCATTAAGGGGTAAGGTGGGGAGACAATGCCCTCATAGTCACATTGGAATAGAGATCTCCTCTGCTCTCCCTCATTATGGATCCATTAGTGATTCATGTGTGTTGTTGAGTTTTTATGGGTTGAGGATGGATCAGAGGGTGCCTGTGGTTCAAAAGATTATCTATTCAAGATGATTCAGTTGTGGTACCTCAGTTGATATGAGCACCAATTGTAGTTTCTAGCAGGTGGACTTGTGATTGTAACTTAGGTATTACTTATGTGAATCCACAGATATTTGATATAGTTGTCCCAGGGTCTGTGGGACATGTGTATTGAGATATGGTAATTTTAAATTAGGATATATATGGTTTGAGACACCATTCCTCTCCTCCCCTTAGGTGGCTTGTTTCAAGCCATGTGATGATTGTGAAGTAATAATTGATGAAAATTGTTGAAACCTTAATTTGAATTTTGTGACATTTTTCTTAATTTTGGGCCAGCAGTTTTGAAATTCTTTAAAGGTTTTGGGTTGATTGAAATTGCAAAATTGTCCTCATTGCCTCAAGGACCATTAATTTTTTATTAATATTTTTGGTTTCAAAAATTTAAATTAATATTTGGCTTCTGCTAGTCGATTTGAGTTTATATGAAATTTTATTAGTTGATTTTGTTTAAAATTTTAATTATTGAAAACTTCCTTGTTTTTGAGTCTTTATCAGTGTTTTTTGCTGCTGGCTTGTGTTGTGTAATGTGAAATATGTAAACTGCTATATCCAGGAAGGATCCTTGGTAGGTTGTATAGGGGAGTATATGTCCTTAGGAATGTTTATTGTGAGGATGGGGGTTGAAAATGGGATTGGTATGAGACAGTCGTAATCCATTCCCCCTAGTTATATGAGCATGATCTATTTTGTACTTTTCTCTTGGAGGCTAACCTCCTTACACAAACATGAGGAAGGTACTAGGAAATGTATGGGGGAGTCCTCTGGGACAGCCCCAAGACCATCTTTCCTTTGCAACATTATAGTTCTTCTTGGCACATATCCTCCTCATCCCATTGGGTGTATATGTGATGTGTTATGTAGGGAGTTAAGATCTTTGATGTTAATTGTTAAGAGTTGTTATGAAGAAGTGTGATTGCACGGAAATGTAACAAATGATAATATTCTTGGTTATTATTGGAAACGATTTAAACATGCTTATATGGTAAATGATAACATAATGGAAATGATGGAATCCCAATGTGTAGTATGTTATGCTTGAATTTTGAAATGATGAAATTGTTTAAGGCAGTTTTCTTCACAATAAGTAATGACACCTTATCACTTTGTTAGCTATTAAGTAAATAAATTTTGTTGTTATTAGTAATTGTAGAATTTGTTTATTGACAAAAGATGATATAATGAATTCTAGGTGTCTATTACACTTTGTATTGTGATTGGATTTCAAATAAAGCATTGGCATCTCAATTACTTTGTTTTGATATTGTACAGATGTATTTTTTTCGATGATATCTAACCTTTTTTGGAGGTGTTGAAATTAGGAAATATTCATTCCTCTTGAGGACTTCTAGGTGGAAGTCCATTCTTAGGAGGGGAGAGTGTAAGCCCACCTAAACTACCTAAACCTCATCAGCTATTGAGGAAACAAATGAGCAAGGAAGGAATCTTTGTTTACATCCCACCTTTCATCGCCACTTAGGAATTTAGCGTGTGGCCATGGCCTCAGTTCCAATGGCTTTACCCTAGGAATGGATTGTCGAATTTAAGCTAGTCAAGAATAAAAAAATTCACACTGTGCTGCTTAAAGATTATGTCTACAAAGATGATAAGGTTTTAGTTAGTTCATCTTCGCAAGATTGAACCGATGCTGGAGATTTGCTTCTTCAAATATGCACCGAGTAAATTGAGAAATTTATTTTTTGGGAAGAGGGAAACTCACCTTACTATAGATAAGTTGATTCACTAAATTATAAACTTGTTCATTTATGATCATACAATATTTGAATATAGTTATTAGTTGTAGAAGTCATTACCTTACTATAGGTAAGTTGATTCACTAAATTGGAAACTTGTTCATTTACGATTGTAGACACCTAAAAATGTCTTGATTCTTTTGATCACCCTTCAACATCATCCATAACACTAATTCTTCATCCAAATTAATTAATTATTTCATCCAACCCCTAAATCATTCACCCATCCTTCATCAATTTATCCCTAAAGTTGAATTAATTTAATTAATTCAATAGTCAAAACATCATCCAATTAATTAAATAAATATGTCAAATATTTATTTAGTTGATTTGTCCACTTCCCTAAACCTAATTAATTAGGTAAATCATGTTTATCTAATTAATCAAACCTACTAATTAGCCTACCCCAAACCTAGTTGATTAAATAGCCATTATTTAATTAGCTACCCTAGCCTACATGACCCCTAGACTTGGATTAATTAAATAAATCATTATTTATTTAATCCTAAACCCTGATTATCTCATCCACTAATTTTTTCTAGACACATTAACTAAGTTAATCACCTTGATTAACTTGGTCAAAGCATGATTAACACCTTCTCCCACACCCACAAATTAAAAATTACAAAATATTCATAAACATTCCAACTCTTTTTTACCATTTTCATGATAAAACATCTTCCTCTTTTTTAGATTACAAATGTAAGAAACTAAAAATGTACATGTGTCCTTGGACTTGCACATCCCCACATAAAATGGAATTTTTAATTCCATCTCATCCCAAGGAAATTAATTTTAAATTTCCTCATCCATCTAAATCACATTTAATGTTATGTCCTCCTCAAAACAAATAAAAGATTCATTTTTATTCTCCACCCTTCAATTTTGTTGATCAAATCCTAGGCCTCCATCTCACAATCAATCTCATCCCTTGATCTCAATAATCAATCTCCACCATCAAAATTGAACTCTTGAGCAGGGATGAAACCATTGAGCCTACTAGTGTTGATGCTCCTATTGATCACTCTTCCGAGAACATCTGCCATTATTATAAACAAGTAGGGAGAGAGAGGGTCACCCTGCCTTAGCCCTCTATTAGCTTTGAAGTGGCCTTTGGGGGATCCGTTGATGAGAATGGAGTAAGTGGGGTTGGAGTAGTAGTGCATCATCATGTTCCTGACTTTTTCATTAAAACCAAATCTCTGCAGGACTTTCTCCAGGAACTGCCAAGAAACCATGTCGTAAGCTTTAGATATATCAAGTTTTAATATCATGCTTTCCTTCTTGCTTTTCACCATAGAGTGTAGATTCTCGTGAACAGTGATTATGGCATATGTGATTTGTCTGCCTGGGACAAATCCCTTTTGATTAGGGTGAATAATTTTCACAAGCAAGGGTTGGATACACATCACAAGCAGTTTGGTAAAGATCTTGTAGAGAGTATTATACAGGCTTATAGGTTTGAATTCAGTCATTTTGTTGGCCCCTTCCCTTTTAGGAATAAGAACTAAGAAGGTATTGTTGATTTATTTGAATATTCTTCCTCTTTTGATAAATTCTTTAGCAGCAGCCATGATGTCCTTCCCTATTATCTCCCAAAAGGTCTGGTAACTAGCCTAATCACTAGTGACAATCTTCCCCTAGGCTCCTCCATTTGGAACAACATTGTGAAATCCAAAGACAAACTTTTTGGAGCCTATTTCAAATTCAGTGGTCTTGGAACAAGGATCTGAGCAAAAACCTTGAAGCTGGAGCATTCCTTTTAAGCATCCTTTAATTTGTCAACTCTGGTGGCAAACCTTGCTCTACATCAGCTGGGGGGTTTGGGGAGAAAGGAACAACATGATCTTTAGGGAGGAAAGAAAATATTGGAGAATCACTTCTAAAATTATCAAGCAGAGAATTACGGAAAACATTTGGGCTTCTAGGATTAAAGGCCCCAATCAGAATCCCTCTGAATTAGAAATAAAGATTGCCCACAATTGGGGTCTTACAGGTAAACTATCTCTCCTGGATTTTAGAAAGGAGATCCAAAGGAAGAAAACCAAATGGGCCCCTCCTAATCTGGGCTGGTCAAAACTAAATTTTGATGGAGCTTCTAAGGGTAACCTAGGTCAGGCGGGAGGGGGAGCAGTGGTTCGTGATGACAAGGGAAATGTCAAAGGTATCTATGCTGGGAACCTTGGTTTCCAATCTAACAATTTCGCTGAAGCCTATGCAGCTTACCAAGGTATTTGTCTAGCTAAGGAACTTGATATCAAAAAGCTTGTCATTGAAGGGGACTCCAAAAATATTTTGGACATGATTAAGGGTAAAGCGACCCTTAGCTGGAATATTAAAGATGTTATAAATCTAAGCATAGATGAGCTAAGAGATTCTGCAGAGAGGGGACTTCACCCCTTATATTGAAGCGATAAATGGCTATGATACCATTATGTCAAGTGAGTTTTCTCGCTCTTGGAAAGTCAGGATGGTTTATGTTAGAGGGTTAACTTTTAGGGTTTCTGAAGAATTAATTGCTAAAGCCATGGGCTTAAAACTGGATGGTGCCCGCACTCCTAGGAAAGTTAAAGGAAACTATAAGAATGATATGTAGAAATTCTTCCAAGAAGGAGAGGAGGTTACCAGACTTCAGAATGGTTTCAGTCAGGAAGAATTACCGAGCATCTGGAGTGAAGTGGCAGAGGTCATCATGAGGTACATAACTCTGGAAGGTAGGTTCAAAAGATTCCATGGATATCTTTGTCCCCTTCTAAATCATTTTCGTCACAATTTAAGAATTAATCTTCCCTACTGGTTGTATTCCTCTCTTGAGGACTCTATTCAAAAAGTTTTGCTTGGCGAGAAACTCCTCCTGTTACATCAGAGTCTTATCTATACCCTCTTTAAGTTTGAATTGGCTCAAACCCCTGCTCTAGGGTTTTGCCCTAGGATCTATAACCCTCAACTCATCATGAACTTCCTTCAGAGTGAGAACAAAGAGGAGGGTAAAACTAAATTTGGTGAGGGTTCCCAGAGGGCTGAGAATTCTTGGGGGGAGAGTTCTAAAGGTGAAGTTACCCCTCATAAGGGATTGCAAGCTAAGAAGCAGATTGGGTAGGGGAAGAGTAAAGTGACAAAGATAGCCGCTACCACTCCTTTAGATTTTGATCAAACCACAACCAATAGAGATAACAACAAGGCTCCCTCTCAGACAATGACTGTGAAAATGGGGCAAATGGTTCTCCATAGTATGAGAATTCCCCATAAAGCCCAAGCCCCACAGAAGAAAGAGCAAGCTAGGAACCTTAATCCTAAGGGTTATGTTAAAACTTCTGGGAATAAGGGATTGAGCAAAGCTTAGAGGTCTAGGCCCAGAAGGAAGTTGAGCTCTAAAGAGGAAGACAGCTCAGATGAGGAAGTGTTAATTCTAGATTCTGACATGGAAAATGATACTGAGGAGGACACTGAAAATGATATGGATATGGAGGAGGAGAAGAACTCTGGTAAAGATAGTGGGGAAAACCTAGATCAAAAGGATAAGGGCAAAATTCTCAAGGGCACCAAAATGTCCAACTAGACCACTTCCGAAGGACTCCCGTAGAAAGAAGACTAAGAGTAATGAAGATCACACTGAGGAGAAGCAGGAGTTGGAGTGTAATTAGTGCACCAAACTTACTGATAAAGTTACCATTCTTTATCAATCTATGGATCTTCAGAACCAGGTGTTGAAATGGCAGCTTGCCCAACTTCACCATGCTAGAAAGAAAATACAACAGCTTGAGTCTATCACCCAGTTGGAAGTGGAGGATTGGCTGATTGAAACTAATGATGATCTTTGGGGCCAAGTGGAGAAGATGGCCACCAGATTTGAAAAATGGGAGCACATGGAGGAAGAGATAGGTCAAATCAAGACTACTCAGGTAAACTTGGATAGGAAAGTGTCTGATCTTGTTGACTATAGTAGGGAGATGGTGAAGAATTTGGCCACCACTCTGTATGTGTTGAAGGAGGAGTTAGAGAGAAGAGAGCTTGTGAATGAGTAGGTGGAGGGAAAAGAGAAAAAAATGATCAAGAAATAGGGGACTACGGTGCAGTTGGAAGAAAACAAAAGCAAGGAGAAGATGGAGACCACTCCAAAATAGGGGAGTAAGTTGGATTGGAAGGGCAAGCAGAAGATTCAAGAGTGGATGGAGTAGGAAGCTGACGAGACCTCCTTCTTAGAGAAGCTGGAGTTCCTGAACAAAGAATGGCATGCCATAAGTTGCCTTAAGACTATGGCCAGAAAGTAGTTGGCCGTCTACTGGTCCTGTCTGTTTTGGCTGGTCTTTTGGTTGGCCCATCCTTCTTTTTGTTATTTTTTCTCTTCTTTGGTTTTACATTTTGTGAAACTCTTTTGTTGCCTACTGGGCCTTTTTATATGGGTTCGAGCCCTTTCCCAGTTACTTTAGTCAAAATAATCAATCTCCACTGTTGCATCAAAATCCCTTCCAATTTTCCTATAAATACAAGCCTCCACAAGCCATTTTATCATCCAATTTTAGTGTAATCTTACTATGCCAAATTTTCTTTCCATCATCTCAATTGTAGCTAGGTTATGTTGAAATTGCATTGATACTTAAGAGCATTTCAAATTTGTAATCATTAGTCATGGGTGAAGCTAGAGCTTAAGGGTGCTAAGACCTCTACCTCATCAAGGACGGATGAGCTTGGATTTGCATAGGAAGGTATAAATTTGTGTTTCATGCTTTCATTTTCGTGTTTTTATGCAATCTAATATTTCTCATCTTCATTTGGCACACTCGATGGGACCCCATGGTCCCTATTTAACCATTGTTGTTTGAGTTTCTTGCAAGGATCCAAGCACATAGGAGTTCATTGCCAAAAGCTCTTGGTTTGGTGCCATCTTCTCACAGACTAGAACCATTTTTCTCTATTTTGGTGCCATATTCTATTGTTTTGGTGCCATATTTCAATGACCATTTGCTAACATTTTTAGGCTTAAGAAAATTTTTAAGGTGTTTTTGGAAGTTGTAGCATTTTTTAGGATATCATGCTCTCTGTTTTTATTAGAAATATATAGGTATAGGGGGTCCTAATGCTAAAATTTGACTAGGAACACTTGAAATGATTTTTTTACCTAACCCTAGCATATTTCACTTCATATCAACTTTTTCCTCACGTCTAATCTAGCTTTTGGGTGTTGTTTGGCAGGGAAAGGAGTTTTCTAACCTTGTTTGACTTGATATTTGCAAGCTAATATCTTTTTTTGAGTAGGTTTTGGGAGACTGTTGTGCTCTGGTGCCATATTTACATAGAATGGTGTCATCTGACTGTTCAGCTAAGGTAAGATAGGTAATATCTAATCTGATGCCATTTCCTAAAAATCTAGTGCCATTTTATGACATTTTAATGCCATGTTGTGTTTTAATGCCATTTGCTTGATTTGTAGTGCCCTATTTATTTTCCTCTCTATTATCTACCCAATCCTAGAATTAGAATATTTGAGCGCCTTCTGCTACTTTTTTAGCACTTTATGCCTAATTTTTAGCACCATCTGAGCTATTTTTAATGCTATCTAACTATTTTCTAATACTATTTTTCTTTGTTTTGGTACCATTTGTATAACTATTTCTCAACATTTGTGCAAGACATTAACATATCTGTGTAGGTAAAAGAATGCTATCCAAAGACAAAAATGCAAACTACTGATTGATTTTGTTGCAGGTTTTCGTTAGTAGATCTTGTATGTTCTTACTAGCTTAGTAGTACTAAAGTAGTTAGAGGATTAAGGAACTTGTTTTCTTTGCTTGGTTCACACTTAGACGTATGCTCTCCCCTCACTTGGGGATCAAAAGTCTACTTGTGAACACTTTACATGCTTTTAAGTGTTACCTGAAGGGGCTACTCATCTTTTGTATGCTCTCCCCTCGCACCTAGTGCGATCTTGGGTGATAAAAAACAAAGGGTAGTTTCTTCTTAGGAGGCCTGCTTAGGGATTTCATCACCCCAAGAGACGATGTCACCACATGTTGCAGTGGGGTATATCAAAGGGGGGAGAAGGAAACTTGTACCCCAATCTAGTTACATTATCATTGGCACAGCCTTGGGGCCTTGGATGATTCCAGACACAAGGTGAAGTGGTGCTTTGATGAAGGGGGTAAATCATAAAGCACACAACAACAAAAATTACACACAGAAAATAGAACTTTCTTTATTGATTTGGACAACTTATTACATTACAGAAGTTCAAATACAATCAGAGGAATTAACCCTCCATAGACTGCAACACATTACAACTTCCTCTCACAAGACCCTGGAATCATCTACCATCTGTAACCCCAAATCTGCTAGGGTTTCTATTTTCCCACTTATTCTTGACTTTACACTTTCCCCCTTAACTCTACTACTACCCAAGGTTCCCAAAAATGGTTATTAATAGCCTTTTTGGTGGCCAACAACCTAATTTTAAAATTTGCATCTCCCTCCAAAAATAGGTCAACTTTCGAGAGCCATAACTTTTGATTTGGGTGTCCGATTGATGAACTATTTTATGTGTTAGAAATCTTGCGGAGTGCTCCACGCGCTAAGAACCAACTCTACTAGTTCTAGCCATTTTTGGGCCCGTATGGGGCCATTTAGTGCCTCAAACCTGAGTTTGAATAATTTTCAGGCATTTTTCAGGAAACAAAAACTTTAATATCTTTCAACTCGCAAATGATCTTTGTGTGATTCCTTCGCCAAAGGTCTTAATTTTTAGTTATGAAGCTTTCTGTAAATTTTCACTTCAATCCATGCCCAAATGCAAACTTTCATAAAATAGCAAGTTGCTATTTTTAGCAGTTTGGAAAAATTTAAAGTTCTACACCATTATTCAAGCAATTATGGAAGCAAAACCACAAATTTTGAAAATAAATGGAAAGAACATCAACAATTTTGAAACACATCTTTTTTTGGGTGATGCAAGATTGCCCTTACACCACTGGATGCTCCTACATCAGACACCTAGGGTAATTTGAGAAGTGACCCTGTCACGTCTCAGGTGCTTGTGTGAGGAAAACCCAAATGATCAACCTTTGCCTTAGACAACCAAGAAGAATCTTCAATAGGCCTTCCTTTCCATTTCACCAGATATTCTTCATATTGCCTGTTCTGAGTACTTCTTCCCACATGGCTATCCAAGATCTCTTCTATCTCCTCTGTTGAAGTAGATGCCAGAATACTCCACTGTGCTGTTGTTGGTCCATCCTCTATTCCACCTTCATGATATTATGATAAAACAACAATGTTGAAAATAGGGGAAATGTTGATCCCACTTGGTAGCTCTACCTCATATGCATTTCTTGAATCATGTTTCTTCAAAATTTTGCATGGTCCAAATTTCTTCATTTTCAGCTTATTGTATGTTCCAATTGGGAACCTTTCTTTTCTCAAGTGAACCATGACTTCATCTTCTACCTAGAATTCCTTATATCTCTTCTTCTGATCTACATTAGCTTTGTATTCAATATTCATCTTATTAATGTGCCTTTTCACCTCTTCATGCAAATTCTTCATGTGTTCTACAAAGTCTTCAGCCTCGACACTTGTCTTTTCTCCTTTGTCTAGAGTCCTTAACTCTGAAGCATTTCTTGGACTATTCCCATACACAATCTGGAATGGTGATTTACCAGTACTCCTATTGATAGAATTGTTGTAAGCAAATTCTACCTGTGGTAAAATCAAATCCCATCCCTTGGGCTTATCCCCTACTAAGCATCATAGCAGGTTACCCAAACTCCTATTCACCACTTCGGTCTATCCAGCAGTTTGTGGATGGTGTGCAGAACTGAACTTCAAATCTGACTTCAACCTCTTCCACAATGTCCTCTAGAAATAAACAACAAACTTGGTATCTCGATCTGAAACTATGCTCTTTGGTAGACCGTGTAATCTCACCACCTCCCTGAAAAATAACTGTGCAATATGAACATCATTAGTCTTCTTGCAAGGAATAAAATGTGTCATCTTTGAGAATCTGTCCACCACCACAAAAATGGAATCATGTCCTCTCTATGTCCTTGGTAAAACAAGAACAAAATCCATACTAATATCATCCCATGGCTTCTCTAGTACAGGTAATGGATGATATAGCCCTATATTCTGATTTGTTCCTTTTGCCATCTAACACACTCTGCACAAATTTCCTCACATCCTACTGCAACTGTGGCCAATAATAATTTTCACCAACAATAGCAATGGTCTTATCTCGACCAAAGTGTCCAGCCCATCCTCAACTATGCTTCTCCTTAATCAGGTTCTCTCTCATGGAACTCTTTGGAATGCACAACTGGCTTCCCCTAAACAACATGCTATCATGGATTATGAAATCCAACCATTTTGTCCTATCCAAAGTAACAGGTTCCAAACAAGCTTTCTAGGCCTCTACAAAATCTAGATCTTTAGGATACAAACTTTTGAGCTCAGCGAACCCAACAACCTCTATCTTCATTTCTGTCAACAAATTTTGCCTTCTGCTCAAGGGCATCTGCAACTCTATTGGACTTCCCACTCATGTGCTTCAAAACAAAAGTATAGTTCTGCAAAAACTCAACCCATTTTAAGTGCCTCTGGTTCAACTTTCCTTGACTATTAAGATACTGCAAAGCTTGATGATCAATATATAAAACAAACTCCTTTGGCAACAAATAATGTCTCCATTTCTTCAAAGCTTGAACTATTGCACAAAACTCCTGATCATAAATAGAATACTTTTTATTGGCATCATTAAGCTTATCACTAAAATAGGCAATGGGATTACCTACTTGGCTCAAAATAGCTCCTATAGCACTGCCACTAGCATCACAATCTATTTGAAATACCTTGTTGAAATTTGGAAGTGCCAAAATAGGTTTCTCTGTAACTTTCTGCTTTAATGTGTCAAAACTTTTGTCTGCTCCTTTAGTCCATCTAAACTCTTTTCTATCTCCTCTCATTGTCTTGGTCAAGGGTGCACAAATGCTACTAAAATTTCTGATAAACTTTCTATAAAAACTTGCCAAACCATGAAAAGATCTTACCTCTGTGGCACTCTTTGGTGTAGGCCATTCAAGGATAGCTCTCACCTTCTCTGGGTCCATCTTAAGACCTTCCTCTGAGACAACAAATCCTGGGTATACCAACTCCTTCTTTGCAAAACTACATTTCTTCAGATTAATTATCAACTTCTCCTCCCTCATCTTCTCTAAAACTCTTCAGATATGCATTAGATGCTCATCCCAAGTCTTACTAAAAATCAAAATATCATCCAAATAAACAATAAAAAAAATTCCCAAAAATTCTTTCAGTACCTTGTTCATGAGCCATATGAATGTGCTCAGTGCATCGGTTAGCCCAAATGGCATGACTAACCACTCATACAAACCCTCCTTTGCCTTAAAGGTTGTCTTCCATTCATCTCCTTCTTTGATTCAGATATGGTGATACCCACTCTTCAGGTCAATCTTCGTGAAGTACATGGCTCCACTCAAACAATCCATTATGTCATCCATTCTTGGCAATGAAAATCTATATTTGATCGTGATCTTATTTATGGCTTGAGAATCTGTACACATTATCCACTCTCCATATTTCTTTAGTGCTAGTACTGCAGGTACTGCACATGGACTTAGGCTCTCTCTTATCAATCCCTTCCTCAAGAACTCCTGAACTTGTCTATTCAACTCTTCACTCTTTGCTACAGTCATTCTATGGGTTGCCTTATTCGGCAAACTAGCTCCTGGTATCAAATCATTTGATGACTTATCTTCCTCACTGGTGGTAAACCTTCTGGTACATTATCAAAGACAACATCTTGAAATTCTTCTGGCATTTCTGAGACTTCTACTTGTACTTCTTCACATTTCTCTTGACTAATCTTAGAAATCAATGCAAAGCAATGACGCTCATGCTTCATACCCTCCATAAATTTTCTACCATCTACCAAGCAAATTCTGGTAGTACTACATACCTTTTCTTCCACCTCCTTCAAGGGCTTCAACTTATGACGAATTCCATGCTTTGTTAGGGAGTATGCGTTTGCACGGCCATCATGGACAACACTCCTATCATACTACCACAACCTCCCCAATAACATATGACATGCATCCATCGGTATGAGACACACAGCACCTCATCATGGTAGTCACCAATATTGAACTTCACTAAACATTGCTCATTGACCAAAGCTCTATGGTCCTTCTGCAACCATGCAATCCAATATGGATCCGGATGCTTTCTTCTTGTCAACTTCAACTTGTCAACCATCTCCTCTAAAACAAGATTATCAGTTCTTCCACTGTCAATAATAATATCACAACACTTACCTTCACATTTGCATCTTGTGTAGAATAAACTCTTCCTCTGATTAGGTTCTTTCTCCTCATTCAACAAAGTTCTTCTGACAACTAGGGTTTCTCTCCTTTCAGCATCTTCAAAGTGCTCAGATTATGTATCTTCATCGACATGTGCAACTCATGCATTACCTTCAGGTCTTCTATTTGTCCTTCCTTGATGTTGTGGACACTCAAATGCTCGATGTCCTTCTTCTCCACATTGGAAACAGGTTCCTCTGAAACCTCCTCTTCTAGGTCCTTGCCCAGGTCTGCCTCTTCCTCTTTTCTCACCATTGCTCTGGTCACGAGGGCGGTAGGTATTATCTCCTATTTGATTTTGATTGGTGTCGACTTCTTCACTTTTCTTTGAATCTTCATTTTAGCCCCCATAGGGTCTTCCACCAGTCCTTCTGCCTTGACCTCTTCCCCTTTGCTTGCTGTCAAATCTTTTCTTCAGCTTATCTTCCACCTTCAGGGAAAACTAGTATGCATCTTCTATGGTGGTCATTCTAACCATGCCCAACTCCTCTTGAATACTTGGCCTCAACCCATTAATGTAACAGGATACCTTCTCCTTGTTGGCCTCTGCATGACCGGTTCTAAGAGTAATCTTATAAAATGCTTTTGTATACTCCTTAACAGACTTTGTTGCCTTGCTTCAATCCTTGTAGCTTCTTCAACAACTCCATCTCATAGTCCACAGGAATGAACCGCTTCTTTAGTTTCTCCACCATCTGATCCCATCTGGTGATCTTTCCTTTTCCTCTTCTATTCCTCTCTAACTAGACCTCCTTCCACCAAATACTGGCATGGCCCTTCAATTTTGTTTTTGCAAACTTGACCCGATCTGGGTCTTCCACATCTTCAAACTCAAAATATTCCTCCATGTCATTGATCCAATCAATAAGTTGTTCTAGATTCAAATCTCCAGAATATGTAGAAACTTTGATCCTGGGCCTCTTTCCAATCTTAGAAATGGCCCTCAAAAACCTAACTTCTGCAGATCTCCTGCAGCTTCTTGTTCTTCCTCAGATAGCTCCTCTTCCACTTCATCCTCACTTTCTTCTCTTGTTCTTGGCTCAAACCCTCTTTGTAACTCCTCTTGCAATGCATCAATTTGTCTTTGCAGGGATCTAAAACCCTCTTCCATCAAAGCATTCCTCCCAATATGATTTCTTCGTGGAGGCATATTGATCTTCATAGAAAACCCACAACCTCAGGTCCTGGTGCAAATTGTCTCATGGTCAGTGATCTGTCTACACACTCAAGAACCCTTGCTCTTATACCACTTGATGAAGGGGGTAAATCATAAAACACACAACAATAGAAATTGCACACAGAAAATAGAACTTTCTTTATTGATTTGGGCAACTTATTATATTACAGGAGCTCAAATACAATCATAGGAATTAACCCTCCATAGGCTGCAACACATTACAGCTTCCTCTCACAAGACCCTGGAATCATCTACCATCTGTAACCCCAAATATGCTAGGGTTTCTATTTTTCCACCTATTCTTGACTCTACACTTTTCCCCTTAACTCTACTACTGCCCAGGGTTCCCAAAAATGGTTATTAATAGCCTTTTTGGTGGCCAACAACCTAATCTCAAAATTTGCATCTCCCTCCAAAAATAGGTCAACTTCCAGGAGCCATAACTTTTGATCTGGGTGTCTGATTGACAAATTGTTTTATGCGTCAGAAAGATCGTGGAGTGCTCTACATGCCAACAAAGTATCTTTTCTAGTTTTGGCCATTTTTGGGCTTGTACAGGGTTGTTTAGCGCCTCAAACTTGAGTTTGAATAATTTTCAGATGTTTTTTAGGAAACGAAAACTTTAATATCTTTTAGGTCACAAATGATCTTTGCGTGATTCCTTTGCCAAAGGTCTTAGTTTTCAATTATGAAGCTTCCTGTAAATTTTCACTTCAAACCGTGCCTAAATGTAAACTTTCCTAAAATAGCAGGTTGTTATTTTTAGCAGTTTGGAAAAACTGAAAGTTCTACATCATTACAAGCAATTATAGAACCAGAACCACAAATTTTGAAAAGGAATGGAAAGAACATCAACAATTTTGAAACACATCTTTTTTTGGGTGATGCAAGATTGCTCTTACACCACTGGATGCTCCTACATCATGCTTGCTTAACCGCTTGGTGCCACATCCCTTCAATGGACTAGTGTTCACAGACTTGGACCTCAAGTACCTTATGTACACTAGAGGACTCCCCTAGAAGCTTGTAATTATCCTAGCTTAAGACCTTTCGGCTACCATAATTTGTAGTACACCATTGCAGAGGAGGGGAAGATGCTCACCGTATCACTATATTTGACATAGGCACTACCTTGGGCAAGACGAAAATCTCCTTGGTAAGGGGGGTAAGGTGGTCCATGACCTTGCTTTCCCTATCTATCCAAACTATAGCACCTAAGGTTTTAGTGGGGGTGGGGATCCCGATTCACTATGAGTTGGGATCAGCCCACGACCACTTTGTGAGATCTACAAAGTACGGTACTCCTACTTGACTAATGATAGGATTGTTAATGTGCTTAGAGTGTCTTCTTGTTGAAACCCATATAACCCAATTTATCCAAACTCCACCATTGAGTCAAAGACATTGTGTTCTCTTGTTTGATTATTTGTATACTTGCCAAGAAATCTTGTCGACATTATCTGAAATCACTTGAACCATTTGAAAAATCAAACCACCTTCAAAACCATCCATTTGACCTTCAAAAATCCAAAAGTTTGGGTCCAAAATCCAAGATTTGCCAAAAATTTCCAAAGACCTAGCTAAAATCTTAGACACTATCTCATTTTGGCACTATAACTTCTCTGTTTGCCGTCTTAAAATTCCCCTGTGGTGCCATTTTCCATGGCACTATAAACCACTATTTTGGTGCCATCTGTCTCTGTTCTGGTGCCATTTCACTCTATTTTGATGCCTTATCACCAAAAAATGGCGTCATCTGGAGACTAGATCCCACACGTGTTTGGTAATTTGTCCTGGAATCCTTAAATCCTGTCTAGTCAAAATCTGTCAAAATCCAAATTCACCTTTGATCATCATCCACAACCATTTTGTCCAAATTCATCCATATACTTTCATTTTGACCTTAGAGAAAGTCATTTTGATTATTGGACCTTTGATCTCATATCATTAATCAATCACAAGGTCCAATCATAATCCATCTTTTTCATCTCCACATAATCCAAACCTTTTGTCCAAATTCATTTGGCCTTAGATAAATATCATTTTGATATTTTATCTTTGGTCATACCCTATCCACTTATTAACCATTTTCATTTTAACCTTCACCTTTGGACCTTTTACTCATCCATTCCAAAATTCATTTTGAATCCAAGTCATTCCCAACTTTAGGCCAAATTCAATCATCCAACATCCTCTAACATTCACCCAATCTTATCTAAATTCTATCCATATTATCCAAAACTCCAACATCCACATCCAAAATAAAAAATTATCCAAAATCCAAACATCAACCAACATCCACAACCATACCTCAAATCAATTTTGCGCAAGAATTAAATCTAGATCATACCATCCTCTAGTTTATAGGGTATTTAAGGCTTTGTCTACCTTAAGTGATTTTATAAATTAGCCTTATTAACCTTTGGAATAATTGATTTAGGATCCTAGACAACTCCTAAGTTGATATATTCTAAGGTATCACATTTTGGTTGTTGGTCATTAGTCTACCTTCAAGTAAAATAATCCTCCCCTTTTTGCCTAAGGTCACAAGTCTACCTTAAGTAAAGTGGGATATCCCTTTTATAATCCAAAGATCTAGATTTATTCAAGCTCACCTTTGATTTGAAAATCCTTTCAAAACATCATCAAAATTTATCCAACATCTTTAGTCATCCAAACATCCAAGTCATCTAAGGCTTTCCTTAGATGATTATCATCCAAAATCCATTTATCCAAATCATCTAAGGTCTTCCTTGGTTGATTATCATCCAAACCATCTTAAGCATAGCTTGGTCACACCATCATCCCTTTCAAATTCATCCTAAGGTCATACTCAAAAATCATTCTTCACCTACATATACATTATCACATTGGTCTAAGAAATCCTTTTAAGATTTAAATTCTAAAGGTGATCTTATACCAACATCCCAAAACCATTTTGCTTCGTCCATTCTATCCATCCTCTATTCTTCATTTTATCCCACCTCGTAGGTCCAAAATTTTTTAAAATCAATTCATCCATTTATCTTTGAGGTTTAACCTCTAAGGTTTCTCATCCATCCTCATACCTTTATCATTAATCATCCTTAGGTTTAAAAATTTTGAGATTTATTCTCTAGAACCAAAACCTATACCAAACCTTACCATATCCATATCATTATTCATCTTTAGGTTTAGGATTTTGAGATTTTATTCTCTTAAGGCTAAATCTTTGTTCCCTTTCACCAAATTTTCACCATCACCTATCCTTGGGTCCAATACTTTGAAATCTATTCTCTAAGGTCTCAAGCTTCATCGATCCAACCAAATCCATTGTATGCCCTTGACAAGGTCTCAAGCTAAGAAAAACAAGGACACATCATCCTTTAGAATCAACTTTGGCATGGGGATTCCTCAAATTGACCAAAACAATATCCCTACAATCCAAGAACAATAAACACTTGATTCCAATGCTATGGTAAATCCTTTTCCACCCTTCAACACTAACCATGTGGATCAAGATGTCCTAGATTTCACACAAGATGCCGATTCCATGGACATACTTGATAGAGTCCTAAAATTGGATCCCAATAGATATATTGAATTCCTCCAAAATGGTGCCACCATACCTAATATCACCACATCATCACAACCATCCACATCCCATAATATTCCTAATACATCCCAAGCTTCAAATGTCACCACACCAACTACACCAAATGTCTCGACCATGTCGACATCCGCCATCACTACATCTACACCACAAATCACCCTTAACATTCCCAACAACACTATGCATGCAAGTGCTTCCACAAGTGTGCCCCAATTTGATGCCAACATCATAGATTTCATGACATAATTATTCTTCCAACCACCTTACAACACATCCAAAATTCCTAACAACAACCCATGTAACAACCCTTCATCCAATTTCACATATGTACAAAATCCAACCTCCTTAACACCTATTACATCTTCCATCCAAACCTCACAACAAAATCCCAATCAAAACCAACAAATTCCACCACATGTTCTACGACAACTCCTTGCCTACCAACAACACCTCACCCATCAAAATCAAAACCAATTTTCACAAAATCAAAATCCACCCCAAAATCAAATTCCACCTTTCCTCCAACAATTAATCCAAAACCAACAAACCTACATTCCACAACCACCACCTACCCAAGATTTACCTATCATTGTACGATCATTGATCCAAAAGCTTGATGATATGCAACATGGAAAAAAAAAGAAAGCAATATTCTTTTGAGGATATTTGCCCATACCCATTTGATAGAACATTACACATGCCCCCCTTTCTTAAAATTTTGAAACACCAAAATTTGACAAATAGAAAGGAAAGGGAGACACTAGGGAACACCTTAGGGAGTTTTACATAGCTTTCATAGAAGTCTCATATGATGATACGTATTTGATGAGACTTTTTCCTAGAAGCCTTAGTGGTCAAGCTACCAAATGGTTTTCTCATCTCCCCCCTGGTATTAAGACATTCCATGAGCTTGCAGAGAAATTTGTGAATCATTTCTCCTATAACTTTGAACACAAAATATCCATGACTGACATTTGCAACACAGAAAAAAGAGGGGAATCCTTTTCCGCCTTTCTACAAATGTGGAGAGGCCTATCAAGCAAACTATCTTGGCCAATTCCCAAAAAACAACTAGTCACTATGTTTGTGACTAATCTTAACCAAGAAATGGGCTTCCATTTACAAATCCAATGTGCATAAACCTTTGATGAGGTTATAGACAAAGGAACAACCATCAAAAGATCCCTTATTGCTAAATGTTCTATAAAACTTTACAACAATGACAACAAGACCAACAACAATAACACCAACACTTCCCATACGGACAACAATGCACAATCCAATGACAAACCTCACTTTTGGGGGAAAAATAAGAATACACTCAATGATGGTGTCACCAATGTGAAAGTCATCTAAAATTTACAAAATCCCATTCCACCAAGTACATCCACAAACAATAATGTCAATGTTCCTAGGGGACCGCCGAGACAAAACAACAACCCTAAGAGGAAATTCACACCTTTAGGGGAACCCATTGAAAATGTCTTGAACAATCTTGTAAAGTCAGATTTGATAACATTACCCCCTATTTGACCTTACAGCGAAAATCAATTTAAACTGTCTTGGTTTGATGAAAATTCCTATTGTGAATATCATCATGTGAAAAGGCATAAAACATCTAACTACATGAGGTTGAAACATTGCATTCAAGACCTTATAGATATAGGTGATATAACCATTGATGAACCTCGAAGACAATCACCTAATTCCAACTAGGAGCATACAAGGATCCCCTTCCCGATCATAACAAAGGAAAAGCCTCATCTTCCAACCAAATGTACAATGTTGTGCTACCTCCCTCTTCTTTCAATTCCATTGTGGGATGAATAGAAGATTATTCCAACCATGTTAATACCATCACCATTAGAGCTAAAACACCAAATTGCATCATTACTACCCATCGCGACCGCGTTTCCATCCATGGAGCCCCTACCAATGATCAACCCTCTACATCTGCACCTACCAATCCACCATCCACTCACAAGTACAACCTCCTAGATCACCTTGGAAAACCACCCGCACAAATTTCCATCCTTGAATTGCTATGCACATCTCCCCTCCATAAGGAAGTCCTTGACAAATCCTTAATGGAAACCCAAGTCCCTACCAACTTGAATTTTTATCAATTCCAAGCCATGGTAGGTCACATCACCTCACCTCAATGCCTCACCTTCTCAAAAAAAGATCTACCCACATCTAACGCCACTCATAACGAAGCCTTACACATCGAAGTCTTAATTCATAAGCATACCATCAAATGAGTCTTAATATATGGTGGCTCCGACCTAAATCTTTGCACTCTAAAACTATTGAAACATTTAAGATACTCTAATGTGGTTGTGTACTCTAGTGAGTGTATAACTATCAAAGGATATGATGACTCCAAAATATTGTCCGAAGGCACCATCAAGCTTCCCATTCAAGTAGGGCAAAAGATTTTTGAAATCAAATGCCAAGTACTTGATCTTGACCTCCCATATAACATCCTTCTAGGTTGACCATAGATTCATGCCATGCAAGCCATTCCATCCACCTTCCATCAATGTCTAAAATATCTGCACAATGGTATAGAAATTATCATCTACGTCGACCCTCGTCCTTTCCAATATTGTAGTTTCTTGGAAGGGCACAACCACACTTTCTATCCTTATAACAATTCCACCAAAATATCCACCTCACATGCCAATCCTACATTATCCACCATGATCATACATTGATCCTTCTAACATCGCAACCACATCACAAACATCCACCCCTCTTGAGGTCAAGATCAAAGTAAGTGACATGGGATGTGGTGAATATGACCTACATGGCACATTTTGTGTGGACCTACTACCACCATCTCCTAAGATATTTGGTGCTCCTAAGGAAGAGGAAGTCTCTACAATTGTCATCAAATGTAAACCATTGCCTACCTTTGATAAAAAGAATCTCCTTGAATAAGATGTTCTCAAAGATATATCCTCTCGGCTATATAAAGAAGAAGAAAATTGAGAAGCTCCTACTCTCCCAACCGATATCTATGGAAAAGGTCTCAAAATTGTCAAATATATGGGCTATAAAGGACAAGGTGGTATAGGCATTCATGAACAAGGAATTGTTGAGCCCATCCAAGAAACAAGTAATCCATATCTCCACAGGTTAGGGTATGGAAAATAAGAGTCTACCCCCACCGATATTGAGTGTATCTTAAGTGAGGTTGCTAAGGCCTTCCCTGCGGTAGATAACATTTATGAAGAGGACCATCAAGACTCATTCAATGATTTCTCCAAACTTTTTGAATCATCCATATGCACCATCTATACCCTAACGACCATGCCATCCACATCAGCCGACCTACCCCTCATCTATCTACAACTCATAGATTGGGACTAACAAGGACCTCATGTCCTTAATGTCACACAAAATGATGAAGCAATAGCCAAAATGATGGGAGTTAGAGATCACTTTCCCCTTGGAGACCATAAGGCCGGCTATATCATGGAACTAAACACATCCACATACTTTGGGGAGACAATCAAAACTCTTAATTGCAAAAATATGAAAATAACATCCCCTAGTGAAGACCACCTTGTGGCACTTTCAGATGAAGAAAAAATCAAAATAAATGATGTATCCCATAGTGAAAACCTCCACGAGGTGCTAGCAGATGAGAGAATGGAACTCCCCGAAGTACCTGAGTTCTATCAAGAAAGGTCACCAATCCTTGAAGAAAAATCACATGAGATGAACCTTGGGACTGAAGAGGCACCCAAGATCACATTTTGAGGAGAATCCCTCACAACAAAAGAACAAGAAGCTTTCCTAGCTTTCTTTAAACAAAGGAGTCAAAAATTGCATGGACATATGCTGACATGTCAGGATTGGATCCCACCCTAGTTGTCCATCACCTTGTTGTGCATCCTGATGCAAAGACGATAAAATAAAAGCTAAGGAAAATGAATCCACAAGTGGCACTCCTCATCAAAGAAGAGCTAAAGAAACTTTTAGACGTGGGATTCATTCGCCCTATAGATTATCCTGAATGGATATCAAACATTGTACCGGTAGAAAAAGTCACTAGGACATCCGTTGTTGCATAGACTTCAGAGACCTTAATAAGGCTTGTCCTAAGGATGACTTTCCACTACCCAACATAGACATCATCATGGATCTCACCGCAGGACATGAGATGTCATTGATGGATGGATTTTTTGGTTACAACCAAATCAGGATAGCTGAGGAAGATCAACAGAAACCTCCTTTATATTCCCATGGGGAACATACTACTAGGTTGTGATACCCTTTCGATTGAAGAACGCATGAGCCACTTATCAAAGAGCCATGACAATTATCTTCCATGAACTTTTCCACAACATAATGGAAGATTATGTAGATGATCTACTGGGAAAATCAAAGACTAGAGAAGACCACTTGAATGTATTGGCTAAAATATTTGACAGATTAGAGCAATACAAAGTGCAGCTAAATCCTGAGAAATGTGTCCTTGGTGTCACATCTAGAAAACTCCTAGGATACATTGTGTCAAGAAGAGGAATCAAAGTTAACCCTGCTAAGGTTAAGGCAATAATCTAAATGCCTCCACTGAAAACACTTAAGCAACTTCGAATCCTACAAGGGAAACTTCAGTCCATCCACCACTTCATAGCATAGCTTGTAGACAAGTGTCAACCATTTCAGCATCTTCTCCAAAAAACATAGCATTTATATGGGACAACTAGTGTCAGAACTCCTTTGAACATCTAAAGGGATATCTTGTTAACCCACTCATTCTTATTCCACCAAAGCAAGGACAACCCCTCCTTCTCTACATTTCAACAACATAAATAACAATAGGGGCCTTGCTAGCACAACACGATGAACAAGGAAAAGAGAGAGCAATATATTATATCAGCCACACCTTAGTGACCTATGAGCTAAACTACACTCCTATTGAACAAGCGTGGCTTGCCATTGTCTTCAATTCTCAAAAGCTAAGACACTACATGCTCAACCATAAGACAAAGCTCATTGCCAAGATTGATCTGCTTAAATATCTAATGACTAAAGAAGCTCTCACAAGATGAATGGCTAAGTGGGTTATGATCCTAAGTGAGTTTGACATTGAGTACATAGAAATAAAAGCTATCAAAGGACAAGTGATCACCAATCAATTGGATGATGTACCTATCCCAACAGAGCAACCATTGCTTTCAGAATTCCCAAATGAGTCAATATTAACAATAACACCTATAACAGATGCATGGAAAATGTATTTTGATGGATCCTACACACATCGTGGCTCGGGGCCAAGCATTTTGTTTATGACCCCTCAAGGAGACACTATTCTAGAGTCCTACAAAATAACATTTCCATGCACAAATAATGTAGCAGAGTATGAGGCCCTCATTATAGGACTTTGCATGGCCATCCAGTGGAAGATTGAAAAGATTACATTCTATGGAGACTCCTAGTTAGTCATCGGACTAGTCAATAATGAGTACAAAGCAAAAGATAACAAGCTCTTGCCTTACAAAAGAATGGTCGATGATTTCAAGGACTATTTCCATGATATCCATTTTGATCAAATTCCAAGGTTAAACAACAAAGTAGTGGATGCCATGGCTACTATAGGATCCTTGGTAGACATGAAAAAGGATAGAAAAAAATGTGAGTTCCTAATTGAAGAGCTTCCAATGTCATCTTACGATGTACCATAATCTGAGCTAGTGTGTGACATTATTGGTCCCTTATCCCCTTGGTATCAAGAGACCTACATGTACCTTCATGATAACATCATCCCACCAAACCTATCATCCACACAACGCAAAACCTTCATCTGTTGAGCTTCCTGTTTCACCATTATAGGAGACACCCTATACCCAAAAAGTCTTTATGGTACTCTTTTACAGTGTCTTGACTCTAGGGAAGCCAAAGTGGCCTTTCAAGAGGTACACGAAGGCATTTGTAGGGCACACTCTAGTGGACCTACTCTAGCAAAGAAGATCCTTAGAATAGGGTACTATTGGTCAACCATGGAATGTGATGCTTACCGCTTTTTGAAGAAAGGTCTACCCTATTAGCAACATGGTGATCTTATTCATGCACCTTCACAAGAGTTACAACCAATAACAACACCTTGGTCCTTTTCACAGTGGGGACTCGACCTTGTAGGCAAAATTCACCCTCCTTCATCCAATGGCCAAACATTCATCATTTCTGCTACTAAATATTTCACCAAGTAGGTAAAATCTATTCCACTCACTTTTACCATTGACATCCAAATCGCTAAATTTATCCTCCACTACATAATATGCCATTACGACATTCCCTTCTCCATCATCACAGATAAAGGGAAACCATTTAAAAACTAGGAAGTCTGCACCCTATGCAAGAAATTCCACATCCAACATTATTTTTCCTCACCATATTACCCCCAAGGTAATGGTCAAGTCAAAGCTTCTAACAAAACCATTTTACACATCCTGAAAAAGATGGTTAATGAAGCTAGTCATGACTGGCACCTTTAGCTCAACCCTGCCCTAGGGGCCTATCAAATAAGCATTTGCACACCTATAGGAGCCACACCATACTCATTAGTATTTGGTTCCAAAGGTATTTTGTCTATTTAGGTCAAGCTCCCTTCTCTCAGGATTTCATTGCATAATATAATCACTAAGAAAGAGTACCAAGTTGCACGACTAAATGAGCTAGAACTCCTTGACGAGAAATGCTTGGATACTCTTAATCACCTTTAAGCCTATCAAAACCACCTACACAGGAGCTACAACAAAAATATCAAGAACCACAAGTTTGAGATGGGCGACCTTGTCCTTATGGAGAATCATATAAACCTACAAGAGCGCCACAAGAAAGGAAAGTTTGAGCCTAATTGGTTGGGACCATATGTCATCACAGCTAGCTATGGGTTGGGAGCATATCAACTTGCAACACCTGAGGGGTAGCCTCTAGATGAGCCTATGAACATCATGCACCTGAAAAGGTTTTATGCATAGCCCATCAAGTATCCCAAATCAAAAAATCCAAAAAATCATAAAAAGATCCAAAAAAATTAAAAAATCAAGTAAAAACTTGAGTGCAATAAAGTCGTCCAATGGTGAAAATTGCTTCAGTGATGCTTTGGATAACTACCATGGTGAAAACCTATCTTAGGCACCATGTGTAGTGGTCGGTTCTACCATCTAATAAGTCCTCTTATCCATCATGACATTCCACATCACATGTATCCCATGGCTTGGAATTCTAAAACATCAATTCTCACCCTACATTATCCCACCCAAAGCTGATACATGAAATGAGGATCCTTGTATGCTCTCCCTGTACAACTCAAAAACTTAAAAAAAAACCCAAAAACATTAGAAAAAACTAAAAATCCAAAAACAATACAAAATCCAAAAAACTCCAAAAAAACACAAAATTACAAAAGTCTAAAAACAATCCCACATTATCATCACACTCAACACATCATCTTCCACCATCATCACATCTATGCCAAACCATTCCCACATTATCAAGTCAAACCAGAGATACATATTCATCTCACTCACATCTTAAAAGTACCTTGATCACGTGGACACAGGGTATGTAGGCAGTCTAGAATACAAAGAAAGTATCCAGTACTCAGGTACATATGATGCACCCATCCAACCTATTTGGATGGTCCCTATATTTTGATCTTACTAAATTCACCAAAAAATACACATGCTAAGCATAATGTCAAATCATCACATCTTACACAAAAATCACCAATCAACAAACCAATCATAATCATCACATATGGCCTAATATCCTTTCATCCACCTTTGGAAATTTATCCAACAATATCCAACCGATTCTTGCCTTAACAGATATATCATCTTATCAACACTTATCTTGGCAAGATATACAATGGTTGTTTGTACGGTTCGTTGGTCTTTTTGATTATTGATTTTTATTTATTGTCTCATTCTAGGAATCATTCCAAAGCTACCTTGATCTCACTATATAATGGTATGTGGTGGAAAACACATAGAATGGACATGGTCATTATTTTGTATTCCATGTTTGTGGGTTGATTTCATTACTCTAAGAATTGTATTCATATCTTGAAGATGTAGGGTCGGTTCTAGAATATTGTTCCCTACTTACAACTATGGTTAACCATACCTTTTATGTACTAAAGAACTTATGCTATGGGTCCCCTTCCCTCATCTAGGCAAGGTTATACTACCTTGGGCATGCATGAGATCAACCTATTGTTTGTGAGTCTAGTCCATGCAAAGATGGATATATATCATCAGCTTGGTCCTTTCATACCTTGGTGAAAATATATCTTTTTGCTATAATAAATCTAGAAATACTCTCAATAATGTCAATGCAAGTACTTTACCTAGCTTACCCATCCTCCTTTCCATCACCAACCATTCAACACACTATCTGGACTTAGCATTTATTAATGATTCACCCCCCCATCCATTCACCCACTCTAACATTACCCCCCCCACTCTAACATATCCCCCCCAATCTAACACCCCCCCATAATCAATCACTCCAACCAATCCACTCTACATACTTCACCCATTCCAACAAAACCCCTCTAATAATGTGGTGTCTAAAGTGACCTAGTATCCTAGTCACCTATCCCAGTCATCCCTAAACCTATCCCAACCATCCCTAAACCTACCCCAAACACCTAACCCCATCACCTAAGGTTAAAAGAACACATGTAACATGGCATCCAACCATAGCATCAACCCATCTCATTACCCATCTCATCATCATTCATCCATTTCATTAACCATTACATTTATCCATTACCATTTCATTAATCATTTCATCATTTGTCCATTTGCATTGTCATAGTCATCTATCATTACCATTACATTTATCCACTACCATTTACATTTCATTAATAATTATATTGTTCATCATTTACCATTTATCCATTTACCATAAGCATTTTACCATTTGTCCATTACATTACATATCCTTTAACCATTATCATCATTTATCCATTTATTAGTCATTCTTTCATTAATTCATTTTCATTATCATCAATCCATTTGCCATTAAACATTTATTCATCCATTCATCATTACATCCATTATCATTTATTTCATTAATCATTACATCATTAAACAACATATTCATTTATCCATTTATCCATTACATATCCCTTGTCATTTTCATCCATATATAATATATGTTTATTAATCTGAGCATATATTCCACATCATAATCCATACATATCCATCTACATACCAAAAACAAAAAATGCATCTATAATAAAATAACATCCACAATATATCCATAACCATCTATAAAACATAATCCATCTATCCATCTATAACATCATCATAAACATCCATAAATGTATCCATCACAATCATAACATCATCATCATAAACATCATAAACCATAACCACAAAATGCATACATCACCGCCAAAATACATCGCTAAAAAATAATAATATAATGTCATGATACATAATACATCAAAGATATCAACCCTTGGATGATGAACCCCTAGCAGAGATAGTAGGAGACCCAGGCTGCTACTGAGGTGGCTGCCGCTGCTGCTATTGAGGTGGCTATTGTGGCTACTAAGGTGGCAATGGTAGAGGTGCCGCAGGCTGCTACAGTGACTATTGGGATCTCTTGGATCTGTAAGAACCTGACATCCTAGACCCACTTTGTTGACTATAACTAGGCACCTGCTGACCCTTAGGAACCGTGACACAGTAAGCACCATAAAAAATACTTAGCATGAGAATGCTGATCTAAGACCTGGTCCTGTAGCTACTGAATACACTGCTGGGAGTCTGAGTATATCTATCCAATGCTAGTCCTGGCTACATCCCCTACAATTGGGTAACCTCTACTTGTAGGGCTGCCACCTATCCTTCTGCCTGCTGAACCCTAGTCTTAGCACTCTGCAATCTAGCCTCTGCTGCCTGTCTCAGTGCTCTCTCCTGATCCTGCTTCACTGTAATACTAGCCACCTGTGACTACAACTACCCTATCTACACCTGCAATGTACTAATTTGAGAATCTTCATCTCCCCCACTCTCTCCATCTAGCAAGGAAGCTACTCCCTATAGCTGCTGATGCTCCTACCTTTGGTGAGCCACCATATCCTCCAAACTGGCCACCTGGGCCCGTAAAGTGTCTACCTCCTCCTCCTCATTGGCTCAAGTACATCGATGCACAGTACGCGTACCTAGAGCAAGACTAGGCCCAGTCCTCAATGCCCTTGCCTCTGATGCCCTAGCCCCTGTAAATGGCCCCATTTGATGCACTGTTATCTATTGTACCTATGTCTATGGCTTGATCTATTGTGCTTGTTGATAGGGTGGATCCTGATGTGGTGCTGGCCTCTGACCCTACTGTTGTGGTGGTGCTTGTGGCAGCAGCATCTATCCCCTCTGTCCTTGCTGCATAGGTACCTATTGAGCTGCCTGTTGTAGGGGATCTCACTGTCTCCACCCTTGTCTTCTCCCCAATACCTACTCTGTTGCTGCAACTAAAACCCCAATACTATCACCCTCATCAATGGGAACCTCCTCCATCACTATCTCCTCCCAAACCTCCTCCCCATCCTCCCCCTCCTCCACTATCATATCCAGCTCCACCATAGGATCTGTCAACCGGATTGGCCTCCACACTACCTACCACTGATCATAATCTAAGGTGGTCCTTGCATCAATCACTATACTCCTCCAATCCCACTGCACATGCTACAATGCCGCAATATCCTGAATAGCCACCTGGGGCTATATGTATGCTAGCCATCTGATATCCTGTGGCATCCTTGCAAAAATCACCATCGCATGTAGTAAGTCCTTTCGCAACCCAAACCACCTCATCACCCATGAGGGGAGATACCTATTAATGGTATGATCCCCTCGTCCTATCAAATATTGTGGCTAAAATGTATACGGCATATGGACATGATCATCTGCCCATGCCTCCATTTTGATATATGGATGTCACATAATGGAAATTAAGTCATCAAAAATATGCTGCCAGTATTGCAGCTGCCCAACATAAGAATATTGAATCGTAGCCCTGCACAAAAATATAAATTCCTCAAACTATGCCTAAAATATGACCTCATGATGCCTATGTGCTTGAAGGCCCACACATGTAACAATGTCACCCGGCAGAAAGAGCCCCATCTAGGTGGTATGCAATTGCATGCATCTCATGGTATGACTGAGCCAACATACATGGCCCCCATGCGTACATCATCTTGTGTTGAACCATCTACTCAATCTCCACACCCTGACCAACCAAGAAGCCCTGCATGCGTCGATCTGGCATCACAAGTCCCCCAATCATTGCACACACAAATAATGTAAAATCGTCCACTCCAGCTGCCAAAGTCTGAGCATAGCTAATCTTTCGTTGATTTGCTATAAGAACTGAGTGACCTGGGCCAAATGCCCTATCTAGGGCTGCTTGTCCTCTACCAATATTGTATGTAGCCCTCACTCCAGCAATCAGTAACCTCAGAATCCTCTACATGTCCTCCAAGGTGATGGTGATCTCATCTGTAGGTAGTAGGAAGGAGCATGTCTCACTCCTCCACTGCTCCACTAGGGCTATCATCGTAGCCCTATGTGCTCGTATATTAGGCATCTCAGACATTGTCTGTAGTCCCAATCTCCCTAATCTGGCTAACGTAGCCTAATCAAACCCATCTAATAAGCTCATAACTATGGGAACTCATCGCTCCTGTGAAGCCACAATATGCCCATCAATCTGCATCCTCAAATAATCATCAAAAACTTATCTTTCTTCTAAATTATGTGCCATGGTGCTATTTCTAGCCTCTATGGCAACAAAATAGAGTTTGGCCCTAGTTTTAACCCATCTGGTTTGGCACCACTTCTCCCTGATATAGCACCAATCCACAGGATGGCACCAATTTTCCCATGTTTGGCACTAAACTAGAGTTTAGTGCCAAAGTGCCATTTAACCCCAAAAACACCTAGCACCATTCCAGAGCATGGTGCCACAAATTCTAGGTATGGCGCCATTCTGGAAAATGGTGGCAAAATGCTAGAATATGGTACTAAAACCCTAACCATCAAACCTATGGTGCCAAACTAGACTTTGGTGCCATTTCTCTGAAATACCCCTATTTTAGGATGGCGCCAAAATAGACGATGGCACCACAAATTTCTAAAATAGCGCCAAAACTCGTAACCCCCCTGGTTGGCCTATGGCACCAAAATGGTTGCGTTAGGGTGCCAATTTACCTAATCTACCTATTTCCCATGTAATAAATGTCCCAAAACCCAAAACTGACAAATTCAAAGAAAGTCAACATACCTGTGGGTCCACCAAGGGTGATCTCAGGTAGGTGCACACTCGCTTAGATCGATGGTCATGGCAGGGGAAAGGTGATTATGCCATCTTGTCTCCTATATCCTCTCATCCAATAAGCTCAATGTGTGCAAATCTGGCACTTTGGACCCACCCTTTCCATTTATAGCCTGCCATGTCATCCTCTAACATCTTTTTCTTCCCCTAGGGTGCAAAACATAACCATTTTTGCTCGTTTTTCTTCCAGTCAACCTAATTTCTCATCTTCTATCCATTTTTCACCACCATTTCCTCATTTCAAGAGATCACCTAAAAAAAATTATTTTTTCACCTGACCTCTCGAGGGGACATCCCTCATCCATTGTACTCCTTCCCGGCAGCTGAGCAAATTCTTTGACTTGATGACATATCCCTACTAGGTCATGATGCCACGTCAAAGAAGGGCAAATTTAGACACCTAAAAATGTCTCAATTCTTCTAATCACCCTTCTACATCATCCACAACAATAATTCTTCATCCAAATTAATTAATTAAATTATTATTTAATTAATTATTTCATCCAACCCCTAAATCATTCACCCATCCCTCATCAATTTATCCCTAAAATTGAATTAATTTAATTAATTCAATAGTCACATTACTAACATCATCAAATTAATTAAATAAATATGTCAAATATTTATTTAGTTAATTTGTCCACTTCCCTAAACCTAATTAATTAGGTAAATCATGTTTATTTAATTAATCAAGCCTACTAATTAGCCTACCCCTAACCTAGTTGATTAAATAGCCATTATTTAATTAGCTACCCTAGCCTACATGACCCCTAGACCTAGATTAATTAAATAAATCATTATTTAATTAATCCTAAACCCTTATTACCTCATCCAATAATTTTTTCCAGCCACATTAACTAAGTTAATCACCTTGATTAACTTTGTCAAACCATGATTAACACCTTCTCCTACACCCACAAATTAAAAATTACAAAATATTCAGAAACACTCCAACTCATTTTTACCATTTTCATGATAAAACATCTTCCTCTTTTTGAGCTTACAAATGTAAGAAGATAAAAATGTACATGTGTCATTGGACTTGCACATCCCCACATAAAATGGAATTTTTAATTCCATCTCATCCCAAGAAAATTAATTTTAAATTTCCTCATCCATCTAAATCACATTTAATGCTAAGTCCTCCTTAAAATGAATAAAAGATTCATTTTATTCTCCACCCTTTAATTTCGTTGATCAAATCCAAGCCCTCCATCTCACAATCAATCTCATCCCTTGATCTCAACAATCAATCTCCACCGTTGGATCAAAATCTCCTCCAATTTGCCTATAAATACAAGCCTCCACAAGCCTTTTTATCATCCAAATTTAGTGTAATCTTACTATACCAAATTTTCTTTCCATCATCTCAATTGTAGCTAGGTTATGTTGAAATGGCATTGATACTTAAGAACATTTCACATTTGTAATCATTAGTCATGGGTGAAGCTAGGGCTTAAGGGTGCTAAGTCCTCTACCTTATCAAGGAGGGAGGAACTTGGATTTGCATAGGAAGGTATAAATTTGTGTTTCATGCTTTCATTTTCATGTTTTTATGCAATCTAATCTTTCTCATCTTCAACGATCATACAATAATTGAATATAGTTATCAGCTACAGAAGTCATTTTATTTTATTTTATTTTTCTTGTCTATAAATATTTTTAGTTTGAATGAGTTATCAGGAATATTAATCTAAGCTGTTATGCATTCTTTTCTAGCCTCTAGGTAAAATATCTTATATCTGTCAGAATTATAAACATTTAGTTAAGTATGCAAGTACCCATTTGTCTATGTGAGGAAGAAATGAGGATCTTAAACTTCAACTGATGCGGAACTATTGAGCGGTTCACTAAATTTTTAACTATTCTTAAATTCTAATACTTATAGTGGAGCTCTTTATTTTGTTATACATAGCCAAGAAAATCAAAACAATGCCCATATTACACATTAAAAATTTATTCTCCTAATTTTGTCAACATAGCTTTGATAACAAGAATTTATATTGTGTTGTGTTATATAGACCTTACTAGTGATGTCTTTAATTTATTCTCCCAAGTTTTTTTAATCTAGCTTTAATACCAAAGAATTATCTCTAGAACAATTTATTTCAAAACTTAATAAGCAGAGTAGAAATTTATGTATACATTCATGAAATTGTTAGCAAAACACTACAAATTCTTTGAGAAAATGTGATGTCTCCAATTCTAATCTTTGTACCTTCTAATTTATTTCTATAAATCTTCTTTTTTTCTGATTGGTGATTACTATTGTAGACACCCTAAAATGACCATGTCGTCAAATCACTTGCATTTCGTCATCTGTCTAATCACCTGCATTTCAAACATTAATTAAATAATCTAATTATTTAATTAAAATCATCAAATTCTTCTAAATCACATACTTTCGACATTAATTAAATAAATTCATTTTATTTAATTAATTAAATTAAATTCCTCTGTTATTCTTCCACAATTAAATAATTTTAATTATTTAATTAGATCATTATCTTCTGTCCAAAAATCAAATCCACATTAATTAAATAAATCCAATTATTTAATTAATTCAACAAATTCCCTCATATCTAAAATTAAATAATTTACATTATTTAATTAAATCAAAATTGTTCTTCCAAAATCATGCACAACAATTAAATAAATTTATTTATTTAATTTGCTTTTCAAATCTTCTAAATTAAATAATTCTAATTATTTAATTATTTCTTCCAAAATATCTTCTCTAAATTTAAATAAATCAATTATTTATTTAAATTGCTTTTTCTTCTAATTTGAGTTATCTCTAATATAACTCAAGCTTTTTTGCTCATCAATTAAATATTTCTATATTTAATAAAGCAAAATATCTTCTTTTCTCATGCAAATCCCTTCTTCTTGTTTTAAATCACTTAACTGATTGCTTTATTCTTTTAATTGATTTATTTCTTCAGTTAACTCATTCTTCTATTCTTGATAACTCCTCTCATGCAAAAACAAGCAAGACACATGTCTTCTTCTCATTCGTTGCACATTCCTCAACTTATCTCCTCCGTTGATTCTTCTGAATTATCTGGACCGTTGATCGATCTTCCTTGAAATCTATATAAATCCCCCTCATCTCCTTCATTACCTCTCTCTCTTCGATTGTATTCTCAGGCATACTTAACAGAGCTTTGAGCATACACAACGCGTCGATTGAGCACTATAACGATCTTTTGACATTGATCTCTTGAGCACATACTTGCTTGTTGCAGCCATGGCTTCACAACTACATTGAGCAATCCATATATCTCCAAAAGGGAACAATACAGGTTTTGGTAAGAGCTTTCATTTGTCTTTGATTTGTGATTTATGGCTTTTACTTAGATTCGTTTCCTTTATGTTATTGGGTTCTTTGGTTTTATTTAGTTTAGATTTAATCCATTTTTCCATATACACATTCTGGCACGCCCGGTGGGACCCACTAATCCCTTTGTTTCTTTGAAAAATTTATTTTTTTGAAGTCACAGTACGGCACAGCGCAGACGATATTGCACAGCGCATTTGGTAGTATCTCTAAGCGCTCTTGCAGGAACAGTTCAGCACTACTGGCGGCACGGCCGAGCTTCTAGCCGCACAGAGCAGCGCTTTCGCTGACACAGAGAAGCGCTATTGGTGGCCTTGTTAAGCGCTTCTGGTTAAAATTAGGTTTTGACTTTATTCACGGTGCTTTTGCAGGGTTTTTCTCATTTCAGATCTGTGATTTTGTTTGCACAAGCTGTTTTATTTGTCTTTCAAACCTGATTTTTGATATCTCCTAAGCTGATTTATTTAGGAGTATCCTTAAGTTCTGCTAATCTATTGTGTTGCCTCATTTTATGAGTTTTCCAGATTTCACGACCTGGATCTATCAGATATCATTGTCCAGATAGTAGATCCACCATGAAAAGTCATTTTTGCCTGGTTATTTTGACAAAAACTAATATTTTCTGTATCTGAGACAGCACAGCACTTTTGGCTACACAGTATCGCGCTCTCAGTTACACAGTGACGCGCTCCTGGATATTTTACAGCGCTTTTGTTACTATCGTTGCACGCTTTTGGTATTTATCGCAGCGCCTTTGGAATCACAGTACAGCACTTCTGGTTATTGTTCAACGCTACTGGTAATATTCTGTTGCGCTTCTCGTCTATCTTAAAGCGCTTTTGGTTTACAGTGAATCGCTTCTGGTAAGACAGTAACATGCTTTTGGTTCAAGTTGATTTGTTTTTTTTGCTAACTTGTGAAATTTTTTTGGTGGAACTAACTCACTTGTTGCAGCTTCTTATTACTCACACAGAGCCAATAGGTGTTTTCTTAATATGTTCATGCAGGACGAGCATTGAAGACCTCTTTTGATTTATCTCACTAAATCTTAGAAACACATTGCATGCTTAAACGGATAATTGAACAAATCTTTGCTTGCAATCTAAGTCTTAGGAACATATTGCTTTTGCTTAAGGGACAATGGACATGTATGAACAAACACCTCAATTTTCTAAAGGACAATGGACATGAATGCCAAACACTTCATTTCATAAGGGACAATTTACAACTACAAACGTGTGTGTGCCTAGCTTAGTTGCACCTTATTTTTCTTATAACGGGACAATTGAACCTTTGTTTGATGTGCTTGCTTTTACTTTTTTGTACTTCCTTTAGAAGGGCCTGCTTTTGGATTGCGATTCATCCAAAAGGGACGACCCTAAGCGGAGTTTCCTTTGAACCGCTATATAAGAGGGATAAGGCGAAAGCCAAGTCCTAACCGACGTCAACCTTACCTTGTGGTGCCAAACTGAAAAGAGGTGTACTAGCTCTTTGTGGAAATGATTTTCACATTGAGCAAAGTGTTTGAAACTCTTAGTAGGATTGGTTAAAGCTTTTAGTAGCTTGTCGCATTGCTCATAAGGCGTTGGTCCCTTAAAGTCACTAAGAACCAATTTAGATAGAGACTACCCGACCTACCTCCGAACATTGCGGTAATCATCAGTGCAAGGGAAATCGATTTAAACCCTTAAGATACTCACCATTGGCTCCCTTGAGAAGAGATAGTATTCCCTTGGACATAAAGCTCTTGTGACCTACTTGAGCTTTCCAAGGGGAGGGTGAGATATCCCTACCTATCGTCTCTCGCAAAGATACTAAATATCCGACACCTTTATGGAATGATATTTTTATTGACGGAGTATTAAGCTATGAGCTGATCTACTGCAATGAAACCTTGTCTCTAGGGATAAAAAGTGCTTGTTATTGATTGCAACTGTATTAGACTTGTGGAAACATTGGGCTTGTTTGGAGCCTTGAACATACACTATCTGTTGTGTCAGTCCTTGTGCCTTTTTTGACCACTTGTTTGCTGTGTTTTCTCTTGCCAAACCAATCCAATCAGAAACAGAAAAATCTTGCCTTTGAAAAACATCAGACACTACTTCAGCGCCCCTGGTATTACAGCAGCTCGCCTTTGGTAATACAGTAGATCGCCTTTAGTCAGCAGTAACCCGCCTCTGGCAAAACTCTACTTCAGCGCCCTTGGTATAACAATAGCTTGCTTTTGGTCACTGTAGCTCACCTTTGGCATAGCAGTAACTCGCTATTGGTAGCTCAGTCCGTAGCCGCTGGCCCACAGTAGCACACTTTTGGTAGCATAGTCCTGCGCCTCTGGTCAAACAGTATAGCACCTTTGGTCCAGTACTTTGTGCATATGAGTTTGTCTGTTTCTTCAAAGCATCTCACAGATTCCCAACATTACATTGTGTCCTAAGTGTATCCCATGGTCACCACTAGGCTACAGCAAACTATGAAGTCTAGGCAAGTTGTCCCTAAGAAGCACAAGTCACCCCCTCGCACACCACAATCAGGTCGTCTCAACATTACTCCCAAGGTGACTCCTAGTACACCCACGGAAAAACCAATCAGCTCTCCAAACATGCCACACATAGATGAACCAAGCAATCCTCATGAGGATAGAACCCCTTTGCTAAATGCACCGCAGTATACCACAGGCTTGCCTCTGGATTTTGTCCCACAAGGTTACATCGTAGATCAAGCCCCATCTCAAGAAGAGCGACACTTTGAAATAGGTCAATCCTCTCAAGAAGATGGGTAAGACCTTGATGAATTTATACAAGATCCTAGAGCTATAGCTGATAAAATCCTTAGTGAGAATCAGGATCATTTCTTTCGCTTGCTTGCAAAGCAAGGCGCCAAGTTACCTCAAGATTTTGATGTGTCCACTCTCAAGGAGAGCACCAATAACCATGAAACCATACAAGCGGTGCAAACCATGTCCACGGTGACTACGCCCTTACCTACTCAAGGCTCGCAGTATAGGAATCCCCTTTTCCAAAATCCAATAGAGGAGAGGCCCATATCACCGCTTTTGACTCCTATGGAGATCTATCAAAACCAACAAGAAACTCTCCAACGTCAAGCAGAGTTAGCTAAGCAAGCCACCTTAGCTTGATCAAATGTGCAACCACCTCCTAAAGTGTCCACGCCAAGTGCAAGTGGAATCTTGGTTACCCCATCACGCGTAGGTTTCCCACCTAATTACAATCCGGGGAACACTTATGTAGCCATGCAACAAGGGTCTCAACAAATGCCACCTCCTATATCATCACACCTGCATGTCTCTCAACCAATTGGAGTCACGCAGCCCCAACCACAACATTCTTCTACTCTCATCCTCAAGCAACCCCAACCGTCACAAATCACTTCTACCTATGTTCCTCCACCACAACATTCTTCTACTCTCATCTTCAATCAACCCCCACCGTCGCAAATCACTTCTACCTATGTTCCTCCTCCACAACGTTCATCCACGCTCAACTTCTTTCATACATTGCCTAGCCACTCTCAACATTCCCAACATCAGGTTTCCCAAAGCTATGTGCCACCATTACAACCTAATCAAACGCACTTTAGCTTTCCTCCCCCCAATACTTTTCTTCAACCGTCGCAAAGCCAACATTCTTACCTAGCGCCACCTCCACCTCTGCCTAATCAAGGACTCCAATTCCAACCCAATCTGAACCAATCGTACAATCCATACAATCCCAATCAATCTTACGACCCTTACAATACCAGTACGCATGGCTATAATCTTCCATATGGGCAACACCAACCGCTTTTTGGACAACAGGAGATGTTACCAACCCCTCCCACGACTATGGAGCTAAAGATTGCGGAGGTGCAACAACAGCTATCTGATCTTACGTTTGGCCACACCAAAAAGACCTTCTCTTTAGAGGAAGTGTGTCCTTATCCTTTTGATCGGTCATTACCAATGATCCCTTTTCCTCAAAATTTCACTATTCCCAAGTTCGATAAGTACAAAGGAAAAGGTGACCCAAAAGACCATCTTAGGGAATTCTATCTTGCTTGCTTCGAGGTCTCTCACAATGACACATATCTTATGTGTCTCTTTCCTCGCAGTCTTGGAGGTCAAGCAATAGAATGGTTCTCACACTTACCTACGGGTATTAAGTCCTTCAACGAGCTAGCAGAGAAGTTTGCCATCCATTTTTCTTACAACGCAGAGCATGAGATTTCCATGACAGACTTATGCAACAATAAACAAAAGAATGGAGAAACTTTCATTTCTTTCCTTCAACGATGGAGACAAGTGGCTAGTAAATTCCCTTTCAAGATTTTGGAGAAACAGCTTGTTAGCATATTTGTGCAGAACCTCAACCAAGAGTTAGGTTTCCATTTGCAAATTCTTAGTGCTACAACCTTCGATGAAATCACATACAAGGGTATCAACATTGAGAAGGCCCTCATTGCTAAGGGTGTGGTCAAAATCTTTAAGGAGACGAAAGATAGCAATTCTCATCAACAATCAAACGATAAACCCAAATATTGGAACAAGAACAAAAATGTGGTCAATGATGGGGTGGTCGATACTAAGCATGTCCAAACGTTGCAAACACCGCTGCAACTCTCCAAACCAAGTCAAGCTCCACCTCAACAACAGCAGCAACAAAGGCAGCCTTATCCCAACCAACAGCAATGACAACAAGAGCGGCCCCAACAAGATTACCCTCCGCGACGTCAATTTACTCCTTTGGGAGTGCCCATCGAATCGGTCTTACAACAAGCTTTGTAGAAGGGGCTCATAACATTACCTGATGCTCCTCCTTATGGAGAACCTATCTACAAAACTGCACGTTACAGAGACAATGAGTATTGTGAGTTCCATAGGAGCAAAGGTCATTGAACTGCCTCTTGCATGAAGCTTAAGCACCTCATCCAAAACCTCATCGACGGTAATCAAATCACCTTTGAGAATGAATCACCAGCGCAACACATGAACAAGGATCTAGATATGTACAAGGAACCATTCCCTCATCATGGCCCACCTCCTCCTCAGGATAGAGGTAAAGGTATCAATCACGCTTCCACATCTTTCAATTCCATTGTAGGTCATTTTGAAGAGAGTCGAGTGTCTACCCTCACCATCAAAGGCAAATCTATGGATTGTGCTGTTACTACTCGTCGAGGTCATGTCACCATCCGTGCACCTACACCTAGGCTTCCGGTTTAGTCTGATTATAATCTTGTCGAACATCTAGGGAGAACACTAGCACAGATCTCTATTTTGGACCTTCTACGGTCATCACCTGCACATAGAGTGGTGCTAGAAAAAGCCCTCCAAGAGTCTTCTGTTCCTAACAACATAGCAGTCGCGGATTTCCAAGCTATAGTGGGTAACATTGCTTCACCCTACAATGTGGTCTTCTCTGAGAAGGACCTCCCATCCCATGATCCTTGTCATAATGATGCCCTTCATATTGAGGTTCTCATCCATAAGCGCAAAATCAAACGTATTCTCATAGATGGTGGTGCTGGTCTCAACATCTGTTCTTTAAAGTTACTAAAGCAATTGGGATACTCTGAGGATCACGTCAACACTGATCATAGTATTACAATCAAAGGGTATGATGATGCAGAACGCCGTTCAGAGGGTGTTATTCACTTGCCTATACAACTGGGCCCTGTCATGCTTGAAACTAGGTGTCAAGTCCTTGACATTGAGCTGCCTTAAAACATTATCCTAGGCCTCCCGTGGATCCATGCAATGAAAGCTGTTCCCTCCACGTACCATCAGTCCCTCAAGTTCCCATACAATGGTACGGAGATCACCATCCCAGGAGATCCTAATCCTTTTGAATTTTGTCGTGTCTTGCAAGGAAGCTATAAGAATTGCAACCAAGTGCCTAAAAATGACAAAGCCCTTGAATCCCCTCTCTATGTTGACCCTAACACTCTCATGCAAGTCTCTACAAGTGAGCCTACACCCCTACCCAAAATCACAGCTCGTGTCCGAGATATAGGCTTTGGCACTTATGATATCTCCGAATCTTGTTGTGTAGGGCGGATGCCTTTATCTCCAAAATCTTACGGCAAACCACCCATTGCCAAAGTTACCAAAAAAGTAGCTATTCCTCCCCCAACATTCCTAACCCAATTCCAACATGGATGGTTATTGGAAGAGGAAACTATTGAGGACATCTCTTCTTGGCTCTACAAGGAGAAAGAACCAGTCACGATACCAGTCAAGCAGTATGGCAATGGCTTAAGGATAGTGAAAAATATGGGCTATAAAGGCAAAGGTGGCCTTGGGAAACAGAATCAAGGCACTATGGAGCCCATTGTGGTAACAAAGAAGCTAGACAAGAAAGGATTAGGATTTGGTAAGAAGGTACCACGTGCCTCGGACATCGAGTATATCCTCGACGAGGTAGCTGACACTTTTCCCGCCGATACGACGTCTACAGAGGATATCACCGATGACTCTTCCCTCCACATGACCAATCTATTCACAGAATCCTCCATTTTTACACTATCCTCCGTATCCTTAACTTCCACCACCAGCACCCAGAATGTCACGCTTGTCTACCCTGAACTTATCGATTAGGACCAACAAGGGGCCCCCGTTATAGATGTATTTCAGAATGACGAAGCTCTCACTAAGTTCATGGGACTCCAGGAAGGTATCCCTCTTGGCGATCACAAGGCAGGTTTTGTAATGGAACTAGAGCCCACGGCTTATTTTGGTGAGAATGCCAAATCCTCCAGTCGCAAAAGTGCAAATAAAGAAAGATCTCTAGGTGAAAACCACACTGTGGCACCTCCTGAGCATAAAATAGTAAAAATAAAGGATGCATCCAAAGGTGAAAACCCAACTGTGGCACTGGAGGATGGAGGATTTGACCTTCCCTTACCATCTAAGTACCAAGAGAAATCAGCTCTACTAGTGGAAGATTCTACAGAGATCAACCTGGGTACAAAACAGAATCCAAAGACAACATTCCTAGCAGCATCATTATCTGACACAGAGCACAGAAATCTTAACAGCTTCTTCTTGCAACGAACCATCAACTTTGCATGGACCTATGCAGATATGCCAGGGCTAGATCCTAAGCTGGTAGTTCATTATCTCATAGTGGATCCCAAGGTGAAACCAGTCAAGTAAAAATTGAGAAAGATGTACCCACAGATAGCTCTCTTGGTGAAGGTGGAAATACAAAAGCTGTTAGACGCAAAGTTCATACGACCAATTGACTATTCAGATTGGGTCTCAAACATTGTCCCTGTGTCTAAACCTAATGGGCGCATCCACATGTGTAATGATTTCAGAGATCTCAATAAGGCATGTCCTAAAGATGACTTTCCACTACCAAACATTGACATTATACTGGACTTGACAGCAGGTCACGAGATGCTTTCTCTCATGGACAGATTCTCGGGTTACAATCAGATAAGGATAGCTGAAGAAGACCAACATAAAACAACCTTTACTTGTCCTTGGGGCAATTATTGTTGGTGTGTCATGCCGTTTGGTCTGAAAAATCCAGGAGCAACCTATCAGAGAGCAATGACAGTGATCTTCCACGATCTCTTTCATCACATCATGGAAGACTATGTTGATGATATATTGGCTAAATCTTCTAGAGTGGATCACATACAGGTCTTAGGACAGATCTTTGACAGGCTTGAAAAATACCAAGTAAGACTCAATCCAAAGAAATGTGTATTCGGCGTAACATCAGGGAAGCTATTGGGATATATTGTATCTCGTAGAGGCATCGAAGTAGATCCAGCAAAAGTAAAGGCTATAGTGGAGATGCCTCCACCCAAGAACCTTAAAGCACTAAGGAGCCTCCAGGGAAGGTTGTAGTCCATCAGGCGTTTCATCTCACAGCTAGCAGATAAATGTTAACCCTTTCAACACTTGCTCTGAAAGGATGTTTCATTTCGATGGGACAACAAGTGTCAGGCAGCGTTTGATCAACTTAAAGAGTATCTAGCTACACCTCCTGTATTGGTTCCACCAGTTGCGGACAAACCGTTGATCTTATACATCTCCACTACAAACTCGGCCTTAGGGGCCCTGCTCGCACAGAATGATGACACAGGAAAGGAGCATGCAATTTATTACATCAGTAGAACCTTGGTGGGATACGAGCTCAATTATTCACCAATGGAAAGGGCTTGTTTAGCAGTAGTGTTTGCCTCCCAAAAGTTGCGGCATTACATGCTGAACCAACACACAAATCTGATAGCCAAGATTGATCCCTTGAAATATCTACTAGCAAAAGCAGCTCTCACAGGCAGACTAGCTAAATGGGTCATGATCCTTAGTGAGTTCGACATTGAATACACAGATCGCAAAGCAATTAAAGGGCAAGCCCTCACGAATCAACTAGCAGAAGCACCTATGAAAGATACACATCCTATGGTAGCAGACTTTCCTGACGAGAATCTCTTCACTCTGGCTACCTCCATAATGTGGAAGTTGTACTTTGACAGTTCTTACACACAGCATGGATCAGGAGCTGGCATCTTATTTGTTACACCTCAGAATGACTACATTCCTAAGTCATATCGGCTTGCATTCCCTTGCACCAACAACATAGCTGAGTATGAAGCACTCCTTATAGGTCTCAATATAGCAGTTCAATGGGACATCATAGAATTACAAGTATATGGAGACTTACATCTAGTCATTCACCAAGTCACAGATGAATACCAAACAAAGGATGAAAAGTTGGTTCCCTACAAACAACTAGTGGATGCCTATAAACCACACTTTTCTAGCATCACATTTGAACAAATTCCAAGAGAGCATAATAAAGCTGTAGATTCTATGGCTTCTGTAGGGTCACTGATTGACATGCCTGCAAATACACAGAAGTGTGAATTCTTGATCGAGCAATTGTTGATACCAGCCGTCGATGTTCCTGTTACTGAAATCATCTGCGAACTTGTTGGTCCCAATTCCCCATGGTACGAAGATATCTATGAATACCTTAAACACCGAACCTTTCCCCCTGACCTATCATCCACCCAACGCAAAACCTATATCCGTCGATCCTCTCGTTACATCATTCTGGGTGATACACTATATCGCCGGAGTCTCGATGGTATCCTCCTACGATGTCTAAATGTGGAAGAAGCCGAAGCTACCTTACGAGACATAGACGAAGGTGTCTGTGGCGCGCATTCTACCGGTCCTAATCTTGCTAAGAAGATACTCAAAACAGGTTATTACTGGCCTACAATAGAGCAAGATGCTGCACAGTTTGCTAAGAAGTGTCTACAATGTCAGCAGCATGGAGATCTGATTCACGCACCAGCTCATGAGTTACAACCTGTGACAACTCCATGGCCTTTTTCTCAATGGGGTCTCGACCTTGTAGGACAAATCCACCCTTCCTCCTCCAATGGCCACAAGTTTATCATTACCGCCACTGAGTATTTCACGAAGTGGGTGGAAGCCATTCCTATGACCTATATCACCGGTAAGCAAATAGCCAAGTTTATTCTAAACTACCTCATATGCCGGTATGGTATTCCCCAAGCCATTGTCACTGATAATGGGAGACCATTCAAGAACCAAGATGTTCGTGCCTTATGCATACAATACAATATCCAACATCGCTTCTCAACTCCCTACTATCCGCAGAGTAACGGCCAAGCCGAGGCTTCCAATAAAACCATTCTCAAGATCCTAAAGAAAATAGTCAATGAAGCTGGTCGTGATTGGCACTTGCAACTCAATCTCGCCCTATGGGCCTACCGCACTAGTATCAGAACACCAACTGGTGCCACACCCTATGCCTTGGTCTTTGGCTCTGAAGCCATCCTACCTATAGAGGTCGAGATCCCATCCCTCAGAGTATCCATGCAGGACCTGATCGGAAGAGATGAGTATCGCACTTCCAGATTAGCTGAGCTTGAACTACTAGATGAGAGGTGCCTTGCCGCGCTAAATCATCTCCATGTCTATCAAAACCGCCTTTGGCATAATTACAACAAAAAGATCAAAGAAAGATGGTTTCAAGTTGGTGATCTTGTACTTAAGGAGAATCAGAAAAATCAAGCAGATCGAGAGAAGAAGGGTAAGTTTGAGCCTAACTGGTTAGGTCCCTTCATTGTGACAGCAGCATATGGATCAGGAGCTTATACTTTAGCTACACCTGACGGTATTCCTCTAGATGAGCCACTTAACAGTGTCCATCTCAAGAGGTTCTATGCCTGATCCTCGGAGTATTCCCAAAAAAAAAAAAAAAAAAGATCCAAAAAAATCCGTCCTCTAGTGAAAACCTGACAAACAGGCGCCTTGGATAAGTACCATAGTGAAAACCTGGCAAACAGGTGCTATGCATAGAGTCAGCATCCATCATCTATCGAGTCCGGTCCGCTCCTTGTCCAGTTCGCAACAACACGCTTCATCCATCCATCCATAATAAAACCATTGACTTTGTTTGCATTTCCATCTCCCTATCTAGTATAGCTTGGAAATTTGTCAGTGTCCCTCATCATCATCCCATGTCTTGATCTGTGTCTACAGTTAACACTGTCTTGTCCTAGGTCAAGTCTTTCCGTGTCTTCTTCGGCGGTCACCCCTACAGTTTCCTCTACTAGAATGGGGGCAACTCTTTCCTTAGCTTCAGTCTAGGATTGGTTCCTTGTTCGTGGTTCGCAGCGCATACTTCAATCTTGTCTCATTGCCACAGGTAACACTCTTTAACGGACACAGAGTTCCTACGATAAGGCTGTTATCTTCTCAACACTTTTTTCCCACATCATCACTCCAACTAGAACTACATATTATCATCATTTCAATCTTAAGGTACCTTGATCCCATGGATATGGGTATGTAGGCAGTCTGGAATACGAAGGATGTTTCCAGTACTCAAGTACATAAGACCTCCCCCTTTCACCTTGACCCATTCATCACTCTATCCAGAACTACATATTTATCACGTTCATCTTCCATTGTAAGTGTGCCTTGATCCCGTGGATACAGGGTATGTAGGTAGTCTGGAATACGAAGGATGTATCTAGTACTCAGGCACACACGATCCATCATTCTCCACCCGTCCCAATCCATTAGCATTCCATCCTTCTAGTCTTCCATTTGTCAAAATCCATTCACCTCGACTTGCCTAACTCAAGCAGCAAGCTAGTGCATCCCGTTCCAAGCAATAGTCCTTCGCAAACCTGAAGCAAAGAGGTCTACTTCCAGAGTCATCTACTGTCCTGCGTACCGATTGCCAACATCAGCTAAGTACCACTTAACCAAGCCCTAGATCAACAAGCTTGTCTTCTGCAAAGTGTTCCATTGTCGAGACCAACACACGCGTCTCCTACGACATGTGGCATTTCCTGCAGTGAGACATTGTCTTTTTAGGTAGATAGCACCCTTTAACGGACACAGATTTCCTATGATAAGGCTGTTATCTTTCCTATCCAATCTATCCTGAGCAACCTCTTTGGCAAGAGAATATGTTGGCTGTATGTTTACTTTGTAAGTCAGTCAATTTGTGTTATGGTTTATCTTTTGTTCCTTATCCATTACCTATTTAAGGCTACCTTGATTTATCTATAATCTTGGTATGTTGCGATGCAGTACGGATTGGGGGCATCGTCATTGCTTGTGTGTGCCATGTTTGAGGAATGATCTTTAGCATCTTTCTTAGCATTATATTTATCTTGTGTGTGTTATGACCTGGCATCTTACATATTAATAATTCTTCTTGCATTTACATGTATTGAAGTTTATTTTATGTTCAAGACTATGGCTTATTCGCATGTTCCAACAAGGTTATATTATGTCTAAGGGGATCTAAGTTCAAACCGCTTGCTTGTAGAGTCAACGTACACGCACTCGGATATTACGGCACCTTGGTCTTTTATACCTTGGTGGCAAACTATCCACATGCTATATCAAAAATAAGGATTGCTCTTTATAAACAAATGTGAAACCATTGCAACAAGCTCATCCATTTACACCATCCATTTTTCCATGGCCTTATATAGTTTTCCAGCAAAGATCAATCAACAGTCTTTCTCTTATGTTCTCTCCTATCTCCTTTCTTCTATCTATCATCAACCCAACCTCGCCTATCTCCAACAAATCTTCTAGTCGAGCGTCCACACAGTTCTTCTATTGCTTCCCTATCTTTCCTCTCGAGGGGGCACCCTACGCCAGCTACGCTGGGGCAACTACCTACACTGGGGCATAAAAATTGTATCACATCTTCAATAATCGATTTCTTTGAAGCAACGACGTAAACTGCATCGCATCAAAGAGGGGCAAAATGTAGACACCCTAAAATGACCATGTCGTCAAATCACTTGCATTTCGTCATCTGTCTAATCACCTACATTTCAAACATTAATTAAATAATCTAATTATTTAATTAAAATCATCAAGTTCTTCTAATCACATACTTTCGACATTAATTAAATAAATTCATTTTATTTAATTAATTAAATTAAATTCCTCTATTATTCTTCCACAATTAAATAATTTTAATTATTTAATTAGATCATTATCTTCTGTCCAAAAATCAAATCCACATTAATTAAATAAATCCAATTATTTAATTAATTCAACAAATTCCCTCATATCTAAAATTAAATAATTTACATTATTTAATTAAATCAAAATTGTTCTTCCAAAATCATGCACAACAATTAAATAAATTTATTTATTTAATTTGCTTTTCAAATCTTCTAAATTAAATAATTCTAATTATTTAATTATTTCTTCCAAAATATCTTCTCTAAATTTAAATAAATCAATTATTTATTTAAATTGCTTTTTCTTCTAATTTGAGTTATCTCTAATATAACTCAAGCTTTTTTGTTCATCAATTAAATATTTCTATATTTACTAAAGCAAAATATCTTCTTTTCTCATGCAAATCCCTTCTTCTTGTTTTAAATCACTTAACTGATTGCTTTATTCTTTTAATTGATTTATTTCTTCAGTTAACTCATTCTTCTATTCTTGATAACTCCTCTCATGCAAAAACAAGCAAGACACATGTCTTCTTCTCATTCGTTGCACATTCCTCAACTTATCTCCTCCGTTGATTCTTCTAAATTATCTGGACCGTTGATCAATCTTCCTTGAAATCTATATAAATCCCCCTCATCTCCTTCATTACCTCTCTCTCTTCGATCGTATTCTCAGGCATACTTAACAGAGCTTTGAGCATACACAACGCGTCGATTGAGCACTATAAAGATCTTTTGACATTGATCTCTTGAGCACATACTTGCTTGTTGCAGCCATGGCTTCGCAACTACATTGAGCAATCCATATATCTCCAAAAGGGAACAATACAGGTTTTGGTAAGAGCTTTCATTTGTCTTTGATTTGTGATTTATGGCTTTTACTTAGATTCGTTTCCTTTATGTTATTGGGTTCTTTGGTTTTATTTAGTTTAGATTTAATCCATTTTTCCATATACACAACTATCAAACCTGAAAACTCAAGCATTCACAACTATAGTATTGAATAACAACAATCATGCATGAAGGTCATCTACTTGACACCATTACACTATTGAGCTCACTAGAACATTCCAAATATAGCTAGTAGGATAGACACAAAATAGAGTACTTGCAGAGAAAAAACATATTAGAAGATGGAATGGAATCAATTTTCTATGATTATTGTTTGCAAATTGCTTGACAATGTTCTTAAGCTTTTGAACAATTTTATATTGCACTATCTATAACTTGAAAAAAATCTTTTGATAATATTTTAAAAACATTCATATTTTGGTAATGCTTTTTAGACAATAATCATGTGAAGAGTAGAAATTTTCAATATCCTCTAAGGCACAAAACTAAAACTAATTAAGAGATGTTTTAAGAACATTGCAAAGTTTACCGATGGATTGATTAAGAAATTATCAATACACTTAAATACGGTTATTTAGTTATATCATACCAATGAGAAACATACATCAATCTCATGAAGGATGACACCCAAAATAGACTCATTATCACTAGCATTCAAACATCGCATTACACATCATCTACATTTGTCTAACACACTTGAGCAATATCCCTAACACATCTATTTCTTCTATTAATTAAATAAATTTATATTTATTTAATTAATTCATTAGCTATTTCTTCTAAGCTATAATTAAACAATCTTCAATTATTTAATTATCTTCATTCTATCTATTTTTAATTAAATAAATCTTATTTATTTAATTAAAGATTCCTTTCATAAATCCACTATCCATTTAATTAAATAAATTATATTTATTTAATTAATTTATCTTATCATTTATCTCATGAGTTGACATGTGTGCCTCTTTTATTTAAAAAACATAAGTGGTACTACATCCTTTTATTTAATATCTTTCATATGTAGTACATTTTTATGTACACAAGCACACATGAGCCCTATCTTCTCTCCACTTGTCATCTTCACATTCATCTATGTCTATTCTTCAATCTTAGCCATTCATATAGCCACCGAATCTCCACCGTTGATTGATTTTGGTTGAGTTCTATATAAACACCCTCTTATTCCATACTACAGATATCCAGCATTCATATAGCGTCTACATTATCATCCTGAGCATTTGAGTATCCATAGCATCCATTGAGCTTTCATCATTATTATCCATTCATCATGGAAACTTTTATCTTCATAATTGTTCATTGTTGAAGAAGCAATCCACATCATAAACAAGGAATCACACAATCTAGGTGATATTGTGCTTGAATCGCATGCTTTTGGCTTCATTTAGATTAGATTCTTTGATGATGGTAGGTTTAGGTTTTCATGGCTATGCTTGATCTTATTAACCTAATTTTTTACCTATCACATTTTGGCACACCTGGTGGGACCCACGTCCTTGATTAACTTTGCTGTTTGAAGTTGTTTTTATGAAGATCATATTTTTTGAGCACTTACAGTAAGTTCCAGTAGCGTTTGAGAAAAAATCATCGTTGTCTACATATCCGCGTCACTTCTGTGCTAAAATCTACCGCCTGCAGTGTGTTTTGGATCACTTTTATACTAACAGTGATCTCTTTTTGTTTATTCTAGATCACTTTTATCCTAACAGTGGCTGCTTTTGCATTTAATTAAATCACATTTGATCCGACAATGGTCGCTTTTAGCTGACTGCGTCACTTATTGCAGAACTAGGGTTTTGTTGCATACTATTTTCTTTTGCATATCTAGGTTGCTTATGAGATGAAACCAACTGCTTTATGCTTTTTCGTATCGCTTCTATGAGCCTAAACAATTCGCATCCAGTGCTCTCCACATTGTTTGTGATCTGTCAGACTTCACTTGTGATAGAAACAGAGATCGCTTCTAACGGACAGTGAATCACCTCTGGTAAACTGTGCACTTTCAGTCTGTATAATTTGTAGTTTATTTTCTTGGTTACTAATTGGGTATTTGTGTAGCATCTTATTGATTTGTCCAAGAAAAGGAGGTTATCAAACTACTAACATATCTATTGCAGCTCTGATCGGTCCAAGACTTGTGGTTTTTTACTAAATTAGGAACATTTGGACTTGGTGCTTAAAATGAATCATTGCTTGCTCCATGCTTGATTTATCTTTTTTGATTGCTTGCATGTGATTGATTGTAACCTAAATTTAATAACAAAAGTATCCTCTCCCCTTGCCTATCAAATGGATCTTGGGTGCATGAGAACTTGTTATTATCTTTAGAGGGCCTGCCTTCCCGGTGTGAGAAGGGATACGACCCAAGTGGTAACGGGCTAAAGCCAAGTCCTTGTGAACCACTATATAAGAAAAGTGTTTGTGTCAAAAGCCACAAATAATGGGTGTTGTTGTGTTATACTGACAGCCAACCTCCCCCAAAACCCTCCAAGGCATAACCCTTGAAGGTTGGGAGACTCCATAATAGAGAGTAGCGCTGCCGTATGTATAGCCACCTGAACGGATGCCCTTATTAGCAACTTTGTGTAGTAGCCAAAAACCCTCTATTTGTTGATGCAAAAGGTGGGACCTTTGAAGTGGCCCCGATTCACATGGTTCTTAGAAGAGATAGCAGGGACAATCCTAAGGTTTGGTGAGGGACAAGCCTTTAAGGAAACCTAGATCTTGGTATATGTGAGAAGTGTGTGCCATGGAGGGGAGTCGGTGCTACTAAGATCCTGAAGCTATCTGCTTTGAATAAGCATGGCCAGGGGATTCAACAAATATAGTCTTTTCCTAGCCTAGGTTGTACAAGTTTGTGATTGTTGTGAGTGTGAGTGACTGTCATTACTATTTTCTTGTCAAAAATCACAAATTAGACATCTTATCTGACAGACATAGTCGCTTTTAAGCCTAAGCTACCTGTATACAAATAGTAGAATCACTTTTAAACCGTAGTTAGTCACTTTTTTCCTGAACTAAATCACTTTTGAACAATAGTTAATCACTTTTTCCATAAATAGAGTCGCATCTAAACAATAGTCAGTCACCTCTTATCTGAATCAAGTCACCTTTAAATAATAGTCTTTCACTTTTAGCCTAACCTGAATCACTTCCAATCAATAGTAAATCGCTTTTGAGCCAATAGTTATCACTTGTGAACAATTGGATCGCCTCTGGTTAATAATATAACCTAGTTCAGAATTTAAACTAGTCCACATTTGAGTTATTACCAGTTGCCTTTAGCCTTTTCTAAGTCGCATATGAGCTATCACTTGTTGCTTGTGGTCTAATACCAGCAAATCTTAATGACTCCATCGAATTAGACACAAATCCAGCTTGCTCAGCTTCAGCATTAGCTTTCAGACCTGTCTCTGACTATTAGCAGATACCTAGACTTTGTCTCCTATTTTGAGCATACTAATCAATCACATTTCATGAGCTTTTTATCTTTTTGAGATCCTAAACCAGCAAACCAGACATCAAACCAATCGTTTTGATACATCAGCAAAACATCAGCTTTAGCTTCAGCAAACATCAGCAACATAGCAACCTTTAGCAAACAACTTTTCCCTTGAGTGTGTGAGCTATTCTCTAGGGAAAACCAGCCAAAAACAAATCAACAAAGCAACCAAAACAAACCAAACAAATCAACCAAGCCAACCAACCAACAAATCAACCAAGCAAACCAAGAAAACCAACAAACCAACCAACCAACCAATCAGTGAACCATCATCTTTTGGGTCTCAAAACTTTGACAAGCTAAACTTTAATTTTCAACTCCAATGTAATGCCTCAAACTAGGAGTCAATATAGAGCTGAAATGGAAGCCAAATTGCAAGCTGAGATGCAACAACTTAGATCAACACCTCTTAAGGATGCAACTCATTTCATGACTGGTATGCCTCCTCATATGTTTATGCCTCATGGGTATACCGTTGGAGAGTCATCTTCACAACAAATGCAACCTCCAATAGATTTCGAGACTTTTGAAGAACAATCCTAAGAAGACTTATAGGAATTTCAGGACACCCATGTGTGGGATCAAGTTGAGAGACTTGTTTTATCTAAGCCTAATCACTACTTCTTGCAACTTTCTCACATGGGCGCTAAATTACCAAGAGATTTTGACATATCCGCTATTAGAGAGCATGATCCAAACACTCCCGCTGTTGTTGCAAAGGGACCATCCACTATAGTCACACCATCCCCCACCATATCACAAGCTCCATCTTCTACCACATCTCTTTCATTGCCTATTGTTACTTCATTTGATCTACCACACTCGGAGCACACTTTAGAACCTTTGATCATACCAACCAATGTGCTCCCTCTCATGTCACAAAATATGAACATTCCACCTTTCCATGTTCCTCAACATACACCTCCTCCTACCATGACTATTTCCATAACTCAAGTAACACAAGCTGTCCATGTGGCCTAAGCGCAAATGCTCCAAACATCACAAGCTATCCCCATATCCCATACTATGCAAGCATCCCAAACTATTCCAACAACACCAATAGTCCAAACTCCACAACCATCAGAATCTGCCATATCCCATATGAATACCATATCCCATATACCAACTGCTAATATGATTTCCACCATCTCTACTAATCCATCCACTATACCATATAATCCCAATGTTAGTCTTATTGACATGAGTGACCCCCCTATCATTTCTCAAGCCAATCCTAGCTCTACAGTCACTTATGTTAAGCAACTTACATCCATTCCATCACATTCTTCCAATCCGTCACACACCATCAATCCATCTTATGCTACCCAAGGCTTGCCTATTATCACCTAACCCATAACACACATCAATCCCCATATTGTACAAAATACAAACCCAAGTGTCCATCCTTCTCTTACATCTACCAATCCTTCCATCCCTTACCATGCTACAAATCCACATCCAACTTCCCAACCATTAACTAATGTCAATCCATCTTCCACTTCACATGTGATGCAAAATCTTGGTGCCCATTCATCACAATATACCCAACCACCACTTGTACCTCAAGGACAACAATCCTCAACCACCTATGTGTCATATCCCAATCCTTTGACATACATTGTGAGTACCCAACCTCAACAAATGGTCATGGCTTCATATATCCCCCAACAACAACCTCAATATACACCATACCATGTTTCACCCCCTTTGCAACAATAGCAATTATCTTCAGTGGATGTTCAACAAATGATTAACCAAGTGGTAGGACAAGGCAAGAAGACATTTTCTCTAGACAACATATGCACTTATCCATTTGACAAGTCTCTTCATATGATACCTTTTCCACCACACTTTGAAATTCCACAATTTGATAAGTACAAAGGGAAAGGAAATCTGAAAGACCACCTTAGAGCATTCTTTGTGGCATGTCTCGATGTTTCTTATGATGATACATATCTTTTGATACTTTTTCCTCAAAGCTTAGCAGGACAAGCTCTTGAATGGTTTTCTCATTTACCTTCGAGAATTAAGTCTTTTTCAGAATTAGCTAATAAGTTTTGATTGCACTTCGTGTTTAACATTGACCATGAGATAAACATGAATGACCTTGTCTACAATAAACAACACAATGGTGAGGCCTTTTCTTCATTCACTCAATGATGGCGTAATATGGCTAGCAAATTATCATGGGAAATACCTGAGAAGCAATAGCTTGATATCTTTGTTCAAAATCTTCATCCCAAGCTATCATTCCAACTATAATTGCAAAGTGCTAGCACCTTTGATGAACTTGTTTCCAAAGGAACCATTATTGAACGAGCTTTAATTGCTAAAGGAACCATCAAGATCTTTCACGATAACAAAGACTATCCTCAAAACCCCAACGACAATTCTCGCTTTTGGAACAAAAATAAGAATGTTGTCAACGATGGTGTTGTACACAAAGAACATCTAAACTATGAAATCTCCTATCAACATCCAAGTTGCTTCTACAACAACACAACCCTTTCAATGAATGCAACAATGCCAAACTTCCAATCCACATCGACAATTTACACCATTAGCAGAGCCTATGGAAGTTATCTTTCGAATGCTTCTCCAAGTGGGCAATATTATCTTACCGGATGCACCACCCAATGGTGAACCGCTCTTCAAAGCTCCTTGGTACAAAGAAAATGAGTATTACGATTTCTATAGAGTTAAAGGACACAAAACGAATGGTTGTATGTGCTTAAAACATGTTATCCAAGATTGCATCGATTAAGGATTAATCAAAGTTACACCTTCAACAACTCAACCTGCACAACAATCAACATCAAACTATGATCTAGAGACTTTCAAGAATCCACTTCCATCTCATGACAAAGCAAGTAACCCTCATGCTGGGAATGCCATTCAGTACAATTATGAATCGTCTACCATTGGCCGCATTGACCATGCTTGCATTTCTACCATTACTATCCAAGGTAAAGCACCTGATTGCGCTGTAACTACCTGCAGTGGTCGAGTCACCATTCAAGAAGCACATGTTCATCCCCCTTGACCATTCCCTAACTATAATATCTTGGATCACCTTGGAAAAACACCCATGCACATATCCATTCTTGAGTTGCTTCACATATCCCCTGCCCACAAAGCTATCCTTGACAAAGCTTTACAAGAATCTTCGGTGCCCAACGATATCAATATCACACAATTCCAATCTATGGTCGCTAGCATTGCAGCCCCTTGTCATTTAACATTTTCTGATAAAGATCTTCAACCCTCCATCCATTCATCACACAACGAAGCCCTCCACATTAAAGTATTTGTTAAACAATACTGTATCAAACGAATCTTGGTATATGGTGGAGCTAGTCTTAATATATGTTCTTTGAAATTGATAAAACAATTGGGATATTTTGAGAAGGATGTTGACACCTCCAAGGTTATTACTATTAGAGCTTATGATGATGTCGAGCGAGATACTGAAGGCATTGTTTTCTTTCCTATCCAAGTTGGCCCGATCACTACAGAAACCTATTGTCAGGTTCTTGATATTGACCTTCCTTATAACATCATTCTTGGTTGTCCATGGAAACATGCCTCTAAGGTAGTTCCTTCCACATACCATCAATGTATTAAATTCCCACACAATGGTGTTGAAGTTACTATCCAAGCTGATCCCAATCCATTTGATCTTTGTCGTGCTTTCCAAGCTAAATATTAGAGTCTGAACCACATTCCTATCAACACCGAGGCATATCCATCTTCATCCTATGTCAACCCTCTGACCTACTCAAGCCATCATCTAGCAAAGCCACTTCCAACCTCTATATCAAGTACACCGAACATGGCCCTGGTGAATACACACTGCAAGACTCTTTTTGTGTAGGTACCCTTCCATTATCTCCTAAATCCTTTGGTAAACCTTCCACATCCAAACCAACTTCAACCCCCATTGTCATCAAAGCTCCACCTACAGTATTCCTTAAAGGCGGATTCCTGGATGATGAAGACATTGATGATATCGACTCTTGGATATTCTTTGATGAAAATGACCAAGTCCAACTGGAAGTAGAGAGATACAACAATGGGTTTCACATCATAAAGAACATGGGCTACAAAGGACATGGTGGATTGGGATCATAGGAACAAGGACCTATTGAACCCATTATTGTGTCTAAGAAGTTTAATAAACAAGGCCTTGGTTATCAGTCAGAGGTACCGCAACTCAAGGACATTAAGTGTATTTCTAATACTGACGCTGGACCTTCCTCAGTAGGAGCCTTCTAATTCAGATACCATCAATGATTCCCCCTTTCATATTACCAACCTTTTCCAAGAATACTCCATCTTCATGATCTTTGTAGCCTCCTCTAGCCATAACCATTTCTCCATTAACCTTTCACTTGTATATCCTGACCTCGTCGATTGGGACCAACAGGGGGCACCGATATTAGATAAATTTGAAAATTATGAAGCTATTGCAGAATTCATGGGCTTGTGACAAGGCATTCCATTAGGTGACCACAAAGTAGGTTTCATGATGGATTTACCTAAACTAGAATATTTTGGCGGAAGTATCAAATCCTTTAGTCGCAAAAGTGAAATAAACAAAATCAAACAAAATAGGTCACTAGGTGAAAACTGAAAGGTGCCTTTTGACCATGAAAAAGTAAAAATAAAGGACATATCTGAAGGTGAAAACCTCTCCGAGGCACCTGAGGATGGGGGATTTCATCTTCCTATTGCCACTTGTTATCATGAGAAATCAACAGTGCTAGTTGAAAAATCACAAGACATGAACTTGGGTACAGAGCAAAATCCAAAGATCACCTTTTTGGCAGCATCACTATCAGAACAACAAAGAAGAAACTTCACAGCATTTTTTCTGAGAAGAGCTATAAATTTTGCATGGACTTATGCTGACATGCCGGGTCTAGATCCATCACTTGTGGTACATCATTTAGTAGTATCTCCTAATGCAAAACATGTAAAACAAAAATTGCACAAAATGCATCCACAGGTAACTTTATTAGTCAAGACAGAGATTTAGAAACTATTAGAAGCAAAGTTCATAAAGCCTATTGATTATCCAGAATGGGTTTCAAATTTGGTACCTGTAGCAAAAGCTGATGGATGAGTTCGCTGTTGCATAGACTTTAGAGATCTTAACAAAGCATGTCCTAACGATGATTTTCCATTGCTAATCATAGACAACATCGTAGATCTTACAGTCAGACATGAAATGCTATCTTTGATGTATGGATTTTCAAGGTATAATCAAATCAGAATAGTAGAGGAAGATCAAGACAAAACATCTTTTATTTGTCCATGGGGCACATACTACTAGGTTGTAATGCCTTTTGGTCTCAAGAATGTTGAAGCTACTTATCAACAAGCCATGGTAGTTATCTTTCATGAAATTTTCATACTATCTGTTGACGTTTCTTCTGAATCAGCATTAGGGTTTGCCACTTCTAATGCACAGGCAGATTCAGGCCAACTGAATACAGGAGGTTGCGTGAGCTCCTCCCCTTCACTTCTGGTTCTGCCGCACCAAGGGGGGTATCCCTATAACTCAAGATGTAACCTTGACTAGCTCAAAGATAGAAGGATCTAACTTGACAACAACAGGCAGAATACTCTCATGTATGGACCAAGATCTGTATGATAGATCACAAGGCTGGCAACATTCTTGGACATGATGTCTGGTTGGGTATGAGAGCATGCAGGGGGTTCCTAATCCTACTCCTACAACTAACAGGTGGAGGTATGAAGTGTTTTGATATGAATTTGGATGCAAAGCTGGACATGGTGTATAACACAAGAACACAGCATGATTGGTGCCTATCCAGGGCTTGGAGTCGGTAGACATACACCTGTGAATGATCAGCATGAACAGCTAAAACTAGATTTTAGGGGGACAAACATGATACTTGCCTTACAGATATCTCCCAATATAGAGTGTTGAGCTATCTCTACTTATGGTATCCCTACTGCAGTATACCCTTCCCAATGTTCAACCTGAAAACAGTTTAATCTGCCCCTTGAGCAGAGGTTAAAAGATCAGACATTCAACATAGGAATTCTATGCTCTAGAATCTAAACATAAGCAAACATCCAGATCCAGAAGAAGGATACATGCAATACTGGAGACAGAATTAACACAACACATGCTAAACAGCATTACTCATATATGATCAACCATGAAACCAGTGGATTCATGCCAAGTCCTACAACAGGAGATACATAAACTCACAAGATAACTGTACAGAGCAACCAGATCAGCTGGTTATGGATTACAGAGCCAAAATTCTACAACTTTCAACAACCACAAATGAACAACACAACCCTGCTATATACAGCAAGGGCGTGCTCAGCCTTAATTACATTGTTGACCAAAAAGTCCCGCCAGATACACAGTACCAGGAAAATGGCGCCCAAACATTAATGCAGCAGGTAGGGGAGGAGACAGGAAGATTTTTTGAGCCTTGCGCCGCCGCCTAGGGATTCAGATCTTCAATCAGGTACTACATCCGTCCACGCCATCGCCCATACCTCTGCAACAATCGCCATTGATGGCGCACCAACCCGCGGCCTCGGGAAGAACATCAAACAGACAGTCGCAACCGCTTCCCGCCGAGATTCATCATCATGATGTTTCGAATATGCAGGATAACATTATCCCACATGCACCCCGCAGCAACCTCCTTTGCACTTTATATACTAGGTCATGAGCATATATCATGTCGGCGCTTTTGCTCCTGACGACACTAGTATAGACTTCATCATCATCATCCTCCAGCAGCATGATATCCTGTTGTTCGAAATATCACCCTGACGTCATCATGATATTTGAAACATAACCTTCATGATAATCGGCACAACCTGATCCTTCGGAGGAACGTCCTCCTGCTGAGCTTATACCAAAAGTCCGGCCGATGAACATCCTGATGACGTCATCAGCATATCCTGCTGACGTCATCATCATATCTGCCTACTGCGCACCTCCTCATATCCGGATGACGTCATCATCATGTTTGCAAATATCAGGAGGTCTCTTCAAGATGATCAGTTGTTAGAAATATGACCCCCGCGGACCTTGATGACGTCATCATCATATTAACATCATCATGATATTCGGAAGACAACCGGATATTTGGAAATATCCTCCTGATGTTCAAATATCAGGTTGCACTGTAGCTCCTCTATAAGATCGGGGCGATAACTGAATATGATGATGCTGCTTGAAAAGATCACCCCCAGTAGATAATGCGCGAAGCTAGCAGGCGGATATCTCCTTAATATTAGCATCATCATGATGCTCGAGCAAACATATATCCGGGTGATATGAAAATATCACCCCTTCCTTCGGAATATCATGATGCAGATAGGCAGAAAGAAAAATATCACCCTGATATACGGATGACGTCAGCATCATCAGGATGAGAAACAAAGAACAAGAAGTGATACAACATCATCAGGATGATATTGACTAAGATCATCCTGACGTTCCAAAATATGATGACCCTAGTGAATATCGGGTCGCACTTAAAACTCTTCAACAACATCATCAGGATGATGTTAACCAAGATCACCCGATGATAAAAATATCACCCCGGCGAAATATCATGAAGGCAGAAAATATGATGACCACCGCAAGCAGTAGGATGACAACTGAAAAATGATGATGATGACGACCCTTAGGATAAAACAAGTTAGGTCGAGCAACTCAAAGAATAAGCAACATCATCATCATGTCTGGGCAAGGTGATAAATGAAAGATCACCGGATACTTTGAAAAATCACCCTCGCAAGCAGATGAGGGCGCACTGTAGCTCATCAGTATCATCAGGATAAAAACTAAACATCACCCGACAGTTGAAATATGATGATGACGTTGAGAAACCGGTCGAAGGAGAACATGATGATGCCGACCTTCATGGAAACAAACATGATGATGATGACCTCCTCCTTAAGAAAATATGATGATGCAGTTGAAAAATGCTGAGGAGGTCCAACACTTAGAAAAAATGGGCAAGAAGATAAAGGCTTCAAATGAAGAAACCTCCTGATCATGACAAATCAACCCCTGGTCAAAATGAGTGTCAACAGTGGCTCTGTCTGGGGACGTGCAGGTGAAAACCTGCAGCGAGAACCCCAGATCTCTGGGATGCAGACCAGTCCCTTATCTATTGGGCACAGAGTCAAATATTACACTGACCTGCATCACCAAACACACTTGATGGCCTAAGGCCACCAAGAAAAGAAAAACATGTATCTCCCTTTGTCAAATATCTTGTTTTCATCTGCATGCACTGGGTCAAGCTTGGAGATACTGTCAGGATCCACCCACAAACAAATCTTGTCATCTGCATATTCAACCCTCTGATTTGGCTTGTCATTATCACCCCTGTGCAGATAACCTTCAACGTCATGTGCCATGTGGGTGCAGAATATATCAAACAATGCATGTTCATATGGCATATAGCACTCATCACCTATATCATCATCATGCATTGCAACATGATCTCCTAGCTGGACTGCAAATAGGAAACACTCAGAGTCCACCACACAACTAGGAAGATCAAGGCTCATTGTATTATATGCTGGCTCATCAAAAGAAAAGCTTTCAAAATCACATTTGTGTACATCATGTACACAACCATCTGGTACACCAGGCTGGAAAAGATCAGGCTCTGGCATCTCTTTCAAATCAGGCACATCTTCACAGTCACTTACCTGATGTATGTTGTTTCCTCTTTCATCATGATGAGAAACAGAATCCAAGCCAAAAATAGTGTCTAGATCCCCACCATACTCAGACAGATCCTCATCACCATATGTGTCATAAATGGGTGACCCAGGTGCATCAGTTTCATCAGAGTATGCCATTTGTTCATGGGCAGCAGAGCACATCTCTTCATCATCAATGGATTCATTCTGTGGAGGAGTATCAGCCTGTGTGTCATAAGCAAAACAGCCATCAAATGAAAAACAATCATGCTCTGAACTAGCACTTATTTCAATTTCTGACTGCTCTTCATGATCTCCATGTGTTTGAAAGATAGGCAATGGGTCACACATGAGACTGCTTCTCTGTTTGCTTACATCTTCTCTGTCTTGAGTACAATACTCACAATTGTCTCCACAGGTCCATTCTAAAAATTGCTCATTGCTGTCCACAACCTCATTATTGTTTTCATGGTCAGATGCCTCATCATTGCAATGGGAATCCTCATTAGTCCTTTTACTGGCATCCTCAACATTCATCTTTTCATCTTCACATGATGCCTTCATGACTTGGTCATTTGCAGCTTCATAACCATTTTTCACACCAAGGCCTGGGGAGAAGGGTTTCAGCAGGTGCACATTTCTGGTTTTTTCTATCTTTTCTATGAACCTGTATGCCATCTACATACTTGTCACCTTGAAATCCCTCAGTAATGCACTAGAGCCCTCCTCAAAAGCTTCAAAGAATATGCCAACACAGGCTGAAATATCAGGTCTGAAACTTTCAGGGACATGTGAAAGGGCTACTGCAAACCTATGACTGAAATCAACACATGGCTCTTCATCTTGTTTTCTGATTCTCATCAATTCTACAACAAGATCAGCCGGTTCTTTTGCAAATTCTTCCTTGAAACAGTCAGCAAGCTCATCCCAACAGGCAAAGGATTTCTTTGGAAAGCTCAAATACCAGTCTTTTGCTTTTGCATCAAAGGACCTAACAAAAAACCTCATCCACATATCCTCATCTCTGAATGAATATTTTCCCATAAAACTGTGAAAATTTTGGATATGTGCATTCCCATCACATATACTGTGACCACTAAATCTAGGCATCTGACAGTATATCCTAGCAGGCATAGTTTCTACTTTATAATCCACCCATGACAAATCCAGTTGGTCATACAAAGGATCAAAAGGGCTGACAGGAGGTTTAGCTTTCTGACAGGCAGACACAACAGGGTTACTGCTTCTTAACTGGGCCTGCTCAGCCTCTAAGAGTATCAACCTATTTCTTATCTCCTCTATTCCTTTATCCAACATTTCACCACTGAGTGTGGGATAACTCATACTTGGATTCATAAAAATCCTACTCTTAGACATCCTTTGTCTGTCTAAGACCTAAGGCTTCCCCTGGCATCTAACTTATGCAGTAAAACAGCAAATAAAGGGGAAGGAAGGAGGTACCTTTTCTCATACAGATGCAGAAATATGTACATCTTTCAACCAATAACATACATCTATCTTTCATGTGCATTTAGATCTTTTTTGCAGAGTCGCCACCTCTCCAGAGAGGACAAAATTTTCAATAGCTGAAAGCTACTTTTCCAGGTTCATTCCACCAGCAGAGCATCATTTTGTTAGTGACTCGGATGGGTCACAAGTATTATTCTTTATTCCATCCCCAGCAGAGTCGCCATTTTGTTGACGTTTCTTCTGAATCAGCATTAGGGTTTGCCACTTCTAATGCACAGGCAGATTCAGGCCAACTGAATACAGGAGGTTGCGTGAGCTCCTCCCCTTCACTTCTGGTTCTGCCGCACCAAGGGGGGTATCCCTATAACTCAAGATGTAACCTTGACTAGCTCAAAGATAGAAGGATCTAACTTGACAACAACAGGCAGAATACTCTCATGTATGGACCAAGATCTGTATGATAGATCACAAGGCTGGCAACATTCTTGGACATGATGTCTGGTTGGGTATGAGAGCATGCAGGGGGTTCCTAATCCTACTCCTACAACTAACAGGTGGAGGTATGAAGTGTTTTGATATGAATTTGGATGCAAAGCTGGACATGGTGTATAACACAAGAACACAGCATGATTGGTGCCTATCCAGGGCTTGGAGTCGGTAGACATACACCTGTGAATGATCAGCATGAACAGCTAAAACTGGATTTCAGGGGGACAAACATGATATCTGCCTTACAGATATCTCCCAATATAGAGTGTTGAGCTATCTCTACTTATGGTATCCCTACTGTAGTATACCCTTCCCAATGTTCAACCTGAAAACAGTTTAATCTGCCCCTTGAGCAGAGGTTAAAAGATCAGACATTCAACATAGGAATTCTATGCTCTAGAATCTAAACATAAGCAAACATCCAGATCCAGAAGAAGGATACATGCAATACTGGAGACAGAATTAACACAACACATGCTAAACAGCATTACTCATATATGATCAACCATGAAACCAGTGGATTCATGCCAAGTCCTACAACAGGAGATACATAAACTCACAAGATAACTGTACAGAGCAACCAGATCAGCTGGTTATGGATTACAGAGCCAAAATTCTACAACTTTCAACAACCACAAATGAACAACACAACCCTGCTATATACAGCAAGGGCGTGCTCAGCCTTAATTACATTGTTGACCAAAAAGTCCCGCCAGATACACAGTACCAGGAAAATGGCGCCCAAACATTAATGCAGCAGGTAGGGGAGGAGACAGGAAGATTTTTCGAGCCTTGCGCCGCCGCCTAGGGATTCAGATCTTCAATCAGGTACTACATCCGTCCACGCCATCGCCCATACCTCTGCAACAATCGCCATTGATGGCGCACCAACCCGCGGCCTCGGGAAGAACATCAAACAGACAGTCGCAACCGCTTCCCGCCAAGATTCATCATCATGATGTTTCGAATATGCAGGATAACATTATCCCACATGCACCCCGCAGCAACCTCCTTTGCACTTTATATACTAGGTCATGAGCATATATCATGTCGGCGCTTTTCCTCCTGACGACACTAGTATAGACTTCATCATCATCATCCTCCAGCAGCATGATATCCTGTTGTTCGAAATATCACCCTGACGTCATCATGATATTTGAAACATAACCTTCATGATAATCGGCACAACCTGATCCTTCGGAGGAACGTCCTCCTGCTGAGCTTATACCAAAAGTCCGGCCGATGAACATCCTGATGACGTCATCAGCATATCCTGCTGACGTCATCATCATATCTGCCTACTGCGCACCTCCTCATATCCGGATGACATCATCATCATGTTTGCAAATATCAGGAGGTCTCTTCAAGATGATCAGTTGTTAGAAATATGACCCCCGCGGACCTTGATGACATCATCATCATATTAACATCATCATGATATTCGGAAGACAACCGGATATTTGGAAATATCCTCCTGATGTTCAAATATCAGGTTGCACTGTAGCTCCTCTATAAGATCGGGGCGATAACTGAATATGATGATGCTGCTTGAAAAGATCACCCCCAGTAGATAATGCGCGAAGCTAGCAGGCGGATATCTCCTTAATATTAGCATCATCATGATGCTCGAGCAAACATATATCCGGGTGATATGAAAATATCACCCCTTCCTTCGGAATATCATGATGCAGATAGGCAGAAAGAAAAATATCACCCTGATATACGGATGATGTCAGCATCATCAGGATGAGAAACAAAGAACAAGAAGTGATACAACATCATCAGGATGATATTGACTAAGATCATCCTGACGTTCCAAAATATGATGACCCTAGTGATTATCGGGTCGCACTTAAAACTCTTCAACAACATCATCAGGATGATGTTAACCAAGATCACCCGATGATAAAAATATCACCCCGGCGAAATATCATGAAGGCAGAAAATATGATGACCACCGCAAGCAGCAGGATGACAACTGAAAAATGATGATGATGACGACCCTTAGGATAAAACAAGTTAGGTCGAGCAACTCAAAGAATAAGCAACATCATCATGTCTGGGCAAGGTGATAAATGAAAGATCACCGGATACTTTGAAAAATCACCCTCGCAAGCAGATGAGGGCGCACTGTAGCTCATCAGTATCATCAGGATAAAAACTAAACATCACCCGACAGTTGAAATATGATGATGACGTTGAGAAACCGGTCGAAGGAGAACATGATGATGCCGACCTTCATGGAAACAAACATGATGATGATGACCTCCTCCTCAAGAAAATATGATGATGCAGTTGAAAAATGCTGAGGAGGTCCAACACTTAGAAAAAATGGGCAAGAAGATAAAGGCTTCAAATGAAGAAACCTCCTGATCATGACAAATCAACCCCTGGTCAAAATGAGTGTCAACACTATCATGGAGGATTATGTTGATGACATCCTGGGAAATCTAAGACAAGAGAAGGACATCTACATGTATTAGCACAAATCTTTGATCAATTAGAAAAGTATCAAGCTAGACTGAACCTAAAGAAATGTGTATTTGGTGTAACATTTGTAAAACTGTTGGGATACATTGTGTCTTGACGAGGTATATAAGTGGACCCAACTAAAGTAAAAGCTATCATGGAAATGCCTTCACCAACAAATCTCAAGCAGCTTCGTAGTCTACAAGGAAGGTTACAGTCTATCCGCACATTTATCTCACAACTAGCAAATAAATGTCATCCTTTTTAGCATCTTCTTCAGAAGGGTGAACCTTTTAAGTGGGATGAAAAGTGTCAACAAGCTTTTGATAAAATAAAGGAATATTTGGCAACACCTCCTATGTTAGTACCTCTTGTTCTTGACCACCCATTATTGCTCTACATATCATCAATAGTAGCATTGGGTGCCCTTTTAGCTCAACATGATGATTCAGGAAAAAAACAAGTCATCTATTATATCAACAGAACTCTTATGGGATATGAACTCAATTATTCATCTATGGAAAAAGCATGCTTAGCATTAGTGTTTGCTTCCCAAAAGTTGCGACACTATATGCTGAACCAAACAACCAATCTCATATCAAATGTTGATCCACTCAAATATCTTCTTTCTAAAGCAATTCTCACGAGAAGATTAGCAAAATGGGTCATGATCTTAAGTGAATTTGACATACAATATGTGGATCAAAAATCCACCAAAGGACAAGTCATTGCTGATCAATTAGTTGCAGCACCCCATCACAGATATTCATCCAATGTATCCAGAATTTTTGGATGAAGGATTATTCAATTTAACTTCTACAAAATGATGGAAGCTATATTTTGATGGATCATATACACAACATGGATCTAGAGCATGCATCTTGTTTGTTACCCCTCAAGGAGATTGTATACCCAAATCATACAAAATTGCATTTCCATGTACCAATAACATAGTAGAGTATGAAGCTTTAATCACAAGATTGCATATGGTAGTACAATGGGCTATCAAACAATTACAAGTCTTTGGTGATTCTCAGCTAGTTATCAAACAAGTCTTAGATGAATATCAAACAAAAGATGAGAAGCTTCTTCCATACAAGCTAATGGTTGATGATTTTAAAAAGTATTTTGACAATATCACTTTTGAACAAATCCAAAGACTACAGAACAAAGTAGCAAATGCCATGGCCACGATTGGGTTTCTCCTAGACATGCCATCTAATACACATAAATGTGAGTTTTTAGTCAAACATCTTTTGATTCTAGCATTTGAAGTTCCACAGTCTAAGCTTATATGTGACATTGTTGGTCCCAATTCACCGTGGTATGAGGATTTATACGAGTATCTCCGCAATCAAACCTTTCCACTTCAACTATCTAACAACCAACGTAAAACCTTTATCCACCGAGCCTCTCGCTATACTATCCTAGGAGACACCCTTTTTCACCAGAGTCTTGATGGTATCCTTCTTAGGTGTCTTGATTCTGAGGAAGCAAAAGTGGCCTTACGTGATGTACATGAAAGTGGCTGCGGCTTGTATTCCGCTAGCCCTGGCCTTATTAAGAAACTTCTACGAGCAAGATAGTATTGGCCAACCATGGAAAAAGATGCACAACAATTTGCAAAGAGATGTCTACAATGTCAGAAACATGGAGATTTAATACATGCACCAGCACATGAGCTTCAGCCTATCACTACTCCATGGGCCTTTTTCACAGTGGGGACTTGATCTCATAGATAAAACCCATCCTACTTCCTCTAATGGTCATAAGTTCATTATCACCGCCACTGAATATTTCACAAAGTGGGTGGAAGCCATACCAATGACTTATATCACAGGCAAGCAAATATCTAAGTTTATTCTACACTATATCATTTTCCATTATGGAGTTCCTCAAGCTATTGTCATAGATAATGGTCATCCCTTCAAGAATCAAGAGGTTAGAGATCTTTGCAACAAATTTCATAGCCAACATCGATTCTCTACCCCTTACTATCCTCAGACCAATGGCCAAGCTGAAGCTTCTAATAAAACAATCATCAAAATTCTCAAAAAGATGGTCAATGAAGCTAGTTGGGATTGGCATCTACAACTCCATCCTACATTGTGGGCTTATAGAACAAGTATCAAAACTCCCATTGGAGCTACACCTTATGCTCTTGTGTATGGCACTGAAGCTATTTTACTTATTGCAGTTGAGATCCCCTCACTACGAGTATCCTTGCAACATACCATCTTAGAGGAAGAATATCGAGTATCCAGACTCCATGATCTTGAGCTTCTAGACGAACGGCATCTTATAGCACTCAACCATCTCCAAGTCTATCAAAATTGTCTACGCCGTAGCTACAACAAAAAAATTAGAGAACACCGATTTCAAGTTGGAGATCTTTTCCTTAAAGAAAATCAAAAGAATCAGCAACACTGTGAGAAACAAGGCAAGTTTGAACCAAATTAGCTTGGTCCTTTCATCGTCACAATAGTTTATGGATCAGGTGCATACACTCTTTCAACGCCTGAAGGCATTCCCTTGGATGAACCAGTCAACAACATTCATCTCAAGAAGTTTTACCCTTAAAGCTCAGTTATCCCAAAAAAAAAAATCCATCCAACAATGAAAACCACTTTGTGGCGCTTTGGATAACAAAAAAATAATAGTCTAAGATAAATAATTTGTCCTCTTGTGAAAACCTAGTAAACAAGCACCTTGGATAAGTACCATAGTGAAAACCTGGCAAACAGGCGCTATGTGTAGTGACTAGCTTCCATCGTCTGCTTGGTTTGTTTGATCATCACTCTTCCTACTATATTTCACCTTCCTATCCCACATAGTCCATATCATAATCCACATTTCATCACAATAAACAACCTTTCCATCTTCATCTCTGTCAATGCTAGCTATCATCCTTGGGACATTGTCGTGATAACTATCTCTTTTGGCACCTTAGCATCTTGACTGCATGCCATCCCTATCATCGCTTCTTCATAATAAACCCCATCTCGCACTGGGGAAGTTTGTTGAGTCTTATTTGGAAGTGGATAACGCTATCTCTAGCTCATAACACATCAAACACTTTAGCTCACAACACAACAAACTTTCAACTTCAACCATAGAGCTCATCCAACAACAAATGTGGCAAAGCATTTTGCAATTAGGCTTCATATCTTTGCAATCAATTTGCGCTTATCTAACATCCAACAATCGCAAGACATCGCCAATGCAAACATTCAAGCAATCACATGAGTTTTTCAACATCACTCGTCCAACGCAATAAGCAAGAACTACATCTAGCTCTATCATTAAAGCCTTGATCCCGTGGATACAGGGTATGTAGGCAATCTGAGATGCAAAGGAAGCACTCTAATTCAGGCTAAGATGATAGCCCCTTCTCTTCATCATCCATATTTCATCTTTCTTCTAATCATCCTCCAATCTTTCATCTCACATCCTTCTATCTTTCATCACACACATCATCAATAAAACCCAGAACTACATATTCATCATGTCTCATCTTCATCATAAATGTGCTTTGATCCCATGGATACAGGGTATGTAAGCAGTCTGGGATATGAAGGAAGTTTCCTGTACTCAAGCACTAATGATCCACCCCATCTTCTTTGTCTTCTTTCATCTTCCATCTTCTCTTTGATAAGCTCAAGCAGGAAGCAAACTATGTGTATACTGAAAGCTCCAACACTTTAACCAATCAAGAATGAGCCAAAAGCTATTTGTCCACATGCCTTAAGCCAACATTTGCTATAGCAGTTTATCAACATCTTTAGCCTTCAACAGGATGCAGCTTTCCTCTTAACAAGGCGCCAGCTTAAATCCATCTAAGAGCACCTAAATTTGGCAAGAGAACGTGATGACAGTATCTTTTTTTAATCTTTTGATTTATCTTTTGTCCCTTTTTTATGCCTAATCAAGATTGCCTTGATCTATCATATGTTGGTATGTTGCAATGAAGTAAGGAATGGGGCATGGTCATATTGCTTTCGTATGCTGTGTTTACGGGATGATCTTACTCTCTTCCTAAGCATATTGGTATCTTGTACTTGTTGGGATTAGCATCTTACATATTAATATCTCGCATTTGAGAAGATAAATAGTCTCTTATGCACTTGAGACTATTCTATGTCAAGACTAGCTCCATACATATAACCAGCAAGCTATCATTATGTGTAGTGGAGATAAGCTCAAACCATTGCTTGTAGCGTCAAAGTCCATCTCACAACACTAGTTGTTATTCATATCTTGTGCATGTTGGTTCAACATCTTGACCTCATGTGTTTAGACAAGATTGTAACATGCTAATTTCACATTGGATATCTCAACACCTTGGTCTTCTATACCCTGGTGCATAACATCCACATGCTATATCAAACATAAGGATTGCATTTCTTTTCATTTTGAGCAATTACTTAAAAAGTTGCCCATCACATCATCTATCCATTTCATTATTCACCTATATGGTTCTCAGCCAAGATCAATCATTTTCATCATCCTTTCTCCACGTCTTGTATCTTGCAAAACAAGTGTGTTAGACAAACCTAATTCCATCATATATCATCTCATTACCATCTATCTATTTGTATAAGTCCATTCATATCATAACCATTTACATATTTGCATTATCATACAATTTCCATTCATATCATTTGCATAAACATCCATACATAATCCAAAAAAAAACAAATACAACATGCATAACCATCATAATACCCACAGTGCATCCATTACAACATCATATAGATCAACAATACTCCATCATATATACATACATGTGTCAATATACAAGTTGAGCCATCAAGAATGTATGTACAATCGGCTCTAGGCCTCATCATGATACAACATAAAACAAGGTAGCCCTAGTGACTACTGGCAGATCCCTCACCCTGACCACCACCACTAGGTCCTACACCTAGTCCCCTATCTCTCAGTGGCCCAATCACTGAGGCTACTGATTGAGATCCACCTGACCTCTGTGAACCTGAAGCCCCTGACCTGCTCCTGAAGCTAGGCTGCCTCTGCTCTGCTAGCACAGCCCCATAGTATAAGCCTCTATAGTACTCAGCCTCACCCTGTACTCTCCGTAGCTCTGCCTGTACCTGTGTCAACTATGTAGCCAAGTACATCGTAGCCTCATCCATCCCTGGTGCAGTCATGGCTCTATCCTGCTCACTAGTCATCCCCTGTAGCTGCTACATAGCTGTATCTCTCTCTGCTTGTAGACCATCTCTCTCTGCTCTGATAGCCTGCACCTATTGTACTACCATATCTCACTCTATCCTCATCATCTGCTCACTCTATCTCACAGCATCTCTCTCCCCCGTCACCCTAGCAAGTGCACCATCATCCTGTCCATCTCTAACCTACACTCTCAACTGTAACTGAGCCTGGTATGTCTGAGCCTGGGCTCTAGCATGTCACAAGCCATTCACTACCTGGTGCCTATCTATCTCCACCCTCCTCAACCTCATTTGTGCTCACTACCTCCATCTCCTCTCCTCTCTAATCTGCCTCCGCAGTTGCTGAATCCCAACATCATCACCCACCAATATCTGTCCCTGAGGCTGTCCTGGCATCTGTATCCCTAGCACTGCTGGTACAATAGCCTACGCTGGAGGAGCCCATCGTCGCCTCCTCCTAACTGGTCTCTCCATCCCTATCTCCCCACTCTCTCCAACCCACATTAGTCGTTTTGGTCTAGTTGTCACCCAGTGTGCATCATAGTCTGGTAGCGTCCCTAGATCTACAAGACCCTATCCCCACTGCCATACAACTGGCTGTAGCCCATCTCTCTCCGTCAAAGCCATCTCAACCACAACCTCCGGCCCCAATCAAAAACCTCCTGTCTAGTCCTCCCAAAAATGGCATCACCAACTGGTACTACCTATGGCACCCCGAACTATCTCAAAACCCTCTCTGGCAAATAACGCTCTATAATGTATATGTCATGTCCAAAAATATATCTCGCTTGCCTAGCATAGACAAGCTCAGCATCCTCCTTATCCCATCTCTCACATCCCAACCATGGCCTCCATACAAAGCTATCCACCTCATCCAACCTCCTCTGCCAGTATACTACTCCTCACCATTGTCGGTATGTCAGATCTCCTCTATACATCCTAGCATACGACTCTCCTGCTACTCTAGCCACCCATCCCTCTGGTCTCGTCATTGGAATATGCTCATAAACCCACACATGCAAAACTGTCACTCCTGCAGACATTCTAGCTCTGAACATATATGTGCAATCATGCAAGTAATGATAGAGCTATCCAAGCACACACTCTGCCCATGCATACCTCGTACCATAAGAGAACATCCTCTCCATCACTGTCCCCCATCCTACTAGAAAGCCTCTCACTTGCCTATCTCCCACTAGCCACTACAACTCGCTGTAACCTATCACATAGCTCCTCCATCCTCGCCATCGGGATCTCTGAGCCCTCTACTCCAATGTTTGGTGTGCCAAATAATCTCCTGAACACAGCTGGACCCATATTAGGATCATAATCAACTCGGTCCCCATCTATAGGAATCCACAAAATCTGAAACACATCCTCTAGTGTGATCGTAGCCTCTCCTGTCAACAACAAGAAAGAACTATGCTCACTCATCCATCGCTCCACCATCACCATCATCAGTCCTCGATGTGCCTGCACAGGCTCCAATCTTGATACATGCTCTAATATGAGGATCTCTAACACTAGCCACTCCTCTGCATCTAGTAATCTCACCAACCGTAAATCCCTAGGATGTGGCTCCCATGATAACAATGGTGGTAGTATATCTTGCATCATGTCAGTCCCTTGCGCTACTTCAATGTTATCAAAATTTGACCATTTATTGCTTTCCTAGCTTCTATCTACCATAAGTGGTTTAGTTTTCCATAATCAAAAGTGACCTCTTTTACCATATGCACTTTTATCTTGCTCATATGTGATCTATTCTGCATATATGATCACTGTTAGACTACATGCGAGCCGAACTCTATAGGTGCTTATCTTTTACTCATATGTGAGCTGTATACCCTAAGCAAGCACTTATCCTTTCTAAGTGAACTTCCTTTCTATATGCGCCTACTGTTTAACCATAAGTGACTTATTCCTATCCATATGCGTATTTTGCTTAGCTGACTACAAGTGACCTAGTTTTTCTAAAAGTGACCAAGCCCCACCTAAAAGTAATCTCAACTACCGTACGTGACTTGTTTACGCTCCTACGCGACTTGAACTGCCTATCCTCTGACCTAGTCGCTTATGGTGATGTGTGTGCATTTATGACGCTTCTAGCCTATCAAAATCACACTTTTAGCAAAAATTTTAATACATATCGGTACATCTACTCCCTTTGGTCATCCATGTGTCCTCACTCATCTGACATGATGATCTCTACATGGAATCACCATCCTAATAGCTCTCCAACTCTTGTTGCACACCAACTCTAAGGAGCTTTAGATCTCTATAGCTTTCAAGCACAAATGAGCACAAATGAGCCTATTTGCCATTGTAGAACCTATTTATACCCCTATCCAAACCCTAATTCTTCTATGCCAAAGCCTATTTTCTTCTGCCTCATCCTATTTTTTCCCACCAACCCCTTTTTCTTCATGTCAACCTTGTGTCCTAGCTTTTCTTCTATCGCGCGCCAATCTAGCCCTTCCTAGTTAGTTTGGCTAACCTCTCGAGGGGGCATCACCTGCCAGTTACACTGGGGCATAATCTTGTTTATCGAACACATATCATATCTTTTTTGACACAATGCTCTATCGAACATTGTATCAAAGAGGGGAAAAATGTAGGCACCCAAAATTGACTCATTATCACTAGCATTCAAACATCGCATTACACATCATATGCATTTGTCTAACACACTTGAGCAATATCCCTAACACATCTATTTCTTCTATTAATTAAATAAGTTTATATTTATTTAATTAATTCATTAGCTATTTCTTCTAAGGTATAATTAAACAATCTTCAATTATTTAATTATCTTCATTCTATCTATTTTTAATTAAATAAATCTTATTTATTTAATTAAAGATTCCTTTCATAAATCCACTATCCAATTAATTAAATAAATTGTATTTATTTATTTAATTTATCTTATCATTTATCTCATGAGCCGACATGTGTGCCTCTTTTATTTAAAAAAGATAAGTGGTACTACATCCTTTTATTTAATATATTTCATATGTAGTACATTTTTATGTACATAAGCACACATGAGCCCTATCTTCTCTCCACTTGTCATCTTCACATTCATCTATGTCTATTCTTCAATCTTAGCCATTCACATAGCCAACAAATCTCCACCGTTGATTGATTTTGGTTGAGTTCTATATAAACATCCTCTCATTCCATACTACAGATATCCAACATTCATATAACGTCTACATTATCATCCTGAGCATATTGAGCATTTGAGTAGCCATAGCATCCATTGAGCTTTCATCATTATTATCCATTCAACATGGCAACTTTTATCTTCATAATTGTTCATTGTTGAAGAAGCAATCCATATCATAAACAAGGAAACACACAATCTAGGTATATTGTGCTTGAATCGCATGCTTTTGGCTTCATTTAGATTAGATTCTTTGATGATGGTAGGGTTAGGTTTTCATGGCTATGCTTGATCTTATTAACCTAATTTTTTACCTATCACACACACACACACACAGATATATATATATATATATATATATATATATATATATTGCGAGTGGGATTGTATTAAAATTTGTGAATAATTTAATTTTTTGTAGTTAAACATTATTGATCTAATGGGACTAATTACAGTAACAACTACTCGCATATTGTAAGGAATTTATTTAATTGCTTTCTAGGTTTTGTTCCTCTATGTGTTCTCTTTCTGAAACATTTTGAAACAAAAAAGTTATGTCAGATTTACTACTGTCTAGTTTTTATGGCAAGAAGGTTTGTTTATTTGTTTTTTTATTTATTCCCTTTTTTGTTTCAAAAATAATTCAAAACATTGAATTAAAATTGAGATTAGATATGCAACAAACTAAATTATATAAATTTATTTCTTTTTGAATGCATTTTTATGTATCACATTTATTATAGTTACTTCTCACGTAAATGAGTAAATTGTGCCTGTATTGGTAATAATGGTATTGTATAGAGTTGAAAATTAATATAAGATATTAAGAAGAGTTCATTATTGATCTGTACTAAAATTTTGAATAAATAATTTAAATTATTGCATTTGTATTTAATAGGTCTTGTTCTTCGAAGATCATAAGCATTATCATTTGATCTTGGTAATTGAATTGATATTATTTTTATGATTAAATTGAACCTTATACCTTTAATCGCTTAGTGTATTCAACCTTGAGAGCTAAAGTATGTTTATGATAGATTACTAGTTGACTATAGAACAACTACATTTGATCACCTAGTTATACTAATCAATTTGGGTTATAAGAAAATAAACCTGGTAAGATCATCTTGTGCTAGGTAACCTTGTGTACCTGATGATTGGCTCAAATAAATGAGCCTTGATTCATGTTAAGGATCTAGATTTGAATTGTTATTGTTCTCATTTATGATTAAATTGTCCTTGGTCAACCTATATTAGTTGAAGTATAGTTTGAACTACGAAGCCTCTGCGTTGCACGTACATAGGCAAGACCATCCAGAATGAGCCCTTGAGGCATTAGGTTTGGCCCTTAGGTCTTCTTTTCTTTTTTTTTCGTGGATCGTTATCAAATATGTTTATGTGTTGACCTTGTGGGAATAACATTTACTTTTAGTTGTGCAGATTCATAATTGTTATGTACTAGTGCTAAGACAATAGTTCATGAACATCGTAAGGTAATTGGGAATCTTAAGGTGATTATTAGTTATTCATTTTGTAGGGATTGAAGTTTATATTGGGAAGTTATGTTTCTAATTCCAGGATGTATAACGTAGTTATAATGTTTATATGTTGTAAGATAACCTATAGGTGATGTTTGTATACTTGTCATTGGATATGAGTGGTTGTATTCTCTATCTATTCGAGAAGGACCAAATGTAATACTAATTTTTCTACCTTGCAAATTTACTATCGTATGGTACTTACTATAGTTTTGTTTAGCTATGCAAGAAATGTTTAAACTTTGATTTCCATTTATGATGATTGATACAAAAGTTTCGTAAGATGGAGCAATGTGTTCATTGCATGTATGATAATGTATACCCATTTAAATTTTGATCTTATGGATTTAACATTTTTAAAACCTGATTTAAACTTTTAATAATGAAATATGATAATAATCTAAGTTTTTTGGTTTGTGCTCAAGTGTAACAACTTGGGCATGACATTTGGTATCAGAGCCAGGTTTATCAAACTCCAGAGCCTTTTTAGGTCATACTGTCATAAATAAAAGTAATTCATGATTGATTATTATCTAGAATAAAATTCTAGTCGATCACCTTAGATATATAAATTCTCGTTGGTGAATCCTTATAACTGTAAGTTTCTTTGATGATAACAGATGATTGTTGTCAAGCATGTGTAATTTTTTTCATATTATGTGATGATACTAGTTAGCTTGTGTATGTTGTGTTTCTGATTGTGATACAAGGTATCCAACTTGAGAGAAGGGTATTGTGGATATTAGAAATGATTCACACATGTATACCTAATTGTGAAAATTGTATGTTATAGTGAACAATGGTTGTGTTGTGACTCCTTGTTGAGTAGTGAGATAGAATAATTGTAGCATGTTGGGAAGGGAATTGTTATGTTTGAGAGATGATCTCCCTTGAGGGGTGAGAGCCTCTCATGTAATGGGGTTTGAGAGAGGTGTGGATCCTATTTTGGGGTATTATTTTGATTTTACCCTGAGAGGGATGATTATCCCCTCTTTCCCCCTTCTTTATGGATCTAACTAGCGATTCATTTGTGTGTTCATTGTATTGTTGGGGTTTAGAGCCTCCCATGTGTGGGGTTGAATGAGGTGTAGATCCTCCTTTGGGATGTAAACCATTAAGGGGTGAGGTGGGGAGACAACCCCCTCATAGTTACATTGGAATAGAGATCCCCTCTTCTGCCCTCATTATGGATCCATTATTGATTCATGTGTGTTGTTGATTTTTTATTGGTTGAGGTTTGATCAGAGGGTACCTGTGGTTTAGGAGATTATCTATTCATGATGACTCAGTTATGGTACCTCAATTGATATGAGCACTAGTTATAGTTTCTAGTAGGTGGACTTGTGATTGTAACTTAGGTATTACTTATGCAAATCCATAGATATTTGATATAGTTGTCCCAGGGTGTGTGGAACATGTGTATTGAGATATGGCAATTTTATATTGAAATATATATGTTTGAGACACCATTCCCTTCCTCTCGTTAGATGGCTTATTTCAAGCCATGAAGTGATTATGAAGTAATAAATTGATGAAAATTGTTGAAACCTTAATATGAATTTTGTGATGTTTTTCTTAATTTTGAGCAAGTAGTTTTGAAATTCTTTAAAGGGTTTGGGTTGATTGAAATAGTAAAATTGTCCTCATTGCCTCAAGGACCATTCATTTTTTTATTAAGATTTTTGGTTTCAAAAATTTGAATTAATGTTTTTCTTCCACTAGTCAATTTGAATTTATATGAAATTTTATTAGTTGATTTTGTTTAAAATTTTAATTATTAAAAACTTCCTTGTTTTTGAGGCTTTATCAGTGTTTGTTGCTACTGGCTTGTGTGGTGTAATGTGAAATATGTAAACTGCTATATCCAAGAGGGATCCCTGGGAGGTTGTATAGGGGAGTAGATGGCCTGGGGAATGTTTATTGTGAGGATGGGGGCTGCAAATGGGATTGGTATGGGACAGTCCTAATCCATTCCCCCTAGTTATACAAGCATGATCTATTTTGTACTTTTATCGTGGAGGCTAACCCCCTTACACAAACAAGAGGAAGGTACTAGGAAATGTATGGGGGAGCCCTCTGGGAGGGCCTTGAGACCATCTTTTCTTTGCAGCATTATAGTTCTTCTTGGCACAGATCCTCCTCATCCCATTGGGTGTATACGTGATGTGTTATGTAGGGAGTTAAGATATGTGATGTTAATTGTTAAGAGGTGTTATGAAGAAGTGTGACACGGAAATGTAACAAATGATAATATTCTTGGTTATTATTAGAAATGATTTAAACATGCTTATATGGTAAATGATAACATAATGGAAATGATGGAATCCCAGTGTACAGTATGTTATGCTTGAATTTTGAAATGATAAAATTGTTTGAGGTAGTTTTCTTCACAATAAGTAATGACACCTTATCACTTTGTTAGCTATTAAGTAAATAATTTTTTTTATTAGTAATTGTAGAATTTGTTTATTGACAAAAGATGATATAATGAATTCTTGGTGTCTATTGCACTTTGTATTGTGATTGGATTTCAAATAATGTATTTGCATCTCGATTACATTGTTTTGATATTGTACAGATGTATTTTTTATGATATCTAACCTTTGCTAGATGTGTTGAAGTTAGGAAATATTCATTCCTCTTGAGGACTTCCAGGAGGAAGTCCATTCTTAGGAGGGGAGAGTGTAAGGACACCTAAACCACCTAACCCTCATCAGCTGCTAAGGAAACAAATGAGCAAGGAAGGAAGCTTTGGTTACATCCTACCTTTCATCATCACTCAAGAATTCATCGTGGCCATGGCCTCAGTTCCAATGGCTTTGCCCTAGGAATGGATTGTTGAAAAAGCTAGTCAAGAATAAAAAAATTGACACTGTGCTGCTTAAAGATTCTGTCTATAGAGATGATAAGGTTTTTTTAGTTTGTCTTTGCAAGATTCAACTAATGCTGAAGATCTACTTCTTCAAATATGCACCGAGTAAATTGAGCAATTTATTTTCTGATAAGAGGGAAACTCACCTTACTATCTAGGTAAGTTGATTCACTAAATTAGAAACTTGTTCATTTACGATCATACAATAATTAAATATAGTTATCAATTGTAGAAGTTATTGCCTTAGTATAGGTAAGTTGATTCACTAAATTGGAAACTTGTTCATTTACGATCATACAATAATTGAATATAGTTTTCAGCTATAGAAGTCATTTTATTTTATTTATTTTTCCTGTCTATAAATATTTTCAGATTGAATGAGTTATCAGGAATATTAGTCTAAGTGGTTATGCATTGTATTCTAGCCTCCATGTAAAAATATCTTCTATCTGTCAAATTTATAAATATTTAGTTAAGTATGCGAGTACCCATTTGTCTATGTGAAGAAGAAATGAGGATCTTAAACTTTAACTAATGCAGAACTGTTGAGTGGTTCACTGAATTTTTCACTATTCTAAAATTCTAATACTTATAGTGGAGCTCTTTATTATGTTATACATAGCCAAGAAAATTAAAACAATGCCCGTATTACAAATTAAAAATTTATTCTCCTACTTTTGTCAACATCGCTTTGATAACAAGAATTTATACTATGTTGTGTTATATAGACCTTACTAGTGATGTCTTTGATTTATTCTCCCAAGTTTTTTTTATCTATCTTTAATATCAAAGAATTTATGTCTAGAACAATTTCTTTCAAAACTTAACAAGCAGAGTAGAAATTTCTGTAAACATTCATGAAATTGTTAGCAAAACACTACGAAAATGTGATGTCCCCAATTCTAATCTTTGTACCTTCTAATTTATTTCTATAATTTTTTTCAAATCTTTTTTTTTCTGATTGTTGATTACTATCAAACCCAAAAACTTAAGCATTCACAACTACAATATTAAATAACAATAATCATGCATGAAGGTCATCTGCTTGACACCTTTACACTATTGAGCTCACCAGAACATTCCAAATATAGCTAGTAGGATAGACACATAATAGATTAATTGTGAAGAAACTACATATTAGAAGATAAAATAGAATCAATTTTCTATGACTGTTGTTTGCAAATTGTTGCAAGTATGTGCTAATTGATGTTGTCATTGATGTCAACATGTTTGTGTTGTCATTGGTGTCAATTGTATCCTCTACTGTTACTGTTGTTATTTGATTAATTTTTTGATTAATAATGAAGTGATTGTCTTGAAAAAGTATTGAAGGTGTTAAGAATATGTTCCTCTTGTTGAGTTTCCAAGTGCTTTTGAGAAAATTTAATTAATATTGGAAACAGTGTGTTGAAGAAGTCTTCTGGCTTACTAAATTCTATTTGAGTTCTTTCTCTGCATTTCTTTTGTGTTGGAGATCTAAATGTGTTGTTTGGATATGTTGTTGAGAAGTGTTTAAAGATACTAAATCTAGAATTTGGTACTCCGAATCATTGTGCAATGAAAGTTATGTTCACTAGTTTGAAGACAGTGTTTGCAGTGTATCTAGGAGAAAGTATTTTGCTCCACAAAATGGTTTAAGGTGTTACAATTTTGGATATATGCTTATAAGGTCCTTATCTATCTTCTATCCACAAGGTTTGTGATTTGGTGCTCCGAAAAGCAATTTCTTGTGTAGCAGAGTTTGATAGTGTTGTTTGTAACCAGACTGTGAACCTCCTTCAGGTGAAAGTTGTTGTGGTTGAATTTCTTGGTTTTCATGTTACTTCAAGATGTTTGTGGATCTTTCTAGATTGTGTTAAATCTTTGTGGAAGGTTTGCAAGGTATGTTTATCTTTGAGGAAGCGTGTGCTTAAAAGTTCATGGTATTAACACAAGTTTGGCTGACTTGGTTGTTTGCACTAATTCTGATTATGCTTTGGTGATTGTGAAAGTGTGTTGAAGCATGTTAGAGTGAATTTAGGTTTGTGCTAAGGCATGATTTGGTTTGCATTCACTCCTTTCGTATGTAGGAATGTTTAGGTCCAAACCTAATTTGAGTTTTATGGGTTAAGTTGTGTTGCAGACCTTGTATAATGTTTTCATGATTGGTGATTGTATAAATAAGTGTCAAGGGGTCATGGATGTAGGGGTGCACGAGGGATATGATGTTTGTGATTTGAATTTGGTTAGGGAAGTGAGAGCTTTCATGTGTTAGGCTACTAGATGCAGTGAGCACAAGGTGTCTACTATTTTTAGTGTTGTTGTGAAGATGTTGTTTGTGTTGTGATGGATATTGAGCTTCATTAGAACTAAATGCCATGCATAGGTTAAATGCAATTATATCTATTCAAAGCCTAGCAGTGAGCCACTCTTCTCTTCTTTCTTTCTTTCTCAATGGGTAGTGAGTCCACTTGGACAGTAAGTCCACCTGCAATGAGCATTCTCTCTTTTGGGCTGTGAGCCCTCTTGTAGTGATCCTTTGTAATTCAGTATTGCTACTACATTATATTATAAACTAATCCTCACCATGGTTTTTCCCTTTTAGGGGTTTCCATGTAAAATCTAGAATTTGGTACTCCGAATCATTGTGCAATGAAAGTTATGTTCACTAGTTTAAAGATACTAAATCTAGAATTTGGTACTCCGAATCATTGTGCAATGAAAGTTATGTTCACTAGTTTGAAGACAGTGTTTGCAGTGTATCTAGGAGAAAGTATTTTGCTCCACAAAATGGTTTAAGGTGTTACAATTTTGGATATATGCTTATAAGGTCCTTATCTATCTTCTATCCACAAGGTTTGTGATTTGGTGCTCCGAAAAGCAATTTCTTGTGTAGCAGAGTTTGATAGTGTTGTTTGTAACTAGACTGTGAACCTCCTTCAGGTGAAAGTTGTTGTGGTTGAATTTCTTGGTTTTCATGTTACTTCAAGATGTTTGTGGATCTTTCTAGATTGTGTTAAATCTTTGTGCAAGGTTTGCAAGGTATGTTTATCTTTGAGGAAGCGTGTGCTTAAAAGTTCATGGTATTAACACAAGTTTGGCTGACTTGGTTGTTTGCACTAATTCTGATTATGCTTTGGTGATTGTGAAAGTGTGTTGAAGCATGTTAGAGTGAATTTAGGTTTGTGCTAAGGCATGATTTGGTTTGCATTCATTCCTTTCGTCTGTAGGAATGTTTAGGTCCAAACCTAATTTGAGTTTTATGGGTTAAGTTGTGTTGCAGACCTTGTATAATGTTTTCATGATTGGTGATTGTATAAATAAGTGTCAAGGAGTCATGGATGTAGGGGTGCACGAGGGATATGATGTTTGTGATGTGAATTTGGTTAGGGAAGTGAGAGCTTTCATGTGTTAGGCTACTGGATGCAGTGAGCACAAGGTGTCTACTATTTTTAGTGTTGTTGTGAAGATGTTGTTTGTGTTGTGATGGATATTGAGCTTCATTAGAACTAAATGCCATGCATAGGTTAAATGCAATTATATCTATTCAAAGCCTAGCAGTGAGCCACTCTTCTCTTCTTTCTTTCTTTCTCAATGGGTAGTGAGTCCACTTGGACAGTAAGTCCACCTGCAATGAGCATTCTCTCTTTTGGGCTGTGAGCCCTCTGGTAGTGATCCTTTGTAATTCAGTATTGCTACTACATTATATTATACACTAATCCTCACCATGGTTTTTCCCTTTTAGGGGTTTCCACATAAAATCTAGTGTTTTCTTGTGTATGGGGTTGATGTGTTTAAGTTTCTATTATTTTCTTCTCATGTTTAATCATCATAACAGATTAAGGGTTTAAGTGAACTAATGTGAATGTAAATATGTTTATGAGGGTTTGAAATTTTGACACAACTAATTCACCCCCCTCTTAGTTGTCTTGTGCATTCAATAATTGGTATCAGATCCAAGTTCCTTAGAAGAAAGTTTAACAGCTTGAGGTAGATCTAGGATGGCACACAGGAAGGATGTTTTCTTGATTGATGGATCTTCAGAAGATGAATGCATGTCTGTCAGTAGTGAAGAACTCAAGGTTTCTCTTAAAGACCTAGAGAGGACTAAAGAAGAAATCAAAGATCTGAAGGAGAATGTTAAAGAAGTAGATGAATGTATCAAAAAATTAAGAGAGCAAGTCAAGAAGTTCAAAGAATGAAATAAGGAAGTCAATGAACAATTGAGGCTAACAAATGAATCTATGAATGGTATAAAAGTGCAAGTTGAAGAAAAGGAAAGGATTGAGAAATATCTTAACTTAGTGGTGAAAGGTAAATCTGAAGAATGTATAAGGCTTGAAAAAGAAGTGAATCTAAAATCAGATTTGGAGAAGGCAATGAATTATGAAGAAAAATTCAAGATAAGTTCTGCAAGACTTGATCAGATGATTGCAAGTCAGAAAAGCTCCAATACTAAAGAGGGTTTAGGATTTGAAAAAGGAGAAATTTCAAAATTAGATCAGACTTTAGATCTAAAGAACAATGGCAAACATCTCTGAAATCAAAAGAATAAAGCTAGAAGACCTCTGGTTAGACAACCAAATGCTCAAAGGTATCTATCTTTCAATGGTTTGTGTCATTTATGCAATAAGTATGGACACAAAGCAATATAATGTAAAAGTAGAAGGAATCAAAATGTTTCATCCTTCTTTGGTCAATGCTTCACATGCAATAAAGTTGGTCATAGATCTGTTGTATGCAGAAGTGAAGTGAGTCAAAACTCTACTAGGTGTTTTCCATGCAATAAGATGGGACATAGAGTTAATGAATGTATAAGTCAAATGAGAAATGGCTATGGCAAGGATAGAATAGTTAAATCTTTCAGTGGCTACTGTTATACATGCAGTAAATTTGGGCATAAAGCTAACCAATGCAGATCTAGAATAAATGGAAGGAATACTGGTTAGAGGAATGTTGTGTGCTACAATTGCAATAAACCTAGACACATTTCAAAGTTTTGTAGAAGACGAAGCATGAAGAAGGATAATCCATTAGAGAAGAACAAACCAGTACGAAAATTTGATCTGATAGAGACTAAGAAGGAGATGAGTAAGATTTGGATAAAGAAGGAAGTAACAGAGGTTAATGGTGAACCTGTACCAGCATCAAGTGTAGATGTTCCCTCCAGGAACTAAGATTAGAGCTTTGGCTTAGGGGGAGTCTTATTAAAAATCTTTTCTCCCCTACCAAAGGAATGGTACTGATGCCTAAGCAGGAAGAGATAAGATTAAGGATTAGCAACAAAGGTTTAAGTCAGGATAGAGACTGTGATTGCAAAGGATAAAGGTAGAGATGTGCATATTAGCTTGGTTGGTAATTTTTCAAGAGTATCTTATCCTCCACAAGAAGTTTGTTGAAAATTTGATCCGGTAAGAAGACATGTTATGAATTTTTGCTAAGTATTTGTTCGTAAAATCAAGTTATAGTGTTCCAATAATTTGGTCTGCATTGGTCTGCTATTAAGGATATTACTTTGCTATTCTGACATATGGTTATTGATCATTGGATACATCTACATCCAACATTTTGTCTGATTTTGATGATAGGATTGAAAGTAATGAGTAACAGAAGTTCAGTTTGATAGAACATAGTTGTTTTCAGTATAGAGTAGTTTTCATGTTGATTGGAGGTGTTTAAGGATCTACAGATGAACTTAGATGTGAATGGATATGAATTAGATGGGTCTTCAAGTAGTGAAGAAGAAAAAGATAAAGAAAAGAAAATGTAGGTTGAAGAAGCTCCGAAAAAGATTCCTAGGTTTGTGTAGAAGCATCACACTGAAGACCAGATCATTGGTGATAAGAGCAAAGGTGTATTGACAAGAAGCAGAGCTGCTAAAGAATAGGTAAACTATGTTTAATTTCTAAATTTGAACCTAAAACAGTGGTGGAGGCATGCAAAGATGAGTATTAGGTCAAGGCTATGGAAGAAGAACTAATGCAAATTGAGAAGATTCAGACTTGGGAACTTGTCCCAAGACTAGAGAACAAGAATGTGATTGGAACTAAGTGGGTATTCAGGAACAAATTAAAGGAGAATAGAGAAGTGGTAAGGAACAAAGCAAGAATTATGTGTAAAGGGTACTCACAAGTGGAAGGAATAGACTATGAGGAAACTTATGCTCCGGTGGCAAGAATGGAGGCTATTAGATTGTTTTTGGCTTATGCAGCACATAAGGATTTCAAAGTGTATCAAATAGATGTGAAGTATACTTTTCTGAATGGTGAGTTGGAAGAGGAAGTATACATAGACCAACCAGATGAATTTTAGTTCTCAGACAAACCAGATATGGTATGCAAATTGAAGAAGGCATTTTATGGACTGAAGCAAGCTCCCAGAGCTTGGTATGCAAGGTTAGACAGATATTTGTTGCAACAGGGATTTAGTAAAGGGTTTGCAGACAATAATTTATACATCAAGGTAAGCAAAGATCAAATTCTGATTGTTGAGGTCTATGTGGATGATATAATCTTTGGTGGAAATGAAGGTATGTGTAAGGACATTGCGAATGACATGCAAAAGGAATTTGAGATGTTAATGTGTGGAGAGATGAACTTATTCCTTGGGCTGCAAATTAATCAGACAGATAAGGGCATATTCATTTCACAATCAAAGTATGTCAAGGAATTGTTGAAAAAAGTTTGGAATGGAAGATTCTAAACTAGTTTGTACACCCATGACAATTGGTTGCAAGATGAGAAAGAATAATGATTCCCCTAAGGTTGATCAGAAAAAATATAGATCAATGGTTGGAGGACTACTATATCTAACTGCTACCAAACTAGATATCATGCATGCAGTTTGTCTTGTGGAAAGATTTCAAGATCCTAGAGAGTCACATGTCATGGCAGTGAAGTGGATATTCATATATTTGAAGGGCACTTTAGATCATGGTTGGTTGTATCCTAAGAACAATGACTTTACCCTAAGTGCCTACATAGATGCAAATTGGGCTAGATGTGTAGATGACAGGAAAAATACAAGTGGTGGTGCATTCTTTCTTGGAGATAGAGTTGTGTCTTGGCTAAGCAAGAAGTAGGATTTGATGTCTTTATCTACTGCAGAGGCAGAGTATATTGTTGCAGCATCATGTTGCACACAAGTATTATGGATGAGACAAACATTGAAGGATATCAAATTTGTATATGATGAGCCAATTCCTATCTTTTGTGATAATACAAGTGCCATTAACATTTCAAAGAATCCAGTGATGCATTCAAGGACAAAGCATATTTCAATCAAGTATCATTTTCTGAGAGAAAAGGTTATAAAGAATGAGTTAAAGCTTGAGTATGTGCCTACAAAGGATCAGGTTGCTGACATATTCACTAAGGCTCTTCCTAAGGATACATTTGAGTATCTCTGGAAGGAGTTGGGGGTTATTGCCCCTCCTTCTTTGAACTAGATATGTAAGGAGATGCATCAGTCCAGTGTGCTTCAAGATTTATTCTTCTCTGGATTGATGATTAAGGCTACCTCTCAAGGGGAGTACATAGTGGTGCTGATGATTGTTACAGATAGGGGGAGTAAACATTGATACAAGTTGGTGTGTGCTCCTAAGGGAGAGTATTTAGAGTAGTTGAGAATAGTACAAGTACGTGTAGTATCATAATCAGGAGAGAGCTTGAAAAAGATGTGTCACCCTTTACCATTGATGTCAAAGGGGAAGAGTGTTCATGTGAAAAACAAAGGGAGAGAAAGAGAGTAAGATGTATAAAAGAAAGGGGGAAAGTGAGATTGGTGTATAATTGTGTCATGATGGTTTCTCATTTCATATCTTGCCATCAATGAAAAAGGGGGAGATTGTTGCAAGTGTTGGTTAACAAATTTGTCATCTAACTCTATATTCTCACACTCATATAGATGACAAATGTAACAATAGTTGAACCTATTGCAATGGTATTTTACCAAGGTTATCTTCTTCTTTTACAAGGCACAACTACCTTCAATTGATATCCAATGAATGAAAAACTAGTATTGTTTTTAATCATAAAGAAAAATAAAGGTGGATCTTTTAACCAGAAAGCAATAAAGGCAATGTATATCTAAACTTCAACCAATTTAACAGAAAGTTCAAAGACTTTCACCACATCAACTTCAATGAATCAATAAAGAAATACACCATACATCATACAATCACCACCATGAACCATATATCGAAAGATAGATAATTCTCAGTAGTGAGAAAGAATTAAAGATAGCTAACCACTTCAATATAGAAATACCATCAACATCAGTAGCAACACATCGAACATAAGAAGAATGAAAGTTCAAACAACCATAACACAAAGTTTACGATCATCCAAAACTCCACTGTATTGATTTCTATTTCATATATAAAGCAATCGAATAGAAAGAAAAATTGATCTATCACCAACACAAAATTTGCCAAAAGATTCATACATCAACTAGCTAATCAAATTTAGAGCCAAGTTCCCTAATAATTGTCTTTAAAATCCTAATGGCTTCTTGAAGACAACTGATTTAAAGAAGTTTTAATTAAACATAACTTAAAATAAGGGCCCTCTAGAGCCAATAGTTTTGATCAAATATGAAAATAATACTAAAGCATAAGAAAAGAAGATCAATTGATAACTGCCACGTCTTCCTCTTCAGCATCACCTTGTGTCATTTCCTTCTCCTTCATCTGTTCACCTTCATTGTATGTGTCACCTTGTGCAGTTTGAGCTGCCTGTGCTCTTAGCTTCACCTTGTAAGCCCTGTACTTAATGATGATTGATGACAAGGCTAAACTGCTGGGGCTTCCAGTCATGCTGATTTGGATTTTCTTCTTACTTATTGCCCTGTCATCCCGAGTCATTTTTTTGTGCATGTCATCCAGTCCATTTTTAAACATTCTAACGTAGTTAGATACTCTTACAACTTTTCCAACTGACTCTGCTTTGATCACATCATAACTCACCATCTCCTCTGTCACCATTTTCTTGAAATTTTGCTTGATTTCTTTGACATCGAGCATTTTATCATCATCGTCACCAATTGTTGCTATCTCTAAGATGGTAAAATCACTTTTAATATCATTTAATTCTCTATAATAGACAATTAGAGTGCCTCTCATTTCATCTTTAAGTACTCCCACAATAGATAATTTCCATTCAATCACATCAGCCCAAGTGACATAATTCATTTCCTTAGGATCACCTAATACTTCTATTGGTTTTTTCCTTGACTGGATGTTCATTCCCAAATTTCCCTACAAAGTAGCCATCAGTGATCAATAAGATCTCTGGGCTAGGGGACAATAGTATAGGAGATAGACTCTATTCTTATCTCCTCTTCTTCTTCAGGCTCTGCAAAACCTAGGGGGTATTCCCTATTCAACACCCAGGAGAATATGCTTGTGAGTTGGCTTGGGATGTTGATACAAAGCAGATGAATCCTCTTGTAAGTAGACCAAAACTATGGGATAAGTACAGAGGGGCTAGCTTTGGGCTTATGTTCAGTTGTGGATAGAGGATTTGGATTCTAAAACTACTTCTAATGTCCTAATGGTTGTGGTTGAAATTTGATTTTGATTTTATGTTTGGATGCAAAGCTGGACCTGGTGTATAACCTTAACACAGAGCTAGATTGGTGCCTATCTAGGGCTTGGAGTTGGTAGACATACACCTGTGAATGATTAGCATGAACACAATAAAACTAGATTTCAAGGGGATTTGTGGTACCTACCTTACAGATACTTCCCAAAACAGAGTGTTGAGTTATCAATACTTATGGCATCCCTATTACAATACATCCTTCCCAATACTCAATTTGAAAACACTTTAATCTACCTTTTGAGCAGAAGTTAAGAAATCAAGCATTCAATACAGGAATTCTATATTCTAGAATCTTAGAGATCCCTTAGATATCTAGACTCAGAAGAAGGATGCATGCAATACTAGAGACAGAATTAACAAAACACATGCAAATACAGCATTTCTCATATAAAACCAATCATGAAATTAGTAAATTCATGCATGAGACATTCAACAAGAGATACATAAGCTCACAAGACCTCCTGCACAGAGCAACCAAAAAAAGTTTTGTCTTATTACAGAGCCAAAATGTCCAATTTTCCAACAATTGAAATGAGTAACAGAGTCCCTCTAATGCCATAGGGAACTGTACCCAGCAATTAATTTCATGGCTATTTGTAAAAAATCCACCAAATACAGTTCATGAGAAATGGCGCTCAAAAGTCATCAATGCAGTAGGGGACAAAACATGGAGAAGCAAGAGAAGGACAGGAAGCAAATGAGCTCAAGCCTTGCGCCACCGTTGGAGAATTCTCTTGCCATAAATTAGGTACATGACTGTTCGACTACTCGCCCATGCCTTTGCACATTGTCATTGATGGCTCAACCACCCGCGGCCACCAAGAAATGCAACAACAGTGAGTTTGACACCTTCCCGCCAAAACACATTTCACTAAAAATTCAAATCATGCAGGAAGTATTGTCCCACATGCACCTCGCGGAGACCTTACTAGCACTTAATAAACACAACCGCGAGCACATAAAGTGTCAAGCATTTTGCCTGCTCGACCCACGAACCTTCCATCAATAGCCCATCGGCCTAACTCCTACTAATGCCCACTTCCTTTGGTGAGACCAACCCCATCGGCTCAATGCAATCCACCCTCGCCGACACGCCAACTCTCTCCGATGGCCACCAATCTACCCTTGTCGGTGTGACTAAACACATTGGCGGGCCACAAAATTTCCTCATCAAAAGCATTACTCTCACCAATAGGCACTTCACATCCCCGGTTGGCCAAACATCAACCATCGGCCAAACTCTAGCATATATCTCCAATCCCACAACTCCTGTCGATATACAAATACCCATCGGCCAGATACAAACCATCAGAACGACCTCCAACGGCTAGCTCGATATGCAATGTCATGCTGATGGACACCTTCAAAATCGCACACTGCCCTCTGTCGGCGAGACCAAACACATCGGTGGGGCCAAACACTCCTCCGCCGATAGCACAAGTTACCCCGATGCGAGTCCTAAGCTACATTCCATTGGCCAGACCTCCAACTGTCGGCCCAACATGAAACTCCTTCGCCGATAGCCATCACACGCCAATGACATTTCATCAGCCAAGCCAAACATATCAGCGGAGCCTAGAAAACCTTTGCCAACCACAAAAATCATGCCGATGAACACCTGATGAGAGCTTCAAATCACAATCCATCGGCCGGACACCGACCATCGGCAGAACTCTCGCCAGCTTGCTCAATAAGTAATGTCACCCCGATTGAGGTCCCATCGGCCAAACACAAAGGTGTTGGAAGCAAATTTCTTAGCTTCCCCGATGAGAGAAGTTATCCCGATGAACATCCTGATGATAGAAAACTCAATGACCCTGCAGAAATATCAAGGTAACAACCTGAGACCTGATTGATTAAGCAAGCACTAACAGTGGTTCCGATTGGGGACGTGCAGGTGCAAGACTGCAGTGAGAACCAGACCTCTAGGTAGACCAGACAAAACACAAAAACAAGCACCAACTGTACAAGATATTCACAATATAGACATACTTTTACAAATGTGCACTGAGGCAGATCACCTATGCAAAATAAAACTTGAGGAATTGACTGTGCACAGGCAATTCCAGCATCTCACCATCTAGGGCCTGGAGGACATAAGAATCCTCACCATGAGTATTGCAAATCTGATATGGGCCCATCCACAAGCATTCAAACTTACCATGTTTGCCCTTGTCCTGAGTTCTTGCATTCCAGATGAGCACCCAGTCATTTATTTGGAACTTCCTTTCTGCAGCTCTCCTATCAAAAAGATGCTTTACATTTTGTTGTCTCTTGAGATTGATTTGGTGGGCTTTCCTTCTGCTTTCATCCAGTGCAACCAGCTAGTTTATTCTTTCTGTCATGGAGTCTTCAATCTCCTCATCATTCTCTTGGATGAATTTGTAAACTGGCAGGAGATTGTTTATAGGCAGCCTCGCTGATGCACCATATACCAGCTCAAAAGGGGACCTTCTAATTGCCTTCTTTACTGTCACCCTGTCAGCCCATAATGCCAACTTCAGCTTTGAATTTCAAGTTCTCTTGTTCTTATCTAGTATCCAATTGATGATTTTCATGAGGCTTTTATTGCTTGACTCTGCCTGACCATTTCCCTGTGGGTGGTATGGTGATGCATATGATAAATTTATCCCATATTTGCTGCAAAAATCAACAAATTCACCAAATTTGAAGTACATAGCATTATCTGTGACTATCTTGAATGGTACTCCAAACCTGATGATAATATTTTCTAGTACGAAATCCATCACTATCTTACTTGTAGCTCTTTTAGTTGGAATGGCCTCAATCCATTTAGTGAAGTAATCAGTTGCTACCAAAATCCAACTGTGTCCCCCACTTGACTTTTTTGCAATTTCCCCTATGAAGTCAATTCCCCACTGCTGAAATGGAGCATCCACAGTTATAGTTCTAAGGGGTAGTGCACCTTCATATCTTAACTTTACTGAGAACCTTTGGCAAGGGTCACATTTCCTTATCAGCCTTTGTGCATCTGAAAAGAGAGTGGGCCACCAATATCCTGCCCTAAGGATCTTATGAGCTGCTGTATGGGTAGCATAATGTCCACCACACAATCCTTTATGCATGTCATTCAAAACATTGTTAGCTTCATCTTCATCCACACATCTTAGCAGCACACCATCAAGGTTCTTCCAGTACAGCTCACCTTGAACAATAACATACCTGATTGCATGTAGTTTTAAAGTTCTCTTTTGACTATCACTAAAATGGGAAGGATAGTTCAGACTTTGCAAGTAATATATGATGTCCTTATACCATTTAGATTTTGACACATTGATATTCTCATTCTGGACTGCATTGACTTGGCATGCTTCCAATATTGACTGTGCCATCATCTTGGCTAATCCTTGTCCTCTTACCAACTTAGTAATTTGTATTTCTATGTTGAACTCCTGTAGTTTGTTTATCCATTTGCACCTTCTCCCTGTTACCTCCTGTTGAGTGAAGATGTCTTTGACTGCTGCATGAGGCACATACGCAACTATTTGGGATCCTACCAGATATGACCTGAAACTCTTGACTGCTCTGACTAGTGCATATGCTTGTTTCTCCATGATATCATACTTTAACTCAGAAGCCTGCAAGGACATACTGAAGAAAGCTATGGGCTGCTCAAATCCATCTTCATTTTTCTTTAGCAAACATGCAGCAACAGTGTGGAAAGAAGCAAATGAAAACAATTGAAATGGCTTAGAGAAATTAGGAGATTTCAGCATAGGAGCCATCTTGATTGCTTCCTTGATGTCCTGAAAAGATCTGCTTGCTTCACCTTCCCAACTGACAATCTCACCTTTCTTTAGCATTTTAGAAATGTTCCTTGTAGTTTCTGCAAAGTTGGGAACAAATCTCCTAACAAAATTTATTTGTCCAAAGAAGGACTGAACTCCTTTTACTATTTTTGGCATTTAGATCCTATTAATTGCAGCTATTCTCTCAAGGTCAATCCTAACTCCGACCTTGGAGACAATGTGCCCCAGGAGCTTTCCTTCAACTACCCCAAAAGCACACTTCTTTGGATTTAGAGAAATGCCATACTCTAGTGCTCTTATGAAAATCTACTCCAAGTGCATACAATGCTGCTCTTCCTTCTTTGAATAGGCAGTCAGATCATCCTGACATACAGCCAGAATTGAGTCAATCAACCTTGCAAAAGCAACATCCATTGCTCTTTGGAATGTAGCACCTGCATTTGTTAGTCCAAATGGCATCCTCACATACACATAAGTTCCCCATGGAGTGGTGAAAATAGTCTTGTATTGTTCTGATTCCTTTACCTTCACCTGATTGTATCCTGAAAATCCATCCATCATGGATAGGAGTTCACAACCAATCACTTTCTGCAACATAGCTTCCATATTAGGCAAAGGGTAATTATCCTTTAAGGAGGATACATTCAAATTTCTAAAGTCAACACAAAGCCTAATATCACCATTCTTTTTTCTAACTGGGATAAGGTTAGACACCCAAGTTGAATATCTAATCGGCACAATTATTCCAGCCTCCCTAAGCTTCATAAGTTCTTTCTGCATTTTTGGAGCTAAGCTAGGATTAATAGGTCTTTGCTTCTATCTAAATGGCTTAGCTCCAGCCTTCAAATGGATCTCATGCTGGAATAGGTCTTCTCTATAAGCTTTGAGGTCTTCATATGACTAGGTAAAAACATGCTTATATCTTTTCAGCATGCTCTTGATGTGTGGTTTGAGTTGTTTGCCAATGTATACCTTCTTGGGGGCCTGAGATGTCCCCAAATTTATCTCCTCTAAGTCATCTTTATTTGTTGGAGATGTCTTTGTGACCAATTGGTCTCTATTGTCAGAAGCTCTTTCCAAAGCTACTAACCCTCTAGGGATTTTGTTAGTCTTCAACTGAATTACTTCTTTCCCCATAAGAGTTTCTTTTCCATCTATAGTTTCTACAAAATTTTGAAAATCAATTTCTTGGTTCTCATATTCATCTATGCAGTGCAAAAATCTTAATAAGTCCTTGTCATCATCAAACACTTGCCAACTACATATGTTTTCTGGTACTGCAGGTCTGATTTTAACTTCAACATTTGTAATGTCAGACAAGGTTATATCATCTGGCCCAATAGCCACATTAGCAAGGAAATCTGCCATGACATTTTTTGATCTCTCTGCCCAGCCTATTGAAAATGCATCAAAAAGTTCAATGGTATCCCAAACAGCATGCTTGTATTGTTTTAATCTTTTGTTCTTTGAGGCATACCTATCCCTAACTTGGAATACAATTAATTCAGAATCCCCAAATACCCTTAGCATCTTAATTCCATGTTTGAGAGCCAGATTTAAACCTAAGAGTAATGCTTCATACTCTGCAATGTTGTTTGTGCAAGCAAACTTCAGCAAGAAGGAGAACTTTAGGAGCTTACCAAATGGAGATAGGAATACAACTCCAACTCTAGAGCCTTCCTTTGCACAAGCTCCATCAAAATGCATGGTCCATATACCCTACTAATCTAGCTCTTCAATACAAATATTTTTCTCTTTATTCTCTTTATCATCTGAGACAACCCTGAAGTTATCATAGTCAGTGTTCACAAAGCATATCTGTTCTTCTGATTCTTGATTCTCTACTGTCTCTAATGATCTTTCTTCTCTAATTAGTTTAACATCCCTACCATTCATTGGAATCATAGCATATGACAGGTCCAGCTACATACTTCCACCAATCAGTGCTGCCCATCTCCTTGATAACAACATACCATACTGTGGCTTGATGTCAACCACTGTTATGTTCATTTTGTAGGTTCTCTCTAGATATGCTACCAGTCTGAAATCCACATCCTTCATGATTCCAATAACTGGTACCTCTCTGGCATCCATAGCATAACATTTTCCACATGCCTTGTCTATTTTTAACCCAGCTTGTTGCATGATGGCTAAAGGCATGATATTTGTGGATGCTCTAGAATCAAGCATACAATTTTTAATTACTTTTCCATTTATAACCAGGGATACATAAAATGGCTTCACTTGTGAAGGGCATTTTGTCATGGTCATCCCTAAATACACCTCAGGGACTTCATCTTCCTCATTGCACAAGGCCTGCTTCTTACCTTGGGCCTCATCATTTTGCTTAGCTTGACAAGGCACCCCAGAAATTAGGGATACTGTCCTATTCTTGATTTCTTCGACCTTCATAAGTTCCATCAATGGGACAGAAACCTTTACTTGAGACAAGACTTGAGCTATATCAAATGGAGCATAATTTTGTATGACAGTTGTAGCTTGCTCCATGGTTTTATTCCTATCTTGAACTGATCCGGCCCTAATCTTTATGGCTGCTTGACTGTCATCCATAACCTGAGGGTTCTTACTTTGGTCTTCATTCTGGGGGCCTTCATTTTTTGATATGTAGAAATTGTGACCTAGTTTTTGTTTAAAATTTTGCTTGTTATTATTCCATTATTTCTTATATGTTTCAGCCCCTCTATGATCACGCATTGGCTGACTTGCAGAAATGCCTTCTGGCTGATGTGGGCTGCTTACCTGAGCTTTACCTCTAAGATTGTAATTACTTTTGACCTGAGCCACTGCTACATCTATGAGAGCCCTAATTTCTTCATCAAAAGGTCTCTGCAGGTTATTCAGGAAGTTGTGTGAGCCCTAAGCATACACATAATTATCTTCATTATCGTCATCATAAAAAACCTGCTGACAGGCCTGAGTCCCATCATCAGTACTTTCATCTGATCATGAGAAGGATGCTTCCTACTTATGGATAGCATATTAACATCATCATCAGCACATAATGTGGTTCATTGCACTCATTACATGACACAACATTATCATACAAAGACTGAGCAATCATGCATTGTAACTGTGAATGAGGCATTTGGCAGATTATGCACCATGGAGTATCATCAGCAATATTTACAGCTTTCTTCAAAGGATCAAGAGTTTCCTTGGCATGTTGAGCTCTTTGATTTGTGTTGTTATGTGAAAATATAGGCCTACCATTATGCCAATTGGTATTATATGGCATATCATGCAATGATGGTCTCTTTTCCTGTCTTTGGTAAACTTGCCTATCAAGACCTATCCCTTTTTCACTTCTAGCCAATCTATAGCTCAGGTCCTTAACAACATTCACCAGTTTATCAATTTTGTCTTCAGGGGTAGAAGTGTTATTTTGAATACTCTGAGGTTTGGTTGGATTCTGTAGAATTCTCACATCATCCCTCCTGTTTGTCTTGCCTGATGCTTTCCTGTTGTTCTCAATATTTATTGCTACCTTGAAAGCATCCCTGAGAGTAGTAGGACCTTTATCCCTTAACCCATATGTAGTTTTGCCATCAAAAGCATTAATATACAATATTATGCACATTGGTTCATTTGGCCTCATGTGATGTGGCAATTTGTTCAACACTTTAGTGAATCTAGCATTAAAATCTGCAACCTGCTCATTTGACCCCTTGGTGATACTAGTGAACTCATTTACAAAAAAGCTAGGGTCATTTTTGTCACCATACTGCTCCTTAAACATCCTTTTGAAATCATCCCATGATGAAATGCTCCAATCAGGCAGATTCTTGTACCATTCTCTAGTCTCATCTACCAAAGATTGCATGAATGACTTCATGAAAATATCCTCATGTTCAACCTCAAAGTTGTCCATGACATTTTGAAAAGCTTTTAGATGATCCTCCCCTGACATAGTGTTATTTAGTAAAAATTTTGCACTTGAAGCCTTACATGCTTGTCAATGGGGTTAGGATAACCAGGAATGCTATCAAACACCAGCTGTCTAAATCTATCTAGCTGCATGGGTTGCCTATCAAACTGATTGGCATTGATATTTCTGTTTACATTCTGATTTCTTACATTGTTTAATGGTATTCTGGCATCATTTACATTCTATCCTTGATTATTATGTTGATGTTGTACTTCATTTCTTTGTTGATTTCTCTACACATTTGCATTTTCCACGGTAGGAACTGAATCACTCTGAGCAGTCCTTAAAGCTTGCACTTTCTGTCTCATGTCATCTCTAACTTTCATTGCTTATAAGTACTCTAATTCTGCTCTTAGGCTTTTGATTTCTTTAGCTAACTGTTCTTCTTTAGGCATGGAGGTAAATGGTCTCATACCATTCTGGTCATCATCTTCATCATCCCTCAGAGATTCTGCCTCTTCAAATCTTTCACCGGGGTCTAAGAAAGGGCATTCTTGGAACACCTCTAACCTCATTCTTAAACTACCACCCTATTGTCTCTCATATTCACATTGGATATCAGCTTCTGCATTTAAAAAATAAGGCACATGCTGTCCTGATGGCCTAGGGTTATCCTGAATATCATCATTATTCCTGGGGGAACCCTCATGACTGGCTGAAATGGTTCCCTTTCTTCTATACATCATCTTTTTTTCTACTGGTAACTCTTCAAATAAAGGATTATGTTCAGATCTTCTCCCCTGCATATAAATTTTACTTTGACCGGTTGGGAGATTACTCAGAGTCGCCACCTATAACTAGGAACTATTTTTACCAGGGATGAAAAGACAATTTCTTTACTGAATAATCCCCAACAAAGTCGCCAATTTCTGTTGTGACTCGGATGGGCCACAAATATATCACCAGAGATGATTAGATAGTACTTTTACTTCACTTCCCCAGTAGAGTCACCAAGTTCTGTTTGTTTTTCCCTGACTGGATGTTCATTCCTAGATTTCCCTACAAAGTAGCCATCAATGATCAACAGGATCTCTGGGCCAGGGGCCAATAGTATAGGAGATAGACTCTATTTTTATCTCCTCTTCTTCTTCAAGCTCTGCAAAACCTAGGGGGGTATTCCCTATTCAACACCCATGAGAATATGCTTGTGAGTTGGCTTGGGATGTTGATGCAAAGCAGATGAATCCTCTTGTAAGCAGACCAAAACTGTGGGATAAGTACAGAGGAGCTAGCTTTGGGCTTATGTTCAGTTGTGGACAAAGGATTTGGATCCTAAAACTACTTCTAATGTCCTAATGGTTATGGTTGAAATTTGATTTTGATTTTATGTTTGGATGCAAAGATGGACCTAGTGTATAACCTTAACATAGAGCTAGATTGGTGCCTATCTAGGGCTTGGAGTTGGTAGACATACACCTGTGAATGATCGGCATGAACACAATAAAACTAGATTTCAAGGGGATTTGTGGTACCTGCCTTACAGATACTTCCCAAAACAGAGTGTTGAGTTATCAATACTTATGGCATCCCTATTACAATACATCCTTCCCAATACTCAATCTAAAAATACTTTAATCTACCTTTTGAGCAAAAGTTAAGAAATCAAGCATTCAATACAGGAATTCTATATTCTAGAATCTCAGAGATCCCTTAGATATCTAGACTCAGAAGAAGGATGCATGCAATACTGGAGACAGAATTAACAAAACACATGCAAATACAACATTTCTCATATAAAACCAATCATGAAATTAGTAAATTCATGCATGAGACATTCAACAAGAGATACATAAACTCACAAGACCTCCTGCACAGAGCAACCAAAAATAGTTGTGTCTTATTATAGAGCCAAAATGTCCAATTTTCTAACAACCGAAATGAGTAACAGAGTCCCTCTAATACCACAGGGAACTGTACCCAACAATTAATTTCATGGCCATTTGTCAAAAATCTGCTAGATACAGTTCATGAGAAATGGCACTCAAAAGTCATCAATGCGGTAGGGGACAAAACATGGAGAAGCAAGAGAAGGATAGGAAGCAGATGAGCTCAAGCCTTGCGCCACTGTTGGAGAATTCTCTTGCCATAAATTGGGTACATGACTATTCGACCACTCGCCCATGCCTCTGCACATCGTCATTGATGGCTCAACCACCCATGGCCACCGAGAAATGCAACAATAGTGAGTTTGACACCTTCCTGCCAAAACACATTTCACTAAAAATTCAAATCATGTAGGAAGTATTGTCCCACATGCACCCTGCGGAGACCTTACTAGCACTTAATAAACACAGCCATGAGCACATAAAGTGTTGAGCATTTTGCCCGCTCAACCTACGAACCTTCCATCAATAGCCCGTCGGCCTAACTCCTACCAATAGCCCACTTCCTTCGGTGAGACCAACCCCATCGGCTCAATGCAATCCACCCTCACTGACATGCCAACTCTCTCTGATGGCCACCAATCTACCCTCGTCGGTGTGACTAAACACATTGGTAGGCCACAAAATTTCCTCATCGAAAGCATTACTCTCGCCGATAGGCACTTCACATCCCCAGTCGGCCAAACATCAACCATCAGCCAAACTCTAGCATATATCTCCGAACCCACAACTCCTACCGATATACAAATACCCATCGGCCAGATACAAACCGTCAGAACGACCTCCAACGACTAGCTGATATGCAATGTTATGCCGATGGACACCTTCAAAACTGCACACCACCCTCTATTGGTGAGACCAAACACATCGACAGGGCCAAACACTCCTCCACCGATAGCACAAGTTACCCCGATGCGAGTCCTAAGCCACATTCCGTTGGCTAGACCTCCAACTGTCAGCCCAACATGAAACTCCTTCACCGATAGCCATCACACGTCGATGACATTTCATTGGCCAAGCCAAACATATCGGCAGAGCCTAGAAAACCTTTGTGGACCACAAAAATCATGCTGATGAACACTTGATGAGAGCTTCAAATCACAATTCATCGGCTGGACACTGACCATCGGGGGAACTCTCGCGAGCTTGCCTGATAAGTAATGTCACCCCAATTGAGGTCCCTTCGGCCAAACACAAAGGCGTTGGAAGCAAATTTCTCAGCTTCCCCGATGAGAGAAGTTATCCCGATGAACATCCTGATGATAGAAAACTTGATGACCTTGTAGAAATATCAAGGTAACAACCTAAGACCTGATTGATTAAGCAAGCACTAACAACTTCCTTAGCCACCAAAATATTGACGTCCATTTCAGCCATATCTTGTATTTCTTTTGAGACTAAGGATAAGCTATTGCAATCAGTTTTGACAGTTTGGAAATTAGAAATTAAGGTTTCTCTCTTACTAGAAATGAGGTTAAACAACTTATAGGCTTCTTCAATGAAAATTAAGCCACCTAGGGTCGCCTTTTCTATCTACTGTTCAACAACACTAATTAGGGCTTGTGATATTTTTATTTGTTGCAATAATTTAGGGTCAGGGGCACTAAAACTCATATCAAGAAAGACATCAGCTGAGGGTGTTGTTATCTTTAAAATTGACTGAATGAACATGGACATGGAATTTACTTATGCATGCAACTTAGTGTTCTCTTCTTGTTCCTTTTTTATTCTTTTTGATAAATTGCTTACTGAATACTTTGCATGTTAGATATATCCCTCAATGGTCGAGGGTCCCATGTCTACTCTGCACACATTGAAATATGCCTTAGTCACTTCATCTTCATTCTTATTTCCCACTAGCTCTGAAATCTCCAAGAATTGGTTTCCTGTGACAGAATCAGTTACCATCCTTGACATTCTTCTGGTACAATTAGGCTTAGGAGTCTCCTGCAGTAACTTGGCCACAGTATCTATATTGGTATCCACCATTGGAGTATACCTTTTCTTAACTAGGTAGGAGACGAGGAGGGAATGTTAGCAATACCAACCACACTCACTACACCATCCATATGCATAGCTTGAGAATTGTGCTCTGGAGGTTCACTTAAATTGGGTGAATTTGGGGTACTTAACAAGGATTTTAACTCATTATCCTCTCCTAACTAAGTGAAAATCAAGGAATCACTATCACTTACAAGATTATTGATAAGGGGCATATGGTATGCTTTTGATGGAGAAGTAGCTAATCTGGTGTTACTCTTCACTGGTTGACCATCTTGTTCACACGTTGTTTTCATCTTATTGCTCTCTTCAGGGGGCTGTTCACCATCTCCATTCAATTGTGAGCCAACTCTTTGAAGAGTTGGATCCAAACTAGATGACCTCATCTGAGGGTGGGTGGTTTGAGATCTATTCTAACTTGGAGCAGATGAGTCCTTTGGTGTTGCTGAACCAGCTTGTTCTTTAATCTTTCCCTTCAACCACTTCTATGTTCTTCTTATCACATGAAAAGAGTAAAATTTAACATCAGTGATCTCTTTCTCTGACCACTTCACATGAGGCAAGGGTTGCAATGAAGCATCATGATAAACTTCATCCAAAATATTAGAGTTATCATCAACCTGTCAGGAACTTACATAGGTATTTCAAAAGCATAGACTTGATCAATGGTTAACCTCATCCAATTCCTCCTTGGGTGTTGCTACAATAATGGGTTACACTTTCTGGGACATCCTAATTTTTGCTGAAATGACATATTTTTAGAACATACAATGATTTAAGCCTTGAAAGGTTCCATTTAAAGGATTTTAATTGAAGAGGGTTTGATCAAACCCCCTTAGATTCAAACACCCTTGGATATAACCCCTCTAATTTTAAACCATACTTATAATGGAGTCTCCTCTACACCTATCAAAATGCTGATAAAAAACCACTTTTGATTTACCTTTTGGGGGATCAAATGAATTCATTTAAAATTTATGTTTTGTAAGTATATAATCCTTATTATAAGCTTACCAAAAAGTATAATTTTAAATATATTTAATTTGATTAAATATTATATTTATTTTTTATTTCTTGTGAATGTAGGTTTTTCACTGAACATCAAGTTCTCGGTTCTACACACATGGAAAATTAGTATATTAGTGAAAAAAAAAATCTTAAAAATATCTATGCCCTAGGTATTGATGTCCTTGTTTCAACAAAAAAAAAAAATTAAATTTTGATACATACAAAAAAAGTTATGTTTTATGGAATACGAACTATGTCTAAATTATAATTGGTTTGACTTCAAAACTTAATTAAAAAAAAATTCAACAAAACATTATAAAACCAAATGCATGCCCTATATATCAGTGTTACCAATCTACATTCAAAAGAATCAGAACTTTATCCTTTTGTAGAAAAAAGGTTATGTGCTACAGAATACACATCACTTTAAAAAAATGTTGTTTACTATAAAAACTAGTTATCAAAGAAGATGCAAATATTTTTACAATTTAACTCCAATTTTTTTTTTTAAAATATGTTTAGAATCTACAAACAAAATCTCACAAATCACTAGTTCGCATCATCTTCAAATTCCTAATGGTTTAGTGGCTATAGGTGTCAAAAAGTGAAGATTTAGTTCGAAATGTTGATTTCAATGTCAAGTTTGGCCAAAAAGTCTTTCATTTAAACAATCCTCCCATAAATCTTCACGCTGGGGCTTGTGTTGATAAGAACCTCCTCCATGCATGTTTACTTTCACAAAATTCTTGCTATCAAAGGCTACCCAAGCCAACAAACTATCAAGATAGAATTCAAAAAGCATTTTATCTACACTCCTTGCACTGTCATTACTTTTACAGTAATAGAACAAAATTGTCATAGGAAAAGAATAACCTTTCTTTTTTATTGCGTGGTACTTAGCATTTATAGTCACCATTTGATGACACATCTCCAGAAATACAAGGTAATCCAACTAGTACCGTGGCAATTTCAATGGGGCATTTTCAAAACCCCCAATTCTCAAATAGGAGAAGCGATCAAACAAAACATAGAAACTTCCAAAATTCATTACCAAAGTAGCAGCTTTTGCAGAGAACCTCCACTCGAGTGAACCCTCAATTCTTTTTGTAAGCCACATACAAAAGGCATCATTAACCCACCGGAAATCTTTCATACCCTTGTTCCTCTGGAATTGTGGGAAAGTTTGATACACATGTGTGCTAATGGTGGGAGCTCCTTGAGCTCTTAAACTAGGCTAGGAAACCTCTCTATGAGCTAACACATACACCAGCTGAGAACACATGTGAAATTTTACACTCCACAGGAAATTGACTAGTTGCTCATGCATACATTCACTAATTATTCTTGCCCAATCACTATGGTGATCTTTGCATATAAGCAAGATAAATCTGTTGACAACAGACATTGCTCTGGTACAGAATAGAATATTGTCATTGATAGCAACAAGGCAAAGATATTTCATCACAATGGCAAGGACACATTACTCCAGAAGACAATCCTAATCTTGCAACAAGACACAAGCATTTGTTCTAAAGTGGCTAAGTATTGGAAGTATTTAGATATGAGGTAGAAAAAGGATTAGTACTCCTCCGTAAGTGAAGATATGAACATGTGTCTTAGGTATGATATTCACAATTATCTATTGATGTTATATTCCAATAATCAAGTCATGACTTCCTCCGGAAGTCATCTGATGAAAAGACTAAGTCCGGGTCAGCAGAAGTTAGATAGAGACAGTGAACAATGCTTAGTAAATTGGCCCGCATTCCTTCGCATTAACATATTTTGTTCTATGGTTTTGAAGTAACCTAGAGATATGTCATGACTATTAGGATCCAAGTTTGTAGCTCCATAAGTGCAATAGATCTTATTCTACAGGTTCTCCATTATCAGCATCCAATACGACAATATTACAGTGTGACAGGACAACAGTTCTAAGGTCCGCATTGTGGCATATAGATTTATCTTGTTCTGTGGAGTTGAAGATATGTCAAGAGATCAATAATGTTTGCTGAATATGATTCATGAATTCCCATTTAGTCCGCAGCATGAGTTATGATGTGACAAAGGAACCTATCATATATGTTATCAAGAAACAAGCTGACAGGCTGGTTAAATCCTTATATGAAGAAGAAATATGAGTTGGATGATAAAGGCAAGTGGTTGTATGATTAGAGCCGACACATATGAAGACTTATGCATGATGATTATGATCCTCATTGATGATTTAATACAGGAACAAGCCGACAGGATATAACACTTGGTGTACACGTTTCACAGTTTGCTTGCCGACCTGATCATGAGAAAGATTTAGTTGCAGATATAAATAGAGGATGGATTTTGGTGTTTGATAAGTATGATGTACTATGTGATGTATGGGAATGCAAAATATGCAAAGATATAATAGCTGCAACAAATAAAGAGAGATCTTGAGCATATGTAAAGGCAGGGCATAGAAATAGGGGCAGACTGAAATGAAGAGTTTTGAATGAGTGTTCAGAAGCTTAATTGGAATTGTAATCATGCATGAGTAGATGTAATCATAGTAGTTCATCTTTGGTAGTGAGCCACCCTTATTCTTCTTCTTCTTTCTTTCCTTCAGGTAGTGAGCTTGTTTTGAGCAGTGAGCCTCTTGTAATTTGGTATTGCTATAATAAAAGTATTTCCTGAGAGCTAACACTCTCCGTGGTTTTTCCCCACCTTGGGGTTTTCCACAAAAAAATCCTGGTGTCTATGTGTTGGCAAGAGACACATTGGTGCTTCATGATTGTTGTCATTGATGGCAACAAAGTTCATCCCACACATCTGCAGGACAGAGTGTGCCTATACTGGAAGTCAGCTTGAAGAGTGTTGTGGTCCGGTAAGCAAGAACACAGTGTTGTGGCAAGGTCTGATAGTCAGGTCTGGATCTCTCAGAGGAAGTATCTTTGGAAAGTGCAGACTTGGGGAAGTCACGAGGAGTACCTTGACTAATATTGAGCCTCTGGTGATGGAGTGAAAAGATATGAGCATTCAAGTATTGAGGTCCTATTTGGCAGAATAGACAGAGGAAGAACTGACCGACAGAGGATCAGACATTATTCCAGATAAGATACTGATGATGATCAAGGTTCCTAAGGCATCATTCATGATTGGCTGACATGTTAGATGACTTCTATAAGTATCTTTTTGATCCGCATCACTTGGGAAGCGAGGATTCAGCCGACAGACTAAAGATTGGGAAATACTGACTATATCAGATGCTGACTAGAAAGAGGATGAAATCCTTTGTGCGGATATATATACCAAATGGATTTCGATGAGATTTGTTGTTGTTGTGGTGTTGGGTGTGCAAATAAAAGCAGTAGAGTAGAAGGAAAGCAGTAAGGAAGGTCTGATATGTGAAAGGACAGCAGCATAAAAGAAGAGAAAGGATGAAGTGTAGTAGATCAGTATACTGAGCCTAACCGGAACTAAACTCCAGCATGTGTGGATGCTTCTCATTAGTTCAAGGATCCTATTATTCTTCTTACAACCTATAGAGAGTGAGTCTCTTGTAGGCAGTGAGCCTCTTGTGAGCAGTGTGCTCAGGCAGTGAGCCCTAACTGGCAAGTGCCATTTTGTAATTCTATTCTTCTAACAGAGAATACAATCTTGGGTTAATCACCCCATGGTTTGCTCCCTTAACAGGGTTTCCACGTCAAAAATATTGTTTCATGTCTATTTCCATTTCATGGTTATGTTTGCTTATTTGAATTAATGCTACATTAATTAAGAAAGTTTAGAAAGCTGAATCAATTAAGATAACTGATTCACCCCCCCTCTTAGTTATCAACAATTGGTATCAGAGCCAAGTTTCTCCAAATAGAGCCTAATAGCTTGAGGAAGATCTGGGAATTAAAATGGATGTGTATGGTATGAGGGAGCAACTTCAGTCTACCCTAGATGATCTTGAGCAATCTAACTCTGAAGTCAATGAACTGAAGGAAAGACTCAAACAGGCTAATGATTTCATAAATGAACTAAAAGGGAAACTAAGTCTATCTATGAAAAAGAGAAAGGATCTACTTTAGCAATTAGCAAGTCAAAGTGAAACAAATGATACAAATGAAGATCTGAAGGAGAAAACCAAGTTATGTGAAAAGTTATCAAAAGAGATCATTATGGTAAGACATGAAATGGAATTAGGAGTTATGAAATTTACTCAAGAAATTGAAGAGAAAAGAAAAACTGAAGATGATCTAAGACAATCTATCAAGGAGAAATCAGAAGACTGCCTCAAGATGGATAGAATAATCAGATGTCTTGAATCTGATCTTGAAGATGCTAAAGAAAATGAAGAAAAACTTGAGGATCAAATTATCTCTCTTAAAAGGGATCTTCAAACAACAAATGAATATAAAGAGAAATTCAAGATAAGTTCTGCTCAACTTGAAATTCTTCTTGAAAGCCAAAAGAGGGTAGATGACAAGTGTGGTTTGGGATATGAGAAAGGTGAAAGCTCTAGATCTGGTTAGAAGAAGTTTGGATCAAAAAATTCAAGGAATAGGCCTAGAAGACCTCCGGTAAGGCAACCTAATGCTCAAAGATATCCATCCTTCAATGGATACTGCCACAACTACAATAACTTTGGTCACAAAGCTAATCAGTGCAGAAGGAGAATGAATCAGATTAACACATCCTTCTTCGGACAGTGTTTTAACTGCAAAAGGTATGGTCACAAATCTCATGAATGCAGAAATATGCAAATGAACAATTCATTCAATGGTAGATGCTTTGCATGCAATAGAATGGGTCATATGGCTAATCAATGTAGATCAAGAGGACATCAATCAAATATGCAAAGAAATGTTGTTTGATCCGGTCATATTGCCAAATTCTGTAGAAGCAAGAATCAGGACAAAAGAGGTCCGATACATCATAATCAGAATCAAGACAAGGGAAAAGGAAAAGTGAATGTGGATGAAGTCAAAAGTGAGATGAACAAGATTTGGGTGAAGAGAAGTACAGAAAATGTAGGGGATGGATCCGCACCAGAATTTGGTACTGATATTCCTTCCAAAAATTAAAAGGTGAGCTCTGGCTCAGGGGGAGACACAAAGAAAAACATTTTCCCCTAGCCAGTTAATTAGTGCTGGAGCCGGCACAAGGAGAGTTGCGGATTAAAGGGTTCACAAAGCGACATCCAAATAAGGCTTGGTTAAGAGATGAGAGATCTGCATTAAGTTTTGAACAGGTTAAAGACTAATCTGATTCATCAGTCATCTGATGAGTAGTAGGTTTCTCACATTTAAATCCAACATGATTCAAACTATGGAATCTTGATCTATGGATAGATCAATTGATTAAGGAAAGGAAGATAGATTATCACTATTCTCCAAGAATAACTCTAAGTGTATCTCAGTGATTTGGAAAAGATCTGTCTCAGAATAAGATGAACAAGGCAACCAAAATGACTTAGGTTGCACATTTATTGCAGTATGAAATTAGGGCTTTCCCAGAAATAAAAGAGTTCATTTGTTCATCATTTGCACATTTGCACTCAAGAAGAAAAGAAAAGGAGCTCTACAACAAATTCTCTCAAATTCTCAAAGATTAATCATTGAAGTTGATTCATCGAGCAAATTAATCTGGCTCATTCAGCGAACCCTAGAAGCATAAAAGGTATTTTCCGTTGCTGAATATCTCTTTGTAAATCTTTTGAAAATGGCTACTCCGAATGTGGTGAAGATTTCTGATAGGCCACGCCCTAAATTTAAGAAGCACCCATACAAATCTCTAGAAGTGGATCCCTTAGGTGCTTTTTCCAACATTTCGCATGGTATTTTGCATGTAGAAGATGTTAGGGTTTACATTCATGCGAACATTGAAGATTTTGGGGAATCCAAGCTGGCAGACATCTATCACAATCATTTAATAGATGATACTTTTGAACTCAAACCATAGTACCAGGCCATCCGAGATAAACACTTTGGTTAGTGCATTCATTTCCCCTATTTTAAGGAGGATGAATGGGTCTGGTATGTGTTAAGAAGAGTACATGATAACTTTTTATGGTTGAATAGACCATTTAAGATCACTAAGGATGCAATTAGGGCAATAACTAGCTTGCACTCATCCGGAGGGATACCAGTTCTCAAATCTGTCAAAAACCAAACTGTGAGTGAAGCTACCAGATCAAAATTTGATAAGAGGGAAATGACCATAGAAGATATCTCTGATCCGGATATCAAGTTTGCATCTATGATAATTGGTTATAAGATATATCACTCTAGCAGGGAGAATTCAGTACTTGGAACTACTCTATATACTGCTTATGAGATGTTGAGAAAGAATGCAGATTATAACTTCTATGAACTCCATCTAAGCCAACTGATGGAAAACTTACAGAAGATTAAGAAGGACAAGAACTCTTTTAAGTATGGTGGACTAATATTGTGTTTGTTTTTCTACTTTATGAATGAGCTGCCCGGATCCAATGGTTGGGTATGGCAAAATGATAGACCTGTTGCCATTCAAATCAGAGACTACCTACATGGGCTTGGGAATGCTAAGGCAAGAAATACAGCTCTGTGGGGTTACTTCAAGAACTTTCAGAGTATGATGCAAGCAAGGGAGAGAATTCCAAAATCTCTAGTTGAAAAGTATAAGGATACAGTTTGCTTTATGGAAGAAACTGATCAATGCCTAATGGAAGCTGTGGAACCAAGGATAGTCTGGATCATGCCCATGGGGTATGAAGTAGATGAGAAAATTGTTGAGCTACACGTTCAACACATGCTTAGTCAACCCAAAGATCCTAAGGTAGAAAGGTTTGGAACCTTTGAATAATTAAGTATAAAAATCCATGTTGAGCTCAGACAACTGGAGATGAAGAGAAAAGTGAGAAAAGAGGTAGAATAATTTGCCAAGAGGCATGGAATCTCAAAAGAGGCACTTGATGCACATAGAGAAAAGATGGAAAGGGTAGAGAAAGAGAAGGAAGAAGCAAAAAAGGAAAGTGATCCAGTAGAAGCCCCCTCCCGGACCAGATCCTCTAAGAGGTCTACACCTACAATTGCTAAGACCTCAAAGGCATCAAAATCGGAAGTAAAATCATCTGGTAAAGTAGAGAAAAGGACTAAGACAAAGGCCACAAGGTCTTATATTAGTCAAAAGGATGAAGAAGAGATAGAATCAGATGAGGAGGTAAGGAAAATGAAGAAAAAGAAGAAAGTATCTAGTGAACCCTCTACCGGTGAAGACAAGGAAAAGATGGTAGAAGAGTTTGTTGAAAGGCCCACTCTATCCATTGATAATGTAGTCAAATCAGTCACTGTGGATGGGAACTTGAAACTAATGACTAAATTTTATGACTACTACAGTGAGGCTGATCAGAAGATCCTGCAAGAAGCCATAGTCAGGTACCTTAACATTTATAATAAAGCATTCATTGAGATTATATCTTTAATTTCAAAGAGCCTAGAGAAAGAACTAGAAATCAGAAAGAACAATGCCAAGGCCAAGGACCTTGAGATTAGGGAACAACTAGCTATTTAGCTCTATCCCTCAATCATGTAGAAACAAATGAATATGATTTTCAAAGATTGCAAGGATAAGTTCTGGAGCAAAGCTAGAATGATTTAGCTTATGCTTGGAGAAACTGACAAAATAGCTAAAGAAACTAAAGAAATCCTCTAGAATGCCTACAAAAGGTTCAACATTCCTATCATAGAGGACATAAGTGATGAGCCCTCTACCATGGACGACAAGGAAGAAACTATTGAGGCAGTAGTAGAAGAGGTAAATGAGACAGGTGAAGAAAAAGGTAAGGACTTAGATTCCTCTGCTCTGGAAGAGGAAGTCCAAGGAGAAGTAAATCCGGACTCTCCAGCAGTCTCCGGATCTAAAGGAGAAGAAAGTATAAAAGAAAAATCTAGTCAATAAGAACAAGGAAAGGGAAGAGAAGAAGAGTCAAGGACAGAAAAAGCTACAGATGACAGTGGTAAGGCTGCAGAAGGGGAGAAAATTCTGTCTCCAGCAAGAGACACAGTAGAAATAGTTAAGGATTTCCTGACCAAAGAGATGATGGAATTTGATGAACCAGAGTTACTTCAAGGTCCATTCAATTTTGATTCCCTCTCTCTGATGCAAACCATGAAGCTAGCTTCCTTCACTCAAGCAAAGGCAAAAGAAAAAATGCTGAAGTCTCACATGGAAGACTATGAACTCATAGAAACAGCATCTGGTGTACTGGAAAAGATCATGGCATCCTTCCAAAAGGATCCTATAGCATCCACATCCGGTAATCTAAAATTTCTTGTAAATTCTGTTAGTACACATTTTGATTCTTTAGAGAAAGAAGCAGAAGAGAAAGTCTGGAAAGAGTTCTTGGATAAGAGATTCTTGGAGTTACAAGGGCTTATAACCAATGATAGGAGAAATATGTACATTGGGATAAAGAGCTTAGAAAATGCTCTTAAGGATGGAGGAGAAGTATATAAATTTTGTATATCCTGGACTAAAGCAACAAAGGATATTGAGAAGAAAGTAAAAGAACAAGAGGATAAACTGTCAAAACTCTCTCAGAATTTTGATCCTCTCACTGTATCCATAATAAGCTAGGAATGTCAAACTATTGTAATCATGAATGAAATTAAGAAGCTTGAGAAGGAGAGGAAGAACATATTAAGCAGAATGGGTGAACTTAGAGGGATGATTATCCCTAAGTTAGAGGCCTTGCATGAAGCCCTAACTAATGCTCAGACCACAGCCTGGACTAGTGATCCGACAGATCTAAAGAGGGCAGAAGCTTTTGCATTCCTGTTGAGTGGTCACATCTTAATTTTGGATAGGATGAAGCTGAGTTGGGCAACATAATTTGCCTAGTTGAAGACATCTTTTGCAAATATACTTCAATATATGTAAGTATAAGCATGTATATATACTTATGTGGCTAAGTATAGATTGTTTTTGGAAATTTTGGTATGCGGACCCTACCCTTTGCCATTGATGTCAAAGGGGGGAGTGAGGAATAGTGAAAAATGTGGAATCCAACTAAGGGGGAGCTCCGAAAAAGTGTACATTAGAAGAGAGCATTAACAAAGGGGGAGTATAGTATAACACTTAGTCATTTTTCACTAAGTGTTGCCATCAATGCCAAAGGGGGAGATTGTTGGCAAGAGACACATTGGAGCTTCATGATTGTTGTCATTGATGGCAACAAAGTTCATCCCACACATGCACAGGACATAGTGTACCTATATTGGAAGTCAGATTGAAGAGTGTTGTGGTCCAGCAAGCAAGAACAGAGTGTTGTGGCAAGGTCTGACAGTCAGGTTTGGATCTCTCAGAGGAAGTATCTTTGGAAAGTGTGGACTTGGGGAAGTCACAAGGAGTACCTTGATTGATAGATTCTAGGAATTGAGCCTCTGGTGATGAAGGACTAAAGAGATATGAGCATTCAAGTATTGGGGTCTTGTTTGGCAGAACAGACAGAGGAAGAACTGACCGGCAGAGGATCAGACATTATTCCGGATAAGATACTGATGATGATCAAGGTTCCTAAGGCATCATTCATGATCGGTTGACATGTTAGATGACTTCTATAAGTATCTTTTTGATCCGTATCACTTGGGAAGCAAGGGTTCAGCCGATAGACTAAAGATTGGGAAATACTGACTATTCCGGATGCTGACTAGAAAGAGGATGAAATCCTTTGTGTGGATATATATACCAAATGGATTTCGATGAGAGTTGTTGTTGTTGTTGTGGTGTTAGGTGTGCAAAGAAAAGTAGCAGAGCAGAAGGAAAGCAATAAGGAAGGTCCGGTATGTGAAAGGACAACAGCATAAAAGAAGAGAAAGGATGAAGTGCAATAGATTAGTATACTGAGCCTAACCGGAACTAAACTCCAGCATGTGTGGATGCTTCTCATCAGTTCAAGGATCCTGTTATTCTTCTTACAACCTGTAGACAGTGAGTCTCTTGTAGGTAGTGAGCCTCTTATGAGCAGTGTGCTCAGGCAGTGAGCCCTAATTGGCAAGTGCCATTTTGTAATTCTATTCTTCTAATAGAGAATACAATCTTGGGTTAATCACCCCATGGTTTTCTCCCTTAACAGGGTTTCCACATCAAAAATATTGTGTCATGTGTATTTCCATTTCATGGTTATGTTTGCTTATTTGAATTAATGTTGCATTAATTAAGAAAGTTTAGAAAGTTGAATCAATTAAGATAACTGATTCACCTCCCCTCTCAGTTATCAACACTATGTATTATGTTCTTATGGTTGCTATTCATCTGTGTATTGTGCTATTGCTTAATTAAGTTTGGAAAATGGTTAAAAGTGAAAGTGCATAAATGGTTTTATAGAACATTGATTCACCCCCCCTCTCAGTGTTCCTAACATTCAACAATTGGTATCAGATCAAGGTTCCTTGGAAGAAGCCTAATAGCTTGAGGAAGATCTAGAAAGGTTCACCAATGGTAGCACAACTTGGTATCTCACTCATCCTGAAGCAAATCCTTCTGGCAACATTAAGATTGGCAATCAAGTATATGTTAACAATGAGCAATTTGAAGTAGCTCTAGAAGATCTTGACAACTCCAAAGTTGAAGTCATGGGTTTAGAAGAGCGTATCAAAGAAGCTGATATTTGCATTCTAAAATTAAAAGAGCAAATCCGTAAATCTCAAGAAAGAAGGAAAGAATTATGTGAGCAACTAAAAAAAGCAAGTGAATCTACAGAGAGTTATCTTAGGGTGATTGAAGAAAAGACCAAAAGTGAGGAATATCTAAATCAAGTTGTCAAGGACAAGTTAGAGGAATGTGAAAAACTAGAAAAAGAAGTTCTTCTCTTTAAATTTGATCTAGAAGCAACCAACAACTATAAAGAAAAATTTAAAATAAGCTCTGCAAAACTTGATGAGTTGCTAGATGATAAACAAGGTTTGGGATTTGAAAAGGGAGAAAGTTCAAATTCTAGGCAAGATAGATCTAAAGAAGGTAGAGGTAGAAACCATTCAGTAAGGAATCAAAGAAGAAGACCTAAAGGACCTCTGATTAGGCAACCAAATGCACAAAGGTACCTATCTTTCAATGGTCATTGTTTCAAATGCAATAAGTATGGTCATAGGGCTACTTAGTGTAGAAGTAGAACAAATCAAAATGCTCCATCTTTTTCTGGTAAATGTTTCAATTGCAAGATCATTCATAAAGCAAATGAATGCAAAAGTGTGTCAAGAAATCTACCAAACTATCCAAGGAATGGCCAATACTTCAATGGCAAATGCTTTTCATGCAATAGATTTGGGCATATGGCTAATCAATGCAGATCAAGGCCAAATTCAAATGTTAGGATAAATCAAGGTCAAAGAAATATTGTGTGCTTCAATTGCAACAAGTTTGGACACTTTGCTAGATTCTGTAAAACCATAAATGTGAAAAGAAACTACAATACTAAATACAGGAAAATAGAGAAAAAGAATGGCAAAGGGAAGAAAAAGGTTGATCTGGTTAAAACCAAGAAAGAAATGACCAATTTTTGGATCAAGAAAGATGTGATTGAAGTTAAGGATGAATATGTACCATCATTTGGTGCAAATACTTCCTTTGGGAAGTAAATTGGGAGCTCTATCTCAGGGGGAGCAGTGTTGAAAATGTAAATCCCCCAGCCAGAAAGTTGGTACTGGAATCTAGCATAGAGATATGTGGTAGAATCTAATATGATAGATCCCTTAAAATAAATTCTAGAAGAAAAAGTACTAATACAGAGTATTGCAGAGCAATCCTAATCGACTGTACTCTATAGTGAAGAGTTTAACAGCTTTTTGGAACAAGCATTAATGACAATTAAGTTAAGTCTTGCGGAGGATAAAAGGGAACTAGTTTAGTCTCACAATCACTTTGCATCCAAAGTTATCAAGTGTTCAAAGAGATTGAAGCAGAATTTGAGCAATAACAACCAAGGTTTGAAGCGTTTGAAGCAATTTGGAGAAAGGAAACCCTAATTCGGTGAAATAAGGTATTTCCGTTCAAACCCTATTTGTGAATTTGTTAAAATTCTAAGATGGTGACACTGTAAATTGTTGATATTACTAAGTGAACACGACCTAAATTCAAGAAACATCCCTATAGAGCAACTGAAGTCGATCCAATGGGTGTATTTTCAGGTAGGCCATATAAAGTTCTATATGTGGAAGACACTAGGGCATATATCCATGTTGCCCTAGATGAGCATGGCGATAGCAGATTCACATACTTATATCAAAAAAATAAGTGATGATCAATTTTACCTAAAAGAAGAATACAAAGTTTTGGAAGAGAAGAGATTCATCCAATATGTAGAGTTTCCCACATTCGCAACAGATGGATGGGTTTAGTATGTGCTGAGCAGAATTCAGGACGAGTTCATGTGGCTAGGGAAAGGGCAACCCTTCAAGATAACAAAGGATGCAATTCAGGCAGTCACTGGACTAAACTCCACCGGAGGTGTGCCATTATTGAAGGTGGTCAAGAATCAAATGGTTACAGATGCCACCAAAGCCCAATTTGACAAAAGGGATTGGTAATAAATGATATTGCTGATCCTACAGTAAAATTTGCCTTAATGGTCATAGGTTACAAGATTTACTTCACAAGTAGAGAAAATTTTGTCTCCGGTATGGCCATTTACACAGCATACCAAATGATCAAGGAGAATATGGATTATGACTTGTGTGAGCTATTGAGAATTCAATTAATGGATAACCTAAAAAAGATCAAGGAGAGCAAGAACTATCCTTTCAAATTCGGTATGCTTATTATTTGTTTATTCTTCTATTTTTTGAATGAATCGCCAAACCTTAAGGGCTTGATTTGGTTAAGTAATCAACCAATAGTTGTTCAAATAAGAAACTATCTTAAAAACCTTGGTAGTTATAATGAGCAAAAAGTAGCCTTATGGAGGTTTTTCAAGAACTTTGAAAGTATGATGCACTCAGGAGAAAGAATTCTTAAGAAAGTAGTTGACAAGTATAAGGACACAATTTGTTTCATGGTCACTAAGGATCAATGCTTAATGGAAGCTATAGAACCCAAAACTGTATGGGTAATGCCCATGGGATATGAGGTAGATGGACAAATTTTGGAAAATTATGCCCAGCACCTACTCAACAAACCCAAAGACACTAAAGAAGAGAGGTTTGGAACATATGAGGAGTTATCTGTGAAACTCCATGTTGATCTTAGATAAACAAAATCCACCAGGAAGGTGAGAAAAGAGGTAGAAGAAATTGCTGCGAGATATGGAATCACCAAAGAACAACTGAAATAAGTTAGGGAAAAAGCTAAGGAAGCAGAAGAAAAGAGAAAAAGTGAATCAATTCGAGCTCAGGATGAACCCAAAGGTGAACCGGAAAAGCCAGAGGCATCAAGAAGAAGAAGTGTCTGAAGAAGTGACAAGAGACACTATAGAGATAGTAAAAGAACTTTTGGAGAAAGAAGAAGTAGTTCTAGATGAGTCTGAATCAATCCAAGGTCCAATAAACTTGGATACAATGTCTCCTGTTCAGATGCTCAAGTTGGCTTCAATTGCTCAAGCCAAAGCAAGAAAAGAGATATTAAAGTCGCACATTGAAGATAGTGAACTTATAAATGAAGCATCTAGCATCTTGGAAAAGCTAATTCAAACACAGGAGAATGATATCTCTATGTTCACCACTTGTCAACTCAAGGGACTAATTCATTTTGTAAGTACACATTTTGAATCTCTTGAAAAATCTGCTGAAAATAAAGTTAGACAAGAGTTTAATGAGAAAAGGTTAGATGAGTTGACAAAGTTGATAGCCCATGATAAGGCTTAGCTAGATAATGGGATACAGAATATTTAGAGTGCTATTATAGAAGTTGGTGATGTGTACAAATTTTATCTATCATGGCCAGAAGTTACAAAGAAGACAGAAGAAAAGATCAAGGAATTGGAAGAAAAACTAATGGATATCTATAAGAATTTTGATCCAGTACATGACTCAACCAGCAACAAAGAAGATCAAGTCATCAACATCCACAATTATTTGAATAATTTAATAAATCAAAGGTATCAAATAAAGAGTAGAACGGGGCAATTGAGAAGATTGATCAATCCCAAACTAGAATCAATGACTAAACTTGTTGCTAAAGCACAACTTGCTACACAAACTATCACACCATCAGATTTGGAGAAGCCAGATACTCTATTTTTCCTACTCAGTGGACATATACAAATTTTGGATGGTGCTAAAACAAGCTGGGATTTTGAGATACCTCAAATAAAGAACATCTTTAGTGAAATTCTTCAACATATCTAAGATAAAATAGAAGACTACACTTGTAAATATGCGGCAGAATACATAAAATTTTAAAGTCTTGACAAATTTGTGGTTCCAAATCAAACCCTTTTCCATTGATGTCAAAAGGGGAGAAGAAGATCAGTGAAAAATGGATAAACATCTCAGGGAGAGCAGTCAAACATTTTTCACTAAGTGTTGCCATCAATGCCAAAGGGGGAGATTGTTGACAAGAGACACTGCTCCGGTACAAAATAGAATGTTATCATTGATGGTTTAAAGGCAAAGATCTTTCATCACAATGGAAAGGACAAGTTACTCCAGAAGACAATCCTAATTTGGCAACAAGACACAAGCATTTTGGTCTGGAAGTTCTAAAGTGTCTAAGTATTGGAAGTGTTCAGCTATGAGGCAAAAAAGGATCAATACTCCTCTACAAGTGAAGATATGAAGATGTGGCTCAGGTATGATATTCATAGTTATCTATTGATGTTATATTCCAATAATCAAGTCATGACTTCCTTCAGAAGTCATCTAATGAAAAGACTAAGTCCGAGTTAGGAGAAGTTAGATAGAGATAGTGAACAATGCTAAGTAAATTGGTCCACATTAACATATTTTGTTCTACAGTTTTGAAGTAACCTAGAGATATGTCATGACTATCAGAATCCAAGTTTGTAGCTCTAGAAGTGCAACAAATCTTATTCTATAGGTTCTCCATTACCGACATCAAGTATGACAGTATTACAGTGTGACAGGACAATAGTTCTAAGGTCCATATTGTGGCATACATATTTATCTTGTTCTACAAAATTTAAGATATGTCAAGAGATCAATAATGTTTGTTGAATATGATTCATGAATTCCCATTTAGTCTGCAGCATGAGTTATGATGTGACAGAGGAACCTATCATATATGTTATCAAGAAACAAGCCAACAGGCTGGTTAAATCCTTATCCGAAGAAGAAACATAAGTTAGATGATAAAGGCAAGTGGTTGTATGATTAGAGTTGAAACATATGAAGACTTATGCATGATGGTTTAAATCTACATTGATGATTTAATACAGGAACAAGCTGATAGGATATAACACTTGGTGTACACATTTCATAGTTTGCTTGCTGACCTGATCATGAGAAAGATTTAGTTGCGGATATAAACAGAGGATGGATTTTGGTGTTTGATAAGTATGATGTACAATGTGATGTATGGGAATGTGAAATACGTGAAGATAGAATAGCCATAGCAAATAAAGAGAGATCTTGAGCACATGTAAAGGTAGAGCATAGAAACAGGGGCAGACTGAAATGAAGATTTTTGAATCAGTGTTCAGAACCTTAATTGGAACTGTAATCATGCATGAGTAGATGCAATCACAGTAGTTCATCTTTGGTAGTGAGCCACCTTTATTCTTCTTCTTCTTTCTTTCCTTTAAGCAGTGAGCCTCTTTTGAGCAGTGAGCTCTGGGTAGTGAGCCTCTTGTAATTTGATATTGCTATAATAAAATTATTTCCTAAGAGCTAACACTCTGCATGGTTTTTCCCCACCTTGGGTTTTCCCACGTAAAAATCTTGGTGTTTATGTATTATGTTCTTATGGTTGCTATTCATCTGTCTATTCATTATAATACCCCTAAGCAGAAAACACAAAAACGTTAGCGTTCTCCTCATACTCTTCCAAATTCAAAGTAAGGGTTATTGATTCTGAGTCAATTTTGGCAACAACAGAGCCATCTGAGGCTCTTTTTTCCTAAGATTCAAGGACATAGTTATTAGCGCAAGAAACCACTAAATCAGAACAACGTACTGCAAGTGGAAAACCCCTAGCTTGGTCTAAATTGTCGGTCACAATTTTGTTAGCCAGGGTAGTTCGACCTTCGGGTTTCATCCTCGTCTAGAAATCTTCAAGGTTAATGTGACCTAGCTCTATACCTCTCACACCAGAAAACCCATTTTCCATTACCAGAACCATAGGAGCCCCTTGAAATTTGAACTTCATTTTCACTAATTTAAGAAACCAACCAGCTAAAAACTCTGAAGCATGCACAAACACAATAGGGAAATACCAAACATTTATAGGAGAATTGCTATACAGATACATGAAAAAAAATATTTACACCACCCAAGAGAAATGTTGTGTTTTTATAGTAAGAGAAGGAAAAGAAATGGAACAAAGAAGGCCAATCATGCTAACCTGTAAGTTTAGAATTCTACGGATTCCTTGCATGTAGTGGATTAGTTGTTCCTTTCTCTACAACATATTTCCTTAGAGAAATTGTGAGAACTTCTAGTGGGATGGTTAATTCATTCAAATTTTATGTCACTTCTCATAAATCCATGCATAAATATCATTAAATTCTGGTGGAGTATCAAGCTTTGAAAATTGTAAAAATCCCTTTTGGGTTTCCATCTGAGAAATGTGCCAATGTACTTACATGCATTTTGAATTAAATGTGAGGTGACTAGTGTCATTTCATCGTACTACATGCCAGCTCATAAAAAGGCACCATGAGAATAGTATGTACTCAAAGTCGGCAAGTTGGACATTTTTGGAAACTTTGAACCACAATTTTGAGAGTTTAGAAGTTCAAAGAACTTATGACCTCCCAACAACAAAGACCTTACTCAAGGCAAAGTGAGAAAGACCGATGCAAAAAGAAACTTTAGACACTAGTCTCAATGACTAGTCAGGAAGTCAGGTGGTTCATGAACTCTTGAACCCACCGACTTTGGTAAAAAAATGTAAAGAATCTCTGACAACACACAAATATGGCTAAGTAAAACTCAACTCAAGGAAAAGGGAATGAAAGTGGAAAATAAAGAATGAAATTTTTTTCTAAGGCATGGTCCTTTAGTAAAATTCAAACATGGGGCAACAATAGGCTCTAATTGGGGACAAGAACTAAGGAGGACATAGAGAATCTAGACAAACTTTGGCAACAAAGCCTTATTTGGGAAGGGCGATAGAGTCATACCCAAAAACTCAACAACAACAATAGGAAAAATAAGGAAGGAAACTATAGTACAAGGTAGGACTCAAGGGTGTTACTAGTTGTACAGCTTCGGATCTTTCCCATTGTAGGCAAGAGGCAACAACGTCCCATTAGGATATGCTAGTAGAGATGTATTCTCTCCAATGAACTTTCTCATCTAGAAAGGTCCTCTCCACAAAGAGTCAAATTTCTTATGAGCCCCTTGGGTTCTCTTCTCCTGTTCCATAAAAGCATAGAGTCTCCCAGAACAAAACTTCTTTGCTTATCTCTCTTATCAAAAATCTGTTGAATACTGAGAGGGGGGGTGAATCAGTATTCTAAAATTTAAACAACTAAACCAAATACCAAATTTAATAATTAGAAAGCAAAGTAACCACAGAAATACAAGCCACATAAACATGACACATAGACACCAAATTTTTACATGGAAAACCCAAGAAAGAAAAATCCACAGAGAGGATTAGCTTTCAATATATATTGCAATTTTTTTATAAATGGTGTTGTTTAGGCTTGGTCACTCCACGGGCCTATAACATGTTGGCTCATTGTCATGAAGTACAACTAGGTCTAACAAGCTCACTGCCTCAACCCTAAACCTAGAAAGATTACAATGAGGGATATTAAACCCTAATGGTTTCTCACAGCTAGGTTCAATGCCAGATGGCTCACTGCCAAGTACAAATGAAATTATATAAGAAATATAAATACTGCAACAACATCTATCAGTATGCCAAGGTGCAGTCATTTAGCAACTAAATATTGAATCCTGAGTCTTCATCATCAATGATCTTCTATCTCTGCTCTGTTATTCTCATGCTCACATTAATCATGCCCACAATGCTTCTTCACCCACTACATATTTCATCAAAATGAAATTCATAGAATATATATATATCCGCACCATGATTTAATCCATAATCAGGTCAGCATAAAAAATATGAAACATCTACATTAAAGGATGTAGCTTGTCGGCTTAGTCCAATGCACTATATGTTATGTGGACCCAAATAACATTTGAATTGTATTCACATATGTCAGCCTCAACTATTTAACAACTTAGGATTAAGCTCTAGACAATAGAACTTACTGCATACAATTCAGGCTTATCATGTCGGCCTCTAACTCAAACTACCACTGATACAATTCATCTATCGGACTACATATTTTACTGTGGACCACAAGGCTTTCTTAAAATGATTTCAAAGACTCCTTAGACATCACCAATCATACCTTCAGAACCACAAAGAAAAATATTCTTTAGCGGTAAAATGTGGACCATCAGAACTTAGACTCTATCATAGTCAAACTCTGTCAAACACTGTAGCGATACTCATTATCTTGCAACTATCTTTCTGGTGGACTTTAGATCTCACAACTCTGGATTTAGACACTTCATATAAGTGTTTGCAACACCTCAAAACCGCATAACAAAATATGCACTTGCAGAGAAATGCAGATCATTTTACTTTGCACTGTACACTATCCCTGTCTTACTCCTGTTCATCCAGACTTAGATGTTTTCTTCAAATGACTTCTAGAGGAATTCATGACCTGAAAACTGGAATATATCAGATCATCAAGTAGCTATGACTCATCATACCTAAACTGCATTTGCAGGTCTTTATCTGTGGAGGCATACTGATCCACTTTCTGTCCCTTACTTTGAGTACTGTCCATACTTAGTCATTCTGGCCTTTCGGTCTTGAATACTCTTGTGCCTTGTTGCCAAATTAAGTTGGTCTTCTAGAGTGATGTCTTCTTTGCCTTATTTCCATCAATGACAGCACTCAATTATTTAGCATAGCAGTGTCTCTTGTCAACAATCTCCCCCTTTGACATTGATGGCAACACTTAGTGAAAAATGCTTGACTGCCTGGACTGCTCCCCCTTTCTATATACACTCTATATTTCTTCTCCCCCTAATATGTTTTCCTATTTTTCACTGATCTTCTTCTACCCCTTTGACATCAATGGCAAAGGTGTAGGTTCCAGAGTAAAAAATTGTCAAAACTATAAAATTTGTTATACTCTGCCGCATATGTACAGGTACAATCTTCAACTTTATTTTACATGTGCTGGAGGATGTCATTGAAAATGTTCTTAATTTGGGCCAACTCACCATCCCATCTTTTCTTAGCATTGTCCAAAATTTGAATATGACCACTAAGTAGAAAAACTATAGTCTATGCCTCATGAAGATCAGAGGGTGTGTCAGATTGTAAAGATACTTGTACTTTGGCTGCTAGATTAAACATAGAATCTAACTTAGGACTGATTATTCTTCTTACTAACACATTTTGTTTCTAATTTTGTCCCTCTCACTTATTAGATTGTTTAAATCATCATGAAGGTTGATGACTTGAATTTCCTTGATACTCACTGATTCTGTCACTGGATTGAATGACTTAGAAATGTTTATCAGTTTTAGCTCTAAATCCTTTATCTTCACTTCTATTTCCTTAGTGGCTTCCAACCAGGATAAGAAAAATTTGTATATGTCACCAACTTCTTTAATGGCAATCTAAATGCTTTTTATTCTATTATCTAGCTGGGATTTTTCATCAACTATCATTTTCTTCAACTCATTCAATCTTTTCTCATTAAACTCTTGCCTAATTTTTATGTCTGCATATTTCTCAAAGGATTCAAAATGTTTACTTACAGAGTTTAGTAGTCCTTTGAGTTGATTTTCTAATGACAAAGAAGTATCCTCGTGGTATGTTGGCATCAACTTCTCCAAAATGCTAGATGCCTCACTAATGAGCTCACTATCCTGTATGTGAGACTTCAACATTTCCTCTCTTGCTTTTGCTTGTACAATTGAAGCCAATTTAAATTTTTGTACAAGGGACATTGTGTCTGAGTTTATTGGACCATGTAGAAACTCAGGCTCATCCAAGACTTGTTTCTCTTTCTCCAAAAGTTCTTTAACCAACTCTGTAGTGTCTCTTGGTGTAGTAGAGACTTCTTATTTCAAGTTCTGCTCTAGATCATCTAGATCCATGTCCTTATTAGAGTCCTCCTTCTATTCCAGTTGTAGACACTTAAAAATGGCTTCTACCATCGAACCGACTCCTGACATCCCTAAACATGTCAATTTCCCTCCTAACCAATTAATTAAATTTTTATTTAATTAATTATCCCTTCATTACCCTATTTTCCAGCATATTATCCCCAAAATTGAATTAATTTCATTAATTCAATAGTCTAAAATCTTAGCCAATTGATTTAATAAATATGCAATATTTATTATTTCAATTTCCCTCTATCCTAAGTCCTAAATCCACCTCACAAAATCCACCTCATCTCTTCCACCTCGCCATGTGGCACATATAATTAAATATTCTTAATATTTAATTAGCTAATATCCTCCATTATCCAAAAATGAATTTAAAATTCAATTGTCCCCCACTATCATCCACTATTGAATTTAAAATTTAATTGTCCCCCACTATCATCCACTAATTGAATTTAAAATTCAATGGTCCTCCACTAATTAAATTTTTAATTCAATTATCCTCCACTCTTCCACTAATTGAATTTTTAATTCAATTATCCTCCACTAATTGAATTTTTAATTCAATTATCCTCCACTCTTCCACTAATTGAATTTTTAATTCAATTGTCCTCCACTAATTGAATTAAAAAATTCAATTTGTCATAATCCACTCTTATTAAAAATGAATTTTTAAATCATCCACTATGAATTTAAAATTCACAAATAATGAGAGCCCTTGATCTCAACTCTTGATCCTCACCCTCCATTCCTTTTTCAAAAATCTATAAATGAAACCCTCACCCAAGCCATTCATAACAACTTCTTCTTTGATCAAAACCATGCTCAAATTTCTCTCAAATCTCTAATCTATTTATCCTCTAATCCTTCATCTACATTTGTGTTGAAAGCAAGAGCAATCCACATTTGAATCAAATAGGGTTATCTAATCTAGGAGCTCTTGGGTGCAAGCTTTTTCTTCCTATGATGGGATTAGGTTGTGCATGTGAGGTATAACTTTGTGTTTTTATGCAATTAGTTTGTGTTTTCACTTCATTTTGTTTTCCTAATCTACACCGGTGAAGGATTTTCCTTAGCCTGTTCTTTGATGAGGGTCATTGTAGTCTTCATCATTTAATTAAAAATGTCAATCCAAGGTGGTGTCCATGGCGATATGCAAGAGGGAGAAGAAATCATTTGCATGACATTCTTTTCTACAAATAGAATTTTATCAATCTGGAAGTGTCTAGAGCAATCTGCAAAAATAAAGATCTATCTAATTGTTGAGAAATAAACACACTTGTTTGGAAGGAAACACACTTGCAAGAAAGGAAACTATCTTAAATTGCTGGAAACAAATCTATCCTAAAAATCTTGTGAAGGGAAATACTAGAAATGTAAAGAACTGGAAATGAAATGACTGCTAAAAAAAGTGAAACTACAAAAAACTACTGCTGCTAAAAAACTGAACTTTATTATTTCATAAAACTCTTCCTATCTGATTCCTTGATTACAATGAATTTATAGAATTCTTATTCTTAATCAATCTGCCAAGAATGTGGATTTGAGATCCTATTTTTGAGGAGAAAAATTAAATCTTCTTCATCTAATTTCGCTGTCTTATTTCACGCCACTTTTATTTTAGTCAACTTTAGTCATGAACTGTGCATTTATTTTGACGAATATATTCAAAAGGTTTATGGGTTTTGTTCCCCTTGTTCCCAGCTTTCTAAATCATTTTAAAATTTTGGATTTCTCTTAGAAACAAGGGAGATATCACTATTTTATTGAGACTGCATTTTTAACTCCCTGTTTCGTGCTTCTTTTTAGGAAGTTTGTTGGCATTTCAACTTGACTGAATTTGTTCTTAGTCAACTAATTGTTGATTACAATGTAAGATATGTAATGACATTAATTCATACAATTGCACTAATTAAGAAAAATACATGCATTTATTTAGCTGATAGATGAGAATAAATTGTCTCATCATCTCCCCCACACCTGAAGTGTTGCAGGTCCTCTTGCAACTCATAGTGAGATTTTGGAGCCAATTTCTTCATCTTTATTGCAATTTCTCTAAAGATTTTTCTTAGACGTGCATTGGAGATGCATTGAAGATGTTCTGAGACACTCTGGAGCTGTCTAGAGCTTGCTATCTTTTCTCCATAGTCAGTTCTAAGTTACTCTGGAGCTCTCTGGAGCCCTTCAGAGCTCTCCAGAGCTAATCTGGAGCTATCCAGAGCTAACTGTTTTTCCTCCTTTAACGACTCTGGAGAGAACCAGAATGTTCTAATGATGGAAATAGAGCCCATGGATAGCTATGGAGAGATCCAGAATGCCTCCAAATGCCAAAAGAAATCTGCAAAATCTTTTGGGAGCAATTTTCATGTAGAAATGCATGTTTTGAGCTTTAGAGAAGAAGACATAGCATGTGCAAAGCACTTATTTGTAGAAAATAATCCTACTCTATCCTACTCTACTTATTGATGTTTACATATTCTACAATAGCAGTATCAATGATCCTCTTATTTGGATTAGTATATTCATCATACAATTGTACAATGGGTTTTAAATTACCATCCACTGTTATAGATTTTAGAACATCTTCAAGACTTATAGTTGCTTTTTCTATCTGAGGTACATCTTGCTTTTTCCTTTTCCTGGGTTTACCCTTACTAGAGGGTTTCTTTTTACTGGTTCTGGAGGCTTTTGTATCCTCATTTTTCATCCTTTTTACTTCTTCATCAGATTATCTTTCTTCTTCATCAACTGCAATGCTTACATGCATTCTTTTAGCCTTAGTTTTCTTTCTTTTGTGGCTAGTAGTAGGAGTTACTGCACTTACAGATGGTGTAGAACTGGAGGGAATATGTGCAACATCTTTAGAGGTAGATGCTCTAGTCCTCCTTCTTGATGCCTCTAGTTTTTGTGATTTATCCTTGGGTTCTTCTAGAGCTTCAAAAGATTCACTTTTCTTCTTTTCCTTTTCTTCCTTTTCAGCTTGAGCTTTTTCCCTTGCCTTAGTCACTTGTTCTTTTGTGAACCCATGTTTCAGGGCAATATCTTCTGCCACTTTCTTTATTTTCCTAGAGATTTTAGGTTGTCTGAGTTCAACATGGAGTTTCATAGATAGTTCTTCATAGGTTCCAAACCTTTCTTCTCTGTTGTCCTTGGGTTTGCTCAGTAATAACAACTTGCAGGGTTGCCATTGCAAAGATTTAGTAAAGTTCAAATGGTAAATACCTTGTTATGTCGAATTAGGGTTTTCTTCACCATGATCGCTTTGAGCACTATGAATCTTTGTTGACACTTTAAATCTTGCTTTAATCTCTCTTGGATATCTGATAGCTTGAATGCAAATGAGTTTTCTTTTTATCCTTTACACTTGACCTAATTGTCATAAATGCTCATTCTCAAAATCTGCCTGAATTTACTTTGATAGATATAGTCAATTAGAATTACTCCGCAATGTACCACACTGACTTATTTTCTTCTAGATTTTTTTCAAAAGATTTTTCATGTCAGATTCCAACACTAACTATCTGGCTAGGGTTTTTGGATTTTTAACACTGCTCCCCCTAAGCTAGAGCTCCCAATTTACTTCCCAAAGGAAGTATCTGTACCAGATGTTGGTGCGGATCTATCCTTGACTTTAATTACTTCTTTCTTGATCCAGATCTTGTCCATTTCTTTCTGAGTTTCCATTGGATCAACCTTTTCTTTTCCCTTATCATTCCTCTACTTTGTTTTCCTTTCTTTAGCAAGGTAGTTTCTTTTCACATTTTTGGTTCTACAGACTCTTGCAATATGTCCATACTTGTTGCAATTATAGCACACAACATTCTTTTGTCTTTGATTCCTTCTATTGATTAGATTTGATCTATATTAATTAGCCATATGTTCAAATCTATTGCAAGAAAAATACTTTCCATTGAATGATTGACTATTCCTTGCATTGTAGGAACCATTCCTTACCAAATTTTGGCATTCATTTGATTTGTGACCAATTTTCTCGCAATTGAAACGTTGACTAGAAAAGGATGGAATATTTTGATCCTGGTTTATTCTACTCCTGTAGTAAGTAGATTTATAACCAAACTTATTGCAATTAAAATAGTGGCCATTGAAAGATGGATACCTTTGAGCATTTGGTTGTCTGACCAGAGGTCTTCTTCTTTGATTTCTGAATTGGTTTCCTCTGTTTTCCTTTAACTCAGTGTTTGTTTGACTAGATTTTGAACTTTCTCCTTTCTCAAATCCCAAACCTTACTTATCATCAGCACTCCTTTGACTAGCAATCACCTCATCAAGATTTGCAGAACTTAGTTTGAACTTTTCTTCATGGCTCTTAGCTGCATCTAGATCAAATTTCAGAAGTAGCACTTCTTTACACAATTTTTCACATTCCTCTAATTTATCCTTAACAACTTGATTCAGATGCCTTTCAATTTCTTCCTTCTTTTCAACTTCTAGTGTTAACCCATTTAGAAACTCATGTACTTCATCTAATTGATCATTTAGCTCCTTGCTTTTCTCTTTGAACTTCCTGACTTGCTCTCTTAGCTTTAGGATGCATTCATCAGCTTCTTGAATATTAGCTTTTATATCCCTGATTTCTACTTCATTTTTTTCAAGATCAATAAGGGCTACTTCTAGTTCCTTGTTGCTTTCATAATTTACAAATCTTCTTGCTGCCATGATTACACTACCCCAAATCTTCCTCAAGCTATTAGACTTATTCTAAGGAACCTTTCTTTGATACCAATTGTTGAATACTGAGAGGGGGGTGAATCAGTATTCTAAAATTTAAACAACTAAACCAAATACCAACTTTAATAATCAGAAAGCAAAGTAACCATAGAAATACAAGCCACATAAACATGACACATAGACACCATATTTTTATGTGGAAAACCCAAGAAAGGGGAAAACCACGGAGAGGATTAGCTCTTAATACATATTGCAATCTTTTACAAATGGTGATGTTCAGGCTTGGTCACTCCATGGGCCTAGAACATGCTCGCTCATTGCCATGAAGTACTAGGTCTAGCAGGCTCACTGCCTCAACCTTAAATGTAGAAAGATTACAATGAGGACTATTAAACCCTAATGGTTACTCACAGACAGGCTCACTGCCTTGGTGAAGATGGCTCACTATCAAGTACAAGTGAAATTATATAAGAAATATGAATACTACAACATCATCTATCAGTATGCCAAGGTGTAGTCATTTAGCAACTGAATATTGAATCCTGAGTCTTCATCATCACTGATCTACTATCTCTGCTCTGTTATTCTCATGCTCACATTAATCATGCCCACAATACTTCTTCTCCCGCTACATATTTCATCAAAATGAAATTCATAGAATATATATATATATATCCGTATCATGATTTAATCCATAATCAGGTCAGCATAAAAAATATGAAACATGTACATTGAAGGATGTAGCTTGTCAACTTAGTCCAATGCACTATATGCTATAAGGACCCAAATAAAATTTGAATTGTATTCACATATGTTAGCCTCAACTATTTAACAACTTAGTATTAAGCTCTAGACAATAGAACTTACTGCATACAATTCAGACTTATCATGTCGACCTCTAACTCAGACTGCCACTGATACAATTCATCTGTCAGACTACATCTTTTACTGTGGACCACAAGGCTTGCTTAAAATGATATCAAAGACTCCTCAAACATCACCAATCATACCTTTAGAACTGTAAAGCAAAATTTTCTTTAGCGGTAAAATGTGGACCATCAAAACTTAGACTCTATCATAGTCAAACTCCGTCAAACTCTGTAGTGATACTCATCAACTTGCAACTATCTTTCCAGTGGACTTTAGATCTTACAACTCTGGATTTAGATACTTCATATAAGTGTTTGTAACACCTCAAAATTGCATAACAAAATATGTACTTGTGGAGAAATGCGGATCATTTTACTTTGCACTGTACACTATCCTTGTCTTACTCCTGTTCATCTAGACTTAGATGTTTTCTTCAAATGACTTCCAGAGGAAGTCATGACCTAAACACTAGAATATATTAGATCATCAAGTAGCTATGACTCATCATACCTGAACTGCATTTGCAGGTCTTTATTTGCGGAGGCATATTGATCCACTTTCTGTCCCTTACTCTGAGTACTATCCATACTTAGTCATTCTGGCCTTCCGGTCTTGAATACTCTTGTGCCTTGTTGCCAAATCAAGTTGGTCTTCTAGAGTGATGTCTTCTTTTCCTTGTTGCCATCAATGACAACAATTAATTATTTAGCATAGTAGTGTCTCTTGTCAACAAAATCTTATTGACAGCCTACTGGTGTCTGGTGATCCTACCTACAACAATTTCTCTTTGTTCCTCCAACTAATTCAAATACATTATCCTCTTCTCTAAAGATGATTGAAATTGTTCATCTTCAATTGCCTTCTGTAGATCCAATGTAGATAATTCCAAAGGAATAGGAATTGCACTATCAATTCTATAGACCAGCTGAAAAGGACACATAGCTCTTTTGTAAGTTATCCTATCAGCCCAAAGAGAATCATACAAACTCTGATATCATCCTCTTTGCTTTTCATCTACAAGTTTCTTGACAAGCGAAATGAGATTTTTATTGCTTGATTTAGCTTGCCCATTGCCTTGTGGATAATAATCAAATGAATGTACAAGGCTAATACCATAGTCATAACAGAAAAAAGTAAATTTAGAAGAGGAGAAACTGGAGGCATTATCAGCTACAATCATTTTAGGTACACCAAACCTGACCAATATGTTTTCTTTGAGGAAATTATAGACTACCTCGGAGGTGGTATATTTCACAAGGATCACTTCTGCCGACTTAGTAAAGTAATATGTAGCTATCAAGATATGAGTATGCCCAACACTGGAATTAGGGTTAATAGGTATAATGAAATCCAATCCCCACTACTAAAACAGTTCATCAATCACCCTTGACTTTAGAGGCAATGCAGCTAATTTAGGCATGTTGGTAAATTTCAAACATTTCTCACACCTAGACACCCAATTATAGGTATCTTTGAACATGCCTGGATAGTAAAAATATTGCTGCAATAGCTTAAAGGTTGTCACTGACACTAAGAAGTACCCCCCACAAGCTTCACTATGAAAAGTTTCCAATAACTTCTTTTGTTGCTCTTTATCCATGAATCTCAGAAATGTTCCATCCACTCCTTTCTTATATAACTTCCCCTCCTAGAGAACATATTTTCTCGCTTTAAGTTTCAGATTTCTTTTCTCTTTGGCAGAGAGGTGGGGGAAAATAAGAAACATTAGAAAACCAATCATCAGTAGTGCTTGTGAAAAGAACTAGAGGCAACTCTTCATCTTCATCAAGCTTATTCTTAGCAATCATTTTACACAATCCTTTGCCTCTGACCAAATTGGTAGGTTTAATTTCAACATCATATTCCTGAACTTTAGATATCTAGGATCCTCTATTATTACATCCAATTTCTTGTTGTGTAAGGATACTCTTTACAACAGACTTTGGAACATACACAACTGCATGTGAATGCAAGATGTAAAATCAAAATCTTTTTAAAGCCTTCACTATCACGTATGCATGTTTCTCTAGTGTAGAGTATTTCAATTCATGTTTCTTTAATCGCACACTCATGAAAGCAATTGGAGCTTGAATCCCCTGTTCATTCTTTTGTAACAAAATGGCTGATAGGGTGTGTTCTGATGCATAGTAATAGATAATAAAATCCTTTTCAAAATTAGGATGCACTAATGTAGGTGCATTGGCAATGGTTGTCTTAATCTCCTCAAATGCTTGTTTACCTTCATCACTCCATTTAAAAGTAGGATGGTTTTTCATCATCTCAGCAATATGCCTAGTCAACTCAACAAAATCAGGAACAAATCTTCTCATAAAATTTACTGACCAAAGAAAGATCTGGTATTACTTTTAGTCATGGGCAAGCTCAACTGTTGAATTGATCTGACCCTCTCAGGATCAGTCTTTATGCTATCCTTGGAGATGATATGTCCTAATAGTTTCCCTTCGATTATAGCGAAAATTGACTTTTTAGGATTTAAAGAAATACCTTGCTCTCTACAACACTGCAACACTATCTCCAGATCATGTAAATGGTCGACCCTTTTCTTAGAGAAAACTATGAGATCATCTAGGTAAATGACAATGATTTTATTTTTCAGATCACCAAATGTTAAATATATTGACCTTTCGAAAGTGGCCCCTACATTGATAAGGCCAAATGGCATCCTATTGTAAGCAAAAACACCAATAGGGGTAGTGAATGTTGTTTTGTGCTAATCCTCTAGGGCTACCTTAATTTGATTATACCCTAAAAACCCATCAAGCATAGACATCATCTCTGAACTAGATACTGTCTACAATATATGATCCATAATAGGTAAAGGATAGTTATCTTTTAGATAAGCTTGATTTAGATTACGAAAATCAACACAAATCTTTATTTCCCCATTCTTCTTTCTTACAAGAATGATGTTAGCCACCCATGTAGAGTGGTGAATGGGGTAAATAATCTTCACCTTTAGCATCTTGTCTATCTCACTAAAAATAGCTTCGGATACCTTAGGGTTGTAGGTCCTCTATTTCTATCTAAAAGGCAAAGTACTAGGCTTTAATGGAATGTGGTGTTGCATTCTCCCACCTCTAAATTTCTTTAGGTCTACATAGCACCACGTGAAAACATCTCTGTAGTGAATAAGCAAAGAAATTAAATGCTCTCTCTTTTAGAGAGAAACACTTCCCAATACAAATGATTTTCAAATCTTCCTCTGTGCCAATATTCACTTAATCATAATCAGCTGATGATATGATTGAGACTTTACTTTTTTGCTTTAGGTATTGATCATGTCTATTAAAAAGGTCCTTCGGCAAGACCAAACCCTTGGGAATTTTGTTTCCTTTTAACTGGATAACTTCTTACTCCTAACCATTATGAGACTTTACTTCACCTTCCAAAACATCATTGCTTTCATCACAACTCCCTTCAAAGAACACATTGGCAAAAGACTCAGCCTTTTCAAGGAAAGAAATTATTTGTTGGTCATTATTAAATACATGCCAATGATTGATGTTGTTAGGTATGCTCACCCTGTAGACTATCTCAACTAAGTAAGGTTTATCTTTGAAATTTGGGTGAGGTAGAAAGAGAGATGCAGACACAACCAATGAATCGGCTTGAGTGTTCTGATCCCTAGGCACAACTTCTATTGAGAAAGCATCGAAATCTTCTATGCAATCCCATACTCTATTTTAGTAATGCCTCAACCTTCCATTTTTCACTATATATAATTTCCTTACTTTCTTAACAATCAACTCAGCATCACCTCTGGCTCTTAGCTACTTAATACCTTTTTCCTTAGCCAATGCCAGTCCCAATAGCAAAGACTCATACTCTGCAGTGTTATTGGTATTGTCAAACTCCAATTTGTAAGCAAAGGGAAACTTACAATCATTAGGAGAGATCAAAACCACCCTAGCACCTGAACCGACAGTAGCACAATTATCATCAAATTCCAATGTCCACACCTCATTAGCCAAGTCAGGGCTTATCAGATTTTCATCATTTCCCACCATCGAGGTGCACATGTATGTGCCAGGTCCAATTTCTACATATAAAATATCTGCCCTCAGGTCTCCTGACTTTAATACAGTGAATTTGGCCTTAGGTTCTAGATTTAGGTGGACCTTCTTCCCATCTACTGGTATCAGAGCATGCGACCAATTCATTTGAATCTCCCCACCCAAATCTCTACAGAAACTATGGTTCAAAAGCATCCCATAACTTGTAGGTATATCTACCACTAAAATGGTTAACTTCAATCTCTTCTTAGGATAAGTGGCAAGGGCAACTTGGGCATCTTTAATTTGACCCAGATTAGGTACTAGAGAGCCATCCATAGAAAAGAACCTACCATAAAAGGAGGTATAGGATAAACCTAGGGCTTTAGCAACCTAGGCCGGCATTACATTATCAGAGGCTCTAGAGTCAATGACACAGTTGCTTAATTTATAACCAACAATGTATAATGACATATAGAAAGGCTCCAGTTTTTCAAAGGGGTTTTGAGGACCAGGTTCTTGGGAACAAGAATTTGAGAAATTTTGTTTCTCAGCATGGACTTCATTATCATTTGACACCTGAGCATTACAATGAGAGGTAGATGGCTCTTTTTTGACATATCTGACTAGTTTATCTAGTTTAGAAGGGTTGATTCTGAAGTACTCTTCTTGAGAAATTTGTAGCTTTGTATTTTTACATGACTAAACTATATCAAATAGACTAGAAACAAGAACTTCAAAAGAAGTGGAGGGTACCTCAGTAAAAGCAACTTTAGGTGTAGTGCTCTTTGTCTTCTTGGAACTAGCATTGTTCTATCTTGACAAAATGTATTTTGGAGTAGAAGAGGAACAACCAGGTTAGCCTTGAGGATTTTGTCCTTTCTACACTTGTCCTCTAGTGAATACTATACAATTGGGACTATCAATCTCCGTATACATATCCTCCCCACATTTAGTATAAGACTCATATTCAGAAACGTTAACACTTGCATCACCAGATGGAGAGGGCTCTTCTACATAGGGCTCTTCTGTATGCTCATTCATTGAGAGCATCTGCATGAATCTTACCATCTCTGGACAAGATGCCCCATCATGATCAGAAGTTAGATGAAAGTTACATATCATATGGTTATTTTTGCTAGTAGAGGGACCAGCTTCAATTGCTAACCTTTGGGTTGGACTAGGTAAGGGCAATGTTCTATTATAGTTCAATTGAGAACCATGATATCTTCTTGTCACATCCTGGTAAGAGGGTTGATGGGAACCTTTAGGCATTTGCCTCTTCAAAGTAATTATGTCATTGGCTAGTCTTTATATGATAGGATCAGTAGAGTTGACTGCTAAAGGTTTGCCCATCTATAATTCTTTCTTCCATTTGCTAGCAGTTATGAGATCATCTTCTATTGCAATGGCCAGAGTTTGAGTTGCAGTTAAGTTAGCAGCACCTTCCCTCTTTATAGCATAAATAACATAGAGAGGGAGGGAATTAATAAAGAAACATTTCAATAACCCATCACTAGGCATAACATCATTAGGGATCTTGTTCATGAGTTTGTTGAACTTAGCCACAAACTCTCTCATTTGTTTATGGACTTCCTTCTTCATCAAGGAGAGTTGGGCTACTAATGTGTGTTCATTATCAGCAGTCTTGAACCTATCTTCAAACTAGCATCTCATGAAGGCCCAGTCTCTAATAGACACATTAGATAAGTGATAGAACCACTCTATCATAGCATCAGTGAGAGATTCCACAAATAATCTGACAAATACATCCTCATGTTGAACTCCTAAGATGGAACAATTAGCAAAGAAGGCATTTATGTGTTCCTCTGGAGTGACCTTTTCATCACCTCTAAACTTAGGTACAATTTTACTAGACCCCCTGGGTAAGTCATGCAGATTTGCTCCAAGTCTCAGAGGTCCAATAGCAGCTCCCCATGGAACAGGTGGAGGTTGAGCCATATTGAAAGGGATGTGAAGAGGGAAATTGACTTGAAGAGGTAAAACAATATTGTCAAGGATTAAAACTTGACAAGAGGAACCAACATACTCTCTTATAGAAGGAGGAGAAGATGGCCTACTTAAAGACTTGACCTTTCTTGTGGGAGGGAAAGGAGAAAAATTCAAAGACTGAAGCAAGTCAAAGTCAATATCAGTAATACCCTTCTGTCTATCACCCCGGGTATATATTTTCATAGCCAACTTTCACAAATATATGTATAACAAAATAATAGTGTAGAGTAACCAATCCACTTATTGGTTATTGTGAGGGAGAGTTGGTTGGGCATGCACTTGATTCCTTGGTCTAACAACAGTGTTTCCTTGCCTATTGTCAAGGACTTCTTGAATTAGTAGGGGCCTTTCTCTTCTAGGCATAGGAACAACTCCTTCAACAAAATCAATCTCCTGAGCTTCACCAAAACAACGTGTGTTTCATCTTATAATATCACCAAGTTCTTCTTCTTCAAGCACCTCATCTACTTGATGATACTGTTGGTTCATTCTCCTAGTTTGCCAGACAACAAGTTGAAGACCAGTAATAATATCTTCTTGATTACCAACTAGCCAGTCCACGTTAGGTTGTAGAACTTATGCACGTCTTCCACAGAGAACCATAAAGTCCAATAATAAGGCAACTTACAAAAAATATATAATGATTTTCATAAGTTTAATCCCCAGTAGATTCGCCAAAAATTAGTTGGTTAACAGATTTGTCACCTAACTCTATATTCTCATGCCCATACAGATGACAAAAGTAACAATAGTTGAACCTATTGCAATGGTATTTTACAAAGGTTCTTTGCTTCTTTTACAAGGTGTAGCTACCTTCAATTGATATCCAATGAATGAAAAACTAGTATTACTTTTAACCAAAAAGAAAAATAAATGTGGTGTTTTTAACCAAAAAGCAATAAAGGTAATGTATATCTAAACTTCAACCAATTTAACAGAAAATTCAAATACTTTCACCACATCTACTTCAATGAATCAATAAAGAAATACACCATACATCATACAATCACCACCATGAACCATATACTGAAAGATAGATAATTCTCAGTAGTGAGCAAAAATTAAAGATATCCAACCACTTCAATATAGAAATACCATCAACATCAGTAGCAACACATCCAACATAAGAAGAATGAAAGTTCAAACAGCCATAACACAAAGTTTACGATCCTCCAAAACTCCATTGTATTGATTTCTATTTCATATATAAAGCAATTGAATAGAAAGTAAAATTGATCTATCACCAACACAAAGTTTGCCAAAAGATTCATACATCGACTAGCTAATCAAATTTATAGCCAAGTCCCCCAATAACTTTTTTAAAAATCCTAATGGTTTCTTGAAGACAACCAATTTAAAGAAGTTTTGATTAAACATAAATTAAAATATGGCCCTTCTAGAGCCAATAGTTTTTGAGCAAATATGAAAATAATACTAAAGCATAAGAAAAGAAGATCAATTGATAACTGCCATGTCTTCCTCTTCAACATCGCCTTCTTGTGTCATTTTCTTCTCCTTCACTTGTTCACCTTCATTGCATGTGTCACCTTGCACCATTTGAGTTGCTTGCGCTCTTACATTCGCCTTGTAAGCCCTGTACTTATTAATGATTGATGACAAGGCTAAACCGCTAGGGCTTCTAGTCATGCTAATTCATATTTTCTTCTTACTTATTACCCTGTCAACCTGAGTCATTTTTTGTGCATGTCATCCAATCCATTTTTAAACATTTTGATGTAATTGGATATTCTTGTAACTTTTCCAACCGACTCTGATGTGATCACATCATAACTCACCATCTCCTCTGTCACCATTTTCTTGAAATTTTGCTTGATTTCTTTGACATCGAGCAGTTTATCATCATCGTCACCAACTGCTGTTATCTCTAAGATGACGAAATCACTTTTAATATCATTTAATTCTTTGTAATTGATAGTTAGATTGCCTCTCATTTCACCTTCAAGTCCCTCCATAATAGACAATTTTCATTCAATCACATTAGCCCAAGCAGTAGAAGTCATTTCCGTAGGATCACCCAATACTTCCTCAGCCACCAAAATATTAACGTCCATTTCAGCCATATCTTGTATTTCTTTTGAGACTAAGGATAAGCTATTGCGATCATTTTTGACAATTTGGAAATCAGCAATCAATGTTTCTCTCTTACTGGAAATCAGGTTAAACAACTTATAGGCTTCTTCAGTGAAAATTAAGCTATCTAGGGTCACCTTTTCTATCCGCTATTCAATAGCACTACTTAGGGCTTGTGATCTTTTTATTTGTTGCAATAATTTAGGGTAAGGGGTACTAACACTCATATCAAGGAAGACATTAGCTGAGGGTGTTGTTATCTTTAAAATTGACTTAATGAACATGGATAGGGAACTTGCATGTGCACGCAGCTTAGTGTTCTCTTCTTGTTCCTTTTTGACTATTTTTGATAAATTGTTGACTGAATACTTTGCACGGTAGATATCTCCCTCAATGGTCGAGGGTCCCATGTCTACTCTGCTCATATTGAAATCTACCTCAGCCACTTCATCTCCATTCTTATTTCCCCCTTGATCTGTAATCTCTAAGAACTAGTTTCTTGTGAGAGAATTAGTTATCATCCTTGACATTCTTTTGGCACGTTTAGGCTTAGGAGTCTCCTGCAGTAACTTGGCCATAGTATCTATACTGCTATCCACCATTGGAGTATACCTTTTCTTATTTTTAACTACTTTTCTTAACCAGGTAGGAGACCAAGAGGGAATTTTAGTAGTACCAACCATACTCACTACACCATCCATACGCACAACTTGAGAATTGTGCTTTGGAGGTTCACTTAAATTGGGTGAATTTGGGGTACATAACAAGGATTGTAGCACATTATCTGATGCAGAGCCAAACACCCTGACCTGTATTCCCCTTTGTATATCCACGTTTTACTTGCTTATCAGCGTAATACTCACCATCGGTGAACATTCATCTCCTCGCACCGATGTATCGATGAACTCCCCTTTAGTGACACTTACCAGTTGTCACCCTGATGCAACCAAGCTTGTATGTGCATCGCATGACCCGCGATCACCAATTTCCCTCACCACTACTTCCGGTCACCTCTTGCACCCAACTCAATGTATCTGCATGATGTATGTGTTCAACATACATTTGAAACATACAACTGAACATGCATTCAGAACATGCATTCACTGAAGTCAATCATTGACTTTCCTTGTATCAACCCAATGTACATTCGCATTAAACATTCACCACATACAACCACAATATGCATCTGTAGGATACACACAAACATTCAACTGCGGAATATACAGGATGTATATCCAGTATACAAATTGCGATATACACATAGGCTGTATATCTAATGAAACAACGTGGAACTTCACCGATTTGAACTACTACAACTCCACGACTGCACAGATCTATTCCTCCGCAAACCTAACACAAATCTTTCACCCTGCCAACCTAGCACATGATGGCGCTAGGATCTATCTACACCCTGCATGCAATCCTGCAAGCATGAACACGAACAAACAAAAAACAAAATGAAAACATTGTACAACCATTCCACTGATTTCAAAGAAATCTAACCGGTGGAATGGGCTAAGAACCCATCTCGGCCTCAAAATAGAAAATTAATTTGCACAGAGAAAACTAGATGAATTCAAATAATACAAATGCATGACACAAAACTTGTTTATTATGTTTTCTAGAAAATGCGTATGTAGATGCTCTGTTTACAATTGCACAACTCAACTGAACTGGACTCAACCGATTACAACTCTACTACTACTGATTACATTTGATGATCTCCTCTATTTATCTACTCGCCTAAGTAGTACCACCTGACTCCAAGTGGCTGGGAGATCCAACTGCCTAACAACCTCCTAACTGTCTAACAACCTTGCACTTACAGATTTGCCAAGTGTCCTTGGAACTTACAACACAAACCTAGATACAAACTAAATTAACATGCATTGGTCAAATAGACCTTATTGCAATGAATGGTTAGCTTAGGACCTTATTGGAAACATCAAAATGAATTGTAAATAGTTAATGCCTTATGGAGGCCACTATGGATTAGGTGCCCCTACACCATAATCCCCACCTTGAAAAGAACTCATGCCCCATGAGTCAATCCTTTGACTTGATCCACCTTTATCTGCTGTTGTTTCATGTCTTCCCCATGATCTCTGGACTACAACCTGCTGCCAGGGAAGCAAATACGCATGCCTAGCATTGTAGGCTTTACCTATCCTGTGTTTGCTAGTCTGTCCAACTATCATCCCTATTTGAACGCCTGTGTTGGAAACCTTAGTTACTACTATGGTAGAATGTGTTTGTCTTTCAACTCTTAGTGGACAAACAATAGTCCCTACTATGATTGCATCCTTGTCTTTCCAATCAGCTTGTGGCTGTGTACAAACTTGCTCTCTAACCTTCTGCGGATCCATCTAATCTCTGTCAGTCAGAACTGAAATCTTCTTCAAATGGTGATCTCCACTCCTTGAGATATCCTCTACTGTCTTTGACTCTATTTCATTGATCTGCACAAATTCTTTCTTTCCCACTAAAATAACCTTGGCTGCCTTCTATGCTGCAGCATCCTCCTGCAATGGTGTCATCACAAAAGTCCTCCCATCCTTCTTGATGGTGTAGGTATTAGCATATTCATCATACAATGCTCTTATATCAAATTGCCATGGCCTACCCAAAAGTAGGTGACAACATTCCATGGGCAATATGTCACACAAAACCCTATCCTGATATTCTCCAATCTGTAAATCAACATATGCTTGTTCATATACCAAAAGTGATTGACTATCACTTACCCATGATGCTTTGTAAATATTTTGATGAGGAATCCTTTCCAATTTCAATTTATCCACCATTTCCTGAGATACCATATTATCTGTAGAACCAGAATCTATTACTACCTTGCATAGTTTACCTTTGCTTTTGCATTTGGTCCTGAAAAGTGCTCTCCTTAGCATCAATGCTTCTCCATCTTCAGTTGGGGCTACACTTCCCATTGGAGAGTTAACACATTCATCTACCTTCTCTTCTTGCACAAATTGAACCCTCTTGTCATTCTTCCTATCATCTCTTGATGATGAACCTTGCCTTTCTAGACATTTGAAAAATGGGTGACCAATTTCATTACAATGATAACATCTCCTAGTGAAAACATTAGAACCTCTACCACCTCCAAATCTACCTTTTGTACCTTGCCATCCACCCTTGAAATCAGACTTCTCTTGTCCTTTACTAGCCTCTTCTTGGCTAAACTCACCACTAGGCCTCTGGTTAGGACTTCTTCCTCCAAAACTGCCTCTAAATTATTTGTCACCTCTTCCTCTATTGTTCTACTCACCTTTTCTCTTTAGCTTCTCTTCAGCTCTTAAGGCCATTTTGGAAACACTTATTCATTGTTTCTGGTGCTAAAATGCTGATCTCATCTTGGATGTTCATCCTTAGGCCATTCAAGTACCTGGCCACTTTCTCTGACTCTTCTTCTTGTCTCTTTGATCTGAGACTCAGTTTATGAAACTCTTGTGTGTATGCATTCACATCAAGATCTCTCTGTCTGAGATTCTACAACTTCTTGTACATCTGCACAGTATAATCCAGAGGTAAGAATTGTGCCTTGATTTTGGTCTTCATCCTTTCCCAGGAGGTTATCATATTCTTCCCCTCCCTGACTCTCTCTCCTTGTTCATAATTCCACCATGCAAGAGCGGATCCCTTCAGTCTTGCTTTTGCCAACTTAACCCTCTTATCATCAGGGATTTCTTTATATTCAAAATGATTGTTCAATGCCTCAATCCAATCAATCACCTCTCCAGCTGCCATACTTCCACTATACATAGGTAATCCATCTATGGTGTCCCTATTGATTGACTTCAATGCATTTAAAAATGCCCTTTGGTTTGCTAGTATCTCCTCTGTCTTTTTATTGGTTTCGGCAATTTCTGTATCACTTTCATCACTATCACTGTCAGCTTCCTTTTCTTTACTTTTGGTCTGTTTGAACTCTCCCAACTTGGATTTAAGCATCTCCTCAATCAGCTTCTTAACGACATTCTATGACATGCTTTTGGGAGGCATCCTCTCCACCTCTATATCGCTTTCTTTGTCTGACATAAACATACACAGACAACACACAAACGCCAACACTCCTGCAAATCCTTAATTTAATTTTTTTCCAAATCTTTTTCAGGCTCTGATATCACTACGATGCAGAGCCAAACACCCTGACCCGCATTCCCCTTTGTATATCCACTTTTTACTTGCCTATCGGCGTAATACTCACCATCGGTGAACATTCATCTCCTCGCACCGATGTATCAATGAACTCCCCTTTGGTGACACTTACCAGTTGTCACCCCGATGCAACCAAGCTTGTATGTGCATCGCATGACCCGTGATCATTGGTTTCCCTCACCACTGCTACCGGTCACCTCTTGCACCTGACTCAATGTATCTGCGCGATGTATGTGTTCAACATACATTCGAAACATACAACTGAACATGCATTCAGAACATGCATTCGCTGAAGTCAACCGTTGACTTTCCTTGTATCAACCCGATGTACATTCGCAATGTACATTCACCACATACAACCACAATATGCATCTGTGGAATACACATGAACATTCAACTATAGAACATACAGGATGTATATCCAGTATACAAATTGCGATATATACACAGGATTTATATCTGATGAAACAATGTAGAACTTCACCGATTTGAACCACTACAACTCCACGACTGCATAGATCTATTCCTCTGCAAACCTAACACAGATCTTTCACCTTGCCAACCTAGCACATGATGGCACTAGGATCTATCTGCACCCTGCACGTGATCTTGCAAGCATGAACACAAACAAATAGAAAACAAAACGAAAACATTGTACAACCATTCCACCGATTTCGAAGAAATCTAACCAATGGAATGGGCTAAGAACCCATCTCAGCCTCAAAACAAAAAATCAATTTGCACAGAGAAAACCAGATGAATTCAAATAACACAGATGCACGACATAGAACTTGTTTATTATGTTTTCCAGAAAATGCGCATGCAGATGCTCTGTTTACAATTGCACAACTCAACTGAACTGGACTCAACCAATTACAACTCTACTACTACTAATTACATTTGATGATCTCCTCTATTTATCTACTCGCCTGAGTAGTACCACCCAACTACAAGTGGCTGGGAGACAACCTCCTAACTGTCTAACAACCTTGCACTTACAGATTTGCCAAGTGTCCTTGGAACTTACAACACAAACCTAGATACAAACTAAATTAACATGCATTGGTCAAATAGACCTTATTACAATGAATGGTCAGCTTAGGACCTTATTGGAAACATCAAAATGAATTGTAAATAGTTAATACCTTATGGAGGCCACTGTGGATTAGGTGCCCTTGCACCATTATCCTCTCCTAATTGAGTGAAAATCAAGGAATCACTATCACTTACAAGATTATTCATAAGGGGTACATGGTCTACTTTTGATGGAGAAGCAACCAATCTGGTGTTACTCTTCACTAGTTGGCCATCTTGTTCACACATTGTTTTCAATTTACTACTCTCTTCAGGGGGGCATTTGCCATCTCCATTCAATTGTGAGCCAACTCTTTGAGGAGTTAGATCTGAACTAGATGACCTCTTCTGGGGGTGGGTGGTTTGAGATCTATTCTGACCTTGAGCAGATGAGTACTTTGGTGTTACTGAACCAACTTGTTCTTTAATATTTCCTTTCAACCACTTCTCTATTCTTCTTATCACATGAAAAGAGAGGAATTTAACATCAGTGATCTCTTTCTCTAACCACTTCACAGGAGGCAAGGGTTGCAATGAAACATCATGATAACCTTTGTCCAGAATATTATAGTTATCATCAACCATGTCAAGAACTCACATAGGCAGTTCAAAAGCATGGACTTGATGAATGGTTAACCTCATCCAATTCCTCCTTTGCACTTCCCTTTCATTTAAATAATCCTCCTAGAAATCTTCGAGCTAGGGCTTGTGTTGATAAGAACCTCCTCCATGCATGATTACTTTCACAAAATTCTTTCTATCAAAGGCTACTTGAGCTGACAAACTATGAAGATTGAATTTAGAAAGCATTTTATCTACACTCCTTTTATTGTCATTAATTTTACAGGAATAGAAATAAATTGTCACAGGAAAAGAATAACCTTTCTTTTTTTATTGTGTGGTACTTAGCATTTACAGTCGGCATTTGATAACACGCCTCCAGAAATACAAGGTAATCCAACTGGTACCATGGAAATTTCATTGGGGCATTTTCAAAACCCCCAATTCTCAAATAGGAGAAGTGATCAAACTGAACATAGAAACTTCCAAAATTCATTACCAAAGTAGCAACTTCTATAGAGAACCTCCACTAGAGTGAACCCTCAATTCTTTTTGTAAGCCATACAAAAATGGGAACATTAACCCACCGAAAATCTTTCATACCCTAGTTCCTCTATAATTGTGGTAAAGTTTGATACACATGTGTGCCAATGGTGGGAGCTCCTTGAGCTCTTAAACTAGTCTAGGCAACCTCTCTATCAGCTAACACATACACCAACTAAGAACACATGTGCAATTTTACACTCCATAGAAAATTGACCAGCTGCTCATGCATACATTCACTAATTAGTCTTACCTAGTCAATATGGTGATCTCCGCAGATAAGCAAGATAAATCTACACATCTAGTAATCAAAAGTATCAGATTTAGAGCTCCCAACTACATGATTCAGCAGAGTAATCATATCCAAAATTTCTTCCTTGAAATGACTCCTCTTTAAATTAGCAGGGAGTCTTGACTTTCCCTTTTTCTAAACTTCTAGACAGGTCTTAGAAATACAATTCTGGCACCAATCTTTTCTTTTATTATAATACCCCAGTCAGAAGACATAGAAATGTCAGTGTTCTCCTCATACTCATCCAAATTCCAAGCAAGGGCTATTGATTCTGAGTCAATTTTGGCAACAACAGAGCCATCTGAGGCTCTTATTTCCTAAGATTCTAGGAAATACTTATTAGTGCAAGCAACCACTAAATTAGGTCAATGCACTACAAGTGCAAAACCCCTGGCTTAGTCTAAACCATTGGTCACAATTTTGTTAGCCAGGGTAGTTCAACCTTCGGGTTGCATCCTCTTCTAGAAATCTTCAAGGTTAATGTGACCCAGCTCTGTCTCTCTCACCCCTGACAACCCATTTTCCACTATCGGAACCCCTTGAAATTTGAACTTCATTTTCACTAATTTAAGAAACCAACTAGCCAAAAATTTTGAAGCATTCACAGACACAATAGGGAAAGACCAAACATTTATAGGAGAATTTCTATATAGATACATGAAAATAAAATATTTCCACCACCCAAGAGAAATGTTCTATTTTTATAGTAGAGGAAGGAAAATAAATGGAACAAAGAAGGCCAATCATTCTAACCTATAAGTTCATAATTCCATGGATTCCTTGCATGTAGTGGATTAGTTGTTCCTTGCTCTACAATGTATTTCCTTAGAGAAATTGTGAGAACTTCTAGTGGGATGGTTAATTCATTCCAATTTTGTGTCACTTCTCATAAATCCATGCATAAATATCATTAAATTCTGGTGGTGTATCAAGCTTCAAAAATTGTAAAAATCCCTTTTGGCTTTCCCTTCGAGAAATGTGCCAATGTACTTACACACATTTTGAATTAAATGCAAGGTGACAAGTGTCATTTCATTGTACTACATGTTAGCTCAGAAAAAGGCACCACAGGAACAATATGTACTCGAAGTTGGCAAGTCAGACATTTTTGGAACCTTTGAACCACAATTTTGATAGTTCAAAAGTTCAAAGAACTTCCGACCTCCCGAAAACAAAGACCTTACTCAAGGCAAAGTGACAAACACTGATGTAGGAATAAACTTTAGACACTAGACTCAATGACTAGTCGAGAAGTCAGGTAGTTCATGAACTCTTTAACCCGCTGACTTTGGTTCAAAACTGTACAGAATCTCTGACAACACATGAAAATGGCTAAGTAAAACTCAACTCAGGGAAAAGGGAATGAAAGTGGGAAATAAAGAGTGGAAAATTTTTTTAAGGCATGGGTGCTTTAGTAAAATTTCAAACATGGGGCAACAGCAAGTATGTGCTGCTAATCGATGTTGTCATTGATGTCAACATGTTTGTGTTGTCATTGGTGTCAACTGTATCATCTAATGTTACTATTGTTATTTGATTAAGTTGCTAAGTTAATGATGATGTGATTGTCTAAAATAAGTACTGAAGGTTTTAAGAATGTGTTCCTCTTGCTGAGTTTCCAAGTGCTTTTGAGAAAATTTGATTAATATTAGAAACAGTGTGTTGAAGAAGTCTTCTGGCTTACTGAATGCTATTCAAGTTCTTGCTCCGCATTTCTTCTACGTTAGAGATCTGAATGTGTGGTTTGGATATGTTGTTGAGAAGTGTTTAAAGATGCTAAATCCAAAATTTGGTACTCCAGATCGCTATGTACTAAAAGTTATGTTCACTAGTTTGAAGACAGTGTCTGAAAGTGTTTGAAGTGTATCTAGGAGAAAGTATTTTTCTCTGCATTTCTCCGTAGAATGGTTTTAGTGTTGTACTTTTGGATATATACTTATAAGGTCCTTATCTATCTTCTATCTAGAAGGTTTGTGATTTGGTGCTCTAGAAAGAAATTCCTTGTGTAGCAGAGTTTGACAGTGTTGTTTGTAAGCAGAATGTGAACCTCCTTCAAGTGAAAGTTGTTGTGGTTGAATTTGTTGGTTTCCAGGTGACTTCAAGATGTTTGTGGATAATTCTAGATATTTTAAATCTTTGTACAAGGTCTGCAAGGTGTGTTTATCTTTGAAGAAACATGCACTTAAAATTTCATGGTATTAACACAAGTTTGGCCGACTTGGTTGTTTGCACTAATTCTGATTATGCTTTGGTGATTTTGAAAGCGTGTTGAAGTGTGTTCGAGTGGATTTAGGTTTGTGCTAAGGCATTATGTGGTCTACATTCATTCCTTTCATTTGTGGGAATGTTTAGGTCCAGACCTAATTTGAGTTTTATAGGTTAAGTTGTGTTGCCAACGTTGGAGAATGTATTCATGATTGGTGATTGTATAAATAAGTGTCAAAGAGTTGTGGATATAGGGGTGTGTGAGGGATATGATGTTTGTGATGTGAATTTGGTTAGAGCAGTGAGAGATTTCATGTGTTAGGTTACTGGATGTAGTGAGCAGAAGGTGTCTACTATTTTCAGTGTTGCTACGAAGATGTTGTTTGTGTTGTGATGGATATTGAGCTTCATTGGAATTGAACTCCATGCATAGGTTAGATGCAGTTATATCCATTCAAAGCCTGGCAGTGAGCAACTCTTCTCTTCTTTTTTTCTTTCTCAATGGGCAGTGAGTCCACTTGGATAGTGAGTCCATTTGCAATGAGCATTCTCTCTTTTGGGCAGTGAGCCTTTGTAATTTGGTATTGCTACTACATTATAATGTGAGCTAATCCTCACCATGGTTTTTCCCTTTTATGGTTTTCCATGTAAAATATGGTGTTCTCTTGTGTATGGTGTTGATGTGTTTAAGTTTCTGTTATTTGCTTCTCATGTTTAATCATCATAACGGATTAAGGGTTTAATTGAACTGATGTGGATGTTAATATGTTTATGAGGGTTTGAAATTTCTAACACAACTGATTCACCCCCCTCTCAGTTGTCTTGTGCATTCAACACAAATTGCTTGACAGTGTTCTTAAGCTTTTGAATAGTTTTATATTGCATTGTCTATAACTTGAAAAAAATCTTTTGATAATATTTTAAAAACATTCATATTTTGGTATGCTTTTTAGACAATAGTCATGTGAAGAATAGAAATTTTCAATATCCTCTAAGGCACAAAACTAAAACTAATTGAGAGATTTTTGAATGACATTGTGAAGTTTACCGATGGATTGATTGTGAAATTATCAATACACTTAAATATGGTTATTTAGTTATATCATACCAATGAAAAACATGCATCAATCTCATGAAGGATTATATATATATATATATATATATATATATATATATATATATATATATATATATATATATATATATATATATATATATATATATATATATATATATATATATATATATATATATATATATATATAGAGAGAGAGAGAGAGAGAGAGAGAGAGAGAGAGATAGATTTATTGAAATTTGTGAATAAGTTAATTGTTTGTAGTTAAATATTATTGATCTAATGGGACTAATTGCAGTAACAAATTCTCACATATTGTAAGGTATTTGTTTAATTACGTTCTGGGTTTTGTTCCTCTCTGTGTTTGTTTTTTGAAACATTTTGAAATTTTAAATTTTGTTTTGAAACAAGAAAGTTATGGCAGATTTACTACTGTCTAGTTTTTATGGCAAGAAAGTTTGTTTATTTATTTATTTGTATTATTATTATTATTTAAAAAAAAAAATTTAAAACATTGAATTAAAATTGAGATTAGATATGTAACAAACTAACTTATATAAATTTATTTATTTTTGAATGCATTTTTATCTATCACATTTATTATAGTTACTTCTCATGTAAATGAATAAATTGTGCATGTATTGGTAATAATGGTACTGCATAGAGTTGAAAATTAATATAAGATATTAAGAAGAGTTCATTATTGATCTGTACTAAAATTTTGAATAAATAATTTCAATTATTGCATTTGTATTTCATAGGTCTTGTTCTTCGAAGATCACAAGCATTATCATTTGGTTCTAGTAATTGAATTGATACTATTTTTATGATTAAATTGAACATTATACCTTTAATCGCTTAGTGTATTCAACCTTGAGAGATAAGGTATGTTTATGATAGATTACTAGTCGCCTATAGAACAACTATATTGGATGAGCTAGTTATACTAATCAACTTGGGTTATAAGAAAATAAACCTGGTAAGATCATCTTGTGCTAGGTAACCTTGTGTACCTGATGATTGGCTCAAATAAGTGATCCTTGATTCATGTTAAGGATCTAGACTTGAATTGTTATTGTTCTCATATGATTAAATTGTCCTTGGTCAACCTATATTAGTTAAAGTATAGTTTGAACTACAAAGCCTCTGCGCTGCGTGTACATAGGCAAGGCCATCCAGAATGAGCCCTAGAGGCATTAGGTCTGGCCCTTAGGTCTTCTTTTCTTTTCTTTTCATGGATCAATATCGAATTTGTTTATGTGTTGACCTTGTGGGACTAACATTTACTTTTATTTGTGTAGATTCATGATTGTTATGTACTGGTGCGAAGACAATAGTTTACAAACATCATAAAGTAACTGGGAATCTTAAGGTGATTATTAGTTATTCATTTCATAGAGATTGAAGTTTATATTGGGCAGTTATGTTTCTAATTCCGGAGCTGTATAGCATAGTTTTAAGATTTATATGTTGTAAGCTAACCTATGGTGATGTTTGTATACTTGTCATCAGATATGAGTGGTTGTATTCTCTATCCATTCAAGAAGGACCAAATGTAATATTGATTTTTATACCTTGCAAATTTACTATCGTAGGGTACTCATTGTAGTTTTGTTTAGTTGTGCAAGAAATGTTTAAACGTTGTTTTCCATTTATGATGATTGATACAAAACATTTCATAAGATGCACCAATGTGTTCATTGCATGTATGATAATGTATACCCATTTAAATTTTGATCTTATGGATTTAACATTTTTAAAACCTGATTTAAACTTTTAAAGATGAAATATGATAATAATTTAAGTTTTGTGGTTCGTGCTCAAGTGTAACAACTTGGGCATGAAAAAATAAGGGTGTATGTATGGATGCACATGTGAATAGTAAATATATGCTCACCCTTAAAATGTTTGCATTTATAATATGAAAATGTTTTAAGGTAAAGAAGAGGAGAGATCTTAAAAAGAATGCCTACCCATTTAAGAGGTTGTCCTTTTGCCCCCAGAGTATGGGTGAGAACAAACATGGAAAAGAGTACTTGTGTTATTAGAAAGAAAGAAACTAGATTGTATCACCATGTATAGCAATGAGCTAATGAGAAAAAGATGCAATTGCCATGTCCATAGCGAAGTGAGGTCTAGAGAGGAAGAGAGATCTCCAAGGGTAGAGTATGAAACATGAGTGAAAGTAAAAGTTATAATAGGGTCACCATGAATGGATGAAAGCTTCTTACCACCAAAAGGGGAGAAGTGTAACATCACAATTGAGGTGACTAATGTTAAGTGTAAAAGAAGTATGAAGATCTAGGTGAGATAGATAGAGATGGGTCTCAGAGCTAAAACAAAGGAGACTCAATCATGATGATGTAGAGAGAAGAATGTTATTGTAAGAAAGAAGAGGTACTACAATAGAAAGGGAGGTGCGAGCATATGTGTCATGATGGTATTGAATTTTGTCATACAAGGAATGACATTCACTAGTGGAATGGCCAAGCACTTGATGATATGCACAGAAAGGTAGAGTTAATTAATTATTTTGTGGAAACTTTTTGTGTGTTGGAGGAGGAAGAGTGATCAAGTGGTCTTTAAGTAGACTTGAGCAAATACACTCTTCTTAAGATAGATGAGAAGAAGCAAGTGGAGTAGGAAGAAACCCTTTCCATTATGGAGGTGAATTTGATTCCCAAAAAGAAGGAGCCATAGAGACATTAGACAATGGTGGAGGGGATGTAGATATAGGAGAATGCTAGAAACCTAAACTTACTTTAGAAAAGTGCAGTGTTAGTTTCACAGGAACCTTAATTCCTTGTTCCATACACCCTAAACCATTTCCATTGTATCATTTTTAGAAAGGATTTTGAATCCAGGCCCATAACCTATCTCTAAATTAGATAGAGGATGAGTGGCCACATTATGAGCTTTGTTGAAATGAGAAGCGTGATCACATGTTGAAGTAGTAGTAGAATTGATATGAGGAGAATGATCAATCCTTTACAAGGATGCAGATCCTTGTTGAGTGTTGAGATGTCAGGGTGAGGAGGGTCAATCTTAGATTCAATAGTTCCATGCAGGTTGAAATCTAAAGAGCCCCAATCATCGTGCCAAGACATGCATTAGAAGAACAAAGTATATCATCATGAATAGATTGTTGAGAATTTGTTGAAGTAGAAGAAGTTTGAGTGATGGGTTTAGAAGAAGGAATAGAATGTGTAGAGTAAACCAAATCCACCTTCAGGATCTCAAGTTTAGATTGTGGGATTTTGTACTCTCCAATGAAGGAGGGTGTAAAATCTAACAAACCCCAATCATCACTGAAAAATGCACTTGAAGGCAAAACATTATTCTGATCATTACATTTGTTAGCAGCGAAGAATAGTGGGTCAGATTTTGTTGAAAAAGGAATCAAAGTGTTGAGATATTTTGAAACAAGAGGTTGATATTGTTGGCATTGAATGTCATTGATGTCAACTATGTTTGAAGATTGATGGTATATCTTGTATTGATGTCATGCATAAGAAGAAGTGTTGTCCTTAAACACAAGTATTGCACAGATGTTGTATTAATGTCATTAGAATAAGAAGACTACTATATGTGCTCTCTCTTTCATTTTCAACTTGTTGGGAGGTGATCTGGTATACTTCAAAATATATACTTAGTGTATTTTTGTAAGAGTTTTGGTTACTCTAGATCCATATTTTGCTCTGCACTTTACCGCTATTGAATATATGGATTTGTGGATTTGAGGATAGGTAGATAATGGTATGATGAATGTATGTTTCAAATTTCATGTCATTTGGACTTGAGAAAGAGTGTTTCTGGTTTAGCAGTTTGGAAAACAAGACTTCAGTGTTTAAATAGTCATAAAGGAGAACGTATTTTGCTCCACATTTCTTCGCATTTATAGATACAGCTTTGGAGTTTGGGTAGAAGGTGTATATATGTGTTTTATATGTTATATCCAAGTATCAAGTGTTTTGGATCTCCACAAAATGTTTTTGCAGTATTGGAAGGTAGAACAGTGTGTCCAGCCCATTGTAAAGGAACAATTTTTCAATGTTATATCAGTGGTTGTTACATGAGATTGTAACAAAGAAGTTTTGATAATGCTTTCAAGGATTATAATGATTATATCCTGGCATGTTGATACTTTTCTCTCTTGCATCACTTCTTGATTTGAAGTCTTGGCTAATACACGGAGTTCTAGTGAAGTCGTCATGATGAAGACTTGTGAGTATTGCGACAAAAGATTTGTTATGTGCACTATCAAGATAACCTTTGAAAGTGTGTAGTAAGTCCAATTAAGCATTGAGATTGAACCGCTTAGGGAGATTTCACTCCTCTATCGCATAGCTCTTTGGAGGCCGAAAAGGCTTGTTGATCACACGCTTTATCATTAGAGCCAACCTTATTCATATTTGAATTAACTTGTTGAGGCAGCTGCTAGCTATAACTCATTGAAGATTGGGAAATAGGTCTAGGCTAATGCATGGGATATACAACTTAAGGTAAAATCACTTATATGACTCTTCACAGCAAACTTTGAATTTGACTAGTCATTGCTTTTACATGTTTTATATTTAGAAACTTCAAAGGTTGACATAGATATTGAAGATTGAATGAAGTGTGAAGCATATATATGTGAAGAGAAATGGTTTGTTGTGAAAAAAAATGAATTGAACAATGTGAAAGTGATAGAATGGGATGATAAGTATGAAGTGTGTGAAGTCAGTATGATGGAGTAATTATGCAGAAAACTGGACTACAACATCAACATAAGTCAGATGCTTCTTTCAAAGTAGTTCATGTTCTCATACTAATTTTCATGTATCCTGCTATCAAACAGTGAGTCTCCTTAGCAGGTCCTTATATCTTGCCCTAATGTTGTAGCCTTAGTTTGCAAGTCCAACAAGGAGTAGTAGCTTCCTTGGGTTGTATCCCTAAAACAAAGTTCTAATCTTTTATAGTAGTGAGCTTATTATATTGTGAGTTAATCGTCACCATAGTTTTCCCCTCATTGGGTTTTCCATATAAAAATCTTGGTGTTATTGTGTTGATTAATGTGGTGCATACTTTACCTTCTGTTCTCTGAGTATTTTGATTTGATCTATAAATGAAGTAATTAAATTTTTGTATATGCTAATTCACCCCCCTCTCAACATCTCGATGTGTTCAACAATTGGTATCAGAGCCAAGTACCTTTGAGAAGCCTGACAGCTGAGGTAGATCCTGCATTTGAACATAGGGAATTTGAAGCTATGTCTAATGATGTGTTAACTCTTGAACCAGATCTAGAAGAAATGGAACCTAAAGGTTAGGATCTCAATCTAGATGAAGTTGACCTTGAAGGAGAACTTTGGTGTGCTCTTGAAGATCTGGATGAAGCAAGAGAACTAAATCTGAAATATGAGGTCATGCTTGAAAAATCAAAAGGGACAATTACCAAGTTAAAGACAGAAGCAAAAGAATCAAAAGAAGAAACTGGCAAACTGAAAGCTCAAATAGAAGGAGATAAAGGATGTGACATTAATCTCAAAGAGACAGAAAATATGATTTCTAGTTTGAAAGTCATGATTGAAGAAGGCAAGAGGATTGAGGACTGCTTAAATATGAAGCTCAATGAGAAAGCAATTGAATGTTCAAAACTTGAGGAAGAAGTTGTTAATATGAGAAAAGAACAGGAAAAAGCAAAAGAACAAATTGACAAGGGGCTAAAACTAAAAGGAAGTTCTAAAATTCTTAATGACTTGATTAAATCTAAAATCCATCAAAAGAAAAAACTAGTCTTGGTTTTGAAAAAGGGAAAGTCCTTGTAAGGCCTGCCCTTGTCTAACTGGTGCATACCCTATTATTTTTATAATTTTCAATTAAATGATAAAATTATTTAATTACTCTATAATATAATGCAAGAAGGAGATATGTCATGTTAGGCTACACATCCTCATGTTGGTTTTTTTTAAATGTTGCTTTGGCTATGAGGTATATTGACAGATTTGATGTTTGACTTGAGTGTACAGGATATACTTATATAGGTATTGACCAATGGGTGGATGTGGAGGAGGAGACATGGAATCACTTAACCACTGGGCCACCTCACCTTACCTAGTTCGTCGGTCAAGTGCTCTGTTAGACTTAGGGCACACAACTGAGAGGGGGGGCGAATCAGTTGTGTAAAGCTTTCTCCAATTTACACACTTAAATCCTTTTAGTGATTAACAGTATATTAAACATGAAACATAATGCATTCAAATCAAAAAGCAGAAACTCATCAACACATGAGACACCAAGATTTTGACGTGGAAAACCCAGTTAAGGGAAAAACCACGAGGTGATTAACCCAAGAATGTATTCTCTATTAGAAGAATAGAAAGAACAAAATGGCACATGCCAATTAGGACTCACTACCCGAGCACACTGCTCACAAGAGGCTCACTGCCTACAAGAGACACACTGTCTACAAAGAAATAAGTATCACATACATGAACTGGAGAATAGCATCTTCACCATGCTTGAATTAGTTCCATTAAGCTCAATACTTCTGCTCTGCCTTTCACTCTCTTCTTCACTACCACTCGCTCATCTCCATAAGACACACTTCAAAATAACTTCACAATCCCTTATTTATACAAGGCATTGACTTAGGAACAATCATCTAAGTCAGCAAACACCTACAAGAACATCCGCAAGACGTGTAATACATCCGGTCGGCCAGTCTCAAGAAGAAAACCAATATCCGGTGGTTATTCTTCAAATGCAAATTCTAACTTCAATGCGGACCACCAACATGAACTGGACATGATCCAACGATCATCATAACCTTCCCTGAATCACCAAGAACATCCACACTTCATCAGCCTACTGGAATTCTTCTCTCCTTCATCCAGAGCTTCAAGAACACAGTCTGTCATCACTATCACAAAGGAATAGGCTCTTCCAGATCTTCAAACCACAAACCAATCTAGTTGATACTTTATAGGGACATCCTCAACACTCCCTCAAATCCATAGAATGGGAAAATGAATTTCTGGATCTCACCGGACCTATCTGTGACACTCTGTCACCTCTGAACACCTACCGGAACCAGTTCTACTTGAGCGACCATAACTTCCTCAGATCTTCATGTGGACCTCTAAAAACTTGACTAGAGCATCTCAAGACTTATATCTATAAACCCTATAAACTGCATCCTCTGATCCTCAACCTGTTGAGGACTTTTACCTTCTTATCATCACTGTTCTTCACTGTTCCTAATTAAGACTAAATTTCTCAATATCCTTAGCACACAGCTCATCTAATCCTTCTCATTAATGCAACATGAGTATGTTGACATCAATGACAACATCGGTTAGGCCCATACTTGCAACAATCTCCCCCTTTGTCATTGATGGCAACATATAATGTGAAAAACCATCAAGACAAGAACTTCTCCTTACTATCACAACTCCTCCTATCAGCAACAACTATTCACATATCTTCTCTTCCTTTATTTCTCCCCCTTTGATCAGCAACCACCTATTTTTCACATGTCTTCTCTCCCCCTTTGACATCAATGGCAAAGGGCTCATACTTGTAACTCAATCACTTCATAACATACCAACTGTTCCCCCTGAGTAGCAGCTCCCTATCATCAATCCGGATCACAAGATATGACTGTGATATCCACTGGACTGATGCACATCAATGCATCGTAGTTCATCACCGGAGGGGAAATAACCCCTAACTTCTCCCTGAGATACTCAAAAGAGTCCTTGGGAAGAGGTTTAGTAAAGATATCTACAATCTGATCCTTGAAGGGTACATACTCTAATCTGACTTCATCCTTGTTCACTTGCTCTCTTAGAAAGTGAAACTTGATAGATATATGCTTAGTCTTAGAATGCAACACCGGATTCTTGGATATACTTATAGCACTTGAATTATCACAGAGGATTGTGAGAGGCTCCTCATACTCTTATTTAATATCTATTAGCATCTACTTCATCCACAAAACTTGAGTGCAACAACCTGCTGCTGCTATGTATTCTGCTTCAGTTGTAGACAGGGATATTGCCTCTTGTTTCTTGCTTAGCCAAGAAACCAATCTCTTTCCCAAAAAGAAAGCTCCACCACTGGTACTCTTCTGGTCATCCACATCTCCTGCCCAATTAGCATCTGTATATGTATGAAGAGAGAAATCATGATCTCGAGGATACCACAAACCATACTCAACTATTCCTTTTAGATACCTGAAAATTCTTTTGATTACCATGACATGAGATTCTCTGGGATCAGCCTGGAATCTCGTAACACGACCAACAGCCTGCAATATATCTGGTCTAGTTTGACTGAGATATAATGATCCTCTAATCATTGATCTATACTTTGTCTGATCTGCCTTAGGAGAGTCATCATCTTTACTCAACTTACATCCGGTTGCCATGGGAGTACTCATTGGCTTTGAATCTTTCATTCCAAATTTCCTCAATAATTCTTTCACATATCTGGTCTGAGAAATAAAGATTCCTTTCTTTGATTGAGTAATTTGCAAACCCAAGAAGAAATTCATTTCACCAAGCATTGACATCTCAAACTCACTTTTCATTTGATTTGCAAAGGTTTTACACATACTGTCTCTTCCTCTAAAGATGATATAATCAACAAATACTTCAACAACCAAGATGTTTTCATGATCAATTTTGAAATATAAGTTACTGTTAGCAGTACCCTTGTTGAAGCCAATCTTCAAAATATGTTTGTCCAATCTTTCATACTAGGCTCTTGGAGCTTGCTTTAGTCCATACAGTGCCTTCTTCAGCTTGTAGACTATATCACTATACTTAGATAATTGAAATCCATTCGGTTGTTCAATGTACACTTCTTCTTCTAAGTCACCATTCAAGAAAGCAGATTTGACATCCATCTGATACACCTTGAAGTCCTTGAAGGCAGCAAATGCAAGAAATAATCTGACTTCTTCAATTCTTGCCACCGGAGCAAAAGTTTCTTCAAAATCAATTCCTTCTATTTGAGAGTAGCCCTTGCAGACCAATCTGGCTTTGTTTCTGATTACTTCACCAACTTCATTTAGTTTGTTCCAGAAGACCCATTTGGTTCCAATTACATTCTTATTTCTAGGTCTGGGAACAAGATCCCAAGTGTGATTTTTCTCAATTTGCATCAACTCTTCCTCCATTGCTTTGGTCCAGTTTTCATCATTGCAGGCTTCATTTATTGTCTTAGGTTCAATCTTTGAAATCAGACAATATTCATCTGAGTTTTGAGTAGTTTTCCTTCTAGTTTGCACACCTTTGCTTTTGTCACCTATGATCTGATCTTCAGAGTGGTTCAGTCTTACATACCTTGGAACTTTGGGAGTTTCTTGCACTTCTGCTTCTTGATCAGGCTCATTCAGACCTATCTCTTCTTCTTGATTTACCAGATCAGTCTGAATCTAACTTTCAGAAGAGGATTGATCTCCTTGAGCCAGAACACCATTTTGATCGTCTTCATCATATTCATAAAACCTTGAGGGTTTCTCTATTCCCTCATCAACCTTCACATTTGTACCTTCTATTATCTTTCTTAGTCTCTTGTTATAACACCAGTATGCCTTGCTTTGAGTAGACTAACCCAAGAATATTCCTTCATCACTTCTAGAATCAAACTTGCCTAGATCTTCATCTCTTTTGATGTGAAATTTGCTACCAAAGACTCTGAAATATCTTACAGTGGGAGTAATGCCAAACCAGAGTTCATAAGGGGTCTTACTGGTATTGATTCTGATTTGAACTCGATTAAGAGTATAGATTGCAGTGTTGACAACTTCTCTCCAATAGATCTGAGGAACATTTGCTTCCATCATCATGATCGTAGATGCTTCCTGGATGGTCCGGTTCTTTCTCTCCACTACTCCATTCTAAAGTGGAGTCCTCAGAGTAGACAACTGTCTCTTACTTTCACGTTTCTTACAGAACTCTATGAATTCACCGGATGTGAATTCTCCACCTCTATCAGACCTCAGACATTTCAACTTTATTCTTGTTTCATTCTCTACCATAGCCTTGAATATTTTGAATTTCTCAAGAGCTTCTGATTTCTCCTTTAGAAAGGTCACCCACATCATCCGGGAATAGTCATCAATTAGAGGCATGAAGTATCTATCACCTTGACTACTACTGGTTCTTGCCGGACCACAAAGATCAGTGTGAACTAAGTCCAATAATCTGGTAGAAGACAGTTCCTTTCTTTTGAATGTGACTCTGCTTAGCTTACCCAACTGACATTCCTTGCACAAGTTGTTAGTAGGTTTCACCAATTTTGAAAGATCTCTTACAGCCTGAGTATTGCTTATCTTGATGATATTATCAAAATTCACATGACACATCCTTCTATGCCATAACCAACTCTAATCAACTTGAACAAATAAGAAACCTTTACCAGTACCAACCAAGTGGAAGATATTACCTTTAGTTTGAGCACCGGATGCAATCTTTGTTCCAGAATTTTAAAAGATTTTGCATTTTCCATCCTTGAATCAAAGATCATAGCCTTTGTCCACCAACTGTCCAACACTGAGAAGATTGTGCTTCAAACCTTCAACATACAGTACATTACCAGTTTTGTTTCTTCCATCAAAAGAAATAGTTCCTCTTCCTCTGATTCTACCAGGAGAATTATCACCAAACTTCACTGCTCCTCCTTCATACCTTTCCAAATCTATGAACTTATTTTTGTCACCTGTCATGTGGTGAGAGCAACCACTGTCAATGACCCAATCATTCTTTTCTTCAACTTGGGCAGCCAGAGCTCTTTCTACAACTTTATGATTGATAGATACAGAGGATATTGGTTATTCTTCCTTGATGGCAATAAACACCCATTCACTTCTGGATTTGTTTCCTGTCTTTGATTCATCATCTATTACTCCTTCATTATCATCTTCTTCATGAACATAGTAACAATTTTTTTGGAACCTTGATCTGTTAGAGTTTGGCTTTGAAAATCTTTCCAGACATCTTGAGGCAAAATGACCAATCTTATTGTAGTTAAAACACTTAAAAGGCAATTTTCCTTCATACTTACTGGATCCTCTTGGCAGTCTCTTTGCAATGAGGGCTTCAAGTTGAGCAGTTTCTACTTCTTCTTCTTCCAGGTCTTTTCTTGCTTTTTCATACCATGACAATTTCCTTGATGAGTTCTCTCTCGAATCAAATCCTTGTTTACCTTTCACAGAGGCATTGGCTTTGAATGAAGATTCAGTCTTGGGAGGATCATCTCCAAACTCGGTCATTTCAAAAGTAGCCAGTTTGCCAGCCAATTGGTCTCTTGTGACAGTTGTATGGGCTCTAAATTCATCAATGGCAACAACCTTGATTTTGTAAGAGGCAGGAAGGGATCTGAGAATTTTACCAACAATCTCATTTTCATCCAAGACTCCACCAGCATTTCTAATTCCACAAACTAGCTCATTCACTCTTGGCATAAAAGTGGTAATATTTTCATCATCTCTCATCTTCAATCTTTCAAATTTCCCTTTCAGACTCTGTAACCTTGCACATTTAACATACTGATCTCCTTCATGCAAAAGTTCTAGTTTATTCCAAATCTCAAAGGCAGTTGGTAGGTCAATAACATTTGAGAGCTCTGAGTCAGATAATGTGCTTAGAAGAGCCTCTTTGGTCTGCAGATTGTTTTCAGCATCTGTGATTTCATTTAGGGTTGTCAGACCACCCTGTGGAGGTACATATGCTTTTGTAACCATGGACCAGTATGCCATTCCCATACACTACAAGTGACATTTCATGCGACCTTTCCAAAGAGTAAAGTTGGTTCCATCAAACTTCAGACTATCCTTCTTGTATGATGACATCCTGGATCTCCTCAAGCGGTTAAGCTCCTTTTAGAGGAACTTAGCTCTGATACCAATTGTTAGACTTAGGGCACACAACTGAGAGGGGGGGTGAATCAGTTGTGTAAAGCTTTCTCTAATTTACACACTTAAATCCTTTTAGTGATTAGCAGTATATTAAATATGAAACATAATGCATTCAAATAAAAAAGCAGAAACTCATCAACACATGAGACACCAAGATTTTGACGTGGAAAAACCAGTTAAGGGAAAAACCACAGGGTGTTTAACCCAAGAATGTATTCTCTGTTAGAAGAATAGAAAGAACAAAATCGCACATGCCAATTAGGGCTCACTGCTCGAGCACACTGCTCACAAGAGGCTCACTGCCTACAAGAGACACACTATCTATAAAGAAATAAGTATCACATACATGAACTAGAGAATAGCATCTTCACCATGCTTGAATCAGTTCCCCTAAAATCAATACTTCCGCTCTGCCTTTTGCTCTCTTCTTCACTACCACTCGCTCATCTCCACAAGACACACTTCAAAATGACTTCACAATCCCTTATTTATACAAGGCATCAACTTAGGAACAATCATCTAAGTCGGCAAACACCTACAAGAACATCCGCAAGACGTGTAATACATCCGGTCGGCCAGTCTCAAGAAGAACACCAATATCTGGTGGTTATTCTTCAAATGCAAACTCTAACTTCAATGCGGACCACCAACATGAATTGGACACGATCTAATGATCATCATAACCTTCCCTGAATCACCAAGAACATCCGCACTTCATCAACCTACTGGAATTCTTCTCTCCTTCATCTAGAGCTTCAAGAACACAGTCTGTCATCACTGTCACAAAGGAATAGGCTCTTCTGGGCCTTCAAACCACAAACCAATCTAGTTGATACTTTACAGGGACATCCTCAACACTCCCTCAAATCCAAAGAATGGGAAAATGAATTTCCAGATCTCACCGAACCTATCTGTGACACTCTGTCACCTCTGAACACCTGCCAGAACCGGTTCTACTTGAGTGACCATAACTTCCTCAGATCTTCATGTGGACCTCTGAAAACTTGATTGGAGCATCTCAAGACTTATATCTACAAACCCTATAAACTGCATCCTCTGATCCTCAACCTATTCATGACTTTTACCTTCTTATCATCACTGTTCTTCACTGTTCCTGATTGAGACTAAGTTTCTCAATATCCTCAGCGCACAGCTCATCTAATCCTTCTCATTAATGCAACATGAGTATGTTGACATCAATGACAACACTGGTTAGCCCCATACTTGCAACATGCTCAACTTTGTGTGCAAGAGGTTTGTCAGTCATTTAACCTCCCTACTTGGTTGCGAATGGAGGTCTAACTTGAGTGGTTGCCCTCTTTGCCTCTGACCGTAATCCTTTTCAAATCTGTTTCCCTATGTGGTGCATAAACCCATAAGATATTGTGTTCTTGTGTGGTTTTGGTTAACTTGAGGCCTCTTTCACTTCTTTGGCCTTCTATTTTGCTTGCAAGTCAAATGATGGTTTGAGTTTGGAGAAAACATATAGATTAGTTTAATGTGAGTATTATATTTGGGTTGGGAATGTTTGGCTAATTTCCTTACATTGGGGGAAAATGCATGTAATTGTAGCCATCATGTTTTCCTAGAAGGTTACTCATGAAGAGTGGCCTTGCTAGACTTGTAGGCAATAAAGCTTGTTTGGGGTATGTCATTTCTTTTATTTAACCTTGTGGTAGCGTCAAATTAGTTAAGTGGTTTGGTTTGTTGTAATGGAATTTGGAGAGAGAGCATCCCTTTTCTGTAATGGTTCATTGTCCATGCGGAGATGGAAAGTTGACCTTGCTTGTCCTTGGTTGTTAAACCTTTTGGTTTGTGGCACTTATTTATTCAATGGAGCCTTCAGAGTACCATGTCATGTTGTATGCATAAGTTATAAAATATAAAACTATTATTACTAATCCCTACCTAGAGGTTTTTGATGGTATGATTGATTTGAGGCTAATAGAGGTAATGGATATTAATTATTGCTAGTTACGTTGTAATCTAGATCGAAAAGGTTGAGGCATACAATTATTGTCGTATCTATACTATAGTTGTCACTTCACAATGTGTGTGTGCCTTATGCATAACTAGTTATCACTCTTAGTTTCATCTTATGTCAGATAAACTTAGTTCATGCTAAAACATTATGCTTGCATGGTTGACCCTACCTATCAAGCAATTTTTGTATGATAGGTATCCATTTAAAGGTGCCCTTAAAATATTACAGCCTACCTTAGTATAAGTTGATTATTATAGCCCTTTAAATATATGAAGATCTCATCATAATCCTTGGCAAGTTTCTTTTAGTTTGTTCAAAAAAAAAAATCTCTCCTTTCTTATGTGATAGTCTTGTTACTTTTTGGAGTGGATGCTACGGTTAAGAAGATTCCTAATCTTTTGTTTTGGAAAGGAAGAAACCTTAGGGTAGGGGAGGAGGAGATTTGGTTTGAGGGTTTTGGGGTTTAAGGAGGTGGTTCTTTTTAGAAGGGGGGGAGAAGAAAAAAAAGGAGGAGAAGGAAAGGGAGGCATGAAGAGAAGGGGAACCGGTTGTTTTAGCCTACATCCTCTGCAATTTGGGCAGAATTTTAGGTAAGATGGGTACTCCTCTTATTTATACACGTACCAAAGATATTGTAGCTAAAATTGCATGTTCAAATGGTCATCTCTGTTATAGATTTTATTGGATGTTCAAACTTTGTTCTCCCAAATATTTGGCTAAATGGGTAAAACATTATGCTCTTGTGCTCCTATCTACAAACACTTCTGCTTGGACTAATGCAAATATGACTTACATTGATATATAATCTACCTCTTTGTTGTTATGGGTGTTGGGAAATAATAACTTTATTATAAATCTTCTTCTGTTGTGTTTTTTCGGGTGACCTTATCCTGATCCTAAGTTTCAGTATGGCGGGTTGTTAGGAGATCAAAAATAGTTTTGGGTTTTGGGTATAACCCCTGCCCATTTCATTTCACGATAGTACCTAAAGCCTGTGTAACATATCTGATTTTGTGTATCTTGCATCATTGCTCTTCATGTGAAGAATCCCTTTTTTGTGTCTTTCGGACCCTGCACCTCCTCTTGTGACTGGCAAAGGGCACAGATCTGGATGTTCATGCCAATGTCGTTGCATGAGAGATTGTTTTTGGGGTTGTAATGAAATCATCATGGTTCTTCCCTACTATGTGACAATCCAAAGGGAGCATGGTCTTGTGGCTTTTATTAAGACATTCACATGCTTGGTCCTTGTTCTCAATCTTTATGTTTTAGTCAGCCATAGCTCCCACTATGGCAATGTGGGGAAGTTGACCTTACATTCGCCATTTCTTTGGCTGGGAGTTTTGAAAGTTTTCATCCAATCCTTTCAATGTCCATTTTGAAAACCCTACAATCCATGAGGCCACTTTCTCTCAAGGCATTGAGACCAGTCGCTCCCATGATGGCACGCAACAGGTAGGATTCTGGCCTAAGCTGTGATGATTGGTTGTTCTTTGTGCAATGCATTGTATGAAAAGTTTTTAAGTTGAAACACAATCCTTGTCCACTTTCTGCCATTGTGGCAGCCCACAAGAATCATGTTCCATGGTTATTTTGTCAAGAAGATCTTATACATAGCTTACGCTCCTAAAACTTTATTTGCATGCCCTTTAGGGCATTGAAATAGTAACACTGCACCCATGTTTCCCAATTTGTACTCGGGTACGAGGCCTTTATGCCATGGATAGGGAAGTTGCTAGCAGAGGCTGCGACTGGTCTTCACATTTTCCATTATTTTCTCAAATTCTACCAATGCCATTGGACTATCCATTGGGCTCACATCTTTCATTCTCTACAAATCCACAGGGTTAGTTTAGTCCAGACATGTTGATAGATGGTTCACATGCTTGCTTAGGTTCTATTGTGGTGTCCACAAGATTGGGCATTGGTAAAATAATAGCATGGTCAATGTCCCTCTGTTGCTCGTGGATAGGTACATGTACCCTGTTCAAAGCTCCGGTTTGGCATAGTTAGTTTCATTGCTACCTCATTGTGGGGGTAGCTGTACATCTGCCTATTGCTATTCCTTGAGGTTCTTTAAGCATTCGATCAGATCCAATCTGTACAGACCTGACTATTACTGCACCCTCATGAAAGTACTAAAGTTTTTCTAGTTTTCCAATTCCACTTTGTGCCTATTTTGCATCATTTTATTACATAAAATGACATCCCTTTTGCGGCATTCTATCAATGTAGTGTACATGCCTTGTCTGAGTTTACACATTTTTGCATGCAAGTGTAACTGGGTTCTTTTGTCAATAGAATGATCATTGCAGTGTTGGATAGGTATTTATTCTCTCTCTCTCTCTTGATGCAACACAATGACTTGAATAGTGTTTTGAAAGGAATGGAGTCTGTATGTAGTTATTATATTGTTCGTTGACTTGACTTATCATTCTCCCCTTCCCCCGATTTGGTTGAACCATGTGCGCCTTATGATGGTTTATGTTTGGAGCGGTCTTATGTGTGCTTATGTTGGTTGTGCATGGGATTTATGTCACTCATGATGCTTTGTCCGAGACCCACTAGTGTGAGTTTGGCCTTGTTGGCAGTGGTCCCTCAATCTCCTCTCTGCGTAGCTCAGGGGTTGCCTAGGGTACAATGGACATCCATTGCGCTCGACGATGGCAATATGGTTGGGAGGTGGGCAACATCCCCTATTGGTCTTTGTGATGGTGAACTCTATTGAAGGCTTGGTAGAATCTTGGTCTTCATCCTTTTGTTGTACTCATGAAGGTTCCAAGGGTCGCTGTAGTATCTCTATTGTTATTTAGTTTATGTTGTATTATTATTAAATCTTGTGAAGTCTCTTGGAGCACGATCCTTCCTTGTGGTTGGAAGATAGCCTTCACCTTGTACGTGTATTGGGTTATCTTTAGATGTAAGCCATACTCTTAATGTAAAGGAAAAATAAGTCTTGTTTATTTAGCTCTATAGATGTAAAAGAAAATTAATTATTGTTATTTATCTTTATGGAAGTAAAGAAAAATAATTATTGTTTAATTATCCCTAACGATGTGAAGGAAAATAATTATTGCTTATTGTAAGGAAAAATAAATATTGTTTATTTACCTCTATGGATGTAAGGGGAAATAATTATTGTTATTTATCTCTAACCATGTAAAAGAAAATTAATTATAGTTATCTATCTCTATGTATGTAAAAGAAAATTAAGTAGTATATTTATATTTAAAAAATAAATCTAAAGTACGTCGAGAGATATCCTTCTCGAGGCACCTATTTTTTATCAATTTACCACACTCACCTCAAATGGACTACAATTTGATATGTTCTTTCTACATGTGAAAAAAATTAAGGAAGGAAGCAATATAAATAGATTGAATGTGTGTCTTTTCATATACCATTCTGTAACATTTCTTTCTTTCATCTTAGTGCATAGTGATGGCTTCTATGAAACTGCCATCCACCTTTCTTTCCATCCAACATGTATTTTTTTTATTCCTTTCACCTTCTTTTTTTTAGTTTTTTTAATTTGTGGAGTGACTATTTGGTTTTTTAATAAAGATTCTAGATTGGAATCTTATAAGTTTACATAGAAATTCTGGAATCTTTCAGCTCCCATTCGTGCTATGAATGTAGAAACGCCTCTTGGCGTAATTGTTATATATCTCTATGGATGTAAAGAAAATTAATTATTGTTTATTATCTCTATAGATGTAAAGGAAAATAATTATGGTTTATTTATCTCTATGGATGTAAAGAAAAATGATGATGGTTTATTTATTTATATTGATGTAATAGAAAATAAATATTGTTTAATTATATTTTTGACGTTAATTGATATAGAGTGGATGTTGGAAACCTCTTTCTTTCCTTATGGTGCCTTGCTATGTTTTTAGTAATGGATTCAAAAGCACCCGTCTTGAAAATTCTCTTTTTGCTTGTTGTTAGAAGGGACAAAACCATATCAAAATTACTTATGAATGTTTATTTCTATCCTTGGTTGTTTGGATGTTGAATTGCTCTACTTGCACTGATGTTAGTCTTTCGGCATGTTATGTTGTATTTCTTTGTTTGGTTCACCTGGCAAGGTGTCTTGGATGTTTCATCCATGCCTCATCTTCCTTCCCCGCCTTGTGGGACGAGGTTTTAGGGACGTGTGGAAAGTTTTTTGTTGGTTCATGTCATGACCACATGGGCAATGTAGGCATGACATGTGGTCTTCTTGTGTCATGACCACTTGGTAAAAGTGGGCATGACATTTGGTATCAGAGCCCATGTTTCAACATTGGGAGCTTTGGGGTTTGCGTGTTTGTTGGGCCGACATTGAGTGGATTGAGGGTGGTTTTACCCTCATCCTACTCTGTGTAGTTGCAAAAGAGCGAGGTTGTGGTCTGTCGATCAACCTTCATCTTGGAGGAATATCCAACCTCTTGTCTTGTCATTGTGGTGGCCTTGCCACACGATTTTTGAGGTCTTCCACTTATGTTTTTGTGGTGGTTGTGTTCCTCCTCATCGATTGTCCTCTTGAGTTGGTTGGTCTAGATTTTAGGGGTTGTGTTGGACCCTTCCTCGCCCTTGTGTATTTTGTGGAGTGTAGTGACTTCTTAATGCTTGTTTGATTTATTTTGCCTTGTGAACTTGGCATATGTTTATCATGATGTTGAATGACATACTTCCTTGAATTCCTAACCCTTGTTATCATTGGAAAATTGGCATTGTCTCTTTTGGATTGGTAACTAGAAAAGATTACATGAAGTGTATCTTGCTTTGAATTTTACGAGTGCAAGTTGTGACGTGTGTGATTGCATTAGATTACCTTGTTAAAATATTAAGAAAGAAAGAAGGGGAAACTAAGTTTTATGCATGGTAATTGTTAAGAAATAAATTTATGTTTCACAATGGTACAAGGGGGGATGGTGTGCTGGTGGTTATTTTTGTAAAGTACTTCCATAGAGTGAAATTATGTTTTATAACCTTGTTCTTGTGTGAATCGGATACCATGTTATACATGCCTTGTGTGGAAGAAATAGATGGCATCCTTTGGTAAGATGTTAAATTAGGGACTTAAGATTTTAATTAGATTCCTCCTATGATATGCCTCTACCTTATGAACTTGTTAGATAAGTATGTGCATTGATCATAGTGTATTTCATAATATGTTATGGTTTATTAACAACCCCATGATATGTGGTGTGATGTGAGACAACACCTTGTGAGATGAATTAATGTTATTTTGATTTAATTATGACCTTGTACACAAATGTTAGTATGTTAGTGTTGTCTCTCAGATTTGCACCCTTGCTGAGTTATAAAAACTTGGCAATCTGGAGAAACATGGGATCTTTCCAGGCCTGTGGGTCACCTGTGATGGAAAGAACCTCCGGAGAAGGTCGGCTTCCTATTGATACTCCACCTATACTGCTTGTACTAAAGTCTTTGCAGAGAAAAGGGTAAGAAGGATTGCATGAAAATGAAACCTACTATCTAATGTGACACACCAAAAGATCATCTGAGACTACACAGAACTGACACACTACAGAACCAGTAATAATAAGGCTCTCTTACACAACCCAGCAAATCATTATCTTTTCATAATTAATTTGCAAGGAGGCTAAATAACAACAGTTCTGTAAAGGAGAAAGATGTTTTCTTAACACTCAAAAACTGATTGTTATTCCTTGCACATCTCACAACGTGCAAAATTATATGTATCCTTGCATAAAGGCACCAACATGAAATACAACTCCAAGGACAAAGAACATCACAAAGATCCCTACTAACACTAAGGACACACAATATTAGAAGAAATGGGAAGGTATAAACTGCTTATTACTGCTAAAAAGGGTGTTACAATGCTGTATATCTCTGAAAATAGGTCACAAGACTATTCACTTCTGAAAAAGAACTCAAAAAATTACAATATATAGTGCAGTGAATAGAAAGAACTGGTGAATAATGAACAAGGAAGATGACTATATACTTCCCAAATAGCTTGTAACAAGATAAGCATGAGCCACCTCCATTTTCGTACATCTCATAAATGCCCCCAAAATATCTACCTAAAGTCCTCCAAAATGGGTTTCTAATGTAGAAATAGTCAAGGCATGCCATCACTAATCATAAAAGCTCTAGAAAATGTCTTTAAATGCCTTTAAATGCTCTTTAAGGCCACTGAAAATAAGTCAAACCTGTGTAATAACTCCTCAACCTGTTTGTCAACCTCACTCTGCAACACCATAAATGTCTGATATTTTGCACAATAAATGACATAAATACACTTTTTTTTTGCATCTAATTTACATCAACTAACAGGTTTATAATTACACCACTTAGTTAATGTTTTACATTCCAAATTTCATACAAACCTATGCAGAAAAAATGGCATTTAGGACATAACATTTAATTTCCTGATTTTGCATAGTTTGGGGACAAATTAAATGTCGTGAAGGAATGACAAAGTAATCGACGAGACTTACTTTGCCACGTGTGATAAATTTGCCTAATATTGACCTTTTTTGTATTTTTATTACAAATGATAAAGTAATTCATAATTCATTACTTTATCATTTGTTTACAACATTTAATCTATTTCTAGATTATGCAAAATAAAATAAAACTCTTATAACTCCTAGGCAAAACAACATGGCTCCATACACTTGCATTATCATGATGCATTATATGGCTATGTCAACACACCTTATAACTCCATACAATTTTCACGTTTCACAATACATATCATCACGATTTCATGCTTTGAAGGTCTAATGCAACACACTCACCTTTGAAGAAAATTCGAATGCCTTATCACCATGCAAAAGATGAACAAGGCATCGAGCCCTTCCCTTATGATTACATATTTGACTTCATAAAAATCAAAGAAGGGGACACAATAGCCTCACAGGCCCCTTGCATTATGATGAGTTTTTAAGGCTTTTATAAGTCTTGACCACATCCTTTGGATGATGGCAATGATTTTAATTTGTAAGTCCAAAAGCAAAATGATGGAGACTCACCCTAATCCATCGATAAAAAAAAAGGAAAGAACCCTAATTTTTTGTTTTGCACATTTTACCTTGGTTTTACTTGGATGACCTCCTCTCTGGCCGCCTTCTCCTACTAGGGTTTGGACGCCCAATCTATATCATTTTTGGTCGATTCTGAGTGGTTTCCTGTCGATTTTCAGAGGTGAAATGCAAGGTAAGTGGTTCCTTCTCAGATTTTGACCTCCTATTGTTTGATTTTGGGCCAACAAGGCCGTGATTTTTGACTAGTTTTTGACGTATTTTCACTATTTTTTTAATGGCCAACCACCATGCATTCGCTTTTGATTGTGTTTGATGCCACAATGAAGGTTGCCTAAGGAATTTTCTATGGTTTTCTCTTAGCAAAAGGTAGAAAGAGAAGAGGTAAGGTAATTTCACTAGTGATCTCTTCTTTTTCTGAGATTTATTGTCATTTATTCACTGCCAGAGGCATGATTTTGAGGCATTTTCTAAGTATTTTGTTGGAAATGAGTTACAAACCTTTGAATTTTCCTTTACATCTGCATTCTTGGCTCAAAATGAGCTCTAGTCATGACAAAAACTTGAAAAACTTGCAAAAGAAACGTCTGTGTGCATTACAAACTAGAAAATCTGCATTTTCATCACTGGCTATAGCATGAGGCTTGAAAAAACTCCATTTTCTATGATTTTTGGAGGGTTCTGTGAGCATTTTTTGTTTAACAAATGAAAACCATGTATTTTTTTTATCATGGCACGATTTGAAGAAAATTTGAGTATTTCCTTTTGAAATGAGTTCAAAGGGTTTCATTTTTCTGTTTGAGGCTTTCATTTCTTGCTCAAAATGAGCTCCAGCTATGACAAAACTTGTGAAAATGAAATCTTCGTGCATTGGGCTGCTAGAGGCACGATTTGGGCATTTTGTGCATTCTGTTCTTGAAAATCTGCATCTTTCTATTTGCTTGCTATAGCATGTGGCTCAATTTTGAGGTAATTCTAAGTATCTCTATTGGAAATGAGTTGAAAATGGGTCACTTTCTCCTTTGCATCTGTATTTAGCTCAAAATGAGCTCCAGTCTTGTTGCATTCGTGGTTTCTTCTAGTTTTGTTCCCTTCCACATTCACAAACAAATTACCATCCTCTAGCTTATCAGATTCTTTGCACTGTATTGGCATAATAAAATTGATAGCTGACTTTAAATATGAGGAATTATTTGCTGGAAGTTGATAAAATGTATTTTCAATATGTGAACATAATGCATCAAGACTTATGACAAGAATTCCACCCAAGTCATTTTTTATTTTGCAAACTTCAATGCAAATATGTCTAAAATTGACATTCAAAGGCGCTGGTAATATCCTTGAACTATTATCAACTGGTTGTAAAAAGGATGTAGTTATGTGATAGTCTCTTGAAACCTCAAGTCCTGTAGAAGTTGTGTCAGACACATGTTCCTTATTCTGATCACTTCTAATTTCGTTCTTAGTATAGTTGTTAGTGGTTAGTGCTAGAAGTGCTACAACATGATCTAATTGTTTATCAAGCATTTGGCAATGTTGGTGGAGTTTAGAATTCTCTTTTATAGTAATCAAACAGGTTTACAAACTTTGTAAATTTTGCCTTCAAATTTGTAAAATAACCATCTTCTGCTTCTTGTTGTCCACATATGGACTACCACTGTGCAGATTTCTTATCACTTGAAAAACACTTGGCTCTTAACAGGGTCATATACCCTAAGGCTTGACATGTTTCCATTAAAGAGACTCCTCAAACTATTGGGTAAACCTATTTATGTGTTGACTGTCTCCATCCTACTGTCCTTGTCGCTTTGCCAACAATTAACCTTTTGGTTCCATTTGGAAATCTCATTTGCCGTATTTGCAACATCTTTGATGATAAACAATAAGTTTTTAGCTATCTTCACACATTCACCTCGAGAAGTTAAGTTGGGATGCCTTGGCAATTGTATAACATGAGAATTTTCTGGTGCTGACTATGATACAACAATATTGTCCTTCATTTCTGAGTCTTTTACAAAATACAAACCTCATAGCTGAAGACTCCTTATCTTCTCTACACTTATGACTTTCACAATGCAATATGTTAAAGGTTTTGTAGCACAAAAGGGTTTTCATCTATTTCAGGTGTATGGAGATAATGAGACTATGTTGTTCTTACATTTGCTAAAAATAAACCTTCCTTTGACATTACACAAGATCATCGGTCTCTCGATGTTTAAATCTGTTTTGTAGCAACCTGATATTTATCACATGCCTTCATTTCATTGTTGACACTCATTGTATTCACTGGATCTCTTCGTGATTTTCAAAATACTAGGAGGAATGGTATCATTAAAGGGAAGGTTACAATCTCATTTTTTGTTGTTCCTATTGCACTCTTGTAGTGATGAAATCCATGTGACCTCCTTTTGTTGTTCCAATTGCCCTTGTATGTTCTTTGGCATATATTTAATTGAAGATAATGGAAAGAAAAAAGATAAGTATCATCTGTACCTTGTATATGCTATTCTCAGTTTATCATTGCATGGTCTCTGATGCAAACAACATACAAATAGTATCCCCTATTTGAGCAGTCGCCTCATCAATCATCCTTCTGACATGCTTGCATTCTTCTTGAAAGATACATGACTACTCCCTCTGTATTGTGGTTGCCATGCAGTCAACATTTGACTATCCTACATGCCTTTGTATTATTGATGACTGATGCTCTTTCATACTTTGCTATCATGGCAGTCTTATATTGGTTAACGCAACTCATCTCCTTTATGCTTTTGTCCTTCTAAGGCTGCTCCAATTGATTTGATCATTGTATCTCATGTCCTTTCATGTTGACATCTCTTGAATAGAATCATTGCTCATAATGCTTTGAACTTTGGATTGTAAGTGATGTTGTGCCTACAATACAAGATAACCACTGCCTTTCTCTATCATATCACCCCTGACTTCATGATAATAATGATACTATGACTGTACTGTATAATGTATGTTCCTGCTATGAAGAGCTTCCATGTGATCTCTCCTTTGTTCACTGATTTCTTCCACATTTTATATAGTAATAAATCACTATATCCTTCTAGTAAATATGAACATTCAGGGTGTATTAGAAGCACTTGGTCAATAATATTCAATCTTTGTTGTTGCATTCATTTCATTTGTCAATGAACATACTAATGCCTTCTTATGGATAGTAACATATTTACTTTTCATTTGTCAATGAACATACTAATGCCTTCTTATGGATAGTAACATATTTACTTTTCATTTATCAATGAGGCACTCAGTAACTCATTATGCTTCTTCATGTTTTGTATCTTAGCAGTGACAAAAGTCAATGCATCCTTTGTTGTTCTGACAGTGATAAAGGTCACCATTGGCTTTACTTACTGTAGACACCCAAATTTGTCCCAAATTTGTCCATGTCTAGCAACACCTTGTCAAAAACATCATTTAGACATCATGTAGCATTTTGTCCTAATTTCTCTAATCCACTTAGCCAATTAATTAAATAAGTTTTATTTATTTAATTAATTTCACATACATAATCCCACTTTCCAATTAATTAATTAAATTTTATTTAATTAATTAATTTCCACATCATATCCTAATCCCACTATCCAATTAATTAAATAAATTTTATTTATTTAATTAATATCCAACTCATATCCCAACTAATTCAAATATTTTATTTGAATTAAGTTCTCACATTTCATTATAAGCCAACTTTCCAAATTAATTAAATAAATTTTATTTATTTAATTAATTTATCTCATTTAGCCAACATGTGTGCCTCTTTCATTTAAAAAAGATAAGTGGTACTACAGCCTTTTATTTAATATCTTTTACATGTAGTATTTTTTATGTACACAAGCACACATGAGCCCTATTCTCCTTGACACTTGTCAAATGACTACAACTCCCTTGAAGAGTGGGATAACCGAATCAATCCTAGCCATCCACATCAATCATTTAGCTTTTTAATCTCAACCATCCATTTGAACCAAGCCTTTTTCTATAAATCAACCCCCTCATAAGCCATTAGCATGCATTGAGCCTCAAGTACCCTTATTCTGCCAAATTTTCTATAATGCATTGATCCTCAAGTATCCACATGCTGTTGAAATATCATTAGAGCCTTTGCATCCTTCATCTATCATTCATTCTAGAATCTTCATCTTAATGTTATGCTACAGAAGTGAGCACCCAACATTCTTCGAACAATAATCCTTCAAAATCTTGCATGCTCATGCGAGGTGGAGAAGAGCAATGGAGATAAATCGAGCATAGCATGGAGATCGGTTTGCATTTACATTTGTTATTTTGATTTTCACGTTGTCTTGTGCTTCATTGTGCATTGCTAGGGTTTTTATCATTGCTATTTATTCATTTGCCCTGATTTGCAATTTTACCCTAACTACACTTACTCTGCAGCTTGGGCAGTGATCTACAATGTTCACTGAGTTTCATTTATCATTTAAAATGTTAACCTTGTGATTCTCATCACTATCTACCTTATGGCATCACTTTGACTTCCATTCTATTTTGCATTGCTATTTAGGACAGCATGTTGATGAGATGGCCTTGATCATGTCTATGCATGTGATTGCCATCCTGTTGGTTGTTATTGCTCTTGACAGCTATGATCTGCTTTCTGAATATGCTCCCTGGGCTATGCTTTTGCATTTGTATATTGTAGATGAAATGTTTCTGTAAGGACTATGAGCTGGGCTCAACCCTTGTGGGAGCCACATTTCCTCCACTCATAATGTAACCTGATGAATCAAATAGAAACATAATTACATCTGTATCTACACATGAAGCAAACCTGTTAAAAAATAAATGCATGTTTTGGATGTGTTTGATGACTTGACTGTTCTCTAGGACATTCAAGGTATACATTTCTTGTTTAATGCAACTGAGGATCAGTTTATACATGTATGGTATCTTGTTCATGTATGGTTTGGGATTGTTCATTGCTTAGAGCATTGCTCTGATGCCACTATTTTTGCCAGATGTAAGAACCAGGGACGACAGGACAACACACCAGAACCAGAACCAGTCATTCTTAGGCAATGACTGGCCTCTAACCTTACATGCACATTACTTATATTTACTTATTCATGTACAGATTGTTCTTCTATTTCATTGAATAAGACAGTTAACCTCACGGTTTGTGTGAGATAATGAACATTTTACATTCAATAAATATTATTTATTTTTTGGAAAAGATTTCGGATAAACCCTTCTCATGTTACATGCACTTGGATAAATGCAGTAAACTAATAAACATAATCTCTTGAATTATTTCATTCATGCACTTGAATGTAATGTATGAAGGACTAGATGAGATGTACCTTATAAGTTTTGAATCAAAACACTACTTGAATGAGCCATAGTGAAATTTAGGTAACAGTTAGTAGACTTGTTTGAGGTGAAATATAGTGCCTCTCGATGTGAAGTTATGGTTGGATTCCAATATGCCTTAGAAAGATTAATTTGAGTTGATGTTTGAGTAAATTTATTAGGAAACCTTTATGGTAATTAGTATGTGACCTTGTATTCACTAAGTAATGATCGGTAAAGGAAGGTTGTGTTGTGTGTTACCTTGTGGATGTAGATACATGTCATGAGCATGCTTGCTATGTGTTGTGATTATCCCATACATGCTTTGTGTACTCATGAGCTTGCGATACTAGGTATCCACCCATGGGTTGAGTGTATAACTACAAGTATGGTGGATCCATGCTTGTGTGGCTACTTGTATGTACACCCTGTAAGGTCCAATCTTGGAGTTGGAGACCTTCCATGTGTGGAGTTAAGTAGTGGAGAGGAAGAACTTAGGAAGATATGGTGACATGTTGTGGCATTGGTTTGGGGTTACCTAGCCAACCATACTTTCCTATGCCAAAGTATCCCCTACTTCTCCTTAGTGAATGGACCTTTGAGAGGCCCATAGTTCTATTCTATCATACTCTGTTCCATTGATGGTACTATTGACATTTGACTTGGGATTTTGGTTATGGTTGGTATGGGCATGTGATTTGCTCGAGGCCATGCTACTTGGTACAGGTTTACTCTTACCCTTGGTATCTTATTTGAGTGGATGTGTAGCATCCTAGAGACATTTACATTATGAGGATGATGTGTACCTTTGAGAAGAGCATGATGTACTATACTAATGACATGTTACCTTTGAGAAGGGCATGATTCCACGTAAGAGTATGTGAGGTGCATTGATAATACTTACCTACAAGATGTTATTGCATTGGTTGTGTTTGTATAACACATGTAGTGACTGTGTTTCCCTCCTTCCTTATTGGTGACTTAATGTTAGTCACATAGTGATGTAATGTGCACTTTCACGGATTACGATCATTTCTTTCGGTTGTTTGATGACCTTTTTGTATCTTGCTTGTGTACACCAACCATGTTATTCTTTCTTGTCTGAAAGTAGCCTGGCCATAAATTTTTTGATTTTTCCATTTTTATGTAGCTCGTGTGGTTACGTTTGACTTATTGTTGAAATTGCACGCATTTATTTATTTTATTGTTGGATTTGAAAACTCCTTTCTTTTGGTATATTTGTTATTTGGGGTGGCTAAGCTAGGATGTTTTTGTTTGCAAGTGTTGGTCATGTGTTGTGATCTTCTTTCCATGTCGATGGAGCGACCTCTGGTAGAGTGTATATAAGGAAGTAGACGTGGGAAACTTATGAGGATGGGGGTAGGTGTGGACTAGTATGGGCTAGTCATTATCCACTTACCTTCCTAGTGATTTATGTTATTATGTTGGCTATCTCTTGGAGGCTAAACCCCTTATACAAACAAGAGGTAGGTTATTGTGGGAATGTATGTTAAGGCCCCAGGCACATGGCCTCAAGGCCATCATTCCACTTGGTTCTTAGATCTTGGCCCTTTGCACTAGTTATTGGTTACTTGGTCCTATGATGATTCTATGACATCCCTTTAAACCTTTATGTGAACCTTGTAAAGTTATACCTGTAATATGGATGAATGAAATATGTGTTTCGATGTAAGATCTATATTTGATGTATTTGCATATGAGTTGATGTATTTTATATAAACATGTTATATGATGTGTGAATTTCCCTATGCATGTGTGTAAATGATTGATGATCCTGAAATTCATTGTGCTGAGTTTCGATCCATAGAATATGTTTTGTAAAAAGAATTATGCCTTCATAACATTTAGTTACCATGATTTATTTTTCTTGTGAAGAGTTCTTTATTGCATATGTTATCTTCTATACTTACCTTGTCTGGTGCAAAGAAGTTCAGGAAAGTGCCTCTATCCTCCTCTTGATGACTTCTGAGAGTGAGTCATATCTTAGGGGAGTAGAATGTAAGGCATGTCCTTGTCTAATTGGTGCATACCCTATTATTTTTATAATTTTAGATTAAATGATAAAATTATCTAATTACTCTATAATATAATGCAAGAAGTAGATATGTCATTGTAGGCGACACATCCTCATGTTGGTTTTTTTTTAATGTTGCTTCAGCTATGAGGTATATTGTCAAATTTAATGTTTGACTTGAGTGTATAGGATATACTTATACAGGTATTGACCAATGGGTGGATGTGGAGGAGGAGACATGGAATCACTTAACCACTGGGCCACCTCACCTTACCTAGTCCGTCGGTCTAGTGCTCAACTTTGTGTGCAAGAGGTTTGTCAGTCATTTAACGACCCTACTTGGTTACGAATGGAGGTCTAACTTGAGTGGTTGCCCTCTTTGCCTCTGACTATAATCCTTTTCAAGTCTGTTTCCCTATGTGGTACATAAACCTGTAAGGTGTTGTGTTCTTGTGTGGTTTTGGTTGACTTGAGGCCTCTTTCACTTCTTTGGCCTTCTATTTTGCTTGCAAGTCAAATGATGGTTTGAGTTTGGAGAAAACAAATAGATTAGTTTAATGTGAGTATTATATTTGGGTTGGGAATGTTTGGCTAATTGCCTTACATTGGGGGAAAATGCATGTAAGTGTAGCCATCATGTTTTCCTAGAAGGTTACTCAGGAAGAGTAGCCTTGCTAGACTTGTAGGAAATAAAGCTTGTTTGGGGCTTGTCATTTCTTTTATTTAACCTTGTGGTAGCATCGGATTAGTTAAGTGGTTTGGTTTGTTGTAATGGAATTTGGAAACCCTCTTGAGAGGGCATCCCTTTTCCATAATGGTTCATTGTCCATGCGGAGATGGAAAGTTGACCTTGCTTGTCCTTGGTTGTTAAACCTTTCAATTTGTGGCACTTATTTATTCAATGGAGCCTTCAGAGTACCATGTCATGTTGTATGCATAAGTTATAAAATATAAAACTATTATTACTAATCCCTACCAAGAGGTTTTTGATGGTGTTGGTATTTATTCCTGAATCGATAGAGGGTTTGCCAGTTCCTATGCATAGGCTGATTCGGCCAATAGAAATGGGAGGTTGTGTGAGCTACCTCCCCTTCACTTTTGGTTCTACCACACCAAGGGGGGTATCCCTATGGCTAAAGATGTAACATTGACTAGCCCAATGATAGAAAGATTTAGCTTGACAACAACAGGTAGAATACCCTCATGTGTGGACCAAGATGTGAATGATACATCACAAGGTTGGCAACGTTCTTAGACATATTTGTCTGATCAGGTATGAGAGCATGCAGGGGTCCAAATCCTACTCCTACAAACTAACAGGTTGGGATAACAGAATAATTGGTTTGATGGATTGGATGCAAGACATGGGTTTTGGATCATAACTACTACAAAAGAAGCAAACTAATGCCTATCTCACGGCAAGGAGTCAACTAGATGTATACATGAGAATGGCTTGCAACTGTCATTCAAGTTTCAAGGGGTCAGATTTGATGCTTGCCTTACAAACACCACCCAAGAAAAGGTATTTAACTATCCATGTCATGCCCTCTTTTTCCGTGCAGACACAACACACAAATGCCCGTGTCTCGACCACATTCGCCATGAGGTCACAACATGGGCCACGAAAAATTTTCTCCCTAACCCTAAGAACCACCTTGCTTGTGCTTGCGTGCTTGGAGGCATTACGCCTGAGGTGTAACATGTCAACGTAATCGTGATGGTGGAGGTCATCTAGGGGGTATGCGACACGAAGTGTGGTGCTCTTAGGGTTACACTGTTTAAGTCTGAACCCTAGTTTCCTAGGTGAGGTGAAAAAAATCAACAGTCAACCCTAGCTTGACTCAGGTCAAAAAATGATTAGTCATGATGATAAGGTGGTGCGTGAGTAAGTTGGGATGGTATGTTTAAACTCATTAACACAATGTAGAACAAACCCTAAAGAATTTCTAGCGAAAATCTGGTAGCATTTCACGTTTCTTCGTTAAACGCGAGATAAGATTTTAAAAGTTTCACCAATATATATATTATTATTATTATTATTTTTGTAAAGTAAATTTAATGAAACCTAAGACCTAAATAAAATTAAATAAATCACTATTAGGAGAAGCATTAAAAGAAATTAAACGGTAAGAACCATTTAGTAAGAAAACTCATAGTGATGTCAATGATATAAATTGCAATAGTTTATTTAAACCACAGACGTCAAGTCATTGATTAAATTCAGTCAGAAATTCGAGTTGGTCACTACAAATAGTCTGGTATCCACAAATTAGAGGTAAGTGGTTCAACTCTGTTTCCAGAATCTCAAACTTTCTTTTTGAAAATAAGCAAATACAAGTTCACCCTTATTTATATAGTTGTTATGGTGAAACATTGAGGGGGTAGTATAATCCCCTTGCTTAAATTTTGTTCAAAAAGGTATAAATGAAATTATCTATTTGTTAATACATTTTATATATATATATATATATATATATATATATATATATATATATATATATATGTATGTATTTATATATATATAAATATATATATCTATATACAGTTAAAATATCCCCATTTGATCTATTAATACAAAAATATCTAAGGAAAATAAGTTCCACCTGTTTAAAAACTTTAAATATATAATTATTTCATTAGTGAGGTATTATATAAATATATTCCTATATATATAAAAATCTATATTTTTAAATCATATGTTATAACATGTTAAAATAAGTCTCTCCTAATGAGAGTTTTTAAATTAAATTAAGGGGTAAGGAATGCATCCCTAACAAAATAAAATAAGAGTTTAAAAACATGCTAATCTAAATACCACATCTAACCCTAACACAATTTAAAACAAATTCCAAAACACAAACTGCCCTAAATCTTCTTTTGCCCTAAACTCTTTATTCTTTTTATTTTGTCTCCTATTTGTGGGCAGGTTAGGGTTATTTGGGAAGCCATGGATGCCACGAAACTGAAGCTTTCCTCACCTCCCATGGAGGTATTCTTACCAGAGCCATGAGGTAAAACGAAGGCATCATAACTATCTCTATTGATGCATTTATCTGTTAACAAAATAAACCATTCTTAAAAATTTGTTTTTGTGCAGGTAAAAAAAATAGGCAAGAGGGGCTGACGAAGGCAGCGTGCTACAAGGTGGTGGAGGTCGCTTGGGAGAGGTGGTACTGTGAACACTACTGCAGGCAGCGAAGGTGAGGGAAGGGCCGCTGGGTAGGACAGCCATGAGGGAGTGAGAAGGAGGTGTCCGCGGCGGCCGTGGGGAGCAGCATTGTGAGTGGAGCTACGGAGGCTTCAACAGGGGAGTGAGGTAGTTTATTTTGTTTTGATCCCCCTCCCCACACCCCCTGCAACAGTCCACAGGAGGTATGGTGGGCGGCGGTTGTCATGGCCGCCGTCCCCCATACCCCCCCTCTTCATTTTTTTTTTTAATTTTTTTTTATTTAAGTTTATTTATAATCTTTAAAACAATAAAATTTGAAACCTAAATTTCTATCAGCAATTATTATATGAATATACTATATTCTGAAGCAATATATTTATTTATATATTAACTATATATATTTATATATATATATATAAATATATATATTTATATATATATTTATATATATATATATAAATATATATATTTATATATAAATATACATACATTCATTTATACAAATATATAAAATCCTTTATATAGATATACATTTTATGAATGGTAAGGTATATACTGTTTAAGGACCAGCAAATACATAAATAGTAAATAAATTTATTTGTATTTATTATTCTATATATATATATATATATATTTTAAATTACATGACTTCACCAAATAAGTCCTATAATGGGAAAGGATAGACCTTCGAATTTAAACCATAATAGAAACAACAATTTCATATTTTTTTTAAAAAATGAAGTAAATTCCAACTTTACATATGTACTCAACATAGTTAATTTTTTTGAAAAATATAAAAAAATGATATGGACATCTTAGTAAAAACAAATTTTTCTCCTTATTTTCTTTTCTTTCTTTTTGAAACCAAACAATCACTTAACAACTAAATATTTATTTCCACTTGATCATACATTTAAAGGATTACACATATTTGGCATGGCAAATTTATTTCAACAGCAATACACATTTTTTTTTTAAAACAAATTTTCTGCAATACTGTATTAAAGCATTCTACTACACAACAGGAATTTACTTTAACACCCTTTCTTTCGAAACTTTACTCAAAAATAGGAAATGCAATTTTCTTCCTGAATCTACAGCAAAATTCATACAGTGAACATCATGCATCCAAATAGAAAACTAAGATAGACTTTCTCATTTATTTCCTGTATGCCATTTCATTTATTTGATAGCACTCACATTTTCTTTTCCTTTAAAGAGGGAACAATGATAGCAAAATTAATTTCTGTTCCTCATTCACTTCACATCCTACAATTTCCAGAATAGTAAGATAACTTTATTTTTAGATAAATCAAGACCTTGCTTGCATTTCACCACCTTTGGACAGCCAACACCATAAAACTAAAACTGGTCAACATAATGCAACAAGGCCATATTGGCCATGAATCCACAGAAATCTAAAAGGGGCTATAAGGACACCAACATGAGCTCCATGTCTACTTCATTTCTCCACACAAAAAAAACTTGCAAGCTACACAACAGCAAGACAACTGAAAACTAGCCACTAGGAAAGGAAAGCTCTCCTCCCTGCCATAGACCCGCAAGTGGGTCACCCCCGAGCTAGGGAGGTAGGGGATTTCACACAGGGCTTCAATCCACAACAATTTCATTCACATTACGCCAAAAAAAAAAAAATCCAAACAACCCCATAGGATTAACACAATACATCAACTCATAAAAACGAGCTTAGTGAGGGTAGGGAATAGACCTCACAACTTAAAGGGGATCCCAATGATAAGGAAAAATCTCAACACATGGCCTCTAGCCAAAATCCCTGAAACAACTCAATCCACAAGAATCTCACACCAGTATGCTTGGTACTCTTTCCATATAGACATCTCCTCCTTAATGATAATAGGCCCTCAAGGCATAATCACATAACACAAAACTGTGGGAGAGCCCCAAGAATTGTTCCTCTCCCCTACCCATACAAGTTGAGCATTTCCTCCATTGGAGGTGCTCTCACCATGACAACCCAACCCAACATCAAATGCAAAAAGAAACATCTCAATGCAAACAGATTTACAATCAAGATTCAAATATGGAAAAATCATATAGCAAAGCAAGCAACAAGATAAGAGCCTACCTTCAAGGTCTAGACAATTGATGTATAAGTTGGTGATGAGCTCCAAGCCTTCCAACTTTCAGATTCTCCCCCTCCCAACCTTCTCTAACTCTTCCAGACTTAGCAAGGAAATCCAATTTTGCAAGAAGTCTCTAAAATGCAAGCAAAAACAATAGGATGGAAGAACCCCCACTCCTCTACAAGAGGAGCTATTATAGGCCCTCTATTTGGCCTTGAGAGAATGAGGTGGTGACATTTGTCACCATCTCTTCCCTCCACCAAGGCCACTTGGAATAGAGAGAAGGTAAGAGGATGACAAGTGTCCTCCTCTCCCTTCACCTCCATCTCCACCTCATCCACTTGTGCTTCCACACAAGTGGGAGAGGGACAAATGGTGAGTTGGATTCCCACTCACCCTTCCACAAGACAATGGCCTTGAGTGGTGTTCCCACTCACTTGGGAGCTTGGGAGGACTCTTGGAGACCTCCCAAGTTCTCCTTGGGAATATTTCCCAAAACTAGGGATGGGAGAGGTGCTCTTCCCAAGGCAAGGCCCATCCCTCATTTTCCCTTTTTCCCATTTTCGTCACTTTGACTCAACCATGGGTTAGGGTGACCTAAGGTGAGTCAAACTAGGGTTAGGTGGTCCAAGTTGACCCTAGACTCATGGTTGACCACCTAGGGTAACTTTTGGGACCTTAGGGGTTATGAAAGCGGTCAAACTCCACATATAAATGGCCCAAATAAAATAATAAAAAAATACCAATTGACATAAATCAATTAAAATTTTAGAACACTTAATATTAATCAAAATAAGAAAGAGAGGGGATACTAAGGCTTAAAAATAATTAAAATTTAGACAAAGCACAATAAATCATCAAGTAATTTCACACGTGTTCCTTATCCCTCTTGGGAACGGATCGGCTTAACTGGGAATAACAGGGTGTTAATCCTCTACCTCCGATTTCCCGTGGCTAGGGAAAGTAAAACCTGCACATCTCGATCAAGTGTCAGTTCTATCAGGAAAATGATAGCCAAAGCAACTAGAAATTAAATTCATGCAAACAACACAACAATATCCATCAATACATAAATCCAAATTAACTGCATTTCCCATCACATGTCAATTAATTCCAATCACATAAACAACTAGAATCTCATAACAAAATAACATCTAATATAAATCCATATATCGAACCACAACATCTCATCAATATGACCGAATCAAATCACATATATCAAATTAGTGAGATAAAACATCAAGTTTGTAATATGAAACATAGTCACTACTGAGTAGCACAATGATCAAAATGTAGGAGGCAAAATAGTCGGCCTCACATCCCTTCCCCCTAAGACTGAACTTCCTCCTGGAAGTCGTAAAAAAGGGGAGGATAGAGTGCCCTCAAACTAGCTGCATCCTCCCAAGTCACTGTGACCTCGTCATATCAATCCCACTGGATCCTAACCTGGTCCAGCTCTCGACCTCGAAGGCCTAGCATCCGACAAGCCAATATGCGAATTGGCTCCAACACCAACTACCCGCTTGCCTCTACTTGTAAGGCACTCTAGTCCAGAATGTGAGATACATTAGATATATACCGTCTCAAAATAGAAACATGGAAAACATTGTGGATACGTGACAAGCTAAGTGGCAAAGCTAGACGATAGGCAACTGGTCCTATCAGCTCCAAAATCTCAAAGGGACCTACGAAATGAGGTGCGAGCTTAGAGCCCTTTCCATAACGGATTGGACTCTTGTGTGGCCGCACTCTAAGGAATACCCTGTCTCCCACTGAGAAGCTCTGATCTACCCTCTTAGCATCTGCATACTTCTTCTGCCTATCCTATGCCTCCTGCAACCTCTGTCGAATTAGTGTGACCTGCTGCTTCATAGCCTGTACTAGCTCTGGACCAATGGCGACTCTGTCCTCAATACGGTCCCAACTCAATGGTGTCCTGCATGGCCTACCATATAAAGTCTGAAAGGGAGGCATACCTAACGAGATGTAATGCCCATTATTGTAGGCAAACTCAACTAGATAAAGATACTCCTCCCATCTAGACTGATGGTCCATAACATACATCCGAAGCATGTCCTCCAATATCTGATTCACCCGCTTTGTCTGCCCATTTATCTCTAGATGATAAGCGGAGCTAAAATTGAGTTGTGTGCCCAATGCCTGCTGTAAGGCTCTCCAAAAAGCTGAGGTGAACACTGGATCTCTGTCAGAAATAATGCGGCGAGGTACCCCATGTAGTCTCACAATGTCATCCAAGAATACCCTTGCCACAGCTGGTGCATTGTACGTCGTGCGCACAGGAGAAAAATGAGCCACCTTGGTCAACTTGTCGACTGTCACCATGATGGCCTCATGGCGACACGAAGATGTAGGAAGACCAACAATAAAATCCATGGAAATGGTGTCCCATTTCCACTCAGGTATATCATGTGGGTATAAGAGACCTGTTGGATGCTGATGCTCAACCTTGACCCTCTGGCACTCAAGGCAACGAGCCACAAACTCTGCTATGTCAAGTCTCATACCTACCCAAAAGTATAGCTGTCAAAGATCGGCATGCATCCTTTTCACCCCCGGATGTGTGGCATATGGTGCTCTATGAGCCTCTGATAGCACTATAGTGTGCAGGTCACCTGCGCGGGGTACATAGATGCGTTGTCGATGTCGAAGCAAACCATCTGTGTCCAGTGTAAACCCTGCAAACTTGCCCACAAGGGCCCTCTGTGATCTGATCTCCTACTGCACCTCAAGGTACCACTCATCCTCTGGTAGATGCTAAATTATGCGGTCCCTCAAGTCCACTCGCAAAGTCAAGGTTAAGAGCTCGTGGCACCTCCGACTCAATGTGTCAGCAACCACGTTCTCCTTCCCTTTGATGTAGTGGACATCAAAATCATACTCGTAGAGGAACTCCATCCAAAGCCGCTGATGGGTGTTCAGATTCAGCTGTGTGAATATATACTGAAGGCTATGATGGTCAGAATGGAGCTCAAAACAGCAGCCCAACAAGAAGTGTCTCCAACAGACTAGTGCATGAACCACTGCTGCTAACTCCAAGTCATGAGTGGGGTAATTCAGCTCATGGGTTTTGAGCTTTTACGACTCATACGCGATCACTCTGCCACCATGCATAAGTACAGCTCCCAATCCCTTGAGTGATGCATGCGTGCAAACCACAAAATCTGCTGCAGGATCAGGAACTGTCAAAATAGGAGTGCTGGTAAGGCGCTCCTTGAGGACCCCAAAGGCCCTCTCGCACTGCTCAGTCCAGAGAAAACTCTTCCCTTTCTATTGAAGGGAAGTGATGGGGTGTGCTATCTGAGAAAAACCCTCAACAAAACGACGGTAATAACCAGCTAACCCCATGAAACTCCTGACCTCTATCACACTAGTGGGTGCTGGCCAATCCCTGATAGCTCTGATCTTTGATGGATCTACTGAGATTCCATCGCCGGAAAGGATATGCCCTAGGTATTGAACCTCTGTCCTAAAAAATGCACACTTCACCAAATTCCCATAAAGTTTCTACTCTTGCAAGCACTGTAGAACCTGACGAAGGTGCTCCTCATGCTCCTCCTCGGTCTGTGAGTAGATCAAAATGTCATCGAGGAAAATGATCACGAACTGATCTAAAAATGTATAGAACACCCCGTTCATGAGACTCATGAACACTGCAGGGGCATTCGTCAAGCCAAAGGGAACCACTGTGAACTCATAATACCCATAACGAGTCCGGAAGGCGGTCTTATGGATTTCTGCCTCTGCGATGCGTAACTGATGGTACCCAGACTTTAGGTCTATCTTAGAGAACACCCTGGCTCCTTGCATTTGGTCAAAAAGATCATCAATCTTGGGCAGAGGATAACGGTTCTTCACCATCACCTTATTCAACTGCCTGTAATCCATACACAAACGAAGAGACCCATCCTTCTTCTTCACAAAGATGACAGGAGCACCCCAAGGTGAAACGCTTGGTCGGATGTGCCCCTTCTCTAGCAAGTCCTCCAACTAAAGCTTGAGCTCGGTGAGCTCATGTGTCATCATCCTGTAGGGTGCACGAGATACTAGCTCGGCACCCGGTACTAAGTCTATATGAAAGCCTACCTCATGTCGGGGAGGCATCCCCAGTAACTCTGCTAGGAAAACATCGGCAAACTCTCTAAGGATGGGATGATCATCCAAAGATGCCTCTGGCTCGTCATTTGATCTATCGCTCACTGTGATGGCAAACATCTGACATCCCTTCCGCATGTAGCGCTTGAGCTGCTGAGCGGATATCATACGTACTGTAGTGGGCTTCTGCATGCCCACAATCTCAATTGATGCACCATGATCATCCAAATAGTTGATCACCTTTTGGCGACAATCTAGCTTAGCTCGATGAGCCACAAGCCAATCCATACCCAACACCACATCATAGGATCCTAATGTCATGACTCTAAGGTCGCATACTATAGTGAAGGGTCCAAAAGCAATCTCACAGTCATGGACTAAGGTATCTACTGTCAGCTTGGCTCCTAAAGCCAACTCAACCACCCACCTATCACCCTGCCTAGAGGCCACCAGCCTGCTACGCTCCACTAATGATGGAGATATAAATGAATCAGTAGCACCAGAGTCAAAAAGAATAGAAATGGGGTTACCCCCAATCATACCTGACATCTCAATCATAGACGCCTAAAAATCTGCGTGGCAGTTATCTACCGCTGCAAACATATGGTGGGATCTACCCACATCACCCATTGTCTGCTCTGAACCTCCTGCATGAGGTTGTCCCCCTGCTGTATAACCCTGTGGACACTCTCTAGCCAAGTGTCCTGCTCCACCACAAACATAACAAGGGCCTCTGACCTGTACCTGTACTGTCTAGGTCCTACCCGTCTGCTGCTATCCTGATCTGCCAGTAGACCCCTGTGAACCTCTATAAGACTACTGTGTCCTCGCGGTTCTGGCAGGTGGTCCATGCTACCTCTGATCTCTATGTGGGCCCTACTGCTACCAACCTCTACTAGGTCCCCCTGTGTCCTCTGCTGTGTCCTAGCTCTCTGCTGTTGCTGTGGCTGCTACTGCTGTGAGGGTCTAGGGGTAAAGATGCCGAACTGAATCCTCCTCTGTGAGGTGGCTGCGATGGCCTATGGAAGCTCTGTTGATGCTGCTACTATCCTCGATCCTAAAACTAAGGGTGAGAACTTTGCCCTCGTCCCTAGATCTCCTCAGCAATGTATGCTTTCTCGGTAGCATCACTCAAAGTCTGGGGGTCTGCCATTCGCATAGGCCCTGCTATACTGTGATTAAGCCCTCTGATAAACTTGTGCACCAGGAGTTTCTCGTCATGGAGATACTCCACATATCTAGATAGCTCCGTAAACCTAGCCTCATACTGAGCCACTGTAAGTCCACTCTGCTAGAGGTCATAGAACTTGTCTAGATGATGCTGCCTGTAGTGGTCTGATAAATAGCGCGCATTGAAGCGCTCAATGAAGGTCTCCCATGTGAGAGTATCTAAAGAAAGGTGGCGCTTGCACTCCTCCGTGTACCACCAGGTAGCTATTGCATCTCGCAACAAGTGAACTACCACACGGGCCTTCGTGTTGCCCTCGTAAGGATGCAATGTGAAGCACCTATCTAAACTAATCAGCCAGGCCTCTGCAGCTCCCTCAGTGGTCCCGATGAACGTCGGAGGGTTCAACCTCAATATGTCCCTGATGGGATCCCCTTTATCTCTGTGCCCTCTGATAGGCTCCTCTGCATGATACTCATAAGGCCTGTGACCCAGGTACTCTACACGCACTGTCTCATCCTATCTAGCCCGATGTGGGGGGCTCCTGCTACGGGCCCTGTTGGTCGAACTGACCTCCTCTATCTCTGGTAGCTCGACATAAGGCTCCTCACGTGGTGCCCCATGCGGCTCTATACTGGGCTCCTCTCATGGATCCTCATGGGGCTCGACACGTGGCTCTACTACTGCCAGTGGGAGCCTATCTAAAATAGCCTATAATGCCTATAAAATCTGTGGTCCCATATCTGGTGGGGCCGGTGGTGCCTGTGGTGCCTAAGGAACTACCTGTAGCTGTAAGAGTGGTTAAACTTGTGGATTTGGCTGTATCGGTGGATCTGGCTGACCCTATGGATCTGGCTGACCCAGTCCCATAGCTGATGAATCAGTGTGTACCTCTGTGGGTGGAGTGCGGTGGGCCTGCGCTCACCGAACTCGTCTGGGCAGCATCCTACAAAATGAGGTAGCCACAAGTCAAACATAGTTGTGGAAACAATAATGTGCCTAAAACAAGCCCAGTGTTTTGAAAACCTAGGCTCTGATACCAAATGTCATGCCTACTTTTTCTGTGTAGACACGACACACAAATGCCCGTGTCTCGACCAGATTCTCCATGAGGTCACGACACGGGCCACGAAAAATATTCTCCCTAACCCTAAGAACCACCATGCTTGCGCTTGCGTGCTTGGTGGCATTACACCTGAGGCATAACATGTCAACATAATCATGATGGTGGAGGTCATCTAGGGGGTATGTGACACGAAGTGTGGTGCTCTTAGGGTTAGACTGTTTAAGTCTGAACCCTAGTTTCCTAGGTGAGATGAAAAAAATCAACAGTCAACCCTAGCTTGACTCAGGTCAAAAAATGATTAGTCATGATGACAAGGTGGCGCACAAGTAAGTTGGGATGGTATGTTTAAACTCATTAACACAATGTAGAACAAACCCTAAAGAATTTCTAGTGAAAATCCGGCAGCATTTCGCGTTTCTTCGTTAAACACAGGATAAGATTTTAAAAGTTTCACCAATATATTATTATTATTATTATTATTATTATTATTTTTGTAAAGTAAATTTAATGAAACCTAAGACCTAAATAAAATTAAATAAATCACTATTAGGAGAAGCATTAAAAGAAATTAAATGGTAAGAACCATTTAGTAAGAAAACTCATAGTGATGTCAATGATATAAATTGCAATAGTTTATTTAAACCACAGACGTCAAGTCATTGATTAAATTCGGTCAGAAATTCAAGTTGGTCGCTACAAATAGTCTGGTATCCACAAATTGGAGGTAAGTGGTTCAACTCTGTTTCCAGAATCTCAAACTTTGTTTTCGAAAATAAGCAAATACAAGTTCACCCTTATTTATATAGTTGTTATGGTGAAACGTTGAGGGGGTAGTATAATCCCCTTGCTTAAATTTTGTTCAAAAAGGCATAAATGAAATTATCTATTTGTTAATACATTATATATATATATATATATATATATATATATATATATATATATATATAAATATATATATACATCTTTATACAGTTAAAATATCCCCATTTGATCTATTAATACAAAAATATCTAAGGAAAATAAGTTCCACCTGTTTAAATACTTTAAATATATAAATATTTCATTAGTGAGGTATTATATAAATATATTCCTATATATATAAAAATCTATATTTTTAAACCATATGTTATAACATGTTAAAATAAGTCTCTCCTAATGAGAGTTTTTAAATTAAATTAAGGGGTAAGGAATGCATCCCTAACAAAATAAAATAAGAGTTTAAAAACATGCTAATCTAAATACCACATCTAACCCTAACACAATTTAAAACTAATTCCAAAACACAAACTGCCCTAAAGCTTCTTTTGCCCTAAACTCTTTATTCATTTTATTTTGTCTCCTGTTTGTGGGCAGGTTAGGGTTATTTCGGAAGCCATGGATGCCACGAAACTAAAGCTTTCCTCACCTCCCATGGAGGTATTCTTACCAGAGCCATGAGGTAAAACGAAGGCATCATAACTATCTCTATTGATGCATTTATCTGTTAACAAAATAAACCATTCTTAAAAATTTGTTTTTGTGCAGGTACAAAAAATAGGCAAGACGGGCTGACGGAGGCAGCATGCTACAAGGTGGTGGAGGTTGCTTGGGAGAGGTGGTGCTGTGAACACTACTACAGGCAGTGAAGGTGAGGGAAGGGCCGCTGGGTAGGACAGCCGTGAGGGAGTGAGAAGGAGGTGTCTGCAGCAGTCGTGGGGAGCAGCGTTGTGAGTGGAGCTGCGGAGGCTTCAATGGGGGAGTGAGGCAGTTTATTTTGTTTTGAGGGTAAGGGGTGTGGGGAGGGGGTCGAGCCCCCACCCACACCCAGGGGTGTGGGGAGGGGGCCCAGCCCCCACCCACACCCAGGGGTGTGGGTGGGGGCTCAGCCCCCTCCCCACACCCCCTGCAACAGTCCACGTGAGGTATGGTGGGCGGCGGCTGTCATGGCCGCTGTCCCCCATACCCCCCCCTCTTCATTTATTTTTTTTTTATTTTTTTTATTTAAGTTTATTTATAATCTTTAAAACAATAAAATTTGAAACCTAAATTTCTATCAGCAATTATTATATGAATATACTATATTCTGAAGCAATATATTTATTTATATATTAACTATATATATTTATATATAAATATACATACATTCATTTATACAAATATATAAAATCCTTTATATAGATATACATTTTATGAATGGTAGGGTATATACTGTCTAAGGACTAGCAGATACATAAATAGTAAATAAATTTATTTGTATTTATTATTCTATATATATATATATATATTTTTTTTTTAAATTACATGACTTCACCAAATAAGTCCTATAATGGGAAAGGATAGACCTTCGAATTTAAACCGTAACAGAAACAATAATTTCATATATATATTTTTTAAATGAACTAAATTCCAACTTTACATATGTACTCAACATAGTTAATTTTTTTGAAAAATATAAAAAAATGATATGGACATCTTAGTAAAAACAAAGTTTTCTCCTTATTTTTTTTTCTTTCTTTTTGAAACCAAACAATCACTTAACAACTAAATATTTATTTCCACTTGATCATACATTTAATGGATTACACATATTTGGCATGACAAATTTATTTTAACAGCAATACACACTTCTTTTTTAAAAACAAATTTTCTGCAATACTGTATTAATGCATTCTACTACACAACAGGAATTTACTTTAACACCCTTTCTTTTGAAACTTTACTCAAAAATAGGAAATGCAATTTTCTTCCTGAATCTACAGCAAAATTCATACAGTAAACATCATGCATCCAAACAGAAAACTAAGATAGACTTTCTCATTTATTTCCTGTATGCCATTTCATTTATTTGATAGCACTCACATTTTTTTTTTCTTTAAAGAGGGAACAATGACAGCAAAATTAATTTCTGTTCCTCATTCACTTCATATCCTACAATTTCCAGAATAGTAAGATAACTTTATTTTTAGATAAATCAAGACCTTGCTTGCATTTCACCACCTTTGGCCAGCCAACACCATAAAACTAAAACTGGTCAACATAATGCAATAAGGCCATATTGACCATGACTCCATAGAAATCTAAAAGGGGTTATAAGGACACCAACATGAGCTCCATGTCTACTTCATTTCTCCGCACAAAAAAAACCTGCAAGCTACACAACAGCAAGACAACAGAAAACTAGCCACTAGGAAAGGAAAGCTCTCCTCCCTACCGTAGACTCACAATGGGTCACCCCCGAGCTAGGGAGGTAGGGGATTTCACACAGGGCTTCAATCCACAACAATTTCATTCACATTACACAAAAAAAAAAATCCAAACAACCCCATAGGATTAACACAATACATCAACTCATAAAAATGAGCTTAGTGAGGGTAGGGAATAGACCTCTCAACTTAAAGGGGCTCCCAATGATAAGGAAAAATCTCAACACATGGCCTCTAGCCAAAATCCCTGAAACAACTCAATCCACAAGAATCTCACACCAGTATGCTTGGCACTCTTGCCATATAGACATCTCCTCCTCAATGATAATAGGCCCTCAAGGCATAATCACATAACACAAAACTGTGGGAGAGCCCCCAAGGATTGTTCCTCTCCCCTACCCATACAAGTTGAGCATTTCCTCCATTGGAGGTGCTCTCACCATGACAACCCAACCGAACATCAAATGCAAAAAGAAACATCTCAATGCAAACATATTTACAATCAAGATTCAAACATGGAAAAATCATATAGCAAAGCAAGCAACAAGATAAGAGCCTACCTTCAAGGTCTAGACAATTGATGTAGAAGTTGGTGATGAGCTCCAAGCCTTCCAACTTTCAGATTCTCCCCCTCCCAACCTTCTCTAACTCTTCCAGACTTAGCAAGGAAATCCAATTTTGCAAGAAGTCTCTAAAATGCACGCAAAAACAATAGGATGGAAGAACCCCCACTCCTCTACAAGAGGAGCTATTATAGGCCCTCTATTTGGCCTTGAGAGAATGAGGTGGTGACATTTGTCACCATCTCTTCCCTCCACCAAGGCCACTTGGAATAGAGAGAAGGTAAGAGGATGACAAGTGTCCTCCTCTCCCTTCACCTCCATCTCCACCTCATCCACTTGTGCTTCCACACAAGTGGGAGAGGGACAAATGGTGAGTTGGATTCCCACTCACCCTTCCACAAGACAATGGCCTTGAGTGGTGTTCCCACTCACTTGGGAGCTTGGGAGGACTCTTGGAGACCTCCCAAGTCCTCCTTGGGAATATTTCCCAAAACTAGGGATGGGAGAGGTGTTCTTCCCAAGGCAAGGCCCATCCCTCATCTTCCTTTTTTCCCATTTTCGTCACTTTGACTCAACCATGGGTTAGGGTGACCTAAGGTGAGTCAAACTAGGGTTAGGTGGTCCAAGTTGACCCTAGACTCATGGTTGACCACCTAGGGTAACTTTTGGGACCCTAGGGGTTATGAAAGGGGTCAAAATCCCATATAAATGGCCCAAATAAAATAATAAAAAAATACCAATTGACATAAATCATTTAAAATTTTACAACACTTAACATTAATCAAAATAAGAAAGAGATGGGGTACTAAGGCTTAAAAATAATTAAAATTTAGACAAAGCACAATAAATCATCATGCAATTTCACATGTGATCCTTATCCCTCTTGGGAACGGATCGGCTTAACCGGGAATAACAGGGTGTTAATCCTCTACCTCCGATTTCCCGTGGCTAGGGAAAGTAAAACCTGCACATCTCGATCAAGTGTCAGTTCTGTCAGGAAAATGATAGCCGAAGAAACTAGAAATTAAATTCATGCAAACAACACAACAATATCCATCAATACATAAATCCAAATTAACTGCATTTCCCATCACATGTCAATTAATTCCAATCACATAAACAACTAGAATCTCATAACAAAATAACATCTAATATAAATCCATATATCGAACCACAACATCTCATCAATATGACCGAATCAAATCAAATATATCAAATCAGTGAGATAAAACATCAAGTCTGCAATATGAAACATAGTCACTACTGAATAGCACAATGATCAAAATGTAGGAGGCAAAATAGTCAACCTCACAATCCATACTTATAGATATCCCAGTTGACATACATTCTTCTCCATACCTTAACCTTAAACAATTTATGTTGCAAGTATGAGGTTAACCAGTGTTGTCATTGATGTCAACATACTCATATTGCATTGATAAGAAGGATTGGATGAGTTGTGTGCTGAGGTTATTGAGGAAACTAGTCTCCATCAGGAATAGTGAAGAACAGTGACGAGTAGAAGGCAAAAGTACTCAACAGGTTGAGGATCAGAGGATGTGGATTAAAGGGTTTGTAGATATGAGTCTTGAGATGTTCTAGTTAAGATTTCAGAGGTCTGCAAAGATCTGAAGAAGTTATGTTCACTCAAGTAGAACCAGTTCTGGCAGGCATTCAGTGATGACATAGTGTCACAGATTGGTCCGGTCAGTTCCAGAATTACATTCTCTCATTCTGCGGATTGGAGGGAGTGTTGAAGAAGTCAGTGTAAAGTGACAACTTGATTTGTACATTGTTTGGAGGTCCAAAAGAACCTTTTGCATTATGACAGTGGCAACAGACTGTGTTTTTGAAGTTCCGGATGAAGAAGAGAAGAATTCCAGTAAGCTGATAAAGTGCGGATGTTCTTGATGACTCAAGAAAGGTTTTGATGATCCTTAGATCGTGTACAATTCTTATTGGCAGTCTGCATTGAAGTTAGAGTTTGGATTTGATGTAAAGACCACCGGTTGTTGGTGTCCTTCCTGAGACAGGCCGACCGGATGTATTACACATCTTGCAAATGATCTTGTAGGTGTTTGCCGACTTAGATGATTGTTCCTAAGTCGATGCCTTGTATAAATAAGGGTTTGTGAATTCATTTAGAAGTGTCTCTGATGGTGATGAGCATGATATAGTGAAGAGAAGTGTGAAAGGTAGAGCAGGAGTTTTTGGGCTTAAATGGAACTGATCCAGGCATGGTAAAGATGTCAATCTCCAGTTCAATTTTGTAATACTTGTTATCCTGTAGACAGTGTGTCTCTTATAGGCCATGTGCCTCCTTATGAGCAATGTGCTCGGGCAGTGAGCCCTAATTGGCATGTGCCATCTATTTTTCTTATTCTTCTAACAGAGAATAATCCTTGGGTTAATCAGCCCATGGTTTTTCCCTTAACCGGGTTTTCCACGTCAAAATCTTGGTGTCTCATGTGTTGATGTGTATCTGCTCTGGTGTTTATGTCTTATGCTTTCATGAATGATTAATTGCTATGCTATTGATTAACAAAGTGGATTTAAGTGTTTGAATTGTAAGCAAATTAAGGATAACTGATTCACCCCCTCTCAGTTATCAACAATTGGTATCAGAGCTAGGTTCCTCTAAAAGGAGCTTAACCACTTGAGGAGATCCAGGATGTCATCATACAAGAAGGACAATCCAAAGTTTGATGGAACCAACTTCACTCTTTGGAAAGGCCACATGAAATGTCACTTGGAGTGTATGGGAAAGGCGTACTTGTCCATGGTCACAAAAGCATATACACCTCCACAGGGTGGTCCGACAACTCTAAATGAAATCACAGATGCTGAAAATAATCTGCAGACTAAAGAGGCTCTTCTAAGTGCATTAACTGACTCAGAGCTCTCAAATGTTATTAACCTACCAACTGCCGATGAGATCTAGATTAAATTGGAACTTCTGCATGAAGGAGATGAGTATGTTAAGAGTGCAAGGTTGCAAAGTCTCAAAGGGAAATTTGAAAGATTGAAGATGAGAGATGATGAAAATATCACTACCTTTATGCCAAGAGTAAATGAGCTGGTGTGTGGAATTAGGAATGCTAGTGGAGTTTTGGATGAAAATGAGATTGTTTGCAAAATTCTTAGATCCCTTCTTGCTGCCTACAAAATCAAGGTTGTTGCCGTTGATGAATTCAGAGCCCATACAACTGTCACAAGAGACCAATTGGCTGGCAAACTGGCTGCAATTGAAATGACCGAGTTTGGAGATGATCCCCCCAAGACTGAATCTGTATTCAAAGCTAATGCCTATGTGAAAGGCAAACAAAGATTTGACCCAGGAGAAAACTCTTCAAGGAAGCTGTCATGGTATGATCAAGCAAGAAAAGACATGGAAGAGGAAGAAGCAGAAACAGCTCAACTTGCAGCCCTCATTACAAAAAGACTGCCAAGGGGATCCGATAAGTATGAAGGAAAATTACCCTTTAAGTGCTTCAACTGCAATAAGATTGGTCACTTTACCTCAAGATGTTTGGAAAGATCCACAAGAGCAAATTCTAACAAACAAAGGTTCCAAAAGAATTGTTATTATGTTCATGAAGAAGCTGATAATGAAGGAATAACAGATGATAAATTAGAGATAAGAGACAAATCCGGAAATGAATGGGTGTTCATTGCCATCAAGGAAGAAGATCCAATATCCCCTGAATCTATCAATCATAAGGTTATAGAAAGAGCTTTGGCTGCCCAAGTTGAAGAAAAGGATGATTGGGTTATTGACAGTGGATGCTCTCACCATATGACAGGTGACAAGAACAAGATCTTAGATTTGGAAAGGTATGAAGGAGGAATGGTAAAGTTTGGTGACAATTCTGCTGGTAGAATCAAAGGTAGGGGAACTATCTCTTTTGATGGAAAGAACAAAAACGGTAATGTACTGTATGTTGAAGGATAGAAGCACAATCTTCTCAGTGTTGGTCAGTTGGTGGACAAAGGCTATGATCTCCAATTCAAGAATGGAAGATGCAGGATCTTTGAAAGCTCCAAAACTGAGATTGCATTCGGTACTCAAACAAAAGGTAATATCTTCCATCTAGTAAGAGTTGTCTGTTTGTTCAAGTTGATCAGAGTTGGTTATGGAAAAGAAGGATGTGTCATGTAAATTTTGATAACATCATCAAGATAAGCAATACTTAGGCTGTAAGAGATCTTCCAAAGTTGGTAAAACCTACAAATAGTTTGTGTAAAGAATGTCAGCTAGGTAAATAGAGCAGAGTCTCATTGAAAAGCATTGATCAGTCCTCTATCGGATTATTGGAGTTAGTTCATACTGATCTATGTGGTCCGACAAGAATCAAGAGTATGCAAGGTGATAGATACTTCATGTTACTGATTGATGACCATTCCCGGATGATGTACGTCACCTTTCTGAAAGAGAAATCAGAAGTGTTCGAGAAGTTCAAAATCTTCAAGGCTATGGTAGAGAATCAAACCGGATTAAAACTGAAATGTTTGAGGTCTGATAGAGGTGGTGAATTCACATCCAGTGAATTCATAGATTTTTGTGAGAAGCATGGTATAAAGAGACAGTTATCTGCTCCTAGGACTCCACAGTAGAATGGAGTAGTTGAGAGAAAGAACCAGACCATCCAGGAAGCATCCAGGACAATGATGATGGAAGCAAATGTTCCCCATATGTTTTGGAAAGAAACTGTCAGCACTGCAGTCTACACTCTCAATCGAGTTCAAATTAGAAGCAATACCGGTAAGACTCCTTATGAACTTTGGTTTGGCATCACTCCTACTGTGAGATATTTCAGAGTATTTGGTAGCAAGTGTTACATTAAAAGAGATGAAGATCTAGGAAAGTTTGATGCTAGAAGTGATGAAGGAATTTTCTTGGGGTACTCCACTCAAAGCAAAGCATACCAGTTTTACAATAAGAGACTGAGAAAGATGATAGAAAGTACAAATGTGAAGGTTGATGAAGGTATTGAGAAGCCCTCAAGATTTTATGAGTATGATGAAGATGATCAGAATGATGTTCTGGTTCAAGGTGCTCCATCCTCTCCTGTAATTCAGATTCAGACTAATCTGGTAAATTAGGAAGAAGAGACAGGTCTGAATGAGCATGATCAAGAAGTAGAAGTGCAAGAAACTCCCAAATTTCTAGGGTATGTAAGACTGAACCACTTTGAAGATCAGATCATAGGTGACAAAAGCAAACGTGTGCAAACTAGAAGGAATGTTTCTCAAAATTCAGATGAATGTTGTCTGATTTCAAAGATTGAACCTAAGACAATAAATGAAGCATGCAATGATGAAAATTGGACAAAAGCAATGGAAGAAGAATTAATGCAAATTGAGAAAAATCACACTTGAAATCTTGTTTCCAGACCTAGAAACAAGAATGTGATTGGAACCAAATGGGTCTTCCAAAACAAACTAAATGAAGTTGGTGAAGTAATCAGAAATAAGGCCAGATTAGTCTGCAAAGGCTACTCTCAAATAGAAGGGATTGATTTTGAGGAAACCTTTGCTTCAGTGGCAAGAATTGAAGTAGTCAGACTATTTCTTGCATTTGCTGCCTTCAAAGATTTCAAGGTATATCAGATGGATGTCAAATCTGCTTTCCTGAATGGTGACCTAGAAGAAGAGGTGTACATTGAACAACTGGATGGATTTCAGTTATTTGAGCATGGTGATATGGTTTGCAAACTAAAAAAGGCACTATATGGTCTAAAGCAAGCCCCAAGAGCATGGTATGAAAGGCTGGACAAACATCTTTTGAAGATTGGTTTCAACAAAGGTACTGCTGATAGTAACCCATATTTCAAAATTGATCATGAAAACATCTTGATTGTTGAAGTATTTGTTGATGATATCATCTTTGGAGGAAGAGACAGTTTGTGTAAAACCTTTGCAAACCAAATGAAAAGTGAGTTTGAAATGTCAATGCTTGGTGAAATGAATTTCTTCTTGGGTCTGCAAATTACTCAGACAGAGAAAGGAATCTTTATCTCTTAGACCAAATATGTGAAAGAACTATTGAAGAAATTTGGAATGGAAGATTCAAAGCCAATGAACACTCCTATGGCTACCGGATGTAAGTTGAGCAAAGATGATGACTCTCCTAAGACAGATCAGACAAAGTACAGATCAATGATTGGAGGATTATTGTATCTCACTTAGACTAGACCAGATATAATGCAGGTTGTTGGTCTTGTGGTGAGATTCCACACTGATCCCAGAGAATCTCATGTCATGGCAATCAAAAGATTTTTTAGGTACTTGAAAGGAACAATTGAGTATGGCCTATGGTATCCCAGAGATCATGACTTTTCTCTTCATGCATATACAGATGCAGATTGGGCAGGAGATGTGGATGATAGGAAGAGTACAAGTGGAAGAGCATTCTTTTTGGGAAAAAGGTTGGTTTCTTGGCTAAGCAAGAAACAAGAAGCAATATCCCTGTCTACAACAGAAGCAAAATACATTGCAGCAGCAGGTAGTTGCACTCAACTTTTGTGGATGAAGCATATGCTAAGAGATATTTAAGTAGAATATGAGGAGCCTATCACAATTTTCTATGATAATTCAAGTGCAATAAATATTTCTAAGAATCCGGTATTGCATTCTAAGACCAAGCATATATCTATCAAATTTCACTTTTTGAGAGAACAAGTGAACAAGGGTGAAGTCAGATTGGAGTATGTGCCCTCCAAGGATCAGCTTACAGATATTTTTACTAAACCTCTTCCCAAGGACTCTTTTGAGTATCTTAGGGAGAAGTTAGGGGTCATGGCCCCTCTGGTGATGAACTAGGATGCACTGATGTGCATCAGTCCGGTGGATATCACAGTCATATCTTGTGATCCAGATTGATGATGGGGAGTTGCTACTAAGGGAGAGCAGCTGGTATGATTCTGATGTGTTAGAATTGCAAGTATGAGCCCTTTGCCATTGATGTCAAAGGGGGAGAGAAGACATGTGAAAAATAAGTGGTTGATGATCAAAGGGGGAGTAGTAAAGGAAGAGAAGACATGTGAAAAGTTGTTGCTGATAGGGGGAGCTGTGACAGAAAGGAGAAGTTCTTCTCTTGATGGTTTTTCACATCATATGTTGCCATCAATGACAAAGGGGGAGATTGTTACAAGTATGAGGTTAACCAGTGTTGTCATTGATGTCAACATACTCATATTGCATTGATAAGAAGGATTGGATGAGCTGTGTGCTGAGGTTATTGAGGAAACTAGTCTCCATCAAGAACAGTGAAGAACAGTGTTGAGTAGAAGGCAAAAGTACTCAACAGGTTGAGGATCAAAGGATACGGATTAAAGAGTTTGTAGATATGAGTCTTGAGATGTTCTAGTTAAGATTTTAGAGGTCCACATGAAGATCTGAAGAAGTTATGTTTGCTCAAGTAGAACTAGTTCCCGTAGGCATTCAGTGATGACAGAGTGTCACAGATTGGTCCAGTGAGTTTTGGAATTACATTCTCTCATTCTGCGGATTGGAGGGAGTGTTGAAGAAGTCAGTGTAAAGTGACAACTTGATTTGTGCATTGTTTGGAGGTCTGGAAGAACCTTTTGCATTATGACAGTGGTGACAGACTATGTTCTTGAAGTTCTGGATGAAGAAGAGAAGAATTCCAGTAAGCTGATAAAGTGCGGATGTTCTTGATGACTCAAGAAAGGTTTCGGTGATCCTTGGATCATGTACAATTCTTATTGGCAGTCCGCATTGAAGTTAGAGTTTGGATTTGATGTAAAGACCACCAGTTGTTGGTGTTCTTCCTGAGACAAGCTGACCGAATGTATTACACGTCTTGCGAATGATCTTGTAGGTGTTTGTCGACTTAGATGATTGTTCCTAAGTCAATGCCTTGTATAAATAAGGGTTTGTGAATTCATTTAGAAGTGTCTCTGGTGGTGATGAGCGTGATATAGCGAAGAGAAGTGCGAAAGACAGAGTAGGAGTTTTTGGGCTTAAATAGAACTGATCTAGGCATGGTAAAGATGTCAATCTCCAGTTCAAGTTTGTAATACTTGTTATCTTATAGACAATGTGTCTCTTGTAGGTAGTGTGCCTCCTTGTGAGTAGTGTGCTCAGGCAGTGAGCCCTAATTGGCATGTGCCATCTATTTTTCTTATTCTTCTAACAGAGAATAATCCTTGGGTTAATCACCCCGTAGTTTTTCCCTTAACCAGGTTTTCCACATCAAAATCTTGGTGTCTCCTGTGTTGATGTTATCTGCTCTAGTGTTTATGCTTTATGCTTTCATGAATGATTAATTGCTATGCTATTGATTAACAAAGTGGATTTAAGTGTTTGAATTGTAAGCAAATTAAGAATAACTGATTCACCCCCCCTCTCAGTTATCAACAATTTAAACCACTCCTTGAATGGAAGTTAGAGATCAAATATGTGATACAACAAACTATACCCTAGAATCTGAGAAACCCTTAGCAACCAGATTCAAAAGAAGGAAATGCATGCAACAAGTGGAGACAGACAGATAAATACATGCAACAATGTATTTTTCATATAACATTAGCACTGAAACTAAACCTATGTGCAAGATACATTCAAATGCAACACATAGACTCCACAGAGATAAAACAACAAAGAAATGCCCTATTTTTTGTTATTTTTCCCCCAAAATTGCCCAAGTCTTCAACAACTCCAATGAGTAACACAATTTGGCTTTTTATACCAAGATTGTGAACTCAGCAAAACTAATTACAAGGCAAGATCAAAATTTCTGCTAGATACAATGCATGAGAGATGGCGCTCAAAATAGTTAATGCAGCAAAGAGACAAAGAGGAATGAGCAGGTGGAGTCAGGATCTGCACCACTGCCTGAAGGTTTTCTTCGCAAGGCTGGTAGTTCACCTATCACCTCACCCATCGATGTCTCTGCATACCGCCATTAAAGCCTCAACTACCCGTGGGATGCAATAGCAGATGCATCTGGAGATTTTCCCACTCAAAAATGGCCGCACACACTCAGGAAAAACCATCGCTGCAGGTTCAAAACAAGGCCGTCGATCCACTCCTATCGCTGAGATCCACGGCTCAAAATTGTACTGACTAGTCGTCGGCCAGTGAAAACGTGCCACGTAGGCTCCCCACGATTCAATCGCTAGCTTTTCGCTTCTTCATTTTGCCTTTTTTGCCCTTGTATATGCATGTTCAAATGCATATACAATCACCACTATTCACCTGCCAAAAACCCTTGTATATGCAAGAGCAAATGCATATACAACTATTCATCATACAAGGTGAACCCCAAACTATTATAGAGAAAATTGGAATTTTCAATAGGGTCCACCTTGTATCCTCTTTCCTTGCATATTTCCTTGTATATGCGCATATACAATCACAATATACATACAAGGTGGATCTCAACACACCTATGAAGCAAATTAGAACAACCTTTGAAATCCGCTTTGTATTTCCACTAATGCACATTAGCTTGTATGTCAGCATATACAAGCGCTTTATACAACCTATGGACCTGAAATATTATTCGCCACATTTTAACTCCTTCATTGCGTCTGGGTTGTATGTATTTACTTTGCATATATATTCAACATTGCATCTGCTTCCCCTATATGCTGAATATACAAACTTGTTTGTATATACCTTTTTATACAACTGTAGAATCTGTGACAGAATATTCCAGGAATGCACCTAAATGCAAACATACATTCACTCCTGCACATACAAACAAGGGATCTTTCCTGGAATATGCCTGCAATGTACCTTCCATCCTTGTATATTTTTCCTTTGTATCTCTACATGCAACCTGATATACAAAGCGGGAATATTTTGAGGAATCTACGAAAGATTCCCCCTTTGTATATGCACATTCTAAGCCCGATATGCATTCAGAAATGCATCTAACTCATTTTTTCAAAGGGTGATGGAGATTTTATAAGCCCGCCCATGCACAATTGACTTGCATGTATATACAAACCACCTTGTCTATACAAAGACACTTGCACCTGTACTGATTTCTTTTATTTTTTCAACTGCAAAGGCCAAGAGTGTTGGAATTTTTTGAATTTTTGAACATATGAAGGTGCCTGCAGATTCAAGTACCAACAGATGGTATGATTGATTTGAGGCTTATAGATGTAATGGATATTAATTATTACTGGTTATGTTGTAATCTGGATTGAAAAGGTTGAGGCATACAATTATTGTCATATCTAGACTATAGTCGTCACTTGACAATGTGTGTGTACCTTACAGGTAACTAGTTATCACTCTAAGTTTCATCTTATGTTAGATAAACTTAGTTCATGCTAAAACCTTATGCTTGCATGGTTGACCCTACCTGTCAAGCAATTTTTGTATGACAGGTATCCATTTAAAGGTGCCCTTAAAATATTATGGCCTACCTTAGTATAAGTAGATTATTATAGCCCTTTAAATATATGAAGATCTCATCATAATCCTTGGCAAGTTTCTTTCAGTTTGTTCCAAAAAAAAATCTCTCCTTTCTTATGTGATAGTCTTGTTAATTTTTGGAGTGGATGCTACGGTTAAGAAGATTCCTAATCTTTTGTTTTGGAAAGGAGGAAACCTTATGGTAGGGGAGGAGGAGATTTGGTTTGAGGGTTTTGGGGTTTAAGAAGGTGGTTTTTTTAGAAGGGGGGAGAAGAAAAAAAAGAGGGAGGAGAAGGAGATAGAGGCACGAAGAGAAGGGGGACCAGTTGTTTTAGCCTACATCCTTTACAATTTGGGCAGAATTTCAGGTAAACTGGGTACTCCTCTTACTCATACACGTACGAGAGATATTACAACTATAATTGCATGTTCAAATGGTCATCTCTGTTATAGATTTTAATGGATGTTCAAACTCTGTTCTCCCAAACATTTGGCTAAATGGGTAAACACTCTACTCTTTTGCTCCTATCTATAGACACTTCTGCCTAGACTAATGCAAATATGACTTACACTGATATATAATCTACCTCTTTATTGTTATGGGTGCTGGGAAAGAATGAATTTATTATAAATATTCTTCTATTGTGTTTTGTCAGGTGACCTTACCCTAATCCTAAGTTTCAGTATGGCGGGTTGTTAGGAGACCGGAAATAGTTTTGGGTTTTGGGCATAACCCCTGCCCATTTCATTTCACGATAGTACCTAAAGCCTATGTAACATATCTGATTTTGTGTATCTTGCATCATTTCTCTTCATGTGAAGAATCCCTTCATTGTGTCTTCTAGACCCTGCACCTCCTCGTGTGACTGGCAAAGGGCACGGATTTGGATGTTCACGCCAATGCAGTCGCATGAGAGATTCTTTTTGGGGTTGTCACGAAATCATCATGGTTCTTCCCTACTATGTGATAGTCCAAAGGAAGAATCGTCTTGTGGATTTTGTTAAGACATTCACATGCCTAGTCCTTGTTCTCAATCTTTATGTTTTAGTCAGCCATAGCTCCCACTATGGCAATGTGGGGAACTTGACCTTACATTCGTCATTTCTTTGGCTGGGAGTTTCGAAAGTTTTCATCCAATCCTTTCAACACCCATTTTGAAAACCCTATAGTCCATGAGGCCACTTTCTCTTGACACATTGAGACCAGTTAGTCCCATGATGGCATGCAGCAGGTAGGATTCTGGCCTAAGGTGTGATGATTGGTTGTTCTTCGTGCAATGCATTGCATGAAAAGTTTTTAAGTTGAAACGTAGTCCTTGTCCACTTTCTGCCATCGTGGCAATCCACAAGAATCATGTTCCATGGTTATTTTGTCAAGTGGAACTTATCCATAGCCTATGCTCCTAAAACTTTGTTTACATGCCCTTTAGGGCATTGGAATAGTAATGTTGCACCCATGTTTCCCAATTCCTACTCGAGTACGAGGCCCTTATACCATGGATAAGGAAGTTGCTGGCAGAGGCCTTAGCTGGTCTTCACATTTGCCATTGTTTGCTCAAATGCTACCAATGCCATTGGACTATCCATTGGGCTCGCATCTTTGATTCTCTAAAAAACCACGGGGTCATTTTAGTCCAGACGTGTTGATAGATGGTTCATGTGCTTGCTTACGTTCTATTGTGGTGTCTACAAGCTTAGACATTGGTAAAACAATAGTATGGTTAATGTCCCTCTGTCGCTTGTGGCTAGGTACATGTACCATGTTCAAAGCTCTAGTTTGGCACAGTTAGTTTTGTGTCTACCTTGTTGTGGGGGTAGCTGTACATCTGCCTACTGCTATTGCCTTGAGGTTCTTTAAGCATTCAATCAGATCCAGTCTATACAGACCCGACTATTACTACACCCTCATGAAAGCACTAAAGTTTTTCTGCTTTTCCAATTCCACCTTATGCGTATTCTACATCATTTTATTACATAAAATGACATCCCTTTTGTGGCATTCTGTCAATGCAGTGTACGTGCCTTGTCTGAGTTTACACATTTTTGCATGCAAGTGTAACTAGGTTTTTTTGTCAATAGAATGATCATTGTAGTGTTGGAGAGGTATTTACTCTCTCTCTCTCTTGTGATCCAACACAATGACTTGAATATTATTTTGAAAGGAATGGGGTCTTTATGTAGTTATTATATTGTTCGTTGACTTAACTTATCATTCTCCCCTTCCCCCAATTTGGTTGAACCATGTGCACCTTATGGTGGTTTATGTTTGGAGCGGTCTTATGTGTGCTTGTGTTGGTTGTGCATGGGATTTATGTCACTCATGAGGCTTTGTCTGAGATCCACTAGTGTGAGTTTGGCCTTGTTGGAAGTGGTCCCTTGATCTCCTCTCTCCATAGCTTGGTGGTTACCTAGGGTACAATGGACATCCATTGCGCTTGACGATGGCAATACGGTTGGGTGGTGGGCAACATCCCCTATTGGTCTTAGTGATGGCAAACTCTATTGAAGGCTTGGTGGAATCTTGGTCTTCATCCTTTTATTGTACTCATGAAGGTTCCAAGGGCCATTGTAGTATCTCTATAGCTATTTAGTTTATGTTGTATTATTATTAAATCTTGTAAAGTGTCTTGGAGTACGATCCTTCCTTGTGGTTGGAAGATAGCCTCCGCCATGTAAGTGTATTGGGTTATCTTTAGATGTAAGCCATACTCTTAATGTAAGGAAAAATAATTCTTGTTTATTTAGCTCTATAGATGTAAAAGAAAATTAATTATTGTTATTTATCTTTATGGAAGTAAAGAAAAATAATTATTGTTTAATTATCCCTAACAATGTGAAGGAAAATAATTATTGCTTATATATCTCTATAGATGTAAGGAAAAATAAATATTGTTTATTTACCTCTATGGATGTAAGGGAAAATAATTATTGTTATTTATCTCTAACCATGTAAAAGAAAATTAATTATAGTTATCTATCTGTATGTATGTAAAAGAAAATTAGTTATTGTTATATATCTCTATGGATGTAAAGAAAATTAATTATTGTTTATTATCTCTATAGATGTAAAGGAAAATAATTATGGTTTATTTATCTCTATGGATGTAAAGAAAAATGATCATGGTTTATTTATCTATATTGATGTAATGGAAAATAAATATTGTTTAATTATCTTTTTGACGTTGATTGGTATAGACTGGATCTTGGAAACCTCTTTCTTTCCTTATGGTGCCTTGCTATGTTTTTAGTAATGGATTCAAAAGCACCTGTCTTGAAAATTCTAGTTTTGCTTGTTGTTAGAAGGGACAAAACCGTATCAAAATTACTTATGAATGTTTATTTCTATCCTTGGTCGTTTGGATGTTGAATTTCTCTACTTGTACTAATGTTAGTCTTTCGGCATGTTATGTTGTATTTCTTGGTTTCATTCACCTGGCGAGGTGTCTTGGATGTTTCATCTGTGCCTCGTCTTCCTTCCCCGCCTTGTGGGATGGGGTTTTAGGGACGCATGGAAAGTTTTTTGTTGGTTCATGTCATGACCACATGATCAATGTGGGCATGACATGTGGTCTTCTTGTGTCATGACCACTCAGTAAAAGTGGGCATGACAGTCCTAGTATAACTAGTGCATCTACAAACCTGTATGATAACTTGAAAGTAGAAGGAAAGTCTGAGACAAAGAAAGAAAAATCTTGCACTGAAGATCCTAAGAAGAATGACTTTGGAGATACAAAATAAGATGGATTCACTCCTTTCAAGAGGCAAAGAAAGAATAACTTTACACAAGTTTGGAACAAGAAGAAGAACTTCAGAAAGCCTGCTCCTAAACAAACTGCTCCTACTAGATACCCTCAATCTTTCAATGATAATTGTTATGCTTGTAATAAGATTGATCACAAGGCTGTTGAATTAAGAAGAAAGATGAATTAGAATTCATTTAGGCCTCCAAGGTACAATGCTTGGAACTCTCATTCATTTAATGGTTATTTTTTTTCATGTAATAAATATGGACATAAGGCTACTAAGTGTAGATCTAAGGAAAAAAGAAACAACAACATGAGAAAGAATTCTTTCATGTCTCCCAAGTATAATGTTAGATTCTCTCATTCATTTTATGGATGCTTCTTTGTATGTAACAAGGTTGGTCACAAGGCTATTGATTGTCAATACAAGGCAAAGTACAATGATTATGGAAATAAAAATACCAGTACATCACAAAAATACAATGAGGTGTGCTACAAGTGTAATGGTTTTGGACACAAAGAAAAATTCTACAAAAATGGTTTCAAGAAATGATCTGGTCAGCATTAGGAGATGGCATAAGAAAAGAAAGTCAAATAGGGGTGGAGAAAGAAACCAGAGAAGAATTATGACATGAGGTTGGAAGACATATTGCTTCTGCCTAGGGTAGAAGATTTCATTGTTTATTAAAATAAATTTCATGGGTCAGGGGGAGAAATTTAGTGTATATTAACTTAATGCCCTAATCAGCTGAGGCTTCTTTTAATAGAAGCGGGTCATACATAATGACTGACATGGAATACTCAAGGGAGGACATAGGCAAGACAATGAAGTTTCATATTCCTAAAACTCTAGAGAAAAAGTTTTTAATGTGATAGATTGTGAAATGACTTAGGGTTTCAGTGGTAGAGCATCTACCAAAAAGCAAGTGCATTTATGGCAAAAAGTTAGATCTATTTATGTGATTTTCATATGATTCAATCTCATTTTACATTTGAAGATTTTGAATGTTATTGCTAAGGAGAAAAGGAACACTTGAAGCATTTGGTATCTTGGAGCAGCAAAGTGTAAAAGTGAAACCCTAGCAGTGAATTTTAGAGGTATTCTTTAGAATACTTAACCCTAGTTCCTGTTATCATGGTTGTTTATGATGGTTTCCCCTTTTACCCCTCAATTGATCAACATTGCTGATGAACCCCAACCAAGATAGAACAAGTATTGTATAAGGCAATAGAAGTAAAAAAAAAATGGAGTATTATCTAATGTTCCTGCATCTGTGGTATATATAGAAAATGTTAGGATATATATTCAAGCAAAATTGGATGAGATAGAACATGTCAAGTTTGAAACTCTAACGTATAAACTGTTGGATGATGATGATATTCATTACAAACCTAAGTATGTCAACATTAGAGCAAAACATTTGGATGTGTGGCAAGATTTTCTAGATTTATGTGATGAGCATGATTGGGTTAGGTATATCCTTAGTAGAATTCATGATGAATTCATGTACATTGACAAACTCTACCAGATAATAAAATAATCTATTAGGGCAGTAACAGGGTTAAGTTCCACCAGACCCGTACTGCAGCTAAAATCAATCAAGAATGAAAAAGTCATTGAATTGATAGGTGCCAAATTTGACAAGAGGGCTTTAACTGTTAATGACATTATTGACCCTGGTGTGAGATATGTAATAATGGGCATTGCATACAAGGTGTATTACTCCAACAGAGAGGGATCTGCAACTACTACAACCATACATACTGCCTATCAAATGGCTAAGGAGAGTAAGGATTTTGACTTATGTGAAGTCATGAAGGATCAATTATTAGAGAACCTGAGAAGAACAGAGGAGATAGGCTACAATTTTAGGTATGGTTCCTTGATCATTTGTCTGACATTTTATTTCGTGAATGAGCTACTTGGATATAAAGGAAAAATATGGCAATAAGATAGGCCTATAGTAGCATGGAGTAAAGAGTATATGACTTTGAGGTTTTGACAAACCTTGTTTTTAGTGCTAGGAACTCAGTTGAACTTTAGTTTAGATTATCACCTAGAGACTGATGGTCAAACTAAAAGGGCAAACTGAGTATTGGAGGATTTACTAGAAATGTATTGCATGAACCAATAGTATAAGTGGAAGGAGTACCTACCATTAGTTCATTCTACTTATAATAATTCCTATCACTCTTCTCTAAAAATGGCTTCATTTGAAGCATTGTATGGCAACAAATGTAGAACACTGATCAGTTGGGATAGATGGAAGATAGGGTGTGCATTGGGCTAAAGATGCTAGCAAAAATGAAAAAGAAAGTTAGATTGATAAGAAAGAGATTGTATGAAGCCAATGATAGGAAGAAAAGTTATGCAAACCTTAAGTTGACTACAAGACAATTTGTCATGGGAGATAAAGTTCTACTTAGAGTTAAACCAAAAAAGAGTTCAACTAAGTTTGGAAATTTAGCTAAATTAGTGCCTAGATATGTGGGTCTATTTGAAGTACTATAAATCATTAATATAGTTCCATACAAATTAGCATTTTCTCCTTCTCTTGCCCAATTGCATAATGTCTTTCATGTGTCCTATTTGAAAAAATATATTGTAGATTTTTCTCATGTCCTTGTGTTGCAACTATGTGTTAATTGGTGTTGTCATTGGTGTCAACTGTGTCAAGAGTATGAGTTTAGAAATGACGCAAGAGTATGAGTAGTTTGTGTTGAGCAGAGATCAGAGATAAGGTTGTGCAAAGATGAGGATATGAGCTATTGTTGAAGGTGATTTGGTTACTTTGTAGAGTGCTGAAGATGTTGAGAATATGCTTCTATTGTTTGGTTTCCAAGTGCTTTTGAAAAAAATTGATTAATAAAGGAAACAACGTGTTAAAAATGTGTTCTGACTTAACAAAGTAATTTTTTGGTTTTGCTATGTATTTATTCCTTATTGAAGATCTACTTTTGTGGTTTGAATATATTGTTCAAAGGTGTTTAGAGATGCTATGTTCCAAATTTTGTGCTCTGGTTTATTGTGCAGAGAAAGTTGTGTTCACCAGTGTGTAGACTGTGTTTTTGGGTTATACAAAGGTGTCTGGGAGAAACTGATTTGCTCCACATTTTTCCACAGATTTGTTTCTTACTTTGTGGTTCTAGATTTTTGCTTATAAGTTCTATATCTTTCTTTAGTTCAAGTGGTTCATGGTTTGGTGCTCCGCAAGTTCATTTCTTGAGTTGTAGTTGATGACAGAGTAATCTAAGTGCTCTGATGTGAACTTTCTTCAAGTGAAAGATGTTGCAAAGGATTTTGTTCATTTTCAGGTGCTTCTGGATGTTTTTAGTTCATGTTCAAGATTGGTGCATGGTTCGCATGTCATCTTTTGGTTTTGAGGAAGCGTGCACTTAAAAGTTCATAGTGTTAACACAAGTTTGGCCGACTTGGTTGTTTACACTAATTGTGGTTGTGCTTTGATGATTGTGAAAGTGTGATGAAGTGTGTATGTATGGATTTAGGTTTGTGATAAAGTGTGATGTGGTCTGCATTCATTCCTTTCATCTGTGGGAAAGTTTTGGTCTAGACCTAATTTGAATTTTATGGGTTAAGATGTGTTTCCTATTGCAAGTATGTGCCTAATCAGTGTTGTCATTGATGTCAACATATCTTTGTTGTCATTGGTGTCAACTGTGTTCTATTCTATTACTTGTTTAGAAGCCTTGTGTGTTGAGGATATTGAGAAAATTGGCCTCTCTGGAAGAATCAAGTGAGTTACAGTGAAGTACAGTATAGACATAGAGTTGTATGCTAAAGAATAGTTCGGTAGACTGCTTCGCATCTATTGCTGGATGTAGATCTTGGATTGTGGATTCGAAGTTATTTAAAGGGATGTCTGAAGATGCTAAATCCCAATTTTGAGCCTTCGATGTAAAGTTGTAAGAAAGTTACATTCACTAAAGTAAAGCCTGCTCCTTCTGATTATTCTCTGGTGACAGGGAGAAAGTGTTTTGCTCTGCATTCCTCTGTAATAAAGTATTTTGCTTTGCAATTCTAGAGGGAAGTCTGGGATGATGATAAGTGCCTACAATTGAAGTGGTTCATGTTTTGGTGGTCTGCAAGCTATCTTTCTCTTATGACAATTGAAGACAGTGAAGTTCATGTGTTCCGGTGTGAAGATCCTATTGTTAAAGTGGTTAAGTTTTGTGTAGTTGCTCCTAATGATTATAACATGCTTGTGGATGTCTCCTAATCATGTTCCTATCTTGGCATTGGTCTATGTTAAGGAATTAAGATCATGTTTTGAAGATTGTTCCCAGATAACGTAGCATGTAACCAGTCTTGGCTGACTTGGTTATTTCCAGTAACTCTGGAGATCCTTTGAAGATTGTGGAAGCATGTTGTGGCATAGAAGATCATGTTTGAGTCCCAGCTAAGGTGTGGCATGATCTGCATACATCTTTAGTTCATTTCTTTGCATAATGTTGTAATAGGTCAAGACCTATTTTGTAATGCTTGTATTGCTGACCTTGGCGGTTGCTCCAATGGTTGATGATTGTAATGTCGACCTTGATGATCATTCCAAGGTTGATGGAGTGTATATATACTTATAGTTGAGCTATGAAAAGGTTGTCCTTGAGTGAAGATGGAAAGATAATAAGAAAGGTCCAAAAGGCAGAGCAGAGAAGATGCAGAGCAGAGTAGAGGCAAAGTAGAGAAGAGGAATTATTGTACTTCAATCATAGACATAAAAAGGTGTTGATCGTGGTAGTGATCCTGGTAGTAGGGTTTAATAGCCCTTATTGTAATCTTGCTAGGTTTAGGGTTGAGGCAGTGAGCTTGCTAGACCTAGTTGTTCTTCATGGTAGTGAGCCAGTATGTTTAGGCCCATGGAGTGACCAAGCCTGAACACCATTATTTCAAGATTGCAATATATATTGAGAGCTAATCCTCTATGTGGTTTTTCCCCACCTTGGGGTTTTCCACGTAAAATCTGGTGTCTCTTGTGTTTGATGTTGTATCTGAGGTTAAGTTTCTGATTTCATGCCTTCATTGTTAAATCACAATAATTGTGGATAAGTGATTGATGTTTAATTGTAGAAGTGTTTAAGTTTTTGAGACAACTGATTCACCCCCCCTCTCAGTTGTTTGGGGCATATTAACAATTTGTATCAAAGCCAAGTTCCTCTGAAGAAAGTTTAACAGCTTGAGGAAGATCCAAAATGTCTTACAAGAAGGAAGCGCCACATTTTGATGGAACGAATTATGCTCTCTGAAAGGCTTGAATGAAAAGCCATCTTCTTTGTCTTGGCTACAAAGTATGGAAATCTGCAGAAACAAAATACACCATGCCTCCAAATGGTCTGATGACTGAAGATGAAATCAAAGATTATGAGATGGATGTCAAGGCAAAAGATGCTTTCCTAATCTCATTAACTGACTCAATACTGACAAAAGTTGTGGATCTTGAAACTGAAAATGAGGTATGGGAAAAGTTGAAAAATCTATATGAAGGAGATGATTCTGTGAAGGAAGCCAAGCTACAAAGCCTAAAAGTGAAATATGAAAGTTTGAAGATGAATGAAGATGAAAATGTATCAGCCTTTATGCAAAGAGTTGATGAACTTGTCACAGGGATAAAAGCCATGGGGGGAACTCTCGATGATAAGAAAATTGTGATGAAAACTCTCAGATCTCTACCCAAGTCCTAATGTGACAAGTTAGCTGTAATTGAAGAATTCATGCAAGTAAAATAAGTTGATAGGGATCAGTTACTTTGTAAGCTTACTGCCTTTGAAATGAGAGAGTTTGGTGATGCTCTACTGAAAGTTGATATGGCCTTCAAAGCCAGTACTCCTGGAAGAACTTCCAGATCAGAAAAGTACAAGGTAGAATCTGATGATGAGTTTGATGAAATTGAGGCCAACTTTGTGGATATAAAGCAAAGAGGATCTGGTAAGTATAAAGGTAAATTACCTTTCAAATATTTTTCTTGTGGTAAAGTAGGTCATTTTACTTCCAAATGTCCTAAAAGAATTGAAAGAAATAGAAAAAGATATGAGAACAGGCCTAGGATCCAAAAGAAGTGTTATTATGTTGAAGATTTTGACGATGAAGAAGGAATATCAGATAATGGTGAACCAGATAATGCTAGTACTTCTGGAAATGAATGTTTATTTATTGCTATTAAGGTAGATCCCGTGTCTACTAATTCTACTAGATGTGTGAAGGAAGAAAAACTAGTGGAAAGTGCTTTGGCTGCTCAGGTCATTAAAGACAAGGATGAATGGGTTATTGATAATGGCTTCTCTCACCACATGACTGGTGACAAAAGTAAGTTTGTGAGTTTGGAAAGATATGATGGTGGACTGGTTAGGTTTGGAGATGATACAGCTAGGAAGATTTGTGGAAAAGGATCTATCTCTTTTGATGGCAAGCATAATACTGAAGATGTCTTATATGTGAAAGGATTAAAGCACAATCTTTTGAGTGTGGGTTAAATGTGTGACAAGGGCTATGATTTAAGCTTCAAGGACAATGGATGCAAGATTAGGGAAAGATCCAGAATAGTCATTGCAACTGGTAAGAAGACCAGAGGTAATATCTATCACTTGAAAGGAACTGATAACTATTGCTTGTTGGCTTAGACTGATGAGAGTTGGTTATGACATAGAAGATTGTCACATAAATTTTGACAACATTATGAAGATAAGTACTACACAGGTTGTTAGAGATCTGCCTAAGCTTGTGAAGCCTGCTAATACTATTTGCAAGGAGTGTCAATTTGGGAAACAAATAAGAACAAGTTTCAAAAGCAAGGACCAATCAGTTGGAAGACTACTTGAGCTAGTGCATACAGATTTGAGTGGACCTACCAGAGTAAGAAGTTTGCAAGGAGACAGGTATTTCATGTTGCTTATTGATGATTATTCTAGAATGACTTGGGTCACCTTTTTGAAAGAAAAAGATGAAGTTGTAGATAAGTTCAAGGCATTTAAGGCACTGGTTGAAAATGAGATGGATTTGAAAATCAAATGCCTGAGGTTAGATAGAGGAGAAGAGTTCACATCAAATGAATTCAATTTCATTTGTGAAGAATATGGAATAAAGAGACAGCTATCTGCGCCTAGAACTCCACAATAAAATGGAGTTATTGAAAGGAAAAATAGAACAATTCAAAAAGCTACTAGAACCATGATGAAGGAAGCTGATCTTTCAGAAGCATATTGGAGAGAGGCAATTCACACCACTGTATATATCCTAAATAGAGTCCAAGTAAAAGGTAACAGTTCTAAGGCTCCTTATGAATTGTGGCATGGTAAAGTTCCTACTGTGAAATATTTCAAAGTTTTTGGTAGCAAATGTTATATCAAAAGAGAAGAAGATTTAGGCAAGTTTGATGCTAGATGTGATGAAGGAAACCTCCTTGGTTACTCCACTAAGAGCAAGGCCTACCGGCGCTATAATAAGAGGCTGAATAAGATCATTGAAAGTGCAAATGTTAAAGTTGATGAATGTAAGGAAAGGTCTTTAGAATCAAGTGGATATGAATCAGATGAACCAGATGTTATAGAAGTGGTGTAGCATGAAGACAACTCAGATGAAGAAGAACAAGCTCCGGTAAGTGTTACCAAAACTCCAAGGTATGTAAGACTCAGTCATTATGAAGATCAAATCATAGGAGATAAGAGCAAAGGGGTTTTAACCAAAAGAAAAGATGTAGAGGAACAAGTAAATTTCTATTGGATTTCCAAGATTGAACCTAAATCTGTGGATGAGCCTTTCAAAGATGAGAATTGGGCAAAGGCTATGGAAGAGGAATTGATGCAGATAGAGAAGAATCAGACCTAGGATCTTGTTCCCAAAATAGTAGATAAGAATGTTGTTAGCACAAAGTGGGTCTTCAAAAACAAGATGAATGAGAATGGTGAAGTGGTAAGAAACAAAGCAAGGTTGGTGTGCAAAGGATATGCTCAAGTTGAAGGAATAGACTTTGAGGAAACTTTTACTCCAGTGGTAAGGATTAAAGCAATAAGGATGTTTTTGGCCTTTACAGCCTACAAAGATTTCAAGGTCTACCAAATGGATGTGAAGTCTGCTTTCTTAAATGGAGAATTAGAAGAAGAAGTCTATATTGAACAACCGGAAGGGTTTTAGTCATTAGATCAGGGTGACATGGAATGCAAATTGAAGAAAGCTTTGTATGGATTAAAACAAGCCCCTAGGGCATGGTATGCTCAGTTGGACAAGTATCTAATATAGATAGAGTTTAGTAAAGGTACTACAGACAACAATCTTTACTTCAAGATCAATAATGAATAAATCCTAATTGTTGCAGTCTTTGTTGATGACATTATTTTTGGAGGCAATGAAGGTACGTGCTCAGCTTTTGCTAGAGAAATGCAAAGTGAATTTGAAATGTCCATGTTTGTAGAGATGAACTTCTTCTTAAGTCTACAAATAAGTCAATCAGATAAAGGTATATTCATTTCTCAGTCTAAGTATGTGAAAGAATTGTTAAAGAAATTTGTGATGGAAGACTCTAAACCAGTTTGCACACCTATGATAACTAGTTGTAAGTTAAGAAAAGGTGATAACTCACCGATGGCAGACCAGAAAAGATACAGATCTATGATCGGAGGATTACTTTATCTGACTCAAACTAGATCTGACATAATGCATGTAGTATGTCTTGTGGCAAGGTTTCAAGAAGAACCCAAGGAATCACATGTGATGGAAGTCAAGAGAATTCTAAGGTATTTAAAAGGTACAATGGATTATGCTTTGTGGTACCCTAAGGACAATGACTTTACTCTCAGTGTATATACTGATGCAGATTGGGCCAGGGATGTGGATGACAAAAAAAGTACAATTGGAGTTGCATTCTTCTTGGGAAAAAGGTTAGTATCATAAACACAACACAAGTGACAACACAAGTGCCATAAACATATCAAAGAATCCAGTGATGCATTCAAGGACAAAGCACATATCCATTAGGTATCATTTTCTAAGAGAAAAGGTGATAGAGAATGAAGTCAAGTTGGAGTATGTTTCTACCAAAGATCAGATTGCAAACATTTTCACCAAGCCTCTACCCAAGAATACTTTTGAGTATCTCAGAGAAAAGTTAGGGGTTATCGCCCCTCCTTCTTTAAACTAAGATACACAATAGTGTATCAGTCTAGAGGTATGTAGAGATCCAGATTGATGCCTTTTAGGGCTACTTCTTAGGGGGAGTAGTCAGAGAGTTCAAAAGAAAGATTGGATAAGGGTAGAAGAGTGCAAGTATGCGCCCTTTGCCATTGATGTCAAAGGGAGAGAGAAGTCATGTGAAAAACTTAGATAGAAAAAAGTACAGATGTGTTAAGAGAAAGGGGGAGAATCTTGTAGAAAGAAAGAGTGCAGGTGTGTAAAGAGAAAGGGGGAGAATCCTGTCTTGATGGCTGTTGCAGTTTTTTCACATCATATGTTGCCATCAATGACAAAGGGGAAGATTGTTGCAATTATGTGCCTAATCGGTGTTGTCATTAGTGTCAACTATGTTCTATTCTATTACTTGTTTAGAAGCCTTGTGTGTTGAGGATATTGAGAAAATTGGCCTCTCCGAAAGAATCAAGTGAGTTACAGTGAAGTGCAGTATAGACAAAGAGTTGTATGTTGAAGAACAGTCTGGTAGACTGCTCCACATCTCTTGCTAGATGCAGATCTTGGTTTACAGATTGGAAGTTATTTAAAGGGATGTCTAAAGATGCTAAATCCTAAGTTTGAGCCTCCGGTGTTAAGTTGTGAGAAAGTTACATTCACCAGAGTAAAGCTTGCTCCTTCTGATTATTCTCTAGTGATAGGGAGAAAGTGTTTTTCTCCGCATTCCTCCACAATAAAGTATTTTACTCTGCGGTTCTAGAGGGAAGTCTAGGATGATGATAAGTGCCTATAATTGAAGTGGTTCATGTTCTAGTGGTCCGCAAGCTATCTTTCTCTTATGACAGTTGAAGATAGTGAAGTTCATGTGTTCCAGTGTGAAGATCATATTGTTAAAGTGGTTAAGGTTCGTGTGGTTGCTCTTGATGATTATAACGTACTTGTGGATGTCACCTAATCATGTTCCTATCTTGACATTGGTCCGCATTAAGGAATTGAGATCATGTTTTGAAGATTGTTCCCAGATAATGTAGCGTGTAACTAGTCTTGGCCAACTTGGTTATTTCCAGTAACTCCAAAGATCCTTTGAAGATTGTGGAAGTGTGTTGTGGCATGGAAGATCATGTTTGAGTCCCAGGTAAGGTGTGGTGTGATATACATACATCTTTACTTCTTTTCTTTGCATAATGTTGTAATAGGTCAGGACCTATTTTGTAAATGATTGTATTGTTGACCTTGGAGATTGCTCCAATGGTTGATGATTGTAATGCTGACCTTGATGATCATTCCAAGGTTGATGAAGTGTATAAATACTTGCAGTTGAGCTATAAAAAAATTCCTTGAGAGAAGATAGAAAGATAATAGAGCAGAGAAAAGGCAGAGAAGAGAAGAAGCAGAGCAGAGAAGAGGTAGAGCAGAGGAATTATTGTACTTCAATCACAAACATAAAAAGGTGTTGATTGTAGTAGTGAGCCTGGTAGTGAGCCGCTAGTAGGGTTTAATAGCCCTCAGGGTTTAACAACCCTTATTGTAATCTTACTAGGCTTAGGGTTGAGGCAGTGAGCCTGCTAGACCTAGTTGTTCGTCATGGCAGTGAGCCAATATGTTTAGGCCCGTGGAGTGACCAAGCCTAAACATCATTATTTCAAGATTGCAATATATGTTGAGAGCTAATCCTCTCCATGGTTTTTCCCCATCTTGGGATTTTCCACGTAAAATCTAGTGTCTCTTGTGTTTGATGTTGTATCTAAGGTTAAGTTTCTGATTTCATGCATTCATTGTTAAATCATAATAATTATGGATAAGTGATTGATGTTTAATTGCAGAAGTGTTAAGTTTTTGAGACAACTGATTCACCCCCCTCTCAGTTGTCTGGGGCATATCAACATTGCCAACCTTGGAGAATGCTTTCAAGGTTGATGATGGTATAAGTAAGTGTCAAGGATTCATGAATGTGGGGATGTGTGATGGATATGATGTTTGTGATGCGAATTTGATCAGTGCAGTAAGAGATTTCATGCGTTAGGCTATTGGATGTAGTGAGCAAAAGGTGTCTACTATTTTTCAGTGTTGTTGCAAAGGTGTTGTTTGTGTTGTGGTGAATATTGAGTTTCATTGGAATTGAACTCCATGCATAGGTTAAATGCAATTATATCAATTCATCCTTGGCAGTGAGCCTTCTCTTCTATCTCTTTCTTCTGGACAGTGAGTCCTTTGGCAGTGAGCCTTTCTTTCTTTTTTCTAGGAAGTGAGCCCTCTGGTAGTGAGCCTTTTGTATTTTGGTGTTGCTACTACTTTATATTGTAAGATAATCCTCACTATGGTTTTTCCCTTCTTGGGTTTTCCACGTAAAATCTAGTGTTGTCTTGTGTTTGGTGCTGTTATGTTTTAGTTTTAGTTATTTTCTTTTCATGCTTAATCATCATAACAAGTTTAAAAGTTAATGTGGATTTGAATGTTTGTGAGGGTTTGAAGATTATAATACAACTGATTGAACCCCCCCTCAGTTGTCTTGTGCATTCAACAATTGGTATCAGAACAAGGTTCCTTTGAAGAAAGCTTAATAGCTTGAGGTAGATCTAGGATGGCGCACAAGAAGGGTATTCCTTTATTTTATGGATCAGACTATGCTCTCTGGAAGGTATGGATGGAAGCCTTTCTAATTGCTCTTGGTTATGAGATTTGGAAATATGTTAGGTCTAATTACACTTTACCTAAGACTGATATGAATACTTATGATGAGATCAAAGCTGCTGAAATACATGGTAAGACAAAACATGCTCTTTTAAGTGGTCTTACTAATTCTAAGTTGGTGAAAGTTGTGAATTTGAAAACTACTAATGAGATTTTGAAAAAGTTGGAAAGTGTTTATGAAGGATATTATAAGGTCAAAAAAGATAAAATGCAGAATTAGAAGCTTAAATTTGAGACCATGTGAATGTCTGAAGATGAAAACATTACAAGCTACTTACAAAAGGTGGATGAAGTTTTCAATGGCATCAAAGGACTTGGAGGAAATATAGATGATAAAGAAGTGATATTGAAGGTACTCAAAACTCCTCCTAAAGCCTACAGTCAACGATCAGTCATCTACTGGATTGTTGGAATTAGTACATATAGGTCTTTGTGGTCCTACCAGAGTAAGGAGTTTTCAAGGTGATAGGTATTTTATGTTATTTGTTGATGATTGCTCTAGAATGACATGGGTCACTTTTCTTAAGGAAAAATAAGAATCCCTAGATAATTTTAAAGCCTTTAAAGAAATTGTTGAAAATGAAATGGATATGAAGATCAAATGTTTTAGGTCTAATAGAGGTTGATAATTTACTTCTAATGAGTTTAACATGTTTTGTGAGGATCATGGGATAAAGAGGCATTTATTTGCCCCTAAGACTCCTTAGTAGAATGGAGTGGTTGAAAGGAAGAACAAGATTGTTCAAGAAGTTGCAAGGACAATGATAAAAGAAGAAAACCTACCAGAAGTCTATTGGAGAGAAGCAATTCAGACTACTACCTACATATAGAAAAGAGTACAAGAGCAAATGACACAAAGACTCCCTATGAGCTATCGTATGGAAGGATTCCTACTATTAAATATTTCAAAGTTTTTAGAAGAAAATGTTATATCAAAAGAGATGAAGAACTAGGAAAGTTTGATGCAAAGTGTGATGAAGGTATCTTCCTTAGGTATTCTGTTCAACTGCACCAGACAACTGAGAGGGGGGGTGAATCAGTTGTCCTAAAACTTTTAACTAAATATGATTATCAACTTATTAATTTCTTATATTTAGATACAACCATGAAAGCATCAAATGAGAAGCTCAACACAAAACCATAAACAACACAGGAGACACCATATTTTTATGTGGAAAACCCTAAAAGGGAAAAACCATGGTGGGTGTTAGCCCACAGAAATATATAAGTTATATCAATACTAAAAAATAGAGGCTCAGTACCTACAGGGCTCACTGCCCAAATTGCTCACTGCAAAGAAAGGCTCACTGCCAAAAGGTTGAACTAAGATAACAACATCTTCTCCATGCCAAGGTTCAGTTCCATTGAAGCACAAAAACACCTTTGCTCTACTCTGCTACCTTACTTCACTTTATCTTTGCACTTGGATACTTTTTCATGACTCAATTACAAGTATATATATCATCCATCAACCCATTGCATTCATCAACCGTTGGAACAATCTCCAAGGTCAACATTACAAACATTTACAAAATAGGTGTTGACCTAATAGACAATTATGCTAAGGAAATGAAGTAAATATGTATAAGGATCATGCCATGCCTTAGTTGGGACTCAAACATGATCTTCCATGCCACAACATGCTTCTACAATCTTCAAGAGATCTCTGCAATCACTGGAATTAACCAAGTTAGCTAAGAATGGTTACACTCTACGTTATCTGGAAATAATCTTCAAACACAATCTCAATTCCTTAATGCAGACCAATGTAAAGGAAGGAATATGATCAGGAGGCATCCACAAGCAAGTTGTAATCACCAGGAGAAACCGCACAAACTCTAACCAATTTATCCATGAGATTCTTCACATCGAAGCACATGAACTTCACTGTCTTCAACTGTCATAAAAGAAAGATAGCTTGTGGACCACCAAATCATGAACCATTGTAGTTGTAGGCACTTATCATCATCCCAGACTTCCCTCTAGAATCGCAGAGAAAAATACTTCAATGCGGAGGAATGCGGAGCAAAATACTTTCTCCATGTCACTAGTGAATAATTAGAAAACCAGGTTTTACTCTGGTGAATGTAGCTCACTCAATTCTTCATATTGGAGGCTCAAACTCAGGATTTAGCATCTTTAGACATTCCTCTAAATACATTCCAATCCACAAACTAATATCTTTAATATACAAGCAATGCGAAGAAATCTTCTAGACTATTTTTCAGTATGCAACTCACTGTCTTCACTGTGATTCACTATTTCCTTTCTAATTCTTCCAGAGGGGCTAATTTTCTCAATGTCCTCAACATATAAGGCTTCTAATCAATCAAAAGATAAGGATACATTTGAAACCAATGACAACACTGATTAGGCACATACTTGCAACAATCTCCCCCTTTGTCATTGATGGCAACATATGATGTGAAAAATTGCAACAGCCATCAAGACAAGATTCTCCCCCTTTCTCTTTACACATCTGCACTCTTCCTCTCTGAGTTTTTCACATGAATTCTCTCCCCCTTTGACATCAATGGCAAAGGGCACATACTTGTATTTTGTTGCTCTGATCCAACTCTCCTTTGAACTCTCTGACTACTCCTGAGAAGTAGCCCATAAAGTATCAATCTGGATCTGAAGGTGGGACTCTAAGCTCCACCGGATTGATGCACTCTTGTGCATCTTAGTTTAGAGAAGGAGGGGTGATAATGCCTAACTTTTCCCTGAGATACTCAAAGGTATCCTTAGGCAGAGGTTTGGTGAAAATGTTTGCAATCTAATCTTTTGTAAATACATACTCCAACTTGACTTCAGTCTCTGCCACCTTTTCTCTCAGAAAGTGATATCTTATGGATATATTTTTTGTCCTTGAATGCATCACCAGATTCTTGGATATGTTTATGGCACTTGTATTGCCACAATAGATTACAATTGGATCTTCATACACAACTCTTATATCCTTCAAAATCTGCTTCATCCATAATACTTGAGTGCAACAACATGATGCTACAATATACTCTGCTTCTGTAGTTAACAAGGATATTGAATCTTGTTTCTTGCTCAGCCATGAAACCAATCTATTTCCCAAGAAGAAGGCACCTCCACTTGTACTCTTTATGTCATCAACATCTCTGACCCAATCTGCATCTGTATAAGCACTAAGAGTGAAATCATTGTCCTTTGGATACCATAAGCCATAATCTGAAGTACCTTTCAAATACCTTAGGATTCTCTTAACTACCATCACATGTGATTCTCTTGGATCAGCTTGAAACCTTGCAACAAGACAAACTATATGCATAATATCAGGTCTGGTTTGAGTTAGATAAAGCAATCCTCCAATCATGGTTCTGTATTTTTTCTGATCAGCCTTAGGAGATTCATCAACTTTGCTCAACTTGCAACTAGTCACCATGGGAGTACATACTAGTTTACAGTCTTCCATCCCAAACTTCTTCAACAACTCTTTCACATACTTAGACTGAGATATGAAGATTCCTTTATCTGATTGATTAATTTGTAGACCCAAAAAGAAAATTATTTCACCAAACATGGACATTTGAAATTCACTTTTCATCTCACTAGAAAACCTTATGCACATACCTTCATTTCCTCCAAAGATAATGTCATCAACAAATACCTCAACTATCAAGATCTGATCATTATTGATTTTGAAGTATAGATTGCTATCTGTAGTGCCTTTACTAAATCCCAATTGCAATAAATACCTATCTAACCTTGCATACCAGGCTCTAGGAGCTTGTTTGAGCAATATTGACAATTGGAATCCCTCTAGTTGCTCAATGTATACTTCCTCTTCTAATTCACTATTTAGGAAGGCAGATTTCACATCCATATAATATACCTTAAAATCTTTGTGAGCTACAAACGCCAAAAACATTCTGATTGCTTCAATCCAAGCTACTGGGGCAAAGGTTTCTTCAAAATCTATCCCTTCAATTTGAGAATATCCTTTGCAAATAAGTCTTTCTTTATTCCTTACAACTTCTCCATTTTCATTTAGCTTGTTCTTGAAGACCTATTTAGTTCCAATAACATTTTTGTCAGCAGGTCTTGGAACTAATTCCCAAGTTTCATTCTTGTCTATCTGTAATATTTCTTCCTCCATTGCGTTTACCCAATTTTCATCATTGCATGCTTCATTCACAATTTTTGGTTTAATCTTTGAAAGAAAATAGTAATTGACTTGTTCCTCTGCAGCTCTTCTTCTTGTTAGCACACCTTTGTTCTTCTCACCTATAATCTAATCTTTAGAATGATTGATCCTTACATACCTGGGAGTTTTGACAACACTTTTTGGAGCCTCTTCTTCATCCTGACTGTCTGCTTGCTCATCTTTTTCTTCAATTTCTATAGTCACAGGTTCATCTGGTTCATAACAACTCAGGTTTGATATTCTTTTTTTTCCTTCATCTACCTTCACATTTGCACTTTCAACAATCTTTTTGAGCCTTTTGTTGTAGCACTGGTAAGCCTTACTCTTGGGAGAGTATCTAAGAAAGATTCTTTCATCACATCTTGCATCAAACTTTCCTAGATCTTCATCTCTCCTAATATAACATTTGCTTCCAAAGACTTTGAAATATTTTACTGTGGGAATTCTTCCATACCACAATTCATAGGGAGTTTTAGTACCATTACCTTTCACTAGAGCTTTGTTTTCAATGTAGATAGCAATGTGAATAGCTTCTTTCCAAAAGACTTCTGGAAGACCTTCTTCCTTCATCATTGTGCTAGAAGCCTCCTAAACTGTCCTGTTCTTCCTTTCCACAACTCCATTCTGCTAAGGAGTCCTAGGTGTAAACAACTATCTCTTTATCCCATGCTCTTCACAAAAAATGTTGAATTCATTTGATGTGAACTCACCTCCTCTATTAGATCTTAAGCATTTGATCTTCAAATCTATTTCATTCTCAACCACTGCCTTGAAAGATTTGAACTTCTCTAGGGCTTCTAATTTATCTCTTAGAAAAGTAACCCAAGTTATTCTAGAATAATCATCTATAAGAAACATGAAGTACCTATCACCTTGAAGACTTATCACCCTTGTAGGACCACAGAGATCTTTATGCACTAGATCTAGCAAACCAATAGAAAATTGTTCTTTGCTCTTGAAACTTGTCCTTATCTACTTTCCCAACTAACATTCCTTACAAATTGAGTTGGAGGATTTCACAAGTTTTGGTAAATCCCTCACAGCCTAACTTGAGCTTATCTTTACTAGACTATCAAAGTTTATATGACACATCCTTCTATGCCACATCCAACTTTCATCTACCTGAGACAATAAACAATAATCATTAGTTCCTCTCAATTGATAGAAGTTACCTTTTGTCTTCTTACCGGTAGCAATCATAGTTCCAAAACTTTCCATGATCTTGCACCCATTATATTTGAATCTCAAATCATATCCTTTGTCACACATCTAACCAACACTCAAAAGATTATGCTTCAAACCATTCACATATAAAATATTGTTAGTATTATGCTTTCCATCAAATGAAATAGATCCTTTTCCACAAATCTTACTAGCTGCATTATCTCCAAAACTAACCAGTCCTCCATCATACTTTTCCAAAATTACAAACTTACTTTTGTCATCGGTCATGTGATGTGAGCATCCATTATCAATTATCCATTCATACTTATCTTTCTCAACCTAAACAACCAAAGCACTTTCTTCTACTAGTTTTTCATCCTTCACACAGCTAGCAGAATTAGTAGACACATGATCTTCTTTAATAGAAATAAGTAGGCATTCATTTGCACTAGTATTAGCATCATCATATTCATCATCAGTTACCCCTTCATCATCAAAATCTTTGACATAGTAGCATTTCTTTGGAACTCTAGGCCTACTCTCATATTTCTTCTTATTTCTTTCAATTCTTTCAAGACATCTTGAAGCATAATGGCCTACTTTACCATAGGAGAAACATTTGAAAGGTAATTTACCTTTGAACTTAACAGAGCCTTTTTAAAGCCTGTCAACAAAGTTGGCTTCAATTTCATCAAAGTCATCATCCACCTTGTATTTCTCAGCTCTGGAGATCTCTGCTGAAGTATTGGCTTTAAAAGTTGATTCAACTTTAGGTAAGGCATCACCAAATTCTTTCATCTCAAAGGCTGTAAACTTTCCAAGTAACTGATCTCTGTCAATAGTTTTCACAGTCATGAATTCTTCAATTGTAGCCACCTTGTGACTATATGACTTTGGTAGTGATCTAAAAATTTTCATCACGACTTCCTTATCACCGAGAGTTCCTCCCATACCCTTTATTCCAGTGACAAGTTCATCAACTCTTTGCATAAAAGCTGTTATGTTTTCATCTTCATTCATCTTCAAACCCTCATACTTCACTTTTAGACTTTGCATCTTGGCTTCTTTTACAGAATCATCTCCTTCATACAGATTTTTCAACTTATCCCATACCTCATTTGTAGTTTCAAGGTCCACAACTTTTGTCAGCATAGAGTCACTTAAGGAACTTAGCAGAGCATTTTTTTCTTTGACATCCACCTCATATTCTTTGATTTCATCTTCACTCGTCAAGCCATTTAAAGGCATGGTATATTTTTCTTCTCTAGCTTTCCATACTTTATAACCAAGACAAAGAAGATGGCATTTCATTCGTGCCTTCCAAAGAACATAATTTTTCCCATCAAAATGTAGAGCTTCCTTCTTATAAGACATCCTGGATCTTCCTCAAGCTGTTAGGCTTTCTTTAGAGGAACTTGGCTCTGATACTAATTATTGAACTGCACTAGACAACTGAGAGGGGGGTGAATCAGTTGTCCTAAAACTTTTAACTAAATATGATTATCAACTTATTAATTTCTTATATTCAGATACAACCATGAAAGCATCAAATGAGAAGCTCAATACAAAACCATAAACAACACAGGAGACACCAAATTTTTACGTGGAAAACCCTAAAAGGGAAAAACCACTATGGGTTTTAGCCCACAGAAATATATAAGTTATATCAATACCAAAAAATAGAGGGTCACTGCCTACAGGGCTCACTGCCCAAATTGCTTACTGCAAAGAAAGGCTCACTGCCTATGGATGGCTCACTGCCAAAGGGTGGCTCACTACCAAAAGGTTGAACTGAGATAACATCTTCTCCATGCCAAGGTTCAGTTCTATTAAAGCACAAAAACACCTCTGCTCTACTCTACTGCCTTACTTCACTTTATCTTTGCATATTCACACTTTGATACTTTTTCATGACTCAATTACAAGTATATATATCATTCATCAACCTTGGAATGTACATCAAGGTCAGCATTGTATTCATCAATTATTGGAACAATCTCCAAGGTCAACATTACAAACATTTACAAAATAGGTGTTGACCTAATACACAATTATGCTAAGAAAATGTAGTAAAGATGTATACGGATGATGCCATACCTTAGTTGGGACTCAAACATGATATTTCACACTACAACCCACTTCTACAATCTTTAAGAGATCTCCACAATCACTGGAATTAACCAAGTTAGCTAAGACTGTTTACACGCTACGTTATCTGGGAATAATCTTCAAACACGATCTCAATTTCTTAGACCAATGTAAAGGAAAGAACATGATCAGGAGGCATCCACAAGCATGTTGTAATCACCAGGAGCAACCACACAAAATCTAACTACTTTATCCATGAGATTCTTCACACCAGAGCACATGAACTTCACTATCTTCAACTGTCATAAAAGAAAGATAGCTTGTGGACCATCAAATCATGAACCATTGTATTTGTAGGCACTTATCATCATCCCAGACTTCCCTCTAGAACCAAAAACAAAAATACTTCAATGCGGAGGAATGCGGAGCAAAATACTTTCTCCCTGTCACTAGTGAATAATCAGAAAAGTAGGTCTTACTCTGGAGAATGTAGCTCACTCAATTCTTCATACTGGAGGCTCAAACTTAGGATTTAGCATCTTCAGACATTCCTCTAAATACATTCCAATCTACAAACCAAAATCTTTAATATACAAGAAATATGGAGCAATCTTCTAGACTGTTCTGCAGTATGTAACTCACTGTCTTCATTGTGATTCACTATTTCCTTTCTAATTCTTCCAGAAGGGCTAATTTTCTCAATGTCCTCAACATATAAGGCTTCTAATCAATCAAAAGATAAGGATATAGTTGACACCAATTACAACACCGATTAGGCACATACTTGCAATATATTCTACTAAAGTAAAGCTTAGTGGTGCTACAACAAAAGGCTAAGAAAAATTATTGAAAGTGCTAATGTTAAGGTTGATGAAGATATACAGAAGATTTCAGAGGTTAATGGATATGAATCAGATGAGTCTTATTGTGGAGAAGAAGAATAAGACACTAAAGAAAAAGAAGTACAGGTTGAAGAACAAGAAGCTCCAGAAAGAATTCCTAAGACTCCCAAGTACGTGCAGAAGCATCACTCTGAAGACCAGATCATTGGTGATAAGAGCAAAGGTCTATTGACAAGAAGGAGATTTTCTAAAGAATAGGTAAATCTATGTTTACTTTCCAAAGTTGAGCCAAAAATAGTAGTTGAGGCATGAAAGGATAAGTATTGGATCAAGGCTATGGAAGAAGAACTAATGCAGATTAAGAAGAATCAAACTTGGGAACTCGTCCCAAGACCAGAGAACAAAAATGTAATTGGAACTAAGTGGGTAATCTGAAACAAATTGAATGAGAATGGAGAAGTGGTAAGGAACAAGCCAAGACTTGTGTGTAAAGGCTACTCATAAGTGGAAGGAATAGACTATGAGGAAACTTATTCTTTGGTGGTAAGAATGGAGGCCATTAGGATGTTTTTGGCTTTTGTAGCACATAAGGATTTCAAAGTATATTAAATGGATGTGAAGTTTTCTTTCTTGAATGGTGAGTTGGAAGAGGAAGTGTACATAGAGCAACTGGAAGGATTTTAGTCATGAGATAAGCCAAATATGGTTTATACGTTGAAGGCACTATATGGATTGAAGCAAGCCCAAGAGCTTGGTATGCAAGGCTAGACAGGTATTTATTACAGAAAAGATTCAATAAAAGTACTACAAATAGCAATTTGTACATCAAAGTAAGTGGAGATCAAATTCTAATTGTGGAAATGCATGTAGATGATATAATCTTTGGTGGAAATGAAGTTATGTGTAAAAGTTTTACAAATGTGATGCAGAAAGAATTTAAAATATCAATGTGTGGGGAAACTATTTCTTCCTTGGCTTATAGATCAATCAGATAGATAAGGGTATTTTCATTTCTTAGTCAAAGTATGTAAAAGAGTTGTTAAAAAAGTTTGGAATGGAAGATTCTAAACTAGTTTGTACTCCTATAGTCACTGGTTGTAAGGTGAGAAAGAATGATGAATCTCCTAAGGCTGATCAGAGCAAGTACAAATCAATGATTGGAGGATTACTATATTTGACTGCTACTATACTAGATATTATGCATGCAGTCTATCTTGTGGCTAGATTTCAAGAAGATTCTAAAGAGTCACATGTTATGGTAGTTGAGAGGATATTCAAATATTTAAAGGGAACTCCAAATTATGGCTTGTGGTATCCAAAAGATACTAACTTTACTTTAAGTGCTTATACAGATGTAGATTGCGCTGGTTGTGTATATGACATGAAAAGTACAAGTGGTGGTGCATTCTTTCTTGGATGCAAATTGGTGTCTTGGCTAAGTAAGAAACAAGATTCAGTGTCTTTATCTATTGTAGAGGAATAGTATATTGATACAACATCATGTTGCACACAGGTGTTATGGATGAGACAAACCTTGAAGGATATCAAAGTTGTGTATGATGAGCCAATTTCTATTTTCTGTGATAATACAAGTGTTATTAACATTTCAAAGAATTCAATGATACATTCAAGGACAAAGCATATCTCAATTAGGTATCACCTTCTAAGAGAGAAAATTGTAGAGAATGAAGTGAGGCTTGAGTATGTGCCTACAAAGGATTAGGTTGCTGACATATTCACTAAGGTTCTTCCTAAGGATACATTTGAGTATCTCCAAGAGAAGTTAGGGGTTATTTGTTGGAATACTTAAGACCATTGAGAGGCGGGTGAATCAGTGGTCTACAAAAATGCCTTTTAACAAGTTAATTCTTCACTCAACAACACCAAAAACAATACATCATATATGACTCATCATAGAATTTAGAATAAGAACATCAGAACATAATCCACATGCAAAGCACATAACACAACACAAATTTTGAGTGGAAAACCCTAGAAGGATAAAAAACCACTATGAAAATGAATTTTATTGAGCCTCACTAGCCATAAACCTCATTGGTTACACAACATATGCTTCACTAGAAAAAACCTCACTCATTACAAATTATATGCGCCACTGGCAAAACAAGATCACATACACCCTTTTCAACAATTTCAAATGGAAATAAAAAGGACAAAGGGTCACTTTGTTTCACTATAATTCACTACTTATCTTGTCTATCTCTGCAAGTTAGCATTTCAACAATAACATCTCCTTAACTCATACACTCCACAACACCTATTGCATCACACTCTTTCAACACACAATAACATATATCTATAGCCAAAATGCAAAAATCTCCATCTGCAAGAATGATTTACTCTACTACAATCATTGTACTCTTCTATCAAATATCTTTGTCATTTTCTATCATTATACTTTGTCAAACAAAGAAATCTGCCACTGTTTGTTGTAGTACTCAGCAAAAACTTTGATTAAAAAATCACTTCAAAAAACCCTGCAAGCATAACCTCTATGGGCTACATCATTATTCAACATCAATCATGCAGGTTAATTATTCTATCAACGTATTGTCATCTCACTTAGATAATTAGTCTATGCAGAGTACAGAGACAATCTAACAACCAGTCATTCAAAACTTTGAAACCCTTCCTTTAACTAGTAATCATAACACTTCAAATGCATAGTCAAACAAAAAAATCATACTTTCATCACTACATAACAAATACTTAGTCTCACATCAAAACACAGATCACCAAGCATCACATTACCTTAGTAATTTGTCTCTCTAATCATCACCATGAAGAGACAATTGTGAAACTAACACCAAAATAGTTTAGTGTACATCTTCAATATTCACATTGTCTTCATACTATCTCTAAGATCTATATACACTCAATAAGATCACATTCCTTTTCATTAACTCTAGGATCCAACCCTGCAAACAAAACTACTTTATGAACATCCTTTTGTATTATATCAATTGCTTTTTGCACACATAACTAAAGACTGTAAATATCTCTACATACCCTCACATCACAAAAAACCTTCACACTTACTACACCAAAATTTTTTCTTTATATCAAAAAAAAAAATTTAACCATCAACAACGAACAACTACAACTACTAGGGTTTGTAATCTCTCAAATCATCTAGAAGGAAGACAGTTATAAAACTAATTCACACTGTTCATACACAGAAAAACATTTGAATGGCCATTAAATTGAACTCAGGTGATTGGCCATTGAAATTTGGAACAAGTTTGAATTGAGCCCCTTGATCACAATCTTCGCACTCTCAAGATTTCAAACCTACACTATTGATTTTGCTTTGTGCATTGTTCACATAGAACATACCGATGAGAGGTAGTTTCCTAGGTTAAGGAAGCTAATTAACCAATGTATTTGACCCCTTCATGTTGTCACTTTAGTGACAAGTAACTCGCTACTCCCAGTCAACTATGTGTTATAAGAAAAAGATCATTACCTACGGCCCATCACAAAAGGTACTTTATAGTTTGCATGCTAGGGATTTGGTCATTAGGACTTAGGAATTTTAGGATGCACTTGGTCTTTATATATTTTAAATCTATAATGACATGATCTTGACTCTTGTCACTACTATCCTTTGATACTGCTACAGAGAGGTAGAAACAAAGATAAAGATATTTTAGGACTCTTAGAATAATTAGGGTTTTAGAACAAAAATGTTAACCAGTGAATAAACCCTAAACTATTTCAAAATCTCAATAGATTGAACACTTATGATTGATCTTAGATCTCTACCAATCACCAAAACTTTTTCAATTGTATACATTATGAAATGAATGAACAATCAACCTATGATACCTTGCCATCAACACCATAAACACTCCACCTTTGAAAAGAAAATGAGCAAGTTACTTTGCATCAACACTTTGTGCATCAACACCTTGAAATCCTTGAAGTAGCATCAACACCAACATATCAATATCAAATGAATAAATACCAACAATGACTTCACCATAATCAAGTACCTCACCATACCTTGGAGATTAATGACAAAGAATAAAGACTTTGCATATCATGTCCACTGTGAAATGAAGGAGCACTTTGGACACCATGATTGCTTGCATATTCTTGCATATAGTGGTTTGCTTACATGACAAACCAACATCAATAAGTTGACATTAATGACAAACAATCACTTGTGCATCAATGAAAAACTTCATACCTTTGCATTAACTACAAACATGAACACAACACCTTTGACATCAAATCAACTCTTCCTCCTGTAGTTGATGTATGAAGACTAATAAGAAGAAAACCAATGATACAACTCCATCACTCTATCAAAGTACACAATCTACAAACAAATATTCATTAAATCACTGATCAACACCTAAAGCATGATCCTATCAACACATCAACACTATCAAGTATGAACTCCATACCATGAAGCAACTCCTGAACAAGGATGTCCATACCATGAATCAACCTCCAAACTTTTGACATCAGTGACAAACCTATTTCAATAAACTCCTTTTGCATTGATGGCAAAATCTCCATCTCTCTCCCCCTTTGACAACAAGGACAAAGGATCACTTACTCCCCCTACAAAAGAGACATCTTCATGAAAAAGGCAAGAGATAAGGAGATTTGATCACTGTCTATGTCAACTCAATTGACATTGTGAAGAGGAAAATGCACTACTTTATTAGATTATCCTCCTTGTCATGTTTGCACTATTTATCCTGCACTGATGCATACTCATCATTCTTCATTTACCTGCACCATACTTCATCATAGACACTAGCATTGAAGTAATGTCTTGATTTCATTGTACTCAAGGTATCATTGACATATACTTTCATTTGATACTATCACTGTACCTATTGCCATTTCACAGTCCTGATGACTATCATAAATTGTCCTAAAAACTGATTTGATTCTTGCAAACTCTATCCTTATACACCTACATATTGTCCTTAACTGTCTGATTAGAGTGTCTTTACACACATCTGGTGTGATCCTCAACATGAATAAAGGACAAACAAAACATCACTATTCTTATGCTGACATATTGTCACCTTGCATACAAATCATTGTTAACAACAACATGATATTGTCTATGACAGTAAAAGAATATAAGCATCATGTCATTAACAAAGACCCATTAGATATTGTTATTGAAAGGATCAAACATTAAAAACACCAAATCATTGTCTTATTACAATCACAATCAAGGTCAATTTGAAACCATGCATAAACCTGTCAAGATATTGAAACCATAGATATAAATACAAGACTATGATATTTACTGTTTTGACTTAACTGTATTGATAGAGCTTTCCACAAATCACTAAATAGAGTGTCCTGTCCTAATCATATTATTCTACCGTGCATACTCTTAGAAAGAAATCTGCTTTCTTTTGCCCTTGCATCAATATTAAATCAACTTACAAACATAATGCATTAATGAGCTTTGATACCATATCAACTTGCATACCTAAACAAGGAGTATAACCATGACTGAGAGCATCTGCAACCTATTCCACTCATAAACAAATGAAGACGCACCAAATACACTTTCCCTTTGAACATAAAGAATAAATACAACTTGTTGATGATGATTGTTAATCATAACAAGACTCATAAAAATTTGCACAACAAACCTTTATTCTCTTGAAAAGTATGATCAATTTGAAATAAATTGATGACTCCAAGGCTCTGTTGATTAGGTCATGATCATCTAACGTTACTCAGAGGTTGATGTGACATGCTATTTTCCATTTCAAGGGGTCTTAAGTTGTATAAGTAATCGATCTTATGTATGTTTCTTGTAAATTCACTTCACAAACAAGGTTATTTCTACTATGCTCCACAGATTATAGTAATATTTGTAAGTTTGATTAATTCTTTGAGCATTTACTGTCATGAACTTGCATATACTTCTACACTAATTATTCATTCAAATAATGTGCCTATAAGTGTATATTCATATGCTTATCATGGATATATCTCTGTATTTGCATGATATTTATCAATTTGACATGCTTTCACTCAAAATATGCTCTATATTTTCAATTATTTACAAGATAAAGGCATATTTCATGTTCATTTGCTTTAGATTGTATGTTATTTGCAATTATGAGGTGATTTGTAATGAAATTTAAGAAAATTAAAAGAAATACTTCTAAATTTTAGTGAACCTTTAGCTATTGAGTCACATACATTCCAGATACAGTCATGAAGAGAAGAAATCAAACCATAATTTCACCAGGATGTTTCACAACTAGGTATGGTTGATGCTAACTTCAAAGGAACAAGGAATGAAAACAACACATGCAGACTGATAAGCACTCCAAGGGACGCAACTAATTAATGCATATTTCTAGATCTCATTCACTGATTACTCAAGATTGACAATGATTTGTAATCAAATACCTTCTCTTTTATTAAGTATGCAAAAACATGTACATTCACAATAACCTTGAAACCAATCCTGAATTCTTCAGCAATCAAATTTTAATTAAGTTTCCAATGTCTAAAAAGAGTGCACTCTATCCCCTTTTATAGAATAAGGAGAGGAGGCAGTTACAACTGACCAATGGTCAAGATTTATCTATTCAAATCAACGGTCAATATTCCTTCATTGAATTAGTCAACATCTTCATCCATGGCACAAGTTGCCAACTGGCAACTATCTAGCAAAACTTACCTGCTTGTGAGCAGCCTATGCATATGTTTACATTATGATGCATGTCTGTTACTCTTTATCTCCTTATTCTTCACCTTCTTCTTCCTCTTCACTCTCTATATCTTCTTCCTCTTCATTGTCACTGTCACTTTGATGTAGATCATCTCTTATGATGGACTCATATGACTGCACAAATATGTCAATTTCCCCTCCATCTTGGACTTTGGCCTTCACTACTGCATGTCTGTGAGAATGAAATTTAGCCTAAAGGGCATCCATCTTGCTTTTCCTCTTGTTCAGTGTTTCATTATACGTCTCCACCCTAACCTTTATTCTCATGACTTTGTTCATTACTTCTTCTGTCAGGTGGTTTAGGGGGTCCTCTACAACTTGCTTGAAATTATCATGGAAGGCTTGGACAGCAAAATCTTCATCCTGATTTTCAATCTTCACTTCTACCTTCCCTTCTAACGCCTCCAGGGTTTTTGCCTCATGTGCAATTAGATTGTGTGGTTTGACACTTATATCCCTAAGCTTTCCACTGCATCTCTTCAATATATCACATTCAAATCTTGTATCCTCATACCAGATACTCAGCAGCTGGGAGGTGTTACTATCTAGTATATTATTACTTATCAATATCTGTATGTCAATCCTCTTCATTTCACCTAAAGCATCTAGGTGTTTCTCTATCTTGAATGACCTCCCGCCTACTTCATTTTGTAGTTTGTCTACATGTCTCTTCAAGGTACTCAAAGAATTCCACCTCTCCAAGGAGGTTTTCACTACATCCTCAGCTTCAAAAATAGATGACATCATCTAATTCTCCATTACTTATGCTTTATGCTTCATCAGGTCTAATCTAGTAACCTCCTCTTGAGATATAATGGTTAGTCGGGTGGCTGGATCAACAGGTGTATGATCAGGGTTAATTAACCCTTTAATAAAAGAATGTAGTTGAGAAATGTGCTCTTTATGTTTTTTATTCTTCTCTTTCTCTCTCTTCACCCTTTGTGTTAGAGAGTCAATGATGTCCTTTCCTTCTTGACATTCTTGGTCTTCATTTGCAAAACCTAGATCAACATTGGTGATCTGAAAATCTTCAAGGCCTATCTTACCTTTCTCCTTTTCTACTGTAGACAAGGCTATTTGTGTAGTTCTCCTATCTATACTAGGGTACCTTTTGATAGCAGATGTTAGCCTGGCCTTTCTCCATGGTTTTATCATACTTCCAACAAATAGTGTATAAACACCAAAGTCTTGTACCTCCTCTACCTATTGCAAATGTACTTCTCATGGCAACCAATAAGGTACATCACCTTTGGGTTCTTGATAATCACCCCCTGTATATGAGGAAAATTGACTATGATAAACTAAACAAATCAAAAACCCAATAACAAAAAGAGAACTGATCTAAATAAAAGCCATTAATGATAAATCAATAAAACATGAAAGCTTTTACCAAGATTTGTATTGTTCCCTTTGGATGAATGTGTTGGGTTTTTCTTCTGAATCAGCATTAGGGTTTGCCACTTCTAATGCACAGGCAGATTCAGCCAACTAAATACAGGAGGTTGCGTGAGCTGCCTCCCCTTCACTTCTAGTTCTGCCGCACCAAGGGGGGTATCCCTATAACTCAAGATGTAACCTTGACTAGCTCAAAGATAGAAGGATCTAACTTGACAACAACAGGCAGAATACTCTCATGTATGGACCAAGATCTGCATGATAGATCACAAGGCTGGCAACATTCTTGGACATGATGTCTGGTTGGGTATGAGAGCATGCAGAGGGTTCCTAATCCTACTCCTACAACTAACAGGTGGAAGTATGAAATGGTTTGGTTTGAATTTTGGATGCAAAGCTGGACATGGTGTATAACCTCAACACAGAGCTAGATTGGTGCCTATCCAGGGCTTGGAGTCGGTAGACATACACCTGTGAATGATCAGCATGAATAGCTAAAACTGGATTTTAGGGGGATACACATGATATCTGCCTTACAGATATCTCCCAATGAAGAGTGTTGAGTTATCTCTACTTATGGCATCCCTACTGCAGTATACCCTTCCCAATGTTCAACCTGAAAATAGTTTAATCTACCCCTTGAGCAGAAGTTAAAAGATCAGACATTCAACATAGGAATTCTATGCTCTAGAATCTAAACATTACCCAAATATCCAGATTCAGAAGAAGAATACATGCAATACTGGAGACAGAATTAACATAACACATGCTAAGATAGCATTACTCATATAAGATTAACCATGAAATCAGTGGATTCATGCCAAATCGTACAACAGGAGATACATAAACTCACAAGTTTAAGCTGTACAGAGCAACCAGATCAGCTTGTTTTGAATTACAGAGCCAAAAATCTTCAACTTTCAACAACCACAAATGAGTAACACTTCCTGCTTATATCAGCCAGGTAGTGTACCACAGCAATTAATTACATGGTTGACCAAAAATCCCACCAGATACACAGTATCAGGAAAATGGCGCTCAACGCATTACCAGATTGGCGCCCAAACATGAATGCAGCAGGTAGGGGAGGAGACAGGAAGATATCTCGAGCCCTGCGCCACTGTCCGCTGATGTACACCTTTAATCGGGTACCAGATCCGCCCATACCTCTGCAACCTTCGCCATTAATGGCGCACCAACCCGCGGCCTCGGGAAAACGTCAATTCTGCATCGCAACCATTTCCCGCCGAGATTCATCATCATGATATTTGAAAATATGCAGGATATCAATTATCCCACATGCACCCCGCGATGACCTCTTTAACACTTTATATACTAGGTCATGAGCATATATGATGTCGGTGCTTTTGCTCCTGACGACACTAGTATAAGACTTCATCATCATCATCCTCCAGCAGCATGATATCCTGTCGCTTGAAATATCACCCTGACGTCAGCATCATATTGCAATATAACCTGCATGATAATCGCCTTCATCGGCACAACCTGATCCATCGGAGGAACATCCTCCTGCTGAGCCTATACCAAAAGTCTGGCCGATGAACATCCTGATGACGTCATCATCATATCCGCCCACTGCGCACCTCCTCATATCCGGATGACGTCGTCATCATGTTTACAAATATCGGGAGATCTCCACAAGATGATCTGTGTTAGAAATATGACCCCCCCGGACCTTGATGACGTCATCATCATATCGACATCAGGATGATATTCGGAAGATAACTGGATATTTGGAAATATCATCCTGATGCACAAATATCATGCTGCACTGTAGCTCCACTATAAGATCGGGGTGATAGATGAATACGCCAGATATTTGAAAAGATCACCCCCACTAGATAATGCACGAAGCCGACAGGCGGATATCTCCCTGATATCAGCATCATCATGACACTGGAACAAACATACATCCGGGTGATATTCAAAAATGAAAATATCACCCCCTCCTTCGGAAATATCATGATGCAGATAGGCAGAGAAATAGATATCATCCTGACATAAGAATGACGTCAGCATCATCAGGATGATAAAACAACGAACATGAAGTGATACAACATCATCAGGATGATATTGACTAAGATCATCCTGACGTTCAAAATATGATGACCCCAGTGAAAATCGGGTCACACTTAGAACTCTTCAACAACATCATCAGGATAATCATAACCAAGATCACCCGATGATAAAAATATCACCCCGGCGAAATATCATGAAGGCAGAAAATATGATGACCCCCGCAAGCAACACGGTGATAACTGGAAATATGATGATGATGATGACGACCCTTAAGAAAAAAACAAGTCAGGTTGAACAACTCAAAGAATAACCCCTTCAGAATATCGGGGCAACATCATCATCATGTTTGGGCAAGGTGATAATTGGAAGATCACCGGATACTTGAAAAATCACCCCCGCAAGCAAATCAGGGCGCACTCTAGCTCATCAGCAGGATCAGGATGATATCCAGACATCACCCAATATTGAAATATGATGATCCTGATGGAAAACAAGTCGACAGAAAACATGATAATGCAGACCATCATCGAAGACAAGATGATGATGATGACCTCCTCAGGAAAAAATGATGCTGCAGCTGAAAAATGCTGAGGAGGTCCAACACTTAGAACATTTTTTTGGATACTTAGGGAAAGTGCCTGCATGAAAATTGCTCAAAAACTGTCAGTCAATTCAGGCACTAACAGAATGTAGATTGCTCAATAGTATTGCAAAACCATGGTTGCAACAAGCAAGTAGTGTGCTCAAAGATCAATGTTAAGAGATCGTGAAGTTGCTCAATCAATGTGATGTATGCTCAAAGTACTGTTAAGTATGCCTGAGAATAAGTGATCGAAGAGAGAGGTAATGAAGGAGATGAGGGGGGTTTATATAGGTTTCAATGGTCCAGATAATTCAGAAGAATCAACAGAGGAGAATAGTTGAGGAATGTGCAACGAATAAGAAGAAGACAAGTGTCACACAAAAGCTGTTTTATTTGAGTTAAACACTTTCTTTTCTAAAGATAAGACATGCTTTTCATAAATTAGAAAGCTTTTTTCTAATTTAAGAGAAATTGATAAAAACAAGGTTGAGTGAATAGATAACTCAACTTAAGATTTTCTTTTGCGTGATTTGAGAGAAATTAAATAATAAATTATTTAATTTTGTGTGCATGGAGAAGAAGACTTATTTTTAGAAGATTTGAAAGATATTTGTAGATAAGAAAACAAATTAAATAAATAAATTTATTTAATTGTTGTGCATGATTTGGAAGAATAAATAAAATATTTGATTTATCTTATTTTTGGAGTATGAGAGAATTTAAATAAATTTGATTTAATTAAATAATTGGGAATTATTTAATTGTTTGGATAAGATAGAATTTGTGATGAATTAATTAAATAATGGGATTTATTTAATTAATGGAGACTTGAGATTTGGAAAGAAGATAATGATTTAATTCAATAATATAAATTATTTAATTGTGGAAGAATAGTAGAGGAATTTGATTTAATTAATTAAATAAAGATAATTTATTCAATTAATGTCAAATTTTAGGAGTTTTGGAAGAATTTGATGAAATTAATTAAATAATTAGATTATTTAATTAACGTTGTAATGCAGGTGATTAGACAGATGACGAAATGCAAGTGGTGCGACGACATGGTCATTTTAGGGTGTCTACATTTTGCCCCTCTTTGATGTGATGTAGTTTACAGCGTTGCGTCAAAGAAAACAATAGTTGAAGACATGATACAATTTTTTATGCCATAGTGTAGCTAGTTGCCCCAACGTAGCTGGCGTAGGGTACCCCCTCAAGAGGAAAGATAGGGAAGCGATAGAAGAACTGTGTTGATGCTTGAGTAGAAGATTTGTTGGAGATAGGCGAGGTTGAATAGAAGAAAGTGGAGATAGAAAAAAACATAAGAGAAAGATTGTTGATTGATCTTTGCTGGAAAACTACATAAAGCCATGGAAAAATGGATGGTGTAAATGGATGAGCTTGTTGCAATGGTTTCACATTTGTTTATAAAGAGCAATCCTTATTTTTGATATAGCACGTGGATAGTTTGCCACCAAGGTATAAAGACCAAGGTGCAGTAATATCCGAGTGCATGGACATTGACTCTGCAAGCAAATGGTTTGAACTTAGATCCCTTTAGACATAATATAACCTTGTTGGAATATGTGAATGAGCCCTAGTCTTGAACATAGAATAAACTTCAATGCATGTAAATGCAAGAAGAATTATTAATATGTAAGATGCTAGGTCGTAACACACACAAGATAAATAGAATACTAAGAAAGATGCTAAAGATCATTCCTCAAACACGGCACACGAAAAGCAATGACTATGCCCCCAATCCGTACTGCATCGCAGCATACCAAGATTATAGATAAATCAAGGTAGCCTTGAATAGGCATTGGAAAAGGAACAAAAGATAAACCATAACACAAATTGACTGACTTACAAAGTAAACATATAGCCAACATATTCTCTTGCCAAAGAGGTTGCTCAAGATAGATTGGATAGGAAAGATAACAACCTTATCGTAGGAACGATGTGTCCATTAAAGGGGGCCATCTACCTAAAAAGACAATGTCTTACTGTAGGAAATGCCACATGTTGCAGGAGACGCATGTGTTGGTCTCAACAATGGAACACTTCGCAGAAGACAAGCTTGTTGATCTGGTGGTTTGGTTAAGTTGGATTTAGCTGATGTTGGTAATCAGAACAGAAGGACAATAGTTGACTCTGGAAGTAGGCCTCTTTGCTTCAGGTTTGTTAAGGACCTTTGCTTTGAAAGGATGTGCTAGCTTGCTGCTTGAGTCAGTCAGGTCGAGGTGAATGGATTTTGAAAAATGGAAGACTAGAAAGGTGACAGTGTTTGATGGATTGAAACGGGTGGAGAATGATGAATCGTATGTGCCTGAGTATTAGATACATCCTTCGTATTCCAGACTGCCTACATACCCATGTCCATGGGATCAAGGTACCTTAAGATAGAAATGAGAAGAAATAATATGTAGTTCTGGTTAGTGTGATGATGTGGGAAAGTGTTGAGAAGATAACAGCCTTATCGTAGGAGCGATGTGTCCATTAAAGGGTGTTACCTGTGAACAATGAGAAAGAGATTGAAGTATGCGTTGGGAACCATGAACAAGGAACCAATCCTAGACCTAAGTTAAGGAAAGAGTTGCCCCCATTATGGTAGAGGAAACTATATGGGTGACTACTGAAGAAGACACACAAAGCTTTGACCTAGGACAAGACAGTGTTAACTGTAGACATAGATCAAGACATGGGGAGACGACGATGGACATTGACAAATTTCCAAGCTATACTAGATAGGGAGATGGAAATGCAAACAAGGTCAATGGTTTTATTATGGATGGATGGAAAGTGCGCTATGAACTGGACATGGAGTGGACATGACTCGATAGATGATGGGTGTTGACTCTACACATAGCACCTATTTGCCAGGTTTTCACTATGGTACTTATCCAAGGTGCCCATTTGCCAGGTTTTCACCAGAGGACAGATTTTTTTTGGATTTTTTTTTAGATTTTTTAGTTGTTTTTTTTGAAATACTCTGAGGATCAGGGATAGAACTTCTTGAGATGGACACTGTTAAGTGGCTCATCTAGAGGAATGCCATCAGGTGTAGCTAAAGTATAAGCTCCTGATCCATATGCTGCTATCACAATAAAGGGACCTAACCAATTAGGCTCAAACTTGCCCTTCTTTTCTTGATTTGCTTGATTTCTCTGATTCTCCTTAAGTACAAGATCACCAACTTGAAACCTTCTTTCTTTGATCTTTTTGTTGTAATTATGCCAGAGGCAGTTTTGATAGACATGGAGATGATTAAGTGTAGCAAGGCGCCTCTCATCTAGTAGTTCAAGCTTAGCTAATCTGGAAGTGCGATACTCGTCTGCGCCGATCAAGTCCTGCATGGATACTTTGAGGGATGGGATCTCGACCTCTATAGGTAAGATGGCTTCAAAGCCATAGACCAAGGCATAAGGTGTGGCACCAGTTGGTGTTCTGATACTAGTGTGGTAGGCCCATAGGGCGGGATTAAGTTGCAAGTGCCAATCACGACCAGCTTCATTGACTATTTTCTTGAGAATTTTGAGAATGGTTTTATTGGAAGCCTCAGCTTGGCCGTTACTCTGTGGATAGTAGGGAGTTGAAAAGCAATGTTGGATATTGTATTATGTGCACAAGGCACGAACATCTTGATTCTTGAATGGTCTCCCATTATCAATGACAATGGCTTGGGGAATACCATACTGGCATATGAGGTAGTTTAGGATAAACTTGGCTATTTGCTTACCGGTGATATAGGTCATAGGAATGGCTTCCACCCACTTCGTGAAATACTCAGTGGCGGTAATGATAAACTTGTGGCCATTAGAGGAAGAAGGGTGGATTTGTCCTACGAGGTCGAGACCCCATTGAGAAAAAGGCCATGGAGTTGTCACAGGTTGTAATTCATGAGCTGGTGCATGAATCAAATCTCCATGCTGCTGACATTGTAGACACTTCTTAGCAAACTGTGAAGCATCTTGCTCTATTGTAGGCCAGTAATAACCTGTTCTGAGTATCTTCTTAGCAAGATTAGGACCGGTAGAATGTGCACCACAGACACCTTCGTGTATGTCTCGTAAGGTAGCCTCGGCTTCTTCCGCGTTAAGACATCGTAAGAGGATACCATCGAGACTTTAGCAATATAGTATATCACCCAGAATGATGTAATGGGAGGATTAACGGATAAAGGTTTTGCGTTGGGTGGATCATAGGTTAGGGAGAAAGGTTTTGTTCTTGAGGTATTCATAGATATCTTCGTACCATGGGGAATTGGGACCAACAAGTTCGTAGATGATTTCAGTAACAGGAACATCGACGACTGGTATCAACAATTGCTCAATCAAGAATTCACACTTCTGTGAATTTGTAGGCATGTCAATCAGTGACCCTACAGAAGCCATAGAATTTGTAGCTTTGTTATGCTCTCTTGGAATTTGCTCAAATGTGATGCTAGAAAAATGTGGTTTGTAGGCATCCACTAGTTGCTTGTAGGGGACCAACTTTTCATCTTTTGTTTGGTACTCATCTGTGACTTAGCGAATGACTAACTGTGAGTCTCCATATACTTGTAATTCTGTGATGTCCCATTGAATTGTTGTATTGAAACCTATGAGGAGTGCTTCATACTCGGCTATATTGTTGGTACAAGGGAATGCAAGCCGATATGACTTTGGAATGTAGTCATTTTGAGGTGTGATGAACAAGATGCTGGCCCCTGATCCATGTTGTGTGTAGGAACCATCAAAGTATAACTTCCACATTATGGAGTTGGAAAGAGTGAATAGATTCTCATCCGGAAAGTCTGCTAGCATAGGGTGTGTATCTTGCATGGTTGCTTTTGCTAGTTGATCTGCTAGAGCTTGTCCTTTGATTGCTTTATGATCCACATATTCAATGTTGAACTCACTAAGGATCATGACCCATTTAACTAATCGGCCTGTGAGAGCTACTTTTGCTAGTAGATACTTCAATGGATCCATTTTGGCTATAAGAATTGTGTGTTGGTTCAACATGTAATGCCGCAACTTTTGGGAGGCAAACACTACTGCTAAACAAGCTCTTTCTATCAGTGTATAATTGAGTTTGTATCCCACCAAGGTTCTACTGATATAGTAAATTACATGCTATTTTCCTGTTTCATCATGTTGTGCTAGCAAGGCCCCTAGGGCCGAAGTTGTAGTTGAGATGTATAATATCAAAGGTTTATCAGCAACTGGTGGAACCAATACAGGAGGTGTAGCTAAATACTCTTTGAGCTGATCAAATGCTACTTGACACTTATAATTCCATTGAAATGAGACATCCTTTTGAAGTAAGTGTTGAAATGGTTGACATTTATCCACTAGCTATGAGATGAAACGCTTGATGGATTGCAACCTTCCTTGGAGGCTCCTTAATGCTTTTAGGTTCTTTGGTGGAGGCATCTTTATTATAGCCTTTACTTTTGCTGGATCTACTTCGATACCTCGATGAGAAACAATGTAACAAAATAGCTTCCCTGATGTTACACCGAAGACACACTTCTTTGGATTGAGGTGCACTTGATATTTCTCGAGCTTGTCAAAGATCTGTCCTAGCACTTGTATGTGATCTACCCTAGAAGATTTAGCTAGTATGTCATCCACATAGTCCTCCATGATGTGATGAAAGAGGTCATGGAATATCACTTTCATTGCTCTCTAATAGGTTGCTCCTGCATTCTTTAGACCAAATGGCATGACACACCAACAATAGTTACCCCACGGACAAGTAAAGGTTGTTTTATGCTGATCTTCCTCTACTATCCTTATCTGATTGTAGCCAAAGAATCCATCCATGAGAGAAAGCATCTCGTGACCTGCTGTCAAGTCAACTATAATATCAATGTTTGGTAATGGAGAGTCATCTTTGGGACATGCCTTATTAAGGTCTTTGAAATCATTACACATGCGGAAGCACCCATTGGGTTTAGACACAGGTACAATATTTGATACCCAGTCTGAATAGTCAATTGGTCATATGAACTTTGCATCTTACAGCTTCTGTATTTCCACTTTTACAAAGAGAGCTATTTGTGGGTGCATCTTCCTCAGCTTTTGCTTGACTGGTTTAACTTTTGGATCAATAGTGAGATAGTGAACAACTAGCTTAGGGTCTAACCCTAGCATATCAGCATAGGTCCACGCAAAATTGATGGTTCTCTGTAAGTAAAATGTGTTAAGATTTCTGTTCTCTGTTTCTGATAATGATGCTGCTAGGAATGTGGTCTTTGGATTTTGTTCTGTGCCAAGGTTTATCTCTGTAGAATCTTCCACTAGGAGAGCTGACTTCTCTTGATACTTAGATGGTAGGGGAAGGTCAAATCCTCCATCCTCAGGTGCCACAGTTGGGTTTTTACCTTTGGATACGTCCTTTGTTTTTACTATTTTGTGATCAGGAGGTGCCACAGTGTGGTTTTCACCTAGAGATCTTTCTTTATTTTTACTTTTACGACTGGAGGATTTGGCATTCTCACCAAAATAAGCCATTGGCTCTAGTTCCATTACAAAACCTGCTTTATGATCGCCAAGAGGGATACCTTCCTGAAGTCCCATGAACTCAGCTAGAGCTTCATCATTCTGAAATACATCTATTACAGGGGACCCTTGTTGGTCCCAATTGATAAGTTCAGGGTAGACAAGTGTTACATTCTAGGTGCTGGTGGTCGAGGTTAAGGATACGGAGGCTAGCATAAAAATGGAGGATTTCACGAATAGGTTGATCATATGGAGGGAAGAGTCATCAATGATATCCTCATTAGACGTCGAATCAATGGGAAAAGCATCGGCTACCTCGTCGAGAATATACTCGATGTCCAAGGCGTGCGGTACCTTCTTACCAAATCCTAATCCCTTCCTATCTAACTTCTTTGTCACAACAATGGGTTCCATAGTTCCTTGATTCTGTTTCCCAAGGCCACCTTTGCCTTTATAGCCCATGTTTTTTACTATTCTTAAGCCATTGCCGTATTGCTTGACTGGTATTGTGACTAATTCTTTCTCCTTATAGAGCCAAGAAGAAATATCCTCAATAGTTTCCTCTTCTAATAACCGTCCCTGTTGGAATTGGGTTAGGAATCCTGGGGGAGGAATAGCTACTTTTTTGGTTACTTTAGCAATGGGTGGTTTGCCGTAAGATTTTGGAGATAAAGGCATCTGCCCGACACAACAAGATTTTGAGATATCATAAGATCCAAAGCCTATATCACAGATGTGAGCCTTGATCTCAGGTAGAGGATTTGGGTTACTTGTAGAGGCTTGCGTCAAAGTTTCAGGATCAACATATAGTGGGGATTCAAGGGCTTTTTCATTATTAGGCACCTGGTTACAATTCTTATAACTGCCTTGCAAGACATGGCAGAATTCAAAAGGATTGGGGTCTCCTGGGATAGTGATCTCCGTACCATTGTATGGGAACTTTAGAGATTGATGATACGTGGAGGGAACAACTTTCATTGCATGGATCCATGGGCAGCCTAGGATAATGTTGTAAGGTAGTTCAATATCAAGGACTTGACACCTAGTTTCAAGCATGACAGGGCCCAATTGTATAGGCAAGTGGATAACATCTTTTGAACAACGTTCTGCATCATCATATCCCTTGATTGTAATACTTTGATCATTGTTGACATGATCCTCAGAGTATCCCCATTACTTAAGTAACTTTAAAGAATAGATGTTGAGACCAGCACCACCATCTATGAGTATACGTTTGATTTTGTACTTATGGATGAGAACTTCAATATGCAGGGCATCATTGTGACAAGGATCATGGGATGGGAGATCTTTCTCTAAGAAGACCACATTGTAGGGTGAAGCAACGTTACCTACTATAGCTTGGAAATCTGCGACTGCTATGTTGTTGGGAACTGAAGACTCTTGGAGGGCTTTTTCTAGCACTACTCTATGTGCAGGTGAGGACCGTAGAAGGTCCAAAATAGAGATCTGTGCTGGCATTTTCCCTAAATGTTCGATAAGATTATAATTAGATTGAGCCGGAAGACTGGGTGTAGGGCCATGAATGGTGACACGACCACGGTGAGTTGTAACAACGCAATTCGTAGATTTGCCTTTGATTGTGAGGGTAGACACTTGACTCTCTTTAAAATGACCTACAATGGAATCAAAGGAAGTGGAAGCATGATTGATACCTTTACCTCTATCCTGAGGAGGAGGTCGACCATGATGAGGGAATGGTTCCTTGTACATATCAAGATCTTTGTTAGTGTGATGAGCTGGTGGTTCACTCTCAAAAGTGATTTGGTTGCCTTTGATGAGATTTTGGATTAGGTGCTTGAGCTTCATGCATGATACAGTTCGATGCCCTTTGCTCCTATGGAATTCATAGTATTTGTTTTCTCTATACCGTGCAGTTTTGTAAACAGGTTCACCATATGGGGGAGCATTTGGTAAGGTGATGAGTCCTTTCTGTAAGATCTGTTGTAGGATTGACTCTATAGGCACTCCCAAGGGAGTGAATTGGTGTCATGGTGGGTAATCTTGTTGAGGTCACTCCTGTTGTCATTGTTGTTGATTTTGATATGGTTGCCGTTGTTGTTGCACTTCCGCAATTTTTAGCTCCATCGCTGTGGGAGGAGTTGGAAGCATCTCCTATTGTCCAAGAAGTGGTTGTTGATGTCCATATGGAAGATTGTAGTGTAAGCCATGAACATTGGTGTTATAAGGGTCATAAGATTGGTTGGGGTCGTATGCGTTGTACATTGGGTTGAGATTGGGTTGGAGTTGGATGCTTTGATGAGGAGGAGGTGGGGGTGGCACTAGGTAAGAATGTTGGCTTTGTGATGGTTGGAGAAAAGAATTGGGTGGAGGAAAGCTAAAGTGTGTTTGATTAGGTTGTGATGGCAACACATAGCTTTGGGAAACTTGATGTTGGGAATGTTGAGGGTGGCTAGGCAATGTCTGAATGAAATTTAGCAAGGATGAACGTAACGGAGGAGGGACATAGGTAGAAGTGATTTGTGATGGTTGAGGTTGATTGAGGATGATAGTAGAAGAATTTTGTGGGGGGGGCTGCATGACTCTAATTGGTTGAGAGATATGGAGGTTTGATGATATGGGAGGTGGTATGTGTTGAGACCCTTGTTGCATGGCTACATAGTTGTTCCTCGGATTGTAATTTGGTGGGAAACCTATTCGTGATGGGGTAACCAAGATTCCACTTGTGATTGGTGTGGACACTTTAGGAGGTGGTTGCATACTCGATCGAGCTAAGGTGGCTTGCTTAGCTATCTCCGCTTGTCATTGGATAGTTTCTTGTTGATTTTTGCGGATCTCCATAGGAGTCAGAAGCGGTGCAATGGTCCTCTCTCCTGTTGGGTTTTGAAAGAGGGGATTCTTATATTGCGAGCTTGGTTCTGGAAAAGGCGTGGTCACTGTTGACATGGTTTGCACCGCTTGTATGGTGTCTTGGTTGTTGTTAGGCTCGCTAAGCATGGATAGATCAAAACCTTTGGGTAATTTGGCTCCTTGCTCTGCTAGCAAGCGAAAGAAATGATCTTGGTTCTCACGAAGGATTTTGTCAAAGGCGGCCAAGGCTCGAGGATCTTGTATAAATTCATCAAGATCTCGCTCATCTTCTTGAGAGGATTGACCTATTTCAAAGTGTCGCTCTTCTTGAGATGGGGCTAGATCTGCAGTATAGCCTTGTGTCACAAAATCCTGAGGCATGCCGGTAGTATAGTGAGGAATGCTTACCAAAGGGACCCCTTCTTCCCGAGATGGTACTTGATCAATAGTATAACCTTGTGGAACAAAATCCTGAGGCATACCGGTGGTATAGTGAGGTGTACTTACAACAGGGACCCTACCCTCATGAGGAGTGCTAGGGTGGTCAAGGTGTAGGATGTTCAGAGAGCTAATTGGTTTTGCCGCAGGTGTTCTAGGAGTAACCTTGGGAGTAATGTTGAGATAGCCGGATTGCGGTGTGGGAGGAGGCGATTTGCGCTTCCTATGGACAACTTGCTTGGGCTTCATAGTTTGTTGGAGCCTAGTGGTTACCATGGAATACACTAGAACAAAAGGTAATGCCGAGATTCTGCTTGGTGTTTCTGAAAGAAAAGACAAACTCTGATGCACAAGTAACTGGACCAAAGGTGCTATACTGTTTGACCAGAGGTGCAGGACTGTGCAACCAAAAGCGTGCTACTGTTATACCAAAGGCGATGGACTGAGCTACCAAAGGTGAGGTACTGATATACCAAAGGTGAGCTATGAAGACCAAAAGCAAACTACTGTACCACCAAGGGTGAGCTATTGTAATACCATAGGCGCTGAAGTAGTGTTTGATGCAAAAAAAATTTGTTTATGATTGGATTTGGTTGTTTTGGCAAGAGAAAACACAGCAAACACAGTTGGCAACCAAAAATAAGACTGACATAACAGATAGTGTATGTTCGAGGCTCACAAAAAGCCCAATGTTTCCACAGGTATGAGACAGTTGCAAAAAATAATCAAGCACTTTTTATCCCTAGAGACAAGGTTTCATTGCAGTAGATCAGCTCACAGCTTAATACTCTGTCGATAAAAATATCATTCCATAAAGGTGTCAGATATTTAATATCTTTGCGAGAGATGATAGGTAGGGATATCTCACCCTCCCCTTGGAAAGCTCAAGTAGGTCACAAGAGCTTTATGGCCAAGGGAATACTATCTCTTCTCAAGGGAGCCAATGGTGAGTGTCTTAAGGGCTTAAATCGATTCCCCTTGCACTGATGATTACCGCAATGTTCGGAGGTAGGTCAGGTAGTCTCTATCTAGAATGGTTCTTAGTAACTTTGAGGGACCAATGCCTTACGAGCAATGCGACAAGCTACTAAAAGCTTTAACCAATCCTACTAAGAGTATCAAACACTTCGCTCAATGTGAAAATCGTTTCCACAAAGAGCTAGTACACCTCTTTTCAGTTCGGCACCACAAGGTAAGGCTGACGTTGGTTAGGACTTGGCTTTCGCCTTATCCCTCTTATATAGCAGTTCAAAGGAAAACTCCGCTTAGGGTCGTCCCTTTTGGATGAAGCGCAATCCAAAAGCAGGCCCTTCTAAAGGAAGTACATAAATGTAAGAGCAAGCATGTCAAACAAAGGTTCAATTGTCCTGTTATAAGAAAAATAAGGTGCAACTAAATTAGGCACACACATGTTTGTAGTTGTCAATTGTCCCTTATGAAATTGAAGTGTTTAGCGTTCATGTCCATTGTCCCTTAGAAAATTGAGGTGTTTTCGCATACATGTCCATTGTCCCTTAAGAAAAGCAGTATGTTCCTAAGACTTAAATTGCTGAAATGATTTGTTCAATTATCCTTTAAGAAGGCAATGTGTTTCTAAGACTTAGTGAGATAAATCAAGATTTCTTCAATGCTCGTCTTGCATGAACATGTTAAAAACACCTATTTTCTCTGTGTGAGTAGTAAGAAACTACAACAAGTGATATTAGGTCCACACAAGCTCAAAAGTTAGCAAGTGTTTAAAGTCATAGTTTGAAGATAGGCCAATGCGTGGTCTTAAAAAATAAATCTTAGAAAATCCTTGAAACCATATTACCACTGTGTAGAGGATAGAAAAATATCAACTTTAAAAAAAAACATCACTTGAATCCGAATCCGTTTGTGAAAGTTATGCAGCTTGGAAGGTCTAAAAACTGTGACAAGACAGAGACAACAATGAGAAAATCAATTTTCAGAAAAAATAGAGAATTTTGAGAAAAAACCAATTTCACCACGATGTAGATCACGAAATTCTAGCCTATTTAAAAAAAAAGCACTAAAATACATGTCTGTATGACCAAGATAATGAGGTTTGAAAATCGCCTATTCGTTTAAAAATCTCAATGAAGAGGGGTCTGTCCTAGCCCTCTGTGTCTGGCTCTTGGTCATTGATGTGACCTACTGCTGGACTGAAGGTGCTTTATTTTAAAAATTAAAGAAAAAGAATATAACTTTTTTCTCTTTTTATTTTTTCTAAAATAAAGCATTTATTTTTAGAGTTTCAATGTTTTCTCTTTTAAAAAAAGAATATCATAAAAAAACCTACGTTTGAAAAAGAAAGTCTAGGTACTTTGAAAAGAAAAGATAAATAAGTACCTTGTCAGCAAGGTACCACCGTACCCTCCATGCACAGGTATGTACTTTTCTTGTTTGTTTTGCTTTTTTTTTTTTTACTTTGACTTTTGTCTTTTTTTGGTGTTTTGCTTTTTTATTTTTGGATTGTTTTTTTTTTGCTTTTTTATTTTTTGAAAAAAAATAATTTTTTTTTTTAAAATAAAAAATATATTTTTTTACTATACCTCACAGTGATTGTACAGCTTCAGGGTGTGTGCCCAAGGTAAAAAAATTTAGCTTCACCGAAATAGGCCAAATTTTATATTTTTCTTCGTCTCTTGACCCTTCCGAACGCAACTGTGACCTCTGTTTTTGCCCAACAAGCTTCTTTTCAAAATTCTTTTTTGGATCTCTCCTAAAAAAAGTGTAAAAAATCTATGAAATCAAACTAAAAATTTGACAAATTTTATATTAGATCAAGACCAATGGGTCCCACCGGGCGTGCCAGAATGTGTATGAGGAAAATTGACTATGATAAACTAAATAAATAAAAAAACCAATAACATAAAGAGAACCGATCTAAATAAATGTAGATTGCTCAATAGTATTGCAAAACCATGGTTGCAAAAAGCAAGTAGTGTGCTCAAATATCAATGTTAAGAGATCGTGAAGTTGCTCAATCGATGCGATGTATGCTCAAAGCGCTGTTAAGTATGCCTGAGAATAAGTGATTGAAGAGAGAGGTAATGAAGGAGATGAGGGGGGTTTATATAGGTTTCAATGGAGATCGATCAACGGTTTAGATAATTCAGAAGAATCAATGGAGGAGAATAGTTGAGGAACGTGCAACGAATAAGAAGAAGACAAGTGTCACACAAAAGCTGTTTTATTTGAGTTAAACACTTTTTTTTCTAAAGATAAGACATGTTTTTCATAAATTAGAAAGCTTTTTTCTAATTTAAGAGAAATTGATAAAGATAAGGTTGAGTGAATAGATAACTCAACTTAAGATTTGTTTTTGCGTGATTTGAGAGAAATTAAATAATAAATTAGTTAATTTTGTGTGCATGGAGAAGAAGACTTATTTTTAGAAGATTTGAAAGATATTTGTAGATAAGAAAACAAATTAAATAAATAAATTTATTTAGTTGTTGTGCATGATTTGGAAGAATAAATAAAATATTTGATTTATCTTATTTTTGGAGAATGAGAGAATTTAAATAAATTTGATTTGATTTATTTAAATTTGGAAGAATGAATTTGATTTAATTAATTAAATAAAGATAATTTATTCAATTAATGTCAAATTTTAGGAGTTTTGGAAGAATTTGATGAAATTAATTAAATAATTAGATTATTTAATTAACGTTGTAATGCAGGTGATTAGATAGATGACAAAATGCAAGTGGTGCGATGACATGGTCATTTTAGGGTGTCTACACCCCCTATATTTTGGGTGTTCGATGATGCTGCACTATGCTCTACCCCTTCAGTTGAATGTTTTGTTCTAATTTCTTCGTCATGTACTATATCATGAGGAGAATCTTGCTGGGGTTCCTCCTGTTGAGGGACTTCTTCTTGTGGAAGACGCTCTTGTGAAGTATTTACATTTTGATCTTGTGCCTCCTTTTGCAAGCTCTCCTCTAGAATTTCTTGAGCCTTTTCCTTTTGCTCATTTTGTGGTACGTTGGCCTCCTGAGAAGTTTGTGTATTTTGACTTTGGGGATCACCTTGATCACTCTTGGTCACATTTTCTGTCTCTTTCTCTGTACCTTCACTTTGTGACAAACCTTGTCCTTAATCTTTAGATGTATCGGCTTCTTCTAAGTTAACTTCTTTCTCGGTTGATTTCCCCTCTGATGCTGGATTACTACCTTGATCACCACCTGTAGTAGGTGGCGATGGACCACTTTGGTCTTGCTCAGTACCCTTGTCTAGCATGTCTTGATAACCCCCACTCTGAAGCTATGCTTTCGATTGTTCCTGTCCTGTGGGTGCCTTATTTTGATCCTTGTCTTGATCATGTGTCATATCACCCTTCTCTGTATGCTATGTATCTCCAGCCATTTTAGGATCCAAAGGTGGATTACTGTCTTTATTTGGGCTGATATCACCCCTGTAGGTTAAGTCTAATGTTGTAGGACTAGTAACCTACTCAACCAAATTATCTAACCCTATCTGTTGGGCTACCCTTTCAGGGCTATCCTATTTTGTTTCATCTTTTTCATCTCTTGCCTGGTTGGTTACCATTTGGGCCATTGGGGTCCCATGAGGTGTCATCTTGGTATTGGAAACCAAGGTTTCCATATGCTAAGTAGCCATATCTTGGACTACCCCATCATCTGATAATTCTACAATATCATCTAGAGGGAAAGGGGACTCCCTACTAGCCATATGCACTTCCTTTTTTCTTCTCCTCCATCCTCTCAGTCTTAAATTTAATTATCTTAAGAATGGGGACTTCATGTTCAAGATCTCTTCTGAAGGCCGAACCACCCATACCTCTCAATATGATGGGATCAGTGCTAACAACTCCCCTCATGGCTGTTCTTTGCTTCTTAGGTGGTTGTGTATGTAGCATCTCTTTTCTTTTCCTCCTTGTAATCAATAAGTCATCATCCCTGGGTTCCATATCTACCTATTCTTCCTCCAAGAGATTTTCTTGTAGAGACTTATTCTCTGCTTCTTCATTGACAGGCCTCACTACCCTCTTAGTCTTTTGTTTGTCAGGGGGTGGCTGTGATGTGGATGCATGGGCTGATGTGGATGCCCCATCACCTTTTGATGTAACCCTCTTGATGGTCACCCCTTTCTATTCATCCTCCACCTTCTTACCCTTGGATGGCAGCTTTTGTTCTTCAGCGGGTAATCTTTCTCCATTAGATTTTCTCTTCTCGATAAGAAAATCATCATACTCTTCATCTGACAATTCTTGTCTCTTTTTCTTATTATCAACTATGAGGGCCATGCCCTTCTTCTTCAAATTGGGAATCTCTATATCCACCCAACTTTGGGTCAGTTGAATGACCCCTTGCATCATTTGATCTAAGGAGGTCTCCTCCGGTTCAGGGGCTGAAATGGTGTCATTATACACCTTCTTGTCCTCATACTCATTGGACATTATCTTTCCATCTTCATGATGTAGTTGTGCAGGCACTGGGATGCAATCAAAGGTTTTCAATTGAGTTAGGGTGATCCTTTGATATTTTCTTGTTCTCATCTCTACCTCATCATCACAATTAGTCCAGAAGTCCTCCGGATGCTTTTGATGTATCTATTTTCCTAATAACTTCTGCATCCTACCATAAGGGTCATATGACCTGGTGATAGGGAATGGCTGCAAGTAAATAAGTTTTAACCCCCCAATAGCATGCTTGATGCTCTATTTGTCTGGGCATAAGTACCAGCCTATGTAAACTGGGAACAGTATAGGAGGTGTTGGTTTTTTCCTAGACTGGATGCTTATTCCCAGATTTCCCTACAAGGTAGCCATCAGTGATCAACAGGATCTCTGGGCCAGGGGCCAACAGTGTAGGAGATAGACTCTATATTTTATCTCCTCTTCTTCTTCAGGCTCTGCAAGACCTAGGGGGGTATTCCCTACTCAACATCCATAAGGATATGCATACAAGGCTGGGATGCTGACAGAAAGCAGATAAGTCCTCCTGTAAGTAGACCAAAACTGAAAGATAAGAGCAAAGGGGCTAGCTTTGGGCCTATTTGCAGTTGTAGAAAGAGGACTGAGGTTCCTAAAACTAATTCTAATGTCCTAATGGTTGTTTTAGATTTTGATTTGGATTTTAAGTTTGGATGCAAAGCTGGACATGGTTACAACACAAAAACAAAGCAAGATTGGTGCCTATCCAGGGCCTGGAGTCAGTAGACATACACCTGTGAATGATCAGCATGAACAGCTAAAACTGGATTTCAAGGGGATATATGTGATACCTGCCTTACAGATATCTCCCAATACAGAGTGTTAAGTTATCTCTACTTATGGCATCCCTACTGCAGTATACCCTTCCCAATGTTCAACCTGAAAACAGTTTAATCTACCCCTTTGAGCAGAAGTTAAAAGATCAGACATTCAACATAGGAATTCTATGCTCTAGAATCTAAACATTACCCAAATATCCAGATTCAGAAGAAGAATACATGCAATACTGGAGACAGAATTAACACAACACATGCTAAGATAGCATTTCTCATATAAGATCAATCATGAAATCAGTGGGTTCATGCCAAAAACATACAACAAGAGATACATAAACTCACAGGTTAAGCTGTACAGAGCAACCAGATCAGCTTGTTTTGAATTACAGAGCCAAAAATCTTCAACTTTCAACAACCACAAATGAGTAACACTTCCTGCTTATAACAGCCAGGTAGTGTACCATAGCAATTAATTACATGGTTGACCAAAAATCCTGCCAGATACACAGTATCAGCAAAATGGTGCTCAACGCATTACCAGATTGGCGCCCAAACATGAATGCAGCAGGTAGGGGAGGAGATAGGAAGAAACCTCGAGCCCTGCGCCACTGCCCGCTGATGTACACCATCAATCGGGTACCAGATCCGCCCATACCTCTGCAACCTTCACCATTAATGGCGCACCAACCCGCGGCCTCGGGAAAACGTCAATTCTGCATCACAACCATTTCCCGCCGAGATTCATCATCATGATATTTCGAATATGCAGGATATCAATTATCCCACATGCACCCCGCGGCAACCTCTTTAAAACTTTATATAATAGGTCATGAGCATATATGATGTCGGTGCTTTTGCTCCTGACGACACTAGTATAAGACTTCATCATCATCATCCTCCAGCAGCATGATATCCTGTCGCTTGAAATATCACCCTGACGTCAGCATCATATCGCAATATAACCTGCATGATAATTGCCTTCATCCGCACAACCTGATCCATCGGAGGAACACCCTCCTGCTGAGCCTATACCAAAAGTCTGGCCGATGAACATCCTGATGACGTCATCATCATATCCTGCTGACGTCATCATCATATCCGCCCACTGCGCACCTCCTCATATCCGGATGACGTCATCATCATGTTTGCAAATATCGGGAGATCTCCACAAGATGATCTGTGTTAGAAATATGACCCCCCCGGACCTTGATGACGTCATCATCATATCGACATCAGGATGATATTCGGAAGATAACCGGATATTTGGAAATATCATCCTGATGCACAAATATCAGGTTGCACTGTAGCTCCACTATAAGATCGGGGCGATAGATGAATATGATGATGCTTGAAAAGATCACCCCCCACTAGATAATGCACGAAGCCGGCAGGCGGATATCTCCTTGATATCAGCATCATCATGACGCTGGAACAAACATACATCCGGGTGATATTCAAAAATGAAAATATCACCCCCTCCTTCGGAAATATCATGATGTAGATAGGCAGAGAAATAGATATCACCATGAAGTGATACAACAACATCAGGATGATATTGACTAAGATCATCCTGACGTTCAAAATATGATGACCCCAGTGAATATCGGGTCACACTTAGAACTCTTCAACAACATCATCAGGATGATCATAACCGAGATCACCCGATGATAAAAATATCACCCCGGCGAAATATCATGCAGGCAGAAAATATGATGACCCCCGCAAGCAACACGGTGATAACTAGAAATATGATGATGATGATGACGACCCTTAAGAAAAAACAAGTCAGGTCGAACAACCCAGAGAATAATCCCTTCAGAAGATCGGGGCAACATCATCATCATAAAAGGGGAAGGTGATAATTGGAAGATCACCGGATACTTGAAAAATCACCCCCGCAAGCAAATCAGGGTGCACTGTAGCTCATCAGCAGGATTAGGATGATATCCAGACATCACCCGATATTGAAATATGATGATCCTGATGAAAAACAAGTCGACAGAAAACATGATAATGCAGACCATCATCGAAGACAAGATGATGATGATGATCTCCTCCTCAAAGAAAATATGATGCTGCAGCTGAAAAATGCTGAGGAGGTCCAACACTTAGGAAAATGGGCAAGAAGATAAAGGGTTCAAATGAAGAAACCCCCTAAACATGAAAAATCAACCCCAGGTCAAAATGAGTGCTAACACTGGCTCCGAATGGGGACGTGCAGGTGAAAACCTGCAGTGAGAACCAGATCTCCAGGCAGACCAGACAAAAAGCCAAAAAGCGCGAGCTGTACAAGGCATTTACACTACATACATGTTTTTTACAAATGTGCACAGCAACAAGTCATTTATGCAAAATAGAACTTAAGGAATTGGCCATGCACAAGCAATTCCAGAACTTCACCATCTAGGGCCTGGAGGAAATAAGAATCCTCCCCATGAGTATTGCAAACCTGATATGGGCCCATCCATAAGGGTTCAAATTTACCATGTTTACCCTTTTCCTGACCTTTAGCATTCTAAATGAGCACCAGATCATTGACTTGAAACTTCCTTTTTGTAGTTCTCCTGTCAAACTGATATTTCACATCTTGTTGTCTTTTGAGATTGATCTGGTGGGCTTTCCTTCTGTTTTCATCCAATGCAACCAGCTGATTCACTGTTTCTGTCATGGAATCTTCAATCTCCTCATCATTTTCCTGAATGAATCTGTAAATTGGTAGGAGATTGTTTATGGGCAATCTAGCTGATGCACCATATACTAGCTCAAAAGGTGACGTCCCAGTAGCCCTTTTCACTGTCACCCTGTCAGCCCATATTGCTAAGTTCAATTTTGAGTCCCAAGCTCTCTTGTTCTTGTCCAGTATCCTCTTGATAATTTTCATGATGCTTTTATTGCTTGATTCTGCTTGACCATTTCCTTGTGGGTGATATGGTGATGTATATGATAGATTTATCCCATACCTGTTGCAAAAGTCAACAAATTCACCTGATCTGAAGCACATAGCATTATCAGTGACTATCTTAAATGGTACTCCAAACCTGATGATAATATTTTCTAGTATGAAATCTGTCACCACTTTACTTGTAGCTCTCTTAGTTGGAATGGCCTCAATCCATTTGGTAAAGTAATCAGTTGCCACCAAAATCCAACTGTGTCCCCCACTTGATTTGTCTGCAATTTCCCCTATGAAGTCAATTCCCCATTGCTAGAATGGAGCATCCACAGTTACAGTTCTGAGGGGTAAAGCACCATCATATTTCAGCTTTCCTGAAAATCTTTGGCAAGGGTCACACTTTCTCACTAACCTTTGTGCATCTGAAAAGAGAGTGGGCCACCAATATCCTGCTCTGAGAATTTTATGAGCTGTTGTTTGGGCAGTGTAGACACCCTAAAATGACCAAGTTGTCGCATCACTTGCATTTCGTCATTTCTTCCTAATCACTTGCATTTCATAATCTGTCTAATCACTTGCATTGCAAACATTAATTAAATAATCTAATTATTTAATTAATTTCACCAAATTCTTCTAAATCACAAAATTACAACATTAATTAAATAAATCCTCTTTATTTAATTAATTAAATTAAATTCCTCTATTATTCTTCCACAATTAAATAATTATAATTATTTAATTTGATCATTATCCTCCTTCCAAAATTCACATCCACATTAATTAAATATATCCCATTATTTAATTAATTCATCACAATTCTATCTTATCTACAATTAAATAATTTACATTATTTAATTAAATCAATTGTTCTTCTAAATTTAAATAAATCAAATCAAATTTATTTAAATTATCTCAATCCTCTAAAAATAAATAAAATCAAATATTTTATTTATAATCTTCTGTTCTTCCAAAATCATGCACAATAATTAAATAAATTTATTTATTTAATTTGCTTTTAAATCTTCTAAATTAAATAATTCTAATTATTTAATTATTTATTCCTAAATATCTTCTCTAAATTTAAATAAATCAATTATTTATTTAAATTGCTTTTTCTTCTAATTTGAGTTATCTCTATATAACTCAAGCTTTCTTGCTCATCAATTAAATATTTCTATATTTAATAAAGCAAAATATCTTCTTTTCTCATGCAAATCTCTTCTTCTTGTTTTAAATCACTTAACTGATTGCTTTATTCTTTTAATTGATTTATCTCTTCAGTTAACTCATTCTTCTATTCTTGATAACTCCTCTCATGCAAAAGCAAGCAAGACACATGTTTTCTTCTCATTCGTTGCACATTCCTCAACTATTCTCCTCCATTGATTCTTCTGAATTATCTGGACCGTTGATCGATTTTCCTTGAAATCTATATAAACCCCCCTCATCTCCTTCATTATCTCTCTCTTCGATCATATTCTCAGGCATACTTGACAGCGCTTTGAGCATACACAACGCGTCGATTGAGCACTATAATGATCTTTTGACATTGATCTCTTGAGCACTACACTTGCTTGTTGCAGCTATGGCTTTGCAACTACATTAAGCAATCCACATATCTCCAAAAGGGAACAATACAGGTTTTGGTAAGAGCTTTCATTTATCTTTGATTTGTGATTTATGGCTTTTACTTAGATTAGTTTCCTTTATGTTATTGGGTTCTTTGGTTTTTATTAGTTTAGATTTAATCCATTTTTCCATATACACAGGCAGTATAATGTCCACCACACAATCCTTTATGCATATCAATCAAAACATTGTTAGCCATATCCTCATCCACACATCTCAGCAGCACACCATCAGGGTTTTTCCAGTATAGCTCACCTTGAACAATAATATACCTGATTGCATGTAACTTTAAAGTCCTCTTTTGACTGTCACTGAAATGGGAAGGACAATTCAGATTTTGCAAGTAGTAGATAATATCCTTGTACCATTCAGATCCTGATACATTTACACTCTCATCTTGGACTGCATTAACTTGGCATGCTTCCAAGTTTGACTGTGCCATCATCTTGGCTAATCCTTGTCCTCTTATCAACTTAGTAACTTGTATGTCTATGTTGAACTCTTGCAGTTTGTTTATCCATCTGCACCTTCTTCCAGTCACCTCCTGCTGAGTGAATATGTCTTTGACTGCTGCATGAGGTACATATGCAATTATATATGATCCTACTAAGTATGGTCTGAAACTTTTGATGGCTCTGACTAGTGCATATGCCTGTTTTTCCATAATATCATACTTCAACTCAGAGGCCTGCAAGGACATACTGAAGAAAGCGATGGGCTGTTCAAAACCATCTTCATTTTTCTGTAGCAAACATGCAGCAACAGTGTGAAAGGAAGCAAATGAAAATACTTGGAATGGCCTAGAAAAATTAGGAGATTTAAGAATAGGGGCCATCTTGATTGCCTCTTTGATACTCTGAAATGATTCTATTGCTTCCCTTTCCCAGTTGACAGTTGCATCCTTCTTCATCATCTTGGAAATGTTCCTTGTGGTTTCTGCAAAGTTGGGAACAAATCTCCTAACAAAATTTATCTGTCCAAAGAAGGACTGAACTCCTTTTACAGTTTTTGGCATTTGAATCCTGTCAATAGCAGCCACTCTATCTGGATCTATCCTGACTCCATCCTTGGAAACAATATGTCCCAGGAGCTTTCCTTCAACTACCCCAAAGGCACACTTCTTTGGATTTAAAGAAATACCATACTCTAGTGCTCTTATGAAAATCTGCTCCAGATGCAAACAATGCTGCTCTTCTTTCTTTGAGTAAGCAGTCAAGTCATCCTGATATACAGCCAGGATTGAATCAATCAACCCTGCAAAAGCAACATCCATTGCTCTTTGAAATGTAGCACCTGCATTTGTTAGTCCAAATGGCATTCTAACATACACATAAGTTCCCCATGGAGTGGTAAAGGCGGTTTTATACTGTTCTGATTCCTTTACCTTCACCTGATTATATCCTGAAAATCCATCCATCATGGATAGGAGTTCACAACCAGTCACTCTCTGCAACATAGCTTCCATATTAGGCAGTGGATAGTTATCCTTTAAAGAGGATACATTCAAGTTCCTGAAGTCAACACAAAGCCTAATATCACCATTCTTTTTTCTGACTGGGACAAGGTTAGACACCCAAGTTGAATGTCTGATTGGCACAATTATTCCAGCTTCCCTGAGCCTTTTGAGTTCTTCTTGCATCTTGGGAGCTAAGGTAGGATTAATAGGTCTTTGCTTTTGTCTAAATGGCTTAGTTCCAGGCTTCAATGGGATCTCATGCTGGAATAAATCTTCCCTATAGGCTTTTAGGTCCTCATATGACCAAGCAAAAACATGTTTATACTTTTTCAGTAATGCAATCAGCATACTCCTAATGTGTGGTTTGAGCTGTTTACCAATGTATACCTTCTGAGGGGCCTGAGATGTCCCCAAATTTATCTCTTCTAAATCTTCCTTATTTGTGGGAGATGTCCTTGTGACCAGTTTATCTCTACTGTCAAAAGCTCTTTCCAAAGCTACCAACCCTCTAGGGATTTTATTAGTCTTCAATTGAATTATCTCTTTTCCCACAAGAGTTTCTTTTCCATCTATAGTCTCTACAAAAGCTTGGAAATCAATTTCTTGATTCTCATATTCATCTATGCAGTGCAAAAATTTCAACAAATCCCTATCATCATTAAACACTTGCCAACTGCATATATTTTATGGTACTGCAGGCCTAATTTTAATTTCTACATTTGTAACACCTGACAGAGTGATGTCATCTGGCCTTATTGCAACATTGGCTAAGAAATCAGCCATAACATTTTTTGACCTCTCTACCCAGCCTATTGAAAATGCATCAAATAGTTCAATGGTATCCCAAACAGCATGCTTGTATTGTTTCAATCTTTTATTTTTTGCAGCATACTTATTCTAATTTGGGATACAATCAGCTCAGAATCCCCAAATACTCTTAACATCTTAATTTCATGTTTGAGAGCAATATTTAGGCCTAAGAGTAAAGCCTCATATTCTGCAATGTTGTTTGTGCAATCAAACCTCAGCAAGAAAGAGAATTTGAGGAGCTTACCAGTTGGAGACAGGAAAACAACTCCAGCTCCAGAGCCTTCTTTTGCACAAGCTCCATCAAAAAACATGGTCCATAAGCCTTGCTGATCCAGCTCTTCAATGCAGACATTTTTCTTTTTATCTTCTGTATCATCTGAGACAACCTTGAAGTTATCACAGTCAGTGTCTACAAAGCATACCTGTTCATTTGCTTCTTGGTCTTCCACTGTCTCTGATGATCTTTGTTCTCTGATTAGCTTAACATCCCTGCCATTCATTGGAATCATGGCATATGACAGATCCAGCTGCATGCTTCCACCGATTAGTGCTGCCCATCTTCTTGACAACAACATACCGTACTGTGGCTTGATGTCAACCACTGTTATATTCATTTTATATCTCTTTTCAGGAAATGCTGCCAGTTTGAAATCTACATCCTTTATGATTCCAATAACTGGTACCTCTCTGGCATCCATAGCATAACATTTTCCACATGCCTTGTCAATTTTTAATCCAGTTTGTTGCATGATGGCCAAAGGCATGACATTTGTAGATGCTCCAGAGTCAAGCATACAATTTCTAATTATTTTTCCATTTATAACCAGGGAAACATAAAATGGTTCCACTTGTGAAGGACACTTTGTCATAGTCACTCCTAAATAGACTTCAGGAGTCTCATCTTCTTCATTACACATGATATGTTTCTCACCCTGGGTCTGAACATTTTGTTTAGCTTGAAAAGGTACCCCTGAGATTAGGGATATTGTCCTATTCTTGATCTCTTCCACTTTCATGAGTTCCATAAGTGGAACAGAGACTTTTACCTGAGAGAGGATCTGAGCTATATCAAATGGAGCATAATTTTGTATAACAGTTGTAGCTTGCTCCACAATCTTGTTTTTATCCTGAGCTAATTTAGCTTTTACTTTCATAGTTCCCTGATCATCATTCTTGTCTTGGGAACCTCTACTTTGATCTTCAGCCTGAGGGATTTTGATTTCTGGTCCTTGAAATTCATGACCTGTTCTATGTCTAAAGTTCTGTTTATTATTTACCCACTGCCTTTTTTGTGGTTCAATTCCTTTATGACCATGCACTAGCTGACCTGCAGAAATATCTTCTGGCTGATGTGGGCTGCCTACTTGATTTTTACTTCTGAGATTGTAGTTGCTTTTGACTTGAGCAACTGCTGCAGCTGTGAAGGCTCTAATTTCCTCATCAGAAGGTCGTTGTAATTTACTCAAAAAATTGTGTGAGTTCTGAGCATACACATAGTTATCTTCATTATCTTCATCATATGGGAGCTGTTGGTAGGCCTGAATTTGATGATTTGTATTCTCATCAACATCATAAAGAGTGTATCCATTGCCTATGGACATCATATTAACATCATCATCCTGCACATGATGTGGCTCATTGCATTCATTACAAGATGTAGCATTATCATACAAGGATTGAGCAATCATACACTGTGACTGTGAATGTGGCATCTGACAAATTATACACCATGGAGCATCATCAACAATATTTATAGCTTTCTTTAGAGGATCAGGAGTTTCTTTGACATGTTGAGCCCTCTGATTTGTGTTGTTACGTGGGAATACAGGCTTACCATCATGCCAATTGGTGTTATAAGGCATATCATGTAATGATGGCCTCTTTTCCTGCCTTTGATAGACTTGCCTATCAAGACCCATCCCTTTTTCACTTCTAGCTAATCTATAGCTTAGGTCCTTAACAACATTTGCCAATTTGTCTATCTTATCTTCAGGGGCAGATGTACTACCTTGAGTGTTCTGAGGCTTGTTTGGGTTATGCAGAATTTTTACATCATCCCTTCTATTTGTCTTGCCCGATGCTTTCCTGTTGTTTTCAATATTTACTGCAATTCTGAAAGCATCCCTGAGAGTAGCAGGACCTTTATCTCTTAATCCATATGCAGTTTTTGCATCAAAGGCATTGATATACAATATTATGCACATTGGTTCATTTGGCCTCATGTGATGTGGCAATTTGTTCAACACTTTAGTAAATCTTGCATTAAAGTCTGCAACCTGCTCATTTGACCCTTTAGTGATACTGGTGAACTCATTTACAAAAAAGCTAGGGTCAGTTTTATCACCATATTGCTCCTTGAACATCCTTTTAAAATCATCCCATGATGAAATACTCCGGTCAGGCAGATTCTTGTACCATTCTCTTGCCTCATCTATTAAGGATTGCATGAATGACTTCATGAAAACATCCTCATGTTCAACCTCAAAGTTATCCATGACATTTTGAAAGGCTTTTAGATGATCTTCTCCTGACACTATGTTGTTTCCTGAAAATTTAGGCACTTGCAGCCTCAGATGCTTATCAATGGGGTTAGGATACCCAGGAATACCATCAAACACCAGCTGCCTGAATCTATCTAACTGCATGGGCTGTCTATTTAACTGATTAACATTAACATTTCTATTTGCATTCTGGTTTCCTGCATTGTTCAGTGGTATCCTAGCATCATTCACATTTTGTCTCTCATCATGATGCTGATGTTGCACTTCATATCTTTACTGATGTCTCTGCACATTTGCATTCTCTAGGGTAGGAACTGAATCATTTTGGGCAGTTCTCAAGGCTTGCACTTTCTGCTTCATATCATCTCTGATTTTCATGGCTTGTAGATATTCTAGTTCTGCTCTTAGACTTCTGATTTCTTCAGCTAACTGTTCATCCTTAGGTCTGGAGGTAGATGGTCTCATACCATTCTGGTCATCATCTTCATCATCCCTCAGAGACTCTGCCTCTTCAAACCTTTCACTTGGGTCTAGAAATGGGCGTTCTTGGAACACCTCTGACCTCATTCTCATGCTACCACCCTGTTGCCTCTCATATGCACCTTGAATATCAGCTTCTGCATTTGAAAAGTAAGGCACATGCTGTCCTGATGGCCTAGGGTTATCTTGTATATCATCATTTTTTCTGGGGGAACCCTCATTACTAACTGAGACAGCTCCCTTTCTTCTGTACATCATTCTTCTTGTTAATGGTAACTCTTCAAATAAAGGATTTTGTTGGGATCTTCTCCCCTACATATAAATTTTACTTTGACCAGTTGGGAGATTACTTCGGAGTCGCCACCTATTACTAGGAACTGTTTTCTTTTGAAAACCAGGGTTCTTTCACAAATTCCCCAGCGGAGTCACCAATTTCTGTTGGTTTTTTCCCAGACTGGATGCTTATTCCCAGATTTCCCTACAAGGTAGCCATCAGTGATCAACAGGATCTCTGGGCCAGGGGCCAACAGTGTAGGAGATAGACTCTATATTTTATCTCCTCTTCTTCTTCAGGCTCTGCAAGACCTAGGGGGGTATTCCCTACTCAACATCCATGAGGATATGCATACAAGGCTGGGATGCTGACAGAAAGCAGATAAGTCCTCCTGTAAGTAGACCAAAACTGAAAGATAAGAGCAAAGGGGCTAGCTTTGGGCCTATTTGCAGTTGTAGACAGAGGACTGAGGTTCCTAAAACTAATTCTAATGTCCTAATGGTTGTTTTAGATTTTGATTTGGATTTTAAGTTTGGATGCAAAGCTGGACATGGTTACAACACAAAAACAAAGCAAGATTGGTGCCTATCCAAGGCCTGGAGTCAGTAGACATACACCTGTGAATGATCAGCATGAACAGCTAAAACTAGATTTCAAGGGGATATATGTGATACCTGCCTTACAGATATCTCCCAATATAGAGTGTTAAGTTATCTCTACTTATGGCATCCCTACTGCAGTATACCCTTCCCAATGTTCAACCTGAAAACAGTTTAATCTACCCCTTTGAGCAGAAGTTAAAAGATCAGACATTCAACATAGGAATTCTATGCTCTAGAATCTAAACATTACCCAAATATCCAGATTCAGAAGAAGAATACATGCAATACTGGAGACAGAATTAACACAACACATGCTAAGATAGCATTTCTCATATAAGATCAATCATGAAATCAGTGGGTTCATGCCAAAAACATACAACAAGAGATACATAAACTCACAGGTTAAGCTGTACAGAGCAACCAGATCAGCTTGTTTTGAATTACAGAGCCAAAAATCTTCAACTTTCAACAACCACAAATGAGTAACACTTCCTGCTTATAACAGCCAGGTAGTGTACCATAGCAATTAATTACATGGTTGACCAAAAATCCCGCCAGATACACAGTATCAGCAAAATGGTGCTCAACGCATTACCAGATTGGCGCCCAAACATGAATGCAGCAGGTAGGGGAGGAGACAGGAAGAAACCTCGAGCCCTGCGCCACTGTCCGCTGATGTACACCATCAATCGGGTACCAGATCCGCCCATACCTCTGTAACCTTCGCCATTAATGGCGCACCAACCCGCGGCCTCGGGAAAACGTCAATTCTGCATCGCAACCATTTCCCGCTGAGATTCATCATCATGATATTTCGAATATGCAGGATATCAATTATCCCACATGCACCCCACAGCAACCTCTTTAACACTTTATATACTAGGTCATGAGCATATATGATGTCGGTGCTTTTGCTCCTGACGACACTAGTATAAGACTTCATCATCTTCATCCTCTAGCAGCATGATATCCTGTCGCTTGAAATATCACCCTGACGTCAGCATCATATCGCAATATAACCTGCATGATAATTGCCTTCATCCGCACACCTGATCCATCGGAGGAACACCCTCCTGCTGAGCCTATACCAAAAGTCTGGCCGATGAACATCCTGATGACGTCATCATCATATCTTGCTGACGTCATCATCATATCCGCCCACTGCGCACCTCCTCATATCCGGATGATGTCATCATCATGTTTACAAATATCGGGAGATCTCCACAAGATGATCTGTGTTAGAAATATGACCCCCCTCGGACCTTGATGACGTCATCATCATATCGACATCAGGATGATATTCGGAAGATAACCGGATATTTGGAAATATCATCCTGATGCACAAATATCAGGTTGCATTGTAGCTCCACTATAAGATCGGGGCGATAGATGAATATGATGATGCTTGAAAAGATCACCCCCCACTAGATAATGCACGAAGCTGGCAGGCGGATATCTCCTTGATATCAGCATCATCATGACGCTGGAACAAACATACATCCGGGTGATATTCAAAAATGAAAATATCACCCCCTCCTTCAGAAATATCATGATGCAGATAGGCAGAGAAATAGATATCACCATGAAGTGATACAACAACATCAGGATGATATTGACTAAGATCATCCTGATGTTCAAAATATGATGACCCCAGTGAATATCGGGTCACACTTAGAACTCTTCAACAACATCATCAGGATGATCATAACCGAGATCACCCGATGATAAAAATATCACCCCGGCGAAATATCATGCAGGCAGAAAATATGATGACCCCCGCAAGCAACACGGTGATAACTGGAAATATGATGATGATGATGACGACCCTTAAGAAAAAACAAGTCAGGTCGAACAACCCAGAGAATAATCCCTTCAGAAGATCGGGGCAACATCATCATCATAAAAGGGGAAGGTGATAATTGGAAGATCACCGGATACTTAAAAAATCACCCCCGCAAGCAAATCAGGGCGCACTGTAGCTCATCAGCAGGATCAGGATGATATCCAGACATCACCCGATATTGAAATATGATGATCTTGATGAAAAACAAGTCGACAGAAAACATGATAATGCAGACCATCATCGAAGACAAGATGATGATGATGATCTCCTCCTCAAAGAAAATATGATGCTGCAGCTGAAAAATGCTGAGGAGGTCCAACACTTAGGAAAATGGGCAAGAAGATAAAGGGTTCAAATGAAGAAACCCCCTAAACATGAAAAATCAACCCCAGGTCAAAATGAGTGCTAACAGGAGGAATCTTCTTTTGCTCTACGTGAGCTTCAACTGCAGTGGACAATTGTCTGACAAATTCCATCAAGATGACCCTATCAGTGGGGTATCTTGGCAACATGAGGGGATATCCTTCAAACCCTTCAATCCTTATGTATGAAAAAGTGGAGAATTGGATAAACCAAGCTCCATATTTATAAACAATTTCTTGAGCTTCCATGCCTAGTCTCTTGGTTCGGTCCTCCATTGTTCTAACTAGATGCATTGAAAATGCATCATTTACCAGCTTGTAATCCTAGAGGTATGCCTTTTTCTACAATTGGGAATAGTGATCCCAAACATTTACATCACCAGTGTTGTTCCCTACCCTTCCTACTTTTTGTAGGGCATCAAATATTCCTCGGAAAGCACAAGAATATACAACATAGGAGGTCATGTAAAATATGCACGTCTTGCCTCCTAGCTTCCTTATCCCCTCATCTAGGCAATCATTAATGATTTTGGCCCATAGAGGCTTATTTTCTGAGTATAAGACCATCTGGATAATTCCAAACATCTAGTTCTCAAAGCTAGCAGCATGAGGTCTATTGGTCATCCTACTCAACAGGGAAATTATATATTGATATTCATCATCAAAATCAAACTTGTATGAGTACACTGGCAACTTGGCCGAAGCTATGTAGGTATTGTTCTTTGCTTTCCACTGATATATTCTCTTCCTAGCCTCTTTCTTATTATTTTTATACTCCTCCAGTGTATTGAGGTCCACACTTACTACCTTATTCCCCACTGGCAAGTTGAATGTGGTAGTGATGCCCTTGACTAAAAAGTCAGCATATACTCTGCCATGTTTTTTTACCCTCCTAGTTTCTGGTCTATAATTTCTGGCATATTCTACCACTAGCTCAATGGCATCCATAACATATGGGAAACCTGCTGCATGCCACATACCTATTGTAAATATCTTATCTAGTATAGGGTTGTCAGTATCATTGTCCAATTTCCTTGATCATTCATCCAAATCTATTTGTCCCTTATGGGTGTCACTGATAACACCATATCTGAACTCCACTCCTTCAGGCTGTACGAACATAGGTTTCAAAAATTGGGCCTCAGATCTGTTCCTCCTTACCTCCACCATTGAGTCCTGCAATAGACGTATGCATGTCTTACCCCATGGTGCTTGTATGAATGTTCAACAAAAATATGCACCTCCTAACTATCATTCATCATTTTAGTTCTTTTCATGCAAATTTAACCTAGTAAAGAATTATTTACTTAGATATTTGTAGAAAATGACAACGGAGAGGGTTTTGAAATTACTTACCTGATATCACTTTCCTTTCTCATAGAAGACTGATAATGGGAAATGAAGATGTGTAGGGTCAACCGTTCTATTCTGTTACGTCGAGGGTCATGATCGCTAGCAAATGACTGATATTAAGAGTTTGACTTCCAGAGCATTGTAATTCTCAATTAGTTGCAGGGTAAATGTAAATAACCTTTGAATTTTACTTTTAAATGGATCAATATGACAAATTAGGGCATATGCGTTATTATGATTGAATCTGTTGATTATTTGCATGAAGGTCATAGATGCTACCAAGTGTTGAATTTGCATTTGAAATCGGCAGGGATTCATCTACTATTTTGATTGCATTTAATGCCAGAGGGTGATCTTTGTGAAGATCAGGGATATTTGAAAATATGACCCCCAATGGATATATGACCCCCCCTTTTGTGTAGGATAATTGTTTATTAAAGATCGGGGTGATATGGTCAACCTTTGACCATGAAGCCAGATCGGGTCATCAAATTAATATCAGGGATACTTCAAAAAGTGAATCCCCTCGTGGCTAGATTGTGATGACATCATCATGCCATCAATGCTCTTTAGTCATAAGGTTTTGGTGACATCATCGTCATATTGAGAAATACCACATACATTTGGATATATGACCCTCTGTGGGTCGGTTTAAATTATTACGTCATCACCAAGGTGATTTCTTTCATTCGTTGGAACTAGATGACATTTTGTAAGATTACTGATATTAAGAGATATGACCCCCAGTGAATACATGAGGTTCTTTGATGGGTAGATACCTGTTCATACTTAATTTTGATGTTTGTGTATCAGGTATCTAACAGTTATCGAGTGACTTTCTAAGTCTGGGAGATGTGAATGAATATGATTGATGTTTAGAAATATGACCCCCTATGTGAAATATCAAGGTTGACCAAACTTTGACTCAACATAACTTTCTACCCTTAGACAATATTAGCGTGATCCAAAAGCCAAACTTGCTTAGAATTTTGGACTCTTTCCAACCATGAGGTTTATGCTAGAAAACACTTTGGCAACTAACCTCTCCTTGTGATGTGCATGCATAAGCAAATGTGACATACATGACTGATTTTACCAAACCGCCCAAAGAAAGAAAACAAGCAAGCAGAAGCAAAAAGAAAAGGTTGGGTCCCTATTTTGCTAAGGCAAAATGGGGTGTGTTTTGTAACCACACAACAACTTGCCACCAAAGAAAACAACTAAATTCAAATGATTCAAATGATGGGATGACATTCTAACATAGCATTTTAACTCTTTCTAAGCATAAGTATTATGACCTTTTTGAATGATATAATGTCCATTATTGCAACAATGCTAGCAAGGGATCAATTGTGTGCAGATGATTAATTATCCTGATCTTGAAAATAAGTGGAAAACATGAGTAACTAGTGTTAAGCTACATATTTTAGGATTCATCTGTCGTAGCCAACCGGGATACAGCCTTACTTCCAGCAGGCATCCATAGCCCTAACAAGGTTATCTATACAATCCCCCTAAGTAGAGCCCCACTGCTAGCAGATGTCTATAGCCTCGGTAGAGTTACTTAGATGGCCTTTTTTTTTTTTTGAATTTTCAATAGTTATCTTTCTCATTCATATGATATCATCATGTAAGCTCAATATGCAAGGTGTGGTCACTTGCTGATTTAGGTTGGAGATTGTATTGGTATGAAGGGAGTTGTTGTGATGTTCTCAACATGCCCCATTTTACCTCTTACCAAAATGAGGATCCCTGCTGTGGCTGTTGCTTTTTGTGTGTGTGTGGTCGTGCTTGGTGGTAAAGGGAAAAAGAGGTAAGTATTACAAACCATGTTGAAAATTGAAAATATTTAGTAGTAAGTACAAGGCAGGGGTAGTGGTGAATTATTTGTGAAAAATGAGTAGGGGTTGTTTTTTAAACCAGTAAGAAATTCCCAGTATTCTATGAGATGTGTTTTTTGGTGAAATACATCATTTTGGAGGTTTGTATGTCATAGACAAAGTCGTTTGTATGTAATTTTTTTGTATAAGTCATGTTGGGTACAATCAAGGTTTGTATCTTAGTGGTTTGCATGCATATGTTCAATGTTTAGGCCCTTTGTATACCAATCGGACCCAATGGGTGTTCAAAAGTTGAATGAATAAAATGTCAGATCCGCATTATATGTGGGTTTGTATGTATGGTCAATCTAAGTGCAATATATATATATGTAGGGGTGATATACATGCACGAACCTGAGGGAAGTATACAATACAGTTTATTAAATTGAAAAAGGTACTTTACGCGGTATTGTATTTTTGTATGTCTGAGCTTTGCATCTTTAAGATACATACAATTACAGATTCCAAAAGTTATTCAAACCTGATATAAATGATACATTATTTCTTAACGCATTATTGGACAAGTATGCATTTGCTTGATATACATGCACGGACTCGAAAAGATTATGCAATGTAGTTAATGAAAGTCAAAAGTCAAATATGATTGTACCAAAGTTTGCATGTATAAGTGATTGTATCTAAGTGCAGATACAATTATTTTTTCTTTGAGAAGATAAAGGTGGGTAAGTAAAGTGGGGCCCATCATGGTATCATGTGGTTGTATGTTGCATATACAAAGGGAGATACAAAGGGAGATACAAAAATGGAGATACAAAAGATGAAAAGGTAAAACTCAATGCGGATTTCAAAAGGAGATGAAAAATAAGATTATTACTCTTGTATGTATGAAAGATTGCATACATACAATCCTGATATACAAAAAAGGGTAAAAGTGCATGGTCTGAAAATAAAGGGAAAGTAAAGTGGAACTAAGGTTTTGGTTACATTTGTATAAGGGTTTGTATCTATTTTATATACATTGTGATATACAAACAGAAGATACAAAATTGAACATAAAGTAAAAGGCAACATTATTTTATAACCCATTGCATATTTGGGCTTGTATATTAATGATATACAAAGCGATATACAAAAAATAATATACGAGGCGATATACAAAGAATGACATATGCAAAGGGCAAATTAACAGATACAATGTTCAAAATAAAAGGTTAAAATAGAGAACCGAGTCTGTATGTTGCATTGAATGCAGCATTTAATGCAAAATTAATAATGAAAGGATGAATTTAAACATGTTAGGATTAAATAAATATTGTTATTCTTTTAGAATTGCATCGTGAAAGCTAAAAATTGCAAAGAAGGGAAATTATTGCACAAATTGAACAGACAATCCATAGCTGAATGGAATTTTAGAATGGGAATGGCTTGGAAAAAATGGTAAAGTGTGTCAATGCTCGTAAAGTTGAGCTGTCATGAATATAGGTATGTTTCTTAAATGCCGTTGTAATACAGTTAATAAAAAAATACAAATTGGTTATGAGTAATTTCGTTAGAAATGCAAGTTAATGGCAAATTACTGTATCTAATTAAGGAAATTAACTGATTGTGTTAAGTAGCATGAAATCTAAAATTAGAAAAGACAAAAAAGGGTTAGGGTAAATGTAAAATGTAAGAAATTCATGGTAAAACCCTAGGTAAGTGAAGTAAAACAAGAAGTTAAATATGCGATTTTTCACAAGATGGCTCTAAAATAGAAGATAATAGATCCAGTGGGTGAAGAAAAGGTAAAGAAAGAAAGAAAGCTGCAGAAGGAAATAGAAAAGGAAGAATTGCCAGTCCATAGAGGATATCCATCCTTAATCAGCACAAGCGGGGTTAGAATTGATACAAGCATAGGATCTTATGATGCAGATGATGTTCTTCAGAAGATTACAACATTAGATGCTACCCCTAATATGAAGTGCATTTGGGATAGGGGATTGTACAAGGCTGCAGGGTTCCCATTAGCCATGGAGGCTAAGGATCTAGTTTTAGAGTGCATAAATAGATATGATCTAAGTACCAGGAGAGTAATACATGAAAAGCGGGTTATTACAGATTTATCCACAGAAGGGATAGCAAGGACATTTGGTCTAAAGATTCAAGAGGAAATGGTAGATATAGACATAGACCAATATACAGAAGACTTTAACAGTAATGAAAGAGATTGCAAGAGCAGAATCTTCTATAGCTGGTACAATACAGAGAACAAACCTAAGGCTGTAGCAAGAGTACCAAAGAACTTGCATAGGATAGATTTTAAAGAATAAATACATCTAATGATCACAATGCTGAGTAGACTAGTAGGGTTGAGAGATGCAACTAAGTGTGAACCATGGATGTTCACTATTATTCAATTTATGAGTGAAGCAAAAAAGGAAGACGGCCAAATTCACTAGGCTAAGGCTATCAGTACAGCCATATGGAAGCAGGCCATGTTGAGAAAGTAGAAAATGATACCTTTTTATTTATCATTGAATATGTGTTATATTCTTGTGCATCTATGATCCAACCCTGCATAATTGGGATTGATAGAATTGGGACCATGGGGAATGGCCCAGATCAGAAATTAGTGTATGATCATTATCCAGATTTGCAAGAGTATAATGCATTGAGGAAATATGCCTTAGTAAATGATGTGTTCTATACTTACATGGTAAGAGTTTTAACTGGGGAAAAAGATAAAAGGTTATCTAAAGATGCAGAGAACACTATTGGGTTACACAGTTCATGGTATATACAATTCCATAATTTTACATATATCAGAACTGAGGGTTTTGAGGGGAAGCCATTCATGTTGCCTAGGTATCCATCAAATAAATTGATTGTATTGGAGTTTTCTAGATAGAACTTGAATACCTATAGGATGTATAAAAAGAAATGGGGCAGAGGAAATATCAAACTCCCCTAGGCTATTGGCAGATATTCCTGATACAGTGAGGAGGTAGTAGCTTATTTAGAAAGGAGTTAAGATACTATGGTTTTGAAGAATTTGAGTTAGCTAGACTCTTTGATCCTTTCCACAGGATCCAGAGAACTATTGATTCTAAGTATAAGAATCAAGTGCATATTGAAGACTACTAGTCAGATTGTAAAAATGACAAGGAAGTGAGAAAAATATCTCATCAAAGGCTGACAGTAGAATAGATGAGGACAATGGGAGAAATTTATGTGCCCCCAGAAATTAAAGATGATAGTACATTGTTACACCACAGCTATGAGAGTGCAAGGCTTGCTCCTATTGGTGAACCTGATTGGACATAGCCATGGGGAACATCTTTGGATGCATTATCCAAACCAGTTATTTTATTTTCTAAGACATGGTTAAAAGATCAAATAGAGGAGCTCAGAGCTAAAGGGATTGAGCCTACATTTCAGAAAAAGGGTAAGAAGAGGGTAAGAGAGAATCAAGATGAGCTCCAATGCTTTTATGAAAAGAAAAGAAGAATTGTAGAAACCAAAGTCAGTGAAAAAGATAAAAATGCCACCTTAATGGATCCCTATGCCTTCGGTGTTATAGTGGCAGTATCTTCAGGAACATTCATGGAGGCAGAGTCATCAGGACATAACATTAGTGCAGAGCAGACTCAAACTATTAAGAGGCCAACATGACAAAGAATTATGAGGGCCATAGAAATTGAAACCTAAAAAGGACAAACATCAGAACAAGGTGAAGTTATAGGTGCTCAAAAGGTGGGTACTAAGTTGAGTGGCTTACATAGTGAGTCCACATCAGAGGAGAAAACACAAAAATATGCAAAGGTTAAGAAAGAATTGACTAAAGAGAAGCTGCAAGAGTCAAAATTTCATGAAGTCAAACAAGTGAGATGGTCAATGTGGAAGATGACAACAGTGATAGAGAAGTAAATCCTAGTGCAAAAGGAGAAATTGGAAAAGATGAAGAATAAGTAAGTGAGTATTCTGATACAGGAGGAGAGCAAGATACTCAGGTATGCATGGAAACATCACAAGGCCCAGAATCAGAAGAAGAAGATATATAGGGTAGGTCAGAAGTAGTGGATCCTTCTGGTACACTGGTGCCACCTGAAATTATTAAAGAAGTGCAAGATGTGGCACAACAAATAGAAGAATCTGAAAAGGAAGAAACACTAGAAAAGGCTGTAAGGGAAACACTAGTCCAGGCTGAGGAGGAGACAGAGATGAATTCTTCTGGTACTGATGTCTTGGATATTCTAAATATATATAATGAACAAAGTGAACAAGAAGAAAACATAGAAGAAGGAAACAACATAGAAAGCAAACATGAGAAGGAAAAAGATGCAGAAGAACTTGATAAAGTCACAGGTTCACCCTCACACATAGAGCAAACAAATATGCCTGAAAAAGTACAAGAGCAAGTTGAAACAACAAGAGAATCGGTGGGAATATTAGGTAATCTTGAAGAAGGCTCAAGTAATACAAAAAATGTTTCTAAGGATGATACTGAGCATAAGGAGCAAAAAGAGAGTATGGATATAGAAAATGTGGAATATAATAATAAAGAAGAAGAAGAACAAAAGGAATCTTTAAAAAAAGAGAATCTAGAAGATGAGGAGGGAGGAGACACTGAAATAGAAGAGTATAATAATGAGGGAGAATCACAACAGCATGATGATCCACTTGTTTCAGAACATGATCCTCAACCTCGACCACCTTAGCAACAACAAGAACAACACTTAGAGCAGGTAGAAATGGAGAAGCCTTAGGAAGAGGTGATAAATGAAGAAAAAATAGCAAAATCTACCAAGGAGGCTCCAGCCTGGTTAGGCTTTAAGGTCAGAAGAGAGAAGGTAGAGGTGCAATTAGTGCCCATTGATATCAAGAGTTTACTGGGTGGTTCTACACCATAGAAGAAGAAAAGAAAAGCTAGAACTATGTCAGCCATTAAAAGAGGTCGTTCTGGATCTAGAATTATGGATCTAGCTATACCATAAAAGGATTAATCAAAAGGAGAAATGACTGTGGATGATTATAAAATACTTAATCTAGATTTAGGCCACATGACCAGGGATCAACATATAAATGAATGGGAAGATATGCACCAGGCTACTGCTGAAATATTGAAGAAGGATAAAGATAAACAAGATTATTTGAAGGGACATATTGTCTAGTTGTAGCAATTCATCAAGGGAATGTCTGATCCCAATGCCACCATAACAGAGCTACCTACTAAAATGGCAGTATTATCAAAGGATGAGGTGAAGGAGATGGAAAATAAAAGGATTGAAGCTAATATTTTTGAGAAATGGTTCAATGAATTTATACAAAAAGGAGAGGCTGTAACAAAGCAAGCAATAACAGGTTGGGATATGGCTTTAGCAGAGAAGAACAAATGTAATGTTATATTACATAGTTGTCAATTTAGAAAAGAAGAATGTAGATAAGAATTGAAACAACTTGAAGAAATGGAAGATAGAGTAGAAGAATTGATAAATGAAGGAGTCATTACTCCTCAAATGGCTAACCAATTGCCACAAGCAAAGTTCAAATTAAAATTTGAAGAAGACATTTTTAAAAGTTGTATCATAAGCACTAGAGACCTAGTAGAGGTTGCTAACAATATTATAGTGATACATATGAAAATCATAGAAAAACTCATTGGGCATGAATGCCTAAAGGTACTAGCGTATGGATTGGAAAAGGCATTAAAAGAATTTAAGGCTATATTTTCACCATGTTTCGTAAACCCTGCAACACATCTTAGTACAAAGATGACTGATTCAATTACGGAAATAAATGCTAAGATCAAGAAATATCAGAAAAGGGTTAAGGATTTGGTAACAGAAGAAAAGAAGTTGAAAGAAGGGATTAAAGCACAGGAATTTACATGGGCAAAAAGTCAAGAGGGTGATTGTGCTTTCATCAAGGGAGTGACATGTAATTTTGTAGAGTACCTGAAGGAGTAGAAGGATATCAAATAGAGGATATGCTAAGCAAGAATGTACTTGGAGAGCATCATCAGCCAGAAGTCAACAAGCAGGAAGAAGTCAACAGGTATCTTTTATTTTGAAAAGATTCTAAAGGCATCCTTTGAGCTGAGTAAAGATACCATTGAGATATTTTGGGAACGGTTAGGAAATGATTCCTACCATTGATCTAGAAGATTTGAATACTGACCATTGATTTGATTTTGTAACCGTAGCATGAAGAAGCTTCAAAGTCTATATAAGAATCTCTGCTACTTATATCATATTACATAGGGATTTTAGAATTTTAGCTTGAGATTGTAATTTGTCAAGTTTTATTGAAATAGAGGGGACGTTTCTTTTACTTTAGAAAGGAGGTCGCATGTGTCTGCATTAAGGAGTACGTGGGATGTCTGGTCTCCTTAGTGTATCTGTCAAAACATTTGTAAGTTTTTCTAGTGATTTGATCAATGAAACATAAGTCATTATTACATTGTAAATTTTGTATGACTTTCTACTTTAAATAAAAGTAAACTTAGAATTCTACATCTATAATAGATTGTTTTCTGATTCAGACTTGTATTTGAAGTATTATTCTTTGAAATCTTGCAATCTCTTATGTATGTTTATGAAAATGTTTAGGATTTTACATTTGTAGATTTAATGATGTTGAATTGTTCAAATTATTGTATTCTTTAAAATGTGAGTAGCAGAACATTTAGATCATGTATGGAATGGTATTTTAATTTGAGTTTCTCTAACGTTTCTACAACAACTGATAAATAATAAGCCTAAATGCAAAAATCTAAAGGAAATTGTCATACATTTGAATAAAGAATAAGGAGTTGCGGTGATATTTGACAATTTTCATATTAATTTGAAAGGCAAAGTTTGTTTTACTGAAATTCATACAAAGCTTTGTGATATAATCATGAATTTATGCAAAAGAATGAATACTTTGTTGATATTTGTAACAATTTGCATAATTTGAAGTCCAGTAAGTCATTAATTACTTTTAATTTGTGTAAGGCCCCTTGAACATTACAGCTTCACATCAACCTGTTGAATTATCCACAGGTCAAGACCTGACCATACAGAAACTTGAGATTAAGAATTCGTAGTCAATTCTTCATATCTTTCAAGACAAATAAGGTTCCTTTGTGAATTTTAACTTTTGTTATGAATGTGTAAAAACATACATCAACAGGAGTCCCTTTAAATTTTTCACTTAACACCTATACTTATGTGTTCCACAAACCCAAGGCTGTTAGGTGAGTCATTGTGAAAATCTTCTTAGTTAAGAAAAGGCACCATGATGAAAAGAATACCACAGACCTGATCAGAGATACTTCTCAAAATGAGTCATAACCTATATATGAATTTGTTCTCATCACTTGAATCCCAACAATTTGATTGGTTTCCTAGGGTGATAAGCTACATCATCTTGACTAACCAAAACAAAAACTCAACAAAACAAACAAACAAAACAAAACTATGTAGATGACTATACAATATGCACATTATGATACAAATGATTTACATGACCCTATTTCAATCTTGGAATTAATGTTTACGGAATTGTCCATTAACTGGTAATGGGACATCCTCAATAGTTAGAGTCTTAAGTTTGTAGGTACTATCTCCTAGGATCTCTAAAATTTGAAAAGGACCTATCCAAAGTTTGTCAAATTTACCATGGTCACCCTTCTTTTCATGTGCTTTATCCCAGATAAGAACTAGATCTATTGATATAAGAACTGGATCTATTGATATATGTTTAGTAAACTGATCTATTGATATATTTCTTTTCTCTTCTAGATGCATCATCTGAAGTAACCTGACTTCTTATTTGTTGTCTATGCCTAGATATTCTTGTACAAACTACAATGTGGGGATCTTTAGGTTAACAGGGAGAATAGGATCCACCCCATAAACTAACTAATAAGGAGAATTTCCTAATGCAGCCTTCATTCTAGTTCTATCTACCCACAAGGCATACTTCAATAGGGTATTCCACTCCCTAGGGTTCTTTTCTAGTAATTTCTTTATGATATTCAACAAATTCTTATTTGTGGACTCTGCTAATCCATTCCCTTGAGGATAGTAGTTTGAGGAAAATTTCAAGATTACTCCATGATCAAAAGTCCAACTAGATAGTTTTAACGATGCAAAAGTAGGTCCATTATCACATACCAAAGCATAAGGAACTCCATACCTGGTCACTATGTTGCTTTCCAAGAACTTGATCACATCATCAACATTGCATGTCTTACTACTGATAGCTTCAGTCCACCTGGTATAATAATCAGTGATAGTCAAGACATACCTGTAGCCTGAAGATGATGGAGGATTGATGGGTCCTATGAAATCCATGCCCCATTAAGCAAATGGGTGCATTTCCATCACTGGTTGCAAGGGTTGAGTGGCGTATCTTTCTCTGTTGGCTACAACTTGAAATGTATGACAACATTTAATATGTTCAACAGTGTCTTTAAAGATAGTGGGCCAGTAATATCCTGCTCTCAAGATAGCATGAGCAGTAGCTAGATGTGATCCATGTGTAGTTCTAAACTTATCATGTAATTCTGTTAACACTTTATCTGCTTCCTGGCTTTCTAGGCATATATTACTTCATAATTCCTTTTGAAAAGGACTCCTCCTTCTATCATATACTTTTGTAATATTATTTTCAAGGCTCTCCTCTATGAATCCTATAATTTTGATGGGCATCTCCCAATAATCAAAACATGCTTGATGTTTGAATACCACTCTTCAGTCTCTTTAGCATTCACCACATATTGTTTGCTCATGATGTTAGGATCAATTTTTGATATCATCTGGTTCAAAGCTTGTCCTCTGACAAGCTTCATGGGTGTTATGTCCATATCATATTCTTGGAGAACTGTTATCAATTTATCTCTCTTCTCACTAGGTTCACTTTGCATTAGGTGTTGATAACTGAGAGGGGGGCTTAATCAGTTATCTTAATTATTTCAGCTTTCTGAACGTTCTTAACAATTAATGCAGCATCAAATCAAATAAGCAAACATAACCATGAAATGGAAATAACATGAATACACATGACACAATATTTTTGACGTGGAAACACTGTTAAGGGAGAAAACCATGGGGTGATTAACCCAAGAATGTATTCTCTGTTAGAAGAATAGAAATTAAAAATGGCACTTGCTAATTAGGGCTCACTGCTTGAGCACACTGCTCACAAGAGGCTCATTGCCTACAATAGTTTATATAAGGAAACTAGATACATGAACTAATGAGAAGCATCCACATATGCTGAGGTTCAGTTCGGTTAAGCCCAATATACTGATCTTCTACACTTCATTCTTACTCTCTTAGGTGCTGCTGTCCTATTACATTCTGGACCTGTCTTACTATCTTCACACTATTCTTCTACTTTTATTTGCACCTCATAATGCACCATACACCTATTCATATCTAAATCCATCTGGTATATATATATGCACAAAGGATTTTATCCTCTTTCTAGTCAGCATCCGGAACAGTCCATATTTTCCCAAACTCTAGTCTGTCAGCTGAATCCTTACTTACCAAGTGATGTGAATCAAGGAGATACTTATAGAAGTCATCTAACATGTCAGCCAATCATGGATGATACCTTAAGAACTTTGATCACCATCAATATCTTATCCAAAATAATTCTGATGCTCTGTCGGTCAGTTCTTCCTCTATTTATTCTGCCAAACTAGACCTGCATACTTAGATGCTCATATCTCTTCACTCTTTCATCACCGGAGGCTCAATCTCTAGAATCTATTAGTCAAGGTATTCCTCTTGACTTCCCCCAGTTCGTACTTTACAAAGATACTTCTTCTAAGCGATCCAGACCTGACTGTCAGACCTTGCTGCATGCTTTGTTCTTACTTACCGGACCAAAGTATTCTTCAATCTGACTTCCAGTAAAGATACACCATGTCCTACGGATGTGTGGAATGGTCTTTGTTCCCATCAATGACAACACCAATGAAGCCACATAGTGTCTCTTGCCAATAATCTCCCCCTTTGCCATTGATGGCAACACTTAGTGAAAAATGACTAAGTGTTATACTACACTCCCCCTTGGTTGATGCTCTATTCTATTGTACACTTTACTAGAGCTCCCCCTTAGCTAGATTCCATATTTTTCACTGTTCCTCACTCCCCCTTTGACATCAATGGCAAAGGGTAGGGTCCGCATACCAAAATTTTTAAAAACAATCTATACTTAGCCGCATAAGTATATATACATGCTTATACTTACATATACTGAAGTATATCTGCAAAAGATGTCTTCAAGTGGGCAAATTTTGTTTCCCAACTCTGCTTCATCCTGTCCAAAATTGAGATGTGACCACTCAATAGAAATGCAAAAGCTTCTGCCCTCTTGAGATCTGTAGGATCACTGGTCCAGGCTGTGGCCTGAGCATCAGTTAGGGCTTCATGCATGGCCTCTAACTTAGGGATAATCATCCCTCTAAGTTCACCCATTTTGCTTAATATGTTCTTCCTCTCCTTCTCAAACTTCTTAATCTCATTCATGATTACAATAGTTTGACATTCTTGGCTTATTATGGATACAGTGAGAGGATCAAAATTCTGAGGAAGGCTTGACAGTTTATCCTCTTGTTCTTTCACTTTCTTCTCAATATACTTTGTTACTTTAGTCCAGGATATACAAAATTTATATACTTCTCCTCCATCCTTAAGAGCATTTTCTAAGCTCTTTATCCCAATATTCATATTTCTCCTATCATTGGTTATAAGGCCTTGTAACTCCGAGAATCTCTTATCCAAAAACTCTTTCTGGACTTTTACCTCAGCTCATTTCTCTAAAGACTCAAAATGAGTGCTAACACTATTTACTAGAGATTTGAGATTACCGAATGAAGAGACTGAGGGATCCTTCTAAAAAGATGGCATGATCTTCTCTAATACACCAGATGCAGTTTCTATGAGCTTGCAATCTTCCATGTGAGACTTCAGAAGTTTTTCTTTTGCCTTTGCTAAAGTAAAGGATGCTAGCTTCATGGTTTGAACTGGAGAGAGGGAGTCAAAATTGAATGGTCCTTGAAGAAGTTTTGGTTCATCAAATTCTATCACCTCCTTGGTTAAGAATTCCTCAATTGCTTCTATTGTGTCTCTTGCCGGTGACAAGTTTTGTCCCCTTTTGCAGCCTTACCACTATCATCTGTGGTTTTTTCTGATGGAGTTTTCTCTCCTTCTACACCCTTATTACTGTCATCTTCTTTTTCCTTTTCCTCTACTTCTTGACTGATCTTTTCTTCTACTCTTTCTTCTTCTTTAGATCTGGAGTTAGTAGTGGAAATTGAAGGAGAGATGTTTGCTTGATCATGGACTTCCTCTTCTAGAGCAAAGGAATCTAAGTCCTTACCTTTTTCTTCACTTGTCTCCTTTACCTCTTCTGCCACTGTCTCAGTAGATTCTTCTTCAACATCTATAGCTGAGGGATCATCACCTAAGTCCTCTACAATAGGAATGTTGAATCTTTTGTATGCATTCTAGAGAATCTCTTCTATCTCTTTTCCTATTTTGTCAATTTCACCAAGCATAAGCTAATTCATTCTAGCTTTGCTCCAGAACTCATCCTTGCAATCTTTGAAGATCATATTCATTTTCTTTGAAGTGATTGAAGGAAAGAACTGAATGGCTATCGGTTCCCAGATCTCAAGATCCTTTGCCCTAGCATTATTCTTTCTTATCTCTAATTCCTTCTCTAGGCTTTTGGGAATGAGAGATATGATTTCAATAAAAGCCTTATTGTATATGTTCAAGTACTTAACTGTGGCTTCCTCCAAGATCTTTCTATCTGCATCATTGTATGCATCATAGAATTCTGTAATTGGTTGCAGGTTTCCATCCATAGTAATTGCTTTAACTATATCATCTAAGGGCAGAGTGGGCCTTTCAACAAATTCTTCTATTACTTCTTCAGTAGAGTGTTCATCGGATGTTTTCTTCTTTTTTTTCATTTTCTTTACTTCCTCATCTGATTCTGTCTCTTCATCATCCTTCTGACTGATGTATGACCTTGTTGCCTTTTTCTTGGTTCTCTTCTCTTCTTTTCTGGATGATTTTGCTTCCAGTTTTGATGCATTTGAGCTCTTTGCAGTGGTAGGTGTAGAGGTCTTAGAGGATCTGGTCTGGGAGGGGACTTCCACCAGAGCACCTTCTTTCTCTACTTTTTCCTTTTCTTTCTTTGCCCTTTTTGTCTTCTCTCTATTTGCATCAAGTGCCTCTTTTGAAATTCCATGTCTCTTGGCAAACTCTTCTACTTCCCTCCTCACTTTTCTTATTATTTCCGATTGTCTTAGCTCCACATGGATCTTCACACTTAATTCTTCAAAGGTTCCAAACCTTTCTGCTTTAGGATCGTTGGATTGACTGAGCATGTGTTGAACATGTAGCTCAACGATTTTCTCATCTACTTCATACCCCATTGGCATGATCCAGACTATTCTTGGCTCTACTGCCTCCATTAGACATTGATCAGTTTCTACCATAAAGCATATTGTATCTTTATACTTTCAACTAAAGATTGGGGGATTCTCTCTCTTGCTTACATCATGCTCTAAAAATTCTTGAAATAGCCCCAGAGTGCTATATTCTGTGCCTTGGCATCACCAAGCCCATGTATATAATCTCTGATTTGAATGGCTACTGGTCTATCATTCTGCTATACCCAGCCACTGGATCCGGGAAGCCCATTCATGTAATAAAAGAATAGGCAGAGTATCAAACCACCGTATTTGAAAGAGTTCTTCTTATCCTTCTTTATCTTTTGCAGATTCTCCAAGAGTTGGTTTAGAAGGAGCTCACAAAGATCATAGTCTGCATTCTTCCTCAACATTTCATAAGTAGTATATATAGCAATTTCAAATACTGAATTCTCCCTGCTGGAGTGATATATCTTATATCCAATTATCATTGATGCAAACTTGATATCCGGATCTATGATATCCTCAATAGTCATTGCTCTTTTAACAAACTTCGATCTGGTAGCCTCACTTACAATTTGGTTTTTGACAAATTTGAGAGTAGGCATTCCACTGGTTGAGTGTAATCTGATTACTACCCTAATGGCATTGTTAGTTATCTTAAACGGCCTGTTCAACCACATGAAGTTGTCATGCATTCTGCTCAAAATATACCAGACCCATTCATCTTCCAGAAAATAGGGGAAATGAATGCACTGTGCAAAATGTTTGTCCTGGATAGCTTTATACTAAGTTTTGAGTTTGAGTGAGTCATCTCTCAAATGCTTGTGATAGATATCGACCAGCTTAGATTCCCCAAATTCTTCAATATTCGCATGAATATATGCCCTAACATCTTCTACATGCAAAATCCCATGCAGAATGCTTGAAAAGGTGGCTAGGGGATCAACTTCTAGGGATTTATATGGATGTTTCTTGAATTTAAGATGTGGCCTATCAGTGATCTTTACGACATTTGGTGTAGCCATCTTCAAAAAGATTTACAGAGAAATATTCAATGACAGAAAATACCTTTTGTGCTTCTAGGGTTCGCGAAGTGAGCCGGATTGATTTGCTGGATGAATCATCTTCAATGATTGATCTTGGAGAAATTTGAAACAATTTGTTGCAGAGCTCCTTTTCTTTTCTTATTCGAATGCAAATGTGCAAATGACGGGCAAATGAACCCTTTTATTTCTGAGAAAAACCCTAAATCCATACTGCAATAAATTCTCAACTTAAGTCATTCCGGTTGCCTGGTTCTTCTTATTTTGAGAAAGATCCTTTTTTAGATTACTGAGATATACTTGGAGTTATCCTTGGTGGTTAATAACAAATTATCTTACTTTCCCCAAACATTTGATCTATCCGCAGATCAAGATGCCTCTAATTTGAATCATACCAGATCTAACTGTGATAATCCTATTTTACTGGATGACTGTTAAACTGGATCAATCTTGGAAGATTAGACTATTCAAATCTTTTTGCGGATCTTCCACATCTTTACCAAGCTTTCTTTAGATGTTTCTCTGAGAATATTTTAATCTACAACTTCTCATGTGCCAATTTCAGGCACTAATTGACTGGCTGGGGGATTTGTTTTTCTTAGTGACTCCCCCTAAGCCAGAGCTCATCTACTCAATTTTCAGAAGGATTATCAGCACCAGATTCTAGTGTGGATCCATCCCCTACATTCTCTATACTTCTCTTCACCCAAATCTTGTTCATCTCACTTTTAACTTCATCCGCATTCACTTTTCTTGTTCCTTTGTCATGATTCTGATTATGTTGCACTGGACTCCTTTTGTCCTGATTCTTGCTTCTACAGAATTTAGCAATATGACCAGATCTATTGCAATTGTGGAAAACAACATTTCTTTACATATTTGAATGATATCCTCTTGATCGGCATTGATTAGCCATATGTCCCATTCTGTTGCATGCAAAGCATTTACCATTGAATGAATTGTTCATTTGCATATTTCTGCATTCATGAGATTTGTGACCATACCTTTTGCAATTGAAACACTATCTGGAGAAGTATGTATTAGTCTAATTTCTTCTCTTTCTGCACTGATTAGCTTTATGACCAAAGTTATTGCAGTTGTGGCAGTATCCATTGAAGGATGGATATCTTTGAGCATTAGGTTGCCTTATCGAAGGTCTTCTAGGATTGTTCCTTGGATTTCCTGATTCAAAATTCTTTTGACTAGATCGAGAGCTTTCACCTTTCTCATATCCCAAGCCATGCTTGTCATCTACCCTCTTTTGGCTTTCAAGAAGAACATCAAGTTGAGTCGAACTTATCTTGAATTTCTCTTTGTATTCATTTGTTGTTTGAAGATCCTTTTTAAGAGTGTCAATTTGATCCTCAAGTTTTTCTTCATTATCTCTAGCATCTTCAAGATCAGATTCTAGATGCCTGATTATTCTATCCATTTTGTGGGAGTCTTTTGACTTCTCCTTGAGAGATTGTCTTAGATCATCTTCAGTTTTTCTTTTCTCTTCAATTTCTTGTGTGAATTTTATAACTCCTTATTCCATTTCACGTCTTATCATAATGACCTTTTTTGATAACTTTTCACATAACTTGGTTTTCTCCTTCAGATCTTCATTTGTACCATTGTCTTCACTTTGACTTGCCAATTGCTGAAGTATGTCTTTTCTCTTTTTCATAGAGATACTCAATTTCCCTTTTAGTTCATTTATGAAATCATCAGCCTGTTTGAGTCTTTCCTTCAATTCATTGACTTCAAAGTTTGATTGCTCAAGATCATCAAGGGCAGACTGAAGTTGTTCCCTCATACCATACACATCCATTTGAGTTCCTAGATCTTCCTTAAGCTGTTAGGCTCTTTTTGGAGGAACTTGGCTCTGATACCAATTGTTGATAAGTGAGAGAGGGGGTGAATCAATTATCTTAATTATTTCAGCTTTCTGAACTTTCTTAACAATTAATGTAGCATCAAATCAAATAAGCAAATATAACCATGAAATGGAAATAACATCAATACACATGACACAATATTTTTGACGTGGAAACCCTGTTAAGGGAGAAAACCACAGGGTGATTAACCCAAGAATGTATTCTCTGTTAGAAGAATAGAAATACAAAATGACACTTGCCAATTAGGGCTCACTGCTTGAGTATACTGCTCACAAGATGCTCAGTGCCTACAATAGTTTATACAAGGAAACTAGATACTTGAACTGATGAGAAGCATCCACATATGCTGAGGTTCAGTTCTGGTTAAGCCCAATATACTGATCTGCTACACTTCATTCTTACTCTCTTAGGTGCTGCTGTCCTATTACATTCCAGACCTTGTTGGCAAGAGACACTATATGGATTCATGGTTGTTGTCATTGATGGCAACAAAGGTCATCCCACATATCCGCAAGTCATGATATGTCTCTACCGGAAGTCAGATTGAAGATTGTGGTGGTCCGGTGAACAAGAACAGAGCATGTGGCAAGGTCCGACAGATTGGTCCGGATCTCTCAGAGGAAGTGTCTTGGTGCAGTGCGGATCTGGGGAAGTCAAGAGGACTATCTTGAGTAGTATATTCCAAGGATTTAGCCTCCGGAGATGGACAAGGAAAAAGATATGAATAGTTGAGTACCGGATTCCTGAGAGACAGTGAAAACAGAGGAAGAACTGACTGACTGAGTATCAAACTACTTTCCGGATGTGTTACAGATGATGATAAAGGTTGCGGAGGCATGAATCATGTTTGGCTGACATAATTGATGATATCTACAAGTATATGCTTGATCCGCATTGCTTGGTGAGCAAGGATTCAGCCGACAGAACTAAGTTTGTAAGAAACTAGACTGTTCCGGATGCCGACTAGAAAGATGATGAAATTACTTGTGCGGATATATATAGAGGATGGATTTAGTTGTAAAGGGTGTGGAGTGTGTGTGAGGATATGCGAACAAGTCCAGAATAGAGCAGAAGAAACAAGAAAGATCCGGTATGTGAAAGGACAGCAGACTAAAGAACAGAGGAAAGATGAAGTGCAGCAGATCAGTATACTGAACCTAACCGGAACTGAACTCCAGCATATGCAGATGCTTCCAATCAGTTCAAGACTGTGATTCTTATCACTTTGTAAGACAGTGTGTCTTCTTGTAGGCAGTGAGCCTCTTGTGAGCAGTGTGCTCGGGCAGTGAGCCCTAATTGGCAAGTGCCATTTTTGTAATTTCCTATTCTTCTAACAGAGAATAATTCTTGGGTTAATCACCCCGTGGTTTTCTCCCTTAACAGGGTTTCCACGTCAAAAATACTGTGTCATGTGTTTCTTACTTCATGGTTAATGTTTTGTGTTTGATTTTATGCTGCTTCATTTAAAAGGAAAGTTTAAGGGAAATAATTAGGATAACTGATTCACCCCCCCCCTCTCAGTTATCAACAATTGGTATCAGAGCTAAGTTCCTCCTAATAGAGCCTAACAGCTTGAGGAAGATCTGGGATTTCAAATGGATGCATATGGTTTAAGGGAGCAACTCAAGACTGCCCTTGAGGATCTTGAACAGTCAAATTCTGAAGTCAGTGAATTAAAGGAAAGACTCAAACAGGCTGATGAATTCATGAGAGAATTAAAAGACAAATTAAGTCTCTCTATGAAAAAGAGAAAGGAGCTGCTTCAACAGTTGGCAAGACAAAGTGAAGAAAGCAATACAAGTGAGGAATTGACTGAGCAAACCAAGTTATGTGAAAAGTTATCAAAAGAAGTCATTATGTTAAGACATGAAATGGAATCAGGAACTATAAAGTTTACTCAAGAGATTGAAGAAAAAAGAAAGGCTGAAGACAATCTAAGACAATCTCTTAAAGAAAAATCAGAAGAATGCCACCAGATGGACAGGATTATCAGACACCTTGAATCTGATCTTGAAGATTCCAAAGATAATGAAGGAAAACTTGAGGATCAAATTGCCTCTCTCAAAAGAGACCTTCAAACAGCAAATGAATATAAAGAGAAATTCAAGATAAGTTCTGCTCAACTTGAAATTCTTCTTGGAAGTCAAAAGAGGACAGATGACAAGTATGGCTTGGGATATGAGAAAGGAGAAAGCTCCGGATCCGGTCAGAGGAATCTTGGATCAGAAAATCCTAGGAGCAGGCCTAGAAGACCTCCGGTAAGACAGCCAAATGCTCAAAAATATCCATCCTTCAATGGATACTGCCACAGCTGCAACCATTTTGGTCACAAAGCTAATCAGTGCAGAATGAGAATGAATCAGATTAATTCATCCTTCTCCGGACAGTGCTTCAACTGCAAAAGGTATGGACACAAATCCCATGAATGCAGAATTATGCAAGTAAACAAATCATTCAAAGGTAGATGCTTTACATGCAATAGAGTAGGTCATATGGCTAATCAATGCAGATCAAGGGGATATCAGTTAAATATGCAAAGAAATGTTATTTGCCAAATCTGCAATAGGTCCGGTCATAATGCTAAAGTCTGCAGAAACAAGAATCAGGACAAAAGAGGTCCGGTGTATAATCAGAATCAAGACAAGGGTAAACAAAAGATGAATGCGGATGAAGTTAGGAATCAGATGAGCAAGATTTGGGTGAAGAAAAGCTCAGAGAATGTAGAGATTGGATCCGCACCAGATTCTGGTGCTGATATTTCTTCCGGAAATTAAAAAGTGAGCTCAGGCTCAGGGGGAGACTCCAAGAAGATTCTGTTCCCCCAGCCAAACAAGTTGTGCCGGATGTGGCACAAGATGCGGATTAAAGGGTTTGTAGATATAAGTCCTGAGATGCTTCATTCAAGTTTTCAGAGGTCCGCATGGAGTTATGAAGAAGCTGTGTTCGATTAAGTTAGACCTGTTCAGGGAGGTGCTCCGGTATGATAAAGGATTACAAAAAGGTCCGGAGAGATCCGGAAGTGCACGATCTTGTCTTGCGGATTGGACAGAGTGTTTGGGATGTTCTTGTAATATGTTACCTAGATTTATTCATGATTTAAAGATTCGGATGATATTCAGTGATCAGGACTAATCCGGGATACTCCAAGCTGTCCAGACATGGTAAACCGGAATAATGCAGGTGAAGCATTTATTGCAGACAGATATTAGGGTTTGCGGAGCAATATAAGGGATTTCTCAAAAGTTATCTGCTCATTCTACACTTGAGAAGAAGCGAATAGTGGAGCTCTGCAACAAGGTTCATCAAGCACACCAAGGATCTCCTGCCGAAGCTATTGCATAAAGAAATCAATCCAACCACTCCGTGCAAACCGAAGGCGCATAAGGTATTCTTCGTTTTTCATTGCCTCACTACAAATCTTTGAAGAATGGCTACTCCAAACATAGTTAAGATCTCTGATAGACCTCGCCCCTCATTCAAGAAACATCCCTACAAATCGTTGGAGGTAGATCCACTAGGAGCCTTCTCTAGTGTTCCCCACGGAGTCTTACATACTGAAGATATTAGGGTTTACATACACGCAAACATTGAGGAATTTGGGGAATTCAAATTAAGAGACCTCTATCACAAACAACTGATAGACAATGCTTTTGAGCTCAAACCAGAGTATAAGGGTATCCAGAAGAAACAATTTGAGCAATTCATTCATTTCCCTAGCTTTGAAGAAGATGAGTGGGTCCGGTATGTACTGAGCAGGATGCATGACAACTTCCTTTGGCTAGATAGACCCTGTAAGATCACAAAAGAAGCAATTAGAGCAGTAACTGGTCTATACTCTTCCGGGGGGGTACCTATCCTCAAATCTGTCAAGAACAACGTTGTAACTGAGGCCACCGGATCAAAATATGATAAGAGGGCAATGACCATTGAAGATATTTCGGATCCGGATATCAAATATGCATCAATGATAATAGGATACAAGATCTATCACTCCAGCAGGGAGAATTCTGTATCCGGAACTGCAATATACACAGCATATGAAATGCTAAGAAAGAATGCAGATTATGATCTTTGTGAACTACTACTAAGCCAATTGATGGAAAATGTACAGAAAATCAAGAAAGACAAGAAGAACTCCTTTAAGTATGGTACTCTCATTATATGTCTATTCTTTTACTTCATGAATGAGCTACCCGGAACAAGTGGATGGGTATGGCAGAATGACAAACCTGTTGCAGTCCAGATAAGAGACTATCTGCATGGACTTGGGGATGCAAAAGCGAGGAATACAGCTCTATGGGGATACTTCAAAAACTTTCAGAGCATGATGCAAGCAAGAGAGAGAATTCCCCAGTCACTCATTGAGAAATACAAGGACTCAGTATGTTTTATGGTTGACACTGATCAGTGCCTAATGGAGGCAGTGGAGCCAAGGACTGTCTGGATCATGCCCATGGGGTATGAAGTTGATGAACAGATAGTAGAGCTGCATGTTCAACACATGCTAAGTCAGCCCAAAGATCCTAAGGCAGAAAGGTTTGGAACCTTTGAGGAGCTGAGCGTGAAATTACATGTAGAACTCAGGGAACCTGAGATTAAGAGAAAAGTGAGAAAAGAAGTAGAGCACATTGCTCAAGGCCTAGGCATCTCAAAAGAGGCACTTGATGCCAGCCGGGAAAAGAGGAGAAAGGCTGAGGAAGAAGAGAAAAGCACAGAAAGTGCTCCGGTTGAAACCCCCACCCGGACCAGATCATCAAAGAGATCTGCACCTTCCACAACCAAAAGCTCAAAACCGGAAGTCCAGGCATCCGGTAAAAGATCCAAGACAAAAGCATCAAGGGCTTATGAAAGCCAAAAGGATGAAGAGGAAACAGAATCAGATAAGGAAGTAAGAGAAGTAAAGAAACAGAAGAAGAAAGGATCCGGTAAGCCCTCCACAGGCCAAGACAAGGATGAAATGGCAGAGGTAACTGTTGAAAAGCCCACTCTGTCACTAGAGAGCATAATCAAGTCGGTCACGGTGGATGGAAACCTTCAACCAATGACTGAATCCTATGATGACTTCAGTGAGGCAGACCAAAAGACTCTGCAGGAGGCCACAGTGAAATATCTCAACATATATAATAAGGCTTTCATTGAAATAATATCTCTTATTCCTAAAAGCCTAGAAAAGGAAATGGAAGTGAGGAAAAATAATGCTCATGCTAAAGATCTTGAGATCCGGGAGCAGATAGCTATTCAGCTATATCTTCAAATTGATCCCAAGACAATGAACATGATCTTCAAGGACTGCAAAGATGAGTTCAGAAGTAAAGCCAGGATGAATCAGCTCATGCTTGGTGAGACTGACAAAGTGGCACAAGAGACAGAAGAGATCCTCCGGAAGGCCTTCAAAAGGTTCAATCTTCCTGTTGTAGAGGACTTAGGTGCAGAAACAGCTGCTGACTTGGAATCTTCTGTTCCGGAAGAAGTGAGCCCTGAACAGACAAGTGAGGACTTGGGACCCTCTGCTCCAGAAGAAGTGGCCCATGAACAAGCAAGCATCTCTCCTCCGGTTTCCCCTACAGTCTCCGGATCCAAAGAAGAAGAGCAATTGCAGGAGAAGGAAGCAGTGGTGACAGACAAAGAGGTTGACAGTTCTAAGACTGCAGAAGAAAAGAAACATCTGTCTCCGGCAAGAGACACTGCACAAACTGTTCAACAATTTTTGAGCAAAGAAACTCTAGAGATTGATGAACCGGAGCTTCTAAAAGGTCCATTTGATTTTGACTCTCTCTCTCCGGTACAAACAATGAAGATAGCTTCATTTGCAAATGCCAAGGCAAATGAAAAACTCCTGAAGTCTCATATGGAAGACTGTGAGTTGATAGAGGCTGCTTCCGGAGTACTTGTAAAGATCATGCCATCAATCCAGATAGATCCGACAGCCTCCACTTCCGGTAATCTAAAAACCTTAGTCAGCAGTATTGATACACATTTTAATTCTCTAGAAAAATCAGCTGAAGAAAAGGTCCGGAAGGAATTTTTGGATAAGAGATTTTCTGAAATATTAGAATTAATCTCTAAGGATAGGAAGATTGTAAGCATTGGAATAAAGAGCTTAGAAAATGCTCTTAAGGATGGCGGTGACATCTACAAATTTTGTATATCTTGGTCAAAGGCAACAGCAGCAATTGACAAGAAAATAAAAGAGGAACAGGACAAGCTTCAAAGCTTATCTCAAAATTTTGATCCTCTCTCTTCCTCTATAATAAATCAAGAATGTCAGACTATTGCAGTCTTGAATGAAATAAAGAATCTTGAGAAGGAGAGGAAGAACATTACCAACCGGATGGGAGAACTTAGAAGGATTATAGTCCCTAAGTTGGAAACTATGCATGAGGCCATCAGTGATGCCCAGACCACCGCCCATACAAAAGATCCGACAGATCTCAGGCGGGCAGAAGCTTTTGCATTTTTGTTGAGTGGTCACATTTCAATCTTGGACAGAATGAAGCTAAGTTGGGCTACTGAAATGGTTCAACTGCAGACATCCTTTGCAGACATTCTGCAGTATATGTGAGTATGTAAACATGCGGCTATATATAGAAAATTTTTGAAAATTTTGGTGTGCGGACCCTACCCTTTGCCATTGATGTCAAAGGGGGAGTGAGGAGCAGTGAAAAATGAGGAATCCAACTCAGGGGGAGTTCCGGAAATTGTATATAAAGACAGAGCATCAGCAGAGGGGGAGCATAGTGTAAACACTTAGTCATTTTTCACTAAGTGTTGCCATCAATGCCAAAGGGGGAGATTGTTGGCAAGAGACACTATATGGATTCATGGTTGTTGTCATTGATGGCAACAAAGGTCATCCCACATATCCGCAAGTCATGATATGTCTCTACCGGAAGTCAGATTGAAGATTGTGGTGGTCCGGTGAACAAGAACAGAGCATGTGGCAAGGTCCGACAGATTGGTCCGGATCTCTCAGAGGAAGTGTCTTGGTGCAGTGCGGATCTGGGGAAGTCAAGAGGACTATCTTGAGTAGTATATTCCAAGGATTTAGCCTCCGGAGATGGACAAGGAAAAAGATATGAATAGTTGAGTACCGGATTCCTGAGAGACAGTGAAAACAGAGGAAGAACTGACTGACTGAGTATCAAACTACTTTCCGGATGTGTTACAGATGATGATAAAGGTTGCGGAGGCATGAATCATGTTTGGCCGACATAATTGATGATATCTACAAGTATATGCTTGATCCGCATTGCTTGGTGAGCAAGGATTCAGCCGACAGAACTAAGTTTGTAAGAAACTAGACTGTTCCGGATGCCGACTAGAAAGATGATGAAATTACTTGTGCGGATATATATAGAGGATGGATTTAGTTGTAAAGGGTGTGGAGTGTGTGTGAGGATATGCGAACAAGTCCAGAATAGAGCAGAAGAAACAAGAAAGATCCGGTATGTGAAAGGACAGCAGACTAAAGAACAGAGGAAAGATGAAGTGCAGCAGATCAGTATACTGAACCTAACCGGAACTGAACTCCAGCATATGCAGATGCTTCCAATCAGTTCAAGACTGTGATTCTTATCACTTTGTAAGACAGTGTGTCTTCTTGTAGGCAGTGAGCCTCTTGTGAGCAGTGTGCTCGGGCAGTGAGCCCTAATTGGCAAGTGCCATTTTTGTAATTTCCTATTCTTCTAACAGAGAATAATTCTTGGGTTAATCACCCCGTGGTTTTCTCCCTTAACAGGGTTTCCACGTCAAAAATACTGTGTCATGTGTTTCTTACTTCATGGTTAATGTTTTGTGTTTGATTTTATGCTGCTTCATTTAAAAGGAAAGTTTAAGGGAAATAATTAGGATAACTGATTCACCCCCCCCCTCTCAGTTATCAACAGACCTATCTTACTACCTTCACACTATTCTTCTACTTTTATTCACACCTCATAATGCACCACACACCCATTCATATCTAAATCCATCTGGTATATATATCAGCACAAAGGATTTTATCCTCTTTCTAGTCGGCATCCGAAACAGTCAATATTTTCACAAACTCTAGTTTGTCGGTTGAATCTTTACTTACCAAGTGATGTGAATCAATGAGATACTTATAGAAGTCATCTAACATGTCAGCCAATCATGGATGATACCTTAAGAACCTTGATCACCATCAATATCTTATACAGGAGAAGAGCAAGATACTCAGGTATGCATGGAAATAGCACAAGGCCCAGAATCAGAAGAAGAAGATATACAGGGTAGGTCAGAAGCAGTGGATCTTTTTGGTACACTGGTGCCACCTAAAATTTTTAAAGAAGTGCAAGATGTGGCACAACAAATAGAAGAATCTAAAAAGGAAGAAACACCAGAACAGGCTGTAAGGGAAACACTAGTCCAGGCTGAGGAGGAGACAGAGATGAATGCTTCTGGTATTGATGTCTTGGATATTTTGAATATATATAATGAACAAAGTGAACAAGAAGAAAACATAGAAGAAGGAAAGAACATAGAAAGCAAATATGAGAAGGAAAAAGATGCAGAAGAACTTGATAAAGTCACAGGTTCACCCTCACACATAGAGCAAACAAATATGCCTAAAAAAGTACAAGAGCAAGTTGAAACAACAAGAGAATCGGTGGGAATATTAGGTAATCTTGAAGAAGGCTCAAGTAATACAAAAAATGTTTCTAAGGATGATACTGAGCATAAGGAACAAAAAGAGAGTATGGATATAAAAAATGTGGAACATAATAATAAAGAAGAAGAAGAACAAAAGGAATCTTCAAAAAAAGAGAATCTAGAAGATGAGGAGGGAGGAGATACTGAAATAGAAGAGTATAATAATGAGGGAGAATCACAACAGCATGATGATCCACTTGTTCTGGAACATGATCCTCAACCTCGGCCACCTCAGCAACAACAAGAACAACACTTAGAGCAAGTAGAAATGGAGAAGCCTCAGGAAGAGGTGATAAATGAAGAAAAAATAGCAAAAGCTACCAAGGAGGCTCCAGCCTGGTTAGGCTCTGAGGTCAGAAGAGAGAAGGTAGAGGTGCAATTAGTTCCTATTGATATGAAGAGTTTACTGGGTGGTTCTATACCATAGAAGGAGAAAAGAAAAGCTAGAACTATGTCAGCCATTAAAAGAGGTCCTTCTGGATCTAGAATTATGGATCTAGCTATACCACAAAAGGATCAATCAAAAGGAGAAATGACTGTGAATGATTATAAAATACTTAATCTAGATTTAGGCCACATGACTAGGGAGCAACATATAAATGAATGGGAAGATATGCACTAGGCTACTACTGAAATATTGAAGAAGGATAAAGATAAACAAGATTATTTGAAGGGACATATTGTCTAGTTGCAGCAATTCATCAAGGCAATGTTTGATCCCAATGCCACCATAACAGAGCTACCTACTGAAATGGCAGTATTATCAAAGGATGAGGTGAAGGAGATGGAAAATAAAAGGATTGAAGCTAATATTTTTGAGAAATGGTTCAATGAATTTACACAGAAAGGAGAGGCTGTAACAAAGCAAGCAATAACAGGTTGGGATATGGCTTTAGCAAAGAAGAACAAATGTAATGTTATATTACATAGTTGTTAGTTTAGAAAAGAAGAAAGTAGATAAGAATTGAAACAACTTGAAGAAATGGAAGATAGAGTAGAAGAATTGATAAATGAAGGAGTCATTGCTCCTCGAATGGCTAACCAATTGCCATAAGCAAAGTTCGCATTAAAATTTGAAGAAGACATTCTTAAAAGTTGTATCATAAGCACTAGAGACCTAGAAGAGGTTGCCGACAATATTATAGTGATACATATGAAAATCATAGAAAAACTCATTGGGCATGAATGCCTAAAGGTACCAGCGTATGGATTGGAAAAGGCATTAAAAGAATTTAAGGCTATATTTTCACCATATTTCAAGAACCCTGCAGCACATCTTAGTACAGAGGTGATTGATTCAATTATGGAAATAAATGCTAAGATCAAGAAATATCAGAAAAGGGTTAAGGATTTGGTAACAGAAGAAAAGAAGTTGAAAGAAGGGATTAAAGCACAGGAATTTACATGGGCAAAAAGTCAAGAGGGTGATTGTGCTTTCATCAAGGGAGTGACATGTAATTTTGTAGAGTACCTGAAGGAGTAGAAGGATATCAAATAGAGGATATGCTAAGCAAGAATGTACTTGGAGAGCATCATCAGCCAAAAGGCAACAAACAGGAAGAAGTCAGTGGGTATCTTTTATTTTGAAAAGATTCTAAAGGCATCCTTTGAGCTGAGTAAAGATACCATTGAGATATTTTGGGAATGGTTAGGAAATGATTCCTACCATTGATCTAGAAGATTTGAATACTAACCGTTGATTTGATTTTATAACTGTAGCATGGAAAAGCTTCAAAGTCTATATAAGAATCTCTACTACTTGTATCATATTACACAGGGATTTTAGAATTTTAGCTTGAGATTGTAATTTGTCAAGTTTTATTGAAATAGAGGGGACGTTTCTTTTAGTTTAGAAAGGAGGTTTCCTATGTCTGCATTAAGGAGTACGTGGGATGTCTAGTCTCCTTAGTGTATCTGTCAAAACATTTGTAAGTTTTTCTAGTGATTTGATCAATGAAACATAAGTCATTATTACATTGTAAATTTTGTATGACTTTCTACTTTAAATAAAACTAAACTCAGAATTCTACATCTATAACAGAGTGTTTTCTGATTCAGACTTGTATTTGAAGTATTATTCTTTGAAATCTTGCAACCTCTTATGTATGTTCATGAAAATGTTTAGGATTTTACATTTGTAGATTTAATGATGTTGAATAGTTCAAATTATTGTATTCTTTACAACATGAGTAGCAAAACATTTAGATCATGTATGGAATGGTATTTTAATTTGAGTTTCTCTAACTTTTCTCCAACAACTAATAAATAATTAGCTTCAACGCAAAAATCTAAAGGAAATTGTCATACATTTGAATAAAGAATAAGGAGTTGTAGTGATATTTGACAATTTTCATATTAATTTGAAAGGCAAAGTTTGTTTTACTGAAATTCATACAAAGCTTTGTGATATAATCATGAATTTATGCAAAAGAATGAACACTTTGTTGATATTTGTAACAATTTGCATAATTTGAAGTCCAGTAAGTCATTGATTACTTTTAATTTGTGTAAGGCCCCTTGAACATTATAGCTTCACATCAACCTATTGAATTATCCACAAGGTCAAGACCTGACCATACAGAAACTTGAGATTAAGAATTCGTAGTCAATTCTTCATATCTTTCAAGACAACTAAGGTTCCTTTGTGAATTTTAACTTTTGTTATGAATGTGTAAAAACATACATCAACAAGAGTCCCTTTAAATTTTTCACTTAACACCTATACTTATGTGTTCCACAAACCCAAGGCTGTTAGGTGAGTCATTGTGAAAATATCCTTAGTTAAGAAAAGGCACCATGATGAAAAGAATACCACAGACCTAATCAGAGATACTTCTCAAAAAGAGTCATAACCTATATATGAATTTGTTCTCATCACTTGAATCCTAACAATTTGATTGGTTTCCTAGGGTGATAAGCTACATCATCTTGACTAACCAAAACAAAAACTCAACAAAACAAACAAACAAAAACACAAACAAAACAAAACTATGCAAATGACTATACAATATGCACATTATGATACAAATGACTTACGTGACCCTGTTTCAAGCTTGGAAGTAATGTTTGAGGAATTGTCCATTAACTGGTAATGGGACATCCTCAACAGTTAGAGGCTTAAGTTTGTAGGTACTATCTCCTAGGATCTCTGAAATTTGAAAAGGACCTATCCAAAGTTTGTCAAATTTACCATGGTCACCCTTCTTTTCATGTGCTTTATCCCACATAAGAACTAGATTTGAAATCCTAAAAGATTTAACTTTGGCTCTTTTGTCAAACCAGTGTTTGACAATAGCCTAATGTTTAGTAAACTGATCTATTGATATATTTCTTTTCTCTTCTAGATGCATCATCTGAAGTAACCTGACTTCTTGTTTGTTATCTATGCCTAGATATTCTTGTACAAACTACAATGTGGGGATCTTTAGGTTAACAGGGAGAATAGGATCCACCCCATAAACTAACAAGGAGAATTTCCTATGTAGCCTTCATTCTAGTTCTATCTACCTACAAGACGTACTTCAATAGGGTATTCCACTCCCTAGGGTTCTTTTCTATTAATTTCTTTATGATATTCAACAAATTCCTATTTGTGGACTCTGCTAGTCCATTCCCTTGAGGATAGTAGTTTGAGGAAAATTTTAAGATTACTCCATGATCAAAAGTCCAACTAGATAGTTTTAACGATGCAAAAGCATGTCCATTATCACATACCAAAGTGTAAGGAACTCCATACCTGGTCACTATGTTGCTTTCCAAGAACTTGATCACATCATTAGCATTCAATGTCTTACTGCTGATAGCTTCAGTCCACCTGGTATAAGAATCAGTGATAGTCAAGACATACCTGTAGCTTGAAGATGATGGAGGATTGATGGGTCCTATGAAATCCATGCCCCATTAAGCAAATGGGTGCATTTCCATCACTGGTTGCAAGGGTTGAGTGGCATATCTTTCTCTGTTAGCTACAACTTGAAATGTATGACAACATTTAATATGTTTAGTATTGTCTTTGAAGATAGTGGGCCAGTAATATTCTACTCTCAAGATAGCATGAGTAGTAGCTAGATGTGATCCATGTGCAGTTCCAAACTTATCATGTAATTCTATTAACACTTTATCTGCTTCCCATCTTTCTAGGCATCTGAGATATATTCCTTCATAATTCCTTTTGAAAAGGACTCCTCCTTTTATCATATACTTTTTTAATTTTATTTTCAAGGCTCTCCTCTATGAATCCTATAATTTTGATGGGCATCTCCTAGTAATCAAAACATGCCTGATGTCTGAATACCACTCTTCAGTCTCTTTAGCATTCACCACATATTGTTTGCTCATGATGTTAGGATCAATTTATGATATCATATGGCTCAAAGCTTGTCCTCTGACCAGCTTCATGGGTGTTATGTCCATATCATATTCTTGGAGAACTGTTATCCATTTATCTCTCTTCTCACTAGGTTCACTTTACATTAGGAGCATCTTCACTGCTGCATCTGGTACTACATCAATTATCTTGCTTCTTAAAATGTAGTGTAAATTTCTTGACTACTTGGACTAAAGCAAGAGCTTGTCTCTCAATGTCCATGTATCTAAGCTCTACATCCTTGAATGGGCAGCACATGAAAGCTATAAGATTTTCTTCTTTAGCCTCATTCCTTTGTGTTAATACTATTGTAGATGTATGCTCTGAAGTAAATGAATATATGTAAAAATCTCTTGTATAATTTGGACTGATCAAAACAAGGGCATTAGTTATAGCTTTCTTGATCTCCTCAAAATCTTCTCTGGCCTCAGGAGTCCATTCAATTTTGGCATCCTTCTTGAGCATTGCATTCAATGGTCTGACAATCTTTGCAAAAACAGTAATGAATTTCCTAACAAAATTTATCTTTCCAAAGTAGGATTTTAGCTCTTTCTTGCTTCCAGGAAGCTGTATTTTCATGATTGCATGCACTCTTGTAGGGTCAATGATGATCCCATTTTCTGTTATTAAATGACCTAATAACTTACCTATGGTTACTCCGAATATGCATTTCTTGGGATTTATGGATATACCATAATGTTCTGTTGGGTGAATATCTTGTCGTTAACTCACTAACGGCAAAATGGGTATATCAGCCACAGCTATGATGAGATAAATCTCTCTTCTCAGCAAGGGGAGGTTCCCTTTTAACTATTACAAACTTATTTACACTAAATACTAGATTTGGGGTGTGTTACATTCATCCTTTTCTCTTCTTTCAGAAAAGATGTTTACAATGTTTCAAACTATTGATAAAAGACTTATAAATTATCACAAAATCACAGAAACACAAAGTTTTCTGTTACCTCACTTACTAATTGCAAATAGAACTATTTGAAGTTGGATGCAGCCCAAAGTCTTCACTCTTCTCCAAGATGATAAAAGTAGATTGAATATAATAACTTGTAGCACAAAGTCTTCAAACTATTGTATTCTCACAAACATAACATAATCCTCACAAATGATTTGATAACACAAAATCTATCAGAATCAAATTAAGAGCGCTCCTCAATCACTTGAAACAATCTCCACACTTCAATTATTATCAAAGAAGATTATAATAGCAAGATGTAAGAACAATGCTATCATAACACAAATAACCCCAAGACAAAGATTGGAATTGAACTTGCTTTCTTGTATTGATAAATATTTGATAATTAATTTTCACAAAGAAGCACAAAGTCTCAAAGTTGAGTCTCAATTTGGGCAGCACTTTGTTGCCTAAGATTAAAGATAATATTTACAATAGAGGCCCTCTTTATTTATAGGGAGAGGCCTTGAGAAAATTTAGGAAAAACCTAACTACTTTGACTTATTCAAAAATAGGAGTCCTTATTGACTTGGGACTTCCTATGTTTTTACATGCAATTACATATGAGAAAAGTACATGTAAAAGTGTCTAAAACTAAATGAAAAGTACATATGAAACTACAAAAATATTCTAAGGCATGACAGCTTTCATCAACTCCCATTCCCTATAATTTGCACACATCTTCATGATGATCGGTCCACGAACCCAATTCAAGAGTAATTTGCCAGGTTTGATGACTCAGCATCTTTGTGTGCCACTTCCATTGTCACTCCTATTCACTCTCCAATGTCTATTGCACTGTCCATACATGATTGCTCATCTCTAAACACAACTGCTCCTCCTTGACTACAAGTGGCACAACACATCATTCTCATTGTCATGACTATGAATTGAATCACCTGTCTCCATGAGTAATGGCTTCCAACATCCTTCTTTACTGTCACTTACATGCTCCTATTATCAGACCCCTGCTATCTTGTGCTTCATTACTTTGGCCTTCTTAGGAGATGGGCCAATCATTTGAAAGATAGACTCCTTTAGATGACGTGATGACCTCAACAGCTTTGCAGGAGAAACCGTAACAAAAAGTCATGATCTTGCAGTTAGGGGAAATACTAGTAATTTTGGGAAACTGCATGTTGATGATCATGACTACGGAGACGTGCTTGAAAAGGGCTATAGTGCGAGTAGGCCAAAATTTAGAGGAAAGCGAGCTTGGAAGATCAAAACTGAAAATTTCCCAGAGTTAGGAAAATCTGGGAGAGTGTTTGCATGGGTGGCAAAATTTGCCGCCCTTGCATATGAGGAATTTTTTGTATATGCATTGGTGGCAAATTTAGCCACCACTGCATGTGGTAAGGAGCAATTTGTGTCAGAGCGGCAAAATTTACCACTACTGCATGTAAAATAGGTTTTGCGAAGTCTGGATGTTGGAGCGGCATTTTCTGCCGACATTGCATGTGAAAAAACAAATTCAATGTTCAAGTGGCAAAATATGCCAACTATGCATATAAGACTGCTTCGTGTAAAGTGGTGTTCGGGTGGTCAAATTTACCACCACTGCAGATGATGAAAATTCAAGTGTTTTGTGTAAGGGCAGTGGATATCACTGCCCATACACTTTCACTTGAAATGTTTTAGGAATACATAAATGGCGTATATCACCGACTATACACAGTAGGGCTCGCAAGGGTTTTGGCGTAGGAGCGGTAGATATCACCACTCATACACCTCGCCTTTGGGTAAGTGCCGAAGGGTTTGAACAGCAAATATAACTGACTGTGCATTAGACTTAATCCATGGAAAGGAACCAATGACACAAGACGCAAAACCATGGGTATGATCAAAGATTTAACTTCAACAAACTAGACAAGCGACAACACAATGAAATTTATTATAAACAACCTAAGAAATAAACAAAATGTAAATAGTGATAAATAAATAAAACCCTAGAAATGGAAAAAATGACTAACCTGTTCAAACGGAGGAAAACCCTAGGTTCGATGATGAAGAATTCGATCAAATCCTAGGTCGGCGTGATAGAATGGTGCGAGAGGAGTCAAGCAGATAGCTAGGGAGAATGAAAATGAAATGACCAAAAAGACAGTCAAAAGGCATTTAAAGGCTTGAAAACTCGCCTTTGAAGAGTGGCACGAGTGGCCATTAATGGCACTCAAAGATCAAGATCCCAGAGATCTTGTTTGGGGCGGCAATTTCGGGCGTTCCAACACGTTTCCCAAAGAATGCAAAAGCGGTGGATTCTACCAATGCTACATTCAAAACTTTGGTGAAACATGCTATGATGGCCAAAAGTGCCGCTTAGACACATTGAAAAAGAAACCAAACATAAGAGCAGCAAAAAGTGCCGCTACCGCACATCAAACCAAAAAGATGTCAAGTCGGCAATTTCTGCCGACACCGCATAAACAAACACAAAGACATGTAATAGCAGCAATTTTAGCCGACTTTACATGTGAATACTCAAAAACTAACACTTGGAAAATGACCAAAATAGACATTTTTATCAGTTACGACTAAATCAATTCGCGCAAACATTGAGGAATCAATTCGAGGACATGTCACAAACTAGTTTAGGATGTCAAATGACTTCGCAAGGGATCAAGATAATCTCGTCTCAATTTGCGACCCTAGAGTGTAGATCACGAAACAGACAAGTTTCATGGGGGTTGTCTACAAAAACGAGCGTAGCTAATTTTAAGAACAACATGTTCACACTTTTTGAGCACCTTCCTGAGATCTTTTGTGAGGCTGACTATTTTACCTCCCATATTTTGATCATTGTGCTATTCAGTAGTGACTATGTTTCATTATGCAGACTTGATGTTGTATCTCACTGATTTGATATATGTGATTTGATTCGGTCATATTAGATGATATGTTGTGGTTTGACGTAAGGGACATATATATTATATGTTATTTTGTGATGAGAATTTAGTTGTTATGCGATATGGATTAATTGACAAGTGATTGGATAATGCGGTTTAATTTGGATTTATGTATTGATGTTTATTGCTATATTTGATTGAGTGAATTTTTAATTCTAGTTGCTTCAGCTATCACTTTTCTTGACAGGACTAACACTTGATCGAGATGTGCAGGTTTTACGTTCCCTAGCCACAAGAAATCGGAGGTAGGATTCACACCATGTTATTCCCGGTTAAGCCGATCCATTCCCAAGAGGGATAAGGATCATGTGTGTAATTGAATGATGATTTATTGTGCTTGGTTTAATTTTAATTATTTTAGCCTTAGTACCCTTTCTTTTCTATTTTCTGATTAATATTAAGTGTTGTAAAATTTTATTTTGGATTTATGCCACTTGGTATTTTTATTATTTTTTTGGGCCATTTAAATGTGGATTTTTGACCCCTTTCATGAACCCTAGGGTCCCAAAAGTTACCCTAGGTGGTCAACCATGAGTCTAGGGTCAACTTGGATTACCTAACCCTAGTTTTGACTCACCTTAGGTCACCCTAAACCATGGTTGAGTCAAAGTGACGAATTTGGAAGAGGGAAGATGAGGGATGGGCCTTGCCTTGGGAAGAACCCATCTCCCATCCCTATGTTTTGGGAAGCATTCCCAAGGAGGACTAGGGAGGTCTCCAAGAGTCCTCCCAAACTCCCAAGTGAGTGGGAGCACCACTCAAGGCCATTGTCTTCTTGAGGTGTGAGTGGGAATCCAACTCACCACTTGTCCCCCTCCCACTTGTGTGGAAGCACAAGTGGATGAGGTGGAGATGGAGGTGGAGGGAGAGGAGGACATTTGTCATCTTCTTACCTTCTCACTCTTACAAGTGGCTTAGGAGGAGGGAAGAGATGGTGACAAATGTCACCTTCTCATTCCCTCAAGGCCAAGTGGATGGCCTATAATAGCTCCTCTTGTAGAGGAGTGGGGGTTCTTCTATCCTATTCTTTTTCCTTGCATTTTTAGAGACTTCTTGTAAATTTGGATTTCCTTACTAGTTTGGGGGAGTTAGAGAAGGTTGGGGAGAAAATTTGAAAGGTTGGAAGGCTTGGGAAGGCTTGGAGCTCTTCACCAACTTCTACATCTATTGTCAAGACCTTGAAGGTAGGCCCTTAACTTGTTTCTTGCTTTGTTTATATGATGTTCCATGTTTGAATTTTGGTTGTATGTTGTTGCATTGTGTTGTCTTGCATTTGATGTTGGGGTGGGTGCTATGGTGAGAGCACCTCCAATGGAGGAAATGCTCAACTTATATGGGTAGGGGAGAGGAACAATCCTTGGGGGCTCTCCCACAGAATGTGTTTATGTGTTTATGCCTTGAGGGCTTATCATCATTTGAGGAGGAAATATCTGAAAGGCAAGAGTACCATGCAAATTGTTGTGATTCTTGTGGTGGTGGTGTTTTGGGAAATTTTGGCTTGAGGCTATGTGTTGAGAATTTCTTTATCATTTGGGAGCCCCTTTAAGTTGAGAGGTCTATTCCCTACCCTCACCAAACTCATCCACATGAGTTGAGTATTGTGTTAAGCCTTGGGTTGTTGTGTGTGGATGTGTCTATTTTCTGTTGTGGATTGATACACCTATGTGAATTCCCTACCTCCCTAGCTTGGGGGTGACCCACTGGTGGGTCTATGGTAGGGAGGAGAGCTTTTCTTCCATAGTGGCTGGTCTTTTTGTTTGCCCTGTTGTGGTGTAACTTGCAAGTTTTTGAGTGGTGAAAGGGAGTAGTTATGGAGCTCAAGTTGGTGTTCTGTTAGGCCCCTTGAGTTGGCTATTGGAGCCATGGCCATTGTGGCCTTAACTTAATGCATTTAGTGCAAGCTTATTATGAAACTTGCCAAAGAGCTGGTTGTGAATTTGTGTAATATAAACTTCTATTTTTAGTTCGCTTGTAACTGTCTATTTACTATTTGTTAAGTTGTGGGTTAGATGTGGATTTAAATTCATTTTGTAACAATTATCTCATTTCAAGTCTGGTGAAAATGAATAAACTGTGTGTTGTGAGTTGTTTGGAGTTGCAGTTTTGTTAATAAGAATTAGGTGAATTTCTTTTATATAAATGTAAACCTGTTTTGGTGCAAATGAAATTAGTTTCTGGTATTTCTTTTAAGTAAATGCTTCTGTATTTAAACTGGACCATTGAACTTGTAATTTAGAGCAAAAACAAATAACTTTAGATTAAATGGAACTTGAAATTGCTATATCTTTATAATCTGAAAAGTTACATTTTTTTTTAAATTAAATTCGTTAGGAAATACAATTTTACATTATATTTTATTAAGTTGCCCTACAAAAAATTACAGACTTATGCATATATATATATATAAATTGACATACTGAGTTGGATATTTATTTTACTCTGATTTATAAGATTGAGTTAGACACATCTTATTTCTGTTTAATATGCTTGTGAAAAAGGTATACATTTTAATGCTTTAAAAAAAAAAGTTTATTTCTAGGAGAACATAGCTCATTGCCTTGGTTGTATAAATTTTGTGAAATACAAAAAATACAAGAACCCAATTACTGTGGCCTACAAAGTAATTCTATGAAAGCACTTTACAGACTCATATTTGTTTTCACAGAAATACATATTTATCTATATATATCTATATATATATATATACATACTTATATATTATATATATAAGCCCAAAAAAAAGAAATACATCAGAATTTATGTTTTTTTTTTACAACAAGCAAAATTCATAAGAATGGGCGAAATGCCATAAGAGTTTTACATAGTTCTAAGTTTTTTTTTGTTTTAAAAAAAAATTAAAAAAAAATTGTGGCAGACTGTGGACTGCGAAGTCCACAGCCCCCACCCCTCAGCATGTATACGGTGTGGGGAGGAGGCTACACCCCCACCCACACCAGCGGGTGTGGGTGGAGGCGTAGCCTCCTCCCCACACCCCCCCCGAACCTCCCGTTGCTTACCCCCCCTTAACCCCTGCGTTGCCATCCACCGCCTCCTCCGCGGCCCTACACCCCCCATAACCCCTACTGCGCACAGACCACGTAGCTCCCGCCGCCGACGCCACTTCCCACCTCCTATCCACCTCCGCACCTCTCTTCCCACACCACCTCTCACCATCCCCCATAGCAGAACGTGACCTCCATCACTGCCCTCTCTACGACCACTGCCACCACATAGCACCGCCTATTGGCCTCTTTCCATTAAACCTACATCTACAACATTGATTAACAATAAATATATTTAGAAATATAGTAAACCCACACAAAAAAAAAGGAAAGATAATTATTTGGTTATATCTGCAACATGCAACCTACTGTGTAAACCTCCATGGGAGGAAGCCTCTATCCATGGCTTCCATGACCCATACAAACCCTATCCTGTAACAAGGTAAACAAAACAAATAGAGATTAGGGCAAAATGTGTACAGAAAAAAAAAGAAGAGACAAATCTAGAGGATGGAGATGAGAGTTAGGGCAACACAGCAAATGAAGGAATAAAAGATTAGGGTTACTTTGTGATCTTTTTGTGAAGATGGAGATTAGGGCAAACTTAGTAAATTAGAAAATTAAATAATTTCTTTTGAGAGTGTGAGGATTTTAAACTCTAACTCTATTTTAATCTTCCCTTTATCTTCTTAATTTAATTTATCTCATGGGGGCCCTTTTAACTTGTTTTCTAAAAATGGATTAATTTTTACTTGAGATTTGATTAAATGGTGAACTGAAAATTCTTGGGAGGGAAATTATTTGAGTCTTATTTATAAACCCTCATTCCTCCTTTGCTTAATATAAACCTTGGAAGAATTGCTTTAATAATTTTTTTTTTTTTTTAATTTCTAAATTTGAATGTGATTTTATTTCGCTTTTGATTTAATTATCAAGTTCAGTCATCAATAAATTTTACGTTTCTTTTTAATTGATGTTACTATTATTATTTTACGTTGTAATGTGGATTTCGATCTAGGTTAATTTAATAATTACCGTTATTGCATTTTATCCCTGTTAAATAAAAGAAAAAAATATATAGAAATATTGTTCTTAGGTTTCATTAATTTTACAAAAAAATAAATTAAAATTTCTTGTTAGGAACTATTATAATATTTTAAACCTGCATTTAGCGATAAATGTGTTATGCTAGATTCCTAGGGTTTAATTGATGCAATGTTCTATCTTTTCCATTCCATTCTCCCACTTGAATCATCCGCCTTTTTACCATATTGTTTAATCGTTTCTTTCGATCCAAGCTTAATTAGGGTTCGTTGAGGCACATCCATCTTCATCTAGGAATCTAGGGTTCAGATTGAACGGTCTAACCCTAAGAGCGACACACTTCATGTCACATACCCCCTAGGCGGCCTTCACCTTCTCAAGTACGTTGACATGTCTACGCCCAAGTGTATTGCCACCGAGCATGCAAGCGCGTGCGAGGTGGTTTTTAAGGATAGGGAGAAAAAAAATTCGTGGCCCATGTTGTGACCATAAGGCGAATGTGGTCGTGACACAGGCATCTGTGTGTCGTGTCTGCATGGGAGATGCGGGCATGACATCTTCTATGTGGTCACCCCTCTATTTGGAGAAAATTGTCAAGTCATTCATGTATATGACTATGTACTTACCAATCAACCCCCTAAAAGCTATGTCCATTGCACGTTGAAAGGTGGCTCCAGCATTTATCAATCCAAAAGGCATGCGCCTATATGCAAATATACCCTACTTAGTGGTAAAAGCAGTTTTTAATCTATCTATTTTCTCTACCATCACCTAGTTGTAACCTGAAAAACCATCCAAAAATGACATCATCTGTGCACCATTTAATATTTGCAAGACTTCATCCATTGAAGGTAAAGGATAATTATCCTTTTCAGAAGCCTTGTTTTGATTTCTGAAGTCTACACATAACCTGATATCACCATTTTTCTTTCTCACAGGAACCAAGTTGGCCACCCAGGTGTAGTGTCTCATAGGAAATATGATCCTGGCATTGAGCAATTTCTTTACTTCCTCAAAGATGATTGACTCTAACAAGGCATTAGCAGGTCTATGTTTTTGTCTAAAAGGCTTGACATCTAGTTTCAGTGGTATAGTATGGGTGATGATTGAGGTATCATAAGTTTTCAACTCATCATAAGTCTAGGCGATAACATGGATATAATCCTTTAGTGCTTGGGTTATCCCTACCATTTCTTCTTCTGTACACACTTTTCCAATTAGGGCATTCTTTTTTTCTTCATTCTGTCCTATGTTGATTGGTGAATATTCTCCTCCATCAGTTCTTGGAAGATCGTTCTGTTTCATCATATTATCTAAATCAAATGCTCTTTCTAATTCTATCATCCCCTTGGGAATTTTATTGACAGGCAGAGCCATGATCTCTTCTTCTTCCCAAGTATGATCTTCTACATTTATTTCATCTATGATCTATGCATCAAACACATCTTTGTTTGATATGAAATCCAAAATGTGTTGATTATCATCAAACACTTGGAGATTGGTGACATTATCTGGTACAGAGGGTACTGAAATTAATTCAATTGAAAACCTCTTCAAACCAGATATGGATAATGGCTCCAAAGTACTTGCAGCTTGAGAGGAACCTCCTGTAACAATATAATGAAAAATGCATGAAATAATAGAAATAGTAGAACACATAAGGAATTTATTGATCACAGGTCACTTCAAGGGGGCAACCTCCTTTGAGTAAGCTCAATACAATAAACTCGTGGATGCCTTCATTGGCCTCAACATGTACTTATATACTAAGTCTAACCTAAACAACTATTACTCCCCATGAATGTGGGATAATAAAATATACTTATGGGATGACTTACAAAGCATATGCATCCAAATGCAATATACTAACAAAGTAAAGAGAAGGGTTAAACATAGGTTCTTAACATCCCCTCCCTCTTAGAAAAGCTTTGTCCTCAAAGTGTAAGATGTGGAAATTATTACTAAATTTGAAGGAGTGGTTCCCTGGTAGCAATCTTAGGATGCATTCCATGCCACTGAATTAATACCTCTGTGATGGATCGGGAATGAAGAGGATGAGTGCCCCTATCAAGGATTACCTCTAGCGCCAAAAGGATGGATGCTTCATTATCCAGTTGTGGTAAAATAGTTTATGCTTTGTCGTTGGCGCCAAGAAAGTTCTTTAGACAAGAGACATGAAATATTAGATGAATGTGGGAAGAAGGAGCCAGCTTATGATCCCCAATCTGATCCTAGGTGTGGAGAATCGTGTCAACTACCTGAACTTGTGAACTACTGGGGGAGTAGGGAAGGAGTACTGGAAGTTCCTGACCATATATTGCCTCATATGGAGTCATGTTAGAGGAAGTGCGATAGGAGGTATTGTACCACCATTCGGTGAGAGGGAGCCACTTTACCCACTGATGCTGTTGTTCTGAGGTATCACATGTAGCCACAATCTATTGAATTGGCATGTTCAGTCCCTTCCAAAAGAAGTGACGCCATGCCTGCTCATAAGTTTTGAGGAACCCAGAGTGCCCTACCGATGGAGAAAAATAGAGTTCATAGAAGATAGCCCGCGGGACAGATTCCAACCAATTTGGAATAGACAGAAATAACTGAAAGAGAAGCTTGGTCATCACATGTGCGAGAGAGAGAATCTGCCACAATATTGTCCTTACCCTTCTTGTAAGGGATCTCATAGTCATAACCCATGAGTTTATTAATCCATTTCTGTTGTGCTAGGGAGGAGACCCATTGCTCGAGGAAATATTTTAGGCTCTGGTGAGTAGCCCTAATGCAAAAATGATTCCCTAGTAGGTATGGCTGCCACCTCTGTACTACATACAAAATAGCCATCATTCATTGTAGATCCAAAGGAGTAGTGGAGACCACAGATGGTTGCATCTAAATGGAGTGAAGTTGAGTGATGACACCATGTGAATTCTTCTTAAGAAGCTTTTCTAGGTGATGTGAACTTATGATGCTGAGAGACCCCAGTTGTAAGCCCTTCAATGTGTGTTTGTGCCCATTGTCTGAAAACTGGATCCAAAGTTCAGCAAAATCCCATAAGATGGGTCCAAGTGTGCGTAACCATTGGGCGCCCAAAACCACATCACATCCACCTAAGGGCAAGGCAAACATGTCAGAGCGCAGGTTATAATCGCCAATAGAGATACGCACATTGCAACACTTCCCTTTGCAAGCTAATGTGCCCCCATTGGCAATCATGACTTGAAAGTTCGAGCAAGGATGAACAAAATAATCAGCCTGTTTGGCTATTCGAGGGTCAATGAAGTTATGAGTACTACCAGAATCAATGAGTATTGTAAGAGGGAGATTCTTGAAGTAACCCTTGACCCACATGGTTTGTGGGGTGGTGACTCCTGCTATGGTATGGAGAGAGATCTCTGGGTGGTCTTTCTGAGAAATATGGTCAACAGGCGACTACTAAGTTTCAACCTAATTAGTTACTGTATCTTGATCATCTGCATAAACTTCAATTTCAGACAGAGAATCCACATCCAAGAGATAGAGCTTTTGCTCAACACATCTATGTCTCTGAGTGAATTTGTCATCACAATTATAACAAAGCCCTTTTTCTCTACGTGCCCACATCTCTGCTTCAGTCAAATGCTTGATAGGAGTTCTTCTAGGAGCTGGCATTATTTAAGGGCTTTAGGGATCCATATTTCTAAATGGAACAAAATTGGATTTGGAGCATTGTCGAGCTATGATCTTGTCCTCCACCAACTTAGCCAACCCTAAGGCTTCCATCATTATGCTTGGACAGAACATTTTAACCTCAAAGTGAATTGCATCCTTCAAACCACTGACAAAACAACTCCTAAAGAATTCATCAGACAATCCCTCTGTGTGATTGGCCAATTTTTCAAATTCTATATGCTATTCTCTCATAGTGCCTGTTTGGCGCAGTTTTATGAATTCTCCTATGAAGTCATCAAAATCACTAGGCCAAATCATTGCAAAATGAGTTTGCAAAAATATATCCATTTTGGCTCTTCATGAGCTTTGATGTACCAACAAAACCATTGAAGGGCTTCATGTTCCAAATGAAAGGAGGCAAGTGGGATTTTGTTGACATCAAAAGTATTATGCAGATTGAAATATTGTTCTACCCGGTATATCCATCCAGTCGGATCATCACCATTGAAGCGAGGAAAATCAAGCTTCGGTCCTCAAAAATTGCCAAAAGAAGAAAACCCTATATCTACAGAAGACTCTGGCTACCCTCTACTATTCATGGTTGAATGCTGAAGATTGAGCCCGAGAATTTTTTCATCCAGATCTTGGAGTTTGGTCTTGATGGCTGCAAGTTCCTCCTCCATGTTTTTTGCTCCTACGCGGGTGACAACCATAACTAGGATTTTTTTTTGGAATGGATAGAAAAACAAAAACATAAACTTTTTTAGTAAAGGAAAATTTGGATTTGGGAAAAAATCTGATGGGTAATTGGAGTTTGACAAGGTTTTGGACACTTTTTGAGGGACAGGGAAGCAAAAAATGGGGATTTCAGAAGCAGGGTGAAAGAATGGGAAAATTTGTCCAAGAGGGACAAAGGAGCAGAAATAGGAAATGAACACTGTGACAAAATTTGAAGGCGATTGAGTGAGAATCGAAGAAGTTATGGTAAACCCTAAAAATAGACAAATGTGGGATTTCTAGCTTCGATAAGTGGAATTTTGGTTAGGGTCCTCAAGGAAGGAAATATGTAGAATGGAATTTCAGGGGTTCCAGTGAATTTTCAGAGGAAACGGAGCTAAAGCAAGGAAGATATGGCAAAAAAATAGAAATTTTTTTACTGGAAACGATCTGCAAATGGCTCTGGACTGATTCAATCTATTATTTGTTAGTTGGCAATAGATATGGACCCTAGGTATGTTCGGCATCCTAAAGGTTTAGGGGATTCACTCGGCTACCAATGTTGTCTAATGGCTTGTGTATTGGGGCAATACCCCTCACTCCACGGCTCAGGTAAAACTGATAACCACTTTGCTAGAAACGACAACTCTTGGTTTACCTCACGGATGGGAACTAGTCAATCAGGTAGGGGCCGTTGCCCTTTTTGTTGCAGGTCCTTTCAATGGGCTAGCTACTTTAGGCTTCCTGTGGTACTCCTTACAATAAGTTTTAAGGCTATGCCCAGGCACTTCCCACAGTTAAGTGGATAGGGATTATTCCCTGATCCGAACCTACAATTGAAACAAACAATACAGATGCAAAGAAAAAAGAACTATTGCAATAATCACAGTGCTTGGAGACCACTACGAAAAAAAATTTGACAGAAGTTCCACCTAGCGAGCCCAAGAAAGTACTCTGATACCAGATGAGAGGAACCTCCTACAATAATATAATGAAAAATGCACGAAATAATAGAAATAGTAGAACACATAAGGAATTTATTGATTGAAGGCCACTTCGAGGGGGCAACCTCCTTTGAGAAAGCTCAATACAATAAACTCATGGATGCCTTCATTGGCCTCAACACGTACTTATCTACTAAGTCTAATCTAAACAACTATTACTTCCCATGAATGTGGGATAATACAATATACTCATGGGATGAATTACAAAGCATATGCATCCAAATGTAATATACTAACAAAGTAAAGAGAAGGGTTAAACATGGGTTCCTAACACAGCTTGAGCTAAAGCCTCTACTCTGTGATTCTTTTCTCTAGGCACATGGGTGATATTGAATGCATCAAAGTCTTCTAACAAATCCCATACCCTATGTCTGTAATTAGACAACCTTTTATAATTGCAAGATTATATGCCTCTTACTTGTCTTCCACCAATTCTGAGTCTCCATAGACATGCAAAATCTTTACTTTTTTCTTGAGTGCAATCAATATCACATGGATTAAAGCTTCATACTCTATCATATTATTTGTGCATGGGAATTGTAACCTATATGATGCTAAATAAGGCTTCCCACTTGGCTTAATGAGATCTATTCCTACTCCAGCTCCTTGTTTTGACTTGGATCCATCAAACCTTAGGATCCATGGCTTATCTTCAATTAAAGGTTTGTCAAGACCTTCTCTTTTCCTTTTGGCTCTAGCCGCTGTACCACCTAATATCTATTTCAACTTTGGTGACTTATTCTTATCTTCTTTCACTTCCTTTGACTGATGTGAAGCTGATATCTATTTTTCTTCCTTATTATCAGAAAAACAATCGTTTGAATGAAGCATCAATTGCTTCTTCAAAATGTGCAAGCATAACGAGCAAGTAGTCTCTAAATGTGGTGCTTCATGTAACCTACACCAATCTTCAATTAGAGCATCATGTGGAGAAGTATGTTGTAACAGCATCTTCTGAATTTGTTTTGATAAGAATTCCTCAAACTTGGTCAAATTACTCCCTTTATCTTCATCAAATACTTCATAATCTGATTCAATCAAACAATCAATCCCTGGGGTGATGTTACTTTTATCCTTAGGAGTGCTCTCAATATTCATCAAGATCTCCTCTGAATCATGAATGTAACTGTCATCCTAATATATGTTTTCTCCTGCATCTGCAGATGATGAACAAGAGTCAGTATCACCATAACTATCTGTATGACTTACCTTAGGTGATGATACTCCCTTCTCACTACATGCCTGTTCTAGTTCCATCATGCCTAAGCAGGCATCACAAGTTTTTTCAGAATGTGCTTTATCATGTAACATGCACCATCCTTCAATTAAAATATCATCATTAGACATATTTAACATTTGACAATGTTGCATCTTTTGGGACAAATACAATTCAAAGCTCTTAAAATGATCTATTTCATTATCATCCTTTGAACTGTGGTCAGACTTTATGATTACTCTGTCATCTTGGTGATCATTCTTATCAACATGGATATCATACATGAGGATCTCCTCTATCTTGACTGTTTGGGGTCTAATGGTATAAACTCTGGGTTCAACATCCACATACATGATCTCATTGGTTTTGTTATACTTAGTAATCATGTGTTTCATCCGGGGCTCAGCATCTATCCAAATCTGGTTAGGAATCCCTTTCCAAGGTAACCACATGTGACTGAAATCAGTGGACATGTATCCATTAAGTGTTTTTGACCAATCCCTACTAAGCAGCATTCCATATGTATCAAGGATATCTACTACTTGGATATCAATGTAGTATTGGATTCTTGGATTTGATGCTAATTGCATATGAATGTGAGTTAATTCTCCTACAACACTCACCTCAGTTTTATCTAGCTGTGTTACCTTCTTTAGTGACTTGGCAAGATGTAACCCTAAGGCATTGCATATGGACAATGGCATTACATTGGTTGATGCACCTGAATCCACTAAGTAGTTATGCAAATTCTTACTAAACATCCTTATGGTAAGGAGGAATGGAGGTGACTCGGTCTTAACCCTATAAAGAGTCATGTGTGAAGTTTTAGTAGCTTGGAAAGTGGCTGAAGTTCTATTTTTAACATTATTATCCTTAGCTGCATGATCTTTATTCAGAGTCTGGCTTGGATTAAGGGGATGATTATCCTCTTTTGGCGTAGGGTCATCTAAAGACTTCATGAATGCCTTCTTAATGGCTGAGGTTTTAAGTAATTCTAACAATGACAAGATGATCTTGATCTTTTTCATTTCATCTGCTAAGTATGTGACCAATTTGTCAGACTCAGGAAGTTGATTATTAGTTTTTGCCACTGCATTCTATGGTGCTAAATATTGAGCATTAACCTTAGGAAATCCAAGGTTATTACTTGCCTTTGGATTAGGTGGAGTGTTAAAATTATTTGGAGGCAAGGATGTAGTCAAAGGACTAGTAGGTTTATTTGAGTTATTCCTCAGGTTATAATTATGTCTACCCTAATATTGTTGTTGATAAGCATGCACTTCCTCATGTTCGACTGATGGTTCATTTTCATCCTCAAAAGGAAAAAAATAGTTTGTTTCAAAAGCCATGGCTAACTCCTCACATGCTAGAGTATAATTCTCATGAGTCAAAGTTGCTTAACAGTGAGAAGGATTGGTAAAACTTTCTAATACAAGAGCAGAGTCATATCCACAAGGGACAATTTCATTTCCTTGAACACATGGAGGATTATCTGTAGTTTTTGATACCTTAGCCTGAAATATACTAGCTACTATCCTATACTAAGGATAATTTAACTCAGCATGAGCATTGGTTTTATGTATCCTACACCAGTTTGTAAGGGTTGCTTCTGCTAGATTCACCCTAGTGGTCTTCTTTGGTTCACTAGGAGGCTGATTATCTAAGGGTGATGGCAAGGAACCATTGTTTGGCCTAGTGTTCCACACTCTATGCTGTCTAGGGGCATTATTGCTACCATTGTTATTGTTATTGTTGTAGTTCCTATCATTGTTATATCCCTTATTTTGATTTGGTAGAGAATAGAAATTCTGACTTCTCTGATGAGTGATTTTAGTTGTCAATTTTCTCAACTGTGCTGATATCTCTTTAATTTCTTCCTTTTCTTCTTGAACTTTGGCTACTACATTCTCTGTTTGAGGTTTAAAAAAGGAATAACCATTGTTGTTACTCTATCCTACAAACTGAGGTACTTGTGTATGTCCTGGATATTGCACTATCTAGCCATTTCCATTTGGAGGTGGCATAATGCTAAGTGGAGGTACTTGTAATGGACATGGTACTATAGCTGGAGGCATCATGACACCATTGGTCTGTTGTTGAGCAGGATATGTAGGGTATGTAGGAAATGTTACATTTGGTGTAGGGAAGGCAATATTAGGTGTTGGAGTGGGAATCAATTGTTCATTGACTTTTATATCTTCTTCAAAAGCTCCTGCAAAAGTTGTGACATTAGGATGTGTCCTCCTTATGAACATAGAGATCAAGGGATCTAATGCTAAATAGTATATACTCCTAGCAACTTCATTTTCTACATTATAAGGAGCGACTAGCTTTGACAACATCTTTTGGAATCTAGCATTGAAGTTAGCAATAGGCTCTCCCTCAAATCTCTTGATTGTGGAAAACAAATGATAATTCATTGAAGGATCTATAGGAATCTTGAATCTATCTTTGAAAGCTTTCTCCAAGGTAGGCCAGGAATCAATTGAACCTTGACCAAGACTGAAATACCAACTATATGCCTCTTCCCCTAAGGAAAATGGAAATAATATGCATACCACATCTTGATGTTCAATTCTTGCTCTACAACAAGCTTCCTTGAATGTTCTAATGTGATCATCAACATCCTGATATGGATGGTACTTTGAATAGATCTTGTTAGGATTTTTAGGTAAAGGATGATATGCAGTGAAAGTCAAAGGTGACTCTATAGCAAAGAATGACATTGTGACTGGTGGAGGCTGACCTTGAGGAGTAACAGGTGGTCCTGTAGGTGTTTGCAATCTAGTAGGGGTTATTGGAGTATGTCCTGGTGAAGATTCTGATGTACTAGAACCAAGAGTGTGGTGAATGTCTATAGTTCTAGGTCTAAATCCAAGAATAGATAGTTCCTCAAAGAGTCCACCAGATCTAGACCTGGTATTCGGCCTATGAGCCAAGATTTCTACAATTTATGGAAATCTGGCTTAGTTTTCTATAGAGATAAACAGAACTACTCCTTCAAAGTATGTATTTATGATCAAGACTCAAAACTGACTAGATATTTATGCAATATTTGCAGAGATGCTACAAATATGAGTAGGTATAGTGCTTTTGGGCATGGATATCAGGATATCAGGTATCACTAGCAAAATACAACAAAGATTTAGCAGGGAGACCTAAATAACTACTTAATCTTCAGGGATTACAAGAATTGAATGCAAATCTTGAGATATTTATGCTTAATTCTAAAATATTTATGATGAACAAGCATAAACTGTTACAGAATGAGCAAATCTTTGCATGAACACTCAAAACATGAACAATTGTGATGATCTTTGAGAAGATTACCTCATTTCTAACACTGGGAAACACAAATACAACCAATTAATTTTCACAAATTAGAAAGAAGGCCCTCCTTCTAGTGCCAATTTATGTTGATGATTGTTAGTCATAACAACACTCATCAAAGTTTGTACAACAAACCTTTATTCTCTTAAAACGTATGATCAATTTGAAACAAATTTATGACTCCAAGGCTTTGTTGATTAGGTCATGATCATCTAACGTTACTCAGAGGTTGATGTGACATGTTGTTTTCCATTTCAAGGGGTCTTACATTGTATAATTAATCGATCTTATGTATGTTTCCTGTAAATTCACTTCACAAACAAGGTTATTTCTACTATGCTCCATAGATTACAGTAATATTTGTAAGTTTGATTAATTCTTCTGACCATTTACTGTCATGAACTTGCATATACTTCTACACTGAGTATTAAATCAAATAATGTTCCTGTAAGTGGATATTCATATGTTTATCATGGATATATCTCTGTATTTGCATGATATTTATCAATTTGACATGCTTTCACTCAAAATATGCTCTGTATTTTCAATTATTTACGAGATATAGGCATATTTCATGTTCATTTGCTTTAGATTGTATGTTATTTGCAATTATGAGATGATTTCTAATGAAATTTAAGAAACTTAAAAGAAATACTTCTAAATTTTAGTGAACCTTTAGCTATTGAGTCACATACATTCCAAATACAGTCATGAAGAGAAGAAATAAAACCATAATTTCACCAGGATGTTCCACAGCTAGGTATGGTTGATGCTAACTTCAAAGGAACAAGGAATGAAAACAACACATGTAGACTGACAAGCACTCCAAGGGACACAACTAATCAATGCATTTATCTAGATCTCATTCACTCATTATTCAAGATTTACAATGATTTGTAATCAAACAACTTCTCTTTCATTAAGTATGCAAAAACATGTACATTCACAATAACCTTGAAATCAGTCCTGAATTCTTTAGCAATCAAATTTCAATTAAGTTTCCAATGTCTAAAAAGAGTGCACTCCATCCCCTTTAATAGAATAAGGAGAGGAGGTGGTTACAACTGACCAATGGTCAAGATTTATCTATTCAGATGAACGGTCAATATTCCTTCATTGACTTAGTCAACATCTTCATCCGTGGCACAAGTTGCCAGCTAGAAACTATCTAGCAAAACTTACCTGCTTGTAAGCAGCCTATGCATATATTTACATTATGATGCATCTCTGTTACTCTTTATCTCCTTCTTCTTCTTCACCTTCTTCTTCCTCTTCACTCTCTACATTTTCTTCCTCTTCATAGTCACTGTCACTTTGATGTAGATAGTCCCTTATATGTATCTTTATTATTGCCCTGATGGACTCATATGACTGCACAAATCTATCAATTTCCCCTCCATCTTGGACTTTGGCCTTCACTACTGCATGTCTGTGAGAATGAAATTAAGCCTGAAGGGCATCCATCTTGCTTTTCCTATTGTTCAATGTTTCATTATACATCTCCACCCTAACCTTTATTCTCCCCTGACTTTGTTCATTATTTCTTCTGTCAGGTGGTTCAAGGGGTCCTCTGCAACTTGCTTGAAATTGTCATGGAAGGCTTGGATGGCAAAATCTTCATCCTAATTTTCAATCTTCCCTTCTACCTTCCCTTCCAATGCCTCCAAGGTTTCTACCTCATGTGCCATTAGATTGTGCAATTTGACACTTATATCCCTAAGCTTTCCACTACATCTCTTCAATATATCACATTCAAATCCTGTATCTTCATACCAGATACTCAACAGTTGGGAGGTGTTACTATCTAGTATATTATTACTTATCAATATATGTGTGTCAATCCTCTTCATTTCACCTAAAGCATATAGGTGTTTCTCTAGCTTGAACGACCTCCTGTCTACTTCATTTTATAGTTTGTCTACCTTTATCTTCAAGGTGCTCAAAGAATTCCACCTCTCCAAAGAGGTTTTCACTACATCCTTAGCTTTAAAAATAGATGGCATCATCCACTTCTCCATTACCTATGCTTTTTGCTTCATCGAGTTCAATCTAGTAACCTCCTCTTGAGAAATAATGGTTAGTAGGGTGGCTAGATCAACAGATGCATGATCAGGGTTAATTAACCCTTTAATAAAAGAATGCAGTTGAGCAATGTGCTCTTTATGTTTTTTATTCTTCTCTTTCTCTCTCTTCACCCTTTGTGTTAGAGAGTCAATGATGTCCTTTCCTTCATGACCTTCTTGGTCTTCATTTGTAAAACCTAGATCAACATTGGTGATCTGAAAATCTTCAAGGCCTATCTTGCCTTTCTCCTTTTCTACTGGAGGTAGGGCTATTTGTGCAGTTCTCCTACCTGTAGTAGGGTCCCTTTTGATTGCAGATGTTAGCTTGGCCTTTCTTCATGGTTTTATAATACTTCTAGCAAATAGTGTAGAAACATCAAAGTCTTGTACCTCATCTACCTATTGCAAATGTACTTGTCATTGCAACCAATAAGGTACATCACCTTTGGGTTCTTGATGATCACCCCTTGTATGTTGGGTGTCCAATGATGCTACACTATGCTCTACCCCTTTAGGTGAATGTTCTATTCTAATTTCTTCCTCATGTACTTTATCATGAGGGGGATCTTGGTAGGGTTCCTCCTATTGAAGGAACTCTTCTTGTGGAAGAGGCTCTTGTGAAGTATTTACATTTTGATCTTGTGCCTCCTTTTGCAAGCTCTCCTCTGGAATTTCTTGAGTCATTTCCTTTTGCTCATTTTGTGGTATGTTGGCCTCTTGAGAAGTTTGTGTATTTTGACTTTGGGGATCACCTTGATCACCCTTGGTCACATTTTCTATCTCTTTCTATGTACCTTCACTTTGTGACAAACCTTGTCCTTTATCTTTAGATGTATCAGCCTCTTCTAAGTTAACTTCTTTCTCGGCTGATTTCTCCTTTGATGCTGGATTACTACCTTGATCACCCCCTATAGTAGGTGGTGATGTACCACTTTGGTCTTGCTCAATACCCTTGTCTAGCATGTCTTGATCACCCCCACTCTGAAGCTGTGCTTTTGATTGTTCCTGTCCTGTGGGTGCCTTATTTTGATCCTTGTCTTGATCAGGTGTCATATCACCCTTCTATGTATGTTGTGTATCTCCAGTCCTTTTAGGCTCCAGAGGTGGATTATTGTTTTTATTTCAGACTGATATCACCCCTGTAGGTTAAGTCTATTACTGCAAGACTAGTAACCTGCTCAACCAAATTATCCAACCTTATCTATTGGTTTACCCTTTCAGGGCTATCCTATTTTGTTTCATCTTTTCATCTCTTGCCTGGTTGGTTACCATTTGGGCCATTGGGGTCCCATGAGGTGTCATCTTGGTATTGGCAACCAAGGTTTCCATATGCTGAGTAGCCATGTTTTGGACTACCCCATCATCTAATAATTCTACAGTATCATCTAGAGGGAAAGGGGACTCCCTACTAGCCATATGCACTTCCTTTCCTTTCTTCTCCTCCATCCTCTCAGTCTTGAATTAAATTATCTTAGGAATGGGGACTTCATGTTCAAGCTCTCTTCTGAAGGCTAAAACACCCATACCTCTCAATATGATGGGATCAGTGCTAACACCTCCACTCATGGCTTTTCTTTGCTTCTTAGGTGGTGGTGTTTGTAGCATCTCTTTTATTTTCTTCCTTGTAATCAATAAGTCATCATCCCTGGGTTCCATATCTACTAGTTCTTCCTCCAAGGGATTTTCTTGTAGAGGCTCATTCTCTGCTTGAGGTTTCTCTGCTTCTTTAGTGACAGGTCTCACTATCCTCTTAGTCTTTTGTTTGTCAGGGGGTGGCTGTGATGTGGATGCATGGGCTGATGTGGATGCCCCATCACCTTTTGATGTAACCCTCTTGATGATCACCCCTTTCTATTTATCCTGCACATTCTTACCCTTGGATAGTAGCTTTTGTTCTTCAGTGGGTAATCCTTCTCCATTAGATTTTCTCTTCTCAATAAGAAAATCATCATACTCTTCATCTGACAGTTCTTGTCTCTTTTTCTTATTATAAACTATGAGGGCCATGCCCTTCTTCTTCAATTTGGCAATCTTTGTATCCACCCAACCTTGGGTCAGTTGAATGACCCCTTGCATCATTTGATCCAAGGAGGTCTCCTCTAGTTGTGTCAGATCAGGGGCTGAAATGGTGTCATTATGCACCTTCTTGTCCTCATACTCATTGGACATTATCTTTCCATCATCATGATGTAGCTATGCAGGCATTAGGATGCAATCAAAGGTTCTGATTTGATTTAGGGTGAGCTTTTGATATTTTCTTCTTCTCACCCCTACCTCATCATCACAATCAGTCCAGAAGTCCCCTAAATGCTTTTGATGTATCTATTTTCCTAACAACTTCCGCATCCTACCATAAGGGTCATATGACCTGGTGATAGGGAATGGCTGCAAGTACATGAGTTTTAACCCCCCAATAGCATGCTTGATGCTCTGTTTGTTTGGGCATAAGTACCAGCCTATGTAAACTGGGAATAGTATAGGAGGAATCTTCTTTTGCTTTATGTGAGCTTCAACTGCAGTGGACACTTGTCTGACAAATTCCATTAAGATGACCCTATCAATGGGGTATCTTGGCAACATGAGGGGCTATCCTTCAAGCCCTTCAATCCTTATGTATGAGAAAGTGGAGAATTGGATCAACCAAGCTCCATATTTATAAACAATTTCTTGATCTTCCATGCTCAGTCTCTTGGTTCACTCCTCCTCCATTGTTCTAACCAGATGCATTGAAAATGCATCATTTACTAGCTTGTAATCCTAGAGGTGCCTTTTTTCTGCAATTGGGGATAGTGATCCCAAACATTTACATCACCAGTGTTGTTCCCTACCCTGCCTACTATTTGTAGGGCATCAAATGTTCCTTGAAACGCACAAGAATATACAACATAGGTCATCTAAAATATGTAGGTCTTGCCTCCTAGCTTCCTCATCCCCTCATCTAGGCAAACACTAATGATTTTGGCCCATAGAGGCTCGTTATCCAAGTATTAAATCATCTAGATAACTCCAAACATCCAGTTCTCAAAGCTACCAGCATGAGGTCTGTCGGTCATCCTACTCAACAGGGCAATTATATATTGATATTCATCATCAAAATCAAACTTGTATAAGTACATTGGCAACTTGGCCGAAGCTATTTAGCTACTATTCTTTTCCTTCCACTGATATATTCTCTTCTTGGCCTCTTTCTTATTGTTGTTATACTCCTTCTCTAGTTTATTGAGGTCCACACTTACTACCTTATTCCCCACTGGTACATTCTACCACTAACTCAATGGCGTCCATAGCATATGGGAAACCTATTGCGTACCACATACCTATTATAAATATCTTATCCAGTATAGGGTTGTCAGTATCATTGTCCAATTTCCTCGACCATTCGTCTAAATTTGTTTATCCCTGATGGGTGTCACTGATAACACCATATCTAAACTTCACTCCTTCGGGCTGTATGAACATAGGTTTCAAAAACTCAGCCTCAGATCTGGTCCTCCTTACCTCCACCATTGATTCCTACAATAGACATATGCATGTCTTACCCCATGGTGCTTGTACGAATGTTCAACAAAAATATGTACCTCCTAACTATCTTTCATCATTTTAGTTCTTTTCATGCATCATCATGCGAATTTAACCTAGTAAAGAATTATTAACCTGGATATTTGAAGAAAATGACAATAGAGAGGGTTTTTAAATTACTTACCTGATATCACTTTCCTTTCTCACAGATGACTGATAATGGGAAATGTAGATGTGCAGGGTGAACCGTTATGTTCCGTTACGCCGAGGGTCACAATCGCTAGTAGATGACTGATATTAGGAGTTTGACTTCCAGAGCTCTGTAATTCTCAATTAGTCATTGGGTAAATGTAAATAACCTTTAAATTTTACTTTTAAAATGGATCAATATGACAAATTAGGGCATATGCGAATCCATCGATTATTTGCATAAAGGTTGTAGATGCTGCCAAGTTTTGAATTTGTATTTGAAATCAGCGGGGATTCATCTACCATTTTGATTGCATTTAATGCCAAAGGGTGATCTTTGCAAAGATCAGGGATATTTGAAAATATGACTCCCAACGGATAATATGACCACAAAGCCAGATCAGATCATCAAATTAAGATCAGGGATACTTCAAAAAGTGAATCCCCTCAGGGCTAGATCGTGATGACATCATCATGCTATCAATGCTCTTTAGTCATCGGGTTTTGGTGACGTCATCGTCATATTGAGAAATATGACAGACATTTGGATATATGACCCTCTGTGGGTCGGGTTAAATGATTACGTCATCACCAAGGTAATTTCTTTCATTAGTTGGAACTAGATGATGTCATAGTCATACAAGCGCATGTGATATTCGTGCAAGGGTGATATTTTTTAAGATGATTGATATTAAGAAATATGACCCCCTGTGAATACATGAGGTTCTTTGACGGGTAGATACATGTTCCTACTTAATTTTGACGTTCGTGTATCAGGTATCTAACGGTTATTGGGTGACTTTCTAAGTCTGGGTGATGTTAACGAAAATGACTGATGTTTAGAAATATGACCCCCCTATGTGAAATATTAGGGTTGACCAAACTTTGACTCAACATAACTTTCTACCATTAGACAATATTGGGGTGATCCAAAAGCCAAACTTGCTTAGAATTTTGTACTCTTTCCAACCATGAGGTTTATCATAGAAAACACTAACTTTGGCAACTAACCTCTCCTTGTGATGCACATGCATAAGAAAAGGTGACATACATGACTGATTTTACCAAACTGCTATAGCAAGAAAACAAGCAAGCAGAAGCAAAAAGAAAAGGTTGGGTCCCTGTTTTGCTAAGGCAAAATGGGGCGTGTTGCGTAACCACAAAACATAACTGTCATAAAGAATACCGCTACTATAACAACTTTGTCCACATTTCCTTGAGACATTTTGTCAAGAGGTTCAAGTGCTCAGTTTGTCCTTCTACATTTTGTACACAAGTCTATCAGGACACTTACAATTACAACATTTGACAACTCCTGTCCTTTAATGGATGTCCTACTCTATTCCATAGAATGTTGATAGAGGATGTAGAGTCTGATTATATACCTATCAACTCCATTTTCTAGAATGTTTCCCAAACCTTCTCAACTAATCTATTTTGTGTGTATCCTACAATTATTTAATGGTCTTGACAATTCTTTGAGACATCATTGTTAGATCTAGGGCACACAATTGAGAGGGGGGGTGAATCAGTTCTACAAAAACTTGTTTCTACTTCAAACACTTGATTCTTCTTTGTTAGTTAATAGCATATCAATTAACCATCCATGAAAGCATAATGCATAAACACAAGAGCAAATAAACATCAACACATTGGACACCAAGATTTTGACGTGGAAAACCCAGTTAAGGGAAAAACCATGGGGTGATTAACCCAAGGATTATTCTCTGTTAGAAGAATAAGAAAAATGAATGGCACATGCCAATTAGGGCTCACTGCCCAAGCACACTGCTCACAAAGAGGCACACTGCCTACAAGAGACACACTGTCTACAAAGTGATAAGAATCACAAACTTGAACTGGAGATTGACATCTTTACCATGTTTGGATCAGTTCCATTTAAGCCCGAGATACTTCTTCTCTGCCCTTCACTCTTTCGCTATACCACTCTCATTCGCTCAACTCTACACTTTGAAATGAACTCACAAACCTTTATTTATACAAGACATCGACTTAGAAACAATCATCTAAGTCAGAAATCAACCATAAGGACATTCACAAGATGATTAATACATCCGGTTGGCCACCACAAGAACATTCGCAAGATGAACAACTCATCCGGTCGGCTAGTCTGAACAAGAACTTCATCCGGAAGAATATCTTCAATTCTAGGCTCTACCACCAATGTAGACTGACAACATAACTTCAACATGATCCAAGAACCTTCACAAGCTTGCCTGATTAACCAGGTACATCTGCACTTCCTCTACTCATTGGAATCTCTTCTCCTCTTCATCTAAAACTTCAAGAACATAGTCTACCACCACTGTCATACTGAAGAAGGTGCTTCCGGACCTCCAAACCACGTACCTATCGAGATGACACACCACAAAGACATCCCAAACACTCTTTCCAATCTGTAGAGTTTGATAGTGCACCTCTGGATCTCACCAGACCTTTTTGTGACACTCTATTCCTCTAGAGCATCTCCCGGAACCGGTTCTACTTGACTGATCACAACTTTTTCATATCTTCATGTGGACCTCTAAAATCTTAACTAGATCATCTCAAGACTCATATCTACAAACCCTTTAATCTGCATCCTCTGATTCTCAACCTATTGAATACATTTGCCTTCTTCTTATCACTATTCTTCACTATTCCTGATTGAGACTACTTTTCTCAATATCTTCAACACACAGCTCATCCAAACCTTCTTACCTAATGCAATATGAGTATGTTGACATCAATGACAACACTAGTTAACCTCATACTTGCAACAATCTCCCCCTTTGTCATTGATGGCAACATATGATGTGAAAAACCATCAAGACAAGAACTTCTCTTTTCTATCACAGCTCCCCCTATCAGCAACAATTCTTCACATGTCTTCTCTTCCTTTACTGCTCCCCCTTTGATCAACAACCACTTGTTTTTCAAATGTCTTCTCTCCCCCTTTGACATTAATGGCAAAGGGCTCATACTTACACTTGTAACATATCAGAATTATACCAGCTGCTCCCCCTTAGTAGCAGCTCCCCATCATCAATCCGGATCACAAGATATGACTATGATATCCACCGGACTGATGCACATCAGTGCATCCTAGTTCATCACCAGAGGGGCCATGACCCCTAACTTCTCCCGAAGATACTCAAAAGATTCCTTGGGAAGAGGTTTAGTATAGATATCTGCAATCTGATCCTTGGAGGGTACATACTCCAATCTGACTTCTTCCTTGTTCACTTGTTCTCTCAAAAAGTGAAACTTGATAGCTATGTGCTTAGTCATAGAATGCAATACCGGATTCTTAGAAATATTAATTGCACTTGAATTATCACAGAAAATTGTGATAGGCTCCTCATATTCAACTTTAATGTCTCTTAGCACCTGCTTCATCCATAAGATTTGAGTGCAACTACCTGTTGTTGCAATGTATTCTGCTTCAGTTGTAGACAGAGATATTGCATCTTGTTTCTTGCTTAGCCAAGAAACCAATCTCTTTCCCAAAAAGAATGCTCCACCACTGGTGCTCTTCTGGTCATCCACATCTCCTGCCCAATCTACATCTATGTAAGCATGAAGAGAGAAATCATGATCTCTAGGATACCACAAACCATACTCCACTATCCCTTTTAGATATCTAAAAATTCTCTTGATTGCCATAACATGAGATTCTCTAGGATCAGCCTGAAATCTTGCACAAGACCAACAGCCTACATTATATCTGGTCTAGTCTGAGTGATATACAACAATCCACCAATCATTGATCTATACTTTGTCTGATCTACCTTCGGAGAGTCATCATCTTTGCTAAACTTACATCCGGTTGCCATAGGAGTGTTCATTGGCTTTGAATCTTCCATACCAAATTTCCTCAACAATTCTTTCACATATTTGGTCTAAGAAATGAAGATCCCTTTCTTTGTTTGAGTAATTTGCAGACCCAAGAAGAAATTCATTTCACCAAGCATAGACATTTCAAACTCACTTTTCATCTGATTTGCAAAAGTTTTGCACATACTATCTCTTCCTCCAAAAATGATATCATCCACAAATACTTCAACAATCAAAATGTTTTCATGATCAATTTTGAAATATAAGTTACTGTCAGTAGTACCTTTGTTGAATCCAATCTGCACAAGATGCTTATCCAACCTTTCATACCATGCTCTTGGGGCTTGCTTCAATCCATACAATGCTTTCTTCAACTTGCAGACCATATCATCATTATCAGACAATTGAAATCCATCCGGTTGTTCAATGTAAACTTCTTCTTCTAGATCACCATTTAGGAAGGCAGACTTGACATCCATCTGATATACCTTGAAGTCTTTGAAGGCAGCAAATGCAAGAAATAATCTGACTGCTTCAATTCTTGCCACCAGAACAAAACTCTTCAAAATCAATTCCTTCTATTTGAGAGTAGCCTTTGCAGACCAATCTAGCTTTGTTTTCTGATTACTTCACCAACTTCATTCAGTTTGTTCCGGAAGACCCATTTGGTTCCAATCACATTCTTGTCTCTAGGTCTAGGAACAAGATCCCATGTATGATTTTTCTCAACTTGCATCAATTCTTCCTCCATTGCTTTGGTCCAATTTTCATCATTGCAAGCTTCATTAACTATCTTAGGTTCAATCTTTGAAATTAGACAATATTCATTTGAATCTTGAGCAATTCTTCTTCTTGTTTGTACCCCTTTACTTTTGTCACCTATGATTTGATCTTCAGAGTGATTTAGAGTTACATACCTTGGAACTTTGGGAGTGTCTTGCACTACTAATTCTTGATCAGGCTCATTTAAACAAACTTCTTCTTCCTGATTTATCGGATCAGTTTGGATCTGAATTTCAGAGGAGGATGGAGCTCCTTGCACTAGAGGATCATTCTGATCATCTTTATCACATTCATAGAATCTTGAGGCTTCTCAATTCCTTCATCAACCTTCACATTTGTACTTTCTATCATCTTTCTCAATCTCTTATTGTAACATCGGTATGCTTTGCTTTGAGTGGAGTAACCTAAGAAAATTCCTTCATCACTTCTAGCATCAAACTTTCCTAAGTCTTCATCTCTTTTGATGTAACACTTGCTACCAAATACTCTGAAATATCTCACAGTGGGAGTTATACCAAACCAAAGTTCATAAGGAGTCTTACCGGTATTGCTTCTGATTTGAACTCGGTTAAGAGTATAGACTGCAGTGCTGACAGCTTCTCTCCAAAACATCTGGGGAACATTTGTTTCCATCATCATTGTCCTGGCTACTTCCTAGATGGTCTGGTTCTTTCTCTCAACTACTCCATTCTACTGTGGAGTCCTAGGAGTAGACAGCTGTCTCTTTATACCATGCTTCTCACAAAAATCTATGAATTCACCAGATGTGAATTCACCACCTCTATCAGACCTTAGACATTTCAGTTTCAATCCGGTTTGATTCTCTACCATAGCTTTGAAGATTTTGAACTTCTCAAGGGCTTCTGATTTCTCTTTTAGGAAGGTAACCCACATCATTCGAGAATGGTCATCAATTAGCAACATGAAATATCTATCACCTTGCATACTCTTGATTCTTGTCGGACCACAAAGATCAGTATGAACTAATTCCAACAATCTGGTAGTGGATTGATCCTTGCTTTTGAAAGAGACTCTGCTCTGTTTACCTAGCTGACATTCTTTGCACAAACTATTTGTAGGTTTCACCAATTTAGGAAGATCTCTTACAGCCTAAATATTGCTTATCTTGATGATGTTATCAAAATTCACATGGCACATGCTTCTATGCCATAACCAACTCTGATCAACTTGAACAAACAGACAACTTTTATTAGAACCAACTAGATGGAAGATATTACCTTTTGTTTGAGTACCGGATGTAATTTCAGTTCCGGAGCTTGTAAAGATTCTGCATCTTCCATTCTTGAACTGGAGATCATAGCCTTTGTCCACTAACTGACCAACACTGAGAAGATTGTGCTTCAATCCTTCAACATATAGTACATTACTGGTTTTGCTCTTTCCATCAAAAGAAATAGTTCCCCTACCTCTGATTCTGCTAGCAGAATTGTCACCAAACTTTACCATTCCTCCTTCATACTTTTCCAAATCTAAGAACTTGTTCTTGTCACCAGTCATATGGTGAGAGCATCCACTGTCAATAACCCAATCATTCTTTTCTTCAATTTGGGCAGTGAAGGCTCTTTCTATAACCTTATGATTGACAGATTCAGAGGATATTGAATCTTCTTCCTTGATGGCAATAAACACCCATTCCTTTCCAGATTTGCTTCCTATTTCTGATTCATCATCTGTTACTCCTTCATTATCATCTTCTTCATGAACATAATAGCAGTTCTTTTGAAACCTTGGCCTGTTAGTATTTGACCTTGCAGATCTTTCCAGACATCTTGAAGCAAAATGACCAATCTTATTACAGTTGAAGCACTTGAAGGGTAGTTTTCCTTCATACTTATCGGATCCTCTTAGCAGTCTCTTTGCAATGAGGGCTTCAAGTTGAGTTGTTTCTGCTTCTTCCTCTTCCATGTCTTTCCTTGCTTGATCATACCATGATAGCTTCCTTGAAGAGTTCTCTCCCGGATCAAATCTTTGTTTACCTTTCACATTGGCACTGGCTTTGAATGCAGATTCAGTCTTGGGGGGATCATCTCCAAACTCAGTCATTTCAAATGTAGCCAGTTTGCCAGCCAGTTGTTCTCTTGTGACAGTTGTATGGTATCTAAATTCATCAATGGTAGCAACCTTGATTTTGTAGGCAGCAGGAAGAGATCTAAGAATTTTACAAACAATTTCATTTTCATCCAGAACTCCACCAGCATTCCTGATTCCACACACCAGCTCATTCACTCTTGGCATAAAGGTAGTGATATTTTCATCATCTCTCATCTTCAATCTTTCAAATTTTCCTTTCAGACTTTGCAACCTTGCAGTCTTGACAAACTCATCTCCTTCATACAGAAGTTCCAGTTTAGTCCAGATCTCATATGCAGTTGGTAGGTCAATGACATTTGAAAGATCTGAGTCATTCAATGCGCTTAGAAGAGCTTCCTTGGTCCACAGATTATTTTTAGCATCTGTGATTTCATTCAGAGTTGTCAGACCACCCTGTGGAGGTACAAATGGTTTTGAGACCATGGTCAAGTATGCTTTTCCCATACACTCCAAATGACATTTCATGTGACCTTTCCAGAGAGTGAAGTTGGTTCCATCAAACTTCAGACTATCCTTCTTGTATGACGACATCCTGGATCTCCTCAAGCTGTTAAGCTCCTTTAAGAGGAACTTGGCTCTGATACCAATTGTTAGATCTAGGGCACACAACTGAGAGGGGGGGTGAATCAGTTCTACAAAAACTTGTTTCTACTTCAAACACTTGATTCTTCTTTGTTAGTTAATAGCATATCAATTAACTATCCATGAAAGCATAATGCATAAACACAAGAGCAGATAAACATCAACACATTGGACACCAAGATTTTGACATGGAAAACCCAGTTAAGGGAAAAACTACGGGGTGATTAACCCAAGGATTATTCTCTGTTAGAATAATAAGAAAAATGAATGGCACATGCCAATTAGGGCTCACTGCCTGAGCACACTACTCACAAAGAGGCACACTGCCTATAAGAGACACACTGTCTACAAAGTGATAAGAATCACAAAATTGAACTGGAGATTGACATCTTTACCATGTCTAGATTAGTTCCATTTAAGCCTGAGATACTTCTACTCTGCCCTTCTCTCTTTCATTATACCACTCTCATCCGCTCAACTCTACACTTTGAAATGAACTCACAAACCTTTATTTATACAAGACATCAACTTAGGAACAATCATCTAAGTCGGCAGTCAACCATAAGGACATTCGCAAGATGATTAATACATCCGGTCGGCCACCACAAGAACATTCACAAGATGAACAACTCATCTGGTTGGCTAGTCTGAACAAGAACTTCATCCAGAAGAATATCTTCAATTTTGGGCTCTACTACCAATGCGGACTGACAACATAACCTCAACATGATCCAAGAACCTTCACAAGCTTGCCTGATTAACCAGGTACATCCACACTTCCTCTACTCACTGGAATCTCTTCTCCTCTTCATCTGAAACTTCAAGAACACAGTCTGTCGCCACTGTCATACTGAAGAAGGTGCTTTCAGACCTCCAAACCATGTACCATTCGAGATGACACATCACAAAGACATCCCAAACACTCTTTCCAATCTGCAGAGTCTGATAGTGCACCTCCGGATCTCACTGGACCTTTTTGTGATACTCTGTTCCTCCAGAGCATCTCCCAGAACCGGTTCTACTTGACCGATCACAACTTTTTCATGTATTCATGTGGACCTCTGAAATCTTAACTAGATCATCACAAGACTCGTATCTACAAACTCTTTAATCTACATCCTCTGATTCTCAACCTATTGAGTACATTTGAATTATTCTTATCACTGTTCTTCACTGTTCCTGATTGAGACTACTTTTCTCAATATCCTCAACACAACTCATCCAAACCTTCTTACCTAATACAATATGAGTATGTTGACATCAATGACAACACTAGTTAACCTCATACTAAAACATATCAACTTCTTGAGACCTCTAATATTGCCTATTCAAAAAAGTCGGGTCTAATTATCAGATTCTTGGAAAGATTCTTGTAATGACAAGATTTTTCTATAATAACAAAGGTTGATGCAAACTGACTCAAAATGTTTGCTGTCTTATGTAGTCTTCTCACTATGATGACATCTTCTCCATAGAAGCATGCTCCTTGACTACTACACCTCCTTGTTTTTACCTTGGGGTTAAATGATAGAGCATTGAACATCTCCCCCTAAGATTATGAATTTATTTATGCACTTGGAGATGCCTTTTGTGCATAAAGCATAGGCATAGGTTCTTTCCCTTGTTCATGTTTTATCCTCCAAAATTTTTCAGGCTCTTTCCTTTTCCAACCTTTTCTACAACGATGTGCTCTATGTCCAAGAGTGTTGCACTTATAACATATGATATTGCAATCTAGATCAAATGAATGATAGTTTCTCTTTGACAACCTATGAGCACTTTTATTATTGTTCCATACATGATCATTCCTTCCATGCACTCTACAATTTATTTCTATGTGGCCAACTTTGTTACATTTATAAAAAACTACATTCATATTTATATAAGATACAAATTGACTCCTACAATCAATTGCCTTATGTCCATAATCATTACATGAAGAATAGTAACCATGGAAGTGTGAATAGTTGTACCTGATTTGTCTTGTTGATGACCTTCTTAGACTTTGCTTGGGATCATGAACTCTTCTGTATCCTTCCTCATTAGTATTTTGATCTATAGGCTTTTTGGAAATAGAGCTTGATTCTCCTTGTTCATATGCTACTCCTTTTGATAGATTTGTCAATTTATTTGGCTTCTTGGATACTGTAGCATCTTTGTTACTCATTTCTTCTTCATATCCTATCCCAAATTTGTTTGATAATGATCTTTGAATTAAAATCATTTTCTCAAACAACTCAGTGTTTTGCTCATTTTGAAATTCAACTCCTGATTTACCTTCTCTAGTTGCTTTCTTAGAGACACAATTTCTAACTCATACCTATCACAGTCCATCTCCTTGATCTTTAACTAATTTGTTATTTCTCCTTCATTTGTCTTAACCTTTTCACGCTGTATCTTTAAGTCCACAATCAATTTTCTTGCCTCTTCAAGTTCTGAAACTACTTTAGACTTGATATTCATTTCTTCTTGAAGTTATAACTGTGATTGATAATTTAAAAGTATTGTAAGAACTTAATAAGATACCAAAATTACTCTAGAATTCCTACTCAAATTAAATACATCAATGAAACTAAGAAAAGTATAGAAAACATGAATTATACCTTACAAACTAGTTTTATCCTTTTCATTCCATTGTCTCCTATCTTCTCAATGATCTTGTTGATAATGATGTTGCTCTCAGAATTGTACTTCTTTGCTTTTCAAGATGACAATGAGATGAATGGAATTGTGGATTCTAATATGTAATGTTAACAATGCAAGACTATGCTAGTGATGATGATATGATGCTAATGATAAAAGCCATGATATTAATAGTGATTTGATATGAGGATAATGATATGCAACTAAATGATATTATGAAGCTAGATGATAATGCAACAATGGAGATAATGATATTGATATGCAAATGGGGGGCCAAAGGCATGCTTGGATACTTGATAGAATTTCTACAGCATGTAAGTACTATAGCTCTTGTGATGCAAAATGAAGGTGAGGAGCTTTCTTTTTTAGGCCAAGGGTGGCTCAAATCCAAGTGTCAAAAGATCCACGATGGAAGAATAAGTCTTGTCACATGTATGGTCAAGATCAAATTGTTTGGGATGCGGGAGATAAAAGTGGAAGATGTTCCTACTACGATGACAAGGTGGAGGAATACATGGAACCATAAGCCACATGTCATGATCCTCACAAGGACCAATGAGATAAAGGTGGAAGACCAAGAGAAGAACATGGAGGAAGGAGTCTTTGGTTGTTGGAATGTGAGAGAGAATATAGTATTTAGAAGACAAGTGTCTTTGACCATGTTTGATGTTTGAGAAGATATAGGGCACATGTTTGAGAGGATAAATGACTAATTAAATATTAAGAATATTTAATTAATGGAGCAACATGATGAGGTGTCTCATGACGTGGAGATGACAAGGATGAGATGATGTGGATTTTAGACATAGGACTTTGTCTTAGAGGAAACAATTAAATAATTTAGGATTATTTAATTAGATATGACATTAGAGGAATTTAGGATATTTAATTGTTAGAAGAATATAATGAATGTGAACCAAATAAATAAATTAGGATATTTATTTATTGATAGAAGAATAAGAATAAAATAAATATAAAATATTTATTTAATTCGACTCGAGCCATTTTTATGTGTATACAGTAACCTTAATTTCTAGTTCTCCATTATGAGTTTCTTGATTTCATTTAGGCCACACATGAGTTCACCTTTAATATCAATCTCACATTCATATTCATCAAACTCCTCTTCATAGTCACTCACAATGTGATATCCTTCTTTGTCATCATTCTCAACTACAAAATCATCTTCCCTTTCAGATATATCATATCTTGTGTCAAATGGTAGGGGTGTTTCTAGAAACAACACATCACTTGATTTGATTGAGGCTGGTTGACCAACTTTTTGCTTAGCACTAACCTTTTTCTTTTGTCCTTTTCTTTTTTCCATAATATGTATTCCATGACCAAGATCACCTAAGTTGGTAAAACTTTTGCAAGGAACCTGTAGCTCTGACACCAGTTGTTGGAATACTTTAGACCATTGAGAGGGGGTGAATCAGTGGTCTACAAAATTATCTTTTAACAAGTTAATTCTTCACTCAACAACACCAAAAACAATACATCATATATGACTGATCATAGAATTTAAAATTAGAACATTAGGACATATATCCACATGCAAAGAACATAACACAACACAATTTTTTAGTGGAAAACCCTAGAAGGGTTAAAAAACCACTATGAAAATGAATTTTATTGATCGTCACTAGCCATAAATGATGTAGGAGCATCCAGAAGCATTCAAACAATTGGGATAATTAACAGTGAATTACAGAGTACCAAGAGAGTGACCTTGGAGAATACAACATTTTACCGCATTTGCATATTAGAGGTTGCGAAGATGGACTTAGCATTTATACATAGTCATTGACAACATATCCAAAATTTAGATCATTTGGGTTCGATTCTGGAGAGATATCACTATTAGAAGATTATCTATTTTTACCTATTTTCACATAGCAGAGACGACAGTGTTCATTGAAGTCTAATTGGCTTGTCGAGCAAATCTGTGACTTACAAATCCTGAAGGAACATTATTCAATGAAGTATAGGACCTGGCCAACCTTCATGGAGATCCACACGAAGTTCTATATACCAGTGGAGAAATACCTTATGTTTAGGTCCAACCTATCCATGTCCACACATTACCTGACTAGCCCTTGCAATTAGGATGCCTTGTTAATGTTTAGAAATCTTGTGGAGGATATAAATAAGAGATAAAAGATTATTTCTAGACATTGATCGATAGCATGAAGAATGGAAGCAAGATCTTAAGTTGTTTTGGTCTGATTGTGGAGCAAAACAAAGTAGAAAGCAAAGCAAGAAGTGGAATGAGTTGCAGAGTAGAGAATTGAGATGTAGAAGAAAGAAATCATGAAAGAATATTTTTGTATGAATCTTTTGTAATCCTTGAGCTGCATCCTAGCATCTGTAAAGCCAGAGTGACATATGTAAGTGTATTTTGAGATCATAATATAAGAGGAATGAGCTTTGAAGACTGGGATTTTCCCTGTTAGGGTTTTCCTATGATATATCTTGTGTTAGGAGTGTATGAATTTTTCTTTCTTTTTGTTGTTAACTATTTACTTCCGTTGCATCTCTGATTGATCATTTTGTTAATTGATTAAGGCTGCAAGGTTAGACAGTCACTCACCGGACCCTCCTACCTTGACTGCATCAAGTGGTATCAGAGCCAGGTTATGAATCTGTTGGGATGGTTGCGAATCTATTGGGGAGGAAGACAATGTTGAATGAAGTGTGAAACCCTAGAGGTAACAAGTGTCACCGCTAAAGAAGACCAAGGCACGAAAGATTTGAGTAAGCTTTTCAAATTAAGTTGTTTATCTAATTTGTTTTAGATGGCAAAGATTGGAAAGAGGATGAAGAAATAAAATGAACCCTAATGTGTGAAATCAAGAAGTCTAATTCAGAGTTGTTGGAAAGGATGAGAGAACTAGGAGAAGATAAATATGATGCCCTTGAAAAAGAACTAAATGATGCAAGAAGGAGAAATGAAGAATTAGATACAGAGTTGAAATTGTTTGAGGATATTGAAAAGAGGTTTGAAGAATTGGAAGAAGGTTTCAAGTTATTTGGAAAGGTGGAAAAGAGGAACAAAGATCTAGAAGAAAATCTGGAAGAATTGAAAAAGGAGAATAGTCTACAGAAGAAGGAGATATCTGAATTGAAGGAGCAGATGGATCAATTAGAGCAGTCACTTGTAGCATGCAAGAAGGAGAATGAAAATATGAGATCTAATCCTAAATTTTGTGATGTTTCTTGTGGTACTAATGATTTATGTAATGATACAGAAGCTTCTTTAGACAGTGAAATTGAAGATGAAAGTGTAACTGAACCTACAGTTGTTGGTGATGGTATTGGTTTCAAAATCATGCAGATGATGGGATATGAAGGATAAGGATTGGGAAAGCATCAGCAAGGAATTACAAAACTTATTGAACCAGTAATAAGATCAAGAATGAAGGCCTTGGATATGATAGAGGTAAATATGTTGTTGCAAATTCAAACAAATCAAATCAAGGAAGAAGAGGTATGTATTGTTCACATTGTAATAGACATGGAAATGAAAAGGAATTGTGTTGGGATCTACATCCTTGTAAATTTTGTGGATTGAGGAATCATTCTAAAAATATGTGTTTGAATAATATAAGAAGAAGAAAGCCTATGGAAGATTGTATGTAGATGAACTATGGATAGATTGATGGAGCAAAGTGGAAACATGTCACTTGTATGCTCAAAAGGTTGTATAGATGGAAGTGTTCATATGTTGGGTCAGGTTGCAGAGAAAGAAGACATTATGAGAATAGTAATTCAAACTATAGAGGGAGAGATGACAAGAGTCATAATTCTTATCATAGTGGAGGATATAGAAGAAATGAAGGAGGATTTGATAGAAGACCATTCAGAGGAACCTGTTTTCAAGTTTGGAGGAGAAAAGAATCAAGCAGTGAATGTCACAATGAACCTGTTACCAGAGAGACTAATGATGAGGAAACAATAAATGATACAGAGGTAGCTTATGTAGAAGAAGAAGAACCTATTGAATCATTGAGTTTAATAGAGAAATCAGAAGAAGGTGAAGCATTGATCTTAAGAAGAGTTATGTTATAGACTAAACACCTGAGAAACTAGAACAAGGGAAAGTTTGTGTGAAATCATCTGAGAAATGAAGTTGTGTGAACAAGTGTGAACCATAACAAAAAAGAGAAGTTCATGTGGCAAAGAAAGAGGGAATGATAAGATATTCTACTGGAAGAGAATGTTTGTACACCTAAGTAAAGGAAATAAAGATAAAGAAACAGAGATAAGTATAGAGGAAGTATATGCAGAGTAGAAACTGGAAGATTTTTATGTGTATGAAGGAAATGTATTGAGAACCAGAGATCAGAAAGTGTATTGACTGAATCAAGGAAGTAATTGATTGTTCCAAAGGATGCAAGTATGTAGTGATTGACTCTTATTTGATTGAAGCAAACATTGAGCTTGAGGTAGCTTGCAGAAAAGACATGCTCAGATTGCTGATCATTGAGGCAGTGCAGGACTTGCAAGTAGACCGCCGAACCTAGATCATCATAGAACATGAATACTTTGAGGCAACTTGTAGAGAATACTTGCTCAGACTGTCGATCATTGAGGCAGTGCAAGGCTTGCAAGTAGACCACTAAACCCAGAAGAACTTGAGGTAGTTTTGCATGGTAGACTTGAATAGATCATCGACCTTGAGGTAGTTTCATGTACCTGTGAATAAATCACCAAACCTTTGCAAAGAAACAACATTGATTTTGGCATAATATAGATCAAAGTGAAGAGGCTCAATTTTCAATTAACCCCAAGAGTCTGATGTAGGAGTATCTAGAAGCATTCAAACAATTGGGATAGTTAACAGTGAATTGCAGAGTACCGAGAGAGTGACCTTGGAGAATACTGTATTTTACCAGATTTGCATATCAGAGGTTGTGGAGCTAGACTTAGCATCTATACATAGTCATTGACAACATATCCAAAATTTAGATCATTTGGGTTCGATTCTGGAGAGATATCGCTATCAGAAGATTATCTATTTTTACCTATTTTTACATAGCAGAGCTGATAGTGTGCAGTGAAGTCTAATCAGCTTGTGGAGCCTGAAGGAACATTATTCAATGAAGTATAGGACTTGTCCAACCTTCATGGAGACCTGCATGAAGTTCTATACGCCAGCGGAGCAATACCTTATGTTTAGGTCCGACCTATCCATGTCTACACGTTACCTGACTAGCTATTGCAATTAGGCTAACTTGTTAATGTTTAGAAATCTTGCAGAGGATATAAATAAGAGATAAATGATTGCTTCTAGATAGTGATCGATAGCATGAAGAATGGAAGCAAGATCTTAAGTTGTTTTGATCTAATTAAGCAGAAAAATAGAGTAGAAAGCAGAGCAGGAAGTAGAATGAGTTGCAGAGTAGAGAATTGAGATGTAGAAGAAAGAAATCATGAAAGAATATTTTTGTATGAATCTTTTGTAATCCATGGGCTATAGCCTAGCATCTGTAAACCCCGAGTGGCATATATAATTATGTTTTGAGATCATAATATAAGAGGAATGAGCTTTGAAGGTTGGGTTTTTCCCTGTTAGGGTTTTCCCAGGATATATCTTGTGTCAGGAGTGTATGAATGTTTCTGCATTTCTGTTATTAACTATTTACTTTCGTTGCATCTCTAATTGATCATGTTGTTAATTGATTAAGACTGCAAGGTTGGACAGTCCCTCACTGGTTACACAACTTATGCTTCACTAGCAAAAACCTCACTCATTACAAATTATATGCCTCACTAGCAAAACAAGATCACATACACCCCTTTCAACAATTTCATATGGAAACAAAAAGGATAGAGGGTCACTCTATTTCACTACAATTCACTGCTCATCTTGTCTATCTCTGTATGTCATCATTTCAACAATAACATCTCTTTAACTCATACACTCCACAACACCTATTGCATCACACTCTTTTAATACATAATAACATATATCTGTAACCACAATTTAAAAATCTCCATCTGCAAGAATGCTTTACTCTACTGCAATCATTGTACTCTTCTATCAGATATCTCTACCATGGTCTAGCATTATACTCTGTCAAACAAAGAACTTTACTACTGTCTGTTGTAGTACTCAGCAAAAATTCTCATTAAAAAATCACTTCAAAAAACTTGCAAGCATAACCTCTGTGGACTGCATCATTATTTAACATCAATCATGCTTTCATTATTCTATCAATGTATTGTCATCTCACTTAGATAATTAGTCTATTCAAAGTATAGAGACAATCTAACAACTAGTCATTCAAAACTTTGAAACCCTTCCTTTAACTGGTAATCATAACACTTCAAATACATAGTCAAAGAAAAACTTTTTTATACTTTCATTACTACATAACAAATACTCAATCTCACATCAAAACACAAATGACTAAGCATCATATTACCTTTGAATTTTGTCTCTCTAATCATCACCATGAAGAGACAGTTGTGAAAATGACACCAAAACAGTTCTATGTACATCTTCAATATTCACATTGTCTTCATACTATCTCTGAGATCTATATACACTCAATAAGATCACATTCCTTTTCAACTCTAGGATCCAACCCTGTAAACAAAACTACTTTATGAAGATCCTTTTGTATTATATCAATTTCATTCTGCACACATAACTAAAGGCTGTAAATATCTTTGCAAACCCTTACATCATAAAAAACCTTCACACTTACTGCACCGAACTTTTTTCTTCATATCAAAAAAAAAATTAACCATCATCAACAGACATCTACAACTACTAGGGTTTGTAATCTCTCGAATCATCTAGAAGGAAGATCGTTATAAAACTAATTCACATTGTTCATACATAGAAAAAACATTTGAATGGCCATCAAATTGAACTCGGGTGAATGGTCATTGAAATTTGAAACAAATTTGAATTGAGTCCCTTGATCCCAATCTTCGCGCTCTGAACATTTCAAACCTACTCCGTTGGTTTTTCTTTGTGCATAGTTCACATAGAACATACCGGTGAGAGGTGGTTTCCTAGGTAAAGAAAGTTGGTTAACCAACGTATTTGACCCCTTCATGTTGTCACTTTAGTGACAAGTAACTCGCTACTCCCAGTCAACTGTGTGTTATAAGAAAAAGTGCATTGCCTACTGCCCATCACAAAAGGTGCTTTATAGTTTTCATGCTAGGGTTTTGGTCATTAGGACTTAGGAATTTCAGGATGCACTTGGTCTTTAGATATTTTAAATCTATAATGACATGATCTTGACTCTTGTCATTGCTATCCTTTGATACTGATACAGAGAGGTAGCAAAAAAGATAAAGATATTTTAGGACTCTTAAAACAGTTAGGGTTTTAGAAAAAAAATGTTAACCAATGAATAAACCCTAAACCATTTCAAAATCTCAATAGATTGAACACATGTGATTGATCTTAGATCTCTACCAGTCACTATAATTTTTTCAATTGTATACATTATGAGATGAATGAATAATCAAGCTATGATACCTTGCCATCAACACCATACACAATCCACCTTTGACAAGAAAATGAGCAAGTTACTTTGTATCAACACTTTGTGCATCAGCACCTTGAAATCCTTGAAGTAGCATCAACACCAACATATCAATATCAAATGAATAAATACCAACAATGACTTCACCATAATCAAGTACCTCACCATACCTGGGAGATCAATGAAAAAGAATAAAGACTTTGCATGTCATGTCCACTGTGAAATGAAGGAGCACTTTGGACACCATTATTGCTTGCATATTCTTGCATATAGTTGTTTTCTTGCATGACAAACCAACATCAATAAGTTGACATCAATGACAAACAATCACTTGTGCATCAATGACAAACTTCATACCTTTGTATTAACTACAAACATGAACACAACATCTTTGACATTAAATCGAATCTTCCTCAAAAACATGAACACAACACCTTTGACATCAAATCAACTCTTCCTCCTGATATTGATGTATGCCAATGACACAACTCCATCACTCTATCAAAGTACATCATCTACAAACAAATATCATTAAGTCACTGATCAACACCTGAAGCATGATCCTATCAACACTATCAAGTATGAACTCCATACCATGAAGCAACTCGTGAACAAGGATGTCCATACCATGAAGCAACCTCCAAAATTTTCACATCAATGACAAACCTATTTCAACATTTGTTTCCCTTCTTCTTTGAACTAGATGCATAAGGAGATGCATCAGTCTGGTGGGCTTCAAGATTCATTCTTTTCTAGACTGATCTTGGAGGCTACCTTTCAGGGGGGTCAGGTAGTGCTAATGATGATTGTTGCAGTCAGGGGGAGTAGAAGTTTATACAATTTGGTGTGCACTCCTAAGGGGGAGTATTTAGAATAGTAACACTACAACAGAAGAGGCAATTAGCGCCTAAAATAGCATTGAAATTTAGTGCATTTGAGTCCATGAATTGGACACTTCTGCCGACGCAAAACTTGATGCCCAATAGCATCTCACTATTGCGCGGGGTTTAGTGCTCATTATAATGTCGGGTTTTACATCAGGTTTAGCGCTGGATTTTAGTGCCAAGTTTAACGCCAGATTTAGAGTTGGATTTTGTTGCTTCCAGTTTGGCTTCTGATTTTGCTTCTAGTTTTGCTTCTTGTGTTGCTTCCAAGTTTGCTTCCAGTTTTGCTTCCGGTTTTATTTCCAGTTTTGCTTCTAGTTTTGCTTCCAATTTTGCTTCCGATTTTTCTTCCAATTTTGCTTCCACTGTTGCTTCCGGTTTTGCTTCTAGGTTGGCTTTCGCTTTTGCTTCCCGTTTTGCTTCCAATTTTGCTTCCGGTTTCACTTCTAATTTTGCTTCCAATTTTGCTTCCAGTTTTGCTTCCAATTTTGCTTCTGGTTTTGCTTCCACTTTTGCTTCCACTTTTGCTTCCGGTTTTGCTTCCAGTTTTCTTTCTAGGTTTGCTTCCAATTTTGCTTCCAATTTTGCTTCCAATTTTGCTTCTAGTTTTGCTTCCAATTTTACTTCCAATTTTGCTTCTAGGTTTCCTTCCAATTTTGCTTCTAGTTTTGCTTCTAGTTTTGCTTCCACTTTTGCTTCCAATTTTGCTTCTAGTTTTGCTTCAAATTCTGCTTCCAGTTTTGTTTCCAATTTTTCTTCTAGTTTTGCTTCCAGTTTTACTTCCAGTTTGTCTTCTAATTTTGCGTCTGGTTTTGCTTCCAATTTTGCTTCCAGTTTTGCTTCCACTGTTGCTTCCTATTTTGCTTGAACCAGTTATGCTTCCAATTTTTCTTCTGATATAACGTCGCTTGTTGCTTCCATTTTTGTGTCTTTTGTTGCTTCTTAAAATGCTTATTGTTTGATTTCTACCCAAGAATGCAAGTGATTGAGAGAAAGTAAAATAGAAATCACATATGAGCCAAATAAACTGTATTCAACTCAAGAGAATGCAAAGCAATACAATAGAATGGGGTTGCTCATATGAGAGCAAGAGGTGGATATATATAGGATATTCCACCCAAGAGACTCAATACACAACCAATGTGGGATAAAGTGAAAAAGTTCCTAAGTAAACTTAACCTAGTGTGAAAAGAGCTAAAGCAGAGAACAAGCTAAGAAAGAGCTAGATAGCAAAATAACCTTATTCACACTAACACCCCCCCTTAAGTGCAACTTAAGAGAGAAGATTATTATGCAAAGATGTGTCTTGGCAACAAGGCCTGATGAGGTACCCATGTACAAAGAAATCCCTCAAATAGAAAAGGAAGGAGAAAACCCAGTGGGAAAAAACTCCCCCATGAGAGGAAAAGAAGAGAGGCCAAGTAGCCCCCCCTCAATGTAGAGTCTCCTGCACTGATGGTAGATGCTCGACAATGAATCCTGAAGATGATCCACTATCATTGAAGAACGTTCCTCCCCTTAGGAAGAAACAAGACCAAGAATGTATGCAAGATTTCTTCCCATTCCTTATAGGAATATGAAGGAAGAAGGATAAATGTCTCTAAACTTTGCACATGATCCAAAGACAACAATAATGCTCCTAAAAACTGCTCAAATGTCTCCAATCCACTACCAAACTATGACTGAATAGGAGGATGAAGAACAATCTCAGAAGATGATATCTTTTTTGAAGACAAGGAAACCTTCTCCAAATGTTGCCCAATGACCTCTATTAGTGCCTGCATAAACATTCAGGTTTTAAGCATTTTAATATGCAAGTACCTTCCAAAAAATCCAAAAAATTCCAACTCTTTTGGACTTTGCAATAAAAAAAAAATGCAAAAATCTATTGTATGCATGTCACTTTGTATATACAAGGGGTTTGTATATACATGCAGGCCAAATGTGCATTGGCGGGCTTGCAAAATCTCAACGGCCTTTGAAAAAATGAGTTAAAGGCATTTTAGAATGCATATCGGGCTTGAAAAAATGCATGTACAAGGGGGAATCTTTCGCAGATTCACGAGGATATTCATTGCTTGTATATCGGGCTTGTATGTTTGAACATACAACGGTTATATATAATGGAAAATATACAAGGAACAGACATGCATTCACTACAGTGCAATGTATCATTGGTCGATGCATGTGCAAAGGAGAAAGACAAGGAGTCGCACCCACCAGTTCCATACAAAGGCAATTGTATGCTGGCGCATGCAATCAAATATACAAGGCTCGGACCTGAGGAGTTTTACATTCTGCTTGATGTAGGTTTGAGATCCAGATTGCATGTTTTGTTTTGTATATCCGTGTTGTATGTTTGCGATATACAAAACAATGATACAAAGGAAAGTACAATGTGGATTCCAGGGGATATTCCAATCTAGCAGATAAGGTGTTGAAATCCGCAGCTTACATGTATATGGCATTGTATATGCCGATATACAAACAAAAGGAGATACAAGGCTCGGATTTGAAAGTTTTTCAAATCCGATGGATAAAATGGTTGGGGTCCGTTGTATGTATATCGCATTTGTATGATGCAATATGCAAGGAAATATACAAGTAAATAGATACAAACTGGACCTGATTTCACTTTCAAAGCGCTTCATAGTCATTTGAGGTCTGCAGAATGTATATTTCGACTGTATGTTCACATATACAAAATGAAAATGCAAAGGTTAAAGTGCAAGATGGACTTCAAAGCGATTGCAATATGCTTCATCATAATCTGAAGTCCTTGGCTTGTATGTAAAGTGTGTTGTATATGCCGAATGTGCAAAGGGGAGATGCATACAACCCGGACCCGAGTGCAGGTTCAAATTTGTTTTATAATATATTGGGATCCGCCTTGTATGTAAGTGATTGTATGTATATACATTTTTTTTTAGTAGCATATGTAGGGGTGAAAAGGGCAAAATAGATGATAGAAAAGTCAACGATAGGGGACCTGAGTGCTTATGTGGCACATTATCATTGGTGAGCAACTTTTCTACAAGATTTTGAGCTGCTCATCTCAGCGATAGGAGAATAAGATCAATGGCTGTGTTTTAAACCTTTAGCGAAGGTTTTTTTCCTATGCATATGCAGTCATGTTTTGAGTGGGAAAACTCCATGAATGAGCTGCTGCAAATTTCAAGAGGTCTGCAGGTAGTTGAGTCATTAATGGTAGTTTACTGAAGGATGATCAATGGAATGATGGGCCAACTACCAGATTTAAGATGCAAATCTTTGAGTGGCGGCTCTAGTCCTGAGCCCACCTACTTCTTCTCTCTGTTTCTCTGCTGCATTCAATTTTTGGAGTGCCAATCTAAAGATGCATTGAATCTGGCAACTTTTTGACCTGCCATGTAAATTTTGCTGAATACACAGTCTAGATATAAAAGGTAGACTGTGTTATTCTTTTGGGGTTATTGAAGACTTGGGCAATTTTGGGGGAAAAATAATGAAAGATAGGGCATTTTCTTGGTTGTTTTATCTCTTTTGGAGTTTATGAGTTGCATCTGAATGCACCTTGCACATATGTTTAGTTTCTTGTCATTTTATATGAAAAATGCTTCATTGCATGTGTTTATCTATCTGTCTCCATGTGTTGTATGCATTCTCTTCTTTTGAATTTATTTGCTAAGGGTTTCTCAGATTCTGGGTATAGATTTCTGTATCACATGCTTAATCTCTAACTTCCATTCAAGGAGTGGATTAAATTGTTTTAGGTTGAGTATGGAGAAGGTTGTATGTCAGCTGGGATGTATGTAAGTAGAGACAGTTAAATACTTATCCTTGGGTGGTGTTTGTAAGGCAAATACCAGTCCTAACCCCTTGAAACTTGAATGCTAGTTGCAAGCCACTCTCTTGTATATGTCTAGTTGACTCCTTGCCCTGAGATAGGCACCAGTCTATTTCTGGATCAGTAGTTATGATCCAAAACCCCCTGTCTTGCATCCAAAACATCAATTCAAACCATTTCATAATTCTAACCTGTTAGTTGTAGGAGTAGGATTAGGAACCCCTGCATACTCTCATCCATAACCAGACAAATATGTCTAAGAATGTTGCTAACCTTGTGATTTGTCACACAAATCTTGGTCCACACATGAGAGTATTCTGCCTGTTATCACAAAGCTAAATCTTCCTATCATTGGGTGAGTCAAGGTAAAATCTTTATCAAATAGGGATACCCCCCTTGGTGCAGCAGAACCAGAAGTGAAGGGGAGGCTGCTCACGCAACCTCCTGTATTAGTTGGTTGAATCTGCCTGTACATTGGAACTGGCAAACCCTCTGCTGATTCGAAAAGAAAACCAATAGATGGCGAATCCACTGGGGAAAGGGAGAGTCAAGTGATTGGAAGGCTGGACAGTCTAGTTTCCAATGAAGTTGTTGCAGCAAGATCCAAAAATGACCATGTGGTGCTCTACTGGCATGATGAATCCAGAAAACAAAAGTGCCTTGTTAATTTTATGTCCTCTCTGTGAGAGGTGGCGACTCTGTTGATTGAACCTATCAAAGCTGCAACATATTTCCAAGTATTCCATCTTTTCAAAAATGATGAGTTTAGAACAACAATCCTGGTTGTGCTCTCAAAGAAAACCATTTTTTATTGAAAGATATAAATCCCTAAATTTCAAAGGAATATATGGTTACCCAAATGTTATTGCCAATAAGATTAGAAAATGTTTGCCAAAATATAGTGGATCAGATTCTAAATCAGCAAACAAACATCTGCAAAAATTTTGTAATTTAATAGAAGATTATGAGGTAGAGGATGAAGATGTAGTAATGAGACTCTTTGTTCAGTCATTAGAAGATGATGCTAGGGTTTGGTTCTCAAACCTGCCTATATGTTCAGTTTCTTCATGGGTAAATTTAGAAATTGCATTCTTAGGGCAATTTGGTGATTTGGCCTCATTGATCATGCACTTTATGAATATCCAAAAGGAAGATGAGGAACTAGTTCCAACCTTTAATCTTAGATTTATTAAGTTGCTCAAGTAAATTTGTGAATATATGAGACCTGATAATGCATTATGCTTAGTAATTTATTTGGCTACATTTGATGAAGAAGTGAGTTATTTATTGAGAGATAAAGAACCAGCCACACTTCACCAAGCCTACCAATTTGCTATGGATATTGAAAACAATGAGAAATATGGAATGCCAGTGGGTTTCATGGCTGCAAGTTGTCAAAATAGTTATCAAAATGAATATATTTTAGCTCTCCTAGTATGTGCATTGAAAGATGATTATGTGGAGGGAAATGTATTTCAGAATAGCATGTGTAGTCATGATGTGATGTACAGACATGAAGAAGATGTTATATAAAATGTAGGCACATCCTATAATGATGAAAATGAAGACTGTTATCAGCCTCTAGAAGAGAAGCCTGCAGACACAAAATGCCCTTCAAGTGATAAAATGAAAGATATACATGAGGTTGTGTCTTGCAACAATATGCATACCCCAATTATTCCTGATTATTTATGTGAGGTGGATATGCAAAGCTTCACTCTGAATATAGAAGATGTTGTTTCAAGGGACAACAGTAAATATGTTAGTGGCTGTCAGCATTTAGATGCATATGTGAGCCTTTCAGATGATGAAATATATATGGATGCCAAATATGAATGTTTCCTTGAAGATTCTGACCACCTTCATAGTGCAGAGGTTGAAAAATTTGCTTTTGATTATCAATGCATTGGTGAAGATGAACAACAAGGTCACTATTCAAAGGTGGATGGACAGGTTGCAAATGTGTGTGCTCATACAGTTGGGGATAGTGCTGGTTGCAGGGGTAACTATGAGGTTTTTGACATAGGGCTGCATCCTGAGCTTTTTATGCCTTCTTTTGAGACATTCCAGGTGGACATTAACAATCAGATTGTTGAGCACAATGATGATGAATATCTGAATGATTATAAAGATGAATATGATTGTGAGATGTTGCTTGTGCCTAAATATTGCATTTTTGATGCAGAGGAGCTCTTGTTTTTTGAAGAAGGGCAAAATTCTGATGTGGATTCATTTATTTCATGTGAGTCTATTATTTCTCCAAGCAACATCAATGACTCATATGATGATGATAGTCTACTGCTGAAAATGGTAGATGCTTATGAATTTTGTTGTGGACTTGTTGAAGGAGAAAGGAGCAGCAGCACAATCAATTGCAATGCTAGGTGTTGCAGACAGTTAAATGCTTTCAAGCTTCATTTGAAGAAATCAAAAGAAAATAGGGTTTTTGACAAAGGAAAATTCTAGTTTTTCCTTTTTGGTGGCCCTGGGCCACCAAGTAAATTTTAACTAAATGTGTTTTATGATGCAGGTTGGTATGTGCTTGACTTTGTTGCCCAATGGATAAGGGACTGGTCTACATCCCAGAAATCCTGAAGTTCTCACCATGCCTGCAAGAGGCATGCATTCCCAGACAGAGCCTATGTTAGTGCCTACATAAACATTCAGGTTTGAAGCATCTTAATATGCAGGCACCTTCCAAAAAATCCAAAAAATTCCAACTCCTTTGCACTTTGCAATAAAAAAAATGCAAAACTCTGTTGCATGCATGTCACTTTGTATATACAAGGGTGTTTGTATATACATGCAGGCCAAATGTGCATTGGCGGGCTTGCAAAATCTCAATCGGCCTTTGAAAAAATAAGTTATATGCATTTTGGAATGCATATCGGGCTTGAAAAAATGCATGTACAAGGGGGAATCTTTCGCAGATTCCCAGGGATATTCGTTACTTGTATATTGGGCTTGTATGTTTGAACATACAATGGTTATATACAATGGAAAATATACAAGGCGTAGACATGCATTTGCTATAGTACAATGTATCATTGGATGATGCATGTGCAAAGGAGAAAGACAATGGGTAGGGCCCACCAGTTGCATATAAAGGCAATTGTATGCTGGTGCATGCAATCAAATATACAAGGCCCGGACCCGAGGAATTTTACATTCTGCTTGATGCAGGTTTGAGATCCAGATTGCATGTTTTGTTTTGTATATCCGTGTTGTATGTTTGTGATATACAAAACAACGATACAAAGGAAACTACAACATAGATTCCAGGGGATACTCCAATCTAGCAGATAAGGTGTTGAAATCCGCAGCTTGCATGTATATGGCATTGTATATGCCGATATACAAACAAAAGGAGATACAAGGCCCGGATTTGAAAATTTTTCAAATCTGATGGATAAAATGGCTGGGGTCCATTGTATGTATATCACATTTGTATGATGCAATATGCAAGGAAATATACAAGTAAAGAGATACAAACTGGACCTGATTTGACTTTCAAAGCGCTTCATAGTCATTTGAGGTCCGCAGAATGTATATTGTGATTGTATGTTCACATATACAAAATGAAAATGCAAACGTTAAAGTGCAAGATGGACTTCAAAGCGATTGCAATATGCTTCATCATAATCTGAAGTCCTTGGCTTGTATGTAAAGTGTGTTGTATATGCCGAATGTGCAAAGGGGAGATGCATACAACCTGGACCTAAGTGCAGGTTCAAATTTATTTTATAATATCTTGGGATCCACCTTGTATGTAAGTGATTGTATGTATATACAATCTCTTTTTTCAGTAGCATATGTAGGGGCAAAAAGGGCAAAATGGATGACAGAAAAGTCAACGATAGGGGACCTAAGTGCTTATGTGGCACGTTATCATTGGTGAGCAACTTTTTTGTAGGATTTTGAGTTGCTCATCTCAGCGATAGGAGAATAAGATCAACGGCTATGTTTTAAACCTTCAGCGAAGGTTTTTTCTTGTGCATATGCAGTTATGTTTTGAGCGGGAAAACTCCATGAACGCGCTACTGCAAATTTCAAGAGGGTTGCAAGTAGTTGAGGCATTAATGGCAGTTTATAGAAGGATGATCGATGGAATGACAGGCCAACTACCAGATTTAAGATGCAAATCTTTGAGCGGTGACTTTGGTCCCGAGCCCATCTGCTTCTTCTCTCTATTTCTCTATTGCATTCAATTTTTGGAGCACCAATCTAAAGATGCATTGAATCTGGTGACTTTTTGACCTGCCATGTAAATTTTGCTAAATACACAGTCTAGATATAAAAGGCAGACTATGTTATTCTTTTGGGGTTGTTGAAGACTTGGGCAATTTTGGGGGAAAAATAACAAAAGATAAAGCATTTTCTTGGTTGTTTTATCTCTTTTGGAGTTTATGAGTTGCATCTGAATGCACCTTGCACATATGTTCAGTTTTCTTGTCATTTTATATGAAAAATGCTTCATTGCATGTGTTTATCTGTCCGTCTCCATGTGTTATATGCATTCTCTTCTTTTGAATCTAGTTGCTAAGGGTTTCTCAGATTCTGGGTATAGATTTCTATATCACATGCTTAATCTCTAACTTCCATTCAAGGAGTGGGTTAAATTGTCTTAGATTGAGCATGGAGAAGGTTGTATGTCAACTGGGATGTATGTAAGTAGATACAGTTAAATACTTATCCTTGGGTGGTGTTTGTAAGGCAAATACCAGTCCTAACCCCTTGAAACTTGAATGCCAATTGCAAGCCACTCTCTTGTATATGTCAAGTTGACTCCTTGCCCTGAGATAGGCATCAGTCTGTTTCTGGATCAGTAGTTATGATCTAAAACCCCCTGTCTTGCATCCAAAACATCAATTCAAACCATTTCATAATTCCAACCTGTTAGTTATAGGAGTAGGATTAGGAACCCCTGCATACTCTCATCCATAACCAGACAAATATGTCCAAGAATGTTGCTAACCTTGTGATTTGTCACACAAATCTTGGTCCACACATGAGAGTATTCTACCTGTTATCACAAAGCTAAATCTTCCTGTCATTGGGCGAGTCAAGGTAAAATCTTTATCAAATAGGGATACCCCCCTTGGTGCGGCTGAACAAAAAGTGAAGGGGAGGCAACTCATGCAACCTCCTGTATTAGTTGGTCGAATCTGCTTGTACATTGGAACTGGCAAACCCTCTACTGATTCAGAAAGAAAACCAACAATCTCTAAGCCAACACCAAATTGTGACAAATATTGATATGGATCAGGTACCATATAAGATTCAGATATAGTAACCATGGATGTATGGTGCTCACCATTGATAAGACAACTGGACCAATGAGAATCTGATACTTCTGTAGAGGATGTTAACATGAATGATGACTGAGTCAAATATCTGGACTCATGAATATCTGTAGATATTGTCACTGTAGAAGCAAATGTAGGCAAAGAAGGAATAAGAGGGTCTGAATGTGCCCTTGAAACATCTGAAGAAGAATCAACTCCATCAAAGAGAAGATGAATGAAATCAATAGTGTCTCCCAAATCTGTAATGTGGGACTCCATAAACAAGGATGAGATGTCTAATAGGAATATGTCCCAAAAAATTACTTCTAGAAGACCGATATGAGCCTGCTACACAGAATCACTATAAGCCATGAAAGGAGCTACAATGGAATCAGATAGAGAAACAGGTAATGAAGGAGATGAGATCTCAATGCATGTCATAGGACTACATTGTTCATCCCCAAATGATATGTCCACACAAGATGGCTTAGTATGAACATGTGAAATATCTGCTAATGTTGGATCGTATGAAGTCTCTGAAGGAGGAGTATTAGGAAAAGTCTCTATGTCATCTAGACATTCAAGTGATTTCCATTCATCAAGCTTCATAGCTGTTTTAGAATCATATGGTAGAAAAACATCAAGTGGTTTTAAATAATCTGCAAAAGGATCCTCAGGAAATGTAGACGCATCCAAGTCACCATACATCTCCCAAAGTTTGGTCCAACGAGCACGAGGGGAAGAAACCCATGTTAGTGTACTCATTGTGTCAAAGTTGACATTTGAACCAAGAAATGCTGATACATAACCATTCTTTTGATGCCATACAATGCTTTTCTGAAATGATACTGGTTAAGGAACAAGTTCGTAGAGATAGGGCAGAAGATTAAGCCATCTGAAATGTTTCAGCATACCATCTCACCAAGACTTATAGTTACCTCTTTTTAGTTCAATTACAGCTGGATGCTTTGTGATACCCATGATTACTCCTTAAATTTAATCACACATAAGACCAATTAAGAGACTAAATCCAACAAAAGAAAGAACACCAAGAGACCCCCCCAAATTACTCAATGAAGAAGCCCCCCCAAGAAAAATGATTTGGCACTTTATAAGTGGTGTGGTTACAATGGCCACTAGCAAGTGAACTCTTAGTGGACTTGACTTCAATGCTTTTACAAATCCTCACAAAATGAACATATACTAAAATTACAATTTTGGGACAAACCCATATGAAATTAGAAGTATCATTGTGAAGTACATGAAAAAACATGCACTTTCAAAAAAAGAATTGCCTCAATTCGAGGCTGTATGAAAAAGTTATGCACTTTTGAAAGTCCCAAAATGGGAACTACGCAGAGTCACGTGTGAGAATATGAGATTTTTGGAAAATCCAAACATTAAAATTAGAAACTGTCTATACCATCACGTAGAGCACAAAAAATTAGCCAAAATCAAAAAAAGAAACTCACAAATCGGAGGTTGGGAGCCTAAGTTACAGCCTTTGGAAGTTGAACTTCAATTTCTAAAATGCCAATGGAGAGGGGGTCTACTGTAGCTTTCTAATTTCATTTTTGCAAAATACATAAGCTATATACAAAAACTAACAGGTACCCAGATGGTTTTTTAGTGTTGCGAAGAAAACCTAGAAGGCGTGTTTCTTTTTGATCTACAGAAGATGTGACTCTAATGGAAAAAAAAATGTTTTTAGCACCAAAAATGACCCCAACAACTAAAAAATGGCATGCAATGACTGAATTAGCTACCTAAGACAAACAAAGGCATGTTGCAACCTGCAAGATTGATCAGAATAAATAAAATGCAAGCCGATTGTTAGATTTTAGCTCAAAGAGTCTCGAGGAAGCTCTGAAAAAACCTGTAACTGGCAAGTCAAAATATGAACCCCCCCAAGAACTAGAGTTTTCTCCACACTTTTTTGTTTCTCTAGATCATCAGAAGATGCAAGAGAAGAGCACACTCATGTGCTTCGAAAAACAACTCTACACTCTCAGATTTCTAAAAAAATGCTAACCCACAACTCACAACCGCTTTGATACCACGTTAGATTTCTACCCAAGAATGCAAGTGATTGAGAGAAAGCAAAATAGAAATCACATATAAGCCAAATAAATTGTATTCAACTCAAGAGAATGCAAAGCAATACAATAGAATGGGGTTGCTCATATGAGAGCAAGAGGTGGATATATATAGGATATTCCACCCAAGAGACTCAATACACAACCAATGTGGGATAAAGTGAAAAATTCCCTAAGTAAACTTAACCTAGTGTGAAAAGAACTAAAATAGAGAACAAGCTAAGAAAGAGCTAGATAGCAAAGTAATCATATTCACACTAACACTTATTGTTTTGCTTACATTTATTAATTTAATATGTTTTATTTCAATTTAATTAGTTAAATATATCATGCCTCTTAAATAACTCATATGATTATAAAGTAAGTAATTTAATTATTTAACTCATATGATTAAATAACAAGATAATTATTATAACATGATCATCATCTATAATTAAAACAAGTGAGTCAAATATCTATAATTTAATTGAATTTGACAACATTCATCCCGAGCAGTAAATTAAAATCATCATACGTAATAAATATCCATCCAAAAATCATCGACCACTTTCAATATATATAAATTGACAAGTCAATACGAATAAGATCATCATCATATATAACTAAAACAAGTGAAAGTCAAATATGCCAGTACATCAATAACATGTCTAAATGATACATGTACAAATGATATAAGTAAAAATGATAAATTACGTAACTCAAAATGATACAAGTCAAGATAATACATGTCCAAATGATATAAGTCAAAATGATACATAAATTTATGATGCAACTCATTAATATGGCACTGCAGGCCATGAAAATGATACATATGATAGCTAGTGACTATGAAAAGAGGCATCATAACGATATATCAACAATGATCCATGATGCAGTCTATATGATCATGAATGTCACTGGCTACTATGAGCAACTGCCTCATCATCATCATCATCATCGCCATCATCATCATCATCATCATCATCATCATCATCACCATCATCGTTGTCATCATCATCATCATCGGCCTCAGTGTCTTCTGCATCTACGTCATCATCATCCTCTAGCATGAGGATCATCTTGATCTTCTGGAAGCAAAAAAATATATTTAAAATGAAAAGTTATTATTTATTTCATGCAATAATTTATTTTTTTGTTATATATCTAATATTACAACATATGAAACGAAACCATAATCATATTTCATCATATCAAAGTGCACATACCATAATAAAATTTCAAAACAGTTACAGCTAATATGTCATTCCAATGATGTAAAACATGCAACAATTCTAATAAACGTTAGTTAAGATCATAAAAAAAATTGTTATAAATTTAACTATCAACTGTAAATTCTATTACATAACCTTAAGTGCTACAAATTGCTTGGTCGAAAGCTCCCATTTTGACATAGGTAGGGAGGATGGTGGCAAAGGTTGTGGAATTTGGCTTTAAACACCAGCCAATTGCATATGCTTTAAAATTTTTGAAGCCTTTTCAATAAATCCATTTTGTCCATATCCTGCAGTCATTGTAGTCCATGAGACCACATTTCTTTGAGGCATTCTATCAGACAGTTCCCGTGCCTTGTCTATGCTTCCACATTTTGCATACATTTCTAACAGGGCAGTTACAACTACAACATTTGACAAAATTCCTCTATCCTTTATGTATTGATGGATGTCCATACCCTATTCCAAAGCTCCCATTTTGACACAGGCAGGGAGGATGCTGGCAAAGGTTGTGGAATTTGGATTTACACCAGCCAATTGCATTTGCTTTAAATTTTCTAAAGCCTTTTTAACAAATCCATTTTGTGCATATCCTGTAGTCATTGTAGTCCATGAGACCACATTTCTTTGAGGCATTCTATCAAATAGTTCACATGCCTTGTCTATGTTTCCACATTTTGCATACATGTCTAACTGGGCAGTTGCAACTACAACATTTGACAAAATTCCTCTATCATTTATGTATTGATGGATGTCCATACCCTATTCCAAAGCTCCCATTTTGACACAAGCAGGGAGGATGCTGGCAAAGGTTGTGGAATTTGGATTTACACCAGCCAATTGCATTTGCTTTAAAATTTCTAAAGCCTTTTCAACAAATCCATTTTGTACATATCATGTAGTCATTGTAGTCCATGAGACCACATTTCTTTGAGGCATTCTATCAAATAGTTCACATGCCTTGTCTATGTTTCCACATTTTGCATACATGTCTAACTGTGCAGTTGCAACTACAACATTTGACAAAATTCCTCTATCATTTATGTACTGATGGATGTCCATACCCTATTCCAAAGCTCCCATTTTGACACAGGCAAGGAGGATGTTGGCAAATGTTGTGGAATTTGGCTTTACACCAACTAATTGCATTTGCTTTAAAATTTCTGAAGCCTTTTCAAGAAATCCATTTTGTGCATATCCTGTAGTCGTTGTAGTCCATGAGACCACATTTCTTTGAGACATTCTATCAAACAGTTCACGTGCATTGTCTATGCTTCCACATTTTGCATACATGTCTAACAAGGCAGTTGCAATTACAACATCTGACAAAATTCCTTTATCCTTTATGTATTGATGGATGTACATACCCTATTCCAAAGTTCCCATTTTGACACGGGCAGGGAGGATGGTGGCAAAGGTTGTGGAATTTTGCTTTACACCAGCCAATTACATTTGCTTTAAAATTTCTGAAGCCTTTTCAACAAATCCATTTTATTCATATCATGCAGTCATTGCAGTCCATGAGACCACATTTCTTTAAGGCATTATGTCAAACAGTTCATGTGCCTTGTCTATGCTTCCACATTTTGCATACATGTCTAATAGGGTAGTTGCAACTACAACATCTTGTAGACACCCTAAAATGACCAAGTCGTCACACCACTTGCTTTTCATAATCTGTCAAATCACCTGCATTTCACACATTAATTAAATAATCTAATTATTTAATTAATTTCACCAAATTCTTCTAAATCACATTCTTGTGACGTTAATTAAATAAATCTTCGTTTTTTAATTAATTAAATCAAATTCCTCTATTATTCTTCCACAATTAAATAATTTTAAATTATTTAATTATCCTCTTTCCAAATTTTACATCCACATTAATTAAATAAATCCCATTATTTAATTAATTCAACAAATTCCCTCTTATCTATAATTAAATAATTCCTAATTATTTAATTAAATCAAAATTATTCTTCCAAAATCATGCACAACAATTAAATAAATTTATTTATTTAATTTGCTTCTAAATCTTCTAAATTAAATAATTCCAATTATTTAATTATTTTCTTCCAAAAATATCTTCTCTAAATTTAAATAAATCAATTATTTATTCAAATTGTTTTTTCATCTAATTTGAGTTATCTCTAAAATAACTCAAGCTTTCTATATTTAATAAAGCAAAATATCTTCTTATTCTCATGCAAATCTCTTCTTCTTGTTTTAAATCACTTAACTGACTATTACATTCTGTTAATTGCTTTAACTCATTCTTCTATTCTTGATAACTCCTCTCATGCAAAAGAAAGCAAGACACTTGTCTTCTTCTTATTCATTGCACGTTCCTCAACTGTTCTCCTTCGTTGATCCTTCTGAATTATCTGGACCGTTGATCAATCTTCATTGAAACCTATATAAACCCCCCTCATCTCCTTCATTATCTCTCTCTTCGATCGTATTCTCAGGCATACTTAACAGAGCTTTGAGCATACAAAACGCATCGATTGAGCAACCTTACGATCTCTTAACATTGATCTTTGAGCACATTGAGCACACTACTTGCTTGTTGCAGCTATGGTTTCGCAACTTGATTGAGCAATCCACACTTCTCCAAAAGGGAACAATACAGGTTTTGGTAAGAGCTTTCATTTTAACTTTGATTTGATGATAATGGCTTTTACTTAGATTGGTTCGCTTTATGTGATTGGTTTTTGGTTTTATTAGTTTAGATTTAATCGATTTTTCCTCATACACACATCTGACAAAATTCCTCTATCCTTTATGTATTGATGGATGTCCATACCCTATTCCAAAGCTCCCATTTTGACACAGGCATGGAGGATGTTGGCAAATATTGTGGAATTTGGCTTTACACCAACTAATTGCATTTGCTTTAAAATTTCTGAAGCCTTTTCAACAAATCCATTTTGTGCATATCCTGTAGTCATTGCAGTCCATGAGACCGCATTTCTTTGAGGCATTCTATCAAACAATTCATGTGCCTTGTCAATGCTTCCACATTTTGCATACATGTCTAATGGGCAGTTGCAACTACAACATCTGACAAAATTCCTCTATACTTTATGTATTGATGGATGTCCATACCCTATTCCAAACCTCCCATTTTGACATAGGCAGGGAGGATGGTGGCAAAGGTTGTGGAATTTGTCTCTCAAACAACTCATACTTGTAGAGTCATGGTTTTAGGTCATGTATGTTATGGTAACAAGGGATTCCAACTATGGTTACAATAGCTAAGACTGCCCTTATTTGTGACCATAACAAGGTTCTTGGACAACACTATCTTGCTCTTCACACTGGGTACTATATAGGCCAAGATTGGGTTGAAGAAATCACTTGATGGTTACCTATATAGTGATACCACACCCTAATACCCCAAGCATTCTAAATAGCTTGAGAATTATAAAATACTCAACCAAGATGAAATTGTATCACTCTACCACACTTAACTATGATAGTCCTTTCTTGACAACAATTTGTAATCTTTAGACTATTGGGATACTTTCCACAAATAAATATTAGGTCAATGACACAAGGCTTTTAAACAAAAACCATAATCCCAACTCTGTATCCATCCCCTTGGCAGTCTCAAGGGTCACCATCAGACAAAAAATGCTAATACACTATTATGAAAGTTATGATTGTCCTCCATCATTTCATTATGCATTTGAAACTTGAGATGAGGATTGGGGAGGTCTCCATTTGTAAAAACATGGAAAATACTCATGGTAAGATCTTTAAAATAGGCATATTCAACTTTAGGCATTTTTGCAGACCCTAGGAAGGTGGATGTAAACTTAGTGACTTTAATTACCACCACAAAGACTATCCCCTTTCTGACTATGACAAGTTAACACTATCATGCTCTTTATGACAATCCCTTCTCCATTGGGTGATGGCCTAATAGCATTTATCTCCTTTGTGATTTCAAAGCCTCTCTAATGCACTATCATAGGATTCTTGGCAGTCCTTATGTATTAGTGAAGAAGGCTTCCAACAAATCCAAAAGGAGGGCTTAAGATTACATTCAAAGTCCTAGTCTTCATACCCTAGTCACATATCACCCCTCTAAGTAGACCTCAAGACAATTGCCCTTTAATATAGGAAGTCAATGTAGTTTTAAAAGATAAAGTGCAAGAGGCCAAAGGACAAGAAAACTTAAGGCCTTAAGGGGTTTAAAGGAATAAAAATATAGGCTTGTAGACTCGACTTAAAACCCTAACCCTAGGTGGGTACCACTAGATACCACTAGAACCCTTTAACGTGGCACTGCAAAACCTTGTCCAATCTGATCATGGGAAGCTGAAATCAAGTATGTACACTCACATATGACACATAAGTATGCCTACCAAGTGGTTTAACATAAAAATGAATAGGCTTCGAATTATAACCCTTCAAAGTAGGCCACTGAAGTATATTGTACAAGTGCATTTTTGAGTGCTGTAGTCAGATTTTTCATCATGGGAACCTAAATTTTTTGCAAAAAATGGTATAAAATTTTAGGTTCCAACAAGTCCATTAGTTGGAGGCAGGTAAACAAGGGTTTTCTATTCATTATTAGCCAGTTAAACTTAAGCATATGAGATAGCATGGCACACACAAAATGTTGTGGATAATGACCACAAGATTAGGTTAATTGCAACCACTTTTTGTAAGCAAGCACAAGACTAGTATACTCATTATGATCCTAGTGGCACCAAGAAGGGTCCCCAAAGATATAAGAGTAATCATTTGTCATCTAAGAGAAATCTTACATTTAAGGGCGCTAGGGTCAACAGAGAAGCACTTTAGAACTCATCCTACACATCAATAAACAACTCAACACAAGAAATTCAAATTGACATATTAACACAACAATATCCAACTAAGTTATTGAAAGTCAACTATTGATACCTCATTCTCCATCCAGATTACAAAATCGGTCCACTTTTTGCTTTGTAACATTTCCTTTTCAAATTGGCTTGGATGTCGACCATATTTCTCCTCCTATCAAAACATGGCACATGGACTAGTTAAACTAATTAATATGCAATCATTTACTTTTTCCTAGGAAATTTAAAAAAATATCATTTAACTTATTAAATATACTTACAAATGTACAGATCAAGGCCTGTAAACCTTTATGGCCATTGTGATGCGTGGCACGAAGTTTTTCAAGCCTAGCCTTGGAGGCCTTGTCCTGAAACATATACTAATTCAATTTAACTATGCACAAATAAAATTTAAAAATCATTTAATAAATTTGATATAATCATATGAGAAAATTCAAATACCTATGTACTCTGCTCACCGGACTTCCTCCGTGCATAAGACTTCTCATATGCTTTTACAAGCTCTTTCCATACTTTCAAACTTACATCAATTGGCCTTTTTTTGAGCCTTTGCTCGGGAGGGAGTTTTTTTATCTTCTTTGTTTGGTTGCACTGAAATCTCTTGCAATTTTGAGACATTCGTAACTTTATCTTCTTTATAGAACAACATGTGCCAAATTCAGTCTCCATGTCTGGGATAACTACTTTTTGCAAGTGCATGGGTATCTTTGACAATGGCAAAAGTAGATCGTTTTTGAACCGTATGTTTTTCCAGCATCCATCATTCGGACATCCCATGAAACCACATTGTATTCTATCTTGGTATTGTAGGTACCAATGCAAGATGAAAAACATGGCGTGGTGGTCAAAGAAGTCTGTGTCCTAGGAGTGGGTGGGACATTGGAAGCCTCTGTTCCCTGTTCCACATTCTTAGAGGTTACTGTTATTGATTTCCTCTTGGATCTTTTGCTCAATCCATGACTGGTTGGGGAATCAATTGATTCCCTTTGACACTATTGATTTGGTTGTGATGTTTTAGGGGCTTTACCAAATCATTTTTCTATGTATCTAGAAAGCATTGTCAAGTCCACACCATCCAATTTGTTCATTGCCTCTACCCCAAATATGGAAGTCAATGCCTCTTTATCTTTGTCAGTCTCTGGTGCAGGAGCACCTTGGCTTTGATTAAATTGTATGCTTCAACACTATATCAAGGTTATATTGATTAATTGTTCATGTGTCTAGGTCCTTAGGAGGAAAATATTTAATGTTTTGTGTCAAGTTTGGAAAGAATGTAAAGATTGCCAATATAAATTTGGAAAAAATAGTCAAGTTGCTAAAAAAGACAATTTTGGGAATATCAAAGGTCATAGGTTAGTTTCCTTCATTGAAGAAGTTGGAAACTAAAGAGTCAAGTGTTGAAATGCCTTTATTTAGGCCTTGTAACATCAAAATACCTCGAAGGTGATTGGAGATTTCAAATGAAATAGAAAAAAAATAATGCTTTTCTGTGTTTTCTTCAAAAACTTGCTGTCTTCTTGCATTGTATGGCCCTGTACGGGCAAGGAGCCATTTCTAAGTGATTTTGCATGAAAGGTCTTTCAATCACCTTCCCTTCCCTTTTGGTTGCATGCATTTTGGTTTCGTTTGGCACAAGATATTGCATTTTTTGTGTTGACAGTCCAAACCCTCTATTGGGTAAACAGTGAACAAGATAAATGAGTTTCTTCCTCGTTTTGTCCTTGCATGTTGCAAGATCCTTGATGAAAAGGACTATGGTGATGTGTGCCTTTGAGTTCTAGAGGTCCTTGACCAAATCTCTAAGATTGGGGTGAAGGAAATCAAGTTTTTATGACTATTTTTCTGTGACAGTCTAGAAAATAGTGTTTTTAAGGACAGTGAAGAGGTATAAGTGTTGGGTTTGGTGAAATATCAATTGGAAAGGTGTTTGGATGATTAAATAAGCATGAATGGACCTAATTCCACATGTTCCAAGTGTTTTTTGGGAGAGTTTGAAGATAGAGGTCATAGAACCAATAAGCCCTATTAGTATTCAAGCTTATTTAGGCCTATTTAGCACAGTGACAGTCTTATTTTGGATAGTTCCTTCCAAAGTAACCTACATTGATTTCTATATATGTTTTAAAATGCCTTAATGGGTACTCAAAACAGGTTTCAGATGTTGGAAATGAGGTTGGGTTTGAAAGTTATGGTCAAAAAAAGTAAATTTCTAATTTTTTAAGTTTTTGTGCTATGAAACAAGGGATTTATGAAGGAAGAGTTGCCTCAAAGAGTGATAACCTTGTAAAGTGAGTTGATTGAAACCCTTTGATATGAAATATGCTATAAGGAGTTGTGTTGTTCTTTATCCTCTGCATCAAATTGGTATTAAAGCTCAGAAGATTCTGAGCATGTAGATAGAGCGCCGAAGGAGGCAATCTACACTAGGATTTTGGGATGAGCATTGGTTTTGGCTACCTGATTCTTGTTGTGAAGTTTTATGGTTGCAGGTGCAAGTTCACTCGTTGCAGTAGGCAGACAGGAAGGTCTGTCAAGAGGGCCAGAGGAGATGGTCCATTTGGTTGTCGCCAAAAGTCTTGGGGAGAGAGGTAAGAGAGGACTCCCAGGTGAGGGACAGGAGTGTTGTCGTAGCAGGAAGGAGTGGACTTCTGATGATAGAGATGCACCTTGGAGGTAGCCAGTCAAACTCTATTAATATGAGTCACAGTTGGAAGGTAAAGAGGAAGCAGAGGAGGCATCAAATCAGGGTTGAAGACATAAAGAGGCAAAAGTCATTTGAAGCAGACCACACAACTCTTGGGACAAGAGTATTCTTCATGCTGAGGAGTATGGTGCAAGAACACCTTGGCTTTGATTAAATTGTATGCTTCAACACTATATCAAGGTTATATTGATTAATTGTTCATGTGTCTAGGTCCTTAGGAGGAAAATATTTAATGTTTTGTGTCAAGTTTGGAAAGAATGTAAAGATTGCCAATATAAATTTGGAAAAAACAGTCAAGTTGCTAAAAAAGACAATTTTGGGAATATCAAAGGTCATAGGTTAGTTTCCTTCATTGAAAAAGTTGGAAACTGAAGAGTCAAGTGTTGAAATGCCTTTATTTAGGCCTTGTAACATCAAAATACCTCAGAGGTGATTGGAGATTTCAAATGAAATAGAAAAAAAACAATGCTTTTCTATGTTTTCTTCAGAAAATTGCTGTTTTCTTGCATTGTATGGCCCTGTACTGGTAGGGAGCCATTTCTAAGTGATTTTACATGAAAGGTCTTTCAATCACCTTCCCTTCCCTTTTGGTTGCATGCATTTTGTTTTTGTTTTGCACAAGATATTGCATTTTTTGTGTTGACAGTCCAAACCCTCTGTTGGGTAAACAGTGAACAAGATAAATGAGTTTCTTCCTCATTTTGTCCTTGCATGTTGCAATATCCTTGATGAAAAGGACTATGGTGATGTGTGCCTTTGAGTTCTAGAGGTCCTTGACCAAATCTCTAAGATTGGGGTGAAGGAAATCAAGTTTTTATGACTGTTTTTCTGTGACAGTCCAGAAAATAATGTTTTTAAGGACAATGAAGAGGTATAAGTGTTGGGTTTGGTGAAATATCAATTGGAAAGGTGTTTGGATGATTAAATAAGCATGAATGGACCTAATTCAACATGTTCCAAGTGTTTTTTGGGAGAGTTTGAAGCCAGAGGTCATAGAAACAATAAGCCATGTTAGTATTCAAGCTTATTTAGGCCTATTTAGCACAGCGACAGTCCTATTTTGGATAGTTCCTTCCAAAGTAACATATATTGATTTCTAGATATGTTTTAAAATGCCTTAATGGGTACTCAAAACAGGTTTCAGATGTTGGAAATGAGGTTGGGTTTGAAAGTTATGGTCAAAAAAAGTAAATTTCTGATTTTTTAAGTTTTTGTGCTATGAAACAAGGGATTTATGAAGGAAGAGTTACCTCAAAGAGTGATAACCTTGTAAAATGAGTTGATTGAAACCCTTTGATATGAAATATGCTATAAGGAGTTGTGTTGTTCTTTATCCTCTGCATCAGTCTCATGTTCCTATAAAATAAATTTCTTCTTTTAAATTTACAAATAAAAAACTAAAAACTAAAAATCAAAGAAACAATGGAAACATTTACAAATCTATAAATTGACAATGAATTACCTCATTGTGGCCAGAGTCTTCTCCCTTTGCTCTCTTCCCTCCATTGCTTGACATTTTGAGGTGACCTAGGGAAAATTATTTTCATTCAGTCTGTGGAGGCAAACGAAGTACACACTGCTAGGTATGAAAGTTTTCGTCCAATTTTTTTGTATTCCTCAAGGTTTTTGACCTTTACTTTGTAGAGCAAATCATGAAGTTGTTTTCCTATGAATCAATTGGTGCCTTGCGAGGGAATCTATAGTTCCTGGCCTAATTTTAGTTTGCTCGCCCTCATCTCAAATGCCCTATCTCCTTGTATTGTCTCAACCAACCTCTGTTTTAGTTTACTCACCCTTGTCTCAAAAGCCCTAATTTTAGTTTGCTCACAATTGACTTGTCTTAAAGCATTCGACTACTTTTTTAGGAAGGAAGTGAGAAAGTTGTGTTTAGAGAAAGGTATTGATGGTAATGATAAGCAAACCTAGGCATTGGGGTTTAAAAAATGCGTTCACTGCTCTCGGATGCAGAGGAAATAATACAATGTCTACAATTTTACCCTCCTCCTTTGCAACCACATGAGACTTGAACTATTTGCCTGTAAACAAAACAATATTCACTTCCCTTTCTTCACAATCCTCTCCATTTATTCAAAACAAAAATATATTTGGGAACAAAAAATTTTTATTGTAATTGTAACCTTACCTATGGTGTCGAAAACTAAATCGAATTTCTCATCTCTTCGCGTGACGTTTTTCTCCTCTCTTTGTGCAGCGTTTTTCTCCTGTAATTATTGAATTTCTCATATATTAATTTAGGTGGGACTCCAACCCAAATGCTTGATCTCCAAACAAAAAATGAACACCAAAAATTAATAAAGTTTTGTTTTGTTTTTTTTGTTTTGGGGTATGTGCAGGTGGGATTTTTTTAAAAAAAATTTGATCCAATAGTCAGCACTATATTCGGAGCAGTTAATGTCAACTTTAGCGCCAAATTTTAGGCCAAAATGTAATCTTTTTGGGGCCCCAAAGGCGGCACAAAGTGCGCCTAATTTAGCGCCAATCAGTGCAAAATGATGTATTTTGCTTGGAAGTTGATAAAAATGTAACCTCTCCAAATTTGGATTGTCCTTATAATAAGTAACTATATCTTGTTTCCATGATAGCATTTTGACTTCATGCTTCTCTTATGATTAGCTCAATAATGACTCACTCTTTCACGACCTTACACAGATGGTTGGTGACAATCCTTATGCAAGTGATATGGCTTTGGAAAAACCAAACAACTCTTCTCTTACTATCATGATGACATGATATTGGGACTATATTGGCAGCTTATGGAGTGTGCTTATGGTATTGTGATTTTCATTTCTATGTTCTTATTAACCTATTTTAGGTTGAAGCATGGTAACTAACCCACTAGCTATTATGACAGTAATACAATGACTAGACAATCCTCTCCACTTTGACTATGACAATCATATACATGGTGTTTTCTTCATGATAGTCCCCAATAATGTGAATTACTGATAGTAGCTAGTTCAAATAGAGTTTTGGATGGTGTAGTAAGTTGTCCCTATGGCTCATGATAGTGCATGCCTTGGTTATGTCCTTGTGACATTACTCTCTAGATATCTCCTCTTTATAGTGACAAGGTTTCAAGAACATGACAACTTAGGTAAGGTATCAACTTGTCTCTTTAACCTCTAGATTGTCATTTTTCAAGAATTGATCTCATTGAAATGCAAACACAACATGTCATAGATTAGATGAAAAGATCAAGGAGATGCATGTTATAGAGTATAAAACTTAAAAATCAAGGGTCCTTTTGGGCCTTTTTCCAACAATATGAGCAAAATTCAAACTTCAAACATGTAGCACAGGTACCATATGACTCATTCGCATACATCACACATGTGGGACCACTAAGAAGGGAGGTAGGTGCTTAATATGAGAAATGACAATTTCACATAATGTTTAAGTTCACTTCAACAGATATTTGGGGTTATGATAGCTAATGGAGGGTTTTCTTTGCAAAGGAAACCATTAATTTTGGAGTGAAAGGTAATGGTGAAATATAACATAATGTGCCTATAATTAAAGAATATCCAATGGCTAGGATTAACCTAACAAAGATCTAATGACATGATTTCAAAATTAACATCCAAATTATCCTTCCCTCTATCAAGAATTTAAAATTTTGGTGCCAAAGACTCTTTGAGACTATTTTGAGGGTTCTATGATAGTTTTGAGGGTTTTATGGCCACTTGGAGAGATATAGATTGCCTTAAAATGACCCATAAAAGAAAAAGGAGAGTCAAATATGAAATAAATGTCTTTTTGATGTGAATTTGTAGTCATCTTGTAATCATAAGATTTGAGCTCTAGTTGTCAAGATTTCATGTGTAAACTTTTTCTGAAGAGCAAAATGTTGCAATGTCCTATTTTATTTTTCATAGTATGTCTTAATGAAAAGTGAGTGTATTAACAAGATAAATTCAAGAATATTCTCTTGGTGCATAGCTATTATGCGACTATTGTCATTGTTATGTATTACAGGATCTAAAGGAGGCCATGGAGAGAGGACGTGGGTGGCGTAGAACTACTAAATTGTAGAGAGGAAAGTGGGTGGAAATAGATATGACAATGGAATCTATAGATACAATAGAGGTAAGAAGAGAAAGCAACCTCAACCAAAGGAGGAAGGTGTTTATGAATTCACAAATGCTACAACATAGAGGAGATAAAGTCATTTTTGTCCATGAGGCCTTTGAGGTCAAACTTATTGGTTGAAAATGCACAGGAATGGTGATTAAATGTGATTCTATGATCGAGGGAAAAGTTTGAAAATTAGGATGGCCAAAACATGATATCAATATGTCAAATATATGACTAAAGTGAGGTTTTGTGTTGGATAGCATATTTGTTGAAATGATATAATTGGTGTACTAAACATTATTTACTATGTTGTGTATTATAGGGGCTAGACGAGGCCATGCCAACAGATCGTGTCATATCAAATGAGGACACAACGGATGAAGTGAGAAATCAGGTACTCAAATTCAATTTCCTTAGGAAAAAATGATCTGATGGCATTTTGTGATATGTCCATCTTTTTCCATAGTATTATTGAAATTTGTAATGTATTATCCAATCTTGACATAAATTAATGCATGTTGTTGATTATTTTAGATGGAGATTGGAGAAAATGTAGAGCCTGAGCATTCAACTAGAAAATGAAAAATATATGTACATGGACGTGGACCTAAAACTGGTAAATCACGTAGATGACAATGGATGGAAGAGGATATGACAATGGATCCTGTAGACACAACAAATGATTGCACTAAACAAGAGGTTGGTCAGGACTATAATACATGCGATGAATACTTTGAGAAAATTGTTGTTTGTGGATGTTCTGTATGTCATGGAAAGAAATAATTCAAATGAGCGATTGTACAAAGACATTACATATATGATGAGCTTACAGTCGGTAGTATGCCTCCTACAATCGATTCAAATCTAATAGGAATTGTGGTAAGGAATTTTCCAAATTGATATAAATAACATGTATACTTCGTTTAAACATTGTTTTATATTATTTAAATAATTAATTTTTTTCTTAATGGATACTTGTAGGATAAAGTTCTTGATTTAAAGTTTCCTGGATCACCAACTTCTAGCCTAAAGGGCAATGTGTTAGTGCAGGTTTTTATTTCCTAGTTGGGTTATTTATTTTCCCTATATTCCTAGGTTTTTCCTACACTTCTATTAATCTCTCTTAGGTTAATAAAGCATGTCTTATTAGGTGAGTGGTTGCGAGGTGTCACCTTCCTACATGTGAGCATCCATTAGCTATCTTAGGAAGATACTTTGCTATCTTTAGTCTGATAGATGGTTGCTCCTCATTGGTCAGTGTTGCCACCTCATCTCTCTTCCTAGTCTATATAAGCATGCTACCTGGCTTGTATTTGGTATCTTTTGCTTTTGCATCCTCTTAATGCTATTTTGCTTCTAGCATTCGCATTACTCTCTTGGAGACTAACTCTGTGTTGCTATTTTGATTTCATATCATTTGCATTCATAGTTTAGATATCTATTCTTTGCACTAGTTTTCTAGGTTAATAATCTTTTTAGATTCTAACATGGTATCAGAGCTATTCTATGTGCAAGAGTAGATTTTAGTTTCCATATTTGAGAGATTCGGGGGGGGCTAATAAATCTTATTGTAGTTTTTTGAAAAACCCAGTATGCTCTTCTCTTGCATCTTCGGATGATCTTGAGAATCAGAAAAGTTTGACAGAAACTTTTTTAATCTCTAGGGTTTGCACATGTGTTGTATGAAATCTAGGTGATTTCAGCATTTCTAATTATATTGGCAGCATTTCTGGCTGTTCCAAAGTGTCCAGGAGGCTTCAGAAAGTTAGATTTGGCTTTCGTTTCATCAAAATCGGAGATCATCATACACAGTTGCGGAACCAGGGTTTTGAGCTCAAATCTGACAACTAGCTTGCATATTTGGTCTTTTGAATCAATATTGCAAGTTCTAGCATCTGGTTCAGCCTTTGCATGTCATTTTTTGGTTGCTGGGGTTATTTTTTGTAGCTAAAGGCATTTTGTTTACACTGGAGCAACATCTTTTGTACATCTGCAAGAAAAACGCCTTCTGGGTTTTGTTCACAAAACATAAAAACCATCTAGGTATCTTTCTATTTTTGCATGCAGTCTGTATATTTTGCAAAAACACGCTCAGAAAGCTACAGCAGGACCCCTCTCTGTTGGCAGTTGAAATTTTGAAGGCAGTTTTCAAATGCTCCATTCTTGCTCATACGGACTCCTTTTCCCACGAATTTTTTTTTTATTTTGGCTATTTTTTCATGCTTTATGCACTAGTGTAGACATTTTTTGATTTTGATGCCAATATTTTTTAGAAATTACAGATTCTCAGTCGTGACATTGTACAGTTCTCGTTTTGGGAACTCCGGAGGATCATAACTTTCACATACGACCTCGTATCGAGGCGATTCTCTTTTTGAAAGTGCATGATTTTTCGAGTAGATCATAGTGGTGTGATTTATTTCTCTGAGTATTGTGCTAAAGTTGTATTTTCAGCATATGTTCTTCATGAGGGTTTTGTAATGCATTGAAATCAAGACCACTTAGTATTTCTTGCTAGTGGCAGTTGTAAATGCACTAATATAAAGTGCCAAATCATATTTTCTTTGGGGGGGTCCTTTGTTTGAGTGAAAAGGGGGGGTTGTCTTGGTTGGGTTCTCTTCTTTTCGGCACTTCTTCTCTACATTTCTCCATCATGGATCAAACAAATATGCCCATCCTAACTCCATACAATTACTTTGAGTAGAAATCACACATGACAATTCACTTAAGGAAAGATGGATTAAATAGGATAACTATGGGACTTGAAACTGAACCTACTAAAAATGAAGATAAGCCTAAGTGGTTTAACAAATGTGATGAGGCATATGGAACATTGTGTTTTTCTGTTTCTCTTGATTTGCTCTTTCACATTGAGTCTTTGAATACACCAAATGAAATCTGGACAAAGCTAGAAACACTATTTGGCACACAAGATTCAATGAGGGGTCATATGTTGGAAAATGAACTAATTAGTTTAAGTCCAGGCAATTTCAACACAATCCAGGATTTCTTCACTAAATTGAAATCACTAAGGCTGTAGTTAAAACAATGTGGAATTGAAAAGAAAGATGAACAACTGATTCTTAGTATTCTCTCTAAGCTAAGTTCGGAATATTTTGTATTTGTTTCTACTTTCTATGCTACTAAGGGTGCACTTGGTACTCAATTCACCATGCCATCTTTAGATGATTTTGCTGTCAATCTCACTCCAGAATAGGACAAGCTAATCCAGATGGGCACTCTTAAGTCCTCTAAGTCACATGCCTTGGCTGCCAACCAATGCACAAAAGAACAAAAAGGACAAAGTAGTAACAACAATAGTAAGGATAAGAAATAGAAGAATAGCAAGGAGAAGAAGGATCAGATATCAGTTGCCTCAAAAGTAACTAATGAGACCCAATCTTCCAAGGGTGACAAGGCTAAGAAAGAGAGGGTCCAATGTGCCTATTGTAAAAGACCCAGTCATGATGAACATAAATGTCTGAAGAAACAAATTGATCACTTGACACACATTCTTGAGAAGAATAATATCAGTGTTCCTGAGTCTGTCAAACAGAGTTCTAATGAGGGGTCTAATAAGGCAAAAGAAAACAGAAAGGGGAAAGGAAAGGGAAAGGCCCTTGTTGCAGTTGCTTCTTCACCATCCACTTGGGTTCTTGATTCAGGTGCTTCGCACCACATGGCTTCATCTAAGGAAGAACTTGCATCTTTAAAGCCATGTACTATGCCTTCTATTTTGATGGGTGATGACACTCCTGTTGAGGTGTGTGGGAGAGGCTCTGTTGATGTGGGGGATGACACATTCCATGATGTTCTTTGTGTGCCCTCATTATCAACTAATCTCCTATTGGTATACCAAATCACTCACACAGGTTCAGGCAAGCGGGTTGAGTTCACACCTGATTCAGTGGAGATTTGTGAGTTGCATAGTGGTTCTACAATTACAGTTGGAAGAGCAGATCATCAGTCACGGCTCTATCTATTTTCTCACTTTGTTCCTGATCCTCCTTCAACTGTTTTGCTCACTCATTCTAATAATGTGAGTAGATTTGGCATGAGTGGTTTGGCCATCTTAACTTCCGCTACTTGCAGCAGCTTAACTAGCAGAGCATGGTCACAGGGTTGCCTTCAGTTTAGTTTTCAAGTGGTGTTTGCCAAGGTTGCATTCTTGGTAAGCATCCTAATGAAAAGTTTGACAAAGGTAAGGCATGGAGAGATTCACAAATACTGGAGTTAGTTCACAGTGATTTGGCTGGTCCATTTCAGCATCCTTCTTTCAGCAGGGCTAGATATGTCCTCACATTCATTGATGACTTTTCTTGATATGCTTGGGTGTACTTTCTCAAACATAAGTTAGAGGTATTTGATCATTTTCAGGACTTCAAAACTTTTGTAGAGAAGCAATTCAGGAAAGCCATCAAAGTTTTGCGCACTGACAATGGTGGTGAGTATGTCAACCATCGGTTTGATAGGTTTTGTACTTCAGAGGGGATTGATTTGCAACATTCAACTCCATACAATCCTCAGCAGAACGGTGTTGTAGAACAGAAGAATAGGTCCTTGAAGGAAATGGCAAACTGCATGATTCACTCCAGACCTCTTGCACCACAGTATTGGGTAGAGGCCATTAACTGTGCTTGTTATATCCAGAACCATGTTCCTCACCAAGCCTTGAAGGGAGTCACTCCTTTTGAAGCTTGGAGTGGTTGGAAACCATTAGTTAAGCACTTTCAAGTTTTTGGTTCTCCTGCATGGGCCCACATTCCTACAGAGAAACGCAAGGCCTTGGATCCGTAGAGTAGACCTTGCATATTTGTAGGTTATCCTGATGGTGTGAAGGGTTATCGGTTGCTCCACCCTACTACACATGAGTTGTTCATTGAGAGGAGTGTTCAGTTTGGGGAGGGCTCTTCGAGCTCACTTTCTATCACTTCTCCAACTCCTTCTACTTTGACATTGGAGTCACTTGGGATACATGACAGATCTTCTGATGAGTCAGATTCACCTGAGCAGTCTTCTACCTCCACTTCTGATGCAGAGAGCGATTCAGAGGACTCACCTCCTTCCTCTCCTAGTCATCATTCAGAGGTTGATGATTCTCCTCCAAATTCTCCATCTTCTGGTCCACTTTGGGCTAGACAAACCTTGCAGTCTGTAGGTGATTGGGTTGGGGATCTATCAGACACTAGGCGGACTCGTTCATAGTTCCAGGATGCTCCACATGTCTTCATTGCTACTGCCTCAGATCCATAGTCTTTTCATGAGGCTTCTGGTATTCTTGAGTGGGATACAGCTATGCAGGAGGAGTATAGTTCCTTGATGAGGAACCACCCTTGGTATCTTGTCCCTCTTCCTAAGGGAAGAAAACTTGTTCGATGTAAGTGGATCTATCAGACAAAATTTGCAGCAGATGGGTCGGTTGACAAGTATAAGGCTTGCTTGGTCGCCAAAGGATTCTCCTAGGTTCCTGGGATTAACTACTCTGAGACTTTTGCGCCAGTTGCCTGAATGAATTCCATCTAACTTGTTCTTGCCATTGCTGTAGCTAATCATTGGGAAGTACACCAGATGGATATGAAGAGTGCTTTTCTTCACGGTGACCTTCAGGAGGAGATCTACATGGAGCAGCCACAGGCATTCCTTCAGGATTCTTCACTTGTGTGCCATCTATGGAAGTCTCTCTATGGCCTCAAACAGGCTCCTCGGGCCTAGTATGTCAAGATGGACTCATTCCTTCTATCAGTTGGGTTCACTCGATGTCATTCTAATCCCAATGTCTACATTCTACAACAGGATGATTCACTCCTATTTCTGGTTCTGTATGTTGATGACTTGCTGATCACAGGGAGTTCATTCACCATTGGGGCTGTCAAAACTACCCTTCATGATAGGTTTTTGATGACTGACTTAGGCTTGTTCCATTACTTTCTTGGGATTGAGATCTACCAGTCTGCTTCCAGGATCACCATCAACTAGTCCAAGTATGCTCTAGATTTGCTCTCGAGGTTTCATATGGATGACTGCAAGCCTGCTCTGACTCCCTTTCTTTCTGGAGTCAAACTTGAGGCTCAGTGTTCTTCTCCACTTGTTGATGGCACTTTGTACCGATAGCTTGTTGGGAATCTCATTTATTTGACTCATACGAGACCTGACATTTCATATGCTATAGGCATGGTCTCTCAATTCATGTAGGAGCCTCATGAGCTGCACTGGAAAGAAACCAAGTAGATCCTTCACTACATTCAGGGTTCTCACAGTTTTGGGATTCACTATGTAGTGGGCATTGAGCTTGACTTGGTGGGCTACATAGATTCAGATTGGGTGGGTGATTCTTAGGATCGCAAGTCTACTTCAGGTTACAGCTTCTCACTTGGTTCAGTAACTGTTTGTTGGTCGAGCAAGAAGCAGTTTGCTATTGCTCTATCTTCTATTGAGGCCAAGTATTGGGGGGCTGTGAATGCCACCACTGAGGCCATTTGGCTTCAGAATCTTCTCACTGAGTTTGGTATCCAGATCAGATGGCCTTCAGTCATATTTTGTGACAACCAGAGTGCCATTCAGATCTCACGGAATCTAGTCCATCATCAGTGGACCAAACACATAGAGGTCCACATGCACTACATCTGGGAGATCATCCATGGCCACATCATCGACCTTTGCTACTATCTGACTTCCAAGCAGGTTGCTGATATCTTCACCAAACCCTTCATTGAGAGCAAGTTCCTTCATTTGCGAGCTTTACTGGGGGTGCGGGATGCTTCATCTTCTGGGGGGCTTCTTCCTCTCACTCAGAGTCTTGACTCTCTCTCTTTGGGGGGGAATTTTATGTACATGGGTACCTCATCAGGCTTGATTTGTTGGGACCCATTTCTACATCCACCTAAGCTTCGCTTATGGGGGGGTTGTTAGTGTAGGTTTTTATTTCCTAGTTGGGTTATTTATTTTTCCCTATATTCCTAAGTTTTTCCTACACTTCTATTAATCTCGCTTAGGTTAATATAGCACGTCTTATTAGATGAGTGGTTGCAAGGTCTCACCTTCCTACATGTGAGCATCCATTAGCTATCTTGGGAAGATATTTTTCTATCTTTAGTCCGATAGATGGTTGCTCCTCATTGGTCAGTGTTGCCACCTCCTCTCTCTTCCTAGTCTATATAAGCATGCTACCTAGATTGTATTTGGTATCTTTTGCTTTTGCATCCTCTTAATGCTATTTTGCTTATAGCATTTGCATTACTCTCTTGGAGACTAACTCTGTGTTGCTATTTTGATTTCGTATCATTTGCATTCATAGTTTAGATATCTATTCTTTGCACTAGTTTTCTGGGTTAATAATCTTTTCAGACTCTAACACAATGATCATTTATCAAATGATAAATCTAACAAAAATATGTGCCAATATACCAACTCAGAAGATGAGGAATTGATGAAAACAAGCAACAGAACAAGAACTGGTTTAAAGATGCATAATTTGCTTAAAGACAAGGGGAAGATGGACTACATACCATATGAGAATGAATGTGATGGAGATGATGACTTGCTCCTGAGTTTGAGATCAATTTACAAAGAGACATTTGATCGTCAACTATATTGTGCTTGGCCTAGTGATCAACAACTAGCTAGAGTGTATGAGGTGTTTCAATTTTGTGGATACAACTACATGATATGATCCTCCAATATTCATGGAGCGAATCTAGGCCTCTTTATTGTCTAAAATGTACATGTGAGATCTAAACATAGAAACAATTCAGAACAAACCACTAGGAGATTAATGCCATATTTTGGTCCATTATATTACAGTGGTGAATGGAGAAGGCTAGCAGAATATAAGCCTAGCATGTCAGCGTATGGTCTAAATTCAAATATGTATACAGATCATCTTCAATTGGAAAGTGGAAAAGAAATGAATAGAGGTCATCTTATGTATATAGATGGACGTGCATACACACACAAAAATATTGCTGGATTTATAAATAGTAGTAAGGGAAGGGACCTTACTATAAGACCAAATTGTCAATTTGTTGAGGTTATAAATGATAAAGATGGAGATATGGAAAGAGAGGTTGATAGATTGATAATGGTTGAGGCTATTATGGGCCTTACCATTGGGGATGGGTTATTGATTGATTACCCCTTCTTAAAATGCACTCCTGCGTGAAAGAAGAGGGAAGAACAAGGTCTCCCTAACGATGTTCTTAAGGGCGAAAAACTAAAGAATAATAAATGAGTGTGGACTGATGTTTTATAAACTATGTTGTCCAAATTGTGTTTTATTTAAATTATTGTATAAAAAAGGTAGTCTATAAAATAATGTTCCATTATTCAATTGATGTATATATGTTCATACAACCAATATTTTTATTTTTTAAGCCATATTTGATTATATTTTATTTAAATTGATACATTTATGATTTATCCAATTATTGCCAAACATTAAATAATGCTTGCATTTGTTGATAGGTAGAAGATGTTGATGAAACACATACTAATACCCAAGATCCAACTGGGTTATTAATATTTGGACGAGATGATCCAAACCATCCTTTAAACAATACCAGGGCGAAAAGAGCATTATTGAAGAGAATACAACCAGCTAAGAAATTTGAAGAGCTAATGAGATCTACATACACTAATGGCATGCCACCTAACCTTAATGATGATGATCATGATAGTGAAAATGTAGTGTATGAAGAAGGATTGAATGAAATGCTTACAGATTTCTTTGGGGATGAAAACAATGATGACAATAATGATCATATGGTTGACAGCAACGATGATAGAAGGGGTAATTACCACCAACATAATGTTGATGATAACAACCTGAAAGACTCCATCAAGCAAGCAGCGAAGACACCCATGTTCAAATCGGGTGCAAGTAGAACCTTAAAACTACCATGCACATTAATATTATTAGAAATCAAGTCACTATTTGGTTGGTCAGACAAAGGACTTACTACCCTATTGAAGTGAGTTGAAATCTATTTCTTACTTTGCAATTGTCAATTGGTGTACATAATTTGTAAACATCCATCAACTTTGTTTATATTTATTTAAGGGGATTTTAAAACCATATATTGTATATAAATAGTCCTAGTATAGATTGACATATCAAACATGTTCACCATAAGTCAAACATTCAATTGATTTAATCTCTAGCAATCTTGCAAGGCACTAAAAACTAAAATATTCCCTGAAGATAATGTGTTGCCATCAACTTGCAGAGAGGCGCATCTGTTGTTGGTTGAGTTGGGGATTGAATATAAGCAAATTCATTCATGTAAAAATGACTGCATTTTATACAGAGATGAATATCAAAACAAGGTAGAATGCCATGTATGCAAAGAGAAGAGATATCATACAGATGTACAAGATCCTACAGTTCCAAAGAAGGTTTTACGTCACATGCCAATTATACCTAGACTTCAATGAATGTTTCGTTTCAAGTCACTTGCACAATTGATGGACTGGCATGCAAAGAACATGAGTAAAGATGGATTCATGCGAATTCCAACTGACTCTAAAGCAATGAAACACATAGAGGAAAAATGGCCAAGAAAATTTAAAGGTGAACCCCGTAGTATCAAATTTGGTCTTGCAATTGATGGAGTGTGCCCATTCTTTTTCTTGAGCTCAAATTATAGTGTTTGTCTAGTCAGATTGATAGTATACAATATTCCCCCATTGATGAGTGTTAGAAAGGAGCACCTTATGCTAACTCTCATTGTTCCAGGAAAACATCAAGTTAAAAACATGGATGTTTATCTTGTGCCTTTTATTGATGAGATGCAACTGCTATGGAAAGGCATAAGAATGTATGACATATCACGTCCCCCATCAAATAGGTCCTTCATGTTGTACGGTGTGCTATGTTGGACTATTCATGATTTCCCAGGACTTGGTGTTTGTTCTGGTAAGATAAAATATTTACGTATTTACACTCATAATTTATTTTCATCCCAACTTTCATACTTAGTTTTATACTATTTTTTGATGTTATTAACATTACTTATTGAATTGTAGGGCTTCAAACAAAGGGGATATTTGCATGTCCAAGATGTGCAGAACAATTTCAAGGATGATATTCTAAAGATCTACATAAATTTATTTACGCAAACAACAGGGTTTTTCTACCACTAGATCATAAGTTTAGAAATCGCCTGAAGAAGCAATTTGATGGAAAAGTTGAAAATAGAGGCCCTCCCATGATTATGGGTCCAGTTGATTGGCTTAAGAAGTATGAAGATGCTTAATTGAAAGGTTGGGAGGATTTTTTTGATTGGGGTGATTCAATTGAAGAACCAGAACAAGTTGTAGTTAATATGCCAGAAGGAATGAAAATGAAATCCATATTTTATGAGCTCCCTTACTGGAAGGATCTATTAATATCTCACCTATTAGATCATATGCACATCTTCAAAAATGTCCTAGATTCTATATTTTGACATATATCAGGAAAAGAGGACACCTTGTCTTCGAGGAGAGATATTTCTCTTTCGCATACCAAAATTGATAGAAAACATTTGTGGCAAAACAGGGAAAATGAAAGATATGCAGAAGCTCCATGGATTTTGAAAAAAAAAAGAGCTAGACCAACTAAAAAATGTCATCCGTTCAATAAGGACACCTACTGGCTATGGGTCATCATTGGCTAAAGCTTTTATAGTTGATGGACATATCACAGGATTTAAAACACGTGATTTTCATAATTTTATGGAGGTATTATGTATCATCATTTAACATTTACTGGTAACATTGATTAAGTACTAAATACATTTTGATATCATTATGTTGTGTGAGAAAAAATTACTAATCACCTTTTATAAATGTGTTTCATAATATCATGCCATTAGCAATTAGGGGGGCTTCCTATCTTACAGTTGACTTAAGGAATGCCATAAGTCAATTGTTAGAATTTACAAGGTATGTGGTTAATGTGTGAGAGACATAGATATATTATATTGCATTTTAATTTTTGACTAAAGGTTCATACTAATTTACTATTCTTATATTAGGTGGGCGACCTCCAAGGAGATCCACGAATGTGAAGTGCCAAAATGGAAGAAGGAAATTGTAGAAATTGTATGTGTATTTGAGAAGGAGCTCCCTACAAGTCTCATGGACCTACAAGTCCATTTACTTATACACCTAGTCGATGACATTGAATTGGCAGGTGTCGTATCAATGAGGTGGATGTTTTTCTTTGAGAGGCATATGAAAACTCTAAAAAGATATGTCTAACAAAAGGCACATCTAGAGGGTTGCATGGCTGAAGGGTATGTATTGAATGAAGCATTTTTCTTCTTGTGTGAATTTCTTGGTCAGGATTTTGAAGATGGGCCATGCTTCTGGGATGAAGAATGAGCATCAGATATTATTGATGGAGAAAAACCACAGTCTAATGGTGTTCAAGTAGAAATTAGTAAGTAAATTCATGATCAGTGTAGTTTTTTTTCTTGCAATCATTAATTTACTCTGTAATTTATTTGTCAAATTAACAACATGACATTTGGAGTTTGAAATAAACATGTTGACATGTAATAGGTGTAGATGAAAGTGCTATATTTGTCAATTTCATTCTATACCACATGGACTTTATGAACAAATGGATTGATCTGTATGATAAAAAGAGAGAAGTGTTAGAAGTAAGGAGACAATTTAAGAGATCGAACCCAAGGAATACTCTACTTCCCATTGATCTGCTTGGGGAATGGAGCAAAGATTGCACACTAGAATGGGTTACTGAATAAATTCAAAATCAAATAGAAGATGTAGGTATAGATTCAAACATAACAGAAGATAAAATCAACATGTCTAGAGGATGTGAAAGAAAGGTATAGTCAGAATTTTACAAAATGTTGTTTCCTTACATCTTTGACACTATTAACTATTTTAATATTCATCATTATATTTGTTTTCACTGAAATAAATGGTCTTTCATAGGTGAGGTAATATCCAGCAATGTGGTCATATGGTCGACATTATCGTGTAGAAAGTGTAGATGTAAAAAGATGATCCTTCGATTGTGGCATCATGGTTGACTTCATGCAATCCAGTCGATCAAGCTCAAAAGATAAAAATATAATTGAAGGGAATCTACAATATGTTGGGAAAATACAAGAAATTATTGAGTTCGATTACCGCTCTTTTAAATGTTGTATTTTTAAGTGTAGATGGCATGAAGCATTTGAGAGGACATGAAGACATGATACCCATAGTGGATTGTTTTCTATAGATTCCTCATGTTTCCTACCAGAGGATAAGGAGCCTTATGTTATACCAATTCATTATGAGCAGGTATTTCTTTAACTCAAACAAGAAGCGGTAGTGATTATTAATCTATTAATTCATAGTTTATTGTGAATATATAAATGTGTTTATTAATCAATAAAATTGTTATACCATACGTCTAATATATGTATGTCGTTCATGTGAAGGTGTTTTTCTATGAAGATATTTTGGACCTGAAATGGATATTTGTCATACATTATGATCCAAGATTAAGGCATGTATTTGATGATGCATTATTGGATACTAAGCAAAACAATGATGGCTGGCAATGTATCTCCTGGTTCTATCACTTTGTTGATCACCTTCTTGCATGAAAACTCCCAAAGGCTGGCAGGATCCAAGCTCTGATACCACTGTAAGATACCCAACTAGTTCTACTAAAATTTTTCCTTTCTTAAACAATTTTATTTGCTATTAATTCATCAACTACTGCAACAATACAAAGATATACATCAGAGACAACTACTTGAATGAGAGTTGGGTACTTGTCTAGTTATTTGATTCAATCAACTTGCAATGTCTTATTACATGGATAGTGCTTTTAGTAGCATGAAGTACAACTCATTCAAATGGAAATACAAAGGAAAGGCCTTGAAGCCTTGATGATTACAATGGCGCCTATACTTGATCAACTCAATTGAACCCAATGATGTCAACTGAATGTCAACACCTCACAGTACAACAAGGGAGCATCACCTTGTCAGTTGAGGGAGCATCACCCCAACACTTGAAACTCGCAGGCCTCAAGATTACAAGCTCAACAGCTTTGCAGAGAGAATTTTGTCAAATGCATAGATGCCAAATGAATGAGAGAGCTCCTCCTTTTATAGGCCTTCCAAAGGCAATGAAGGCACGTTTTTCAATGCATGAAGAGGAACCAAGGCACGTTTCCCAAGAAGCATATTCAAGGGAATATTCCATCTGATAACTCATTCTGAGTTGGCAAGCTTATATAGAGACCTTGACACGGATCCCGAAGACATTCTGTCGACCAATGAGAGCTCAGGTAGTTACAACTACCTTATCTTCTGACTAGGCGCCAACTGAAGGGAGTGAAGAGCAGGATAGGCGCCTTTCTAGTCTAGGCGCTTCCTAGAGGTGGTAGAGACTTAGAAAGTGCGCCCACACTTGCAAGTGTCCTCCTTTATGATCTAGGTGCCAAAACTAGGCTATTCACACTAGGAAGTGCGCCTTGGATGCAAAATGTCTTTCCTTGTCATTTCTTCAAGTCTTAGTTGATTTGGGAAGTAGAATGCCTCTCCCTAAGGTGAGCTCCTTACTTGTCTGGCATCCTTAACATGTGAAAAGATGTTCATTGAAGGTCTTCTGACAACATTTGATGTTGTTCTCTGTCTAGGCGCCCATTTGAGGTGGTTCCTGCATGGAATTGCGCCTTACTAAAGCTAGGCGCCAATTGAAGATTGTTTGAAGGTACTTCTCACTCTTAGAAAGATGACTTTGACAACCTATTAAACCACTCCTTAGGTGCTCTTTGAGATTTCAGAGTGTGTATCAATCCAAAGCGCATTATTAATGGTGAAATGGCGCCCTAAGAAATGACTGGATCCTAGGCGCCAATCTGGAGTTACAGTGGACTTGACATGTGCCTCAACTAGTTTAGGTGCCCATTTGAAGTGATGAAGACTTAGAAGAGCGCCCTCACTCCTTCAACTGCAAGGATGAAATCCAATCTTGATCCTTAAGAGATGCAAATAGGACCATCCAACCAAGGTGCATTTTGAAGGTGGGATAGGCAAGTGAGGTGCCAAACTAGTCAAAGCTTCCAATTTTAGGCGCCAGAGCAAAAGAGTTTTACTCAACACAAGCGCCTGGGGTAGGAATTCACTTTTAAGAGACAACACTTAGCTTTAAAACCTTCCATCTGCTTCTATCTGGGCTAGGCGCTCCATGGAGGATCGTGGAAACCATGCATTGGCGCCTTCTGGTTCTAGGCGCCCATTCTTGGTAGTTTGATTCACAATTGGCGCCTTGTATGCTTTGGATATCCTGTCAACAATCTCCACTTGCTAGGTGCATATTTGATGATGTATTCTATTCTTAGGCGCATTCCTTAAGTTGATCAATCACAGTCTAACCAAGCGCCCTGACCACTTGGAGTGATTGGAAACTATCTTCCCACTTAGGCGCACTTCATGGAAGATCAAGCGCCTCACAAAGATCTCTTGCAAAATACTTAGTGCCTAAGGTGTATAGACCTTCTTCACCATCCAATTCATCTAGAAAACTTCATTTCTTATCAAGGCGCCCTATTGGAAGAGCTTCCTAACATGCTACATGATCCTAGGTGCCACTTGAAGTTGGAGGAAAAGAGAAAGCCTTTGATGATGATGTGATTGTCATATTGCACCTCCAAACCCTGATAGCAAACCTTAAGTCCTTAGGCGCTCATCTAGGAAGTCTGATGTGAAATTGGCGCCCAGACCTCAAGAGTCAACTTCCTATTAAATTGGCTTCCAGACTTAGCCAAATTTCAAGTTTCTGACTTTGTTCCTGCAAAACAATAAAATTGAATTAGTCAAAAACCACTTCATTCCCTTATCATTCTGAATTAGCCTCCGGGAATGATCAATAGGCTAATCCATTCTTTATTGGATGATCAAGCCGGAAACGGGGACATGACAATGGCCAACAAAATGAGAGAGAGGGATTAGAGAGCATCTAAGAAATTGACATCCATGATGATGTTGAAGATGGTTATGTTCAAGAACAAGAAGACAACAATCCAGAGTTGGATGATGTTATGGAAGACAACAATATGGATGGTATACAAAATGATGATCCAAATACATCTGGTAACAATATAGATGGTCTACAGTCAGATTTCAATGATGATGAAGATGATGGAGGTCAAGATGAGGATGATGATAACATTAAATACTTGAAAGAACATATGAACATTGACAATGATACACTGGATGACATTGTAGCAGACAATAAAGTTAATGAACAAGACTTCTAAATTTTTAGAATTATTTGCAATCGATGTTTAAAAAGGGATGATTAAATTGTTAGCAATAATCTTAATTAGATGGATTGTTCAATTGTTGACAAATTACCTATTGCAATATCTTTAAATTGTTCAATCTTTGGTATGAATTGTTGGCAATAATGTTAATTAAATGGATTGATTGATGTTCTTCATAACTTGTTAATGGATAATCCTTATGTGATGGAAGTATTAAGTGATATAGGTCAAAGGATAAGCTCGTCAAGTTCCTTAAATAGTGGGTGTTACCTTGTTTCACCAATGACAATTTACTTTCAAGTTTTCTGGTGACTTCAGAACAGATTAAGGAGCTTATGTAATTTTGTCAATTAAATCATCCATTTCACTTAACCCAATCTAGCATAAGATTTGGATTAATGTTTTCTATAAATCTTTAAACCCTGCTCCTAAAATAGAAAAACAATTTTGGATTTTGAAAATATATACAAAGGAATGATTTTCAAAAGAGAAAGACTGGTGCCTGCCACATGAGGAATTTGTTTATCTTTAATTATTTTTCATATATATCCTTAATTATATCTATGCCATGTTATCTTGTGATAAGTACTTGAGTAAGACCATCAATGAAATATGAAGTGGACATATTATCATCTATATTAGCTAATTGATTGCACAAATATTTTAATTTATCAATGATCTCATGTTTCTATTCATTTTCAACACTTTTAATAAAGACATCATGATCATAATATTCTTCTTCATCATTAGAATGCAACATGTGATCGTCATAGGAAGTAGGAGAAAGAGGTAGTCATGTTTGCAAGGTGAGGGTTTGACCTAGTACTTTGTTGAAGGGGACATAAGGATCATAGATGTTTCTTAGGAATGCAAAATTAAAGGCATTGGGTTGTTTCCAACAAATTCAAACCACAAAAACCTCAAAATAAAAGAGGTAGTCATGTTTGCAAGGTGAGGGTTTGACCTAGTACTTTGTTGAAGGGGACATAAGGATCATAGATGTTTCTTAGGAATGCAAAATTAAAGGCATTGGGTTGTTTCCAACAAATGCAAACCACAAAAACCTCAAAATAAAAAATCAATCTTTTTTTATCCTAAACATAGGCATGGAAATTGCGAGTTCAAAAAATGCAAGGAAATAAATCATACCCTATAATAGAAGATTTAAGTCCAATCCTAGATTTAATTAAACTTTAAAGTAAAAGGAGTTGAGAGTAGAATAAAATATTGAGATATTAAGTAAGTAAGATAGAGAAATGAAATAGTTGAGAAGAAATACAAAACTTATTTGATCTTTTTAGCATGATGTCAAATGTGAAGTGTGTGATTAACCAATGCATTATGAAAAAAGAATGAAAACTAGGATTTTCTACTAGAATAATGATAATGAGATTGTGGTAGTGATTAACTGATTTTTTGTATTCCTTCTTCACTTGTCCTCTTTTTCCATATTTCCAAAACTTTACGCTTATCTTCCTATGGATTCTAGATTTTCCTCTTGACTTGGATTGATATTTATACCATTCCCCTTTAGATCCACTTTTGTCCTTGGGCCTTTGCGGAACATGCAAGGCATCCTTAGAACCTTCATCATTGAACTTTCTCCTCATATCTCCATTGAGCATTGTAACAATAAAGGATTCTATAGTCACCTTTGCAACACTACCATTTATAACAAGCATTATGTTCTCCTAATTTTTGGGTAAAGAAAAAAGTGAGAAGATACATTTGTCTTCCTCATCAAGTTTAACATTTATTGAACCTATTTGACTCAAAATCATATTAAAGGTGTCAAAATGTTCTATAGTAGAATATCCTTCCTTATTTTAAAATAATATAAACATCTTTTGAGATATAACTTATTACTTTATAATTTTAGTTTGATAAATATCACCTATCCTCTTTTGTAATGTGAATGTAGGGGTCTTTTTTGATTTGAATAACAAAGAAAAAGTAAATTGGAGACAACCAGATAAATTATTAGCAATCCAATTCAACAAACAAATGATAACCAAAAGTTGACCACTAGAGAATAGCAGCTTTTATATTGATTTTCTTCAAAGTACATGTAGTGCAATGTCTTTTTCAAAAAATCAAAATCCCAGATAGATTCTGAGCCATAAGGTCTTGGTTTCCTTTTATAAAGGAAGCAACAAGCTTCAAACCTTTCACATTCAAAATGGCTTTTTGTATTCCTAACCCTTGATATTACAATATTTGTCTTTTATAAGTCCAATTTAGATTTTCAAATATATTTGAATACATTTTGAAAACATGAAGAAAACATAAAGAGACAAAAAGAGAGTGTTCAATATGTGGTGGTGCTATTTAATGCCATCATATGGCTCATTGCTCTTCTACCTCAACTTGTGCTACTGATGATTCATCTCTAAGATATTTCTCCTCCCATTTATATATTGTAAAATCACTAGGCCATTGGTAAGCCTGAATCTGAAGCAAGTTCTCCTGGTGATCTTTCCATCTTTTATCAAGCAAAGCTCTCACATCCATCACAAATTTTGCATACCCAACATCCAATGCAATTACTTGGTCTAATATCATGTTAAAACTGAGAATGCTAACATCTCCATCCTTCTTCAAAAAATCCATAACTTGGAATACTGTTTGGCCGAATTCCATCTTCCATGTGTCAAGACTTTTGATTTTCTCTTCTTCTGTTAGTATAAAAGGAATAAATTTATGCTTGAACTTAGTAAAAGATTCAACCTTTGCTTGCATCTTTTGGCTTTCCCCATTCACATACTGGTATTCATCAATGATCATTTTGACTATTTTCTTAGTGGGCTTCAAAGTTGTAGGGGCATCAAGATTTCTTTGCACTACTAAGCACATCGTAACCAAATTGTGATGATAAGGTTGCCATTTTTTAAACAACAAATCCAAAATAGAAAAGTTTATCTTCAATTGCTCAATGGCCTGAGATAAAGAAAAGTAGCAATCATGCACACTCCCAAGCTTATCCACAACCAATTTTACTCTATGCTCCAAAATTTTCTCAAAAAATTCAAAAACTTTCATCTTTGCCTCATTCTTTGTCATTTCATTTTGTTTATTCAAACTTTCAATTTCCTTTTCAAATTTCAATCTTGTTGCATTAAATTCTTCAGTAGACATTGTGACATCACTGGCTATTTGTGGCACAGGGGGCTAATAGGGTACAAAGGCTTGACCTTGAGAAGAATTCACAGCTTGTAATTATTTCTTTAATTTCACATTTTCAAAATATAATTTATTTACTTCATCATTCATTACTTTCTGATTTTGCTCATAATTTGTTAGCCTTTGTTCTAACCTCTTCACAACAACATGAGTAAACATAGCAGTATGAACATTGAGAGCAGTTGCTTCTGTTGCTGATGTATCTTGTAAAGTTTTTACAATAGATGTATCCCTCATTTCTTGAACAATATCAAGCAATCTTGGTTTGCTTGTATTCTTCTGAGTAGTCTAGATTGCAAGGGTCTCTATCTTTGGATTAAAACCACATCCACTTATGCCATCTTCATAATCAAATTCTGAAACAAGTTGTGGATCATCCTAACTTCTAACTTGGTCAAGCAACAATACCTTTTTCAATTCAAGGCTAGGGATGATGAGCATATTACTTTTCAACACCATTTGTCTTGCCTCCTCTGGACTCACATCAATTTCATCTGTCACACCTGCACCTCCCACATGGACGCGACGCACAAATACCCATGTCACGACCACATTTTCCATGTGGTCACGACACGGGCCGCAAAATATTTTTTCTTTCCAACCCTAAGAAGCCCCCTCGCACGTGTCTACGTGCTCGGTGGCTAGATATGTCAACGTAACTGTATTGGTGAAGGCCGTCTAGGGGTAAGCGACACGAAGTGTGTCACTTCTAGGGTTAGACTGATTTAATCTGCACCCTAAGTTTCCTAGGTGAAGGTGAATTTGCTAGCAACGAACCCCAATTAAACTTGGATCAAAAAGTGATTAATTGATATGGCATGAAGGTGCTTGATTAAGTTGGGATGATGGATTAAAAGTTTAATAACACCGCATAAAATAAGCCTAAAAAAAAATAGCAAAATTCTGGCAGCATACGCATATCGATAAACGCGGAAATAATTTTAAATAAACACCAATTAGGAAAAATAAATAAAGTATACGATAAAATAATAAAATCAATGAGATAAAATAAAATAATAAAAATAATTTAAAATGTCAAGCTGTTGGTTAAATTTCAATCGAAAAACCGAGTTCGTTATTAAACTTAATTTTGGCATAATGTTTAATATCTCACTCGAAAATGAAAAGGATGAGGGAGAAGAGTTTAATTAATTCCCCTCACAAAATTAATGATAAAATAACTCCATAATCTCAAACGGTAAATATCCCCACCAAGTAAAAGGAAGATGAAATTAAAAGCCCCATTATAGTGAATTTTAACTACTAGGGATAAATTCTTCCCATAACGAATAAAATAATTTCCAAGTTAGACAAATTTCCCAAGGCATTTAATTTCAATGCAAACCCCATTGAAAATTAAAACAAGGATAAAATAAAAATAAAATAAAAAAAAATAAAAACTCCTAAGGTGAAATGAATAAAAGCAACAAGGCAAAGTTTAAAAGTAAAGGGAAATTACATCTCTCAAATAAAAATATCCTCACAAACAAAATGAGGAGAACCCTAACAAATTTAAAATTTGTTATCTAATGACTAGTTTGCCCTAATTGTCTCCCTATTCTATTATTCTTCCTCAACCCTAATCTATCTATCATTTCTCTTCCTTTGTTATGTCCTCCTATTTGCAGGTCTAGGGTTTGTGGAATTCCAAGGGAGCCATGGAATACCTCTCAGAGGTATACATAGTTGTTTCAGTTTATCTGTTTTTAAATTTTCTTTTTTTTCTTTTTTTTGTCTATATTGTAACCTAAATAGCTGAGAGGAAACTTGCATTATGAGCAGGGTTCGCTTGCAAACGGGGGCCAACAGAGGCGGTGGCGGTGGAAGGAATGGCGGAGGGTTAGAGGGTGTGTGGTTTGGCAGCCACAGAGGGCGGAATGTATGCAGGGTAGCCGAGGCGCTGGAGGTGACAGCCGCAGAGGGTAGTGGGAGCTGCAAAGTGCAGCAGCGGGGAGAATGGGAGTGAGGGGGAGCTGTGCGTAAAGGAAAATTTTGCAGGCGGCGCGATGGACATGGATGGTGGTAGGGGGTCAGCGGCGCTTCTGGCGGGGGTGCAGTGGTCAGCTGGAGTGAAGGGAGGGTAGTGGGAGGATCGCGTGGAGGGAAGGCTCGGTGGAATACTGAGCGGTGTGCGCAGTCCGTAGAATGGCCGATGGGGCGGCGCCACTAGAAAAAGGGTTTAAGTGTGGGGAGGGGGCCATACCTCCCCCCCACACCAGTTATAAGAGGTCAAGGGCCGTGGGGACTATGGTGGGTGCTACCCTTCACAGCCCCACTCACCCACTTTTTTCTTTCATGTTTAAACCCCGATCTAAAAGAACAGACCACCCATCGAAAAACTTCAATTTCTGTCTTAAAATTGTTTTTTTTTCTCTTTATATTGAACATATATATATTTTCATGAATATATATATATATGTGTGTGTGTGTGTGTGTGTATGTACACACATATATATATACACTGTGCAAATAATTTATACAGTTTATAAGAAAAAGAATACTCAAAATGAGCGTATGCTCTAACATGTATATATATATATATATATATATATATATATATATATATATATATATATATATATATATATGTTTATATATATAAAAACATATATATATATATATATATATATATATATTTATCACATGCAATGGGCATTAAGTTTTCTGGGGTTACTTCTTATTTTCTGAAAAAGAAATACACTGGGATAAGGAGTAAATATAGTGAACTGAGGAGAACTGACAATATACTTCTTTTGTTGCATACATGTTATTTCTAAAACCAACTAAGTACCATAGCAATTAATTAATTTTTTTTTTTACATGCAAGAACATTATTACACAACAGTAAACTAGAAGGCAAATTTTCATTTAAATTCATAACAGCTCCTTTTCTCTTCCCAAACAGCAACTAATAATTTTCTCTTCTAAAACAACAGTAATTAATATCTCCTTCAAGTAATACCTAGCTAATTATTCTAAACTTTCACCTATTTGGCAGCAATATTTAGTAAATAACACTTTTAATTCCCCTCTTTTTTTTTTCTTCTTTGAAAACATTAATCAGGCAGAGGATGCATTTATTTTCTTCCATCCACAACAAGATCTAAAACAACAACATTACAACACATGCATATATTTTTTTGAAACATTAATGACAGAAATATAATTCTCTTTCTCATGTAATTCTCAATTCTTACTCACTTAATAGGAAAAATAAACAACATTTAAATTATTTGAAGACATTGTTTACATAACACAACTCTTGACAGCTAACTTCATAAATCTAAAACTGGTCAAAATAGATACAATAAGGCCATATTGGTCTTGGCTCCAACAGCCAACACAAGAGACTATTTGAACACCAACATGAGCTCCTAGCAACTCCATCTCTTCACTTAACAACCTGCAACTAAACACACAACAAGACAACCAAACCAGCCACTATGAAAGCTCTCCTCCCTACCATAGACCCGCAAGTGGGTCACCCCCAAGCTAGGGAGGTAGGGGTTTCACACAGGGTTTCATTCCACAACAACAAGCACACACTAAACACAAACACCCCATAGGATTAACACAATACTCAACTCATAATAATGAGTTTGGTGAGGGTAGGGAATGGACCCCTCAACTTAAAAGGGCTCCCAAATGATACAAATCTCAACTCATGGCCTCCAGCTAAAATCATCAAAACACCACCATCCTCCAAATCACAATACTCCATGGCACTCTTGCCATCCAATAAATCACAACCCATGGCCTCAAGCCAAAAATCTCCATAACACCAACCTCCACACATATCACATAAAATCTCCATGGCACTCTTGCCATTCAACATTCTCCTCCACAAATAAATGCCCTCAAGGCACAAATACAACTGTGGGAGAGCCCCCAAGGATGTTCCTTTCCCCTACCCATACAAGTTGAGCATTACCTCCATTGGAGGTGCTCTCATCATAACACCCATCCGAACATCACAATGCAAACAACACACAACCAAAATCTAAAACATTGAACATCATATAAGCAAGGTAAGAAGCAAGTTAAGAGGCCTACCTTCAAGGCCCTGACAATGGAAGTAGAATTGGTGAAGAGCTCCAAGCCTTTCCAAGCCTTCCTCTGTTCCAAATTTTTTTCAACCTTCTCCTAACTCCTCCAAAAATAGAGAGAAAACTAAAAATTGCAATCCATCAAATTGCAAGGAAAAGAGCTAGAAAAGAAGAACCAAAAGAAGAAGAAGAAGAACCCCCACTCCTCAACAAGAGGAGCTATTATAGGCCATCAAATTGGCCTTGAGGGAATGAGAAGGTGACATTTGTCACCACCTCCTCCCTCCTCCAAAGCCACTTGCAAGAGTGAGAAGGTATGAGGATGACAAGTGTCATCCTCTCATTCCATCCCCATCTCCACCTCCTCCACTTGTGCTCCCACACAAGTGGGAGGGGGACAAATGGTGAATTGGATTCCCACTCACACCTCCAAGAAGACAATGGTCTTGAATGGTGCTCCCACTCACTAGGGAGTTTGGGAGGACTCTTGGAGGCCTCCCAAGTCTTCCTTGGGAATGATTCCCAAACTTAGGGATGGGAGATGAGTCCTTCCCAAGGCAAGGCCCATCCCCCAACTTCCCTCTTTTCTAAATTCGTCACTTTTACTCAACCATGGTTTAGGGTGACCTAAGGTGAGTCAAAACTAGGGTTAGAAAGTCCAAGTTGACACTAGACTCATGGTTGACCACCTAGGGTAACTTTTGGGACCCTAGGGTTCATGAAAGGGTTAAAAATCCACATTTAAATGGCCTAAAAAAAATAATATAAATACCAAGTAGCATAAATCAAATAAAATTTTACAACACTTAGTATTAATCAATTTTAAATAAAAAAGGGTACTAAGGCTAAAAATAAATTAAATTAAATCAAGCACTACAATTCATCATGCAAATTCAAACATGATCCTTATCCCTCTTGGGAATGGATCGGCTTTACAGGGGATAACATAGTGTGAATCCTACCTCCAATTTCCCATGGCTAGGGAAAGTAAAACCTGCACATCTCGATCAAGTGTCAGTTCTGTCATGAAAAGTGATAGCCGAAGCAACTGGAATTAAATTCACACAATCAAATACAACAATAAACATCAATACTTAAATCCAAATTAAACTACATTATCCAATCACATGTCAATTAGACCACATCACATCAATAACTAGAGTCTCATCAAAAAACATCATCAATTATATAACTCGCATGTCAAATCACAAAGATAGCATCACTATGATCAAATCGAATCACATATGTCAATCAAAGTCCTATCATAATCAGTGATAAAATCAAGTCTGCATAATGAAACATAGTCACTAGGGTCTGATAATGTCATCTACTGAATAGCATAACGATCAAAATAAGGGAGGTAAAATAATCGGCCTCACATCCTCCCCCCTAAGACTAAACTTCCTCCTAGAAGTCATCAAATAGGTGAGGATAGAGTGCCCTCAAACTAGATGCATACTCCCAAGTCGCTATGACCTCGTCTTAATGATCTCACTAAACCCTAACCAGGTCCAGCTCTCGACCTCGAAGGTCCAGCATCTGACGAACCAAAATCCGAATTGGCTCCCAAGACAATTGCCCGTTTACCTCTGCTCGTAGTCTCTAGGATGGGGGTCTGGAAGTTGGCCTCGCGGTTGTCAACTGCTGCCAGCGATCTACCCACATCTCCAACTATCAACTCGGATCCTCTAGCACGAGGCTGTCCCCTGCTATAAAGCCCTGTGGACACTCTCTAGCTAGATATCCCACTCCACCACAAACATAGCATGGTCCCCGAGCCTGAATGTGTACCGTCTATGTCCTACTCGACAGCTGCTGCTACGTAGGTCAGCCCGTGGAACTCTGTAATCCTCCAAAAGACTACTGCGATCGTGTAGGTCCTGCAGCTCGTGGCTCCTGTGGCTGCTCCTGCTGTGGGGGCCTAGAAGGTAAGGGTGCAGAACTAAATCCTCCTCCCCTAGGTGGTGGAGGTGGCCTGCAGTGACTCTGCTGATTCTGCTGCTATGCATGATCCTGAAACTGAGGGCGTGAACTCTACCCTCATCCCTAAATCTCCTCAGCAATATATGCCTTCTCGGCAGCATCACTCAAAGTCTATGGATCTGCCATCTGAACAAGCCCTGCTATACTGTGGTTTAGTCCCCTAATAAACTTATGCACCAGGAGTTTCTCGTCATGGAGATACTCCGCATACCTGGATAACTCTATAAACCTACTCTCATAATGTGCCACTATGAGTCCCCTCTACTGTAGGTCATGGAACTCATCTATATGATGCTATCTATAGTGGTCTGATAGGTATCGCGCATTGAAGCACTCAATAAAGGTCTCCCATGAGAGGGTGTCTAAGGAAAGGTGATGCTTGCACTCCTCAGTGCGCCACCAGGTAGCTGTTGCATCTCGTAGCAAGTGTACTGCCACATGGGCCTTCATGTTGCCCTCATAAGGATGCAACGTGAAGCACCTATCTAAACTGATAAGCCAAGCCTCTGCCTCAGCTCCCTCTGTGGTCCCGATGAATGTAGGAGGGTTCAACCTTAATATGTCCCTAATGGGATCTCCTCTATCTCTGTGCCCCCTTATAGGCTCATCTACATGCTAATCATAAGCCCTGTGACCAAAGTTCTCTACTCGCACTATATCGTCATGCCTAGCATGATGTGTGGGGCTCCTGCTATGGGCCCTGTTAGCTGAACCAACCTTCTCTGTCTTTGGCAACTTGACATAAGGCTCCACACGTAGTACCCCTCGTGGCTCTACATGGGGCTCCATACGTGGCTCGACATGAGACTCAGCTCGTGGCTCCACGTGTGGCTCCTCTCGCGGATCCTTGTGGGGCTCAACACGTGGCTCTACGCGCAGCTCAACTATAGCCAGTGGAAGCCTATCTAAGATTGCCTATAAGGCTTGTAATATCTGGGGTCCCATATCTGGTGGGGCCAGTGGTGCCTGCGGTACCTAAGGAACTGGTTGTACCTTTGGAACTATCTGTGCCTGTAGAACTGGCTATGGCTGGAGGAGTGGCTACTCCTGTTCCTCAGCTGAAGAGTTAGTGTGCACCACGGGGGGTGGAGTGCGGCGGGACTGTATTCGCCGAACTCGTCTGGGAGGCATCCTACAAAACGAGGTAACCACCAAATCAGTAAAGTTGTGGAAACAATAATGTGCCTAAAACAAGTCCAGTGTTTTAAAAACCTTGGCTCTGATACCAAATGTCATGCCTGCACCTCCTGCGTGGACGTGACGCACAAACGCCCGTGTCACGAACACATTCGCCATGTGGTCATGACACGGGCCGCAAAATTTTTTTCTTTCCAACCCTAAGAAGCCCCCTCGCACGCGTCTACGTGCTTGGTGGCTATACGCAACGACGTAGACATGTCGACGTAACTATATTGGTGAAGGCTGTCTAGGGGTAAGCGACACGAAGTGTGTCGCTTCTAGGGTTAGACTAATTTAATCTGCACCCTAAGTTTCCTAGGTGAAGGTGAATTTGCTAGCAATGAACCCCAATTAAACATGGATTGAAAAGTGATTAATTGATATGGCATGAAGGTGCTTGATTAAGTTGGGATGATGGATTAAAAGTTTAATAACACAATGCATAAAATAAGCATAAAAAAATAGCAAAATTCCGGCAGCATACGCATATCGATAAACGCGGAAATAATTTTAAATAAACACCAATTAGGAAAAATAAATAAAGTATACGATTAAATATTAAAATCAACGAGATAAAATAAAATAATAAAAATAATTTAAAATGTCAAGCCGTCAGTTAAATTTCAATCGAAAAACCGAGTTCGTTATTAAACTTAATTTTGGCATAATGTTTAATATCTCACTCGAAAATGAAAAGGATGAGGGAGAAGAGTATAATTAATTCCCCTCAAAAAACTAATGATAAAATAACTCCATAATCTCAAACGGTAAATATCCCGGCCAAGTAAAAAGAAGATGAAATTAAAAGCCCCATTATAGTGAATTTTAACTACTAGGGATAAATTCTTCCCATAACGAATAAAATAATTTCTAAGTTAGAAAAATTTCCCAAATTTCAATGCAAACCCCATTGAAAATTAAAACAAGGATAAAATAAAAATAAAAATAAAATAAAATAAAAACTCCTAAGGTGAAATGAATAAAAGCAACAAGGCAAAATTTAAAAGTAAAGGGAAATTACATCTCTCAAATAAAAATATCCTCACAAACAAAATGAGGAGAGCCCTAACAAATTTAAAATTTGTTATCTAATGACTAGTTTGCCCTAATTGTATCCCTATTCTATTATTCTTCCTCAACCCTAATCTATCTATCATTTCTATTCCTTTGTTAAGTCCTCCTATTTGTAGGTCTAGGGTTTGTGGAATTCCAAGGGAGCCATGGAATACCTCTTGGAGGTATACACAGTTGTTTCAGTTTATCTATTTTTAAATTTTCTTTTTTTTTCCTTTTTTTTTTGTCTATACTATAACCTAAATGTTGAGAGGAAACTCGCATTATGAGCAGGGTTTGCCTGCAAATGGGTGCCAACAAAGGTGGTGGCGACAAAAGGAAAGGCGGAGGGTTGGAGGGTGTGTGGTTTGGCGGCCGCAGAGGGCGGAATGTATGCAGGGTAACCGGGGCGCTGGAGGTGACGGCCACAGAGGGCAGTGGGAGCTGCGAAGTGCAGCGGCGGGGAGAATGGGAGTGAGGGGGAGCTGCGTGCAAGGGATGGTTCTGTGGGCGGTGTGATGGGCACGGACGGTGGTAGGGGGTCAGCGGTGCTTCCGGCGGGGGTGCAGTGGTCAGCTAGAGTGAAGGGAAGGCAGTGGGAGGATCGTGTGGAGGGAAGGCTCGGTGGAATACTGAGCGGTGTGCGCAGTCCGTAGAATGGCCGACGGGGTGGCGCCGCTAGCAAAAGGGTTTAAGTGTGGGGAGGGGGCCTTGCCTCCCCCCCACACTAGTTATAAGAGGTCAAGGGCCGTGGGGACTGTGGTGGGTGCTACCCTCCACAACCCCACTCACCCACTTTTTTCTTTCATGTTTAAACCCCGATCTAAAAGAACAGACCACCCATCAAAAAACTTCAATTTCTGTCTTAAAATTATTTTTTTTCCTCTTTATATTGAACATATATATATATATATATATTTTTTTTTTCATGAATATATATATATATATATATATCTGTGTGTGTGTATATGTACACACATATATAGATATACACTATGCAAATAGTTTATACAGTTTATAAAAAAAAGAATACTCAAAATGAGCGTATGCTCTAACATGTAAATATATAATTTTATATATATATATATATATATATATATATATATATATTTATAACATGCAATGGGCTTTAAGTTTTCTGGGGTTACTTCTTATTTTCTGGAAAAGAAATACACTGGGATAAGGAGTAAATATAGTGAACTGAGCAGAACTGACAATATACTTCTTTTGTTGCATACATGTTATTTCTAAAACCAACTAAGTACCATAGCAATTAAATTTTTTTTTTTACATGCAAGAACATTATTACACAATGGTAAACTAGAAGGAAAAATTTCATTTAAATTCATAACAACTCCTTTTCTCTTCCCAAATAGCAGCTAATAATTTTCTCTTCTAAAACAACAGTAATTAATATCTCCTTCAAGTAATACCCAGCTAATTTTTCTAAACTTTCTCCTATTTGGCAGCAATATTTAGTAAATAACACTTTTAATTCCCCTCTTTTTTTTTCTTCTTTGAAAACATTAATCAGACAGAGGATGCATTTATTTTCTTCCATCCACAACAAGATCTAAAACAACAACATTACAACACATGCATATATTTTTTTGAAACATTAATGACAGAAATATAATTCTATTTCTCATGTAATTCTCAATTCTTACTCACTTGATAGGAAAAATAAATAGCATTTAAATTATTTGAAGACATTGTTTACATAACACAACTCTTGACAGCCAACTTCATAAATCTAAAACTGGTCAAAATAGATACAATAAGGCCATATTGGTCTTAGCTCCAACAAGCAACACAAGAGACTATTTGAACACCAACATGAGGTCCTAGCAACTCCATCTCTTCACTTAACAACCTGCAACTAAACACACAACAAGACAACCAAACCAGCCACTACGAAAGATCTCCTCCCTACCATAGACCCGCAAGTGGGTCACCCCCAAGCTAGGGAGGTAGGGGTTTCACACAGGGTTTCATTCCACAACAACAAGCACACACTAAACACAAACACCCCATAGGATTAACACAATACTCAACTCATAATAATGAGTTTGGTGAGGGTAGGGAATGGACCCCTCAACTTAAAAGGGTTCCCAAATGATACAAATCTCAACTCATGGCCTCTAGCCAAAATCATCAAAACACCACCATCCTCCAAATCATAATACTCCATGGCACCCTTGCCATCCAACAAATCACAACCCATGGCCTCAAGCCAAAAATCTCCATAACACCAACCTCCACACATATCACATAAAATCTCCATGGCACTCTTGTCATTCAACATTCTCCTCCACAAATAAAAGCCCTTAAGGCACAAACACAACTGTGGGAGAGCCCCCAAGGATGTTCCTTTCCCCTACCTATACAAGTTGAGCATTACCTCCATTAGAAGTGCTCTCACCATAACACCCATCCCAACATCACAATGCAAACAACACACAACCAAAATCTAAAACATTGAACATCATATAAGCAAGGTAAGAAGCAAGTTAAGAGGCCTACCTTCAAGGCCCTGACAATGGAAGTAGAATTGGTGAAGAGCTCCAAGGCTTCCCAAGCCTTCCTCTCTTCCAAAATTTTTTCAACCTTCTCCTAACTCCTCCAAAAATAGAGAGAAAACTAAAATTGCAATCCATCAAATTGCAAGGAAAAGAGCTAGAAAGGAAGAACCAAAAGAAGAAGAAGAAGAACCCCCACTCCTCAACAAGAGGAGCTATTATAGGCCACCAACTTGGCCTTGAGGGAATGAGAAGGTGACATTTGTCACCAACTCCTCCCTCCTCCAAAGCCACTTGCAAGAGTGAGAAGGTATGAGGATGACAAGTGTCATCCTCTCATTCCACCCCCATCTCCACCTCCTCCACTTGTGCTCCCACACAAGTGGGAGGGGGACAAATGGTGAGTTGGATTCCCACTCACACCTCCAAGAAGACAAGGGTCTTGAATGGTGCTCCCACTCACTTGGGAGTTTGGGAGGACTTTTGGAGACCTCCCAAGCCTTCCTTGGGAATGATTCCCAAACTTAGGGATGGGAGATGAGTCCTTCCCAAGGCAAGGCCCATCCCCCAACTTCCTCTTTTCTAAATTCGTCACTTTTACTCAACCATGGTTTAGGGTGACCTAAGGTGAGTCAAAACTAGGGTTAGATAGTCCAAGTTGACCCTAGACTCATGGTTGACCACCTAGGGTAACTTTTGGGACCCTAGGGTTCATGAAAGGGTTAAAAATCCACATTTAAATGGCCTAAAAAAATAATATAAATACCAAGTGGCATAAATCAAATAAAATTTTACAACACTTAGTATTAATCAATTTTAAATAAAAAAGGGTACTAAGGCTAAAAATAAATTAAATTAAATCAAGCACTACAAGTCATCATTCAAATTCAAACGTGATCCTTATCCCTCTTGGGAATGGATTGGCTTTACAGGGGATAACATAGTGTGAATCTTACCTCTGATTTCTTGTGGCTAGGGAAAGTAAAACCTGCACATCTCGATCAAGTGTCAGTTCTGTCATGAAAAGTGATAGCCGAAGCAACTGGAATTAAATTCACACAATCGAATACAACAATAAACATTAATACTTAAATCCAAATTAAACTACATTATCCAATCACATGTCAATTAGACTACATCACATCAATAACTAGAGTCTCATCACAAAACATCATCAATTATATAACTCGCATGTCAAATCACAAAGATAGCATCACTATGATCAAATCGAATCACATATGTCAATCAAAGTCCTATCATAATCAGTGATAAAATCAAGTCTGCATAATGAAACATAGTCACTAGGGTGTGATAATGTCATCTACTAAATAGCATAACGATCAAAATAAGGGAGGTAAAATAATCGGCCTCACATCATCTACTTTCAATTCTTTGAAAGTTTGTGTAATGATTTGATCATGTTGTGTTTCATCAACACCTATTTTATTTATTGCAACTTTTTCATTATATTCTTTCATTTTAATTTTCAGTTAGAAATCCTTAAACTTTGGAGTTTTGATGAAGTCGTCATCTTCTATGAACCTCATGGATGCTATAATCCTTTCATCCTCCTCCAACTCTAGTTCAACTTGGGTTTTCTCACCCTTCCTAGCCTCGGGCTTATGTGCATCAGTGGGTTGACAAACCAATGGATGATCAACCTCTTGCTCATCTCCTATGTGCCTCAAGATGTTAGCCACCTCATCAGTATTCCCCCACCTCTTCAGTCATTTCATAGGAGACAAGTGGAGATACATCTTCTGTCGTCTACTTCTTTGCTAGTGGTGATTCTAGGACATGTGGATCTTTCACTGACATAACATTAGGAGCAGACTCATGAATCTCAATCCCTACAGACCTTTTCACTGGAAGTTTAGTAGCCTTAGGAGGCTACTTCTCAGATTTACCATAAATACTTTCAAAATTATCAATGATCACATCAATTCTCTTCAGAGGGTCTTTTTCTTCAATAAAGAATCCAATAAATAGGGGATTCTTCTTTTTCTTTTCATCTTCAATACTTGTCAAGATATCCCATTTTCTCTTCCTACTGTATACCTCATCAAAAGTGACAAGATTTCTTATCACATCCTTAACAAATAGGACCTGATGGGATATGACCATTTTAGTCAGAATTGATTATCTCACAAGATTCATATGACCCTTAGGGTCACAATTTCTCTCAATACCCAATTTCAAAGAATATTTCGCCTTTAAAAAGGCTTGTAAATTTTCAAGAGTGTCAGAGCCAATAGACCAATCACCAAAAATTGTAGCATCAAGTAGAACTGTACCTTTCTTTTGTCTTTTCATTACCTCCTTTTCCATCCACATCATTTTCCACATAAAATCCATGAATTCAATTCTGTCTGATACAAATTTTGGAAATATGTGAGGTGGCTAGGGGCAACCATACACTCTAATTATATTATGATCTGACATTAAAAACCAATCAGCAAAATTATGGTTGTGGCCCTGCTCTGGTTTGTGTGCAAGCAGCCTCAACATTACCCTAACTTCCTTAGTCAACCTAGGAAACTAGATACCAAGAGAATTTAATATCTTAACAACAAACAAATCATAAAATACAATATAGTCACTATTCTGACAACAGGAATCCCACTTATAACACCAAAACTGAGTTGGCAATCTTTGTCCTCCATATTTCTTGACCATCTCCCTCTGTTCTAATATAGAATCAAGTGACACAATAAAGAATAGAATTAAATCTAAGGGTTGCTTGTTCTCCTTCACACAGAAGAATCCTTCATGCAGTTTTTTCTCAATATGAGATGCAAAGTCATATTCAGCATTCACCTCTGGATGTTGTATTTTCATAGCCATCATCATTAGGCTAGTTGGCATTCTTCCTTGTGCATCAATTCCCAAGACCTGGCACAATGCAAAATAGGTTCTCTTGAAATATACAGAAAATTCTTCCACAGGGAAAGGCTCAATAGCATTTGATGGAATCTTAATTTTTCTATTGTTGGCCCCCCTTCTCATATATATTGGCAATTCATCTCTCCTAAGTGTTTTCCTTAGGCTTGTGTAATCTTGTTCAAATCTCTACAAATCCACTTGAGTGAGAGCTTTCTTGTTCAACATAAAACAGTCAACAATTGCATTCCTGTCTACTATCACCAATGGAAATCCATTTGGCATTCTGACTGTTTTAGTGGTAGGATGGTAAAATTATCCTAGTGCTCTAATCAATTCCACATCCACAAATACAGCGGGCACCACCAACTTTGCCAAATCCAATTTCCATGGATTTCCCACTGGTCCCTTGCCATCTCTTTTTGCATAAAAATACCAAAACAAATCCCACCTGAAGATAGCGATTGTAGCATCTCGACACCCTTCTACTGTATCTATGAACATTTTCTTTGGACCCTTGTCTATGGACCAAGGTAATACTTCTAGTAGAGATTGTTGAAGTAGTTTTTCTTGGGAACTACAGGCTCATCACCTTTACTGGCATACTCAGACCTCTTGGGTGACATGTTTAATGACTTGAATAGGCTAGGGTTTTTCAAAATTCAACTTATTGTACCAACAATTGAAAAACAGAGTGAAAGAGCAAATGAACTTGACATGGCCAATTAATGTAGGTAGACATAGGAATAAAAGAACAATATTTAAAATTAAAAATAAACCCATTCAAGAATGGATAAGAACAGGATTTGTATCTTCAGTCAACATCACAGTCAAATTGGGGAACTTTGCAAGTAGCAGAGATAGAAAAGACTACAGCCCCCTACTATATAACACAAAATCTTAGCCCCAGCCTCTTTTTTAAAAGAGAAATTTTATATTAACAAAAGATGTAATTACAAGAACCCCCAGTACCAGCAACTAAAAAACAAAGCGAAATATACGCCAACTTCTAATCAGAGAGTGCAGGAATGAACTTACTAGGTCAATTGTAGTTTGCAGAAAATACACTGAGCTAAGTTGCGCCTTCTCCAAGTTGCAAATTCTCTGAAATGAGAAAATACCAAGAAATCTTCGAATCTTATTCCGCCAAGGAGTTCATCATATCACCATTACTTTGGTTCATGCCACGAGATCACGAAATATCAGCATTCAATTCCTTTCTCAAGATTTGACAGCAATTCTTGATAAACGTGACCCCACATTGAATGTGCTTGCCATTTATTTCTTTTACCGCATCACCGCAAGGCTCGCCAAGACCGACTAAGGGATACTGGGGGCTTACAGCCACTACACTATTGGTTTAGGTTTGGACAACTGAGAGGGGGGGAGAAGCAGTTGTCACACATTTTTTAATCATTTTACTTTTAATCTTCCTTTACCACTCATAATCAACTTAATGATATAAACATTTCTACATCAATCAATAACATATGAATAGAAAACATAAATAACACATTCGACACCAAGATTTTGATATGGAAACCCGGTTAAGGGATAAACCACAGTGGGGGTTAACCCACAAAAATTAATACCCTGTTAAAAGTATTTTTACAAATGGGAATGCACATGCATTCGGGCTCACTGCCCAAAGCTCACTACTCAAATAGAGGCTCACTGCCTATGGAAATATTACAAGAGAATGACAAAGATTTGAACTATCTAATAGCATCTACACATGCAAGAATTTTAGTTCCAATTAAGTACAAAAACTGATCTTACACATTTCATCTTTGCTCTATTCTTCTTACTGTTCTGCCTTCATTCACACTTTAGATTTTTGTTCTTCTCACATACGCCTTATTTGCATACACCACACTCGCAGAATCATCCAATTTCATCGGCTATATATATCTACAATATGATCTACAATCACTCTATAAATTGGCTTCAACAACACTTAGAACATTTATGAATGCTCTGCTTTGTTAGCTAGATCTATGCATAACTTAAGGTGCGGACCAAAACTTGCTCTTGAAAATCATCACTCATGTCGGCCACTATCACTAATCATCATCATTTCTCCAACAATCAACTTCCATACATCCGAAATCAAGACCTTCTGCAAGGTCAGCCTGTTCTTCTTCTATCTACTCTGGCAAATTGGAACCTGGTACTCAGAGGCTAATATCTTTTGAATCCTTCATCACTGGAGGACAAAAATTTAGAGTTAGACTATCTTGACAATGCATATGACTCCCCTAGATCCACAGCTAATCATGACTTCCCACCGGAGAGATCTGGACCAAAATACCGGACCCTGTTACTGCTCTATTCCTAGCTACCCAGACTTAGACAAATTCTGAATCTGACTTCTGGTATGAACAAATTGTGTTATACGGATGATTGGGATGATCTTAGTTGCCATCAATGACAACACTTATCAATGCAAAGCAGTGTCTCTTGCCAACAATCTCCCCCTTTGGCATTGATGGCAACACTTAGTGAAAAATGACTAAGTGTCTAGTGCAACTCCTCCTTTGTCTATACACTCGTATACTTCACTTATTCCAGTGCTCCCCCTTTGCTAAATACCTCATTTTTCACTTCCCTTCATCCCCCCTTTGACATCAATGGAAAAGGGTGGGGTCCATAAGCCAAAACTCTCCAAAAATTTTGTATATACTGTCGCATATGTACAAATAATCATTGAGTCTTATTTACATGAACTTGAGAATGTTTGTACAACTGGTTTTTATTTGCACAAGTTTAAAGGCCCAAGTGCTCTTCATTGCATCCAAAATGGAGATGTGCCCATTTAACAAAAATGAATATGATTCTACCTTTGATAGATCTGCTGGATCACTAGTCTGAGCTGCACTCTGAGCTTCAAATAGGGCATTATACATTGTCTCTAACTTAGGAGCAATTAATCCTCAGATCTCACACATTCTCTTCATAATGTTACCCTTTTCTTTAACAAGCCTCATTATCTCATCTGTTAGGCTGATTACTTGACATTCTTGACTTATAGGCAAAACTATTAGAGGATCAAAATTTTGAGAGAGATCTGACAATTTTTATTCTTGCTCCTTTATCTTTTTCTCAATATCCTCATTAACTTTGGGCCAAGATAGACAGAATTTGTACATATCACTTCCATCATTTAGAGCATTTTGAATAATTTTTATGCTAATACCAAGTATTCTTCTATCATTTCCTACCAGATTCTTTATTTCACAAAATTTCTTATCCAGGAATTCTTTCTAAACTTTTGCCTTCGCAGACTTGTCAACGGACTCAAAATGAGTATTCATAGAACTTACAAGATTTCTTAGCTGTTCAGAGGGGGAATCAGATTGACTCTTCTAGTAGGTAGGCATTAACTTTTCCAAGATCCTGGATGTAAACCCCAGTAGTTCATTGTTCTCCATGTGAAATTTTAACATCTTTTCTCTAGCCTTTACTTGGGTGAATGATGCTATTTTCATCAGTTGAATTAGAGAGAGAGTATCTTGATTGGCTAGACCTTGGAGTAGTTTAGGTTCATCAAGCTCGCTCATCTCTTTTTTAAGAAGACTTTTTACTGCATCTGTAGTGTCTCTTACAATTTTTTCTGAACCATCCTTTTGTCCATCAGATTTCTCAATATCTATTTTATGTGTTTCAACATTTGCACCATCTTCTTTTTTATCTTTCTTTGTGTTTTCTACAAAAGGATTCTTTCCTATTTGTTCATCATTTGCTACCTAATCCAGAGAGCTCTATGAAGTAGTAATATTATCCTCTTTCCCTAACATATCAGGTGGATTGGGAGTATCTTCTGCACCAGCTACTTTATCCAACATTTCTATATCCTCCTGATTTGCTTGTTCTACTTCTGGAACAGAGGCTTCACCCAACTCAGATTGCTGCTCAATAATGTTATCTTCTTCACCATCTGGAACTTCTTTTGTGACTATGGGAAAATTGTGCTTTCTTAAGGCTTTCAAAAGAACCTCTTGAGTTTCTTCAAAGATTTCACTTGTTTCTCCAAGCATGAGTTTGTTCATTCTCCTTTTGCTTCTAAAGTCATCTTTGACTTCCTTGAATATCATATATATTTGGTCAGGAGAAATTTGAGGACACAAATTTATTAGCTCATGCTCCCTAATCTCTATATCCTTGCACTTGGCATTTTCTTTTCTCAATTCCAAGATATTTGCCAGAATTTGTGGTAACTTAGAAGTTATCTCAATCAGTGCCTTGTAGATGTTGAGATATATGACCGTTGCTTCCTCCAACACCCTTTTATCCATATCATTGTATTCATCATAGAATTCAATCATGGGTTTTAGATTAACATCCACAGTGACTGATTTTATCACATCTTCTAGGGAGAGTGTGGGCTTCTCAACATATTCCTCATAATCTTCTATATTTTGCTTTTCGCTAGTCCTTTTGCTTCCGTAGGACTTTTCTTTGGTTAGTTTTACAGCTTTTGTTCCAGTGACCTTTAGTTCCTTGATTTCAATGTCTGAGTCTATACCTTCTTCTTCTTCTCTTATGCTTTCATAGGTCCGGGATGCTTTTGTTTTCTTCCTTTTCTCCCATATTCCAGACGATCTTGCTTCTTGTTTTACAGTTTTGGAAGGAACAGAGGCAGTAGCAGAGCTTCTAGTAGTTCTTGAAGTGGAAGAGAGTTCCACCAGATCACCTGTTTGTTTCTTATCTTATTTCTCTTTCTCATCCTTCTTTGTTCTTTCTCTAAATTTCTTCATAGCTTCCTTAGTTAGGCCCAGATTTTCAGCTAACTGCTTAACTTCTTTTCTTACTCTCCTATTGGTTTCAGGATCTCTGAGCTCGGTATGCAACTTTAAACTCAACTCCTCATAAGTTCCAAATCTTTCAACCATTGTGTCTTTGGGCTTGCTTAGAAGATGTTGAGCATACATATCCAGGATCCTTTCATCTACTTCATACCCCATGGGCATGATCCAAATAGTTCTGGGTTCCACTGCTTCCATTAAACACTAATCAGTATCAACCATGAAGCATATTTCATTTTTGTACTTTTCAACAATTGAATTAGGGATTCTTTCCCTTGAGTGCATCATACTCTGAAAATTCTTGAAGTAACCCCATATTGCAATTTTTTGAGCTTTGAAATTACCAATGCTGCAAAGATGATTTCTGATTTGAATGGCAACTAGCTCATCCTTAGTCCAGTACACACCTTTTACCCCAGGTACTTCATTCATAAAGTAAAAGAATAGACATAGAATCAATGTACCATGCTTGAAAGTGTTTTTCTTATCTTTCTTGATTTTGTTTAGATTTTCAATCAGTTGATTCTATAGTAGTTCACACAAGTCATAATCAATATTTTCCTTTAGCATCTTGTATGCAACATATATGGCTATTCTAAAAATAGAATTTTCTTTGCTTGAGTGGTAAATCTTGTACCCAATCACCATGGAGGCAAATTTGACATCCAGTTCTATAATATCATTAATGGTCATTGCCCTTCTATAAAACTTATCATCGGTAGCATCAGTCACTGCCTGGATTTTCACGGCTTTCAACATGGGCAATCCTCCAGTTGAGTTTAAACTAGTTACATTTCTGATAGCATCCTTGGTAATCTTGAATGGTGTTAACAACCAAATGAATTCATCATGCATCCGACTCAAGACATATCGGACCCATTTATCCTCATCAAATGTTGGAAACCCCATAATCTAAACAAAGTGTTTATCATGTAGTACCTTATACTCAGGTTTAAGTTCATCATTTTCATCCTTGAGTTGTTTCTCAAACAAGTCTACATACCTTGAATCTCCAAACTCATCTATATTTGCATGAATATAAACCCTAATGTTTTCTACATGTAGCACACCATATAGAACACTTGAAAAAGCACCTAATGGGTCAACTTCAATTGATTTGTGAGGATGCTTCTTAAATTTGGGTTGACACCTTTCAATAATGTCAACAACATGAGTAGCCATCTCAACAGATTTCAGATTCAAGGCTTTATAGAGAGGTAGCTTTTTCTTTCGCGGGGTTAGGGTTGATCAATTGCCAGTTGAATTCATTGTTTGCCTCAATCTCTAGATTTGCAACTCAAATGCTCTTCTTCAAGGTGATTCAAATGAGTGACCAAGTGACTTTTTATCTTTTACAAAACCTAATTTGGCATTAAAATAAATGCATTGCCCTAATTATATTTGGTTACATTATTTTTGACAATTCTTCATGAATCACTCCACAAGATTTCATATCAACATATTTTCTTCTAGAAATCCTTCTAAAGGTTCTAGATCAATTCAAAATGTTCTCTTTTATTGTGCCAAACTCACGCACCCACTTACTAACCAGGGGAATTTGATGTTCTATGCAGCTCCGCCTGAGCCTGAGCTTCTGACTTAATTCCTAGAGGAATTGTCAGCATCGGATTCTGATGCGGACCCATCACTATTGTTTATTGTATCTTTCTTTATCCAAATCTTGTTCATTTCACTCCATATCTCATTCACATCAATTTTTCTTTTATCTCTATCTTGTTTCTACTCATTCAGTTTTCTATTTACTGCACCTCTTCTTCCATAGTTCCTATTTCTACAGAATCTTGTAATATGACCAGATTTATTGCAATTAAAGCACACTTGATTTACTCTTGATCTGCATGGATTAGCCATGTGTCCAAATCCATTGCAAACAAAGCAGTAGCCATTGAAAGAATTACCATTTGAGTTATTCATTAACATACTTCTACATTCATTGGATTTGTGACCATACCTTTTGCATTTGAAGCATTGATCAGAGAAGGATGGACCATTTTGATTTGCTCTACTTCTGCACTGAATAGCTCTATGACCAAATTTATTACAATTAAAACAATTTCCATTAAATGATGGATATCTTTGAGCATTAGGCTATCTTACCGGAGGTTTTCTAGTTTTGTTCCTTTTGTTTTTTGGTTGGAAATTTCTTTGTCTAGATCCAGAGCTTTCACCTTTCTCATATTTAAGATTACGCTTGTCATTATCCTTTTTATGTTCTTCAATTAGTGCTTTGAGTTTAGCTAAGCTTATTTTGAACTTCTCCTTATACTCATTCGCAATTTCTAGGTCATGTCTAAGAGTGATAATCTGTCTCTCAAGTTCTCTCTCATTGTTTCTACTTTCATGTAGATTAGATTCTAGGAGATCAGCTGTTCCATCCAATCTGCAGCATTCTTCAGCTCTCTCTTTCAAATTTTGCTTCATCTCTTCTTCATTTTTCTTTCTATCTTCAATTTCCTTGGTTAGTCTCATCACCCCAGTTTCCATCTCATGTTTTAGAACAACAACTTCTTTAGCTAACTTTTCACATTCTTTTGTCTTTTCTTTCAGGGCCTTGTCTTCTAGTTGAAGAGGTTGCTCCTTTCCTTTTGTAATAGATTTGCTCAACTTTTCTTTTAAGATCTTAATGAAGTCTTCAGCCTTTTTGAGATTATCTTGTAGTTCATGGACTTCTGCCTTGGACTGCTCAAGATCATTTGGGGAGAGATTAAGTTGTCCTTGAAGATTATATTCATCCATTTTTACTGCCTTCCCAAATCTTTCTTAAGCTATTAAACTTTTCCAAAGGAACCTTGCTCTGATACTAATTGTTGGTTTAGGTCCGGACAACTGAGAGGGGGGGTGAATCAGTTGTCACACATTTTTTAATCTTTTTACTTTTAATCTTCCTTTACCACTCATAACCAACTTAATGATATAAACATTTCAGCATCAATCAATAACATATGAACAGAAAACATAAATAACACATTCGACACCAAGATTTTGACGTGGAAACCCAGTTAAAGGAAAAACCATGGTGGGGGTTAACCCACAAAAATTAATACCCTATTAAAAGTATTATTACAAATGGGAATGCACATACATTCGAGCTCACTACCCAGAGCTCATTGCTCAAATGGAGGCTCACTACCTATGGAAATATTACAAGAGAATGACATAGATTTGAACTGACTAATAGCATCTACACATGCAAGAATTTCAATTCTGATTAAGTACAAAAATTGATCTTACACATTTCATCTTTGCTCTATTCTTCTTACTGTTCTGCCTTCATTCACACTTTGGATTTCTGTTCTTCTCACATATGCCTTATTTACATACACCACACTCACAGAATCATCCAATCTCATTGGCTATATATATCCACAATATGGTCTACAAGCATTCTATTAGTTGGCTTCAACAACACTTAGAACATTTACGAATGCTTTGGTCTGTCAGCTAGATCTATGCATAACTTAAGGTACGGACCAAAACTTGCTCTTGAAAATCATCACTCATGTTGGCTACTATCACTAATTATCATCATTTGTCCAACAATCAACTTCCATACATTCGAAATCAAGATCTTTTGCAAGGTCAGCCTGTTCTTCTTTTGTCTGCTCTGACAAACTGGAACCCAGTACTCAAAGGCTAATATCTTTTGAATCCTTCACAACCGGAGGACAAAAATTTAGAGTTAGACTATCTTGACAATGCATATGACTCCCCTAGATCCATATCTAATCATGACTTCCCACCACAGAGATCTGGACCAAAATACCGGACCCTTTTACTGCTATGTTCCTAGCTGCCTAGACTTAGACAAATTCTGAATCTGACTTCTGGTATGAACAAATTGTGTTATGTGAATGATTGGGATGATCTTAGTTGCCATCAATGACAACACTTATCAATGCAAAGTAGTGTCTCTTGCCAACATACACTTCTATTTCATCCTTTACTGCCAAACCACAAATGCTTAGATTGACCCCTATAGGACCACGGGAGATTATTACCTAATGTCCATCTGTTTACCGCTCACCCGCAAATGTTATGAATGACTGTCATGGGATAGAGGTGGCTTATAGCCAATACACTTCTATTTCATCCTTTACCACCAGATCGCAAATGCTTAGATTGACCCCTGCGGGACCGCGGGAGATTATTACCTGATGTCCATCTATTTACCCCCACCCGTAAATGTTATGAATGACCATTGCAGGATAGCGGTGGCTTACAACCACTACACTTCTATTTCATCCTTTACTGCCAAACCGCAAATGCTTAGATTGACCCCTGCGGGACCGCGAGAAATTATTACCTGATGTCCTTCTATTTACCGCCCAACCACAAATATTATGAATGACCATCGTAGGACGGCAGGGGTGAAAACCCATTACATTCTCCTCTTGCCACTCTACCATGGGCCTCAGTTGAAACCCTTGCGGGGATGCAGTAAGTGTTATTACCGCAATGCCATCGGTTACTTTTCAAACTTCCATAGGACCGCAAGAAGAGACTAACACCTCCAAGCGTGAGATGAACACCACCAAGCTGCAAGCGTCAGATGAACCATCCACGGGGTAGCGGTAGCTTCTTCATATCAACCGCTTCCTACCGCCAAGTCACAAACTGTTCTTTTATGCTCTGCAGGAATGTAGTAAGTGCCATATTTCATTCCTCTTGTTCCTGCATAACCGTAAAAGATAATCAGTTAACCTGCAAGACAACAGTAATAAACAAAAACACTCATATAGTAAAAAATAGTCATGATGAGTGCCAAGTTGCACCCATGAAATACATCTTTTTACCTCTCTTTTTCCCCTTCCAAATTCCATATTTCCTAATGTCAACACCCGAATAGGCTAGCAAGATCATTCTAGTTAATGATTAATTGAGATAGATTACTTAATATCATAATTTCTGATTGAGTGACTAATATGCATGGAATTGATGGAAAAATGCAGAAACTTCTCTCTTTTTGAATCAACAAGTGTAGATGCTAGGAACAACAATTTTGTGCATCTCTAGAGATAGTCTTCAATGATCTCTGGAGACAATACTAGAGTACCATGACACCAGAAGTTTTGAAGGAAAGAGAAAGCCTCTCTACAGTTGAACAAAGAAGGCCACACTGGTATCTCCGGAGCTACAGACATATCTCCAGAGCTGCAGATAGGGACAGATATCTCTAGAACCTTCTGAGAGAAGGGCATATTTTCAGCATAAGCTGCCAATCAGGCACTCTCAGAAGTAATCATAATACTCCTCATTTCACTCAAATCATCACCTGAGTGGTGAAGGGTCATCTTTAGTTAAACTGCTGGAGTTTTTATCTTTTTAAAGTTTTTTCATGAGTTATGGTTAGAACTAATTCAATATCCATATTTTCAGGGCCTTGCTGCCCAAATGTATTAAGACTCAAACTTAGAATTCTGAGTGGGCTTCTGTTCCACTTAGGCTACTTTTATTGCATGATTATTTACCATAGTTAGACAGCTAGTGTAATAAAGAGATGGATGCCATCTCATAGAAGAACTAGTAGATAAGATAAGTGATATGTCATCACTCATTTTCATATATACTTATAGAAATGGCAAAAGAAATATATAATGATTGATTTATTTTGATTCTCGGTAATCTCAGTTTTTCTCTAATATCAATATTTTTCATGAATGCAAAGTGAATGGAATTCGACTAGATTTAGTTGTGATCTTCTTTTGTCCTGATTCCCTACTGTAGCCTTCAGCTCCAAGGGTGTGGAGCAAGGGCCCACTCTCACCACCAAGGCAGAAGGCTAGTACCACTGTTTTATTACTTCAAATTTTGATGTGAAAGCATTTACTAATTTTGATAGATAGATGCATCTTACTATTTTTATGATTGCTTTGAGTAAACTTCCTGTTTAATTCTGTTTTCAGCATTCCTTAAATTCATTTAGCACGTAGACAGATTAATCTCTTCAAATTAGTAGAAGCTTTTAGGATTAGCTAGGGAAACTAGTAATTGTAGAATCCCTAATTGCAGACAGCCGAGGACACAGCCCCTGGATTTTGACATCTGAAAATAGATTAAATGATGAGGTACAACAACACCTTGTCAATGGCCATGATATATGTATTTATTTAGTTGTGGGGGAATATTGGGGGTGATTGATTTAATTAAATAAATGTGGCTTTATTTAATTAGGATGAGACTTTAGAGGAAGGGTTAATATTTAATTAATGTCAGAAGAACAGTTAGATTTATTAATTAAATAGCGTGACTTATTAAACTGATATTAGGAGGAATGATCAAAGTGGTTAATTAAATAAATATGATTTATTTAATTAACATTGTAAGAGGAGATGTGGGATAGATCTGGTGTGATGTTAGGCCATGGTAAGATTTAGGTGTCTACATTTCTAACAGTAGTGCATTAGTTTTTGGGTCGATGAATAATGATCACAATTTATCTTTGGTATTTTTTTCCTTCACCATATCATGATGAGACAATTTTGAGAAACAAAATTGATGACAAATTTCTCTATGGGTTGCCCATGTATTTATTTTCCTTCACTATTAAGATAGATTGAATTAGGAATAGGAGAGCATCAAACAAGAATCAAATTAATGAGTGCAATCATGATTATGTTATTAGATTTCAAACTTTGTCAACAAAGATACACTATCAAATCCCTAATGATGATTTTGATACACTATCAAATTCCTAAGTCTAATGCACTTAAATATCGATCTCATCCTTCAAATTTTTAATAGGAAAATTTAGTTTTCAAAAGGGTGAAAATAAGCAAGAAAATCAACAAAATGCTCACCATGTTGTTAATTTACAATCAACTTCAGATGTTATTTCATCTAATTCCCAAGGTGAACTAGTGAGGGACATGTCCTATATTATCTATTAATGTAATTAATAAGATCATAGAATACATAAAGGAAAATAGATATGTAAACCAAAACACATTCAAATATAGAAGGGTTCTAACATATATGTCACTTCAATTCAAAATGAACAAAGGAAATATACATAGAGGTAAGATAAAAATTTGTTATATATACCTCACTTTTACTCTACAAAATGTACAAAGTAGGCATTTGTTCAAGAATACCATCAATTATTCTACATGTAGATGTTGACAAATATCCAACATATTATATGGTGCATTTCTTATATGGATGGGATGAGAACAAATCTACTCAAACTTGTATGGTCATGCCAACTAGTAGATAATTGTGGCATATTGTGGTGTACATGGACATCATGACCATGTGTCAGATGCATATAGTGCCAATTATATGATCATTTTTTATAGTACAAATGTCATTAGGTGGCACACGTGTATGGAAGCATAACATGTGGTTGTTGATGTTCCATGTGTCTAACTAGCCACCAACATGTGTAGCAATGTGTATAGCCATTCTATCTAGATCCTTGAAGATCTGTAAACCCTGAATAATGCCCCTAATAACCCTAAACCCTAACCCCTAACCCCTAAACCATAAAACCTAAATAATGCCCTTTATAAGCCCAAACCCAGCCCTGACTCACGATAAACCCTAAACCCCTAAATCCTAAACCGTAAACCCCTAAACCCTAAATAGTACTAAACCCAAGCAACCCTAAACCTCTATCTCCCTATCTATCCCTATCTCTATCATTCCTCTACCTCTCAATATCTCTCCCTATGTCTCTGGCCATTTCCCTCACTCTCTATATCTCCCTATTGGTCCTCTCTCTCTAAACACTAAACCCTAAACCTCTAAACCTTAACCCCCAAACCATAAACCCTAAAGTACCCTAAATAATGCCCCTAAACCATAAACCCTAAACCCTAGTAAAATCTAAACCCTAAACTTTAGAAATGCTAAACTCATTAACACTAAATAATCCCCCTAAACCCTGACCGCTAACCCCAAGCAACTCTCTGTCTTTGTGTCTCTCTCTCTAACCTATATATTATCTACTAGCTCCTAGCTAGTTAAATCATTTTCCTTGCTTTCCTAGTTTTTCCTTTTCCTTTCCAATTTCCCTTTAGATCCCACCAATTTTTCCCTATTTTACTATTTTCCACCTCTCCTCTCATCATTCAATCTTCCCATCCAATGAACTTTAGTTTTATCAACTTGTTTCCATTTCATCCAACTACCAGTTTATATCCTCATCCCTCTTTTCATGTCCTAGTTTTCTTGTTTCCATTTTCTTTGTTGATAAGGGAGAGGGAGGGAGGGAGGGAGAGAGAGAGAGAGAGAGAGAGAGAGTCCTATAAGTTTTCCATGCTTGTTCATTAAGGATATATATAGGAATGATAGGGGGCCAAGAGAGGCAAGAGATAGAGAGATAGGGAGAGATAGATAGGTAGAGAGAGATAGAGAGGAGACAGAGGGGAGAGATAGGGAGATAGAGAGTGATCAATATAGAGATGTCTAGAGAGATAGGGAGATAGAAAGAAAGGCAAGAGATAGGGAGAGATAGATAGGTATGTAGAGTCGAGAGAGAGTAGATAGATTGGGAGAGATAGAGGAGATCACAGTTGAGTGAGAGATAGGGAGATAGAGAGTGAGTGAGATGTCTAGAGAGATAGGGAGAGAGATTGAGAGGTAGAGGGATGATAGCTAGAGAGAGGGAGATAAGGGAGAGATTATAGGAAGATAGAAGTTTAGGGTTGCTCAGGTTTAGGGTTTAGGGGTTAGGGGTTAGGGATTAGGGGCATTATTTAGGGTTGAGGGATTTAGAGAGAGAGAGAGAGACTTCTTTTGACATGCAACCATAAACCCTGAATAATACCCCTAAACTTGAGCAACCCTAAACGTCTAAACCTTAAATAATGCCCCTAAACCCTAAACCCTAACCCCTAGCCCCTAAAACATATATAAACCCTAAATAATTCCCCTAACCCCTAACTCATAAACCCTAAACCTAAGAAACCCTAAACCCCTAATTAATCCTAAACCCCAACCCCTAAACCCTAAACACTAAATCCAAGCAACCCTAAACCTCTATCTCCCTAGCTATCTCTTTATCTCTATTGTTCCTCTACCTCTCAATCTCTCTCCCTGTGTCTCTGGCCATGTGCCTCACTCTCCATATATATCCCTATAATCTCTTCTGGTTATGTCTCCGGCCATGTACCTCACTCTATATCGCCTAGCTATTGGTCCTCTCTCTAAACTCTAAACCCTAAACCATAAGCCCTAAATAATGCTCCTAAACCTTAACCCCTAAACCCTAAACCTGAGAAACCCTAAACCCCTATATATCTCCCTATCTCTAATATTGTCCCTCTACTAGATCTCAATCCTTCTCCCTATCTCTTTGTAGGATCTCTCTCTCTCTCTCTCTCTCTCTCTCTCTCTCTCTCTCTCTCTCTCTCTCTCTCTCTCTCTCTCTCTCTCTCTCTCTCTCTCTCTCTCTCTCTCTCTCTCTCTCTCTCTCTCTCTCTCCATACCTGAGCAACCCTAAACCCCAAACCCCTAAACCCTAAATCCAGGTAACTCTAAACCTCTATCTCCCTATCTCTATCATCCCTCTACCTCTCAATATCTCTCCCTATGTTCCTAGCCATGCGCATGTGCCTCACTCTCTATCTCCCTATCTCTCTCCACAGTCTCCTCTATATCTCCCTATCATTCCTCTCTCTCTATAAACCCTAAACCTCTAAACCTAAACCCCTAACCCCTAAACAATAAACCCTAAACCCTAAATAATGCCCCTAAACCCTAACCCCTAACCCCTAAACCTGATTAGAAACCCTAAATCCCTAAACCCTAAACCTATATCTCCCTATCTCTTCCCTCTCTCCCTATCGCCTTTGTCCCTCTACCTATCTCCCTATGTCTTTGGCCATGTCCCTCACTCTCTATCTCCCTATCTCTCCCCTCGGTCTCTTTTATATCTCCCTATTGGTCCTTTATCTCTCTCTAAACCCTAAACCCTAAACCTCTAAACCTTAATGCCTAATCCCAAAACTATAAACCTAAACCCTAAATAATACTCCTAAACCCAAGTAACCATAAATTAGGCTCTTAATTAGGAACTAAAACATGCACTACATTAGGCACTAAATTTAGGTGCTACATAAGGTGCTAAATAAGGTGTTAACACGGCACTAAAACAAGTGCTAAATAAGGCACTAAACCAGGTGTTAAATGTGGCGCTAAATTAGATGCTACAGTAGGAGCTAAAGTAGGTGCTAAAGTAGGCGCTAAGTTAGGCAATAATTGAGGTGCTAATTTGCGCCTAATTTAGCATTGACTTGTTCTGGTCGGTGCAAAAAATCTCAAAAATAGTGCCGTCTTGATAAATAGCACTGATTTTGTTTTAAAAATGGAGAAAAATACATTAAAACAGTGGGTGGAAGCAAAAAATGGAGCAAAAAAGGGAGCTAATCACAAGGATTTCTTGTAGTGTGAAAAGAAAAGATCATGTGACCTGATAAGAGTGAAAGAAGAGGTGTGTCACCCTTTTCCATTTATGTCAAAGGGGGAGAGAGAGCAATGTGAAAAAGAAAAGAATCAGTGATCAGAGAGAGTAAGATGTATAAAAGAAAGGGGGAGAGTAAGAAAGTAAAGAAGATTGGTGTAGAGTTGTGTCTTGATGTTTTTTCACATTATCTGTTGCCATCAATGACAAAGGGGGAGATTGTTACAAGTATGTGATAATCGGTGTTGTCATTGATGTCAACAAGCTTGTGTTGTCATTAGTGTCAATTGTGTCAAGAGTATGAGTTAAGAAATGATGCAAGAGTTTGTGTAGTTTGTGTTGAGCAGGGATCAAAGATAAGGTTGTGTAGAGATGAGGATATGAGCTATTGCAAAAGGTGATTTGGTTGCTTTGTAGAGGTGATAAAGATGTTGAGAATATGCTTCTATTGTTTGGTTTCCAAGTGTTTTTGAGAAAATTTGATTAATAAAGGAAATAGTGTGTTGAAGATGTGTTTTGACTTAACAGAGTAATGTTTTGGTTTTGCTCTGCATTTATTCCTTATTGAAGATCTACTTTTGTGGTTTGACTATGTTGTTCAGAGATGTTTAGAGATGCTATGTTACAAATTTTGTGCTCTGATTCATTGTGCAGAGAAAGTCATGTTCACTAGTGTGTGGACTGTGTTTCTGGGTTGTGCAGAGGTGTCTAGGAGAAACTAATTTGCTCTGCATTTCTCTACAGACTTGTTTCTAACTTTGTGGTTCTAGATTTATGCTTATAAGGTCTATATCTTTCTTCAGTTCAAGTGGTTCACAGTTTGATGCTATGAAAGTTCATTTCTTGAGTTGCAGTTGATGACAGAGTAATTTAAGTGCTTCGGTGTGAACTTTCTTTAGGTGAAAGATGTTGCAAAGGATTTTGTTGGTTTTCAAGTGCTTGTGGATGTTTCTATATCATGTTCAAGCTTGGTGCATGGTTTGCATATCATCTTTTGGTTTTGAGGAAGCGTGTACTTAAAATTTCATAGTGTTAACACAAGTTTGGCCGACTTGGTTGTTTGCACTAATTGCGGTTGTGCTTTGGTGATTGTGAAAGCATGATGATGTGTGTATGTATGGATTTAGGTCTGTCCTAAAGTGTGATGTGGTTTGCATTCATTCCTTTCCTCTGTGTGAATGTTTTGGTCTAGACCTAATTTGAATTTTATGGGTTAAGATGTGTTGCCGACCTTGGAGAATGCTTTCAAGGTTGATGATGGTATAAATAAGTGTCAAGGATGTTGGAATCAAGGCAAATAACTGAGAGGGGGGGTGAATCAGTTATCCTTAAATTTTACTTTCTTTTCTTATCTCAATATTCAATGATATATCAAAACATAAAAGCATAAGCAACCATAAGAACAGAAGTGAAATTAACACACAACACAAGGATTTTTACGTGGAAACCCTGTTAAGGGAAAAACCACAAGGTGACTAACCCAAGATTGTATTCTCTATTAAAAGAATAGAAGAGTACAAAATGGCACTTGCCAATTAGGGCTTATTGCCCGAGCACACTACTCACAAGAGGCCCATTGCCTACAAAAGACTCACTGTCTACAAATACTTACATATGATATGAAGGTGTTTGAACTAATGAACAACATCCATACATGCAAGAATTCAATTCTAGTTAGGCACTGTATACCGATCTCGCACATTTCATTCTTCCTCTACTCAATATCACTCTTCAGTCATATTCCAAATTTAGATCCTTGTTTTTGCACTTCTTCCTATATATTCTTCCACTTCCCCATGTACATCTTCCTATTACAAGCTTGAATCCATCGAGTATATATATCCGCATCAAGGATTTCCAACAACTTCATAGTTGGCAACAAGAACACTTGAGATATTTGCAAGTTTCTGTTCCATTGGCTGAATCCTTGCTTGGTTGATGATGCGTATCAAAAACTTAGACATAGAAGTCATTAATCATGTCGGCCAATAATGTATAATGCCACAAATTGCTTGATCAACACCTTTCATACATACGGATTGAAGTCTGGTATTTTGTCGATCAGTTCTTCCTCTGTCTGCTATGTCTGACTAGAACCCATCACTCAGAATCTCATATCTTTTTCATGTTTTATCACCGGAGGCTAAATCTCTGGAGTACAGTAGTCATGATACCCTTCTTGACTTGTCCAAGTCCGCAACTTACTGAGTTACATCATCTGAGAGATCCGGACTTGATTGTCAGACCATGTTGCATACTTTGTTCTTGTCCACTGGACCAAAACAATCTTCACTTTGACTTCTAGTATAGGCATATTATGTACCGTGGATGTGTAGAATAGACTTTGTTGCCATCAATGACAACACTTATGAAGCCACATAGTTCTCTTGCAAACAATCTCCCCCTTTGGCATTGATGGCAACACTTAGTGAAAAATGGCTAAGTGTCGCAGTAACTTCCCCTTTGCTTGTGCTCTATTTCTTTGCACTGCTTTACCGAAGCTCCCCCTTTGTTGAATTCCTCATTTTTCACTATTCTTCACTCCCCCTTTGACATCAATGGCAAAGGGTGGAATCCGCATACCAAAATTGTGCAAAAATTATTATATACATGGCCACATATGTATATACAAATCATACATTATACTTACATATACTTAAATATATTCGCAAAGGTTGTCTTTAACTATACAATCTCTGTGGCCTAACTCCTCTTCATTTTATCCAAAATGGAGATGTGTCCACTTAACAAAAATGCATATTCTTCTGCCCTCTTTAAATTTGTCAGATTACTGGTCCAGGCTGTACTTTGAGCATCTATTAAAGCATCATATAATACTTCTGACTTAGGAAGGATTATTCCCCTGAGTTCACCCATTCTGTCCATCAGATACCACTTCTCCTTAGCTAGTTTCTTTATATCATTTATGATAACAATTGCTTGACATTCTTGATTTACCAAAGAGATGGTAAGAGGATCAAAATTCTGAGACAGGCTCAACAACTTTTCTTCTTGTTCTTTCATCTTCTTTTTGATGTCCTTTGAAACTTCAGGCCAAGATAAATAGAATTTATATATATCTCCTCCATCCTTAAGAGAATTTTCAATGCTTTTTATTCTAATGTCTAAGGTTCTTCTATCATTGTTAATTAGTCCTTGTACCTCACTGAACCTTTTTTCAGAGAACTCTTTTTGAACCTTAGTTTCTGCCGATTTTTCAAGAGATTCAAAGTGAGAATTGACTGAATTAACCAAAATTTTCAAGTTACTGGATGGAGAGGCAGATGCATCCTTTTGATATGTAGCCATGATCTTCTCTAGTACAACGGATGCAATAGTCAATAGTTCACTGTCCTCCATGTGTGATTTTAGAAGTTTCTCTTTTACTTTGGCCTGAGCAAAAGATGCTATTTTCATTATCTAAACCAAAGAGAGAGAGTCGAAATTCAATTTCCCTTGAACCAACTCAGGTTCATCTAGCTCCATCATTTCTTTGTCCAGGAAATTCTATACTGTCTCTCCAGTGTCTCTTCCTGGTGATTCAGACTTCTTTCCTTTAGAGATATTAGGACTGACTAGTTTGGATAAGTCATCACCAACCTTTTCTTCTTGTTCTTCTTCTTTTACCTTATCCTCTTTCTCTTGATTCTCCTTCACTTATCTTCTTCCCACCCCTTCTTCTTTAGTGCCTAGAAGATTTGTCTTGGCAACTGTGGGATTTGGAGGAGAGACATTACCAGAGTTTACTACTTTTTGAACTTCCTCTTCCAGAATAGAGGAGTCTAAGTTCTCAGATTTCTCTTCATCTATTTTCTTTAATCCTTCAACATCCTTGTCAGAGAATTCTTCATCGATTACTTTTAATCCTTCAACATCCATGGTAGAAGGCTCTTCATCTATTTCCTCTACAATAGGAAGATTAAATCTCTTCAAGGCACTCTGGAGAATTTCTTTTGTTTCATTTTCTATTTGATCAGTTTCCCCAAGCATGAGCTTATTCATTCTTGCCTTGCTCCGGAACTCATCTTTACTGTCCTTAAAAACCATGTTCATTTGCTTTGGAGTGATAGAAGGACATAGTTGTATCACTATCGGCTCCCGGATCTCCAAGTTTTTTTCCTTAGCATTCTCTTTTCTCAACTCTAGTACTTCTTCTAGGCTCTTAGGAATTAATGAAATTATTTCAATGAAGGCTTTGTTGTATATGTTCAAATACCTAACAATTGCCTCTTCAAGAATTCTTTTATCTGCATCATTATATTCATCATAAAATTCTATCACCGGCTACAGGTTTCCATCTACAGTGATTGCTTTGATGATGTCTTCAATTGATAGAGTGGGTTTTTCAACAAATTCCTCTATTTTCTCTTCCTCATTTCTACTATTAGAGGACTTTCTAGACATTCTTTTCTTCTTCATTTTCCTGATTTCCTCATCTGATTATGTCTCTTCATCATCCTTTTGGCTCATATATGTCCTTGTGACTTTGGTCTTCATTCTCTTTTCTCCTTTCCTAGATGGCTTGACTTCCAGTTTGGTAGTCTTTGAGCTTTTAGGAGTGACTGGAGCAGAACTCTTGGAAGATCTAGCCCAAGAGGAGACTTGCACTGGAATGCTTTCTTTCTTTGCTTCTTATCTTTCTTTTTCTATCTTCTCCATTTTCTCTCTATTTGCATCTACTGCCTCCTTTGGTATGCCAAATCTTTTGGTAGATTCTTCAACTTCCTTTCTTACTTTTCTTTTTATCTCAGGCTGCCTTAATTCAACATGTATTTTTATGCTTAGCTCTTTAAAGGTGCCAAACCTTTTTGCATCAGTGTCTTTAGGTTGGCTTAGCAAGTGTTGAACATATGCCTCCAAAATGTTTTCATCGACCTCATATCCCATGGGCATTATCCACATAGTTCTTGGCTCAACTACCTCCATTAGACATTGATCAATGGCAACCATGAATCAGACTGTGTCTTTGTATTTCTCAACTATTGATTGTGGTATTCTCTCTCTGGCATGTATCATGCTTTGGAAATTCTTGAAGTAACCCTAGAGGACTGAGTTTTGGGCTTGAGCATCACCAAGTCCATACATGTAATCTCTGATTTAAATTGCAACGAGTTTATCATTTTACCAGACCCAACCCTTTGATCTAGGCAGCTCATTCATATAGTAGCAAAATAGACACAATATAAGACTGCCATATTTGAAAGAGATTTTCTTATCTTTCTTGATCTTCTACAAGTTTTCCATCAGTTGACTTAGTAGAAGTTCACATAAATCATAATCTGCATCTTCCTTCAACATTTGATATGCAGCATAGATTGTTGTACTAGACACAGAATTTTCCCTGCTCAAGTGGTAGATTTTGTAGCCAATTATCATAGAAGAAAACTTGACATCTAGATCCATGATGTCATCTATAGTCATTGCTCTTTTGTCAAATGTAGATCTGGTGGCTTCAGTTACTGTTTGGTTCTTCACATATTTGAGTGCGGGTAACCCATCAGTTGAATGCAGTCTGGTCATAGCCTTGATGGCATCTTTGGTTATGTTGAATGGCCTCATTAGCCACATAAAATTATCATGCTTCCTACTTAGAACATACCAGACCCAATCATCTTTTGCAAAAGATGGAAAATGTATGCAATGTTCGAAGTGTTTGTCCCTTAAGGTCTTGAATTCAGGTCTGAGTTCGAAATTCTCATCTATTAACTATTTTCGATAGATGTCAGAAAATTTTGATTCTCCAAAATCTTTGATGTTTGCATGGATATAAACCCTAATATCTTCTACATGCAAGACACCGTGTGGAACACTGGAAAATACTCCCAAGGGATCAACTTCTAGTGACTTGTAAGGGTGTTTCTTGAATTTTGGTCTCGGCCTTTCAGAGATATTAACAACCATTGGAGTAGCCATGCTAGAAAAGAAAATCAGAGAGAATTTGTAGAAGGGAAATACATTTTTACTCCTTAGGGTTTGAAGCAGATGTCGGAGTGATTTTATGTTTGAATTCAATCTTCAACTTGAACTTGAGTAACCAGTTGGATCTCTTCTCAAAGGTCTTCTTTCTTTTTTGTGAGTGCAAGTGTGTAAATAATGAGTGAAAAAACCTTTTTATCCTTGCACAAAACCTAATTCCCTTTTTAAATAAATGATTAGACTTTTAAGTCATCCGGTCACCCTGCTTCTTAAGTGAGCTTTTCGTGAATCGTCTTATGGATCTTCAAACTAGTACTTTAGTGTGTTGATAACACCCAGGTGCCTTAAAGACTTTCCGCTGGATCCGCAGATCAGAGTGTTTTATTTTTAGATCATACAGGATCAATTTTTATTACTTAGTTAATACTGGATGGTTGCTGGAACCAGATCTACTCAAGTGGCCATAAACCTTATGAAACTTCATGCGGACTTTTCACATTTTGACTAAAGGTTCTTTGGGGGATTTTATAGGAACCCTTTAATCCGCAACACTAGATGTTCACTCAATGTATCAAATTTAGGCACTTACCGGCTGGATGGGGAGAAAAGATTTTCTCTGTAGCCTCCCTTGAGCTAGAGCTCACCTTGTAGTTTTCGGAAGGATTATCAGCACCAGATTCTAGTGCGGATCCATCTCCAATATTCATTGTACTCTTCTTTACCCAAATCTTGCTCATCTCCTTTTGAACTTCATCTGCATTTACTTTACCTTTGCCTTTATCTTGTTTATGATCATGTTTAACTAGACCTCTTTCATCATGATTTCTGCTTCTGCAGAATCTGGCTATATGACCAGATTTATTGCAATTGTAACACAACATTTCTTTGCTTATTTGGTTGATATCCTTTTGATCTGTACTGATTAGCCATATGCCCCAATCTATTGCATGTAAAGCATCTACCATTGAAAGAATTGTTCATTTGTACATTTCTACATTCATGAGATATGTGACCATATCTTTTGGAATTAAAACATTGACCGGAGAAGGATGAATTGTTCTGATTCATTTTGTTCCTACACTGAGTTGCTTTATGACCAAATTTGTTGCAATTGAAGCAATTTCCATTAAAAGATGGATATCTTTGGGCATTAGGTTGCCTTACCGGAGGTCTTCTAGGCTTGTTTCTTTGACTTCCTAATCCAAAGTTCCTTTGACCAGATCCAAAGCTTTCATCTTTCTCATACCCCAAGCCACGCTTGCCATCTACCCTCTTTTGACTTGCAAGAAGAACTTCAAGTTGGGCCGAGCTTATCTTGAATTTTTCTTTGTATTCATTAGTAGATTGAAGATATTGTTTACGAGTGTCTATCTGGCTCTCAAGTTGTTCTTCATTGTCTCTAGCTTCTTCAAGATCAGATTCAAGATGCCTGATTATTCTATCCATTTTGTGGCAGTCCTCTATTTTCACCTTGAGGGATTGTTTTAGGTTATCTTCAGTCTTTCTCTTCTCTTCAATTTCTTGGGTGAATTTCATAACCCCTAATTCCATTTCATGTCTTATCATAATGACTTCTTTTGACAACTTCTCACATAGCTTAGTTTTCTCATTTAGATCCTCATCAGTATTATTGGCTTCATTTTGATTTGCTAATTTCTGGAGTAGTTCCTTTCTCTTTTTAATAGAAATACTGAGTTTTTCTTTTAGCTCATTGATGAAATCATCAGCTTCCTTAAGTCTTTCTCTCAAATTATTTACCTCAGAGTGGGATTGTTCAAGATCATCTAGGGTAGACTGAAGTTGTTCTTTCATACCATATGCATCCATTGAGATGCCTAGATCTTCCTTAAGTTGTTAGGCTTGTTCAAAGGAACTTAGCTCTAATACCAATTGTTGGAATCAAGGCAGATAACTAAGAGGGGGGTTGAATCAGTTATCCTTAAATTTTACTTTCTTTTCTTATCTCAATATTCAATGATATATCAAAGCATAAGCAACCATAAGAACAGAAGTGAAATTAACACACACAACACAAGGATTTTTACGTGGAAACCATGTTAAGGGAAAAACCACGGGGTGACTAACCCAAGATTGTATTCTCTGTTAAAAAAATAGAAGAGTACAAAATGGCACTTGCCAATTAGGGCTTACTGCCTGAGCACACTGTTCACAAGAGGCCCACTGCCTACAAAAGACTCACTATCTACAAATGCTTACAGATGATACCAAGGTGTTTGACCTAATGAACAACATCCATACATGCAAGAATTCAGTTCCAATTAGGCACTGTTACCGATCTGGCACATTTCATTCTTCCTCTACTTAATATCAATCTTCAGCCATATTCCTAATTTAGATCCTTGTTTTTGCACTTCTTCCTGTATACTCTTCCACTTCCCCATGTACATCTTCCTATTACAAGATTGAATCCATCAAGTATATATATCTGCATCAAGGATTTCCAACAACTTCATAGTCGACAACAAGAACATTTGAGATATTTGCAAGTTTCTGTTCTGTTGGTTGAATCCTTGCTTAGTTGATGATGTGCATCAAAAACTTAGACATAGAATTTATTAATCATGTCGGCCAATAATGTATAATGCCACAAATTGCTTGATCAACACCTTTCATACATTCAGATTGAAGTCTGGTACTTTGTCGATCAGTTCTTCCTCTGTCTGCTCTGTCTGACTAAAACCCATCACTCAGAATCTCATATCTTTTTCATGCTTTATCACGGGATGCTAAATTTTTGGAGTATAGTAGTCATGATACCCTTCTTGACTTGTTTAAGTTTGTAACTTACTGAGTTACATCATCTGAGAGATCTGGACTTGATTGTCGGACCATGTTGCATACTTTGTTCTTGTCCACCGGACCAAAACAATCTTCACTCTGACTTCCAGTATATGCATATTATGTACTGCAGATGTGTAGAATAGACTTTGTTGTCATCAATGACAACACTTATGAAGCCACACAGTGTCTCTTGCCAACAAAGGATTCATGAATGTGGGGATGCACGATGGATATGATGTTTGTGATGCGAATTTGATCAGTGCAATAAGAGCTTTCATGTGTTAGGCTACTTGATGCAGTGAGTAGAAGGTGTCTACTATTCTTTATGTTGTTGTGAAGGTGTTGTTTGTGTTGTGGTGATATTGAGCTTCATTGGGACTAAACTCCATGCATAGGTTAGATGCAATTATATCAATTCATCCCTGGTAATGAGCTTTGTCATCTATCTCTTTCTTCTGGATAGCGAGTCCTTTGGCAGTGAGCCTTTCTTTTTTTCTTCTAGGCTATGAGCCATGGGCATTGAACCCTCTAGTAGTGGTCCTTTTTTAATTCAGTGTTTCTACTACTTTATATTGTGATCTAATCCTCACCGTGGTTTTTCCCTTCTTGGGTTTTCCACGTAAAATTTGGTGTTGTCTTGTGTTTGGTGTTGTTATGTTTCAGTGTCTATTATTTGCTTTTCATGCTTAATCATCATAACAAGTTTAAAGGTTAATGTGGATCTAAATGTTTGTGAGGATTTGAAGTTTATGATACAAATGATTCACCCCCCTCTCAGTTGTCTTGTGCATTCAACACCTTGATTGGAACTCCTTACAGGTTTTGGACCCGGGAGTGGTAACAGTAGCGCCTCTCAAAGTTCTCGAGGTTCCCAAGCTCCACTTGTGTAACAAAGAAGTGACTTAGTGCAAGTTCTAGTGGGACCAATATTAAGAGGATAGTACGACATGGGAGGACTACGAGGAGTTTTATAAGAATTATCATCATTTTTCATAATGCTTTTTCTGGCAGGGAAGGATGTCATGCCCCATTTTTGGTTATTAATTTAAACATACTAATATGTTGATATAATATTTATTATTCCATTTTGTAATTTCACTATAATGGAACAAATGATACTTTGTTATCTTGATATAATATTCATAATATGGAAATTGATTTTATACAACTGATAATTACTCAAATTATGATTATGATTTATTTTCCTAATGGACTAACTACTATTTGGATGGATGTGAGGTGGATGCAAGATAACATTTTCCTTACCCATGTGGCAAGGGAGAGTATCATATAAGAGAGGATGATAGATGGTGACATGTTAGAAGTTAAACCAAAATATCTAAGAACCACACACACACATATGTGAGTCAGTAATACAATTGTATGTGATGTTTGATAAACATCTAAAAGCATGTAGGTGTTGTTGAAGAGAGAGAGAAAGTCATATTGGTTTATTATATTAGTCGATATAGTATTTAAAGAATTGATTATTATTAATATTAAATTATTTTAATAATAAAATATAGCTATAGTATTTTATGGCATATATGCTCATAAGTGTAGTATCAATATAGTCAATTTGATTATAAATATAATATTATTTATTGAACATGATCTTATTTCAAATTTATGACAGTTAGTGGAAAGCCTATAATATTATTACTCTATTTTAATCCCTTACATGTGGTAATCACTATCAAAGGAGAACATGGGCCATTATGGCATATACATGATAGTGGGGGCTAAAAATAGCCAATGTAGTGGGAGAAATAAGTAATGAGGTGGTGGCACTAAAACATTCAATTATTTTACTTCTATGGGCATGATTTTAGTCTACAATGAAGGGATACTCTTGGGGGATGGCGTATAATTTTGATTATTTGTTTTAGTCTAAGAAATAGAAGTGGGAATCTAGTAGGGGTTATGTAGCTAGCAGGAGAAAAAATATGGTGAGAAGAGCCAATAGCTCATAAAAGAAACCCATAGGTAGGAACAACTAGTCACTCAACCTCTACAATAATGTTTTTCTATTATAAAACTTGTGTAGTAATAGACAGCAATCATATAGCATAGTGTATTTCTTTCGATAAGGGCTTGTATTCTGACTACATTAATGATATTATCCTATCTAAGTTACCTTTAATTTTATTGATGTTAATATTTCTCTAGAGTTCTATTGCTATTGTTAATGGTTATAGTCTAGAGCTTATGCTCGAGTCGTTACTTATTATGCATTGTATTTGTCATGCCCACATTTTCCATGTGGTCACAACACGCATCACACGTGTCATAGCCACATCTGGCATGTGGTTATGACATGAACTAACAAAAATTTTCTCACGCAACCCTACAAACCCCCTCGCATGCATAAGCATGCTCGGTGGTGAACGCTCAAGGCAAAAATACTACAGTTGTCGGCGGGGTACAAGTACAATTGCGTGCAACCAACGCAAGCAGTCCAACAAGGGGATCTCCTTGACGCAGTTAACGTTGCTACAAGATTTATATTTTCGAGGTCCCTAACCCTAATTCTCGGCAGATTTTGACAGCATAACGCCTTACGGCGTAAGTGGGAATTACTCAACACTATACTACTTACGGAGTTCCCTGATAGATTAACAACTTCCCACGACGCCTTGTTCCTACTAAACTGACTCGTGATCTCCCTATGGGGTTATTTTTCAGCAAAGCACATTTGTCTGTCTCCTCTCTTGTTTCCTGAAACATACTCCTCCTTCGACTTAGCATTCTCAACAAGGCAGTTCATTTGCCCTCTCTTCCATTTCTCTGGATCTTAATTTTGATTGTATTTTTATCGCGCTCACCTTAACTATTTCTCTGATGTTTTCGTTTGTTTATATTTCGGTCTCTCTCTTTTGGGTCTCTTCATTTTCTTTATGTTTATCCTGTCCTTTCTTCATATTCTACATCAATCAGAGTTATCACTGTATCTATTTCCTAACATCCAGATTTCCCAAATCCTATAGGCCGGTTTACTACTTCGCTGGACTCAATCTCCTGATTTTCTCCGATCTAGGATTCACCGTGTATTAATTAAACTTGTTCCTAAGCAAATTTAGCGGAAGGATCCATCAACTTAGTTCTCTTATCCCATGTGGGAAATGCCACGCATTTTCTCTTCTGTGTTTTCCAATGTTAGTTTTTCTTCTTCTTACTCTCTCGCAGGTTTTCTTCTCTGGACGTTTATTAACTACAGTTGGGATTAAAATGGCCTCACATGGAATGTCTGTGATGGCTTCTTAAGTTTATTTCCAGTGACCTTTTGAACAAGGTGACGTGTAATTTTCCTCTTCATTTTCCTAGTTATTAAATTTCGTTGATAGTTAAACTTCTGAGAAACTCTTCCCGGAATGTTATAATATATTCTGTTATGCTTTCTCATTAAGTTAAAATTTTATTTTCTCTTATTATTGTAAAGAGAAAACGACCTCTATGAAAGTCTTAATAATCAAATAATCTAAGTATGTATCGATATATTTATATGTATATATATATAAGATTATATATATATATATATCAACATATATATTCAATTATAATACTCTTAATTATAATTACTGTTGTTATTATCACTAATATTTATTACTAATACTATTATTGCAATAGTTAGTTTATTTTATTAAGTTATTTAAATATTAATAACATTTTTTTTTATTTTTTTATTATTCACTTGTTATTCTTTTATTTATTCCTTTATTTATTTAAACATTACTATGACATCCTTTTTGTATAAACCCCATACAATTTGTATTTCCTTGGAGGGCTGAAGCCCTAAATATCTTTATAACATTGTATTGTGCCCTAATTTTCTTTTTTTTTGTTTTTGTGTGACAGGTAATATACATGGAAGTGGCCATGGGTGAGACGGTGGATTGGAGGTGGCAAAGGCCACGTTGTGGCCGCGGATAGGGAGCACGGAGTGTGGCAGAGAGGGGGGTGTCACCCGAAATGGGGGATGGGAGGTGGTGTTTAGGGTGGTGGGAAATCCGCGGTGGAGGGGGTGTAGGCCGTGCATGGCGGCGAAGAGTGGTGCGCAGGCGGAGGGTGCATGGCATGTGGGGAGCGCAGAGGGTGACTGCGCTGCGGGGGAAGTTTTGGCCGAGGTTGGGAGGTTTAACGGGGGTGTGGGAGGGGCGGAGCCCCCACCCACACCCACCACTCCAATGTATACATGCTAAATATACAACATTAACAGCGAAAATGTAGTTTTCCCCTTTCAATTTCATTATTATTTTATTAATAACAATTCCATTTTTAAAAAAATAAATAAATATATATATATATATTTATTTTCCACATCTATTTTCTAAAATGATACAGAAAATTAAAATATTAAGGCTATTAATAAATTTTTTTCCAAACTTATTTCTTCTAGGAAATTAAAATAATAGAATACAAAGAGTTAGAATAATAAAGCTAAATTTTTTTTTTTGAAAGAAAATTATAAATAAGATAGTCACAATTTCATCTAATAAGCGAACAATTCAAATCTGACGAACTAATTATAATCTTTTCTACTTGCGATTTACAATTACCACACTGTAGAGATTGAATTATAACTCGATCTTACAATTCCAATTCATCTAAACATTGGAAATATAAAAACAGGGAATTAAAATTCTATTCTCTTAATTTGCGATTTACGATTTTATTAAGAGATGTATCAATGCAAATACAAGAATTAGACTTCATACACATAATGTTAAAAATCAATTTTTCTTTTGCTTTTCTTCTCTTTATTCTAACTTGCAAAGTTCAACTTAACACATATTGATTTGAACTGAAAATGGAAAGAATAATTAATATCACATTGGCTCTCAACTGATTCAATTTACCATATCTAAATATTACAAAATACATAGTTTCCTCCAACCATCTCCTACAATACTGTAGTTAAACTTTTAACACCTTTGTCAAGATCAACATACAATTTCACTACTCAACAACAGATACTCCAAATATACATAACTGTTAAAACTCACAACTAACAAACACCACTGAAGGGAAGAATTTCTCCCTTTCCCCAAACAATAAGTTTTACAACTTCAGAGGAAGAGAATCCTTCCATAATGAATTTAACAGGATGTACTCAATAAACCAAACTCTTCTTATAGCAAGGATGAAGTTCTTTCTCCCTAAATACAGTGCTCCTCCAATTCCAACCACAAGCTTTCAAAGGAAACCTGCGTATCAAAGACAAACAAAGAAGAAAACACCACTCATATAGCTCTCCTCCCTTCCGTAGACCCGCAAGAGGGTCACCCCCGAGCTAGGGAGACCATACTCACACCTGGGTAACTCAAGCATTCCACTTCACAACAGGGAACAACAACAAACCCAAAGCACACAAACACCCGTGGATAAATTACACAACACGAAAGCTCAACAATGGTGAGCTTCATAAGGGGCAGGAGAGTGGACACACTCGACCCCAGGGTGTCACCCTTACAGATATTATAACCAACACAACTCTCTTGGCCTCAAACCAAGTTTGATCACAAAGTTTCCAGAAATCTGTATTGACTCTCAAGTCAAAGAACCAGTCACAAATACAAGCCCTCAAGGATTTCAACATCCCAAAGAAGAAAACAGGTATGCACCCGAGGAGGATCACTCCTCCCCTACCCCAAACTTGATGAGCATTTCTCCCAAGTGGGAGAAGCTCTGTCAACAACCCGACAACAGATCCCACAGAAACAAATCTAAAACACAAACAAATAAACACCTTTCACACAATTTTTCATACAACATTCAAATATACGAAAGAAAGGTAAAACCAAACCAACCTTACAAAGCCCTTCTGGAATGAAACTGTTGTAGAGCTCCACTGAGATCTCTTCCAACCTTAGCCACCAACTCCTTCTTCCTTTCCTCCCTCAAGCTAACTTTCCTATTCTAGCAATAAAATAAAACTCTCCAAAAAAAATCAACTAACTCCCTTCCCTTCCAAAAATTGAATTCAAATATCCCAAAACTCTCCAGTTTAGAGGAATGGGGAGGTGACACTTGTCACCTCCTCACCCTTCCCAAAACCACTATTATGTCCCAAGGGATGAGTGTTGGCTTATGTCACTCACCCATCCCTAGAGTACTCCTTATCCCTCTCCTCATGTCATTTCTCTTACACATGGGAGAAATAAAAGGAGTTAAAGGAGGAAAAGACAGGTGACCCATGCCTCTTCTCCCTTCCTTCAACATGGATGACCCCACAGCACATGGGGAATCTCACTAATGGTGAGGGTGACTTCAAGTCAATCCCTCTATAATGGATGGGTTTGTAGTCATCTCATACCTTGGGGATTGAAGAGGGATGGGTTGGGTGTTGGTACAACCCATCATGTCCCCTCCATACCTCCAATTTTCGCCACTTAACTTCAGGGGGTAGTTAAGATGACTTGATGGAGGTTACCCAAGGGTTACCCATGCCAAATGGGGCCCTGGACCCATGGGGTATAACCCAGGGTCAACTTTAACCCATTCTGGACAACCATGGTCAAGGTAAAGCACAAGAAAAAGGCCTCCAAGATTTAAATAAAAGAAAAGAAATTCAAATTCAATCTTTTTACAACACAAATCATAATTCAGTGTTACAAGAGGGTAGACCAACCCATTCGACCTTATGAAAGACCACATTACGACACCATATCAAACACAGAGTGATCTTGGTTCCTTGTGGAACCAGATCGGCTTAACAGGGAATAACAATAACAAGGTGCGGAATGATCTCCGAAATCTGTGGTTTGATTAGTAAATTCCTGCACACTAAATTGGAAGATCAGTTTCACATATAATCATCATAGCCGAAGCAACTTAAAAACATGCATTATCCTAACATAGTTCTAAATAGCATAAATGAAATCATATTACAATTTTCCATCATCACCTATTTAACTTTTCTGAAATGTAAACTTATCCAAACATCACCCAATTAGTTTTTCCGTAAACAAAATAAAGTTTAATAGTTTGACAAATCTGGGAACTACTATCCCACACATATAAAAAGTATCAATAACAGTAATGCAATTAGTCACAAGAACAGAAGTAAAAAGGTGGTCCTCACAGTATTATCTTTGATAATAACCATCTATTATATTATTAGAGTCGATATACCATAGGATTGTATCACCATAGGTCTATGGAGCCCAAAATGGTTTATATTTGTAATGGGGCTCTAACAATAGGGGCTTAAAAGCTATGAATAGGACCATGTAATCCTCAACCCCATATTGTGTAAATACATAATATGATTAATGCCAACTATGGAATTAAAGTTAGAAGAGATCAATTGGTTCTCAACTCGTAAGCTATGCTTAATACTATCTCTATATATTTAAGAGTTGTCTTAGTTATTGCAATCATTCATTATATCCATGACAATTGTAGTACTATCTATTATTAAGAGTTAACAGGCCAAGGGACCATTGCTATGCTTTTCTTAGTCTTATTGAAGTATTATCTATTGGGTATTAGTTGAGTATACCACCTATGTTGTCTTTGTGTCTTAGACCCATAGTTGGAGCCATAAACCTCTACTAATAGATAGGATTTCCTATGTTTTAATGTATTGACTCTATTAATGAGTCACGGGTTCCATACAGAGTCAAATATCTCTGTTGCTTGTGCAATTTCAAATGCAATAGTATGTATATCTATGGTTCAAATGTAGTCTAAACATTAAGTGGTCATATGAGTCCAATCATTGGATAGAATTAAACTAATTTGGTTAAGCCACAAGTTGTGATTAGTTGATTATTATAACCAAGGCTATACATAAATGAGTAGCTTCCTTTTCCATTGTCTTCTTAATAAAGGCTAATTGATCCTGTGGTATAGATAATTACCCTGTTTAGTATTTTATGTAATACTACTTATTGTAAGCATATGAGAAGGCTTAGTGACTATTGATATGTCATTAATACTATATTGATCCTTAAGGGTTATAACGAAACTGATAAAGGCAAGTATATTTCATATAAATTGCTTATGCCCAAGTTGGCATTTATTTGTGGGTGTTTATATCATTGTTAGAAATAATGTTATTATGTGGGTATAGTTCCATAGTTATAAAACTAAGGAAACTAGGTTATAATATCGTCTATTGAGCATGATCTTATTTCAAATTTATGTTTGTTAGTGGCAAGACTATAATATTACTATTATTTTCTATTTTAACCCCCCAGTGTGTGGTAATCACTGTCGATGGAGAACATGGGTCATTATGGCACATACTAGTGGAGGCTAGAAATTACCAACATAGTGGAGAAATAAGTAATGACCTGTGGTGGCACTAAAAAATTCAATTATTTTCCTTCTTTGGGAACAATTTTAGTCTATAATGAAGGGATACTCTTGGGAGATGGTGTAACATTTTTAGTATTTTTTTACTCTAAGAATTAGAAGTGGGAATCTAGTAGGGGTCATGTAGCTAGGAGGAGAATAAGGATAGTGAGAAGAGCTAGAAACTCACAAAATAATCCCACAGGTAGGAGCAACTAGTCGCTCGACCTATACAGTGATGTTTTTCCATTATAAAACTTGTCTAGTAATAGATGAAAATTGTATAGCATAGTGTATTTCTTTTGATAATGGCTATTGTATTCTAACTATATTAATGATATTATCCTAGCTGAGTTCCCTCTAATTTTATAGATGTTAATCTTTCTCTATAGTTGTATTGCTATTGTTAATGGTTACGGCCTAGAACTTATGCTCGAGTCATTACTTGCTTTGCGTGGTATTATGTTTGATAATAACCATCTATTATATAATTAGAGTCGATATACAATAGGACTATATCACCATTGAGCTGCAGAGCCCAAAATGATTTATATTGGTAATGGGGATCTAACGGTAGGGGCTTAAAAGCTACGAAGAGGACCATACAATCCTTAATCCTAATGCTATGTAAATACATAATATGATTAATGCCAACTGTTGACCTATTTTCCTCTATCTAGAGTTAAATAGTTCACCTAGTATATTCCTTGAATATCTTTTAGAAAATGACCCTACAAAGTTTAAATTCTTCAAAAACCCCTGCTTTACCTTACAAAAAATCCTAAAAACTTTCCTTGAAAATCCTTGCCAAAAACCCAGAAAAACCCAGAAATCATTTTTCTTCAAGTGTCTTCCATTGTAGATAATTCTTAGTTTTATACTTAATCATTTTTGCATGTACCTTTGTATCTATCATTGTATGTATATCTATTGTGTCACTTATACAATCGCATATACAATTGTATATACAAAGGAAGATGCAAAGTCAGATACAAAGGGTGGGATACAAAAGTGAATGTGCATCAGGTTATCTTTGTATATGCAATTGCAGATACAAATGCATATACAATGGCATATACAATCTTGAGATACAAAGTCAGACCTGAAAGAGTATGCAATTTGGTTTAGAAAGGCAGATACGATTGTATACAGTTTTGTTTGTATATTCGCATTGTATATGCGATATACAAAAGGTGATGCAAAAGGAAATACATACAATCTGGACACGAATGAAGAATCAAATGTGGCGGATTTCAAGTTGGGGTTCGCCTATTGTATGTATATGCGATTGTATCATCCCATATACAATCCTATATACAATTGCATATAAAAAAGTTAGATACAATAGGGATATACAATGCGGACCCGACTGGGAAATTAAATTTGGCAAACTCAGTGGTAGGGTCCGCAGTTGTATGTTGAAGTGCATGTATATGCCAATATGCAAAAAAGCAAGGATACGTGGCTAGACCTATTCTAAAGTTCCATTCTGGTTGATAATCCATTGAGTTCCATAGTTGTATGTACATGCGATTGTATCCTATATACAATTGCGATGTACAAAGACACATACAAAGGATTTTCGGTGAGACATGCCTTATCGGCGGCTAAGTTTGAGGTCTCTCCGATGGCCGATAAAGATGCAAATGTTCAGCGATGGGTCCCAGTTTCAGCTCAACAGCTAATCAGATAGTGTCATGTGTCAGGCAGATTTAGAGGCTGATTTAGATGGTGATTCAAGTCACATATACAATGGCTGATACAAGATGAAATGCACATCGGTGAGGTGCTTCTGAGGTCTCTCCGAAAGCCTGATATATACAAAAGTTGTATATGCAGAAAAGCGAAGGAGGTTTTGTATGTTACACCAAGTGAACCTAAAAGTGTAGGTGCAAAGCGATATACAATTATAGATACAAAGTGATATACAAATGTAAGACGCAGTTGACCGTAACTTTGACCGCCCATATCTCCTTCGTCCTGAAGAATTTCTGCATGCTCCAAAAGGTAAAAATGCTTGTTTTTGCCTCCTCTTTCATCTGGCGGGCTTTCAGGAGGATATCTTCACTTTCAGAATTTGATGCCAATCTTAGGCTTGATCGACTGGACGTTTCAGCAACCAATTTGGCATATGCAAGGGTTGATATTGTTGCATTTATTCCAGTTGGTAGGCTTTGCAGGTGGTTTCATGGTAGATGGCTTCACTCTTTAATGTGTATGGGCTTTGTCTCTTGCTGGCAGATCTTCATGTGTTTGGCGATGACTTTGGGGCTTTTCTCTTCAATGCCCTATCCTATCTTGCATTTGGGTGGCTATTTTCTTATGGTTGTGGACCTGCCAACGACATTGTTCCTGCCCCTTCACCATGCCCCTGCCTTTGCATCTCTGTTCCTGCATTGATGATACTTTCTGCTTTCCTGGGATCCTATGTAGCGGTTTTCAGCGTCCCCAATGCAGGAATTTGATATAAATGACATTGTAACTTCAGTTTTAAGGAGGATGGTTTTATTTTGGGCCGTTATGCTGCCAATTTTTTTGTAGTCAAACCTCTTAGTGTAATCGCAAGGTATGGGAATGTGACTCACTGTGCCTAAATATGGCCTCTGTTGTCTTCCTTTTATCCACCAAATGAATGTGATTAGCTATACTGTGTCTACTTCTGCTACTGAATATTCTATAATGTAATGGTTTCTAGCCTTCATGATTAATGTATGCGTGACTTCTTGCCTCTCTTGTGTCCTGATTTCTATGTTTTAATTAGAGTTATAGTCTATTCTGTGAGTAAAATAGCTCCTCTGTAGGTTTGACCTTCATACCGGAGCCTCAATCAGTCTCATAAGTCTATGTGAATCCCCTTCATCATTGAAATAATTGTTGTGTCTACACCAAGATCACCATCGCTCAACGAATCTAGTGCATCACCCTTATTTTCAAGTTTTCCAGTTTTATCTTTTATTTTTTTAAAAAGGCATTCCTTCTCCTTTTCCTCTACAAATCTAGTAGATTTTAGGTGATCACCAGCTAGGAAGTCGGCCTTCTCTGGAGGTTCTTTCCAACACAGGTGACCCACAGACCCTAGAAAGATCCCATGTTTCTCCAGATTGCCAAGTTTTACAACTCAGCAAGGGTGCAAATCTAAGAGACAACAACAACTATGCAATAGAGGGTCCAAGAGAACAAGTAGTTCTCAGCTCATAAGTTGTGCTTAATACTATCTCTATACATTTAAGAGTTGTCTCAGTTATTGCAATCATTTGTTCTATCCATAGAAACTATAGTACTATCTATTATTAAGATTTAATAGTCCAAGGGACTTGTAGACACCTAAAATTCACCATTCCATTTTCACTACATCACATTCGCATTACTTTCCAACTTAATTATTTATTTTCTATACTTTCACATTAATTAAATAATTCTTAATTATTTAATTAAATTCATTTGTATTTCTTAAAATCATTCTAGCTCATTCTTCCACATTAATTAAATAAATCAAATATTTATTTAATTAATAAATCTATGTCTTATCTTCTTCTTGTTTTCTTTCCATTTTTAACTAATGTTATCTAATTAATTAAATTAATTAGAAAATCTTATCAATTATCCTCTCACATCTCATCTTATTTTTTTCTTGATTTCTTTCCATTTCAAACTCATGTGTATCTAATTAATTAAATTAATTAGAATCTTATCAATTATCCTCTCATATCTCATCTTATCTTCTTCTTGATTTCTTTCCATTTCTAACTCATGTGTATCTAATTAATTAAATTAATTAGATAATCTTATCAATTATCCACTCATCTTTTTCTATATTTATTTCCTTTTAAAACAAAAATCAAATACCTTTTATATTTTTAAATCTTATCTTATCTTCTCAATTTATTTCCTCTTTTGATCAAATAAAGAAAAAATCAAATCTTTATTTGCAAAATCAAATCCTTATCCCTCCATCACCAAAAATCTATAAATAAAGCCTTCTCCAAACCAAGAGGGGATCCATCTTTCATAAAACTTATGCTGTTGAATCGAACTCTCATGCACGCCATAGCAAAATCAAGGTTATGCTTGCACCTCTTGATCAATCCACATACATACATCACTGAAGAAAAATTGCTTGCGAATAAAGGTATAATCATTTGTTTGATTTGTTGTCCTTATTTTATTCTTTTGTATGCAATTTTATGCTTTACTTTTTGGCACGCCTGCTGATCTAACCCTTGTCATTTGTAGGTTCATGAATTTTATTTATGAGATCTAGCCTTTTTTCCTATCAAGATTTGGTATTAAATTTTTATAGGTCATCACCCATGTTGAATCTAACCACACCGTTGAGTCTGGGAGGCCTTGCAGGTGAAAAATGACATAAAATACCCCTATATTTTGTTACAGGAAAATTTTTAATTTTTTGACCCCCGCACATGTTGTACCATACAAATCTGTACGGACCCATACGAATGCCTATGCAGGCAGGCCATAGGCTATCGCAATGTTTAAAAACTTAGATAGGAAAAATCAAAAATTAAAATAAATCAAAAAATCAAAATAAAATTTTTTTCTTAAGTTCTATAGTTGTTTATTAAAAAAAAATTCCCCCCACGCTCCCAACCCTTCCTTCACTCTCCCTACCCTCATGCAACTACTTCCGCTCCCTATTCCAACCCTTCCTCTACTCTCCCTACCCTCATGCAACTACCACCACTCCCTATTCAAACCCACCACCCTGCCTCCCCCATCTAATCATGGACTCGTGTCTTGTTTCCAAAACAACAAACATCCCATAACACATCGCATGCTCCAAAACATGAACTATCAAGACAAAGGTTTAGGCTTTTATGAACAAGGAATATTGGAGCCTATCCATGTCACAATCCATCCACGATCACATGGCCTTGGCTATATATCCCAAGGACAACAATCCAAACATGTTGGTACCACTCACACACCTCATAAGTCATCTCCTTCCACTCCTAAGATAGTTGCACCTCATCGCACCTCCAAATCATATGTCGCCATCCCTCCTCCATTATCATACAAAGCCCAAAGGCATGTGACCATACATCTCCCTCCATCCACTTTACCTCCACTCCTCCCAGCTCCTAATATCCCTATCCTTAAATCCCCTAACATTTCTAATCAAGATCAACCAATGCACACATCGACCAAACATGAAGCTATCAAAAAATCCATGGGATCCCAAAATAATCATTAGGGGTGCTTCCCCACATAATTTAAAAATCCTAAAAAGCCTCAAAATTATCATGTCGAAGGGCATCGATACACAAAGAAAAATCAAAAATAAAAAATGCTACAAATGCCCACACCCCTAAAAGCAAAAACAAAAATGGTGTGGGTCCCCAAGGACAAAGAAATCAATCCAAATGAAGCATCGAAATCTCACTATATCAAAAATTGTAAATCCCAAAAATCCCACAAATCCCCCTCCCCATCTAAAAATTCTACAAATCCTAAGTCCATTTGGGTCCCTAAGTCCCTAAATCAGAAACATAAAAAATCCCCATTACTCCCCACACCCCTCCACATCAAAAGCTTCAAAATCCATTATGATGTGTGCAACCATTGGTCTTGGTTCCCCTCTACCCCATGACATTTCCACATAACTCTATCTCCCCATCTTATCTCCCCTATCCTGGATATTTCCCCCATCACATCCCTATGGTCCATCCTTGCACATAATCCTTTCATCCATCATCCACTACCCTCCATCCATTCATAATCCACCATCTCCCATCCATTCATAATTCACATCATAATCCACTCCATATCCATATCATCCAATCATATACCAACATCCATGCATGTAATAACACTTGACATGTTCTAGGTGTTGTAAACATCCAAAAATGGGACATTATCACCTCATATTGGAAACAGATGCTTGAGTCCCCATCCTCCATCCAAATCTCTATTTCCCCCCATACTCCATCCCATCCAAATATTCTAGAAAAAAGAACAAAAATGAAAAAAAAAGTAAAGGGAAATCATTCGTCCAATGGAGAAAACTTGGCAAACATGCTTGTTGGATAAGTATCATGATGAAAACCTAGAAAAGAGGTGTCATTTGTAGATTGGTTGTCTATGTACCTTACACTTGGGGGCATGTTGTCTCATCTACCCATCCTATTATTCCTTCTACCTATCCTTCCTATCATATCTTCCTTATCCATTATATCTGCATAATTATCCCCTTGATCCAATCCATCCTCATTTCCTCCTTTTTGATCTTGATAAAGATAGGGGAAAAATTTTGAAACATGCTTTGGACATCTCTTGATATACCTCATCCTTTCCAACCAATCCAATCAATCCTATCGTCATAAGATTTTCCATGTAAAATCCTAAGCATTATACCTAGACTGGGGCATGTTATTCCTATGCAACATAGTCTTTGGAGATCACATCCTACACACCTCATCCATTCCATCCACTATTGCCTATACTTTTATCCATTATCATGATTCTCCCATCCCATTTACTATCTCCCATCCTTTTATCCATTCATCCAATCCCATCTCCATCCTTTGCATCTAGACTTGGTTTTCTCTGGCCATTAATATCTAGCACCTAGGCTATCCAAATTGTAATCCAATGCCATCTCAAAATAATTAAAAATCCATAAACATCATAAAATTCCAAAAATATCCAAAAACATCATAACATTCCAATAAAATCTAAAAAAATTATAACATTCCGAAAATCCAAGCAATAAATCTGAAATGTAAGTCACATTTAATCCATACCACTCCAATCAAGTAATCTAACCAATCATCCAAAAGCTTACTTTAGTTTTTTTTTTTCCCAACCTTGTTGTCAAACCTATCAATCGATCATTTATCCAATCATCATCAATAGGATACATAGTTCCCACATCCTTGTTTTGTTTTAGGGATATATCGTTCCCCACAATGACCAAATTATCCTCAATCAATCCAATCAAACCTTGATCAATTAATCCTTGGTTTTTCATCTTGGCAGGGGCAATCACCTTATTTGTTTTTGAATCATTTGTGCATGCTTTCTTTCTTTCTTGTGTGTCTTATCTTTTTTATCTTGCATATGTCTTGCATCAGAATTATCTTTTTACTAGCATTATCTTTTTACCGACAGTATCTTTTATCTTGTATCTTTTTAAATCTTGCATCCTTTGTCTTTCTTTTGCAATGGTCCTTGTAGCCTACCTACCACACTAATATCACGGTCTTCATATCATGGTGCTATCTGGTATAGGTTGCTTGTGACCTTTATCTTTTTGTGTGTTTGTCTTATACATTGGATACATCGTCACCTTGGTCTTATATACCCTGGTGTATAACATCCATATGATATATCAAAATAAGGATTGCTCTTTATATTTTTCAAGCATAACCTAAATAAAATCATCCCATTCATCTCACCCATCCATCCTAATAAATATTTATAGCTTTCACAATTTGATCAATTCTTCTATTCTTCTATCATCCTACATCAATGCATCCATTCTTCTCCCATCATTCTTCCATCTTTCTTCTAACTTTTTCATCTTCATCTAAATCTCTCTACCTACTAAAAATTTCCTCTCCTTTCATTTCAAGAGCACATATGTGCTCTTTGAACCCACTTGTCCTCTCAAGGGGGCATCATCATTCAACTTATTCATTAACTTACCATTATCTTTCCTTGTCACCCTCAATTTGAGTGATTGGGGCATCACCATCTCTAATCCAATCATTTTCTTCTAATCATATTCTTCTAAACCAAAGTCTTCTTCTATCCAACACAACACTATTTTAAACTTCTTTGAAATGATGTTAATTAGCAACACCATCTCAAAGAGGGGCAAAATATAGACACCTAAAATTCACCAATACATTTTCACTACATCACATTCGCATTACTTTCCAACTTAATTATTCATTTTTTGTACTTTCACATTAATTAAATAATTCTTAATTATTTAATTAAATTCATCCATGTTTATTAAAATCATTATAGATTATTCTTCCATATTAATTAAATAATTCTTAATTACACCAAGAGACATTCTACAGTCACATCGGGGTGAGGATGAGAGCACTCATTTTTTCTACCTAAATTTTTAGAAAAAAAGAATTAAAATTCCAAAAAGGAAACTTATTTTCATTTGAAGATCATTGGTTCCAATTTCTTTTTTTCTTCCATAGTTTTTGTGATTTTCTTATTTTTAATTTTTTCCAATTTCTTTTTTAGTTTTTAGTTTTTATTTTTTCCAATTTCTTTTTGGGTTTTTTATTTTTTATTTTTTCCAATTTCTTTTTTGGTTCGATAGTTTTTGTGATTTTCTTATTTTCAATTTCTTTTTTGTTTTTTATTTTTTATTTTTTCCAATTTCTTTTTTAGTTTTTATTTTATTTTTTCCAATTTCTTTTTTGGTTTTACTTTTTATTTTTATTTTTTTTCCAATTTCTTTTTCAAATAAACTATGGAAAAGAGATATCCCTCGGTGTACTTTAGATATATTTTTTTAAATATAAATATACTATTTATTTAATTAAGTTAATTTTTCCACATCTTAGCATTAATTAAATAATTTACAATTATTTAATTAATTAATTTATTTTTCTAATGTTAATTAAATAATTTAAAATTATTTAATTAATTAAATCATATTCCAAAATTAATTAAATAAATCAAATATTTATTTAATTAATAAATCTACATCTTATCTTCTTGTTTTCTTTCCATTTCTAACTCGTGTATCTAATTAATTAGATTAATTAAATAATCTTATCAATTATCCTCTCATATCTCATCTTATCTTCTTCTTGATTTCTTTCCATTTCTAACTATTTGTATCTAATTAATTAAGTTAATTAGATAATATTATCAATTAACCTCTCATATCTAATCTTATTTTCTTCTTGATTTCTTTCCATTTCTAACTCATGTGTATCTAAATAATTAAATTAATTAGATAATCTTATCAATTATCCTCCCATATTTTTCTAGATTTATTTCCTTTTAAAACAAAAATCAAATTCCTTTTATATTTTCAGATCTTAAATCTTAACTTCTCAATTTATTTCCTCTTTTGATCAAATCGAGAATCCTTATCCCTCCATCACCAAAAATCTATAAATAAAGCCTCCTGCAAACCAAAAGGGGATCCATCTTTCATGCAAACTTATGTTGTTGAATCGAGATCTCATCCATGACATAGAGAAATAATGGTTATGATTGAACCTCTTGATAAATCCATATACATACATATATCGGTGAAAAAAAGTTGCTTGCGGATGAACGTATAATCATTTGTTTGATTTGTTGTCCTTATTTTATTCTTTTGTATGCAATTTTATGCTTTACAAGACTATTGTTGTACTTTTCCTAGCCTTATCAAAGTATTGTCTATTGGGTATTAGTCCAGTATACCACCTATGTTGTCTTTTTGTCTTAGACCCACAGTTGGGGGTCGTAAACATCTACTAACAACTAGGATTTCCTATGTTCTAATGTATCAACTCTGTTAATGAATCAAGGGTTCCCTATAGAGTCAAATACATTTGTTGCCTGTGCAAGGCCAAATGCTATGTATATCTGTGGTTCAAATGCATTCTAAACTTTAAGTGGTCATATGAGTCCACGCATTAGATAGACTTAGTCTGATTTGGTTAAGCCATGAGTTGTGATTAGTTGATTATTATCACCAAGGCCATACATAAACTTCTTAGTATCTTTATTTTCCACTATCTTCTTAAAAAAGGCTAATGAACCCTATGGTATAGAGAATTACCATGTTTAGTATGTTATGTAATACTTCTTATTGTAAGGATATGAGAAGGCTTAGTGATTATTGATATGTCATTAATACTATATTGATGCTTAAGGATTATAAAGAAACCAATAAAGGCATTTATCTATCATTTAAATTACTTATGCCCAAGTTAGCATTTATTTGTGGGTGATTATATATCATTGTTATTGATAGTGTTATTATGTGGGTATAGTTCCATGATTATAAAACTAAGTTATTCTTGCATTATTATAATCCTCTCAAGGGTATTGGTATACTAGGAGAATGGAAACCTAGATATTCCTATGATTACATTATTGTATTCATTGAACCATCTCAAGGGTAGGGAAAACTAGGAGATCTAGAAATAGTGGATATTATGACACTATTCATCTTAGCAAACTCTGGAAGATGAGACTATCTTAGGGTAAAGAATACTGAGAGATTGGAGGTTGACGATTATAAGACCATCTTTTATAACAAAGGATAGTAGGATCATCTTAGGGTAGGGAATACCGAGAGATTGGTATCTGAAGAATAATATGAATTTTAGTCTATACTTTCTTATTTGTCATGAATTAGTCATTAGGAGAATCAAGCAAGAGATAGTAGTGCATGAAAGGATGACCCACATTTATGCAACTAAATATTGAAAGCTTTTGCCAAAATGATGCAATAGTTGTAAGCATTGTTAGTTCACTATATTTGTAGACTCATGTTAGTCATAAATCATGGTAGCTAGAAGGTATCTGGGGACTACTTGATCGAATGCATGTGATGGGTATTCACATTTGTACTTAGTTCTCAGATTTGGTTCTACTACAGATGTCCCCATCTATCACCCTCATCAGAGGGTCAGGCATCTTCCAATAGGAAGATGTGTAGGGGACTACCAAGTCTATGGTTGGAGGTAAAGTGCTTGGTTAATGCTCCTTCTCCTATAGCTGATTACCCATATTTCTTGAACTTAGATACAATGACTATGAATAATGGTCAACCAAATTTATAATGGAAATTCGACCATGTACAATTAATATATTTAAATGAATTAAAAGTATAGTTGTCTTAATCTAAGACTAAATTTTATTAATTTTTAATTGTAAAATTTGTATCATGGATATCCGTGTTGATTAAATGATGGCCTCTTTAATTGTAATGAAGAATCTATTTATGTTTTGAAAAGGAAATTTTAAATTGTGGCATTTATGCATTATTTAATTTCCTAATTTTTTCATTATTTGTTATTATTAAATTGGGTGGCTCATTATAGGATTTCATGTGCATTTGGTGGCAGTGTGGCATTCTTTGTTTTGTTGGCTTTGGTATTTGTTCATGGACTGGTGTTGTCTGTTGAAGGAATCATTTTCAATTTTTTTGTCACACCTTTGACTGTTAAGGTATTTCTTTGAATATTGTACTATTTATAATATTACCATGTAGGGGCTCCAATAGACCCCCCACTAAATAGATATATAGTGATAAGTAAATGCGGTTAAGGGAACCACTCACAAAAGAAAAATGTTGAAAGCATGCCTTGGAAACAAGGGTGCCAAAACAAGACTGATATTATATATTGTAGGATTTACAAAATTACAAAAGGTAGCTAAAACACCAACTACCAGCTACGAAAGGTGGTGGAGGAGGAAATGGGTACCTGCAATGAATTAACCCAGGCAGAGGTACTATTATTCATTCAAAGGGGGATCAAGGAAGCGACCAACAAATTCACATGTCTCCATGTTGTCTCTGATCACACCCTCACAAAAAAAGAAATCACCCTCTCCATGTCCTTATTTCCTGAGAGGTTCTACAACTCAAACATGTCACCCCAACTACCATAGGTTGATCTTTTATTGAACGCCTTCACCACCTTGAGACAAGAGGCTGCAAGTTTGGAGATACCAGATGTTTCACCAAGATCTGAGTGAGGCCTTTGTGGCCATGATCAAGAGTGAATTATGCTAGGAACCATGCCAGAAATACTGATCATGAAGGTGGCCACCCTCAGGAACTTGAGGGTTGATTACCTATAATAGGGCTTGCAATGTCTCCTCATTCTACACAGAGAACAAACGTTAGATTTGAGTGGGTGCATCAGTGGTATTGCATGGGCATTGGTATCCATGAAATGGAGTAGATGCCATTGTCAACAAGAAACCTGTGGTAAAAATTCTAAATAGGAAAGAAAGCGAAAATAGCCATTGAAACCTTGCATTCTTGGCTTAAAGTAGGTAAAATCTCCATCTAATCAAGGATGCTCAAATGAGTGGGACTGGAAATATAATTAGGGAGTACTAGAAAAGTGGAGTCTAAGGTCTGACATAAGTTTTAAAATAGTTTCATAGCAAGAAGGTAGAGCCACCGCACGAGGGAAGGACAATCCTTAAAGGAGGATAGAGTAGTGTGCATGAAAGGAATCGGTACTGCGATCCCATTACAATCTTTGCCAAGTACCATGAGGGATGGGGCAAGTCATCGCTATGGGAATAGTTGATCATATCCACAATGGCACCTACAGAGGTGCCAACAAGGCTAGGGCCGCATGGCCTATGGTCATAGCAGAGCCTCAAGGGTTGTAGGAGATCAAGCCCTCATGAATTCATGTTAGAATATCATGGATGGATCTAGACATCTCCTAGGGAGGTGAGCCTTTGAGGGGTTCCCAAGAGAGGGCTGACATATTTGAGGAAGGGACTTGGGAGTCCGGTGACAGATTGGAGGGATTCTTTGGAGTGGAAGTTGCCATCCAATTCTTGCAATTTGGATTTTGAGGAGAGACTAGCAAATTCTTTGGTTGGTGTTGTGTGGTTACACAACACGCCCCATTTTGACTTGGCAAAATAGGGACCCAACTTTTTGGCTTGGCTTGTTTGTTCTCTGGTGGTCTGGTAAAAGTAAGTCAAGTGCATCATCATGTAGAGTCAGGATGAGGTAAGTCACCATTATGAGGTCAGTTTGTCAAATTTCATATTTCATTTCTGTGACCTCATAGTTTGAAAGAGTATTAAAATTCACACAGGTTTGTCTTTTACATCATCCTGATTTTCCTCAGGATGTGAGAGTTATGAACGGTCAAAGTTTCGGTCAAACCTGATATTCGTAAGAAGAGGGATCATATATTTTTTATAGCTTGTTATCTTTTTGAAGATCATCATCATATTTGAAACATCCCCCGATATGTCATGTGGCTCAAATATCCGGACGTCAACTTTAAGTGGTAGTAAGTCTTCCCCGTCAAGTGGTCTTTTGTATCGCGAGCGTCATGTTTTGAATGTAACCTGATATTTTTTAATATCCTCCTGACGCGAAATATCACCCTTAGCAAATATCCTGATGACGTCATCCAAACTGGATAAATGAAGAAGCAGACATGATGATGACATCATCATCACATTCATATTTTGATAGGATATTTTTCCAAACACGATCATGTTCGCCTAATATGACGATGACGTCATGATATATTTCCGATACAAAGAACGACTATCAGGATGATGTCATCCTAATATTCCAAAAAGAGACATGTAAGTTTGTCTCGTCATCATCATATTTTGAAACATCACCCGATACACCAAAATATCCTCCTGATGTACTAAATATAAACAAAGGTGCTTTTGTCACCCGAATCTTGTCGCGATAACAATTTCAATATGAGGGAGGAGGATGATATTGAAACTCAACCCGATATTTGCGAATATCATCCTACCCTCATGATATCCTGTCATATGGATATCCCCCAGCTCCTGTTGCTGCCATTATCATTTAATGCGCACAGACATGGTAGGTAGTTCCCGCCGACCCCAGAACCCAATGAAACACCTGGCGAGATCCTGCGTTTTCACACGAATAATCAAGGAATGTAATCTAACTTGTCAGATTTACCCTAAGTGTACCTTAACTGTGAGGTTAAAAGGTAATTCAACTGCCATTTTCACATTTACCTTGCGATAAAATTGTTTTTACAGAGCACTAGCTTCCATACCCTCATACTAGCTACTGTTACGCGATTTGAGTTCACAGACAGAAGGAAAGAAGTGATCATCAGATGAATCAGGAGCGTCGTTGGCAATCCACTGGTATAAAAGAGAAATTTGCATAACCAGGTAAGTAAATGAAACCCTCATCATGTCATTATTGTTCAGGTATGATGATGGAAGTTTTGGTTTATGCATGTAATGGTGAAGAAATACAGTAGGCATAGTGATCTTAATTGCAATATGTGTGCATGTGTGTATATCTGTTGTAAGATAGGATTTTGTTCATTGCAGGTACTCATGGCCGACAAGCGGTACATTAAGTGTCAAGAAGAATTCAATAGGCCTATGTTCTCTTCTCAGAGGGGAGTCCTGTTCAAATATGGAGCAATTACAGATACCCATCAGGGGAGCACTAAACTGGAGGCCTGGTCAGCTAAACTGAATGATGGGCATGACAAGAGTCCTGTGTTGGACGCAGTATTTGTGTCAGGAATGTGGAACGCTGCTGGTTTCCCATATTCCATGGAATCTCTGGAGCTGGTTATAGAATGTGCCTGGAATTATAATCCTCAGACGAGGCAAGTGGTAAAGCATGGGAGGATATATGCAGACCTCTCCATCAAGGGTCTCTCCCAGACATTTGGACTGCCGTTGGGCAGTAAAGTAAAAAGTGTGGACCTGAGAAAGGTAGAGAAGGAGTATGAGGCCAACAAGAAATCGGCCAATGGCGAGCAGAGAATAGCACATATCCTGCAGCGGCCAAACTCCCAGTGCACATGTTTAAATATGATTTCAGTGAGGAGTACCAGTATATGATTGCACTCCTGAATCGAGTAACAGGCCAACCTGATACTGGCAGTTTCAGGGATTGGATGTATGGAGTTATAATGATGTGTCTGTATTCAAACACTAAGCCACTATGGGGCCAAATAATAATTGATGCTCTGCATGAGCAGCTGATGAACCTGGGAGGTTCAAATTATGCATTTTATATGACATCTTACATTGTTTATTCTTGTGCTTATAGAGGCACTTTTGATGCCTTAGTTACAGATGGAAGGCTCACAGGCACAAATGCTGCATACATCTGGGATCATCATCCCCAGCTACAGAGAACCAACTACTTCAGAGACTACAAATTGGTCAATGATGCATTCTCTATGCATCTGGTAAGAACCATGGAAGAGAACAGAACAAAAAGATTGAGCATGGAGGCTCAAGAAGTAGTTTACAGGCATGGAGCCTCGTATATCCAGTTTGCAACCTTTTCTTATATAAGGGTTGAAGGTTTCGAGGAACATCCCCTCATGCTGCCAAGGTATCCTACCGATGCAGTGATATTAATGGAATTTATCAGATAGGGCTCCATGATGATAAAGATGTACAAGGACGCCAAGAAGCTGCCACCAATTTTGTTCCCAGTCAGCATTGGTAACTATATGTGCCCTGATTCTGACAATATAAAGAAGGTGATGGTCACCCTGAATAAAATGAATCTGCAACCTTTCCCAATAACAAGACCATATGATCCTTACGATAGGATACAAAAGATACTAGGAAAGCCTATTCATCAGAGGCACCTAGAGGATTTTTGGGCTAACTGCGAAGATGAGGTAGAAGCCAGGAGAAGAAGGTATCAGAGGTTGACTCTGAACCAAATTAGGACTTTTGATTGCATCTCCTTTCCCCAGCAATTGAAGAAGGATGATGGCAGGATAATGGCAGATGAATATGAACAGAAAAAGATATACAATGACACTATCTCTGCACCTGACCTCACCATGCAGGAAGATATATCTTTGGACCCATTCATTGCCAGGACCATACAACTGACTCAAGCTTGGGTCGATGATCAGGTAGAGGCATTGAAAAAGAAAGGTGTTGCCATTACGGTGGACAACAAAAAGAAGGGCCAGGATATTCCTGGGGAGGTATATGATGACTTCCTGCTTGAGAAAAGGAAGACTAAGGGAGACAAGTTACCTCCACCACAACAACAGAGCAAAAGACCCCCAAGGGGCAAGAAAGTGGATAAACAACCCAAAGGGGTTATAATTGGCAGGGCAGTGTTTACAGCTGAGGAGGCGGCAGGATCAGGATCAGGATCAGGATCAGAGTCAGAATCCCCTCCAAAGAAAGAGAAGCCCAAGAAGAGTAAGACAGCTGAGGCTGGAATAACTGGGACCCTGGAAGTGGGTCAATCCTCAGGGAAACATGATACAGAGGATATCCTCATGGAGGAAGAGCCTGAAGAAGAAGAGGCTCCGTTAATAATAAAAAGGAAGAGGAGAGCTCCACAGGTGCTAGTCTCTACCACACCTAAGAAACAAAGAACCTCCATGAGAGGTGGAATAAGTGAACCCCCTACACTATTACAAGGGGTAGGTAGTGAAGTACCGAAGGAACTTCAACATAATGTTCCACTTCCTACCATAGTCAAGTTCAAAACTGAACTTGCAGAGGAGCAAATGAAAGAAACCTCTCAGACGCAAGCAGAAGGACATGTCTCGCTTGATGAGACAATAAATTTGTTTGACAATGAGGTAGTGCAGGATGTGGCTGCACAGAAGATGGAAACACTTGCTGCTGATATAACTATGACTCCTCACAAGCCTCCACTAGTTCAAGTTGTGTTTGAGGAGATGAAACAAGTAGAAGAAGAGCAAGAAAAGAGCCCAGAGCAGGTGGCTCAAGAGATAGGGCTAGAAGCGTTGATCACAGAGGTGACAAGTCCTGTAGTGGTGGATTTGATAGAGAAACAAGATGCAAGTCCTGAACAGCTAGCAGGATCACCTGATAAAGGCCACCCAACAGAAGAGATAGAGATGGCAGAGTCAGAAGGCCATGCTCTTGAGTTAGGCCAACAAAGTCCACCTGACACATCAGAAGAACCTACTATAGTAGAGGTTCAGGAAGCAAGGGCTGATGAGAAGAAGGAAGCACTAGAGGATCCAGCTGCCAAAATACAAGAAGTTGATAGTGCAGGCTCGGAAGAAGTAATAGCTGCAGAACAACTGCCAGCACCTCAGGCAGAATCCCCAGTATCTGGTGTAGTGGATAAGCAACAAGGGGAAGAATTGGGAATAGATGAAGTAATGACAGAAGGAGGTCATGATCAGCATGATCTACATATAGATACACCGCAGGGTTCCCCACACCAAGAAGATGCTCCCCCAGAGAAGGAAATTCCTCAACAGGAGGAGGTGCCACAAGATCAACAGCAAAGAGAGCATCAAGAAGAAGAAAAGGAAAAGTCACCATCTCCACAACATCTATTGATAGAAACGGGAGGTATAGGTGAACATCATGATGATGCTGAAAAACATGATCAAGTACCTCCATGGTTAGCAAAAGAAGTGAATATTGAGGAAGAACTTGAAATCCAAGAATTCGATGTCTCCACCTTGTTCTCTGCTGATCTAATGAAACCCAGGAGGAAGGCCAGAATGACTTCGGCCATCAAAAGAGATCCGGCAATAGGGAGAAGGACCGCACAAATTGCCATACCTGTGGTGGATAAAGAAAAGGGTAAAATCACTGTGGATGAATTTCAAATCAGCACAGTAGATTTGGGTTTTGTCAAGGAGGACCAAGAAGGTCATGAGGGCAAAGACATCATTGACTCTCTAATTCAAAAGGTGAAAAGAGAGAAGGAGAACAATAAGCAACATAAAGAGCACATTGCTCAGTTGCATGCCTATATCAAAGGGCTGATCGATCCTGATGATACCACAACTGAACGTGCAGTCCCATTGACTGCCATTTCTTAGGAGGAGGTAAATAAATTGGACCTCATGAAACATGAGGTGTCCGTGATAAGGAAATGGATGTCATCCGCATTGGATGATGCTGTAGAAATAATGAAAGCCTCTCTGAAGAGGTGGAGCATTTTGAGCGACTCCAAGACCAAAGTGGATAAATTGCAGATGCAGACCGGAAAGAGGTCTTACAAACTGGAGAGAGTCCTGAGCCTTTTAAGGGAAATAAAGGGGATAAATCCTCAACTGCTTATCAGTAAGCAGGTGCTAAATAGTAATACTGCATTATTGATAGATATATGGTATAAGGATACTCAGTTTGAGTGTGGAGTCCTCAAAAGATGCAATAATAAGCTGAGGGATATCAGCATGAGACTACGGGATTTGATGTCTGAAGAAGCAGTGATATTGGAAGCATTGGAAGGCAAGGTGGAAGGTAAAATAGAAAATCAAGATGAAGAGTCCGCCATCAAAGCTGTACACAGCAACTTCCAATTAGAGACAGATGGTCCACCTGTCCACTTGATAGAAGAACTTATAGATAAAATAATGAGGATCAAGGTCCAGATGGAGAAATATAAAGAAACACTGCAGGACAGGAAAAATAAGCTTGATAATAGCAGAGACAAATATGAAGCACATAGGCATGCCATTATCAAAGCAAAAACTCAAGATGGTGGAGGGATAGATCAAGTTGTGCATTCTTATGAGCAGGTCCGCAGTAGTATGCAGCCCCATATGCAGCAGCATCATCATCAGGATAGTGAAAGCTCAGGAAGCGACGCACATGATGATGACCCACATGAATCAGCTGAGGAGAATGATGAAGATACATCATGAAGGGGATAGTAGCATAAGTAGTATAGATAGTTGCCAATTGGCAACTTGTGCCATTTTGTAAAGGTTGATGAAGTCAGATGAATCGTGACCGTAGATCTGTATTGATAAATCAGGATCGTAGATCTTTTGTAACAGATTCCTCACCTTATTCTATAAAAGGTGGTGGAATGCCTTATTGAAAACATTTGAAACTTAATTGAAATCTGTTTGCTGAAGTATTCAGGGCTCATTTCAAAGCTATTGTATATGTACATGTCTTTTGCATACTTAATAAAGGAGAAGAGTATTTCGATTACAAATCCTAGTAAATCTTGAGTAATCTGTGTCTGAATTCTAGATATGTGCTTTGATTTGCTGCGTCCCTTGGAGTGCTCATCATGTTGCATGTATTGTTTTCATTCCTCATCCTCTGAAGTTTGCATCAACTATATCTAGCTGTGGAATATCCTGGTGAACATATGGTTTGATTTCTTCTCCTCATGACAGTATCAAGTATGTATGTGGATCAATAGCTAAAGGTTCAACATTAAATTAAAGTATTCCTTTTAGTTTTTTAAATTTCAGAGCATTTCATCTCCATAATTGCAAATAATTGATAATCTTAAGCAAATAACACAAATATGCAGACATCTCATAGATAATCATAAATATTTAGCATATTTGAATACAAAGCATGTAGAATTGAAAATATCATGCAAAGATTAAGGTATTTCCACATCTTCTCATCAAATAACTGCATAATATAACTTCTCTGTAAGGAATTTCTGCAGGAGTGTCATGATGACGATAAAATTCCACGTAAGGCCCCAAAATGGAAACAACAACTCACATTAACCTCTGAGTGACTTCAGACGATTAAGACCTAATCACCAGAGACTTGGGATCCTGAATTCTTTGAATTCATAGTATCTTTCAAGATGAATAAAGGTTAATGTGTACTTTTATTCTATGTTTGTTTGTGACTAACATCATGACCAACCGTTGGGTTATAGTTTTTCCTTCTATCCTACTTTGGTCCTTCCCCCCAATGGGGGACGTAGGTCACAGCCACTCAGTTGGAGCTTGAGGAGTGGGCATCAGAGACGAACCAGGCCCACCATTAGCTGGGGGTAATTCTGAATCCAAAGATAGAATGGGTTCCAAATTTTGAGGAGCCTGGTTTATTGGGGGTTCAGTTCCCTAGTGAGGGCACATGGCACCGACATGCCTCCTAATACCACATCTAAGACAGAAAAAATTCCCTTTGTCTTTGATTTCCAGCATTTGAATCTAGACCCATTATGCTGAGTGAAGAGTAATTTTGGTGAGAAATCTCTTGATTACTACCACTTGAATTCAAGTATCGAGGTAGGAATCTTGTTCTAACATTTCCAATTCAATGTTGATGAGGGTACCTAGCGAGTGACTAATTTTCCTTAGACATTCTTCTAACCAGAACTCCAATGAAAGATTATACAACCATATCCATTTAGGACCATCATAAGGATCACTGGCAGTTGGATCGAAGGCAGGAGACCATTGTCTGATATAGAGCAGCAAGCACCCAAAGCTCCATGATTTCCCTTTGAGTACCGAATCTTGATCCTCTTCTAATAGAAAGATCGTATCAAAAACCCCTTCGGGAGGAACTTCAGCACACAATGAGGTTCCCAATTTGTCTTGATCCATGCACGGATTTAAGCTCTAGATAGTTTAGGGCCAATGAAGTGACAAAGAACAATCATATTTCAGAACATTTCCACATCCTCTTTGCATTCATTTGAGAGATCAATGGCTGGAAAGAAAGGTCGATTGATGTCCCCCTCCAATCCAGCAACTGAGAGTCGCGCTCCATTTATTCCTCGGAATATGTTTGAGTATATATATTTTAGACACTTAAAAATGACTAACGCATTATCATCTCGCCATTCACATCATTTTCTTCATCAATTCTTCTATCCAACATGAATTAAATAATTTTAATTATTTAATTAAATCATCTATTTTAACCCTCATTTCACATTAATTAAATAATTCTATTATTTAATTAATTCACCAATTTTATTCTTCTCATCCACAATAATTAAATAATTTTTAATTATTTAATTAGCTAATATTTCTTCCATAATTAAATAAATTAAAATAATTTATTTAGTTGACTTTTCTTCTCTCACAAATAAATAGAATCAAATATTTTATTTATTTCCTACTTTCTTCTATCATACACGTGAATTAAATAAATTTATTTATTTAATTTAATAAAATCTTCTTATCTTTTAATTATATCTTTTCTTCCCATAAATCACTTATGCACATGAATTAAATAATTTATTATTTAATTCTTTTTCTTCTAAAATCCATTGGCATGTCAAAAAAAAGAAAATCAAACATTGAGTTAACTTGGCTTTCAAATCTTTATCTTTATCAATCAATTCATTAAATAGAAAAACCAATTCTATTTATGAAAATCAAATCAGTTTTATTATCCATGAAAGCAATTAACTCTTTAAAACAAGCATTTTTGTATGGACACATGTCATGTGCCTATTCTTCATGTTCTCTCAATCTATCTCATCCATTGATTCATTCTATTTTTCTCCACCATTGATCACTAGCTTGTAAAAGCTATATGTGTATAGGTAAAAATCGAGTGAATAATGATCAAGCAATGAACAATAAACTCAATCCTATAAGCTTCAAGAAAATGATCTAAATGATAACCAAAATCAATGAATAATGACACAAAGAAAGCTATCACCTAGATTGTATTGTTTCCTTGGTTCTCTTTGTTGCAACAAGCAGCCTTAGATAATGTGCTCAACGATACGAGAATGCTCAAAGCACTATTACGAATGCCCAAAGCTTAAATGATTGAAGAGGATTTTTGATGCAATGAAGGGGGTATATATAGGTTTCAAGAAATATCGATCAACGGTTGAGATAAATCAATGAAATGGATGGACAAGATGAGTTGAGAAGACATGATGAACATGCACACAACATGTGTCCATGCAAAAAAGGAGCTTTATTGAGTTAACTACTTGCTTTGATAAAGATGGGATTTGATTTCATAAAAATAGAGTGTTTTTTTCTTTTTTATGAGTTGATTGATAAAAACAATAATGATTAAAGCCAATTAACTCAACTTTAGATTTATTTTTTGACATGCTAAAAATAAGATTGATTGTGCACATAGAAGAAAAAGGTATTTTTAGAAGATTTGAAAGATAAAAACAAATTAAATAAATAAATTTATTTAATTTATCTTGCATGATGGAAGAAAGGATAAGATATGAGGATTTAAATAAATTAAACAAATAAATAGATTTAATTTATTTTGCATGATAGAGGAATATAAATAAAATATTAGTTTTATTTCTTTTTTAAAAAAAGTCAACTCAAATAAATTTGAATAATTTATTAAAATTTAGAGGAATAAAAAGCTAATTAAATAATTAAAAATTATTTAATTGTGGATAAGAGGAATTAAGTGATGAATTAATTAAATAATTAGAGTTATTTAATTAATGTGGATTGAAAGGGGTAGGGGGCCTCGCTCGATTGGCGAGAGATTCCTGTGGTAGGCACGAGGTCACAAGGTCCAGTCTCCCCCCCGCCCACTTGATATTGTACCCGGTTCATAGCTCCAGTCAAAAGTGTTTATCCATGTTGAATAAAAAAAACTTAATGTGGATTGAAAGGGATAATTTAATTAAATTATTAAAATTATTTAATTTGGAAGAATAAAGTGGATTTCAATGAAATTTATTAAATAAATAGAATTTATTCAATTAATGTTGGAATTATGGGAATTTAGAAGAAATTGATGAAATTAATTAAATACTTAGATTATTTAAATAACATTAGATACAAGTGATTTAGATGAATTTGATGTATGCAGGATGAATAGTGCAAAGGTCATTTTTAGGTGTCTACATTTTGTCCCTCTTTGATACAATGCCTTTTACAGCGTTGTTTCAAAGAAAATAGTGATGAAGATATGATTTTACAAATATGCCCCACTGTAACTGGCGTAGGATGCCCCCTTGAGAGGAAAGATAGGGAAGCGACAGAAGGACTAGGTTAACTCGCGACTAGAAGAAAGGCATAGAGACATGATAGAAATGGGCTAAGATGGACTAGATTATAATGTTGGAGGCTGACACGAAGAAAACTGGTTCATGGGAGGGAAGAATTAGGGTTGGGACTCTATAAACAGTGCCCAAGAGGTCACTTTCAACTCATTTGTACACTCAGAGTTCAGGATTTTCAGAGCCATTTGTCATCTTGTGCTTAGTTTAAGAGCTTAGAGCCTTAGAGGAGCTTTTCAACTGTAGAGATGTCGATTCCACTTGATAGACACCGAGGTGAGCATGTCAAGACCTATGGGTGATCAGCGGGAGTAACAGCAGTAGTATGTACCCTAAAAATTATCTTTATATGCATTTATGAGCACATTTAATGAGGTAGAAAAATATTTTTGCCAAAGACGAGCTTTTAGAAAAAATGTGCCTATGGTGCTTAATGATGTGCCTTTGGAAAGTTGAAGCATCTTTGAGGCATACAACTATGCCTTTGGTGTTTTTGAGGTTCCTTTGGCAGGGAAAAGCTAGGTCTAGGGTTTGAAGCACATATGGTGCGTAGTTGTGCACCTTTAGCGCATGGAAATGCACCTTTTGTGTGGCAAAAATGCACTTTTAGACTGGAAGGATACACCTATGGCACGCAGAAATGCACCTTTGGAAAGATGAAGCACCTTTGGCATAGATAGGATTTTTGACTAGTTGATGAAAAAGGATAGGGTTGACTAAGGTTGACTTGGATTGACTAAGGTTTGATTAGGTGTTTTTAGTGTTTGACCTAGTGGTTGGCATAGTTTGAGATGTTTGACTAGGATTTTACTTAGATTTGGCAAGTTGGTTTAACTAAGTCATGTGTAAAGGATAACAAGTTGGACTTGTGTGGATGTAGGTCATTCTGACACCTTTGATATCTAGGGAGTGACACTTCATCGATATGGCCATGGTGGCCAGTCTAGAGTGGGAGGAGGAGATCTTTCTAAAGGTGATGGATTTATGGCATGTGGCTCATATGACCCAAGTTTGACTTCATGTATCTTTGATGTCTGCATTAGTAGAATGATGGCATAGTGAGCATAACTCCTTATTACCTACTGGAGAGGCGACCATCACTTTAGAGGATGTATGATGCATTTTGAGGATCCCTATTTGTGGCACACGAGTTCATTATGATAGAGATCGAGGTAAGGAGGCACTCAGGGATATATTTATGACTCCTAATCTAGGTGTTAAGGAGCATGAGATCAGATTGGGATGGGTTCGTAGGCTCTGCGACAGGATCCTGTGGATTATTATTGCATTGATTTGTGGCTTCCTAGTTTCAGACAAACGCTCTCACGGACTCTCAGTTGGATGGGGGATCGTACTAGAGGGCATGTTTACTTATGGCATCAGATGCATGGAGACCTTGTGTCTTGGGACAGCTATATCATGACTTACATGACTGCACTTACATGTATGGGACCAGCTTGTCAGCAGGCATTACAATGCTTCACATTTGGGCATGGAAGCATATTCCTATTATGAAACCTATCTCTCCTCACCATTGAGAGGTTAGTGAGCCATTTGTTCATTTGTATGATGGTACCCTCACACAATGACAACTTGGTACTCTAGCATATTGGAGGCACTAGATAGATGAGTTAGAAACATTTGTATGGAGACCATGGTGCGACTGCGAGTCATGGGATGATGATGCAGAGCACTTATTGTATTGCAGACATGTTAAGTACTTATTCAGCCACAGTGTCTATACTATTTAGAGATATTTACCAAAGCATGTATTATGGCAGTTTTGATTGCCTCAGCTAGAGCCTGGAGGTGACGTGATATATGGCAGGACTCAGAGGGAGGTGATAGGCTGGGGACCAGAGATAGTTGTTGTGATAGCTCTGACAGAGCTTAGGGGACTTGCCCCAGTGGTCTAGGATTGGATATTAGGAGAGACAAGTCCTGGTATGACACTAGATTAGGATGCCTATTGGTTGTAGCACAGGCCTATGCATTTTACAGTACCAGGAGAGGCTAGGAGGCAAGAGCTCATCGAGTGGCCTAATAGAGGAGGAGATAGGGACAGGTGGTACCAGCATAGATACAAGTAGCAGGACATGACAGAGGAGGATAGGACAGGTAGGATCGGCTTGATGTATAGATGCAGGATGTGGGGGCACCCCAACATGCTAAGATAGAGACAGAGCAACTACGACAGCTCTTGTAGGAGAAGACCATGTGGCGTACGTGGCTAGATCTTAGATTCCTCATATTGCGATGAGAGAGGGATACTTCCAAGGTCAAGGCATGGTGGTTACAGGTGTAGGTGCAGGCACATGCAGTACTAGTGCCAGCAACAACTCCTATGGATGATGGGACAGTGACAAGGCTGACAGTCGAGTGGGATGCCGCTGTATAGGCTAGATTGGGTGCAAAGGCCACCCCATAGAAGGTGATTAGAGAGAGAGACACAACTTGAGCCACCTTGGGCTCTGATCAGGCTACCTTAATGTTGGTTGGGGAGCTAACTAATGTGTAAGGTGAGCTAGCAACAGTAGGCCGAGACGCTAAGTATTACAAAGAATTGTACTATGGAGCTATGCCTGTGGAGTAGAGATAGCCTAGCTTTAGAGAGAGGATCAGATCGGGAGCCTCAACCTCACACCAATTAGGATCTTTAGTTATGGAGCCTCCTAAGAGGTTAGCAAGAGGACCACCACCTGGTACAGCTGGATCACAAGGACACCAGCCTGTAGGGAGCTCTACACACAGTCACGGCTAGAGCATATTGTACACGGATGTATCATATTTATATCAGTGATGTATTTATTTTGACTATGATGCTTGTGAGCATTTGATGTATATTTTGATGGCTCATGATAGCCCTTTTGTACCATATCATTCATTTTTGTTGCACATGATGTATATATGGGACATTACTATTTTTTTATGACCTTGATGAGATGTATGTATGAGATATATATGATTTTCTATGTTTCATGATGATGTTATGAAGGTGATGTATATGCTTTATGATGATGATGTACCTATAGATGCTTATACTTGATGACAGTTATGATGATGTTATGGATATAATCACATATACTATGAATATGGATTCATGTGATGTTTTATATGCTATGGATGTATCATGATAATATGTATATGCTTGTAGATGTATGGATGAGAGAATAGATAGTGTTAGGACTATGAGAAATCTTCCCTGGCTCCATGTGCATTTTGCCCCCAAGTCCCATCTAAGTCCCATTTTATGCTTCCATTGTGAATCTATTAATGATAACTAATCTGAGATGTCTTTCATAGGTTTTCATGTGTTTGCCTTGTGAAAAGTGTAGGGAAAAGCCCAAAAAATGGCTAAGTCTCAAAATTCTAATTATTTCCTTGTATTTTTCATCTTATTGGAGTTTTGACATTTTAGCTTCCTACCTTCTGTCCTGTCTTGTCTATCGGCTCTGAAATTCAGCTTTAAAATTGCCCAAATATTAAGTTGTTTGCATATTTCTTCATCTTCGGTGGAATTTTGAACTTCAGCCTTGTGGTCTTCTGTCTTCATCATGGCGGGTGTCAGGTGGAAGGCCTAAGGGCCAAGGTCCACCAAGGTGATCAATAATATTCTAAGTATGCGGTAGAGTTTCGATGGTGGGAGTTGCAGCCTTTCATCTTCTTCTGTGTTGTAGTTGGAGAGCTCAAGGGCCAAAGTCTGGTAGTTCCTATTTGGCATTCATTTTGTTAGAGGTCAGGGTCTCAGCGTTCCTTCTTTGGCGATGCATGATGAAGGCCCAGAGGCTGAAGTTCGACGGGACCCTTTGGTTGGTCCCACCGGATCCACATGGCAAAGTTTCATGGCATTTTGTCATTTTGTGGAGCCTGTCAGGTTGACCCATAGTTAGCTTGTGTAACCACAGGAGGCCACCATGTGGATTAAAGGATGAGTCAGTTCAATTGGTGATGCACCTTTTTGCTGAGTTGTAAAGGTGTTGAAAATGTTCTAGGTAATGCGGCGTGTCGGAGGTCAGAGTTTCAGACTTTTTTCTTTCTTCCTTCTTCATAAAAGGATGGAGGGAGGAAAGCCCAAAGGCCAAATCCTAACAAAAGGTTCTTTCTATTGCAAAGTGGAGGGTGGAGATCAGAGCTTCATTATTTTCTCTTCTTATGGATGTAAGGCAGAAGGGCGAAGGCTTGAAGCTAGACTCTCGGCGCTTTCATAACTATACATTGGCGGGGTCAGGGCTTCCATCCTTCCTCTTCCTGGTAGCAAAGGGTGCAAGGTGGAAGGCCCGAGGTCTGAAATCTTAGCCTTCCCAATGTGCCAAAACTTCTCGAGTGGCTGTTATTTCTACATTTGGGTATGTAACTGTATTTGCCCTTTTAGAATATTCTTCCCATGAACAATTGTACCCATATCTTGTTATGATGATGTTGTCAAATGAAAATGTGACATGTGTATGTGGCCAGTAGCTTGTTTTCTCCCTTATTTCTATAAGAGGGAATTCACGGCCAATTGTAAAGGGTTCTAAATCTTTGTTTTGGGCAGTAGTGTGTCTATGTCTTTTGTCTAGAGTAATAGAAGAAAGTTGCAGGTTATTTTATGTTCAAATCTGTAGAGCAAATGCGTCATTTTCAGTCTTGAACGTATTGTCATGCTAGTTGCAGAATTCTCTCCATATTGTATTGGTAATGAAGTTAATATTAATGCTCAATATCAAGGATATTTTGGTTCATCTTTGCAGCTCACTATATTGTGTATATTTTCTGTGGCTTTCTCTCAAGGAGAGGAGTAATTGCTTGGAAAATATTCTATTAAATTTTTTCTGCATTATGGTTTAAAGGATAGTTTTACAATTCTAAGTACAAGAATCATTAATGTAAGGCATTAATGCTATTAGTCCATTTGTAATGAAGTAATATTGCTTGTAAGATACATTCAATTTGTGCATCTTGACTCTATAACCCTAAGATTAGGCATTGATCTCTCACTGGGCTAATATGTTGATTTAGATCCATCCAAATAATGAAACTCATTTCTATTTCCATACTGCTTTAGAGTACAATTGGAGTAATAATTATTCTTAATCTTGGTTTGAACTAATTTGCCAAAGGATTATGACAATTTGATAGGAGTTAGTCAATTGGTATATTTTCATTAAGAACTTATGCTTAAACATAAACATCTAGCATAAGTCAAGAAATAACCCTTGGATGTTGTTTTGGTATACCCACCTTGGTCTTGTAGAACCAAAAGTGCAGAGGATTTAAACTCATTGTTGAAACATGTTCATTGGCCACTGACCTATAATCCTTAATCACAAGAAATTAGCTAAATCTTTAGAGGATTTTAGACAAATAGTTGGAAACACCAATAGATTGGTGACTCCACTGGGGACTGAACCAGAATTATGTCTTATCTTGAGTCATAGATCAATTATGTATTTAGAGTTTGCACATGTGTAGTGTAGTATTATTCCCTTTAGAGGGTAGTGACTCTGATATTCTTCGTACCAGTTGATCAAAGAAGAAAATAATTGTACCTTCTTAAGGATCTGCCCTTCACTTCTAGTTTTGCAAGCTTCTATGAAGAATCTGAATATTCTGAATTCCCTTAATTGGGCGGTGACTATGAGTTCTCCTTGCCGGTGCAAATTGAAAAAGAAAGTTAAGCAAACTGACAAAGTGATGGAAGGTAGAAGATCTCAATACAAGAAGGATCCTGAGAAGAAGCTTGATGGTGAGCTACCTAACAATGCTTGGAAATCATGGAGGAAAAGAGATACAAGTAAGTCTGTTCATATTCCTCCTCCTATTTTAAAGCATTCTCATATTAGTAATAATGATGATCTCACAAATCTTATTGATTTTGGATCATCCCCTGCAAATGAAAGTACTGTAGTAATCTGACCTGCTCTAGGTGAAGATTAGTCTTATCCTAATGTCTTAGCTAAGTAGCAAAGACAAAGAGAAAGATATTTACAATATAAATTTGATGCTAAAATAATATCTCAAAGTTTAAATCCCGAAGCCTTAAGGCCCAACCTTGAAGAATATGTTTCTCTGAATAGCCCAAATCATAAAAACTTTGCCTGTACTAATCCTAATTCTCCTCAAGGTCTTGCCAATATTGTTGTAAACTACCTTGATGCTTTAGACTCTAATAATGATTTGCCATCCAAGGATGAATTGTTGCAAGAGGTCCTTGATCTCCAAAAAGAGATGGATAAATTGGAGGAAGTTAGGCTTAAGAAGGCTAAGGAGGAGGAAGACAAAATAAGAAAGGCTATGAACTTCAAGGGTAAATTAAAAAGGAGAGTTGAGCATTTGAAAGCATCTTGTCAAGCAAATCCCTCTCCTGGGGCTTAGTCGGTCAAGTAATCCCAAGACTAACCTTGCAATTAGTAGCAATACTAAAAATGTTCCTTTAGGAAACACTCATACCAATACTTGGAGTGATCCCCCTATTGTCAGTTCAATTTTAGGGACTTCTACTATTGGTACAGTTTCTTAGGGCTTATATAGAGGCAAGAATCCTTTAATCATTGATCCCACAAGGGGTATAGGCTCTAGTATAAATATTGCATCCCAAAAGCTCACTACATCTAAAATACAAGAACAAAAGGATTTGCAATTGAAAAGAGAGGTTGAGAATTTAAAAAGGGAGTTAGAGAGAATGGAGCAGTTGGCTGCTAAAGAGGAAATGCAAAGAAAAATTGATTTCCTAAAGGTTTCCTGCAGATCTAGAGATATGACAACCTCTAGTTCCCAAAATCCTCCTATAACTTCATCCTATCCTAATTCAACAGTTGGCCCTCATACATCATCACATGTGGGTCAGTCTCCCCCTTCTCCAAACCACATAATATGGGTGGTTGTGGACAACATCCACCTTATAATGCAAATGCAAGCACTCAGCTTGGTGGACACAATGTAAGCCAGCAAGGAAAACAGGGTGGGGCAGGTTAGAATTTTGTGAGACAACAAAAGGACACTTATTTTACCAGAAGGCCTTTATAGTCAGGAAGGTATAGGCAATTGGATTTTACTAGAATCCCTAGTTATCCTAATGAAACCAGAAATGCACTTGTCAGATTTTCTAGAAATAATGGATTATCAGGTGTGTTACTCCATGTTTGGAATTTTACTAAAGCATTATTGTCTTAGAAAATTCCCATTCTTTCTTTGCCACTATTTGTTTCCTTTTCCCGACTTGCATCTTTCACTTAATCATTTTCATGCATTGTTGGAAATTCCTGAAGTTTTTGAACCGATGTCGGCGGGTTCAAAAGTTCATTTAAATTGCCCGACTCCCCGACTACTCACCAAGCCTAGCATATTGAGTTCCTTCCTTCGTTAGTCTTGGTCACTTTGTAGCAAGTAAAGCCTTTATTATCAGGAGATCATAAGTTCTTTAAACTTCTGAACTCTCAAACTTGTGGTTCAAAAGTTCCTCAAATCTTCGACTTGTCGATTGAACGTGCTCGCTACTCTCGTGGCACCTTTTTCTAAGCTATCATGTAGTATGAGGGAATGACACTTGTCACCTCACATTTAATTTGGAATGTGTGTAAGTACATGGGCACTCTTTTCAGAGGGAAACCCAAGGAGATTTTACAAATTTCAAAGCTTGATACACTGCCAGCGATTAATGAGATTTATGAACAAATTTATAAGAGGTGACATAAAATTGAATAAGTTAGCCACCCTGCAAAGCAATCTTCCTAATTTCATGAATGAGATACGTTGTAGAGCCGAGAGCTACTAGTCCACCATACATGAGGAGTTTGCAGAACTCTTGGTTTATAGGTTAGCTTGGTTGGCTTTCTCTCTTCCATTTTTCTCTCTCTTACTATAGAAACACATCAATTCATTTTGGTGGTAGAAATATTTCATTTTCATGAATCTATATAGTGATTCCCCTGCAAGCATATTGTGGACTTTTGCTATGTATGTGAATGTTTTAGAGTTTTTAGCTGGCTGGGTTTTCAAGTTAGTTAAACTGAAATTCAAGTTTCAAGGGGCCCCTATGCTTCCTGTGGTGGAAAATGGGTTATCTGGTGTGAAAGACATAGAACTGGGTCACATTTACCTTGAGGACTTTTGGAAGAGGATGCAACTTGAAGGCAAAGCCTCTTTGGCTAATAAAAATGTGGGCAGTGTCTTAGACCAAGTTGGGGGTTTTCCGCTCGATGTGCGTTGTCATGGCCTGGTCGTTGCTTATGCCAACAATTATTTCCTGGAGTCTCAAGAAATAAGAGCTTCAGACAGCTCTATTGTTGCTAGGATTGATTCAGAAACCATTGCTCTTGTTCTAAATTTGGATGATTACGAAGAGAATGTTGATGTTTCTGTGTCCTCTACTTGGGGGTTTTATAATGAAAGGAAGGATTGGTGCTAGATCTGCATTGTCAAAACCTAGTTAGAAGTTGTGAAGAAAGGAAAGTCAAGACTTTCCGCTAATTTGAAGAGAAGTCATTTCAAAGAGGAGATTTCTTATATGATCACTCTATAACATCATGTAATTGAGAGCTCTCTAATTCCTTTGAGTATTGGATGTGTTGATTTATCTTTCTTATTTGCGGAGATCATCATATAGATTGGGCAAGGATAATCAGTGAATGTATGCATGAACAATTGGTAAATTTCCTACAAAAAGTAAGTTTTCACATGTGCTCTCAGCTAATATATGTGTTAGCCACTAAAGAGGTTGGTTGGCCCAGTTTAAGAGCTCAAGGAACTCCCACCCTAGGCACGCCTTTGTATCAAACTTTTCCACAGTTGCAAAAGAGTGTTGATATGAGAGATTTTCATCAGATAAATGATGTCTTTTCTATGTTGCTTATAAAAAGGATTGAAGGTTCACTATAGAGAAGGTTTTATGAAGAGGCAGCTTCCCTAGTAATCAATTTTGGAATTTTTGATGTTTATTTCAATCACTTCTCATACTTGAGGATAGGAGGTTTTGAAATTGCCCCACTGAAACTACCTAGGTATCCATCAGACTACCTTGTATTTTTGGAGGTGTGTCATCAAATGGTGGTTGTAAATGCAAAGTACCATGCAATGAAAAAGAAAGGGTATTCTTTTCCTATGTCAATTTATTTATATTCTTGTAAGAGTAATGATAGTGCTAAAAGTGTGGATAAGTTACTGGAAGAATTCAATTTTCATAGTTTATCTGCCTGAGTAGCTTTTGATAGCAAAAATTTTATGAAAATAAACATGCATGGTGGAGGCTCGTACCAACACAAGCCGAAACTCGAAGACTTCTAGGAGGATTATTTAAATGAGAGGGAAGTGCAGAGGAGAAGTTGGATGAGGTTGACTATTGATCAAGTCTGTGCCTTTGAATTGCCTATGCAAGTTCCCAATTTGGTTGATGACAATTCAAATATTCTAGATGAGGATTATCATGATGCCTCACTGCAGCCTTTGCCTCCTATAAAGTGGTCAGATAAAGAGATAACCAATGTCAAGTCCCCTCCTTCCATGTGTTAAGAAGAATAGAGAGATGGTTGAAAGGAAAAGTAAGAGAATAAGCTGGTTCAACAGTGCCGAGGGACTCATCTACACAAGGATAGAACAAATCTCAAACCACTCACACCCAAAGGAAGTCATCTAGTTTGGACCCAACTCTTCAAAGAGTTGGCTCACAATCAGGTGGAGATGGTGAGAAACTTTAGGATTTTACCAAGATGAAGACAACTTGTGGGCAAGATAGTCAACCAATAGTGAGTAATGCCAGATTGGTTGCTTCTTCACCAAGAGCAGATCATGTGGCCCTTGTGAACAATTTTGTAACTGATTGACAAGGGTCATTATACCTTATCATTTAATCATATATCTTTTGTCAAATCCAAGGTTGTATCCTTAGCTATCTACAATTAGGAATCCTATAGTTTCCAGTCTTATCTAACTAACTCTAATGACTTCTACTGATTTAAAGGAACTAATCTATCTACTACTAATTGAATTCCAAGAATATTGAAAATAGAACTGAACAGTAAATTACTTAAAGTAAATCTATGAATTGAAACATGCATCTATCTATGAAAATAGTAAATATCTTTTAAAGCAAAATCTAAAACAACAAAACAACAATACTAGCCTTCTGCCTTGGTGGTGAGAATGGGCCCTTGCTCCACACCCTTAGCGGTGAAGACTAAAGTAAAGAATCAACACAAGAGAATGATATCACAACTCAATTCAGTCCAATTCCATCAGCTTTGTATTTTGCAAAATATTAATATCAAAATGAGATTACAGAAATCAGAAGAAATAATCGCTATCCTTTTTCTACTTCTTCTATAAGTATATATAAAATTAGTGATGAGATATCACTTATCTTATCTACCAGATCTTCTATGAGATGACATCCATCTCTTTATTATACTAGATGTCTAACTACGGAAAATAACCATGCAATAAAAATAGATTGAGTGGAACAGAAGTCCACTCTAAATCTAAGTTTCAGTCTTGCCTGCTTGGGGATTTCATCACCTCAAGGGATGACCCCAACCGCATGTTCTAGTGCGGTATACAAATGTCATGAGTATCGAAAGATTCAACTTCAAAGGAAAGACCCTTTCAACTCCAAGCAAAAAGATTTTAGGATACTTGGTTCCCCAAGACTCGTATAGTTGAGCATCAATTGACTGGGACACTCTCATTCACAGATTTGGGCCTCTCGTACCTTGCATATATTGAGGACTCCCTAGAAGCTTTGTAAACCTAGATAAGACCATCAACCATTTTGTAATGTGATGCAAGGGATGCAGAACGTACCCTGAAGTTACTCACCATCCGTACTACCTTGAGGGGTGTATGCACAAAGATGGGGGACCAAAAAGTCACCACCATAGGACTTTTTTGTCCAAAACAAGGCAAAACGTGAGCGCGTTATAATGCGTTCGCGTTTTGCCTAACATAAAAAGTGCAAAACAAAGTCATTTCTACCATTCACCGTGAGAAAACAAGTTTGTCTGCCAAAAACTTGAGAAGAAAGTGCGAGCACGTCCAAGGAAAGCCTCTCCAAGCACATGCAAGAGAGAAAACATCATTTTCACAATGCCACCTCACCGGAAAAGACGTCGTACAACAAATTTGGAGGGTCTAGCGGCTGAAGAAGGTAGGGTTTGATCAATTTTTGTTAGTTTTAGAAGAATTTTTGGATTTTGCATTGTTTGATTAGTTTTTATATTGCATTTACAGTTTTTGAGGCAAGAAAACCCAAATCCAGCCAATGAGGGTGAAAACAACCCCCAAAACCCTCCAAACCCTCAAAACCCACCTCCACGTCCTCATAATGTAAGCGATAGTCAAGAAAACTACCTACGAATAATAGAAGAAAACAAGAAACATCTTCAAACTTTTATTCAAATGCTAAACAATCCAATTGCAAGCACCGATCATAGGAGGGCACTGGCAAAGTCACTAGAGGATATTATTTCCCACATCGATTTGGTGACAAAATAAATCAACGAATTCCAAGACTATAGGGAGAGGTGTCGGTAATATTATGCTGACAAGTTGTCATATGAACAAGTCAAGAATGAAAAAATTACAAAATCTCAATTATGTGCACACTTTATTAATCCCAAAACCGGCCAAAGATTAGAAGAAAGTTGCAAACGGTTTCTTATTCATTGGTGTAAGAATAAAGAAATATCCCAAAAATTTTGGGATAGATGGTACATGGTCTTCGATGAGCATCCATGCAACAATGATGAGGTACCACAATATTTCTTGAGGAAACTCCATTGTGAGTTCGTCCTCAACAAGATTCCCAATTATTTTGACATTCGTGAGTTTCAGGGTAGAGGTGGTCGCTCTGCCCAAGATAGACCTGAGGCTCAGTGAGATGATAACCGTGTGCCTGTACCCCTATTGAGGCCAAAACATAGGTCACTCCCTTCAACTTTGAAGGAGAGTGTTGAGGTGGAGACATTACATTCATTGACTATTCTCACCCAAACTCTATTACAGCATGCCAATGATCTTACCCAGGCCAATGAGGGTGAGAGCAGTAGGCGTCATGTGTCCCCACATTTGTGCAGTTCATGTGTCCCCACATTTGTGTAGTTCATGTCTGATTATGGGATGTAGGACGCATGGCAGGATGCTACGACACATGACGCATGGCAGGACTCTCGGCAGGATGCTACGACGTAGGAGCAACATCCAATGATGGACACATCCATATTGGATGAGATTGTTCTCACTGATGATGTCTTACAGACTACATTTGGTATTGATTATGGGATGTAGGATGCATGGCAGGATGCTACGACACAGGACACATGGCAGGACTCTCGGCAGGATGCTATGATGCAGGAGTAGCATCCAATGATGGACACATCCATATTGGATGAGATTGTTCTCACTGATGATGTCTTACAAACTACATTTGGTATTGACTCTCAGGTAATTTGATACAAGTTTCATCTTGATTTAATATATTTTTATTTAAAATTTGTAATTAATTTTATATGATTATCTATATTATAAGTCAAAAATAACATGTATGTAATTGTCTGCACAATGAAATTCTAGGGTCAGAGTCTTCATCCTGCCTCCATTAGACATCCATTGGTGGGTTATGAGAGGAGGTCAAGCCAACAAGTATGTAATTTATCACATGATCGTAATTATTGTAGATATGTCAATGGTAATATTATTTTGTGACAATTTGATGATTTCAACAGTCATCGACACCTCCACGGTTTCCTTGGTCCTCTGGACACAAATCCACCACTTTTACGGAGGTAAATTTAACCATTTCTAATCATTATGCATTTTTAAAATAATGTTATGTATTTATTTTGGTCGAATAATCTTGAACTTAATTTTTAGATGTTGAATGTGGAGACTCCTCATCTTCACGAGTCAGCGCAGATAGGCATTGCTGCAGCCATGATGTCTTCAAATCCTTTGACTGAGGTATGAGCCAATAACATGAAAACATCATAATTTTCTATTTCTTTTGTATCTCATGTCATTTGATGTACATAAATTATATTTATGTTTAGTCAATTTTCCTTCTTGATGCTTCTCACAGGAGGTCACAACTCCAACCTGTCCAACTACAGACAAAGAAGCTAGAGACAAGATGATGGAGAGTGATCATCAGATGGCGGTAAGTGATTGATTACATATGTGATGTTACATATTTCATGTACATTTTCTATAGTAATGTGCATATTGTTTGATTGTATTAACAGGTGGGCCTACATGAACTTGAATTGTCAAAGAGATCTACTTGACGGCAAAGAGGATGAGTCACAGATTGGCTCTCCATCTTCACGGTCAAGCAAGGGTGCTGATTATTTCATAAAAGTCCATAGGAAACTAGTTTTTGAGACATTTTTTGTATGCCTAGATGGCTTTGTATGTACATACTTTTGTATACATTACCGATGTATATTTTTGTATATATGCCTATATGGCTTTGTTTGGACATGCCTATATGGATTTGTATGTAAACTAGATGTCATGTTCATGACATTATGTATATGACAATTTATATTAAATATTTAATATGATGATCAATTATCATTACAGGAATTTGGTTTTACACATGCCAATTGCATTTGCTTGAAAGTAACTTATAAATCATTTTCAAATAATCTATTTTGTGCATATCTTGCAATCATTGCATTCTGTGGGACTATGCATTTCTTTGAGGCATCATTTCAAATAGTTCACGCGCCTTGTCTATGCTTCCACACTTCCCATATATGTCTACAAGGGCAGCTGCAAATACAATACATGTGACAAAATTCCTATATCATTTATGCTTTGATGGTTGTCCACACCATGTTCCCCAGATCCCATTCTGGCATAGGCAAGGAGGAAGTTGGATAAGGTTGTGCAATTTGGTTTTAGACGTGCCAAAATTTGTGTTTGGTTGAAATTTACTTTTGTGAATTTGCTTGAGAGTTTTTAAAGCATTATGAAAAATCCATTTCATGCATATCTTGCAATCATTGCATTCCATGAGACAACATTTCTTTGAGGCATCATGTCAAACAATTCACATTTGTTGTATATGCTTCCACACTTTGCATACATGTCTTGCAGGGAACATTTGACAAAATTCCTATATCCTTTATGCTTTGATGGATGTCTATATCATGTTCCAAAGATACCACTTCTAAGGTTTTTGGAATTTGGCTTTACGTGCTCGCCAATTGCATTTTCTTGAAACTTTCTAAAGGCTTATCAAAAAATCCATTAAATGTTTATATCTTGCAATCATTGCATTCCATGAGGCGACATTTCTTTGAGGCATCATGCTAAACAATTCACGTGCCTTGTCTATGCTTCCACACTTTGCATACATGTCTCTGAGGGCAATTGCAACTACACCATCTAACAAAATTCCCATATGTTTTATCCTTTGATGGATGTCCATTTTAGCATAGGCAAGGAGGATACTAGCTAAGGTTGTGGAATTTTGGTTTACACCCACCAATCACATTTACTTGAAAGTTTCTAAAGCCTTATCAAAAAGATCCATTTTGTTCATATCTTGCAATCATTGCATTCAATGAGGTGACATTTCTTTGGGGCATCATGCCAAATAGTTCACGTGCCTTGTCTATGCTTCCACACTTTGCATACATGTCTACAAGGGCAGCTGCAAAATTACAGCATGTGACAAATTTCCTATATCCTTTATGCTTTGATGGCTGTCCATACGCTGTTCCAAACAATCTATTTTGGTGGATGTCCATACCCTATTCCAAAGATCCCATTTTGGCATTTACACATGTCAATTGCTTTTTCTTGTATGTTTCTAAAGCCTTATCAAAAAATCCATTTTATGCATATCCTGCAATCATGGCATTCCATGAGACCACATTTATTTGAGGCATCATGTCAAACAATTCATTTGTCTTATCTATGCTTCAACATTTTACATATATGTCTTCTAGGGAAGTTGCAACTACAACATCTATTGAAATTCCCATATCCTTTATGCTTTGATGGATGTCCATGTACCATGTTCCAAAGATCTCAGTTTGGCATAGGCAAAGAGGATGCAGTCAAAGGTTGTGGAATTTGGATTTACACCCACCTATTGCTTTTGCTTGAAAGTTTCTAAATCCATATCAACAAATCCATTTTGTACATATCCTACAATAATGGCATGCTCCATGAGACCACATTTCTTTAAGTCATCATTCCATGTAAGTACAATATTTGATAAAATTCCCATATGCTTCCACATTTTGCATACATAGTTGTTGTACTAGACTCTTTTGTATCCTGTCAAATAGTTCACTTGCCTTGTCTGTGCTTCCACATTTTGCATACATCCTGATAGAATAGACCTTGTAGATGGATGTAGCATCATGATGCATCCTGATGGAGAAGTTGACCTTTTTGATGTGTGTTGATGATTGCAGACTTGGAGGTAGCAACTTTATGATCCTCTTGCAATGTTAGTCTTGCAGTGTTGGGAATTAAGGTGTCTCAACCTTGGTAATTCCTTGCATTATTTATGTTTGTATTTATTAATTCATTTCCTATGTTGTAAATAAATTTTAAATACCATATTGTCATATTGTGGGTTGTGGCACGGTGATGTGTCATCCTATATGGAAGATGACAACTTGTAATTTTGTCCTCACATGAGGATATAGGTGTCCCACTTTGTGGTAGGAGTATTTTTCCATGTGTTGGCATCTTGGATGTTGTGTAAGGGAATGTTTGACCGAAACGGTTATGACGGATTCCTATGACAAAGTTATGACATGTAAGAGTCAGAAATAGAAGCTTGTAAGATAGGTGAAGACATGTGTCATGAAGCATCTTTGAAAAAGGCATATTTGGATGCCCCAAGGTGGACTATGATATGTTGTAAGAGAATATGCTATTTATAGCCTGTGTATGACAGATTCTCTTACAACTGTAAGTTGTAACCGCTATGACAGATTCTATGACAGTCGTAAGAGTCATAAGAGCATTTGTCATAGCCCATTTTGGAAATAGGCGACCTCTTTGGGATGGGAGCTATGGAAAAGTGTCTGGCATATTCTACAATGTTGACCAAGTGTCCTTAGGCATGGGTTTTGGGCCATGAGGCCAAGTTGGACGCCCATTCCAAGATAGGACCAATATTGCCTTCTATATTCTATATAAATAGGTGCTTGGAAGTGGAGATGTATTATAGGTTTGACAGGTATTGTTATGCTGCCAGTTTGTCTCTAGATACGAGTGTCAAACACTCCTGAGAGCTTTGCATTGCAAGTGTGTTGTAAGCATTCTTTGTTTTGATAATACATTGTGCAGGTCTTGGAGTGTGGGGTTTTTCATGTAATGCCCCTCATTTTGGCTTGTGATAGTTGGTAGTTTTATATTGCACTTTGACAGTTGACACATTTGAGTTATTAGACTTATGGTTTATGCTTATTATGATCATGATGGACTATGTTTGACTGATGTGGTTTTGACATGTGTTATGAGTTTTATGACGACATCATTGATATTTTAGTTTATGATGTGATTGACATGATCAGTAATTGTTTGATATTATCATGCTTTATGTGATTTGTTGTTATCTAATTTATAGTTAGAGATGTTTATGTTATTGTCATGCTTTTAGAGAGGAGACAGTGTAGTATTGCTCATTCTAAGTACCCTACTATGCTACGAATCCCTAACTCTGTGTGTGTGCTATATATGTATATACTCGAATGCAACATATTGTTTTGATGCAGGTTGCAAGTACCGGGCATCGACTCCACCCCACTTAGCAAGTATGAGCGTGCCCTTGCACCAATGGATAACGTTGATGGGAGATAACATGGGGTTTCCCTAGGTCAGTTTCTGTCTTCAGTTTGAGATCATAAGTCAGGATGTCATCCTTTGGGTCCTTGCCTCGGATTTGGTCGTCGTGTGGTATGTAGAGTTATTGTCGAGTTTTGCGTATTAAGCCTATGTGTTTTGGAAATACATTAATGAATTTATTATTATTATAATAATGTTATTAATAAGTTAGATATAGTATTATTTATTAGTCATTATTTAGCAATGAGAAATTAGGAATATTATTTAAGTAAATTTTAATAAGGATTAAATTAATTATTTTAATGATTTTAATTAGATTTGAGTCATAAGTATTTAATATTGTTAAAATAGTATATGGTAATTTGAAGAATAATATTAGTTAATAAATTATTTCTTGTGAGTTGTCGAATAAGATTCCAGACATGGAGAATCTCTCTGGAAAGTTAAAAAATTAATTGCTTTTAGGGTAGTGGGATTTCTAGCAACGGATGGGTGGTAATGAGAATTTATGAGACTTGGCTATTTTTGTCTCTGGGGGTTTATTTTGAGCAGAGACAGAAAATTTTGGAGGGGGATGGTCATAGGAAGCTGAGGAAGTGGGAAGCTAAAGAATATTTGGAAGCCTGGGATCAAAAATTCGGGTATGTCTACTTGTTCTTTTGGAGCAATTTGATAGATTGGCTTGTGTCTTTGCTAAATTTCTTGTGTGATTGTGAACTTGTCTCTTTAGTCTAGTGGAGGTCTGGTCGCCTGGAGATCCTGTAATTTTGAACTTGATAGTGTGGGTTGTTGCCGCCTATGATCCTTGAGGAAATTTGAATAAATTATCTCGAATATTTCTCCCTTGTGTTTTGAGTATGCAATAATATTAGGTTCAATCTACAAACTTTAACAATGAATAGGCCATTTGAAATTTACCCAACCCATAAAGGATTGATGCCTTGAGACATTTGCTAGTTTTATCTCTCTAAGTTTGTTGTCATGACTGATTTTTGCTAGTTTTGAAGACCCTTAAAATACTTAGCAAGGATCAATTAATACCCAGTGAAAATTTAATATAGTTTTATCCTAGCTGAGGCGCCATCGTACGACCATCTCTAGCTATTTTTTCCCTCTCTCATTCGCTACAAGTGTGGATTTAATTTCTGTCTTGTGAGTTACTTTCTCTTTTGCTATTGAAACCAGCTTTGCTTTGCCCGACCTGGCATGACCGTACGCTCTCTCTCTCCTGCTCTACTCTGAGATTCCTTTTTCCATATGGGAAATGTTGTAGGCTAAGTAGTAACACCAGCTATTGCCCAAATAACACTTTTACCTTCTTCCTTGTCTGGCGTCACTGTATGGCCACCGTACGATCTACGTTTGTTCTCTTCCTCTAAAAATTTTTGCTTGAAAATAGAGATTTAAACCTATTCTAATGGCACGATCTGCCTTGCGAATGAGTTGTCTCATTTTCTCCTCGCCTGAAATGATCATACGATTTGAGCTTTGGCCTCTTCCTTCAAAAAAAAAAAATAATGATAATAAAATCTATTTCTTGCCTGAGTCATCTTTGCCTGAATCTTCTTGCCAGTCCTCCTCTGCCAAACAAATTAAAAACCTCTGATTTCTTTGAATCTCTAAAAATCTATGTTGGATTCATTCTCTTTGTAATCAGTATTGCCATCTTTCTATCATGGCTTCCTTCTAATAGATCATTCACCATTTTCTTTCAGAAACCTTAGAAGATTCTTTCATTCCTTATATCTCTGGATTTTGAGGCTCCCAAATAAATTATATGGTTATTATTTCTTCTTTTGTAATGAAAATTTAGCAAGAGTTCACTTAAATAAAATAGGGAGATTGCAATTAAATTTATTTAGAATGTTTCTAATAAGAAACTCTAGGAATCAGTAGCAAACATTGCATAATGATTAGCTTTTGAGTTAGTCAATAGATAAATAGGTTTTAATTTACTCATTAGGAATTATAAATGAGGAAATTAAGTAATAGTATAACTTTCTATATTTTTGTTAAGATAGATTTGTATTATCTTAGAGTAATTGCCCTTATTAAGATAGATTAGAATTAGCAGATGAAAGATTTTTAATGAATAAATTAGAGTATTATGTGAATTAGATTTTAATGACAATGCTAGCTTTTAAACCAATGTTAGATGATGTTACAATTCTAGAATTAAATATTTTGAGTTAAATAATTATACTCATTTTATTTTGTAGATATAAATTTGTTTAGTTATGACTTAGTAGTATACATTGTTTTTAAATAAATAAACAATAAATTAGAGTTTTAGTGTGAATTGAGTTATTATGGTAACAGTTAATCAAATATTAGATGGAATTATAGTTCTAGAATGGAGTGGTATTTAGATTTTATTCAAAAGAGAGTGAAAACCTTATAGTGCTTTCTGTTTTAAATTGTTCTATAGTGTTATGTTGAGTGGAATTTAAATATGGTCTTAGTTGGAAATTTCATTGTTAGGGAGTAATGAGGTAATTGGTTGATTATGTTATTCTTTGGTCCTAAATCGTATTGTTCTAAGGGAATGTCATAGTCATTTAAACCCTTGTTTCCATATTGGGAGATGGACTTATGTATAGTGGTATTGTGTTCATTTTACCAACTCCAGAGGTTAGGCTACTTGGGTCCCAGTTTAACATTGTGTCATGTTGTTTAAATGTGTTAATTGATTTGAGATTTGGTAGTGGAAAGGGGAAAGTATTGTGGTTGAGAGGTTGGAATTAAAATTTGTCTATGTATTGGTTTGCAAAAAAAGATAGATGCCTTTCAGTCCCTTGTCCATGCATGTTATTGGTTTTTGAATGTTGGTTAGGGGTTGCTAGTTGCATGTAGGAGAGTGGCTTCTATGGTGGGGCCGGTGCCCAAAGTGGCTTCCTGGATGCCCCATGAAAGTTGTAATCAAGTGATAACTTAATAATTTATCTAGGGGGTTGGGTAGTAATTCACATAACAAGATAAGTATGATGCCTCACCCATGCTTTGAGTGCTCTCACAGGCTAAGGATGGGATGAGAAGGCCCGGTTGGCAAGGTTGACCTCCTTGTCTCTATGAGAGGATGTGTCAGCTCTACATGTGTCACCCTATGGAACCAGTGCCTAGAGAGAGGTCACCAGGATAACCATAGATGGGGGCCAGTTTCTAGTGAGAGATAGCCTTGATAAACCATGCTAGGACCATACGATGACACTCTCCCTACTGTAGCTTAGTTACTTCCTCTTTATCTTTTGTTGTAGCCTCTGGAGTACTGTCTTGTCTTGATGATTTGAGTTGTTGTGATGATTTGAGTAGTCTTGATGATTTGAGTAGTCTTGATGATCTGAGTTATCTATGTCAAGTCTGTACCTACTTGTGTGTGTCCTTTGACTTAGTGGAACCTCATTGTTATCTCCTAGCTCAGGGGGTGGACCTCAAGGCTCCATGTTCATATGTGTTCTAGTTCTAGATTTGTTCTTGCATCCTCAGAGCTGTGTATACTACTTTTAGATTTGTATAATTTTATTGTATATTGTAAACCGATGATATCAGTCATGAAGCTTGTAATCTTGTGTTCAAACTTTTGTAACTATTCATATTTGCAATTGAATAATGTAATTCTGTTGTATTATAATGTAAATTACTTGCATTGTTATGAATTTACTTTTATCTGATGCAGTTATGTTTCCCTAGAGGTGTTAGTTGATCATTTTATGTAATTATTATAAATAGTGTAATCTTATTTAATGTTAATGCATTTACTTGCTTTAAAAAATATATATTTCTATAATTTTAGCACCTATTAGCCTAACTCTCTAGGGTTGCATGATAGGGCATCACATTTGGAATCAGAGTCAAATTTAAACACTGGGTATTCTGGTTATAATTGAGCCCATTATGTAACCTAGTGCTTAAACTCTGTAGATTAACTTTCATCCCTATTGTTTCCCTCTCTATGTGTAATGAATTATCCTTTGGTGTTGTAGGTAGATGTCTAGAGGTAGAGGTCGAGGTCGTGGTAGAGGTAGGAGTTGTGGGAGAGGTGGTGGTGGTACACCTCCTCCCAGTTCTCCTCATGAGAGTGCCCATGAAGGCGGGGGTCAAAATATGGAAGGACAGGGTCAGCCTGAGGGAGCCCAATTGTGACAGTTACTTGAGGAGGCCCTTTCCCGTTTAGGCCCCAGACAAGAGGTAGAGCAGCCTAGAGGGGGTCAAGAGGTAGATCAGCTAGAAGCTAGAGAAAGAGAGAGATCTCCTAGGCAAAGAGAACTAATAGCTGAGCAGAAGGCCACTTTAGCCACTCATATGAGCGATCTTCTGAGGGAACGCCCTCCCACCTTTGATGGAGCTGGTAGTGGTCTTGAGGTAGAGACTTGGTTACTAGATATAGGTAGGTGTTTCACCATGCATCCGTATGCAGCAACACCAAAGCTAGATGTGCTATTTTGCATCTCAGAGGTTTTGCTTCAATTTGGTGGGGTTTAGAGGAGTAGAAGCTGCACTTGGATATTAGCACTGTTTCTTGGTAGTTGTTCTTAGAGAGATTCAGAGCCCGTTTCCTATCTGATCATTGGAGGCAGTGCTGCGTAGATGAGTTCCATGAGCTGATGCAGATGGCCATGTCAGTTGAGCAGTATGAGTGCAAATTCTATGAGCTCAAGTAGTATGCGGGTATCAGAGATGATGAGTCTATGTTAGTGCAGCATTTTATCAGGGGCTTAAATTCCTATATCAGTGGAGGGGTTCATGTTTTCAAACCCAAGACTATGGAGGTAGTAGTGGAGAAAGCCCATTTAGTGGAAGAGAATTTGACTATGGCACTCGGAGGGCATACAGGTGTGCATATTGTTAGTGCACCTTCTGCAGGATTTGGTTCTCGTGGTGGTCATACTCAGGCATCAGGATCACATGCACCCTCAAAGGGTGGACAACAACAGCAGTACTCTTAGGCCAAACTGAATAATTTCCAGCCTCAGCAGGGTGTCAGATTTTAGAATAAGAAGAAATGGAATTGGCAGCATTCTAGACAGGATCATGTTGATCGACTTGCTCAGAGTACGTGGTCTATAGAGAATAGGGGGAGCTTCCAATAGTCTAGTGCCTTTTAGGGTGGCGGTGGTTTTTGTAGAGGCACAGGGTGCTTCTCTTGCAGCCAATAGGGCCATATTGCTAGACAGTGTCCTCAGAGGAGTGCTTCAGGGTTTGGACATCAGCCGGCAGCTTCAGAGCCAACGGTTGGTGATGCAGGCAGATTGTATAGGGTCTTTGCAGTGGTTGATAACCGCCAAGTAGAGTATGAGGGCATCGTGGTGGAGACTTCGGGTTTTATATGAGGTATTGGTTTTTTTGTTCTCTTTGATTCCGGTGCTTCTGATTCATTCATTTCTCCTTCTCTTGTGGAGCGTTGTGGCTTAGTGGCAACAAAGTAGGATGATAGGTGGTAGGTTGAATTAGCTTCTGGGGCTAAGGTTGCAGTTGAGTCTCTAGTGCATGGTTGTGAGTTAAAGATTGGTTCTCTATCCACTATAGTAGACCTTCGTATCCTGCCCCTTGGTTCATATGATATAGATTTGGGTATGGATTGGTTAGAGGCCCATCAGGCAGTGATTGATTGTCGGCATAAGTTAGTCAGTTGTGTGGATGACTCTCATAGTGAGGTGGAGGTAGTTGGTGTCCAAAGACCTATTTCCCTATGTATGATCTCCGCTATGTAGCTTAAGAGATGTATGCGTCAGGGATGTCAACTTTTTGCAGTGTCAGTTAATGACTTGGAGATGGAGGAGAGTCGAGAGACATCTCTTGATGATCACCCACTGTTGAGAGAGTATGCAGATGTTTTTCCTTTTGAGATTCCAGGGATGCCACCTAAGCATGACATTGACTTTAGGATTGATCTAGTTCTCGGCGCAGAGCCTATTTCATGAGCTCCATACAGGATGACCACTCAGGAGCTTAAGGAGCTTCGATTGCAGTTGGAGGAGTTGTTAGCCAAGGGATTCATTCAACCTAGTGTTTCTCCATGGGGAGTACCTGTGATTTTTGTGAAGAAGAAAGATGGATCTCTGCAGTTGTGTATCGACTATCAACAGCTCAATAAGGTGACAGTGAAGAATAGGTATCCCTTGCCTCAGATTGATGATCTGTTTGACCAGATTAAGGGAGCTAAGGTGTTTTTTGAAATTTATCTTAAGTCAGGATATCATTAGTTATGGATATTTGAGGCAGATATTCATAAAATAACATTTCACACCTGTTATGGACATCATGAGTTTACAATTGTACCATTTGGGTTGACGAATGCACCTTCTGTTTTCATGAGCCTGATGAATGGTGTTTTTCGCACTTATCTCAACAGATTTGTCCTTATATTTTTGGATGATATATTGATCTATTCGAGGACTATGGAGGAGCATGAGGAGCATTTGCGTCAGGTGTTGCAGTGTCTGAGAGAAAATTAGCTTTATGCTAATTTGTCGAAATGTGAATTCTTTTAGATAGAGGTGAAGTATTTGGGTCATGTCATCTCTGGAGAGGGTATTGCGGTGGAACCTTTGAAGATCCAAGCTATTATGGATTGGCCTACACCTACTAATGTTTTTGAGGTCCGCAGTTTTATGGGTTTGGTAGGCTACTATCACCGTTTTGCTATGGGGTTTTTGAAGATTGCCCATCCTATTACTTCTCTTCAGAGGAAAGGTAAGAAGTTTGTTTGGATAGAGTAGTGTTAGACAACTTTTCAGACACTTAAGGAGTGGTTGACTAGTACACCTATCCTGGCAGTTCCTGATCCTACCGAGGACTTTGTTGTGTGTACAGATGCTTCTTTGGAGGGTTTAGGAGCAGTTCTGATGCAAGATGGTCGCATGATTACCTATGAGTCCCGCAAACTCAAGGATCACGAATTGAACTAGCCCACTCATGATCTAGAGTTAGCCGCAGTTGTGCATGCCTTGGTGAGGTGGAGGCATTTTCTTTTAGGGCATCGGTTTGAGTTGCACAGTGATCATCGTAGTTTGCAGTATATTTTCACGTAGCCAAACTTGAATGCGAGGTAGAGGTGATGGATGGAGTTCTTGTGCGAGTATGACTTTGAGGTCAAGTATATTCAGGGCAAAGAGAATGTGGTAGTGGATGCTCTTAGTCGTCAGAGGCATGAGATCTCAGTAGTCACTCTTATAGTTGATTTGAGAGGTCAGTTTCTTGCAGCACTTCCTATTGATATTGGTATCAGGAGGTGAAGTCTGAGGTTGAGTCAGGTAGACCTTTGGAGGGTAGATTCACTGGTTACTCTCTTGAGTTAGATGGTTTTTTGCGACATTTGGGTTGTATCTATGTTCCTAGTTTAGAGGGTCTTCGTACCCTAGTGATGTCAGAGGCACATCGGGCACCCTATTCTGCTCATCTGGGTGTCAAGAAGATGCATGCAGATCTTTGTCAGCTGTACTTTTGGAGTGGTATGAAGAGGGATGTTGTTGATTTTGTGTCAAGATGTCTGGAGTGTCAGAGGGTGAAGGTGAAGCACCAGCACCTTGCAGGTCTATTGCAGCCCCATCTTGTTCCAGAATGGAAATGGGACATCATTTCGATAGACTTCATAGTTGGTTTACTGGTATCCTCCCATCGACACGATGCTATTATGGTCACTGTGGACAGGTTGACGAAGGTAGCCCACTTCTCTCCTGTCTGTTCATCTTATAATGCCTCTACAGTGGCCAGAGTGTTCATGGAGGACATAGTCAAACTTCATGGGATCCCTCGTAGGATCATCTCTGATAGGGATCCAATGTTTACCTCAGCCCTTTGGACTTCTCTACAGCATGCCTTGGGGACACAGATAAATTTCAGTTCAGCCTACCATCTAGAGACTGATGGTCAGACCGAGAGGGTTAACTAGGTCCTCAAGGATATGCTTAGGATGTATGTGATGGATTGATAGAGCTGTTGGGAGGACTATTTGTATCTGGTGGAGTTTGCATATAATAATGGATATCATAGCTCAATCGGTATGTCTCCATTTCAGGATTTGTATGGTCATCCTTGTCAGACCCCACTGAGTTGGGACCGTCTTGAGGATAGAGTTCTTCTAGGACCGGATATGCTTAAAGATATGGAGCAGCAGGTTGAGTAGTTTAGAGAGCATTTGGTGGCAGCGCAAGATAGGTAGAAGAAGTATGCAGATGCTCATAGGATCGATCGATAATTTTCAGCTGGGGATCGAGTGTTCTTGCATGTGCGACCTCAAAAGAGTTTGATTCATTACGGAAAAGGATCTAAGCTCACACCATGCTTTGTTTGACCTTTTGAGGTGTTGGAGAGGATCGGTCCTATTGCTTATCATCTGGCTTTGCCACCCAGCCTTTCACGCATCCATGATGTGTTTCATGCTTTTGTACTTAGATCTTACTATCTAGATATAGCTCATGTTCTTGATTAGACTACTCTACAGGTAGAGGATGGGCAGCTGGCTTTGGAGCCCGTACGCATTCTGCAGTGCAGGAGACTTGCTCTCGGGGGTAGAGACGTGGAGTAGGTCAGGGTCCAGTGGGATCCTAATGATGAGACTTTTGCTACCTGGGAGGATGCTTCCACGATGAGAGAGTTATACCCTTACTTATTGCAGGCTTCTAGGAGTAAGCCTGATTCTAGGGGGGACGATGTAATGACCCTCATGTTGGCTTGTGATAGTTGGTAGTTTTATATTGCACTTTGACAGTTGACACATTTGAGTTATTAGACTTATGGTTTATGCTTATTATGATCATGATGGACTATGTTTGACTGATCTTGTTTTGACATGTGTTATGAGTTTTATGATGACATCATTGATATTTTAGTTTATGATGTGATTGACATGATCAGTAATGGTTTGATATTATCATGCTTTATGTGATTTGTTGTTATCTAATTTATAGTTAGAGATGTTTATGTTATTTTCATGCTTTTAAAGAGGGGACAGTGTAGTATTTCTCATTCTGAGCACCCTACTATGCTGTGAATCCCTAACTATGTGTGTGTGCTATGTATGTATATACTCGAATGCAACATATTGTTTTGATGTAGGTTGCAGATACCGAGCATCAACTCCACCTGACTTAGCAGGTCTGAGCGTGCCCTTGCACCAATGGATAACGTTGATGGGAGATAACATGGGGTTTCCCTAGGTCAGTTTCTATCTTCAGTTTGAGGTCATAAGTCGGGATGTCATCCTTTGGGTCCTTGCCTCGGATTTGGTCATCATGTGGTATGTAGAGTTATTGTCGAGTTTTGCATATTAAGCCTATGTGTATTTTGGAAATACATTAAGGAATTTATTATTATTATAATAATATTAATAAGTTAGATATAGTATTATTTATTAGTCATTATTTAGCAATGCAAAATTAGGAATATTATTTAAGTAAATTTTAATAAGGATTAAATTAATTATTTTAATGATTTTAATTAGATTTGAGTCATAAGTATTTAATATTGTTAAAATAGTATATGGTAATTTGAAGAATAATATTAGTTAATAAATTATTTCTTGTGAGTTGTCGAATAAGATTCCAGACGTGGAGAATCTCTCTGGAAAGTTAAAAAATTAATTGCTTTCAGGGTAGTGGGATTTCTGGCAACAGATGGGTGGTAATGAGAATTTATGAGACTTGGCTATTTTTGTCTCTGGGGGTCTATTTTGAGGGGAGACAGAAAATTTTAGAGGGGGATGGTCACGGGAAGCTGATGAAGTGGGAAGCTGAAGAATTTTTGGAAGCTTGGGATAAAAAATTTGGGTATGTCTACTTGGTCTTTTGGACCAATTTGATAGATTGGTTTGTGTCTCTACTGAATTTCTTGTGTGATTGTGAACTTGTCTCTTTAGTCCAGTGGAGTTCCAATCACCTGAAGATCCTGTAATTTTGAACTTGATAGTGTGGGTTGTTGCCGCCTGTGATCCTTGAGGAAATTTGAATAAATTATCTCAAATATTGCTCCCTTTTGTTTTGAGTATGCAATAATATTAGGTTCAATCTGCAAACTTTAAGAATGAATAGGCCATTTGAAATTTACCTGACCCATAAAGGATTGATGCCTTGAGACATCTGCTAGTTTTATCTCTCTAAGTTCATTGCCATGACTGATTTGTGCCAGTTTTGAAGACCCTGAGAATACTTAGCAAGAATCAATTAATACCCAATGAAAATTTAATATAGTTTTATCGCAACTGAGGTGCCGTCGTACGACCATCTCTGTTTATTTTTTCCCTCTATCATTCGTTGCAAGTGTGGATTTAATTTTTGTCTTGTGAGTTGCTTTCTCTTTTGCTAGTGAAACCAGCTCTATTTTCCCTGACCTGGCATGACTCTACGTTCTCTCTCTCCTGCTCTACTCTGAGATTCCTTTTACCAGAAGGGAAATGTTGTAGGCTGAGTAGTAATGCCATCTATTTCCCAAATAACACTTTTACCTTCTTCCTTGCCTGGCGTCACTGTACGGCCACCATACGGTCTACATTTGTTCTCTTCCTCTAAATTTTTTTCTTGAAAATAGATATTTAAACCTATTCTAATGGCATGATCTGCTTGCAAATGAGTTGTCTCATTTTCTCCTTACCTGAAATGATCATACGATTTGAGCTCTAGCCCATTCCTTAAAAAAAATAATGATAATAAAATCTATTTCTTGCCTGAATCATCTCTGTTCAAATCTTCTTGCCAGTCCTCCTCTGCCAAACAAATTAAAAACCTTTGATTTCTCTGAATCTCTGAAAATCTCTATTAGATTCATTCTCTATAATTAGTATTGCCATCTTTCTCTCATGGCTTCCTTCTAATAGATCATTCACCATTTTCTTTTAGAAACCTTAGAAGATTCTTTCATTCCTTATATTTCTGGGTTTTGAGGCTCCCAAATAAATTATATGGTTATTGTTTCTTCTTTTGCAATGAAATTTTAGCAAGAGTTCACTTAAATAAAATAGGGAGATTGCAATTAAATTTATTTAGAATGTTTCTAGTAAGAAACTCCAGGAATAAGTAGCAAACATTGCATAATGATTAGCTTTTGAGTTAGTCAGTAGATAAATAGGTTTTAATTTACCCATTAGGAATTATAAATGAGGAAATTAAGTAATAGTATAACTTTCTATATTTTTTTTAAGATAGATTTGTATTATCTTTAGAGTAATTGCCCTTATTAAGATAGATTAGAATTAGTAGATGAAAGATTGTTAATGAATAAATTAGAGTATTATGTGAATTAGATTTTAATGACAATGCTAGCTTTTAAACCAATGTTAGATGATGTTACAATTCTAGAATTAAATATTTTGAGTCAAATAATTATACTCATTTTATTTTGTAGATATAAATTTGTTTAGTTATGACTTAGTAGTATACATTGTTTTTAAATAAATAAATAATAAATTAGAGTTTTAGTGTGAATTGAGTTATTATGGTAACGGTTAATCAACTATTAGATGGAGTTATACTTCTAGAATGGAATGGTATTTGGATTTTATTCGAAAGAGAGTGAAAACCTTATAGTGCTTTCTGTTTTAAATTGTTCTATAGTGTCATGTTGAGTGGAATTCAAATATGGTCTTAGTTGGAAATTTCATTGTTAGGGAGTAATGAGGTAATTGGTTGATTATGTTATTCTTTGGTCCTAAATCATATTGTTCTAAGGGAATGTCATAGTCGTTTAAACCCTTGTTTCCATATTGGGAGATGGACTTATGTATAGTGGTATTGTGTTCATTTTACCAACTCCAGAGGTTAGCCTACTTGGGTCCTAGTTTAACATTGTGTCATGTTGTTTAAATGTGTTAATTGATTTGAGATTTGGTAGTGGAAAGGGGAAAGTATTGTGGTTGAGAGGTTGGAATTATAATTTGTCTATGTATTGGTTTGCAAAAAAAGATAGATGCCTTTCAGTCCCTTGTCCATGCATGTTATTAGTTTCTGAATATTGGTTAGGGGTTGCTAGTTGCATGTAAGAGAGTGGCTTCCATGGTGGGGCTGGTGCCCAAAGTGGCTACCTGGATAACCCCATGGAAGTTGTAATCAAGTGATAACTTAATAATTTATCTAGGGGGTTGGGTAGTAATTCACATAACAAGATAAGTATGATGCCTCACCCATGCTTTGAGTGCTCTCATAGGCTAAGGATGGGATGAGAAGGCCTGGTTGGCAAGGTCGACCTCCTTGTCTCCATGAGAGGATGTGTCGGCTCCGTATGTGTCACCCTATGGGGCCGGTACCTAGAGAGAGGTCACTAGGATAACCATAGATGGGGCTCAATTTCTAGTGAGAGATAGCCTGGATAAGCCATGCCAGGACCATGCGATGACACTCTCCCTACTGTAGCTTAGTTGCATCCTCTTTATCTTTTGTTGTAGCCTCTAGAGTACTATGTTGTCTTGATGATTTGGGTTGTTGTGATGATTTGAGTAGTCTTGATGAGTTGAGTAGTCTTAATGATCTGAGTTGTCTATGTCAAGTTTGTATCTGCTTGCATGTATCCTTTGACTTAGTGGAACCTCATTGTTAGCTCCTAGCTCGAGGGTGGACCTCAAGGTTCCACATGGTTGGGTGGAAGAGCTTAATCCATTGGTTTTCTTGGCGTTGGTTCATGATCACATAGATGTGTTCCAGTTCCAGATTTGTTCTTGCATCCTTAGAGCTGTATACTACTTTCAGATTTGTATAATTTTATTGTATATTGTAAATTGATGATATCGGTCATGAAGCTTGTAATCTTGTAATCTTGTGTCCAAACTTTTGTAACTATTCATATTTGCAATTGAATAATGTAATTATGTTGTATCATAATGTAAATTACTTGCATTGTTATGAATTTATTTTTATTTGATGCAGTTATGTTTCCCTAGAGGTGTTAGTTGATCTTTTTTTGTAATTGTTATAAATAGTATAATCTTATTTAATGTTAATGCATTTACTTGCTTTAAAAAAAAAATTCTATAATTTTAGCACTTGTTAGCCTAACTCTCTAGGGTTACATGACGGGGCATCACATTTCACCTGATAAGGGTTTTCCCCACGTATATCTTGTGTCTCTCTTCTTTTGTCTCACCTTCTCTGTTATGTGTTTGCTGCAATATCTCATGTAAGTGGTTTAATGTTGCTATAATTGTTAGGATAAATTTGAATTTGCATAGCCCTCTCCTCATTAGATTAGTGTAGGAAGCATTTTCTGCACACCTAGCTTCCTTTCAGTTGGTATCAGAGCCTGGCCAGTTTTGGTCTTAGCTGTTGGGTAGGAGTTTTTTGAGCTAATCTTAGGTTAAGTGGGAGTCTTGTGCAAAGTATTATGTATCTTATTGTAGCAAGGAGATGGCAACCACATCCAGAAGGTTAGAGGTTGAGAAATTCAGTGGCACTAATTTTGAGTTGTGGAAACTAAAGATGGAGGACCTACTTGTTGATCATGACCTATGGGAAATGGTATCCGATGTAAAACCCGCAGCAATACAACAAGCTGATTGGGACCTCAAAGATTGGAAGGCTAAGGGTCTTATTAGACTTTGTTTAGCTAACTCTGTTCTGTTGAACATCCATGAGGAGAAGACAACGAAGGATCTTTGGAAGAAGATGGATGATGTTTATCAGGCCAAGTCCTTAGTGAACAAACTCTTCCAAAAAAAGAAGTTGTTTGCTCTAAAGATGGAAGACGGAGGATCTATTGCGGACCACATGAATTCTTTCAACATGATCATTGCACAGTTGACATTTGTGGGTGTGAAAATGGAGGAGGAGGATCATTGTATGACCCTGGTTTGTTCTTTACTAGATTCATGGGATCATCTTGTAATGGCTATCGGAAGCACCACTACCACCTTCAAGATGGAAGATGTGGTGTCCTTGCTATTATCTGAAGAAATGCAGAGGAAGACATCTGAATCAGCCAAAGAGGCTCTTGCGGTTCGTGGAAGACCCAAGGAGAAAGGGAAGAAGACAGACAAGAAAGCTGAGAAGGGTAGATCCAAATCCTGTGGGAGATCCAAATCTCCTGGAAAGTCCAAGGCACTTTGTTGTAACTGTGGTAAAACCAGGCATTTCCAAAAGGAATGCAAAGAGGAGAAGAAAAAGAAGAAGAAAGCTCCTGATTTAGATTTTGACAAGTCACAAGATGATAGTGATGCCTTCATCGTAGCCCTGGCAACCCATGCATTTGATGATGTGTGGCTGATTGACTCTGGTGCATCATTCCTTGATGGACGAGTCAAGTGGATCTCTGGGGTGATGCACATCCTAGGCTTAACACGAAACTTGTTTTTTGTAAGTATGTTGAATGATGTAGGTGTGCAGGTTGTCTTTTCTAAAGAAGGATGCAAGATGATTAGAGGAGCTATGGTGCTTGCTAAGGGTACTAGGAGAGGTACTCTGTTTTAGCTGGAGGCATGCATTTCACAATGTAATAGTTCTTCTGACTCAAGGAAGAGGGCAGCAGTCACTTCATCCCCACCATCTGAACAAGCAGTGAAGAATCTGTTGTTTCTAGTCTTGATGGTTGTAATCATGCCTTGGAAGTTAAACTTCTACTGAAAAGACAATGTTATGGTATAAGAGATTTGGCCACATTGGTGAGAAGGGTTTGTGTACCTTGAAAAATAAAAACCTCATTGAGGGGTTAGATAATTGTAATCTTGAGTTTGACTTTTGCGAACATTGCATATATGGAAAACAAAACTGTGTTCAGTTTTATTTGAGTTCTCATAAGTCTTCTGGTGTGTTGGACCTTGTTCATTCTGATGTATTTGGTCCTGTTAATGTTCCTTCATTATCAAAATCTGTATATATTGTATCTTTCATAGATGACTACAATAGGACATGGATTTATTTTCTTGGAAGCAAATCTAAAGTCTATAGTAAGTTTAAGGAGTTTAGGGCCTTTGCTTAAAATCAGACTGGTAAAAAGATTAAGTGTTTGAGAACTGACAATGGTGGTGAGTTTTGTTCTACAGAATTTGATAAATATTGCAAGGAACTTGGGATTGAAAGACACAAGACAACTCCATACACCCCACAACAAAATGGAGTTGCAGAGAGGATGAACATGACACTGATGGAGAAGGCTAGGAGTATGCTTAGTGGAGCTGGCCTTGAACAAAAGTTGACATACGATATATGATTACCCTAATTAGTAAGAATTAATAAGAAAGAAGCATAATCGCAATAATTAGCATTCAAGGATTTCTAATGAAAACCTAGGGTTTGGGTGCCAATGGAAAATCACCAAACCCTCGGATCAATCTTTATAAATGAAGAGATTTTATGATTTAGACTAATACAAATGCTTGGGTATCTCATGATCATATTGAGATCTAATCATTGCTTTGTTTCCTATAGGGTTTGTTTCCATGCTTCTAATCATAATGATCAAGGTTATGGGACAACAAGGTTATGGAATAGCTCTTCTCATGTCATATGAGGAGATCATGGTCACAATACCATCAAGATGTTGTGAATTTCAACAAAAATTTTCCATCTTTCCAAACCCTACCATCATACACAGTCAAGAAGGCATAAAACAATCAAAAGCATGGACGATCAAGGGACTATCATGAAATCATAAGGTTGTTATCCATAGGGGGATTGCCTTGAAAGATGTATGACCATGCTAAATTTTCTCCTTATCTAGGCCATGATGTGTCAAAAAGGTGAAGTTACTAGGTGAATGTGAGAAGTCAATTTTAAAGAAGGTTTCAAAAGAGTATCTGCTACTGTCATAGTCATGAAAGACTATCATTATGCCATCTTAGAGACCCTATGACTCAATAAATTGCCATGAAAATGAGGTTGAGGAGTTTTCTTAGGGTGTGAGGGGTAATCAAAGGGATTTCAAGGAAGATCAAACACTAAAAGAAGGGATTTTTCCATAATCTTTTTTTAGGACTGTTAGAATCATGAACAACCATCAAGGTCCTAAGAGTATTTACTAATCATCATGCCATTATTCACATTTGAGCACTGTCAACAAAGTTTCTAAAGTCTTTTCAACAAATCCATTTTTTGCATATCTTGCAATCATTACATCCCATGAGAGGACATCTCTTTGTGGTGTTGTATGATCAAATAGTCCACATGCCTTGTCTATGCTTCCACACTTTGCATACATGTCTACAAGGGCAACAACAATTACAACATCTGACAAAATTCCTATATCCTTTATGCTTTGACGGTTGTCCATACCATGTTCCAAAGATCCTAATTTGGAGGATGTTGGAAAAGGTTGTAGAATTTGGCTTTACACATGCCAATTGCATTTGATTGAAAGTTTCTAAAGCCTTTTCAACAAATCCATTTTTTGCATATCTTGCAATCATTCCATTCCATGACAGAAGATCTCTTTGAGGTGTTAGATCAAACATTTGACATGCCTTTTCTATGCTTCCACACTTTACATACATGTCTACAAGGACAACTGCAAATACAATATTTGACAAAATTCTGGTATCCTTTATGCTTTGAGGTGTTAGGTCAAACCGTCCATGTGCCTTGTCTATGCTTCCACACTTTGCATACATGTCTATAAGGGCATCAACAATTACAACATCTAGCAAAATTCCTATATCCTTTATACTTTGAGGTGTTGTATGGTCAAATAGTCCGCATGCCTTGTCTATGCTTCCACACTTTGCATAGGTGTCTACAAGGGCAGCAACAATTACAACATCTGGCACAATTCTTTTATCCTTTATGCTCTTATGGTTGTCCATACCATGTTCCAAAGATCCTAATTTGGAGGATGCTGGTAAAGGTTGTGGAATTTGCCTTTACACATGCCAATTACATTTGCTTGAAAGTTTCTAAAGCCTTTTCAACAAATCCATTTTTTGCATATCTTACAATCATTGCATTCCATGACAGAAGATCTCTTTGAGGTGTTAGGTCAAACAACTGACATGCCTTGGGTGCAAAATAGGATGATGCCTAGCCTAAACATACCCATCTGAATGTGTTAGAACTGTCAGTTTGGTCACATCAGGAGCAAGACGAAAGTTACACGCCTTTGCAACTTTACACTACCTCCTTCTAATGATTTTGGGGGTAGTAGAATTCACCACGGTTGAATACCTTAGAGATATCAAAAACCAAGAGAGGTTATTGTAGAGGGGTTCTACATGATTGCATTTCCTTAGACGGAATGTTTCTGAGTGTCATGACTTCCAAGTAACAGCTCATCAAAGATTGCTACCTTTTTGCACTTTGGACTCTTTAGGGATATCACCGGTACAATGTAGCTCAAACTGCTTCAGCATATTTGGGTGCAAAACAAGACCATGTCTAGCCTAAACATACCCATCCAGATGTGTTGGAACTATCAGTTTGGTCGCATCAGGAGTAGAATGAAAGTTACACCCCTTTGCAACTTTACACTACCTCCTTCTGACGATTTTGGGGGAAGCAGAAAACCTTTCACCATGGTCGAACGCCTCAGAGATATCAAAAAATGAGAGAGGTTATTGTAGAGGGGTTCTACATGATTGTGTTTCCTTAGAATGTTTCTAAGTGTCATGTTTTTTGAGTAACAACTCGTCAAAGATTGCTGCCTTTTTACACTTTGAACTCTTTAGGGATATCACCGGTACAATGTAGCTCGAACTGTTCGACATGTTTGGGTGCAAAACAAAACCATGCCTAGCCTAAACATACCTATTCGGATGCATTAGAACTGTCAGTTTGGTCGCATCAGGAGCAGGACAAAAGTTACACCCTTTTGCAACTTTACACTAGCTCCTTCTGATGATTTTGGGGGCAACAGAAAACTTTTCACCATGATTGAACGTCTTAGAGATATCAAAAACTGAGAAAGGTTATTGTAGAGGGGTTCTACATGATTGCGATTCCTTAGACAAAATATTTCTAAGTGTCATAGTTTTCAAGTAACAACTCAAAAAAGATTGCTGCCTTTTTACACTTTGGACTCTTCAGGGATATCGCCGGTACAATGTAGCTTGAATTGTTTCGGCATGTTTGGGTGCAAAAAAGGACCATGCCTTGACTAAACATACCCATCTGGATGCATTGGAATTGTCAGTTTGGTCCAATCAGGAGAAGGATGAAAGTTACACCCCTTTGCAGCTTTACACTACCTCCTTTTGACGATTTTGGGGGTAGCAGAAAACCTTTCACCATGGTCGAATGCCTCAGAGATATAAAAAACTAAGAGAGATTATTGTAGAGGGGCTCTACATGATCACGTTGCCTCAGATGGAATGTTTCTAAGTGTCACAGTTTTCGAGTAACAGCTCATCAAAGATTGTTGCCTTTTTGCACCTTGGACTCTTCAGGGATATCACCGGTACAATGTAGCTCGTACTATTTTGGCATGTTTGGGTGCAAAATAGGACCATGCCTAGCCTAAATGTACCCATCCAGATGCATTGGAATTGTCAGTTTGGCTGCATCAGGAGCAGGACGAAAGTTACACCCCTTTGCAACTTTACAGTACCTCCTTTTGATGATTTTGGGGGTAGTAGAAAACCTTTCACCACGGTCGAACGCCTCAGAAATATCAAAAATTGAGAGAATTTATTGTAGAGGGGTTCTACATGATCATGTTGCCTTAGACAAAATGTTTCTAAGTGTCACAGTTTCTGAGTAACAGCTCGTTAAAGATTGCTGCCTTTTTGCACTTTGGACTCTTCAGGGATATCGCTGGTACAATGTAGCTCTAACCGTTTTGGCATGTTTGGGTGCAAAACAAGACCATGCCTAGCCTAAACGTACCCATCTAGACACGTTGGAACTGTCAGTTTGGTTGCATCAGGAGTAGGACGAAAGTTACACTCCTTTGTAACTTTACACTACCTCCTTCTGAGGATTTTGGGGGCAATAGAAAACCTTTCACCACGGTCGAATGCCTCAGAGTTATCAAAAATTGAGAGAGATTATTGTAGAAGGGTTCTATGTGATCATGTTGCCTTAGACAAAATGTTTCTAAGTGTCACAGTTTCTGAGTAATAGCTTGTCAAATATTGCTGCCTTTTTACACTTTGGACTCTTCAAGGATATCGCCGGTGCAATGTAGCTCGATCTGTTTTGGCATGTTTGAGTATAAAATAGGACCATACATAGCCTAAACGTACCCATCCAAATGCTTTGGAACTATCAGTTTGGTCACATCAGGAGCAGGATGAAAGTTACACCCCTTTGCAACTTTACACTATCTCTTTTTGATGATTTTGGGGGTAACAGAAAACCTTTCACCACGGGAAAACACCTTAGAGATATCAAAAAATGAGAGAGGTTCTTGTAGAGGGGTTCTACGTGATCATGATGTCTTAGAAGGAATGTTTCAAAGTGTTATGGTTTTTGAGTAATAGCTCGTCAAAGATTGCTACTTTTTTGCACTTTGGACTCTTCAAGGGCTTTGCTCGTAGCCTACTGCCCCAAATGATTGGGGTTCTTGGCACATGAAATGAGGCCTCCCTTGACATTTACCCACCCACCCCGATGCGTTGGCAAAGTCTGTTCGGTCCCATGACCTATGGAATGCAAAATGTCACTCCTAGCACCTTTCTATTGCATGAAACTAAATCATTTTGCAAGAATAAATTTGATTTCGGCACGGTCAAACGGATTGGAGTTGACCAAAATAGAGAGAGGTTATTGTGGATAGACCCTACATGCACCTATAGGTCCAAATGAAACATTCCCAGCTACCATGAACTCTTAGAACCACTCCATCAAAGTTTGGTGGTTTTTTCATCTTAAGGATCTTAAAGGACTTTACCGGTAGCTTGCTGCCCCGAACGATTGGGGTACTTGGCACACAAAATAAGACCTCTCCTGGCATTTACCTGCACACTCCAATGCGTTGGTAAAGTTTGTTTGGCCCCATGAGCTATGGAATGGAAACAAAAAAGCATGAAGACATGAACAAACTCCTGTCATGAGGAAGAACCACAACCCAATCCAACTCCTGAAAGCATGACATGTTATGATAAAGAACCACAACCAAATCCAATGATCCAATGGCATGAACCAATGACATAAGAAACTATGTCCTACTGTTGTAACATGATAAACATGAATGTTATGAACAAACATCCTAACCCTGTGAAAATAATCTTGATATGACATGAGTGAATAGGATTAAGACCAATAAGGATCAACTTCATCCATCACTTAGATCTAACCCCATGAAGCATAACATGATGATGATGCAAACATCAAATGTATACCATAGAAAACTAATCAAAACCAATCATGAGGCCTTCACTATTGAAGTTCATACTACTGCTTGTCAAGTTCATACCACTGCTTGAGTGAGATCTTCACTATTCAAGTTCATGCCTTGTCTTGAAGCATTACAACTCTGTGCATCACATCACATACTCTATGAAGAAGCAAGTGTCTTTATATCACAAAACCCAACAACATATCCTGAAAGCATAATGGTATCATCAAACAATAGATAACCAATAGACCTACACAATTATGCATTCCTTACTTTCAAGCAAATACAATTGGCACGTGTAAAACCAAATTCATGTAAGGATAATTGATCATCATATTAAATATTTAATATAAACTGTCATATACATAATGTCATGAACATAACATCTAGTTTACATACAAAGCCATATAGGCATGTCCAAACAAAGCCATACAAACATATATACAAAAATATATATCAGTAACATACAAAAGTATTTACATACAAAGCCATCTAGGCATACAAAAAATGTCCCAAAAACTAGTTTCCTATGGACTTTTATACAAATAATCATCCTCTCTCTGTCATCGAGTAGACCTCTTCGATAGTTCAAGTTCATGTAGCCCCACCTATTAATACAATCAAACAATATGCACATTACTATAGAAAATGTACATGAAATATATATACAATCAAACAAAGTACAAGTAACCATCTAGGAAAGTTTTATGCACACTTAGAAATTAATCCAATGAACCATTTGGATCTTCTCTACTCTTTATTGTGTCAAGTATTGCCTCATGGTCAGACTCACACACCTTCCACAAGGTCTTGTTCAAAGGTCTACCTTGATATTGTATCAAATAAACATTGGTTGCCATGATAAGGTTCGAGTAATGAAGAATCTTCCGATGTTGGTCAAAGTCCTAAAACAACCAAACATTAACACTCTTATGTGGGTACCTTCTAAGCTATGTTCTAGTAACAACCACTGAGCCTATAGGGTATTCAATGTTTTCTCCATCTGTAACTGGGGCCTCTAATTTCTTTTTGGCCTCAACACAATGACACAAGTAATAATATGTTCCCTCTTCATTATCTTCATCTGCAATAACTGCATAAACATGCCCTACAATGATGTGTAACAAATTAGATGAAATTAGTCAACATTACAAAAATACTACAAAGTAAGATAACATTAGGATTTATTTTGAAAACTATGCAATTAGATATATTACCTGGTTGAACTAGATCTGATATGTGGTCAAAATCAATTGATGATTCCATCTTTGTCAGTTCCAGTGCCGTCAGGGGTCGATACGTGTCAAGTGGGCTAAGATAACTTAACTGCCATTCGTCAACCCACTCCTTTGACTCACACTCATTCCAGGCTTGAATTGTACATGGAGAACAAAAGCATGCCATCTTCCACGTATGGATACTCCATGAACCTGCAATTGAGCTTCTAAAAGAGTGTAGCTCACTTGATCCTATCAGTGTACAATACTCCTCATATGGTGTAATGTTAGTATCATCTATCAACCAAAAAAATCTACAAACTAAAGACTTACCTTCATTACCTAGACCCATTGAAGCATTATACCACTAGACGATTGATTTTGCATCTGTTAACTTTGCATTGTCTTTATACTTTAACTCTTCTCGTGCTATGGCTCTTTTGATACATGCTCCTGCACCATCATGCTCCCCCTTTCCATGCCCGATCTCACAAAAGTTCCACATATGCTAAACAACTGTAATATTATGCCTCTTGCTCAACCAATAGAAATTCCACAAGTTCTTGAATTGTGATGCACAGTTATCCAACCATATGATATGTTGACTGAATGATATGCCCATTCTAGCCAAACCATTGTAGAACACCTGAAAGCAACCTTGCACAAATTCTATGGAATGCATGCAATCATCAATTATATAAAAATCATACTCCCTTATGATCTTTCTATCATCCTCTATACTATCATTCGCATGAATGAATGCGATGTGCACAAATATAGAAACTTATGTTGAGTTGTAATATTGGGATTGCACCTCACGCTGTGGCTATAGACTGTAGTTCTCTACAAAGTCAACGACTGAAACAATGCTACCAACTGGAAATATGTCCTTGCATAACTTGAATTGCAAGTCCAACCATCACTCTCTATGGGCATATCTTACATACTCATACACTATATTGTCATGAAATATAGACATAAACTGATACACTGGAATCTTTTGAATAACATATTCACACCTCTTTGCTTCTTTACCATCTTTTGTATTGTATGCCACTATTTTATACTTCTCGAACTCTACTAGTTTGTTTCCAATTGCATGTGTTCTTTCCATATGTTCACATATTGGCATATGTTGCAAGCCACTGCAATGCTAACATGTGCCATCCAAGCATAATTTCTTGTAGAATATTTGACCTTCCTCTCTATCACATAAAATTATTGATATGAAGTCTCTTGAAGTAGTTGGTGGGGCACGTATGCCACAATCCTGTAAAACATTGTTAGCATGCAAATCTAAACATAGAGACCAATAAACATCAAAATGGTTAGAAAATTCAATATGTAATCTACAACAAGTAGTGCATGTGTGATTTATTTTGACATAGAAAGGTTTTAGCATTTCAAAATATCTTTGAGAAATTTTAATTTGAGGATACATCTCTAGAAATTTACCAAAAAATTGTGTTTGAGTCATATCAAAAAAATGCTTTGGATGTGGCTCATGGTTTTGACTACTGATTCCCTTTGATTCGGAGATACCCTTGTGTAATTCTTCCAAAAGTCTTCAATTAGTGATCTGAAAGCTTCAACAACAACTTTGTCTTTCCTTGGGAGTCTCCCATAGAATGCCCACAATTCATTAGTGTTTGGGTCCTCAACTCTTTCATGTCTTCCAATGGCTCTCATTAGAGTTTTTCTACTTATTTTCAATGCTTGACTTGTCTTTCTAATGAGGCAATCTTTTTTTGTTTGTTTGCTTACTATTGTCGATGTAATGGCACATCATGTGACATTACTATCCTTGGTGTGTGAGGTGGAATCCACACTCTCATATGCACTCATCAGATTCTTGACAATTGATTTTTCACTTGAGGCATTCGATGTTCTTACGCCAAGAATTTTCATAGTGGGCGTAAATTTTAGATTTCTCATCAATTCAACAAAGAGTTGATATCTTCCAGTTTCATTTAAATTCTCAAAGAATAATTTACGTATCTTATTCACATATCTTTGGCAAGTGCGCATGGGAATCTTATCCTACATGGGCTTCAATACATTCTCATCAATATCGATTAGAAACTTAGGCTTCCTATTCCAAATTCTAGGAGGCATTTTAATTGGTAAAGTAGACTCAACATTAGGAATTTCTTCAATATTTACTTGAGATGAGATAGATGAAGACCTTCAATTGGAGGTGAAAAAGATGAAAATGACGTACCTTCAACTTGACGTGTGAATGATGGCGTAGAAAATGAAAATGTAGATGTACCTTCTACTTCACCTATGAAATCTTGAGTGTCTCCAATTCAAGAAGATAATGATGGTGTTCCTTCAACTTGACCTATGGATAATGGAGTGCCTCCAACTTGGAGATTCACTTTCCTCATTGAATGGAGGTTTTTCATTCATTCCCTTTGTGCTGCCAATTCCATCTCTCTTAGCTTCATTAGATGTGTCATGTTCCTCTTCTATTGGCAATGGTGGAATGTCTTCTTGTATGGTTGACAATTTCCTACTTTCCTGAATTTGCCTCATTCTTTCTCTTTTCCTCTCATTCTTAGCTTCATGCTCTTCTGGTGTTAGAGTCTTTTCTCATTTCCTTGGCATGATGATGATTTCTACAAGCATGATGAATAAGAAAATGATAATTAGAACCTTTATAATGACAATGAATAATGGTCACAATGAAAAAATACAAAATAAGTTATCATGTTTGGTGATTTGCATCACTTTAGGAGCTCCAATTTCATGAAATTCATCACTGTCCTTTTTAATTAAGATATGATAGACCATGATCAAAGTTGAATCATAAATAGGACAAAAAACATTAAAAGATATGATAGACCAAAAAATTGTCCCAAAAAGCACTCAAATTCCTTGAATTGACAACATCAAGATCATGAGAAAACTCTCCTAGTTCTTGCTTATGTTCATGTGTGAGCATTTCCAAGGCTAGGGAAGTATCATGGAGGTCTCTAAAATTATTTTGAACTCATCCAAATGCACAAGTATCATACACCTCCCCTTGTGGTGAAAGACTAGCTTGATTTATACCCATTTTCTCAACCAAATCAGCAACTTGTTCTTCATGTTCATGGCTGTTGTAGGTTTGATAAAAAGTCATTTTTATGATGACCAGGTTGTCCTAGACATGCATAAGGTCCATAACTTATGAAAAATCATTCTGTAGTTCATTTTATTGACCCATGAAAAAATTTATAACTGCTGTCCCAAAGTCTAGAGGAAGACGTGTGAAGACAAAAATCATGACTTGAATGAATCCCTTTGCGAGTAGTTTCAAATGGGGCATGGGTAATTAATTAAACCCTAACTATGAAGAATGTCATTGTGAATAAAAGAGGAATGTGGATCTAGGAGGTCATCAAGATGTTGTCGTAGTAAGGATAATCATTATGAGGACTAAATATATTGCATTCTATTAAAGTATTTGTCTAAGCTCTAAAATGAGAACAACTATACAAGGCTCATGGGACTGTCAACAAATCTGCTATGAATGTCATCTATAAACCTCCAACCCTATTACAAAATGAAGATGGGGATTGTATTAAGTTTTTAATAGACTATTATGATGTGATTAAAACTCAGACATGCTACCATCAAGATGTCAGTCATAATCATTACACTTGGTAGGTATTTATGTGATCATGTTATCATGTTACAATAAAGAATTACCAACAGCCATAGGATAGTTCCTAGATGACTATCATTAACCCTCATGATTGTCATGAGACATTTACCCAAGGTGGGCCTATTTAGCATCAGAGAATTAGCCAACATGATCACAAGATGTTAAACTTTGTAGAAGGATTATCATGAAGGCAACTAGAAGGTAAGGAAAAGGATTGTCATACCAAAATCACTGAGAATGATGGGACAGTTATGCATATCTCTTCCATAATAGTTGAAAATGGACATCTTCATAACCATCCATACTCTAATGGATTGGCAAGGCTATAAATGAGTTGTGAAGCACACACACAAGTATGAGGACAACATGATAATTCTTTAGGAGTAATCATAATAGTTTTTGAATAGAGGGCACTCAATATAGGAAGATCATTAAGGAGAAATTCATATGCAACTGGGGCTTTTGTTGAATTACACAGTGGTGAAATACAAAATGTTAAAATACACATTATGTAATATAGTATTAGGGATAGTCATGCTATAATCATGAATTGTTAATGTTTGTACAGTGGTAATGAGTATGGACCAATAAGGATATAATAAATCTCTCATTTGATGGTTTATCAAGGGAAGATCACCTATTATTATCCATGAGACTGATGTTGCCCACTATGCACATGATAACTATTCACCAACATTGTCAATCAAAAGACAATCCAATCTACATTTTCTTCTAAACTCAGACCTACCTTAGTGACCTAAGTGATGTATGTGCAAGGATAGTGATAGGAAGGGGATATTTTTATGGGGATGAGAGGATTTTGTGATGGGGGTGATGGGAATTTTTAACTAGTGACTGCCAACACCTTGTCTATATGGGATTGCCAAAACAATGGCAATACTGTGTATATTTCATGCCCTAATTTCCATTTAGAGTAAATAAGAAGTTAGTTTTTACTACAGGGGAGGACTGCATATAGGGTATTTGGAAGAAGACCATAGCCTCAATCTCAAATTTGATTGCGAAAGGCAACCTATCAAAATTCCATGATTTGGACTGTCCTAAGCAACATTTTGAAATTATTTAGCAAATTGTCAATACCCTTATCTATGAATAAATCTCTCCACATCTCAAGATTATAATAGTGAAGTATGGGTCAAGTGACTCATGAGATCCTACAATCTTGTTAAATAAGGAAGAAGACTATCTTAATTAAGAAGAGATGTCATTCAACTACTCCCTAGTCATGCCTTAATTGTCACAACAATGGCAAAAAGGAAGACAACCTCATGAAATATGTTGTGAATAGTAGTGACAAAATTATGCTTTGGATTAGTGTAGCGGGTGAAGAAGGGATATCAAGAGACAATTATTGAAGTCAAGGCTCATTAATATGGCAATGCCAAACTCAAGTAGATAATCATGTGCATAAGCTAAATTGCCATAAAGGCCACTATAAAGAAGGAGACAATCTGCTGTCATAACCAACACTTAGGATAATCATGAATAGGTACAAATGCCTTTCTCAGGAGTGTTGTTGATCTTTGCAATGAGCATGAAGGTGAGGATGGGTGTTGCAGAAAGATATCATAGACAAGTTCATCACATGGAGACATGATTGTCATATTCAGATGCAAATACGACTGTCACAACTATGAGGGCAGTCATAACAGTCCTAACTATCTAAGACTATAACACCTAGTTCTAGAGACAACCATTACTATTGATCACTTCATGCATATGATAATAACTTTATTCGTAAGGTTCTAAGAGGATTATTTTAGAGATTTTTCAATACAGACAAAAGGTGAAAGTTTGAAGAAGATTGACCAAGTGCTCATAAAGGATTGTCATGCCATAACTGATTTATTCAAAAGGATAGTCATATTCATGAAATTTGGATTGAGTTTGATTTCATTTGAGGTGGTGTGATGGAGTTTAATTATGTTCAATAAGTTTCACATACGACTATCCTAACACTGCAAACCATTGAAACACACATGAAGGAAATCTAAATTGCTGAAATACATAGTGTGCAATTCACAGAGTAGTCCTAGGGATATCCATCTAGGGTTATTGTGATTAGATAATTATGGAATGATGAAGTCACTATGACATGATTAATTATATGAATCATGAAGACAATGATGGAGATCCATGGAGAAAACCAAGAAGGACAAGATAAGACACCAAATTTGTGAAGCTGCCAATGGCAACAAATTTACCACCTAGCTGTCCTTAACTAATCCATGATTGCAAATGGATGTATTTTGGCTTCTATTGACTAAAAGTGACTTATTTATGATGAATATAATGCTCAAAATTGTTTCTTGCACATCTAAGAAGTTGGAAACAAGTGGGCATTAGCTAGAGCTATCTTGGAAACATGAATATTTGGAGACATACCTAGGACTGTCATAAAAATCATTAGACTAATCTTTGTAATTTAGGGTATTGAAAGGTATATAGTCGATCAAGGTAACCACCATCATGTGCTAACAAAGGACAATTAGGAAATTTTAAAATATTGTTGTGTCATGTGCATACAAATCATCATGAATAGGTGCATAAGGAATGTCCTAGCCCAAGACACTAAAGAGGTTTCCACATCCTCCAACCTTCTCCAAGAGAATTCATACTATGAAACATGCATGGAGAAGTTATCAAAATAACACCTAACAATTATGTCTAAATGATCAATAGAGACAAGTAGGATTGTCATAATAGGGGGCTAAGGATAGTCTAAGATTCAATCCATTGCATGATTCTATTGAATGAATCATTATGCATATTAAGGAATAAATCCTTCTATATCATCCTAGGGAAAAAATTAAGAGTCTTCTAGAATCAATTTTGGCTCCATTGATCATGAATATAAGTATAACAAACAATTGTTCACTAAAATTATTTTATGAAGTATTTGATATTATTTTTCCCTTGTATAGCTGAAAATAGGTGAAATGAAGGCATGAAGGGCCGAAACAAGGTGGATACATGAGGAATTTGGAGTCTCTTTGACTGAACTAACTGATATACCTAGACACATATATCTTAGAACATAAAGAACATAAAGAATATAAAGACAAAAAGACATAAAGAACATAAGAACATATATATGTGAATTAAAATGGACATAAGTTGAACATACCTTAGAATTCAATATTGCAGTTGACCAATTCTCTAAAATATGGCTTCAAAATCCTCAAATTCTTCTTTTTCGCAAGTTTGATTATGAATTCTATATAACTCTAGAATAGGATTAGTGAAATTTATGGAAAAAACAAACATATATAATCAAATTCAAACTATATATCAATGGTAATTAGCTTTGAAACAATATCACACATGAAACATGAAACTTTCAGTTTAAATAATCAAATTTTCTCCAAAAACATGAAAAATCAATTCTTCTACGTTGAAAAAACAAAAAAGGTGGTGGATTGATATAAAAATTATTCTCAATAAGTCAAACAACATGAAAAGCATTTTCTTGTCTGATATACTGCATGAAAAGCAGGAATAACAGTCATGTGGGGTCTGAAACATGGATCCCACATGCTTTTTTCCCATTTTTCATGATTTCCAAAATGTACTCACATTATAATGTGAGTGTGTTATGGGAAGCATGAAAACATAAAGCTTCATGCATGCAAAAATCATAACCTTCTCAATGTTGGTGCAAAAATCATTGTCTAGGATGTCATGCTCTCACATAAAATATATTGTAACTATGCATGTAGTGCATCAGATAGGTAATTAAGTGATGGTCCAAGAGTATCCCTAGACTCAAATATACATGTGGTTCATGAAATAGAACTCGTCTATACTAGGAGGGACAAATGTAACCTTGTATCTACATGGGAGAGTCTCTCTCTATCTTTATTTCTCTATCCTATATATAGAGAGGGACCGAGAGACATGGAGAGATAGAGAGGGACATCGACATGGATAGGGGGAGAGCTTAGGGACATCTAGAAAGAGTTGGAGAGATATAGATAGAGTTAGAGAAAGGAAAAAATATAGAAAGAGGGGCAAATAGAAAGATAGAGAGGGATAGGTGGAGATAGAGATGGGGAGAGGGAGAGAGGGGGATTGAGATAGACAAAGGGGTCTATAGAGGGAGAAAGATAGAGATACATATATATAGAGAGGGGAGATATAGGGAGATAGATCTAGCAAGGGAGAGATAGATAGGGAAATACAGAGAGAGGTAGAGAGGGATATATTAAGAGATAGGGTTATGCAGATAGATAAAGAGATGGAGAGATGTCTAGAGACATAGGGAGAGAGATTTCAAGAGGTAGAGGGATGGGGAGAGAGATAGAGAGGAGGAGAAAGGTAGTGAGGGATAGATTAAGAGATAGGGATCCATATGTCCAGAGAAATAGAGATAGGGAAAGAGATCAAGAGATATAACTTCTAGAGACATAGGGAGATGATTTGAGGTAGAGGGATTGGGAGAATGATAGTGAGGGGGAGTTAGACAGTGAGGCAGGGAGAGATAGAAAGGTAGAGTTAGAGAGAGGGGATCAAAAGAGAGAGCAAGATAGAGAGATAGGGAGAGAGAGAGATAGAGAGGTAGGTATAGTTAGAGAGAGGCATAGAGGAGACAAAGATATCTCTCCCAAGCTTGGTCTCCTCTATATCTCCCTATTCTCCTCTCTACCTAAACCATAAACCTAAACCTCTAAACCTTAACCCCTAACCCCTAAACCATAAACCCTAAGCCCTAAATAATGCCCCTAAACCATAACCCCTAACCCCTAAACCCTAAAAATGAGAAACCCTAAACCCCTAAACCCCTAACCCCTAAACCATAAAACCTAGAAGCAACCCTAAAACTCTATCTCCCTATCTCTCCCAATCTCTATTGGTCCCCTCACTCTATCTCTCTTTAAACCCTAAACCCTAAACCCTAAACCCTAAACCCTAAACTTGAGCATCCCTAAACCCCTAAAGTCTAAATAATTCCCCTAAACCCTAACCCTAAACCCTAAATCCTATTTACGTGAGCAACCCTAAACTCATGTAAACCTCAAATAATGCCCTTGACCCCTAAACCCTAAACTCGAGCAACCGGGCTAAACACCTAAACATATAGTTCGATAGGGGATGATGGAGGATCTATGGGAAATGTATGTAGAATTCTTAGATCTTGATTAAATCATTATCCTCATTGGGATGTGATTTAATAGGATCCAAGTTATTTGTTTGATTATCTATGTTTTCTTGGGGACCAAGTGTCTCATCATGGGATATTGATGGATAATGAATAGGACTAGCATGGGATGATGGATAGTGTTAGAGGTAGCCGACATAAGATATCAATTAAATGTAAATAAAGATTAAACAGAGGAATGAAAATACACAGAAACAATAACAGCAAGAGACAAGTTTTAATGTGGTTCACCCAAACTTGGGCTACATCCACCAACAAAGAGTCCAATATTATTATCCAATAAATCAAACTGATTACAACGAACAATCCTTGCAACTCAATACCACTACAAAATGCTACAATACATCAACGAAAACCCTAACCCTTAGCCATTTTTATCACAACTTTTGTTGGTTACAAAAAATAGGGTTTTTTATGTCGGTCAATGAAAAATAACTCCTAACACCTTAATAAAATAATATAAAATTGTCGACCCCACCCTGTATCTCGATAGGGAGCATGCCAGGGGCACTGCCCCTTGACCCTGTAGGAATTTGGGGGGAAACCGCGCCAATAAAAGTGGGGTAAATTTAACCTCCAAGTCTGATTAGGATCCATATAACAACAGATAGGGCTAATGGGATGATGGATAGGAGTGATGTAGGTTACTTGATCATGGCTAAGATCTTGATCATAGATAATATCTTGATCATGTAGGGAGGCTAATCATGAATAGAGCAATATTAGATATGGATAGGGTAAGTGGGGATGCATTGATATTCATTGGATTGGGGAGTAAGAGGTGGTGATGGGGGTTCACTAGGAGATTTTGAAGGATCAATTATTGGATCGATGTAGATGGGTTGACAATGAGATGGTAAGGGATCTGGGACATGAGATTAGATGCGATGTTTGGATTTTGATTAGGATGGGTGGTTGGTGTTTCCACATGTTTTGGACTAGGATCTTAACATGGCTATTGGATTTCTTAAATGGATGTGATGGGTTCTTTGATGGGATCAATAATCTTTGGATGTTTGACAACATGGCTACATGATGGGGTTTGACTTGGACTTATGGTAGGAGACTCTTTAATGAAATGGATAGACATAGGAGTGGATGATGGTGTTGGAGTGGTAGGTCCATGTTATTAGGAGGTTCTTTGTTACATTCTCAAGGATAGGAATTTGAGTACATGATGTTTTTCTAAGATTCCTTGCCAATAGTCCTTGGGTGACATCCTTCATGGCTTCATGGGTTGATGGACTAGGATATGCATATTGTTGATGGACAATGATGGAAGATGCTGTGGGGTTAGGATTAGGATCAAGTGAATGGATATAGGAGGGGATGGATTGGGATTGGGAGTGTTAGAGGGAGTTGAAATTGGATCAGTGGATTTGGATGGCTCCATATCTTTGCTTTTATTTTTGGATTTTATAAAGATTCTTTAGAGAAAACTTTTCAAGGGTTCATGGGTTGATGGATTAGAGCCTAGAATGTTTGATGGTGGATTATATGGTGAGTTATACGATGGATGGATGATATGGATTGATGGATTAGGAGATGGGTGGACTAATGGGTTAGGATTAGGAGGATTAGAGGGAAATTATTAAATAATTCCCCTTTAACCCTAACCCCTAAACCCTAAATTTGAGGAACCTAGGTAGAAACTCATAAACCCTAGATAATGCCCCTAAAGGTCTGAGCAACCCTAAACTCATAAACCCTAAATAATGCCAAACCTGAGCAACCCTAAACCTCTCTCTCTCCCAAAACCCCAAAAACCCAAAACCCCAAAACCCTAAATTATAATGCCCCTAAAACCTAACCCCTAAATAATAAACCCTAAATAAATCCCTTAAAACCTAAACTTAAGCAAACCTAAACTCATAAACTTGACCAACCCGAGCTCTCTCTCTCCAAAACAAGAAACCTAGGACTCTCTCTCTCTCTCTCTCTCTCTCTCCTTATCACCCTATCTCTCCCCTCTCTCTCCCCTCCATCTCCATCCTCTCTCCCTCTTCTTCCCTCTCCTCTCCCTTGTCGACAAAGAACATGGAAACAAGAAAACTAGGGTCCATGCAAAGAGGGATGAGGATATAAATTGGGATGATGAAATGGGAACAAGATAATTTATGAAATTTCATTGGATGGGAAGAATGATGCGGAGATGTAGAGAGGGGAGGGAAGTAGAGAGTGAGAGAGAGAGAGAGGGTCAGAGGTAGAGATGGGAGAGAAGTAGAGAGTGTGAGAGGGTAGGAGGTAGATACAGGAAGGAAGAAGAGAGCGAGAGAGGGTAGGAGGTAGAGAGGGGAGGGAAGTAGAGATTGAGAGAGAGGGTAGGAGGTAGAGAGGGGAGGGAAGTAGAGAGTGAGAGAGAGGGTAGGAGGTAGAGAGGGGGGAGAAGAGAGTGAGAGAGAATGTAGGAGGTAGAGAGGTGAGAGAAGCAGAGACTCAGAAAGAGGGTAGGAGGTAGACATGGGAGGGAAGTAGAGAGTGAGAGAGAGGGTAGAAGGTAGAGAGGGGAGGGAAGAAGAGAGTGAGAGATAAGGTAGGAGGTAGAGAGGGGAGGGAAGCAAAGACTCAAAGAGAAGGTAGGAGGTAGAGAGGCGAGGGAAGCAGAGACCTAGAGAGAGGGTAGGAGGTAGAGAGGGGAGGGAAGTAGAGAGTAAGAGAGATGGTAGGAAGTGCAGCTACCCTTGTAGACATGTATGTAAAGTGTGGAAGCATAGACAAGACATGTCAATTGACTGACGTAATACCTCAAAGAGATGTTCTATAATGGAATGCAATGATTGCAAGATATGCAAAAAATGGATTTGTTGAAAAGGCTTTAGAAACTTTCAAGCAAATACAATTGGCATGTGTAAAGCCAATTTTGTTTAGCATAACACGAGCGCATTATAATGCGAGCGCATTACAACACACTCATGTTGTGTTGAGCATGCTTAGATGTGTTTTTTCCATTTTTTAGTAAAATTTTGAGATAATCTGGAGTGTGCTCCCCATCAAGATGGCACTTTTTCCAATGACAACTCAAAAAAATACCACCATAATCTTGATCTCTCTGTTAGCTATCTAGCCACATAATTTTTTTCACATTTTGAGTACGTTAAGGGTTTCATCTTGTTTTTCTTTTGTTAGTATGTCCATTTTTTGTCAAAAACTAGTGTCTAGTTTTTTTGACTTTTTTTTTAACCATTCATCGAAATGTGAAATAAGTTACATTTTCAGAAACTAGACTCCATTCTACATGTATTCAAAACAAAATTGATTTTTGATTAGTTTTCAAAAAATTTAGGGGGGACCATGCTTAAATTTCTATTTTTCAGGATGGGTCCACTTCAAAAATTACTAAAAAAGCATTATTCATCAAAAAATTATCAAAAAAATTAGGGATAAACTACACGGTGTTAGCTAATTTCTCACTGGAGTGATTATTGAAATACTAAAAAAAAGTGAACATTTTAGGGGGAGCACACCAGACGCTATGTTATGTTTTTTGAGAAAAACAAGACCAATTTGTGTGCTCCACCTTTTTGAACCCCTTAATCTCAACCAGTTTTGGAAAAAAATAATAGTTTAGAAACTAGATTTAGAGCACTACGACTCTTGTTTTTGTTCCATCTTCAAATTTTGAGTGTAGCTATGTTAAATTTCTCATCCAACATCAATGTTTCCTGATTTAAAAAAAAGTGGCAACTTAAGACCCCATTTTAGTCCCTCATCTTTGTGCACTTACCCTGAGGACTAGATAGAAGTTTTCTTTGGGCAAGGAGTCAAGACCTCTAAAGAAGAGGGATATTGGGTGTACACCTCTTATCCCTAGCTATCTATTCAGGGGGAAGTGTTCTTAGTTAGGTAAGAACATGGACAGGTATTCAATCATGTGGGCTCACATTATGACTCAATCCTACTTAAATAATTTATAGGTTGTTGTGTTAAAAGAAGTGTTTGGTGTGTCTTCTCTTTGTTGTTATCTACCTGTAATACCATTTGTTATCTGCAGAGGTTAATAGCCTTGCACAACCAACTCCTTGAGTTAGTCCTCAACCACTTTGTCTACTATTTTTTTCTCTTACCACAACAAATCTTCCAAAATTTTACCAAAATCTTGCCTTGAAAAACACATTGTTCCAGAAAACTTGCCATTGAATCACAAAAACTTGCATTTGCACTATTTTAACACACTTTTGAGCTACAGTTATACACCTTTGGTCTGCACAAGTGCACCTCTGGCTTGTAGAAATGTGCCTTTGTAGCACAGAAACCTGCCTCTGGTGTGTAGAAATGCGCCTCTAGCTCAATCAACTTTTCACACAATCTATTAGAAAAACTCACCTTTGGATTATTTTGTTATGCCTTTGAGCTATAGTTAAATGCCTTTGAACTATCTTGTTGTGCCTTTGTTTAATAGAAACGCATCTCTGAGCTATTGCGACTCGTCTTTGAGCCACAGAAACCTGCCTTCGACATATAATCCTACTCCTTTGGTCTCTGCTTGTCAATAGTCATCATTTTAGCCCAGAATCAAGAAACTGTCATCTTTGAGCAATTTTACCAGCTGAGATATCATCCTACAATACATTTAAACTTATTCCATCAACCATTAGACCATCTCCATTAATCATCATAGCAAAAACTTGGATTTTTAGAGCTATTATCTTCTTGAGACTGTAAAAAACAAACTTCATTACCAAACAAGCCCAAAATTTATCCAAGCTTTCATAGCTTTAATTTGGCTTCTATCATTGTGTCTAAATCACATCCCCTAATTTATCTTTGATTTTAGGAAGCTTGCTTCTCTTTGATCCTTGAAGGTAAATTAGTATCCATTAGTGTTGTTTATTAGCTTAGAGAATAGACTTCTCCTAAGTTGGTGAAACTCATTAATCCATTTGCCTTCCTTGAGGTCATTAGTCTACCTCTTTAAAGGTCATCAACCATCCAAAACAATAATTGATCTAGGTTCTACTTATCTTCCATCAATCAACCAATCCAAAACATCATCTTAGTAGTCTCAACTCAATCATAAAAATCCAAAATCAATCCATCCATCCCTCAATCTTTGTCATAGCACATTTGAGTATTATTATGACTATGACTAGAAAACAACATCGATTAGAGATGGAGGCTCACCAAAACACCCACCAACAAAATATCTAAAACAATCCCCAACAAAATCCTCAAAATAGTCCTCATAGTAATATTCAAAACAATCCTCAAGAGGATAACACTGCATGGATAGATGCTACCCAATATACCACAGGGTTAAATCCTCATTATTTCCTACCAAAAGTGTATACCATAGGAAAATCACCATCACAACAACCTAGAATTCCTCAACAAGTCTAAGCATCTCAAGCAGTATCTCAAGACATTGATAAAAACATGCAAGACCCCAAAATCTTAGATGCTATCAACAAACTCTTGGCTTCCAATCCAAACCATTATTTTCATTTACTTGCTAAGAAAGGAGCCAAGTTACCTCAATACTTTGACACATCTACTCTTAAGGAGCAAGATTCTATCAATGATGCTATCAATGCCATGGGTAGACCACAAATTACCCCCATCCAAACTATGTCAACCATATCATCACTCATTCCTGATTCACCCTCACATGAGGTGCCTTTGAATCCCTTCACCACTAAGTACATCAACCCCCTTTATTAAAATCACATAGGAGACACATCACTTGAATCTGTTATTGTCCCCATGGAGATTTACCAAATGCAACAAGAAAATCTAGCAAATCAAGCCAATCCTTTCTTCACCACATCTACATCTACACCCCCTCAAAAGCCTACACCAACAACACAGATCCAAACCCCCATCCATAATATTGTTAGTGCCACTCCTCCACAAGGGGCATGAGATCAAACCTCCATATCTCATCTTGCTTATGCCACTCCACCACCAATGTCACAAATACCATCCTCCATATCTCATCTTGCTTATGGCACTCCTCCATAAGTGTCACAAGTTCAAGCATCCATTCCTCAAAACACCTATATCACTCCATCTCAACACTCCCAAAATCAAACCACCTACATCACTCCACCTCAACATTCCCAAAATCAAACTACCTACATCACTCCACCTCAACATTCCCAAATTCAAACCACTTATATCACTCCACCTCAACATTCCCAAAATCAAAACACCTATAATACCCCACCCCAACATTCCCAAAGTCAACACTCTTATACCAATCCACCTCAACCTCCACAAAGTCAAAACACCTACATCATCCCACCTCAACAATTTTAAAATCAACATTCTTTCACCAATTCTTCTCAACATTCCCAAAGTCAACACTTCTACATAGCTCCTCCATAAACCCACCAAACCAACATTTCTCCATGAATCAAACCCCAAACAACCCTCATAACTCATATGATCCCTACAATACCCAATCGTATACATCCAACACCAATCTCTCCTATGGGGCACCTCAAAAACCACCATTCATTCAACATAATCTTGCTCCACAAACACCCACATCAAATATTAAGCTCAAATTTTCAAATCTACAAAAAAAATATATGATCTTTCATTTGGACACATGAATAAAACCTTCTCTTTGGAGGAGGTTTGTCCATATCCATTTGATAGATCTTTACCCATGATCCCTTTTCCACCCAACTTCGACATGCCTAAATTTGACAAATATAAGGGAAAAGGAGATCCAAAAGAACACCTTAGAGAGTTCTATATTGCTTTCTTTGAGGTTGCTCATAATGACACTTATCTTATGCACCTCTTTCCTCATAGTCTTGGGGAACAAGCCATAGAATGGTTTTCTCACCTACCCATGGGTATCAAAACATTCAATGAACTAGCTGAAAAGTTTGCAACCTACTTTTCCTACAATACTGAGCATTAGATTTCTATGACAAACTTGTGCAAAAATAAACAATGTAATGGGGAAACTTTTATCTCCTTCCTACAAAGATGGAGAGGTATGGCTAGTAAATTCCCATGGCCTATACTCGAGAAACAACTTGTTAGCATCTTTGTACAAAATCTTAACCAAGAAATTGGTTTTCACCTACAAATTCAAAGTACTACCTCGTTTGAGGAAATCATCTCTAAAGGTACCAACATTGAAAAAGCCCTTATTGAAAAGGGTTGATTCAAAATCTTAAAAGAGATTAAAGACCATCCACCCCAACAATCTAATGACAAACCTCAATTTTGGTCAAAAAACAAGAATGTCGTCAATGATAGTGTTGTGGACTCCAAACATATCCAAACCCTCCAAATATTGGTCAATCTACAATCAAAACCTACCCAATCCGCTCCTCATGAGCAACCAAAATAAGACTATCCCCTAAGATGTAGGTTCACTCCTTTGGGAGAGCCTATTGAATCATCTTTAAGAAACTTGTTCAAATTAGACTTATCACATTGCCTAAAACACAACAATATAATGAACCCACTTTCAAACCTACTTAGTACAAAGATAATGAGTATTGCGAGTACCATAGAGTGAAAGGGCACAAAACCTCTGGTTGCATGAAGTTGAAAAACTTAATCCAGAATCTCATAGACTGAGTTGAAGTCACTGTTGATGATCCTCCTATTCATACCACAAACAAAGACTTAGATGTGTACAAGGATCCATACCCTACACATGGTAAAGGTCCTAACCCTAATAAAGGAAACAGTGTCAACAAAGCTTCATCTTTTTATGACTCCATTGTGGATCATTTTGAGGAAAGTAGAATGTCCACCCTTACCATCAAAAGTAAAAACCCTAATTGTGCCGTCACAACTCATCGTGGTCATGTTACTCTTTGTGGGCCAACACTAAATACCCCTATCAACTCTGACTATAATATTGTTGAACATCTAGGGAAGAATCCCACACAAGTCTCAATCCTAGACCTCTTAAAGTCATCACCTGCCCACAAGGCAGTGCTTGAAAAGGCCCTACAAGAGTCATCGGTTCCCAAGAATATAGCTATCATAGATTTTCAAGCCATGATAGGACACATTGCATCACCTTACCACGTGGTCTTTTCTGAAAAAGACCACCCATCTCATGATCCTTGTCATAACGATGCACTCTACATTGAATTGCTCATGCATCAATGTAAGATAAAATGTATACTTATAGATGGTGGTGTTGATCTAAACATTTGTTCACTCAAATTGCTAAAATAACTAGGATACTCTAAGGATCACATAAATACTAAGCATTCTATTACTATCAAATCTTCAGAAGGTGTGATACATTTTCCTATTCAAGTAGGCCCTGTCATGTTAGAAACAAGATGCCAAGTGTTGGATATTGAGATTCCATATAATATCATCCTAGGGTGCCCATGGATTCATGTCATGCATGTTGTACCCTCTACATACCATCAATATCTCAAGTTCCCATTCAATGGTACTAAAATAACAATCTTAGGAGATCCTAATCCATTCGAGTTTTGTTGCGCCATGCAAGGGTGTTACCAAAATAGCAACCAAATACCCAATAATGTTGAATCTCAATCATCTCCATTATACATTGACCCAAATACTTTGCAAAAGGCCTCTATAGATAAACCCATTGTAGAGATAAAAGTCCATTTCAGAGACATAGGATTTGGAGAATATGACATTTCAAAATCTTGCTATGTGGGGAGGATGCCTGTTTCACAAAACTCTTATGGAAAACCACCAATAGAAAAGGTCCCCAAGAAGGCAAGAATACCAACTTCTTTAACAAAGTTCAATAATGGGGGCTTACTATAAGAAGAATCTCTTGAAGATATTTCCTTATGGCTCCTATACAAAGAAAAGGATCTAGTTACTCTACCTGTCAAATAATATGGTACTGGTCTCAGAATTGTGCAAAAAATGGGCTATAAAGGGAAAGATGGCCTTGGAAAACATGGTCAAGGATAGCTAGAACCAATTATTGTGACCGAGAAGTTCAACAAAAAGGGTTTAGGATATGGTAAGGAGGTACCTTGTTCCTCAGACATCAAGTTTATTCTTGATGAGGTAGCGAAGGCTTTTCCTGTAGTTTCAGCTTCTGAAGAGGATACTATCAATGAATCTTATCTACACCTAACTTAATTGTTCCAAGAAACATCAATATTTGTGATATCATCTATCTCCCTCACCTCAAACATGAAAATCTAGAATCTACCCCTCATCTACCCCAACCTCATTGATTGGGACCAACAAGAGGCTCCCGTTCTAGACATCTTTCAGAATGATGAGGCAATAGCAGAATTTATGGGACTCTGGGGTGGTATCCCACTTGGTGATCACAAAGTTGGATTTGTAATGGATTTAGATCAAGTTGCATACTTTGGGGAGAATGCCAAATCCTCTAGTTGTAAAAAAGAAAATTTTAAAATAGATCCCTAGGTGAAAATCACAATGTGGCACCTCCTAATCATAAAACAGTAAAAATAAAAGACATATCCAATGGTGAAAGCCTCTCTAAGGCATTGGAGGATGGAGGATTTGACCTTCCCCTACCAACAAAGTATCAAGAAAAATTAGCTCTCTAAGAAGAAGATTCAAAAGAGATGATCTTGGCACAGTTCAGAATCCTAAACTCACATTCCTAGTAGCTTCATTATCAAAGCAAGAGAAGAAGGAATTCATAAAATTCTTCTTACAAAGGACAATCAATTTTGCTTGGACATATGCTGACATGCTTGGATTGGACCCTTCACTAGCGTTTCATCATCTAGTTGTATCTCCAAACGCCAATCCTGTAAAACAAAAGATTTGTAAGATGCCCCCACAAATAACATTATTGGTCAAAGCAAAGCTTGAGAAATTGTTAGATGTAAAATTCATCTAACATATGATTATACAGAGTGGGTCTCTAACCTTGTGCCTATTGCTAAACAAACTTTAGAGATCTCAATAAAGCATGTTGCAAAGATGACTTTCCAATACCCAACATTGATATTATTGTGGATTTGACAGTAGGTCATGAAATGCTTTCTCTAATGGATGGTTTCTCAAGATATAATTAGATTATGATAGCACCAGAAGACTGACACAAAACAACCTTTACATGTCCTTGGGGTACCTACTGTTGGCAAGTCATGCCTTTTGGTCTCAAGAATGAAGAAGCTACCTATCAACGAGTAATGACTGTGATATTCCATGACCTGTTTCATACTATCATGGAGGATAATGTCGATGACATATTGGGAAAATCTTCTAGGGCAGATCATGTACATGTTCTAGGATAGATATTTGACAAACTAGAAAAGTATCAAGTGAGGCTAAATCCTAAGAAATGTGTCTTTGGCGTCACTTTAGGGAAACTATTGAGATATATTGTATCTCGCAGAGGAAATGAAATGGATTCAGCTAAAGTAAAAGCTATCATTGAAATGCCTCCACCAAAAAATCTAAAAGTATTAACGAGTCTTCAAGGGAGATTATAGTCCATTAGATGGTTTATTTCAAGCTGGTAGATAAATATCAACCATTTCTACACTTGCTCCACAAGGATGTTTCATTTCGATGGGATAGTAAGTGTCAATAGGCATTTGATCAACTTAAAGACTATCTAGCTACACCACTAGTTTTGGTACCACTAGTTCCTGATAGACCTTTGCTCCTATATATCTCTACTACATTTGTAGCATTAGGTACTCTTCTCACACAACATGATGAGTCAGACCTAAAGAACATGTCATCTACTATATCAGTCACACCTTGGTTGGTTATGAACTCAACTACACTCTTATGGAAAAAGCATGTTTAGTAGTAGTATTTGCTTCCCAAAAGATGTGACATTACATGTTCAACTAACACACCAACCTCATCTCCAAGATTAATCCATTGAAGTGTCTTTTATCCAAGGCGACCCTCACAGGTAGACTAGCTAAATGGGTCATGATCCTAAGTGAATTTGACATAGAGATTTATTGATCAGAAAGCTATCAAGGGACACGTTCTTACAGACCAATTAGCAGAAGCTCTAATGACAGATGTAAACCCTATGATCTCTGACTTTCCAGATGAAGGGATTTTCACTCTTACTACCTCAGTGGAATGGAAGTTATACTTTGATGGTTCCTACACACAATATGGTTCAAGGGTTAGAATCCTATTTATCACACCTTAGAATGATTATATTCCAAAATCATATCGGCTAGCATTCCCTTGCACCAAAAATATTACTGAGTATGAAGCACTCCTTATAGGTCTTCGTATAGCAATCAAATGGAATATCAAGCAACTTCAAGTATATGGAGATTCTTAACTACTCATTCGACAAGCCACTGATGAGTACCAAACTAAGTATGACAAGCTGATACCCTACAAAAGATTGGTTGATACATACAAGCAACATTTCTCTAGCCTCTCTTTTGAGCAAATTCTGCGGGTACATAATAAAGCTACAGATTCTATGGCTACCATTGGATCACTGGTGGATATGCCTACAAACACTCAGCAATGTGAATTCTTAATCGAGCAACTGTTGATACTGGCTGTTAATGTTCCTTCAACTAAAATCATCTACAAACTTATTGCTCCCAATTCCCCTTGGTACCAAGATAACTATGACTATCTCCATACCAACACCATCCTCTCCAACCTTACATCTACCCAATGCAAAACCTTCATATGATTTCACTATTCTAGGTGATACCTTATATCGCAGGAGTCTCGATGGTATCCTTCTTAGATTCTTAACTTAGATGAAGCTAACATTGAATTAAGAGATATACACAAAGGTGTCTATGGATCACATTCCACCTGTCCAACTCTAGCTAAGAAGATACTCCATACATGTTATTATTAGCCAACCATAGAACAAGATGCATTCCAATTTACAAAGAAGTGTCTTCAATGCCAGTAGCATGGAGATTTGATACATGCACTAGCACATGAGCTACAACCTATTACAACTCCATGGCCTTTTTTTACAGTGAGGACTTAACCTCGTGGGTAAAATCCATCCATCCTCATCTAATGGCCATAAGTTTATCATTACTGCCACTGACTATTTTACAAAGTTGGTAGAAGCCATTCTCATGACATATATCACCAGCAAGCAAATAGCCAAGTTTATCCTAAACTACCTCATTTGCCGATATGGGATTCCCCAAGCCATAGTAATTGATAATGGTAGACCATTCAAGAATCAAGATGTTCATGCCTTGTGCACACAATACCATATTCAACACCACTTTTCCACTCCATATTATCCTCAGAGTAACATCCAATCCAAGGCTTCGAACAAAACCATACTAAAAATCCTAAATAAAATGGTCAATGAAGCTGATCGTGATTGGCACCTGCAACTCAACCCCGCCGTATGGGCCTATCATACTAGTATTAGAACAACAACTAGTGCTATCCCTTTTGCCTTAGTTTATGGCACTGAAACCATTTTACCCATCGAGGTCAAGATCCCATCTCTTAGAGTATCTATTCAGCATCTTGTAGATGGAGAGGAGTACAAAATTTCTAGATTGACTGAGTTAGAGTTACTAGATGAGAGGCATCTCGTAGCACTTAATCATCTTCATCTCTATCAAAATCACCTCCATCGTAACTAAAATAAGAAAACCAAGGAAAGACAAATTCAGATGGGTGATCTTGTCCTTAAATAAAATTAACGCAACTAACAAGATAGAGACAAGAAGGGTAAGTTTGAACCGAATTAGTTGGGACCATATGTTGTCACAATAGTCTATGGATTGGGAGCTTATACTTTGTCAACACCTAAAGGAATTCCCTTGGATGAACCCATCAACAGTGTTCATCTCAAGAAGTTTTATGCTTGATCCTCAAAGTATCTTTAGAAAATCCAAAAAAATATAAAAAAAAAAATTAAAAAAAAAAAAAATAATCCATCCTCTGTGAAAACCTAGTAAACAGGTGCCTTGGATAAGTACCATAGTGAAAACCTGGCAAATAGGCACTATGTGTAGTGTCAGCATCCACCATCTCTTCAGTTGTACATCCATCTCATTCCATATCAATTCATAATAAAACCTTCATCCATCCATATTGATTTACATTTCCACTTTCCCATCTATCATGGCTTGGAAATCGTCAGTCTTAGTTTATCCATTTAGCATCATTCATAGTCAATTCATCCATCGTCATTCTTATTAAAACTTCTACCTGAATGGGGGTACTTTTCCTTAGCCTATGTCTAGGAATGGATCCTTGTACAACAGAAAGTAGAAAATCTAGAAAATCCCAAAAACATTCAAATAAATCACAAAAATCCCAAAAACATTCAGAAAACCAAAAAATCCAAAAAAAAACAATCACCATCATAACATCCCATATCTCATCAACATCAGCAAGAACTACATATCATCATCACCCTCATCTTAAGGTGCCTTGATCCCGTGGATACAGGGTATGTAGGTAGTCTGGAATATGAAGGAAGTATCCAGTACTCAAGTACATAAGATGGACCCATTCCTCATCTCAATCCATAATCATTTCCACTTCTCACTTCATCCATCTATCACTACCCATCCTATTCATCCTTCACTTCCAAACCACCCCACATCATCACTAACTAGAACTACATATTATCATAATCATCATCATCGTAATGTGCCTTGATCCTATGGATACAGGGTATGTAGGCAGTCTGGAATATGAAGGAAGTATCCAGTACTTAGGCACATGTGATTCATCCTTTCTCTATCCCAATCCATTAACACTTCCATCTCTCTCTTCTTCTATCCATCACAATCCGTCCCATCCACCTTGACTTGACTAACTCAAGCAGAAAACAAACTATGCATCCTTTGAAAGCTCAAGTATTTATCAAATCAACAAACAAAAGACTACTCCTAAAGAAAATCCATTTGTCTGCATACCGATTGCCACATCTACTACAACAATCCATCTATCCTAGATCAACATCCTTTAACAGATATATCATTCCTACAATAAGGCTTCATCTACCTTGAGCAACATCTTTGGCAATATAATATGTAGGTTGTGTGTTTGTTTGATCAGTCAGTTAATTTCTATCTAGTTTATCTTTTGTTCTTTTCTAATACCTATTCAAGACTACCTTGATTTTTCTATATCTTGGTATGTTGCGATGCATTATGGATTGGGGCATAGCCATTGCTTTCGTATGCTATGTTTGTGGGATGAGCTTATTATCGTACTATGGATAATATGTATCTTGTTTGTGTTGGAATTAGCATCTTGCATATCAATACCTTTTACATTTAAGGTTCTGAAAAGGCCTTGTGTGTATTAAGATTATTCTATGCTAAGACTATTTTCCATTCACATTTTCTAACAAGGTTCTATTATGTCTAGTAGATATAAGTTCAAACCATGTGTTTGCAGAGTCAACATCCTCGCATTTGATACCAACACCTTGGTCTTTTATACCATGGGGGCATACTATCCATATGCTATATCAAAAAATAAGGATTGCTCTTTATATATTTAAAACATAACCATGGAAACTACCTATCCATCCATCCATCCATCCATATATCCAAAACTCAAAATATAGTTTTCATAAAAAGATCGATCAATTTTCATCATTCTCTCTATTCTATCTTATTTCTTCTATCCATGCTAAATTTCTTTTCCTCAAAAAATGCAAACCCATGCATGTTAGACATTATGATCATAAATGTCATAGTATATCATCACATAAATCCATGATCCTAGTATCTGTTGGTGTTTCCAACAGTTTGTCTAAAATTCTCTAAAGATTTAGACAATTTCTTGTGATTAAGGATTCTAGGTTAGTGGCCAACGAACAGGTTTCAACAATGAGTTGAAATCCTTTGCACTTTTGGTTCTACAAGACCAAGGTGAGTGTACCAAAACAACATCTAAGGGTTATTTCTTGACTTATTCTAGATGTTAATGTTTAAGCAGAAGTTCTCAATGAAAATATACCAAGGAAGTGACTGACTCCTATCAGATTGGCACTATCCTTTGGCAAATCAGCTCAAACCAAGATTGAGAATAATTATTACTCCAATTCTACTCTAAAGCAGTACATAATAGAAATGAGTTTGATTATTTGGATGGATCTGAATCAACATACTAGCCTAGTGAGAGATCAGTGCCTAATCCTAGGGTTACAGAGTCAAGATGCATAAATTGAATGTATCCTTCAAGCCATATTGCTTCATTACAAATGAACTAATAGCATTAATGCCTTACACCAATGCTTCTTGTACTTAGAATTGTAAACTATCCTTTAAACCATAATGCAGAACAAAGTTAATAGAATATTTTCCAAGCAATTATTCCTCTCCTTGAGAGAAAGTCGCATAAAATATACATAATAGAGTGAGTTGCAAAGATGAACCAAAATATCCTTGATATTGAGCATTCATATTAACTTCATTGCCAATACAATATGGAGATAATTCTGCAACGAACATGACAATACATTCAAGGCTGAAAATGACTCATTTGCTCTATAGATTTGAACATAAAATAACCTGTAACTTTCTTCTATTACTCTAGACAAAAGACATAAACACACTACTGCACCCAAAACAAAGATTCAGGACCCTTTACAATTGGCCGCGAAATCCCTCTTATAGAAATGAGGGAGAAAACAAGCTACTGAACACATACACATGTTACATTTTCATTTGACAACATCATCATAACAAGATACATGTATAACTATTCATGGAAAGAATATTCTAAAAGGCAAATATAGTTACACACCCAAATGCAAAAATAATGGCCACTTGAGAAGTTTTGGCGCGTTGAGAAAGCCAGGAAGTCAATCTCTAAAATATCAGACTTTGGAGCTCAGGCCTTTCGTCTTGCACCCTTTGTATAGTTATGAAAGTACCAAGAGTCAGGCTTCAGGCCTTTTCCCTTCCACCTTATGACCACAGGAAGAGAAAATAATGAAGCTCTGACCTCCACTTTGCAATTTATGAAGAAGGTAGAAAGAAAGAAGTCCAAAACTCTGACCTCTGACACACTACATTACCTAGAACATTTTCAACATCTTTACATCTAAGAAAAAAAGTGCATCTTTGAATGAGCTGACTCGTCCTTTAATCCACATGGTAGCCTCCTACGGTTCCGCAAGTCAACTGTGGGTCAACCCTACAAGCTCCATGGAATGGCAGAATGCCATGAAAACTTACCACGTGGATCCAGTGGGACCAACCAAATGGTACCATCAGACTTCAGCTTCAATCCTTCATCGTGTATTGTTGAAGAAGGAGCATTGAGACCCTGACCTTCGATAAAATGAATGCCGAACAGGAACTACCAGACTTCGGTCCTCGAGCTCTCCAATTGCAACATAGAAGAAGATGAAAGGCTGCAAATCCGACCACTGAAACTCTACCGCATACTTAGAATATTATTGATCACCTTGGTGGACCTTGGCCCTCGGGCCTTCCTCTCGACGCCCACCATGAGGAAGATAGAAGACCGCAAGTCCGAAGTCTGAAACTCCACCGAAGATGAAGAAACATGCAAAAACATAACATTTAGGCAATTTTGAAGCCGGGCTTTGAAGCCGATAGACAAGGCAGGACAGAAGGTAGAAAGACAAAATTCCAAAACTCCAATAAGATGAAAAATATAAGGAAATACTTAGAATTTTGAGACTTAGCCAATGTTTTGGGCTTTTCCCTTGCACTTTTCACATGGAAAATACATGAAAACCTATGATAGACATATTAGATCGGTTATTATCAATAGATTCACAATGGAGGCATAAAATGGGACTTAGATAGGACTTGGGAGCAAAATGCACATGGAGCCAGGGAAGATTTCTCATAGTCCTAACAGTGGCTCTAGTTGGGGATGGATGACTACAAGTTTCGCGAGGATCCAGAATCTTTGGGAAGGCAACAAACCACAAAAATAGAAAGCAGGGAAAAGTACACAAGGTAACACACCTATTTACACTAAAAATACAAATGTGCATGGATATGATCAAGTAAAGAATTGCTTCAAGAACTGTCCATGCACTAGTAATACTTGGATTTCACCATTCAAGGCTTGGATGAAATATGAGTCTCCTCCATGATAATCTATTATGACATAGGGGCCTAACCACAAGGATTCAAATTTTCCATGCTTTCCCTTGTCTTGTGCCCTAGCATTCCATACTAGAACCATGTCATTCACTTTGAAATTCCTATCTGAAGATCTTTTGTCAAACAAGTATTTAGCCTTATGCTACATTTTGAGATTATTCCTTTGTACATCCCTTCTTACTTCATCAAGTTCAATTAACTATTCAATTCTCTCCTCCATTGGTTTAGGGATGTCCAAATCCTCTTCTTGGATGAACTTATAGATAGGTAGGAGATTATTCACTGGCAACCTGACTTGAGTGACATAAACTAATTCAAATGGTGATTTGCCAACAACCTTTTTGATATTCACCCTATCAGTCCATAAAGCTAGACTTAGCTTAGAATCACAAACCCTTTTGTTCTTATCCAACATCCTCTTGATGATTTTCATCAGGCTTTTGTTATTGGACTCAGCTTGACCATTTCCTTGGGGTTGATAAGGGGAAGAATATGACATCTCGATGCCATATGTATTGCAAAAACCTATGAACTCATAAGATCTAAAGCACATAGCATTATCCATTACTAATCTGACTGGTGCTCCAAATCTTACAATGATGTGATTTAGAAAGAAGTCCATCACCACCTTACTTGTGGCTTTTTTGGTAGGGATAGCTTCTATCCACTTGGTAAAGTAATTTGTGGCTAAAAGGATCCATTTATGGCCTCCACTGGACTTCTCACTGATTTCACCAATAAAATCTATGTCTCATTGATAGAAGGGGGCCTCAACCTGCACGGGCCTGAGGGGCAATGCACTTGAATATTTGAGCTTTCCAAAGAACTTCTGACATGCCTCACATTTTGTTGTGAGTGCATGAGAGTCTAAAAATATGGTAGGCCAATAATAGCCCACCCTCAGAACCTTGTGGGCTATCATTTTAGCTGTAAAGTGACCCCACATACTCCTGCATGCATTTCTTTTAGCATGCCTCCATTCTAGTTCTTATCTAAGTAAAATAAGAGGACACCATCATTGTCTTTCCAAAAACCCACTTTCAAAAATGCATACCTCACAGCCTCCAACTTCAATGTTCTTTGTTGATTCTTGGTGAGGCCATCAAGACACCTAAGGCATGTCAAATAATAAATGATATCAACATAACATGGGGTCATCTGTAAGATACATATCACACCTATTTCTTCCTCAATAAAATTGATTTACGCAGCCTCCAGGTTAGCCTCAGCCATCAATTTGGCAAGTCCTTGTTCTCTAACCAGTTTTGTGATCTGTACATCAATATTGAACTCCTGGATCTTGTTGATCCATCTACACCTCTGGCCAGTGACCTCCTGCTGGACTAACACATCTTTTATAGCTACATTGGGCACATATGCTTCTACTTTCACACTAGCCAAATATGTTTTGAAACTTTTCACGGCTTTCACGGCTTTCACCAAAGCATATGCATGCTTTTCCACCATATCATAATTCAACTCTACAACTTGAAGCAATTTGCTAAAAAATGTAATGGGTTGCTAGAATCCCTCTTCATTTGTTTGTAACATAACTGCTACAATAGTGTGGAATGAAGCAAATGAGAATATCTGAAAAGGCTTACTGAAATCTGGGGATTTCAACATTGGTGCCTCCTTAATATCTCTTTTTATTGCTACAAAAGCATTAATAGCATCATCATCCCATATGATCTTGGCTCCTTTCTTTAGCATCTTGGAAATAGGTTTAACAATCTCGGCAAAATTGGAAATAAACTTTCTTACAAAGTCAATCTGGCCAAAGAAATACTGTATTGCTTTGATAGTTTTTAGGATTGATCTTATCAATAGATGCCACTCTCTCTAGATCTATCCTTACTCCACCTTTGGACACAATATGTCCCAGCAACTTCCCTTCTGATACTACAAACATGTATTTCTTGGGATTGAGAGATATCCCATACTCTAGAGCCCTCCTAAAGATTTGTTTAAGATGCATGCAATGATCTTCAACCTTTTTTGAAAAAGTAGTTAAGTCATCTTGATACACAACCATAATTACATTAATCAAGTATGAGAAAGCAACATCCATGTCTCTTTGGAATGTTGCTCCAACATTGGTCAACCCAAATGGCATCCCAATGTAGACATACGTGCCCTAGGGAGTAGCGAAATTTGTTTTATACTATTTTGATTCCTTAACTTTCACCTGATTATATCCTAAAAAACCATCCATCATGGATAACAACTCATTTCCTGTGACCCTTTGGAGCATTATTTCCATGCTGGGCAAAGGATAATTATCCTTTAATGAGGACACATTCATATTTCTAAAATCTACACATAGTCTTAGGTCCCCATTCTTTTTCCTTACTTGCACCAAATTTGAGACCCATGTAGAATACCTAATTGGTTTGATGATTCCACCATCCTTCATCTTTGCTAGTTCTTGTTGCATTTTTGGAATCAACATTGGATTAATGGGTCTCTTCTTTTTCCTGAAAGGCGTGGCATCTAGTTTCAAAGGGATCTCATGCTAGAATAGATCCTCTCTACAGGCTTTTAGGTCATCATAGGACCAAGAAAAAACATGCGTGTATTTATTCAATAAAGTAATAAGCATTATTCTTACCTTGGGATTGATCCTTTTCCTAATGTATACATTCTTAGGTAAGGCAGTAGTCCCTAAATTAACCTCCTCTAAATCATCTCTATGGATCGGTACATGCTTCTACTCATTGTTGTCAAATACTCTTTCCAAAGCTACCAGTCCCATTGGGATTTTATTTGTCTTTAACTGAATTACTTTAGTCTCAAAGATAGTTTCCTTCTCATTGACAATTTTCATGAATGCATTGAAATCTATCTCTTGTGAAAGGTACTCATCTTCACATTGAAGGAACTTTAGAAAATATGCATCGTCATTGAAAACCTACCAGTTACAGATGTTTTATGGCACATATGGTCTGGTTTTAACCTCAAATTTAGAGATTCCAGATAAAGTAATATCATCACTGCTTAGGGTTGTATTGGCCAAGAAGTCAACCATCACATTCTTGTCTCTTTCTATCAAATCAATAGAAAATGCATCCAGAAGTTCTATGGTGTCCCACACAACATACATCTATTTCTTAAGTCTTCTATGCATTGTCAAATATTTATCTCTCACCTATGAGACAACCAACTTAGAATATCCAAAAACTCTCAATAATTTTATACCATGCTTGACTGTCATGTTTAAGCCAATAAGTAATGCTTCATACTCTACAGTGTTGTTAGTGCAAGAAAAATTTAGTAGAAATTAATGTTTGAAAATTTTGCCACTGGGTGCAATGAAATCACACCTGCTCTTGCTCCTGCTTTAGAGCATGCACCGTCAAAGTACATTTTTCATAATCCTTCTTTATTTGTCTAGGCTTCAGCCTCTAGAAGAATAGTGTAGCCTGGAGCTTCATGATCTAGTTCTACTCTGAAGTTATCCATATCGCTATTGCAAAAATTGACTTGTTGATTGAAGTGATTAGGATTGTTAATATGCTTTACTATTGTATGGAACCTAGGTTCACTATCTAATCTGACTTCCTTTCCATTCATTGATATAGTGGCATAAGACATGTCCAACTGTATGTTTCCCCCAACTGCTACTGTCCATCTTCTTGATAAGAGAATCTGATATTGAGGTGGGATATTCATGACAATTATGTCCATTTTGCATACTTTATCAAGAAATGCTATAAACCTTAAATCAACACCCCTCATTATCCCAATAACTGGAACAACTCTATTATCCATGGCATAACACTGGCCATAGCATGTATCAATCCAAAGTCCCAACTCTTTCATAACTTCTAGGGGCATTATATTTATAGAAGCTCTCGAGTCTATCATATAGTTTCTAACCTTCTTGTTATTTATAAGCAATCTAACATAAAATGGATCAAACTGAGATGGGGATTTAGTCAATGCTTCTCCTACATACACCTCAGGGGTTCCCATCTCTATACTCTTGGCTTCAGCAACCTGTTGGTTTACATTCTGGGAAACATGTGTCTCTTTGGGAATCTTAGGTGCTACTTTAGATATACTTGCAATTAGTTTCAAAGCATTGTTCTTATGTTCATCTATGTTCATCATCTCTAATAAAGGAACTCAAATTTTCATTTGGGACAGAACTTGGGTCATATCAAACATGAGAATTATACATGAATCTTGGATAACTTTACTTATCTCTATTTTCTTCATCTTCTCCCTTTCAGTGGAAGTAAGAACCTTAGGGGCATCATGTTTGACTGATTCTCTTTCTATTTTTGTACCTTTCTGACATTTATCTGGCACATCAAACTAAACTTTCTGATTTCTTGGCAACTTGCCCATTTTATTTGATTCTTTCATTATTTCAAGATTCTTGATAGCAGTGGGTGTTTCTTTGATAAAAATACTACCAGGCTTACCCTGATCATCATTTACAGTTCTATTTCTCAAATCATAACTACTCCTAGCTTGGACAACAATAGCTACAGTCAGGGATTTGATATCTTCTTCTGAAGGTATTCTCAAACTAATCCCACTCATTCTAGGATCTACAACATACACATTCACATTTTCTGTACCATTGCTCTCATGATAAAAAAAACTTGCTGATGGCTACTTTCTTCACAATACCTCTGGTTATTCTTATTAATCTAATCATATTCCTCCTCAGAAGAAACACAATCCTCTATCATCACATATGGTTTAGAAGAGAACATATTGATGGGATGATCTTGATTGTAGTAGTCTTCATCATACTCCTCATTAGGCATGCCCGACTCTTGAAATGATTGTGCCACCACACACTAAACTATAGAGTGAGGAAATTGGCATGCTATGCACCAAATATTGTCCTCAACCATATTTGCACTAGGTATCCTAAATGGATTAGGAGTTTCTCTGTTAGGTACATTTTTTTATTAGTAAAAATTGGCTTTCAATTTTGTCATGTGGTATTATAAGGTTGATCAGACAACCTAGGCATTCTCTCATGCTTCTGATAGTTAGGTCTATCATTGAATAAACCCTCCTCATTTTTAGCTACATTGTAACTTAAGTCCTCAAGAGCATTCATAACTCTATCCAATTTATCTTCAAAAGATGGTGCTTTATCTTGAGGTCTTTTATGGTTTTTTAATAATTTGACATCATCTCTCTTACCAACCTTCCCAAATGCTCTCTTGTTACTCTCAATGTGCATAGCTATTCAAAAATCATCCCTCAAAGATTTAGGCTCCTTACCCCTCAATTCATATCCTACTTTGGGATCAAAAGCATTGCCATATAACACCAAACACATGGGCTCACTTGGTCTCATATCTAGAGGGATTTTATTCATGAGTTTAATAAATCTTGTATTAAAATATGAGACCATCTCATTATGACCTTTGGATATACTAATGAATTCATTGATCAGAAACATAGGATCTATCTTGTCACCATATTGCTCTCTAAACACCCTCTTGAATTCTTCCCATGATCCTATAATTGCATTAGGTAAACCTCTGTACCAATCCCTGGCATCCTCAGTCAAATATTACATGAATAACTTCATAATTACATCCTCATTTTCAACTTCAAAATTATCTATCAAATTCAAAAAATTCCTCAGATGACTTTCACCTTGTTGGTTTATAGATTTGCCACCTAACTCTATATTCTCACGCTCAAATAAGTGACAAATGTAACAACATTTGAATCAGTTGCAATGATATTACAATGATTCTCTACTTATTTAACAAGGCACAACTACCTTCTTATAATATCCAATGAATGAAAACTCAAATTGCTTTTAACCAAAAAGCAAAGAAAAGGTGGTGCTTTTAACCAGAAAGTAATAAAGGCAATATATCTCAATATCAACTGAATTCAAGAAGCATAAAGACTTCAACAAAAATAACGTCAATGAAACAATAAAGAATTACACCATATATTATACAATCACCACCATAAATCATTCACTGAAAGATAAATACTTCACAACAATGAGCAAGAATTAAAATATCCAACTACTTCAATACAAAAATATAACCAATCCACAACAATATATTCAACATAAGAAGAATATGAATTCAAACAACCATAACACAAAGTTTATGATCCTCCAAACTCCACTATATTGATTTCTATTTCATATATCAAAGCAAATTGAATAGGAAAGTAACCAAAATTTGATCTATCACCAAAATAAAGTTTGCCAAAAGATCCCTACATTGACTAGCTAACTAAATTTATAGCCATGTCACCCAATAACTAACTTTAAAACATAATGGCTTATTGAGGACAACCAGTTTAAAAGAAGTCTTTAAATTAAACATAATTAAAATAATGAGCTCTCTAGAGCCAATAGTTTCTTTGCAAATATGAAAATACTAAAGCATGAGAAAAGAAAATCAATTGATTATTGCCATGTCCTCCTCCTCAGCAGTGTCCTTTTGTGTCATTTCCTTCTCCTGCACTTGTTCATCTTCATTACATGAGTCAGATTGTGCTTCTTGAGCTGCCTGTGCCCTTAACTTTGCCTTATAAGCTCAATACTTGTTGATGATTGATGATAATGCCATGCCACTTGGATTTCCCGTCATGCTGACTTAGAGTTTCTTCTTACTTATTTCCCTGTTAGCATGAGTCATCCTTTTATGCATGTCATCTAGTCTATTTTTGAGTGTCCTAACGTAGGTGGATATTCTTGCAAGTTTTCCAATCGATTCCCCTATGATTATATCATAATTCACCATTTCATCAGTCACTATTTTCTTGAAATTTTGCTTGATGTCCTTGATTTCAAGAAATTTATCATCATCATCACTGATGACCTCTACTTCCAAGATGGAGAAATTACTTTTAATGTCCCTTAATTCTATGTAGTAGAGAGAAAAGGTGCTTCTCATTTCTTCTTCCAGTGCCCCCACAACAGACAACTTACACTCAATTATATTAGCCCAAGTAGCAGAGTTCATTTCCTTAGGGTCGTTGAACACTTCCTTGGCCACCAAAGTGTTAACATCCATTCCAGCCATATCTTGTATTTCTTCTAAGACCAAGGATAGGCTATTGTTATTATTTTTGATGGTTTGGAAATCAACTATCACAGCCTCTCTCTTACTAGAAATGGAGTTAAATAATTTAAAAGATTCTTCAATAAATATGAGGCCATCTAGGGTCACTTTCTCTATCCACTATTCAATAGCACTACTCAAAGCTTGATATCTTTTGATTTGTTGTAATAAATTGGGGTTGGGACTAGTAACACTCATATCAGGCAAGGCATCTGCTAATGGTGTAGTAATCTTCAAAATTGACTGAATAAAAAAAGACAAGGAACTTGTGCTCACAGTTTAGCATTCTCCTCTTGTTCCTTTTTGACTCTTTTCGACCAATTACTGATTGAATATTTTGTATAATAGATATCCCCCTCAACAGTTGGGATTCCCATGTCCACTCTGCTCAGATTGAAATATACTTCTGTCACTTCATCCTCATTTTTGTTTCCCACCAAATCAACAATTTCTAGAATGTGATGTCTTATGGCAGAATCAGTCACCATCTTTGACATCCTCCTAGCCCATTTAGGCTTAGGTGTTTCTTGTAGAAGATTGACTACAGTATCCACACTAGTATCCACCATTGGGGTGTACCTTTTCTTTTTCTCTACTGCCTTTCTCATCTAGGTACGGGAAGAAGAGGGAACATTAGCATTGCCAATCACACTGATCACACCTTCCAAATGCAGAGGTGGTGAATTATACTCCGGAGGATTACTTAGACTAGGTGAATTTGGAGTGCTCAACATAGATTGCAGCATATTGTCTTCTCCCAGTTGACAATATGCTCACTATCACTTACAAAATTGTTCACAGGGGGCACATGGTTTGCTCTTGGTGAAGAAGCAACAAATCTGGCATTACTCACTACTGGTTGACTATCTTGCTCACAAGTTGTCTTCATCTTGGTGACATCCTTAGGTTTCTCACCATGTCCACCCGATTGTGAGCCAACTCTTTGAAAAGTTGGGTCCAAAGTAGATACTTCCTTTGGGTGTGAGTGGTTTGAGATTTGTTCTGTCCTTGAGCAGATGAGTCCCTCAGCGCTGCTGAACCAACTTGTTCTCTTACTTTTCCTTTCAACCATCTCTTTGTTCTTCTTAACATGTGGAAAGAACGGAACTTGACATCAGTGATCTCTTTATCTAACCAATTTATAGGAGGCAAAGGCTACAGTGAGGCATCATGATAACTCTCATCCATAATATCTAAATTGTCATCAACCAAATTAGGAACTTGCATAGGCAATTCAAAGGCATGGAATTGATTAATAGTCAACCTCATCCAACTTCTCCTCTATACTTCCTTCTCATTTAAACAATCCTCCCACAAGTCTTGGAGTTGGGGCTTGTGCTGGTATGAGCCTCCATCATGCATGTTTCTTTTCACAAAATTTTTTCTATCAAAAGGTACCCGGGTAGTTAAATTGTGGAGATTAAATTTTGCCAGTAACTTATCCACACTGTTAGTACTGTCATTACTCTTACAAGAATAGAAAGAAATTGACACAGAAAGTAATACCCTTTCTTTTTCATCACATGATACTTTGTATTTACAACCACCATTTGATGACACACCGCCAAAAATAAAAGGTAGTCTGATGAATACTTAGGCAATTTCAGTGGAGCATTTTCATAACCCCTTATCCTCAAGTATGAGAAGTGATCAAACTAAACATAAAAACTTCCAAAATTGATTACTAGGGCAGCTACCTCTACAGAAAAGCTTTGCTCTAGTGAAACTTCAATCCTTTTTGTAAGCAACATAGAAAAGACATCATTTATCTGACGAAAATCTCTCATACCGACACTCTTTTGTAACTGTGGAAAAGTTTGATGCACAGATGTGCCTAGGGTGGGAGCTCCTTGAGCTCTTAAACCAGGCCAAACAACCTCTTTAGTGGCTAACACATATATTAGCTGAGAGCACATGTGAAAACTTACTTTTTGCAGGAAATTTACCAATTGTTCATGCATACATTCACTGATTATCTTTGCCCAATCTATATGATAAACTCCACAAATATGTAGGATAAATCAACACATCCAATACTCAAAGGAATTAGAGTTAGAGCTCCCAACCATGCGATGTAACAGAGTGATCATATAAGAAATCTACTCTTTGAAATGATTTCTCTTCAAATTAGCGGGAAGTATGAACTTTCTTTTCTTCTTAGCTTCTAACCAAGTTTGGCAATGTAGCTCTAGCTCCAATCCTTCCTTTCATTATAAAACCTCTAAGCAGAAGACACAGAAACAACAACATTCTCCTCATAATCATCCAAATTTAGAGCAAGAGCAATGGTTTCTAAATCAATCCTAGCAACAACATAGCCATTTGAAGCTCTTATTTCTTGAGACTCTAGGAAATAATTGTTGGCACAAGCAACCACCAGGTCAGTACAATGCACAGCGAGCAGAAAACACCCAGCTTGGTCTAAGCCACTACCCATAATTTTATTAGCCAAAGAGGTTCTGCCTTGAAGTTGTATCCTCTTCCAAAAGTCCTCAAGGTCAATGTAACCCAGTTCTGTGTCTTTCACACCAGATAACCCATTTTCCACCATAAGAACCATAGGGGCCCCTTGAAACTTGAATTTCATTTTAACTAACTTGAAAGCCTAGCCAGCTAAAAAATCTAAAACATTCATAGACACAACAGAAGTCCACAATATACTTGTAGGGGAATCACTATAGAGATTCATGAAAATGAAATATTTCTACCACCCAAACAAATTGTTGTGTTTCTATAGCAAGAGAGAAAAAATGGAAGAGAGAAAGCCAATTGAGCTAACCTATAAACCAAGAGTTCTGCGAACTCCTAGTGTATGGTGGACTAGTAGCTCTCAGCTCTGCAACATATCTCCTTCACAAAATTATGAATATTTATTTGTAGGGTGGCTAACTTATTTGATTTTATGTCACATCTCATAAATTTGTTCATAAATATCATTAATTGCTGGTGGCGTATCAAGATTTGAAGTTCGTAAAATCTCCTTGGGTTTCCCTCTAAAAAGGGTGCCCATGTACTTACACATATTCCAAATTAAATGTGAGGTGACATGTGTCATTCCCCTGTACTGCATGACAGCTAAAAAAAAGGGCCATGGGAGTAGCAAGCACGTTTAGTCGGCAAGTCAAAGATTTGAGGAACTTTGGAACCACAAGTTTGAGATTTTAGAAGTTTAAAGAACTTCCTATCTCTCGACAACAAAGGCTTTACTTGCTACAAAGTGACCAAGACCGATGAAGGAACTCAAGACGCTAGGCTTGGTGACTACTCGGGGAGTCGAGTAGTTCATGAACTTTTAAACCCGTCAACTTCAGTTCAAAAACTTAAGGAATTTCTGACAATGCATTAAAGTGACTAAGTGAAAGATGCAACTCAGAAAAAGGAAAGAAATAGTGGCAAAGAAAGAATGGGAATTTTCTAAGATAATAAAGCTTTAGTAAAATTTCAAACATGGGGTAATAATAGGGTCTAATTGGGGACAAGGACTGAAAAGGATGCAGAGAATCCAAACAAACTTGGCATAAATCCTTATTCTAGAAGGGTGATAGAGTCACACCAAACACAACAAAACTAGGAAAGACCAAGAAAGAAACTATAATACAAGGCATGACTTAGGAGTGTTACCAATTATACAACTTTAGTTCTTGTCCATTGTAGGTAAGAGGTAATGGTATTTCATCAGGATATGCTAGTAGAAATGCATTCTCTCCAATAACTTGTCTGATCTGGAAAGGCCCCTTCCACAGAGAGTCAAATTTATTATGAGCCCCTTTGGCTCTCTTCTTCTGTCCCATAAAAGCATAGAGTCTCCCACAATAAAACTTCTTTGCTTAGCTTTTCTATCAAAAAATTTCTTCATAGCCTGCTAGTGTCTGGTAATCCTATCCAAAACCACTTCTCTCTGTTCCTCCAAATGGTTCAAATACATTATCCTCTTTTCTAGTGCTGATTGAAATTGTTCACCTTCAATTGCCTTCTATAAATTTAGTGTAGATAATTCCAAAGGGATGGGTATTGCACTGTCAATTCCATAAACTAGATGAAAAGGGGACATACCGATAGCTCTCTTATAAGTTATACTATCTGCCTAAAGAGCATCATATAAACTTTTATGCCACACTCTTTGATTTTCATCAATTAGCTTCTTGACAATTGAAATTAGATTTTTATTGCTTGATTCAGCTTGCCCATTGCCTTGTGGATAATAGTCAGATGAGTGGGCAAGGTTGATACCATAATCATAATAGAAAAGAGTAAATTTAGAAGAGGAGAAATTGGCAGTATTATCTGCTGCAATCTTTTTGGGTACACCAAACCTGACCAAGATATTCTCTTTGAAAAAATTGTAGACTACCTCAGAGGTGGTGTGTTTTACAGGAACTACTTCCACCCATTTGGTAAATTAATCTATTGCTATTAAGATACAGGTATGGCCAACACTGGAATTGGAGTTAATCGGTCCAATGAAATCCAATCCCCTAAAATGGTTCATAAATCACTACTAGTTTCAGAGGCAATGCAACTAACTGAGGTCTTCTAGTAAGCCTTAAGCACTTCTCACATTTAGACACCCAATTATAGGCATCTTTGAACATACCTGGCCAATAAAAACATTGCCATAAGATTTTAAAAGCAGTCACATATGCTAAGAAATGACCTCTGCAGGCTTCATTATGAAAGGTTTCCAATAGTTTCTTCTATTTGTCCTTACCTACACATCTTAAAAATGTTCCATCCACTCCCTTCTTGTATAAGTTCCCTTCCCAAAGAATATACTTGTTAGCTTTAAGCTTCAAATTCCTTTTTTTCCTTTGTAAATAGGTGGGGTGGACAATCACTATATGTCAGTAAATAAGAGATATTAGAAAACCATTCATCTGTAGTGCTTGGGAAAAGAACCAGAGGTAATTCTTCATCTTCAATAACTTTATTCTTAGCAATCATTCTACATAGACCTTTACCTCTGACCAAATTGGTAGGTTTGATTTCAACATCATGTTCAGGTACTTTAGCTATCTAGTCTCCTCTATTATTACAACTAATTTCTTGTTGGGTAAGGATACTTTTTAAATTAGAATCAGTAACATAGACAACAACATGAGAGTGCAAAATATAAAACCTAAAACTTTTCAAAGATTTCACTACCACATATGCATGTTTCTCAAGTGGAGAATATTTCAACTCATATTTCTTTAGAGGCACACTCATGAAAGAAATTGGAGCTTCGATCTCCTGTTCAATCTTTTGTAGCAAGATAGCTGATAGAGTGTGTTCTGATGCATAGCAATAGATAATATTTTTTTTTTCAAAATTAGGATGCACTAACGTGGGTGCATTGGAAATGGTTGTTTTAATATCTTGAAATGCTTGTTTACCTTCATCATTCCATTTGAAAATAGGACGGCTTTTCATCATTTTAGCAATATGTCTTGTCAGCTTAGCAAAATCAGGAACAAACCTTCTTAGAAAATTTACCTGACCAAAAAAAGATCTGGTATTAATTTTAGTCATAGGTAGGCTCAATTGTTGAATTGCCCTGACCCTATCAGGATCAATTTTGATACCATCCTTGGAGACACTATGACCCAACAATTTCCCTTCAGTTACTGCAAAAATTGACTTTTTTGGATTTAGGGAAATACCGTGATCTCTGCAACTTTGCAACACCACTTCCAAATCATGAAGATGATCTGCTCTCTTCTTCAAAAATACTGTTAAGTCATCTAAATAAACCACAATGATTTTATTTTTCAAATCTCCAAAAGTTAAATCCATTGCCCTTTAGAAAGTGGCCCCTACATTAATAAGGCCAAATGGCATCAGATTATAAGCAAAAACACTGATTGGAGTAGTGAACGATGTTTTGTGCCAATCTTCTAGAGCTACCTCGATTTGATTATACCTTGAAAACCCATCTAGCATCGACATCATTTTTGAACCAGATACTATTTGCAATATATGATCCATCATAGGTTAGGGATAATTATATTTCAGAGAAGCTTGGTTCAGATTTCTGAAATCAACACAAATTCTTATTTCCCCATTCTTCTTTATGATAGGAACAATATTAGCCACCCATGTAGAGTGGTGAATGGGGTAAATCATTTTTGCTTTTAGCATCTTGTCTATTTCAATGAAAATGGTCTCAAATACTTTAGGATTGTAAGTCCTCTATTTTTTCCTAAAGGGCAAAGTACCAGGCTTCAATGGAATGTGGTGTTGCATTTTTCCATCTCTAAATTTCTTCAAGTTAGCATAGCACCACACAAAAACATCTCTGTAACAAATAAGCAAATAAATTAATTGCTCTCACACTTTGGGAGAGAAACACTTCCCAATACAAACAATCTTCAGATCTTCCTCAGTACCAATATTAACTCAATCATAATCAATAGATGATCTGATTGAAACCTTGCTCTTCTGTTTCAGATATTGATCATGTTGGTTAAGAAGGTCCTCAAGTGAGACCAAACCCTTGGGAATTTTATTTCCTTTCAATTGAATCACTTCAGATCCCTAGCCATCATGAGAAATGGCCACTCCTTCTAAAACATTATTACTTTCATCAAGACTTCCTTCAAAGAACACATTTGTAAATGAATCATCTTTTTCTAGAAAAGATATGATTTGCTGGTCATTGTTAAATATCTGCTAGTGGTTGATGTTGTCAGGTATGCTAGTCTGATAGACCACCTCAACTCTGTAAGGTTTGTCTTTAAAATTTGGGTGAGGTAACAAGAGAGATGCAAATACAACCAATGAATCAACCTGAGTGTTCTAGTCTCTGGGCACAACTTCTATTGAGAAGGTGTCAAAATCTTCTATGCAATCCCACACCCTATTTCTATAATGCCTTAGCCTCCCATTTTTCACCGTATATATCTTCCTTACTTGCTTGACAATAAATTTAGCATCACCTTTAGCTCTCAGCTTCTTAATACCCTTTTCCTTAGCTAATGCTAGCCCAAGTAACAAAGCCTCATATTGTGCAGCGTTATTGGTGTTATTGAATTCCAATTTGTAAGAAAAAGAAAACTTGCAATAATTAGGGAAAAGAAAAACTACTCCAGCACCTGAACCAACAGTAGAGCAACTGTTGTTGAATTCCAAGGTCCACACCTCATTGGCTAGGTTAGGGCTAATCAAATTTGCATCATATTCCATTGTCGAGGTGCACATATATGTGCCAGGTCCAATTTCTACATATAAAATATCTGCCCTTGGGTCCCCTGACTTCAGTACAGTGAACTTGGCCTTAGGTTTAGGGTTTAGATGAACTCTCTTCCCATCCACTAGTATTAGAGCATGAGACCAGTCCATCTGTATCTCTCCCCCCAAGTCTCTACAAAAAATGTGGCTCAAAATCATCCCATAGCTTGCAGGTATATCCACCACTAAGATGGTTACCTTCAATCTCTTCTTAAGATATGTAGCAAGGGCAACCTATGCATCTTTAATTTGACCTAAAATCAGTACTGGTGAGCCATCCATGGAAAAACACCTACCATGAGAGGAGGTATAGGATAAACCTAAGGCCTTAGCAACCTGGGTAGACATGACATTATCTAAGGCTCCAGAATTGATGACACAATTACTTAATTTATAGCCAACAATGTCTAATGACACATAAAAAAGCTTTGGTTTTTCAAATGGATTTTTAGGATCGGGTTCTTGGGAACAGGAATTTGAGTAATTTTGTTTTTCAACATGGGCATCATTTTCATTAGACACCTGAGCATTACAATGAGAAGGGGAGGGCTCTTACTTGACATACCTAACTAGTCTATCTAGCTCAGAAGGATTGAGCCTAAGGTATTTAGTTTGTGAAATTTGAATTTTAGTATTTTTACAAGACTCAACTATGTCAAAAGAGCTAGAAACAAGAGCTTCAGGAGAAGAAGTAGAGGGTACCTTAGCGGATGCAACTTTGGGTGTAGTACTCTCTATCTTCTTAGAACTAGCATTAGTTTGTCTTGGCAAAATGTATTTTGGAGTAGAATAGGAACCACCAGGTTGGCCTTTAGAATATTGCCCCTTCTGCATTTGTTGTCGCCTAGTAAACACTGCGTAATTTAGATTGTCTATCTCAGTGTACACATCTTCTATAACTTTAGGGTCTGACTTATTTTCAAAGAAATTAATGCTGGCATCACCAGATGGAGAAGGTTCTTCTACATAAGGTTCCTCCATATGCCCATTCATTGAGAACATCTACATGAATCTAACCATCTTTGGACAGGATGCTTCATCATGATCAAAAGTTAGATGAAATTTACAAATCATATGATTATTCTTGTTGGTAGAAGGACCACCTTCAATCGCTAACCTCTGAGTTGGACCAGGTAAGGGCAACATTTTGTTATAGTTCCCCTAGGAACCATGATCTTTTCTTGATATGTCTTGATAAAAAGGCTATTGAGAGCCTTTAGGCATCTATCTCTTCGACGTAATAATATAATTGGCCAATCTCTGTATGACAGGGTCAATAGAGTTACCACTTTATATTTACTTGTCTATAACTCCTTCCATTTGCTAGCAGTTATAAGATCATCCTCAATTGAAATGGCTAGAGTTTGGGATACTGCCAGGTTAGCAGCACCTTCCCTCTTTATAGCATAACTGATATTAAGAGGGAGAGAGTTAATAAAGAAAAATTTCAACAGTTCGTCACTAGGTCTCACATCATTAGGGATGCTATTTGCAAGTTTGTTAAATTTAGCCACAAACTCTCTCATTTGTTCCTAGACTTATTTCTTCATTGTAGAGAGTTGGGTGACCAATGTGTTCATTGTCAACAGTTTTGAACCTATCTTCAAGCTATGTCCTCATGGTGGCCCAGTCTCTGATAGATACATTAGGTAAATGGTAAAACCACTCAGTCGCGACATCGGTGAGAGACTCAATAAACAATCTAACAGATACATCTTCATGCTATACCCCCAAGATAGAATAGGCTGCAAAAATAGCATTTATTTTCTCATCTGGGGTGACTTTTCCATCCCCTCTGAATTTAGGTACAATTTTACTAGACCCTTTGGGTAAATCATGCAAGTTTGGTCCTAATCTCAGGGGACCTATGGTGGCTCCCCATGGAACAGGTGGTGGCTGAGCCATATTGAAAGGATTATGAAGTGGGAAGTTAACTTGTAGGGGTAAAACAATATTGTCAAGGGTTAAGACTTGACAAGAAGAACTTGCAGACTCTCTTACAGGTGGAGGAGAAGATGGCCTACTTAAAGACTTGACTTTACATGTAGGGGGAAAAGGAGCAAAATTTAAAGATTGAAGTAAGTCAAAGTCAACATCAGAGATACCTTTCTTTCTATCTCCTCGGGTGTATCTTTTCATAGCCAATTTTCACATATATGTGTACATATGAAAGCAATAGTGTAGAGTCACCAAACAACTTACTATTTGTTATGAGGGAGGGCTAGCTAGGCACACACTTGGTTCCTCAGTCTATCGGTAGGGTTTCTCTGTCTATTATTAGGGACTGCTTGAATTTGAAGGGGTCTTTCTCTTCTAGGCACAGGAACTATACCTTCAACAAAGACAATCCCCTAAGCTTCACCAAAACAATGTGCATTTTCTCTTATTATATCACTGAGTTCTTCCACTTCTTCAAGTACCTCATCAACTTGGTGATATTTTTGGTTCATTCTCCTAGTTTTCCAGGCTACAACTCGTAGACCAGTTATAATGTCTTCTTGGTCACCAACAAGCCAGTCTACGTTAGGCTGTAGAACTAGTGCACGTCTTCATGAAGAACCATAAAGTCCAATGATAATGAAACTCACAAAACATATATAGTTATTATCATAGAATCCCTAGTAGAGTCGCCAAAAATCTGTTGGTTTATAGATTTGCCACCTAACTCTATATTCTCATGCCCACATAAGTGACAAATGTAACAACAGTTGAATTAGTTGCAATGATATTTTACAACGATTCTTTTCTTATTTAACAAGGCACAACTACCTTCTTATAATAGCCAAAGAATCAAAACTTAGATTTCTTCTAACCAAAAAGCAAAGAAAAGGTAGTGCTTTTAACCAAAAAGCAATAAAGGCAATATATCTCAATATCAATTGAATTCAAGAAGCACAAAGACTTCAACAACAATAACATCGATGAAACAATAAAGAATTACACCATATATTACACAATCACCACCATAAATCATTCATTGAAGAATAAATACTTCACAACAGTGAGCAAGAATTAGAACATCCAACTACTTCAATATAGAAATATAACAAGTCCACAACAATATATTCAACATAAGAAGAATATGAATTCAAACAACCATAACACAAAGTTTATGATCCTCCAAACTCCACTATATTGATTTCTATTTCATATCAAAACAAATTAAATAGGAAAGTAACCAAAATTTGATCTAACACCAAAACAAAGTTTGCTAAAAGATCCCTAAATTGACCAACTAACTAAATTTATAGCCATGTCACCCAATAACTATCTTTAAAACATAACGGCTTCTTGAGGACAACTAATTTAAAAGAAGTCTTTAAATTAAACATAATTAAAATAATGATCTGTCCAGAGCCAATAGTTTCTTTGCAAATATGAAAATACTAAAGCATGAGAAAAGAAAATAAATTGATGATTGCCATGTCCTCCTCCTCAGCAGTGTCTTTTTATGTCATTTCCTTCTCCTTCACCTATTCGTCTTCATTACACAAGTCAAATTGTGCTACTTGAGCTACCTATGCCCTTAACTTTTCCTTATAAGCTCGATACTTGTTGATGATTGATGATAATGCCATGCCACTTGGACTTCCAATCATACTGACTTAGAGTTTCTTCTTACTTATCACCCTGTCAGCATGAGTCACCCTTTTATGCATGTCATCCAGTCCATTTTTGAGTGTCCTGACATACGTGGATACTCTGGCAAGTTTTCCAATTGATTCCCCTGTGATTATATCATAATTCACCATTTCATTAGTCACCATTTTCGCGAAATTTTTCTTGATCTCCTTGACGTCAAGAAATTTATCATTATCATCACCAACGACCTCTATTTCAAGGATGGTGAAATTACTTTTAATGTCCCTAAATTCTGTGTAGTAGAGAGCAAGAGTGCTTCTTATTTCTTCTTCGAGTGCCCCCACAACAAACAACTTCCACTCAACTATATCGACCCAAGTAGTAGAGTTCATTTCCTTAGATTCGTTCAACACTTCCTCGGCCACCAAAATGTTAACATCCATTCCAACCATATCTTGTATTTATTTTGAGACCAAGGATAGGCTATTGTTATCATTTCTGATAGTTTGGAAATCAACTATTATGGCCTCTCTCATGCTAGAACTGGAGTTAAATAACTTAAAAGATTCTTCAATAAATATGAGGCCATCTAGGGACACTTTCTCTATCCACTATTCAATGGCACTACTCAAAGCTTGATATCTTTTGATTTGTTGTAATAAATTAGGGCTGGGACTAGTAACACTCATATCAGGCAATGCACCTACTGATGGTGTAGTAATCTTCAAAATTGATTGAATAAAAAAAGACAAGGAACTTACTTGTGCTCGCAGTTTGGCATTCTCCTCTTGTTCCTTTTTACTCTTTTCAACATATTACTGACTGAGTATTTTGTATGATAGATATCCCCCTCAATAGTTGAGGGTCCCATGTCCACTCTGCTCAAATTGAAATATGCTTCTGTCACTTCATCCTCATTTTTGTTTCCCACCAGATCAACAATTTCCAGAATATGATGCCCTATGGCAGAATCGGTCACCATCCTTGACATCCTCCTAGCCCGTTTAGGCTTATGTGTTTCTTGCAGAAGCTTGGCTACAATATCCACACTAGTATCCACCATTGGGGTGTACCTTTCCTTTTTCTCTACTGCCTTTCTTAGCCAAGCCAGGAATAAGAGGGAGGATTAACATTGTCAACCACACTCATCACACCTTCTGAACGCACAGGTGGAGAATTGTGCTCCAAAGGATTACTTAGACTAGGTGAATTTGGAGTGCACAACAAAGATTGCAGCATATTATCTTCTCCCAGTTGAGTAAAAATTAAAGAATCACTATCAGTGATGAGTGCCAGGTAGCACCCATGAAATACATCTTTTTACCTCTCTATTTCTCCTTTCCAATTCCATCTTCTTGATGACTGCACCCAAATAGGCTAGAAAGATTGTTCTAAATAATGATTAATAGGAGATGAATTACTTAAGATCATGATTTCTGATTAAATGACTAATGTGCATGGAATTGATGGAAATATGCAGAAAAACTTCTCTTTTTGAATCAACAGGTGCAGGTGTTCAAGTTGGCAATTTTGTGCATCTTTGGAGGTAGTCCTAATGATCTCCGGAGCTGAGCAAGAAGGCCACAATTATATCTCTGGAGCTGTAGACAGTATATCTCTGAAGCTGTAGATAGAGACATACATCTCCGGTGCCTCTTTAGAGCAGATAGATTTCCAACACAGCTATCAGTCAGATACTTTCAGTGGTGATCATGATACCCCTGATATTACTCAAATCATCACTTGAGTGATTAAGGGCAATCTATAGTTAACTGCTAGGAGTTTTTATCTCTTTTTAGTTTTTGCATGAGTTACTGATAAAACTAATTTAATATCCATATTTTTAGGGCCTCGCTGCCCAAATGTATTAAGACTGAAACTTAGATTTAGAGTGGACTTTTGTTCCACTCAATCTATTTTTATTGCATGGTTATTTTCTGTAGTTAGACAACTAGTATAATAAAGAGATGGATGTCATCTCATAGAAGAACTGGTAGATAAGATAAGTGATATCTCATCACTAATTTTTTATATACTTACAAAAGAAGTAGAAAAAGGATAGTGATTATTTCTTCTGATTTCTGTAATCTCATTTTGATATTAATATTTTGCAAAATACAAAGCTGATGGGATTGGACTAAATTGAGTTGTGATATCATTCTCTTGTACTGATTCTTTACTTTAGTCTTCAGCCCTAAGGGTGTGGAGCAAGGGCCCACTCTCACCACCAAGGTAGAAGGCTAGTAATGTTGTTTTGTTGTTTTAGATTTTGCTTTAAAAGATATTTACTGTTTTCATAGATAGATGCATGTTTCAGTTTATAGTTTTTCTTTAAGTAATTTACTGTTTAGTTCTATTTTGAATATTCTTGGAATTTATTTCGTAGTAGATAGATCAATTCCTTTAAATTAGTAGCAGTCATTAGACTTAGTTAGATAAGACTGGAAACTATAGGATTCCTAATTGCAAATAGCCAATGACATAGCCCTGGATTTGACAAAAGAAATATGATTAAATGATAAGGTACAACGACCCTTGTCATTTTTGGCACCATTGCTAGGGATATTGTGTTAATTAGGGAAAAACATCTAAATAGTTTTAGGTTAGATCTGTATGGTTAGAGCTAGAGATTCAAAAGGAAGATACATAAAACAGACACCCCATCAACAAACTATAGGAGAAAGCAGTGGGGTGGCACAAGAAATTGTTGAAGAAAGAAACCTAGAACCTACCTTGGAATTTGTACCTCAAATCAATAATCCCTTAAATCCTCCAAATCTCCCACTCGCTAATTATATCCAAGAATTACAAGAAAAATTCCAGGCAGATCCTTTGATAGAACCTAATTTCCTAGAACCTCAGAGAGAAGAACCAGTACTAGACATGGATGATAATCATGATAATCATGAAGAGGAGGAAAATTAGAACCTTCTCATATCCCATTGTTCTAGCTACTAGAGATAATGCTCCTATGAAAAATATTTCACCAGCACACTTGCCAAATTTTAGATGTCTTTCTTCTGAGGATCCAGATCAGTTTTTGTTTGAATTCAAAGTGGTATGCCAAACTTATGATTATGGATCAGATAATCAAAAAAGCAAACTATTCCCTTCAACCCTAAAAGATTCTACAATGAGATGGTTTATGGGTTTAACCCAGAACTCTATCCATTCTTGGGATCAGATGGAAATAGAGTTTTTACGAAAGTACCAAGATTACTGTAGAGTCAATTAAAAAAATGAGGAATTGTTTAAAATTAAACAAGGAGAGGAAGAGACCTTAGAGGACTATGTGGATAGGTTTAACTTCACCTTGAGAAGGTATGACAACCCATTAAATCACTCTTTGGCTAGAACCCTGTTTGTAAAAGGATTAGATAAAAAATTAAAATAGACACTGGATCTGATGGGAAAAGGAAATATCGACAAAATGGATATATCTGCTATAGAAGAACTCTGCAGGAACTATTTTAGAACCCAAGATGGAGTGAGATCATCCAAAACCTTCAAAGGGAAGAATGAAATAGGATAGTTAATGGAAGAGATTGCAAATCTGAAAATAGATATTTTGGTCCAACTAAATACCACATTGGATGGGATTCAGGCAAAAACTAGAACAACTGATCAAAATAGAACAATTGAACCACTCTCCATCTATTGTCCTAGGTGTAGAAACAAGCATTTGTTAAGAGAATTCTCTTTAGACAAATTAGAGATTTGTGAAATTTGTGATAGGGAACATCCTACCAGTCAATGTAGTCAACTTCCAGCCCTAAAAAGGTTGATTAAGAAGAATGCCATCATAGAAGAAGAATTGAACTATGTGGGACAAAAATAGGCTGGAAATTTCCCTTATAATCAATATCTAAACCAGCCTTCATATAGGGGTCCTTCTAATTGGGGAAATAATCATTGGAATCCAACTTGGCATGGGCCTCAGAATAATCCTCCTTGGGGATAGCAAGATTGGCCAAATCAACATTGGCAAAACCAAAATTGGCAAAATCAGCCATGGGGGAATCAATAGTGGCCACCACAGTTTGGATCATAAAACATGCAACCTCAATGGGGTCCTCAACAGGGATATAATCAACAATACCAGGGACAACCTAGACATTTCCAACCTCAACAACAAGTATTATTAACTGGACCCTCCAACACACAAGGTCAGTCACAAAATGAGCCAGTTAGCCAACCACCCTTACCAGCTCAACCTATACCAAATCCACGAAATAAATAGGGAGCAGCTGTTTACATGATAGAATAAGAAAACATGGCTGGTATTAATGCTATATATCCAAATAATCTCCAGTTACATTCTAGGAAAGCATTCCCAAGACCATCTCCTCCAACTATAGTTGAAGTAACCAATGATGAGGAACCTGACGATTCATCCACTCAACTTCTAGAGGAGATTACTACCGAAAAAGTGCTAAAAGAATCATCCTTGGATAACTCCAAAGTTCCTCCTAAAAGGCTAATTCCGGAGAACATTCCTGGACACACTTCTGATAAAAGCTCCAAAGATGCTCCGAAGATGGAAAAACTAGCACCATACCCAGAACGGCTCAAACAACATTTTCCCCAGAAAAAGATCTTACAAAAACAAGTCCAATCTACCCTAGAATCAGAACTTTTACAAGAAATTAGGCAACTGAACATTAAAATTCCACTCCTCCAAGCAATTAGAGATGTGCCAGAGCTGAACCAATTCATCAAACAACATTGTGTCAAAACACAGGGTAGGAAGAAAAACTTTCCTTCTATAATCTAGGTGGAAGGGAAAGTAGTAGATCTATTGATGGGAGAAATGCTCCTCCCAAAATATGGAGACCTTGGAAATCCTGTCATAACTATTTTCATCTCAGGGGAAGAAATTTCAAATATTTTGGTTGATTTGGGAGCAGCAATTAATGTGATGATAGTTCATACAATGGACAAATTAGCCCTAATAGGTATCCAATCCATGACAACAATCCTTCAACTTGCTGACCAACCAATAGCTATTCCGAAAGGGGTAATTACTGATGTTCTAGTTGTGATAGAATCATGGGAATTTCCAGTAGACTTCTTGATATTGGAACCGAGAAACTAGAGAAATGGTTATCCACTAATATTAGCAAGACCATGGTTGGCTACAGCAGTAGCATCTATTGATTGTCAAACTAGGGATATGGTCATTTCTAATGGGATAGATTTGAAGAAAATATCTCTGTATCCTCCAGCTAAACCATCAATACATATACAGAAAGAGTATGAGTGGATGAGCCAGATAACATGGAAAACAATGCCTCAGTAGCTATGGTCACCATCAAGGAACATTTGGGTGAGTTGGAAGAAGAAATCTACTATGATACAATAGAAGACATTACCCACATCCTAATCAATGAGGATGTGATGGAGCTTGCCCAAGATTCTAGGAGAGAACTTCTCACTTCTACTCATTGTACCCTAGCAAATATCATTCCTTATGGGGAGACCTTTTATAGAGACTTAGCCACGTTCCACATGTTGCTTCCACATTCTTGTCCCCTCAATACCATGACTCCAGTGTATGGATTAACTACATCCATGGATCAAATCACAAAATAGGTCATGATTTTACTAGGGAAAACACTTAATATCCATACTTAGTTAACAACAAACTAGGAAGAAAAACTTATCCAACTTCTGATTTCCCATTCAACAACTTTTTCTTGGGAATACCAAGATATGAAGGGAATCCCTCCTGAGATCTGTACCCATCATTTATACACTAAGGATATCAAACCTATTAGACAACCCCAGAGAAGATTGAATCCTACTTTAAAAGACATTGTTAAGACTAAAATAGAAAAATTACTACAAGCAGGGTTTATATATCCAATCTCAAATAGTCAATGGGTCTCACCCCCATTTATAGTGCCTAAAAAGAATGGGAAATGGAGGGTGTGTATTGACTATAGGGAGCTAAACAAAGCTACAAAAAAAGACTACTTTCCCTTACCATTCATTGATCAAGTGTTGGACAACCTTGCTGGGAGAAAGTATTTTTCTTTCCTAGATGGGTTCAGTGGGTATAACCAAATCCAAGTAGCACCTGAAGATCAAGACAAGACCACTTTCACCTGCTCTTGGGAAACTTTTGCTTACAAAGTTCTTCCATTTGGACTATGTAATGCCCCAACTACATTTCAGAGGCTTGTTTTAGCCATTTTTGCTGAATTAGCTAATGAGTGCATGGAGGTCTATATGGATGACTTTACTGTGTATGGGGACAACTTTGAAGAAGCTCTCACAAACCTTGAGAAAGTACTGAAATGCTGTGAGAAAAATCAATTATCCCTGAGCCATGAAAAGTGCTTTATGATGGTGGAGGAAGGAATTGTATTGGGACACCACATTTCAGCAAATGGGATCAAAGTGGATCAAAACAAGATAGAAGTGATCAGATAGCTACCTTCACCCAAAAATCAGACAGATGTTAGAAGTTTTCTGGCTCATGCAGGCTACTATAGGAGATTCATAGAAAATGACACATAATTTCTATGGATAAAAGACTATCAATCAGCATTTGAAACCCTAAAAGAGAAGCTTACTGTCACACCTGTTTTGAGAGGACCTAATTGGACTTTACCATTTCACATACAAACTGATGCTTCAAATGAGTCCATTAGGGTAGTTTTAGGACAGAAGGAGGAAGGAGAGAGTATGCATGCCATTTACTACATCAACAAAAACCTTACCTCTACAGAAAGAAATTACACCGCAACTGAAAAAGAATTCTTGGAAGTCATCTATGCTATAAACAAATTCAGGCATTATATCATTGGATATAAAATATTTGTACATACTGATCATGCATACATCAAGTACCTAATGAATATGCCAGTAGTGGGTGCAAGGATCATTAGGTGGTTATTGCTATTGCAGGAATTTGACATTACTATAGTTAATAATCTAGGTAAGTTTAATTTGGTTGCTGATTTTCTATCAAGATTACATACAAGAGGAGAAAACCAGCCAGTGGAGGATAGGTTCCTAGATGAACATCTTTTTACCATCTCCTCTTTTGTACCTTAGTTTGCTGACATAGCTAATCTTTTAGCTACATGCTTGTATCCATCCCATTTTAGCTCAAAACAAAAGAAACGCCTAATTAAGGAAAGCTTATCTTACAAATGGTTAAATGGTTTGCTATTTAAATGTGGTCCTGATTTCATTTTACACAGGTGTTTAAAAGTTGATAAAATTTTTGATGTGTTGAGAGCATGTCATGATGAACCATCTGGTGGGCATTATTCTTCCCACAGAACTATCCACAAGATCCTAGGAGCTAGTTACTACTGGCCCTCTATTCATAAGGACACTAAGAAGTATGTGCAACAGTGTGACCAGTGCCAAAGGATGGGACATCTAACCTTCACCCAGGTGAGGTTACTACATCCTCAAGTAATGATGGAGCCATTTGAACAGTGGGGTCTAGACTTTGTGGGACCAATTTCTCCACTATCATCAGGCATGGAGTATATTCTAGTAAGCACATACTATGTGACTAAATGGGCTGAGGTTTAAGGATTACAATTTGCACAAGAAGAGAAAGTTGTTGATTTCCTTTATAATAAAATTTTCTTAAGGTTTGGAGCCCCAAGATCCATAGTTTCAGACATAGGACCTCAGTTTACTTCACAAGTAATTAGAGCATTCACAGATCTATATCAAGTCAAGCACAAAAAATCTTCACCTTACCATCCTCAAGCCAATGGGTAGGTAGAGGTGACTAATAGGGAACTTGAGAATATTTTGACAAGGACAGTGGCAATGAACATAAAAGATTGGGCTAACAGATTACCTAAAGCAGTTTGGGCTTACAATACCACTTGGAAGTCCACAACAAAGTTCTCACCATATGAATTAGTTTATGGGAAAAAGCCTATTCTGTCTATAGAATTTGAACTCCAGACACTTAAAACTGCATTGGATATTGGTCTATCATTGTCTATAGCCCAACAAAACATAATTCTTCAGCTCAATGAGTTGGATGATATCCAGACATAAGCCATTCAACAAATAGAACTATTTCAGTATCAAAGGAAGCAATGGCATGACCAACACATCAAGAGGAGGACATTTCAACAAGGTGATTGGGTTCTTCTTTATGATTCCAAATTCAAAGAGTTCAAAGGAAAACTACAAACTCATTAGATGGGTCCTTATCAGATAAAGAAAGTTTTTGAAAATGGAGCAGTGCTGTTGGAACCTATTGATGGAAGCACATACACATTTTTAGTAAATGGCCATCGAATCAGACTCTATAAAAGGCCACCCACTAAAGAAGAGTTCATCAAAGATTTGTGTTTTGATACAGGGGACACCTCCTCTGTCACAGTTTTGGACTAGTTGAAAAAAAAAAGAAGGTTGAAATCCAACAAATGGCGGCCTTCTTAAAAAAAAAAAGAGAAGGTTGAAAACCAGCAAATGGCAGCCTTCTTAAAAAAAAGAGCAAAAAAAATAGAGGAAGATAGAAAACTAGTAAATGCTTGTCTTTCTCGACCAAGGAGATTGAAAACCAGTAAATGGCGGTTCCCTTCTTCATGCCAGATAAGAATAATCAAGCTACGGAGGTGATCAGGTGCCAGGAGTTACTCAAACGCACCTTTGGCGCTCACAAACTAGGAGCACCTCTAGCGCTCCACCAATAAAGAGTTATTCACAACCATAATAAGTGGGAGGGGACCCACCTCTCCAGGCAATAAAGTAGAGATGTCATTCGATGAGGTCATCATGACTTATCCTCCACTTTATGACAGGGACAAAGATGAAATCAACACGCATTCTGGGAGCAATCATTACTCTCGTTTGCATGGGTACCTATAAAGGATTGTGCTGACGTCACCCTGGATACATGGATTCTCGAATGACTCTGCAAGAATGAATGTAGGTTACGTGACAATAAAGATGATTGACATCATTTCAAGCCACAAAAGCTGCTCAGGTGCCACGTCGCGTCCAGTCTCATCAATGCCGTAACATCTTAGCCAAGTACATCGTGCCCTCATCATTAAGAATGGTTCAAGTAATTCTCTCTTAATTAAGCATTAATTAGCAACTGTCTTGTCATTTCTATTTTTGGGTGCCTTCATTATGACACATCCTCTTGCCATTCTTTTCCTTCCCAAATTCATGCATGCCGCCATCTTTGTTGTACTGTCACCATGCCTACGGAGTATCCCATCACTCTGCTACAATTATGACCACATAGGCACTCTAACCAATTTGCAACTCTTTTTCCATAATCCAAACCATTAAACAAATTGACATCATAATCCTCATTCAAACTGCAAAATACCCTAAAGAACAGAGTAAGCTGATACAGTCCTCCGGAGCCTACTGAGTTAAAGGAGAAAGGACAAATTACAAAGGAGAGTGATGGATTTAGCACAGAGGGTAGAAAAAAAAATTAGAAATGGGGATTAAGAAGAAATTAGAGCTGGAAAGTGCTATAGGTCTTTTGCAAGATGATGTTACCGTAGACATTCTGAGGAATGCAGGATGGTTGGAGTTTCTGGAAAAGTTTGAAGGGTTTCAATAAGATATTGTTGATAATTTCCTAAGAAACCTGAGGGCCAATTAGGCAGTTGTAAGGGGAGTTCAAATCAATCTCTCTGCAACCACTATCAGTCATATTTCTGGGTTGCTTGAATAAGGTGAGAGATTCTATCATCTGAAAACTTTATATGCTAATTTGATTAGGAATTTCTTTGTTGAAGGTGAACCTGCAATACAATTGCATTTAAATAAAAATGAGGTTAAAGGAATTCTTAGGTCCTCACTTCCAAACCCTTGGCAATCTATAGCTACATGGTTGATGAAATATTTCACATGTGATGGTCAATTTTCAGTAGTTCTAGGACCAATAATGAAAATGTTGATTTTTCTGAGACAAGGGAATGGACACCCTGAATTCAGCATAAACATTCTCAACTTTCTGTACTATGCCATTAAGGAAACTGTAGAAAAGTATCAACAAAACAAGGGTCCTATGAAACATCATGGCCTCATTTTTCTGATAGTTAAACACCACTTTCTGTCTCAAGTTGATGGGGAAGAATTATGGTAGACATTTATTGAACAAAAACCCCAGGACAGAGAGCCAGAGAGAGCATAGGAAGAGGGTGAGGGTTCCTATAACCACCAAGAAGAAGAGATAGGACCTTCAACCTCCTCTCCAGCTATTGAAAATGGTAAAAAGTCCTCACTGAAAGCAACTTCATCTGCTACCCCTCTTTTTGATAGGAAGAGGAAAGGAAAAGAAGATAAAGAGCATGTTCTTGAGCAAACTCCATACATGACTCACTCAGCCAGGAGGAAGATGACTCTGGCTAAGGAGTCTTCTCCTAAGAGACTAACAGGGGAGAGGTTAGGGCAGAAAGAAAAGAGAACCCCCAAGAAAGCTTACTCTAGAATACACTATTGTGCTGAAGAAGCATCTCATGATTCTGATGAGATCCCTCTAGTGAGAAAGAAAAGACAAAGAGAAGTTTCCCCAGAACCATTTGTCCATCTGGGTTCAAGTCCAACTTCAGAACAATCTCCTACTCCAGAGACAGAACACAGGTAGACTTTTACTATTTCCTCTAATTCTGAGGATGAGATACGTGCTCCGGAGGCACCTGCCCCACCTATGCTATAGAGAAGCAAAAGGAAAAGGTAGCTCTCCCTAGTTGAGAAAGAGATTGGTCTCCTAGCTGAAGTGCTTTTAGGTTTTAGAACTTCTGAGGAGAAAGCTGGGCCTTCATTAGTGCTAGCACATACAGAGAAAACTTAAGAAGAACATCAGGGCAGAGAGGCTACAAGGAAAGATGAAACAAAGCAATTGGGTGCAACTAATAGTGCATGATAGATGGCTATGGAAGATCTTGATGTGTAGCAAACAGAAGAAGAAACAAGAACTTTCTCTCACCCCTCTGATCAAGAGGATATTGAGATTTCAAAAGAGCAGCAAATGTTGGAAGAAATTGATAATCTAAAAAGATTACTATGGGGGAAAAATTAGATTATCACTGATCTCAAGTAGGTCAGAATGGAGATAGAGATGGAGCAAAAACAAGTAACTGAAAAATTGCAAATAGAGCTCCAGAGCAAAAACCAGATAATTCAGGAGAAGGAAGCAGAATTGGAAGCCCAGAAGATTGAGACAACTCAAATCATGAAGGAAAACGAGATAGAGATAGTACAAAGTATTTCTTATCTTACTAAGGCTAGAGATAATGGCCTCATAATAATTGCAGCATTAATTGAGAAATTACAGAGCCAAAATCAACAATTGACTTGGGCCAACAACAAAATAGATGATCAAGAGGAATATATTCATGAGTTAGCTGGCCCAGGGGCAACTAGTGAACATGAGGTACAAATAGATCCATATGTGGGTCCAATCCCCATTGATATTAGTAAGGCCCTGTTCCATTGGGAAAGGAGATGTAGAGAATATCAGGCTTCTAAGCCTATGCTGTAATTACAGAGGGCAGTTACTGCCATGACAAAAAGAGTAGAAACCCTGGAGGAAAAAGTCATTTAGATGGCCTCTATTTCTTCTAAAATTCTATCTTGCAGGCCTCGAAGTGCCAGTTTGTTAGGAACCCGTGTTTAACCCTTCTCTTTACTTTGTTAGTATATTGTTGTTGGATGCATATGCTTTGTAAGTCATCCCGTGAGTATATTGTATTATCCCACATTCATGGGGAGTAATAGTTGTTTAGATTAGACTTAGTATATAAGTGTTGAGGCCAATGAAGGCATCCATGAATTTATTGTATTAAGCTTGCTCAAAGGAGGTTGCCCCCCTCAAAGTGGCCTGCGATCAATAAATTCCTTCTATGTTTCTACTATTTCCATTATTTCATGCATTTCTCATTATATTGTTGCAGGAGGTTCCTCTCATCTGGTATCAAAGCACTTTCTTGGGCTTGCTGGGTGGCCTCTAGGCACTGTGATTATTACAGTAGTTCTTTTTTCTTTGCATCTGTATTGTTCATTTCAATTGCACGTTCGGATCAGGGAATAATCCCTATCTGCTTAACTGTGGGAAGTGCCTGGGCATAGCCCTAAAACTCATTATGAGGAGTACCACAAGAACCCTGAAGAAGCTGGCCCATTGAGAGGACCTGCCAGTGAAAAGGGTAATGAACCCTACCTGATTGACTAGTTCCCATCTGTGAGGTAAACTAAGAGCTGTTGTTTGTGGCAAAGCAGTTATCAGTTTTACCTAAGCCGTGGAGTGAGGGGTACTACCTCAATACGTAAGCTGTTAGACAACATTGGTAGCCGAGTGAATCCCATGAACCTTTAGTAAGCTGAATATACCTGGGGTCCATATCTATTGCTAGCTAACAAATCACAGATTGAATCTGTCTAGAGCTGTTTGCAGATCATTTCCAAAAAAAAAAAAAATTCACCATATCTTCCTTGCTTTAGCTCTGTTTCCTCTAAAAATTCACTGGAACCCCTGAAATTCAATTATGCATATTTCCTTCCTTGAGGACCCTATCCCAAATTCCACTTATCGAACCCAGAAATCCCACATTTGTCTATTTTTAGGGTTTGCCATAACTTATTTGATTCTCACCTAATCGCCTTCAAATTTTGCCACAATGTTCATTTCCTATTTCTGCTTCTTTGTCCTTCTTGGACAAATTTACCCATTCTTTCACCCCGCTTCTAAAATCCCCATTTTCTGCTTCCCTGTCCCTTAGTAAGTGTCTAAAACCTAGTCAAACCCCAATTACCCATCAGAGTTTTTCCCAAATCCAAATTTTCCTTTACTAAAAAAGTTTCTATTTTTGTTTTTCTACCCATTCCCCCCCCCCAAAAAAAAAAATCTTGGTTATGGTTGTCACCCGCATAGGAGCAAAAAACATGGAGGATGAACTTACAGCCCTCAAGACCAAACTACAAGATCTAGATGAAAAAATTCTCGGCCTCCATCTTCAGCATTCAGCCATGAACAATAGATGGCAGCCAGAGTCTTTTGCAGACACTGGGTTCTCTTCTTCCAACAATTTTTGTGGGCCGAAACTTGATTTTCCTCGCTTCAATGGTGATGATTCGACTGGATGGATATACCGAGCATAACAATATTTCAGTCTGTATAATACTTTTGATGTCAACAAAGTCCCACTTGCATCCTTTCATTTGGAACATGAAGCCCTTCAATGGTTCCATTCGTACATCAAGGCTCATGAAGAGCCAAAATGGACATACTTTTGCAAACTCATTTTGCAACAATTTGGTCCTAGTGCTTTTGATGACTTCACAGGAGTACTCACTAAATTTCGCCAAACTAGCACTGTGAGAGAATATCAGACAGAATTTGAGAAATTGACCAATCACATAGAGGAATTGTCTGATGAATTCTTCAGAAGTTTTTTTGTTAGTGGTCTGAAGGATACAATCCGATCTGAGATTAAAATGTTCCGTCCCAGCACAATGATGGAAGCCCTAGGGTTGGCTAAGTTGGTGGAGGACAAGATCATAGTTCAACAGTGCTCCAAATCCACTTTTGTTCCATTTAGAAATATGGTTTCCCAAACACCTCCAATGACACCAGCTCCTAGAACAACTCCTATCAAACATTTGTCTGAAGCAGAGATGCAGGCACGTAGAGAAAAAGGGCTTTGTTATAATTGTGTTGAGAAAAAGCTCTTTCCCTTGGATGTGGATTCTCCGCCTGCAACTGAAGTTTATGAAGATGCTCAGGATATAGTAGATGATCAAGTCGACATTCAGCAGCCGCTTGTTGACCCTCCTTCTCAGGAAGACCACCCAGAGATCTCTCTCCATGCTTTAGCAAGAGTCACCACCCCACAAACCATATAGGTCAAGGGTTATTTCAAGAAGCTCCCTCTTACAATACTCATTGATTCTGGTAGCACTCATAACTTCATTGACCCTCGGATCGCCAAACAAGCTAATTGTTTTGTCCATCCTTGCTCCAGCTTTGAAGTCATGATTGCTAATGGGGGCACATTACCTTAGAAAGGGAAGTATCGCAATGTGCATATCTCTATTAGAGATTATAACCTACGCTCTGACATGTTTGTCTTGCCCTTAGGTGGATGTGATGTGGTTTTGGGTGCTCAATGGTTACGTACACTTAGACCCATCTTATGGGATTTTGCTGAACTTTGGATGCAGTTCTCAGACAATGGGCAAAAATACACATTGAAGGGCTTACAACCAGGGTCTCTCAGCATCATCGGTTCACATCGCATGGAAAAGCTCCTTAAGAAGAATTCACATGGTGTCATCGCTCAGCTCCATTCCATTTAGATGCAACCATCAATGGTCTCCACTACTCCTTCAGATCTACAATGAATTTTGGATAGATATGCATGTGTCTTTGCTGAACCAGTGGGATTACCACCTTCACAACTAGAAGACCATCATATTTAGCTCCTTCCTAGAAGCATTCCTCCCAACATCAGGCCCTACCACTACCTATTTCACCAAAAGACAGAGATTGAGATTCTCGTTCGGGACTTACTGAAGCAAGGTATTATTCGCCCTAGTACCAGTTCCTTTTCTTCACCAATTCTTCTTGTCTAGAAAAAAGATGGGTCATGGCACCTCTGCATTGACTTCCGATCACTTAATCACATTACAATCAAGGATAAGTTTCTGATTCCTGTTGTTGATGAGCTTCTTGATGAGCTTCATGGCGCTCAATTTTTCTCCAAGTTGGATCTTCGTTCTGGGTATCACCAAATTCAAGTTCATGAGGATGATATCCCTAAAACAATTTTCCACATGCATGATGGCCACTATGAATTTTTGGTCATGCCCTTTGGCCTCACTAATGCTCCTTCCACATTCTGGGCATTGATGAATAAAATATTCTAGCCCTACTTGCAGAAATTCATTCTGGTCTTCTTTGATGATATCCTCATCTATAGTAAAACATGGGCTAAGCATCTCTAACATCTGGATCTTTTATTACAACTTCTCTTTGATCATCATCTCTGCGCAAAACAGTCTAAATGTGTTTTTGGGCATGAGGAAGTGGAGTATCTTGGGCATATTGTTTCAGCCCAAGGGGTTCGAGTGGATCCTGCCAAAATAGATGCCATAAAAAATTAGCTGCATCCTCAGACACTCAAGAGCCTCCGTGGTTTTTTGGGACTGACTGGCTACTACCGCAAGTTTGTTAAGGATTATGGGAAGATTGCAGCTCCATTAACAGCTCTGTTGAAAAAGGATGCTTTTACATGGACAAATGTTGCTCAGTGTGCATTTGAAAAATTGAAACAAGCTATGTGTACTACACTTGTTCTAGCTATGCCAAATTTTTCCAAGACCTTCACTATTGAGAGTGATGCTTGCGGCAATGGACTTGGTGTTGATCTCCTTCAAGATGAACATCTCATTGCGTTCACCAAGAAAGCCCTTTCAAGTAAGAATTTAGTACTCTCTACATATGAGAAGGAAATGATGGCTATTTTGCATGCAGTACAGAAGTGGCAGCCATACCTATTAGGGAATCATTTTGCATCAAGACTAATCACCAGAGTCTAAAATATTTCTTGGAACAATGGGTCTCCTCCCCAACACAACAGAAATGGGTTATCAAATTCATGGGTTATGACTATGAGATCACTTACAAGAAGGGTAAGGACAATATTGTGGCGGATGCTCTTTCTCGCACATTTGATGACCAAGCTTCTCTTTCAGCTATTTCTATGCCTATTCCAAATTGGTTGGAATCTGTCTAGAAAGGCTATGTCAATGACTCTTCATTATCTCAAATCATCCAACAGTTGGCCAATAACCCTTCTGCTGTACCGCATTACTCTTGGGATGGTGCTTCTCTAAGATACAAGGGTCGTCTGGTGCTTCCCCAGAGCACATATCTTCAACAGGCTGTCTTCTATGAACTCCATGCTTCTCCATCGGTAGGGCACTCTGGGTTCCTCAAAACTTATGAGCGAGCACGACGTAACTTCTTTTGGAAGGGAATGAAAAGGGCAATTCAATAGATGGTGGCTAAATGTGATACCTGTCAGTGCAACAAGGATGAAATGACACTCCTTCCTAGATTGCTCGAACTCTTGCCCATCCCTACATGGATTTGGACAGATATTTCTATGAATTTCATTAATGGGCTTCTTAAATCTGGAGGGAAGACAGTGATCTTGGTTGTGGTTGATCACCTCTCCAAATATAGTCATTTTTGTGCCCTCAACCATCCCTATACTACCTCCTCAGTCGCACAAATTTTCATGGACCAGATCTTCCATCTTCATGGAATCCCTTCTTCCATTGTCTTAGATCATGATGCAACTTTCACCAGTCATTTTTGGACATAACTATTTCGACACTCTGGCACCAAACTAAACATGAGTTCAGGGTATCACCCACAAATAGATGGTCGGACTGAAATTATCAATAAATGTTTGGAAACTTATCTTCATTGCTTCACCTTAGAATAACAACATTAGTGGGCAAATTGGCTCCCTCTCGCTGAATGGTGGTACAATACCTCCTACCACACTGCATCTAAAATGACTCCATATGAAGCAGTCTGTGGTCAGGCACTGCCAGTGTTCCTTCCATACACCCCTAGTAGTTCACCAGTTCAGGTAGTTGACACGGTTCTCTGAACCTGAGATTAGATTCTTCACATTTTGCAGGACAATATTCACATGGCAAGAAATCAAATGAAACAACAAGCCGATCAACACCATTCTGAGTGCACTTTTCAAGTAGGTGATATGGTTTTTCTTCATCTACAACCATACAAGCAATCCTCCCTGAAACTCAAAGGGTGTCATAAGCTAGCTCCAAAGTTCTATGGGCCATATAAGGTTCTTCAGAAGATTGGGTCAGTTGCTTATAAATTGGAGCTTCCTCTTTCTTCCCGCGTTCATCCAGTATTTCATGTCTCTTGTCTAAAGAAAGTTCTTGGCACCAACATCAGAGCACAAATTGTTTTACCAAAACTAGATAATGAAGGATCCATCATTTGGAGCTGGAGGCAATCCTTGATAGGCACATTTGTCAGCTTCGCTCTTGATCCATCGCAGAGGTATTAATTCAGTGGCACGAAATGCAACCAGAGGATGCTATATGGGAACCACTCCTTCAGATTCAGCAACAATTTCCACATCTTAAGTTTTGAGGACAAAGCTTTTCTAAGAGGGAGGGGATGTTAGGAACCCGTGTTTAACCCTTCTCTTTACTTTGTTAATATATTGCTATTGGATGCATATGCTTTGTAAGTCGTCTCGTGAGTATATTGTATTATCCCACATTCATGGGGAGTAATAGTTGTTTAGATTAGACTTAGTATATAAGTACATGTTGAGGCCAATGAAGGCATCAATGAATTTAATGTATTGAGCTTGCTCAAAGGAGGTTGTCCCCCTTGAAGTGGCTTGTGATCAATAAATTTGTTCTGTGTTTCTGTTGTTTCTGTTAATTTCATGCATTTTTCATTATATTGTTGCAGGAGGTTCCTCTCACAGTTATGCTATGTTTTTACAAGAAAGAGTCCTGTAGAGGAAGTTATCTTTAATCCTATCTGATCTAACTGAGAATACAGAGACAACAGAGGGGTTCATGGAGGCATATACAAGGAGTTATGATGATGACAAAAATTTTCTGTGTGAATTATATCTACATGGTTTTTGTGTTGATGATATGACCTTCATTCTTAGTTATTTTGTGGGGGAATGCCATCTCAAAGAATTCATGTCACTGATGAGGAATCATCAGATTTGGAATGAGTGAATGGAGGCTCATCTCAAGAAGGATACATAAACAAATATTTTCATCAAAAAGGAGTGTCCAAACCCTTATGCTTTTGAGGTCTAATATAGGGCATATGTCTATCACCCTAAAAGTTAGAACAAAATTTTGCCATTGTATATGAAAAATCGACAAGAGTGCTCTATTAATTTTGGTCTTTTTATGAATAGTTAGCTAATCCAGTGCTTGCAATAGCAAAGAAAAGGTGGAACATTTTGACTTCAGAGCAGAAAATGAGAGAAGTGGTAACCCCTGCTAACTTAAGGTTATTTATGAGGAAGGCAAGGTTAATATCCAAAATGATGGATAAACACAAACAGGAGTAGATAGGTGCACGTTTCAGACCCCCTCTCATAATTGAGCCACTACCTATCTGGGCTGAGCAGATGGAAGATGATAAGTTGCAGGAGTGGTTGAAACAGGTTGATTAGTACAAGGGAAATAGTAATACCAAGCACACCACTTGGACTACCTATGCACAAGACTACAGCTTGACTGATAGGCTACTCCACCAGAATAAGTCCAGATTGTGAGAAGTAGGAGGACCTGCTAAACCTTAAGTATGGGGGGGATGATGAGTACCAGGTAGCACCCATGAAATACATCTTTTTACCTCTCTTTTTCTCCTTTCTGATTCCATCTTCTTGATGACTGCACCCAAATAGGCTAGCAAGATTGTTCTAAATAATGATTAATAGGAGATGAATTACTTAAGATCATGATTTCTGATTAAAGGACTAATGTGCATGGAATTGATGGAAATATGCAGAAAAACTTCTCTTTTTGAATCAATAGGTGCAGGTATTCGGGTTGGCAATTTTGTGCATCTTCAGAGGTAGTCCTAATGATCGCAAAGATAATATCAGAATACCACAACATCAAAAGTTTTGGAGTAAAGAGGAAAAGCATCTCCAGAGTTGGACTGAAGTCTGGAGCATCTCCAAAGCTGAGCAAGAAGGCCACAATTATATCTTCAGAGCTGCAGACAGTATATCTCCGAAGATGCAGACATAGACATAAATCTTCGGTGCATCTTTAGAGCATAGTAGATTTCCAGCATAGTTGTCGGTCAGACACTTTTAGTAGTGATCGTGCTACCCTTGATATTACTCAAATCATCCCCTGAGTGATTAAGAGAAATCTATAGTTAACTGCTAGGAGTTTTGATCTCTTTTTAGTTTTTGCATGAGTTACTGATAAAACTAATTTAATATCCATATTTTCAGGGCTCGCTATCTAAATGTATTAACCTAGAAAGGATATCAAGCACTTTTGATTCTCAAGATCATCTTTCGACGTGAGAGAAGAGAATACGTGTTCTCTTGAGTCCCCAGGAATGTAAGCACATAAATTAAGTAAAATGAATGACTTAAGTGTTTATGATTTCCAAGGTCACTTTTCAGTGCAAGGAAAGAGCATACATACTTAAGACATTCCAAACAGAGAAGACAGTCATTAATTCCCTTAAAAATCAAAATGTTTTCTAAGACTTAGTGAAAAAAGATAGTGCCTTCAACAAACATCCTACAACCAATATGTTAGGGTTTCACATTTTGTCTTCTTGCTAAATGATATGATGTTGCGCAAATTGATATTAGTTCCAAAGAAAGCAAGTGATTAGTGAAAACAATTGACTAAACCAAAAGTGAGTTACTGTTGTGCAAAGGTGCATTATTGTTTACCAGAGGCAAGTTGTAATTGTGCAAAGGTGGTTTCTACTGTGCAAAGGCACATCATTGTGGTACAAAGGCGCATTACTGGTGTAAAGGCACGTTTCTATAGATCAAAAGTGCTTTTTCTAAGGCAGTCCTACAAAAAGCAAAAGAATTAAGTCAAAGGCTCAATTGAGTGATTGATTAATGATTCCTTGATGAGCCAGGAGGTTGGGGGATGATGTGGATCTGTACTTATATACCAAAATTAGACAATAAACCATTTTAGACGATTGATTAGTAAAAGGAAAGATGATACCCTTGAATAAATCATCTTAAGAGTACAATATAGTGAGTGTTAACAAATAAATTAGCTTGTCAACACAGTGAAAGATCAAAAAGATGTCAAAAATCATTGTTAAAACAACAAAATAAGTCAGAAAAACATAAAATCCAGAGGCAAGTTTTAGTTAACCAAAGGTGAGTCAAAACTGCGCAAAGGCGCGTTTCTGGGCACCAAAGGCGCAGAATTGTTGCCCAAAGGCAAGTTTCTTCTAGCTAAAGGCGTAGTTCTATGGTTCAGAGGTGAGTTTCTGCGTGACGATTGCGCTTTTTCGTACCTATGCCTAGAAAATTTATTTTTTCTCAAAAAAGCAAGGTTAAATCAAGTTAGTGGGTCCCACCGGGCATGCCATAATGTGTATAGGTAAAAATCAAGTGAATAATGATCAAGCAATAAAAAATAAACTCAATCCTATAACCTTCAAGAAAATGATCTAAATGATAACCAAAATCAATGAATAACGACACAAAGAAAGATATCACCTAGATTGTATTGTTTCCTTTGTTCTTTGTGGATTGCTCAATACATTGCATAACTATGTCGCAACAAGTGGTCTTAGATAACGTGCTCAAAGATGTGATATATATGCTCAACGATACGAGAATTCTCAAAGTATTATTATGAATGCTTAAAGCTTAAATGATCGAAGAGGATTTTTGATGCAATGAAGGGGGTATATATAGGTTTCAAGAAAAATCAATCAACGGTTGAAATAAATCAAGGAAATGGATGGACAAGATGAGTTGAGAAGACATGATGAATGTGCACACGACATGTGTCCATGCAAAAAAGAACTTTATTGAGTTAACTGTTTGCTTTGATAAAGATAGGATTTGATTTCATAAAAATAGAATTTTTTTTTTTTTTTCCGTTTATGAGTTGATTGATAAAAATAATAATGATTAAAGCCAATTAACTCAACTTTAGATTTACTTTTTGACATGCTAAAAATAAAATTGATTGTGCACATAGAAGAAAAAGATAATTTTAGAAGATTTGAAAGATAAAAATAAATTAAATAAATAAATTTATTTAATTTATCTTGCATGATGGAAGAAAGGATTTGATATGAAGATTTAAATAAATTAAACAAATAAATTGATTTAATTTATTTTGCATGATAGAGGAATATAAATAAAATATTAGTTTTATTTATTTTTAGAAGAAAAGTCAAGTTAAATAAATTTGAATAATTAATTTAAATTTAGAGGAATAAAAAGCTAATTAAATAATTAAAAATTATTTAATTGTGGATAAGAGGAATTAAGTGATGAATTAATTAAATACTTAGATTTATTTAATTAATGTTGATTGAAAGGGGATAATTTAATTAAATAATTAAAACTATTTAATTTAGAAGAATAAAGTGGATTTCAATTAAATTAATTAAATAAATAGAATTTATTCAATTACTGTTGGAATTATGGGAATTTAGAAGAAATTGATGAAATTGATTAAATAATTAGATTATTTAATTAACGTTGGATGCAAGTGATTTAGACAAATTTGATGTATGCACGATGAATAGTGCAAAGGTCATTTTTAGGTGTCTACGCTATAAATATGCCTATCCTCACATTCACAAACTCTCCACAATCTTTGAGCTTTAAGTATCCATATTGAGCTTCAAGCATTCATTGAGCACTTCACATTTCACATCCATTGAGCACTTTGAGGATTCACATTCATCCATCACTGCAAGCTATTGTTATGCTACATATTTGAGCAATCCACATCTATAATACCAAGGAATAAATATCAAGTGGTAACATATTTTATTGTTTATGCATTATGGATTTAGGTTATGCTCTTGATTATTCTTTGACGTTATGATTGGTTTTGGATTTGAGTCTTTGATTGTTATTGTCTTGTTTGCATTCCAATTTTCATCATACACACACAGAGAAAGAGATATATATAATGATCAATTGGTAAGCCATTGGAGCATTTAGATGATGACTTCTTCTCAAAGGAAAAGTAGGGCAACAACATTGGCATAAACTGTTGGGAAAAGCAAGGATCAAAAAGAAACAATACAACCACAAAGCTATTTTCCACACAATAAGCCAAATTACACTACCAAAAGATGAAAATTATGTACATAGAGCCTTTCTTAAATAGGCAAGCAAGAGGAGGCAACAACTGAGCAACCCTCCAAAGGTGCAACACTTGTCTACTCAAATGACACATGTTTGAGCAAGTGGCAAGTTTGCATGCAATAGGTGTCTCACAAAGGTGAGTACATATGTCTTCACCAGATGAGGTGAGACAAAAAGGTAAGAATCCCAAAGTTGGACTTAAGCTAGTGTGAATAGAAATCTCGTAGACATGCTAAAAGCTAACTAAATAGATAATGTCACTTTTCACACTAACACCCCCTTTAAGTGCAACTTAGGGAATAGTGAAATAAGGATGGGTCTCGACAACTAGGCCTGATGAGGTACCCATGTACAAATGTATCTCTCATAAGGTGGAGAAAGAAAGAAAACCCTGTGGGAAAAAACTTTTCTCTAAAAGAGAGAAAATAAAAAAGTGTTTTGGATATGACCCGATGGAAGTGTACTAGATACAATATAGCTAAAAGTGATAGTCTTGCAATACTTTGCAAGATTGATGTGTGGAATGTCAATTGCATGCCATGTGGTTACAATCCAAATCCAAATGTGAAGTCCTACTTTGAAGATTCTATGGAAGCTTTCTGTGAAGCAACTCTGTTGTAGAAGCAAATGAACTGATATCAATCTTTTATTGTGATGAATCCTTGGAAGTCCAGAAAACCCTGTGGGAAAAAACTGTTATCACCCAGTTTTGCACCCTTGCATACAGTTGTGAAACCTCTGCAAACTGGAATAACATGGGAATGATCTCTAAGTGTGGGACTTTGCTAAATGAGACCAAACCTCTGGAGAAGGCCGGCTTCCTTGTCTTGTTATCACCTAAAACTACTGAATTTTGGGGAAAAAGGGAGAGAGAATGCTTGTAATGGAAATGAAATAAAAGCTTGAAAACATAAAAGGGTGATACACTAGACAGATTTAAAGAAACTTCCACAGAACTGAAGGATGCACAATACAATCAGAATATGGCAAGTATGCATACACAGGTTAGATGACTCTAGCAGAGGTGAGAAGTAATATGATTGAGAGGAATGAAACATTCACAGACAAACCATATGCAAATTCACACAGAACTAGAAAAATTAGTTAAAGAGGTAAAATTAATTTGCATATATTCAATGGAAAGGCACGGTTACAGCATATGAAAACTCTGTTTGGAAACAGAAAAGCCTTAATGCCAAAAAATTTCCAACCTTATTTACAACATTCGAATGCCTATATATAGCATTCCAAACTATCCTAGGGTGGTTACAAAATTTGCTCTATGTGTTGGAAATGAAAATATCTCCATCGATGACTGTCCAGCTGCATCAGTTATGGCGTCGAAATCTGGAACTGGACAGATGGGGAGATATTTTGAGTCTTGAATGCAAGTAGCCTACTCATCGATCTGCAGTAGAAAAGATGAAAATATCTAGAAGAGGAAGGTGGGAAGATATTTCTGACCATCAATGCGAGCTGTATCATCTTTGTGCAGCAATGAATGCCCCAAAAATATCTTCATTTGTTGAAAGTCGTCGCTGAAACATCCAGTCGCCAAAAATATGCATTTCCAGATCTAAAAATTGAACATTGGAAAATTCCCCCAAAAACCTGCTCAAAAGAAAGAGGGGACCAAAATATATAACTTTGCCTCTTACAGCAGGTTGAAATTCACAAAATTGGAGGAGATACAAGCGGTCAAACTTTCGATCAACTGCCTGTATATAATGCATTTGCATCCCTGTGTATATCGCTGCATCTTGGCGCCTGAATCAGCACTCAAAAATTCATTCTGCAACTCCTTTGCATACGCATGGCGCCTTGCATATCAAGCCTTGTATATCTCTTGTATGTTCGAAATTGTATATACATACAATTTCCCCTTGTATATGCAGGCCCTACCACTTGTATCTCCTCTACATATGCAAAATACAAGCTGTGGACCTCAAAACACCATTAGCTGCTTTTCATTGTTCTGCCAAATCCAACTTGTATATTTTCTCCTTGTACATTTCTTTGTATATGCAAAATATACAAACACTTATTCATACAAAATGGACTCCAAACTCTTATGTGCCAAAACTGATCCTTGATTCAAATCCGCCTTGTATATCGCAATGCATCTTTGACTTGTATATCGCAATATACAAGCGCCATATACATACAAATCGGACCCCAACTGACCTTTAAGTATATTTGATTACCTGTCGGGTCCGGCTTGCATCTCCACTCTTTGCATTTTCACGGGACCCACCATTTGTATCTCTGAGATATAAAAACTCCTTTGTATATTTCCCTGCGGCACTTCTTGCATGCAATTTCATTTGTAAACCTGCAGGCCCCACCTTTTGTATGTTCGGCCTTGTATAATTCTTTGCATGTTCGATTGTATGTAGAAGACATACAATGCGAAATATACATCTCCTTTTATCCTTAAGCCGATACATATCTACTGTAGCAGATGTATGTTTCCTTGTACATTGGCCTTGTATGAAAACATACAATCAAATATACAAACCCCTTTATACAACTAGGGAATCTTCGAAGGAATATTCCCACAATGTATCACTTGTATGTAGGAGACATACAAACCTCTTTGTTGTATCTGCGCGGCCCCACATCAAGCATCTTGGCGATATACAAAAGCTTTTGTATATCCCTTGCAGCAATCTCTTGTATATAACCCGCAGCACTGTAGCAAATGTACATTGGGCTTGTATGACAAATATGCAACGCAATATACAAACCTCCAGACATGCAAACAGGGAATCTTTGGAGGAATATTCCCGCAATGTATCTTTTCCTCGTACATCTTCTCTTGTATATTGTGAACATACAAAGCAATATACAAGCCTGCTGACATACAACTACAGAATATTCTAGGGAATATGCCACGAATGTACATTGCCTTTGTATATTTGCTTGTATGTGCGAACATACAAGGCAAATATACAAGCGCTAAACATACAAATGGGGAATCTTCGAGGGAATATGCCATGAATGCATATTTATACATTGTATGTTTCTCTTGTATCTTTCCTTGCATATCGCCAATATACAAACAGGGAATATTCCCGAGGACCTGTGGAAGATTCCCTGAATGTATATGCATTTCCCTAGCCCGATATACATTCAAAAATGCATAAAACTTAATTTTTTCAACATTTCCCAAGGCCGATAGAGATTTTCAAGCCTGCCAAATGCATATTTGAACTGTATGTTGACCAAAACTTTGACCGTCAATAACTTCTTCATTTGGCCGAATTTCAGGGTACTATAAAAAGCAAACCTGCCTATTTTTTCAAGCTCTTTCCAATGGTAAGGTTTCTTAGGCAATTTAGCACTTTTCATTTTTAGGCAACATTTTCCAAAGGCTTTTCAAGGAAAATACCAGGTTGACTGTTTGGCTCTGGTCAGAGGAAAAAAAGGGTCAACAAAAACTTTCCTCCAAAAGAGAGAAAATAAGAAAGTGTTCTAGACATGACCCGCTGGAAGTGTACTTGATACAATACAACTAAAAGTGATAGTCTTGAAATACTTTGCAATATTGATGTGTGGAATGTCAATTGCATGCCATGTGGTTACAATCCAAATCCAAATGTGAAGTCCTGCTTTGAAGATTCTATGGAAGCTTTCTGTGAAGCAACTCTATTGTAGAAGCAAATGAACTGATATCAATCTTTTATTGTGATGAATCCCTATAAGTCCTTTAAGAATCAACTCTGGATTCACATGTAGCATGAGGTGATGGTGATGTGGAAGTGTTCTTGACACATCTCAATATAATACGAAAAAAATGTTGAAGAATGATGGAGTAGTGGAAGTGTTCTTGACATATCTCTGTGGAAGTTCTCTTGGCACAATTCAGAAATGCTCTTGACATAACTCTATGAACCCCTCCCCCCCATAATTCAATATTTTTATCCCCTTTGTTATTTGTGGCACTTTATAAGTTGAGTGCATGTAAAAGCCCCAAATTGCTTGATTAAACCCCTTAATTGAAAGTGTTGAAAGAAGTGTGGAAGTGTACTGGACATGACTCAATGAAGTACTCTTGACATGACTCTATGGAAGTGCTCTTTGGCACAACTCGAAAGTGTTCAAGGCACAACTCTATACACCCCCCTGATTCAGTATTAGGGGACCCCCCAGATTTGTGGCACTTTATGACTTAGTGTGTTGTATAATACAAATAGGTCCAATGCATGGGAAATGAAAAAATACTAACTTTTGCAAAAAACGGTGCTCAATTTCGAGCTACCAATCAAAGGTTATTACATAATCAATTTCCTGTAAATGACCTTTTTAATAAAAATTACACTTAAAATCAGAAAAAAAAAATGCCTAGAGGTGATAATGGACCTAGCCTTCCAACTACTCGTTGGAATTGACGTGGAGTATAGAATACAATGGTTTTGATTGTGAGGGGGAATTGGCCTCCTGCCAACCCAGACCTCACCCTTCGTCTTCGACAAGCGAAGATGCAAGGGTTTATTAAAACCAATAATCTTTGTCAAAGCAATTTACCTCAATTTTTAAATTCCCTGCCTTATTTTAATACTAAAAAATTGCCTTTTTTGATAACATTTTGAAAAGCATAATTGTAAATGCTTTTAAAGAAAACAAAATTAGGGTAGAATTTGAAGGGTTAAGCCCACATTTTAGAGCAAAAAGGCAGAAATATAGGGCAGAATGGGGTGGCTAGAAATGTCATATAGGGCCAGATTATGGTATAAAAGCCCAAAAAAATGTAGATGGTGCTATGAAGAACACAAGAGGCACTGTGGATAGGGTAGAATCGATGAGCCTTCACGTTGCTAGATGAGACGAGCCTTCACACATGCAAACACTTTGGAACAAGGCAAATTAAACAACAAATGTCAGATCAAGGATGCCTTTTGCCTTGCAAAATGCCTTTGTGGCCATCCATGCCTCCAAATTGGCCTACAAAATTGGTGGCCAACAATAGCAGAATGGCTTCCTGCAATAGAGGCATCAAGAACCTGGACTCCAAACTTGAGTAGAGTGAAAAGAAACTCTGAGAATAGGACAGTGAATAGGGGACTTTGGAGTCACAACCTCAAGAAACATGAAATGCTACCCAAATATGTTATGCCCTTTACACAACTAAATGCACTTCCCCCACACCAATTGGTTTCCACACGCATGTGTCTACCATCCAGAACCAGTGCAAAGGAATGAACTGAGATCGGCTCTCAAGGAACCCTTCCAAATCGCAGAAAAGGAATGCGCCAATCAAGCCACCCAAACGAAAAGGAGATCTCCTTGATAAAGAGATCGGCTGCTCAAAATAAAACACCAAACCAGTGCTTACGGAGGGATGCCAATCAGGAAAGTAGAATCACCTTCAAGTCAGAGGTTATTGCCAACATAGAACACACTAAACAGAGGTCTTTAACTTGCATTTATCACGCCAAAGAGTGAACCAACAACTTCAAATCAATCCAAAATCACGACACAGAGGTTGAGAGGCCAAAAATCGACCACTAGATAGAAAAAAAATGTGCCCAAAATCACCTCAGAACCTGCAAAATGTTGATTTCACAAAAAAAAAATTACATTTTCAACCAAAAATCTATGAACAAAAAACTTGCAAAATGTCAAATTTAAAAAAAAATTGCACTTTTTACAAAATAATTTTCGTCAAATAGGAGATTGATGCCTCCAAATGAACCAACAAGCTAATTAGCATATCTCTAATACCATGTTGGGAAAAGCGAAGATCAACAAGCAACAATTTACAGCCACAAAGCTATTTTCCACACAATAAGCCAAATTACATTGCCAAAAGATGAAAATTATGTACATAGAGCCTTGCTTAAATAGGCAAGCAATAGGAGGTGAGAAGGTTGTACACAACAATTGAGCAACCCTCCAAAGGTGCAACACTTGTTTACTCAAATGACATATGTTTGAGCAAGTGGCAAGTTTGCATGCAATAGGTGTCTCACAAAGGTGAGTACACATGTCTTCACCACATGAGGTGAGACAAAAAGACAAGAAGCCCAAAGTTGGCCTTAAGCTAGTGTGAATAGAAATTTCTTAAACATGCTAAAAGCTAACTAGATAGATAATGTCACTTTTCACACTAACATAAACTCAATACACAAACCCTAAAAGGATGAAACAAGGAAAATAATACTAGTATAAATCTCAAAATAATTTGAAAGTATCATATATATAAAAAATAAATAAGAAATCATAAATAAAACCTTAAGGCCAAGACTTACTTAAGGGGGTGTAGGATTAGATGGACTCACCAACCAAAATGAAAAAGAAAATAAATGATTCCATTAAATAGCCTTTTCAAATAAGTCTCTAGAGTACAAAAAAACCAAGCAAGATGATCATCTAACCTTATAGATTAATTTCATTTTTTTGAAGCTATTGTAATAAATATATGGAATTAGATGAACAAAATAATGATACTTCTAGCTCTAGGTTTGATAAAAATTTGATTATCATAGATGTCACCAATTGATTTGCCAATATGTTATAAAAATAGAACTTATTACACAACCACTTTAGGGTTGAGAAAATTGTTGTCCATTGTCCTAGTTCACTTTCATGCTTGTGGAACTGGTCTCTAAACTTTATGCACGGATCTAAACCTAGAGCACGAATATGAACTCTGTTGATTTTGACGTTAGGAACTTGTTCAACTAAATATGGTTTGCAACTATTGTTTGAAAAGGAATGGTGTTGGTAGACATAGTTAAAGAGTTTGCTATGCTATGATTATTCTCCTTTGGTCAAACCCTTATTATCGATTCAACAGGTTGGTGAAAATAATTGAAGTATATTACCAAAGAAAACATGCAATGATGCATATGATGTTGATGTAAGATGATAATGCGATGTAAGATGATAATGTTGATGCTTTGTGGTGATGTTATGATACTTCAATGTCCTTGATGACTCTTCAATGTTATCTTCATTATTTTAAAATGAGTTGGGGTTTATCCTCAAATACAATACCCTAACACAAAAGTTAACTAATTTTGCATTCAAGGCGGTGCATAACAATTATCTAGAGGGAGTTAGCTTGGATTGACAATTTATATATTTTTTGATGTAAAAACATGGTTTTAAGTTTTAAGAACTGTTAAATTGCCGAAATCATACTTTGTATTGCAAATCAATCAGCCTAAAATCTGACACCTATCACATTACTGCTCCTAAACTTACATAATCATTGTACAATGAATATCATCAACCCCATTATCAAGGTGATTGATAATTTATATTTGAATTTGCAAGTTCATAGGTCATTTCTATCCCTATAGGTCAGGATATCAAATAGATAAGCTCAAAGATCAACCCCTAAGACTATGAGCCAATAGAATAAGGTGATGTGACAATACACAAAAATACACCATTCATACATTAATCATTGCACTTAGCACAAACAAAACAAAATAAAGTAGAAACCAAAAAATATATATAAATAAGATGGTGTTCAAATAATTTAGGGACAATACACCATTCAAGTTCATATTAGCTTGGATTGACAATTTATATTTGAATTTGCAAGTTCATAGGTCATTTCTATCCCTATAGGTCGGGACATCAAATAGATAAGCTCCACATCCATATCAACCAATAAGACTATGAGCCAATAGAATAAGGTGATGTGACAATACATAAAAATACACCATTCATACATTAATCATTACACTTAACACACACAAAACAAAATAAAGTAGAAACCAAAAATATATATAAATAAGATGATGTTCAAATAATTTAGGGACAATACACCATTCAAGTTCATATTAGCTTGGATTGACAATTTATATTTGAATTTGCAAGTTCATAGGTCATCTCTATCCCTACAGGTGGGGATATCAAATAGATAAGCTCAAATTCTAGATCAACCCCTAAGACTATGAGCCAATAGAATAAGGTGATGTGACAATACATAAAAATACACCATTCATACATTAATCATTACTCTTAGCACAAACAAAACCAAATAAAGCATAAACCAAAATATATATATATATAAATAAGATGATGTTCAAATAATTTAGGGACAATACACCATTCAAGTTCATATTAGTTTGGATTGACAATTTATATTTGAATTTGCAAGTTCATAGGTCATTTCTGGGTGGGGCATCAAATAGATAAGCTCAAAATTTAGATCAACCCCAAGACTATGGACCAATAGAATAAGGTGATGTGACAATACATAAAAATACACCATTCATACATTAATCACTACACTTAGTACAAACAAAAAACAATATAAAGCAGAAACCAAAAGACATATATAAACAAGAGACGCATTGCGTCAGGTTCCTGCCGATTAGACACTATTTGGAATAGGAACAGAAGAGTGGATGCAGTATGATAACGGTGCAATTCATTGTTTCTTTTGTTTTCGTGAACTATTTAACTTTGACGCGAGGTTCAATGACGGGGTTCAATGGCACGAAACATAGATATCAAAAATTACAACTCATTTGAACTTGATCCAAAGTGGTCAGAATGAAGCTTGCTTGCAGGTTCATTCAATGAAGTGGTTCAATTGTCGAGAGAACTTAGTGAGCCGGCGAAACTGTGAACTGTTGAACCGATTGAACCAATGAACTAGTTCAATGAACCAGTTCAATTGTTGGCAGAACTTAGTTAGCCAGTGAAACTGTGAACTGTTGAAGTGATTGAACCAATGAACCGGTTCAGTGAAGTGGTTCAACTGACCAGTTCAATGAAGCGGTTCAACTGTCAGTAGAATTTAGTGAGCTGGCAAAACTATAAACTATTGAAGCAATTGAACCAATGAACCAGTTCAATGAAGCGGTTCAACTGTCGGCAGAACTTAGTGAGCCGACGAAAGTGTGAACTGTTGAACCGATTGAACCAATGAACCGGTTCAATGAAGCAGTTCAACGGACCGGTTCAATGAAGCGGTTCAACGGACCGGTTCAATGAAGCGGTTCAACTATCGACAGAACTTAGTGAGGCGGCAAAAGTGTGAACTGTTGAACCGATTGAACGAATGAACTAGTTCAATGAAGCGGTTCAACCGATCGGTTCAATGAAGCAGTTCAACTGTCGGTAGAACTTAGTGAGCCGGTGAAACTGTGAACTGTTGAACTGATTGAACCAATGAACTGGTTCAATGAAGCAGTTCAACCGACCAGTTCAATGAAGCGGTTTGACTGTCAGCAGAACTTAGTGAGGTGGCGAAAGTGTGAACTGTTGAACCGATTGAACCAACCGACCGGTTCAATGAACCAGTTCAACTGTCAGCAGAACTTAGTGAGCCGGTGAAACTGTGAACTGTTGAACCGATTGAACCAATGAACTGGTTTAATGAACCGGTTCAACCGATCGGTTCAATGAAGCAGTTCGACTGTCGGCAGAACTTAGTGAGCCGGCAAAAGTGTGAACTGTTGAACTGATTGAACCAATGAACCGGTTCAATGAAGTGGTTCAACCGACCGGTTCAATGAAGCGGTTCAACTGTCGATAGAACTTATTGAGCCGGTGAAACTGTGAACTATTGAACCGATTGAACCAATGAACTGGTTCAATTGTCGGTAGAACTTACTCAGCCGGTGAAACTGTGAATTGTTGAACTGATTGAACCAATGAATAGGTTCAATGAAGCGGTTCAATGAACTGGTTCAACTGTCGGCAGAATTTACTGCGCTGGCGAAACTGTGAACTGTTGAACCGATTGAACCAATGAACCGGTTCAATGAACTGGTTCAACTGTCGGTAGAACTTACTGAGCGAAAACAAAGGTAGAATGAATGCAAATTTCATGTGTAAAATGAGTAGTGACAATAAATTAAATCCCTCAAAAAATAACCAAAACAAAGGTAGAATGAATGCAAATTTCATGCATAAAATGAGTAGTGACAATAAATTAAATCCCTCAGAAAATAGCCAAAACAAAGGTAGAATGAATGCAAATTTCATGCATAAAATGAGTAGTGACAATAAATTAAATCCCATCTGGCATGAAATGAAAACACAATCAGAAAGAAATCTAAACCCAGAGTACAGCTTGATGAGTTTAATCATGCATTCAATTAACCAATAAATTGCATCACTGTGGAAAGAAAAAAGAAAAGGAAATTTGGGATTACTAGCTGGCTTAGAAAATCATTCTTGAATTTGGTGTTGGAGTCTATTGCCTAAGCTACTTGCAAATGGGTATAGGGGCATCATAGTTTTCTCCCAACTATACAAAAAAAAACCACATGAAAAATATTCAATTGTATAAATTAGAGTTAAAACCCACGTCAAAAGATTCAATTGTCTGCGTTTATAAAGATGACCTCAATAAAAAAACATGTAATTAGAAACATAATTCCGATACGTGGCTTACATTTTTTAGCCCTAAAACCTTGTGATGAAGTTCAGAAATCGTGTTATCAATGTTTCTATGAATTGGGTCAACCCTCAATTGAATCTCCTATCCCTAGACATTATTCAATCATCTGGTTAGCCCTTGTTTGAAATACCCATGACATAAATTTCTGTATCACAAAATTCTGTAACATAATATTTATAGTTTTTTGAACCATGGACTATGAACAAGAGATTGCACAAACGTTTTGGTGCAAAATTACATATAAGTTATATTTAAAATAGGTCTTGACCTATTTGTAAATTCAAGATACATAGAATGTTGTGTTCACCCAATTGGGGCTTGCCTTAAATCGTACAGTACAACTGAGATTCTCAAAATGCTAAGGCCGATAGGCCATTCAACATTTTGTGACTAGGTCAGTCTCTAGAAGGGATCCGACCTAGCTACCAAAATCAACAAGACACACACACATATATATGCTGCTTTGATGTTCCCTGTGCCGGTGGAACCGTTGAACGTGTTGAACCGTGGAACCTGTTGAACCCTTGTACTTGTTGAACCGTGGAACCTGTTGCACTGTTGAACCTGCTGAACGGTTGAACCATTGAACGGTTAAACCTTTGAACCTATCGAATTATCAAAATGTTTAGACACTTAAGATAGATAATTCGCATAATACTCAACTGCATTGGAATCATAAATTTACCAAGAACTATTAGGCCCAGCCTAAACAAATGATTTACAAATAATTTTGGTAGCCATTAGAATAATTAAAATATCTTTGTATCTGAAAAAGCATTGGCCATCTATAATATACAGATGTAATAGAGTGAATTATGTGCACATACAAGAAGAGAAGCTTCCAAATTAAAAGTTAGAAATATATTTTATATTATAGAATAAGTGATTGAAATTTGTTCAATTGGCAACTTGACCCATAATGATCATTGCCTCTTCAAATTAGAACAGAATTGCATGATAGTATCTGAGTAGATAGTATTGCTTGGCCCCAAAGCTTTTATCGTATCAACACTTTTTGACAGTAAACAAATCATATTATATAGAACAAATTCCTACAAACTTTTACCACCCAATTATTGAACACACATAGTTAAATAGGGCACTATTCCTGTAATGCCCATTGCCCTATGCAATCTACGATTTTGTTAAGCCATTGGGCATCAAAAACTGTATGATCATTATTATATTGAATGAACTATTACACATGAGGAAGATAAATCTCATTGAATGCAGTGAAATGTGTTTATTGTCCTTTTGGGTTGGATGTTCATTGTTTGGTCATCTTATGTGTTTTAGCATAATACTTACATAGAGCTAATGTTGTTCTTTTGGGTTGGATGTTAATTCTTTGGATGTTTATTTACAGTTGTTTGATCGCCATACTGATTTTGCATTTTGGTGAAGTCAATTTACAACAAAACAAAACAAAAATTTATTTACTAGCAAATTAACAATAACTGTATTGTAATAGAAAATACCATTAATTTGTTCACATACATTCAATATTGCATGTAATTGCAGGACACACCCCCAATCTGCAAATGGTTAAAATACCAAAGTCTAAGATTAACAGATCAAGCAAAGAGGGTTTAGCTTACACAATTGGGCTTTTGGCAATGGTAGTGAGCAATTTATCTAACAGTTTGGCATAATCCATGGGTCATTAGGATTGTGTAGCTTTGGCAACCAAGATTGCCCTACGTTGCTAGAGAATTTTGGCACTTATAGATCAAACGATTTGAATGATTTCTCCAAACTGAAGAACTACTAAGCTAATTGGAACCTATTCTCCTGTTCAAAAATGTGCACCATGATTCCAAATTAAAGACGAAGTTGAAGTGTCTTCTTACACAAAAGGCTAAAGATTGTGAAAGAAACAACATTGCAGTATCATATTTAGGCTTATTCCAGGACACCCTAGCCAAGAAGCCTCAATTTGATAGGATACACATTCTTGCAAGACGCTGACGCCAATGCAATACAAAATGCATAAGCACAATTGTGGCAGACAATTCAGAAGGGATAGGTATATAGACAACTCCAGAAATTGCTAGCATTGATAGTCGAATACAATCTGGCAGTGTATTGTGTTGTTTAGAAGAAATAAATGACGGAACAAATGTAGTGTTATGTTGGATTGTCAGACAAACACAATCCAATATTTGCTAAAACAAGTTGCAATGACAATGCATGTGTGTGAAATGCAGGCATCGGTTCACTATGTGCTGCGAGTGCGAAAGTTGGAGTCAGATATAATTATAGCCAACCAATACGAATTTCCAGATCTTGATTTTGTCTGCAGTGGCGATTGCAGTTTCTCAGCTAGAGGTGGTCTTATTACATTACTAGTGGCCAGAATGCGATGTGGGTGTGTTTAACTTTGGGTTCATCTGTATATGAAAAATATATGGATCAGGATTACCTATTTGTCAGATGAAAAATAATAGCTCCTCAAATAAACGATCAGATTTCTAACACTGTATACAAACACCATTAAGCTATTTCAGATGTAATTTTTTATGTAAGTTGTTAAGGAAACTAGAGCTCAAGATGATAACAGCATCAATGCTGAATATAAATAGAACACATAAGATTGCACTAAATTTAACAGTATTGAAGTCAAATATAGTAATAATGGAAGTAAAATGCAGTCACAAAAGAACTTTATAGGCTGGGATTTTATGTAGTGAAGCAAAAACTATTGCAGTTTAGTCATCTAAACAATAATGAGTGCGAGATAACTAGAAACCACCAAAATTTACTGCAAATGCAATAGAGATAGTTTTAACGAATCAACTAGCTGAAACGAAAAGGAGCAGAGAAATAGAAAAGAAATATGAAACTAAAAATTGCAGGAGATACAGGGAAACAAAATTTTTTCTTTAATTCAGTTTGATGTTAAGGTGTGTAATATATGTGAAGGACAAATATTATTTTTAAATTGTTCAGAGTAGTAGTGTATTATAACAAGAAACTATAGCTATATAGAGTTTGAGATATGGTAAAATCATTATCAAAAATTTTATGTAAGAAGTGTAGATGATATGTCGTTGGTTCCAAAAAACTGCTCTCTGGTTTTCTTGTTTATCTGGTACCTGACATATGGATAGAACAAGAGTGGCTAGTATATTGTTTTTTAGTGATAAGCAAGTCTAAGTAACAATAATATGCAAATAATGTAGAAATAATTTATTAAAAAGTGCTAGAGAATAAATTATTTTTGTTTGATCTAATTATTGTATAGATAACAATAATGAAGTGGAATAGGAGTGTACCTGTGCATGGAGTGTGTTGATTATTCTTGAAGGGAAGTTGCATTGATGATGAGGTTGTATCGATTTAACGTGAATTTACCCTTCTTAGAGAAGTCCCGTAACATGAAGACAATTGCTGTTTTATCTGCAATATACTTGTCATATGTGAGATTGCTGAGGGTTGGAAGAAGAAGTTGGATGATAGAATTGTCACAAAAACACTGAACTGTTTGATTGTTCTCAGTGGTCACAGTAGTTTTTAGGTAAAGGGAGTATATGTATGTGACATCTTCATTACATTTGAAACAATGAGCTATTTGGTCTTGCAGGGCTCCATAGTTATGAAACTTATAGTTGCATTGTGGGCAAAATGCATGGAAAGGGGTGGAAAAAGCATTGGCTATTTTTAATGTTCCACGGACCTGCAAGAGATGTTCAATTTTCATTGGTTTTGGGATGTATCTTTTACTATATAAATTCATTAATGAAATAAATTCAGAAATTCGGGTCTAGTTACCTCAAATGTTGAATGCAATAAACTATTTAGATGATCCAAGGTTCTTCTATTGGTTAATTTACCAATATATGTTGCTTGGCATGTTCGCAGTGTGTTCTCTTTTGCATCCATTCTCTTGACAATATTTTTGAACAGCATTGCTGGGAATTCATTTTGCTTCATTTCATCTTCGATTGCAAGGAAATCGCTAGCCAAACTTGCATGTAGTTGCAACTGTTTTTTGTATTGTCAAAATTGTTAGTAGTCTTGATTTATTGAAAGAAATATATAGTAAAATTGAAAATGTCAATGATTTGCAATAAAGAGACGATAATAATTTTTTACTTGTGCTTTGTCACATTCGGAGTCACCATCCTTGATATCAAAAACATAGTAAACTCCTGTCTTTCTCATGCCAGTGACCAATGCGCCAATGGTGCCAGTAGCATATGCATCTGTACTTGCAAGCAATTGTTTAATAGTGGTGCTTGGTATGAAATTATACTCTTGACAAAGCTTTGGTATTATATCAACAGTGGATGCATTATTCAGCAGCAAGATGCAATCGCAGTCACCTTGATCATAGTCGGTTTTTGGAGCAAGTTGAAACCCAGATATGGATATTGCTGATCCTGGAATTATTTTGCTTTCATGTTGCATGATAAGATCACCAGTTATATTCAAGGTGATGGTCATTTCAGCTTTAACATCTGTGAGGTCTGCGCGGAAAACTTCACGTGTCTTGTTAGCTTTGTCTAATGTAGCTTTGTATGTCACAACGACATCACCTTCAAAGGTGCTCCCTGCTTTATGAGCATTTAGATCCTGAATAGAAATTGGTTTTGAAATTCCAATTTTTGACCTGCAAGAGAGAAGATAAAATTAGTTTAAGTTTAAAGATTTGAATCAGCAAAATTTATGCAGAAATAAAGAATATTGGTCACCTCTTTGATGTTTGTTCATCAGTGGTTTGCACTTGTTTTTCTGCACTTTTAGTCTTGTCCATTGTATGCTGCATATTAGGAGCCATAAATCATTAGCAAAGATGAGTGAATGTATAGTTATAATATGGTAATTATCAAATGGTATGATGGTTGAAGTTGAAAAATGAAAAGCAATATAGATTATGAATCAATATGTAAAAATGTAGATACTAGGGAATTTTAGAATCCTCTAACAAATGAGTAGTAGAGATTTGTAAGATATAGATGGAATTTGATGCTAGTGACATTAACAAGGAAGAAATTTTTTTTTGGGTAGTAGACAATTATTATCTTTCATCATTATATTTTGTTTGGATTTAATTTTTAAAATGTGTATATGAATCTACTTTTGATATGTCTAATGACATATTGAAGTAGGTTCGGGCTTGTTAAAGGGTTTAAATTTTATGAAAGTTGCAAAATGATCGCTCCAATATGCTTCTGATCTGTAAACAAAAAATGTTTCTAAATGTACATTGGACCATACATGGTCAATCATTGGTTTGGATAGTGATTGGGATTCATGTAACAAAAATTGCATATTTTGGTTTTGCATATGTTGTAAAAGTTGTTTTCTTTTGTTGCACTGTGTACACATGTCAATGTTGAAATCTCCTACAATGAACATGATCTTTTGTCTATCTACACATGAAAATACTTGGTTGGTGATGGATATGATTTTTGTCAATGGAGCATTTGGTCTTGCATATAGATTACATATGTTTATCTTGTTGTCCATGAAACATATTGTTGTTGTCATGGCTTCCACATTTGTTGTTGTATGTTGCATTGTTTTAGAGACAATAATGTTTTTCCTAGTTAAGAATGATATTCCATGAATATTGTATGATGAGTAACAATTGAATTGTTCAAATTTGTTGTTGGAATTGTTGAGTAGCATATGTATTTCTTGTAGACATACAATGTTAGATGCCATTATATCAATGTCACTGGTAATGTCTTCTATATGCAGAGATAGATTGCGGGTATTTAATGTACATAATAGTAGTTGTGAACTAGTAATGTGTTTGGTATGTTCATTTTCAAATATCCATTGTGCTGTTGATTTTAGGTGAGACATTTCAAGGTCTATTTTTTTTTTAATTTTAAAGTTTTCTTTTACAAGAGGCTTTAACAAGAACAATGTATGAATTATTTTTGTTCGAGAGAGTGATGTATATGTTAATCCATGTTGCCTTATGCCAGTAGGATCAAATGCCAAACCATGCATTGTGAGTCCTTGAGATCTGTGGATGGTTCTAGCACAAGCTAGTTGAATTGGAAATTGTTTCCTAATAGTTATTTTTTGCTGCTTGATATTTTCTGAATTGGCTTAGCAATGCGAAGTATTGGTGTCCATTGTCTGTCAATACTATTGCTATAGCATTGTGCTAGCCTTGCACGTTAATGGTGGCCAATCTTTAGATCATCAAAATTGATCCAAACAATGTCAAAGTCATTGTATTGGGTGTATGCTTTAAATGTGCCGTCTGATCCATTGACGAGGCCGTCTTGTGTATTGTAATTCCCGGCATAGATTTCTACAAGCATATTTGGTTTCAAAAGTATTTGAGATGGTAAAGATGCTGTATGATTATAGAGACGGAGTCCGTTGTAATTTTCATCATGTTCATCAATTGCATTCAATATAGTTAGCTCTCCAGTAACCATTGATAACATTTTTTGATTATGTGCATTAACATCTTTCCTTTTGTAAAATAGGAAAGGGAATGTCGGGTCCATAGGAGGTGGGTGCAGGCAAGTTTCATTCAAATATTCTATATCATTATTTGTCTGTGAACATATACGTATTCTATTGAGGATTGCAACAAAGTTTTCATCTTTTTGTCGCATAGTTGATTGCAATTCATAGTATTTTATGTTGTCTTTCCAAAAGTTGTATGGCATTAGTTCAGTTAAGGTTGGTGTGTTTTCAAACACAACTAAATCGAGCACAGGCTGTGCTTGGTAAAAATCACCACAAAAAATTGTGTCAAGATTTCCAAAGTATGTAGTAGGCGTTTGCATTATATCTCTTAATCGTCTATCAATGTAACGCAAAAATGATGCGCCTACCAATGAAACTTCATCTAGTAAGAGCACACGCAGTTGCTGGTAGTGCTTTGACATTGTATCAAGTGTTTCAATGCTCAATGGAACAAATTCTGACTTGTTGAAAGGTATGTGGAATGCTGAATGTAATGTTACTCCACCTATTTTGTATGCTGCCTTTCCTGTGTAAGCAACTATTAGACCTTTAGGTTTGTCAGGATCAGTATTAGTGGAGTTATTATATATGCGAAGAAGAGATTGAAATATTGCTTTTGCAGTAAATGTTTTCCCAGTTCCTACTCCACCTGTTAGGAACAAGTGTAGTGGAGTTTTGTTGTTTTTTGTTTTTTTCAATATAATGTCTTTGACAATTTCTTGTTGTTCTTTATTTAACATTCGTCTCAACTTGAAATATTTGACATTGTCCATGATATATGGGTGTTTTGCAATTTTAATTGCATTAGCAAAATGAGTTTTTGGTTTTTTATGCTTTAGTGTTTCAAAATCTTGTTCTATGTTGTATGATTCTTTGTATGGCTTTTCATTTGGAAGGATTGACTGGTTATGAATGTGATTATTTTCAGAATTGATCTCATCGACAGCTTTGTCAATATCACCCCATTTAGAATTGATCTTGTAATTGTATTTGATACGATTTGCATTAATTGTGTTTTCATGAAATGAGTAAGCATGGTGCCATGTATCGAAACCATGCTTAAGTGTCTTTTCATTTATTGTAAAGGGCACATAAAGTAGCAACTGTTCTCTACAATAATTTTCCAAGTCAAGATGTTTGCTAAAACCGATAAAACGTATGATATTTGGTTTAGTTTTTTGATGCACTAGTTTTCCATCCTTTCTATATTCTGAGACAAATTGTGCAAGACAAATATGCATAATTGGTTCTGGTCGTGCTATGTAGTAGTCTATTAAAGACTTACAAGCAACATTTTCTGATTCATCTGGTTCATTGTTCAATTGTTTCACTGACTTCAGGACAAAAGTTCGATCACTATCAGTTCTTGTATCAATGAATATACATTTTCTTGAGCTATAGCTTAGTGGAAGTGATAGAACAATGTAAGCAGCTTGCTGTGAAGACATTTGCTGTAGGTTGAGTAATGCATTTCCAAGTTTACTTATCATTTTAATAGCATCGATACTATTTTGTTGATGGTCCATACAGATTCTTTTAAATGTGTATGTCATTGTTTTATCCACTTTTGTCATGTATGAGCTACAATACATTGCTGCAGCGTATGCATTAAGTACAAACTGTGCATCTATATTTGCTTTCCATATATCAGGGATTTTTTTTGAAAAGCTATTATTCCATATCTCTGAAGGGTTTCGTTGCAAGAAAATTGTAGGCCTATGGATTGCTGATTTTATAGCTATGATGTAATCATCTTCATTCATATTCATGTGTTCTAGAAACATTTGGAAGGAGAATGATTGTTCATAATTAGAATGTTCTAACACAGAGAAGATTTTTTTTGCAATTGAAATTGTAACTTCATTGGTTTCATTCAATGGTTCTATTGGTTTTTTCCCAGACTGGATACTTACTCCCAGATTTCCCTACAAGGTAGCCATCAATGATCAACAGGATCTCTGGGCCAGGGGCCAACAGTGTAGGAGATAGACTCTATATTTTATCTCCTCTTCTTCTTCAGGCTCTGCAAAACCTAGGGGGGTATTCCCTACTCAACATCCGTGAGGATATGCATATAAAGGCTGGGATGCTGACAGAAAGCAGATAAGTCCTCCTGTAAGTAGACCAAAACTGTAAGATAAGAGCAAAGGGGCTAGCTTTGGGCCTATTTGCAGTTGTAGACAGAGGACTTGGATCCTAAAACTAATTCTACTGTCCTAATGGTTGTTTTGGAGTTTGATTTTGATTTTATACTCGGATGCAAAGCTGGACATGGTATATAACACAAACACAAAGCTAGATCGGTGCCTATCCAGGGCTTGGAGTCAGTAGACATACACCTGTGAATGATCAGCATGAACAACTAAAACTGGATTTTAGGGGGATACATATGATACCTGCCTTACAGATATCTCCCAATACAAAGTGTTAAGCTATCTATACTTATGGCATCCCTATTGTAGTATATCCTTCCCAATATTCAATCTGAGAAGAATTTAATCTACCCCTTGAGCAGAAGTTAAGAGATCAAACATTCAACACATGAATTCTATGTTCTAGAATCTTAGACATTCCTTAAATATTCAGACTCAGAAGAAAGATACATGCAATACTGGAGACAGAATTAACAAAACACATGCAAACATAGCATTACTCATATAGGATTAACCATGAAATCAGTGGATTCATGCAAAAACATACAACAGGAGATACATAAACTCACAAGTTTTGCTGCACAGAGCAACCAAATCAGCTGTATTGTATTACAGAGCCAAAAATGTTCAACTTTCAACAACCCCAAAAATGAGTAACACTTCCTACCTATATCGGCCAGAAAGTGTACCTCTAGCAATTAATTACATGTTTTTGACAAAAATCCACCAGATACAGACGATGAGAAATGGCACTCATAAGCCATCAATGCAGTAGGCAGGAGAAACCTCGAGCCCTGCGCCGCCAACTGGAAGTCTTCATGCCAAAAATTGGGTACATGACTGTTCAACAACTCGCCCATGCCTCAGCACAGTCGCCATTGATGGCTCAACCACCTGCAGCCTACTTGAAAATTGTCGCAACTTTCAAAATGGAAGTTTCCCGCCAAAATGCACTTTACTGAAGGTTCAAATTATGCAAGAAAATTAATCCCACATGCACGGTACAGAGACCCCTTCAGTATTTTAAAAACATGGCCATATGCATAATAGGTGTTGAGCGCTTTTGCTACACTTGACACATGCTCCTCCAAAAGCCCATCGCCCAGACCTAAGCCATCGGCGAACCCCATGGAACTCACCCCGACATCAACAGTCTGGCCGATCGCAACATTACATCCCCCTATCGGTAAGACCAACACTATCGGCCAACATGAAATTCCTCCCGCCGACACCCTTAGTCACACCGACGAACACCTCCCGAAAGCCTCCAACTTCCACATCGGCTAGAGAAGAACCATCGGCCAAGCACAAATCCCCCTTGCCGATCTCAATGGTCTCGCCGACCGCAAACTCCACATTCCCTTCATCGGCCAGAGAAAGACCATCGGGTTAGCTCTCCACACTCCCACCAATAGTATGAGTCTCTCCGATGACCAGCTTGCACCCTGTTAGTGGTTACCAGTCCACCTTCCTCATCCATTAGTATGACCAAAGCCATCGGTGAACCACAAAATGCCCTCACCGATAGTACCACTCTCTCCGATGACCTTGCTGTCGCCAAGACAATCTTCCCCGTCACCCTAATACTAGCTCCACACCCCTTGTCGCCGAGACAAAGACCATCGGAGCAACAAAAAGCTCTTCTGCCGATCACAATAGTCTTGCCGAAGGTCCTTCATCAACCCCACCTTCCTCGGCAAGACACACGCCGATGACATCTCATCGGCCAAACATCCACTATCGGCCCAACTTGGAAATCCTTCACCAATGATGCCGAGCACTCCGATAAGACCAAAATCATAAAGCTTTGAACCATTGAACCTTGAACCATTGAATCTTGAAGAAAAGGGTTCAAGCGGGTGGTTCAACGCGGTGGTTCAACCATACTGATTGGATCACATAGATGAGCAAAGGATTCACTTACGGAAAATAAGGAACCAAAGCCCCTGAATCGTTGAGCCACGAACCATTGAACCTTTGAACCTTGAAGAAAAGGGTTCAAGTTCAAACCGAAAGTTCAAAGACACAATCGGAGCACTCAAAAAGAACGTTCGACAAAATGCCAAGTTACTCCAATGAACAAGAAGACTTAGGGCTTTAAAAAGAAAAACCCCCCCAACATCCGCGTTCAATTCCAGACCAAAATGAGTGCCAACACTGGCTCTGAATGGGGACGTGCAGGTGCAAAACTGCAGCGAGAACCAGATCTCCGGGCAGACCAGGTAAAAACCAAAAAAAACACGAACTGTACAAGACATTTACAATATATACATATTTTTTACAAATGTGCACCAAGACAAGTGATCTATGCAAAATAGAACTTAAGGAATTGGCCATGCACAGGCAATTCCAGAACTTCACCATCTAGGGCCTGGAGGAAATAAGAATCCTCCCCATGAGTACTGCAAATTTGATATGGGCCCATCCATAAGGGTTCAAACTTACCATGTTTACCCTTGTCCTGATTTTTTGCATTCCAGATGAGTACTAGATCATTGATTTGAAACGTCCTTTTAGTAGCTCTCCTATCAAACAGATGTTTCACATCTTGTTGTCTCTTGAGATTGATCTGGTGGGCTTTCCTTCTGTTCTCATCCAGTGCAACCAGTTGGTTCGCTCTTTCTGTCATGGAGTCTTCAATCTCCTCATCATTTTCCTGGATGAATCTATAAACTAGTAGGAGATTGTTTATGGGCAATCTAGCTGATGCACCATATACTATTTCAAAGGGTGACATCCCAATAGCCTTTTTTACTATCACCCTGTCAGCCCATATTGCTAACTTTAGTTTTGAGTCCCAAGCTCTCTTGTTCTTGTCCAGTATCCTCTTGATAATTTTCATGATGCTTTTATTGTTTGATTCTGCTTGACCATTTCCTTGTGGGTAGTATGGTGATGCATATGATAGATTTATCCCATACCTGTTGCAAAAATCAACAAATTCACCTGATCTGAAGCACATAGCATTATCAGTGACTATCCTGAAAGGTACTCCAAACCTGATGATAATATTTTCCAGTATGAAATCCATCACCACCCTACTTGTAGCTCTCTTAGTTGGAATGGCCTCAATCCATTTGGTAAAGTAATCAGTTGCCACCAAAATCCAACTGTGTCCCCCACTTGACTTGTCTGCAATTTCCCCTATGAAGTCAATTCCCCATTGCTGAAATGGAGCATCCACAGTTACAGTTCTGAGGGGTAAAGCACCATCATATCTCAACTTTCCTGAGAATCTTTGGCAAGGGTCACACTTCCTCACCAACCTTTGTGCATCTGAAAAGAGAGTGGGCCACCAATATCCTGCTCTTAGAATCTTATGGGCTGTTGTTTGGGCAGTATAATGTCCACCACACAATCCTTTATGCATGTCAATCAAAACATTGTTAGCTATATCTTCATCCACACACCTCAGCAGTACACCATCAGGGTTTTTCTAGTATAGCTCACCTTGAACAATAACATACCTGATTGCGTGTAACTTTAAAGTCCTCTTTTGACTGTCACTGAAATGGGAAGGACAATTCAAATTTTGCAAGTAGTATAAAATATCCTTGTACCATCCAGATCTTGATACATTTACATTCTCATTTTGGACTGCATTGACTTGGCATGCTTCCAAGTTTGACTGTGCCATCATCTTGGCTAATCCTTGTCCTCTTACCAACTTGGTAATTTGTATCTCTATGTTGAACTCTTGCAGTTTGTTTATCCATCTGCACCTTCTTCCAGTCACCTCCTGTTGAGTGAATATGTCTTTGACTGCTGCATGGGGTACATATGCAATTATATGTGATCCTACTAGGTATGGCCTGAAACTTTTGATGGCTCTGACTAGTGCATATGCCTATTTTTTCATGATATCATATTTCAACTCAGAAGCCTGCAAGGACATACTGAAGAAAGCTATGGGTTGTTCAAATCCATCCTCATTTTTCTGTAGCAAACATGCAGCAACAGTGTGAAAGGAAGCAAATGAAAACACTTGGAATGGCCTAGAAAAATCAGGAGATTTAAGAACAGGGGCCATCTTGATTGCCTCTTTGATACTCTAAAATGATTCAATTGCTTCACTTTCCCAGTGGACAGTTGCATCCTTCTTCATCATCTTAGAAATGTTCCTTGTGGTTTCTGCAAAGTTGGGAACAAATCTCCTAACAAAATTTATCTATCCAAAGAAGGACTGAACTCCTTTTACAGTTTTTGGCATTTGAATTCTGTCAATAGCAGCCACTCTCTCAGGATCTATCCTTATTCCATCCTTGGAAATAATGTGCCCCAGGAGCTTTCCTTCAACTACCCCAAAAGCACACTTCTTTGGATTTAAAGAAATGTCATACCCTAGTGCTCTTATGAAAATCTGCTCTAGATGCAAACAATGCTGCTCTTCCTGCTTTGAATAGGCAGTCAGATCATCCTGATATACAGCCAGAGTTGACTCAATCAACCCTGCAAAAGCAACATCCATTGCTCTTTGAAATGTAGCACCTGCATTTGTTAGTCTGAATGGCATTCTAACATATACATATGTTCCCCATGGAGTGGTGAAGGCAGTTTTGTACTGTTCTGATTCCTTTACCTTCATCTGATTATAACCTAAAAATCCATCCATCATGGATAAGAGTTCACAACTAGTCACTTTTTGCAACATAGCTTCCATATTAGGCAGTGGATAATTATCATTTAAAGAGGATACATTCAAGTTCCTAAAGTCGACACAAAGCCTAATATCACCATTCTTTTTTCTGACTGGGACAAGGTTAGACACCCAAGTTGAATGTCTGATTGGCACAATTATTCTGGCTTCCCTAATCTTTTTGAGTTTTTCTTACATTTTTGGAGCTAAGGTAGGATTAATAGGTCTTTGCCTTTGTCTAAATGGCTTAGCTCCAGGCTTCAATGGGATCTCATGCTGGAATAGATCTTCCCTATAGGCTTTTAGGTCCTCCTATGACCAAGCAAAAACATGTTTATACCTTTTCAGTAATGCAATCAGCATACTCCTGATGTGTGGTTTGAGATGCTTACCAATGTACACCTTCTTGGGGGCCTGAGATGTCCCCAAATTTATCTCTTCTAAATCTTCCTTGTTTGTGGGAGATGTCTTTGTGACCAATTGGTCTCTACTATCAAAAGCTCTTTCCAAAGCTACTAACCCTCTAGGGATTTTATTAGTCTTCAACTAAATTATTTCTTTCCCCACAAGAGTTTCTTTTCCATCTATAGTTTCTACAAAAGCTTGGAAATCAATTTCTTGATTCTCATATTCATCTATGCAGTGCAAAAATTTTAACAAGTCCTTATCATCATTAAACACTTGCTAATTGCATATATTTTCTGGTACTACAGGCCTGATTTTAACTTCTACATTTGTAACATCTGACAAAGTGATGTCATCTGGCCTTATTGCAACATTAGCTAAGAAATCAGCCATAACATTCTTTGATCTCTCTACCCAGCCTATTGAAAATGCATCAGATAGTTCAATGGTATCCCAAACAGCATGCTTGTATTGTTTCAATCTTTTGTTCTTTGAAGCATACCTATCTCTAATTTGGGATACAATCAAGTCAGAATCCCCAAATACTCTTAGCATCTTGATTCCATGTTTGAGAGCTATATTTAGGCCTAAGAGTAAAGCCTCATATTCTGCAATGTTGTTTGTGCAAACAAACCTCAGCAAGAAAGAGAATTTGAGGAGCTTACCATTTGGAGACAAGAAAACAACTCCAACTCCAGAGCCTTCTTTTGCACAAGCTCCATCAAAATACATGGTCCATAAACCTTGCTGGTCCAGCTCTTTAATGCAGACATTTTCCTCTTTATCTTCTCTATCATCTGAGACAACCCTGAAGTTATCACAGTCAGTGTTTACAAAGCATATCTGTTCCTCTGCTTCTTGGTCTTCCACTGTCTCTGATGATCTTTCTTCTCTGATTAGCTTAACATCCCTGCCATTCATTGGAATCATGGCATATGACAGGTCCAACTGCATACTTCCACCAATTAGTGCTGCCCATCTTCTTGACAACAACATACCATATTGTGGCTTGATGTCAACCACTGTTATATTCATTTTATATCTCTTTTCAGGAAATGCTGCCAGTTTGAAATCCACATCCTTCATGATTCCAATAACTGGTACCTCTCTGGCATCCATAGCATAACATTTTCCACATGCCTTGTCAATTTTCAATCCAGCTTGTTGCATGATGGCTAAAGGCATGATATTTGTAGATGCTCCAGAGTCAAGCATACAATTTCTGATTATTTTTCCATTTATAACCAGGGATACATAAAATGGTTCCACCTGTGAAGGGCACTTTGTCATAGTCACTCCTAAATAGACCTCAGGAGCCTCATCTTCCTCATTACACATGACATGCTTCTCACCCTAGATCTGAACATTCTGCTTAGCTTGAAAAGGCATCCCTGAAATTAGGGATATTGTCGTATTCTTGATCTCTTCAATCTTCATCAGTTCCATAAGTGGAACAGAGACTTTTACCTGGGATAGGACTTGAACTATATCAAATGGAGCATAATTTTGTATAATAGTTGTAGCTTGCTCCACAATCTTGTTTTTATCCTGAACTGATTTAGCTTTTACTTTCATAGTTCCCTGATCATCATTCCTATTTTGGGAACCCCTGCTTTGATCTTCAGCCTGGGGGATTCTATTTTCTGGTCCTTGAGATTCGTGACCTGTTCTATGTCTAAAATTCTATTTATTATTACCCCACTACCTTTTTGTGGTTCAATCCCCTTATGACCATGCACTGGCTGACCTGCAAAAATACCTTCTGGCTGATGTGGGCTGCTTATCTGAGCTTTACCTCTGAGATTGTAGTTACTCTTGACTTGGGCCACTGCTGCAGCTGTGAGGGCCCTAATTTCCTCATAAGAAGGTCATTGTAAGTTACTTAGAAAATTGTGTGAGCTCTGAGCATACACATAGCTTTCTTCATTACCTTCATCATAAAAATCCTATTGACAGGCCTGAATTCCATTATCCATACTCTCATCAGCATCATAAAGAGGGTATCCATTGCTTATGGACATCATATTAATATCATCATCTTGCACATAATGTCGCTCATTGTATTCATTACAAGATGCAGCATTATCATACAAGGACTGAGCAATCATACACTGTGACTGTGAATGTGGCATCTGACAAATTATACACCATGGAGTATCATCAACAATATTTATAGCTTTCTTTAGAGGATCAGGAGTTTCTTTGACATGTTGAGTTCTCTGATTTGTGTTGTTGTGTGGGAATATAGGCTTACCATTATGCCAATTGGTATTATAAGGCATATCATGCAATGATGGTCTCTTTTCCTGCCTTTGGTAGACTTGCCTATCAGGACCTATCCCTTTTTCACTTCTAGCTAGTCTATAGCTTAGGTCCTTAACAACATTTGCCAATTTGTCTATCTTATCTTTAGGGGCAGATGTATTACCTTGAGTGTTCTGAGGCTTGTTTGGATTCTACAGAATTTTCACATCATCCCTTTTGTTTGTCTTGCCTGATGCTTTCCTGTTGTTCTCAATATTCACTACAATTCTGAAAGCATCCCTGATAGTAGCAGGACTTTTATCTCTTAGTCCATATGCAGTTTTTGCATCAAAGGCATTGATATACAATATTATACACATTGGTTCATTTGGCCTCATGTGATATGGCAGTTTGTTTAACACTTTAGTAAATCTTGCATTAAAATCTGCAACCTGCTCATTTGACCCTTTAGTGATACTAGTAAACTCATTTACAAAAAAGCTAGGATCAGTTTTGTCACCATATTGCTCCTTGAACATCCTTTTAAAATCATCCCATGATGAAATACTCCGGTCAGGCAGATTCTTGTACCACTCTCTTGCCTCATCTACTAAAGATTGCATGAATGACTTCATGAAAACATCCTCATGTTCAACCTCAAAGTTATCCATGACATTTTGAAAAGCCTTTAGATGATCTTCTCCTGACACAGTGTTGTTTCCTAAAAATTTAGGCACTTACAGCCTTAGATGTTTGTCAATGGGGTTAGGATACCCAAGAATGCCATCAAACACCAGCTGTCTGAATCTATCTAGCTACATGGGTTGTCTATCAAACTGATTAGCATTAATGTTTCTGTTTTCATTCTGATTTTTTACATTGTTCAGTGGTATCCTAGCATCATTCACATTTTGTCTTTGATCATTATGCTGATGTTGCACTTCATTTCTTTGCTGATGTCTCTGCACATTTGCATTCTCAAGGGTAGGAATTGAATCATTTTGGGCAGTCCTTAAAGCTTGCACTTTCTGCTTCATGTCAGCTCTGATTTTCATGGCTTGTAGATATTCTAGTTCTGCTCTCAAATTTCTGATTTCTTCAGCTAACTGTTCTTCTTTAGGCATAGAGGTAGACGGTCTCATACCATTCTGGTCATCATCTTCATCATCCCTTAGAGACTCTACCTCTTCAAACCTTTCACTAGGGTCTAGAAATGGGCATTCTTGGAACACCTCTGACCTCATTCTCAAACTACCACCCTGTTGCCTCTCATATGCACCCTGAATATCAGCTTCTGCATTTGAAAAGTAAGGCACATGCTATCCTGATGGCCTAGGGTTATCCTACATATCATCATTTTTTCTGGGGGAACCCTCATGACTGACTGAGACAGCTCCCTTTCTTCTATACATCATTCTTCTTGTTACTGGTAACTCTTCAAATAAAGGATTTTGTTGGGATCTTCTCCCCTGCATATAAATTTTACTTTGACCGGTTGGGAGATTACTTCGAAGTCGCCACCTATTACTAGGAACTATTTTCTTTTGTAAATCAGGGTTCTTTCACAAATTCCCAGCGGAGTCACCAATTTCTGTTGGTGACTCGGATGGGCCACAAATTTATTCATTTTTATCAATCCATCCCCAGTAGAGTTACCAATTTCTGTTGGTTTTTTCCCAGACTGGATGCTTATTCCCAGATTTCCCTACAAGGTAGCCATCAATGATCAACAGGATCTCTGGGCCAGGGGCCAACAGTGTAGGAGATAGACTCTATATTTTATCTCCTCTTCTTCTTCAGGCTCTACAAAACCTAGGGGGGTATTCCCTACTCAACATCCGTGAGGATATGCATATAAACACTGGGATGCTGACAGAAAGCAGATAAGTCCTTCTATAAGTAGACCAAAACTGTAAGATAAGAGCAAAGGGGCTAGCTTTGGGCCTATTTGCAGTTGTAGACAAAGGACTTGGATCCTAAAACTAATTCTACTGTCCTAATGGTTGTTTTGGAGTTTGATTTTGATTTTATACTCAGATGCAAAGCTGGACATGGTATATAACACAAACACAAAGCTAGATCGGTGCCTATCCAGGGCTTGGAGTCAGTAGACATACACCTGTGAATGATCATCATGAACAACTAAAACTGGATTTCAGGGGGATACATATGATACCTACCTTACAGATATCTCCCAATACAAAGTGTTAAGCTATCTATACTTATGGCATCCCTATTGCAGTATATCCTTCCCAATATTCAATCTAAGAACAATTTAATCTACCCCTTGAGCAGAAGTTAAGAAATCAAACATTCAACACAGGAATTCTATGTTCTAGAATCTTAGACATTCCTTAAATATCCAGACTCAGAAGAAAGATACATGCAATACTGGAGACAGAATTAACAAAACACATGCAAACATAGCATTACTCATATAGGATTAACCATGAAATCAGTGGATTCATGCAAAAACATACAACAAGAGATACATAAACTCACAAGTTTTGCTGCACAGAGCAACCAAATCAGCTGTATTGTATTACAGAGCCAAAAATGTTCAACTTTCAACAACCCCAAAAATGAGTAACACTTCCTGCCTATATCGGCCAGAAAGTGTACCTCTAGCAATTAATTACATGTTTTTGACAAAAATCTGCCAGATACAGACGATGAGAAATGGTGCTCATAAGCCATCAATGCAGTAGGCAGGAGAAACCTTGAGCCCTGCACCGCCAACTGGAAGTCTTCATGCCAAAAATTGGGTACATGACTGTTCAACAACTCGCCCATGCCTCAGCATAGTCGCCATTGATGGCTCAACCACCTGCGGCCTACTTGAAAATTGTCGCAACTTTCAAAATAGAAGTTTCCCGCCAAAATGCACTTTACTAAAGGTTCAAATTATGCAGGAAAATTAATCCCACATGCACGGTGCAGAGACCCCTTCAGTATTTTAAAAACATGGCCATATACATAATAGGTGTCGAGCGCTTTTGCTACCTTCGACACATGCTCCTTCTCCAAAAGCCCATCGCCCAGACCTAAGCCATCGGCGAATCCCATGGAACTCACCCCGACATCAACAGTCTGGTCGATTGCAACATTACATCCCCCTGTCGGTAAGACCAACACTATCAGCCAACATGAAATTCCTCCCGCTGACACCCTTAGTCACATCGACGAACACCTCCTGAAAGCCTCCAACTTCCACATCGGCCAGAGAAGAACCGTCGGCCAAGCACAAATCCCCCTCGCCGATCTCAATGGTCTCGCCAACTGCAAACTCCACATTCCCTTCATCGGCCAGAGAAAGACCATCGGGTTAGCTCTCCACACTCCCACCGATAGTATGAGTCTCTCCGATGACCAGCTCGCACCTCGTTAGCGGTTACCAGTCCACCTTCCTCATTCATCGGTATGACCAAAGCCATCGACGAACCACAAAATGCCCTCGCTGATAGCACCACTCTTTCCGATGACCTTGCTGTCGCCAAGATAATCTTCCCCGTCACCCCGATACCAGCTCCACACCCCTTGTCGCCGAGACAAAGACCATCGGAGCAACAAAAAGCTCTTCTGCCGATCACAATAGTCTCGCCGAAGGTCCTTCGTCAACCCCACCTTCCTCGGCAAGACACACACCGATGACATCTCATCGGCCAAACATCCACTATCGGCCAACTTAGAAATCCTTCGCCAATGATGCCGATCACTCCGATAAGACCAAAATCATAAAGCTTTGAACCATTGAACCTTGAAGAAAAGGGTTCAAGCGGGTGGTTCAACGCGGTGGTTCAACCATACTGATTGGATCACATAGATGAGCAAAGGATTCACTTACGGAAAATAAGGAACCAAAGCCCCTGAACTGTTGAAACATGAACCATTGAACCTTTGAACCTTGAAGAAAAGGGTTCAAGTTCAAACCGAAAGTTCAAAGACACAATCGGAGCACTCAAAAAGAATGTTTGCCGAAATGCCAAGTTACTCCAATGAACAAGAAGACTTAGGGCTTTAAAAAGAAAAACCCCCCCAACATCCGCGTTCAATTCCATACCAAAATGAGTGCCAACAGGTTCTAGAACCATAGTTTTTTTCATTGGTGGAAATGGGAAGTTGTATTTACAATAATGCTGCTTTGATTCCCTACATTGCTTTGTATGGTGGTGCTTGTGTAGCATAGCGATTTCTGCAGTCAAATTATTAGTATTACAACTAATGTATTTGTCAATAAATTGTTCAATATCCACAGTTTTATCTTTACCATAAATTGGAGCATCTCTAATCCATAAGAGGAAGTGGTCATGTTTATTGCCACGATTTTGAAATTCAGTTACAGAGAAATAATCCACGGCTTGTCCGAAGAAAGAGCTATCTGCAAATATCAATTGTTTTAGTGAATTAATTCTATGTCTATAATAACGTACACACATCACAGGATCTTTTTTGATGAGGTAGAAAATATTGTTCTCATGATTTGTGTCATATTCTTGTTGTGAAGATGCGTGATATGTACTATGCAAGTATTCAAGTGTGTTTGATAAGTGTTTCCAATTTTGTTCAGCACTAGTAAATATAAGGAAAAATGTAGGTGGTCCAAGTTGTCGTATCATAGCAAAAATTTTTTTTTTCAATTGATGTAAATAATTTGGAGATATTCTTATTCTTTTGAAATCAACATATCCAATGTCTGATTTGAGTATTTGCTCTAGATTAGGTTTGCATTTGACATCTTTTGCTATTAGCTTTCTACCTTTTAGCTATCCTTTACGAATTCTTATCCACATTGTAGATAGTACTTGATGTATCAGTATCTTGATAGTTTTAAAAAATAGATTAGTTGTATGGTATGCGAATTGTCTATTTGAATTTCGTAGCTCCCATTGTGCAATTTTTTGATATGAGAAATTCTTGACAATGTTATCATCACGCGGGTTTCCAAAGAACAGTGTAGGGAAATTCATTTCTTCAGCATAAGAATTTTTAAAGATTCCAATAGGGTAATAGTTTTCTGCAGGGGCAACTTCTATAACTTTGTCTTGCATTTCATGTATACATTTAGATTCAGTGAATCCATGTATTAAGGTTTCACAAGAATTTTGATGATCTATATCAGAGTCTGAGTCAGTTTCATTTGTACAATGTTCATTGGCTATGTCACTTTCATTATTGATTTCAAGAGATTCTTTCCAGTTCCTATTTAATTGAACTTTTTCCATTTTGTATAGTCTTGTTTTGCTTAATTCGTTCAAAGATTTTATTATAATAGTTGATCAAACCATTCCCTTTTGAAAAGCATTTTTGTATTCTAGTCATCTTTTAAGAGCAACTGCAATTGTCGATGTTTCATTAGTAGATCGTGGCAATGCATTTTGTATAATATTCATGTTGACTGGCACATTGATAATAGATCCAGTCAATCCTATTTGAGATCTTTTGTATCCTAATTCCCAGATTTGTGCAAATGCAATCATTAGTGAAACAAGACGTTCTTCCAATTGTGTAAGTATCCTTACATATTGCAAAGGTTTATTCATTCGAATATGTTGCGGTGTTGCATACCTAGGAAGCTTGCATTGATTCAATGTTTTATGGCATATGCGACAAATAGAATTTGTCAATAAATTATGATTTTGATTTGTTAGTTTATAATATGTTTGTTTTTCTTTGTCCTTGAAAGTCATAATGTCCTTTTAAAAATACAAAGTCTAACAAATTGTGCATACATGTCTTGGTGTGTCTTGAATTTTTCTTTGGAATAATTCTATTGGTGATGTTAAGCATTTGTTTTTTTTGGCTGCATTTTTCTTTTTTTGATTGCTGCGTATTTGTTGTTTGATCTTTCGAAGCGATGTAGTGTTGTTATTGACTATCTTTTGTTTTTTAATAAAGTTACCAACATGAGGTTGTTGATTAGTCCTTAGGTACTGTTTTATTGTCCTAAATGAGATTTTTGATTGGGTATTAATTGCTTGTATTTGATAGGGTATGAGTGGTTCAAAATGTCCATGAAGGGGATTTGTGTCATGAAACAAGATAGAGTATGATTGCCCTTGTGACAATTGATTGAAATGTAGGTATTTTTTGCCTGATGTGATTGACCAAAAACATATTTGGATTCCTAGCCACGTGGATAACCAGTGAATACAAAAAATGTCTCCCCATAGACCAACTTCATTGTTATGTGTAGTCGGTGTTGCAGAAATACACATTCGCCGGAGATACTCTTCAACGTTTCCTACATTGTGTAATTCATTTAATGTGTGAGTATCCAATTCATAATTATATGAGGTAATTGCTTCTGCATCATGTTGTGCAAGGTAGCTCAAGAAATAGTCTATTGTTCCATTGGGCAATTGAATTGATGTGTATTTAGAATGAAGTAGAAACTGTAATGAGTCAAATAAGCAATCGCCTACATTATATTTAAATGCATGAACTCTATGCAGTCCTTCATTTCCTAGTGCGAAATCGATATTTGAAATGTGAGGTTGTATTGTTAATTTGTAATTGTCTACATCTATGATTTGTTTTTGTTTTTGATTTATTGACAGTCTTGCTTTCTTCATTTGTTCGCTCAACCGAGGATAATATTGCCGATATTCAAATACTATAAACAGGGTGCACCTGTAATATGTTGATAATCATGTGTTAGTGAGGTCTGAACATGCAAAACCACAAAAGGCATATTAAACAATTGAAGCAAGAAGTAACTTGTGACCTAAAAGCAATGCCTAGTTGCAAACTTAGAATTCACTTTGTTTACATTTTTCTTATTTTAAGTTGGAAGTAGGCATTTAAAAATAGATGAGTTCAACCCTAAAGTACTCAATAGTCAACACAAAGTTTAAAAATTCTGAAAATAACTGTTATGTAAGTCTAAACAGTACAAATCATGATTGAACACTACAAAAGATAATATTCCATAATGTCACAACCTTAGGTCTCAAATAATTTGCAATTTGCATATATGAATAACATATTGAATAGTAAAATTGAAAACAAAAAAAGAAACAAACAAAGAAGACAATTAATAACAAATACCACAAACCAAAGAAAGAATCAGTAGTCATATCTGCTAACTTCACTACCACACTCATAAAACTGTTAATCCAACAACCAAATGATTAGCATGGGGATACAAGGTCAGTCCTATGTCTTTTTCCTTGTTGGCATTCGGTTAAAATTGTGAAATATACATACTTGTTGAATTTCAGGTTATAATGTTTGATGTTTTGATTTCTACTTTGTATTTCACAATTGTCTGTTTGACAGGAAAATGCATAGGTGCACTTATGAAATTGGCAGACCTAGGGGGGTTATTATACAAAGTTAATTCATTTGATACTCGGCATGGTGTATATTTCATGCATAGCTTATGGCATTACAAGAAAGTACATTATGCAGGTACAAGATGGTGTAGCCATCGGCATAAGAATTAACATCGGCAATCTTATGGACTGTCTCCCCGAAGTAGAGTCTCTCACCGATGACCTTTTGGCATCGGTGTAGCTTTTGCCATCGGTGGAGTTTGGATGAGTTTCCCCGATGTGTATTGTCTCACCGATGGGCTGTGCTCATTGGTATAACATTTAAACTCGGTGGAGTTTCAAATTGTCTCCCCGAAGGGAGGTTTCTCGCTGAAACAACAAAGGTGATCGGCATAACTCTCAACGTCGGTGTGCTTTGGAATTGTCTGGCCGAAGGGGGATCTTTCGCCGATGGAAGGAAAAAGAACGGTGTCGGGAAGACTCACGCTGATATAATGCTCATCGGCGAAACGAATAGCGATCGGAGCAAGGTTTAAAGCCTTCGCCGATGGGATGGATCACGGCGATGTAAGGCAATGGATGAAGTTGAGGTTGTCAGTAAGAGTCACACCGACAGGTAGTCATCGACCAGACATGCTCCAAAAATATACACCACCTACATTAACTAACAATCCACAAAACAGACTATCGATGGAATTAAGCTTAACTGTTAACATCAACTGTATCCATTAACATTAAATTTAACCTTGCACAGATTTTGCATGATCTTAGTGGTGGTGGTAGTTGTATATATGATGACACATCATTAAAAAATATTCATTTATCTCTCTGGCTTTTGCGAAACCCAATTCTATATATGCAAATGTGTAAACACTATAAAGCGTTGAATTTATTTAAGTGACAGCTGTTTAGTGGTGGAGAAGAATCCATTGATGTGTCATGTAAGCCTGTTCTAAATTGTGGAAGAGAATGAAAGAGCAGAAATAGTTAATGAAAAAAATCAACCCCAGACATTATGGCCACGGAACAGGGAGAAAGCAACTTAAATCAACTCCAGACATTATGGCCACGGAACAGGAAGAAACCAGCTTTACTACCCACAAGTCTGCACAGACAATTAACAATGGTATACAATTTTTTCCATTTTATTTCTGCTCACACAAAATTAACAATTTTTTTGCTCTGTATACAATGGTATTAATGATTGTTAGTATGTAAATACTAACTGTTGTAATTTCAATATTTCTAGGAATTGACCCATTATTGCTTAGTACTTCCTGAGAATTCTTGTCAATCAACATCGATCCCTGATTGCTTATTAAATCAGTTTTCTCGTGCTATTTTGATTTTTGTTATACTTGTTTTATTGACATGGGGTTTCTTCCATTAGCTATTAACTATTTACAAAGTTTAGACTAATTGTAATTTTTGATTTTCTTCCGATCCTCATCCGTGGGATTGATTTTATTGATGTGGTGTTTGCTCTTTCCTATTGATTCTGATGGAAGTACTGCAAAGATCAAGGCAATGAAGTGGTTGAAGGGAAAATGCAGGTAGACAATGTCGTGGCTATGGGAGTAGAGGTTGAGCAAGACAGGTTGGTGATGGGGCTGGTGGTACTGACGGTGCATCTGAAGTTCCAGTAAAGCTTTGGCTGTTGATGCTACCTGTACTTCTCCTATGCAGCTCTGAAAGAAACAAGTTTCACCCACCTTGTGCATGGATTTTTTGTGTGTGTAATTGAAATTTTCTCTTACCGACGAGAAATTTACAGCAGAGGAATTTTGTGCTGGCGACAAAAAATCTTCAGCAGAAAAGTTCTCTGCTAGCCATGGAAAATTTATAGAAGAAGAAATTTCTGTCCTCGACGAAAAATTTACAGAGAGGAATTTTGCGTCAGTGGTGGGAAATTTAGAGCAGAAGAATTTTCTTCCAAAGAGGGAAAATTTACAGGGGGATTTTTTGTGAGCGGGAGACCGAAAATAGGGTGGTCTATATGTGCTTTTTCCAGCGATGTAAGAGAAATATTAGGTTTTTTGGGTTAATTAAAAATTAAAAATCAGAGATTTCTGAAAGCCCTAAGGATTCAAATGCCTTACAACATTTTTATCGCAGCAATAGCTCATGAGGGTTACATTCTGTCCAGCTCTTTTCAGGTTAGATCCATTTTGTGCCAAATTTGCTTGAAAATACAATACTGTAAAATACTCTCTTTTAGTCTCAATATCTATCTATCATTTTAGACATTAATTCAAAAATAGATATTGTTGCTAATGGGAAAAACATATATCTAGTAAACAGGAGGAAATTAGGACATTAGATGATAGTTGCGCAAGTTAACAGGTTACAAACCTTATTTTGCAGGCCCACAAAGAGATTTAACAACCACTGGTTTAGGTTCTCGGCACCTTTTGCACCGGTTCTCACAGTTTCTCCACTGGTTCTCAGCTTGTCAAGTTGGTTCCGCTCTCAGGCAGTTTGTTCTAAACATCTATAATAGTGCTGTCAACATGGCCTATTAATTTGAAGATTTTGGCAAAGATTTTTTACGAAAACATTCAAGAACATTCAATGTCTCGAATACATTTCTATCACATCATGTACTTTATACATTTATAACAAATAAATACTTTATTAATGGCAATTCTAATTGTCCTCCACGAAATTATTTTTCTTTTAAATATTTTAAAAAATAATTTCTCTCCTTACTGTTTGAGGATTTGCCCAATAGAAAACAAGATAAATAGCATTTTCCAAGTTTTAAAATAGAAAAAATAAATTACAAACTATAGTGTATTTGCTTTTTTTTTAAATTCTGCTCAACAATTGGCTGACTGGGTTGGAAAAATTGCATCTAACCGATGCATAAGTAATCCTGCCAGCTGCAGGAACTAATAAGATGATGTTCAAATAATTTATGGACAATACACAAAAAAATAAACCATTCATACTTAAATCATTACACTCAGCACAAACAAAACAAAATAAAGTAGAAACCAAAAAATATACGAAACCAATATATATATATATATATATATATATACAATTTTCACCTTTACATTTTAAAAAAACACACAATTTCTTCTGAAAGCGTGTCACTCTTAAAATTCACTTTATTTGGAAGTAAGATAGTATATTATATTGGCATCACATGTTTCACGAGCACGTGGGGTTTGTTCACTGTTGATAAAGCTAAGGTAAACGGAACCCCGTTTAGTTAACTAAGCAGAGTAAAATGGTCGGTAGGCTGAAAGGCGAAGAACACGGCTGGCGTACTGTATTTATACATACTAATGGAAATTAACCATCTACTTTTTTAAATGGATGTGACCTCTGTAAGGTGTAACCTGTGAGAAACTACCTGCTCAATGCTGACTCTGAGTCAAGCCCTCTTATCCCTTATTCCTTCCTTCCCACTATCCACGAAGCACTTAAGAAACTGCCTCTCCTCAGGGTTTTTTTGGCTACTTATACCCTTTACTCCTACTTTTCTCACTACATCTACAAAATTGTAACTTTCCTCCACTGCCAATAGTTCTTTCTTCACTACTTGTCAGAGATGGAAAGCTGGGACATTTGTCAAAATTCCCAAATCAATGTCCAATCCCCTTATCGGAGTTTGGAACCACTGATCTGGGACAATTCTATGGCCACTAACACTGAGAGCTTACTGATAAACCAGTCCTTCAGTGTTTATTCTGACTTCTCAGACAAGGAACAATGGACTCAGTTCCTTGCAGATGAAAATGAACATGATGATGACTATGATGCTGTGAAAAAAGATAATCCAGAGGAGAAATCAGAGGTTGTTCATGTTCATAGTCCCATGGTGGCTAGCAGCCACTCTGGTTTTGATGAACAACAGTCTGAAGTTTTGTGTGCAGAAGAGCAGGTGGCTGACTTGTCTGATGACAGTGGCAGCAGAAAATCATCCGAGGGAGAGATTGTGTGAGTATTTTTTTCATTGCTAGGTTTGTTAAAACTTTGTAATTTAGAGAAGTTGAGATGTGAAATTATTTGTGCAATTTGTGGGCAGTGATAGCAAGATCAAGAAGAGGAAGAGGAGTGGAGAAAGAGGGCCCAAATATGCCTTCAAGACCAGATCTGACACAGATGTGTTGGAGGATGGCTACAAATGGCGCAAATATGGCAAGAAATCCATTAAAAGCAGCCCTCATCCTAGGTGTGCAAAGTTTTTTGTTTTCCCTTCCCTGGATACATTTGTGCAAGAATCATGGGCTGAAGTTTTGTAAATTATGAAATGTGGGTTTGGTTTTATTCTCTGCATCATGTGATGCCGTACTATGTCATAAGGCTTACATTTGTTTCATGGCCACCTGGTTCTTGTTTTGAAATGGGCTTGGAAAATTCTTGGTGCTGGTTTGGATTTCATGACTTATTTTTAATGGCTATGGCTTTAGATTTCTCAAAATTTCATTTTTTTTTCCCTCAAAAGTCTTGGTACTGGTTTGGATTTCATGACTTATTTCTAATGGCTATCTATGGCTTTAGGTTTCTCAAAATTTCATTTTTTTTTGGCCCAAAAGCTCAAGCTTTTCATTAATGGGGCTTATTTTGCAGAAGCTACTACAGGTGCTCAGACAGCAACTGTGAAGTGAAGAAGAGGGTAGAAAGAGATCCCACAGACGAGGGAGTGCTGATAACAACATATGAAGGCAAGCACAACCATGACAGCCCTTCGGTGATCTTTTATGTGGGAAAACCCATTATTCTGCAGCAACCGGGTTCGAAACCCGCCATTGTTCTTGTCAATGCGGGCATGTATTCTTAAGATGCTAAGCTTCTTACCATGTTTATCTGACATAGGAATTGGATTGGGTAAGACCACTTTGTGTGTTTTCAGCTTCCTTACTGAGAAGCTTTCAAATATATTAAGTATGGGCGGGGTTTATTCTACTCAAGGTGTACAGTAAGTCTTGTAAATCAATTTAACGATTGCAAAGCATTGGTGAGCAGTGGCAGACACAATATTTTTCTCGTTTTGTCTCTAGTTATATGTTTTATTTTTCTGGCAGTGGCATTTCTGCTTCCTGCTGATTCATATTCTGTCTGCTTTTAAACTAATATGTGATCATCTTTGGTGGTGGCTGTACTCGTTTCCCCCATGTATGGAACATTATTAAGAAAATAAAATTTTGCTTCGCCAATGATTGTTTGCACACAGATTTTAGATCATCCATCATTTCCAACACTATTTAAGGGAATAGATAAATCACACAATGTTTTATTTATGTTTCAGTTCTCTACTATTTCAATTTCTTTCAATTATCAGAGGCACAATGATGGATCATTTTGTTTCTTTTTTTTAATTTTATGATTTGAAATGTTGATATAAAATAACTTAAAACACAGTTATATCCAGAAACATTTATAATTTTGTGAGACTATGTAAATCCTATCTTCTGAGTTTTGTGAAACTATGTAAATCCTATCTTTCGACTCGAGTTGTTCTGAGCCAAAACTTCACTTATGTTCAGGGGGTGTTCTTAACCTCACTTATGTTCAGGGGGGTTGTTCTTAATCTCACTTATATCCCTGGCATTGTTCTTAACCTCACTATATTATACATTAGATATAAATATTTTGCTATAATTTTTTATAGTGTTCAAAATTCTCTCTTTCATGTGATATAATCTTCCCAAAAAAGTTTTGTATTTTATGAAAAAAAATTGCTAAATACTTAAAACACAGTTATATCCAGAAACATTTATGATCTCTTGAAATTACGTAAATGGTATCCTCTGAGACCTCAATTGCTCTAGGCCCAAACCTCACTTATGTCCACAGGGCATTGTTCTTAACTTCACTATTATCATAAATTAGATATATATTTTACTATAATTTTTGAAAGTGTTCAAAATTCTCCCTTTCATATATATAATATTCCCCAAAAAATTATTGTATTTTATAACAAAAATCTTTAAATACTGTTATATACGATTATTTTGCCCTCCAATGTAAGTCTTGATGCTCAAATTGTAAAGCTGCTGGTAAACAACTATTTTATAACTAGTAGGCATGAGTTTTCCACAGTCCATAGTAAATGTGAAGAAAGCTTTTGGATTACACTGTGTGTGTTTTTGTCTCAACATTTCGGATCACACTCAGTAATCAATTTATGTCATGTGATAGACTGTAGAAATAGTATGTCTTTTGACTCAGATGCTCTGACTCTATAATTACTAAGTGTCATAGACTGCAGAAATATCATGTCTTTTCACTCTGATGCTCAGTATCTATAATTACAAAGCAAATTTAAGTTTATCCTTAAACACCAATGAATTTAATAAATCAAGATAATTATTACTAATTACTTACCATTTTTAAACGGCGTTCACTAAAGTTGAGCAGATTGAATCAGCTTAGAGTGCCGTCCATTGGGCTCAGAAATCTGGGCAAACTTTAGGCGATTCTATTCTTTTGGACCCCAGTTGCCGGGGAATCATTTTATAGTTTGTTGAATGAGAAAGGCCCATTATCCATAGTTTTAGACAAGGGATTTTGGAGGCAAGCCTAAAGTGGCCCAAATATCCTGTACAGAATATTGTACGAACGGTCTGCATGCCCTCCAAGCTCTCTGGATTGAAATTGGACCTTACACGTTTGCAAGTTGCGACAAGAGTAGAGATAAATGTTACGTGTCTGTTGCAAGTTGCATGGATAAAAGCGAGGAATAGGATGTTGACGTCCCAAATGCAAACGTATTATATCTTACGTCACCCCGCCGACGTCACTACACCGTCTAGATGCTTTGTACATCCATGTGCGCGCAATAATAGTAAACAAGGGACTTCACAATTTGAGTACGACAAGAGACCCCATTAGATTTGGAGATCTGAAACGGTGTCATTGCACGGTAGAAATAATATTCTTTAATGGACCACGAAATTCAGGCTTTCTCCTCGCTGTATCCAATTAAACTTCATCAATTAATTAAGTTCAAGGGGGCAAGGAATAACCTTCATCATGCTAAAACGAAATTTGGAATCATGTGGAGACTATCCCGTAAGAATAAAATATTCATTTTTTAAATTATTTTAAGTTTTTATTGGAATAACAATAAAATATTCTTAAATCATCTCCAAGAAAATATGAACCAAATTTTAAGAAAGAACCCTTCAAATATCACCACATTTTGGAATTATCTTTGACCAACCATTAATATTCTTAAATCATTGGAAGAAAATATGAACCAAATTTTGCAAAGGACCCCTTCAAATATTCCAACATTTTGTAATTATCTTTACCAATCTTTAATATTCTTAAATCATCTCCAAGAAAACATGAACCAAATTTTGTAAAGGACCCCTTCAGATACCCCAACATTTTCAAATTATCTTTGACCAACCTTTAAAAAGGAGTAGATCTTAAGTCATGCAACATTTTTTATTTTTTTAAAATATTGAATAATGCATTTTACCCATCTTTTTTAAAATATTGAACAATGCATTTTACCCATCAACAAGTTGTTGAGGGAAGAGAACCCTTACAACATAACATATACGTAAAATTCAGCAATTAGAGCCTACCACACATTAGGTAAATCCAAGGACATTTGAAGTAAACAACAAAAACTAAAAATAGACCAATTGAAAACAATTGTGCTTGATCAAAGTAGAAGTGTAGCTAAAAATAATTTGAATTTAGTATTTAAAAGTCTAAATTAACTTCCAAGTATTATTTTGTAATGAAATAAAATGCACAACATTTACAAAAATAAATTAATTTAGGTAGTTGGTAATTACACAATTAATTTAAATCCAGATAGATAGATAAAACAATGAATGCGATAATTGAGAGGAAATTAGGTATTTAGTTCTAAGAGCGATGATATGGTTATATTGTTGATGATCATAGAATTGACTTCTTATTATCTTGAAAATTATGCCCTTTGTCTAATGACGATCTTAGGATTTGAGTTCAAGCACAAAAAACTCTTAAGGGTCAATCTTGAGCATCATGAATTCAATCCTGATCATCGTGAATCTGATCCGTGGCACACATATATGAATCTATAAAACACAAACTCCTAAAAACCTGCTTGCTATTATCTTTTAATATTTGATGTTCTTGTAAGGACTATAGTGCTTATAAATATCTTAAGGGAATATGTCAAATCGATATGCTCAAGTTCTCAGTTAGTTAGATTGAATGGATTTATGGCTCTAGGAAAATATTCAAAGACAACATACACAAGCATGGAGGTGGCCCATATGCAGGATGGTGCAAATTGCAATTCTTTATCCCTTAGAAATTAAAATGTGCACTAATGGTTTCTCCTTTTTTCTGGCATGCATTTCACCTTATTCATTAATGGTGCATTGAATGTCTTTAAATACCAAGACATAGAAACATGTAACATAAACACATGTTAAGTCAACTCTGAATAGCTAATTGTGAACCTAGTTGGAAACTCAATACACATGCTACAAGTACACCTAAGTACAAGTTATGGTACTATTTGTAAGTGTGTGAACATTCCTCCTAGTGTTTATACCATTACATCTGAGTACATTGTTTAGTGTACCTTTGCGGTATTTGGATGAGTCTTATAGTAGGAGAAGTTGGATGTCCTTTGTCATGGATGGTAAATCCTAGTATTGTCTTCTCTATTTCATGTCTAACACTTAGGAGGTCATTATTCCCTTAAGATAGGTTGGTTAAATAATTTGAGCTTACTCTCCTCACTATATGTACGCATCGCACCACACTAAGCTCTTAGTACTCTTGTTAGTAGAAGGTCTATAGGTTGTTTATGCATTTTACACACCTTCTATCATTAGAACTATGAGATTCTCTAATATGAAGACTTATGGCTTGATTTGTGGCATGCATACTATTATATTTGTTAAGGTAGTGTGCTTTGTGGGTGATACAATTTGCCTTCTTTCTTATGTGAGGTAGTTAGTATGTTGGTAATGTGCTCATCTAATCTAACTCACTACTATTGTACATGAGTCATTAGATTTAGGCACACTCACAATTTATGTTGATAAGATAGGTGATTAATTAATGTTGTTCATGAGCTAAAAATAGGTGTAATGTTGAGGAATTGGGTGGACATCCTCTTAATGAGGAAGGAGTATCTTGTGGATGGAAGGATTGTTTGGTGTTGGGGTCTAATGATGGTACTATAGGTTTTTGTTGTTCATGTGACATTGACTTCCTAAAAAAGTTAATTGAGATTTTGTCTAACAAATTCAAAGAGAGCATCCAAGTGGGTAGTCTCTTTCTCAAAGATCTTATTTAGTTGGGCTATTTCAATTGCTTGTATTAGGTCATTCTCATGTTAGATTTGTTCTAATGTTCTATCTTTCTCTTCTTTGAGGGATATGAGATTTGGCAAATTTACCCTCAACTCTAACAAAGTGATATACACCAATCCTCTCTTACCTAGGTAGACACATATGTGTGAGATGCCAAGCACAAACAAGAAAGAGTAAATGTGAATAAAAGTTCCTCTGAAGCCCTTAATTTGTATATTTTTATTGACTTTGATTTGTAAGTGGATATCAAGTTGTTTGTGCATATTTTTATATTTGATTGTTGAATGTGTGAGTGTTTAAGGCCATTTCAAATCTAGATCAAGATGCCTCTCTTCTAGATTGTTAGTCTTATTCTCCTCCTTGCTTGGTGTCATTTGTTGTGTTTCTAGTTGTAATCCCTCCTACTTCCTTAGATATTTGAGTTTGATAATGTTTCTTGGATGTTGGTGAAAAATAAGTGGAATGTCTTGCCTAAAGTCATCACAAAATCAAAATGTGTTTCTTCAATCTCAAGATTTAAGCATTGAAATGGATATTTCCATTCAAAATTTAAACATTTTAAATTAAAATGCAAAGGTGAAAATACCTTTTTATGAAGAACACAAGCAAAGGCTACAATAGCTTTCCTTGAATCCAAGCACACACCAAGCAATCCCAATCAACAAAAAATCCACAATTTTATCCTTTCTTGCAATCCAAGAATTTTATTTCCAAAATGCACACATGCACACACACGCACACGCACACACACGCACACACACACAAAGAGAGAGAGAGAGAGAGAGAGAGAGAGAGAGAGAGAGAGAGAGAGAGAGAGAGAGAGAGAGAGAGAGAGAGAGAGAGCATTTAAATTCTAACTTTCTTTTTATGTTTCCAAAGCTTCCTTTTTCTTTTCTTTATTTAATTTTCCACATTTTCTAATAAGACATTTTTGGAAGGAATTAAAATAAAAGAAACCTTTACAACATAATACATTAATCATCATTCATTTTCTTCACTAGATCATAATTTATTTTAATTCCCTAAGGCAATTAAATTCAATACATTTTCTTTCTATAAGAAACAATAAAATGATATAATTTCTTCTTACTAAAGCATAATTAAATACCCTTTTCACAAATACGATAAGCACATATTTCAAGATAATTTTAAATACAAAGTACTAAGGAAATAAACACATTTAAATGACTTCCACACACTTTACAAGTTTTCACAACATACGGTTCAAGAATTTCCTTTGATTCAAATTTGTGTTAACACAAGGATACACATGATAGATTTCATACTTGAATTGAATGAGAAAAAGGTTAACACACACATATTTTAAGCTAATACAAACATCTCATTTATAACCACCATTGGAGAATAACCAAGTATACCTACACATTTAGGTCAAACATTAGGTGTACCTACTCATATACTCATATCAAAATAGTGAAATGGTAACATTGAAAGGTCCAACATATAAAAGTCACAACATAAACATCTATAGACAAATATCTAAATGACAATACTGTTAGCATGCCTTGTTTAAAACTGTGAGTATTACATTATTTAAGCAGGCGGTTACCAAGCTAGTTATGCAGTTTCAACTGTCAGCTTATAATTGTCAACTCCCCACATAATATAAACATATTGATGTAATGTGCATTTGACATTGAATGAATAAAGTATTTTACTATTTCTTCATTTGGTATCAGAGCAGTCTTGGGTGATGTGAGGCGTTTGAAAGGTTTTGCATCTGTCTGTGTGTTGAAATCTGTAGACCAATGAAGGATATTGTTTGCCATTTAGAGGAGGCCCATCTCTTTATTGTCAATTTGATGTTTCTCATAAATTGAGAGAGGTGTGAGCAAAGTGATCTGAAGAAAAGGTGTTGAATGACAACATTTGGCGAAGAAGGAGCACCAGATATATGAACCATCTAAACCGTTGTTTCATGTTTTGAATAAGGTAGTTGGTGTGAGTTGAAGAAGCTAATGAGGGAGGATGAATTAGAATGAAGTGTGGAACTACAGCAACAAACTCATCTGGTAATCTAATCAGAGGAGAAATTGTTGGGCTCGACATCAGGCACAGAGGATAAAGCATGCTTCGAACAACCACATATTGATCTTTTGTTGGTTGTTGTTGTGGTCGTAGACAACGTCTTCACAGTTCACACCTACACGATAGTTTGCCACGGGTTTTCCTTGTTGTCTCTGTGACTATAAAAATGGTGTGAGAGGGTGTTGTAGTTAATGTGCACATCACTTAGGAATATTGGCGTTGTTATTTCCTTCTGTTGCTGCATTGAATTTTTGAATGGCCTTTCAAAAAGAATGGAAAGTCTGAAGATATTGGAATTGCAAAATACTTTGAAGCAACACGTAGACTGGGAAATTTAGAGACTGATTTGGAGATGAATAAATTGTGGTGTGAAGACATTGAAGGTTGTATTTCAAGCTGTGAGAAATCAAAGGTTGAACTGAAGATTGAACAAGCATATCCTTCATTATAGAAGATTGAATCACTTTGGATGGTTCTCAAATTGTGAGTTCATAGAAAAGGCATATTAGGGTTTCATATTCTTGTTTGCCATGTCTTTTATATTGTTTGGGTAAAAACTTAGGAAGATGATGTTTGGATGCAAAGTTTAAAATGAAGGTCTTTCATTGGAGATAAAAGAATTTATGACTTTTGATAATAGAAGTGATAAAGTTAGTGTGTTGTTTAAATGGAGAAATAAGGACATTATTGGAATCTATTTGGAGAGATTTATTGAATCAAACACCCAATCTTTTGTTTTTCATTATAGCCACACATATTACATGGCTACTTCATATAAATCTTATATGCTCAAGAATGATTGTGCTTTCAGGGCTATGCATGCTACACTTGATAAAGCTTTTGAAGGTATGAATGCACATATGTCAAAGATCACTTATGCTTTCAAGGACATCTTTTCTATTCCTGATGAGGCCTCTAAAGACTCATCCAAGACATCAGTTGGTTAAAGTGTAACAGGGTCATATTGGAGGTAGGCAGCATCGGAGGATGGAGGATTTTCGCTTCTTACTTTGAAATGATGCTTTGCATGAGAAGCTTTTTTGGTTTTGGTTGTTTTATTTTTCTTTGTTGATGCTGACAGATTTGAAGAATGTATGTTTTGTGAAGATTTTGTTTTGGAGACAGATTTGGGATTTGGTGTTGAGCTTAATATGGATTGTTGTCCAGCAAGCTTCAAAGAGTATATGATCTTGAATTATACCCTTTCGCGGTCACTAGACAATGGCAGAGATCTATTGTATCTCTTAGGGTTTATTGTCGAATAATTCAAGACTCTGTGATTTGAGAGCTTGGGACTAGAGAGCTCAAGAACATAATTTGAAGCTACACCTTTCCGAGGGTAGACAAGACAGCATGGTGGAGCCCCGCTTGGTTCAGGATTTTTTCTTTGGGAGAAGATCTTTTATAAAATATGTATTCATATTATGTAATCAACTTTGTTGAGTATTTTAACATTAGGGGGGGTACTTTGGTACTATTGCAGGAACAATGTAATAAGGGGGGAATGTTAGCATGCCTTGTTTAAAACTGCGAGTATTACATTGTTTAAGTGGGTGGTTACTAGGCCGGTTATGCAGTTTCAACTGTCAGCTTATAACTGTCAACTCCCCACATAATATAAATATATTGATGTAATGTGCATTTGACATCGAATGAATAAAGTATTTTACTGTTTCTTCAAATACAACACCCCATTGGAAAACACCTTGATGGCATAAAAAAACATCGTCACTAATAATAGTAGTGGAACCAAAATAAAGTCAACAAATAACAAGGTACAAGCACTAGAGGCATTACAATTTGAATATGTATGAACTAATAAATCTAGTTTGGAACAAAGCATGAAAAATTATAACTATTGTATTGCCAAATTATGTTCCAAAGGGCTTGAAAAGTGCAAAATTATATAAAAGTAAAGAAAAATACCAAAAAATATGATTTCGGGGAATCTTCCAAAATCTACCCAAAATTTCCACTTTATGGCCTAGGATGTTCTCTAGATACAATGAACCTATTATCTATTTAAAACTAGCTAGTAGAAAGGATTTGCTAATTGGATGGTTCCATTTAGATGTTTAGATTTATATAGTATCTTGTCAATTGTAGATAGACGATTTAGAGTAGCAATGATAAATAGATTTGGCATGATATACATGTAGTTAATGCATTATTTTCTTGGTAAAGGGACTTGTCAATTGAATAATGGTATTTTCATTTCATAAGGAAAACATAGTGGACTTGCTTAATAAATTTAGAGTGTCAAGTTGTAAATAGTGAACATACCTATGAGTTTGGGTGAAAATGTAATTAAGGATGATATTAATGGAAGAGTAGATGCCACAATTTGTAGGTGCTTAGTAGGCAAATTTTATTTATCTCACTATTATTATGCTATAATTTATGTGGGATAATAGGTAACTTTATGTATCTCACTGCCATTAAACTTACAATTTATTGATATAATGTTGTTATATGGAGCCTAATCAAATTCGGAGGTTAAATTTTCCCCACTTTTGTTGGCGCAGTTTCCCTCCAAAGTATTTAACGGGTGAGTGCAGGGGGCAGAGCCCCTGCACAGTGCCTCCAAAGCAAAAATTGCCTATTATTTCATAAAGGCGTCGGCAATTATTTTTTCTATTGGCCAACATATAAAAACCCTATTTTTTGTAACTGACATAAGTTTTGATAAAAATGCCTGGAGAAGGCAAAAAAGGCTTAAGGGTTAGGGTTACTAATGATATTGCATTGTAGCATATTACAGTGGTATTGAATTACATGAGATTGCTAGTTGTAATTAGTTCTATTTTTGTTGGATAATAATATTGGACTCTCTATTGGTGGATGTAGTTTGAGTTTGGCTAAACAACATTAAAATTATCTCTCGCTATTTTATTTCTGTGTAATTTTCATTTCTCTGTTTATCTTTGTTTATATGCATTTAATTGATATCTTCTACCTGCTATTCCTAACATATAATTTGCATGAAATGCAAGTCTAGTTTCAATATATATGTTAGGTCTTATTGAAATACATTTTTGAGAAAAAAAGAGGATATGGAGATATGCTTTAATAGAACAAGCATTTTAAGTGTTTAATGTAGTAAATAATATCTCTTCTAAGGGTTCAATAGGGGTATGACACACATAATCAATTTAAATAAAGTGATATTTCAATTAGATGGAAAAAGTAAATAATGAAACCATAAATTACACATACAAAACCTAGAAACGTTAATTTTCTAAGGTTGATTTTAATAAAAATTTAAGGGAAACTAATTGCATATCTAAATTAGATCATTAGCTCCACATATATTTCCTAATTTTTGTTCTAGGATTAGAAATAAAATAAAAATTAAAGACCAAACTAAAATATATACTAATTTATGAACCCAAAACTAGACACCAACACATAGGGAAACTATCGATTTCATATATCTCCTTGATACATGTTTACATCATATCTGATGTAGGAGCATCCTAGAGGTATGAGGGAAATCTTGCATTAATCAAAATTATTGGCTTACACCTTGTTTTTTTGTTTACAGATTTCTAGTCACCAGTGGGTACATAAGAAGCTGTCACATTTCATCACAAATGCATATCAAGGATCATAGTTGGGAGAGTATGTTGTGCAATGATGGATCAACGTCATATTTTCATTTCAAAAGATTTGGATCACCAAAAAGGCATAACATGGTCTATGAACCTCAATCAAGTTGACAAACTTACATTGTCTTTCACCTGTGCTAGCTTTCTTGGAGTTTGCACCAACAAAGGACTTCATGTAAAGATGTATTGGATCTAGGAGATATTATGATGATCACCACATGAGAATTTTTCATTCCATCACCACCACATTTGGTTTAAGGGCTTATTTACACTTGACCGACTACACGTTTCATGTGGCTTAGAGCTTTGCGCCACCTTGTAGTTGACGTAGGACATTGTAGTGGCTTGGGATTTATCATTTGTAGACATGATCAACCAAGTTTGTGAGATACAAGGGTGCAAGAGAGAGGATACAAGTCTAGAAGGGAGCATGATATGATGAAGATAATGAGGATGCTGATAGCGCAACATGTGGGAATGCATTAAGTATCATCTGAAAGTTGTAAGTTCATGATTAGTGATCATTTGAATAGTATACTTTCAGATTAGTAATCAAGCATCTACAACCTAGCATTTGCAGTATATTATAAGTCTATTGTGGCAATTTGTAATCATGCAAATCTATGAAATCAAATAAGTTGTTACTATTTTTGTGAATGTCTATTGTGTGTATTATTTTTGTTTATTTTGGTTGCACGGTTGGATATTCCTTCATTAGATCCTCTAGTTGTGATTGCATTAAATGGCATCATAGTGAAAGGTTGGAATCCTTGAAGTGGAAAGGGTCAAAGATTGAAATCTAGAGAAAGTGAAAGTTTATGTTTATTGAAAGATCGCCAAATTGAGGTAACTTGCAAAGGTGACTTGTGACCATATCACCAAATGCGAGGTAGGTGTAATGGTTTGTAAGTAGATTGTTGAACTTGAGGTAGTCAAAGGAAGTTTACACTTGTTGATAGATTATTGAATGGAGGCAACTTGAAAAGGTAGCTTGTGGATAGATCATTGAACATGAGGTAGTCACAAGGGTTTGCAAGAAGATCACTAAACTTGAGGTAGTCAACAATAGATTTTGAAGTTAAAAGTTGCAAAAAAAAGTTGGGGTAAATAAATTGCTGACTATGAGGCAATTTGCACAAGGCAATTAAGTAAGAGAACTTAGGAGATCACCCTTCAGATAGAGTGCCAACGGTGAGGCAATCCGATGGTGGTATACAAGCAGGGTGGATATATACCACCGATTGTGACGCAATTTATGCAAGGCAATTAAACATGAGAGCAATTCCTTTCCAATGTGGTGCCATTCTTCAAGGGGATCATAGTAAAGTCAACGAGTCAAATGTAACCTCTACCTAGTCACCATCAAGAAAGCCATACATGTAATATTCCCCTCCAAAGTAACTCCCTTCGACATGGGCACCTCAATTAGAGACATAGGCATGCAAATGAAGGTTAAACATGCAAGTTGAATAAATAAGATGTGTAAGAGGTCAATCGTCCCAAGCATCCTTATGATCAAATTTGATTCTTCAACTTCCACAAGCGATGTCATGAACATGTGTACAAATGTCAAGTGGGGCATTCCAAAGATTCCGAATAGAAAGGAAAACATTTAAATTTCAATATTTTAAGAGTATAGATTTCCTCTTACACTTAAAGATACTTAAAGATATAGGGTTAGACCCCACAAAATTTAAAATTGCAACAAAAATATATTTTTAGTTGATGACTTGACACTTGAGACAATTTTTTTAAAGATTATATGTTGATTGGACATACAAATAGTAATTGGGTATGTTCAAAGGATAATTGAAAAAGGTAAGTTAAGATGACCAGTTAGGTTTGTGAAGCAATCAATTATTTCATTGTTCAAATAAAGTATAATATATTGCACCAACTTTTACATCATATCAAATAATTTAGTTGAAAATTTAAGTGATTTGATATTAGATTAAGGTTGACAACTTATATGTCTTTCATAATCCTACCAAACATATGGACATACATCATCATTTCATTAAAGTGATGATAATAAATAAATTTTGAATAAATCTTTATAGATCAAGTGATCCACATGTGAACATAATCACAAAGCTGTTATATAAAACATATTTTAAAATACTGAAATAGATGTTTGGAGTTATCATATTGAACATAAGAAGTAGAATGGTAAAAATAAAAAATATGAGTATCTAGCTAAATTTAGAATCTAAGATAATAATAAAAAACATACATATTTAAATTTTATTTTAAAAAAATCTTCAACAACTATTTTTCGATGGATTCACATTTAGTTCATGCAACCTAAAAATTATATATATTATCCAACACCATTCAACTTTATTTGAAGAGATAACTGAATATGGAAAATAGTCTCTATTATAAATTATTACAAAATCTTTATTGCTGCAGCATATTGAACTGTGAACCTCTACTTCTGCACCATTATTGGCCTATTCAAGTCTGCTACAATTGTTTCTTTCTGAACTTCCTTAGCAGAAATAGAAAATACATCAACTGACCTATGTAGTTAACCGCCATTGCTTTTCCTTTGTGGTTTATGGGCAGGAGGATAACCCAGCATTGACAATCACTATGGCACGCCTGGAACCTGACTGCTGAACAATCAAGGGTTCTCCAATACAATAGATCGGCAACGGGCATGGGCTTTCATGATTATGTTTGCCTTCGTAGGTGGTTATCACCACTTCCCTGTCGATGGGATCCCGTTCTACCTTCTTCTTCACCACACAATTGCTATCAGAGCACATGTAGTAGCTCCTGAAAATTGCAGCAAGCCTAAAGTTAGAGGAAATAAACAAAGCAATTCACAAGCCCAACTGACCATCTTTAGAAATCCAAGTCAGGAATTAATGGATGGATGATGTTTAAGTAGAGTGATGAGTCTCTATATCACAAAAAAAGAACAAAATAGATGATGTTTAAGTAGAGTGATCAGTCTCTATATCACAAAACAAGAGCGATGTGCTCCACCACAAAACAATTTTTAAACCCTAATACATCCTGCTGTTTCAGTGAACAAAATCCACATTGAAGTCACTGTAATTTGCAAACTCATGTATATATTTAGCCTTGGTATGTTTTAAAATAGAATGTAAAGATCCAAGTGAGGAATCAAAAAAATTGGGGAACAAAATACAGCCCTAAAATTGCTATTGATTGTTTGACCATTGAAATGGATGATGTTTAAATAGAGTGATCAATCTCTATATCACAAAACAATTCTTAAACCCTAATACATCCTGCTGTTTCAGTGAACAAAATCCACATTGAAGTCATTGTAATTTGCAAATTCATGTATATATATATATATATATAGCCTTGATACGTTTTAAAATAAAATGTAAAGATCCCAGTTTTAGCACACAGTAAGGAACTCTCCATATGCTATTTTATATCTAAAGACGAAGCACAAAGCACACCTCTGATGTGGGCTGCTTTTAATGGTTTTCTTCCCATATTTCCTCCATTTGTAGCCGTCATCCAATTTATCAGTTGGAGATCTGGTATTGAAAACAAAAATGGGTCCTCTTTCCATGCTTCTCTTCCTCTTTTTGCTCTTACTCTCACTGCATACAAATTGCACAAAGATCACAAACCTATGACAAATGTGTGTAACAAACACTCTCTAAATAGAACAGACCTGGTGTGAGATACTTACACAACCACATTCTCCTCCTCGCAAGATTTGTTGTTTCCACTCTCATCGGAAGTCTCAGACACAGATTGTATTTCCGAATGTTGTTCAAACCCAGAGTGGGCATGAATAACCTGCGATGATATCTCTACTTGTTTGTTGTTTATAGCAGATCCATCACTTAGGTTATCAAGAAAATGAGTCCAATGTTCTTCTTTGTCCCAGCCATTAAAGGATTGACGGCTCAAGGCCATGGTATTCTCCAACAGCAGAGGATCCAGGCTCTCATGATCAGGGATATAGAAATCGAATTGAATGTCGTTGGGGTAATGGGGATCCATCTATGAGAAGAAGAAGAAAAAAAGAAAAAAGAGGTTAGGAAGAGGAATAACAGGCGCTGAAAGGCACTTAACTGGCAAGCAGTTCAGCGTGGCTAGAAAAATGAGAGAGGATGCCCTATATGTAGCCAAACACTGAGAAAATTGCAGGCAGTTTCGATAGGATTTCGCGGCTGTGTGTATTCTGAGAGAGGGCCCTTCACAGGGTTGACTCGCTTGACAACCCTGTGAAGAGAAAAGAAAAGAGATGAAGAGAAGAAGAGAGCAAAAGAGATGAAGAGATCAGATTACTTATGATGGCCGTACACAAGTCCAGTCGCCGCCTTCTCCTTCGATGAAGTTGCCTGGCAGTATGACCGCAGTGTGGAATCGTAAAGTAGCGACGACTACATTACTGTGTACACGCTAAAAAAAACATATCGCGTTTGTTTACTGGGAAACCCTACTCGGGGAAATAAAAAGCCATCGTGAAGCATGTGACGCTTTACTTTACTGTGCACGTCCAATCGCCATTACCGTGTATTTAATATCCTTTTCTTGAATTACTTTACTCGTTAGCCGGAAAGTTCCTAGGATTATATTTTAACCATTAGCCGCCCATCCAAGTAAGGATAATTATTCCTTTCCTCACCTGCACTCTCGAAAACTGATCAAACTAGATAAAGACAAGTCAAAAACATATGATTCAAAGGAAAAACATGGGTTATTATTATTATGTTCATTGGGTAACAGTATAAATTAACTTTATTGGTATAATATGGAGTATCTAGATGGAGTGGAATAGAATGGATCATATTAGACATCATTAGAGAGAGAGAGAGAGAGAGAGAGCAATCACAATGACAAATATGGGTGGTTATTATGTTAATTAGGTAGAAGTATAAATTAACTTTTACAAAAAAAATATGGAGTATCTAGATGGAGTGGAATAGAATGGATCATATTAGACATTATTAGAGAGATAGTACAATCGTGGCTACAAATATGGGTTGTTATTATGTTAATTAGGTAAAAGTATAAAATAACTTTAAAGATATAATATGGAGTATCTAGATGGAGTGGAATAGAATGGATCATATTAGACAATATTAAAGAGATAGTACAATCATGCCATACATAATAATTAATGAAGAGAGAGAATACTTTCCTTTGTGAGCAAAAATTGTATGCAAATTGATGAAGATAGTGAAATTGATGTGCCTTGGAATTTGAAAATGTGCTAGGCAGTCGTGTATAGATGAGAATGAAAAAAAAATTCTTCTTTGCTATGTTCTCGGTCACCTTCGCGGTTCTAGATCTAGTTTGCGGCTGTGAATTCACTCTATGCCTATGAACTCAACCTATGGTGATTTTTAGTTTTTGCCTTGTGCATTCTTTGAAAAGAAGATTGCTCGATGCTGATGTTTTTTATTTTAGTATGCGACAGAACTAAGGTGTCAAACCCATTACAAAACAACCACAAGGGCACACAAAAAGTTCAATAGTAAGACGAGAGAAACTATAACAATATATAGCATAATATAACTGTAAGACCAAAGAAACTATAACAATATATAACTGTAGCAAAATACCTAGAAACAACAAACCACCACTAGAGAGACAACAGACTAAACACAAAACAACAACATCAAAGAAAACCCTAGGGTTGATTAAACAACTGACCCCAGTCCTCAGTGAGGAACTGATACATTTCCTCATATTCCTTCATTTGTTTGTTCTCGATGCCGTGCTTGTTGAGATCCAAATCCTACAGGACCGCCAGCGTGGTAGCTGACCTGTGCTTAACCTTGGAAGCGAATCTGACCAAAATTTTGAAGTTCCTTTCCAGCTCCTCCACCTTGTTATTTCGGTCCTCGATCGCCTTACCCTTCTTAGTCTCCCTATTAACCTTGTTGGTTTTGACATTGTCTTCTTTCTTTTCTTTTTAGAATTTTCCATCTTCAAACCTTGGACATTCAGTTCTGGGAAGTTACTAGGACCATCATCCTCAATCTCCTCTCTCGCAGTCTCCTCCTTAATACCAGTATTAACCTCACCTTCATTATTCTCTGTTTTGTCCCCTCGAGTCAGTAGAAACAATCTGCTCTTTCAGAGATGGAGTCAGTTTGACTGCCAACCGGCTGGACCTTTTGGTTGATGGTACTCTGTATTTACCCTAGGGAGTGAAATTCACATCATCCCAGGTGTTTTCACTATCCTCATCACCACCCTCAAAAATCTCCACATGCTTCCCCTTGTCCCAGTTGTGAACCTCTTTCTTGGGTATGTCCCCACTATTCTTGTAGACACTGTCCTTCCCCTCCTTGAATCTCTTTTGAGGGGTACCACTCTTGTTTTTTGCCACTGTCAGTTTTCTCTTGGTGGGTTTGGAGCTCCCTTTAGGACTATCAGTCTTAGGATCCGCCTGACCAGCGGGTTTAGCCACATTATGGACAGGGTTGTTCTCAGGACTAGGCTTCTTATTAGTGGTAGAGACCTTGGCTTTTTTGGGGGTATCTACAAACTTCTCCGAGTAAGTTTAGCGATAATGACAACATGGTCCTAGTTGGGGGTTTGTTTGGACGCTGAGGAGGAGCTATCCACACAGGTAGCTTTGATTTACCTGGGGGGACACAAGGCCAAGTAGAATTTATGTAGCCTGTAAATAAGACCTTGGTGGAGTGGTATGAGAGGTTTGTTAGGGTCCTTAGCATGCTACTCAATGGTCTCCACGATCGAGTTCTCCAAAGAGGAAAGCAAATAGAATGAAAAGCTAATGAACTGGCCCCTCCTAAAATGATTCAAAAGCATGAAATGAAAATGATAGAATTAGTGGAACCTACCTTTGAGGGTGAAATGTGTGATAAGCATGTAACACACATCATCCCATGGCCTAAGCAGCTGCTCCTTGTCAAACTTGCCTTGGAGGTTATGCAACACTTCCCCTTTCTTAAGGAACAATGCCATATCCTTAGGGTTGGACACCTTGCTAAGCCTTTTCTGCTTAGTCCCATCAGTAGACATGCCAGTGGCCATACCTATGACCTCTTTAGAAACTTTGAAACCAACACCACCGACTTGCACCCGTCTGTCATCCCACGACTGCACAAATTGTTTCGAGAGATTTTCATCGTGGCCCTGAAGACACTCAAGATACGTTGCCACCCCTCCCTCATAGCATACATGCTAGAGGGTTTTGTTTCTCTTGAACTCCTCACAAGAAACTGGTTCAGTGTGGGTCCTCTCACCTCCCATTTTCACCAAGCAAAGAAACATAGCAGGTTTGTAGAGAAACTTCGTAGGATGAATGCAAAATCTATGAAAATAAAAAGCCTTAACTTTAAGATTATTACACATCCAGCGGGGTGACACAAATTTTGAGATGAAATTTGTCACCTCACCACTTCATGAAATCACGTTTCCATAAATTCACCTTGTGCAAATTAGAAGCCTTGTACTTGTCATGATACTTGGCCTTTAAGTAATCATTATTATGTGCTCTTCAACTACTTAAAAATCTCAATCTAGTCATCCCCTTAGCCACGTGATTGATCATGTGCCTAACCCAAAGATTCATCCTTGTCATGATGCTTATTTGGCTCCAAGTTATCCCTCAGTGAAACAACTTAGACATGATGCTCCAGGTCATCCAATGACAGATCATCTTATACCTGATGTTGATTTGTCTACGAGAAGTCCCACGGCAGATCCTAGTAGCCACCATAGAAATGAGATTGTAATTCCTCATAATTTGTAACTTAGTGATATAGTTAATAATATCACTATGAATTTTCCTTTTTAGGTGCCTCATACATGCTCTTTGGCAGGATAGGGATTCAAAATGCTGTGTTTAATACTCATCATAGAAACAATGGACACTATTCTACTCCTTACAAAGGAGGGTTTGGATTTGATTGGGGAAGTTATCAATATTTCTCCAACATCTCCAGTTGCTTAGGTTTTGCCCAGGTTGGCCATGCAGTCTGCCATCCTGTTCCCTTCCCTGTAGGTGTGCCCTATCTCCTTCTCAGTGAACCCGATTAGTAAGCCTGCTATGTCCTCAATAATATCCTCGAGCTTCCAACCAATGTCAATCCTGCCTAGAGCTGCATCCACTATGATTTTAGAATCCCTCGTGATTTGAATTTTATCAATACATAGGGAGAGATCAATTTTGAGTCCCCATAATAAGGCCATGCCCTCTGCCACATTGTTGGAATGGGTGCCAATACTCCCTACATAAGCAATAATTAAGTGCCCCTGATCACTTCTGATGACCCCACCCCCACTAGCTAAGCCAGTGTTTTTTTGCTTCATCAAAATTTAGTTTAACCTAGTCCTTGGGGGTCTCCAGATGGTGTTTTACCTACCTACCTTCTTAGAATTGTCAAAGGTTGTCATATCCACTGTTAAACCCTAGTTCTTAGCAATCTGCACTTCAATTGGGTGGGGGTTCTTTGGCAGCATTCAGAGTGCTGATGGAAGTGTTTTAGAGGCCAGTTTGGTAAAGGAGAAGAAGACCTCTTCAGCACTTTTAGTAGTTGTGATTAGGAAAATCAAATTGAAGGTGAAATACAAACTAAAATGCATAAAAAACCAAGATAGTTATACCTCAACAAGAATACCCAATCTCATCAAACGGAAGGAAGCTTTGCACCCAAGAGCTCCTAATATATGATATACCCTATTTGATGAATACAAATGTGAAATGCTTCTATTCTATTTGCAACTCACAATTCTAGCTCATTAGACATTTTGGCATGATAACACTACTTGAAGATTGGATTCCCAAATGGCTTGGGAGAGGCTCTATTTATAGATTTTTTTAGAGGGATTTTGATCCAAGGGTGGAGATTGGTTTGGAAGATCAAGGGTGGAGGATGAAAGTGATGTGGAGGGCCTAGATTTCATCTTGGAGGATGGAGGGCTAGGAATAAATGTGAATCTTTTATTCATTTTTTGGAAAAGGGTGAAATAAATAAGGTTGGGTGAGATGGAATATATGTGAATTAAAAATTCACATGGGGAAGAGTAAAATGAATTAAAAATTATTTGGGGATGAGTGGGCATAAATGAGGTATGGCATGGGTAAGGGGTTGTAAGAGAATTAAATGTGATGTTGGACTTATTTAAATAAAAAATTGACTTATGTGGATATATTCCAATTTTTTATTTGGAGGATGTGGGGAAGGGTGTTAAGCTGTATTTGACCATCTTAATGAGAGGTTTAAGATTAATTAAATAAGGTTGTATTTAATTAATCCTACGGCTAGAATGAGGTAGGCTAGGGTAGGCAATTAAATAATAGCTATTTAATCACCTAGGGTAGGGATAGGTCAATTAATAGGCTGAATTAATTAGTTAAACATGATTTAACTAATTAATTGGATTTAAAGAGGGGGAAATTGACCAAATAAATATTACATATTTATTAAATCAATTAGCTAAGGTTTGAACTATTGAATTAATAAAATTAATTCAGTTGTTGGGGATAGAATGATGGAAAATTAGGTGATGAAGGGATAATTAATTAAATAAAAATGTAATTAATTGAATAGAAGGGAAATTGGTATGTTTAGGGATGTCGGGAGTCAGTTTGATGGTAAAAGATATTTTTAGGTGTCTACATTTGCCCCTCTTTGACGTGGCATCAAGACCTAGCAGGGAAGTGGTGTCAGGTCAAGGAAAAAATATGCCCCAGCTGCCGAGAAGGAATAAGATGGTTGAGGGATGCCCCCTTGAGAGGTCAGCGAAAAAATAAAAAATTTGCTGGGCGAGTTCTCAAAAGGATGCGACGGGAGTAAAAGTTAGATAAGGGATGGAAAAAGAAGATGACAGGAAGAAAAATGGAGGAAAAAGGCTGTGATTTGCACCCTAGAGGGGAAAAAGAGTGGATGAAAGGATGACATGGCTTACTATATTAAGACAAGTGGGCCCTAAGAGTGCCACATTTGCACACATTGACCTCTTGAGAAGAAGAAGCAAAGGAGAGATGGCAGAGCGCAACCCCAGATTCCCACGACCTCGACACATATCTGAGCGGTTCTGATCGTTTGGCCAGGCACTGGAGGCTAGACCCCAGGTAGGGCCTAGCCCTGAATTTGTGATTTTTGATTTTGTCACATTTTTTGTGTTTGGGAATTGGGGTTTAGGAATGGTGGCACTATCGCGAGGTCATGCAGTGCTAAAAGTACGTGGATTAGTGCCATCCTCTGGATTGGCACTATCCGTTAGGGTAGAATAGGGGTAGATTGGCGCCAAATACTTAGCATTTTGGTGCCATTGTCTACATTGGCACAATGTGTGTAGAGGTTAGGGTTTTGGTGCCTTGGTGCCAAATGGGTATGAGGGTAGCACTATGTTCTAGACTAGCGCTAGTGTAAGTAGTGGTGCTATTTTTAGTTTTAGTGCAAAGAAAAGGATTAGCGCAATATGTGGTATATGCACTATTGGGAGGATTGGCGCTATTCCTTAGATTAGTACCAAGTGACGGGGTGGCACCATTTGTTAATATGGTGCTAAGTATATTGCATAGTAGTGCTATGTATGAAGGTGGTGCAATGTGTCTTACGTAATGGCACTATTATCTGTAATAGCGCCATGAGAAGAAGTAGTAGCGCTATTTCAAAAAATGGCACAAAATATGATCTTTGTTGGTGCCAAAGTGTTTTTGGCTTTTGAACATTAGAAGAAAGGGGTTGATTCAGAAGAAGATAGGTAGATTTCTGACCAGAAAGTTGTGGATGTAGGATCTGAGTTCATTTATAGTGTCCTCACGAGAGCGACGCATGCCATCTATGATGGCACTGTTTGACCAGTTTGACGATGCCACTCGGGCCCGACTGGCTAGGTTGGGGCTCTTGACAATGGCATCAATACCGGTGCTATGAGCTCATAGAGCTTTGATGAAAGTAGTAGTGGAGCGATATCAGCCTAAGATGTGCACCTTTTTACCACCGACTGGCGAGATTACTATCACTCTTCAGGATGTTTATCGTATCCTCAATTTACCTATTCATGGCCATCAGGTGAGATATGATACGAGGAGAGGACGGAGGGCCTTGATCAGAGTTTTTGGCTAGGATCACATTATTTTATTAGCAAATGGGAGGGAGATGAGTTATGAGGGGACACTGGCAGTAGGTGCAGATCCCTTTGCCTTATTCCTATGTGCATTGATTGGTGGGATAGTGATGCCTGATAGGAGGGGCAGGGGGTTTTTGGTTGGATGGGGAGAGGTGATTGAGGGGATAGTCCGATATGAGACTATGTATGCCTGGGGACTAGCGATGTTAGCGCAACTCTATCATGAGATGCACACAATCGTCTATCACTATGATGCAGCTCTATCAGCCGGGGTTACTCTTCTACATGTGTGGATTTGGGAGCGTATCACAGTCACTCGGTTGAGATGTGGGTACTATTGCCATCCATTTGAGGCCTTTGTGTTCCTATATCAGGATGCTGAGTACACTTACACTGGTCAGGTTCGGTATTGGCAACGGATGCTAGATGATATCATTTGGGTGACTTGGTGACCTTCCATCGGAGTGGAGCCGTGGCTAGATGATGATGTACACATGCCATTTACTTTCCAACAATGTTATTTGATAGGTCAAGGAGACCACATGATTGATATGTATCTACCGTCATGAGTGATGCGACAATTTGGGTTGCAGAAGGATACTTGGCAGCAGATGGCTATCTTTGCACGGACTTCTCAAGATGCGCGTTATTAGCCTGCAACCATACAACCCTAGGTCGCTTTGGATGATTTTGCGGCTTTGCAGCCATTGGTGTGGGGTTGGCAGAGTGCAGTCATATATGTAGGCACTACTACATACGAGACATGGTGGCAAATGTGGTGATCGACGCAGTTCATGGACCCATCAGATGAGGTAGTCCCTGCAGAGGAGGCAGCGGGTTCAGGGGATGAGGATTTTGGGGATGATGATTCTAATGGAGATGATTTCCTAGAGGAGGGTGAGGAAATCATTGCAGATTACCTTGTGGAGGTTGGAGGGGATGGAGAGGAGGAGGTTGGGAGGGATGGTCAGTCGATGGATGTGCTAGTAGCGGTGACAGCTGGACAGGTGTCCCAACAGTAGGTGAGACAATAGGCACCTATATAGCAGGTGCCTATTGAGCAGGTGCAGATTAGGGTAGTGCGGCGGCATGGAGGGCCTCAACAGCGTGGGGAATGACCAAGAGTGGATAGGGATGTTATGCCCCCACCACAGGTATCACAGCAGCAACAGGCTGTGGCAGTAGGGTAGTAAGCAGAGGCAGGCCCGTTAGGGGTAGGTGGGGAGGCAAAGGAGGTTTGAGGGCCTACATTGCATTGGCGGCCTCGAGGTGAGGAGGAGGAGATTGAGACCTTGCGGGCACAGGTAGCTAGCCTACAAGAGGCCTTAGAGAGCCGTGAGGCAGAGTTGGTGCAGTTGCGTGGGACAGTGGCTTTGTTAGATGGCTCAAATGGGCGGGTAGCAACATTGCAGGAATAGTTAGCCCAGGCTCAGGGTGAGATAGTCACTTTGACAGGGGAGTGAGATGCTGCACTCATGAGGGCTCGGTAGGTAGAGGCTACGGTGGGTAGCCTATAGACTTTTGGTGTTGGTATGGCCCCAGTTTTGACATTGATGCAGACACAACTGTCTCAGGCCCAGACACAGTTGTCTTAGGTATAGAGGGAGTTGGTAGAGGCTAGAGGATGGATGCATTATTATCGAGGCCTTTATTACGTGGTAGTGTCGACAGAGCAGCATGCACCGAGCTATAGTCAGGTTAGTGGATTGAGGGCATCTAGGTCACATAGATCTAGATTAGTTCAGTCTATCCTGCAGGTGATGGGTCCTCCACCACATGTGCCCAAGTAGGTTCCACAAGTTTAGGTTCGGCCGTAGGCATAGCCACAGCCACAGGTAGGACCACAGCCACCACCAGGGTCAGGATCTTCTACTCCATCAGAGAGAGGGTCCTCTATGTGATAGTTGTATCATTTTAGCCCTTAGAGGCATTGTATCTGGACATTATATTTTTTGTGATGTATATATATGAGCGATGTAGTTTTGGCAATGATGATATATGATATGAGGTGATGCTTTTTGATGGCCTACTTGTTTATTTATGATGCTCTTCTATGATTATGATGATGTTTATATGGATGGATGCAGTATGCTTTGTGGATTTATGCTATGGATGTGTTGTGTTTATGCAATTTATTATGTTGATGTTATGGATGTACCTATTGGTGTATCATGATGGATGAAATGATGGTTTACTTGTTTTGATATATGCATGGTTTGTGATTTATGGATTATGATGTATAATGCAAATAAATGTTTAGTTTAATAAACATTTATTATGGACGTAAAATGTGATGCAATGGAAATGTATGTTTACCTTAATAAACACATGTTATGTATGGAAATATGGATATGCAACTAGATCATTATAGAATGCAGCTAAATGATTGTGATTGTGATTATGCAATGTGACTAAGTGATAATGTTATGTAAGTAAATGTAACTAAGTGTTTATGAGATGATATATGTAATGCAATGTGAATGTGATGATTTATGATTTTACAATGCACCTATGTGATTACAAACTAAATGATTATGATATGCAATGTTAAATGAAATGTAATGTATGTCAAATGTAATGATTTTTATTAAATGTCACTAAATGATTGTAAACTAAAAGGATTATGATATGCAGTGATAAATGATATATAATGTGCAACTAAATGATTGTAAACTAAAAGGATTATGATATGCAATGATAAATGATATATAATGTGCAACTAAATGATTCTTAAATGGACCTGAATGAAATGCGTATTTAAAGGATTATGAAATGGAAACTAAATGATTCTAAAAATGCCCTTAATGCAATGCAAATTAAATGATATGTAAGATGCAAACTACAAAATTCTAAAATGAACCTAATGAGATGATATGCAACTAAAAAATTCTAAAATGAACCTAAATGATTATGATATGCAACTAAAAGATTCTAAAATGAACCTAATGAGATGATATGCAACTAAAAGATTCTAAGATGAACCTAAATGATTATGATATGAAACTTAAAAGATTCTAAGATGAACCTAAATGATTATGATATGCAACTTAAAAGACTCTAAAATGAACCTAAATGATTATGATATGCAACTTAAAAGATTCTAAAATGAACCTAAATGATTATGATATGCAACTTAAAAGATTCTAAAATGAACCTAAATGATTATGATATGCAACTTAACAGATTCTAAAATGAACCTAAATGATTATGATATGCAAAGTAGGTGATAGGTGAGATGCATAAGTCTTGATACACATGATGTTCTTTGTTGGACCCTGGGTGGTGAGGCTGTGGGATAGGGGAATAGGGGGGAAGAGAAGGATGGATAGATATGATTGGCTACGGTTTGACTGGGAGGAGGGGGGATGGTTAATGAGGAAGTTGCTAGGTCACAAAACACCACGTCATTGAGGGGGTGTTTACTTTGGGTTAGGATGTGTTGATTGAGAATGAGTTGGAGTGGGATTAGTGAGGGGATTTGGTAGGGCGGGGGGGTTAGGTTAGGTGGTTACGAAATCTAGGCCTAGATGGTATAGTTGAATGAATGATTAGGATGATGATTTGAGCTAGTAACAGTAGTTGCATAACATTAATTGAGAGCATATCTTAGTTTATTATAGTAATGTAGGATACAATTCACAAAGGTATGAGATGACCTAAGTGATGATATATATCCCATGATTGCATGGACTAGACCCATAAATAATAGGTTGATTTCATGCGTGCCCAAGGTAGTATAACCTTGCCTGCCCTAGGAAGGGGACTCATAGTGATGAGTGCTCATAGTACATATAAGGTACTGATGCCTATATATGCAAATGAGGCACGTCGTACTAGAACTGACCCAGGCTTCAAGATATGAATACTATTCTTGGAGTAATGAAACCAACCCACAAGCATAGCATACTAGGTGTTGTCCGCCACTTACCATGATATAATGAGATCAAGGTAGCTTTGGAAGTGACCGTGAGACAAAAAGATAAAAAATCAATAATCAAAAAGACCAACAAAAGATACAAATAGCCTTTGTGTGCTCTTGCCAAGATACATGATGATAGAATGACAGATTCTTGTCCATTGTGGGAAAGATATATCCTAGGATGCAAATCGGTTGGGTTGGGTTAGATAATTTTCAAAAGGTGGGCCAGAGGATAATCAGGCAATGTGTAGGATTATAGTTGGTATGTTGATTGATAATTTTTTTTTGCGTTAGCAACCATGCTTCAAGTGTATACTAAGCGTGTATCATATATTGGGTCCAACAAGCTTAGTAAATGTGGACCATCCAAATGGGTTGGATGGGTGCATCTTATGTACCTGAGTATTGGAAACTTCCTTCGTATTCTAGACTGCCTATATACCTTGTGTCCATGGGATCAAGGTACTTTCAAGATGCGGGCAAAATGAATATGTAGTTTTGGTATGACTTGATGATGTGGGGTGGTTTAGGATGGATGTGATGTGATGAGTTGATAGATGTTGATGGTCGCAGGTTACAGCGAGATTGATGTATGGGGGGTGATTTGTAGTGGATTGTTTTTGGATCTTTTGATTTTCTATTGTTTTTGGATTTTTTTTTAAATTTTCTATTGTTTTTTGGATTTTCTTTTATTTTCTATTTTTTTTTGGATTTTTTGATTTTCTATTGTACAAAAGGAAGCTTACAAGGATCCTCATTTCATGAGTTAGCCGTGGGTGGTATGTTGTGGGTGGGCGATAGGACTTTGATGTTTCAAAATTCCAAGCCATGGAATGGGTGCAATATGGAGTGTTGTGACGGAAAGAGGACTTATTAGATGGTAGAACCAGCCACTACACATGGCGCCTGAAACAGGTTTTCACCATGGTACTTATCCAAGGCATCACCGAAGTGATTTTCACCATTGGAAGTTTTTTATTGCACTTGGGTTTTTCTTTATTTTTTAATTTTTTGGTTTTTTGATGTTTTTGATTTTTTGCCTTGGGATACTCGATGGGTTATGCATAGAAATTCTTGAGATGTAGAATGTTCATAGGCTCATCCAGAGGATGTCCCTTAGGTGTTGCAAGCTAGTATGCTCATGATTTGTAGCTAGTTGTGATGACATATGGTCCTAGCCAATTGGGTTCGAACTTGCCTTTCTTAGGGCATTCCTGCAAGTTTTTCTGGTTTTCCATAAGGACAAGGTCACCTACCTCAAAATTTCAATTTTTGATTCTCTTGTGATAGCTCTTTCTGAGGGGATTTTGATAGGCCTGCAGGTGGTTCAACGCATTCAGACGTTTCTCATCTAGTAGTTCTAGTTGATGCAACCTTGCGACCCACTATTCCTCATCATTGATTATGTTTTGCAGGGATACTCATAGGGATGGGAGCTTGAACTCAATAGGTAAAATGGCTTCGAATCCAAAGACAAGGAAATATGGAGTGGCTCCTGTGGGGGTGTGGATGCTAGTGCGATAGGCCCATAGGGCAAGGTTGAGCTAGAGGTGCCAGTCACGGCCAGCTTCATTAATCGTCTTCTTTAGAATGAGGAGGATGGTTTTATTGGAAGCTTTTGCTTGACCATTTCCTTGAGGGTAATATGGGGTGGAGAAGTGGTGTTTGATTTAGAATTTTTCACACAAAGTGCGAACTTCCTGATTCTTGAATGGCTTTCCATTATCGGTGACGATGGAATAAGGGACACCATAGCGACAGATGATGTAATGGAGGATAAACTTGGATATTTAGGTGCCAGTGGTGAAGGTGAGTGGTATTGCTTCCACCCACTTGGTGAAGTATTCAATAGATGTGATGATGAATTTATGGCCATTGGATGAGGGTGGATGGATTTTGCCTATGAGGTCAAGTCCCCATTGTGAAAAAGGCCACGGCATCATGATTGGTTGCAATTCCTATGCTGGTGCATGAATGAGATCGCCATGTTGTTGACATGGTAGGCATTTTTTAATAAATCGGTAGGCGTCTCATTCCATTGTTGGCCAATAGTATCCGGTCCTTAGGATCTTTTTAGAAAGAGCAGGTCCACTTGAATGTGCTCCACAGATACCTGCATGTACCTCTTGCAAGGCCACTTCAGCTTCCCTAGAGTATAAACATTGTAAAAGCGTGCCCTCAAGACTCCTTTTGTAGAGGGTATCTCCTACAAGGGTGAAGCGGGAGGCTCAATGGATGAAAGATTTATGTTGTGAGGTAGATAGGGTGGGAGAGATAATGTTATCATAGAGATATAGGTAGGTTTCTTGATACCACGGGGATAGGGGACCAATGACTTTGCACACTAGCTTCGATTGAGGAATGTCATATGCTAGAATAGGGAGCTCCTCTATCAAGAATTCACACTTCTTGCTATCCTTCTTAATGTCGACCAGGGACCTGATGGTGGCCATGGCATCTATAGCTTTGTTGTTTAGCCTTGGGATCTGCTCAAAGTGGATGTCATCAAAGTAGTCTTTAAAGTCATTGACCATCTTTTTGTAAGATAGTAGTTTATAATCCTTGGTCTTGTATTCATTATTTACCTACCAGATGACTAGTTGGGAGTCTCCATATATTGTCAACTTCTCAATTTTCCATTGGATTGCCATTTGGAGACCTGTGATAAGGGCCTCATACTTGGCCACATTGTTGGTACATGGGAATGTGATTTTGAATGACTTGGGGATTGTGTCACCTTGAGGGGTAACAAACAAGACTCCTGCCTCCGAGCCTCTGTGTGTGTATGATCCATCAAAGTACATTTTCCATGTTTCTGTTGCCGGTGTTATATTCAAGATGGCTTCGTCAGGAAACTCTGCCAGTGTAGGATGTTCTGCAGGAATTGGTGCTTCAGCCAGTTAATCAGTGATAACCTGTACTTTGATGGCTTTTCTCTTAGTATATTTAATGTCAAATTCAACGAGAATCATGACCCACTTTTCCATTCTCCTAGTAAGAGCAGCTCTATTTAGTAGATACTTTAGTGGATTGATCTTGGCGATGAGCTTGGTTTTATGATTGAGCATGTAGTGTCTTAGTTTTTGTGAAGTAAAGACCAAAGCTAGACATGCTCATTCAATTGGTGTGTAGTTGAGCTCATAGGATATCAGAGTGCGACTGATGTAATAGATAGCTCTTTCCTTTACTTGCTCATTGTGCTGTGCTAACAAGGCTCCAATAGCTATTTCTATTGCTGAGATGTATAGTAGGAGGGGTTCTCCTTGCCTTGGTGGAGTTAGAATAGGGGGATTAGCAAGGTAGTCTTTCAATTGATCGAAGGTAGCCTGACACTAAGTGTTCCAGACAAAAGCTGTATCTTTTCAGAGTAGATGTTGGAATGGTTGGCATTTATCAGCAAGTTGAGCAATGAACCCACAAATGGACTGGAGTTTCCCTTGCAGACTTCTCAGCTGTTTCAGTGTTTTTGGAGGAGGCATTTCAGTGATGGCCCAGACTTTTGTGGGATCTACCTCAATTCCTCTTCTGGAGATTATGTATCCCAAAAGTTTTCCGGAGGTGACCCCGAAGACACATTTCTTTAGATTTAGGTGAACATTGTATTGCTCTAGTCAGTCAATGATTTTTGCTAATACATCCAGGTGTTCTTCCCATGTCTTCAATTTCCCTAGCAAGTCATTTACATAGTCTTCCATGATGTGATGAAAAGATCATGGAAGATGACAGTCATGGCTCTTTGATACGTGGCTCCAGCATTCTTTAGACCAAACAACATTACCACCCAACAGTATGTGCCCCATGGACATATGAAGGCTATCTTATGTTGGTCCTCTTTTGCAATCCTGATTTGGCTGTACCTTGAAAAACCATCCATGAGGGGTAACATTTCATGTCCTACTATAGGATCCACTATCATGTCAATGTTAGGAATTGGGAAGTCATCCTTTGTGCAGGCTTTGTTAAGATTGCAGAAGTCGGTGCAGCAACGGATTCGACCATTAGGTTTTGCTACTGGTACTAGGTTGGAAACCCATTCAAGATAATCAATTGGGTAGATGAACCCAACATCCAGTAGTTTCTTTAGCTCTACTTTGATTAGGAGGGCCACTTAAGGGTTCATTTTTCAGAGCTTTTGCTTCACTAGTTTTGCATCAGGTCGTATTGCAAGGTGATGGACTACCAAAGTGAGATTGAGCCCTAGCATGTCTGCATAGGTCCATGCAAAATTGTGATTCCTGCATTTGAAGAAAGCCAAGAAGTTTTCTTGCTCTACTGTACTGAGAGATTCTTCCCTAAAAGTAATTTTTGGCTCTTCTTCTGTCCCAAGGTTCATCTCTTGTGTTGGCTCCATGAGGATAGGTGATCTATCTGGATATACCTTGTCTACCGTGGGAAGGCCCATGCTTCCATCCCCTAGCACCTCGTGGAGGTTTTCACTAGGAGATACGTCTTTTGTTTTTACTTTTTTGGGATCTGATACTGCCGCGAAGTAGTTTTCACCACCAGATCCATGTTTGATTTTTATAATTTTATGACTAGAAGCAGGGGTTATCTCCTTGAAATAGGTAGTGGTATCCAATTCCATGATGTATCCTACTCTATGATCTCCCAGGGGGGAGTGATCTCTAACCCCCATTATTTCAGCAATGGCTTCATCATTTGGTGCAACGTCAAAGACAGGAGGTCCCCGTTGGTCCCAGTCTATGAGGTCTGGGTATACAAGGGGTAGGTCATTGGATGAAGAGGCTAGGGTGGTGACGGTGTATATGGTGCATATGGATGAGTCGAAGAAATCGGCAAAGTCACTAAAGGAGTCTTGATGGCCCATTTCATTGACATTGTCAACTTCAAGGGAGACCATAGTGACCTTGGCTAAGATACATTCACCGGTACTGAGGATACATTGTTGTTGACTGTACCCTAACCCTTGAGTATATGGGTTTCTTGTCACTTGGACTAGTTCCATGATCCCTTGTTCATGAAGGATGATACCGCCTTGTCCTTTATAACCCATGTTTTCAACAATTTCTAACCCTTTACCATAGATTTTTGTTGGTATGGTGGGAGCTTCTTGCTCAAATTCTTTGTCCTTATATAGCTAGGATGAGATATCTTCGAGCACATCCTAATCTAGGAGATATTTCTTTTCAAAGATAGGTGATAGTCGACACTTCTGTCTTTGGGATGCCAAACATTTTAGGATTGGGTAATGTGCCCACACAAAAGGTACCATGTAGGTCATATTCCCCACATCCCATGTCATTGAGCTTAATCTTGACCTCGGGCAGTGGAGGTGTTTGGGATGAAGTGGTGGCAATGTTGGCAGGGTCGATGTATGAGGTGGAGGTTGTGGGATTGGCTTTGGTGATGGCTTTGTTATATGGGCAGAAGGTGTGGTCATGGCCTTCCAAGAAACTACAGTATTGGAAGGGGCGGGGGTCGGCATAGATGGTTACCTTTGTGCCGTTGTGAGGGAACTTGAGGCATTGATGTAATCTAGATGGGACTGCTTGCATGGCATGGATCCATGGTCGACCGAGAAGAATGTTGTAGGGGAGGTCAAGATCAAGGACCTGACATTTTGTTTCCATTATCTTCTATCCCACTTGAATAGGGAGCTTGATAGTTCCTTTAGATAGTCATTTAGTGTCATCATACCCTTTGATTGTGATGCACTCACTAGTATCTACAACCACATATGAGTATCCCAAGTGTTTTAATAATTTAAGAGTGCATATGTTTAGGCCAGAGGCACCATCTATTAAGACTCTCTTGATGATGTGCTTGTGGATACGGACTTCAATGTGTAAGGCATCATTGTGTAAGTGTTCAGAAGTGAGAAGATCTTTTTTTGAAAATGTGAGATGATGCAGTGCAAAGATATGTCCTACTATGGATTGGAATTGAGTCACATTCAAGTTGGCAGGAACTTGGGTTTCCAAGAGTGCTTTGTCAAGGACATCTTTGTGGAGAGGTGATGTGTGGAGCAACTCAAGTATGGATATTTGTGCAGGGGTCTTTCCTAGATGTTCTAGAAGATTGTATTGATTAGCAGGGGATGGACGTGTGGTTGGATGAGGGGGTAGTGAGTCAAACGTGGAGGTAGGTGTTTGATTAGTAGTAGGGGTTGTGTGGATGGATATGCAGCCATGATGAGTTGTGACGGTGCAATCAGGTGCTTGAGCCTGAATGGTGATTGTGTTGACATGGTTAAATGATGGTTCTATCTACCCTACAATAGAGTCATAGGACGCAGGTGGTGGGATGATGTTGTAGGATTGATTGGATGAGGAGGCTTTGTTACGGTTGGGCAGTGGATCCTTGTAAGCTTTGAGATTAGCATTTAGTGATGGGTGGGTACTACGGTCAAGGCTGACTTGATTCTGATCTATGAGATCTTGTACGCAATGATGTAGTTTCATGTAGTCAACAGTTTTATGACCCACAATGTGGTGGTAGTTGCAATAATCATTCTCATTATACCACGCAGCTTTGAGCTCATTCTCTTCTCAGGGTCTAACAAGTGGAAGGGTTATTAAACCTTGCTTTAGGCACCTATCAAGGATATCCTCGATTGGTTCTCCTAGAGGTGTGAATTTCCTTTGAGGTTTATTTTGTTTAGTTTGCCCCCTTGGGTTATTTACATTGGTGGTATATGTTTGATTCTACACATGTTGGACAACTTTTACATCCATGATGCCATCGTTCAAGGTGTTTTTGTTCTTCCCCCAATAGTGTGGCTTGTCATTTGATTGTGTGTTGGCGTTGTTGGGGGTGTTGATATGGAGTTTGTTGTTGTTGTTGTGGGTGTTGGATTTACTATCATATAATTTGATGGAGCCCTTAGCGATGAGGGCCTGTTCTATGGTAGCACCTTTATTGATGACTTCTTCAAAGGTAGATGCACAAAGGATTTGTAAATGGAACCCTATTTCTTGATTGAGGTTAGTCACAAACATGGTGACGAGTTGTTTTTTAGGAATTGGCCAAGGGAGTTTGCTTGCTAACTTCTCCACCTCTGCAAGAAGGAAGCAAAGGCTTCTCCACTTTTTTGCTTTGTGTTGCAAAGGTCTGTCATAGAGATTTCATGTTCAAAGTTATAGGAGAAATGGTTTACAAATTTTTCCACAAGCTTAGGGAAAGACCTAATGCCTGGGGGAAGATGTGCGAACCATTCAGCGGCTTGACCGTCGAGGCTTCTTAGAAATAGTCTCATCAGATACGTATCGTTGTTTGAGACTTCTAGGCAAGCGATGTAGAACTCCCTAAGATGGTCTCTAGGGTCTCCCTTCCCCTTGTATTTGTCAAATTTTGCCATTTCAAAATTTTTGGGGAAGGGGGGCATGTACAATGTCTGATCAAATGGATAGGGATAAATATCCTCAAAAGAATAGTGTTTACGTTTGCCCCTAGTCTGTATGTCGTCCACTTTTTGGATCAAGGTTTGCACAGTGCTCGTTAGATCCAGGGTTGGTGGTGGTTGTGGTGTGTAGGTTTGCGGATTGATGAGATGTTGGAGATTGGGTGGGATTTGATGTTGGAGGTTTTGGGGGGTTGTGTTTTGGTACTGTGGGTTGGTGTTTTGGTTAAGTTGTGCATGATGTTGTTGATAAGAGTAGAGTTGTTGGAGGATATGTGGGGGTATTTAGGGATTGGGATTATGTTGGTTTGATAATGCTATGGGGTTTTGTAGGTATGTGACATTGGACGGATTGACGTTAGATGGGCAGACATTGGATGAGGTGGTCATATTGTAAGGTGGTTGTGAGAATAATTGTCTTATGTAGGCTATGGTTTGAGGGTTGGGTGGCAACACACTCATGGAGGTACTTGCATGCATGATGTTCCCTTGGATGCCTAAGGTGATTTGTGGGATGGAAGAGGTTACGTTAGTTATGATAGCGGATGTGGTAATGGGTTGGGAGGTGGTAGGATTGGAGGCATTTGTGGGAATGGTAGATGTGGTAGTGGTAGAGCTTGTGGGGGTGGTAGATATGGTGGGTGTTGACATTTGAGAGATGATAGGTTGGGTGTTTGATGTGGACAGTTGGGAGGATGTAGTGGGATTGGTGTTAGAAGTGGATGGTTGAGACGATGCCATGTTGTTGTTGGGTGGTTGGGCACCAATTTTGATTAGGTAATCAAGATATCTATTTGGATCCAACCTTAGGATTTTATCAAGTAGGTCCATGCTATCGGCATCTTGTGTAAAGCTCAAGACATCTAAATCATCTTGGGACATGGTGGGGGCGTTTTGTCGTGGTGGTTGCAAGAAATGAAAGGGATTTTCATTGGGATTATATGTTGGGATTTGAAAGACTGTAGGTGGGTTGTATGTTTGGTTGATTGGGAGGTTGCTATTGTTGGTATTAGGCATTCCTATACTGCCATATTGTCTGGATTCTACCATTTCTTGATTCCTCTTGTGTTGTGATCTAGTTATGGGCATGCACGTGTATTGATTTGATTTAGAGGTGGAGTGAAATGGTGATGGAGACCTTAGAGAATTGGATTAAATTGTTGGACCCAAAGATGGATGTGGTAGTAAGATGGAGAGGGTGAGTATAGTATGATGAAGCATCGATAAATCTTCAAAAGGTGTTAATCTAAGGATGATAAGAATGGATGATATTGACTTTTTGTACAAATTTTGGACCAAAAGGTAGATGATGGATGATGTTTGCTTGAGGATGATTTGATGAAAGGGATTTTGATGTTTGATTTTGATGCTTGATATGAAAGATTAGGATGATGTTTTTGAAAAGGATTTTTGAGGGTCAATGGATGAGCTTAAGGAAGATCTAGACTTGTGTCACACAAATGGATGTTTCTCTTTGTTTGGGGTAGACTAATGACCTTACACAAAGAAGGATGATTATTTCACTTGAAAGGTTGACTAATGACTCTCCAAGCAAAATATGATGTGAATGATGAAATCTAGATCTTACTTTAGCGTAAAGGGATGACGAGTTTTTGATTGATGATTTTTTGATGGGTGGTCAGATTTTGGATATGTTTTTGGATTTTGGAATGATTTTTTGTGAGAAGGATATTTTTTTTGGTCTAAAAGGTATGCAAAGATCAATGAGGATAAATGGATATGGAATTGAATGGGTTATGATATAGCAAAGGGTCCAATAATGATAACGATTGATTCTCTAAGGTCAAAATGAAGGTATGATTTTGGAAATTTTGAGGAGAAAATAGATGGGTATTTTGATGGATTTTTGGAAGGTGAATGTGGATTATGGAAAAGTAGGTCCTAAAGATCACAATGGAATTTTGTCTAGCTTCAGGCAATTCAATCTGTAAATAGCACCAATCCACAGGTGAAATGGCACCAAAAGCAGACAGAGATGGTGCTGAAATAGGGCAGTGTTGGTCGAGGCTCTGAAAAAGATAGTTTTTGATGGCAAATTTGGATTTGTTTTGATATGACATTTGATCAAATGATTTTGATTTGTCTCTTGGCAAGTTTCTTGAAAACAATTTAAGCATAATAACACACAATAACCAAGATTTTGTTTGTGAAAAGACGTGTGATTTTTCATAACAAGCACTTTGCACAACCTAAGGCGAAGATAAGACAGTATTTGTTGAATCCCCTAGCTATGCCTATTCAAAGAAGGTAGCTCCAGGATCTTGGTAGCACCAGCTCCTCCTTACAATTGCACACACTTCTCACACATACCAAGATTTAGGTTTCCTGTAAGGCTTGTCCCTCACAAAACCTTAGGATTGTCCCTGCTAAGAACCGCATGATTTAGGGCCACTTCAAAGGTTTCCCTTCTGTGTCAACAAATAGAAGGTTTTTGGCTTGCTAAAACAAAGGTTCATAGTAAGTGCTTTCATTCAGGTGGTTATACATGTGGCAACGCTACTCTCCGTTATGGAGTCTCCCAGCCTCCAAGGGTTATACCTTGGAGGGTTTTGGGGGAGGTTGGCTGTCGGTATAACACAACAACACCTATTGTTTGTGACTTTTGTCCCAAACACCTTATTTTATATAGTGGCTTGAAAGAGCTTGGCTTTATCTTGTTGCTGCTTGGGTTGTTCCCACCTTTTGAAGAGGGGTGACAGGCCCTTTAAAGGATTAACAAAAGCAACACAACCACAAAAATACTTTTGATCCCCAAGTTCATACAAGGATGCGAGGGGAAAGCATACGTATTCTTTGTTCTTGCATCACACTAAACAAGGTTCATTTTAGTTTCTTTGGATTATGTTGGGGGTGTGTTGTGAGAATCTTTTGATTCCCAAGGTCACCAATGGTGCGAGGGAAGAGCATACACTTTTCATTCTACAAACATAATCACGAAAACACTTCACACAAATTAGATTGGTTTTCTTGTTTAGATGAGTGAAGAATGTAGATTGTTGTTCTTTTTAATCCAATGAGTTTATTGATGCACTTTGTGGTTCTTTTTAAAGCCCAAAATCAAAATATTTTGATAGAGTTGTTGGTACACACTTGTGAATTTTAGAACACCAAATTCAAATGTTTGTTCTAAACTAAGGCACACACACAAAGATTTGTTTGTTGGTTGTTGATCAATTTTTATTACACCAAATCAAAATGTTGTTTAAGCTAACATGCAAGGGTTTTTTTTAATTCCCAAATGAAGTGTTTGCTAAACTAAACATAAACACCCTGCAAAAACTTGTTAGTGTCCGCAAAATGATGGTGATGACCTGCAAACAACTTGTCAGTCCCTGCATAGGACGTAAAGTCAATCTCTAAAAATAGCACTAAAACAAATACCTAATGGTGCCACTATAGACAACAATGGCACTACTGACAGAAACTAACAAAAACCCTGACACCCTATACAGATAGCGCCACTTTACATACAGATAGCACTAATTTAACAAATAGCGCTAATAAATGATATAGACTGCACCAGGACACATAATAGCATTACAATAAGATACAAAAAGTGCCAGTACAAAATATAGCACTATAATGGGATACATAAGGCACTACAATAGAAAATAGCGCTAATACAACTATAAGAAGGTGCCACTAAGAGTGCTTTTGAATGGTCTAGTCAACAGTGAAAATAGCATTGTTCTGGGTGCCGATAGCGCTAATACGTGTTTGAACGTGTCCGTCCTGCAAAACAGAGGTGTTCCTAATCAAAATAGAGGGTCAGACTACAAATAGAAGAGGTCTTGTTAGTCTAGCAAGTGGAAAGTAAAAAAATAAGAGCCAAAATGCATGTTTAGTCCTTAATGAAATTTCGGCATGACCTCCCCCTCTTCGTCCAAGATTCCTACAAAAATAGAGAGAAAATAACCCTATAACATAGCAATAAGACTAGAAATAAGACAAATTTGTGAGTGAAAGTTGAGAGGGAAAATGCTCTGCAACATAGCGCCAAAACAATATATGGCGCTGAAATAAGCCAAAGATAACGCCATTGCGCAAGGTATATAGTGCTACACCTACAAAAACATGTCTCAACCACAAAAACACACAAAATTTGATTAGATATGGACCTTGTGGGTCCCACCGGGTGTGGCAATGTGATTAGGAAAATCAAATTGAAGGTGAAATACAAACTAAAATGCATAAAAAAATAAGATAGTTATACCTCAACAAGAATACCCAATCTCATCAAAGGGAAGGAAGCTTTGCACCCAAGAGTTCCTAATTTATGATATACCCTATTTGATGAATACAAATGTGAAATGCTTCTATTCTATCTGCAACTCACAATTCTAGCTCATTAGACATTTTGGCATGATAACACTACTTGAAGATTGGATTCCCAAATGCCTTGGGAGAGGTTCTATTTATAAATTTTTTTGGAGAGATTTTGATCCAAGGGTGGAGATTGGTTTGGAAGATCAAGGGTGGAGGATGAAAGTGATGTGGAGGGCCTAGATTTCATCTTGGAGGATGGAGGGCTAGGAATAAATGTGAATCTTTTATTCATTTTTGGGAAAAAGGGTGAAATGAATGAGGTTGGGTGAGATGGAATATGTGTGAATTGAATATTCACATGGAGAAGAGTAAAATTAATTAAAAATTCATTTGGGGATGAGTGGGCATAAATGAGGTATGGCATGGGTAAGGGGTTGTAAGAGAATTAAATGTGATGTTGGACTTATTTAAATAAAAAAATGATTTATGTGGATATATTCCAATTTTTTATTTGGAGGTGTGGGGAAGGGTGTTAAGCTGGATTTGACCATCTTAATGAGAGGTTTAAGATTAATTAAATAAGGTTGTATTTAATTAATCCTAAGGCTAGGATGAGGTAGGCTAGGGTAGGCAATTAAATAATAGCTATTTAATCACCTAGGGTAGGGATAGGTCAATTAATAGGCTGAATTAATAAGTTAAACATGATTTAGCTAATTGATTAGATTTAATGAGGAGGAAATTGACCAAATAAATATTACATATTTATTAAATCAATTGGCTAAGGTTTGAACTATTGAATTAATGGAATTAATTCAGTTGTTGGGGATAGAATGATGAAAAATTAGGTGATGAAGGGATAATTAATTAAATACAAATTTAATTAATTGAATAGAAGGGAAATTGGTATGTTTAGGGATGTCGGGAGTTGGTTTGATGGTAAAAGACATTTTTAGGTGTCTATAGTAGTCTCCCTAAATATTCTGTTATTTCTCTCTTTCCACAAGCTCCACCCCAAATGCAGGGGAATTTACCTCCACAATTCCCTGATTCTTAGGTGTTTGAAGGGGGTGGTCCATCTTTGGATGAAGTCCTTGAGACCTTCACTCATAACCCAATCTAGGCTAAGTTTATCCAAGGTCCATCCCTAAACTTCTCTGGTGAATTCACAATGGAATAGTAGGTGTTGTATAGACTCTTCTTCTTTTTGGCACAAAACACGTCGGTTAACCAGCTGGAAGCCCCCTCTTGTTTAGATTATTAGTAGTAAGGATTTTGTGGTGAGTAGAAGACCACCAGAAAAAGTTAATTTTAGGGGTCAAGTGGTTGTTCTAAACCTTCTTCCAAAAATGGTTGTCATGGATGTTGTTAGACAACATATTGTAAGAAGATTTAATCGAAAAGACTCCCTTCCTGTCCTGAGCCCAGAGCATCTCATCCTATCTAGGAAATAAAGGAATCCTACACTTACTCAGCTCCAACTGCAATGACAAAGTCCCCTAGTCACCAAGTACATTGTCATTCCAACAATTAGCCATGTTTTTCCATTTTCGTTGGCCCTGGGTATGCTCAGTAATGTAATCACTGACCAACAACCCAAAATGAGTGGTGGTTCTTAGTTTAAGGGTGACATTTCCTTGGTTGGATAGAGGAACCTCATGAAGCCTATTATCATCCCAGAATCTTATCTTATCCCCCTTACCAAGCTTCCACTTTATGCCTTTAGATAGGATGTTTCTTGTTTTGATTATCTTGTTCCAAATAATGGAGCCTTTAAGGAGGCTCTCCCTCTCTAAGAACTCATTCCTATCCCCTTTGTGTAGGTACTTGACTCTCATGATCTACACCCAGTCCTTCTGATCCTTCAAGAAACTTCATCCAACCTTTGCCAACAATGCTTTGTTCATCAAGTGGATCTTTCTTATACCAAGCCCCCCTTGAGTTTTGGGGAGGTAGAATTTGTCCCAACCAATGAGAGAGATTCTCTTCTTTTCCTCAACCCCCATCTAGAGAAAAGTTCTCTGAATTTTCTCAAACTTCTCTGCTATATATCAGGGCATCTTGAAAAGAATGAGAAAGTAAGTGGGTATGCCTTGGAGGGAAGCCTTCAGAAGTTGGTATTTTCCAGCTTGGCTTAGAAGCTTAGGTTCTTCCATCCTTCCATCTTTTTTTGGATTCTTTCAAGGATAGAATTCTAGTAGGATGGGGTCACTTCCTTGACAGTGAGGGGGAGACCCAAATAAGTATTTGGGAGGGTGGCCTTATTATAATTTAGGATATCTTTAATCTTCTCTTGGAGTTCCTGACAAGCATTGAAGAAGAAGACATTGCTATTTTCATAGTTTATGATTTGCCCCAAGACATCCACATGTAGTCATTAAGAAGTTTTTTCCATCTTCTATCTTCCACCATAGATGCAAAACCAAACAACATGGTGTCATCCATAAACTGCTGGACAACTGAGGGCCCCATAGTAGAAGCAACTTTGACCCTCTTAAGGACCTGTTTATCAAGGAGTTTTAAGATGTTTTTTCCCAGAACCTCCACCAAAATAATGAACAGATAGACCAAGATAGGGGATCCCCCTGCCTAATTCCTCTGCCAGCATTGAAGTAATCCCAGGGAGACCCATTGACTAACACAAAGTACTTGATAGTAGTCACACATTCATTTATGAGTTTTATCATTTTGTCTTGGAACCAAAACTTCCTTAGCACTTTAAATATGAGATCCCATGAAATTATGTCATAGGCCTTTGATATGTCAAGTTTAAGAGCCATACTAGGGATACTACTCATGTCCATTGAGTGGATTACCTCATGAGTGGAGATGGCAACATCCACAATTTGTCTACCAGGGATAAACCCCTTTTGACAATCACTAATAAGGCTATCCAACAATGGCTATAATATAAGAACTAGGGTCTTAGTGATAATCTTATAGATAGTGTTGCAGAGGCTAATAAGGTAGAAATCAGTCATAGTCCTAGTGGTATTCTTCTTGGGAATGAGAGCTATAAAAGTGGAATTAATCTATTTGAGATCTTACTAGTCTTGAAGAAGTCTCTAACAACTGCAATAACATCAAAACCAACTATCTCCCAAAAATCTTGGAAAAAAATTGGGGGAAATCCATCCAGGCCTAGGGCTTTAAAGGCCCCCATAGAGAAAACCACTGCCCTCACTTCCTCACAGGTAATCTGTTTTAAAAGGGCATAGTTGTCTTCAGTTGAGAGCATTGTAGGAATGTTGCCCAAAAGATCCTCCACACTACTAAGGTTAGGATTGACCTTTTTCTCAGAAAAGAAGTTCCTGAAATAGTTAGAGGCCAGTTGCCCCAATTTAGCCTTTGAATTGACCTCTCTATTGTTTTTATCTAGAATCTTGGTAATTTTGTTCCTCTTTTTGTGCTTCAAAGCAGATTGATGAAAGAAGGTAGTGTTTTTATCCCCTTCAATTAGCCATTAGACTCTTAATTTCTGCTTCTAGAAAATCTATTCATTTTTCATTATTTCCCTCAAATCCTTAAGAGCCTCTTCCCTACTAAAGATAGACTCACTCCTGTCCCTCCTGACCATCAAGCCCTATATGTTAGAAAGGCTGTCAAAAATGTGTGTTTTTTGGGCAAAGACATTGCCAAAGCAGAACTTGTTCTAGCTTTAACTTTCTGCTTGACATGAATCAATGTTTGGGTGAGTCTAAACATGGGGGATCTATGAACAGTGATAATCCACCAAATAGCTATTCAATCTTTGAAATTAAGGTGGGAAGCCCACATGATTTCGTATTTGAAAGGAAAGGGGCCTTTGGGAACTCCTTCCCTCCAAGTTAATAAAAGAACATTGTGATAAGAGATGGTATGAGGTAGGGTAGACAAAGTAGAGTGTTGCACAAGGTCCCAATTAGGTGAAACCAAGAGTCTATCTAATTTGGCTTGTATCAGCTTGTCTCCCCTTCTTCTGTGGGTCTAAGAGAAGAGTTGATTATTAACCTCAATATCCATTAGCCCAGTCTAGTTGAGGAAGTCTACTAGAACTGCCATGCTATTAGAGAAGTCAATGATACCCCCAAAATTTTTCAAAGGGTACAGAGGGGTATTAAAATATCCAGCCAACATCCAATTAGTTCTTTTCTCTGCATTCAGTCTTAGTATCAAGCCTTCCCAAAGATCCTTTCTAGCACTCCTAGTGTTGGGAACATAGATGTTTATAAGTTTCTAGGCTTTCTTGTTGAGGGTGAATTTCACTTCAAGAGTGCTTTTATTATGAGAGCAGTAGCTACCATTGAGATTGTGTTTTTTCCACATAGTGACTAGACCCCCCGAGGCACCCAAATAGGGGTTGATTAGGTAATTTGTTGTGGGCCAGATTTTGCTAGCTACTTCTTTGAAGTTATCTTTAGAAATTTTGACTTGAAGAAGGATAATATCCACCTTGTTTTCATAGATGCAGTTTTTAACCATAAACTACTTTTGGGGACTATTAAGCCCCCTCACATTCTAGGAGAGGATCTTCATTTATGGCCTCATCTGGAGAGAGCCTCTAGAGTGCTTTGTCTCCCAATGGCTATTTCCTTGGTTGCTTCCCTATGTCAAGTTTCTCTCTATGAGAGTCTTCCAGCCTTACCATCTGTCCCCACATCAGCTGATTTTTTTATGGCCTTTGCCCTTTCTTTTTGGTGTCACCCAACCCTCCTGATTACTCCAAGAGGAAATAGTACTAACACTAGGAGATAAAACTCTGGGTGGGGATGGTCCCATCTTCTTCCTTGAGTCCATCGCTGCCTGATCATTAGGCGAACCACCTTCAAACCCAAGTCCTCATGAAGCAACTTTTTAAGGAGTGGGTATGTTCTTCTCTTTAAGGGTTTGGTCTTTGATCTCCCCTTTTTCCATTTCCTCTGACCTGGTAGAATCTTCCCTACCCTTTGGCAGGTCCGACAGCTATTGTACAACCCCTAGAGTGACCTTATTAGAGGGACTATCCAGTTTCTTTAGTTTAGAAGGTGACTCAATGATGCTCAGTAAGTCCTCTTTAAAATGGTATTCCTTAGTATCATTCACTTCGTCACTCCCTACATTAGGTTTTTGGTTCTTGAGGAGCTTGCATTCATTGATCAAGTGACCTTTCTTGGAATAGTTTCGGTAGAATGTGATTCTCATACACCAAGTGTTGTTCCCAACTACCATACTTGGAATTTATATTAATAGTATTAGGCAGGATTTTATTGATATCTACACTAACACAAAAGTGGGCAAAAACTAACCTCATTTTGTTCTTCATGGTATTATCCAAAGCTATGAATCTTCTAAAGGAGTTCTCGATCCAGGTGAAGATCTCCTCATCCCAATATTCTAGAGGTAGTCCTGGTAATCTAATTCAAATTGAGGTAGATTTGCTTAGCTCCGTGACTACATCAAAACATGGTTTACAACGTCCTATGCAAAGATTATGTTTACTATATAGCCAGGGACCTCCAACCAAGACCACAACAAGGTCCTCTTTGGATGTGAACTTGAAAAGAAAAAGGCCTCTAGCCATAGTGCTGGTGACGACACTTCCCTTTAGGTACCATCTCGAGGCAACTCATCTCCTCACTATGTCGATGTTTGGTCTTAGAGAGTGGAACTTACCCACCAGTGAGATCTTGAATGGATGAGACTATTTTTTCCATCATTCGATCTAGAATTTGAAGATCCATTCCCTTTTCCATCTCTAACAACATAAGCATAGCAGAGTCTTCACAGATCTTTTCCTCTTCCCCAAGTAGGGCCTTTTTCCAAGCCTTGGGATCCATCTCTAAGGTTGGAATTTCATTCTTTGAAGTGTTGCCTAAGGCAGTACTTGCTGCAGCAGGTTCCTTCTGAGGACCCATTTGGGGGGCAAGGGGCCCCCCTAGATTGACAAAAACCATGACCTAAGAAGGTTCAAAACAAGTTTGAGCGGGAAAGTTACAGAGCACTTTTCCTTCAAGGTTGAAGAATTTTTTTTTCAATACCTAGTTTAAGTGCTTGGTGCTAATGTTTATATATTGCATTCTTAAGCTTTTTCTGTTAAGCTAAAGAATTTAAAAATACATCAACATACAACAAGTTTTAAACACGGACATGAATTCAAGAATGATTTCTAGGTGATTCATGTAATGCCCCAAGCATATGCTCAAAACATTAATGATTCAAAAAATGACTGAACAAATTTTCTGCAATACAAAAGTGGCATTGCACAAGCCACACTATACTCTTACATGCCCAAGGTATCATAGAAACCTATAATGACACATTTAGCATGCATGCTAGTGCACGATGCAAGGTGCAATAAGCAAAAGACTTAACAATACTTGTACTACTCAAAACGTGACTCAGGTGCAAATATAGATGAGTCAGCTTTGATATAACACACGAACCCTCTCCTTGTCTGGATGACCTCCAAGTCACTCCCACTCTCATGGTAGAATCCAGTCAAGTGGAGGCATAACCTAGGGGTGGTTCTATTCTCATGGGATCAAAACATCATAGAGAGCAATTGGAGATAGGGAGATAGAGATAGATAGGTAGGTAGAGAGAGAGGAGACAACTACCTAGGGAGAGATAGAGATAGAGGAGAGAGATAGGGAGATAGAGAGTGAGTGATAAGTCTAGAGACATAGGGAGAGATATTGAGAGGTAGAGGGATGATAGAGATAGGGAGATAGAGGTTTAGAGTTTCTCAATTTTAGGGTTTAGGGTTTAGCGGTTAGGGGTTAGGGTTTAGGGGTTTAGAGAGAGAGAGGGGGCGATATGGAGATAGAGAGTGAGGGAGATGTCTAGAGACATAGGGAGAGAGATTGAGAGGTAGAGGCATGAAGGGAGACATGGGAGAGATATGAAGATAGAGGTTTAGAGTTGCTCAGGTTTAGGGTTTAGGGGTTAGGGGTCATGGTTTAGGGGCATTATTTAAGGTTTATGAGTTTAGGGTTGCTTAGGTTTAGGGATTAGGGTTTAGGGTTTAGGGAAATTATTTAGGGTTTAGGGTTGCTCAAGTTTAGGGGTTAGGGTTTGGGGTTTAGGATTTAGAGAGAGAGAAAGGACCTATAGGGAGAGATAGAGGATACAAAGGGGAGAGATAGGGGGATAGAGAGTGAGGGACATGTCCAGAGACACATGGAGAGAGATTGAGAGGTTGAGGTATGATAAATATAGGGAGATAGGGGAGAGATAGGGAGATAGAGGTTTAGGGTTGCTTGGGTTTATGGGTTAGGGTTTAGGTGCATTATTTTTAAGGTTTAGGGGTTAGCAGTTAGGGTTTAGGGGAATTATTTAGGGTTTAGAGTTGCTCAGGTTTAGGGTTTAGGGGTTAGGGGTTAGGGTTTAGGGTTTATGGTTTAGAGAGAGAGGACCTATATGGAGAGATAGATGAGATAGAGGGGAGAGATAGGGAGATAGAGAGTGAGGGACGTGTCCAGAGACATAGGGAGAGAGATTGAGAGGTAGAGGGATGATAGATTTAGGGAGATAGGGGAGAGATAGGAAGATAGAGGCTTAGGGTTTCTTAGGTTTATAGTTTAGGGTTTAGGGTTGCTCGAGTTTATGGTTTAGGGGTTATGGGCATTATTTAGGGTTTAGGGGTTAGGGGTTGAGGTTTAGGGGTTTAGGGTTTAGAGAGAGATAGAGAGAGGGGACTGATAGGGAGAGATAGAGGAGATAAAGGGGAGAGATAGGGAGATAGAGAGTGAGGGACATGTCTAGATACATATGGAGAGAGATTGAGAGATAGGAAGATCAAGATTTAGGGGTTTGGGGTTTAGGGTTTAGGGGTTTAGGGTTGCTTGGGTTTAGGGTTTAGGGGTTAGGGGTTAGGGTTTAGGGGCATTATTTAGGGTTTAGGGTTTATGGTTTAGGGGTAATTGAAGATTGACATTAAATTTCCTATGTTTTGCTCACAGGAGATTTTTTGAAAATTTTTAAATTTTTATTAATTTGTAGATTCGTATAGTATGGATCCATACAGATCTTCTCTGTGCATACCTGCCCTCCCCCCTTCATAGATTGGCTCACTGACTTTGATTTTGTAGGTTTTTGATTCAATTCACAAGTTTTGATTTATTTTATATTCTATGTTGACTGTGAAAATTCCCTACCAACTCTAATAGTTTCACCTCTCTGCATATGGATCTACTATTGTTTTTACCCCTATCATCACCACTATGTTCTATGTCAACACCTCCTCATTCCTTTTAACTCCCTTTCCACCATTTCAGCCAACCTTCAAACTCCCTATGATCCCCCAGATCTTCGCCAGTCTGCTCATTTCTATCCCCCACCACCTTTCATATCTCCTATCGACACCCTTTGTCATCTCAACCCACCTAATACCCTCTTCTGTGATCTCCCATTCCTTTCGACCGCTCACTCCTATCCATCTACTATCTCTCCAAAACACTAGTCCCTGCCTCACTATCTACATCTCCACCCCCTCACAGCCAAATTCCCTCTCCCATCGATAATCCTTTAGCCCCCTGTGCCTATGGTCTGTGGTCACCTTAGTGGCCAGGCCCCCCTTGCTTTTGCCTCCTTTTATTCTTTTTGTTGCCTTCACCTCTGGTCACATGGGTGACTAGGGGCACATTGTAACCATATCCACCAACATTAACCACCGGCTCTAATTGTCCATGTGACAAGTGTTAGCCTTGACTGCCAATGGTCTATTAACTGTCTAAGCTATCCTCTTGACCCCCAAGTGCCCTAGAAGGGGCCTTTTTTTTTCTTTTTTCCATAACTTTTGCATAAGAACTCAGATTTTCATGAAACCAATAGCGTTGTAGAGATGACTCGCCCAACTTCACTATGGAGAAGGAGTTTTTAGGTAATTTTATTAGATTTGTGAGCTACACTCAGTCAAAGTCAACCCTTCTTTGCAAGCTTCAAATGATCATAAGTTGTGCAAATTTTATCTTTTCAATGAAACTATTTTTGAAAGATAGAATTTCCTATATATTCTAATCATATCATCTATTTTTCTATCACTATTCATAATTATCATAATTTGTCTAGAATACTCTTTTTCATGCTAACAAGTGGGTTTGCAAGTTCTTTTTCTTTTTTGTTTTGGTGGCATAGGGGATAACATAAGACACTAAAGTAGCATTAGCATTACCATTAGCATCAAATCTAAAGACAAAAATTCTACGCGTAGACAATCCAACTTTTATCCTTTCATTTGATCAAAAAACTTATTTGTAATCACACTTCAATTTGGGATTCAAATGAACATTTGTTTGCATAATCATACTTGAATTTGGGCTTAAAATGAGCACGTGTCTTCATTATCACACTTAGATTTGGGCTTAAAAAAATGCTTTTTTGCACATCATATCTTGATTTGGGCTTAAAATGAACATGTGTATTCATCATCACATTTAGACTCGAATATTAAACAAAATTGTGCTTACATTTCTTGGTGGATTTGAGTGTGATTTAGGGTGTGTATGCTCTTCCCATGCACTTCGTGTGATCTTGAGAATCAAAAACATCTTTTAATACATTTATCTTCACACACATTTAAATTCCTAAGGGTAAATTAACATTGTGAGTGTGAGTCACGTGTGTGTCTATACTCTCTCTTGGCACCACAAGGTGATCTTGGAGATCAAAAGCACCATTTAACTTTCTTTAATCACCCTCTTAGGAGGCTTGCTTGGAGGCACACCACTCTAAGGCATGACATCAACTCTAGTGTTTTGATGGAGTATAAAAAGTGAGGAGTGAGTCAAAAGACACACCTCTTGGAAGTTGAAATTGTGTCATTCAGGATAAGCCCCCAAGAAGTTTATACCTTGGGGAAGTGAAGGTGAAGGGTGGGTTACCCCTTTCTCTCGATTGTGTGGCTTTATTTCACTTTCATTACACGGAATAGGGCTCCCTATACCTCATGTATATTGGGGACATCCTTAGACAACTTGTTCATCCTTGCTTAAGTCATCTTGGCCACACCCATTTGACTAATATTAGGCTTGTTTATGTGTCTTCAAGTGTCATCATAATCACAACAATCAATCTTCAAACATCAAACTTGCCATTGTGTCTTGTGTGTGTGATTTATGCTTGTACATGTGAATTCTTTTGTTTACAAGTTGCCTAAGTCAAGCTATTACCAAACATTTTCCACATCATCCTAAACATCCTTGTCATCCCTTTCATCATAATCTAGGTCACCTTCATCATAATCCAAACCCTAATAATCTTACTTATCCACCCTCATTATCTTAATTATCCCTATTATCCATCCCATAACCCTAATTATCCTAATATCCATATCCACACTATCATAATCATTATCCACCCCCATCCCTTTCTAGAGCCTACACATGTTCTTCTAACCCACCTATCCTCTAAAGGGGGCATTATCCCATCATTGTATCCTTGCATCATCATCTTACCCTTACATCATCATCCTAGTCACTTATCCAATCCTAGTCATCCAATACCAATCATTCCAAATAATCCAATCTAATCGTCCCTAATTATCCTATTCAACCATCTAAACATCCATTCCCATCATTCCACTTCATCCAAGTCATCCTCACTATCCATCCTTTTCACCTTAAGTATCCAATCACTCCATCCTAGTCATCCTAATAACCTCTCTTATCCACCTCATCCTTAATCATTCTAAGCCTTCATCATAATATAATCATCCCTAATTATCCTAGTCAACCATCTAATCATCCATTCCCATCATTCCACTTCATCCAAGCCATCCTCATTATCCATCCTTGTCACCCTAAATACCCAATCACTCCATCCTAGTCATCCTAATAACCTCTCTTATCCACCTCATCCTTAATCATTCTAAGCCTTCATCATAATCTAATCAATCCTACTCCATCTATAATCAAATCAATTTCATCCATCTCATCATCCTAATCATATCCTAATCACTCCACATCATCATCCTAGTTCTAGTCTAATCATATCTTACACCTATTATCCACTATCATAATCCCATATCATCCCACATCATTGTCTTAATCCAATTTCATCCACGCAATCCTCATTACACTCCATTCTTCATCACCATAATCCTAATCCCTTTCTTGAGCCCCATCTAATCCATCCTTTGTCAAAATGGTTATGACACTACAAAACAATAACCTAGAGCAATATCGTTATGGTGTTCACAAAATGCTTGATGAAATTAGGATGCTATATAAAAAGGAACAAGTCATTACCCCACCACAACACCAACACATACAACAACAACACCAACAATTCAAACAACAAGTCCTAGACCAACAAGTCATACAACACCAACAATTTCCACAACAACACCAATCCCAAATGCAACAAAATCAACAATTCCAACAACTCTTAGCCACCTACCAATCCCAAACTCAACAAACACAATCACAAACACAACTCCTCTCTATTCAACCACCACAACCACAACCTTCATTTAACACACCATACACTATACCATCACCCATACAACATCAACAAATTCCCCATCAATCCTATGTGTCATCCCCCTCAACTTTATACCAACCTAATCCAACCACATATCACATTACTCCTACATCAACCTATCTCACTTCTAATATTAACCAATATCCATATCAATCCATACCCCAAGGACATCCAACTACTTATCCCACCATTTCACCTCACCACCAAATCCATTCACAATACTATCAAGTTCCTTCACAACGATAACATGTAAGTCTAAGTTACCCTTTGCACCAATATCAAGTGTCCTTAAGTCCTCATAGTACCTTTGATAGGGGGAATACTACTCTAGCTTTTGCACCCTATGGATACCCTACATCATATAATCAAATGCCAATTCAAGAGCCTACTAGTCCTATCCCAACACTTCCATGTAATCCAAATCCTAGTCCATTGATCCACCAATATTCTAATCCATCAAGCCTACATTACATTTATGACCATGTTCTTCCAATCCTCCACCACAAGACGTGGCTGAGATGCTTTTCCAACATATGCTTAAAATAAAATTCATATAACTTCCTAAAATCAAACCACCCCAATCCTAGGTGTCATCCCCATCACCATGCCAATCCATTTTGTTCAATCCCATATCTCTCCATCCAATCCTAATCCTAGTCCATCAAATCCCATTACTCCTCCATCACATTATAATCATAAATCCACTCCATCCAATCCTATTATCCCTCCATCCAATTCAAATCCTAATATGTCCAATACCATTATCCCTCCACCAAATCCAAATCCTGAGCCTACAACACCATCCACCATTATTATCCATCCATTATATTGTTCATCCACCCATACACTTATGAAGGATATGATCCAATGGCTATTAGCAAGGCATAAACCATCTCCATGTCATCAAACATCTATCCTTGAGCCTATCCAAGAACCTTTCATCAACATGTCTAGTCCTCCAAACGTATCAAGCCTATTGAAGAATCTCCCACCCTAAGTCCAAGTCCAAATCCATTGTACTCTCATGTTGTTGACCATTAAGAGCCTATCAAGCCTATGCAAGAGTCTCCCACTTCCACTTCCATTCAAGAAAATCAAGAGCTATGTCAATCGTATAATCTAAAGTGTGTGGAAACATTAACCCCTCATTTAAATCCAGATCAAAGTACATCCATCCAACCCATACATAACCTTAATCTTTTCTATGATCAATATATTATACATGATCAAGTTCCTAACCATGAGCAAGCAATTGAAGCTCAACCCATCTATAACCTATATATTTTCTATGATCAAGATATTATCAATGATCATGAGCCTATCCATGAGCACATTGATCCTATCCATAATCCCACAACTATCCATGAACAAGCTATCTAGAATACTCCTATCCATTCTCCACCTAGTCCTATCCATGATCTAACAACATCCACTTTCATTGATGAAACACTTGGCTCCCAAGTAAACATAGATGATCAAACAAATAACACAGATCTTAATGAGCATAATGGTAATCAAGATCCTATTGATCTTTTGTCCTCCACTAATGACCATAAGGGAAATCCATCATCTCATCCCCTTGGTCTTACCACCTTCATCCATGAATGTTCCTCCTTAGGAGAGCAACAACCACTATCCACCACCTCATCTTCTCCATCAAATAATGAGCTTGCATCTAGTGTCCAAATCACCCATAGTCCCATTGTCCACCACATACTCCAAAGTTGAACTATCAAGGTAAAGGCTTAGGCCTCATGAATAAGGAATTTTGGAGCCTATCCTTGTCAAACTCCATCCACACTCATATGGCCTTGGATATATACCCCAAGGAAAATAATCTCAAGATGTTGGTACTTCCTCCATGGTTTCTAAATTCACTCCTTTCCATCATAAACCACATAATATCCCCAAAACATATGTTTCTATTCCTCCCCCATCATCATACAAATCCCAAAAGCTTGTGACTATACACCTTCCTCCATCCACTTTACCTCCACTACTTCCAACTCCTAATATCCCTCCATACACTCTACCTCCACTTATCCAAATGCCTAATATCCCTAGCATCCAATCCCCTTATCCATCTATCGATCCACTTTTAATCCCTCCATCCATACACCCCTAAAAATCCTTATCATGATCAACAAATGCACACATCAACCAAACATGAAGCTTCCACCAAGTCCATGGGATTCACAAAATAAAAATTTGGATGCCTCTACCCATAAAGCAAAAGATCCTAAAGATACTTATGCCTTAGGGCATCAATGCAAAGTGTCCAAACAAAATCCATCCAAAAGGCTACCCAAGCCCATACTTTCACAAGAAAAGTCCAAAAATAAAATGGTTTGGGTCCCTAAGTAAAAAGAAACCAAGTCAAATGAAGCATCCGCATCCCAACAATCCCAAAACTCTCACTTCATCCAAAAATATCAAATTCCTTCATCCCATAATCCCAATGCAAAAATCATAAAAATCCTAAGTCTGTGTGGGTACCTAAATTCCTACATCAACCATCCCCCAAGAAAATAAGTCCATTACATCCTACACCTCCTTCTAATCAAAAGCCTCAATGTTTATCATGGCATGTGTAACCATTGGTTTTAGTTCCTTTCCATTCCACAACATTTCCACATACCTCCATCTCCCCATCTTTAATCCATTATCGCACATATTTCACCCATCATATCCCTATGGTCCATGTTTTTGCATAATCCACTATCCTTCCATCCATAATCCACTATCTCCCATCCATCCTGGCATAATCCTTCCATCCATAATCCACATCATAATTCACTATCTCCCATCCATCCTTGCATAATCCTTCCATACATGATCCACATCATAATCCATTATTCACCTACTCCACCTCCATCTCATGCAATCCCTTACCAACATCTATTTTCATAATGTCATTTGACATTGTCCATGTGCATCATCCATCTTTAAATGGGACTATCACCTTTCAGGGAACTAGATTCTTGAGTCCCTCTTGTCCATATCCACCTATGCCATCCAAGTATTCCAAAAAAATGAAGAAAAATAAAAAAATCAAATAGTAAAAAGAAATCCCTTTGTCCAATGGTGCAAACCACCTTGGTGGTGCCTTGGATAAGTACCATGATGAAAACCTGACAAACATGCATCATGTGTATGTTGACTATCTATGTGTCTTACACTTGGGGGCATGTTGTCTCATCCAACCTGTCATTTCCAACCTATTATTTCCTTTCTATCTACCTCATCCTATCATATCCTATCTTACCATCCTTCTCTATTATACCCAAATACTTATCCCATCTATCCATCCATCCTCTCTTCCTCCTTTTGACCTTGATAAAGACATAGGGGCAAAATGTTGAAAAAATGCTTTAGAAAAATCTTGATATACCTCATCCTTTCCAACTAATCCAATCATCCTCTCATCCTAAGTTTTTTCATGTAAAATCCTAAACATACCACCTAGAATGGGGCATGTTAATCCTATGCGATATAGTCTTTAGAGATCACATCCTAGCTCACTTATGATGCATACATCCATTCCATCCACTATTGTCTATCCTTTTATCCATCCCTCTATCATGATTTTTCCATCCCATTATCATGCATCTTCCATCCCATTTATTTATCACCCATCCTTTTATCCATTTATCTAGTCCCACCTTCATCCTTGCATATAGACTTGGTTTTCCCTTGTTATTGATATCTATCATTTAGGCTATCCAAATTGTAATCCCATGACATCCCAAAATATTTTTAAAAATAAAAAAAATGAAAAAATAAAATATTTTCAAAATACAAAAAAATTAAATATTTTCAAAATCCAAAAAAATAAAATATCCACAAAATCAAAGAAATAAACTCAAAGGAAAATCATCCTTAATCCATACCAATGTAGTCAATCAATCTAGCCAAATAATCCAATCACATCTTTTGGTCTTGATCTTAATCTTGTTGTAAACCAAATCATTTAATCATTATCAATCAATCATCAATGGGATATATCACTCCCACGTCCTTGTGTTGATCTAGGAATATATCATTCCCCACAATGACAACACTATCATCAAATCATTAATCAATCTATCGATCATTGGTTTATAGATTGACAGGGGAAATACCTTATTGGTTTTGTATCATTTGTGCATGCTTTCTTGCTTGCTTGTTTGTGTCATCTTTGTTACACATATGGTTCCTAGGGTTGTCATTGATGTAAAAACTATCACCAAGTTATTATTGATGTCAACACTATCATGGTGGTGTGATAGTGTTCATGGTTGGATGTCATGTCCCATCCAACAAGAGAAGAAGATACAGTTCATGGTTGGATGTCATGTCCCATCCAACAAGAGAGAGGAGAAGATATATTTCATATTAATATGGGAATTAGAAGCACTAAGATGATCAGATGTATTACTGATGCTACCGATGGCCTAAAGTATGTGTGATCCAAGTTACATGATTGCATTATGGAAAGAGTGTTTTGTTGATTGATTGATGGAAGATAGTGTCACTTCTGTGAAGATGTTTTGTGTAGGACAATGGAATGCTCCACATTCCTCCACATTTGTATATATGGGCATGTGGTTTTAGATTTGTATTTAGGATGTTGTGAAGGTGATAATTTCAAGTTTTCAGATCATTTGTCCTTCTCCTGTGAAAGTTATGAATGACAGAGTACCGACATGTGTTCTGGCAGAGTATGCTAGTGTTGAAGGCCTGTTGGAATGCCCCACATTCCTTTGGAAATGAATGATTTCCCTTATGTCTTTGAGGACAAGTTTATGGATGTGTATTACATGCTTTCTTGCAGTTTCAAGGCTCTTGGTGGTCTGCAACTTAGTTTTCAAATGACAGATTGTTCTTAGAGTTAATGATTGAAGCTATGTGGCACAATTCTTTGATGTGTGGTGGCAAAGGAGTGTTTGGGGATTTTGTATGAGTCATGTGGACTCATTTGGAAAAGTTTCATGAAGATCTTTCTTGTTTCTAGTACTGCACAAGGTTTTCAAGCTGATGTGGCCATTATACTTCAAGTCTTCATGTGTTTTGCTTAAAGCTATCCTATTTCCAAATGAGTGGAGTGTGCAGATGTAATTCCTTGGTGTTTGAAGCTATGAAGGATGTTCTAGACCTGGTTAAGCAAGTTTTTATGTTTGCAAGGCATGGATCTTCTGCTAGTGTATCATGTGATTTCACTTAGGACCTATCTTCTACATGTTTCATATTGTGTGTTGTCTGGCTGACTTGTAAATGTATTTTTCATGTTGTATCTAGCCAACAAGCAATGTCATCAATGTAATATCATGTATAAATAGTGAATCAAATTGAGTGAGGTGAAGTGTGATTACAAGTTGATTGAAAATATTGCAAGCAGATAAAGAGTAGAATGAATGCATTATTGATGTGCGATTGAAGGAGAAAGAGCAAAAGTTGTTGATGTTGTCTTGATTCATTTTGAAGACATATTTGTGACATAGATCAAGTGTAGAGTGTGCCTAGCTGATCATACCATCAGAAGAAAGACTGAAGAGGTAGAAGTGCAATCATCAAAATTGTGAGTTTCAATGTCAGTTTTCAAATAGTAGAACTGTCATACTGTAATCTTTTGTAAGTGTTTTCTCAATTCAAGGAGTAGTAGCTTCCTTTGGAGTGACCCTAAAAAAATGCCTTCAGTGAGAAATAGCTTCTTTGGGAGTGTCCCGAAATCAATTTTCTTTAGAGAGTAGAAGCTTTCTTGGGTTGTACACCTAAAACAAAGTTGTTATTTGAGCTTCATATGTTGTGAGTTAATCCTCATCATAGTTTTCCCTTCTAGGGTTTTCCATGTATATCTGATGTTATTTATTGATGTGCATTGTGTTAATCTTTCATGTTCATGTTAATGATGTGACGATTAAGGTTTAATATGCTCTAGATAATTGAAGTTAGAATTAAAGACTATTTAGATATTGATTCATCCCCCTCTCAGTATCTTTGTGTGTTCAATGATTGGCATTAGAGACAAGTTCCTCTGAGGGAAGCTTAACTGCTTGAGAAAGGTCTAGGATGACACAAAATGGATCCAGTAAGATACCTAGGTTTGATGGAGCAAATTATGGTTTTTGGAAGCTAAGGATGACATCTTATATCAATTCTATAGGGCGTAGTGTTTGGGAATCTGTCAAGTCTGGTTACATTGTTCTTGCTACTATTCCTACAATTGCAGATGAAGATAAGAAATATGATAACAATGCCAAGGCAAAGTTTTCTATCATGAGTGTGTTAGCTAATTCAAAACTTTTAAAGGTAATGAGTTGTAGTTCTGCTCAAGAAGTTTGGGATAAACTTCAAACCATTTAGGAAGGAGGTAAGAAAGAAAGCAAGCCAAGATGCATATCTTCAAGAGCAAATTTGAGAACCTAAGAATGTCAGAGGATGAAGACATTGCTGGATATATGCTCTGGGTGAATGAAGTGGTCAATGAAATTAAAGGTCTTGGTGCAGAAGTGAAAGAAGATGAGGTTGTGGAAAAGGTTATGAGATCTCTTGCCAAATCTTACAGTCATAAGGTATCTTCCATTGAGGAGAATGCAGACTTGGATAATTACACTATAGACAAATTATTTGGTTCCCTTACTACCTTTGAAATGAGAAAGTTTGGCAATGATGCTCCAAAGAAAGAAATTGCTTTCAAAACCAGTATGAAGACAAAAGAAGAAGTTGATGATGAAGATGAGAGATTTGATGAAGTTGAAGAAAATTTTGTAAGAAGATTGAAGAAAGATACTGGCAAATACAAAGGTAAGTTACCCTTCAAATTTTTCAATTGTGGAAAGGTTGGTCATTTTTCTTCTAAATGTCCTTTCAAAGAATCAAGGGGTAGTAATTGAAGAAATGTGTTTAAGAGAAGTCTGTATTCCATAGAAAGCAATTATTCTTCAGAAGATGAGGATCATGATGATTCAAATGATGAAACACTTTTCATGGCCATGAGTGTTGGTAATAAAAAGGATGATGCTAGAACATGTGAGAAGACGGATACCTTGCAAACAAATCAAAACAATGAAAGATCAATGGTTGTATGGACTACCTTTCATGCAAGAGAAGAATCCAAGGCTTGGGTAATTGACAGTGGATGCTCAAATCATATGACTAGTGACAAGGAGAAGTTTATCAGCCTTGAGAAGTGGGATGGTGGTGCTGTCCATTTTGGTGGTGATGAGTCAACACAAAGTTGTGGAAAAGGTGTTATAACTATTGATGGGAGGAATAGGACTGAGGATGTCCTCTATGTCAAAGGACTAATACAAAATATTCTTAGTGTCATTTAGATATGTAGCAAGGGGTATAATCTCACCTTTCATGCCAATGAATGTGAAATCAGGAAGGCAGGATCCAAAAAACTAGTTGTAGAAGGTATCAAGGCATATGGTGACATCTATCATATGAAGGAGGTAAATGGAAGAACATATTTGTTGGCTCAATCCAGTGAGTGTTGTTTGTGGCACAAGAGAATGTGATACAATAATTTTGACAATATGGTAAAGATTAGTTCCACTCATGCAGTGAGAGATATGCCTAAGATAATCAAGCCTTCAAATGTAGTCTGCAGGTAATGTCAGATGGGAAAGCAAACAAAGATAAACTTCAAAAGCAAGGAGTATTCTTCTTCAAAGCTATTGGATCTGATTCACACTTATCTATGTGGCCCTACAAGAGTAAAGATTCAACAAGGTGAGAGGTATTTCATGTTTCTTATTTATGATTATTCTAGAATGACTTGGGTTACTTTCTTAAGAGAAAAATTAGATGCCCTTGATAAATTTAAAGTGTTCAAAGATATGGTTGAGAATGAAGTAGATGCTAAGATCAAATGCTTGAGGTCTGATAGAGAAGGTGAATTTACTTCAAATGAATTTGAAATATTTTGTGAAGATCGTGGTATTAGGAGACATTTGTCAGCTCCTAGGATCCCTTAGAAAAATGAGGTGGTGGAAAGAAAGAATAGAACTATGCAAGAGATGTTTAGGACAATGTTGAAAGATGCAAATCTACCTGATATGTACTGGAAGGATGCAGTTCATACTGCCATCTATATAATTAACAAAGTGCAACTGAGGGTCAATAGCACTAAGAATCTTTATGAGCTATGGTATGGAAGACCTCCCATAGTTAGATACTTCAAGATCTTTGGCAGAAAATGCTATATCAGAAGAGATTAAGAAGACCTAGGAAAGTTTGATTCAAGAAGTGATGAAGGAATCTTTCTTGGCTACTCAACTAGAAGCAAGGATTATAGATGCTACAACAAAAGGTTGGGAAAGATGATTGAATGTACAAATGTCAAGGTAGATGAAGACCTATATTAGATCTCACATGAATCAAAGGACTCTAAATTTGATATCTTTCCATGCATTGTAGATGAAGAAGAACAAGTGAAAGAAGAAAAGAAACAAGAACCAGAGAAGATGCCTAAGACTCCAACAAAGTATGTTTAGAACAACCACTCAGTAGATTAGATCATTTGAGATAAGGATGAAGGTATGCAAACAAGGAGAAGGCTTGCTAAGACATGTGAACAAGTAAACTTGTGTTTGTTATCAAGGCGGAACCCAAAAACTTTGCTAATGCTAGAAAAGATGATGTATGGATAAAAGCCATGGAAGAAGAATTGGATTAGATTGAGAAGAATCAGACATGGGAATTGGTTCCTAGACCAACAAATAAGAATGTTATAGGAACAAAATGGGTGTTCCAAAATAAACTGAATAAAGAAGGTGAATTTGTAAGGAACAAGGAAAGATTGGTATGCAAAGGATATACACAAGTTGAAGGTATTGATTTTGAGGAGACTTTTTCTCCGGTAGCAAGGATGGAGGCAATTAGGATGCTCCTTGCTCTTGCTACTCATAAGAACTTCAAGGTATATCAGATGGATGTTAAGTCAATATTTTTGAATGGTGACCTCGAGGAAGAGGTTTATATTGAACAACTAGATGGTTTCCAGATATCAGAAGATCTAGACATGGTGTACAGACTTAAGAAGGCTATGTATGGTCTTAAGCAAGAACCTAGAGCTTGATATGCTAGGTTGGACAAGTACTTACTTCAGTAGGGATTCAAGAAAGGTACTACATATAGCAATCTTTACATCAAGGAAGATTGAAACATGATATTGATACTTGTCGTATATCTTGATGACATCATCTTTGGTGGAGATGATGATATGTGCAAGAGGTTTGTAGAGGAGATGCAAAAAGAGTTTGAGATGTCTATGATTGGTGAAATGTCTTTCTTCCTTCGACTTCAAATTTCTCAGCTAGATGGTGGTATCTTTATTTCTCAAGCTAAGTATGGCAAAGAGTTGTTGAAGAAGTTTTGTATGGAGGATTCAAAACTAATGAGTACTCCTGTGGTGATTGGATGTCACTTAAGAAATGATGATGAGCCTCTAGAGGTGGATCAAACTATCTGTAGGTCTATAATTAGAGCATTGTTGTACTTGACTGCTTCTAGATCTGATATCATGTAGTGTGTGTGGTTGCCAGATATCAAGCCAATCCAAATCAAACACATGAGAAGGTAGTGAAAAGGATATTTAGATACTTGAAAGGAACTCTAGACTATGGCTTATAGTATCCAAGAGGTAATGACTTTGATTTGAGTGCTTACACTGATATTGACTAGGCTAGTTATGTTTATGATAGAAGAAGTACAAGTAGTGGTGCTTTCTTTTTAGGAAGTAGATTAGTTTCATGGCAGAGAAAGAAACAAGATTTAGTGTCCTTATCTACTGCAAAGGCATAGTACATTGCAACAGCATCCTATTGTACAAAAGTATTGTGGATGAAGCAAACCATGAAGGACATCAAGGTATTGTATGATGAGCCCATTCCTATCTTGTGTGACAATACAAGTGCTATCAATATTTCCAAGAATCCAGTGATGCATTTTAGAACCAAGCATATAGCAACTAGGTATCACTTTTTGAGAGAGAAGGTTGCTGATAAGGAAGTGAAGTTGGAATATGTTCCAACAAAGGATCAAATAGTAGATATTTTTACAAAGGCACTTGCAAATGATACTTTTGAGGATCTCCAACAGAGGTTAGGGCTAATTTCCCCTCCCCTCTTAGGGGGAGTTTGTTTGCTGCAAGAAGTCATTCCCTAAGAAATAATATGTAGGTATGCGATGTCTAATTAAAAGATAGTGGCTGACCTTTGTCCTTGATGTCAAAGGGGGAGAGAAGCAGAGATGTGTTACCATCAATGCCACAGGGGGAGATTGTTACACATATGGTTCCTAGGGTTGTCATTGATGTCAACATTGTCACTAGGTTGTCATTGATGTCAACACTATCATGGTGGTGTGATGGTGTTCATGGTTGGATGTCATGTCCCATCTAACAAGAGAAGAAGATACAATTCATGGTTGGATGTCATGTCCCATCCAACAAATAAGAGGAGAAGATATAGTTCATATTAATATGGGAATTAGAAGCACTAAGATGATTGGATGTATTGCTAATGCTACTAATGGCCTAGACTATGTATGATCCAAGTTCCATGATGTTTGCATGACTAGAAGAGTGTTTCGCTGATTGATTGATTGAAGATAGTGTCAGTTTTGTGAAGATGTTCTGTGTAGGACAATGGAATGCTCTACATTCCTCCACATTTGCAGATATGGCCATGCAGTTCTAGAATTGTATTCAAGATGCTGTGAAGGTGATAATTCCAAGTTTTTAGATCATTTTTCCTTCCGCTATGAAAGTTATGAATGACAAAGTACCAACATGTGTTTTGGAAGAGTATGCTAGTGTTGAAGGCTTGTTGGAATGCTCTCCATTCCTCTAGAAATGAATGATTTCCCTTGCAGTTTTGAGGACATTTTTATGGATGTGTATTACATGATTTCTTGCAATTTCAAGGTTCTTGGTGTTCCATAGCTTAGTTTTTCAAATGACATGTTGCAATGTGTTCCAGATGACAGATTGTTCTCAGAGTTAATGATTGAAGCTATGTGGTACAATTCTTTGATATACGGTGGAAAAGGAGTGTTTGGGGATGTTTTATGAGTCATGTGGACTCATATGGAAAAATTTCATGAAGATCTTTCTTGTTTCTAGTACCGCACAAGGTTTTCAAGTTGATGTGGCTGTTATACTTCAAGTCTTCATCTGTTTTGCTTAAATTTGTCCTATTTCCAAATGAGCAAAGTGTGTGGATGTAATTCCTTGGTGTTTGAAGCTATGAAGGATGTTTTGGACCTGATTAAGCAAATGTTGGTGTCTGCAAGGCATGGATCTTCTATTGGTGTATCATGTGGTTTCACTTAGGACCTATCTTCTACACGTTTCATATTGTGTGTTGTCTGGTTGACTTGTAAATGTATTTTTCATGTTGTATATGATTGACAAGAAATATAATCAATGTAATATTATGTATAAATAGTGAATCAAATTGAGTGAGGTGAAGTGAGATTGCAAGTAGATAAAGAGCATAATGAATGCATTGTTGGTTTGCAACTGAAGGAGAAAGATTAGAAGTTGTTGATGCTATCCTAATTCATTTTGAAGACATATTTGTGGTAGTGATCAAGTGTAGAGTGTGCATAACTGATTAGATCATTAGAAGAAAGAGTGAAGAGGCAAAAGTGCAATCATCAAAAGTGTGAGTTTTAATGTCAGTTTTTAGACAGTAGGACTATCATACTGTAGTCTTTTGTAAGTGTGTTCTCAATTCAAGGAGTAGCTTCCTTGGGAGTGACCCTAAAACAAAGTCTTTAGGGAGTAGTAGCTTCCTAGAGAGTGACCCTAAATCAAAGTTCTTCAAGGAGTAGTAGCTTCCTAGAGAGTGACTCTAAATCAAAGTTCTTTGTGGAGTAGAAGATTCCTTGGGTTGTAGCCCTAAAACAAAGTTGTTATTTGAGCTTCATATATTGAGTTAATCCTCATTGTGGTTTTTCCCTTTTAGGGTTTTCCACTTATATCTAGTATTATGTGTTGATGTGCATTGTGTTAATATTTTATATTCATGTTAATGCTATGATGATTAAGTTTTAATTTACTCCAGATAAGTTGAAGTTGTTAGAATTAAAGATTATTTAGATAATTGTCCACCCCCCTCTCAATATCTTGGTGTGTTCAATAATATTTTTATCTTGTATTTGTATCAATTCTTTATCTTTAGAACTAATATTCATATCTTGTGTATGTTGGAATAGATTTTTACATTCTCCTTTGCATCTAAGTTCATATCATACCTTTTGTGCATTAGGACTTTGATGCTCTAAGTATTCTTCCTCATACGTCTAGACAAGGTTGTATTATGCAAGGTGCACAAGCCACATCATGCATAATGTCTAGTGCTATATCAAATTATAGGATTGCTATACACAAGTCAACATAAACACTCCCCATAGTAAATCCATCATTCTTGCATCCATCATTTCATCTTATCCATCTTTCTATCTTCTCCTTCTACCAATTTTCCATCTTTTATCTCCCTCTTTTCTTCACATCTATTCATTTCGAGAGCACACCTGTATTCTTCAATTCATCTATCCTCTTGAGGGGGTATCATTTAACTAATCACTTCTTCTATTCAATTTGGGCATCATCATTTCTAATCCAATCATATTCTTCCAAACTAAAATCTTCCTCTATCCAACACAACACTATGGTTTAAACTTCTTTGAAATGATGTTACTTCACAACACCATCTCAAAGAGGGGTAAAATGTAGACACCTAAAATAGTCCCATTCCCAGATCAAACATTCATCTACCATACTTCACATTAATTAAATAATTCTTAATTATTTGATTAAATTCATCTATCAATAACTACATTATTCCTCCATATTAATTAAATAAATCCTAATTATTTAATTAAGTTAATTTTCCTCCACATATTTATTAAATGAATTTAAACTATTTATTTAATTAAATATAGTATTCCATTCCATCTAAAATAAATAAAATTTAATATTTTATTTATTTTCCATGTGCACATGAAATTAAATATTTTATTTATTTAATTTCCTATTTCCCCCCTCACCACAATTCACTCTCAATCAGATCGGTTGACTAATCAATCAATTTAGTTAATTAATTAGTTAAATTAGTTAACTAATCAATCAAATTAGTTAACTAGTCAGTCAATTTAGTTAACTAAGTAATCAACTTAGCCAACTCTTCAATCAAATTTGTTAACTCCCTTGATGCATGAGAGGACAAGGAAACTTGTCACTCTCTCATTTGCTCACATCCTCTCAACCAATTCTAGTCATTGATCTTTTTGATCATTCACAACCATTGATCTTCACTTCTAGAAATCTATAAATTGAACATCCTTCTTAATATCTGGGCATATCTAATCTTCATACAACATCATGCTTCTAAAATAATTCTAGATCCTCTTATCTATCATCCTCATACAACTGGTTATGCTTTAGCTGAGCAATCAACATATCAACATAGCAAGAAGCAATCCATTGGAGTTTGGGTGGAATTTCAATACAATCAATCGGTGAGGTTTGGTTTGTGAGTGTAAATGGAGGTAAATTATATTTGATTTAATTTCTTTTAGTTATGTTTTCATTGCAGATTTCATCCATCACAAGGGGTTAGGGGTTAAGGTTTAGAGGTTTAGGGCTTAGAGAAAGAGGACCGTTAGAAAGATATAGAGGAGACTGAGGGGAGAGATAGAGAGATAGAGAGTGAGGGACATGGCCAGAGACATAGGGAGAGAGATTGAGAGGTAGAGAGATGATAGAGATAGGAAGATAGAGGTTTAGGGTTGCTTGAGTTTAGAGTTTAGCATTTAGGGGTTAGGGGTTAGGGTTTAGGGGTTTAGGTTTGCATGTCAAAAATAGTCTCTCTCTCCCTTTATCTCTCTCTCTCTCTCTCTCTCTCTCTCTCCCCTCTTTACCTCCTATCCTCTCTCTCTACCTCCTATCCTCTCCCTCCCCTCTTTACCTCCTACCCTCTCTCTCTCACCTCTCTACCTCCCTCCCCACTTTCCATGCACTTAAAACACTTATAAATTTCCATGCATGACAACACTTAAAACGTTCCATGCATGAAAAAATGTGCTCGTGTTATAACATGACCACATTTTGGGAACAAAAAAAATGGACAAAAAGCATGTGGAATTTGTGAATCAGACACACATGCTCTGTTATTCCCTACTTTTCATGCAATATTAGAAAAAAAATGCTTTTCATGGTGTTGACATTTTGACAATCATTGTTTATTTAATCCATTACCTTTTTCTTGGTTTTTCAACATAGAAGAGGTAAATTGGATGTTTGTAGACATAATTTGATTATTTAAACTAATATTTTCATGTTTCATATTGTTTGAATGCTAGTTTTCATGTATTTAGATTGAATTTGATGATGTAGATTTATTTTTTCATAAATTTGACTAATCCTATTAGAGTTATATAGAATTCAACATTGAAAATGAAGGAACTTGCCAAAAAGCTCAAATTTTTGAGGATTGGGCAACTCGAATCTTGAAATCTAAGCTATGTTCTTTATGTATTTGTTTACTTCACTTTATGATTATGTTAAAACATGAAATCTCATGTTATAAGATAGTCATGAGGGAAGTGAGGATTATCATTTTAACAATTTATTATCATGACAAAGTGAAAATTTATATTTATTTGAGATAACAATCTATGACAACAAGCCATATCACCATGGGAAGGAAATCATCAAGATAGTATTGGTATATATGTATGAAGGGAGTCTTATCAACATTCAAGGATAATCCCAAACTAGAGAAAGGTCATGGAAACACTTTCACTATGGAGTAGATGTGCAATCATGTTGCTATTATCTTGATCCAAACACTAACCTAAATAATTAGAAAGATACTAAGGGAAATCATATTAGTCAAATAATTATCATCATGCTAAAATCAAGATAAGGATTCTCACTTGAGCAGACTCACTTTCATGAAAATCATATCATCTTAAAGACGATTATACCACAATAGCTATCATGCAACCCTAGGAATAGCTATGAACTCTCACCCATGGGTAGGATAGAAATTGATACACAAGGTGACAGTCAAGACTAAATGATAAGTCAATTAGTCTCAAATCCATGCAAAAGGTATCCATGATACTATATAAACATAGAGGTGGTCTTGAAAGGAAATTCATATGGTAGGGAAGATTATTGTAGACACTAGATGGCCAAATTTGACACTTGATTATAATTTCACAAATAGGAATGAATATGTTGCATCTTTAATCTAACTTGTCATGTTTTCAAATCTTTCATTGATCTTGATTAAAATCTTTACATGTTTCATTTTTTATTTATCTCATTTTTTTGCTAACTAGTAGGAGGTAGTTTGTGGTCCTTTAAAAGAGTTTGATACTTTGTCTTGTGGTTGCAAGAGAAAGGTGGATAATCAAGAAATTTTTTTGATCTAGAGACATGATTTTTTGCTCTACATACACTATTTTAATAAGAATATGATAGAGGAAGAAAGTACTAAAAGAGAACCTAAGATAAGATCAAGCAAAATGTTGGCTAAGAGAATGAGATGAACAAAGGACAAATTACTAATTTGATGACTTGATTTATTGTTGTTCTAAAAAACCAAGCTCCATACAGTTTTATCTATAAATATGAGAGTAAAAGAAGGTAAAAAAGCTAGCGAATTATTCTATTGCTATAAGGAAGTTGCCTTTCTATTGAAGATTTATGATAAAATAAGGAATACTACATGATTTGAAGATCTATATAGAATAATTTATGCTTTTCAAATAAATTTGTTACCTTGGAAATTGCATTCCCAATTCACCTAGGTGAAGGAGACAAGTGTGTTTGAGAAGATATGTTAAGAAAATGTGAAATTAACCTAGAGATTGTGGCTAAAACCATTTTAAAATGTTGACCATATCCTAAGAGACCCTTATTCCAATGATGGAGAAATCTTGTAGCCAAAATCAAATGATTTTGACTTGAGAACATAGGACTAAATCTAAGCGTTAGGATCAATGTAAGTGTTGGAAAAGTGATGGACTAATTTATTTATCTTATTCATGATGTATATAGAAATCATCATCATGCCAAGGAAATGAAGAAAGAATCTAACACCAGAAGAGCATGAAACTAAGAATGTGAAGAAAAGAGAAGGAATGAGGCAAATTCGTGAAAGTAGGAAATTGTCAACCATAGAAGAAGACATACCACCATTTCCAATTAAAGAGGAACATGAATCATCTAATCAAGCTAAGAGAGATGGAATTGGTAGCACACATGAAATGATTGCAAAACCTCTATTCAACAAGGAAATTGAATTGCAAAGTTGGAAGCACTCCATCTTTCATAGGTCAAGTTGAAGGTACATCATCATTCTCTTCTCAAGTTGGAGGCACTCCATATTTCATAGGTCAAGTTGAAGGTACATCATCATTCTCTTCTCAAGTTGGAGGCACTCCATATTTCATAGGTCAAGTTGAAGGTACATCATCATTCTCTTCTCAAGTTGGAGGCATGTAATCATTCACATGTCAAGTTGAAGGTACACCATCTTCTCCATCTCAACTTCAAGGCTTTTCATCTTTTCCATCTCTAATTGAAGGTATGCCATCTATCCTATCTCAAGTAAATATTGAAGAAATTCTTAATACTTAGTCAACTTTACCATTGAAAATGCCCCCTAGAATTTTGCATAGAAATTCTAAGTTTCTAATTGATATCAATGAGAATGTTTTGAAGCCCATGCAAGATAAGATTTCCAAGCGTACTTGCCAAAGATATGCCAATAAGACATAGAAATTATTTTTCAAGAACTTAAATGAAATTGGAAGATGTCAACTATTTGTTGAATTGATGAGAAATCTAAAATTTAGGCCCATTATAAAGATTCTTGGCCTAAGAACATTAGATGCTTAAAGTGAAAAATCAATTGTAAAGAATCTAATGAGTGCATATGAGGGTGTGGGTTCCACCACACATACCAAGGATAGTAATGTCACATGATGTGTATTACATCAACAATAGTAAGCCATCAAACAAAGAAAGCTCACCTCATTAGAAAGTCAAGTGGAGCATTGAAAATAAGTAGAAAATCTATAATGAGAGTTGTTGGAAGGAATGAAAAAGTTGAGGACCCAAATAGATATGAATTGTGGGCATTCTCTAGGAGACTCCCATGAAAAGATAAAGTTGTTGTTGAATCCTTGAGATCCCTCATTGAAGAATTTTGGAAAAAATAACACAAGGGTATCTCCTAATGCTAGAGATGTTGTAAGAAGGAGAATTGGTTGTCAAAACTATGAGCCACATCCAAAGCATTTTTTGGATGTGACTCAAACACAATTTTTCAAGAAATTTCAAGAGATGTATCCTCAAATCAAAGTTAGTCAAAGTTATTTTGAAATGGTAAAGCCTTTTTTATGTCAAAATAAATCACACACACACAACTTGTTGTAGAGTACATATTGAGTTTTCTAATCATTTTGATGTTTATAGATATATATGTGTAGATTTGCATACTAATGATGTTTTGCAAGAGTGTCCACTAGATCTTCAAGAGATTCATATCAAGCATATTATGTCAAAGAGTGGATGGTCAATTATTCCACAAGAACTTATGCTTGGATGGCACATGTGATCATTGTGGTGGGTTGCAACATTTGCCAATTTATGAACATATGGAGAACACACATGCAATTGAAAATGAACTAGTAAGTTTTGACAAATATAAGATAGTGGCATATAGTCTAAAAGATGATAAAGAAGAAAAAATGTGTGAATTGGTCATTGAAAAGATTCCAGTGCATCAGTTTATCTTTATTTTTCAAGAGAATATAGTTTATGAGTATGCAATGCATACCCATAGAGCTCGATGGTTGGACTTGCAATTCAAGTTATGCAAGGACACATTTCCAGTTGATACCATCATTTCAATTGTTGACTTTGTAGACAACTACACACTACAACCATAGAATGAGGTGCAATCGCAATATTACAACTCTACAGAGGTTTTTATATTTGTGCATATAGTATTCATTCATGTAGATGATAGTATAAAGGATGATAAAAATATTTTGAGGGATTGTCATTTTTATATCAGTGATGATCACACACATTCTATAGAGTTCATACAAGGCTACATTTAGATGTTCTATCGTGATTTGGCTAGTAGGAACATATCATTTGGTCAGCATATCATATGGTCAGATAATTGTGCATCACAATTCAAGAACTTGTGGATGTTCTATTGGTTGAATAGGATGCATAGGATGAATGGTATTCAACATATGTGGAATTTCATCGAGGTTGGGCATGGAAAGGGGAGCATGATGGTGCAGGAGCATGTATTAAAAGAGCATTAGCATGAGAAGAGGTGAAGTACAAAGACAATGCAAACTCAAACAAGATCTATTGTTGAATGGTGTAATGCTACAATGGGTCCAAGTAATGAAGGTAAGTCTACTATTCATAGATGTTTTTGGTTGGTTGATGAAACTAACATTACAAAATATGAGGATTGTTGTACATTGATAAGATCGAGTGAAATTGGTGCAGGGCACCCAAGAGTGCATTTTGAAGCATTTTGCTAAGTTGTGTTTTTTTTTTTCAATGTGTTTGTAATAAGGATTTTAGCCATGGATGTAAGGTCCTTTTGTGTGGTCAAGATGTTTGGGGTGACCATATAAACCTCACTCATTCTTAGTCCACTTGGACCCTAGTTGTGCCACTTAGGTCTAGTAGGTCTATTGAGGTTTTCTTTGAGTCTATTTGCTAGTTTTGTGGTTTTGCATGGTCTAGGGAGTATGGTGGTGGTTTGATCCCATTGGACAAGCTAAACCCATCGACAACCTTGTGTTAATGCAAAAATACCATAGTTTCAAATGTTGCCAATGGTCTCAATGACACATTGGACTAGTTACAACTCATTTTGATGGTTGGAACTATTTGTAGAAGTTGTATACCAACTTGGATCAGTTGATATGGTGAACACCTTACTCCTGTACAGCATAGAAGTTTTGGTACGAAGTTTTGGGCACAGAAATAAAGAAAACTGACTATTTTTCCCTATTTTTCTGCTGTTGTATGGCCTATACGGATTGGCCAAGTGGATCAATGTACTTTTTTTAAAACTAGGTTGAGTTAGGGTTTGAATGCATCAAATTTGAGGGTTTGAAGTGATCGTAGGAGAAAGATATTGCAGTTTATATTCAGACTGGTCTAAAACCCTGTTTTCTAGGGTTTGTCACACAAATCCGGACATAGAATGCATTCCAACTGGTGAAATCTCATACAAATTGGTGAAATGTAGGCTAGGGATGTACTTTACATGATTTCAAAAGCTTTTTGCTGGGAAAGTCTGTCTTCAAATTTTGGAGTGATGCCCTAGGTCAAATATCTCTATGTATTTGACCAAACAATGTGCTATTTGGTGATGTAGATGACAAAACCTGATAGGTGGATGCATGTATGGTGGTTTCCTATGATGTTTGCATGTAGAGGGAGTGCTCCAAGTTCCTGTCCCAAGTCTATGAACCCAACCTAAACCATTTGCTTTGTAACCTAGACCTAAAGTGATCAATTAGGCCTAGAGACCTAGTAGGTGTTTTAAGTTGCTGGAGTAGAGTTGAAATTGGAGACTTGGAGGTTTGTTAGAGTCCCATAGAGGGTATTCAAATCCCTCATTTGTTTTCCTAGTCATTTAGGGTTTTGTCAAATTGTGTGGAGAAAACAGGTTTAGGAGTGTTGATAACTGAGAGGGGGGGTGAATCAGTTATCCTAATTATTTCTTCTTTTGAACTTTCTTATTAATCAAAGCAGCATTGAATTAAACAAACAAACATCATCATGAAATGAGAAACACATGACACAGTATTTTTGACGTGGAAACCCGGTTAAGGGAGAAAACCACGGGGTGATTAACCCAAAGATTATTCTCTGTTAGAAGAATAAGGAGTTACAAAAATGGCACTTGCCAATTAGGGCTCACTGCCCGAGCACACTGCTCACAAGAGGCACACTGCCTACAAAGAGACACACTGTCTACAAAGAATGTTATATAATACTTGAACTGATTGGAAGCACCTATATATGCTGGGGTTCAGTTTCGGTTAGGTTCAGTATACTGATCTGCTGCACTTCATCTTTCCTCTATTCTTTATTCTGCTATCTTTTCACATACCGGATCTTTCTTACTACTTCTACTCTGCTCTACACTTATACGCATGCACCATCACACAATCACACTTTTCACAACTAAATCCATCCTCTATATATATCCGCATAAGTAATTTCATCACCTTTCTAGTCGGCATCCGGAACAGTCTAGTTTCTTACAAACTCTGTTCTGTCGGCTGAATCCTTGCTCACCAAGCAATGCGGATCAAGCATATACTTGTAGATATCATTAATCATGTCGGCCAAACATGATTCATGCCTTCACAACCTTTACCATCAATGGTAACACATCCGGAAAATATTCTGATGCTCTGTCAGTCAGTTCTTCCTCTGTTCTTATTGTCTTTCAGGAATCCGGTACTCAGCTATTCATATCTTTTTCTTTGTCCATCACCGGAGGCTAAATCCTTGGAATATACTACTCAAGGTAGTCCTCTTGACTTCCCCAAATCCGCACTACACCAAGACACTTCCTCTGAGAGGTCCGGACCAATCTATCGGACCTTGCCACATGCTCTGTTCTTGTTCACCGGACCACAACAGTTCTTCATTCTGACTTCCGGTAGAGGCACACCATGACTTGCGGATATGTGGGATGACCTTTGTTGCCATCAATGACAACAACCATGAATCCATATAGTGTCTCTTGCCAACAAGGAGGGCTAGTAGCCTCACTAGACCAGGTGAAGGTTGGAGAGTTGTGAGGAGTTGGGGACCAAACCAACTATTGAAAAGGTGTTTGCAGACCTGCCTTAAGGTGTGAAAGAAGCCTTGAATGTTGAAGGATAAGCCTGGATACAAAATCCCTAATTTGCTCTTGGTGTAACATTGATTGCATAAAGTAGGTGAAGTGGGTGAGTGGGCAGAGAGAAGAGTAAACCTTATTGCTTCCCTTGTGCCACCTCTGTATCAGGTGGTATCAGAGCCATCAAAGAGATGGGAGTTAGAGAAGAAGAGGAGGAAGTTCCTACAAGGGTAACTAATGCCGAATTGGCAAAGATAGTGAGAGAGCAAGCAACCAAGAACAAAAGGATGGAGGCTAAGATAGAGAATTTGAAGAAGGACAAGGATAAGAAGAAGAAGCCAGAGGTCATCTTGGATTCAGATGAAGAGGATCAAGATGAAGAAAAAGAAGTGCCAATGGAAGAGCCACAAGGAGGCATGTCAGAGAGACAATTCCTAGATGCACTTGGAAAGTTGAGTAGGAAGGACACTAAGGTGGATTTACCTATGTGTCCTGGTAAGATGAACCCAGAGGAGTGCCTTGATTGGATAGAGGCAATGGAGAACTATTTTGAATGTGAAGAAGTGGCAGAAAATTAGAAAGTGAGGATTGCCAAATCAAGAATGAAAGGGCCATCCTTAAGTTGGTGGAACTTCATTCAAAATGAAAGGATAGAGGATGATAGGAACCCTATCACCACATGGAGGAAGATGGTGCTTGAAATCAAGAAGCAATTTGTTCCTGAAGACTATGAAGTCAACTTGCACAAGAAGTTGCAAAACTTGAGACAAAAGGACATGGATGTGAGCACATACACTGAGGAGTTTCACAAGATGTCTTTGAAAGCCAAGATGCCTGAGAATGAAAAACAGAAGCTTGCAAGGTATCTTAATGGTCTTAAGTTCTCCATTCAAGATGAATTAAGTCTCTTTAATCCTGAAACAGTCCATAAGTGTTTTCAAATGGCATTGAGGATTGAGGACAAATAGAGAAGGAGAGGTGATTCAAACAGCAGGGGCAGAGGCAATCTAAATTTTAGAGGTAGGGGCAGATTTTAGAATAGAGATAACTTCCCTAGACCCCAAGATAGCAGATCACAAGAAGGCAGCCAAGTGCAAGCTGACAGAAACAGTGCTGATAAGGGTTAGTTTAGAGGGAGAGGTAATGGTAGAGGAATAAATGGAGGCAGGGGTGCCACTGTATTCACTAGAAGGTGTTTCTCTTGCAATCAGATAGGACATTAGTCCTTTAGGTGCCCGAAGAAGATGGGAAACACTGCTGCAAATCAGAAAGATAGAAGGGTGCAACTCCTTCAAGAGGAGGATTGTCAAAGCACCACATCTTACCAAACTACCTCTTCCAAGCCTGCAGCACCAGAGAGTGGAGAATGCATCATGTTTAACTGGTCCCTCATCATGCCAGCCACTAAGGAGCAGCCCCAAAGAAACAATTTGTTTAGAACCACTTGCAAGGTGAAAGGGAAAGTCTGCAAGGTAATTGTTGACTCAAGTTCTTCTAAAAATTTAGCTTCTAATGAAATGGTGAATAAGTTAGGATTGTAAAGGATACCTCATCCTAACCCCTATAGAGTCTTTTGGCTAACCAAGGACCAACAAATTGTGGTGAAAGAACAATGTTGGGTTGAATTCAAGGTAGGTGAATATCATGATAGGATTCTTTGTGAGATAGTGGATATGGATGCATGCCACCTTCTTCTTGGAAGGCCTTGTCAACATGATACAAGTGCCCAACATGATGGTAAGCAAAATGTAATTCATTTGTCCAAAAATGGTGAAAATTTCACAATGACTCCTTTGATTGATGACTGCAAAGAGAAGATCATTCCTAGTTAGCAGTTATGTTGGTAGGTGAAAAAGAGTTTTTGGCTAACCTCAAGGAGGAGAAAGTGCCATGTTTTGCAGTAGTCATCAAGCCCAAGGATGCAAGTCCTAAGAAGATCAAAGAGCAGCAGCCTCTTAGGAGGATTGGACCAAAAGAGGTGGAGGAACTATTGGAGAAGTTTCATGATGTGATAGCTAATGAAAGTAAGGATGCCCTTCCACCAAAGAGGGAGATTAGTCATTGCATTGATCTCATCCCTGGATCCACCCTACCAAACCAAGTAGCCTACAAGTTGACCCCAGAGCAAAATGCAGAAGTGGCAAGACAAATCCAAGACTTGTTGGATAGAGGACTTATAAGGAGGATTATTAGTCCATGTGCAGTACCTGTAGTACTTGCACCCAAGAAGGAAGGAACATGGAGACTATGCACTGATTCCAGGTCCATCAACAAGATTACTATTAGGTATAGATTTCCAATGCCTAGAATAGAAGATTTAATGGATTGCTTGGGAAGGGCTAAATATTTTACCAAGATGGATCTAAAAAGTGGTTACCACCAAATTAGGATAAGGGAGGGGGATGAGTGGGAAACTACCTTCAAAACCAATGAAGGACTATTTGAATGGGTTGTGATGCCTTTTGGCTTGTCAAACGCACCGAGCACCTTCATGAGGTTGATGAATGAGGTGCTAAAACCATTCCTTAACAAGTTCATTGTTGTATATTTGGATGATATATTGGTTTTTAGTGACAGCAAGGAAGATCACATAAGGCATATCCATCAAGTGCTTAAGAGGCTTCAAGAGAAGTTGAGAATTAACCTTGACAAATGTGTCTTCCTACAAGAAGAATTGACATTCTTGGGGTTTGTCATCTCTAAAGGCAATGTCAAGATGGATACAAACAAAGTGGCAGCCATTCTTAATTGGCCAACACCTACCACAGCCTCTGAGGTAAGGAGTTTCCATGGTTTGTGCAGTTTTTATAGAAAGTTCATTAGAGGGTTTAGTGCCATTTGTGCTCCACTTGTTGACACCATAAAAGGGGGCAAGAAATGTGTGTTTGTATGGACAAATGAGGCCAATCAAGCCTTTGAACTGTTAAAGAAGAAAATATCAGAACAACTGGTCCTAGTGCTGCCTGATTTTGATAAGACCTTTGTGGTTGAGTGTGATGCAAGTAAGAGGGCTGTAGGGGGAGTCCTAAGTCAAGATGGGAGGCTTGTATCCTTCTTTAGTGAGAAGTTAAATGAGGCAAAACAAAACTACTCTACCTATGATTTAGAGTTATATGCAATGGTTCAGTCATTGAGAAAGTGGAGACACTATTTACTACCCAAGGAGTTTGTTGTTTTCACTGATAACCATGCTTTGAGCTTCTTGAATAGGCAGGAGAAGTTGAACCATAGGCATATCAAGTGGATGGAGTACATCCAAGCATATACATTCTCCATTAAGCACAAGAAAGGAGTGGCCAATAAGGTAGTCGATGCCTTAAGTAGGAGGAATCTTGTTGTTCAAACCATTCAGTTGGAGAGTACTGGTATACATGCCATTAAAGATTAGTATGAAGAAGATGAAGACTTCAAGGAACCTTACCAAGTTTGCAAATCCATGATAGGCAGGTGTAACACTGATTTTTTTAATTTTTTGATACAAGATGGATTTCTTTTCAAAGGCAGCCTGTTGTGTATCCCAAGAGGGTCTGTTAGAGAGTGTATCATTCAGGAGAAGTATTGTGGCAGCATGGCAGGCCACTTTGGCATTGATAAGACCCTAGAATTGGTTAGGAGATACTACTATTGGCCAAGGTTACCATCTGATGTAAGGAAGTTTGTAGAAACTTGTCAAATTTGCTAAAGAGCCAAGGGACATACATCCAATGTAGGTCTATACACTCCACTACCTATCCCTTCAAAGCCTTGGGATTCCATTAGCATGGATTTTGTACTTGGTTTGCCTAGGACCAAGAATGGACATGACAACATTTTTGTAGTTGTAGATAGGTTCTCAAAAATGGCTCACTTCATCCCATGTAAAACCACACATGATGCCTCACACATAGCAGGTCTTTTCTTCAAAGAAATAGTTAGATTACATGGCTTACCTTTGTCCATAATCTGTGATAGAGACCCCAAGTTCATAGGACACTTCTGGAGGACACTTTGGAAAAGACTAGGTGCAAATTTGTCCTTATCATCAGCCTATCATCCTCAGTCTGATGGATAGACTGAGGTGATCAACAAGTCACTTGGCAACCTCCTAAGGTGCCTCACTAAGGAGCAGGGTGCTAGTTGGGATTCAGTTTTAGCTCAGGCAGAGTTCTCATACAATGACACTATCAACAAAAGCACTGGCCTGTCACCTTTTCAAATTGTTTATGGCACTCACCCAAGGGGTATTTTGGAACTTAGAGAGGTTGGAGGATTGGAGAAGAGTAGTGCCTTGGCTGAGGACTTTATCCAAGTGATGAAAGATGTCCATGAGCAAGTAAAACAAAAATTACAGTCCACCTCTGCAAAATACAAATAGTCTGCTGACAGAAAGAGAAGGGATCTGCAGTTCAAAGAGGGGTATTTGGTCATGGTACACCTTAAAAAGGAGAGACTCCCTATAGGTAAATACACCAAGCTACTTATGAAGAAGATTGGGCCTTGTGAAGTGCTCAAGAAATGTGGAGAAAATGCATACAAAATTAGGCTACCAGATGGCATTGCCTTGTCACCAATTTTTAATGTTTCAGACCTTTATCCCTATAAATGATATGATCCTCAAACAACTATGGCAGAGGAATACACTGATCAGACACTTCAAGAATTGATTCCTTCATGTCCTGATCAGATTGAATGTATTTTGGATAAAAGGATTGCAAAACAAACTAGGAGGCACACCTACTATGAATATTTGGTAAAGTGGCTCAATAAGCCTCAGGAAGATGCAACTTGGATGAGCAGGGCAGCCATTGAGAAGGCAGGATTCACATTGGATAGCATTCCCAACTCAAGAGACTTGAGTTTTGTTTGACAGTGGGTGTATGGTGCAGGGCACCCAAGAGTGCATTTTGAAGCATTTTGCTAAGTTGTGTTTTTTTTTCAATGTGTTTGTAATAAGGCTTTTAGCCATGGATGTAAGGTCCTTTTGTGTGGTCAAGATGTTTGGGGTGACCATAGAAACCTCACTCATTCTTAGTCCACTTGGACCCTAGTTGTGCCACTTAGGCCTAGTAGGTCTATTGAGGTTTTCTTTGAGTCTATTTGCTAGTTTTGTGGTTTTGCATGGTCTAGGGAGTATGATGGTGGTTTGATTCCATTGGACAAGCTAAACCCATCGACAACCTTGTGTTAATGCAAAAATACCATAGTTTCAAATGTTGCCAATGGTGTCAATGACACATTGGACCGGTTACAACTCATTTTGATGGTTGGAACAGTTTGTAGAAGTTATATACCAACTTGGATCAGTTGATATGGTGGACACCTTACTCCTGTACGGCAGAGAAGTTTTGGTACGGAGTTTTGGGCACATAAATAAAGAAAACTAACTATTTTTCCCTATTTTTCTATTGTTGTACAGCCTGTACGGATTGGCCAAGTGGATCAATGTACTTTTTCTGAAACTAGGTTGAGTCAGGGTTTGAATGCATTAAATTTGAGGGTTTGAAGTGATCGTAGGAGAAAGATATTGCAGTTTATATTCAGACTAGTCTAAAACCCTATTTTCTAGGGTTTGTCACACAAATCCGGCCCTAGAATGCATTCCAACCGGTGAAATCTCATACAAATTGGTGAAATGTAGGATAGGGATGTACTTTACATGATTTCAAAAGCTTTTTGCTGGGAAAGGCTGTCTTCAAATTTTGGAGTGATGCCCTAGGTCAAATATCTCTATGTATTTGACCAAACAATGTGCTATTTGGTGATGTAGATGACAAAACCTGATAGGTGGATGCATGTATGGTGGTTTGCTGTGATGTTTGCATGTAGAGGGAGTGTTCCAAGTTCCTGTCCCAAGTCTATGAACCCAACCTAAACCATTTGCTTTGTAACCTAGACCTAAAGTGATCAATTAGGCCTAGAGACCTAGTAGGTGTTTTAAGTTGCTGGAGTAGAGTTGAAATTGGAGACTTGGAGGTTTGTTAGAGTCCCATAGAGGGTATTCAAATCCCTCATTTGTTTTCCTAGTCATTTAGGGTTTTGTCAAATTGTGTGGAGAAAACAGGTTTAGGAGGGCTAGTAGCCTCACTAGACCAAGTGAAGGTTGGAGAGTTGTGAGGAGTTGGGGACCAAACCAACTATTGAAAAGGTGTTTGTAGACCTGCCTTAAGGTGTGAAAGAAGCTTTGAATGTTGAATGATAAGCCTGGATACAAAATCCCTAATTTTCTCTTGGTGCAACATTGATTGCATAAAGTAGGTGAAGTGGGTGAGTGGGTAGAGAGAAGAGTAAACCTTATTGCTTCCCTTGTGCGACCTCTGCATCAAAGATACACTCTTTTAGAAACTCTAATGTAGGTTCATGGAGTATTCATACATGATGGATGGTATGGTTTTGTTCTTCATGTATAGATCAAGCTCAGTATGAATGTGAGTCAAAGGAGTGGGTCGATGAATGGTGTACAAGAAGTCTAAGCCTGATTGACACGTATCGACTCCCGACAACACTACAACCCACATAGATTGAATCATTAGTTGATTTTGACCATGTTTCAAATCTAGTTCAACCCAGTATTATTAACATTAAAATGTAATAAAATTCAATATTCCATCTTATTTTGTAGTTTTTTTGTATTGTTGACTATATTCATCGAATTGAATGCACATATCAATGTAGGGCATGTTTATGCAGTTATTGTAGCTGAAGACAATGAAGAAGGAACATATTATTATTTGTGTCATTATGTTGAGGGCAAAAATAAATTAGATGCCTTTGTTATAGATGGAGGAAACATCGAGGACCCTACAGGATCAATGGTTGTTACTGGAACATGACTTAGAAGGTACCTAGTGAAGAAATCTGATGTGTGGTTGTTCAAGGACTTTGACACACATAGGAAGATTCTTCATTATTCTAAACTTTTTGTGGCATAAAACATTCATTTTCTCAAATATGGGGGTAGACTGTGGAATAGAAACTTGTGGAAATTTTGTGAGTCTGACCATGAAGAAATACTAGACACCATAAAGGGTAGAGAAGATCTAAATGGTTCATTAGATTGGATTAGTGGAATGACATAAAGGTATGTTATTTTTCTTTTCTATCCTCATTTCACCTTCTATATTTTTGACATTTTTCTTACCTTTGTATATGTGCTCTTTGGTCCTGGTTGATTGGCTTCATTTCATTATAGATCTCATGACTGAATGGAATGGTTTTTGATGCATTTGGATATTCCCTAGGGTTGTGATTGGTGAGTCGGGTTGATCAAACTAAGTCAAGTGGTTTGATCAAACTCATATTTTAAGGTTAAGATATTTCAAACAGTAGGGTGTGTGAAAAATATCACTACTTTTCATCTTATGGATAGAAATGGAAGAAAATCAAAATTGTAAGTCTTCAATTTAAGACATTTCAACTTTCAAAGAAAGCATTTGATTTGTGCCTTTACCAAGAGGATTGGTATAACAAAAACTTGCATCTTTGAATAGGTGGACAACAAGAAACATAGATTTATGTTTAGAAACATATATTGTACCATGTGGATGTATTTTGATGGTATTGTCTCATTTTTTCATGTTGGTGTACTCATTTTAGCTAAATAGTGCACTTGCATTTGCATGCAGGATTTGAGTATGGTGGAGGTAGGCATAATCCTTATGAAGTTAGTTTTGGAAGGAAAGTAAGGTAGGTTTTTGTGATTATTTCATGATGATATGTCCTTTGGAGTTAATATGATGATAGTTCATTCACTTGAAGGGTCATGCCATTATGTCCTTTGGAGTCAACTTGATGATTGTTATCATTTGTCTTGTAGGCCCTAAGATTTTGAAAGTTTCATAGTATTAATGGTGGCGTTATTGGCCAAAATATCCTCTATCAAGCTTGGGGTAGCCATGGTTCTTCATGCATCATAGTGATAGGGATTCCTTCAAAGATTGTTTCATCATGTTACATTATGGTTTCATTCATGGAAACCATAGTGCAAATTATACATCAAACTTATCTTTGCCTCATGAAATCATACAAGGATCTTATTTCAAACTAACTTTGTCATATCCTACGAGGAGATTAAGACCATAATATCATGATGTTACTATGAGTTTTAATGACAAGGATTCCATCTTACAAACCCTCATTTGTTTCTTCACATTTGGTGCTAACAATTGATAGCTTAGTGGTAAGGGCAACCTTAATTGATGCCCTACAATACATTGGATCAAGTGAGAACATCTTTATAATATTAAATTTTCATCTACTAGAAAGGTGTTAGGACTGAATTTTTGCATTCAACATCTCTTGGGGCCAAATGAACGATGCAAACATATTTGGGTGGGAAAGTAAATGATAGGGGAGATGTATTTTCAGTGGTGAATCCTCCTAGTTATTCTCAGCTACATTGGATGGAGACAATCTCTTAATATCTCTTAAGAGCCCTAAGATAAAAAAGGTGTCAAACTTTGAACTGACTGTTCTGTCAAACTATGACACTTAGGAACATCTTCTTTGCATGTATAGGAGGATGTCAGGTGTACCTACAAATACCTACCTCATTTTTTTTAAAATCAATTTTGTTTGCCTGTGTGGTAAGGAACACATTGTTCCAAAATGCTTCAATTTCATGCAGTAGAAAGGTGCTAGGACTGAAATTTTGCATTCCACACCTCATGGGGCCCAACGGACTGTGCCAACATGTTAGGGTGGGTGGGTAAATGCTAGGGGAAGTATCTTTTTGTGCACCAAGTGCCCTAGACATTCCAGGTTGCAGGCTACCAGCAAAGTCACTTGTGATCCTTGAGAGAAAAAAACTGCCAAACTTTGACGGAACAGTTCTCAAAATTCATAGAACCTAGGAATGTTCTATTCAAAACTATAAGTGTATGTGGGGTCCATCCACAACAGCCTCTCTTATTTTTTGTCAACTCCAATCCGTTTGACTGTGCCGAAATTAAATGTATTCTTGCAAAATGCTTTAGTGACATTCAACACAACCTTGCTAGGAGCCACATTTTTTGTTCTGCTCAATGTGGGTCCCAATAGACTATGCCAACACATTGAGGTGTTGGCAAGAGACACTATATGGATTCATGATTGTTGTCATTGATGGCAACAAAGGTCATCCCATACATCCGCAGGACATGGTGTGTCTCTACCGGAAGTCAGAATGAAGATTGTTGTGGTCCGGTAAACAAGAATAGAGCATGTGGCAAGGTCCAACAGACAGGTCCAGATCTCTCAAAGGAAGTATCTTGGTGAAGTGTGGATTTGGGGAAGTCAAGAGGACTACCTTGAGTGTTATATTACAAGGATTTAGCCTCCAGTGATAGATGAGGAAAAAGATATGAATAGTTGAGTACCGGATTCCTGAGTGACAGTGTGAACAGAGGAAGAACTGACTGACAGAACATCAGACTATTTTTTGGATGTGTTATTGATGATGGAAAAGGTTCTTAAGGCTAAGTTATGTTTGGCCGACATAATTGATGACTTCTACAAGTATATTCTTGATCCGCATTACTTGGTGTGCAAGGATTCAGCTGACAGATCAGAGTTTGTGAAAAGAATTGACTATTCCGGGTGCCGACTTGAAAGGTGATAAAATCACTTTTACGGATATATATACATGATGGATTTAGTTGTGAGGTGTGTTTTCGTTGTAAGTGATGTGCAAATAAAAGTAGAAGTGCAGAGTAGAAGTAGTAAGGAAGGTCTAGTATGTGAAAGGAAAGCAGCAAAAGAAAAGAGGAAAGATGAAGTGCAGCAGATTAGTGTACTGAGCTTAACTGGAATTGAACTCTAGCATTTGTAGATGCTCCCAATCAGTTCAAGTATTGTATTACATTCTTTTTGTAGACAGTGAGTCTCTTGTAGGCAGTGTGCCTCTTGTGAGCAGTGTGCTCAGGTAGTGAGCCCTAATTGGCAAGTGCCATTTTGTTTTTCTATTCTTCTAATAGAGAATATAATCTTGGATTAATCACCTCATGGTTTTCTCCCTTAACAGGGTTTCCACGTCAAAAATATTGTGTCATGTGTATTCCCATTTCATGGTTATGTTTGCTTGTTTGAATTAATGCTGCATTGATTAATAAGAAAGTTCAGAAAGAAGAATTAATTAGGATAACTGATTCACCCCCCTCTCAGTTATCAACAATTGGTATCAGAGCTAAGTTCCTCTTAACAGAGTCTAACAACTTGAGGAAGATCTAGGAATCCAAATGAATACATATGGTTTAAAGGAGCAACTCAAGACTACCCTTGAGGATCTTGAACAGTCAAACTCTGAAGTTAATGAATTAAAGGAAAGACTCAAACAGGCTGATGATTTCATGAGAGAACTAAAAGACAAATTAAGTCTCTCTATGAAAAAGAGAAAGGAGTTGCTTCAGCAATTGGCAAGACAAGGTGAAGCTAATGATACAAATGAAGAGCTGATTGAAAAAACCAAGTTATGTGAAAAGTTATCAAAAGAAGTCATTATGGTAAGACATGAAATGGAATAAGGAGTTATAAAATTTACCCAAGAGATTGAAGAGAAAAGAAAAACTGAAGATAATCTATGACAATCTCTCAAGGAGAAATTAGAAGATTGCCACCAGATGGATAGAATTATCAGACATCTTGAATCTGATCTTGAAGATGCTAAAGATAACAAAGAAAAACTTGAGGACCAAATTGGCTCTCTCAAAAGGGATCTTCAAACAGCAAATGAATATAAAGAAAAATTCAAGATAAGTTCTGCTCAACTTGAAGTTCTCCTTGGAAGTCAAAAAAAGGTAGATGACAAGTGTGGCTTGGGATATGAGAAAAGAGAAAGCTCCGGATCCGGTCAAAAGAATTTTGGACCAGAAAATCCAAGGAACAGGCCTAGAAGACCTCTAGTAAGATAGCCCAATGCTCAAAGATATCCATCCTTCAATGGATACTGCCACAACTGCAATCACTTTGGTCACAAAGCTAATCAATGCAGAAAGAGAATGAATCAAACTAATTCATCCTTCTCCGGACACTGTTTTAACTACAAAAGGTATGGTCACAAGTCTCATGAATGCAGAAATATGCAAATGAACAAATCATTCAATGGTAGATGCTTTGCATGCAATAGAGTAGGTCATATGGGTAATCAATGCAAATCAAGAGGATATCAGTCAAATATGCAAAGAAATGTTGTTTGCCAAATCTGTAATAGGTCTGGTCATAGTGCAAAATTCTGTAGAAGCAAGAATCAGGACAAAAGGGGTCTGGTATATCATAATCAGAATCAAGATAAGGGTAAACAAAAGGTGAATGCGGATGAAGTCAGAAGTGAGATGAGCAAGATTTGGGTGAAGAAAAGTACTAAGAATGTAGAGGTTGGATCCGCACCAGACTCTGGTGCTGATATTCCTTCTAGAAATTAAAAAGTGAGCTCTGGCTCAGGGGGAGACACAAAGAAAACCTTGTTCCCCCAGCCAGTCAAGTGGTGTCAGAACTGGCACAAGTAGAGTTGTGGATTGAAGGGTTCATAAGGGAAACATCCAAACAAACTTCGGTTAAGATTTGGAAGATCCGCATGATGTTTAAAAATCAGGACAGATCCAGTTCTTCAAATCATTTGAATAAGGCAAACCAAAATAATGTAGGTTGAGGATTTATTACAATCTGATATTAGGGTTTGCGGAGCAATATAAGGGTTTCCTCATTAATCACTTGTTCATTCTACACTCAAGAAGAAACGAAAAGTGGAGCTCTACGATGAAATTCCTCAAGTTCATTGAAGATCATTTGCATAAGTCATTACATCCAGAAATCAATCCAACCAACTCTGTGAAACTGAAAGGCGCAAAAGGTATTTTCCATTTTCAATATCTCACTGCAAATCTCTTGATGATGGCTACTCCTAATATAGTAAAGATTTCTGATAGACCTCGCCCTACATTTAAGAAACATCCATACAAATCCTTGGAGGTAGATCCCCTAGGTGCATTTTCTAGTGTTCCGCATGGTGTTATACACACCGAAGACATTAGGGTTTATATACATGCAAATATTGAAGAATTTGGAGAATTCAAACTAAGAGATATCTATCACAAACAACTGATAGATGATGCCTTTGAGCTTAAACCAAAATATAAGGGCATCCAAGAGAAACATTTTGATCAATTCATTCATTTCCCTTGCTTTGAAGAAGATGAATGGGTCTGGTATGTGTTGAGTAGGGTGCATGATAACTTCCTATGGCTAAACAGACCTTGCAAGATCACAAAGGAGGCAATTAGGGCAGTAACTGGTTTATACTCCTCCGGAGGGATACCTGTCCTCAAATTTGTCAGAAACAACATTGTAACTGAGGCCACCAGATCGAAATATGATAAGAGGGCAATGACTATTGAAGATATTACTGACCCAGACATCAAATTTGCATCTATGATAATAGGATACAAGATATATCACTCCAGTAGGGATAATTCAATATCCAGAACTGCAATATATATTGCCTATGAGATGCTGAGAAAAAATGCAGAATATGATCTCTGTGAACTTCTTTTGAGCCAATTAATGGAAAACATACAAAAGATCAAAAAGGACAAGAAAAACTCTTTCAAATACGGTGCACTAATAGTATGTTTATTTTTCTACTTCATGAATGAGTTGCCCGGATCAAATGGATGGGTATGGCAGAATGAGAAACCGGTAGCAGTTCAGATCAGAGACTATTTGCATGGGCTTGGGGATGCTAAAGCAAGAAATACAGCCCTGTGGGGATATTTCAAGAACTTTCAGAGCATGATGCAAGCAAGAGAAAGAATTCCCCAGTCTCTTGTTGAGAAATACAAAGACACAGTATGCTTTATGGTAGAGACAGATCAGTGCCTAATGGAGGCAGTAGAACCAAGAACTGTGTGGATCATGCCTATGGGGTATGAAGTTGATGAACAAATTGTGGAGCTGCATGTTCAACACATGCTAAGTCAGCCAAAGGATCCAAAGGCAGAGAGGTTTGGAACCTTTGAAGAGCTAAGTATAAAGGTTCATGTGGAACTCAGGCAACCGAAAATGAAGAGGAAAGTTAGAAAAGAAGTTGAAGAAATTGCAAAAGGCCTAGGCATCTCAAAGGAGGCACTTGATGCCAACAAGGAAAAGAGGAAAAAGGCTGAGGAAGAGAAGAAAGAGGCAGAAAAGAAAAGTGAGGAAAGTGCTTCGGTAGAAACTTCCACCCAGACTAGATCATCAAAGAGATCAGCACCTGTCCCTGCTAAAAGCTCAAAACCAGAAGTCCAAGCATCCAACAAAAGAGAGAAAAGGTCAAAGACAAAAGCCACAAGGGCTTATGCAAGTCAAAGGGATGAAGAGGAGACTGAATCTGATGAAGAACTTAGGAAAATGAAGAAAAAGAAGTAAACATTAGGTCAACCCTCTACCGGACAGAAGGAAGAAGAAAAGACAGAGGAATATGTTGAAAAACCCACTCTTCATATTGACAACATAATCAAATCAGTCACAGTGGACGGAAATCTTCAGCCAATGGTTGAGTTCTATGATGATTATGGTGAAGTAGATAAGAAGATATTGCAAGATGCCATAGTCAGGTATCTAAATATCTACAACAAAGTATTTATTGAAATTATATCTTTAATCCCTAAAATCTTGGAGAAGGAACTAGAAACAAGAAAGAACACTGCCCAAGCTAAAGACCTAGAAATCTGGGAACAAATAGCTATTCAGCTATATCCTTCAATCGATCCCAAGATAATGAATATGATATTCAAAGATTGTAAGGATGAGTTCAGAAGCAAAGCAAGGATAAATCAACTTATGCTTGGTGAGACTGACAAGGTAGCCAAGGACACAGAAGAGATCCTCTGGAAGGCCTTCAAAAGATTTAATCTTCCTATTATAGAGGACTTGGGTACTGATCCCTCAACCACAAGTGTTGCAAAAGAAACTACTGAGAAAATGACAGAAGAGGTGGGCCCTGAACAGACTAACATTTCTCCTCTAGTTTCACCTACAGTCTCTGGATCTAAAGGAGAAGAAAGATTATAGGAGAAAGAAGTAGAGGTGAAGGAAAAAGAAGATGACAGTGCTAAGGTTGTAGAAGAAGAGGAGACTTCAATAGAGAAGACCACAACTGATAGTGGTAAGAATGTAGAAGGAGAGAAAGCTCCAAGAGACAACTCTAAGAATTCAGAAATAAAGAAAAATCTATCTCCGGCAAGAGACACTGCAGAATCAGTCAAGGACTTCTTGACAAAAGCAACTATAGAAATTGATGAACCGGACCTACTAAAAGGACCATTAGATTTTGACTCTCTGTCACCAGTGCAAACAATGAAAATAGCCTCATTTGCAAATGAGAAGGTCAAAGAGAAACTACTGAAATCTCACATGGAAGACTGTGAGCTTATAGAGGTAGCATCCGGAGTGCTGGAAAAGATCATGCCATCTTTTCAGAAGGATCCCACAGCCTCCTCTTCTGGTAATCTCAAAACCTTAGTTAGCAGTGTTAGTACACATTTTGATTCTTTAGAAAAATCAGCTGAAGAAAAGGTCCGGAAGGAGTTTTTGGATAAAAGGTTCTCCGAGGTACAGGGTTTGATCATTAATGATAGGAGAAACATGAATACTGGGCTAAAGAGCTTAGAAAATGCTCTTAAGGATGGCAGAGAAATATACAAATTTTGTATTTCCTGGTCCAAAGTAACACTGGACATTGAGAAGAAAATAAAAGAACAGGAGGATAAACTATCAAACCTATCAAAGAATTTTGATCCTCTCTCTTCCTCTATAATAAATCAAGAATGTCAGACTATCGCAGTCTTGAGTGAAATCAAGAAGTTGGAGAAGGAAAGAAAAAATAGGATAAGCAGGTTGAGTGAGCTCAGGGGGTTAATTGTCCCTAAGTTAGAGGCCATGCATGAGGCCATAAAAGAAGCCCAAATTACAGCCCTGACCAATGATCTGATAGATCTAAAAAGGGAAGATGCATTTGCATTCCTGTTGAGTGGCCACATCTCAATTTTGGACAGGATGAAGCAGAGTTGGGCGACAGAAGTTGTATAGTTGAAGAACACTTTTACAGACATACTTAAGTATATGTAAGTATTCCATATGTATATACTTATGCGGCTAAGTATAGTTAAATTTTTGAAAATTTTGGTATGCAGACCCTACCCTTTGCCATTGATGTCAAAGGGGGAGTGAGGAGCAGTGAAAAATGAGGAATCCAACTAAGGGGGAGCTCCAGAAAATGTATATAAAGACAGAGCATCAGCCAAGGGGGAGCATAGTGTAAACACTTAGTCATTTTTCACTAAGTGTTGCCATCAATGCCAAAGGGGGAGATTGTTGGCAAGAGACACTATATGGATTCATGATTGTTATCATTGATGGCAATAAAGTTCATCCCATACATCCGCAAGACATGGTGTGTCTCTACCGGAAGTCAGAATGAAGATTGTTGTGGTTTGGTAAACAAGAACAGAGCATGTGGCAAGGTCTGACAGACAGGTTCGGATCTCTCAGAGGAAGTATCTTGGTGAAGTGCAGATTTGGGGAAGTCAAGAGGACTACCTTGAGTGTTATATTCCAAGGATTTAGCCTCCGGTGATAGATGAGGAAAAAGATATGAATAGTTGAGTACCAGATTCCTGAGTGACAGTGTGAATAGAGGAAGAACTAACTGACAGAACATCAGACTATTTTTCAGATGTGTTACTGATGATGGAAAAGGTTCTTAAGGATAAGTTATGTTTGGCCGACATGATTGATGACTTCTACAAGTATATTCTTGATCCGCATTACTTGGTGTGTAAGGATTCAGCCGATAGATCAGAGTTTGTGAAAAGAATTGACTTTCCGGGTGCCGACTTGAAAGGTGATGAAATCACTTTTGCGGATATATATACATGATGGATTTAGTTGAGGTGTGTTGTCGTTGTAAGTGATGTGCGAATAAAAGCAGAAGTACAGAGCAGAAGTAGTAAGGAAGGTCCGGTATGTGAAAGGAAAGCAGCAAAAGAAAAGAGGAAAGATGAAGTGTAGCAGATCAATGTATTGAGCTTAACCTGAACTAAACTCCAGCATTTGTAGATGCTCCCAATCAGTTCAAGTATTGTATTACATTCTTTTTGTAGACAGTGAGTCTCTTGTAGGTAGTGTGCCTCTTGTGAGCAGTGTGCTTGGGCAGTGAGCCCTAATTGGCAAGTGGCATTTTGTTTTTCTATTCTTCTAATAGAGAATACAATCTTGGGTTAATCACCCCATGGTTTTCTCCCTTAACAAGGTTTCCACGTCAAAAATATTGTGTCATGTGTATTCCCATTTCATGGTTATGTTTGCTTGTTTGAATTAATGCTGCATTGATTAATAAGAAAGTTCAGAAAGAAGAATTAATTAGGATAACTGATTCACCCCCCCTCTCAGTTATCAACATGAGGTGGGTAGGTAAATGCTAGGGGAGTTATCTTTTCATGCGCCAAGTTTCCCAGACTTTCCAGGATGTAGGCTACAGAAAAAGTCACTCGAGATCCCTAAGAGCAAAAAACTGCCAAACCTTGGCATAGCGGTTCTTAGAATTTGTGGAACCTAGGAATATTCTATTTGGACCTACAAGTGCACCTAGGGTCTGTCCACAATAACCTCTCTCAATTTTTGTCAACTCCAATTGGTTTGACTGGCTAAAATTAAACGCATTCTTACAAAATGCTTCAGTGGCATTCAACACAACCTTTCTAGAAGCCAAATTTTTCATTCTACTCATCATGGGGCCCAACAGACTACGCCAACACATCAAAGTGGGTGGATAAATACTAAGGGAGGTCTCTTTTCATGTGCTAAATGCCCTAGACATTTTGGGCTGCAGGCTATGGGTAAAGTCTATAAATGTGGCTTTGTTAGTAGCCTGCAACTCAAAATATTAGGGGCACTTGGCACAAGAAAAGAGACCTCCCCTAGTGTTTACCCACCCACCCTGATGTGTTGGCATAGTTTGTGGGGCCTCATAGTGAGTAGAACAAAAAATATGGCTCCTGGCAAGGTTGTGCTGAATGCCATTGAAGTATTTTGCAAGAATGAGTTTAATTTCAGCATGGTCAAATAGATTGGAGTTGACAAAAAAAGAGAGAGTTTATTGTAGATAGAACCCATAGGCACCTGTAGGTCCAAATGGAACATTTCTAGGTGTCACAAATTATGAGAACCACTTCCTCAAAGTTTGGTAGTTTTTTTCTCTTAGGGATCTCAAGTGACTTTGTCAGTAGCCTACAACCTAGAATGTCTAAGGCACTTGGCACATGAAAAGAGACCTCCTCTAGAATTAAACATCCCACCTTGATGTTTTGGCACAATCCATTGGGTCCCACGATGAACAAAACAAAAAAATGTGGCTCCTGGCAAGGTTGTGCTGAATGCCATTAAAGCATTTTGAAAGAATGCGTTTAATTTTGACACATTCAAATGGATCAGAGTTGAAAAAAATTGAGAGAAGTTAATATGGATAGATCCTACATGCTCATGTAGGTCCAAATAGAACATTCCCAGGTGCCACAATTTCTGAGAACTACTCCATCAAAGTTTGGTAGTTTTTTGCTCTTAGGGATCTCAAGTGACTTTGTCAATAGCCTATAGCTCAGAATGTCTGGAGCATTTGGCACATGAAAATAAACCTCCCCTAGCATTTACCCACCCAACCTGACATTTTGGTGTAGTCTGTTGGGCCCCACAAGGTGTGGAATGCAAAATTTCACTCTTAGCACCTTTCTACTGCATGAAACTAAAACATTTTGGAACAATGTGTTCCTTGCCACCACAGGCAAACAAAATTGATAATTGTAGGTGGACCTGACATCCACCTATACATGTAAAGAAGATGTTCCTAGGTGTCATGGTTTGATGGAAAATCTGGTCTAAAGTTTGACACCTTTTTTTGTCTTAGGGCTCTTAAGAGTCTGTCTTTGTCCAATGTAGCAAAGAATGACTAGGAGGCTTCACCATCGAAAAGACACCTCCACTAGCATTTACCTTCCCACCCAAATGTGTTGGCACCATCTGTTTAGCCCCAGGAGATGTCGAATGCAAAAATTCAGTCCTAACACCTTTCTAGTAGATGAAACTAAACTAAAAGTTATGTTGTAATCATCATTTTTAGGTGTTTCCTCTACTCTCCTTAGGTTGATATGGTGTTCTCACTTGATCCAATGTGTTGCAGGGCATTAATCAAAGGTTCAAATAGTCTTGAAGATGATGAACCCATTCCAATACATGGTAGCACAAGAAAAATGTAAAAGATATGATCATGTTAGCACAAGAAAATATAATAATGGGATAGATAACATCATCTAAAATAACAAAATATAATTTTGTAAGCACATGTATCTAGCGTTTAAGTAGACAAAACATAATGAAAAAACACACCTTAAAGAATGTGCTACAAAAATCACATGAAATGGTTATCAAACTAGGGTTTATGATGATTTTTGAAAAAAATGGAAAGATTTGCTGTTGTTTTGATTGTTGCAACTATGGTAGAAGTTTCAAAATGCATTAAATTTCATTTTTTCAGACTTAGATTATGGTTTCATGGTCTTCCATGCATATTTGATTAATTTTTGTGTGTAGGGATATTACCTATGGCTACTAGGGTCCTTATCTTTAGTATTACATCATGTGCTTGCCTTTTTCTAATGAATCCATGAAGTTATCCTATTGAGTTAGTCATTAGATCATCAAGGAAAGCTTATGAGGATACTATGAGGGTTTCATGAGTGGAGGGTAACCTTGTTGAGCATCCAAAACCCTCATTATCACTATCAAAAGGATTCAATATTGTAATAGTCCTAATATTGTAGCAGCAACAAGAAGATGTCTTATTCATAAGCAAAGACCCTAGTTTTCATCAACTGTGTTCTCCCTATGTCTCTCTCCCTATGTTTTAAAGTAAATTGGTCACCAATTTAGGTGCATAGAATGTGGGTAATAATTCCATCTTTTGTTTCAAATTATAAAAAGAATAGGCATAAAGAACAAGATTCCAAATTACAAGTTCCATAAATAATTTGTACAAAAATAACCATTATTATTTTATGTCCAAAATGAACACCACCACTAATAAAAGAACCACTCACCTAAGTCAATGCATGTTTTGGGGTGTTGTATCACATGTATACATGTTGTTAAGCACGTATACAACTTTTAGTGGTTTATTGTCACATGTTGTAAGCCATGTATGTGAAGATGAAAACATAGTTTATCCATTTGCATGAGAAAGTAAATAGATATAACACATATTGATGACATGAGCAACACTACTACATATTCTTAAATGTTGTAAATATGCATATTCTTATTTCATCATGTTGTACTTCATTGTAGCATGAATCAGTTGTAAGCATGTACAATTATAGCATTTTATGCACATCACAAATGAAGGAATGCAATGATTGCAAGATGTGCATAAAATGGATTTTTTGATAAGGCTTGAAAGAAACTTTCAAGCAAATGCAATTGGAGGGTGTATATCCAAAATTTACAACCTTATCCACATCCTCCTTGCCTATGCCAAAATGGGATCTTTGGAATAGTGTATAGACAACTATCAAAGAATAAAGGATATACAAATTTTGTCAGATGTATTTGTAGCTGCCCTTATAGACATGTATGTAAAGTTTGGAAGCATAGACAAGGCATGTAAATAGTTTGGCATGACACCTAAAAGAGATGCCATCTCATGGAATGCAATGATTGCATGATATGCAAAAAATAGATTTTTTGAAAAGGCTTTATAAACTTTCAAGAAAATACAATTGGCACATGTAAAACTGAATTCCATAACCTTTGCAAGCATCCGTCCTGCCTATGCCAAATTAGGATCTTTGGAATAGGGTATGGACAACCATGAAAGAATAAAGGCTAAAGGAATTTTGACAGATGTTGTAGTTGCAATTGCCCTAGGAGACATGTATGCAAAGTGTGGAAGCATAGACAAGGCACATGAACTATTTTCCATTATGCTTCAAAGAAATGTTGGCTCATGGAATGCAATGATTGCAAGATATGCATAAAATAGAGTTTTTCAAAAAGGCTTTAGAAACTTTCAAGAAAATGCAATTGGTGAGTGTAAAGCCAAATACCACAAACTTAGCCAACATCCTCCTTGTCTATGCCTATATGGGATCTTTAGAATAGGATATGGACATCCATCAAAGCATAAAGGAATGGGAATTTCATCAGATGTTGTAGTTGTAACTGCCCTATGAGATATGTATGCAAAGTGATGAAGCATAGACAAGGCAGGTGAACTCTTTGACATGATGACTCAAAGAAATGTTGTCTCATGGAATGCAATGATTGCAAGATATGCACACAATGGTTTTTTTGATAAGGCTTTAGAAACTTTCAAGCAAATGCAATTGGCGGGTGTAAAGCCAAATTCCACAACCTTAGCTAGCATCCTCCTTGTCTATTCTCAAATGGGATCTTTGGAATAGGGTATGGACATCCATCAAAGCATAAAGGATAAAGGAATTTTGATAGATGTTATAGTTACAACTGCCCTAGGAGACATGTATTCAAAGTGTGGAACCATAGACAAGGCACATGAACTATTCGAAATGATGCCTCAAAGAAATGTTGTCTCATGGAATGCAATGATTGAAAGATATGCAAAAAATGGGTTTTTTCAAAAAGGTCTTAGAAACTTTCAAGAAAATGCAATTGGTGGGTGTAAATCCAAATTCAACAACCTTATCCACCATCCTCCTTACCTATGCCAAAATGAGATCTTTAGAATAGGGTATAGACAACCATCAAAACATAAAGGATACATGAATTTTGTTAGATGTTGTCTATGCAGCTGCCCATGTAGACATGTATGCAAAGAGTGGAAGCATAGGCAAGGCATGTGAATAGTTTGTCATGACACCTTAAAGAGATGCCATCTCATGGAATGAAATTATTGCATGATATGTAGAAAATGGATTTTTTAAAAAGGCTTTATAAACTTTCAAGAAAATGCAATTGGCATGTGTAAAACCAAATTCCATAACCTTTGCAAGCATCCTCCCTGCCTATGCCAAATTAGGATCTGGGTAACAGTGTATGGACAACCATGAAAGAATAAAGGATAAAGGAATTTTGATAGATGTTGTAGTTGTAACTACCCTAGGAGACATGTATGCAAAGTGTGGAAGCATAGACAAGGTACATGAACTATTTGACATGACTCTTCAAAGAAATGTTGTCTCATGGAATGTAATGATTGCAAGATATGTACAAAATGGATTTTTTAAAAAAGGCTTTAGAAACTTTCAAGAAAATGCAATTGGCAGGTGTAAAGCCAAATTCTACAACCCTAGCCAACATCCTCCTTGTCTATGCCCATGTGGGATCTTCAAAACAAGGTATGGACATCCATCAAAGCTTAAAGGATATGAGAATTTCATAAGATATTATAGTTGCAACTGCCTTATGAGACATGTATGTAAAGTGATGAAGCATAGACAAGGAAGGTGAACTATTTGACATGATGCCTCAAAGAAATGTTGTCTCATGGAATGCAATGATTGCAAGATATGTACAAAATGGTTTTTTTGATAAGGCTTTAGAAACTTTCAAGCAAATGCAATTAGCAGGTGTAAATCCAAATTGTACAACCTTAGCCAACATCCTCCTTGTCTATGCCCAAATGGGATCTTTAGAACAAGGTGTGGACATCCATCAAAGCATAAAGGATATGGGAATTTTGACAATGTTGTAGTTGCAACTGCCCTAGGAGACATGTATACAAAGTGTGGAATCATAGACAAGGCACATGAACTATTTGACATGATGCCTCAAAGAAATGTTGTCTCATGGAATGCAATGATTGTAAGATATGCACAAAATGGATTTTTCAAAAAGGCTTTAGAAAATTTCAAGAAAATGCACAAAAGAAACTTTCAAGAAAATGTAATTGGCATGTGTAAAACCAAATTCCACAACCTTATCCAACATCCTCCTTACCTATGCCAAAACATGATCTTCAGAACATGGTGTGGACAACCATCAAAGCATAAAGGATATAGGAATTTTGTCACATGTATTTGTAGCTACCCTTGTAGACATGTATGAAAAGTGTGGAAGCATAGACAAGGCGTGTGAACTATTTAACATGATGCCTAAAATAAATGCACAGTCTCATGGAATGCAATGATTGTAAGATATGCACAAAATGGATTATTTGAAAAGGATTTATAAACTTTCAAGCAAATACAATTGGTATGTGTAAAACCAAATTCCTGTAACCATAATTGATCATCATATTATGTTTAATGTAAACTATCATATACATAATGTCATGAACATAACATATAGTCTATATATATAAATCCATATAGGCATGTACAAACAAAGCCATACAGGCATATACAAAAAATATACATCAGTAACATACAAAAGTATGTATACAAAGCCATCTAGGCATACAAAAAAAATCCTAAAATCTAATTTCCTTTGAACTATTATCAAATAATGGGTGGCCCTTGCTTGGCTGTGAAGATGGAGAGTTAGTCAGTGACTCATCCTCTCTCTCCTATCGACTAGACCACCTCAATAGAGATTTTTAAAGCTCCATTTGTTAATACAACTGAACAATATCCACATTAATATAGAAAACATGAAATATTTAACATGGCATATGTAATCAATCACTTACCGCTAGATGATGATCCCTCTCAATTATTTTTTGTCTCTCCTTGTCTATAGTTGGATGGGTTGGAGTTGTGACCTCCTATGAGAAGCATCAAGAAGTAAAATTGAGTAAACATGAATACCATTTATGTTATATTAAATGACATGATATAAAACAAGAAATAGAAAATGACATTTACATGTTACTGGCTCATACCTTGGTCAAAGGATCTATAGACAAAAAAGTTGGAGCAATGCCCACCTCCATTGATTGATGAAGATGAGGAATTTCCATATTCAACATCTAAAAATAGAGTTCAAGGTTATTCAACCAAAATAGATACATAATATTATTTAAATTCATAATGATTACAAATGGTAAAATTTACCTTAGTGAAAGTGCTTCTGTGTGTAGGGGACCAAGGAAATCATGGTGGTGGTGGTGAAGCTCCATGTTGATTATCAAATTGTCACTAAATAAGATTACCATTGACATATGTACTATATTTATGATCTTGTGATAAATTGCATACCTGTTGACTAGACCTCCTCTCATAACCCTATACTGTATGGATAACAAAGGTACGATGAATACTTTGACCCTACAATTTCATAGTGAAAATAATTACATACATTAATTTTGACTTATAATATAGATAGTCATATAATTAATTAGAAATTTCAAATACAAATATATTAAATCAAGATGAACCTTGTAAAGAATTACCTTGGATTCAATACCAAACGTATGCTGTAAGAGGTCATCTTTAAGAACAATATTATCCAATACAAATGTGTCAACCACTAGCTGCTACCCTTGCAAGCATCGTCCTGACACTTTGTAGCCTCATCTAGATTGTGTAAATGGTGAGAGTCCTGGGTCCCATAATCACACAAGTTCCCACATGAATTGCAAAGATGTGGGGACAAATGACACCTACTACTCTCACCCTCATCATCTTGGGTAAGATTATCACCATGTTGTGCTAGAGACTGGGTGAGAGAACTCAATGAATGTAGTGTCTCCACCTCAACACTCTCGTTCAAAGCTGAAGAGAGTGAGATATGTGATGACCTCATGAGGGGTCTAGGTATGCGGTTCTGGTCTTGATGTGCCCCCTATCTATCTTGTCCAAAGCCACCACCTCTGCCTTAGAACTCTCAAATGTCAAACTAATTAGGAATCTTATTGAGAATGAACTCACAATAGAGTTTCCTCAAGAAATATTGTGGCACCTCATTGTTATTACAAGAATGCTCATCAAAGACTATATACCATCTATCCCAAAAGTGTTGGTAAATACCATCATGCACACACCAATCAATTGGGAATTGTTTACAACTCTCTTCTAGTGTTTGGTTAGTTTTAGGATTGATAAAATGTGAACATAATTGGGATTTTGTAATTTTTTGGTCCTTGTTGACCCATTTTCCTCTATCTAGAGTCAAATGGTTCACCTTCCTAATGTCTGGATATTTCCTAGAATATGGCCCTGCAACCCTTATCCTTCATATTCATCATCTTCTACCTTGCAAAAATCCCTAAAATCTCATTTAGATATTCTTGCAAAAAACCCAGAAATCTTTTGCCTTCAAAGTCTTCCTTCACAAAGATTTCCATCTTTTACTTAGTCATTTTTGGTGTAGATATCCTGATGATGTCATTCGGATATTTGCTAATATCCAGATGCTTCCCAATAGGTGGACCTTAGTTAATATTTAGATGTTTTTTTAACATCCAAATCTTAACTAATGTCCAGATCCTTCCTAACATCCATGATCTTGCAAATGTCTTGATGACATCATCCATACCCCCTCTCCAAAGAAGTGCATATGACGATGGCATCATCCAAACATTGTGCCTCTAGTATATCACCCTATAGTGCTAATATCCTGATGATGTCATCTAGATCCCCTCTTCAATGAAGCTCTTCATGCTGATGACATCATCAGGATACTCAAGAGGCATCCAAATATTAATTTAATATCCTGATGATAGATATCCATGTAGATGATGGTTTGTCCATGTTGCGAAGGTAAATTTGATGGGTGCATATTCAGATATCACATGCCTGTGGACCGTTGAAGATGACATCATGTTCCTTCTACGGGGCTTTGAAAGGAGGACACTATTGATCACAAAGAATATTGAGAGGAGGGGTGAATTAGTATTCTATAAAACTTCTCTTTCACACACTTATTAATCCATTTACCATATTCAATAACTTGAAAGAAAAACAAACATAAGAACAACCATAAAGACATAACACATAGACACCAAGATTTTTACATGGAAAACCCAAAAAGGGAAAAACCATGGTGAGTGTTAGCTCACAATATATTATGATAACAATACCAAATTACATGAAGGCTCACTGCCTTAGGGCTCATTGCCCAAGGACTCACTGTCCAAAGAAGTGCTCACTGATAAGAAAATAGAAGAGAAGATAGAAGAAGGATTAGCTCACTGCCAAGAGATGACTGCTACAAATGCATCTATGGAATGCTAAAGTGTAGTTCCATTAATAGTTTAGTAAACAGACTTAAATGTCTTCATAATGTTTGCCCTACTTTTTTGCTCTACTTCACATATGCTTTTCCCTTCTGCTCTTATTATCCTTTTTCTGATCACAAAACTACCTTAGATCACACACATAATTAATTCTCACAATATTCAAACATATTTCTCCCTCCAACACCAAAATCAATTGAGTATATATATATAGCCGCAACAAGATTTATATCACAATTACATCGACAAGCTAAACATGAAACATATATATAATTGTTATACCTTGTTGTCTTGATCTTGTGCACAAACAACAATGCAGACCTAAACAAACATACAATAATCTTTATATAGGTCGATGCCAATAATTCAACCACTTAGATTTATTATTCAAACAATATATTCTCCACATATAGATCTAACATGTCTATTGGCTTGTCCCTTAAGAACACACAACTAGCTTGACTATCATACCATAACTTCCAGTACAAACTATATGAGACTCTGAGAATCACAACCAACATTCATTATGGACCTCTTAGCACACCTTCAGAACCACAAAGCATAATATTCTTTCATAGAGAAATGTGGATCTTAGAACTATTGTTCTGTCATAGAGAAATACTGTCAGACTGGAAGCTAATACTAGAGAACTTGTCAAATATGATCTAGTGGACTTCAAGTACTACAAATCTGAATTTAGATGCTTATGACATGTGTCTACATTTCCTTATAACTGCAAATCAAAGTAGTCAATAGTGGAGGAATGTGGACCAAAATACTCAGGTGCTTTACATTATTCATCCGGACTTAGACAATTCACCATATGACTTCCAGAGGAAGTCAGAACTTGACATTGGAAAATGTAATCACCAAATATCTATGAACAATCATGCCAGAACCACATATAATGATCTTCAACTGTGAAGTCATACTAACCCAATCTCTGATACTCTGTAGCTTACCCATACTTATCCATTTAATTAAGCTAGTCTTCCAGACCTTTGCCAAATCTTGTTGCCATCAATGACAACATTCTATCAATAGTGTCTCTTGACTATATTGCCAACAATCTCCCCCTTTGGCATTGATGGCAACACTTAGTGAAAAATGCTTGTCTTCTCCCCCTTACTATATACACTCTATTTTGCTTTTCCTCCTTTTGGTGTTTGCCCATTTTTCATTGGTTTTCTTCTCCCCCTTTGAGATCAATGGCAAAAGTGTATGTGCAAGAGTCAAACTTGTGTCAAGATAGAAAAAACTGCAAAAAATGTTATATTCTGCTGCATATGTATAGGTACAATCTTCAACTTAATTTGTTGTGGGTTGCAGGATGTCATTGAAAATTGTCTTGATTTGAGCTAGTTCTCCATCCCAACTTTTCTTTGCATTTTCCAAAATTTGAATATGACCATTTATTAGGAAGACTAATTTTTTTGCCTTTTGTATATCAAAGGGTGTGTCAATTAATGCACTTACTTGTAGTGCCTCTACTGCAAGATTTGACACTGAGTCTAGCTTAGGACTTATTAGTCCTCTCAATTGACACATTCTATTTTCCATTTGATCCCTCTTATTCATCAGATTACTTAAGTCATTATGAATGTTGATAACTTATATTTCTTTGCTGCTTACAGACCCAACTTCTGGATCAAATGACTTAGAAATATTTGTCAGCTATAGTTTCAGACCATTATTCTTTCCTTCTAACTCCTTTGTGGCTTCCAGCCAAGATAAACAAAATTTGTACAAATCACAAGCTTCTTTAATAGCACTTTGTATACCTTTTATTCCATCATATAATAAAGTTTTATCATTGATCAACATGGTCTTCAACTTAGTTAATCTCTTTTTATCAATCTCTTTTCTTACTTTCATTTCTGTAGACTTTTCAAAAGATTCAAAATGTACACTTATCAAGTTTATGAGTCCCTTTAGTTGATTTGTTGAAGACATTGATGTATCCTTTTGATATGATGGCATCAGCTTCTCCAAAATGATGGATGCCACACCAATGAGTTCACTGTCCTCTATATGTGACTTTAATATTTCTTCCCATGCCCTTGCTTACACAACTGATATCAATTTAAGTTTCTGCACAGGGGGACATTGAGTCCAAGTTTATTGGACCTTACAAAAACTCAGGTTCATCCAAGACCTATTTTTCTCTTTCCAGAAAATCTTTGATAGAATCAATAGTGTCTCTTTCTGTATTAGAGACTTCTTTTTCTTTATTTGCTCTAGAGGTTCTAGATCCATAGCCTCATTTTCATCAGCATTTTGCTTCGATACATGGCTCATCTTATCTTGATCAAGATCTTGATCATCAAATTTGATCTGCTCATCAATCTTCTCATTAGTTTGTTGATCTGGAGGACTTGTTTTAGTTTGGTCCCTTTTTGATGTGTCTAAATTACCAGTAACAGGGGCTTGATTTTCCTTTTCTTTCATCTCTTCATTATTCTTGTCTAGCCCTTGGTCCATGCTGACATCTAGAACAAATATGTCATCTCCAACATTTGTTTCTTCATTATCATATATGGTTAGGAGTTGAAATTCTCTCAACACTCTCAGGGTGATCCCTTCAGTTTCCTTGACTATTTTCTCAATGTCATCTGCCATTAGAGTGTTCATTCTCCTCTTTGTTCTAAATTCTTTATGAAGTGCACTTGGAGATTTTTTCCTTCACTTCTGGGGTGATTTTAGGACATAGCTCTATTAATGTATGCTCTCTAAGCTCAACATCCTTACCCATAACAGCTTCTTTCCTTGCATACATTATACTTCCCAAGCTTTTTGGGAGATTAGTAATTATTTCAATGAGAGATTTATTGTATATATTCAACTATTGGATGACAACAACATCAATGACCTTTTTATTTGCATCTTCTAAGTCATCATACAGTTGGGCAATATGTTTTAGATTGCCATCAACTGTAATGGCCTTCAATACTTCCTCTAGACTCATTATAGTCTGGTCTTCCATAGGTGCTTTAGTCTTAGTCTTCTTTCTCCCTATATCCTTATCGGAGGTCTTCCCTTTTGTGGCATCAGAGGGTTTCTCTTTTTGAGAAATGGAGGGTGGTGCACTTTGTGCCTTCATCTTCTTCACCTCTTCATCAGTCTTAGTTTCCTCATCATCAACTGTACCAACATAGACATACACCCTCTGACCCCTGGGTCTTCTTCCTTTTTCCTATTTGCACTTCTGCAGTTGTTGAGGGAATACCAGAGGATTTAGATGTTGTTCTAGAGGACCTTACACCTCTTGTTCTTCTCTTTGGTGCAGTAGGTGCCTCTTGTTGTGTTGGGAATTAAGGTGTCTCAACCTTTGCAAATTCCTAGCATTGTTTATTTAATCATGTATTTATTTATTGCCTAATTTTGTATTTACTTGCATATTCAGTTTGGTCACTTAGTTGAGGTGGCATTGTGACATGTCATCCTACTTAGAATGTGACTTGTATGGTCAAGTCAAACTCACATGGATTTGGATGTCCTATTTAAGGTGGCACTAATATTCCATGTGTCAGCATCTTATGGTATGTGGAAGAGGATATTCCATATGACATAATCTATGATGCGTAAGAGCCAAGTATAGACATTCCTATGACAAGTGGGGATAAGTGTTGGAGAGTATCTTTGCATGAGAGAAATGCATATTTGGGTGCCCAAGTTGGGCTATGACATGTTGTAAGAGGAATATGCTATTTTTAGTCATGTATGATGGATTCTCTTACAACATTAAGTGTTGTCATGTTGTAGATTTTTATGACAGCTGTAAGATGCGTAAGAGCATCTGTCATTGCCTATTTTTAGCATGGAGTGCTCTATCCTTGGGAAGTCAAATCTGCCATGTTATGATAGATGTAAGAGAGGTGAAAATGTGTTGGACAAGTATCCTTTGAGTGTGTAAATGGCCATGTGGCCAAGATGGACGCCTATCTCTAGAGGCTTCTCAATATTGCCTTGTAAATCTATATAATGGATTATTTTGGAGTAGTAGTTGCATAGTTTATGTATAGATACTATTATGCTGTCGAAATCACTCTAGAAATGATATTTGAAGACTCTTGGAAGAACTTGCATTACAAGTGTATTGTAATCCTTTACAGATTTGTTAATACATTGTGCAAGTTTTAGAGTGTGGGGTTTTTCACCTGAAAAGGTTTTCCCCACGATATATCTTGTGTCTCTCTCTGTCTACATTCTTGTGATGTGTTTGCTGTTGTAATATCTCTGTTATATGTTTAACATTGCTGCAATTGTAAGGATTAAAAAGAATTTGTATATATCTCCCCTTATTAGATTGGTGTAGGAAGCATTTCTACGTACCTTGCTTCCTTTCATTTGGTATTAGAGTTTGATCACCTTTGATCCTAGTTGTTGGGTAGGGGTTTTTGGTACTGATCTTTGATTGAGTGGGAGTTTGTACAAAGTATTCTACAATCTTGTTGCAGGAAGGAGATGGAAGGCACATTTGGAAGGATAGATTTGGAAAAGTTTAATGGCAGCAATTTTGAGTTGTAGAAACTCAAAATTGAAGACATGCTTATTGATAGAGACCTATGGGAAACAATTTCTAGTACAAAACCAATGGAAATGGTACAGGTAGATTGGGATCTCAAAGATCATAAAGCTAAGGGTCTTGTGAGACTCTTTTTAGCTTATTCCATCCTATTGAATGTTCATGAGGAGAAGACTGCAAAGGAGCTATGGAAGAAACTTGGTGATGTTTATTAGGCTAAATCCCTGGTAAACAAGCTATTCCTATGGAAGAAGCCTTATTCTCCGAGGATGGAAGATGGAGGATGTTAGATTCTACGAGAAGTGAGAACCGAGCCAGGATCTGATGTCGGTCGTAGATCATATGCGCCTCCACTCAATAGATGATCGAAGATCAAAATAGCAGAATCAAGAGATATCTGAAATGAGAGAAAAATAGAGACAAAGAAAGAGAATTTTGAGAAGACTCTCAATACTCTCACTGAGCTATCACTGAACTGATATTTGAGCTAGTGAACTAGCTACGGTGAGAGGAGAGTGCTGTATATATAGCAAAAATAGGGCATATACATCCAAGAGGTGTAATAACTCCCATATCCCATAAAAGGTGGGAGGTTTTACCTACTTGGTAAATGCCAAAACATGTGGCATAACCTCCTTACATGAAAACAAAAAAGGAGTTATAAGAGGTGGCACATAAAGACAAAAGAGTGTGAGAACTCTAACTACCCCATAACCTACTTAGGTAAGGATAGAATAGTGGTTACGAGAGGTGGCACAAAAAGCCAAAAGAGGATGTTTAACTCAACTACCCATATGTGGGAGAGAGTTACACATGTAGCTGATGTATTTCGCCACGTGTCCTCATATTAACCACTTATAATAATCCTAAGCAAGCTTAATAATGTGTAGGAAAAAGAAATATCCCTAAGGAAAATAAAAAACCTACACTAACACCCCCTTAAGCGGAGCTTAGGTGGATGAAAAGATATGGGTCCCAGCAAGTGAATCCTGGTGAGGTACCCATGTACAAAGAAAAATCTCTCACAAATGGAGAAAAGGAGAAAACCTAGTGGGAAAAACTCCTCCCCAAAAGAGAGAAAAGAAAACCCCCCCATAGTAGAGAGAGTGAAGCGAAGGACTAAGAAGCCCCCCTAGAAGTAGACATTGGCTGCACCCCTAGCAAAGCTCGCAGATGAAGGAACTTGCTCTCAGTGAAGGGTTTGATGAAGATGTCCGCAATCTGCTCTGATGTCTGAATGTACTTGAGATCAATGATGTTTGCATGAATTAGCTCCCGAATGTAGTGCATATGTATCTCAATGTGTTTGGTCCTCTGGTGATGGACTGGATTCCTTGAGATTTGTATTGCACTCTGATTATCACAAAAGATGACTATGGGCTTTCTGAATGAAATGCCAAACTCAGTGAGAATATTCTGAAGCCAGATGGCCTCAGTGGTGGCATTAACTACCCCTCGATACTCAGCCTCTGTAGATGAAAGAGCAATTACAGACTACTTCTTGCTCGACCAACAAATTGGACTGGAACCAAGTGAGAAGCAATAGCCTGAACTAGACTTGCGATCATGAGAATCACCTACCCAATCTGAATCTGTGTATCCCACCAAGTCAAATTCCATGCCCACTGCATAGTGAATCCCATAATTGTGAGTTCCCTGAACATAGTGGAGAATCCTCTTAGCTACTTTCTAATGCAACTCATGTGGCTCCTGCATAAACTGAGAGACCATACCCATGGCATATGAAATGTTAGGCCTTGTGTGAGTCAAATGGATGAGACTCCCAACAAGCTGTCAGTATAAAGTACCATCAACCAAGGGTGAAGAGCACTTAGCCTCAAGTTTGACCCCTAAAAAAATGGAGTCGGTGCAGGCTTACAGTCAACCATGAGAAATCTGGAGAGCATATCAAGTGCATACTTGGGTTGCACCATGAAGATACCTAAAGATGACTGAGTAATCTCAATCCTTAAAAAGTAGTGCAAAAGACCCAAGTCTGACATCAGAAATTGATCATGAAGTGTAGTTTTCATTGCTTTGATGGTGGATGAGTGACTCCTTGTGATCAACAAGTCATCAACGTAGAGAACTAGAAATGTCAGAGTATCATCCTGCTGCAAAATGTATACTTTTAGATCAGAATGGCATCGAGTGAATCCAACTGACAGAAGGAAGGAATCCATCTTGGCATACTAGGCTCGAGGAGCCTGTTTGAGGCCATAGAGAGACTTTCGAAGTCGACAAACCAATGAAGGATCCTGAACAAACCCCTGTGGCTACTCCATGTAGATTTCCTCCTGAAGGTCACCATGAAGAAAAGTACTCTTCACATCCATCTGATGAACTTCCCAACGATGGGCTGCAGCTATAGCAAGTACAAGTTAGATAGAATTCATTTTGGCTACTGGCGCAAAAGTCTCAGAGCAGTCAATCCTTGGTACTTAGGAGAATCCTTTAGCGACCAAGCGAGCCTTATGCTTGTCAACCGACCCATCTCCTACAAATTTTGTTCGATAGATCCACTTGCATCGAACAAGTTTTCTTCCCTTAGGAAGAGGGACTAAATCCCATGTATGATTCCTTTCCAAGGAACTAATCTCTTCTTGCATTACTGCATCCCACTTAGGGACACCAGAAGCTTCCCGAAAAGTCTGTGGATCTGAAGCTGAAGTAATGAAGAGATGTGGAGCTTGCTGAAATTGTGACCTTGTTCTTCTTGATGCAGAGTGGGACGCAACGGAGGCTAACTAACAGGAAGGAGTAGCCAACAATACAAACAGCATGATAAAATTCTCTATCGGCTGAACATCATCATCATATTTCCTAGAGACACCAACATCATCATCACATTTCAATAGCATCATCATATTTCGGATGATCGCAAATATCCTCCTGTCGACTACTATTTACCTCCTCCGTTTGTCGCCTATCATCATCATCATGATAATCAACGGGCGCAAACATCCTCCGGTTGCACTGTTCATCGGGTGCCAAATACAAGCGGCATCATCATGATATTCAATATCACCTTCGTCAGCAGGATATCCAAATATCCGGTTGCTCCAAATATCCTGATGACGTTGCACTTCAACAACTTGCCTTCGATGCTCCACTGCCCGACGATACAAGCAACAGCATCATGATATTGTTCATCCGGTTCCTCGAAACCTCCTGATGATGCTAATACAACTTCCTACCTACGCCGATACCTTACCACTTAGTGACAATAGGATAAACTCGCAATGAGGGATTTCTTAATATCCTGATGACGATGACGTCATATCCTGATGACGATGACGTCACACATCATCCTGATGAACTCTTCAACACTTAGCCAAAAAAAACTTAACTTTCACACCCGCATCCGTTAGCGATATGCGGATGATGAACTTCCCCGAGAGATGATCCTGACTACGATATATACACTGAGTATATATCCAACTCAAAACATCATGATGCCCTTGCAACATGCAAACTTCAACAACTTCATGACCCGATCCTGATGGCGATGGATTCGCAGATGATGATGCGGCTCGTTCCGACTGGGAACGCACATGCAAACTCCTGTGTATCCTTCCACTGCATGTAAGTACTCCGAACCGCTCTCTTTCACAAAGATCATGTGACGACCGGGCCGGACCACCTTCAAACCAAAATCTAACAACTTATCTTCTAGACCTAGCACATGAGGATGCTAGGCTGATTCACAGCATGCTCCTAACTGATCTCCTGAACAATGCAATGCATAAACAGAAAACACAAATGCAAACTAAACTATGATACAGGACCATTCCACCGATTTGCAGGATCAACCGGTGGAAGGGTTGAGAGTGCCCATTAACTTGCAAACAGAAAAGGAAATCAACACAGATACAACTGATACAACCAGATACTGCAAAAGATGAGATCTTATTCAATTGAAATTCAAAAGTCCTAAATACAGCTTCACAATGTCTGAACTGCTCTCCTGAATCTCAACTCAACACAACACCAGTACATCTAGCGACATCAATATCAATCTCAATAATCAATCTCAACTGTGTCTAAACCCTAACAGATCGAAGGTATATATAACAAATCCTTCGAGTACTACCAACTTCACTTCCCAGCGGCTGGGAGCTTCCAAGCGGCTGGGAGAGAGGACAACTCAGACTATCTTATCCTGACCTCTAACTGCCTACACATACTCCTAGGCTGAACTAATACATAGCATCGGTCCAATGGACCTTATTACATGGTAAAGTCAAACATACTAAAAATAGCCTACTGCCCTGTCATCATGCTGATAACTATCCTATATCCTGATCATGTATGTCATCATGCGGACCTATATCCTGATCATGTGCGGGTGCTCCTACACCACTTCTTGTATCTAAAGGATCACCAACCCAATCACCTGCTGACTGCAATGTTTGATGAGCCCAAAGAGGCCCTGTGGCAGGAGAATCTGGAGGAGAATCACCAACCTCTGAATGATGGTTGGGAGAAGAGGGTGAATCCTCATTATCACTGTTGCCATCTGAAGTGGAGGAAGAAAACTCCTCATGTGGATCAGGAGGATTAAGATCCTCTAAAGAACTATCATCATGCTGCAATGTCTCCAATGTAATTGTTGATGGAGAAGTGGTAGGAGAAGAACTAGAAGATTCCTCCTCAAAACAAACACTTCTCTCAATGAACAGCTCATGAGTTGTAGGGTGAAGAAGGTTGTAGCCCTTGACATTGTCTGGGTATCCAACAAATATGCAAGGCTTGCTCTGCAGATCCATAGCCTTGTGTTTCTCTGCTAGAATGTGGGCCCATGTAGGAGAACCAAACACTCAGAAGTGCTTAACTGTGGGTTTCCGACCAGTCCAAGCTTGGAAAGGAGTTACCCCCTTTATAGCTTTGTGAGGGACGCGGTTCTGGATGTAACACGCACAATTAATGGCCTCTACCCAATATTGAGGTACCATAGATCTAGAGTGAATCATACAATTGGCCATCTCTTTCAAAGACCTGTTCTTACATTATGTGACACCATTCTGTTGTGGACTATAGGGAACTGTGTGCTGAAGATCAATGCCCTCAAAGGCACAAAACTGCTCAAACCTGTGGTTGACATATTCCCCCCATTATCTGTACGCAGAATCTTGATGGCCTTCCCAGACTGTTTCTCTACAAAAGCTTTGAAGTCCTAAAAAGACTCAAAGACCTCAAACTTCTGCTTGAGAAAATATACCCAAGTATATCTAGAAAGATCATCAATGAACGTCACAACATATCTAGCCCTGCTGAAAGAAGGATGTGGAAATGGTCTTGCCAAGTCACTATGAACCAACTCCAGATGTTGTGTGGCCCTCCAAGCTTTACCTTTGTCATAATTCTCCTCAGGATGCTTACCAAGAATGCATCCCTGGAAAACTCCATCAGAGAATTGAATTGAAGGCAACCCTGAAACCATGTCCTATTGATTGAGCTGTTGCAAGTAGCAGTAATTCAAGTGGCCAAACCGCTGATGCCACAAATGACTCACCTCATCTGAATGAGTGAGTAAAATGGTTGAAGGAGAGTTAGGAACAAAATGAGAAAACTGATACAGTCTGGACTGATGATCTGCTTTTCCCATAGCAACTATAGACCCATCATGCAACTCACTAATTACCACATTATCTAGTGTGAACTCAACTCGCTTGCCAGAGCCAGTGTGAGTGATCTGACAAATAGATAAGAGATTAGTTGACAAAGATGGAACACAGAGAACATCCTGAAATGTTCCTTCACCCACATCAATAGACCCTCTCCCATGCACTTCAACAGGAGTGTCATCACCCATGAGTATGGCAGGCATAGTACATGGCTCTAAGGAGACAAACTTTTCCTGAGAAGAAGCCATGTGGTGCGAAGCACCTGAGTCAATGATCCAAGTATCAGGTTGTGAAGTAACTGCAACTAGGGCCTTGCCCTTTCCTTTCCCCTTACTCTTTTCTATGTCCTTTGAAGATCCTTCTGATGAACTCTGTTTAACAGATTCAGGCACCTTGATATTATTCTTCTCAAGAAGATGTGACAGGTGATCAATCTGCTTCTTTAGACACTTGTGCTCATCATGTCCTAGTCTTTTACAGTAAGAACACTTGACCTTCTCCTTCTTAGGTTGTTCACCTTTTGATGAAGAGGTCTAATTAGCTACATTTGGAGTAGCAGGTTTTTGTTCTTTCTACTTCTCTCCTTGGTTCTTTTGTTTCTTTTCCTGTTTGCCAAACCCCTTATGTTCCTTTGTGCCTTGATTTGTAGCCAAGGCATGTGACTTCGAGGGTTTAATTGTACCCATGTGAACCAATTTATCTTGCTCCTAGGTGAGTTCTGCAGCAAACTCATCTAGAGAAGGCATTTTGTAGTTCGTACCTAGGGCACTTTTTGTGGCATAAAAGGTAGAAATAAAGATAGAATAGTTCGGACCAAGCTTAGAAAGAATGCTTAAGATCAGTTGTTTGTCTTCTTTTTCTATTCCACACTGTTTCAACTACAATCTGATGGCTTTCAACTTTTTGAAGAAGTCTTGTATGGTGTCAAAGTTGCTCAGACTCAACCCTATGAGTTCATTCTCCAATTGATGACCTCTTAACTCATCTTGCTTACCAAAGAGTTTTTCCAATGTGGTCAACACATTATTTGGTGTAGTGCAAGATTCAATGTGAAAAAGAAGGTCAGGAGAGACTGACATACACAGAGTACCAAAGGCTTCATCACATTTATTAAACCATTTTGTCTTTTCTGCAGCATCTTATGGTTCAGTTTCAAGTCCCATTGTTACACGATGATATCCATGTCTTTTTACATATATTACCATCTTAGATTTCCATTCAAAATAATTATATGGAGTTAAAATTGGAACTGTAGATGCATCCTTGAGAGCAGAAAAGAAGATTGCAAAGAAGAAGGAAAAGTGCAAACAAAGAAGACACACGAGACACCCCCCCTTTGCACTAGTCTCAAAAATCACCCCCCAAAATATTACAAGGTTGGCACTTTATAATTAGTGCGATTACAAGGCCTTTTATCAGATTTCAATGCTTGCTTGGCCTTCAATGGCCAGAATTTAAAATTTTGATACAAATAAAATTGATATAAAATCTGAGAAAAATAGCCTTAAATTTGTGTAATACTATTTAATACCTTTCCATCACCTTTTCATTTTTGAAAAATGGAGATCTAAGGCAAAAGAAAAGACATGTTGAAGAGAAAAAGTGCAGCAGATTCAACCTGCAATATCTGATGAAAATGACATAATTTTTTTTAATAAGACCTATGTGGATGGAAAGTTCACATTTCCAACTTTTTGTCAAGTACTCATTTGCAAAAATCTGACACCCGAGGCAAAAGTTATGCAAATTTTAAGAAAGGTTGCTAAGTCGGCCCGTCAAAAATGGCTCACACCTGATTTTGACTCGATTTTCACAAAATTGAGAACTTAATTCCAAAAACTAACAAATACTTAGAACATTTCTCGACCCTGGGAACAAAACCCAGAAACCTTTTTTTCTTAAAAATGAGTAGAAGCTAGAAATTTGAAGCACAAATGAAAATGGCTCCGGTAAATTTTTTTTAAAAAATAACCCTGATTTGTTACCGTGTCCTCCAATCTTTGATTTTGGTGAAGTAAAAGTCACTTTTGACTTTCTCAAGCCTTCTGGACACTCTAGAAGTATTGAAAGATGCTTCCAATATTACCACAAAGTTGCAATCACCCAGATCTCACAAGAACACATATATGCAAACCAGATTACCCAGATGCCTATTTTCCTTTAAACTGTTTTGATTCTCCAGTTCATTCAAGGATGTAGGAGAAGAGCATACTTGGTTTTTAAGAAAAATATTAGCAATCTAATAATCTCAAATCTCTCAAATAAATCAGAAAAATAATGAGCTATACCAGACAACACAGCTCTGATACCATGTTAGATTCTGCGAGAAGTGAGAACCGAGTCAGGATTTGATGTCGGTCATAGATCATATGCACCTCCACTCAACAGATGATCAAAGATCAAAATAGTAGAATCAAGAGATATCTGAAATGAGAGAAAAATAGAGACAAAGAAAGAGAATTTTGAGAAGACTCGCAATACTCTCACTGAGCTATCACTGAACTGATATTCGAGCTAGTGAACTAGCTACGGTGAGAGGAGAGTGCTGTATATATAGCAAAAATAGGGCATATACATCCAAGAGGTGTAATAACTCCCATATCCCATAAAAAGTGGGAGGTTTTACCTACTTGGTAAATGCCAAAACATGTGGCATAACCTCCTTACATGAAAACAAAAAGGGGTTATAAGAGGTGGCACATAAAGACAAAAGAGTGTGAGAACTCTAACTACCCCATAACCTACTTAGGTAAGGACATAATAGTGGTTATGAGAGGTGGCACAAAAATCCAAAAGAGGATGTGTAACTCAACTACCCATATGTGGGAGAGAGAGTTACACATGTAGTTGATGTATTTTGCCACGTGTCCTCATATTAACCACTTATAATAAACCTAAGCAAGCTTAATAATGTGTAGGAAAAAGAAATATCCCTAAGGAAAATAAAAAACCTACACTAATAGAGGATTGGTTACAGATCACCTGAATGCTTTTAACATGCTAGTTGTATAGTTGACATCCATTGGTGTAAAGATGGAGGAGGAGGATTGTTGTATGACCTTGCTTTGTTCTTTGTTAGATTCATGGGACCACCTTGTCATGGCCATTGGGAGCATTACAACCACCTTCAAGATGGATGAAGTGGTGTCTTCATTATTATCTAAAGAAATGTGGAGAAAGTCTTCTGAGTCAGCTAAGGAGGCTCTTGTGGTTCATGGTAGACCCAAGGAGAAAGGGAAAAAGGACAAGAAAGTTGAAAAGGGCAAATCTAAATCCCATGGCAGATCCAAATCTCCTAGAAAGTCCAAGGTACCATGGAAAAACTAGGCACTTCCAAAAGGAGTGCAAGGAGGAGAAGAAGAAAAAGAAGAACACCTCCGATTCAGATTTTGACAAATCTCAAGATGATGGTGCTGCTTTTATTGCTACCTTGGCCACCCATGCATTGGATGATGTGTGGCTAACTGACTCTGGTGCTTCCTTCCACATGATCTCACATTGAGGTTGGTTCACAAAGTATGAATAGTTCGATGGTGGGAAGGTGTACTTGGGTGATGACTCTCACCTAAAGATAGTTGGTTGTGGAAGAGTCTTGATCCAATTCCCTGATGAATGAGTGAAAGGGATCAATTGGGTTATGCACATCCATGGTTTATCATGAAACCTAATCTCTGTAAGTAAGTTGAATGATGTAGGTGTGCAGGTTGTCTTCTCGAATGGAAGATGCAAGATGATGAGAGGATCTATGGTGCTTGCTAAGGGTACTCAGAGAGGTACTCTATTTTAGCTAGATGCATGTACTACTCAGTGAAATAGTTATTCTAATTTGAAGAAAAGAGATTTAGTCACTTCATCCTCACCATTGCAACCAAAATCGAGGAAATGTGTTGCTTCAACTTTTGATGGTAGTTCATTTTGGGTACCTAAGGGTTCTCATGCTTTGGAAATGAAACTCCCTACTGAGAAGACAATATTGTGGCATGAGAGACTTTGTCACATTGGTGAGAAGGATCTTAGAGACTTGAAAAATAAAAGCATTGTTGAGGGGTTAAATGATTGTTTAATCTTGAGTTCAACTTTTGTGAACATTGTATATATGGAAAACAAAACCATGTTTAGTTTTACTCGAGTTCTCATAAGTCTTCTGGTGTTTTGGATGTTATTCATTCTAATGTGTTTGGTCTTGTGAATGTTCCTTCTATTTTTAAATTGTTATATTTTGTATCATTTATAGATGATTATAGTAGGACATGGATTTATTTTCTCAGAAGAAAATCTAAAGTCTTTAGTCGGTTCAAAGATTTTAAATCTTTTGTTGAGGATTAGACTAGTAAAAGGATTAAGTGTTTAAGAACTAATAACGGTGGTGAGTTTTGTTCAATAGAGTTTGACAAGTTCTATAAAGAACATGGGATTGAAAGGAATAAGACAACTCCTTACACCCTGCAGCAAAATAGAGCTGCAAAGAGGATGAACATAATATTGATGAAGAGGGCTCAAAGTATGCTTAGTGGTTCTAGCCTCAAACAAAATTTTTGGACTGAAGCTGTAGCCACTGCTTGCTACCTGGTTAACATGTCTCCTACTTCAGTGCTTGTTGATAAGACACCATGGAGGTGTGGTCTAGTAAGAAGCCTTCATTGAGACATCTTCATATTTTTAGTTGTGAGGTATATGCACATGTGCCTAAGGAGAAGAGGTCAAAATTGGAGAGCAAGGCAATTGAGTGTATCTTCATTGGCTATGTTGTCAGTGTGAAAGGGTACAAGCTTTGGGATCCTGTGGATTAAAAAGTCTTGTATAGCAGAAGTGTTATCTTTAGAGAGGTAACACCTTCTCCTATTGTTTTACAGCTAGAAGAAAAAGAAAAAAAAGAGGATGTGGTTCAGTTTCCTACTACCCTTGAGAAGACTGAACCAAAAGACCCTGTTGGACCTGATGATGAGGAGAGTTCTAGCAGCTCTGAAAGTTTAGAAGTAGAAGGAGAACCTCAACCTCATCCTTTGAGGAGGTCTACATGAAACATGAGGCAACCTAACAGGTTTGGTTATATATTACTTGAATCTAGTTGTGCTTTCTCTTTAATTTCTAACACTGATGAGCCCAGAACTATGAAAGAGACTCTAGGTATGAAAGAAGTAGGTTCTTAGAAGGAAGCCATGGAAGATTAGATGGTTTCTTTGGAAAAGAATAAAACATGGGACTTGGTACTTTTGCTTGATGGATGAAAGCCTGTTGGATGTAAATGGGTGTTCAAGAAGAAATTTGGTGTAGATGGTAGTGTTGAGAAATATAAGGCCAGATTGGTTGTGAAGGGGTATTCACAAGTGGAGGGAATTGATTATGGTGAAATTTTCTCTCTCGTTGCAAATATGACATCTATTCGTTTCCTATTATCTCTTTCAATAGATTATGATTTAGAAGTGGAACAAATGGATGTGAAGACAACTTTCCTTCATGGTGACTTGGAGGAAGAAATTTATATGTCACAACTTGAGCACTACATGGTGAAAGGTAAAGAAAATTTAGTTTGTAAGTTAAAGAAGTCTTTGTATGGTTTGAAACAATCTCCTAGGATGTGGTACTTGAAGTTTGATGCCTTTGTGTTGTCCATTGGATTTCTGAGATCAAAATCAAATCATTATGTGTATTACAAGTTTGACAATGATTGCATTCTCATTATTGCAATGTATGTTGATGATATGTTACTAATTGGGAATGGTAAGAATATGATTTCTAATTTGAAGTCTTAGTTGTTAGCACAGTTTGAAATGAAAAACTTAGGGGCATCTAGGTACATTTTGGGGATGGAGATCAAAAGAGACATAGCAAATAGAAAACTTTGGTTAAGCCAGAGTAAGTATGTGAAATAGTGTTGGAGAGGTTCATCATGGAAGATTGTAGACCATTGTGTGTTCCTGTTTCATTGGGAACAAAGTTATCTTTTAATGATTGTCCAAAGTCTCCTTCTGAGATTGAGGATATGAGTAGAGTGCCTTATGCTAGTGTGGTTGGCAATTTGATGTATGCTATGATCTGTACAAGACCATACATTGCCCAACCAGGGGAGTCCTTAGTTGGTTTATGGCTAATCCTAGACGGGTACATTGGGATGCAGTGAAGAGAGTGTTTAGATATTTGAGAGAAACTTCTGAGTATTCCCTATGCTATCATGGTTATCCTACATGACCTTTGTATTCTATGAGTATTCATGGATTTGTGGATTCTGATTGGGTAGGTGACATTGATAGCAGGAGATCCACTGGTGCTTATGTGTTTACCATGTTTGGTGGTGCTATTAGTTGGATGAGTAAGCAAAACCTATGGTTACTTTGTCCATGATAGAAGCAGAGTACATGGCAGCAACTCATGCTTGTAAGGAAGCCATTTGGCTTAAGAGGTTGTGTTCATATATTGGTGTTGATGTATGACAAATTACTATTTGTTGTGATAGTCAGAGTGTGATTTTCTTAGCAAAGAATCCTACTTTCCATGCCAGAACAAAACATATTGATGTTTAGTTTCATTTTTTTCAAGATATGGTAGAAGATGTGAAGGTGATATTGGAGAAGGTAGACACTTTGAAGAATGTTGTAGATGCATTAACAAAACCTATGGGTACAGAGAAGTTTAGATGGTGTTTGGAGTCTATGGGCCTCTTGGGCCCTAACAGTTAAATCTTGTCATTCTTTTGGCTCTTGCAAGTGTTGATAACTGAGAAGGGGGGTGAATCAATTATCTTAATTATTTCAACTTTCTGATCTTCCTTAATAATAAATGCAGCATCAACTCAAACATAACCATGAAACAAAAATAACACCAATACACATGACACAATGATTTGACATGGAAAACCCTGTTAGGGGAAAAACCATGGGGTGACTAACCCAAGATTGTATTCTCTGTTAAAAGAATAGGATGATACAAAATGGCACTTGCCAATTAGGGTTCACTGCCCAAGCACACTGCTCACAAGAGGCTCACTGTCTATAAGATACAAATGAAGCAACAAGATACTTGAACTAATGAAAAGCATCCACACATGCTGAGGTTTAGTTTCGGTTAGGCTCCATATACTGATCTGCTGCACTTCATTCTATCTCTTCTTTGGTACTATTGTCCTATCACATTTCGGACCAATCTTACTACCTTCACACTATTCTTCTACTTTTCTTTGCACAATGCAAACAACAACACTCCTTCACATCCAAATCCATCTGGTATATATATATCCACACCAATGATTTCAACACCCTTCTAGTCAGCATCCGGAATAGTTAATATTTTCCTAAACTCTGATTTGTCAGCTGAATCCTTGCTTACCAAGTGATGCGTATCAAGGAGATGCTTATAGAAGTCATCAATCATGTCGGCCAATCATGAATTGATACCTCAAGAAACTTGATCATCATCAATATCTCATCTGTATTAAAGTCTGATGCTCTGTCGGTCAGTTCTTCCTCTGTCTACCCTACCAAACAGGGACCCAATGCTTAGGTTCTCATATCTCTTCAATCTTTCTTCACCGGAGGCTCAATCCTTGGAATCTATCAATCAAGGTACTCCTCTAGACTTCCCCAAATCTGCACTTTATTGAGATACTTCCTCTGAGAGATCTGGATCTAACTGTCAGACCTTACCACATGCTCTATTCTTACTTACCGGACCATAACACTCTTCAATTTGACTTCCGGTATAGGCACACCATGTCCTGCAAATGGGTGGGATGAACTTTGTTGCCATCAATGACAACACTCATGAAGCTATACTGTGTCTCTTGCCAACAATCTCCCCCTTTGGCATTGATGGCAACACTTAGTGAAAAATGACTAAGTGTCACACTGCACACTGCACTTCCCCTTGGCTGATGCTCTGTTCTAATGTACATTTTACCGGAGCTCCCCCTTAGCTAGATTCCTCATTTTTCACTACTCCTCACTCCCCCTTTGACATCAATGGCAAAGGGTAGGATCCGCACTCCAAATTTTTTAAAAATCTAACTATACTTAGCTGCATAAGGATGTATACAAGTACTTACATATACTTAAGTATATCTACAAAAGTATTCTTCAATTGTACAACTGCTGTCACCCAACTCTACTTCATCCTATCCAAAATTGAGATGTGACCACTCAACAGGAATGCAAAAGCTTGTGCCTTCTTGAGATTTGTCGGATCACTGGTCTGGGCTGTGGCGTGGGCATCAGTTAGGGCTTCATGCATGGCCTCTAACTTAGGGATAATGATCCCTCTAAGTTCACCCATCTAGCATAGTATGTTCTTCCTTTCCTTCTCAAGTTTATTTATTGCATTTGTGACTGCAATAGTCTGACACTCTTGATTTACTATGGAAGAGGAGAGAGGATCAAAACTTTGAGACAAACTTATTAGTTTATCCTCTTACTCTTTTACTTTCTTCTCAATATATTTGGTCACTGTGGGCCAGGATAAAAAAAATTTATACATGTCTCCACCATCTTTAAGAGAATTTTCCAAGCTCTTTATCCCAATATCCATGACTCTCCTATCATTTGTTATCAGACCCTGCACTTCGGAGAATCTCTTTTCCAAAAACTCCTTCCGAACCTTTTCTTCAACTGACTTCTCTAGGGAATCAAAATGTGTATGAACAGAATTTACAAGGGACTTTAGATTACTGGATGTTGGCTCCTTTTGGAAGGATGGCATGATTTTCTCCAATACTCTAGATGCAGTTTCTATGAGCTCATAGTCTTCCATGTGAGACTTCAGCAGTTTTTCTTTTGCCTTTGCTTGAGTGAAGGATGCTAGTTTCATGGTTTGAACTGGGGAGAGCGAATCAAAATTGAATGGACCTTGAAGCAGTTTTGGTTCATCAAATTCCATCATCTCTTTGGTCAAGAAATCTTTGACCACTTCTGTTGTGTCTCTTACTGGAGACAAAATTTTCTCCCCTTCTACAGCCCTACCACTATCATCTGTGGCCTTCTCTGTTGGAGTTTTCTCTCCTTCTACAGCCTTACTACTGTCATCTTCTTTTTCCTTCTCCTCTACTTCTTGACTGATCTTCTCTTCTTCTCTTTCTTCTCCTTTAGATCTGGAGTCTGCAGGGGAAACCGGATGAGAGATATTTACTTCTTCTTGGACTTCCTCTTCTGGAACAGAAGAATCTAGGTCCTTGGTTTTCTCTTCACTTGTCTCCTTTACCTCTTCTACAATCTTTTCAGTAGGGTCTTTCTTTGATGCACTTTACCATTCAACATCAGAAGGTTCATCACTTACGTCCTCTATAATGGGAATGTTGAATCTTTTGTATGCATTCCGAAGGATCTCTTCTGTCTCTTTTGCTACTTTGTCAGTTTCTCCGAGCATAAGCTGATTCATTCTATCTTTTCTCCAGAACTCATCCTTGCAATCTTTGAAGATCATATTCATTTGCTTTGGAGTGATTGAAGGATATAGCTAAATAGCTATCTGTTCTCGGATATCAAGATCCTTTGCCTTAGCATTATTCTTCCTTATTTCTAATTCCTTCTCTAGGCTTTTGGGAATGAGAGATATGATTTCAATAAAATCCTTATTGTAGATATTCAGATGCCTGACTGTGGCTTCTTGCAAGATCTTTTGGTCAGCTTCATTGTAATCATCATGGAATTCAGACATTGGTTTTATGTTCCTATCCACAGTGACTGATTTGACTACATCATTAATGGATAGAGTGGGCCTTTCAACAAATTCCTCTGCCTTCTCTTCTTTGCCTTGATCGGTAGAGGGTTCATCAGATGTTTTCTTCTTCTTCTTCATTTTCTTTACCTCTTCATCAGATTCAGTCTCTTCATCATCCTTTTGACTGGCATAAGATCTTGTGGCCTTTCTCTTAGTTCTCTTCTCTCCTTTACCGAATGATTTTGTTTCCGATTTTGATGCCTTTGAACTCTTAGTAGATGCAGAGTTCTTAAAGGATCTGGTCCGGGAGGGGGCTTCTACTGGAGCACTTTCTTTTTCTGCCTCTTTCTTTTCCTTTTCTGCCCTTTCCATTTTTTCTCTATTTGCATCAAGTGCCTCTTTTGAGATGCCATACCTTTTGGCAACATTCTCTACTTATTTTCTCACTTTTCTCTTCATCTCTGGTTGTCTAAGCTCCACATGAATCTTTACACTCAATTCTTCAAAGGTTCCAAACCTTTCTGCCTTGGGATCCTTGGGCTGACTTAGCATGTGCTGAACATGTAGCTCTACAATTTTCTCATCCACTTCATACCCCATTGGCATGATTCATACTGTTCTTGGTTCTACTACCTCCATCAGACATTGCTCAGTGTCTACCATGAAGCACACTGTATCCTTGTATTTTTCAACTAGGGATTGGGGAATTCTTTCTCTAGCCTACATCATGCTTTGGAAGTTTTTGAAGTAACCCCATAGTGCTATGTTTTGTGCCTTGGCATCACCAAGCCCATGCAAGTAATCTCTAATTTGAATTGCAACAGGTCTATCATTCTGCCACACCCAACTACTAGATCCAGGTAGCTCATTCATAAAGTAGAAGAACAAACACAGTATCAACCCACCATACTTGAAAGAGTTCTTCTTGTCCTTCTTGATCTTTTGTAGGTTTTCCATTAGTTGGCTTAGAAGGAGTTCACAAAGATCATAATCTATATTCTTTCTCAACTTTCATAAGTAGTGTAGATTGCTATTCCGGATATAGAATTTTCTGTGCTAGATTGATATATCTTGTAGCCAATAATCATGGAGGCAAACTTGATGTCTGGATTTGTGATATCCTCAACTGTCATTTCTCTTTTATCAAATTTAGATCTGGTAGCCTCACTCACAGTTTGGTTTTTGACTAATTTTAGAGTAGGTAACCCACCGGATGAGTGCAATCTAGTTATTTCCCTAATTGTTTCCTTGGTTATCTTAAATGGCCTCATCAACCACATAAAGTTGTCATGCATTCTACTCAAAACATACCGGACCCAATCATCCTCTACAAAATAGGGGAAATGAATGCACTGTCCAAAATGTTTATCTTGGATGGCCTTATACTAAGGTTTTAGTTCAAATGATTCATCTATCAGTTCCTTGTGGTAGATATCCATCAACTTGGATTCACCAAATTCTTCAATGTTTGCGTGAATGTAAACCCTAACGTCTTCTACATGTAGAATTCCATGTGGAATGCTAGAAAATGCACCTAGGGGATCAACTTCTAGGGATTTATAGGGATGTTTTTTGAATTTAGGGTGCGGCCTATCAGTGATCTTCACGATATTCAGAGTAGCCATCTTTCAAAATTTCACAGAGAGATTTTCAAGAGTGTAAAATACCTTTTACGCTTCTAGGGTTCACGATATGAACCAAATCAGATCACTGGATGAATCAACTTTTGCAGTTGATCTTTGATGGGCTTGCAGTAATTTGTTCCAGAGCTCCTTTTCTCTTCTTCTCGAATGTAAAATGAGAAAATGTTCAATAAGAGAACCCTTATATTTCTCTGCAAACCTTAATTTCATATTGCAATAAATGTGTAACTTAAGTCATTCTAGTTTGCCTTGTTCTCCTTATTTTGAGAAAAATCTTTTCTGGATTATTGAGAAGCATTTAGAGTTCTTGGTGATGATTGACAATCTATCTTTCTTTCCCCAAACATTTCATCTATCCTCAGATCAAGATTCCTTAGTTTGAATTATATCAAATCTAACTGTGAAAAACCTACTTCTTACCGGATGACTATTGAACTAGATAAGTCTTGGAAGATTAACCTGTTCAAAACTTCTTGTGGATCTTCCATCTCTTTACCAAAGCTTATTTGGATTTTCCTCTGAGAACCCTTTAATCCGCAACTTTTCTTGTGCCAATTTTAGGCACCAATTAACTGGCTGGGGGAAAATGTTTTTCTTTTGTTGCTCCCCCTAAGCCAGAGCTCATCTATTTAGTTTCCAGAAGGAATATCAACACCAGATTCTAGTGCGGATCTATCCCCATCATTTTCTATACTTCTCTTCACCCATATTTTGTTCATCTCCATTTGAATTTCATCCGCATTCACTTTTCCTTTTCCTTTGTCTTGGTTATGATTATGATGTACCGGACCCTTATTATTTTGATTCTTACTTCTGCAGAATTTGGTAATATGACTGGATCTATTGCAATTGTAGCAAACAACATTTCTTTGCATATTTGATTGATATCCTCTTGATCTACACTGATTAGCCATATGTCCCATTCTATTGCATGCAAAACATCTACCATTGAATGAATTGTTCATTTACATATTTCTACACTCATGAGATTTGTGGCCATACCTTTTGCAATTGAAACACTATTCGGAGAAGGATGAATTAGTCTGATTTATTCTTCTTCTACACTGATTTTCTTTATGACCAAAGTTATTGCAATTGTGGCAATATCCATTGAAGGATGGATATCTTTGAGCATTTGGTTGTCTTATTGGAGGTCTTCTAGGTCTGTTCCTTGGATTTCCTAATCCAGAGTTCTTCTGACCGGATCCAGAGCTTTCACCTTTTTCATACCCCAAGCCTTGTTTGTCATCTACCCTCTTTTGGCTTTGAAGAAGAACTTCAAGTTGAGAAGAGCTTATTTTGAATTTCTCTTTGTTTTCATTTGTTGTTTGAAGATCTCTTTTAAGAGTGTCAATCTGATTCTCAAGTTGATCTTCATTATCTCTTGCTTCTTCAAGGTTAGATTCCAGATGTCTGATTATTCTATCCATTTTATGGCAGTCTTCTGATTTCTCCTTGAGAGATTGTCTTAGATCATCTTTAGTTTTTCTTTTCTCTTCAATTTCTTGGGTGAATTTCATAATTCCCGATTCCTTTTCATGTCTTACCATAATGACCTCTTTTAACAACTTTTCACATAGCTTGGTTTTCTCCTTCAGGTCTTCATTTGTATTATTGGCTTCACCTTGACTTGCCAATTGCTGAAGTAGATCCTTTCTCTTTTTCATAGAGATAGTCAGTTTCTCTTTTAGTTCATTTATGAAATCATCAACTTGTTTGAGTCTTTCCTTCAATTCATTAACTTCGGAGTTAGATTAATGAAGATCATCTAGGGCAGACTGAAGTTGTTCCCTCATACCATACATATCCATTGAGATTCCTAGATCTTCCTCAAGCTGTTAGGCTCTGTTTGGAGGAACTTGGCTTTGATACCAATTGTTGATAACTGAGAGGGGGGGTGAATCAGTTATCTTAATTATTTCAACTTTCTGATCTTCCTTAATAATAGATGTAGCATCAACTCAAACATAACCATGAAATAGAAATAACGCCAATACACATGACACAATGATTTGACGTGGAAAACCCTGTTAGGGGAAAAACCATGGGGTGACTAACCCAAGATTGTATTCTCTGTTAAAAGAATAGGATGATACAAAATGGCACTTGCCAATTAGGGCTCACTACCTGAGCACACTACTCATAAGAGGCCCACTGCCTACAAGAGACTTACTGTCTACAAGATACAAATGAAGCAACAAGATACTTGAACTGATGAAAAGCATCCATACATGCTAAGGTTTAGTTCTGGTTAGGCTCCATATACTGATCTGCTGCACTTCATTCTATCTCTTCTTTGGTGTTGCTGTCTTGTCACATTCTGAACCTATCTTACTGCCTTCACATTGTTCTTCTACTTTTCTTCACACAACGCAACACGACAACACTCCTTCACATCCAACTCCATCTGGTATATATATATATCCGCACCAATGATTTCAACACCTTTCTAGTCAGCATCTGGAATAGTCAATATTTTCCTAAACTCTGATCTGTTGGCTGAATCCTTGCTTACCAAGTGATGAGTATCAAGGAGATGATTATAGAAGTCATCAATCATGTTGGCTAATCATGAATGATACCTCAAGAAACATGATCATTATCAATATCTCATCTGGATTAAAGTCTGATGGTTTGCTAGTTAGTTCTTCCTCTGTCTACCCTGCCAAATAGGGACCCAATGCTTAGGTGCTCATATCTCTTCAATCTTTCTTCACTGGAGGCTCAATCCTTGGAATCTATTAGTCAAGGTACTCCTCTGGACTTCCCCAAATCTACACTTTATTGAGATACTTCCTTTCAGAGATCCGTATCTGACTGTCAAACCTTGCCACATGCTCTATTCTTGCTTACCGGACCACAACACTCTTCAATCTGACTTCTGGTATAGGCACACCATGTCTTGTGGATGGGTGGGATGAACTTTGTTGCCATTAATGACAACACTCATGAAGCTATATTGTGTCTCTTGCTAATAGCATGGTGTTCGACATGTGGGAGACTGTTCAGAATTAAGGTGTCTCAACCTTTGCAAATTCCTAACATTGTTTATTTAATTGTGTATTTATTTATTTCCTAATTTTGTATTTACTTGCACATTCAGTTTGGTCACTTAGTTGAGGTGGCATTGTGACATGTCATCTACTTGGAATGTGACTTGGATGGTCAAGTCAAATTAACATGGATTTGGGCATCCCATTTAAGGTGGCACTAATATGCCATGTATCAGCATCTTGTGGTATGTGGAAGAGGATATTCCATATGACAAAATCTATGATGAGTAAGAGCCAAGTATAGAGATTCCTATGACAAGTGGGGACAAGTGTCGGAGAGTATCTTTGCCTAAGAGAAAGGCATCTTTGGGCACCTAAGCTGGGCTATGACATGTTGTAAGAGGAATATGCTATTTTTAGTCATGTATGACAGATTCTCTTACAACATTAAGTGTTGTCATGTTGCATATTTTTATGACAACTGTAAGATACATAAGAGAATCTGTCATTACCTATTTTTAGCATGGAGTGTTCTATCCTTGGGAAGTCAAATCTGCCATGTTATGACAGATGTAAGTGAGATGAAAATTTGTTGGACAAGTGTCCTTTGGGTGTGTAAATGGCCATGTGGCCAAGATGGACACCTATCGCTAGACGCTTCTCAATATTGCCTTATAACTCTATATAATGCATTGTTTTGGAGTAGCAGTTGCATAGTTTATGTACAGGTACTGTTATGCTACCAGAATCACTCCATAGATGACATTTGAAAACTCTTGTAAGAACTTACATTGCAAGTGTATTGTAATCCTTTATAGATTTGTTAATACATTGTGCAAGTTTTAGAGTGTGGGGGTTTTCACCTAAAAAGGTTTTCCCCATGATATATGTTATGTCTCTCTCTCTCACTCTGTCTACATTCTTGTGTTGTGTTTGTAGCTATAATATCTCTGTTATATGTTTAACATTACTACAATTGTAAGGATTAAAAATAATTTGCATACATATTCCCTTATTAGATCGGCGTAGGAAGTGTTTACACATACCTTGCTTCCTTTCATGTTGCACCTCTTGAACTTCTAGAGCTTTATTAGCTTCCTTTTATTTCTCCTTCTCTTTTTCCTTACCTACTCTTTCTACTTTAGCTCTAGCTCTTGTGGCTAATATTTGCTCTTTGGTGAATCCTTTACTTTGTGCATATTCTTCTGCCATTTTCTTAGACTTTTTCTAGATTTTTGAGTTTCTTAGTTCAACATGAACTTTTATAGATAGCTCTTCATATGTGCCAAACCTTTCCTTTGAGGTATCCCTAGGTTTTCTTAACATGTGCTGGGCATATCCATCTAACACATCAACTGCTACTTCATGCCCCATTGGCATCATCTAGACTGTTTTAGGCTCAACATCCTCCAACATGCACTGATCCTTGTTGACCATGAAGCATATATCATTTTTATATTTTTCCACAATTGTATTGGGAATCCTTTCCCTAGATTGCATTACCCTTTGGAAGTTCTTGAAATAGCCCCATAGGGTTGTAGTCTATGCATCATGACTTCCTATACTACTTAGATGATCTCTAATTTACATTGCAATTGGTTGACTATTTAACCAAAATAGATTCTTCATACTTGGTAATTCATGCATACAATAGAAGAATAAGCAAATGATCAACTTACCAAACTTGAAGGGGTATTTGTTATCCTTTGGCTTCTTCATGTTTTCCATTAATTGTTGTCATAACAATTCACAGAAGTCATAGTCTGCATTCTCCTAGATCATTTGGTAAGCAGTGTCTATAATAGTACCAGAGATAGAATTCTCCCGATTTGTGAAGTAGATTTTGTAACCTAGCACCATGGATGTAAACCTTATAGCATGGTCTTCAATATCATTGATTGTCAATGCTCTTTTGTCAAATTTGGCTCCAATGGCTACTATCACTGTTTCATTCTTTATAGATTTTAATACTGGTACTGTACCAGTGGAGCTTAATCTAGTCACAACTCTTATTGCCTCCTTTGTGATCATAAACGATCTCTCCAACCACATGAATTCATCATGGATCTTTCTCAGAATGTACCAGACCCATTCATCCTCTACGAATGTTGAGAAGTCTTTGTATTGAATGAATTTCTTTACTTCCAAAGCCTTATATTCTCCTTTCAACTCAAATTGGTCACCACTTAAATGTTTTAGATATAAATCTATGAATTTACTATCACTATGTTCTTCTAGTGCAACATGAATGTAGGCCCTAACATCTTTCGTATGCACAATACCAAACAATTTTTTTTTAAAAATACACCATTTGGATCGAGTTCTATTGATTTGATGGGGTGTTTCTTGACTTTTGGTCTTGGTCTCTTAGTTATATCAACCACTTGTGGTGTTGCCATTTCCATAGACTTAAACAATTTTACGGTAGGGTTTTAATCAGAAAATACCTCTTTTTCCAAATTAGGGTTTCCTTTACTTGAATCACTCTATATTACTTTGAACCTCTAGAGATTGTTGAAATTTCTTAGAAATTACTTTCAATTTCTCTTGGACACTTGATAATTTGAATACAAAGTGAATTATATGTCGAATGAGTTCCTTTTTAACACTTGATATGAAAACCTAAGTCATCATAAATGCAATCCTTCAAAAAGATGTCAAACACTTCTCTGTTAAGCTCAGTCAATCAAGATTGCTCTGTAATTCTCCACATTTGATCCTTTTCTACCAGAATTTCTTTCAAAATATCTATCATATGAATCTTTTCATCATATCTTCATGCTAGATCCTAGCACTGAATATCTAGCTAGGTGATTTGGATTTTCAATACAGCTCCCCCTGAGCTAGAGCTCCCAATTTACTTCCCAGAGGAAGTATCTACACCAAATGCTGGTGCAGATCCATCCTTGACCTCATTAACATCCTTCTTAATATAGACCTTTCTCATTTTCTTCTTGATTTCCACTAGATCAATCTTGTTCTTACCTTTATCTTCTCTCTGCTCTGTTTTCCTCTTCTCTATAGAATAGTCTCTTTTCTCATTCTTGTATCTACACAATCTTGCAATATGTCTAAACCTATTGCAATTGTAGCATACCACATTCCTTTGTCCCTGATTCCTTCTATTTATTAGATTTATTCTTGTTCTGCATTGGTTAGCCATATGCCAAATCTATTGCATGCAAAACATTTTGCATTGAAGAATTGTGTATTCCTTGCATTGTTAAAACCATTCCTTACCAGACTTCTGCATTCATTTGATCTATGACCAATTTTCTTGCAATTGAAACATTGACCAAAAAATGATGGAACATTCTAATTCATTCTACTCCTACACTAAGTAGCCTTATGGCCAAACTTGTTGCAATTAAAACAATGGCCATTGAAAGATGGGTACATTTGAGCATTTGGCTACCTGACTGGAGGTCTTCTAGGTCTTCTTCTTTGCTTTTAGAATTGGTTGCCTTTGTTTTTCTTCATCTTGATGTTTTCTTGACCTAATTTAGAACTTTCTCCTTTTTCAAATCCCAAGCCTTTCTTGTTATCTGGACTCTTCTAACTTTCAATCAATTCCTCACTCTTTACAAAGCTTATTTTGAATTTTTCTTTATAGCTATTTGCTACTTCCAGATCATATTTAAGAAGTAACACATCTTTTCCCAAATTTTCACATTCCTCAAACTTATCTTTTAGCTTTTGATTCAAATGTTTTTGAGTTTTTTCTTTCTGTTCGACCAACCTTGACAAATTATTTAGGATTTCATTTGCTTCAATCAATTATTCACTTAGCTCTATATTCCTATCTTTTGATTTATTAACTTGCTCTCTTATCTTTAAGATGCATTCATCTACATCTTTGACATTTTTTTCAAATCTAGGATCTCTGCTTCATACTTATCAAGATCCTCAAGAGCTATTTTTAATTCTTGATCAATTGTGTCATTACCTAGAGTAGGATACCTTCTGACAGCCATGAGTGTTCTTTCCTAGATCTTCCTCAAGTTGTTAGCCTTCTTCCAAGGAACCTTGATCTGATACCAATTGTTGATCACAAAGAATACTGAGAGGGGGGATGAATCAGTATTCTGTAAAACTTCTCTTTCACACACTTATTAATCCATTTACCATATTCAATAACTTGAAAGAAAAACAAACATAAGAACAACAACCATAAAGACATAACATATAGACACTAGGATTTTTATGTGGAAAACCCAAAAAGGGAAAAACCACAGTGAGTGTTAGCTCATAATATATTATGATAAAAATACTGAATTACGTGAAGGCTCATTGCCTTAGGGCTCACTAGTCAAGGACTCACTATCCAAAGAAGTGCTCACTACAATAGGCTCACTGCCAAGAAAATATAAGAGAAGATAGATGAAGGATTGGCTCATTGCCAAGAGATGACTGCTACAAATGCATCTATAGAATGCTAAAGTGCAGCTCCATTAATAGTTCAGTATACAGAGTCAAATGTCTTCATAATGTCTTCCCTACTTTTCTGCTCTACTTCACATATGCTCTGCCCTTTTGCTCTTATTATCCTTTTTCTGATCACAAAACTACCTTAGATCACACACATGTATCTCCCTCCAACACTAAAATCCATCGAGTATATATATCCACAACAAGATTTATCTCACAATTAGGTCAGCAAGCCAAACATGAAATGTGTATACAATTGTTATACCTTGTCGGCTTGATCTTGTGCATAGACAATAATGCAGACCCAAATAAACATACAATAATCTTTATATAGGTCAGCACCAATCATTCAACCACTTAGATTGATTATTCAAATATTATATCTTCTCTGCGTATATATCTAACATGTTTGTCAACTTGTCCCTTAGGAACACACAACTAGCTTGATTGTCATACCATAACTTCTAGTACAAACCATATGAGAATCTAAGAATCACAACCAACATTCATTATGGACCTCTTAGCATACCTTTAGAACTACATAGCATAATATTCATTCATAGAGAAATGTAGATCTCAGAATTCTTGTTCTGTCATAGAGAAATATAGTTAGACTAGAAGCCGATACTGGAGAACTTGTCAACTATGTGTATACGCCTAAAAATGACATGATTCATCCTAAATAAATATTCTAAATATTTATTCTATTCTTCTACCAATTAAATAAATATTCTAAATTTATTTAATCAATTCACTGTTCCATAATTAAATAAATTTAATTTATTTAATTAAAATTCTTCTAAGTGTCCTACACAATTAAATAATCATAAATTATTTAATTAATCCAAATTCCTCTATCCTAAGTTCTAAATTCAAAAATCCACCTCACCTTTACACCTCACCTTTTCCACCTCACCTTGTCCACCTCATCAAGTTGCACATGTAATTAAATATATTTAATATTTAATTACCTATTTTTCTCTCACCCACATGGCCTATTTCTTCTCAAATAAGAAGTTAGTTAACTAATCAATCAAATCTGTTAACTAATTAGTCATTTGAGTTCACTGGTCAATCTATTCTGTTGACTCCTCAATCAACCTAGTTCACTGGTCAATCAATTCAGTCAATCCCATAATCCACTCTTCTAACTAATCAATCAAGTTTGTTAATTGATCAATCAAGTTTGTTAACTGATCAGTCAATGGAGTTAACTCTCCAATCAATTTTGTCACATCCCCTCTTTCATGATGGAGCTGGGACACTTGTCACATTTCTACTGGTTGCACATTCCTCAACCATCCTCAGCCGTTGATCTTCATATCTCCTCTCAACCGTTGATTCCCATTCTTCCAAGTCTATAAATGAAGCTTCATCCCTCCATTCTATTCATCCAGGCATTTGACATCGTTACTCTGCAGAAATATCACCAGCGCGCCTTTGGCACCCTTTGACCATTCACAAGCTTGAGATCACATACTTGCATTGGAGCTCATCTTCATTGCATATCACCATAGCCATTCACCATCGACTTCCTACAAATAGCTAAAAAGATTGCACTCTCTGAGGGCTTATCTCATCTGCAAAAGGACGATTTGTGATAGGTGAACAACAGAAGCATCAAAACGGAAGAGGTTTGCACTATGTTTGTTCATTGCTTCATTTATTGAATCCTTCTTGTTTCACTATTCTGTTGATGTTTGGGTCTTGTTTAATTCATTTAATTGATCTGCATTTCACCCTTACATTTTTGGCGCCCACCGTGGGGCCTTTGCCCCTTTATTTTACCATTTCTGAGCTTTTTTGAAGGCAGGTTCTGTACAGGTTACGCAAAGTCACGCACAGATTACTTCGACGCATCTATTCATTTCCACGGCGCATATAAAGACTGTTACGGTGCTTTTGTTGTTTCTATGCATCTGTGTATTTTCACTGCGCTTTTGCACACTGTTACGGTGCTTTTATCCTTTCTGCGCATCTGTGCATTTGTGCTACACTTTTGAAGACTGTTATTGCGCATCCATTAATACTGCGCATTCATTCCTTTTAACTACGCATATGTGCAATATTACGGTGCATTCATTATTGTGGCGCTTCTGTTGATCATTTCTGCGCATCTGATTACTGAAGCTGCGCATTTGTAAGAGGCTAAGGTTTTAGTACTTTTCTAGGGGAAGTTGCTAACGCTAACCTTTTCACAGGTGTTTGTTGGAGCAGTTTTTGCAGGATAGGCTCGGGTTTAGTTCCATGTAGTTGCATCTAACTAGTTCACATTTCATTTTCTGGGGAAAAGTAAAAAATTGATGTTCATTCAAATCTTCATCTAGTTCTAATTAGGGAGGAAGTAACTAGATTATTTCTTGCTTGCATTGCAAACACCTTCCAAGTTATTGCTATCTAAGATTAAAATTGAACTCATCAATGATCTTGAAGTTAAAATGAACCATTGCTATATCATGAGACCTGAATTTTAAAGTTAACAATCTCGTGCTACGCGGTTTAAAAATTGAACTCACCACTGCTTTCTGAAGTTAAAATGAACCATTGCTATATTGTGAGACCTAAATTTCAAAGTTAACAATCTCGTGCTACGTGGATTTAAAACTGAACTCACCATTGCTTTCTGGGATTTAAAATTGAACCACTGCTATATTGCTGAAATCACTTCAAAGTTTTGTTTGAGTAGATTAACCCATTTAGTTTTTCACTTTTAACTAGGGTGGATTAATCAGTGTATTCTGTGCTTGCGAATGACAATAGGCTTATGCTCTCCCCTCTCTTGGGTGATCAGAGTGCCAGACTTGTCATTCTATTTGTTTAACCTTTAGGAGGGGCCTGCCCTTGGATGCACGCTTGTCCAAGCGGGAACGACCCTGAGTGGTAACAGGCTAACGCCAAGCCCTACCAAGCCACTTAAAATAAATTGTGCTTGAGGTGAAAACTTCCTGCAACAAGTGCTGTTATGTTACACCAACGGCCAACCTCCCCCAAAACCCTCTCAGGCGCAACCCTTTGAGGCTGGGAGACTCCATAACAGAGAGTAGTGCCGCCGCACGTGTAACCACTTGAACGGTTGCCCGCATTAAATACCTCTTGTTTTAGTGGCCCAAATCCCTTATAATCCATTTCTCGCCTAGGATTTTGTGCTTGCTTTTGTCCAAAATAGAGTCGAAAAAACTACAAAAACAATGAACAACTACAAAATATTCTTTGTGCTTGCTGTGTTTTCTTGCCGTTAATTCATAAATATCAAATCAGGAAGACCTTTTCCAGCAAAAGAATACCAAAAATAGAGAAAAACCCAAAAATTTTACAAAATATCAGAACTGCGCCTATACCCTTTTCTGCTGCGCATATACTGCGACTTGATGCGCTTCTGTTATGACTTGCTGTGCATATGTAATATTGCTGCACATATACACACTGTTACTACGCATTTGTCCTTAACCAGAGCTGCGCATATACTGAGACTTGCGGTGCATTTGCTTATTTCTGCTGCGCATCTGTTTCTGCGCATATGCGACAGTGAAGCACTTACCCTATTTTTGAGAAAATATTTTCACCTAATCAGAGCACCCATTTCGGCCTAGTTTCATTTTCTGAGGTCAGATTCAACCTTGCAGTCAGTCTTCATCCGTTTCACCCAAGTCTCCCTCTTTCGTCAATCGTCCCATTCACTTTTTGTCCAAAATCCCTCTTGTCCCAAAGTTAGTTTGTCCCCATACCGATTCGACATAGGTCCTTTTTTTCGTGTCATTAGTGAATTCACGTAAGCCTAGTAGGTCACCGTACCTTTGCTAGTAGTCTTGTTGAACGACTAAAGCCCTACACAGTAAGACTGGTATCGACTACCCTTACTAGCGGCTAACGTCTTGTGTCAACCGTCTTACTTGAAGTCATTGAGCGAGAGAATCCTTTGTCCAAGTCTTGTCCTAGATATCCCATTCACAATAGTCTTAGTCGGCACCTTGCCAGAATTTCTAGTCCTCACCCCCTCCATCCCGCGTCACCTTGCATGGTTCTTACTCGATCCCAACACAACAAACAAATACAAATGGCCGAATCATCCGATCACCTTCTCCCACCACGTGATGGTGAAGAAGAGATTTCTCATGAAGAATTAGTGGCACACATGCAAGATAGAAAATTCCAACGTGTCGTAGAGAAGATGATCCTTGAAGACCCCCATAAATATTTCCATCATCTTGCTAGTCTCGGAATCAAACTCCCCGCAGACTTTGACATTAGCTCCATCATGGAAAATGTAGACAATGAGCATGAGAGGGGCACAAATGACACAGTCTCACATGCACATGAGAGGGGCACAAATGACATGGTCCCGCATGCCAATGATAGGGGTAAGAATCCCCTAGATCAAAATGCTCCTATGGAGGACGTGAGACAACAGATCGAAAGTCTAAAGCTAGAAATATCCAACCTTAAGACCGGTTCAAGTTCTAAACACTACTCTTTGGAAGACATAGCTCTGTATCCTTTTGACAAAAGTTTGGTTATGAAACTCTTCCCTTTTCAATTCGGAGTCCCAAAGTTCGACAATTACAAGGGAAAGGGGGACCCTAGAGATCATATCCGGGAATTCAATGCCGCATGTTTAGAATTAGCTCACAACGAGACCTACTTGATGAGACTATTCCCAAGATCTTTAGGTGGTCAAGCTATGGAGTGGTTCTCGCGCCTCCCACCAGGAATCAGAACTTTTGATGAACTTGCAAATAAATTCATAACGCACTTCTCTTATAACATAGAACACGAGGTATCTATGCTAGATCTATGCAACACCAAACAAAAGAGTGGTGAGTCATTCGCCACCTTCTTACAACAATGGAGACAGCTAGCTAGTAAGTGTTCTTACGATATACCTGAGAAGTAGCTATTGGAAATATTTGTCCACAACCTAAACACTGATCTTAGCTATCAGATTCAAATACAATGCCCAACATCATTCTCCAAAGTCATTGAAATGGGCTTATTAATCGAAAAGGCTATGATTGCTAAAGGAGCTATCAAGATCTAAAAGAACACGCCTAATTCCAATTACACAACGGATAAATCAAAGTTTTGGACCAAAAACAAGAATGTGGTCAATGATGGGGTCGTAGATGCCAAGGCGGCAGCTCCCAAGCAACAACCCATATTCACTCTGAAGGGAGATACAAACAATGGGACACTCAACAAACCACCTTCTCGGGAGCCTAGATCTTGGTACAGTTCAAATCCAAGGAGAAAATTCACACCATTGGGTGAGTCTCAAGAGTCTGCACTACGGAAGTTGTTGGCTAACAACGAAATTTCTCTACCGCCAACAAGTGATTACGAACCCATAGTCAAACCTCCCTACTGGAAGGACACAGAATATTGTGAATATCACTAAGGATGGGGGCACACGACTAACAACTGCATTCACCTCAAAAATGTCATACAAGATGTGCTAGATCAGAACCAGGGAGGGACACAACAGCATACCTCCAATGAATCTCATGTGGCTTACAGGGATCCACTTCTGAATCATAACAGGCCGTATAACAACAATCACAACAATGGCCACAACAACAACCACGGCCACACCAACAACAACGGCAACAACTACAATGGCAATAACAATAATGACAACAATCGCAATAGGCTAAATCAGAACAGTGGGACAAGTAATGCTAACTATGCAAGTGTTCCATTTGACGACACCATAAACTGCATTTTTGAGCATATTCCACAAGTCAATGTCATCTCACCCAACCAACAACCAGGACCTAACCAAACTGGTTGCAGTATAATTACCTGCAGTGGTAAAGTCACGCTCAATACCATCCCTCCAAGGTCGTCACCATCTCCATCCACCTCCCGTCAGTACAATGTCATCGACCAGTTACAGAAAACTCTGGCTCACATTTCCATATTGGAGCTATTACGTCTATCTCCTTCTCATAAGGAGATTCTTGAGAAAGCCTTAGTGGAAACCACTGTCCCCACTAATCTGGCCCAAGAAAAGTTTCAGACCATGGTAGGCAATCTGACATCTTCCAACTCCATATCCTTTACTGAGCAAGATGACCTCTCTGTCTCCCAACCTCATAACACCCCTTTGCACATTGTCGCATTCATACACAAGCACCGCATCAAGAGGGTTCTCATTGATGGGGGTGCCGGTTTAAATATTTGCACTCTGAAGCTAGTCCTTGCACTGGGGTTCTCCGAACAAGCAGTCGATCCAAGGAGGAAAATTACCATAAAGGCATATGACGAGGAAGAGAGAACCACAAAGGGAACGGTTGTCCTACCCATTCAAGTGGGACCGGTAATCAAAGATGTGGTGTGCCAAGTCCTTGATCGAGAGCTTGCTTATAATATCCTACTAGGGAGACCATGGATTCATGCCATAAAGGCTGTCCCCTCAACCTATCATCAATGCATTAAGTTTCCACACAATGGCAAGCAGGTCACCATTCAAGGTGACCCCGACCCCTACCAACACTGCAATTCTTTCCGTGCAAAACCTGAATGTGTCATACCCAACAATAGAGCCTACATTTCCCCTACCCCACAATAGGACCATACCATTGAAGCTTCCTCCTCAAGACCCAAACCGCTGAAACTTACCATAAAAGAAAATGGTGTGGGGGAGTACTCCATTGAGCACAGCCTCAACCTTGCCACAATGCCTTTGTCTCCTCGCTCCTTTGGCAAACCAAAGCATCCACCCAAACATTTTCCAAAGCCCTCTGCTCCTCCTATAGCTCCCGCAAATCCCTTTGTAAAATGGGGGACCTTGTCTGATGAAACAGAGGAGTGAGATCTCCTACAATGGCTTTATGGTGAAGAAGAAAACACACCCCAAGATTTGCCTAAACTCTCTATAGAACTCTATGGACGGGGTGAGACTATCTTACACAGGATGGGGTATGAAGGACAAGGCCCTATCGGCCTCAGAAAAGAAGGAATCATTGAACCTATACAACATTCTTCATCCTCTTCGGCTAGAAACACCACTGGCTTAGGATACAAAGGCAAGGGTAAAGCCAAGGAAAATGCCTGTCTTGTGGAGATAATCCAAACACTCCAAGTGGATAGCGACACAGATTCAGATGATTCAAATGAGTATGAGTGGGACGAGCTAACAGAGCACTCCTACGATGACAAAGAGGTTGACACCATCCAAACTCTTAGCCCCTACCATGAGGGACAAACGCAACGGGACAGACCACTAGAGTCTGATTTGCCCCTCCCTGAGATTATGGCTTTTGAGGAAAGTTTCAATTCCATTGCAATAAACAACTTGGAGGAAAGTACCACCCAGAACACTACCCCCACCAGTGCCCATAACATTTCCATTCACACCATTAATAAATTAGATATGTTCTAGAACGATGATGCCTACATTGACTATATGGAACTTAGTGATCACTTACCAAAAGGAGATCATAAAGCTAGTTTTGCTATCGAACTCAATACCGTGGCTTACTTTGGGAAGGGTGCCAAGCCTTCTAGTTGCAAAAATATCAAGATCAAAAATGGATCTGACAGTGAAAACCGCCGTGCGGCAGTGTCAGATCATAAAACAGTAAAAAGAAAGGACGTATCCAAAGGTGAAAACCCAACTGTGGCACCTAACGATGGAATGCTTGACACCCTCCCTAGTGATATGTACCAGGAAAGGTCACAGATTGTGGTGGAGCCAACAGAGCCAGTGAATATTGGAACCAAAGAGCAGCCCAAGATTATCCACTTCGCAAAATCTCTCACACCACCTGAGAAAACTAGGTTTGTACCATTCTTTAAGAAGAAGAGAGGCAGCTTTGCTTGGTCATGTGCAGACATGCCAGGTTTGGACCCAAACCTAATTCTACATCATTTGCCATTGGATCCAGGGGTGAAGCCTGTAAAGCAGAAACTGAGAAAGATGCATCCTCATATAGCCCTTTTGGTCAAGGAAGAACTCAAGAAATTGCTAGATGTGGGGTTCATCAGAGCCATAGATTATCCTGAATGGATATCAAATATTGTGCCAGTGTCTAAACCAGATGGCAGGGTTCGACTATGCAATGATTTTCGAGACTTAAACAAAGCATGCTGCAAGGATGACTTTCCATTGCCTAACATCGATATCATAGTTGACCTCACGGTAGGACATACAATGCTGTCACTCATGGATGGATTCTCAAGGTATAACCAAATCAAAATAGCGCCAGAGGATCAACACAAAACAGCCTTCACTTGCCCATGGGGTACCTTTTGCTGGAATGTCATGCCTTTTGGGCTGAAAAATGCAGGCGCTACATATCAGCGGGCCATGACAACTATATTCCATGACATGATGCATGTGACTATGGAGGACTATGTTGACGATATCTTAGCAAAATCTCTCACAAGGGACTCACACCTCGACATCCTAGAGAAAGTCTTCCAACGGTTGGACCAATTCCAAGTTAAATTGAACCCAAAGAAATGTGTGTTTGGGGTGACTTCAGGCAAGCTGCTAGGCTTCATCATGTCGGCTAACGGAATAGAAGTAGACCCTGCAAAGGTCAAGGCTATAATGGACATGCCACCGCCTAAGACTCTAACTCAGTTGAGATCCCTACAGGGCAAGCTACAGGCCATCCGCAGGTTCATCTCATAGCTGGCAGACAAGTGCCAACCTTTCAACCACCTCCTACATAAGAATATTCCATTTAAATGGGATGAGCGGTGCGAAGAGGCATTCAACAAGCTAAAGGAGTATCTTATGAACCCTCCTATACTCATGCCTCCGATCCAAGGAAAACCTTTAATTCTCTACATATCTGCTACACCTACTGCTCTTGGGGCTCTCCTAGCGTAGCAAGACTATGAGAACAAGGAAAGAGCTGTATACTACATCAGTCGAACACTAGTGGGCTACGAGTTGCAATACTCACAGGTAGAACGATCATGCCTTGCGGTGGTTTTTGCTTCACAAAAAATCTGACACTACATGTTGGCACATCCTGTCAAACTCATTGCCAAGATCGACCCACTAAAATATCTTCTCAGCAAAGCAGCTCTCACAGGTCGACTAGCAAAATGGGTTATGCTTCTTAGTGAATATGATATAGAATATGTGGACAGAAAAGCCATCAAAGGATAAATCATCGCTGACCAACTGGCCGAGGCACCATTACAGGACACTTCACCAATGCAGTTTGAATTTCCCGATGAGTCGTTATTCACTCTATCAACATCTCCTTGGAAACTCTACTTTGACGGGTCTTACACCAACCATGGATCGGGGGCAGGCATCTTGTTTATCACCCCCCAAGGCGACACAATTCCAAAGTCCTACAGGTTTATATTTCCATGCACAAACAACATAGTGGAATATGAAGCCTTGGTGATTGGTCTCAAGATGGCCACTGTGTGGAAAATCCAAGCACTATGTGTCTACGGTGATGCTCAACTTATCATAAATCAGGTCAACAATGAATATCAAACCAAAGATGAGAAGCTCATCCCATACAAACAGATGGTCGGTGACCTCAAAGAACATTTTGGGACCATCTCCTTCGAGCAAATACCCAGGATAGAGAACAAAGCAGCAGATGCAATGGCTACCATAGCCTCTCTTCTTGAAATACCTGAATATGAGTCACGGTATGAGTTCTTAGTAGAAACCATTCGGCAACCGGCTTATGATCTCCTTGAAACCCATTCCATTTGCCTCCTAATCGGATCTGATTCACCTTGGTACGGTAAGACTTACACTTACCTCAAGGACAATATTCTCCCCCCGGACCTCTCTTCCAACCAAAAACGGACTTTCATCCACCAAACCTCCTGCTACACCATCATAGCTAATACCCTTTACCGACGTGGTCTGGATGGTACTTTACTCCGTTGTCTAGAACAAGAAGAATCCATAACTGCCTTGCGAGACGTACACGAAGGGATCTATGGAACACACTCCAGCAGTCCCTCCTTAGCCAAGAAACTCATGTGTTTGGGTTATTACTGGCCAAATATGGAAATGGATTCATATTAGTTCGTCAAAAAGTGCAAACAGTGCCAAATACACAGGAACCTGATTCATGCACCTGCTCAGGAGTTGAGGCCTTTAACGACACCCTGGCCCTTTTGTCAGTGGGGACTTGACCTTGTGGGTAAGATTCATCCACCCTCTTCCAATGGCCATAAATTCATCATAACCGCCACTGAGTACTTCACAAAGTGGATTGAAGCCATTCCCCTAACCACCGTCACAGGAAAGCAAATTTCCTCTTTCATTCTGAATTACATTATCTGCCGATATGGCATCCCTTCATCCATCATCACGGATAATGGAAGACCATTCCAAAATCAGGATGTCCAAGAGCTCTATGAGCGTTTCAAAATCCAACATCGTTTCTCCACTCCTTACTACCCCCAAGGTAACGGCCAAGCTGAGGCATCGAATAAAACCGTTCTAAAAATCCTAAAGAAGACTATCAACGATGCTAGCCATGATTGGCATGTCCAACTCAATCCCGCTCTGTGGGCCTACAGAACCAGTATATGCACTCCCACAGGTGCTACACCCTATGCCCTTGTCTATGGTTCAGAAACCATCCTTCCCATTGAAGTTGAACTATCGTCCCTCAGGGTGTCGTTGAAAGGTCTCATATCAGACGAAGAGTATAGAATCTCTAGGTTACAAGAACTTGAGCTGCTAGAAGAAAGGCGCCAGAAAGCCTTTGACCATCTCAAAGCCTATCAACAGATGATGTCAAGAAGCTACAACCACAAGGTTAAACCATGATGCTTCAAGGTTGGGGACCTAGTTCTAAAAGAGAACCCTCGCAATCAGCAAGACAGAGAAAAGAAAGGTAAGTTTGAGCCTAACTGGCTTGGGCCCTATGTAATTGTAGCTGCTTATGGATCGGGGGCATATCAGTTGGCCACGTCAGAGGGTGAGTTGTTTGATGATCCAATCAACAGCATGCACCTTCGCCGGTTCTATACCTAGGAGAACCCCAATGCAAGGGGGCACAATAAAATCAAAAATCAAAAAAATCAAAAAAGTTGAAAAGAGAAAATACAAAACAAAATTAGAAAAAATAGAAAGCATACAAAAAAAAATCGTCCTTTGGTAAAAACCTGGCAAACAGGCGCCTTGGATAGGTATTATGATGAAAACCTGGCAATCAGGCGTCATGTTAGTTTCTAGCTTCTCATGCAAATAAAAGCAAGTGGTGAAAACCTGGTAAACAGGCGTTGCTTGTGGTGGACCGCCTTCTCCATCTTTGGGAATCCAATCACCCTGAGTCCATTCTTCCTTCGCTCATTTCCCATTTGATCCATATCTATCCCACAATAATCACTTGACAGTTACCTATCATGGCTTGATACTCTCCTTGTGGCCTTGTCAACCAAGGTTTTGTCCCATACCGTCTCCTTAATGTGAGCCTAACATAGTGTCTCTCGTCGGTTTCCTGGGTCCAAGTCCGTGAACTACGTTGCCTTTGCGCCGTCATGTAGGCAAGGCCATTATTCTAACGCGCCCCTGAGGCTTCCATTTCTTCCATGGTCCCATTCCTCCCCTTTCTTGTCTTAATTCTTGTCGTCTTTCTTCTAGTCCATCCATGGTCCATTAGGGTTTACCCCGAACTGCATTGCCTCTGTGTCGTCACGTAGGCAAGGCCATTTAGCAATGAGCCCCCGAGGCACTAGGTCAGTCCCTTAGGGTCCGTCTCCCCAATAAGGATTGTGCAATCTTCTCACCAAACAAGCAAATGCAAGCAGAACGCACGCCTCAAGCAGAAATCTTGACTATGAGCATCTTAACCTATCCAATGCAAAGCAAATACCCAAGGTCTTCTAAATGATTTTATGCAAATTAAGGCAAGAACTAAACACATATCAATGCACATATGCTTTTTAGATCAGAAACATGGTTAACAATTCGAGTCCAGATTTTTGCTATCATACCTTCCTATGCTACTCGAGGATGCCAAAAGCTAGAGATGCTATGATGGGGTCATGATTACTTTCTTTGTTTGTTGTTTGTGGATTAAACTTTAGTAATGTGAAGCCTTGTCTAAGGACATGATCGGCAAAAGATCATTGAGGACATCAAAGGTATAACATGAACGGGGGCAATCCTTGTTTGTTGAAATGCAAGAAGTACTTAGGTCATCTAGATTCAATTTTGACTAGATGCTTGTATTTACTTGCTCAATCAAAATCCATGTAAGCGGTACTTAGGTCATCTCGGTTCAATTATACCTAGATGCTTGTATTCACTTACAACATTTTAGAAATTGTACCAAAAACATAATGCCCAATGATGAAATAAAGCACTCTACAAGCAAAGCATCCATCCTATATCCATTTATACATCCATACCATACCCCATGCAATAAAGATCCAACAATGCAGAGTATAATTACAAATAAAAGCTTGTGAGTCCTTCTATCGAGTCTTTCTTCTATCAATCAGATTTCTATCTCTCATCATATCTTTCATCCTTGTCCAGTCAATTTGAGCAATGATCCAAATGCAGGTCCACCCTTAATCCATACCAATCAAATCAAAGTCAATCTTGCACAAATGATCCAATCACAATCAGTGGTCTTGATCTTTGTCAGGTCGTAAACCAACTCGATCAGTTAATCAATCAATTGTCTTATACAGGATGTTATATTGTCGAAATCAGACCAATACACGCATCTTACATGACATGCTTCATTTCCTGAAACCAGACACTATCCTTCATGTTTGCTCTAGGGATCTATCATTCCCCGACATGACAACACACCTGTCGTGTTGGTCTAGGGATACATCGTTCCCCGCCATGAGAACACTGTCGTATATCGTTATCAATTCATCCATTGGTTTATAGCTTGACAGGGGCAATACCTTGTTTGTTCTTGAATCATTTGTGCATACTTGCTTGATTGCTTGTGTGTGTCATCATTCCATCTTGCATCACGTATCATTCGACTCTTTCTTCAACAGATTTCTTCATTCTAACCTATCCTAACCCCTTCGTCTTCGTGAGATTGTCCGTCTCTGAATCTTTCGCCCTTTTCCCGTCCAATCTCCCGAGGGGGCATCCTATCATCATAACATGTACCAGGGGCAAACTGGGGCATGTATCATAATTCAGACTATTTATTCTTTGAAGCAATGCTGTAAACTGCATTGCATCAAAGAGGGGCAAAATGTATACGCCTAAAAATGACACGATTCATCCTAAATATTTATTCTATTCTTCTACCAATTAAATAAATATTCTAAATTTATTTAATCGATTCACTGTTCCATAATTAAATAAATTCAATTTATTTAATTAAAATTCTTCTAAGTGTCCTACACAATTAAATAATCATAAATTATTTAATTAATCCAAATTCCTCTATCCTAAGTTCTAAATTCAAAAATCCACCTCACCTTTACACCTCACCTTTTCCACCTCACCTTGTCCACCTCATCAGGTTGCACCTGTAATTAAATATATTTAATATTTAATTATCTATTTTTTTCTCACCCACATGGCCTATTTCTTCTCAAATAAGAAGTTAGTTAACTAATCAATCAAATCTATTAACTAATTAGTCATTTGAGTTCACTGGTCAATCTATTCTGTTGACTCCTCAATCAACCCAGTTCACTGGTCAATCAATTCAGTCAATCCCATAATCCACTCTTCTAACTGATCAATCAAGTTTGTTAACTGATCAGTCAATGGAGTTAACTCTCCAATCAATTTTGTCACATCCCCTCTTTCATGATGGAGCTGGGACACTTGTCACATTTCTACTGGTTGCACATTCCTCAACCATCCTCAGCCGTTGATCTTCATATCTCCTCTCAACCGTTGATTCCCATTCTTCCAAGTCTATAAATGAAGATTCATCCCTCCATTCTATTCATCTAGGCTTTTGACATCGTTACTCTACAGAAATATCACCAGTGCGCCTTTGGCACCCTTTGACCATTCACAAGCTTGAGATCACATACTTGCATTGGAGCTCATCTTCATTGCATATCACCATAGCCATTCACCATCGACTTCCTACAAACAGCTAAAAAGATTGCACTCTTTGAGGGCTCATCTCATCTGCAAAAGGATAATTTGTGATAGGCGAACAACAGAAGCATCGAAATGGGAGAGGTTCGCACTATGTTTGTTCATTGCTTCGTTTATTGAATCCTTCTTGTTTCACTATTCTGTTGATGTTTGGGTCTTGTTAAATTCATTTGATTGATCTGCATTTCACCCTTACACTATGATCTATTGGACTTCAAGCATTACAAATCTAAATTTAGATGCTTATGACATGTGTCTACATTTCCTTAGAACTCCAAATCAAAATACTCAACATCAGAGGAATGCATACAAAAATATGCAGGTGCTTTACACTATTTCAGGCTTAACTTTGTTCTTCCAGACTTAGATAATTCACCATATGACTTCCAGAGGAAGTTAAAACTTGAACACTGGAAAATGTAATCACCAAATATTTATGAACAATCATATTGGAACTGCATAGAATGATCTTCAACAGCAGAGGCATACTGACCCAATCTCTGATACTATGTAGCTTGCCCATACTTAGCCATTTTGACTAAGTTAGTCTTCTAGACCTTTTCCAAATCTTGTTGCCATCAATGACAACATTCTACCAATAGTGTCTCTTGACTATATTGCCAACAGACACCTGTAAAGTATATCAAGGCCTCAAAGGAGATTCACACCAGGTGTCAAGAAGGAAGGGCTGTGGTGGGGCCATTGTAATCAGATGGTTGCACATTGTCACAGATGAATCTTGCCTACTGGGAAGATTCTTTGCATGCCTACGAGATCTTGCCACATATCCTAAGGCGTCAGCATAAATTAAAAAGTAAGTGTATGTTGCGGTGCTCGTGGTGCCGTCGATCTTCGAACCGTTCCTTCATCCTACGGTCCGAATTCAAATTTAGATCTTTTAACATTCTAGTGGTGCCAAGGCATTTATTTGAGTTGTTGAGCTCTGCAAGAGAAATTTAAGAGGGATGGCTCTATTCTTTAATAAGAAAGGACTCTAATGGTTTAGTGCTAGATCTTCCTGTGGTCGGCGATGACTTTTGGGCCCTTTTCTTCATGCTTTGTCCTCTCTTGCATGCAAGCAAGCATTCCTGAGGATGCAGATGCAAGGACTCAAGGGTTAAAAAAATTAAAGTGTTGTAAAACTATCCCTCCCTACCAACTCAACATTCAATTTCTACAAGTTTAGATCGATGGGGGTAGATGAAATGGTGAACCTTTCAATGCCAAAGAATAAATTTAGATACAAAGTTGATTCACCATTAAACAAAATTAAGACTTTCTTCTTTCCTTCATTAATGCACCTACCACTTATTCTCACAAGAAACCTATTTATAGGCTTGACAAGGGTATGGGCTCCACCCTAATAGGGAGAGTTTCCAAATAAAATTTAATGTAGCATGGTCGATGTCCCTTCTCATTGGCTTCTTCCTTTTTTCACCATGGCTGCTACAGTGTGATTTTAAATACTATATATACATGTCTCAAAGATGTATTTAGGGTTGGTTGTTCTTCTGGGCTACTATAGGATAGAGAATCTTTGTAATAAGACCTATGTAATGCAATTGTAGGAACAACTAGATTTGATGGACTGTGCTCTCTATTGATCCTCTCATGTCTCTAGTCTTGTTCAACAATGAATGTAATTGATCACACTGTGTCTATATTTCTTGCATTATTCTCTCTTTTGTAATAGTTATTTGACCTCTATAATCAATATAAGCTATTATTTTTGCCTCTCTCTTTTGGTTTTTAACACTATGTCTACTCTTTAGATTGGTGTGAGCTATGTATTGTGGATAAAATGACCCCTTTCATTTCTCTACTTCTCTGCCCTGGCCTCTGTTGGAATCAATTTGATCTATGTAAATCCTTCCAAAAATGAGATTATTACTGTGTTGAGTTAGTTGCAACCAAACACACTAAATCTTTCCATTCATGTTTCCTTCTAACCCTTTTCCCCTACAAGCATTAGTACTAGGTTTAGATAGTTTTCTCTAAGAATTAGGCTTAGAATGAGGAACCAACCTTCTCTAGAAGTCTGATCTCAATTCACAAGGTCCCACACCTTGAGCTCATTCCCATTGTGTCATTAGAATACTTGAACTCTCTCCAAGATGGGTGCAATTCTATGTGACAATTTCTGGCACACTCAGTGGGACATTTTTCTCTAAGTGAGAGCTGGAATAAATATTTTGGTGTTGTTCTTGGTTCATTTGCTACTGTGAAAGCATTCATAAGGCACCTAGTGACTTTGCTGATTTAATTCCTACACAATCATTCAACAATTCATGCCTTGAGTGCAGACAAGGTCTTCTTCTAGAGGTAACTTCCAATTCAGAGAACTCTCTTTTGCTAATAGAAGAAGAAGATATAGACTATCTAGATCCCCTGTGAGGATAAGTAGAAATACTAATTCATACCATTCAAGATCTCAGTCTACTCTTGTAGTCAATTCTCAGGTTAGGTCTCAATATTCAGTTAGAACCCTACGCATACCTATAATCAACCTAAATATCCATAATATGGCTAGAAATCTTCCATTTATTTCTTTTAATGGGAGTAGCGCTTTAGACCTAGCATAGTATGATGACATCCCTACTTCATCCTTAAAGGCTATCCCATTCTTTATTAGTGAAGACTCTACTACTCCTACTGAGCACATTCAAGTTGTTGCTAGCGTATGCTCTATCCATAATGTCACTGTTGATAATGTGATTGTGAGACTGCTAGCTTCCTCATTCAAGGGAAAGGCCTTACAATGGTATAGGGGTCTTCAAGCCAACTCTGTACATAGTTGAGATGATTTGGGCACTAAATTGTGCCAACACTTGGAAGACAAGAGTGACCATTTGTCACTCATGGAGCAACTAGCTAATATCAAGAGAGCTCTACATGAATACATGGTGGACTTCAACTATAGATTTTAGAAGACATGAGATAGAATCCCCTTTTTAGTGAAACCCTCTCCAAATACAACATTTATGTACTACCTAATGTCTTTGAATCCAAATATTGTTGTCATGATTCAGTCCATTGGTGGGACTGTATTGCCTGATGCCTATGATACAACTGTAAGAGAAAAAAATTACTTGATTTAGGTAGGAAAGATTGCTCCAAGGCCACCCATGCCTCTATTTCCAGAGGCCCCTATCATCTAGCCTGTTGTGGCACCAATTCCTACTATCTCTTCTGTTGCTCCTCTAATCACACCTTTAGTTGAACCACCAGAAGATAAAGATGCCAAGATAAAGATGCTAACTAATCAGTTGGCACTAGAAAGGAGGAAGAGTGCAAAATCAAATAGGCCTTTTTAGCCCTCCAACTAGGCATATCAGCCCTTCAATCAGGGTTATCAACAAAACAGACCGCCATACTAGGCTAATAGGCAAGGGCAACTAGTTATGTTAAACCACTAAATGCTGTTAATCCTAATGTAGCAAGTACCTCAGGGCCTCTTGTTCCAATCTAGAACAATCTAGCCCAAGACAATGACTGGTGTTATCCTTACAATCAGCCACATGACCAAAACTTGAGCCATATTGGACAGTTCAGTCATGCTATGACAATGCAAGAGCAACCAATTGTAATTTTAGAGTAGCAAGTTAATACCAATCAAGGAATGGTTGGGAGCCAAGGGCAGATGCAAGACAATGCTACCATGATGAAATGGACCCCTGAAGAATATTGTGGTGGCAATCAAGGTGCTAGCCCTATAGAATTCAATACAAGGGCAAAGAGAAGAGCTATTGAAGATACTTTAGTACCTACAACTAGTCATACACCCATACCCAAAAGTGTCTCCAATAGATATAGATAAAGAGAAAGTGCCTAAAGTTCCTTCAGGGAAAATAGATTAGATAGTTGAGAAGGTAGATATAGTTTCAACAATATAGCCCCAATCCAATCAACAACCAAAAGGTGGTCCAACTATCATTAAAACACCTCCAAAGGGTAATCAAACACCTTTTATATTGCAGACTAGATGAAGAATACAAATGTGAGTGTCTCTATGTGGGATGTGTTGCTAATTCCAGGAAAAAGGAATCTTCTCCAAGAAGCCCTAACTAATTTTAGTCAACTTGATGTGGAAGCAACTGTTGGCAATCAAGATTGTACCCTTAGCAAAGATAAACTTTACAATCCTGTTGCAACATGGAAACACTCTCAGATTGTGGGTAATCTACATTGAGAATGAATCTCTAGAGTGAGCTGGTTCTCCTCTCTATTCACTGTCTTACTATTGAAAGAATTATCAAAAGACTTATCCGAGACTTGATAACATACCTTTATAAGCATATGACTATGAACTCAACTTATTATGAACTGTCCTTGAGTACCTTATTGAGTTGCCTTGGATGTGGCATTCACTACACTTGATAATGCACTCAGTTTCATATTTTGTTGATCTATCTTGAACAAGCTACTCAATGCTCATTGATGGTTTTTGTTTCATCCAATTTGAACTGGAAATCATAGGTGGGCAATGAGCTGCTTGTTACTCATGCACTCAGTGAATGTGGTACTCCTTTTCCATCCTCCCTAATAATTAGGGGCAACATGTTGGGCTCAACCCTTGTGGGAGCCCACTTGACACCGCATGATGATATGTCTTCAAATAGCTACATGACTTATCCTATACCTACACATGAAACAAACATGTTAGATAAAATTAGTGAAGTATAATTATTGTTTCATTTTCAGGTCCTCTTTTGTGAATGATGTATATTTGATCTAGTACATTATAGGCAATGTATTATGCCTCTTCTGATAGGCCATAGGGAACTCATAACCAGAGCTCTAATAGGCCTTTTTCCTTTTTTTTGCAGGTTCTTGTTGGAGACCAGGATCAAGGACAAAAGGCATCCTCAAAAACTGATGACACTACAAGGCAATGATGGCTATGATCCTTCTCTCCTATTCTTAGATGCATAGTATATTTCTTATATTTGTACTTGTTCAACTATTCCCTTAGCTTGTGTGGGACATTTGATCTATCATTCTTTCTTTCAATGCAATGTTTATTTCTTTCATGTATTTCATTTGTAAAATGAATAAACATTGTAGTGAAATGAAATAACTTATCTCTTATGCACCCTCCTATAAATGAATGATGATCTAAAAATTCTCTCTTTTGAACAACTAAACTACAAGATAACTAAATCACTCCAACCATGCAAATAACTTATAAAAAAAGATGTTAAAACCTTCACTCTAAAAAAGAACTTATTGTACCATCTCTACCAATTTGAGCTGTAAGTGAAAAATGGTAACATTTTTGGCAACTTCTGCTATATGCTTTCTTGCTAAGCAGCAGGACTAGTTGCCTTAAATATCCACTGGGCATTGAGTCATACTTTGCTCATCTCAAACTTAGAAAACACTGAAACTTACCTCTCCAACTAGTCCAAACAGAAACAAGAAATAAAAATAAACCAAACTGAAAATAAACTAGAAGGCCCTGGTGGCCAAAAACCTATGCAACAACACTTAGGGAAACAAAAAACTAGCTGAAAGGAATGTGCACTGAGCACTTATTGATTGAAAACACTAACTCTAACCTACTCTGGCCAGCCAAGGAAGCTAATCAAACAAACTCATTCATTGATTGGGTGAAATAGCTACCCTTTCTATAGAATATTCAATGTTTCACATAATTTTGGACAACTACATGAAAAAGCAGAATGGTCAAAAAACCATGAACTAGCTGCACCACATGTTGAAGAAGAATATATATAAGACCACTAACCTCTTCATTTGAAGCAAAAAAATTGCTACCTTGAGGTGGGAGAATGACTTGAATCTGTTCTTCTTCAACTGCACTCTCATGCTTAGGCTCCATTTTGGAAAGATTCCTAATTGGGCATCCTTTTGAGATGATAAACTGAAAACTCTTTTTCCTAACCTCTTCTCTAGGAATTGTTTCCTCCACCACAACCTCCTTGATCACTTGATCATATTGATCGTAGAACTTTGTCTTGAAAGGTGCTAAGATATCAATAGTGTTAAAGCATAAATTTTCAACGACACTTGAGAATAATTCCTCTTGATGAATGATTTTGGCATGCAATGTATGCTCTAAATTATGCTCATAATGGATTTCAAAACACATACCTTCAACATCAGCCTCTTAATCTTGCTTATTATCGTCATCATCTACTGGCTTGGGTTCTTGATTGCTGCAAGAAATCAGTAGAGTGGCAAGCTCTTTACAAGCCAAACAGTCAAGATCCTGAAAATCAAGTATGAAGTTGTCTTGGACAGGTTGATCATCTTCAGCTAGTCGACTTGGTTGTTCATCAAGACAAGATGTCTTACTCTCATTCATGTTAGCTTCTTCATTACAGTACCATGGGATCTCTAAGAACAAACTAGATGACTCATCCTCATCATTGCCCATTCGAAACAATAGTGCCTCATTTTCTGTAATATCTTCTAGCTGTCCCAAATCAGCTGATGAGTGGGATTCCTGCATACTATTTCCATCATCACCAATGTAAGTAGGTAGCTGATCAAACAAGGAGATTGAATCATCTTCGTTTTCTAGTTCATCCTCTATTTGAATTTGGACAATTTGTCTTTGCAATTAGAGATTTTCACCCTCCAATCTTTGCATCCTGCTTTGATTCATCTTATAGAAAGCATTAAAAAACTTGTCAAAAGAATCAAAATGCAAAGGGTTTAGTGGCAAGTTTGAATCAACATCTTTTTCATATGTATCATGCTCATAATCAGCTAGAAAAATAGCACAAATAGCAACAATCACTTGCTCCCTATTTGATCTTTTAGCTGCTAGCTTGAAATTTGAGATTTTGATTAGTTTGGATTCTTGATATGGCTGAAATTGAGGACTAATGGACTGGTCTTGAATGCAGATAGGCTCTTGAACAAAATCAAAACTTCTAAAACTTGAAATTTTGATTTCCTGGGGAGTCTGTTTGCATTCAAAACCCATCTCTTGGCCTTGGGGATAATTCACACCACAAAATTCAGTGCCTTGCCAATTCATAAAAACCACCTCAGGGTTATAATTTCTTCCTTGGCCCTGCGGATCAATTTGGAAAGGTGGCCTATTTGGCTAATTAGACTGATACAGGGCTTGGCAAGGCTTATACTCGTGACCACTATGCTTCTTGAAATTAAAAAACTCATTTGCCATGTTTTTAATTGTGTTTTTAAGCTCTTGTAATTCTTGGACTGGAATAGTGGTTTCTTGCACTGTGGCTTGGTTTCCTATTGCTGGAACTACTGGGACAATAGCCAAAAGGGAATTGCAGTGGGCACAAGTGGCTAGATTTATAGAAAAATGGGTAAGGGAGGTCTTGGGGCTATTTTCCCTGCTAGAATAAGGTAGTTTTTTTCTCTAACACCAATCTCAAAATCATTGAGAAGGGTAGATCCACCCAGAGACTGAATCATAATAGATATTTCACTATGCAAAGCTCTAAGATAGAATAAAAAGGCATGCTATGGTGTAGACTTTACCGTCATGGGGATCCTATCCCAAGTCTTCTGGTAGCGGTAATTGAAATCTGACATATGTTCATGTGGAGCCCTCTTAATGGTACTTAATTGCTCTAGTAGAGACAAAAGATCATAGTTGTCTTGAAAATGTTGATGCAAACCATCTCCCAGATCATCCCATGATGTAATTGAGCCTGCTATGAGTCCTCTAAACCACTGCAAAGCTTTACCTGTTGGATTTAGTCTGGACAACTAAGAGGGGGGGTGAATCAGTTGTCCCACAATAATAAATTTTTCTTCTTTTTAATCTACCTTCACAACTTACAAACAGATTAATGATATAAACATTAAAGCATGAAATAATAGCACATGAGAAGCAACACAATTTACACAATTGACACCAAGATTTTTAACGTGGAAACCCAGTTAAGGGAAAACCATGGTGGGGGTTAACCCACAAGATTCGTACCCTATTAAAAGTACTGAAAAGAAATGGAAAGGCACTTACCTTAGGGTGCACTGCCCAGAGCTCACTGCTCAAAGAGTCTCACTACCTACAGGAGCCTCACTGCCTACAAGATTTTATGTTTAACACAGAAGGAATGAACTAAGAAATAACATCTTCTTCATGCCTGGTTTAGTCCCATTGAAAGCTCACAAAACTTCTGTTTTGCCCCAAACACTTCTTCACCAACTCTTCATACCTTACTATTCTTGTTCCTCTGCTCTGCCTTTGTACCTTTCTTAGGATTTTATCATTTTTGTACAAGGACAATTTTCCATAACTCATCCACAAGTATTTATACTCTTCATCAACCTTGGAATGAACACCAAGTTTGGCACTACAAACTTCTGACTTAATGTGAATCACTAAGTTGTCAGCCAAACATGACTGGAGCTCAAATCTTCCTTGATCAACAAGCCATGCTCCGTAGAATTGCTCTTAGATCATCCGCAACACGCTTGAATCATCCGGTCAGCCAAGACTGGGAAGAACAACAACACTAAGGAAGAAATCTTCAACAAAAAGCTCAAACTTCAATGCAGACCTCCAACTTAGCAGGCACATGATCTATAGACCTCCACAAGCACATTGAATTCAACAATAACATCCACACAACTCCACACCATCACAATCACTTGCATCTTCATGTAGTACCTCAAGAACACTATCTGCCATGTCTGTCACACTAGAAAGATTGCTTGTAGACCTCAAAACCATGAACCACTTGAGTTAAGGATACACACTGACTTTCCAAACATGCTTCTAGATTCAAAAATCATAATATTCCAATGTGGATTGATCCAGACCAAATCTCTATCACTTTGTCACCTCTAATCAACTGTAAAACCCAATTCTACTCAGATGGCCATAGCTTCTTCAAATCTTCATGTGCACCTCTCAAATCTTAACTGGAGCTACTTCAGATAGTCCTCTACACAACCATATGGTCTCCAGACTCTGATCATCATCCTACTAGAAATGCAGAGTAATCTTCTTCACTGAACTGAACTATCTTTTACAAAGAGATGTGTAACTGACTTGTCTCTTTTGGAGAGGCTAATTTTCTCAATATCCTCAACATATAGGTCTTTTAAATAGGTACAGTTGACACTAATGACAAGGATATGTTGACATCAATGACAACACCGATTAGGCACATATTTGCAACATTGCCTTTTAGTGATGCAACCAATAGTCTAATAGCTACATTCTCTTGAGTGATGTTATGCATCAAGCACAAAGTTGCCACATCCTGAATGTGCTCCATAGTTGTGGTGTGATCTTCTCTGGTAAAGCACGATAGACTTTTGAGGGATGTAACAAGAATGTCATCATGCTGGACAAGTTGTAACGGGATGCCCCCATTAAATGCAATAAAAGGATACAGTCTAGCCATTTTGCATAGTAAGCCAGAATCATATGACACTCATAATATGAACACTAAGAAAGACACCACCAACCTGGTTTATTGTAGATTATTGGGCTGCTGAAACCAGCTGGTATATACTTAGAGTCTCCAGGGTGTTTGATAATTTTGCCTCCAAAGGCTAATAATACCGAAGAAAACACCCTATCCTTCAGTATGTGATCTTTTTCATGTACTGTTTCACTAGATTTGCATGCAAAAACTAGAAAACAAAGTTTCTAGATATATCTTGAAACCTCCAAAGGTTGGAACAAACTACGACATATACTAGAACAACATCTTTGAGAATTGAAAACTTCTCTGAAAACACTTTCAGAGTCGCACCCGGCGTGCCAAAAATTGTTGGCAATCATGATTGCACGCTTAGCAAAGATAAACTTTACTATCCTATTGCAACATGGGAACACTCTTAGATTGTGGGTTATCTACGTTGAGAGTGAATCTCCAGAGTGAACTGGTTCTCCTCTTTATTAATTGTCTTACTGTTGAAAGCATTATCAAAAGACTTATTCGAGACTTGATAACATACCTTTATAAGCATGTGATTATTGACTCAACTTATTATGAACTATCCCTGCGTACCTTATTGAGTTGCCTTGGATGTGGCATTCACTACACTTGATAATGCACTCAGTTTCATATTTTGTTGATCTATCTTGAACAAGCTGCTCAATGCTCATTGATCGTTTTTATTTCATCCAATTTAAACTAGAAATCATAGGTGGGCAATGATCTGCTTGTTACTCATGCACTTAGTGAATGTGGTACTCCTTTTCCATTCCCCCCTAAGAATCAGGGGCAGCATGCTAGGCTCAACCCTTGTGGGAGCCCACTTACCACCGCATGTTGGTATGTCTTCAAATAGCTACATGACTTATCCTATACGTGCACATGAAACAAACATGTTAGATAAAATTAGTGAAGTACAATGATTGTTTCATTTTTAGTTCCTCTTCTATGAATGATGTATATATGATCTAGTGCATTATAGGAAATGTATTATGCCTCTTCTGATAGGCCATAGGGAACTCATAACCGGAGGTTTAATAGGTCTTTTTCCAATTTTTTGTAGGTTCTTGTTGGAGATCAGGAGCAAGGATAGAAGGCATCGTTAGAATCTGACGACACTACAAGGCAATGATGGATATGATCCTTCTCTCCTATCCTTAGATACATAGTATATTTCTTATATTTGCACTTGTTTAGCTATTCCCACGGCTTGTGTGGGATATTTGATCTACCATTCTTTCTTTAAATTCAATGTTTATTTATTTCATGTATTTCATTTGTAAAATGAATAAACATTGTAGTAAAATGAAATAACTTATCTCTTATGCACCCTCCTGCAAATGAATGATGATCTAAAATTTCTTTCTCTTTTGAACAACTGAACGACAAGATAATTGAATCACTCCAACCATGCAAATAACTTATAATAGAAGATGTTAAAAACTTCACTCTAAAAATGAACTTGCTATACCAGCTCTACCAATTTGAGTTGTAAGTAAAAAATGGTAACAAGAACAAAAGAAAAAATGACTACCCCAACAAATCTATGTCAGCCAAAGGAAGTAAGTACAAGAAAAACTAGTAAGCTCCCTCCATTTTATGTTTCCCTAATCATAGGTGATAAATTGTTGTACAACTGTATGATAGATTCTCAGGTGGGTACCTCCGTCATGCCTAAAAATATTGCTGATAGGTTGGGTATAGAGTTTGAACCTGTGAATAAGGGTGTGGTTCAATTAGATGGTACTACTATCAAGACAATAGGAATTATTAAAGGCTTGGAACTCACTCTACATGCATTTCCTAGCTACTCTATTTCACAAGATATATCTATTATAGATCTCCCTGCATACTTTGGCATATGCTTATCTAGCCTAGGATTTAACTACTAAAATAGGTGGATATTTCTCTTCTGATTGGTCCCACATGTTGTTTAGAACTAGATATGGCACCAAAGTGACCATTAGGGTTGAGTCTATTGCTAATGACCATATAGAACCCTACTCTCCTAATCCAAATAACATGAACTGCACAATACATGAGTTAGAAGAGGATGATAGCAGCAAGCATGAAGCTACCACACCTGCGGGTGAAATACCTGATATACTGTTGGATGAGTGGGCTAATTGTTTTCAGTTTGACACTCCTGAGTACATAAAGGATATAGGGCTGGGTACTTATTGTATCCATGATGAGGATGCTACTATCCCTAATCTAGAAAAGGAAAGGATAGATTCAGGTGGGATATGGCAGATGTACTTTGATGGCTCTAGAAGCAAAAATGAAGCAGGTGCTGGGGTTGTACTCATTTCACCCCAAAAAGAAAGTTATTTCTCTTCATTTAGATTGCAATTTAGTTGTACTAACAATGTAGTTGAATATGAAGCCTTGATTCAGGGCATACAACTAGTTCAAAAAAAGAGGAATAAAAGTTTTACAACTCTTTGGTGATAGTGAACTGGTTGTTCACCAAATTAGAAAATTAAGTGCTTCAAGGAATGACTTTCTAAAGTCATACAAACATAGGGTTTGGGACGTAATTGAAGACTTTGATGCCTTCAATATTTAGGCAGTTCCTAGACAAAGAAACAAGGATGTTGATAGGCTAGCTACAGTTGGTGCCCAATTTGATATTCTATTAGGAACCTGTGTTTAACCCTTCTCTTTACTTTGTTAGTATATTAATTTTGGATGCATATGCTTTATAAGTCATCTCATGAGTATATTGTATTATCCCACATTCATGGGTAGTAATAGTTGTTTAGATTAGACTTAATATATAAGTATGTGTGGAGGCCAATGATGGCATCCATGAATTTATTTTATTGAGCTTGCTCAAAGGAGGTTGCCCCCTTGAAGTGGCTTGCGATCAATAAATTACTTCTATGTTTCTGCTATTTTTGTTATTTCGTGCATTTTTCATTATATTGTTGTAGGAGGTGTTGGAAACAAGGTAGATAACTAAGAGGGGGGTGGTGAATCAGTTATCTCAAATTTGTTTAACTTTCTCTTCTTAATAATTAGTGCAACATCAAAACATATAAGCATATGTGATCATAAGAACAGAAATAAAATTAACACACATAACACAAGGATTTTTACATGGAAAACCCTATTAAGGGAAAAACCATAGGGTGACTAACCCAAGATTGTATTCCCTATTAAAAGAATAAAGGAGTACAAAATGGCACTTGTCAATTAGGGCTCACTGCCTGAGCACACTACTCACAAGAGGCACACTACCTATAAGAGACTCACTGCCTACAAAACTTACAGAAGGTAATCAAGTGTTTGAACTGATGAGAAGTATCCACACATGCTAGAGTTCAGTTCTGGTTAGGCACAATACACTGATTTGATGCACTTCATTCTTCCTCTATTTTAATATTGTTGCTCTACTACATACTAGATTTGAATTGCTGCTTTCACACTTATCCCTACTTTTCTTCACACTCTATCACATCACACACACCTACATAATGGAATCCATCTAGTATATATATCTGCATAAAGAATTCTCATCAACTTTCTAGTCAGCAACAAGAACACTTCAAGATATTTGCAAGTTACTAATCTGTCGGTAGAATCCATGCTTGATTTGTGATATGTATCAAAAACATGGGCATAAAAGTCTTTAATCATGTCATCCAACAATGTATAATTCCCCAAATTACTTGATCAACACCTTTTACTCATTTGGATTGAAGCTGATGCTCTATCGGTCAGTTCTTTCTCCGTCTGCTTTGCCTGTCTGGAACCCAACACTCAGATGCTCATAACTTTTTCATGCTTTATCACCAAAGGCTAAATCTCTAGAATATAGTAGTCATGATACCCTTCTTGACCTATCCAAGTCCGTAGCTTGTTGAGTTACACCATCTGAGAGATCCGGACCTGATTGTTAGACCTTGTTGCATACTCTGTTCTTGTTCACCAGACAAAAACAATCTTCAATCTGACTTCTGGTATAGGCATACTATGTACTATGAATGTGTGGGATAGACTTTGTTTCCATCAATGACAACATACATGAAGCCACATAGGGTCTCTTGCCAACAATCTCCCCCTTTGGCATTGATGGCAACACTTAGTGAAAAATGGCTAAGTGTCGCAGTAAGCTCCCCCTTGGCTGATGCTCTGTCTTTTGCACTTTTTTATCAGAGCTCCCCCTTAGTTGGATTCCACATTTTCACTACTCCTCACTCCTCCTTTGACATCAATGGCAAAGGGTGGAATCTCCATACCAAAATTTGGAAAAATTAATCATACATGGCCACATAAGTATATATATATATGTTATATTTACATATACTTAAGTACATCCGTAAAAGTGGCCTTCAATTGTACAAAATTTGTGGCCCATCTCTGCTTTATCCTATCCAAAATGGAGATGTGACCACTCAATAGAAATGCATATGCTTCTGTCCTTTTTAAATCTACCAGATCACTGGTGTGGGCTGTGGTCTGAGCATCTGTCAAGGCCTCATGCATTCTCTCTAACTTAGGGATAATTCTCTCTCTGAGTTCACTCATTCTATTTATTATATTCTTCTTTTCTTTGTTCAACCTCTTTATTTCATTTATGATGATAATGGCCTAACATTCTTGATTCATTAAAGAGGTAGTAAGGGGATCAAAATTTTGAGATAAACTTGACAGTTTACCTTCTTGTTCTTTCATCTTCTTTTCAATATCCTTTGTCACTTTGGGCCAAGATAGAAAAATTTGTACATGTCCCACCATCTTTAAGAGCATTTTCAAGTCTCCTTATTCCAATGTCTAGGGTCCTCCTATCATTAGCAATGAGTCCCTATACTTCAGTGAATCTTTTTCCCAGAAACTCCTTCTGGACCTTTGCTTCTGCTAATTTTTCTAGAGATTCAAAGTGAGTGCTAACAAAATTTACCAAAGATTTTAGGTTACTGGATGGTGAGGCTGAAGGATCCTTTTGGAATGATGGCATGATCTTCTCCAACATCCTGGATGCCATCTCCAACAGTTCACAGTCTTCCATGTGAGATTTCAGGATTTTTTCTTTTGCTTTGGCTTGAGCAAAAGATGCTATTTTTATTGTCTAGACCGGAGAGAGAGAGTCAAAATTTAGTGGCCCTTGAAATAGTTCTGGTTCATCTATCTCCATCATTTCTTTGTTCAAGAAGTTCTTCACTACCTCTGCAGTGTCTCTTGCTGGTGATTGAGTCTTCTTTTTAGAATAGTCAACATTAGTCTCTTTTGCTTGTTCTTCTTCTTTTCCTCTAACCTCTTCTTCTTGACTTACTTTCTCCTCTTTTATTCCTTCTCCTTCAACTTCAAAATCTAGAATGTCTACAGTGGGATTTGGAGGAGAGATGTCACTTGAGATTACTACTTCATGAACTTCCTCTTTTGAAATAGAGGAATGCAAGTCCTTAGTCTTTTCTTCATCTATCTCTTTTGATCCTTCTACATCAGAAGTTTCTCCATTAGTTACATTTAATCCTTCAACGTCCATGGTAGAGGGTTCTTCATTTGTTTCCTCTACAATAGGAAGACTGAATCTTTTGAAAGCATTTTGAAGGATGTCTTTTGTTTCTCTTGTTACTTGGTCAGTTTCTCCAAGCATAAGTTTATTCATTCTTTCCTTACTCTGAAACTCATCCTTACAATCCTTAAAAATCATGTCCATTTGTTTTGGAGTGATAGAAGGATAGAGCTAAATCATTATTTGTTCCTAAATCTCTAGGTCTTTTTCATTTGCATTCTCTTTTCTCAGTTCAAGTACATTTTCTAGACTCCTGGGAATTAATGATATAATTTCAATAAAAGCTTTATTGTAAATATTTAGGTACCTGACAGTAGTTTCTTCCAAAATCTTTTTGTTAGTATCACTGTATTCATCATAGAACTCTACTATTGGCTGTAGGTTCCCATCTATAGTGACTACCTTGATGATGTCATCAATGGAAACACTGGGATTTTCAACAAATTCTTCTACCTCTTCTTCCTTTTTTTTACTAGCCGAGAATTCTCCAAATGTTTTCTTCTTCGTTTTCTTGATTTCCTCATCAGATTTTGTTTCTTCATCATCTTTAAGACTTGTGTATGACCTTGTGGCTTTGGTCTTCATCCTCTTTTCTCCTTTTCTAAATGTCTTGACTTCTGGTTTGGTGGCCCTTGAGCTTTTAGGACTGGCAGGTGAAGAGCTCTTGGAAGATCTAGTCCGGGAGGAGGCTTGTACCGGAACATCTCCTTTATTTGCTTCTTATTTCTCTTTCTCAGCCTTCTCCATTTTCTCTCTATTTGCATCTACTGCCTCTTTTGATATGCCAAATCTTTTGGAAATTTCCTCAACATCCCTTCTTACTTTGCTCTTTATCTCTAGTTGTCTTAACTCAACATGTATTTTTACACTTAGTTCTTGAAAGGTTCCAAAACTTTCTACCTCAGGATCCTTAGGCTAGCTCAACAGGTGTTGAATATGTAGCTCCAAGATTTTTTCATCAACCTCATATCCCATAGGCATTATCCACACTATTCTGGGCTCAACTGCCTCCATTAGGCATTGATCAGTGTCAACCATGAAGCACATTGTATCCTTGTATTTATCAACTATGAATTGAGGTATTCTCTCTTTGGCTTGCATCAAGCTTTGGAAGTTCTTGAAGTAACCCCAGAGAGTTGTGTTTTGATCTTTAGCATCACCAAGTCCATATATATAATCTCTAATCTGGATTGCAACCGGTTTGTCATTTTGCTAAACCTAACCACTTGATCCGAGTAGCTCATTCATGTAATAGAAGAATAGACACAGTATTAGACAACCTTATTTAAAGGAATTCTTCTTATCCTTCTTGTTCTTCTACATGTTTTCTAATAGTTGATTTAGGAGAAGTTCACATAGGTCATAATCTGGATCTTCCCTCAACATCTGATATGCTCATAGATTGTTGTCCCAGATACATAATTCTCTCTACTAGAATGATAGATCTTGTATTTGATTATCATTGAGGTAAACTTGACATCTAGATCTTTGATGTCATCTATGGTCATTACTCTTTTATCAAATTTAGATCTGGTAGCTTCAGTTACTATCTGGTTCTTTACAGATTTAAGTGCAGGCAACCCACTGGATGAATGCAGTCCAGTTACTACCCTGATGGCATCTTTTGTTATTTTGAAGGGCCTCATTAACCACATGAAATTATCATGCATCCTGCTTAGGACATACCAGACCCAATCATCTTCTGCAAAATAGGGAAAGTGTATGTAATGTCTGAAGTGTTTATCCTGGAGGGCCTTGTATTGAGGTTTGAGTTCAAAACTCTCATCCATTAGCTATTTGTGATAGATGTCCATCAATTTAGAGTCTCCAAATTCCTCAATGTTAGCATGGATATAGACCCTGACTGTTAGATTCAGGACAGACAACTGAGAGGGGGGGTGAATCAGTTGTCCAAAACTTTCTCCCAATTTACACACTTAAATTCACTCTGTAATTTAGTAGCATAATAATAATTCAATCATGGAAACACAATGCATTAAACCAAGAGCAATAACACATCAACACATAAGACACCAAGATTTTGATGTGGAAAACCCAGTTAAGGGAAAAACCACGGGATGATTAACTAAAGATTGTATTCTTTGTTAGAAGAATAGAGAGAAAAAATGGCACATGCCAATTAGGGCTCACTGCTCGAGCACACTGCTCACAAGAGGCTCACTACCTATAAGAGACACATTGTCTACAAAATAATAAGTATCACATACATGAACAGGAGAATAGCATCTTCACCATGCTTGAATTAGTTCCATTTAAGCACAATACTTTTGCTCTACCTTTCTCTCTCCTCTTTGCTACCACACTCTCATCTCCACAAGACTCACTTTGAATTGTCTTCACAATTCATTATTTATACAAGACATCAACTTAGGAATAACCATCTAACTCGGCAAACATCCACAAGAACATCCACAGGATGAGTAACTCATCCGGTCGGTCAGTCTAAGGAAGAACACCTTCATCCAAAAGTAATTCTTCAAATGCATGCTTAAACTTTAATGCAGACAACCAAAACAAAATAGAAATGATTCAAAGACCTCCACAAGCTTGCCTGAATCACCAAGAACATCTACACTTCATCTGCTTACTGAAATCCTTCTCTCCTTCATCTGGAACCTCAAGAACATAGTCTGTCATTACTGTCACAAAGGAATAGATGCTTACGGACCTTCAAACCATGAACCAAATGAGTTGGCACTTCACAAAGACTTCTTGAACACTCCCTCAAATCTGCAAAATAGGATAATGCATTTCTGGATCTCACCGGACCTGTCTGTATCACTCTGTCACCTTTGAACACCTGCTGGAACCGATTGAACTTGAGCAGCCACAACTTCTTTAGATCTTCATGTAGACCTCTAAAATCTCTACTAGATCACCTTAAGACACATATCTACAAACCCTTTAAACCGCATCCTCTGATCCTCATCTTATCTTAGACGTTTACCTTACTATCTTCACTATTTTTCACTGTTCTTGATATGACCAATTTTCTCAATATCCTCAGCAAAAAGATCATCCAATCCTTATCATTAATGCAACAGGAGTATGTTGACATCAATGAAAACACCAGTTAGGCCCATACTTGCAACACTGAAATCTTCTACATGCAATACGCCATGCGGAATGCTAGAAAAAGCGCCTAAATGATCAACTTCTAGAGATTTATAGGGGTGTTTCTTGAATTTAGGACGTGGCCTATCAATGATCTTTACAACCATTGGAGTAGCCATCTTGCAAAATAATTCAGAGAAATATTTTCAGAATGGAAGTACCTTTTTTCACTTTAGGGTTTGAAATAGGAGTCGGAACAAATCGCTGATTGAATTCAATATTCCAGTTGATCTTTGAGTGAATCATAGAAACTTCATTCCAGAGCTCTTCTTTTATTCTTTGCAAATGTAAGTGTGCAAATGATGAGTGAAAGAATCCTTTTATCCTTACACAAACCCTAATTTCCTTTTGTAATAAATGCACAACTTAAGTTATCCGGTTACCCTGTTTGAAGATAGATCTTCTTGAATCATTGTGCTGAACTTAGACTCATTGTTAGTGAGGATTGACAATGTATCTTCTTTTCTTCAATCATGCCATGGGTCTGCAGATCAAAGTATTTCAAATTTGAATCATACCAGATCTGTCTGTGAAAATCCTGCTTTACCATATGGCTATCAAACTAGATCAACTTGAGTGGTTAAACTCTTGAAAAACTCCATGCGATTCTTTCAGATTTTTACTGAGGGTTATTTAGATATTTTTCTAAGAACCCTTTGATCCACAGCATTCCATGTACTGATTTTAGGCACTAATTAACTAGCTGGGGGAATTTGTTTTTCTTTGTGACTCCCCCTGAGCCAGAGCTCACCTTTTTTAGTTTTTGGAAGGAATATCAGCACTGAATTTCGGTGCGGATCCATCCCCAATATTTTCTGTACTCTTCTTCACCTAAATCTTGCTCATCTCCTTTTGAAATTCATCCGCATTCACTTTACCTTTTCCCTTATCTTGTTTTTTTATTATGTTGCACCGAACCTTTTCTATCTTGATTTCTACTTCTGTAGAATTTGGTAATATGACCGGATTTATTACAATTGTAGTAGACAACATTTCTTGGCTTATTTGATTGATATCCTCTTGATCTACACTGATTAGCCATATGTCCCATTCTATTGCATGCAAAGCATCTACCATTGAATGAATTTGTTGTTTACACATTTCTGCATCATGAGATTTGTGACCATACCTTTTGCAGTTAAAACATTGTTCGGAGAAGGATGGATTAGTCTGATTCATTCTCCTCTTGCACTGAGTTGCTTTATGACTGAAATCGTTGCAATTGAAGTAGTATCCATTGAAGGATGGATATCTTTGAGCATTTGGTTGCCTTACTGGAGGTCTTCTAGGCCTGTTGATTTCCTAATCCAAAGTTCTTCTAACCGGATCCAGAGCTTTAACCTTTCTTATATCCCAAGCCACACTTATCGTCTACCCTCTCTTGGCTTTCAAGAAGAACTTCAAGTTGGGCTAAGCTTATCTTGAATTTCTCTTTGTATTCATTTTTTGTTTGAAGATCTTGTTTAAGAGTGTCTATCTTATTCTCATGTTGTTCTTCATTAGCTCTAGCTTCTTCAAGATTTGATTCAAGATGCCTGATTATTTTGTCTATTTTGTCACAGTCTTCTATTTTCTCCTTGAGGGATTGTTTTAGATTATCTTCAATTTTCCTCTGTTCTTCAATTTCTTGGGTGAATCTCATAACCCTTGATTCCATTTCATGCCTTACCATAGTGACTTCTTTTGACAGCTTCTCACATAGCTTATTTTTCTCTTCCAGATCTTCATTAGTGTCATTGGCTTCACTCTAATTTGCTAATTTTTGAAGTAGTTCCTTTCTCTTTTTCATAGAGATACTAAGTTTTTCTTTTAGCTTATTTATGAAATCATTAGCTTGTTTGAGTCTTTCTTTCAAGTTATTAACTTCAGAGTGGGATTGTTTAAGATCATCAAGGGCAGACTAAAGTTGTTCCTTCATACCATAAATATCCATTGAGATTCCTAGATCTTCCTCAAGTTGTTAGGCTTTGTTTAGAGGAACTTAGCTCTGATACCAATTGTTGGAAACAAGGTAGATAACTGAGAGGGGGGGTGAATCAATTATCTGAAATTTATTTAACTTTCTTTTCTTCTTAATAATTAGTGTAGCATCAAAACATATAAGCATATGTGATCATAAGAACAAAAATAAAATCAACACACATAACACAAGGATTTTTATGTGGAAAACCCTGTTAAGGAAAAAACAACGAGGTGCCTAACCCAAGATTGTATTCTCTGTTAAAAGAATAAAGGAGTACAAAATGGCACTTGCCACTTACGGCTCACTGCCCGAGCACACTACTCACAAGAGGCACACTGCCTACAAGAGACTCACTGTCTACAAAACTTACATAAGGTAATTAGGTGTTTGAACTGATGAGAAATATCTGCACATGCTAGATTTCAATTCTGGTTAGGCACAATACACTAATTTCATGCACTTCATTCTTCCTATGTTTTAATACCGTTGCTCTGTTAAATACTAGATTTAAATTGTTGCTTTCACACTTATCCTTGCTTTTCTTCACACTCTATCAAATCAAACACACCTACATACTGGAATCCATTTGGTATATATATCCACATAAAGGATTCTCATCAACTTTCTACTTAGCAACAAGAACACTTCAAGATATTTACAAGTTATTGATTTGTTAGCAGAATCCATGCTTGATTTTTGATGTGTATCAAAAACATGGGCATAGAAGTCTTTAATCATATCGGCTAACAATGTATAATTCCCCAAATTACTTGATCAACACCTTTTACTCATCTAGATTGAGGTATAATGTTCTGCCGATCAGTTCTTTCTCTGTCTGCTCTGCCTGTCTAGAACCCAACACTCAAATGCTCATAACTTTTCCATGCTTTATCATCAGAGGATAAATCTCTGGAATATAGTAGTCATGATACCCCTCTTGACTTATCCAAGTCCACAACTTGCTGAGTTACACCATCTGAGAGATCCAGACCTGATTGTTAGACCTTGTTGCATACACTGTTCTTGTTCACCGGACTAAAACAATCTTCAATCTGACTTCTGGTATAGGCATACTATGTACTGCAGATGTGTGGGATAGAATTTGTTGCCATCAATGACAACATACATGAAGCCACATAGTGTCTCTTGCCAACAGGAGGTTCCTCTAATTTGTTATCAGAGCGCTTTCTTGGGCTCGCTGGGTGGAATTTCTGGCAATTTTTTTCTGCAGTGGCCTCTAAGCGCTGTGATTATTGCATTAGTTATTTATTTTTTGCATATGTATTGTTCATTTCAATTATAGGTTCAGGTCAGGGAATATACCTATCCACTTAACTGTGCAAAGTGCTTGGGCATATAACCCTAAAACTCATTATGAGGAGTACCACATGAACCTCGAAGTAGCTGGCCCATTGAGAGGACCTGCAAGTAAAAAGGGCAATGACCCCTACCTTATTGACTAGTTCTCATCCGTGAGGTAAACCAAGAGCTGCCGTTTGTGGCAAAGTAGTTATTAGTTTTACTTGAGCCATGGAGTGAGGGGTACTACCCCAATACGCAAGCTGTTAGACATCATTGGTGGCCGAGTGACTCCCTTGAACCTTTAGGAAGCTGAATATACTTGGGGCCCATATCTATTGATAGCCACCAAATCATAGATTGAATCCATCCAAAGCAGTTCCCAGATCGTTTCCAAACAAAAAAGTAAAAAAAAATTCTTTTTTTTGCCATATCTTCCTTGCTTTACCTCCATTCCTCCCAAAATTCACTAGAACCCCCAAAATTTCCTTCTACATATTTCCTTCCTTGAGGACCCTATCCCAAATTCCACTTATCGAAGCCAGAAATCCCACATTTGTCTATTTTAGGGTTTTCCATAACTTCTCCAATTCCCACCCAATAGCCTTCAAATTTTACCACAGTGTTCATTTCATATTTCTGCTTCTTTGTCCCTCTTGGACAAATTTTCCCATTCTTTCACCTCACCTTTGAAATCCCCATTTTTTGTTTCCCTTTCCCTTAGAAAGTGTCCAAAACCTAGTCAAACCCCAATTACCCATCTGAGTTTTTCCCAAATCCAAATTTTCCTTTACTAAAAAAGTTTCTATTTTTGTTTTTCTACACATTCCCAAAAAAAAACTCCTAGTTATGGTTGTCACCCACACAAGAGCAAAAAACATGGAGGATGAACTTGCAACCCTCAAGACCAAACTCTAGGATCTGGATGAAAAAATTATCGGCCTCAATCTTTAGCATTCAGCCATGAACAATAGACGGTAGCCAGAGTCTTCTGCAGACACTGGCTTCTCTTCTTCCAGTAATTTTCATGGGCCGAAGCTTGATTTTCCTCACTTCAATGGTGATGATCCGCCTGGATGGATATACTGGGGATAACAATATTTCAGTCTTTATAATACTTTTGATGTCAACAAAGTCCCACTTGCATCCTTTCATTTGGAACATGAAGCCCTCCAATGGTTCCATTGGTACATCAAGGCTCATGAAGAGCCAAAATGGATAGATTTTTGTAAACTCATTTTGCAATCCCTAGTGCTTTTGATGACTTTACAGGAGCACTCACTAAACTTTGCCAAATAGGCACTGTGAGAGAATATCAGATAGAATTTGAAAAATTGGCCAATCACATAGAAGGATTGTTTGATGAATTCTTCAGAGGTTATTCTGTAAGTGGTCTCAAAGATGCAATCTGATCTAAGGTTAAAATGTTCCATCCCAGCACAATGATGGAAGCCATAGGGTTGGCTAAGTTGGCAAAGGACAAGATCACAACTCAACAGTGATCCAAATCTAATTTTGTTCCATTCAGAAATACAATTTCCCAAAGACCTCAAATAAGGCTAGCTCCTATAATAGCTCCTAGCAAGCATTTGACTGAAGCAGAGATGCGAGCATGTAGGGAAAAAAAGGCTTTGTTATAATTGTGATGAGAAATTCACTCGGGGACGTAGATGTGTTGAGAAAAACGTCTATCTCTTGGATGTCAATTCTCTACCTGAAACTAAAGTTTATGCGGATGCTCAGGATATAGTAGATAATCAGGTCGAAACTCAGTAGATCCTTGTTGACCCTACTTCTTAGGAAGACCACCCAGAGATCTCTCTCCATGCTTTAGCAAGAGTCACCACCCCACAAATCATGTGGGTCAAGGGTTACTTCAAGAATCTCCTTCTTACAATACTCATTGATTATGGTAGCACTCATAACTTCATTGACCCTCGAATCGCCAAACAAGCTTATTATTTTGTCCATCCTTGCGCCAGCTTTGAACTCATGATTACCAATGGGGGCATATTATCTTGCAAAGGGAAGTGTCACAATGTGCGTATCTTGATTGGAGATTATAACCTGCACTTCGATATGTTTGCCTTACCCTTAGGTGGATGTGATGTGGTTTTGGGTACCCAATGGTTATGCACACTTGGACCCATCTTATGGGATTTTGCTAAACTTTGGATGCAGTTTTCAGACAATGGGCAAAAACACACATTGAAGGGATTACAATTGGGGTTTCTTACCATCATAAGTTCACATCATATGGAAAAACTTCTTAAGAAGAATTCACATGGTGTCATTGCTTAGCTTGATTCCATTCAGATACAACCATTAGCGGTCTCCACTACTCCTTATGATCTACAATAAATTTTGGATAGCTATACATGTGTCTTTGCCAAACCAGTGGGATTGCCACCTTCATGACTAAAGGACCACCATATTCAGCTCCTTCCCAGAAGCATTCCTTCCAACATCAGGCCCTACCACTACACATTTCACCAAAAGATAGAGATTGAGATGCTCGTTCGAGACTTACTGAAGCAAGGTATTATTCACCCTAGTACCAGTTCCTTTTCTTTATCAGTTCTTCTTGTCTGGAAAAAAGATGGGTCATGGCACCTTTGCATTGACTTCTAAGCACTTAATCACATCACAATCAAGGATAAGTTTCTAATTCTTGTTGTTGATGAGCTTGATGGCGCTCATTTTTTCTCCAAGTTGGATCTTCGTTCTGGGTATCACCAAATTAGGGTTCATGAGGATGATATCCCTAAAATGGATTTCCGCACACATGATGGCCACTATGAGTTTTTGGTCATGCCCTTTGGCCTCACTAATGCTCCTTCAACATTCTAGGCCTAAAATATTCTGGCCCTACCTACGAAAATTCATTGTGGTCTTCCTCGATGATATCCTCATCTATAGTAAAACATGGGCTGAATATCTCCAACATCTGGATCTCATACTGCAACTTCTCTCTAATCATCATCTCTATGCAAAATAGTCTAAATGTGTTTTTGGCTAGGAGGAAGTGGAGTATCTCGGGCATATTGTTTTAGCCTAAGGGGTTTGAGTGGATCCTACAAAAATAGATGCCATGAAAAATTGGCCGCATCCTTAGATGCTCAAGAGCCTTCGTGGTTTTTTTAGGCTAATTGACTACTATCGCAAGTTTTTCAAGGATTACAGGACGATTACAGCTCCATTAATAGCTATGTTAAAAAGGGATGCTTTTTCCTGGACACATGCTGCTCAGTGTGCATTTACCTGGAAACAAGCTATGTGTACTAGCTATGCCAGATTTTTCCAAGACCTTCACTATTGAGAGTGATGCTTGAGGCAATGGACTTGGTGCTGTTCTCCTTCAAGATGAACATCCTATTGTGTCCACTAGCAAAGCCCTTTCTAGCAAGAATTTAGTACTCTCTACATATGAGAAGGAAATGATGGCTATTTTGCATGCAATACAGAAGTGGCAACCATACCTACTAGGGAATCATTTTTGCATCAAGATTGATCACTAGAGTCTGAAATATTTCTTAGAACAATGGGTCTCCTCACCAACACAACTTAAATGGGTCAGCAAACTCATGGGTTATGACTATGAGATCACTTACAAGAAGGGTAGGAACAATATTGTGGCAGATGCTCTTTCTTGCGCATTTGATGACCAAGCTTCTCTTTCAACTATTTATATGCCTGTTCCAAATTGGTTGGAATCTATCCAGTAGGGCTATTTCAATGACTCTTCATTACCTCAAATCATTCAACAGTTAGCCAATAACACTTCTACTGTATTGCATTACTCTTGGGATGGTGCTTCTCTATGATACAAGGATCATCTTGTGCTTCCCCAGAGCATAGATCTTTAGTAGACTATCTTCTATGAACTCCATGCTTCTCCATTGGTAGGGTACTCTGGGTTCCTCAAAACCTATGAGAGGGCACATTGTAACTTCTTTTGGAAGGGAATGAAAAGGGCAATTTAGCAGATGGTGGATGAATGTGATACTTGCCAATGTAACAAGGGTGACATGACACTCCTTGGATTGCTCAAACCCTTGCCCATCCCTACATGGCATTGGATAGATATTTCTATGGATTTCATTGAGGGGCTCCCTAAATTTGGAGGGAAGACAGTGATCTTGGTTTTGGTTGATCGCCTCTCCAAATATAGTCATTTTTGTACCCTCAGCCATCCCTATACTACCTCAGTTGCACAAATTTTCATGGACTAGATCTTCAATCTTCATGGCATCCCTTCTTCCATTGTCTTAGATCGTGATGCAACTTTCACCAATCATTTTTGGATAGAATTATTTCAAAACAGTGGCAGCAAAGTAAAGATGAGTTCTAGGTATCACCCACAAACATACGGTCAGATTGAAATTATCAACAAATGTTTGGAAATGTATCTTCATTGCTTCACCTTAAAACAACAACATCAGTGGGCAAAGTGGGTCCCTCTCACTAAATGGTGGTACAATACCTCCTACCACACTACATCTAAAATGACTCCATATGAAGTAGTCTATGGTCAGGCATCGCCAGTGCTCCTTCCATACACCCCCAGCAATTCACTAGTTCAGGCAGTCGACACGGTTCTCCGAACCTAGGATCAAATTCTTTGTAAGTTGTAGGACAATCTTCACATGGCAAGAAATTGAATGAAACAATAAGCTGATCAGCACCATTCTGAGCACACTTTTCTAGTAGGTGATATGGTTTTTATTCGTCTACAACCATATAAGAAATCATCCTTGAAACTCAAAGGGTGTCATAAACTAGCTCCAAAGTTCTATGGGTCATATAAGGTTCTTCAGAAGATTGGGTCAGTTGCTTATAAATAGGAGCTTCCTCCTTCCTGTGTTCATCTAGTATTTCATGTCTCTTGTCTAAAGAAATTTCTTGGCACCAACATCAGATCACAAACTATTTTACCAGAACTAGATAATGAAGGATCCATCATTTTGGAGCCGAAGGCAATCCTCGACAGATGCACTCATTAGCTTCTCTCTCTATCCATCACAGAGGTATTGATTCAGTGGTACGGAATGCAACCAGAGGATGCTACATGGGAACCACTCATTCAGATTCAACAACAATTTCCACATCTTAAGCTTTGAGGACAAAATTTTTCTAAGAGGGAGGGGATGTTAGGAACCCATGTTTAACCCTTCTCTTTACTTTGTTAGTATATTTTTGTTGGATGCATATGATTTGTAAGTCATCCCGTGAGTATATTGTATTATCCCTCATTCATGGGAAGTAGTAGTTGTTTAGATTAGACTTAATATTTAAGTACTTGTTGATGCCAATGAAGGCATCCATGAATTTATTGTATTGAGCTTGCTCAAAGGAGGTTTCCCCCTCGAAGTGGTCTATGATCAATAAATTACTTCTATGTTTCTGCTATTTCTATTTTTTTGTGCATTTTTCATTATATTGTTGCAAGAGGTTCCTCTCATATTCCTCAGAATGTCAAACAAGTTTTGGATTAGCATGTAAAGATTGTTGTCAGACCTGCTATGCCTGACAATGTGATAATCTGGCATGTTTTTGATAGTGACCAACAAATTGTGAATTTGTTGCAAGATGAGGTAGAGTTTGCTGCCAAAAATTAGTCTGTATTGCAAGAGCAATATGGTGATCAGATAATCTAGCTAAAGACCAACAAGTTGCCTAGAGGATTGATCACCTTAGAGAATAGATTTGGTGTTGATGATTAGTAAGAGAAAGAAAAAATGAACATGACAGTCAAGAGATGGGACTATGAAGAGGTGGAGATTGCACATGGAAAATTCTTAAAACATGGTAAGGTATGTAGTCAAGCCAAGAGGCAAGGTTTCATTGAGCTTGTAATGAATTTATTGACTTGATAGCTTGGGATTATAGGGATTTAAAATTCTTTGATCCTAGTTTAATCCAACATACTATTGACCTAGACCCTAATGCCAAGCCTGTCCACCAAAAGAAAAGGCATGTCGATCCCAAAATTGAGCCATTAATGAGAAAAGAGTTATCCAAGCTCATATAGGCTAAAATCATTTATCCCATCAAACATTCCTCTTGGGTAGCCAACTTAGTTCCAGTTAGGAAGAAGTATGGAGAAATCATATTCTGTGTGGACTTTAGAGACTTGAATAAGGCCTCACTTAAAGACCACTATCCACTCCCTTCCATGGAGCAGATCCTACAAACAGTAGTAGGTGCTGAAAGGTTTTCCCTCCTAGATGGCTACTCAGGCTACAATTAGATTCTTGTGAAAGAATTAGACCAATACAAACAACCTTTACCACCAAGTGAGGTACATTGGCTTATCAAAAGATGCCTTTTGGATTGACAAATGTTTGAGCCACTTTTCAGAGAGCAATAGATTTGGCCTTCAAAGGCTTGATCAATGATATTATTTTAGTGTATTTTGATGATTTAACTGTCTATTCCAAGCATGCAGTTGACCATTTGGATAATTTAAGAAAGGTCTTTGATAGATGCAAAGAGTTTGGGATATCATTGAATCCAAAGAAATGTATATTTGTTGTCCTAGAGGGTAAACTATTAGGGCATGTGGTTTCCAAAGAAGGACTGGCCATTGAACCTGAAAGAACAAATGCCATTCTTTCTCTTCCTCTTCCTAATCATAAGAAAGGTCTGCAGAGCTTTCTGGGTAAGATCAATTTTGTGAAGAGATTGATACCTAATTTTTCTTTAATAGCAAGAGCCCTCACAACTATGTTAAAGAAGAATGCTACTTTCACACAGTCTAAGGAAGGCAAGGACAATTTTGAAGCCATCAAGCAGGCTATTGCACAAGCTCCTACACTGATAAACCCTAATTCTGAGAAGGATTTCATCCTTTATGCCTTTGGAGGCAAAGAGGGTATATCAGTTGTCTTAAGACAATAAAATGAAGAGAACCTAGAATAGCCAATTTCTTTCTTCAACCAACCTCTCAAAGAATATGAATTGAATTATGATTTTATAGAAAAACAAGTGTTTGCTATTGTGAAGGCCTTAAAAAAAATTAGACATATGCTTTCCAATAGTAAAATTTAGTTGATGATGAATCACCCTGGTGTAAAAGAATTCCTCTTGAATAAGGATATGCATGAGAAAAGGACAGGGTGGATCATCAAGGTGATGGAGTATGACATCAACATCAACATTAGTAGACTAGTTCATAGCAAAGGTCTATATGAACAAATGGCAATAGATGTCAAAGATAGAAGTGTACAAGGTAGGTATGATTAGTTGGGCCTCATGCAAAGGGAAGTAAAATATCAAATCACAGATTACCTATTTTCAGGGTTCTGAGGTGAAAACGTTGAGGACACAGGAGCAGGCACCCAAGTCCTAGGCCCTAGTTTCTATCGTGATCTAGAAACTCAGTTTGCAACTCTTGTTGGAAACAAGGTAGATAACTAAGAGGGGGGGTGAATCAGTTATCTTAAATATCTTGACTTTCTTTTCTCCTTTAATAATTAGTGCAATATCAAAACATATAAGCATATATGATCATAAGAACATAAATAAAATCATCACACATAACACATGGATTTTTTACGTGGAAAACCCTGTTAAGGGAAAAACTACATGGTGACTAACCCAAGATTGTATTCTTTGTTAAAAGAATAGGAAGTACAAAATGGCACTTGCCAATTAGGGCTCATTTCCTGAGCACACTGCCTATAATAGACTCATTGTCTACAAAACTTGTAGATGATAATTAGGTGTTTGAATTGAAGAGAGGCATCTACAAATGCTAGAGATCAGTTTTGGTTAGACACAATATACTAATCTGATGCACTTCATTCTTCCTCTGCTCTAGTGCTGCTACTCTGTCACATACTGGACTTGTATTTGATGTTTCCACATTTATCTCTACCTTTTTTTGCACCCCCCCTTTTTTTATCATATTTGTATGCACAACACACTTCATACTGGAATCCATCTAGTATATATATTCGCACCAAGGATTTTAATAACTTTCTAGTCGGCAACTAGAATACTCAAGATATTTACAAATTTCTAATGTGTCAGCTGAATCCATTCTTGATTTGTGATGCGCATCAAAAACATAGTCATTGAAGTCATCAATAATGTCAACCAACAATGTATGATCCCTTAAATAGCTTGATCAACATTAATTACTCATCCATATTGAAGTTTGATACTCTACTGGTCAGTTCTTCGTTAGTCTGCTTTGCCTATCTAGAACCCAACACTCAGATGCTTATATCTTTTCCATGATTCATCACCAGAGGCTCAATCTCTGGAATATAGTAGTCATGATACTCCTCTTGATTTGTCCAAGTCTACAACTTGCTGAGTTACACCATCTGAGAGATCCAGACCTGATTATCAGACCTAGTTGCATGCTCTGTTCTTGTTCACCAGACCAAAACAATCTTCATTCTGACTTCCGGTATAGGCATACTATGTGCTGCGGATGTGTGGGATAGACTTTGTTGCCATCAATGACAACAATCATGAAGCCACACAATGTCTCTTGCCAATAATCTCCCACTTTGGCATTGATGGCAACACTTAGTGAAAAATGACTAAGTGTCGCAGAAAACTCCCCCTTGGCTGATGCTCTGTCTTATGCACTATTTTACCAAAGCTCCCCCTTAGCTGGATTCCATATTTTTCACTATTCCTAACTCCCCCTTTGACATCAATGCCAAAGGGTGTAATCCACACACCAAAATTTGCAAAAAATAACCTATACATAGCCGCATAAGTATGTATATACATGTTATACTTACATATACTTGAGTATATCCGCAAAAGTGACCATTAACTGTACAAACTCTATGGCCCAACTCTGCTTCATCTTGTCCAAAATGGAGATGTGACCACTTAAGAAAAATGCATATGCTTCTGTCCTTCTTAGATCTGTCAGATCACTGGTCCAGGTTGTGGTCTGTGATTTATTAAGGCCTCATGCATTGCCTCTAACTTGGGGATAATTATCCCTCTAAGTTCACTCATCCTGTTTATTATATTCTTCTTTTCTTTGTCCAACCTTTTTATTTCATTTATAATGACAATGGCTTGGCATTCTTGATTCATTAAGGATGCAGTGAGGGGATCAAAATTCTGAGATAAACTTGATAATTTACCTTCTTATTCTTTCACCTTCTTTTCTATGTCCTCTATTACTTTGGGCCAAGACAGACAAAATTTGTACAAATCCCCGCCATCTTTAAGAGCATTTTCAAGGCTCTTTATTCCAATATTCAGGGTTCTCCTATCATTGACGATGAGTCCATCTACTTTAGTGATTCTTTTCCCTAAAAACTCCTTTTGGACCTTGGCTTCTACCGATTTCTCTAAAGATTCAAACCGAGTGCTAACAGAATTTACAAGAGATTTCAAGTTACCAGATGGAGAGGCTGAAGAATCCTTTTGAAAAGATGGCATGATCTTCTTCAGCATCCCGGATGCAATCTCTAACATCTCATAGTCTTCCATGTGAGATTTCAAAAGTTTTTCTTTTGCTTTAGCTTGGGCAAAAGATGTTATTTTCATTGTATAGACCGGAGAGAGGGAATCAAAATTTAGTGGTCCTTGGAATAGTTCCAGTTCATCTATCTCCATCATTTCTTTGTTTAAGAAGTTCTTTACTACCTTTGCAATGTCTCTTGCTAGTTACTGAGTCTTATTTTCTTTTGGGATCTCATAATTGTCATTAGAGATCTTCTCTATTTGTTCTTCTTCTTTTCCCTTTACCTCCTCTTCTTGACTCATTTTCTCTTCTTTTCTTCCTTCTTCTTCAGTTCCTAAATTAGGAATGTCTGTAGTGGGATCTGGAGGAGAGATGTTAATTGCTTCATGAACTTCCTCTTCTGGAATAGAGGAATCCAAGTCCTCAGATTTCGCATCTATCTCTTTTGACAATTTTGTATTTTTGTCAGAAGATTCTTCATTGGCTGTATTTGATCCTTCAACATCCATGGTGGAAGTTTCTTCTTTTGTTTCCTTTACAATAGGAAAATTGAATATTTTGAAGGCATTCTAGAGGATGTCTTTTGTTTCTTTTGCTACTTTGTCAGTTTCTCCAAGCATGAGTTTATTTATTCTTGCTTTTCTCCAGAATTTATCCTTACAGTCCTTGAAGATCATGTGCATTTGTTTTGGGGTGATGGAAGGATAAAGATAAATTGCTATCTATTCACAGATTTTCTTTTGCTTTTGTATTTTCTTTTCTTAGTTCAAGTACTTCTTCTAGAATTTTAGGAATCAAAGATATAATTTCAATAAAAGCTTCACTGTAAATATTCAAGTACCTGACTATGGCTTCTTCCAAGATTCTTTTGTCAGTATCATTATATTCATCATAGAATTCTGTTACTGGTTGCAGATTCCCATCCACAGTGACTGCCTTGATGATATCATCAATGGAGAGAGTGGGCTTTTCAACAAATTTTTCTACCCTTTCTTCTTTGTCTTTGCTAGTAGAGAATTCCCTAGATGTTTTCTTCTTCTTCTTCTTCATTTTCTTAAGTTCCTCATCAGATTCTATTTCTTCATCATCCTTGAGGCTTATGTATGACCTTGTGGCTTTTTTTTCATTCTCTTTTCTCCCTTTTTGGATGTCTTGACTTCTAGTTTGGAGGTTCTTGAGCTCTTAGGAGTTGCAGGTGTAGAGCTCTTGGAGGATCTGGTCTAGGAGGAGACTTGTACTAGAACACTTCCTTTCTCTGCTTCTTGTTTCTCTTTTCCAGCCCCTCCATTTTCTCTCTGTTGGCATCTACTACCTCTTTTGATATGCCAAATCTTTTGGCAATTTCCTCAACCTCTCTTCTAACTTTCCTTTTTATTTCCAGTTGTCTTAGCTCAACATGTACCTTTACACTTAGTTCTTGAAAGGTTCCAACCTTTTTACCTCAAGGTCCTTTGGCTAGCTCAATAGGTGTTGAACATGCAACTCCAAGATTTTATCATCTACTTTGTAGCCCATTGGCATTATCCACACCGTTCTAGGCTCAACTACCTCCATTAGGCATTGATCAGTGTCAACCATGAAGCACACTATATCCTTGTACTTTTCAACTATGGATTGAGGAATTCTCTCTGGCTTGCATTATGCTCTGAAAGCTCTTGAAATAACCCCAGAGAGCTATGTTTTGGGCTTGAGCATCACCAAGTCCATACATATAGTCTCTGATCTGTATGGAAACTGGTATTTCATTTTTCCATACCCAACCACTTGATCCAGGCAACTCATTCATGTAGTAGAAGAATAGACACAGTATTAAACAACTATACTTGAAGGAGTTCTTATCCTTCTTGATCTTCTACAAATTTTCTAACAGTTGGTTTAAAAGAAGAACACATAGGTCATAGTTTGCATTTTCCCTCAACATCTGATATGCTATATATATTGCAGTCCCTGACACAAAGTTCTCCCTATTAGAATGATAGATCTTATGCCCGATTATCATTGAAGCAAACTTGACATCTGGATCTGTGATGTCATTAATTGTCATTGCTCTTTTGTCAAACTTAGATCTGGTGGCTTCAATTACTATCTAGTTCTTAATAGATTTTAATGCAAGTAGCCCACTAGATGAATGGAGTCCAGTTACTACCCTGATAGCATCTTTTGTTATCTTGAAGGGCCTCATTAACCACATGAAGTTATCATGCATCTAGCTTAGGACATACCAGACCCAATCATCTTCTACAAAATAGGGGAAGTGAATGCAATGTCTGAAGTGTTTATCCCAGAGGCCCTTATATTGAGGTTTGAGTTAAAAATTTTTATCTATTAGTTGTTTGTGGTAGAGGTCCATCAATTTGGAGTCACCAAATTCCTCAATATTGGCATGAATATAAACCCTAACATCTTCGACGTGCAATACCCCATGCAAAATGCTAGAAAATGCACCTAAAGGATCAACTTCTAGAGATTTATAGGGATATTTCTTAAATTTTTGGTGCGGCCTAAGAGTAATCTTAACAACCATTGGAGTATCCATCTTGCAATAAATTTGGAGAGAAATTTTCAAGATGGAAGTACCTTTTATGCTTTGGGGTTTGAAATGGGAGCCAGAACAAATCGCCAGTTGAATTCAATTTTACAGTTGATCTTTGAGTGATTAGAAGCTTGATGCAAAGCTCTTTTCTTCTTCTTCTTGAATGCAAATGTACAAATAATAAGTGATTGAACCCTTTTAACCTTGCACAAACCCTAATTTGCCTTTGTAATAAATGCACAACATAAGTTATTCGGTTGCCCTATTTTGATAGAGATCTTCTCGAATCATTGTACAAATCTTAGAATCATTCTTAGTGAGGATTAACAATATATCTTCCTTGCTTCAATCATGCTATGGGTCTGCAGATCAAAATATTTCAATTCTGAATCATACTAGATCAATTTGTAAGAATCCTACTTTATGAGAGTGTTGCCGGAACCGGATTAACTTGAGCGGTTAGACTCTTGCAAAACTTCATGTGGATCTTTCATACTTTTACTGAAGGTTATGTAGATGTTTTTGTGAGAATCCTTTAATCTACAGATTTCCATGTGCCAAATTTACAAAGTAATTGACTAGCTGGGGGAATTAGTTTTTCTCATTGACTCCCCCTGAGCTAGAGCTCACCTTTTTAATTTTCGAAAGGAATATCAGTACCGGATTCTGGTGCGGATCCATCTCTAATATTTTTTGTACTCTTTTCAGCCAAATATTTCTCATCTCCTTTTGAACTTCATCTGCATTCACTTTGCCTTTTCCCTTATCTTGTTTTTCATTATGTTGCACCAGACCATTTCTATCCTAATTTCTACTTCTGCAAAATTTGGCAATATGACTAGACCTATTGCAATTGTAGCAGACAACATTTCTTGGCTTATTTGATTGATATTCTCTTGATCTGCATTGATTAGCCATATGTCCAATTCTATTGTATGCAAATCATCTGCCATTGAATGAATTATTTTTTTGCATATTTCTATATTCAAGAGATTTGTGACCATACCTTTTGCAGTTAAAACATTGTCCAAAGAAAGATGGATTGGATTGATTCATTCTTCGTCTGCGCTGAGTTACTTTATGACCAAAATTGTTGCAATTGAAGCAATATCCATTGAAGGATGGATATCTTTGAGCATTTGGTTGCCTTACCAGAGGTCTTCTAGGCCTATTTCTTTGATTTTTTGATCCAAAGTTCTTCTGACCGGATCCAGAGCTTTCACCTTTCTCATATCCTAGGCCACGCTTGTCATCTACCCTCTTTTGGCTTTCAAGAAGAACTTCAAGTTGAGCTGAGATTATCTTGAATTTCTCTTTGTATTCATTTTATATTTGTAGATCCTTTTTAAGAGTGTCTATCTGATTCTCAAGTTGTTCTTCATTATCTCTAGCTTCTTCAAGATCAAATTCGAAATGCCTGATTATTTAGTCCATTTTGTGGTAGTCCTCTGTCTTCTCCTTGAGGGATTGTTTTAGATTATCTTCAATTTTCCTTTTCTCTTCAATTTCTTGGGTGAATCTCATAACCCTTGATTCCATCTCATGCCTTACCATAATGACCTCTTTTGATGGCTTCTCACATAGCTTGTTTTTCTCATCCTGATCTTCATTAGTATCATTGGCTTCATTCTGACTTGCTAATCTTTGAAGTAGTTCCTTTCTCTTTTTCATAGAGATACTCAGTTTTTCTTTTATCTCATTTATGAAATCATCAAGTTGTTTGAGTCTTTCTCTTAAGTTATTGACTTCAAAGTGGGATTGTTCAACATCATCTAGGGTAGATTGAAGTTGTTCCTTCATACCATACATATCCATTGAGATTCCCAGATCTTCCTCAAGATGTTAGGCTTTGTTTAGAGGAACTTATCTCTGATACCAATTGTTGGAAACAAGGTAGATAACTAAGAGAGGGGGTGAATCAGTTATCTTAAATATCTTGACTTTCTTTTCTACTTTAATAATTAGTGCAGTGTTAAAACATATAACCATATATGATCATAAGAACAGAAATAAAATCATCACACATAACACTGTTGCAAGTATGGACCTAACTGGTGTTGTCATTGATGTCAACATACTCTTGTTGCATTAATGATAAGGGATTGGATGAGCTGTGTGCTGAGGATATTGAGAAAATTAGTCTCAATCAGGAACAGTGAAGAACAATGATGACAGTAAGGTAAAAGTCCAAGATAGGATGAGGATCAGAGGATGCAGTTTAAAAAGTTTGTAGATATGTGTCTAAAGGTGGTCCAGTAGAGATTTTAGAGGTCCACATGAAGATATGAAGAAGTTGTGGGTGCTCAAGTAAAACTGGTTCTAGTAGGTGTTCAGAGGTGATAGAGTGATATAGACAGGTCCGGTGAGATCCAGAAATGCATTATCCTATTCTGTGGATTCAAGGGAGTGTTGAGGAAGTCTTTTTGAAGTGTCAACTCAATTGGTTCATGGTTTGAAGGTTCACAAGCATCTATTCCTTTGTGACAGTAATGACAGATTGTGTTCTTGAGGTTCCAGATGAAGGAGAGAAGGATTTCAGTAAGCAGATGAAGTGTGGATGTTCTTGGTGATTCAGGAAATCTTGTGGAGCTATTTGGATCATGTCCAATTCATGTTGGTGGTCTGCATTGGAGTTGGAGCTCACAATTGAAGAATAACTTCCAGATGATGTTGTTCTTCCTGAGATTGGTTGACCGGATGAGTTACACATCCTGTGGATGTTCTTGTTGATGTTTGCTGACTTAGATGATCATTCCTAAGTTGATATCTTGTATAAATAAGGGATTACGAAGTCATTTCAAAGGTGTCCTTGTGGAGATAAGTGTATGGTAGCGAGGAGGAGAGCGAAAGGCAGAGCAAAAGTATTGGGCTTAATTGGAACTGATTCAAGCATAGTGAAGATGCTATCTTCCAGTTTAAGTAGGTGATACTTATTTCTTTGTAGACAGTGTGTCTCTTGTAGGTAGTGAGCCTCTTGTGAGTAGTGTGCTCGGGTAGTGAGCCCTAATTGGCATGTGCCATTTGTTCTTTCTATTCTTCTAACAGAGAATACAATCTTGGGTTAATTACCCTGTGGTTTTTCTCTTAACTAGGTTTTCCACGTCAAAATATTGGTGTCTCATGTGTTAATGTGCTTCTGCTTTTGATTTGTTGCATTATGTTTCCATGATTGATTTACTATTATGGTACTGAATAACAATGTGGAGTTAAGTGTTTAACATAGAAGAAAGTTTTGTACAACTGATTCCCCCCCCTCTTAGTTGTCTGCCCTAAATCTAACCATTGGTATCAGAGCTAAGTTCCTCTACAAGAGCTTAACTACTTGAGGAGATCCAGGATGTCGTCCTACAAGAGGGATAGTCCGAAGTTTGACGGAACCAATTTTAATCTTTGGAAAAGTTGCATGACTTGTCACTTGAAATGTATGGGAACACAATACTGGAATATGTCTTCAATGAAGTATACTCCTCCACAGGGTGGTCTGAAATCCCCAACTAAAATCACAGATGTTGAAAACAATCTGCGGACCATAGAAGCTCTTCTAAGCGCATTATCTGATTCAAAGCTTTCAAATGTTGTTGACCTACCAACAGCTTTTGAGATTTGGGAAAAACTAGAACTTCTGCATGAAGGAGACAAGTATGTCAAATGGGCAAGGTTACAAAGTCTGAAAGGAAAATTCAAAAATCTAAAGATGAGAGAAGATGAAAATATCACTACTTTTATGCCAAGAGTAAATGAGCTTGTTTGTGGAATTAGAAATGCTGGTAGAGTCTTGGATGAAAATGAGATTATTGGAAAAATTCTCAGATCCCTTCCTGCTTCTTATAAAATCAAGGTTGCTGCCATTGAAGAATTTAGAGCCCATACAACTATCACAAGAGATCAATTGGCTGGCAAATTGGCTGCATTTGAAATGTCTGAGTTTGGAGATGACCCCCCCAAGACTGAATCTGTATTCAAAGCCAGTGCCTCTGTTAAAGGTAAACAAAGGTTTGATTCGGGAGAGAACTCATCAAGGAAACTATCATGGTATGAAAAAGCAAGAAAAGACCTGGAAGAAGAAGAAGAAGATGAAACTGCTCAACTTGAAGCCCTTATTACAAAAAGACTGCCAAGAGGATCCAGTAAGTATGAAGGAAAATTGTCCTTTAAGTGTTTTAATTGCAATAAGATTGGTCATTTTGCCTCAAAATGTCTGGAAAGATTTTCAAGGCCAAATCCTAACAGATCAAGGTTCCAAAAGAATTGTTACTATGTTCATGAAGAAGATGATAATGAAGGAGTAATAGATGATGAATCAAAGACAGGAAACAAATCCAGAAGTGAATGGGTGTTTATTGCCATCAAGGAAGAAGAACCAATATCCTTTGTATCTATCAATCATAAAGTTGTAGAAAGAGCTCTGGCTACTCAAGTTGAAGAAAAGGATGACTGGGTCATTGACAGTGGATTCTCTCACCATATGATAGGTGACAAAAACAAATTCATAGATTTGGAAATGTATGAAGGAGGAGTGGTAAAGTTTGGTGATAATTCTGCTAGTAGAATCAGAGGAAGAGGAACTATTTCTTTTGATGGAAGGAACAAAACCAGTAATGTACTATATGATGAAGGAGTGAAGCACAATCTTTTCAGTGTTGGACAGTTAGTGGACAAAGGCTATGATCTCCGATTCAAAGATAAAAAATGCAAGATCTTTGAAAGTTTTGGAATAGATATTGCATCCGGTAATCAAACTAAAGCTAATATCTTCCACTTGGTTGGTACTAGTTAAAGTTGCTTATTTGTTCAAGTTGATCAGAGTTGGTTATGGCATAGGAGGATGTGTCATGTGAATTTTGATAATATCATCAAGATAAGCAACACTCAGGCTAGAAGAGATCTTCCAAAATTGGTGAAACCTAATAATAGCTTGTGCAAAGAATGTCAGTTGGGTAAGCTAAGCAGAGTCACTTTCAAAAGTAAGGAACTGTCTTCTACCAAATTATTTGACTTAGTTCATACTGATCTTTGTGGTCCAGCAAGAATTACGAGTGTACAAGGTGATAAATACTTCATGTTACTAATTGATGACTATTCCCAGATGATGTGGGTAACCTTTCTAAAAGAGAAATCAGAAGCTCTTCAAAAATTCAAAATATTCAAGGCTATGGTAGAGAATGAAACCGGATTAAAATTGAAATGTCTGAGGTTTGATGGATATGGAGAATTCACATCCAGTGAGTTCATAGTGTTCTGTGAGAAACATGGAATAAAAAGACAGTTGTTTGCTCCTAGGACTCCACAGCAGAATGGAGTAGTGGAGAGAAAGAACCGGACCATCCAAGAAGCATCTAGGACCATGATGATAGAAGCAAATGTTCCTCAGATCTATTGGAAAGAAGCTGTCAGCACTGCAGTCTATACTCTCAATCGAGTTCAAATCAAAAGCAATATCAGTAAGACTCCTTATGAACTTTTGTTTGGCATCACTCCTACTGTGAGGTATTTCATAGTTTTTTGTAGCAAATGTTACATTAAAAGAGATGAAGATCTAGGAAAGTTTGATGCTAGAAGAGATGAAGGAATATTCTTGGGTTACTCTACTCAAAGAAAAGCATACCAGTGTTACAAGAGACTAAGAAAAATAGTAGAAAGTACAAATGTGAAGGTTGATGAAGGAATTGAAAAACCCTCAAGGTTTTGTGAATATGATGAAGATGATCAGAATGGTGCTCTGATTCAAGGAGCCCAAGCCACCTCTGAAAGTTAGATTCAAACTAATCTAGTAAATCAAGAAGAAGAGATGAGTTTCAATGAGCCTGATCAAGAATCAGAAGTGCAAGAAATTCCCAAAGTTCCCAGGTATGTAAGACTGAACCACTTTAAAGATCAAATCTTAGGTGATAAAAGCAAAGGAGTTCAAACAAGAAGGAGAATTCCTCAAGATTCAGAAGAGTATTGTCTGATTTCAAAGATTGAACCTAAGACTGTGAATGAAGCTTACAATGATGAAAATTGGACTAAAGCAATGGAGGAAGAATTGATGCAAATTGAGAAAAATCACACTTGGGATCTTGTTCCCAGACCTAGAAACAAGAATGTGATTGGAACAAAATGGGTCTTCCGGAACAAAATGAATGAAGTTGGTGAAGTAATTAGAAATAAAGACAGATTGGTCTGCAAGGGTTACTCTCAAATAGAAGAAGTTGATTTTGAAGAAACTTTTGCTCCGGTGGTAGGAATTGAAGCAGTTAGATTATTTCTTGCCTTTGTTGCCTTCAAGGATTTCAAGGTATATCAGATGGATGTCAAGTCTGCCTTCCTGAATGGTGACTTGGAAGAAGGGTACATAGAGCAACTAGATGGATTTCAGTTGTCTAATTATGGTGATGCAAGTTGAAGAAGGCACTATATGGACTTAAGCAAGCCCCAAGAGCCTAGTATGAAAGATTGGATAAGCATCTTTTGAAGATTGGTTTCAATAAAGGTACTGCTGATAGTAATTTATATTTCAAAATTGATCATGAAAACATCTTGATTATTGAAGTGTTTGTTGATGATATCATTTTTGGAGGAAGAGATAGTATGTGTAAAACTTTTGCAAATCAAATGAAAAGTGAGTTTGAGATATCCATGCTTGGTGAAATGAATTTCTTCTTGGGTCTGCAAATCACTCAAACAAAGAAAGGAATCTTCATTTCTCAGACCAAATATGTGAAAGAATTGTTAAAGAAATTTGGATGGAAGACTTAAAACCAATGAATACTCCCATGGCAATTGGATGTAAATTGAGCAAAGATGACGACTCTCCTAAGGCTGATCAGCCAAAGTATAGGTCAATGATTGGAGGACTCTTGTATCTCACTCAAACTAGACCAGACATTATGCAGGTTGTTGGTCTTTTTGCTAGATTCTAGGCTGATCCTAAAGAATCTCATGTCATGGCAATCAAGAGGATTTTTAGATATCTAAAAGGGACTATTGAGCATGGTCTGTGGTATCCTAGAGATCATGGTTTATCTCTTCATACATATACAGATGCAGATTGGGTAGGAGATGTGGATGACTGGAAGCGTACCAGTGGTGGAGCATTCTTTTTGGGGAAGAGATTGGTTTCTTGGCTAAGAAAGAAACAAGAGGCAATCTCTATCTACAACTGAAGTAGAATATATTGCAGCAGCAGGTAGTTGCACTCAAGTTTTGTGGATGAAGTAGATGCTAAGAGATATCAAAGTGGAGTATGAGGAACCTATCACAATCTTCTGTGATAATTCAAGTGCAATAAATATATCTAAGAATCCGGTGTTGCATTCAAAAACTAAACACCTATCCATCAAGTTTCACTTTTTGAGAGAGCAAGTGAACAAGAATGAAGTCAGTTTGGAGTTTGTGCCTTCCAAGGATCAGATTGCAGACATCTTTACTAAACCTTTACCTAAGGACTCTTTTGAGTATCTCAGGGAGAAGTTAGGGGTTATTGCCCCTTCGGTGATGAACTAAGGTGCACTAATGTGTATCAATCTAGTGGATATCAGAGTCACATCTTGTGGTCCGGATTGATGATGGGGAACTGCTACTCAGGGGGAGCTGCTACTCAGGGGGAGCTGTAGATATGACTCTGAAGTGGTGGAATTGCAAGTATGTGCCTTTTGCCATTGATGTCAAAGGGGGAGAGAAGAGATGTGAAAAAAAAGTGGTTGCTGATCAAAGGGGGAGTAGTAAAGGGAGAGAAGATATGTGAATGGTTGTTGCTGATAGGGGGAGTTGTGACAGTAAGGAGAAGTTCTTGTCTTGATGGTCAAAATAGTTTTTCACATCATATGTTGCCATCAATGACAAAGGGGGATATTTTTGTAAGTATGGGCCTAACTGGTGTTGTCATTGATGTCAACATACTCCTGTTGCATTAATGATAAGGATTGGATGAGCTGTGTGCTGAGGATATTGAGAAAATTAGTCTCAATCAGGAATAGTGAAGAACAGTGATGACAGTAAGGTAAAAGTCCAAGATAGGATGAGGATCAGAGAATGTGGTTTAAAAGGTTTGCAAATATGTGTCTTAAGGTGGTCTAGTAGAGATTTCAGAGGTTCGCATGAAGATATTAAGAAGTTGTGGCCACTCGAGTAAAACTGGTTCCGGTAGGTGTTCAAAGGTGACAGAGTGATACAGACAGGTCCGGTGAGATCCAGAAATGCATTATCCTATTCTGCGGATTCGAGGGAGCATTGAGGAAGTCTTTGTGAAGTGTCAACTTGATTGGTTCATGGTTTGAAGGTCCACAAGCATCTATTCCTTTGTGGCAGTAATGGCAGACCGTGTTCTTGAGGTTCTAGATGAAGGAGAGTCAATAAGCAGATGAAGTGTGGATGTTCTTGGTGATTCAGGCAAGCTTGTGGAGGTCTTTGGATCATGTCTAGTTCATGTTGGTGGTCCGTATTGGAGTTGGAGCTCACATTTGAAGAATAACTTCTGGATGATGGTGTTCTTCCTAAGATTGGCCGACCGGATGAGTTACACATCCTGCAGATGTTCTTATTGATGTTTTCTGACTTAGATGATCATTCCTAAGTTGATGTCTTGTATAAATAAGGGATTACGAAGTCATTTCAAAGGTGTCTTTATGGAGATGAGTGTGTGGTAGCGAGGAGGAGAGCAAAAGGTAGAGCAGAAGTATTGGGCTTAATTGGAACTGATTCAAGCATAGTGAAGATGCTATCTTCTAGTTCAAGTAGGTGATACTTATTTCTTTATAGACAATGTGTCTCTTGTAGGTAGTGGCCCTCTTGTGAGCAGTGTGCTCAAGCAGTGAGCCTTAATTGGCATGTCCCATTTGTTCTTTCTATTCTTCTAATAGAGAATATAATCTTGGGTTAATCACCCCATGGTTTTTCCCTTAACCAGGTTTTCCACGTCAAAATCTTGGTGTCTCATGTGTTAATGTGCTTCTGCTTTTGATTTCTTGCATTATGTTTCCATGATTGATTTACTATTATGCTATTGAATAACAATGTGGAGTTAAGTGTTTAACTTGGAAGAAAGTTTTGTACAATTGATTCACCCCCCCTCTTTATTGTCTGCCCTAAATCTAACAAACACATGTTTTTTATATGGAAAACCCTATTAAGAGAAAAACCATGAGGTGACTAACCCAAGATTGCATTCTCTATTAAATAAATAGGAAGTACAAAATGGCACTTGCCAATTAGGGCTCACTGCCCGAGCACACTACTCACAAGAGGTACACTACCTACAATAGACTCACTATCTACAAAGCTTGTAGATGGTAATCAGGTGTTTGAACTAAAGAGAGGTATCTACAGATGCTAAAGTGTAGTTCTGGTTAGACACAATATACTGATCTGATGCACTTCATTCTTCCTTTGCTCTAGTGCTGCTGCTCTGTCACATACCAGACTTGTATTTGATGCTTCCACACTTATCTTTGCCTTTCTTTGCACCTCCCCCCCTTTTTTATCATATTTGTATGCACACCACACTTCATACTGGTATCCATCTAGTATATATATTTGCACCAAGGATTTCAACAACTTTCTAGTCGGCAACCAGAATACTCAAGATATTTACAAATTTTTTATGTGTCGGCTGAATCCATGCTTGATTTGTGATGTGTATCAAAAACATAGGCATTGAAGTCATCAATAATGTTGGCCAACAATGTATGATCTGTTAAATAGCTTGATCAACATTAATTACTCATCCGGATTGAAGTCTGATACTCTGCCAGTCAGTTCTTCCTTAGTCTGCTCTGCCTGTCTAGAACCCAACACTCAGATGCTTATATCTTTTCCATGATTTATCAATGGAGGCTCAATCTCTGGAATATAGTAGTCATGATACTCCTCTTGATTTGTCCAAGTCCGCAACTTACTGAGTTACACCATCTGAGAAATCTAGACTTGATTATTGGACCTAGTTGCATGCTCTCTTCTTGTTCACCAAACCAAAACAATCTTGAATCTGACTTTTGGTATAGGCATACTATGTGTTGGGGATGTGTGGGATAGACTTTATTGCCAACAATGACAACATTCATGAAGCTACATAGTGTCTCTTGCCAACAACTCTTTCTTGGTGTTCCAAAGATTTTCCCGTCACAGAAGGTGGAGGACTAATGAGTGGGTGCCCAAGTCCAGGGTGCTATTTTTTCTTTTGTTCTATAATTTTGACACTCCAAGATGCCTTCCTACAACTTCACTTTATCTAGCTCCTCAACCTGTAACCTACAACCGTGAAAAATTTGGGAGGGGGTTGTGGTGTTTTGAGGCTTGCCTCAGTCAAGCCCTAGAGGACACTTAAGTCTTTGAACATTGTTGTCAAATAAAGACTGCATGCCCTTGTGAGGCAGAGCTAAAAACTAAAGGAAATGATGATGAAAAAACAATATAATGTCACCTTGTACTGAAGATTTCATGGAAGGAATACGCCCTTCATTCCATGATGAAATGGATGCTCAAATCTGTAAACACAAACACATAGACAACACAATCCTGCTCTTGCAACATAATGAAAGCCTTGAATCACCTTGAGAATGCCTAAAGTTCACAATGATCATCTAGTTTCTAAATTAATGACTAAACATGCTTTTATATGCAACTACAAGCACTCCCACCAAGATTTCATAAATTCAAACTTACCGTGTTGGCATAGGACCCAAATAACAGTCATAAACTGACACTTCAAATTTGGGCCTGACCCAAAATAGGGAAGGACTAGGGTGTGGGTGCCCAAGTCCTCCACCCCTATTTTGGGTAGGGCTAAGCTCAAGGGGTCCTCCTAAGTCCAATTTTCTATCATACATAGGGCTCATTCCATCGGGATGCCAAATTATGAAGTAAGATGTCCTAAATGCACGCAAAAGACTTGAGAGCTAAACCTTATGAGGGAAAAACCCCCAAGGGGACATTTTCTAACGTTACATATACAAGGAACATGAACTGTTTGACATGATGCTTCAAAGAAATGTTTTTTCATGGAATGCAATGATTGCAAGATATGAATGAAATGGATTTTTCATAAGGCTTTAGAAATATCCAAGCAAATGCACAAAAGAAACTTTCAGCCAAATGCAATTGGCATGTCTAAAACTGAATTGCACAACATTATCCAACATCCTCCTGGCCTATGCCAAAATGGGATCTAGGGAACATGGTGTGGACAACCATCAAAGCATAAAGGATATAGGAATTTTGTCACATAATATATCTACAGCTTCCCTTGTAGACATGTATGGAAAGTGTGGAAGCATAGACAAGGCACATGAATTGTTTGACATTTAATGCCTCAAAGAAATGTATAGTCTCATGGAATGCAATGATTGCAAGATATGCCTAAAATGGATTATTTGAAAGCGATTTATAAACTTTCAAGAAAATGCAATTGGCATGTGTAAAACCAAATTCTTGTAACAATAATTGATCATCATATGAAATATTTAATACAGACTGTCATATACATAATGTCATGAATGTAACATCTAGTCTATATATAAATCCATATAGGCATGTCCAAACAAATTCATACAGGCATATAAAAAAATATACATCAGTAACATACAAAAATATGTATACAAAGCCATGTAGGAATACAAAAATGTCCCAAAATCTAGTTTCCTACGGACTTCTATCAAATAATCAACAACCCTTGCCTGGTCGTGAAAATGGAGAGCCAACTAGTGACTCATCCTCTCTCTCTCTCTCTCTCTCTCTCTCTCTCTCTCTCTCTCTCTCTCTCTCTCTCTCTCTCTCTCGTCGAGTAGACCTCCTCAACAGAGATTTATGTAGCTCCACCTATTAATACAATCAAACAATATGCACATTAATATAGAAACATGAAATATATAACATCACATATGTAATCGATCACTTACCGTTAGTCGATGATCACTCTTGATCATCTTTTCTCTCTCTTTGTCCATAGTTGGATGGGTTGGAGTTGTAACATCCTGTGAGAAGCATCAAGAATTAAAATTGACTAAACATAAATATCACTTATGTACATCAAATGACATGAGATAAAACAAGAAATACAAAATGACATTTTCATATTATTGGCTCATACCTCGGTCAAATAATTTGAAGACAACATGATTATAGCAATGCCTATCTGCATTGACTCATGAAGATGAGGAGGATTCTCCATATTCAACATCTGAAAATAGAGTTCAAGGTTATTCAACCAAAATAGATACATAACATTATTTAAATGCATAATGATTACAAATGGTTAAATTTACCTCTGTATAAGTGGTTTTGTGTCTAGGGGACCAAGGAAACCGTGGAGGTGTTGGTGAAGCTCCTTGTTGAAATCATCAAATTGTCACTAAATAGTATTAGCATTGATATATGTACAATATTTACAATCATGTGATAAATTACATACCTGCTGACTTGACCTCCTCTCATAACTTGCCAATGGATGGCTAACAGAGGTAGGATGAAGACTCTGACCCTGGAATTTCATTGTGTAGACAATTACATACATTAATTTTGACTTATAATATAGAAAGTCATATAAAATTAATCACAAATTTCAAACAAGAATATATTAAATCAAGATGAAACTTGTGAAAAATTACTTGAGAGTTAGTACCAAATGTATGCTCAATACATCATTTGTGAGAACAATATCATTCAATATAGATGTGTCCATCATTGGATGCTACCCCTACATCATAATGCCCTGTTGAGAGTCCTGTCATGAGTCCTATGCCCCATAATCACACAAGTTCCCACATGAACTACACAAATGTGGGGAGAAATGATGCCTACTACTCTCACCCTCATCGGCCTGGGTGAGATCATCATCATGCTATGCTAGAGATTGTGTGAGAGTAGTCAATGAATGTAGTTTCTCCACCTCAACACTCTTCTTCAAAGTCAAAGGGAGTCACACATGTTCTGACCTCAATAGGGGTTTAGGTACATGGTTTTGGTCTCACTGAGCCCTATCTCTATCTTGGGTAGAGCTACCACTTCTGCCTTGGAACTCTCAAATGTCAAAATAATTAGGAATCTTCTTGAGGACGAACTCACAATGGAGTTTCCTCAAGAAATATTGTGGCACCTCATTGTTGTTGCATGGACATTCATCAAACACCATGTACCATCTATCCCAAAAGTTTTCAAATATATCTTGATTCCTACACCAATGAATAGGGAACCGTTTGCAAGTCTATTCTAATCTTTAGCTAGTTTTAGGATTAATAAAGTGTGTACATAATGTACATTTTATAATTTTTTCATTCTTCACTTGTTCATAAGACAATTTGTTATCATAGTACTGTCGACACCTCTCCCTATAGTCATGAAATTTGGTGATTTGTTTTGTCACGGATTCGATGTGAGAAACAATAATCTCTAATGACTTCACAAGCACTCTCCTATGATCAGTGCTGGCACTTGGATTGTTTAACATTTCAATTAGGGTTTGAAGATGTCTTTTTTTTCTTCTATTTGTTCTAAATAGTTTTCTTGAGTATCTATTTCATGGTGAGGATGTGAAGGAGGCAGTTTTGAGGGTTTGGAAGGTTTTTAGGGTTGTTTTGACCCTCCTCATCTGGATTTGTGTTTTTGCCTAGCTCATTAACTGTAAATTCAATATAAAAAAACTAATCAAACATTGGGAAAGTCAAAAATTCTTTTCATACTCACAAAAATTAATCAAACCCTACCTTCTTTGGCTACTAGACCCTCCACATTTTCTTCACGACATATTTAGGAGTGGGTTTGGTGAGGTGGCATCATGAAAACATTTATCTCTCTTTGTGCACTTGCACTATAAAATCTAGTTTTTCTCTCCAAACTCACTTTTTGGCCACAGGTATGCATAAATGGATGTTTTTTTGCTTTTAAGTAGAAAAAAATGTGAGTGCATTATAATGCGCTCACATTTTCCTTTGCATGGGACCAAAAAGTCATGTGGTGGCTTTTTGGTCTCACAACTCCATGCACTTACCCTCTTCAACAAATTAATAGTAGAGTTGCTACCTCTCCAAGAGGATTGAATTTTGAATAGATTAGGACTTCATCAATGCTATAATAGTGTTCTAAGTTTGAAACTCTAGTAGAGTCTTCACAATAAATTGGTTACTAAGCAAAACCAATAATGTACAACTACAAATATATCAACAATTTTCCAAGGAAACTCTTGAATTCTTCTTTCCCTAACAATTGTGCCAATTTGTTTGGGTTTTTTCTTTCTACCCTTAGGTCTAAGAGATGACACATCAGCTAGACCCAAGGGTCAAGTCAATCTAGGTAAAATGACAAACCCATTACTAAACCAAGGATAGAAAAAACCAACTAAAAAGATTGGACCCTATCTTCTACACTTTGAGTTATGTAGGACTTAGGAGCTTGTAATCCTAATGAGGGTCTTAAAATAACAAAGAAATTTGATGAAAAGTGCTACAAATACAAAATCTAGTCCAAATGACATTATGCATAAGTCAAATTTACTATCACTAACTCACATTATGTTGGTTTCATACAAATTTATAGCTACAAACCTTAGACATGTAGATAATTGAAACATTCACAAGTGTATGAGAAAAGAATTTAATATTCATGATGTGCAAGCATGATCTTTTTTTACCTTTACAAGCATTGTGAACAAATAACATATAAAAAAACTTATCTTCATTCTAATCAAGCAAAGGGATGATGAATTTGCAATAATTTAAGCCAATCCTTTACATCTTTTAGCTCCATTAAGACAAGTAGACTAAAATAACGTATACCTAATGTTATGTATGAAAAAGGTGAATGGTGACATGTAGCATGCACACTAGATCAAACCCTTTTTCATATAACATCCAAGGACAAAAGTGAGCCAAATTAGTACCAAATGGAGGACTTACCTACAAATCTTATACTCAGGTATGCCATAGATGGATCAGGTTTAATTCATCCTTTCTATCAAACCCTAGGTCTACAATGTGTGAAACACTAGTTTTACATAGATCAACTTATAATAGAATAAGTACAATAGCAATTTAGAAACTAATTACACAGGGATGATCAGGAAGATGATAGAACCTATCTCTTGAAAGTAGAGGTTAAAGGATTAATTTGATACTACCCAAGTCCTGATTGATAGAAACTATTGAAACTGTAAACTGGAAAGATATTGCAGATTCTATCCTAATGTTAGAGTTGAAGTTAAAAAGGGTAGAAAGACTAGGGCACCACCACCCAAGTCTTGGATAGAGGAATATTTTGTGACTATTGTTAGATCCTGAAACCATGATCTTCACTCTATCTTCTTGTATCTTCACATTCTCTGGATCTCGCTCCTGTAACCTGCACACAAGATGAAAAGAGAGTATTTGGGGGTTATGGTGTTTAGGGAATTGCCTCAATCAAATCTCAGGATAGCATTCAAGCTTCCCAATGCCATTGTTTGATAGAGTGTGTGCCCTTGAGGGGGCAAAGGCTGAAAATAATGATGATGAGATGAATCAAATGATGATAAACAACAATGATATCACCTATGTCATGATCCCTTAGAATGATTAAGATCCTTCAACTCATAAGGTTGATAGATGATAGCTTCATGCATACAACAAACATACAATAACAACACACAAATCTACTTTAGAATCATAATGAATGCTCTTGCTTGCTTTTCTCCAATATCTCAATTTAGCTATCTCCATCAAAGTTCATAATGAATTAAAAAACACACTTATTTATGATTTCCCACTAACAATCATCAAATTAAACCAAAAGAGACAACAAGGAGAAACCTTTTGAAAGGTCCCAAGCTAAAATAAACTTAATTTTGCCTCAACCAATCAAGAGGGACTTGGGTGGTGGTGCCCAAGTCTTTTAAGTCTTTTTGGGTCTAGGATGAGATAAGTGAAGGTGCCCTTAATCCAATTTTACATTGGTGTTAGGCAATTTTGCATTAGGATAAACATTTAGAATGTATAACATAATAAATGGGACCTAGGAGCTAAAGAAGGAAGTAAAAAAACAAGTGGACACTTTTTACTCCATAACATTTTCCCCCACTTTAATGTGTGTATAATCTTACGATCAATACATACATTAAGGTACCGTCAAAAACACATCAATCACATTAGACACTAGAACAAAAGCACACCCTAAGTTCAGAAGACCATTTCTAGCCCCAAGCTTAGGCAAACATAAGAAGATACTTGACAGTCATGTAAAACATAGAGAATATAGTAAAGAAGCATGCAACACATAGAGAAGACATGAATGTAGTCACACAATACACAAGGTATACATGGAGAGAAGACATGATTAAACAATTATACTATACTAAAGGGTGATGGGGGGAGCTCATCGCTATGTGCCACCATCAAAGCACATAAAACACACTACGTGGGGGGAGCTCATCACTATGCACCTCCACAAAACATGAAAGACACAAAACGTGGGGGAGCTAATTGCTATGTGTCTCCACAAAGCATGTAAAACACACAATAAACACATGGAATACACAAGCATTGTAGAGTGTGTGATCAAACCACTATACATCTTATACAAAGCAAACACAAGTGACTGGGAGGAGCTCATTGCTACACTCTGCCTTCTAAAACACACCAAACACACCTGACGGTTGAGCTACACTACCACAACTACCAAAGACATGCTTAAGGGTGAATAACTCAAGATCCAATCCACCTCTCGTAAAGGACTTTTTCAAAAAGGATTTCCAACCTACTCAAGGGAATACATCATCCTGTCTTCTACAGAAGGGCTTTTAAAAGCATACAACCCCACCTACATCACGAAGATGCCTTATAGTGAAAAGGAAGCATGCACACAAAGTATATGACCCCACTTGCATCGCAGAGATGCCTTACAATGAAAAGGAAGTATATGCAAACACACAAAACAAAGTATACAACCTCACCTACATCATAGAGATGCCTTATGGTGAAAAGAAAGTATATGCAAACATAATTTATCACAATATCTAAGATATCCAAGTATTTACCACAATATATTCGCCCACCTTAAAGTTGTTGCTCCCGCTTGCTAATGGCAATCACATTTAAGGTAAGGTTGAAAACATGTGAGGGAACAAGAGCTTTCACAAAGCCCATGCCTCAAAGTGACGTGCTTACAATCATCAAATTGTTCCCAACAATCACAATAGAAGCACATTAATGTCATTTTCTAACAACCATTGATCAATAATAAGCTTTGGTTAGAAAATCTATTCTAAGATAACAATGAAATCATTTCATTAAACTAATACATAAATAAGGCAACATGACGCTAAAATAAACCAAGGCTATACTTACAGGTTCAGAACTAAGTATTGTTGTGAGGTTATACTTTAGGTATCTTAGAACTAAGTGTAGCTACAAGGTGAGACAAAATCCATCCAAAGTGCATAGAAGCATATTTACAATATTGCAAAGGCTTCTTACAAAAAATTCACAACACAATATATGATCACATCACAACAGAAAGTGATTCTGCTAGTAAAAAATTAGTAACAAATTACCCCTATCTTCATATATGGAATGGGTCCATTTTTGTTTTCTTGTTTAGGGACACATGGTCCTTATTAGAAGTGTATATTTGTTGTCATCATCCGCCAACTAGTAGAACCACAAGTACAACAAAAGAATGAAATCATGATAAATGAGAGAGGAGACAAAAGTAACTTAAGGTCACAACATGGGAAGATGTCCCCAAGACACCATCCACTACGTTATGCCCCCAAGGTACCACACACAACAATTGCAACAAGATGAGTGTAGAATAATAGAGAAAAAAATAGAAGGAATGTCACAACAGAGGCAATCTCCTTGTATCCTTGACCTTACAAGAGTATTAAGGGTCATCCGACAAGGCCTAAAAAACATTTAACACTACATGGGGGGACACAAAACAACACTTAAGAGGAGGCCACCCATGAGAGCAACTCAGAGAGGTGTTACATCAAGGGTGGTGGAATGAGTGAGAAATACTTACCTACTAGCAGTTGTCCTTAATCAAATCATCTTCTTCCCAATTTTGATCTTCATATGAAATAGGTGGTACATAGGGCACTATAGCCCAACTTGAAACTTCTTCCTTTAACTCTTCTTTTGATTCCATTTCTTGTGGTGATATTTTTCAAGATAAGGCTTCACTCTTTCTTCTTCTTTCCCTTGCATTTATGTTTCTTCTATTGTTAGTTATATTTCGCAAGGAAGTTTCTTTGTCTACCATCAAAGGTTCATTATTTTCTGCATTCTTAGACATTTATGAAGAGGAATCCGATATAAAAGTGATCTTATGATTTTGTGATGAATAGATTCACTCTTGAAGGTTTTCTCCTAGTCCTTGTAAGGATGGCAAAGGAGGAACATCGGCAAAAATTCCTTTTCCTTTTGGTCTAGGTGAATCCTTCAACTTGGGCTACTTTTCACTTTCTATTTGTTGGATAGGAGGAATTGTAGCCTTAGAGGACTGAGAGGGTCCAGGAGTGTTCTTGCCATATGATAGTTTAGCTATTTTCTTTGCTTTATACTTTTGATATGCCAAGAAGAGTTGATCTTGTCTTAGTTGATTTGCTTCAATAGGTTGTGGCCAAAAATAATCCAAATTGAAATTTCCACGACTGGCTAATGGTTTACATCCACTATGATGAATAAAATGCACTTGTCCTTTATGAGGTAACTTTAAGAAATTTGAATAGTAGAAGGAATCGCTTTCATGGATTTTAGCCAAGGATGTCCTAACTTCACACGAAAGAGATCCAAAGTGGGAATGATAACAAATGATGCTTCTAGGCCTTTTTCTACCACCTTAATTAAAAGTTATATCTTTCCAATTGCTAGAAGAAAATAACCATTATATGCTTTTATCATGATGTCTGTTGGATCATAAGTATCTTGTGCTAGATCATTCATGTATAAAAATTCTTTTGTGATAACATTTGTAATGCAATTAGGAACAACAAGAACTCCTCTTGTAGGATTTCCACTTATTCTTGTTGTTATATAAAGAGGACCATCAATGTCTCTAATAGTAACCTTATGTGGTGTGAAGGATATGATGGGTTCGAGATCCTTCATTTTCTTATTAGATTGGGGAGGAGCCACACCTCCCTTGTTATGATTGGATGCCATGAATGTGAGACTTTTGTACACCAAGCCACTAGTTTGAGGAAACTAATTTTTTGAAGCTTTTTGCAAAGATAAAAAAACACACTAGTGTCACTACAAACCAAGTGGTCCCAATGTTCAAGTGCTGCAGAAAAAGGCAAATATAGACCACTTTAAGATTTCTTGCAAAATTTGAAAGAGATGTTATCCTCTTATGTTGAAATACATAGTGTGTAATTGTAAAAGTATGAATTTTGAAATCTAGGATATGGAATGATTCAATTACTATGGCAAATCAGATTTGATGAATATTTAATGCAACCAATATGATCATGTAAGAGAATTTTTGAAACCCTAATACAAAATTTTACCAAAATACAAGCCTTTTAAGGCCTAAATGTGCATTTTTTTCCTAAATTATGTAAGATTTTAAAATGAATATTAGTAAATATGTAATAAATCAATGCAAGATTTGATTTGAACAATAAGTAAGATACAAATTTTTAAAGCTACAAGTTCACCAAAATGTTATGTATGAAAAAGTTGAATGATGACAACTAGGATACACACTAGATCAAACACTTTTCCATGTAACATCCAAGGAAAAAACCAAGGAAAATCACTACCAAATGGAGGAGCACTCAACTACAAATCTTGTACTTAGGTATATCATAGATGGATCAGGTTTAATTCATCCTTTTTTTATCAAACTCTAGATCTACAATGCATGAAACCCTAGTTTTACAAAGATTGGCTTATAACATAATAAGTACAACAACAATCTAGAAACTAATTGCATAGGGATGATCAAGAAGATGATAGAACCCATCTTCCAAAAGCAAAGGTGTCAGAGGACTAATTTGGGACTGCCCAAGTCTTGATTGATATAATCTGTTGAAACTGTAAACTGGAAAGATGTTGTAAATGTCGTCTTGATGCCAAATCTAAAGTCAAAAAGGGTAGAAAGACTAGGGTGTCACCACCCAAGTCTTGGATAGAGGAATATTTTGTGACTGTTGTCAAATTCCAAAACCCTAATCTTCACTCAGTCTTCTTGTATCTTCACATTCTCTAAATCTCTCGCTTGTAACCTACACATAAGATGAAAAGAGAGGGTTTGGGGGGTTATGGTGTTTAGGGTTTTGCCTCAGTCAAATCCCAAGATAGAATTCAAGCTTCCCAACACCCTTGTTTAATAGAGAGTGCATGCCCTTGTGGGGGTAGAGGCTGAAAACAATGATGATGAAATGAATCAAATGATGATAAACAACAATGATATCACCTATGTGAAGATCCCTTAGAATGATGAAGATCCTTTTGTTGGCAAGAGACACTGCTATGTTGAATAATCATGTGTTTTCATTGATGGTAAAAAGGCAAAGAAGACATCACTCTAGAAGACCAACTTGATTTGGCAACAAGGTACAAGAGTATTCAAGACCGGAGGCTAGAATGACTGAGTATGGACTGTATTTAGATTAAGGGACAAAACATGGATCAGTATCCCTCCATAGATAAAGAATTACAAATGCAGTTTAGGTATGATGAATCATAGCTACTCGATGATGATATAATCCAGTGTTTAGGTCATGACTTCCTCTGGAAGTCATTTCAAGAAAATATCTAAGTCTAGATGAATCGAAGTAAGACAAGGATAATGTACAGTGCAAAGTAGAATGATACACATGTCTCTGCAAGTGCATATTTTGCTATGCAATTTTGAGGTGTTGTAAAAACTTGTATGAAGTATCTAAATCTAGAGTTGTAAGATCTGAAGTCCACTGGAAAGATAGTTGCATGTTGCTAAGTATCTCTACAGTGTTTGACAAAGTTTGACTATGAGAGTCTGAGTTCTGATGGTCTGCATTTTTTCGCTAAAGAATATTTTGCTTTATGGTCCTAAAGGTATGATTGGTGATATCTGAGGAGTCTTTGATATGATTTTGAGCAACCCTATGGTCTGCAATAAAAGTTGTGATCTGACAATTAGACTGAGTCAGTAATATTCTATGTTTGAGGTTGACATGATAGTTTGAATTGTATGTAGTAAGTTCTATTGTTTAGAACTTAATCCTAAGTTGTTAAATAGTTGGCGCCACATATGAGAAGGTGTTTTAAATTTTATTTAGGTCCGCTATGTATTTTGATGAATGGATTTGTCTGACAAGATACAAGTTTATTAACTATATGCTTCATTTGAGTATGGCGACCTAATATGAAGATCTTAAGTGTTGTGGATATATATATATATATATATATATATATATATATGGGATCAAATTCAGTGTTAGGGGTGTGCATTTCAAATGTGAATATACATATGTGTGACATATAGTGGAAGGCAATTTTGTGGAAGCAATAAAGAGTAGAAGAAGAGAGATCTTATTCCCATGTAAAAGCAGAGCAGTGAAACAAAGGCAGTCAGACATGAAGAGTTTTGAGACAGTATTTTTGTGATTCATTGGAGCTACAAATATGCATGTGTAGATGCAATCTAAGCAGTTCAATTTGGCAATGAGCCATTCTTCTTTCTTCTTTCTTTCTCTAGGTAGTGAGCCTATTTTGGCAGTGAGCCTTTCATGCAGTGAGCATTTCTTTGGGTAGTGAGCCCTAAGGCAATGAACCTTCTTGTAATCCAGTATTGTGCTATATTCATATATTGTCAGCTAACACTCACTATGTTTTTTCCCTTTTTAGGTTTTCCACATAAAAATCCTAGTGTTTGTATGTTATATCTTTGTGGTTGTTGTTTCTATGTTTATTCTACCTTCATATTATTAAATTTGGAAATTGGGTAAATAAATTGGTTAAGTGGTTTTGTGGAATACTGATTCACCCCCCCTCTCAGTATTCCTTATTTTGAATAATTTGCATCAGAGTAAGGTTCCTTGAAAGAATTCTAATAGCTTGAGGAAGATCTAGGGTAGTGTAATCATGGCAGCAAGAAGATTTAGAAATTATGAGAGCAACAAGGAACTAGAAGAAACCCTTGTTGATCTTGAAAAGTCTAAAGCAAAAGTCAAGGATCTGAAGGATAACTTACTAGAAGTTGATGAATGCATCTCAAAATTAAAAGAACAAGTCAAGAAATTCAAAGACAAATACAAAGAAGTTAGTGATCAATTGATATCAGCAAATGCAACCCTAAATGGTTTGGAAGAAGAAGTTATAGAAAGAACAAAAGCAGATCAAGGATGAATTCATTTAGAGGAAGGAATCAAGGACAAGGAAACATTGTGTGCTTCAATTGCAACAAATTTGGACATATTGCAAGATTTTGTAGAAGCAAGAATGTGAAGATAAATCACTATGTTGAAGAAAGGAAAATAGAGTAGAGGAATGATAAGGGAAAAGAAAAGGTTGATCTAGTTGAAATAAAGAAGGAGATGAGTAAGGTTTGGATTAAGAAAGATGTTGACAATACCAAGGATGAATCCACACCAGATTCAGGTGCAAATACTTCCTCAAGGAAGTAAAGTGAGAGCTTTGGCTCAAGGGGAGTTGCATTGAAAGTTCAAAACCCCCAGCCAGTTAGCCAATTCTGGAATCCAGCACGAAGATATGATTAAAAGAATCATATGACAGACCCTCTGAAGCAAGTTTAAGAATAAAAGGTCCAATTGCAAAGATTTGTGGAGTAATCTAAAGTGTCTGTGGTTGCTAGGAAGGTTCCTAACAAATTTTTGTAAGGTGACATTAATGACTTAGGTTTTGGCATGGGAAGGATAAAAGGAGTTGTATCTGAAGGAAAAATCATTCTGCATTCCATGTGCACAAGTGATTAAGGGGAACCAAAGCAAGATTCAAAGAGACTACAGTATTCTCCAAAGAATTTCAAATCAAGATCAAGGAAACCCTAATCTGATGAAAGAGGTATTTACAACATGAAACCCTACTATGAAAATTAAATTACTCTAGGAAAATGTTTACTCCTCACGTAATTGAGATAGGGAATTGCCTTGCCCCAAGTTTAAGAAACAATTCTTCAAATCATTGGAAAACAATCTGTTAGGAGCATTCTCAATTACTCCACGTGGGGTTATGCATTTGGAAGATATCGGAGCATACATTCACATTAGTGTAGAAGAATATGATCACAAGAAGTTAGGAAAATTATATTTAGATGAACTGACTATTGTGGATATTGTGTTAAAAGATGAATATAAAGTTCTAGGAGAAAAGAAACTTGACACTTGGTTGGATTTTCCCATAATTTTGAATGATGCATGAGTCCAACTTATTCAAAGTAGAATTCATGATGAATCTCTATGGCTTGATGAACCCTATTTGATAACCAAAGAAGCCATCAAAGCTGTAACCAGTATGAGCTCCTCTAGAAGGGTACCACGCATAAAGAAAATGAAGAACAATGTGGTAATCCAGCTAATAGGAGCCAAATTTGATAAGAATTCCCTTACAGTGAATGATATTAGGGATCTGGTTGTTAGATTTGCTTCAATGATTGTTGGATACAAGGTATACTTCTCCAACAATGAAAATTATGTGTCTACATTAGCTATATACATAGCATATGACATGATAAAAAACAATACAAACTATGACATCTACGAATTGCTCTGGAGTGAACTAATACAGAACTTGAAAAGAACAAAAAAAACTAATTATCCTTTCAAATATGGAACATTGATTACATGTTTACTAGTCGGCATAAGTTTCCCATGGTCCATAGAATACAGATGCAATGCTTTTGGATTAAACTATATGTATTTTTTGCTTCAACATTTCATCATCAGGAAGAGGATGTTTGTGATTTGGATTGCAAACTTACCCTTTAAAAAGGAAGAGTAGGTGGGGTTAGGGTTGGTGAGGAGGTAAAACACAAAAATTACAAACAATGAATTAAATTATAAACCAATGAACAATCAAGAAAAGGATAAATCACAATGTAATATAAATAAGAGTTACACCATGATTAAAAAAGAGACATAGGAATATAGTAAATATATTGAAAGTAATAAATAACAAGTAAAGTACTAAATACTAATTATAATATGTATAATATATTTAATATAATAAGAGAGAAATAGATAATTAAGAAGTTGTATATGTGTGTGTGTGTGAAAGAATAACACAATAAATCAATATACAAAAGATAAAAATAAATTGATGAAATAGTTGATATAAAAGAATAACAACTAAATAAAATTAGGTGAATCAGTATCTTTATATATATATATATATATATATAAGAAAGAATAACACAATAAATCAATATACAAAAGATAAAATAAATTAATGAAATAGCTGATATAAAAGAATAACAATTAAATAAAATTAGGTAAATAAGTAGATAAATTAGTAAATAAATACATATGTGTGTGTGTGAATGAATAAAAATTATAAATTATAAAAAGGAAAAGTAAAAAATAAAACCAAGAGAAACATCGAATGAAATAAAATATAAAAACAAACATCAATAAAATGAAAATAGGAGATAAGAAGAAAGAGAGAAGAATAAAGGACAAAAAAGGAAAGCCAAAGACTAAAAAATACACTCCAAAGTTAAAACTACAAGAGAATAAGAGAGGAAAAGACAATTAAAAAAAAAAAAAAAATCGGCGAGCAAACAACCAAGCAACCAAACAAACCACAATGCAAAACAAACATGAATAAGATGCACAAACTAAACCTATAGGATAGAAACCTAAATGCATAGATCCACATGCACATACACTGAAGATGAAATAAAAAGCAAGACATGAGGTAAGTCGAAGAGGAAGGGAAAAAGGGGAGTAGGAGGAGGAAGAGGTCTAAGGGGTGGTAAGAGGTGAGAGGAGGGTAAGGGGAAGAAGAATCAAGTGGGACTAGGGTGGGTGTGGAGGGATTTGAGAAGGAGTTGCTAGGTTGGGTTTAAATGCCATTTGTCATTGCGATTAAGGTTGGAAGGATGATTTCTCATAAAGATGGCTTCAAGGAATTTTATCTTGAAAAAATTATCTTCTTTGATGAGAACTTGGGTGTCCTTAAGGAAAATGTGGTGTTTGGTTAGGTAAGAGTGCTCTGCGAGGGTAGATTTCGTAACATGATCATGCCTAATGTCAGGAGTATGTTCCTAGATCCTCGTTCTGATGGAACGTCTAGTTTCTCCTATGTATGGGATACCATAAGAGCACATAATTTTATATACTCCAAAATTGAGCATAATATGTCTGGGATCCTTAGCTGAAGGGATGAGATTCCTAATGGTGGAGAGGGGTTTAAAGGTACACAAAAGGCCTTTCTTACGTAAAATTTTTGTGATCTTATTAGATAAGCCTTTTATGTAGGGGAGAGTTGTAATAAAAGAAGAGTTAGAGGCATCAAACTTTGGTTTGGAGTTAAAATCATTTTTGGAAAATGTGAACGCTCTAGAGATGGATTTATTGCTAAACCCATTAAGTTTAAAGACTATCGAAAGGTGGGATAGCTCTTGGTCAATGTGTTCATTATCATAGATACAGAAGGCTAGAATAGTTAGTGTTTTAAGGACGCTCATTTTTTGCCCAGGATGGTGATGCGAGGAAGCATGGAGGTACAAATTAGTGTGGGTACATATATATGGAGCTACATATATATTGATTTATCTACTTATTCACCTAATTTTATTTAGTTGTTATTCTTTTATATCAACTATTTCATCAATTTATTTTTATCTTTTGTATATTGATTTATTGTGTTATTCTTTTATATACTTACACACACACACACAGATATATATATATATATATATATATATATATATATATATATATATATATATATATATATATATATATATATATATATATATATATATATATATATGTTGGCAAGAGACACTATATGGATTCATGATTGTTGTCATTGATGGCAACAAAGTTCATCCCACACATCCGCAGGACATGGTGTGTCTCTACCGGAAGTCAGAATGAAGATTGTTGAGGTCCGGTAAACAAGAACTAAGCATATGGCAAGGTCCGACAGATAGGTCCAGATCTCTCAAAGGAAGTATCTTGGTGAAGTGCGGATTTGGGAAAGACAAGAGGACTACCTTGAGTAATAGATTCCAAGGATTTAGCCTCCGGTGATGGACAAGGAAAAAGATATGAACAGTTGAGTACTGGATTCCTGAGTGACAGTGTGAACAGAGGAAGAACTGATTGATAGAACATCAGATTGCTTTCTGGATGTGTTTCTGACAGCAGTAAAGGTTATGAAGACATGAATTATGTTTGGCCGACATGATTAATGATTTCTACAAGTATATGCTTGATCTGCATTACTTGATGTGCAAGGATTCAGCTGACAGAACAGAGTTTGTGAGAAGATAGACTGTTCCGGGTGCCGACTAGAAAGATAATGAAATCACTAGTGCGGATATATATACAGGATGGATTAAGTTGTGAGAGTGTAAAAAAAAAAGGGAGTTGGATATGCAAAAAAGCGCAGAGTAGAGATAAGCAGTAAGAAAGATTTGGTATGTGAAAGGAAAGCAGGATAAAGAGAAGAGGAAAGATGAAGTGCAACAGATCAGTGTACTGAGCCTAACCAAAACTGAACTCCAGCATATGTGGATGCTTCCAATCAGTTCAAGTATTGTATGACATTCTTTTGTAGATAATGTGTCTCCTTGTAGGCAGTGAGCCTCTTTGTGAGCAATGTGCTCGGGCAGTGAGCCCTAATTGGCAAGTGCTATTTTGTAATTCCTTATTCTTCTAACAGAGAATAATCTTTGGGTTAATCACCCTGTGGTTTTCTCCCTTAACAGGGTTTCCACGTCAAAAATACTATGTCATGTGTTTTTCATTTCATAGTAATGTTTGTTTGTTTGATTTAATGCTGCATTGATTAATAAGAAAGTTCAGAAGGAAGAAATTATTAGGATAACTAATTCACCCCCCTCTCAGTTATCAACAATTGGTATCAGAGCTAAGTTCCTCCTAATAGAGCCTAATAGCTTGAGGAAGATCTGGGAGTTCAAATGGATACATATGGTTTAAGGGAGCAACTCAAGACTGCCCTTGAGGATCTTGAACAGTCAAACTCTGAAGTCAATGAATTAAAGGAAAGACTCAAACAGGCTGATGAATTCATGAGAGAACTAAAAGACAAATTAAGTCTCTCTATGAAAAAGAGAAAGGAGCTGCTCCAGCAATTGCAAGACAAAGTGAAGAAAGTAATACAAATGAAGAGCTGACTGAGAAAACCAAGTTATGTGAAAAGTTATCAAAAGAAGTCATTATGGTAAGACATGAAATGGAATCAGGAGTTATAAAGTTTACCCAAGAGATTGAAGAGAAAAGAAAAATTGAAGACAATCTAAGACAATCTCTCAAAGAGAAATCAGAAGATTGCCACCAGATGGATAGGATTATCAAACATCTTGAATCTGATCTTGAAGATGCTAAAGATAATGAAGAAAAACTTGAGGATCAAATTGTCTCTCGCAAAAGGGATCTTCAAACAGCAAATGAATATAAAGATAAATTCAAGATAAGTTCTACTCAACTTGAAGTTCTTCTTGGAAGTCAAAAGAGTGTAGATGACAAGTGTGGTTTGGGATATGAGAAAGGAGAAAGCTCCGGATCCGGTCAGAAGAATTTTGGATTAGAAAATCTAAGGAATGGGCCTAGAAGACCTCTAGTAAGACAGCCCAATGCTCAAAGATATCCATCCTTCAATGGATACTGCCACAGCTGCAATCACTTTGGTCACAAAGCTAATCAGTGCAGAAAGAGAATGAATCAGACTAATCCATCCTTCTTCGAACAGTGCTTTAACTGCAAAAGGTATGGACACAAGTCTTATGAATGCAGAAATATGCAAATGAACAAATCATTCAATGGTAGATGCTTTGCATGCAATAGAGTAGGTCATATGGCTAATCAATGCAGATCAAGAGGTCATTAGTCAAATATGCAAAGAAATGTTATCTGCCAAATCTGTAATAGGTCCGGTCATAATGCAAAAGTCTCCAGAAGTAAGAATTAGGACAAAAGAGGTCCGGTATATAATCAGAATCAAGACAAGGGTAAACAAAAAATGAATGTGGATGAAGTTAGGAATGAGATGAACAAGATTTGGGTAAAGAAAAGTTTAGAGAATGTAGAGGTTAGATCCGCACCAGACTCTGGTGCTAATATTCCTTCTAAAAATTAAAAGGTGAGCTCTGGCTCAGGGGGAGACACAAAGAAAACCCTGTTCCCCCAGCCAATCAAGTGGTGCCAGATCTGGCACAAGATGCGGAGTAAAGGGTTTGTAGATATGAGTCTTGAGATGATCCAGCTAAGATTTCAAAGGTCCGCATGAATATATGAAGAAGTTGTGATCGATCAAGTAGAACCTGTTTCGGGAGATGCTCCGGAATGACAGAGGATTACAAAAAGGTCTGGAGAGATCCGGAAGTGCATTGTCTTATTTTGCAGATTGGACAGAGTGTTTGGGATGTCCTTGTGATGTGCCATCTTGATTTGTTCATGGTTAGAAGATTCGCATGATGTTCGTAGATTAGGACTGATCCAGTTCTTCAAGTCATTCGAATAAGGCAAACTGAAATAATGTAGGTCGAGCATTTATTGCAATCAGATATTAGGGTTTGAAGAGCAATATAAGGGATTTCTCATAAATCACTTGTTCATTCTGCACTCAAGAAGAAGCGAAAAGTGGAGCTCTGCAACAAAATTCATCAAGTTCACCGAAGATCACTTGCAGAAGTCATTACATACAGAAATCAATCCAACCACTTCGTGTAACTGAAGGCGCATAAGGTATTTTCCATTTTCAATATCTCACTGCAAATCTTTTGAAAAATGGCTACTCTGAATATAGTAAAGATCTCAGATAGGCCCCGACCTGAATTTAAGAAACACCCATACAAGTCATTGGAGGTAGATCCCTTAGGAGCATTCTCTAGTGTTCCACATGGCGTTTTACACACAGAAGACATTAGGGTTTACATACATGCAAGTATTGAGGAATTTGGGGAATTCAAATTGAGAGATTTCTATCACAAACAACTGATAGACAATGCTTTTGAGCTTAAACCAGAGTATAAGGGTATCCAGAAGAAACATTTTGATCAATTCATTCATTTCCCCTGCTTTGAAGAAGATGAATGGGTCCGGTACATATTGAGTAGAATGCATGACAACTTCCTATGGCTAGATAGACCCTGCAAGATCACAAAAGAGGCAATTAGGGCAGTAACTGGTCTATACTCTTCCGGAGGGATACCTATCCTCAAATCTGTCAAAAATAACATTGTAACTGAGGCCACCGAATCAAAATTTGATAAGAGGGCAATGACCATTGAAGATATTTCTGATCCGGATATCAAGTTTGCATCTATGCTAATAAGATACATGATTTATCACTCCAGTAGGGAAAATTCTGTATCTGAAACTACAGTATATACTGCCTATGAGATGCTGAGGAAGAATGCAGATTATGATCTCTGTGAACTTCTTTTAAGCCAATTAATGGAAAATATACAAAAGATCAAAAAGGACAAAAAGAATTCTTTCAAGTATGGTACAATTATATTATTTATATTTTTTTACTTCATGAATGAGCTGCCCAGATCAAGTGGATGGGTATGGCAGAATGACAAACCTGTAGCAGTCCAGATCAGAGATTATTTACATGGACTTGGGGATGCCAAAGCAAGAAATATAGCCCTGTGGGGATACTTCAAAAACTTCCAAAGCATGATGCAAGCAAGAGAAAGAATTCCCCAGTCTATTGTTGAAAAATACAAAGACTCAGTCTGCTTTATGGTTGATACTGATCAGTGCCTAATGGAGGCAGTAGAGCCAAGGACAGTCTGGATCATGCCCATGGGGTATGAGGTTGATGAACAGATTGTGGAACTGCATGTTCAACACATGCTTAGTTAGCCCAAAGATCCAAAGGCAGAAAGGTTTGGAACCTTTGAGGAGCTGAGTGTGAAGATCCATGTGGAACTCAGAGAACCTGAGATAAAAAGGAAGGTGAGAAAAGAAGTAGAACATATTGCTCAAGGTCTAGGCATCCCAAAGGAGGCACTTGATGCCAACCAGGAAAAGAGGTGAAAGGCTGAGGAAGAGAAGAAAGAGGCAGAAAAGAAAAGCAAGAAAAGTACTCTGGTGGAAACCTCAACCCGGACTAGATTATCAAAAGGATCTACACCTGTCACAACCAAAAGCTCAAAAACATCAAAACTAGAAGGTCAGACATCTGGTAAAGGAGAGAAAAGATCTAAAATAAAAGCCACAAGGGCTTATACAAGTAAGAAAGATGAAGAGGAAACCAAATCAGATGAGGGGGTAAATGAAATAAAGAAGCAGAAGAAGAAAGGATCCAGAAAACCCTCCACAGGCCAAGACAAGGAAGAAAAGGCAGAGGAATTTGTTGAAAAGCCCACCCTGTCTCTAGAGAGTGTAATCAAATCAGTCACTGTGGATGGAAACCTTCAACCAATGGCCGAATTCTATGATGACTACAATGAGGCTGACCAAAAGATCCTGCAGGAAGCCACAATCAGGTATCTGAACATATACAATAAGGCTTTCATTGAGATTATATCTCTAATTCCTAAAAGCCTAGAAAAGGAGTTAGAAATAAGAAAGAACAATGCCCTGGCAAAAGATCTTGAGATCCGGGAGCAGATAGCTATTCAACTATATCCTCAAATTGATCCCAAGACAATGAACATAATATTCAAAGACTGCAAAGATGAGTTCAGGAGTAAAGCAAGGATGAATCAACTCATGCTTGGTGAGACTGACAAGGTGGCCATGGATACAGAAGAGATCCTCCGGAAGGCCTTCAAAAGGTTTAATCTTCCTGTTGTAGAGGACTTGGGTACTGATCCCTCATCCACAAGTGTTGCAGAAGAAACTTCTGAGAAAGCAACAGAAGAGATGGGCCCTGAACAAACCAACATTTCTCCTCCGGTTTCCCCTACAGTCTCCGGATCCAAAGGAGAAGACACTATAAGGAGAAAGAAGTAGGAGTGAAAGAAAAAGAAGTTGACAGTACCAAGGTTGCAGAGAAAGAGAAGACTCCAATAGAGAAAACCACAACTGATAGTGGTAAGAATGTAGAAGGAGAGAAAACTCCAAAGGACAGCTCCAAGACTGCAGAAGAGAAGAAACATCTGTCTCCAGCAAGAGACACTGCACAAATTGTCCAAAAAGTTCTGAGCAAAGAAACAATGGAGATTGATGAACCGGAGCTTCTACAAGGTCCATTCAATTTTGATTCCCTCTCTCCGGTACAGACAATGAAGATAGCTTCATTTGTAAATGCTAAGGCAAATGAAAAACTCCTAAAGTCTCATATGGAAGACTATGAGTTGATAGAAGCTGCTTCCAGAGTGCTCGAAAAGATTATGCCATCGGTCTAGAAAGATCCCACAGCCTCCTCTTCCGATAATCTCAAAACCTTAGTCAGCAGTGTTAGAACACATTTTGATTCTCTAGAAAAATCAGCTGAAGAAAAGGTCCGGAAGGAGTTTTTGGATAAAAGGTTCTCCGAGGTACAGGGTTTGATCATTAATGATAGGAGAAATATGAACATTGGAATAAAGAGTTAGAAAATGCTCTTAAGGATGGCAGTGAAATATACAAATTTTGTATCTCCTGGTCCAAGGTAACAGTGGATATTGAGAAGAAAATAAAAGAGCAAGAGGACACACTACTAAGCTTGTCTCAAAGTTTTGATCCTCTTTCTTCCTCTATAACAAATCAAGAATGTCAGACTATAGCAGTCTTGAGTGAAATCAAGAAATTGGAGAAGGAAAAGAAAAATAGAATAAGTAGGTTGAGTGAGCTCAGGGGGTTAATTGTCCCTAAGCTAGAGGCCATGCATGAGGCTATAACAGAAGCTCAAATCACAACCTAGACAAATGATCTGATAGATCTAAAAAGGGCAGATGCGTTTGCATTCCTATTGAGTGGGCATATCTCAATTTTGGACAGGATGAAACAGAGTTGAGCGACAGAAGTTGTACAGTTGAAGAGAACTTTTGCAGACATACTTAAGTATATGTAAGTATGCCATATGTTTATGCGGCTAAGTATAGTAAAATTTTTGAAAATTTTGGTGTGCGGACCCTACCCTTTGTCATTGATGTCAAAGGGGGAGTGAGGAGCAGTGAAAAATGAGGAATCCAACTAAGGGGGAGCTCCGAAAAATGTATATAAAGACAAAGAATCAGCCAAGGGGGAGCTTAGTGTAAACACTTAGTCATTTTTCACTAAGTGTTGCCATCAATGCCAAAGGGGGAGATTGTTGGCAAGAGACACTATATGGATTCATGATTGTTGTCATTGATGGCAACAAAGTTCATCCCACACATCCGTAGGACATGGTGTGTCTCTACCGGAAGTCAGAATGAAGATTGTTGAGGTCCAGTAAACAAGAACAGAGCATATGGCAAGGTCCGACAGACAGGTCCGGATCTCTCAAAGGAAGTATCTTGGTGAAGTGTGGATTTGGGAAAGTCAAGAGGACTACCTTGAGTAATAGATTCCAAGGATTTAGCATCTGGTGATGGACAAGGAAAAAGATATGAACAGTTGAGTATCGAATTCCTGAGTGACAGTGTGAACAGAGGAAGAACTGACTGATAGAACATCAGATTGCTTTCTAGATGTGTTTCTGATAGTGGTAAAGGTTATGAAGACATGAATTATGTTTGGCCAACATGATTAATGATTTCTACAAGTATATGCTTGATCTGCATTACTTGATGTGCAAGGATTCAGCCGACAGAACAGAGTTTGTGAGAAGATAGACTGTTCCGGGTGCCGACTAGAAAGATAATGAAATCACTAGTGCGGATATATATAGGATGGATTCAGTTGTGAGAGTGTGTGAAAAAAAAGGGAGTTGGATATGTGAGAAAGAGCAGAGTAGAGATAAGCAGTAAGAAAGATTCGGTATGTGAAAGGAAAGTAGGATAAAGAGAAGAGGAAAGATGAAGTGCAGCAGATCAGTGTACTGAGCCTAACCGGAACTGGACTCCAGCATATGTGGATGCTTCCAATCAGTTCAAGTATTGTATGACATTGTTTTGTAGATAGTGTGTCTCCTTGTAGGTAGTGAGCCTCTTTGTGAGCAGTGTGCTCGGGCAGTGAGCCCTAATTGGCAAGTGCCATTTTGTAATTCCTTATTCTTCTAATAGAGAATAATCTTTGGGTTAATCACCCCATAGTTTTCTCCCTTAATAGGGTTTCCACGTCAAAAATACTGTGTCATGTGTTTTTCATTTCATAGTAATGTTTGTTTGTTTGATTTAATGCTGCATTGATTAATAAGAAAGTTCAGAAGGAAGAAATTATTAGGATAACTGATTCACCCCCCCTCTCAGTTATCAACAATATATATATATCTTCTCAATTATCTATTTCTCTCTTATTATATTAAAATTTTAATATATTTACTACATTCTTATATCTTTTTTTAATCATGGTGTAACTCTTATTTATGGTACATTGTGATTTATCATTTTCTTAATTGTTCATTGGTTTATAATTTAATTCATTGTTTGTAATTTTTGTTTTTGTCCTCCTCACCAACCCTAACCCCACCTACTCTTCCTTTTTAAAGGGTAAGTTTGCAATCCAAATCACAAACATCCTCTTCCTAATGATGGATCACTAAGTGTGATATGAAACATTGAAGCAAAAAATACACACAGTTTAATCCAAAAGCATTGCATCTGTACATGTTTACTCTTTTACTTCCTGAGACAGCGACCTGGTTCAGAAAATATTGTCTTGCTTGATCACATACCTATAGCTGCTCAAATAAGAAATCACTTATAGAGTTTGGGCAATGCAGATAAGCAAAACAAAATCTTATGGAAATATTTCAAAGATTTTCAAAAGAAAATATTAAGTAGGTTCTAGATACTTGAAAATGTAGTGATAAAATATGAAAAGGATATTGTATTCATGGTTGATAAAGATAAATGTTTCATGGAAGCTGTGGAACCAAGAATTGTATGGGTCCCTGCACTAGGTTATGAAGTTGCAAAAGATGTCTTAACTAAATTAATTGATAAAATACTAACCTATTGATCCCAAAGAGGACAAATTTGGGACATTCTCAGAATTATCTTCTAGAATGTTGATGGAACCTAAGCAGCCAGAGAAAACATCAGATGAACAATTAAGTAACACAAAAATCAAATCAGGAGAATCAAAGTCCATAAGTGCTCTAGTAGAATGGACATCAAGCACTCCTAAAAGGAAATAAAAGAGATCTAAAGAGGAGAGACCAACATCTAGTCCCAAAAAAAGGATAGGGACCTCATCCTTTACAGAAACCACAACTGAAGAAAAGAAGAGAAAGAAAGTTTCACTTTGTGAAGAAAAAGTGGCAAGAGACACCATTGCAAAACCCTTGGAAAAGCTACAAAGTGCTCAAATCCTTGATCCACCCAAGTTTCTTCAAGAACCAATAAATCTAAATTCCTTGTCTCTGGAATAGAAATTTGAATTAGTATCATTTTCCCAAGGAAAGCCATGGGAAGACTTGATGAAAACTCACATGCAAGATAATAAGCTCATTATAGCAGTATCTGATGTACTAGAAAAATTGATGCTTGAATACCAGAAAGACACTTCGACATCATCTAGTGATCAACGAAAAGAGATGATAAAATCAATCGCCAATCATTTTTGGTGCAGTCATGGTAGGAGGGTTCATAGAGTGAACTATCCAGGTTGTACAAAAAGAGTAAACACAATAGAAATAACTCAAAGATATGAAACAACCATAGATTCAGTCATTCAATAAATAATAGAATTCAAATATAGATTGGCTAGCAACATGTAGGTTTACAATTGGGATCACAGGCCTAATTACAAAATATTAGAATATGCACAAGATATAGCATTGAAGTCGCCTTCACACATAATCCAAACTATGAACTTATGCTAATGATCATAAATTAACTATCAACTACTTTCCTAGGATCTATTGCATCAATATATACCATCTCCAAAACAATAGATTCCTCTGTGTTAGCCAAGGAAGGTCACAAACTCCAATGAAGAGCTGTAATATGTGTACACAGATAGGTGAGACCTAATCATGTAGAACACCTCTGCAAATGAATGGAATGATGTGTGGATCTTGGGAAAGGTCAACCATGAACTAAAGATCATTGAATGATGTGTCATTAATTTCCACAAGTCGAGGAATGCTCGACAAGTCTTCTCCTTTAGTTGATTATTAGAGTCTGTCAGGATGCTCTATTCTGAGAAAACAATCAATATTCTGATAGCGATATCTTTCCAGTACTTAATCCAAATGCTCTAAATTCTAGATATGATGTAGATGAATGAATCTAGATGCCAAATCTAGCTTTCCAGGATGTGAAATACAACTGTGGAAGAATGCGGACCAAAATGTAGAAACTGCTACTGACTGAACTGCCTAAATTGAATTGGAAAAAAATGAAAGGAATCAAATCAACTACAAACAAACTAAAATGCAAATCTTTTTCGTTGATGCAAGATTACTCTTGAACTAGGGATGCTCCTACATCAAACATTCAAGGTTATTGAAAAAAGTGAGTCCCTCACTTTACTGGGGCTAGGGGAGAACCAGGACGGTCCACCTCAGCTTGAGAAATCCAAGCTAAGTCTTCTTCTGGTCTGCCTTTCCACTTCACAAGATATTCTTTGTATTATCTTCCTCTAGTGTTATGTCTAACTCTACTATCCAAAATGTCTTCAATCTACTATGGTGCTTGTTGTGGTAACTGCTTTTGTAGGTCTTCTTCCATGTTATCATTGAATTCTACTTCATGATATTGATAAGTTCTACAATGTTGAAAATAGGTGATATACCCAATGTCTAGTAACTCCACATCATATAAATTTCCTAAATCAACTTTTCTAAGTATCTTACAAGGTCCAAACTTTTTCATCTTCAACTTGTTATATGTCCTAACTGGAAATCTCTCTTTTCTCAAATATACCATTACTTCATCTCCTACTACAAATTCCTTATGTCTTCTCTTCTCATCTACCTTTTCCTTATACTTATTGTTCATATCCTCCAAATGCTTCTTCACTTGATTATGCACTATCTTCATGTGATCTACAAATTCCTCTGCTTCTGTACTTCACTTTTTTTCTATGTCAATGTCTCTCAATTCTACAACTCCTCTAGGATTTATTCTGGTAACAATCTCAAAAGGTGTTCTTCTAGTACTCCTATTTACTAAATTATTGTATGGAAACTCTACTTGTGAAAGAATCAAATCCCAACTTCCTGTCTTCTCTCCAACCAAACATCTCAACAAGTTTCCCAAAATCCTATTCACTACCTTTGTATGTCCATCAGTCTGTGGGTGAAAAGTTTAACTTGTTGCAAGGTGTGACCCTTGGTCTCCTTGTTCAGTGCTACACTACGGTGGTTTGCGACAAGGGCTTAACCACCTCCCATGCTTGTTAAGTCAAGTGGTTGTATCGAGCATTAATAGGTTGATCTTTTGGTGCAACGGCAGCTAACAATTGGTATCAGAGCTAAGTTCCTCTAAAAGGAGCTTAACCACTTGAGGAGATCCAGGATGTCATCTTACAAGAAGGATAGTCTGAAGTTTGACGGAACCAACTTTGCTCTTTAGAAAGGTCGCATGAAATGTCACTTATAGTGTATGGGAATGGCGTACTGGTCCATGGTTACAAAATAGTATGTACCTCCACAGGGTGGTCCAACAACCCTAAATGAAATCATAGGTGCTGAAAACAATTTCTAGACTAAAGAGGCTCTTCTAAGTGCATTATCTAACTCAGAGCTCTCAAATGTTATTGACCTACCAACTGCCTTTGAGATTTGGAATAAATTGGAACTTTTGCATGAAGGAGACCAGTATGTTAAATGTGCAAGGTTACAGAGTCTGAAAGGGAAATTTGAAAAACTGAAGATGAGAGATGATGAAAATATTACTACTTTTATGCCAAGAGTGAATGAGCTGGTTTGTGGAATTAGAAATGCTGGTGGAGTCTTGGATGAAAATGAGATTGTTGGTAAAATTTTTAGATCCCTTCCTACTTTTTACAAAATCAAGGCTGCTGCCATTGAAGAATTCAGAGCCCATACAACTATCACAAGAGATCAATTGGCTGGGAAATCGACTGCATTTGAAATGACAGAGTTTGGAGATGACCCTCCCAAGACTGAATCTGCATTGAAAGCTAGTGCCTCTGTTAAAGGTAAACAAAGGTTTGATCTGGGAGAGAATTCTCGAGGAAATTGTCATGGTATGAAAAAGCAAGAAAAGATCTGGAAGAAGAAGAAGTAGAAACTGCTCAACTTGAAGCCCTCATTACAAAGAGGCTGCCAAGAGGATCCCGTAAGTATGAAGGAAAATTACCTTTTAAGTGTTTTAACTGCAATAAGATTGGTCATTTTGCCTCAAGGTGTCTGAAAAGATTTTCAAGGCAAAATCCTAACAAGCCAAGGTTCCAGAAGAACTGTTACTCTGTACATGAAGATGATGATGAAGGAGTAACAGATGATGAATCAGAGATAGGAAACAAATCTGGAAATGAATGGGTGTTCATTGCCATCAAGGAAGAAGATCCAATGTCCTTTGTATCTGTCAATCTTAAGACTATGGAAAGAGCTCTGGCTGCCCAAATTGAAGAGAAGGATGATTGGGTCATTGACAGTGGATGCTGTCACCACATGACAGGTGAAAAAAATAAGTTTGTAGATTTGGAAAGGTATGAAGGAGGATTGGTAAAGTTTGGTGATAATTCTGCTGGTAGAAACAGAGGAAGAGGAACTATTTCTTTTGAAGAAAGAAACAAAACTAGTAATGTACTATATGTTGAAGGTTTGAAGCACAATCTTCTCAGTGTTGGATAGTTGGTGGACAAAGGCTATGATCTCCGATTCAAGGATGGAAAATGCAAAATCTTTGAAAGATCCAGAATAGAGATTGCATCTGGTACTCAAACTAAAGGTAATATCTTCCACTTGGTTGGTACTGGTAAAAGCTGCTTATTTGTTCAAGTTGATCAAAGTTGGTTATGGCATAGAAGGATGTGTCATGTGAATTTTGATAATATCATCAAGATAAGCAATACTCAGGCTGTAAGAGATCTTCCAAAATTGGTGAAACCTACTAACAGCTTGTGCAAGGAATGTCAGTTGGGTAAGCTGAGCAGAGTCTCATTCAAAAGCAAGGAACTGTCCTCTACCAGATTATTGGACTTAGTTCACATTGATCTTTGTGGTTCAACAAGAACCAGGAGTATTCAAGGAGATAGATACTTCATGCTGCTAATTGATGACTATTCCCAGATGATGTGGGTAACCTTTCTAAAGGAGAAATCAGAAGCTCTTGAGAAATTCAAAATATTCAAGGCTATGGTAGAGAATGAAACACAATTAAAGTTGAAATGTCTGAAGTCTGATAGAGGTGGAGAATTCACATCTAGTGAGTTTATAGAGTTCTGTGAGAAACATGGAATTAAGAGACAATTGTGTGCTCCTAAGACTCCACAGCAGAATGGAGTAGTGGAGAGAAAAAACTGGACCATCCAGGAAGCATCTAGGACCATGATGATAGAAGCAAATGTTCTTCAGATCTATTAGAGAGAAGCTGTCAGCACTAAAGTCTATACTCTCAATCAAGTTCAAATTAGAAGCAATACTGGTAAGACCCCTTATGAACTTTGGTTTGCAATTACTCCTACTGTAAGATATTTCAGAGTCTTTGGTAGCAAATGTTACATCAAAAGAGATGAAGATCTAGGCAGGTTTGATGCTAGAAGTGATGAAGGAATATTCTTGGGTTACTCTACTCAAAGGAAAGTATATCGGTGTTATAACAAGAGACTAAGAAAGATGATAGAAAGTAAAAATATGAAGGTTGATGAGGGAATATAGAAACCCTCAAGGTTTTATGAATATGATGAAGATGATCAGAATGGTGTTCTGGTTCAAGGAGCTCAATCCTCTTCTAAAAATCAGATTCAAACTGATCCGGTAAATCAAGAAGAAGAGATAGGTCTGAATGAGCCTGATGAAGAAGCAGAAGTGCAAGAAGCTCCTAAAGTTCCAAGGTATATAAGACTGAACCACTCTGAAGATTAGATCATAGGTGACAAAAGCAAAGGTGTGCAAACTAGGAGGAAAATTGCTCAAAATTTAGATGAATATTGTTTGATTTCAAAGATTGAACCTAAGACAATAAATGAAGCCTGCAATGATGAAAAATGGACCAAAGCAATGGAGGAAGAGTTGATGCAAATTGAGAAAAAACACACTTGGGATCTTGTTCCCAGACCTAGAAACAAGAATGTGATTGGAACCAAATGGGTCTTCCAGAACAAACTAAATGAAGTTGGTGAAGTAATCAGACATAAAGCTAGATTGGTCTGCAAGGGCTACTCTCAAATAGAAGGAATTGATTTTGAAGAAACTTTTGCTCCGGTGGAAAGAATTGAAGTAGTCAGATTATTCCTTGCCTTTGTTGCCTTCAAGGATTTCAAGGTATATCAGATGGATGTCAAGTCTGCCTTTCTAAATGGTGACTTGGAAGAGGAAGTGTATATAGAGCAACCAGATGGATTTCAGTTGTCTGATCATGGTGATATGGTCTGCAAGTTGAAGAAGGCACTGCATGGATTAAAGCAAGCCCCAAGAGCCTGGTATGAAAGATTGGACAAGCATCTTTTAAAGATTGGTTTCAACAAAGGTACTGCTGACAGTAACTTATATTTCAAAATTGATCATGAAAACATCTTGATTGTTGAAGTATTTGCTGATGATATCATCTTTGGAGGAAGAGATAGTAGGTGTAAAACTTTTACAAATCAAATGAAAAGTGAGTTTGAGATGTCTATGCTTGGTGAAATGAATTTCTTCTTGGGTCTGCAAATTACTCAAACAAAGAAAGGAATCTTCATTTCTCAGACCAAATATGTGAAAGAACTGTTGAAGAAATTTGGGATGGAAGATTCAAAGCCAATGAATACTCCCATGGCAACCAGATGTAAGTTGAGCAAAGATGATGACTCTCCTAAGGTAGACCAGACAAAGTACAGATCAATGATTGGAGGATTGTTGTATCTCACTCAAACCAGACCAGATATTATGCAAGTTGTTGGTCTTGTTACTAGATTCCAAGCTAATCCTAGAGAATCTCATGTCATGGCAATCAAAAGTATTTTTAGGTATCTAAAAGGAACAGTTGAGTATGGTTTGTGGTATCCTAGAGATCATGATTTCTCTCTTCATGCATATAGAGATGCAGATTGGGTAGGAGATGTGGATGACCAGAAGAGTACTAGTGGTGGAGCATTCTTTCTGGGAAAGAGATTGGTTTCTTGGCTAAGCAATAAATGAGAGGCAATATCCCTGTCTACAACTGAAGCAGAATACATTGCAGTAGTAGGTAGTTGCACTCAAGTTTTGTGGATGAAGCAGATGCTAAGAGATATCAAAGTAGAGTATGAGGAGCCTATCACAATCTTCTATGATAATTCAAGTGCTATAAATATATCTGAAAATTTGGTACTGCATTCTAAGACTAAGCATATATCTATCAAGTTTCACTTTCTGAGAGAGAAAATGAACAAGGATGAAGTCAGACTAGAGTTTGTGCCCTCCAAGTATCAGATTGTACATATCTTTACTAAACCTCTTCCCAAGGACTCTTTTGAGTATCTCAAGGAGAAGATAGGGGTTATTAACCCTCTGGTGATGAACTAGGATGCACTATTGTGCATCAACCCAGTGGATATCATAGTCATATCTTGTGATCTGAATTGATGATGGGGAGCTGCTACTCAGGGGGAGTAGCAGGTATGATTCTGAAGTATTGGAGTTGCAAGTATGAGCCCTTTTCCATTGATGTCAAAGGGGGAGAGAAGACATGTGAAAAACAAGTGATTGATGATCAAATGGGGAGCAATAAAGGAAGAGAAGACATGTGAATAGTTGTTGTTGATAGGGGGAGTTGTGACAGTAAGGAGAAGTTCTTGTCTTGATGGTTTTTCACATCATATGTTGCCATCAATGACAAAGGGGGAGATTGTTGCAAGTATGGGTTGTTGCAAGTATAAGGTAAACCAGTGTTGTCATTGATGTCAACATACTCATATTGCTTTTGACAAGAAGGATTCAATGAGCAGTGTGCTGAGGATATTGAGAAAATTAGCCTCAGTCAGGAACAGTAAAGAACAGTGATGAGAAGAAGGCAAATGTACTGTATAGGATGCGAACTGGAGGATGCGGATTAAAGGGTTTGTAGATATGGGTCTTGAGATGCTTCAGTTAAGATTTCAGAGGTCCGCATGAAGATCTGAAGGAGTTGTGGCTGTCGGTGTAGAACCGGTTCCGGCAAGTATTCAGAGGTGACAGAGGATCACAAAAGGTCCGGTGAGGTCCAGAACTGTATAATCCTAATCTGCGGATTAGAAGGAGTCTTTGGGATGTCCTTGTGATGTGCCATCTCGAGTTGTGTATGATTTGGAGGTCCAGAAGTACCTCTTGCATTATGACAGTGGCGACAGACAGTAGCCTTGAAGTTCCGGATAAGGAGGATAAGAGATTTCATTCAGGCAGGCTTGTGAAGGTTCCTGGATCATGTTGAGGTCGTGTTGTTGGTTCGCATTGACAGTGGAGCCCAGAATTGAAGATATTCTTCCGGATGAAGTTTTTGCTCTGTTTAGCCGACCGGATGAGTTGTTCATCCTGCGAATGTTCTTATGGTGGCTGACCGGATGTGTCATTCATCTTGCGGATATTCTTATGATTGATTGCCGACTTAGATGATTGTTCCTAAGTTGATGTCTTGTATAAATAAAGATTTGTGAGTTCATTTTGAAGTGTGGCTTATGTGGAAAAAGGTGAAGTAGCGAAGAGAAGTGCAGAAGGAAGAGCAGATGTTTCTGGGCTTAATGGAACTGATCCAGACATGGTAAAGATGTCATTCTCTAGTTCAAGACTGTGATTCTTATCACTTTGTAGACAATGTGTCTCCTTGTAGGCAGTGGGCCTCTTTGTGAGCAGTGTGCTCGGGCAGTGAGCCCTAATTGGCATGTGCCATTTTGTAATTCCTTATTCTTCTAATAGAGAATAATCTTTGGGTTAATCACCCCGTGGTTTTCTCCCTTAACCGGGTTTCCACGTCAAAATACTGTGTCATGTGTTTCTTATTTCATGATGATATTTGTCTGTTTGATTCAATACTGCTTTGATTAAGAAGAAGGTTCAAAAGAAGAAATAATTAGGATAACTGATTCACCCCCCCCTCTCAGTTATCAACAATTGGTATCAGAGCGAGGTTCCTCTGAAAGAAGCTTAACCGCTTGAGGAGATCTAGGATGTCGTCATACAAAAAGGATAGTCCGAAGTTCGATGGAACCAATTTTACTCTCTGGAAGGGTCGCATGAAATGTCACCTGGAATGTATGGGAAAAGCATACTTGGCCATGGTTTCAAAACCATATGTACCTCCACAAGGTGGTCTGACAACTCTGAATGAAATCACAGAAGCTGAAAACAATCTGCGGACCAAGGAAGCTCTTCTAAGCACATTGAATGACTCAGATCTCTCAAATGTTATTGACCTACCAACTGCATATGAGATCCTGACTAAACTAGAACTTCTGTATGAAGGAGATGAGTTTGTCAAAAGTGCAAGGTTGCAAAGTCTGAAAGGGAAATTTGAAAGATTGAAGATGAGAGATGATGAAAACATCACTACTTTTATGCCAAGAGTGAATGAACTAGTGTGTGGAATTAGAAATGCTGGTGGAACTCTGGATGAAAATGAGATCATTTACAAAATCCTTAGATCCCTTCCTGCTGCCTACAAAATCAAGGTTGCTGCAATTGATGAATTCAGAGCCCACACAACTGTCACAAGAGAACAATTGGCTGGCAAGCTAGCTGCATTTGAAATGACCAAGTTTGGAGATGATCTTCCCAAGACTGAATCTGCTTTCAAAGCCAGTGCCTATGTGAAAGGCAAACAGAGAATTGATCCGGGAGAAAACTCTTCAAGGAAGATGACATGGTATGATCAAGCAAGAAGAGACATGGAAGAAGAAGAAGCAGAAACAGCTCAACTTGAAGCCCTCATTGCAAAAAGACTACCAAGAGGATCTGGTAAGTATGAAGGAAAACTACCCTTTAAGTGCTTTAACTGCAATAAGATTGGTCATTTTGCTTCAAGATGTCCGGAAAGATCTACAAGGTCTAATACTAACAGACAAAGGTTTCAAAAGAATTGCTATTATGTTCATGAAGAAGATGACAATGAAGGAGTAACAGATGATGAATCAGAACTAGGAAGCAAATCCAGAAATGAGTGGGTGTTTATTGCCATCAAGGAAGAAGATTCAATACTCTCTGAATCTGTCAATCACAAAGTTGTTGAAAAAGCTTTGGCTGCTCAAGTGGAAGAAAAAGATGATTGGGTTATTGACAGTGGATGTTCTCACCATATGACTGGTGACAAGAATAAGTTCTTGAATTTGGAAAGGTATGAAGGAGGAATGGTAAAGTTTGGTGACAATTCTGCTGGCAGAATCAGAGGCAGGGGAACTATTTCCTTTGATGGAAAGAGCAAAATAGGTAATGTACTATATGTTGAAGGATTGAAGCACAATCTTCTCAGTGTTGGTCAGTTAGTAGACAAAGGCTATGATCTTCGGTTTAAGAATGGAAAATGTAGAATCTTTACAAGCTCTGGAACTAAAATTGCATCTGGTACTCAGACAAAAGGTAATATCTTTCATCTGGTTGGTTCAAATAAAAGTTGTTTGTTTGTTCAAATTGATCAAAGTTGGTTATGGCATAGAAGAATGTGTCATGTAAATTTTGATAACATCATCAAGATAAGTAATACTCAGGCTGTAAGAGATCTTCCAAAATTGATGAAACCTACAAATAGCTTGTGCAAAGAATGTCAGCTAGGTAAACAAAGCAGAGTCTCTTTCAAAAGCAAAGATCAGTCTTCTACCAGATTGTTGGAATTAGTACATACTGATCTCTGTGGTCCGACAAGAATCAAGAGTCTGCAAGGTGATAGATATTTCATGTTGTTAATTGATGATCATTCCCAGATGATGTGGGTTACCTTTCTAAAAGAAAAATCTGAAGCATTTGAGAAGTTCAAAATCTTCAAAGCTTTGGTAGAGAATCAAACCGAATTAAAACTAAAGTGTCTAAGGTCTGATAGAGGTGGTGAATTTACATCTGGAGAGTTCATTGACTATTGTGAGAAGCAGGGTATAAGGAGACAATTGTCTGCTCCTAGGACTCCACAACAGAATGGAGTAGTTGAAAGAAAGAACTGAACCATCCAGGAAGCTGCCAGGACAATGATGTTGGAAGCAAATGTTCCTCAGATGTTCTGGAAAGAAGCTATCAGCATTGCAGTCTACACTCTAAATCGAGTTCAAATCAGAAACAATACCGGTAAGACCCCCTACGAACTCTGGTTTGGCATCACTCCCACTGTGAAATATTTCAGAGTATTTGGTAGCAAGTGTTATATCAAAAGAGATGAAGATCTAGGAAAGTTTGATGCTAGAAGTGATGAAGGAATTTTCTTGGGCTACTCCACTCAAAGCAAAGCATACCGGTGTTACAATAAGAGACTGAGGAAGATGATAGAAAGCACTAATGTGAAAGTTGATGAAGGAATTGAGAAGCCCTCAAGATTTTATGAATCTGATGAAGATGACCAAGACAGTGTTCAAGGAACTCAATCCTCTTCGGTAAGACAGAGTTAGCCTGATCCGGTAAATCAGGAAGAAGAGATAGGTTTGCATGAGCCTGATCAAGAAGCAGCAGTGTAGGATACTCCCAAAATTCCAAGGTATGTGACACTAAACCACTCTGAAGATCAGATCATAGGGGACAGAAGCAAAGGTGTGCAAACTAGAAGGAATGTTGCTCAAAATCAGGATGAATGTTGTCTGATTTCAAAGATTGAACCTAAAACAGTAAATGAAGCCTGCAATGATGAAAACTGGACTAAAGCAATGAAAGATGAATTAATGCAAATTGAGAAAAATCATACTTGGGATCTTGTTCCCAGACCTAGAGACAAGAATGTGATTGGAACCAAATGGGTCTTCCAGAACAAATTAAATGAAGCTAGTAAAGTAATCAGAAACAAAGCTAGATTGGTCTGCAAAGGCTACTCCCAAATAGAAGGAATTGATTATGAAGAGACCTTTGCTCCCGTGGCAAGAATTGAAGCAATCAGATTATTTCTTGCATTTGCCACCTTCAAAGACTTCAAGGTATATCAGATGGATGTCAAGTCTGCCTTCCTAAATGGTGATCTGGAAGAAGAAGTTTACATTGAACAACTGGATGGATTTCAATTATCTGACAATGATGATATGGTCTGTAAGTTAAAGAAAGCATTGTATGGATTAAAACAAGCTCCAAGAGCATGGTATGAAAGGTTGGATAAGCATCTTGTGCAGATTGGATTCAGCAAAGGTACTGCTGACAGTAACTTATATTTCAAAATTGATCATGAAAACATTTTGATTGTTGAAGTGTTTGTAGATGATATCATTTTTGGAGGAAGAGATAGTATGTGCAAAACTTTTGCAAATTAGATGAAATGTGAGTTTGAAATGTCTATGCTTGGTGAAATGAATTTCTTCTTGGGTCTGCAAATTACTCAAACAAAGAAAGGAATCTTCATTTCTCAGACCAAATATGTGAAAGAATTGTTAAGGAAATTTGGTATGGAAGATTCAAAACCAATGAACACTCCCATGGCAACCGGATGTAAGTTGAGCAAAGATGATGACTCTCCAAAGGTAGATCAGACAATGTATAGATCAATGATTGGTGGATTGTTGTATCTCACTCAGACCAGACCAGATATAATGCAGGCTGTTGGTCTTGTGGCAAGATTCCAGGCTGATCCTAGAGAATCTCATGTTATGGCAATCAAAAGAATTTTTAGGTACTTGAAAGGAATAGTTGAGTATGGTCTATGGTACCCTAGAGATCCGGATTTCTCTCTTCATGCTTACACAGATGCAGATTGGGCAGGAGATGTAGATGATCGAAAGAGCACCAGTGGTGGAGCACTCTTTTTGGGGAAGAGATTGGTTTCTTGGCTAAGCAAGAAACAAGATGCAATATCTCTGTCTACAACTGAAGCAGAATACATTGCAGCAGCAAGTAGTTGCACTCAAATCCTATGGATGAAGCAGATGCTAAGAGATATTAAAATTGAATATGCGGAGCCTATCACAATTTTTTGTGATAATTCAAGTGCAATTAATATTTCCAAGAATCCGATATTACACTCTAAGACTAAGCACATATCTATCAAGTTTCATTTCTTGAGAGAACAAGTGAACAAGGAAGAAGTCAGGTTGGAGTATGTTCCCTCCAAGGATCAGATTGCAGATATCTTTACTAAACCTCTTCCCAAGGACTCTTTTGAATATCTCTAGGAGAAGTTAGGGGTCATGGCCCCTCCGGTGATAAACTAGGATGCACTGATGTGCATCAGTCCGGTGGATATCACAGTCATATCTTGTGATCTGGATTGATGATGGGGAGCTGCTACTAAGGGGGAGCAGCTGGTATGATTCTGATATGTTAAAATTGCAAGTATGAGCCCTTTGCCATTGATGTCAAAGGGGGAGAGAAGACATGTGAAAAACAAGTAGCTGATGATCAAAAGAGGAGCAGTAAAATGAGGAGAAGACATTTTGCTGATAGGGGGAGAAGTGACAGAAAGGAGAAGTTTCTTGTCTTGATGGTTTTTCACATCATATGTTGCCATCAATGACAAAGGGGGAGATTGTTGCAAGTATAAGGTAAACCAGTGTTGTCATTGATGTCAACATACTCATATTGCTTTGACAAGAAGGATTCAATGAGCAGTGTGCTGAGGATATTGAGAAAATTAGCCTCAGTCAGGAACAGTAGAGAACAGTGATGAGAAGAAGGCAAATGTACTGTATAGGATGCGAACCGGAGGATGCGGATTAAAGGGTTTGTAGATATGGGTCTTGAGATGCTTCAGTTAAGATTTCAGAGGTTCGCATGAAGATCTGAAGGAGTTGTGGCTGTCGGTGTAGAACCAGTTCTGGCAAGTATTCAGAGGTGACAGAGGATCACAAAAGGTCCGGTGAGGTCTGGAACTATATAATCCTAATCTACAGATTGGAAGGAGTCTTTGGGATGTCCTTGTGATGTGCCATCTTGAGTTGTGTATGATTTGGAGGTCTGGAAGTACCTCTTGCATTGTGACAGTGGTGACAGACAATATCCTTGAAGTTCCGGATAAGGAGGATAAGAGATTTCAGTAAGTAAAGGAAATGCAGACGTACCTGGTCATTCAGGCAGGCTTGTGAAGGTTCCTGGATCATGTTGAGGTCGTGTTGTTGGTCTGCATTGACAGTGGAGCCCGAAATTGAAGATATTCTTCTGGATGAAGTTTTTGCTCTGTTTAGCCGACCGGATGAGTTGTTCATCCTGCGAATGTTCTTATGGTGGCCGACCGGATGTGTCATTCATCTTGCGGATATTCTTATGATTGATTTCTGACTTAGATGATTGTTCCTAAGTTGATGTCTTGTATAAATAAAGATTTGTGAGTTCATTTTGAAGTGTGGCTTATGTGGAAAAAGGTGAAGTAGCGAAGAGAAGTGCAGAAGGAAGAGCAGATGTTTCTGGGCTTAATGGAACTGATCCGGACATGGTAAAGATGTCATTCTCCAGTTCAAGACTGTGATTCTTATCACTTTGTAGATAGTGTGTCTCCTTGTAGGCAGTGGGCCTCTTTGTGAGCAGTGTGCTCGGGCAGTGAGCCCTAATTGGCATGTGCCATTTTGTAATTCCTTATTCTTCTAATAGAGAATAATCTTTGGGTTAATCACCCTGTGGTTTTCTCCCTTAACCAGGTTTCCACGTCAAAATACTGTGTCATGTGTTTCTTATTTCATGATGATATTTGTCTGTTTGATTCAATACTGCTTTGATTAAGAAGAAGGTTCAAAAGAAGAAATAATTAGGATAACTGATTCACCCCCCCCTCTCAGTTATCAACATGGGTCTAACTGATGTTGTCATTGATGTCAACATACTCATGTTACATTAATGAGAAGGATTGGATGAGCTGTGTACTAAGGATATTGAGAAAATTAGTCTCAATCAGGAATAGTGAAGAACAATGATGACTACAAGTCAAAAGTCCAAGATAGGATGATGATCAGAGGATACGGATTAAAGGGTTTGTAGATATGTGTCTGTAGGTGATCCAGTAGAGATTTCAGAGGTCCGAATGAAGATATGAAGAAGTTGTGGCCACTCAAGTAAAATCAGTTCCAGTAAGTGTTCAGTGGTGATAGAGTGTAACAAGAAAGGTCTGGTGAGATCTGGAAATGAAGTTTCTTGTTTTGTGGATTTAAGGGAGTGTTGAGGAAGTCGTTGTTGTGTATCAAATTTATTGATGCATGGTTTGAAGGTCTGCAAGCATCTATTCTTTTGTGACAGTGATGACAGACTATGTTCTTAAGGTTCCAGATGAAGGAGAGAAGGATTCCAATAAGCAGATGAAGTGTGGATGTTCTTGGTGATTCAGGAAAGCTTGTGGTGATCTATGGATTGTTTCTAGGTCATGTTGGTGGTCAGCATTGAAGTTAAAGTTCATATTTGAAGAATAACCACTGGATGTTGGTGTTTTTCCTGAGACTGGCCGACCGGATGTATTACACGTCTTGCAGATGTTCTTGTAGGTGTTTACCGACTTAGATGATTGTTCCCAAGTTGATGTCGTGTATAAATAAGGGATTGTGAAGTCATTTCAAAGTGGGCCTTATGATGATGAGAGTGTGGTAGTGAAGAGCAGAGTGAAAGGTAGAGCAGGAGTATTGAGCTTAAATGGAATTGATTCAAGCATGGTGAAGAAGCTATTCTTCAGTTGATGAAGGTGATTCTTATTTCTTTGTAGATAGTGTGTCTCTTGTAGGAAGTAAGCCTCTTGTGAGCAGTGTACTTGGGCAGTGAGCCCTAATTGGCATGTGTCATTTTTGTTCTTTCTATTCTTCTAACAGAGAATACATTTTTGGGTTAATCACCCCTTGGTTTTTCCCTTAACTGGGTTTTCCACGTCAATATCTTGGTGTCTTATGTGTTGATGAGTTTCTGCTTTTGATTTGAATGCATTATGTTTCATGTTTAATATACTGCTAATTACTCAGAAGATTTAAGTGTGTATATTAGAGAAAGTTTTGTACAACTGATTCACCCCCCCTCTTAGTTGTATGCCTTAAGTCTAACAATTGGTATCTGAGCTGAGGTCACGGGTTCAAACCCCGCGCTTGCACTAGGGGGATTGTTGCAAGGTGTAACCCTTGGTCTCCTTGTTCAGCGCTACGCTGCAGTGGTTTGCGATAAGGGCTTAACCGCCTCCTGTGCTTGTTAAGTCAAGTGGTTGTATCAGGCATTAATAGGTCAATCTTTTGGTGCAACAGCAGCTAACAGAACTGAACTTCAAATCTATCTTCATCTTCTTCCAAAGTGTCTTCCAAAAGTATCCAAGAAATCTGGTGTCTCTATCTGAAACTATACTCTTAGGTAATCCATGTAATCTCACAATCTCCATGAGAAATAGGTTTGTTACACGCATTGCATCAGTTGTCTTCTTGAGAGGTATGAAATAAGCCATCTTTGAAAATCTGTCAACCACTATGAATATTGAATCATGTACTCCTCTCCATGTCTTCAACAATCCCATTACAAAATCCACGCTTATGTATTCCCAAGGTCTCTTTGGTACTGTCAAAGGTCTATACAATCTAGTATTCTGACTACTCCCTTTTGTAACTTGAAAAACTCTACAACTCTACACAAATTTCCTAACATCCTTATAAATCTAAGGCCAAAAGTATTTTTCACTTACCAAAGCCACTATCTTATCAATGCCAAAATGTCCTGCCAATCCACCATTGTGTTTCTCCTTGATCAAACTGTCTCATTGAACTCTTAGGTATGCACAACAGCCTTCTTCTAAACAACATATCTTCCTAAATGAAATAATCCAGCCACTTACTCCTATCTATCACAATAGGTTCCTTACATGCTTTCCAAGGTTTTGCAAAATCAATGTCTCCCTCATACATGTTCTTCAATTCATCAAAACCCAACACTTCAACTCTCTTTTTTGTCAACAAGTTTCTTCTTCTACTCAACACATCAGCAACTTTATTTGTTTTTCCACTCCTATGCTTCAACACAAAAGTGTAACTCTACCCATCTCATATGTCTTTGATTCAACTTACCTTGACTGTTCAAGTACTGCAAAGCTTGATGATCTGTATATAGTACAAACTCTTTAGGCAACAAGTAATGTCTCCACTTCTTCAAGGCTTGAATTATGGCATAGAATTTTTGATAATAAATTGAATATCTTCTCCTTGCATCATTCAACTTCTCACTGAAATATGCTATAGGTCTACCTTCTTGACTTAATACTACTCCAATCGCATTCCCACTTACATCACAATCAACTTGAAATACCTTATTGAAATTCGGTAATGCCAAAATAATTTGCTCTATCACTTTCTGCTTCAACAATTCAAAACTTTTATCTGCTCTAGATGTCCACTTAAAGTCTTTCCTATCACCTCTCATTGTCTCTATCATAGGGTTACATACTGAACTAAAATTTTTTATGAACTTCCTGTAGAAACTAGCCAATCCATGAAATAATCTAATCTATCCGATGCTCTCTAGTATATGTCATTCAACAATTGTTGTTACTTTCTCAGGGTCCATCTGTTGATAACTGAGAGGGGGGGGGGTGAATCAGTTATCCTAATTATTGCCTTTATTGAACTTTCCTTTTAATTGAAGCAGCATAAAATCAAACACAAAACATTAACCATGAAATAAGAAACACATGACACAGTATTTTTGACGTGGAAACCCTGTTAAGGGAGAAAACCACGGGGTGATTAACCCAAGAATTATTCTCTGTTAGAAGAATAGGAAATTACAAAAATGGCACTTGCCAATTAGGGCTCACTGCCCGAGCACACTGCTCACAAGAGGCTCACTGCCTACAAGAAGACACACTGTCTTACAGAGTGATAAGAATCACAGTCTTGAACTGATTGGAAGCATCTGCATATGCTGGAGTTCAGTTCCGGTTAGGTTCAGTATACTGATCTGCTGCACTTCATCTTTCCTCTGTTCTTTAGTCTGCTATCCTTTCACATACCGGATCTTTCTTGCTACTTCTGCTCAACTCTGGACTTGTTCGCATATACTTTCCCACATTTCACACACTTTACAACTAAATCCATCCTCTATATATATCCGCACAAGTAATTTCATCACCTTTCTAGTCGGCATCCGGAACAGTCTAGTTTCTTACAAACTTAGATCTGTCGGCTGAATCCTTGCTCACCAAGCAATGCGGATCAAGCATATACTTGTAGATATCATCAATTATGTCGGCCAAACATGATTCATGCCTCCGCAACCTTTATCATCATCTGTAACACATCCGGAAAGTAGTCTGATACTCTGTCAGTCAGTTCTTCCTCTGTTTTCACTGTCTCTCAGGAATCCGGTACTCAACTATTCATATCTTTTTCCTTGTCCAACTCCGGAGGCTAAATCCTTGGAATATACCACTCAAGATAGTCCTCTTGACTTCCCCAGATCCGCACTGCACCAAGACACTTCCTCTGAGAGATCCGGACCAATCTGTCGGACCTTGCCACATGCTCTGTTCTTGTTCACCGGACCACAACAATCTTCAATCTGACTTCCGGTAGAGACATATCATGACTTGCGGATATGTGGGATGACCTTTGTTGCCATCAATGACAACAACCATGAATCCATATAGTGTCTCTTGCCAACAATCTCCCCCTTTGGCATTGATGGCAACACTTAGTGAAAAATGACTAAGTGTTTACACTATGCTCCCCCTTTGCTGATGCTCTGTCTTTATATACAATTTCTGGAACTCCCCCTGAGTTGGATTCCTCATTTTTCACTGCTCCTCACTCCCCCTTTGACATCAATGGCAAAGGGTAGGGTCCGCACACCAAAAATTTTCAAAAATTTTCTATATATAGCCGCATATTTACATACTCACATATACTGCAGAATGTCTGCAAAGGATGTCTGCAGTTGAACCATTTCAGTAGCCCAACTTAGCTTCATTCTGTCCAAGATTGAAATGTGACCACTCAACAAAAATGCAAAAGCTTCTGCCCGCCTGAGATCTGTCGGATCTTTTGTATGGGCGGTGGTCTGGGCATCACTGATGGCCTCATGCATAGTTTCCAACTTAGGGACTATAATCCTTCTAAGTTCTCCCATCCGATTGGTAATGTTCTTCCTCTCCTTCTCAAGATTCTTTATTTCATTCAAGACTGCAATAGTCTGACATTCTTGATTTATTATAGAGGAAGAGAGAGGATCAAAACTTTGAGATAAGCTTTGAAGCTTGTCCTGTTCCTCTTTTATTTTCTTGTCAATTGCTGCTGTTGCCTTTGACCAAGATATACAAAATTTGTAGATGTCACCGCCATCCTTAAGAGCATTTTCTAAGCTCTTTATTCCAATGCTTACAATCTTCCTATCCTTAGAGATTAATTCTAATATTTCAGAAAATCTCTTATCCAAAAATTCCTTCCGGACCTTTTCTTCAGCTGATTTTTCTAGAGAATTAAAATGTGTATCAATACTGCTAACTAAGGTTTTTAGATTACCGGAAGTGGAGGCTGTCGGATCTATCTGGATTGATGGCATGATCTTTACAAGTACTCCGGAAGCAGCCTCTATCAACTCACAGTCTTCCATATGAGACTTCAGGAGCTTTTCATTTGCCTTGGCATTTGCAAATGAAGCTATCTTCATTGTTTGTACCGGAGAGAGAGAGTCAAAATCAAATGGACCTTTTAGAAGCTCCGGTTCATCAATCTCTAGAGTTTCTTTGCTCAAAAATTGTTGAACAGTTTGTGCAGTGTCTCTTGCCGGAGACAGATGTTTCTTTTCTTCTGCAGTCTTAGAACTGTCAACCTCTTTGTCTGTCACCACTGCTTCCTTCTCCTGCAATTGCTCTTCTTCTTTGGATCCGGAGACTGTAGGGGAAACCGGAGGAGAGATGCTTGCTTGTTCATGGGCCACTTCTTCTGGAGCAGAGGGTCCCAAGTCCTCACTTGTCTGTTCAGGGCTCACTTCTTCCGGAACAGAAGATTCCAAATCAGCAGCTGTTTCTGCACCTAAGTCCTCTACAACAGGAAGATTGAACCTTTTGAAGGCCTTCCGGAGGATCTCTTCTGTCTCTTGTGCCACTTTGTCAGTCTCACCAAGCATGAGCTGATTCATCCTGGCTTTACTTCTGAACTCATCTCTGCAGTCCTTGAAGATCATGTTCATTGTCTTGGGATCAATTTGAGGATATAGCTGAATAGCTATCTGCTCCCGGATCTCAAGATCTTTGGCATGAGCATTATTCTTTCTTACTTCCATTTCCTTCTCTAGGCTTTTAGGAATGAGAGATATGATCTCAATGAAAGCCTTATTGTATGTGTTCAGATATTTAACTGTGGCTTCCTGCAGAGTCTTTTGGTCTGCCTCACTGAAGTCATCATAGGATTCAGTCATTGGTTGAAGGTTTCCATCCACCGTGACCGACTTGATTATGCTCTCTAGTGACAGAGTGGGCTTTTCAACAGTTACCTCTGCCATTTCATCCTTGTCTTGGCCTGTGGAGGGCTTACCGGATCCTTTCTTCTTCTGTTTCTTTACTTCTCTTACTTCCTCATCTGATTCTGTTTCTTCTTCATCCTTTTGGCTTTCATAAGCCCTTGATGCTTTTGTCTTGGATCTTTTACCGGATGCCTGGACTTCCGGTTTTGAGCTTTTGGTTGTGGAAGGTGCAGATCTCTTTGATGATCTGGTCCGGGTGGGGGTTTCAACCGGAGCACTTTCTTTGCTTTTCTCTTCTTCCTCAGCCTTTCTCCTCTTTTCCCGGCTGGCATCAAGTGCCTCTTTTGAGATGCCTAGGCCTTGAGCAATGTGCTCCACTTCTTTTCTCACTTTTCTCTTAATCTCAGGTTCCCTGAGTTCTACATGTAATTTCACACTCAGCTCCTCAAAGGTTCCAAACCTTTCTGCCTTAGGATCTTTGGGCTGACTTAGCATGTGTTGAACATGCAGCTCTACTATCTGTTCATCAACTTCATACCCCATGGGCATGATCCAGACAGTCCTTGGCTCCACTGCCTCCATTAGGCACTGATCAGTGTCAACCATAAAGCATACTGAGTCCTTGTATTTCTCAATGAGAGACTGGGGAATTCTCTCTCTTGCTTGCATCATGCTCTGAAAGTTTTTGAAGTATCCCCATAGAGCTGTATTTCTCGCTTTTGCATCCCCAAGTCCATGCAAATAGTCTCTTATCTGGACTGCAACAGGTTTGTCATTCTGCCATACCCATCCACTTGTTCCGGGTAGCTCATTCATGAAGTAAAAGAATAGACATACAATGAGAGTACCATACTTAAAGGAGTTCTTCTTGTCTTTCTTGATTTTCTGTACATTTTCCATTAATTGGCTTAGTAGTAGTTCACAAAGATCATAATCTACATTCTTTCTTAGCATTTCATATGCTGTGTATATTGCAGTTCCGGATACAGAATTCTCCCTGCTGGAGTGATAGATCTTGTATCCTATTATCATTGATGCATATTTGATATCCGGATCCGAAATATCTTCAATGGTCATTGCCCTCTTATCATATTTTGATCCGGTGGCCTCAGTTACAACGTTGTTCTTGACAGATTTGAGGATAGGTACCCCCCCGGAAGAGTATAGACCAGTTACTGCTCTAATTGCTTCTTTTGTGATCTTACAGGGTCTATCTAGCCAAAGGAAGTTGTCATGCATCCTGCTCAGTACATACCGGACCCATTCATCTTCTTCAAAGCTAGGGAAATGAATGAATTGCTCAAATTGTTTCTTCTGGATACCCTTATACTCTGGTTTGAGCTCAAAAGCATTGTCTATCAGTTGCTTGTGATAGAGGTCTCTTAATTTGAATTCCCCAAATTCCTCAATGTTTGCGTGTATGTAAACCCTAATATCTTCAGTATGTAAGACTCCGTGGGGGACACTAGAGAAGGCTCCTAGTGGATCTACCTCCAATGATTTGTAGGGATGTTTCTTGAATGAGGGGCGAGGTCTATCAGAGATCTTAACTATGTTTGGAGTAGCCATTCTTCAAAGATTTGCAGTGAGGCAATGAAAACGAAGAATACCTTATGCGCCTTCGGTTTGCACGGAGTGGTTGGATTGATTTCTTTATGCAATAGCTTCGGCAGGAGATCCTTGGTGTGCTTGATGAACCTTGTTGCAGAGCTCCACTATTCGCTTCTTCTCAAGTGTAGAATGAGCAGATAACTTTTGAGAAATCCCTTATATTGCTCCGCAAACCCTAATATCTGTCTGCAATAAATGCTTCACCTGCATTATTCCGGTTTACCATGTCTGGACAGCTTGGAGTATCCCAGATTAGTCCTGATCACTGAATATCATCCGGATCTTTAAATCATGAATAAATCTAGGTAACATATTACAAGAACATCCCAAACACTCTGTCCAATCCGCAAGACAAGATCGTGCACTTCCGGATCTCTCCGGACCTTTTTGTAATCCTTTATCATACCGGAGCACCTCCCTGAACAGGTCTAACTTAATCGAACACAGCTTCTTCATGACTCCATGCGGACCTCTGAAAACTTGACTGAAGCATCTCAGGACTTATATCTACAAACCCTTTAATCCGCATCTTGTGCCACATCCGGCACAACTTGTTTGGCTGGGGGAACAGAATCTTCCTTGAGTCTCCCCCTGAGCCTGAGCTCACCTTTTAATTTCCGGAAGAAATATCAGCACCAGAATCTGGTGCGGATCCAACCTCTACATTCTCTGAGCTTTTCTTCACCCAAATCTTGCTCATCTAATTCCTAACTTCATCCGCATTCATCTTTTGTTTACCCTTGTCTTGATTCTGATCATACACCGGACCTCTTTTGTCCTGATTCTTGTTTCTGCAGACTTTAGCATTATGACCGGTCCTATTGCAGATTTGGCAAATAACATTTCTTTGCATATTTAACTGATATCCCCTTGATCTGCATTGATTAGCCATATGACCTACTCTATTGCATGTAAAGCATCTACCTTTGAATGATTTGTTTACTTGCATAATTCTGCATTCATGGGATTTGTGTCCATACCTTTTGCAGTTGAAGCACTGTCCGGAGAAGGATGAATTAATCTGATTCATTCTCATTCTGCACTGATTAGCTTTGTGACCAAAATGGTTGCAGCTGTGGCAGTATCCATTGAAGGATGGATATTTTTGAGCATTTGGCTGTCTTACCGGAGGTCTTCTAGGCCTGCTCCTTGGATTTTCTGATCCAAGATTCCTCTGACCGGATCCGGAGCTTTCTCCTTTCTCATATCCCAAACCATACTTGTCATCAGTCCTCTTTTGACTTCCAAGAAGAACTTCAAGTTGAGCAGAACTTATCTTGAATTTCTCTTTATATTCATTTGCTGTTTGAAGATCTCTTTTGAGAGAGGTAATTTGATCCTCAAGTTTTTCTTCATTATCTTTGGCATCTTCAAGATCAGATTCAAGATGTCTGATAATCCTGTCCATCTGGTGGCATTCTTCTGATTTTTCCTTAAGAGATTGTCTTAGATTGTCTTCAGCCTTTCTTTTTTCTTCAATCTCTTGAGTGAACTTTATAGTTCCTGATTCCATTTCATGTCTTAACATAATGACTTCTTTTGATAACTTTTCACATAACTTGGTTTGCTCAGTCAATTCTTCATTTGTATTGCTTTCTTCACTTTGTCTTGCCAACTGTTGGAGCAGCTCCTTTCTCTTTTTCATAGAGAGACTTAATTTGTCTTTTAATTCCCTCATGAATTCATCAGCCTGTTTGAGTCTTTCTCTTAATTCACTGACTTCAGAATTTGACTGTTCAAGATCCTCAAGGGCAGTCTTGAGTTGCTCCTTTAAACCATATGCATCCATTTGAAATCCCAGATCTTCCTCAAGCTGTTAGGCTCTATTAGGAGGAACTTAGCTCTGATACCAATTGTTGATAACTGAGAGGGGGGGGGTGAATCAGTTATCCTAATTATTGCCTTTATTGAACTTTCCTTTTAATTGAAGCAGCATAAAATCAAACACAAAACATTAACCATGAAATAAGAAACACATGACACAGTATTTTTGACGTGGAAACCCTGTTAAGGGAGAAAACCACGGGGTGATTAACCCAAGAATTATTCTCTGTTAGAAGAATAGGAAATTACAAAAATGGCACTTGCCAATTAGGGCTCACTGCCCGAGCACACTGCTCACAAGAGGCTCACTGCCTACAAGAAGACACACTGTCTTACAGAGTGATAAGAATCATAGTCTTGAACTGATTGGAAGCATCTGCATATGCTGGAGTTCAGTTCTGGTTAGGTTCAGTATACTGATCTGCTGCACTTCATCTTTCCTCTGTTCTTTAGTCTGCTATCCTTTCACATACCGGATCTTTCTTGCTACTTCTGCTCAACTCTGGACTTGTTCGCATATACTTTCCCACATTTCACACACTTTACAACTAAATCCATCCTCTATATATATCCGCACAAGTAATTTCATCACCTTTCTAGTCGGCATCCGGAACAGTCTAGTTTCTTACAAACTTAGATCTGTCGGCTGAATCCTTGCTCACCAAGCAATGCGGATCAAGCATATACTTGTAGATATCATCAATTATGTCGGCCAAACATGATTCATGCCTCCGCAACCTTTATCATCATCTGTAACACATCCGGAAAGTAGTCTGATACTCTGTCAGTCAGTTCTTCCTCTGTTTTCACTGTCTCTCAGGAATCCGGTACTCAACTATTCATATCTTTTTCCTTGTCCAACTCCGGAGGCTAAATCCTTGGAATATACCACTCAAGATAGTCCTCTTGACTTCCCCAGATCCGCACTGCACCAAGACACTTCCTCTGAGAGATCCGGACCAATCTGTCGGACCTTGCCACATGCTCTGTTCTTGTTCACCGGACCACAACAATCTTCAATCTGACTTCCGGTAGAGACATATCATGACTTGCGGATATGTGGGATGACCTTTGTTGCCATCAATGACAACAACCATGAATCCATATAGTGTCTCTTGCCAACACCATCTTCAATCCTTCCACAGAAATCACAAATCCTAAATACACTAGTTCTTCCTTCATGAAACTACATTTCTTGATGTTTATCAACAATTTCTCTTCTCTCAACCTCTACAAAACTTGTCTAATATGCCATAAATGTTCCTATTTTGTCTTACTAAAAATCAGAATATCATCCAAGTATACAATCACAAACTTACCCAAGAATTTCTTCAAGACTTCATTCATCAATCTCATGAAAGTACTTAGTGCATTTTTTAATCCAAAGGACATCACTAACCACTCATACAATCCTTCATTTGTCTTAAAAGCAATCTTCCATTCATCTCCATCTCTGATATAAATATAATGGTATCCACTCTTTAAGTCTATCTTTGTGAAATGTCTTGCTCCACTCAAACAATCCATGATATCATCCATCCTAGGTAAAGGAATCTATACATAACTGTGATTTTGTCTATCGCTCTAGAGTCAATACACATTCTCCATTCTTCATCTTTCTTAGGTGCTAACACTGCAGGTACTGCACAAGGACTCACACTTTCTCTAATCAAACCTTTCCTTAGCAATTCTTGTATCTATCTATTCAATTCTTCATTCTTTGCTGGTGTCATTCTATGCGTTTCTTTGTGTTACAAATGTGTGCCTATGTGGGTTGTCATTGATGTCAACATAGCCTTGTTACCATTGGTGCAACTATATCCTATTTTGTTGTTTGTATAGAATACTGGACTATTGTGGATATTTAGAAAATTAATAACAATCAATGCATGTAGATCATGTGACTATGTAGAGGATTGTCAGAGATTGCTCCAATTAAGATTTCAGAAATCGACATGAATATTTGAAGTAGTTATGGCCATCTGAGTAGAACCAGTTCTTGCATTACTCAAGAAAGATAGAGTGATAGGAAAGAGGTCTAGATTGCCCTAGTGATATAAAATTGTGACTTATGGATTTGAAGGCATGTTTGGGAAGTTGATGTGTATCATCAACACTAGTGGTTTGTGGTTTGAAGGTCTGCAAGCTATCCTTCTAGTTTGACAGTCATGGCAGAGAATGTTCTTAAGGTTCCAGAGGAAGATTCAAATGCTTCTGATAATTTGGATGTTACTAATGAATTCAAGTGCTTGTGGAGGTCTCTGGATCGTATGGCTACTATGTTAGAGGTCCACATTGAAGTTTGAGCTTGTTGATTGAATATTTTCTCTTTGAGGTTGATATTCTTCCCAGTCTTGGCCGTCCAGATGTTCCTAGCCTATTACGGATGCCTTAGAGTAGTTTTATGAAGTGTGGAGTGATTGTAGAAGAAGATTCAATTCTTAATTGTGTTTGGCCGAAAGTGTGATGATCCACGTCAAAGTTAGCTGACATTTTTGATCATTCCAAGGTTGATGAAGTATATAAATACTTGTTGAAGAGGTATTGAAATTATCTGTGTACAAAAGAGATCAATCCAAAGAAAGGATTAGGAGTAGAGCAGAGAAGAAAAGGAGAGAGAGTAGTCTAGAGTGTGAAGAAGAATTTGGGGTAGAGTGAAAGTTCTTGAGCATTCATTGAAACTGAATCAGCCATGAAATAGATGCCATTTTTTAGTTAATTCTTTCTAAATAAATTCTCTAGGCAGTGAGCCTCTCTTTTGAGCAGTGAGCTCTAGGCAATGCACCTGAAGGCATGTGCCTTCTATTTTACTAAGTACTTTTAACAGGGTACGTATTTTGTGGGTTCCCCATCATGGTTTTTCCCTTAACTGAGTTTCCACGTCAAAATCTTGGTGTCAAATGTATTGATTATGTTTATGCTCTTATGTTGTTGATCTATGCCTAAATGTTTACATCACTAATTTGATAGTAAGATAATTAAGAAGGTTAAAAGAAGAAATTTTTTTATTATGGGACAATTGATTCACCCCCCTCTCAGTTGTCTAGTTCCAACAATTGGTATTAGAGCCAGAACCTCTCATAAAAGCCTAACCGCTTGAGGAGATCTAGGATGTCAACTTACAAGAAGGATAGTCCAAGATTTGATGGAAGAAATTATTTTATTTGAAAAAATTGCATGGAGTGTCATTTGAAATGCATGGGAGATGCTTATTGTGCAATAACCAGTGTTGAGTATAAACCTCTAGAGAAAGGTCCTTCAACTCCTGATAAAATCAAAGATGCTGAAAATAATCTTTGAGATAAAGAAGCCTTGTTGAGTGCCCTGACTGATTTAGAGATGACAAATGTCTTTGGTCTAAAAACTGCTTATGAAATCTTGAAAAAGTTGGAGTATCTGTATTAATGTGACAAATATGTCAAATGTGCAAAGCTACAGAGTCTGAGAGGAAAATTTGAAACTATGAGGATGAGAGAAGATGAAAACATCACAATCTACATGTAAAAGATAAATGAACTTATGTGTGGCATCAAGTGTGCTGGTGGAACTTTGGAAGAATCAAAAATTGTATCAAAAGTACTCAAATCTTTACTAGATTCATACAAACATAAGGTTGCAGCTACAGAAGAGATCAAGACAGTCTTAGAAGTTACAAGAGATCATCTAGTTGGCAAGATTTTAGCTTTCAAATTAAGTGAGTTTGGTGATTCTCTTCCCAAGTTTGAATCTGCATTTAAGGCTAGTGTGTATGGAAAACAAAGATGTGATCCAGGTGAAAGTTCCTCTGCAAGATCAAATAGATTTATGAAGACAAGAAAGGATCTTGAAGATGTTGAAATGGAAACAATAGATCTTGAAGCTCTTATTGCCAAAAGAATGCCAAGAAGATTCGATAAGTATGAAGGAAAATTGCCACTCAAATGTTTTTCTTATAATAAGATTGGTCATTTTGCCTCAAGATGTCTAGAAAGGTTTTCAAAACAAAACCCTAATAGGTATAAAGGTCAGAAGAAATGTTAGTATGTCCAATAAAATGGAGAAGAAGGGGTAACAGCTAATGAATTTGATCATGGAGGCTCCTCTAAAAATGATTAGGTGTTTATTGTTATCAAAGAAGAAGGTTTGATGTCTACTGAATCTACTAGCTATGAAAATTTGGAAAGTGCCTTGGATGCTCAAGTTATTGAAAAGGATAAATGGGTGATTGATAGTGGATGTTCTCATCATATGACTGGTGACAAGAGTAAGTTTGTGAACTTTAAAAACTATGAAGGAGGACTTGTGAAATTTGGAGATAACTCAGCTGGTAGAATCCATGGCAGAGGATCCATCTCTTTTGATGGTAAGAATAGTACCAATGATGTTCTGTATGTGGAAGGATTGAAACATAATCTTCTCAGTGTTGGATAGCTAGTTGACAAGGGTTATGATCTTCAGTTCAATGATGATAAATGTTGAATCTTCGAAAGCTCTGGAACTGAAATTACATCTGATACTCAAACTAGAGGTAACATATTTCACTTAAGTAGCTCTAGGAAAAGTTGTTTGATTGCTTAGATAGATCAAAGTTGGCTATGGCATAGGAGGATGTGTCATGTGAATTTTGACATCATTGTCAAAATAAGTTCCACTCAAGCCATAAGAGATCTTCCAAGACTTGTGAAACCTAATAACATATGTAGAGAGTGTCAATTGGGTAAACAGAACAAAATTTAATTCAAGAGTAAGGAACAAGGTTCAAGTGAGAGATTGGAACTGGTACATACTGATCTCTGTGGTCCTGCTAGAATTAGGATTGTGCAAGGAGACATATATTTTATGTTGTTAATTGATGATTACTCCCAGATGATGTGGGTATCTTTTCTAAAAGAAAAATTAGAAGCCCTTGACAAGTTTAAAGTGTTCAAGATGATGGTTGAAAATGAGATTGGTGGGAAATTAAAATGTCTAAGATCTGATAGAGGTGGAGAATTTACCTCCGGTGAGTTTGATGCTTTGTGTTAAAAGCATGGAATAAAAACACAGTTATCTACTCCTAGGACTCCTCAACAAAATGGAGTTGTGGAAAGAAAGAACTGGACCATTCAAGAAGCTGCCAGAACCATGATGATGGAAAAAAATGTTCTTCAAGTTTATTGGAGAGAAGTTGTGAGTACTGTGATCTACACTCTTAATCGGGTACAGATCAAAGGAAATTCTAGTAAGACTCCTTATGAACTTTGGTTTGGTCATCCTCCTACTGTGAGATACTTCAAAGTCTTTGGTAGGTAAGTTTGAGGCAAGAAGTGATGAAGGAATATTTTTGGGATACTCAACTAAAAGTAAGGCCTACGGGTGCTTCAATAAAAGATTGAAGAAGATTGTTGAAAGTACAAATGTTAAAGTTGATGAAAGCAAAGAAGGACATTCCAGGTACTCCAAATATGATTTAGATGATCAAGATGAAAGTCAAAATCAAGGAAGGAAAGTTCAAGTTTAGACTCAGATTTAGTTTGAACTGGTAATGCCAGAAGTTAACACAGACGATGAGGAACAAATTCAAGAAACAAAATCTCAAACAATCTCCAAAACTCCTAGGTATGTAAGGTTAAATCATCTTGAAGATCAAATCATAGGAGATAACAGTAAATGTGTTTGAACTAGGAGAAAAATGTCTGAAGATCAAGAAGAGATTTCTCTAATTTCAAGGATTGAACCTAAATCAGTAAGTGAAGCTTGCAATGATGAAAACTAGGTCAAAGCAATGGAAGAGGAATTGATGCAAATTGAAAAGAATCACACATGGGATCTAGTTCCTAGACTCGAGGACAAAAATGTGATTGGAACCAAATGGGTCATCTGGAATAAACTAAATGAAGATGGAGAGGTAGTAAGGAATAAGGCAAGGTTGGTATGTAAAGGCTACTCTCAAGTGGAAGGAATTGATTTTGAAGAAATGTTTGCTCCAGTGGAAAGGATAGAGGTAGTTAGATTATTTCTTGCATTTTCTACCTTCAAAGATTTTATTGTATATCAAATGGATGTGAAATCAACATTTTTGAATGGATATTTGGAGGAAGAAGTCTACATTGAGCAACCAAAAGGATTTCAATTGTCTAATTAGGGAGATATGGTTTGTAGATTGAGAAAAGCCTTGTATGGACTCAAGCAAGCTCTAAGAGCCTAGTATGCCAAATTGGATAAGCATTTGCTTAAGCTAGGATTTAGCAAAGGTACTACTGATAGTAATCTCTACTTCAAAATTGATCATAAGGACATTCTAATTGTTGAAGTTTTTGTTGATGATATCATTTTTGGTGGAAATGAAAGCATGTGTAAGGCATTTGCTGATCAGATGAAAAGTGAGTTTGAGATGTCAATGTTTGGTGAGATGAATTTCTTCTTAGGTCTACAAATCATTCAATTAGATAAAGGTATCTTCATATCTCAATCCAAGAATGTAAAAGAATTGCTAAAGAAATTTGGAATGGAAGACTCAAAGCTAGTAGGTACACCTATGGTAACTAGATGCAAGCTAAGAAAAGATGATGACTCTCCCAAGGAAAATTAGAAAATATATAGATTAATGAATGGAGGACTGCTTTATCTAACTCAAACCAGACCTGACATCATGAATGTAACTGGACTTGTTGCCAAATTTCAAGCTGATCCAAAAGAATCCCATGTTGTGGCAATCAAAAGAATTTTTAGATATCTCAAGGGGACAATTGATTATGGACAGTGGTATCCCAAGAACAATAACTTCACTCTTCATGCATATACAGATGTTGATTGGGCAAGAGATGTGTATGACAGAAAAAGTACAAGTGGTGGTGTATTCTTCTTAGGGAGAAGATTGGTCTCTTGGATAAGCAAAATTTAAGAGGCAATATCTTTGTCTACTATAGAATCAGAGTACATAGCAGCAACAAATAATTGCACTCAAGTTTTATGGATGAAGCAAATGTTGAAGGACATCAGATTTGTGTTTGAGGAGCCAATCACAATTTTCTGTGATAATTCTAGTGCAATAAGCATCTCAAAGAATCTAGTATTGCGTTCAAAGACAAAGCATATATCTATCAAGTTTCATTTCTTGAGAGAGAAAGTAAATGAGAATGAAGTCAAGTTGGAGTTTATACCTTTGAAAGATCAAATTGTAGACATATTCATGAAGCCTCTTCCCAAGGATACTTTTGAGTATCTCAGAGAGAAGTTAGGGGTTATTACCCCTCCTGAGCAGAACTAAGATGCACTTAGGTGCATCAATATGGTGGAATTCACATTCATATCTTGTGATCCAGATTGACGTTAAGAAGGTACTACTCAAAGGGGGAGTAGTCAATATGTAAATTTTGGGATCAATCTGAAGCAAAAAGGGAGAAAATATAGTGAATATGTGCCCTTTGCCATTGATGTCAAAGTGGGAGATAAGTCATGTGAAAAACTAGTTGTTGATGTAAGGGGGAGCAGTAAAGAAAGTAGTTACAGAAGTGAGAAGAGAAAGGGGGAGAAGTTTTTGTCTTGATGGTTAGATTCAGTCTTTCACATCATATGTTGCCATCAATGACAAAGGGGGAGATTGTTGCAAATATGTGCCTAAGTGGGTTGTCATTGATGTCAACATATCCTTGTTGCCATTGGTGTCAACTGTATCCTAATTTGTTGTCTATATAGAAGATCAAACTATTGAGAATATTGAAAAAATTATTAATAATTAATGCATGTGGATCATGTGACTATGTAGAGGATTGTCAGAGATTTCTCCAATTAAGATTTGAGAAATTTTCATGAAGATTTGAAGGAGTTATGGCCATTTGAGTAGAACCTGTTCTTGCATTACTCAGGAAAGATAGAGTGATAGGAAAGAGGTCCAGATTTCTCCAGTAATAGAAAATTGTCACCTACGGATCTGAAGGCATGTTTGGGAAATCAATATGTATCATCAAAACTAGTGGTTCATGGTTTGGAGGTCTGCAAGCTATCCTTCTAGTTTGACAGTCATCGCAGAGAATATTCTTGAGGTTTCGGGGAAAGATTCAAATGCTTCTGATAATTTGGTTTAGAATAGATATTACTAATGAATTTAATGTGCCTACAAAGGTCTCTAGATTGTATGGCTATTATGTTAGAGGTCTGCATTGAAGTTTGAGCTTGTTGATTGAAGATTTTCTCCTTGAGGTTGATATTCTTCCAAGTCTTGGCTGACTGGATGTTCCTACCCTATTGCGAATGCCTTAAAGTATTTTTATGAAGCATGGAGTGATTGTAGAAGAAGATTCAAGTCTCAATTGTCTTTTGCTGACAATGTGATGATCCGCATCAAAGTTAGCCGACCTTGTTGGTCATTCCAAGGTTGATGAAGTGTATAAATACTTGTTGAAGAGGTATTAAAATTATCTGTGTACAAAACAGATGAATCCGAAGAAAGGATCAGGAGCAGAGTAGAGAAGGAAAGGAGAGAGAGTAGTATAGAGTGTAAAGAAGAATTTGGAGTAGAGAAAAAGTTCTTGAGCATTCATTGAAACTAAATTAGGCATGAAATAGATGCTATTTCTTAGTTAATTTTTTCTAAATAAATTATGTAGACAGTGAGCCTCTCTTTTGAGCAGTGAGCTCTGTACAGTGCACCCAAAGGCATGTACCTTCTATTTTACTAAGTACTTTTAATAGGGTACATATTTTGTGGGTTAACCCCCACCATGGTTTTTCCCTTAACTGGGTTTCCATGTCAAAATCTTGGTGTCAAATGTGTTGATTATGTTTCTACTCTTATGTTGTTGATCTATGCTTAAATGTTTACATCACTAATCTGATAGTAAGATAATTAAGAAGGTTAAAAGAAGAAAAGTTTTTATTGTGGGACAACTGATTCACCACCCCTCTTAGTTGTCTAGTTCCAACACTTTGTTAGGCAAACTTACTCCTGGTATAAGATCCATGTGATGATTGATACTTCTTATAGGGTGCAATCTTTTAGGTACATTATCTGATATGATGCCTTCATACTCTGTCAGCAACTTGCTTATCTCCTCTGGTCATTCTCCTCCAGTCTCTTTCTTCAATGTTTTAGGTTTCTTAGGAAACAAAGAATAACACATATTCTCATGTCTCAAACCATCAAGACATTTTCTTCCATCTACCAAACAAATTCCAACACTTCCACAAACATCACTCGTAGGATCATCTTCTAAAGGAATCAAAGTAATTCTCTTTCCATTTATTGTTATAGTGTATATATTTTTTCTCCCATCATGTATAGCTTTTCTATCATACTACCAAGGTCTACCCAACAAGATATGACACACATCCATAGGCATAATATCACACAAGACTTCATCATGATAAGATCCAATATGAAATTTCACCAAACATTGTTCACTCACCAGTACCTTATGATCATCCTAAATCCATGCTATCTGATAAAGCTTAGGGTGTTTTAATCTTTCCAACTTCGGCTTAGTCACCATCTCCTCTAAAACTAGGTTATCTAAACTACCACTATCAATCACAACTTTACAACACTTACCTCCTGATTTGCATCTTGTCTTGAACAAACTTTTTTTCTACGATGGTTCCTCATTTGTTTCTACTTGAAATAGTGCTCTTCTCATCACAAGTGATTCTCCTTTCTTCAGCTTACCAACAGAACTCGGTGATCCAATAGGTTCTTCTTCCACTATTCTCTGTCTTCTTACTTGTACTACCCTGATTACAGTCAAATGCTCTATGTCCTTCACCTCCACACTTGAAACAAGTACCTTTGAATGTTCTCTTATCAAAACCTCTTCCCTCTCTTCTATATCCTTCATTCCAGTAAGCACTAGGGTTTCCTCTCTGGTAAAAATTTTGGTCATCTTTCTGGTAAGCATTATTATCTATGTCCTCTTTCTTAAATGTGTTGTCAAACTTGTTCTACTCTAAATGTGATCTGTCTCCTCTGAGAAATGTTCTAGCTCTATGAATTTTACCTCCTCTGCCTCTCTGTCTTGGATCATATCTTTTATTTATCTTCTCTTCAACTTTCAGGGAAAACTGATATGCTTCTTCCAAAGATGTCATCCTTACCAACCTTAGTTCTTCTTGAATGTTCAATCTCAGTCCATTGATGTATCTAGCCACTTTCTCCTTGCTTGCTTCACTATGTCCTGTCCTTTTAATCATCTTATGAAATTCCTCAGTATACTCCACAAATTTCTCCTTCTGTCTCAGGTTTTGCCATCTTTTCAAAAGTTCCAACTCATAGTTAGCAGGTATGAATTGATTCTTCAATTTTGTCACCATCCTATCCCACTATGTAATCTTTTCTTTTCCTCTTCTATTTCTTTCCAACTAAACTTCTTTCCACCATTTAGAAGCATGTCCTTTCAATTTTTTCTTTGCAAATTTCACCTTCTCCAGATCTTCAACTTCTTCATATTCAAAGTATTCTTCCATGTCATTTATCTAATCAATCAATTCTTCAGGATTCAAATTACTAGTATAGTTTGACACATCAACTCTAGGTCTTTTTCCAATCTTTGAAATAACTCGCAACATCTTTACTTGATTTGATTCTTCTTCATTACCTCCTAGGGTTTCGCCAACTTGTTCAATAGATTGAAATTCTTCTTCATCATCTCTTTCAACATTAGGTCTCAGCGTCAATCCTCTTCACCTATCTTTCTCAACAACATCCAAATGAATTCGCATCATTTTCATCATTTCCATCATCTCATCCATTCTTCCAGCCTTTGTCCGAACAACAACAACTCTCCTCGGTGACATTCTTCCTAGGATCAAGTGCAAACTGCCTCAAGTTCGGCGATCAGGCTACAAGGTGACAACTGCCTCACAATCGGTGATTGATTGTATCACAAGTAACATGCCTCAATTTGGTGATCTGTCCACAACAATATCTTATAGAATTCTCTCACCAGCTTTGCTCACTCTCTCCCAAAGATTCAAACTTTTGCTCTGATACCACTTGGTTCAGTCACATTAGGAGGGTCACAAAGTGAGCTATCCAGGTCATGCAACAAGAGTAAATACAATAGAAACAACTCAAAGATATGAAACAACCATAGATTCATTCATTTATTAAATAATAGAATTCAAATACAAATTGGTCGGCAACATGCGGGCTTACAATTGGGCTCACAGGCTTGATTACAGAATATCAAAATATGCACAAGATATAGCATTGAAGTCTCCTTTGTGCAGAATCCAAACTATGAACTTCTGCTAATGATCATAACTTAACTACCAACTACTTTCCTACAATCTATTGGATCAATATATATAATCTCTAGAACAATAGATTCCTTTGCGTTGGCCAAGGAAGGTCACAAACTCCAATGAAGAGATATAAGGTGTGTACATGGATAGGTTGGACCTAATCATGTAGAACACCTCCACAAATGAATGGAATGATGTATGGATCTTGAGGAAGGTTGACAATGAACCAAAGATCATTGAATGATGTGTCATTAAGCTCCACAAGTCAAGGAATGCTTCGCAAGTCTTCTTTAGCTGATTATCAGAGTCTGTTAGGATGCTTTGTTCTAAGAAAATGGTCAGTCTTCTAATAGCAATATCTTTCCAGTACTTAATCCAAATGCTCTGAATTCTAGATATGATATAGATGAATGAATCTAGATGCTAAGTCTAGTTTCACAAGATGTGAAATGCAACTATGGTAGATTGCAGACCAAAATACAGAAACTTCTACTGACTGAACTACCTAAACTGAACTAGAAAAAAATGAAAGGAAACAACTGAATTGCAAACAAACTGAAATGCAAATGTTTTTGGTTGATGTAAGATTTATCTTGAACCATGGATGTTCCTTTATCAATTTTGAATCCTTAGAAAGATCTGCAGAAACAAAGATCAAAAAAGAATTTGATGAGAAAAATTAGCTGAGTTAAAAACCATGTTGATCAATGATAAAATCTCTTTAAACCAAGGAATAAGAGGTATGCAAAGTGCCATTAAAGAGGTTGTGACTTGTATATATTTTTTCTATCTTAGCCAAAGGTTACAAAGGAATTAGAAGATAAAATCAAGGACATGAACTCAAACTAGTTAATATTTCTAAGACATATAATTCAGCAATTGATTCAATAATTGTCAAAGAGACACAGGTTGTAAATATTCACAATGATCTAAGCATTTTGTTGAATAAAAGGGAAGAAATCAAAGATAGGTTTTGCCAGCTAAGGGGACTGATAAGTCCAAAAATTGATTCCATGACCAATTTAGCAGATGAAGCCTTGAAATCACAAGCATTAATTGATACACCATCAGATGTGCATAAGGCAAAAAAGATAGTCTTTTTGATAAATAGCCACATCCATATTTTAGAGATTGCAAGGAATAGTTGAAATGGAGAGATAGATTTGATAAATTCTATCTATAATGGTATTCTATCTTCAACTGTAAATTAAGATACAAATATATATTTGTATATATGTGACAGAGTATAGTAGATTTTGTAGTTTTGATCATTTTTGACTCCAAAACCTACACCTTTGCCATTAATGTCAAAGGGGGAGAAGAAGATCACTGAAAATAAGGCAAACATCTCAGGGGGAGAAGAAATATAGAGTCTATATAGAAAGGGGGAGCAGTCAAGACAGTCAAGCATTTTTCACTAAGTGTTGCCATCAATGCCAAAGGGGAAGATTGTTGGCAAAAGACACTGCTATGCTGAATAATTGAGTGTTGTCATTGATGGAAATAAGGCAAATAAGACATCACTTGAGAAGACCAAATTGATTTTGCAGCAAGGTACAAGAGTATTCAAGACTGGAAGGCTAGAATGACTATGTACACTATTCAGAGTAATGGACATAAAGTGGATTGGTATGCCTTCGTAGATGAATATCTACAAATGTAGTTTAGGTATGATGACTCATAGCTACTTCATGATGATATAATCCAGTGTTTAGGTCATGACTTCCTCCAGAAGTCATTTGAAGAAAATATCTAAGTCTGGATGAACAGAAGTAAGACAGGGACAATGTATAGTGCAAAGTAAAATGATCCACATTTCTCCGCATTTGCATATTTTTTTATGTGGTTTTGAGGTGTTGTAAAAACTTGTATGAAATGTCTAAATCTAGAGTTGTAAGATCTAGAGTCCATTAGAGAGATAGTTGCAAGCTATTGAGTATCACTACAGTGTTTGACAGAGTTTGACTATGAGGTTCTGAGTTTTGATGGTCTGTATTTTGCCGCTAAAGAATATTTTTCTCTATAGTTCTAAAGGTAGGATTGGTGATGTTTGAGAGTCTTTGATATGATTTTGAGAAAGCCCTTGGTCTGCAATAAAAGTTGTGATCTGATAGTTAGACTGAGTCAATAACAGTATATGTTTGAGGTTGACATGATAGTTTGAATTGTATGCGGTAAGTTCTATTGTTTAGAACTTAATCCTAAGTTGTTAAATATTTGGAGCCAACATATGAGAAGGTGTTTCAAATGTTATTTAGGTCCGTTATGTATTTTGATGAATGGATTTGGCTAACAAGCTACAAATTTATTAATTATACACTTCATCAAAGTATGCTGACCTAATATGAAGATCTTAAGTGTTACAGATATATATATGGGATTGAATTCAGTGTTAGGGATGTGCATTATGAATGTGAATATACATATGTGTGACATACAATTGAATGTGATTTTGTGGAAGCATTAAAGAGTAGAAGAGAGATCTTATTCCCATGTAAAAGCAGAGCAGTGAAATAGAGCAGTCAGACATGAAGAGTTTTAAGACAGTATTTGTGTGCTTCATTGGAGCTGCAACTATGCATGTGTAGATGCAATCTAAGTAGTTCAATTTGGTAGTGAGGCATTCTTCTTTCTTCTTTCTTTCTCTAGGTAGTGAGCCTATTTTGGCAATAAGCCTTTCATGTAGTGAGCATTTCTCTGGGCAGTGAGCCTTCTTGTAATCCAGTATTGTGCTATTGATGTAGGAGCATCCCTGGTTCAAGAGCAGTATTGCATCAACCAAAAACATTTGCATTTTAGTTTGTTTACAGTTCAATTTGTTTCTTTTCATTTTCTAGTTCAGTTCAGGTAGTTCAGTCAGAAGCAGTTTCTAGTTTTGGTTTGGCATTTCTCCACAGTTCCATTTCAGATCTTGTGGAGGTATATTTAGTATCTACATTCATTCATTTACACCATATTTAGAATTTAGAGATCTGCATGACAATAGCAGAAAGATAACACTATTAGAAGTTGGTTGTTTCTTAGAGCAAAGCATCCTGATATTCACTAGCAACCAGCCGGAGGAGAAACTTGTAGAAGCATTTCCTAGTCTTTGGAGCCTAATGTCACATCATTCAATGATCTTTAGTTCATGGCCAACCTTCCCAAGAGATCTAAACATCATTCCATTCATTTATCAGAAGTGTTCTATTCATTTAGGTCTGACCTATCTATGTACACACGTTACATATCTTCTTTGAATTTGTGATCTTCCTTGACCGATGCTGAGTAATCTATTGGTCTGGAGATTATATAAATTGATGTAATAGATCCTTAGGAAAGTAGTTAAGATAGTTCTCATGATTTAGAAGATTGGTAGTTTTGGATTTTCATCCAAAGGAGTTTCAAAACTTTATCTTGCGCATGTATGTAATTAGGCCTGTGAGCCCTAATTGTAGCCTACATGTTGTCAGTCGATCTCTATTTGAATTCTATGACATATGACTAAATCTACATTTGTTCTATTTCTTTGAGTTGTTTCTATTGTATTTACTCTTGCTGCATGGTCCAGATAATTCATTATGTGAACCCTCCTACCGCGACTGCACCAAGTGGTATTGGAGCAAAAGTTTGAATCTTTGGGAGCAAATTGAGTGATGTTGATGAGGAAATTCCATAAGATCTTGCTATGGACATATTGCCGAACTGAGGCATGTTACTTGTGTTGCAACTGATCACCGATTGTGAGGTAGTTGTCACCTTGTATCATGATCACCGAACTTGAGGTAGTTTACACTTTATCCTAGGAAGAATGCTGCTAAGGAGAGTTTTTGCTATTGGAACAATGGCTGGTAGAATAGATGAGTTGATGGAGATAATGAAAATAATGTGAATCTAATTGGATGTTGTTGAAGAAGATAGGTGAATAGGATTGACACCAAGACCTAATGTTGAAAGCGGTGATGAAGAATTTCAATCTGTTGAACAAACTGGTGAAACCTTAGAAGGTGATGAAGAAGAAGAATCAGATCAAGTAAAGATGCTATGAGCTATTTCAAAGATTGGAAAGAGACCCAGAGTTGATGTGCTGAACTATACTAGTAATTTGAACCCTAAAGAATTAATTGACTAGATAAATGATATGGAAGAATACTTTGAATATGAGGAAATTGAAGATCAAGAGAAGGTGAAATTTGCAAAGACAAAGTTGAAAGGACATGCTACTATATGGTGGAAAGAAGTTCAGTTGGAAAGAAATAGAAGAGGGAAAGAAAAGATTACAAAATGGGATAGAATGGTGACAAAGTTGAAGAATCAATTTATACCTGTTGACTATGAGTTGGAGCTATTGAAAAGATTATAGAACCTGAGAGAAAAGGACAAATTTGTGAAGGAATACACTGAATAATTTCATAAGTTGATCATAAGAACATGACATAGTGAAGAAAGCAAGGAAAAAGTGGCTAGATACATCAATGGACTAAGAATGAACATTCAAGAGGAACTAAGCTTGGTAAGGATGATGTCTTTGGAGGAAGCATATCAGTTTGCCTTGAAAGTTGAAGAGAAGCTAAATAAAAGGCATGATCAGAGATAGAGAGGTAGAGGAGGTAAATTTTATAGAGGTATGACTTTTTTTAGAGGAGATAGATCACATCCAGAGTAGAAAAAGTTTGATAGCCAATTGAAGAAGGATGACAGAGATAACAATGCTTACCAAAGAGATGACAAAAATTTTTACTAGAGAGGAAACCCTAGTGCATAATAGAATGAAGGATACAGAAGAGAAGGAAGAGGATTTGATAAGAGAACATTTAGAGGTACTTGTTTCAAGTGTGGAGGTGAAGGACATAGAGCATTTGAATGTAATCAAGGTAGTATAAGTAAGACGCGAGAGAATAGTGGAAGAGAAGCCTATGTTGAAGAAGAACCTGTTGAATTAGATGACCCTTGTTGTATTGGCAAACCTAAAAAAGGAGAATCATTGGTGATGAGGAGAGCACTATTTCAAATAGAGATAAATGAGGAACCACCATAGAGGAAGAATTTGTTCAGAACCAGATGCAAATCAGGAGGTAAGTGTTGTAAAGTTATAACTGATAGTGGTAGTTCAGATAACCGAGTTTCAGAGGAGATGGTGACTAAGCTGAAGTTGGAAAGATTGAAACACCCTAAGCCCTATTAGATAGCATGGATTCAGGATGATCATAAAGTACTAGTGAATGAACAATGTTTGGTGAAATTTCATATTGGATCTTATCATGATGAAGTCTTGTGTGATATTATTCCTATGGATGTTTGTCATATCTTGTTGGGTAGACCTTAGCAGTATGATAGAAAAGCTATAAATGATGGGAGAAAGAATACATATACTATAACTTTGATTCCTTTGGAGGATGATCCTAAGAGTGAAGTATGTGGAAATGCTAGAATCTGTTTGGTAGATGGAAGAAAATTTCTGGATGGTTTGAGACATGAGAATATGTGTTATGCCTTGATTCCTAAGAAGCTTGAAACATTGAAGAAAGAATCTAAAGAATCACAACCGGAAGAGATAAGGGAGTTGATGATAGAGTATGAAGACATCATATTAGATAATGTGCCTAAAGGATTACCACCTATAAGAAGCATCAGTCATCACATGGATCTTATACCAGTAGCAAGTTTGCCTAATAAAGCCACACACTGGATGACACTGGTAGAGAATGAAGAATTGAATAGATAAATACAAGAGTTGTTGAGGAAAGGTTTGATCAGAGAAAGCTTGAGTCCTTGTGTAGTACTTGTAATGCTTGCACCAAAGAAAGATGGAGAATGGAGATGTGTACTGATTCCAGAGCAATAAACAAGATCACAGTTAAGTATAGATTTCCTTTACCTAGGATGGATGATATCATGGATTGTTTGAGTGGAGAAAGATATTTCACAAAGATAGATTTGAAGAGTGGATACCATCATATCAGAATTAGAGAAGGTGATGAATGGAGGACTACTTTTAAGACAAATGAAGGATTGTATGAGTGGTTAGTGATGCCTTTTGGATTGACAAATGCACCGAGCACTTTTATGAGGTTGATGAATGAAGTCTTGATGAAATTCTTGGGTAAGTTTGTGATTGTATTCTTGGATGATATTATAATTTTTAGTAAGACAAAAGAGGAACATTTGTGGCATATTAGACAAGTTTTGTAGAGACCGAGAGAAGAGAAGTTGCTGATAAACATCAAGAAGTGTAGTTTCATGAAAGAGGAGTTAGTATATTTGGGATTTGTGATTTTTGCAGAAGGATTGAACATGGACCCTGAGAAAGTAAGAATAATTGTTGAATGGCCTACACTAGAGAGCATTGGAGAGGTTAGATCATTGCATGGATTGGCTAGTTTCTACTAGAAGTTCATCAAAAATTTTAGTTCAGTTTGTAACCCTATGATAGAAACAATGAGAGGTGATAGAAAGGATTTTAAGTGGACATCTAGAGAAAATAAATGTTTTGAGTTGTTGAAGCAGAAAGTGATAGAGCAACCTATTTTGGCATTACCAGATTTCACTAAGATATTTCAAGTTGATTGTGATGCAAGTGGAAGTGCAATTGGAGTAGTGTTAAGTCAAGAAGGTAGATGAGTAGCATATTTTAGTGAGAAGTTGAATGATGCAAGGAGAAGATATTTAATTTATGATCAAGATTTCCATGCCATAATTCAAACCTTGAAGAAGTGGAGACATTACTTGTTACCTAAGGAGTTTGTGTTGTATACAAACCATCAAGAATTGCAATATTTGAATAGTCAAGGTAAGTTGAATTAGAGACATATGAGATGGGTAGAGTTCATGCAGAGTTATACATTTGTGTTGAAGCATGGGAGTGGAAAATCAAACAAAGTTGCTAATGCATTGAGTAGAAGAAGAAACTTGTTGACAGAGATGAGAGTTGAAGTGTTGGGTTTTGATGAATTGAAGAACATGTATGAGGGAGACACTGATTTTACAGAACCTTGGAAAGCATGTAGAGAACCTATTGTGACAAATAGGAGTAAGTGGTTGGACTATTTCATTCAAGAAGATATGTTGTTAAAAGGAAACTAGTTGTGCATACCTAGAATTTCAATGAGATAATTTGATCAAGGAGAAGCATAGTGGCGGATTGGCAGGACATTTTGGCATTGATAAGATAGTGGCTTTGGTGAGTGAAAACTACTTTTGGCCCAAGATACATAAGGATGTTCAGAGATTTGTATAGAGTTGTAGAGTTTGTCAAGTTGCAAAAGGGAGTAGTCATAATACTGTATTGTATAAACCTTTGATAGTACCAAAGAGACCTTGGGAAGACATAAGCATGGATTTTGTGATGGGATTGCCTAAGACATAGAGAGGACATGATTCAATATTTGTAGTGGTTGACCAATTTTCAAAGATGGCTCATTTCATACCTTGTAAGAAGACAACTGAAGCAATACATGTAGCAGACCTATTTTTCAAGGAGATTGTGAGATTGCATGGATTACCTAAGAGTATAGTTTCAGACAGAGACACAAAGTTTGTTGGATACTTTTGAGGAAGATGAATACATATTTGAAGTTCAGTTCAACTTTTCATCCACAGACTAATGGATAGACAGAGGTAGTGAATAGGTGTTTGGAAAACCTATTGAGATGTTTGGTTGGAGAGAAAGCCAGAAGTTGGGATTTGATTCTTTCACAAGCAGAGTTTGCATACAATAATTTAGTAAATAGGAGTACCAAAAGAATGCCCTTTGAGATTGTGACCAGAGTAAATCCTAGAGGAGTTATAGAATTGAGAGATATCAGTATGGAGGAAAAGAGGAGTACAGAAGCAGAAGAATTTGTAGATCACATGAAGACAGTGCATAATTAGGTGAAGAAGCATTTGGAGGACATGAATAGTAAGTACAAAGAGAAGGCTAATGAGAAGAGAATACATAAGGAATTTGAAGTAGGAGATGAAGTGATGGTGTACTTAAGAAAAGAAAGATTTCCAATTGGGACATATAACAAACTAAAGATGAAGAAGTTTGGACCTTTAAGATACTCAAGAAATTTGATTCAGGAAATGCATATGAAGTGGAGTTACTGGAGACATTGAGTATATCACCTATTTCCAACATTGCAGACCTTTATCAGTATCATGAAGTAGAGTTCAGTGACAGCATGGAGGAAGACTTGAAGAAGTAGTTACCACACAAAGTACTGGAGCAAATAGAAGACATTTTGGATAGCAGTGTTGGATGTAGCACTCAAGGAAGACAATACAAAGAATATCTTGTGAAGTGGAAAAGTAGACCAGAAGAAGATTCATCATGGATTTCTCAGGTTGAGGTGGACCGCCTTGGTTCTCCACTTGCCCTAGCAAAGTGAGCGACTCACTTTTTCAATAACCTCAGATGTCTGATGCAGGAGCATCCCTGGTTCAAGAGTAATCTTGCATCAACCAAAAACATTTGCATTTCAATTTGTTTATAGTTCAGTTTGTTTCTTTTCATTTTCCAGTTCAGTTTAGGTAGTTCAGTCAGAAGCAATTTATGCTTTTGGTTTGGCATTTCACCACAATTGCATTTCAGATCTTGTGGAGCTAGATTTAGTATCTACATTCATTCATTTACACCATATTCAGAATTTAGAGATCTGCATGACAATACCGAAAAGATATTGCTATCAGAAGTTGGCTATTTCTCAGAGTAGAGAATCTTGATATTCACTAGCAACCAGTTGGAGGAGAAACTTGGGGAAGCATTTGCCAATCTTTGGAGCCTAATGACATTCAATGATCTTTGGTTTGTGGATGACCTTCCCAGGAGATTCACACATCATTCCGTTCATTTACCAGAAGTCTTCTATGCATTTAGGTCTGACCTATCTGTGTACACATGTTACATCTCTTTGGAATTTGTGATCTTCCTTGGCCGACGCGGAGTAATCTATTAGTCTGGAGATGATATAAATTGATGTAATAGATCCTTAGGAAAGCAGTTAAGATAGTTCTCATGATTTAGAAGATTGGTAGTTTTGGATTTTCATGCAAAGGAGCTTTAAAGCTTTATCTTGCTGGTGCAGGAGCACCTACTTGACAGCTGGCCTCCATGAGGCAGTTAGTTTGTTTTAGGTCTTGTTGATGTTTCCAAGAAGGTCTTGTAAGACCAATGCATGTAATAAGGTCATGTTGACCAGACTTTACTATTTTTAGCTAGGTTGTTAGGACAACTGTTATGCTGTATGTCCGGTTGGAAGCTCCCAGCCGCTTGGAGTTAGGTCGGTAGTACTCGCAGGAGATCCTATTTATGCATTAGGATCGGTTGGTTTTAAGTAGTATTGCAGATCATTGATCAGACATTACAGAGAGTGAGACAGAGAGAGAGAGACTGAGCATTGTACTTGCATCTTTTGAAATCAATAAGGAGATCCTGTTTGTGTTCATTTTCTATTTGATCTCCATTGTGAAATCGAGTTGCTGATCTGGCGGTTTCATGGATTCGCTGATCCATTCCACCGGTTGATTCGTCAAATCGGTGGAATGGCCATGTATAATAGCTTAGGGTTTAGTTTGCATTTTGTGTTTGTTTGCATGCAGGTGTGCAGGATCACGGTCGAGATGTGTTGAGAACCCTAGCATGGGTATGTGCTAGGTCGTGCTGATAGTTTGAGTCTGGAAGATCACCCTGAAAGCAGATCGGGTCACCTCAGGAGGTTCGACGGATCGAAATTCGCTAAGGTTGGAAATTCGTCACAACGGCATCATCAGGATATTTCTGTGTATATCTTGCAGTTGCTTCAGGTGTCATCTGAGTAGATGGAGGTGAGCATGATACAGTTGTTTGCATAAGGTGAATGCGTTTCGGGGTGATCATCACAAGGTGTTGCCGAGGAAGAGTATATCGGCATAAGTTAGTCGATCAGGTTGATAAAATTATCGCAGGCCGATAATGTTAAGTTTGACCGACAGCAGGATATTCAAGGAACTGCATATGACGTCATCGTCATCAGGATAATCGTCATCAGGACATTCCAAAATATCACCCGATAAAGGTTTATCCTGCTGACCCTAAGTGTTTTGGTATCGGCATAAGGCATCAAGGAGTTAAGTGGATCGGGAGGAGGATATTCGGCAGAATATTCGTCATCAATATAAAGTTGAGTATCATCATCAGGATGTTTCATTTGACCGGATAAGTCATATCCTGATGCTATTGTTTAAGTAGTCAGATATCGAGGTGACGTAAGCATCGAAGGAAAGGTGCTTGAAGTTGTCGTCATCAGGATATATGGGAGGAACCGGATATTTTATATCCTGCTGATGAAGATGATGTCCAACATCATGAGGCTGCAGATAGAGGTTGGTGGTAAGATGAACAGTGATCGTTAGGAGGATGATTGTGCTTGCCGAGTATGATGATGCTACCGATAGTCGGATATGATGATGCTGCTGATAGGTGAAAGGCCAAAGGTTTGTCTGCAGGAGGATATCGGTCGGCAAGAGAAAATATGATGATGATGATGGGTTGTAGACATACATGCTGTATGTCAAGGTTTTAGTGTGGATGCCTCTGCATCATAGTGGTATCAGAGCTCAGCAAAAGGTCTGGGCTGTTGTGTGTTGATTCTGTCACTGAAAAGACAGAGGTAGAGAAGTGAGAGGTTGACAAAATGCCTCTGAAAGGTAATGGTACTGCAAGGGAGTTGCAGGAGATGAAGGCAAAACATGCCAGAGAGATGAGGAAGATGAAGGAGCTTGCCGAAGCACTTCAAGCCAGGCTTGTAGCCTTGGAGAAGAACAAAAAGAGGGAAGTGGAAGACAGTGAATCAGAAGAAGATGAAGATACTGTTGAAGAGTATGAAGAGGTAGCTGAAGAATTGGATACTGAAGACCAGAAATTTGCAAAACTGTTAAAGGCAGTACAGAGTGATAAACCTAAAGTAAAGGTTGATGTTTCCAAGTATAATGGAAGTTTGAATGAAGATGAGTTGCTGGATTGGATTGCTGCACTTGATAATCACTTTGAATGTGAAGATGTTGCTGAGGATCAGAAGGTAAAGATTGCAAAGACCAAGTTAGGAGGTCATGCTTTGGTATGGTGGGATTATGTACAATCCGAGAGAAGGAAACAAGGAAGGTCAAAGATCACTTCATGGGATAAAATGGTAGCAAGGATCAAAGGTAAATTCTTGCCCAAGGATTATGAGATTCAGATGTTTAAGAAGCTGCAATTTTTAAGGCAGAAGGAAATGGATGTGAAGGCATATACTGAGGAGTTTTATAAATTGAGTATGAGATTTGGTCATCATGAGAATGAGGTAGAAAAGGTAGCTAGGTACTTGGCTGGCTTAAGATTGAACATACAGGATGAGTTAGTTTTAGCTAACCCTAAGAATGTGGAAGATTGTTATCAAATGGCAATCAGGATTGAAGAAAAGGTGAATAGAAGACAAGATAAGTCCATGAGAGGAAGAGGAAACAATATGAGGGGAAGAGGATCAGCCCCTACAACAAGGCAAACCAATGAGGGTCAAGAAGACACTGGTAAAGGACAGGGACAGTCTGATTTCAGAGGTGGATGGAAAGGTAATAGAGGCAGATTTGGAGGTGGTAGAGGTTCTACTACATTTTCAGGAAAGTGTTACACCTGTGGTGAGTTTGGTCATCCATTTTTCAAATGTCCAGAAAACAAGGGTTCATCATCTAGAGATGATAGAACGAATGACAAGAGAGTACAACTTGTGCAAGAAGAGAAAGTAGAGCAAAGTGTGCAAAGTTTAAACACTTATCAAGATAGAGTTCCTAACAATTATGGGTATCCTGAGGAGGGAGAAGCATTGATGCTAAGGAAAACTAGTTTGCAGACATCAAAAGATATGATGCCAAGAAGAGCTCTTTTCAAGACCACATGCAAGAGCAAAGGTAAAGTATGTAAGGTTGTCATTGATACGGGTTCAACAGACAACATGGTCTCTCAGGAAATGGTGGATAAACTGAATTTGGAAAGGATTCCACACCATCACCCTTACAAGGCATCTTGGGTGAGTGATAGTCAATCACTTTTTGTATATGAACAGGCATATGTTGATTTTCAGATTGGAACATATCATGATAGAGTTTTGTGTGACATTTTGCCCATGGAATGTTGTCACCTACTGTTGGGTAGGCCATGGCAATTTGACAGGAGGGTACTGTATGATGGGTATGCTAATACCTACACCATCAAGAAAGATGGGAAAACTATTATGTTGATGCCATTACAGGAAGATGCTGCAGTACAGAAGGCAGCAAAAATCATTTTAGTGGGAAAGAAGGAATTTTTGTAGATGCCTATAGGAGCAGGCATAAAGGCAGTTGAGGACACTGCAGGGAAAGGAGTTGTTAAGGACAACAGTTTGAAGACAGTTTCAGTTTTGACTGACAGAGGTCAGCAGCAGGTTCAGAAACAGGTTTACAAACAACCACCAGTTGAGAGGGGTGACAAGGATGTTGTCATAGTTGGGACTATTGTTTGTCCTATAAGAGTTGAAAGGAAGATAGGATTGAACATTTCAGAAGTTCAAGAGGTAGGTATTCAGACAGAGGTTCTGGTAAGACAACCTGACAAACACAAGGTATGTGTGAGAAGGGCCTACATTGACAGGCATGAGGGTTTACTTGCAAGACAGCAAGTTACAGTTCAGAAATCTTGGAGCAGCCAAGAGATAGCAGAGGATAAAGCTGGAACAGGGCAGAACACTGACATGGCAAAGTGTAAAGGTGGAATTTTTCCACAACCTAACTCATGGGACATGAGTTCTTTTCTATTGGGGAGTATGGTGTAGGAGCACCTACCTGACAGCTGGCCTCCATGAGGCAGTTAGTTTGTTTTAGGTCTTGTTGATGTTTCCAAGAAGGTCTTGTAAGACCAATGCATGTAATAAGGTCATGTTGACCAGACTTTACTATTTTTAGCTAGGTTGTTAGGACAGCTGTTATGCTGTATGTCCGGTTGGAAGCTCCCAGCTGCTTGGAGTTAGGTCGGTAGTACTCACAGGAGATCCTATTTATGCATTAGGATCGGTTGGTTTTAAGTAGTATTACAGATCATTGATCAGACATTACAGAGAGTGAGACAGAGAGAGAGAGAGACTGAGCATTGTACTTGCATCTTTTGAAATCAATAAGGAGATCCTGTTTGTGTTCATTTTCTGTTTGATCTCCATTGTGAAATCGAGTTGCTGATCTGGCGGTTTCATGGATTCGCTGATCCATTCCACCGGTTGATTCATCGAATCGGTGGAATGGCCATGTATAATAGCTTAGGGTTTAGTCTGCATTTTGTGTTTGTTTGCATGCAGGTGTGCAGGATCATGGTCGAGATGTGTTGAGAACCTTAGCATGGGTATGTGCTAGGTCGTGCTGATAGTTTGAGTCTAGAAGATCACCCTGAAAGCAGATCGGGTCACCTCAGGAGGTTCGGTGGATCGAAATTCGCTAAGGTTGGAAATTCATCACAACGGCATCATCAGGATATTTCTGTGTATATCCTGCAGTTGCTTCAGGTGTCATCTGAGTAGATGGAGGTGAGCATGATACAGTTGTTTGCATAAGGTGAATGCGTTTCGGGGTGATCATCACAAGGTGTTGCCGAGGAAGAGTATATCAGCATAAGTTAGTCGATCGGGTTGATAAAATTATCGCGGGCCGATAATGTTAAGTTTGACCGACAGCAGGATATTAAAGGAACTGCATATGACGTCATCGTCATCAGGATAATCATCATCAGGACATTCCAAAATATCACCCGATAAAGGTTTATCCTGCTGACCCTAAGTGTTTTGGTATCGGCATAAGGCATCAAGGAGTTAAGTGGATCAGGAGGAGGATATTCGACAGAATATTCGTCATCAATATAAAGTTGAGTATCATCATCAGGATGTTTCATTTGACCGGATAAGTCATATCCTGATGCTGTTGTTTAAGTAGTCAGATATCGAGGTGACGTAAGCATCGAAGGAAAGGTGCTTGAAGTTGTCGTCATCAGGATATATGGGAGGAACCAGATATTTTATATCCTACTGATGAAGATGATGTCGAACATTATGAGGCTGCAAATAGAGGTTGGTGGTAAGATGAACAGTGATCGTCAGGAGGATGATTGTGCTTACCGAGTATGATGATGCTACCGATAGCCGGATATGATGATGCTGCTGATAGGTGAAAGGCCGAAGGTTTGTCTGCAGGAGGATATCGGTCGGCAAGAGAAAATATGATGATGATGATGGGTTGTAGACATACATGTTGTATGTCAAGGTTTTAGTGTGGATGCCTCTGCATCACTTGCACATGTATGTAATCAGGCCTGTGAGCCCTAATTGTAAGCCCACATGTTTCCATCTGATCTCTATTTGAATTCTATGATATATGACTGAATCTACATTTGTTCTATTTCTTTGAGTTGTTTCCGTTGTGTTTACTCTTGTTGCACGGTCCAGATAGTTCATTCTGTGAACCCTCCTACCATGACTGCACCAGTTATATTAATATATTGTGAGCTAACACTCACCATGGTTTTTCCCTTTTTGGTTTTTGCATGTAAAAATCTTGGAGTTCATGTGTTATGTCTTTGTGGTTGCTATTTATATGTTTATTCTACCTTCATATTATTAACTTTGGAAATTGGGTAAATAAATTGGTTAAGAAGTGGTTTTGTGGAATATTGATTCACCCCCACTCTTCGTATTCCTTATTCTCAACACCTTCAACTCCTAAGGTGGATAGATGATAGCTTCATGTCTACAAAAAACATACAATAACAACACACAAATCTACTCTAGAATCACAATGAATTCTCTGGCTTTCTTTCCTTCAATATCTCAAGTTAGCTATCTCCATCTAAGTTCATAATGAATTCAAAAACACACTTATATATGCTTTCCCACTAACACTCATCAAAACAAACCAAAAGAGATGACAAGGAGAAACCTTTTGAAAGGTCCCAATATGACATAAACTTAATATTTCCCTGACCAATTAGGAGGGACTTGGGCAGTGGTGCCAAAGTATTTTAGCTCCTTTTGGGTTTGGGATAAGATAAGATAAGAATGTATAATGTAATAAATGGGACCTAGGAGCTAAACAAGGAGGTAAAAAGACAAGTGGACACTTTTTAATCCATAACACCTTCTATAGATGTTTATCATTTGTAATTTTGATGTGTTGGATCAGATGCAATCATCAGGGACTAATACATAATCTTGTAGGAACAAAGTCAGACCAAAACTAATAGCTATAATGGTAAAGTAACTCTAATTTGGATGAGTCTAATTAACTAGGCTTCTACCTTATAAAGCTTAAACCCTCAACTGCCTACCTATTCTTGACAATACAACTCATTCTTAGTTATTCTTTCCTTATTTACAAACCCCACATACTAGAAATGTTACTACATTATATGAATACCAAAACAACTAATCTCTAATACAAGTGTAGCAAATGTGCACCTAGAAACTTGTTAGGTTTCCTAAAGTATGAAAAAGAAATTAGAGATAGATTGCATAGAAAAAACAAGAATATTGGTTACATTGATTCACCAAATAGACATCACAATTCAAAATATAAACGTTAGACTAAAAAATTAGATTGTATTCATATTATTTTAGTTTGCACATGGATCTTTGCACTACATATCCCAAACTGATTACATAAAAACCTAGTATTGGCCTTGAAACTTCTAACAATAGCTTAAAGCACTAACTAGAATTCCTAGACTCCCTTTAGCAATGCTCAAAATTTACAAATCTAAAGGGAAGAAGAAAGACTCAGAGTTGACACAAGAGTGACAGATGGCACAAATTGAGCCCCTAATCTCCAACTACACATGGGCATAAAGAATGTGCCACAATATCTTTAAACTCTTCCTCTTTTGTTCTCTTCTAGCAACTAAAATTTGTTTCCCACAATTTTGGAAGCATTCATGCATAAATTTTTACCCTTGCAGTAAAAGTGTTTTCCCATGAATCAAACTTGTCTTTATAGCACTTCAATTTCATACCCTTTTGGTCACTTGTGGAAATTCAATGTATTATTGCATGTTGAAGCATTAAATACAAATAAGGCATGTGTTAATATAAAATTCATGTCTACCTCATCATCCACCATAAAATCTATAATTGAATCATGACCTTGGGATACGTGATGTTGTTTGGGTGTGAAAACTACATTTGAGAAGTTACTTGAGTCAAATCTAGCATTAAATGGCATCTTGGAAAGTTATTGGCATGTTCTAAAATATTTTTGAATAAATATAAAAATTTGACCTAGAATAGGATATGGGAAATGGAAGATGGAATTAAACATAAGGAGTGGAAGAAATGAAGTCCTCAAGGAGGGGAAAGTTTCACAGATCGACGTGAAAGATTTGGTCATTGGGACAAATGTGGGGATTTATAATGGGATTGGAGGTGAGGATGGGAGGAACATGGAGAAAACTTGCTGAATTGAAGGTGGGAACCTGTAAGCACTAAAAACATGCATGGGCCTACATGGTAATCCTATGATAAGCTATGATCCTAAACACATATATGTAAGCATGTCTATATGACCTCTCAGGATGCATACTTCTTGGTGACACATGGATTGGACACTCTTTTCACTTTCCTCCCTTGTTTTCCCCTTGCTAACTTGTGCAATGTTGTCCTTTCTTCATTCTTCCTTTATTAATTCTTTTTTGTCTTGGCTTTCTAGCCTTGTCGCAAGACCTATGAGTTTTGTTTCCTAGGGGACCTTCATCTTGTTGACCTTATTCATCACTTTTAGGCCTCTAGAGACCTCAAACTAATATATTGATTTCATCCCCAACCCTAGTTTCTATGCACCTTTCTTTTTGACTTGTTCATGCTTATTATTTTTGGGCCACCCCTAGGTGACCACCCCTTTTGGCATCTTTTTGACAAAACAAAGTTATCAGGTGTCTTCTTCAGCCTCCCAGGTCCCCTCTCCAACCTTCAATTTTCACCTAGACCCTTGTTTGAGCATGGTTGCCCCCCTTTTGACCATGGTTTCCCCTAGGTGACCACCCTACTAATGTGGGTGACCCTGTCGTGTTTTCTATCACTGTTTTATTTTGAGTTTGAGCTCAAAAAGGCATCATTTTTGCTCTAATTTGCATCAGATTTGTAGCCTAATTGAGAGTCATCTATTCTTAACATTTCAATCAACTTTAATTATGTAAATTTAGCTTAGTTGAACTATAATTGACTCCTCCCTCTCTCATGCTAACTTCATTTCCTCTCCTATGATAAGCTTTCAAGCTCACTTCACTGCTTAATCAATATAGCTCATTAAGAAATCAATTGAGTTAACTCTCCAATCAATCCCACTCTTGATTCCTTGTTCCAACATATAAATACCCCCCTCCTCCAAGTAATAGAAGAGGCAAATTCATTGTTGCTACAAATTTTTTCTTATCTTTTTCTCTCTTAGAATTTTTATGCTTGTTTCAGGACTTATGAGCCTTTTGCTATTGTTAATTTTTCCCAAGCTTTCCAAAAATCTTCATAAGGTGTTGTCACGCTAGCAATTTTGCAAGCCTGAGTGCTTCCATTCAAGCTTTTATAGCTTCCATCCAAGCTTTTTCAAGCTCTTGTTCAATTTTTTTTCCATCCAATCCCTATCACCAAGAGGAGTACCATGCTACTATAGAGCAAGGGAAGGCTACTATAAGGATCTCTAAGGATAATCTAGGCTCATGTGCCTTCAATTCCAAGTTCCTTCATGATTTTTGTAGTAATTAGATAACCAAATCTTTCTCTCAGGAATAGTAATTTAATTATTGCAATTTCTTTGATAGGCTAGTTAGTTTTTTTAATTAGTTTATTTTTAAGGAATTGCATTGTTAGATTAGCTTTTCACTTTTATACTTCCATTTCATAACATATTGGGAAAAACCTTTGAAAAACACAAAAATATAGATTAATTACATTAGGTAAAATCATGGTTAATTGCATTCATATTTGATTTCCTAGATTAATTAATTTACTTTCATTCCCAAAATCAGAAAAAGAACAAAAATATTTCTTGCATACATTTAGTTACATTCATTCAAAATGTAGACACCCAAAATTGACACTTCACATCATTTGTTCATTTATCACATTTTCACCATCTCATATGTCAATTTGGTCTAGCATACTTGTATCAATCATCTATTTTCTTCTAAATCACCCTCTTTCTATCATTAATTAAATAAATTATATTTATTTAATTAATTCCATCTATTTTCTTCTATTCTTTATCTATAATTAAATAATCTTTAATTATTTAATTATCTCATTATTCCTCTTATAAATAAATAAAATAAATATTTTATTTTTTATCTTCTCATCATCCTTATAAATTAAATAAATTTATTTATTTAATTTATGTGCATTTTCCAATTTTCTAAATTCTTCTATCATTTAAAAATAAATCAAATGAATTTATTTGTTTAATTTATTTTTAGCTTATCATTTCCTTATCTTATCACTTTATTCTATGTGTACAAGATAGGTCCTATCCTAAATCAAATGCAAAAATGATTTAATTGGCTCTAAAATAATTCATCCACATCATCCAATCCTTAAAATAGAAAAGCATCTTATTTTAATAAAATCAATTTTAGTACTACCAACAAACCAACTACAATCATTTAATAAAAGATTTTCCTATGGACACATGTCTTGTACACATTCATCTATATTTTTGTTTAAACTCAACCATTCACATAGCCACCTAATCTCCACCCTTGATCAATCTTAGCGGGGAGCTATATATACACCCTCAAATCCAACACAATCATATAGCTTCCATATTATCATCTCATGCATATTGAATCCATTGAGCACTTTGAGCATGTCATCCATCATCATTGCAGCTATGGCAACTATAGTTGTTCACTATTAAGAAGCAATCCACATTACAACCAAGGAATCAATACAATCTAGGTGACATTGTCCTTTGATTTTATTTCATTTTGTGTCATTTAGATGGATTCTTTGAAGGTGGTAGGATTAGGTTTGATTTGTAATGCTTGATCTTGTTAACCTAATTTTTCCTACTAACACATTCAGGCACACTTGGTGGGACCCACTTCCATGATTATCATTTTTATTTAAAAATTATTTTGAAGTCTAGATACATAGAGTGCACTTGATCAATGGAGCATCGCACTTGAATGGCAGATCGTCACCTTTGCATGGTCACAAATCATAGTTAGTATGCAACACATTGCATATGCACAGTTGTCAGTCACTTCTAACTCGTAGGAAATCACATTTGATTTTCAAAGGATCACCTTTGGTCATCTAGGATTTTATTGATGTTTCTATCTTTGTAAGGTTTTCTAGGGTTTTTTGTTAACTTTCTATGTCTGATTTGGGTTGCAAGCTACTTTATTTGCTAACCCTAAGTATTTTGTGTCATCTTTAAGTTAGTTTCTTTGGGGTTTGATTTTTCTTTGACCTAATCATATCAATTAGCTAGATCTTTTGTGTTATTTTGTAGAATACAGGATTCAACTCAAGTAATTCATCTTTAAGGGTTATCAAAGCTCTCATGTTTGTTTGTTGATCATTTATCTTAACTTAAATTTTGAGCTTTGCATATTTTACAACATTTGAGTGCCTTTGATCAATAATGAATCATGTTTGTATGATCATCAATCACTTTTGCATGCCACAAACTCACAGTTGAATTGTAGGTAGTCACATTTGGTAACAGTATCATCGCATTTTATTTGTAGGCAATCACCTTTGATCCTTGTTTATTCACCTTTGGTTTATACATCTGCAACTTGATTTTCCTTCAGCATCTAATATCTATTTGTTTAACTTCTTATCATTTGTCAAAGAAAGGAGGATCTGAAAACTACTAACAAATCTGTTGCAGGATTGATCAATCTCAGACTTATCATATTTTTCACTAATCTAGGAACATTTGGTTTTGGTGCTTAAAAGGAACCTTGCTTGCTTCGTTTTTGCTTTATCTTTTTTTGTTGCTTGTTGTGCATGATTGTAACCCTAAGCTAATAACAAAAGTATCCTCTCCCCTTGCCTATCAAATGGATGTTGGGTGCAAGAGAACTTGTTATTATCTTTAGAGTAGGCCTGGTCTTGAGACACATCTGCAAGGAGAACTCATTTGTGACCCCAAGCGGTATTTTCATTTGGTCCACTATATAAAATAGGATAAGGCAAAAGCCAAGTCCAAACTAGTATAAGCGCTTACTGTATAGTGCTAGTTCAAAAGGAGGTGTACCTAGTGTATATTAAAACTCCTAGTAGAGATAGTTAAAGCTTTAAGTGGCTTACTAGACACTCGTAAGGTGCTAGTCCCCTGAATATTCACTAGAAACCATTTTTTTAGTGGCCAAAATCCTTCTATTTGTTAGCGCAGGAGGTTAGACCTCTGAAGTCGTCCCACGCTCTCACAATTCAAAGTAGAGATAGTAAATTTCTTGAGATCTTCGGGTCTTTGGGGATTCAAAGTTTGGTGTGCCTGAGAAGTTTTTGTCATGTAAGGGGGAGCCAGTACCACCAAACTTCTAATCTATTTGCTCTAAATAAGTGTGTGGCTCAGATTTATCCACATTGGGAATCCTACAAATATTATCCTTTCTAGCCTAGGTTGTACATGTTTGTGAGTGTCTTGTATGTCTGTGTGTTTTCAGTCATCTATTTTCTTGTCAAAAACAAACAAGAACTTGCCCAAAAAATAATTTACTATCCCAGAAACTCACATTTGATCAGCAATCACTCTCATTTGAATAGTGGTCACTTGCCTTTAAACTACAAAGGCTCACCTATGGCTTGCTTTAAGTTTACCAGTGACCATAACATGGTTACCTTTACATTATTGCGCATCACCTTTGAGCCTTATCCAGTCATATTTGAGCAGAAAAAAATCACAATTGATCCTTTAACATTCACTTTTGCATTATCTTTAATCGCATTTGAGCTATCTTCAGTCACCTTTGGTTTGAACAACATTGCCTTTGGTACGCTTAACCTGTCATCAATTATCCAATCTAAAAATGACATTACCAGTCAATCCTGAGTCTGTTAATAGCTTCCAGGCAAATACATTGATCACTTACAACAAAAATTCATCATATCCAGCCTAATCTTATCACACTTTGGACTTGTTGAGTCCTCCATCTTCTTGAGACTCAAAATCAGCCAGCAATATCAATCAATCAAGCAAATCAACATTATCCCTTGGCTTTGATCATTAACTTATCATTTTTTATCATTTCAACATCAGCAACCAATCTTGTCTACCCTTGAGTTCATGAGTCTATCTCTTGGGGGATAATTAATCCATCAAACCTATCCAAACAAACCAATCCAAAGAAAACTATCAAACCAAGCCAAGCAAACAAAAATCCAAATCAATTCAAACATTTGATCAAGCCAATCCTATCAAACAATCAAATCAAGAAAACCATCTAATAGTCTCAACTTTGTCAAACTAGTCCAAAACATCACACCCAAAACATCATCAAAGCAATACCTCACACAAGGAACCAATACAAAGCAACCATGGAAGCCAATTTGCAGCAATTTCAAGATACCCCTCTTAAGGATGCTTCACAATTCATGACTGGAATTCCTAAAGACATGTTTGTACCTAAGGGTTATACTACAGGACCTTCATCAACCACTCAAATGCTACAACATCATTTTGGACATTCCTCATCCACTCATGTGCCACATTATCAACCTACCAATGAGGACTATTTAGATGATCTAGAGCTCAAAGATGGTCGAGCTATGTGACTTACCAATAGGATCACAAGGTAAAATCATGAACAAATTTTTACCCAATTAGCTCAAGAAGGAACTAAACTACCAAGTAACTTTTATATATCCACAATCCAAAAACATGAGCTTATCAACGATGTTGTTGTTGCAAAGGATACCCATAAAGGCATTACTACCATATCTACCATATCTACACCATCTCCACAAAACATTCCAACAACACTTTACACCACTTCATCTATTCCTCCATTCCATGCACCTACATCTATCAAACCTTTGTTGACACCATCCAATGTTATTAACTCCTATGTGTCACAAGCCCCTCAAGTGCCTAACCAAAGTGTCTCCAATGTTACCCCATCTCATGTATCTTCATCCACTCCACTTTCCTCCACAAACACAACTCCTTCACATGTGCCTCAAACACCTCAATTACCTAACCAAAATATGTCTCATGTTGCTACATCTTATGTATCCTATCCTATGGTATCTTCCTCCATGAACACAACCTCTTTACATGTCACATAATCATCTCATATAGATCTAATTGTGTCGCATGTTGAACCATCCCAACCATCCACATGCATGAATCTAGTCCAAAATTCACAAATGCCATCCAATACTAATGTGTCGATTATCAACCAAATTTTTAGATCACAGCCATACATTGATCAACATCATTCACTTGGACCACAATCATCCACCCAACAAATTTCCTATGTTACTCTACCTATTGTATCCCAAGCTCCATCCACTTATAATCCTCATATACCCTATATCCATTCATCCAACATATCTCAAACTCCACCAGCGTCTAATCCACAAATGTCATACACTAATCCATCCTTTGGTTCACATGCAATGTAAAAACATGGTGTCAATCCATCCCTAAACACCTACACCTTTCCACCATTGGATAATCAAGTTTAGAATACCTACATCCCATCACATAACATATCATAGCAATATCCCCCCAACAACACTCCGGTGTACCATAGACTACACCCAAGCCACCGCAATCCTATGCAACAACAAGAAACATCTATGTTTGATGATATGCAGTAGGAAGTTAAACAAATAAACTAGCGACTTGATAACATGAGTATGGGACAAACAAATAAAACATTCTCTTTTAAGGATGTGTGCCCTTATCCTTTTGATAAGTCACTACAAATGATACCTTGACCTCCATATTTTGAGATCCCACAATTTGACAAATACAAGGGAAAAGGATATCCAACTGACCATCTTCAAATATTCTATGTCGCTTGTCTTGATTTCACTTACAATGACACATATCATTTGTGAATATTCCCTCAAAATCTTGGGGGACAAGCCTTGGAATGGTTTTTGCATCTCCCACCTGATATCATATCTTTCAAATAACTTTCAAGCAAATTCATCTCACACTTTGCCTTCAACGTTGAACATGAGGTTACCATGAATGATCTTCTCAACAATAAACAGTGCAATGGGGAAACTTTTTCATCATTCATCCAACGATGGTGAAACATGGCTAGAAAACTTTCATGGCAAATACTTGAGAAGCAACAAGTGGATATCTTTGTTCAAAACCTTCATTCTGAGATAGCTTTTCAATTGCAACTACACAGCACTATGACCTTTGATGAGCTCATATCTAAAGGAACTAACATTGAAAAGGTTTTAATTTCTAAAGGTGTTATCAAAATTTTCAAGCAAACCAAAGACAATGCATAATCCTCAAATGATAAATCTTGCTTTTGGAACAAAAACAAAAATGTTATAAATGATGGCATTGTTGATGCAAAGAATATTCAAATTGTGAACCCTCCTATTCATATCCAAGAAACAAACAAAAGTAAACCATTTATTCCACGAGACCAAGCTAAAACTAATCCATTCCCTAAGCATCAATTCACTCCTTTAGGGGAACCTATTGAATCAGTCTTAAAGAAATGTTTACAAGTGGGCATGATAACACTACCTAAGACTCAACCATGTGAAGAACCACAATATAAGCCCAATTGGTATAAAGATAATGAATATTGTGAATTTCATAGAGTGAAAGGGCATAGCACATTTGGTTTCATGAAATTGAAACATGTGATTCAAAATCTCATTGATTAAAGAGCCATTAGCGTTGATCCACCTAAACAAACCTCAAACTATGACCTTGATGCTTTTAAGAATCCACTCCCATCACATGACAAGAAAGTACCTCTAATAAAGGGAAGAATATCTAATATACCTATGAATCATCCACTATTGGTTGCATTGAACAAGCTCGTATATCTACCATTACTCAAAGGAAAAGAACCTAGTTCTTCTAATACTACTTGTTGAGCCTCAATCAGTATCCAAGCATCCCCTAATTATGTTGTTACCACTCGTTGAGGTCATGTTACTATCCAAGGAGCACCATCTACCGTATGCCCAACCTCTAGCTATAATATCCTTGACCATCTTCCCTACTCATATTTCCATTTTAGAGTTGTTGCGTATATCACCTACACACAAATCCATCCTTGATAAATCCTTACAAGAGTCATTAGTCCCTAATGATATTGACACTATGCAATTTCAAACCATGATAGCTAGTATTGCATCACCCTACTGTTTGACCTTTTCTAACAAAGCTCTCTCATCGCCTGATCCATCCCATAATGATGCCGTCCATATTGAAGTTTACATAAACCAACACTGTGTCAAATGAATATTAGTGGATGGTGGAGCTAGTTTAAACATTTGTTCTTTAAACCTTATCAAATTATTGGGATATTTTGAGGATCGTATTGATACTACTAAGAGCATAATTATCAAGGCATATGATGATGCTGAGAGAGAATCTGAAGGGATTATTTATTTATCCATTAAGGTTGGTCCTATTATCACCGATACCAAGTGCCATGTCCTAGACATTGAATTGCCATACAATATTATCCTTGGTCATCCTTGGACACATGCTATCAAAGCTATTCCATCTACATACCATTAATGCCTCAAATTTCCTTACAATGGAGTTGAAGTCACCATCCCCACTGATCCAAATCCATTTGAGTTTTGTCGCACTTTTTGAACTAAATATTAAGATCCCAATCATGTCCCCATCAACATTGAAGCACATCCATCCACATCCTATGTAGATCCATTTGACTTAAATAAGCCTTAATCCAGTAAATCCATCACTGCCATTGATGCCAAATACCAAGAGAAAGGACTCAGTGAGTACACTTTACAAGAATCTTGTTGAGTAGGAACCTTACCCTTATCTCCAAAATCTTATGGCCAACCATCCATATCAAAAGATACTTCATTTTCAACCATTATCAAATAACCTCCTATTGTGTTCATAAAAGTAGGCATGCTCGAAGATGAAGACATTGATGACATCAACTCTTGGCTCTTCTTTGATGAAAATGATCAACTTACCCTAGAAGTGGAGCACTATAACAATGGCTTTTGCATTATCAAGAATATGGGTTATAAAGGACAAGGAGGTCTAGGACCATAGGGACAAGGATCTATTGAACCTATTATTGTTACCAAGAAGTTTAAAAAGCTAGGTCTAGGGTATGGTAAGGAGGTTCCACCTTCCAAGGACATTGAGTGTATTCTTGAGGAAGTAGCTAAATCATTTCCTACAGAAGGGACTTCTAATATAGATGTTGTCAAGGACTCCTCCTTCCATATAACTGAACTATTCCAAGACACATCCATATTTACCTTTTCATCAACCTTATCCATTTCATACTCCTCATCACCCGACCTCACACTCATTTATCCTCACCTTATTGATTAGGACCAACAGGGGGCACCTATTTCAGACACATTTCAAAATGATGTAGCTATAGAAAAATTCATGGGTTTGAGACAAGGCATACCATTGGGAGACCACAAAGAAGGCTTCATGATGGATCTATCTTTTCTAGCATATTTTGGTGGAAGTGTCAAATCCTTTAGTTGCAAATGTGAGATAAATAAAATAAAAAAAGATAGGTCACTGGGTGAAAACCGCAAGGCACCTCTTGACCATGAAAAAAGTAAAAACAAAGGATGTATCCAAGGGTGAAAACCTCTTCGTGGCACTTAAGGATGGAGGATTTAACCTTTCTTTAACCATTGAATATCAAGAACAATCACCATTGCTAATAGAGAAATCTCAAGAGATGAATCTAGGCACAACATAGAAACCCAAGATCACATTCCTAGTAGCATCATTATCAGAACAGGAAAGGAAAGATTTCACTGCTTTCTTCATGAAAAGAGCAATCAACTTTGCATGGAGCTATGCAGATATGCTAGGGTTAGATCATTCACTTGTTGTACATCATCTAGCAGTATCTCCAAATGCAAAACTAGTCAGGCAAAAGCTTCAAAAAATGCATCCTCAAATAACACTTTTGGTCAAAGCAGAAATTTAGAAACTATTGGATGTCAAGTTTGTAAGGCATATTGATTATTTGGATGGGGTTCAAACCTAGTACCAGTCTCAAAACCTAATGGCTTCATCCACTATTGTAGTGACTTTAGAGACCTTAACAAAGCTTGTCCTAAGGATCATTTTCCATTACCAAGCATAGATACCATCGCGGTTATCATAGTAGGACATGAAATCCTATCATTAATGGATGGATTCTCTAGATATAATCAAATTAGATTTGTAGAAGAAGATCAACACAAGACTTCCTTCATATGTCCATGGGGTACCTATTACTAGGTTGTCATGCCTTTGGTGTTAAGAACACAGGAACCACATATCAACGAGCCATGACAATTATCTTCCATGATCTTTTTCATACCATAATGGAAGACTATGTAGATGACATCTTGGAAAAATCAAAAACTAGAGAAGGCCACTTGCAAGTACTGAAACAGATCTTTGATAGACTAGAGAAGTATCAAGTGAGACTAAATCCAAAGAAATGTGTATTTGGGGTAACATCTAGAAAGCTGTTAGGTTATATTGTATCCCGACGAGGCATAGAAGTGGATCCCAACAAGGTAAAAGCTATAATGGAAATGCCTCCACCATCTAACTTGAAACATCTTTGTAGCTTACATGCCATATTGCAATCTATCCGTATATTTATTACATAGCTAGCAGATAAATTTCATCTGTTTCAACACCTTCTTCGGAAGGGAGTGTTAGGGTTATCCAGCAGAAGATATCAATTAACTACAAATAAATATTAAATAGAGGAATGGAAATATACATAAATAATAATAGTGAGAGACAAGTTTTAACATGGTTCACCCAAACTCAGGCTGCATCCACCAACAAAGAGTCCAATATTATTATCTAGTAAATCAAACCGATTACAACCAACAATCCCTACAACTCAATACCACTGCAAATGCTACAATACATCAACAAAAACCCTAACCCTTAGCTACTTTTATCAAGCCTTATGTCGATTACAAAAATAGGGTTTTTTTTTATGTTGACTAATAGAAAAATAACTCCCGATGCCTTTATAAAATAATAGGCAATTTTTGCTTGCCCCCAGCCCCCCACCATGGGCTCCACCCTTGGGCCCCCACTGGGGGGATAAGTCCCCCAGGCCCTATAGGAGGGGCTCTGCTCCCCTACATTCCCACTTTAAATAATTTGGGGGGAAAATGCATCGATAAAAGTGGGGAAAATTTAACCTCTGAGTCTGATTAGGCTCCATATAACAACAATCTCCCACTTGGAGACTAATCAGACTCCACGCCATATCATCTCCCACTTGGAGACTGATCATAACACCACTGACCCTATAGCTCCCACTAGAAATAAGCACCTTGGACTCTATTGTGCTGATTTTGTTTTTAGTCTTGAAGACCAACCAAAGCTAAAGAGGAGCTTAGCTTCTCCCTTGTCACTGCCTTTGTAAACATATCTGCTGGATTTTCATCTCTATGTATCTTTTTCAGCCTTAACTGTCCATCATCCAACATCGATCGAATGAAGCGATACCTCAACTGTATGTGTTTGGTCTTTGAATACAAGGCATAATTCTTTGCAAGATGTATGGCACTCTGACTATCTGTAAACAAATAACTATTAGCCTGTTGTTTGCCCAATTCTTCCATGAAAGATTGCAGCCATATCATCTCCTTGCTTGCCTTTGTTGCAGCTACATATTCTACACCTGTGGTGTATAAATCAACCACCTTTTGCACCTGGAAATCCAACTCATCATTGTCCGACCTACAGTAAAGACATAACCTATAGTACTTCACCTATTATCAATATCCCCTACCAAATCTAAGTCTACATAAACTACTAAATCAATATTAGAGCCCCCAAAACATAAGTATTTATTGGATGTACCTCTCAAATACTTGAGAATCCATTTTACTACATTCCAATGCTCTAATCGAGGATGACTCATATACTGCTTATGACTCCTACAACATGTGCAATGTCCAATCTCATGCATACCATGGCATACATTAAACTTCCTATAGCTAAAGCATATGGTACCTTGGACATTTTTCCTTCCTCCTCTGGTGTCTTAGGACACATCTCCTTAGTCAATTTTAAATGACTAGGCAAAGGTGTGCTGATAGGTTTTGCGTTCTCCATATGGAATCTTTGCAACACATTTTCAACATAATTAGCCTGAGATAGAGTCAATTTTATGTTCTTCCTATCTCTACAAATTTTCATACCAAGGATTTATTTTGCTTCCCCCAAATCCTTCAGAGCAAATGACTATGCTAACTGTTGTTTTAACTCTCTTATGTGATCCATGTTAGACCCCGCTACAAGCATGTCATCAACATATAAACATAAAATAATGTAGCTGTCATTATCCAAGCTCTTAAAATAAACACAACGGTCAAAATTACATTGGTTATAGCCTTGCTCAGCCATAAAACTATCAAATTTCAAGTACCATTACCGAGGTGCTTGTTTTAGGCCATATAAATTCTTCTTCAATCTGCACACCAATTTCTCCTTACTTGTGACCTCAAATCCTTGGGGTTGTTCCATGTATATCTCCTCCTCCAAATCACCATGGAGAAAGGCAATTTTCACATCTAGTTATTCCAAATGCAAATCTTCAGTAGCCACATTACTTAAAACAGTACAAATAGAAGTCATCTTGACAACCGGAGAAAATATCTCATCAAAATCAATGCCCTTTTTCTGTGCAAATCCTTTTACATCTAACCTAGATTTAAATTTTTTCTTACCTCCATCTTCCTCTTTTAGCTGATAAACCCATTTTTTTGGTAAAGCCTTTTTACCTACAAGTAAGTTACATAATTCCCAAGTTTGATTTTTCAGCAAGAAGTCCATTTCTTCTTTCATTGCAAGCTCCCACTAAACCTGTGTATCCACCTACATAGTTTCATCATATCCTTCTAGTTCACCAACATCTATTAACAAAATAGAATACAAAGAGGGAGAAAATCTTTTAGGAGGTCTAATTCGTCTTGTTGACTGTCTAACATTCACTAGAGTTTGTGGTATTTTTGGTTGCTATTACGGAGCATGAGGAACCACTAGAACATCACTATTTGGAGTGTCATCCAACACCACATAATCATTTTCTTTCTTCTCATACTGCTGCAAGTGATCTTTGTACAACACCTTATCATTGAATACAACATCCCTGCTTCTCACAATTTTCTGATTTTTAAAATCCCAAAGACTATAACCAAATTCATCAATGCCATATCTAATGAAGGTACACTTTTTTGATTTTGCATCCATCTTGGTTCTATTTTTAGAATCTACATGTGAAAATGTTTCACATTGAAAGGTTTTGAGAAAAGAATAACTCACCTTCTTACCTATCCATGCTTCCTCTGGAATACCATAGCCCAAAGGAACTGAAGGACCTCTATTAATTAAATATACAACAGTATTAACAGCCTCTACCCACATGTTTAAAGGCAGCTCAGGATGCAATCTCATGGTCCTTGCACACTCCATTATTGTCCTATTCATGCGTTCAGCCACTCCATTTTCCTGTGGAGTCCCTAGAACCATTTTATGCCTATGAATTCCATTAAAGGAACAATAATCCTCAAATTCTTTGTTTTAATACTCACCACCATTGTCAAATCTGAGACATTTTAATCTTTTACCCATCTCATTCTCAACCAAGCTTCTCCATTTCTTAAATGTTTCAAATACATCAGATTTCTACCTAAGGAAATAAATCCATACCTTCCTAGTTGCATCATCTATGAATGTAACATAATATCGAGAGCCACCAAGATAAAATACTTGAGCTGATCCCCATACATCTATATGCACAAGCTCCAACTTTTCATCTTTCTTTTTCTTCCTATCCTTGAGAAAACTAACTCTCTTTTATTTTCCATACACACAACTTTCATAGAAATCCATATTAATACATTTCAGACCTGGTAAAACTTTCTTAGAATGAAGTACCTTCATACCTTTTTCACTCATATGCCCAAGTCTGTTATGCCACAACGTTGTCTCAGAACCTGCAACAATTGTTTCAGTCTCTTCCTGCAAACCTACAGCAACTATTCTTGAACCTGCTTATTTTTTCTTTGCAACAGCTAAAGTAGAAGGAATAGTATGACCTATACAAAGATATAAGTTGCCTACTTTCACACCTTTTGAAACCTTCCAATTTTTATCAGTAAATGTAACAATGCAACCTTCTTCAGCTAGCTGCCCTGCTAAAATTAAATTCTTATTGAGCCTTGGAATGTGCCTTACCTCTTGTAGTAGCCAATGATTCCCATTCTACAACTTAATCTTAATTCTTCCCTTTCCAACAATCTAAGAGGGTTCGTTATCTCCCAAATAAACTAGCCCAAAATCCCCTTGGACATAATCAATAAAATAACTTCTATGGGGTGTAGCATGAAATAAGGCCCCTGGATCTAAAACCCATGAATCATTAGCATTATATAGGGAAAGAATCAAAGCATCATCTTCAAATTTTTTACTTACAACATTTGCCTCCTTATTGCCTTCTTGTTTGTCTCCTTTATTCTTCTGAGACCAATAATCTTTCTTTAGATGACCTAGTTTCCCACAGTACCAGCAATTCTTCTTTCCTTTGGATTGGGATCTCTTGTCCTTTAATTTTTCTCATGACTTCCTATGACCTCCAGAACCTTTTCCTCTCTCCTTTGATCTGTCATTGCTTTTTGCATTCAAAACACTACCTAATGTGGACCCTCTTGAGCTTTTCCATTGTATTTCCTTGCTAAGGATAACACCAACAACATCATCAAATTTTAAAGTGTTTGAACCAGAGACAGAGTTACTTATAGCCATTACCAAGCTATTCCAGCTTTCTAGCAAAGAACATAAGACCAAGAGAGCCCTCACCTCTTCATCAAATTTAACTTTTACAGAAGTTAACTGACTGACAATCGTATTAAAATCATTTAAATGATCTGTCACAGATCCACCTTCAATCATTTTCAGATTAAACAAACGCTTCATGAGAAATACCTTATTTGAGGCTGAGGGTTTTTCATACAATTTAGCCAAAGCTTTCATCAGTTCACTTGTTGTCTTCGCTTCTATTATATTGTATGCCACAGATGGTGCCAGGCACAACCGAATGGTTCCCAATGCCTTTTTGTCTAGAAGTTCCCAATCCTCATCTATCATTCCTATCAGTTTCTTGGATACTCCTTCCAATGGCCTCCATAAATCCTTTTGATAGAGTTAATCCTCCATCTGCATCTTCCATAACTGATAGTTCTGCCCAATAAAATTTATCGACCTTTAATTTACCCTCATCCGCCATTACTCCCACTCAACTGTGAGACTCCCACTCAACCATGAGACCTTCTTGTAGATGATAATAGAACACAACCCACTTTGATACCACTTGTTAGGGTTAGCCAATAGAAGATATCAATTAAATGCAAATAAAGATTAAACAAAGGAATGGAAATACACAAAAATAATAACAGCAAGAGACAAGTTTTAACATGGTTCGCCCAAACTTGGGCTACATCGACCAACAAAGAGTCCAATATTATTATCCAGTAAATCAAACTGATTACAACCAACAATCCCTGTAACTTAATACCACTACAAATGCTACAATACATCAACAGAAACCTTAACCCTTAGCTGCATTTATCAAGCCTTATGTCAGTTACAAAAATAGGGTTTTTTTATGTCGACTAATAGAAAAATAACTCCCTATGCCTTTATAAAATAATAGGCAATTTTTTGTTCGAGGGCACTACCCCAAGTAGCCCCCGCTGGTTGCGTTGGCCCTAGACCCCCATCGTGGGCTCCGCCCTTAGGTCCCCATTAGGGGGATAAGCCTCCCAGGCCCCGAAGGAGGGGCTTTGCCCCGTGCACTCCCCCGTTAAATAATTTGGGGGGAAAACATGCTGATAAAAGTGGGGAAAATTTAACCTCCAAGTCTGATTAAGCTCTATATAACAAAAGGGAGAACCTTTCAAATGGGATGATAAGTGTCAACATGGCTTTTAGAAAATAAAAAAATATCTCACTATACCTCTAGTGTTGGTACCTCCTGTAAGTAATTGACCATTGTTATTACACATCTCCTCAACAATAGCAGCTCTAGGTGGTCTCTTAGCTTAGCATGATGAATCAAGGAAAGAACAAGCCATCTACTACATCAAAAGAACTCTTGTTGGCTATGAGATTAACTACACAACCATGGAAAAAGCATGTGTAGTGGTAGTGTTTGCTTCCCAAAAGTTATGACACTATATGCTGAACCAAATGACAGAGCTCATATCTAAGTTTGATCCTCTCAAGTACCTTCTTTCTAAAACAATGCTCACAGGAAGACTAGCAAAATGGGTAATTATTTTAAGTGAGTTTGACATAGAGTATGTGGATCAAAAAGCTATTAAAGGAAAAGTAATCATAGATCAGCTAGCAAAAGTGCTAATAATAGATGTTCATCCTATCCGTCATGAATTTCCTGATGAAGAACTATTCAACTTATATCCTTCAATAGTTTGGTAGTTACACTTCGATAGATCATATACACAACATGGATCTAGAGCTAGAATTTGTTTCATCACACCTCAAGGAGATTGTAAACCGATGTCATACAGGATTGCTTTCCCTTACACAAATAATATTGTTGAGTATGAAGCTTTGATCATAGGACTACACATGACTATAAAATGGACTATCACACAATTACAAGTTTTTAGAGATTCACAATTGGTTATTAGACAAGTCTTGGATAAATATCAAACCAAAGATGAAAAGCTTCTCCCATACAAGTTGATGGTAGATGATTTCAAGAAATACTTTTCCTAGATCACCTTCGAGCAAATTCCTAGGATCAACAACAAAGCAACATACACTATGGCTACAATTGGTTCTCTTCTAGACATGCCTTCCAATGCACGAAGGATGTGAGTTCTTTGTTAAACAACTTTTGATACCAGCTTTTGAAGTTCCACAATCTAAGCTCATATGTGAACTTGTTAGTCCCAATTATCCTTAGTATGAGGATATATACGACTATCTCCACCATGGTACCTTTCCATTCCAACTATCCAAAACCCAACGTAAAACTTTCATCTACTGAGCCTCTCATTACACTATCCTTGGAGAAACCTTATACTGTAAGAGTCTTGATGGTATCCTTCTTAGATGTCTTGACTCAGAGGAAGCTAATGTTACTTTACTCAAGGTACACAAAGGTGTCTTTGGTTTGCATTCCGTTGGCCCTAGTCTTGTTAAGAAACTCTTGAGAGCTAGATATTATTGGCCAACAATGGAGCAAGATGCACAAAAATTTGTTGAGCGTGTCTACAATGTCAAAAACAAGGGGATTTGATACATTCTCTAGCATATGAGTTACAATCTATTACTACACCATGGCCTTTTATGCAGTGGGGACTCGACCTCGTAGGTAAAATCCATCCAACCTCATCCACTAATCATGATTTTATCGTTACTACCATAGAGTATTTTACAAAGTGAGTAGAAGCCATAACAATGACTTATATCACCGACAAGCAAATATCCAAGTTCATCCTTCATCATATCATTTGCCGCTATGGAGTCCCACAAGCCATTGTTATTAATAATGGATGTCCCTTCAAGAACTAACAAGTCCATGAGCTATGCAACAAATTTCATATCCAACATAGGTTTTCAACACTTTACTATCCTCAGAGTAATGGCCAAGCTGAGGCTTCTAATAAAATCATTATCAAAATCCTTAAGAAGATAGTCAATGAAGTTGGTCGTGATTGGCATCTACAACTTAATCCAGCCTTGTGGGCTAATTGCACAAGTGTCATAACTCCTACTGATTCTACACCTTATGCTCTTGTATATGGCACTAAAGCTATCTTACCTATAGAGGTTGAGATCCCCTCACTAAGAGTATCATTACAAAACATCATTTTTGAGGAGGAATACATGATATCCAAGCTAAATGATCTAGAGCTATTAGATGAACAGTGTCTAACAACACTCAATCATCTTCAAGTTTATCAAAATCATCTTCATCGTAGCTACAACAAAAAGATCAGAGAAAGAAGGTTCCAAGTAGGAGACCTTGTCCTTAAAGAGAATAACAAGAATCAATAAGATCGTAAGAAGAAAGGCAAGTTTGAACCGAATTGGTTAGGACCATATGTGATCATATCAATCTATGGATCAGGAGCTTACACTCTCTCAACACCTGAAGGCATTCCTTTGGATAAACCCATCAATAGTGTTCATCTGAAGAAATCTTATGCATGATCCTTGGAACATCCCAATATATGAAAAAAAATAGTAAAGATAAATAATTCATCCTCTGGTGAAAACCTGGTAAACAGGTGCCTTGGATAAGTACCATAGTGAAAACCTAGCAAATAGGCACTATGTGTAAAACCAGCTCTTATAATCTACTTGGTTTTCATTTGTCATTTATCCATCCATAATAAGCTTTCTCCATACCCTAGGAGCATTCGTCTGTTTCCATAATAAACTTATCCATCCATAATAAACTTATTCATCCCCAATAAGATCATTCCCTTTTCATCCTTATGCTTACTACTATCATGGGTTTTAGAAATTGTTGGAGTTGACATATCATTTTGTCCATCATCCTTTTAGGTCTAGGTTATCACCTCATCCCTCATTGGCCATAATAAATTCAACCCATACTAGGGGCACTTGCTTGCTCTTAGTTTTTGGAGTGGATACTTTAAGCATCATTATCCAGCACTACACCAATAACATTTCACATCACCCAACCATCCAACCCATCCCAATCAATCCATAACCTAATCAATCCATCCACCTTCACCATCACCATCAATAAAACATAAAATCAGAACTACATCTCACCTCTATCATTAAGTGCCTTGATCCCATGGATACAGGGTATGTAGGCAATCTAGGATAGGAAGGACGTACCTAGATTTAGGCATGGGTGATAGACCTCTTCCATATTTCATTATTCTTCTAATATTCACCAATCATCATCCTCATCCATCTCACCTTCTTCTATCATCTATCTCCCACCTCATCAATAAACACCCAGAACTACATATCATCATGTCTCATCATCATTGTACTGTGCTTTGATCCCATGGATACAAGGTATGTAGGTAGTCTGGAATATAAAGGAAGTATCCAATATGCAAGCACAGACAATTCATTCTTCCATTCCCATCTCATATTTTCTATCGTCCATCTTCTTCCCTTTGACTAACTCAAGCAAAACGTAGACTCTGCATGTCTCGATAGCTCAAAGCACTTATCAAATTAGGGATAAACCAAAAGCCATTTGTTTGCATGCCTTTAGCCAACATTTTCTATATCAACCCATCATCTCAGCCTTGAATAGGATATATCTTTCCTTCCAAGAAGGTGCTATCCAAACCTATCCATGAGCACCCTCATTTGGCAAGAGAACATGATGGCAGTGTCTTTTGTTTTATTTTTTGATTTATCTTTTTGTCCATTTCTAATACCTAGTCAAGGCTACCTTGATTCATCATAACTTGGCATGTTGCAATGAAGTATGGACTGGGGCATGGTCATTTGATTTTGTATGTTTTGTTTGTGGGATGATCTTATTCTCCTACTATGCATATGGTATCTTGTCCGTGTTGGGATTAGCATCTTGCATATCAATATCTTTTGTATTTGAGAAGCTAAACAGTCTCTTATGCATCAAGACTATTCTATGCTAAGACTATTTTTCATACATATAACCAACAAGGTTTCATTATGTTTAGTGGAAATAAGTTCAAACTGTTGCTTGTAGAGTCAAAGTCCATCTCAAACAGTTAATATTCATATCTTGTGTATGTTGGATCAACATCTTGACCTCATACGGTAGACAAGATTGTATTATGATGCATGCATTGGATACATCGTCACCCTAGTCTTTATACCTTGGTGCATAATATCCATATGCTATATCAAACATAAGGATTTCAAATCTCATAATTTTGTGTGCAACCGCTGTCAAATGTTGCATCTATTATCCATTATTTGTCCATTCATTTGCCGCAATAAAACCTTTAGCTCCCACAAGGATTGATAAAATCTAATTTTCCTCCATCTTCATCATCTTCATCCTGTAAAACAAGTGTGTTAGACATATATCACTATATCTATATATCCATTCATAAGCATATATACATTTTCATAACCATGCATCCATCATAAGCATTACATTATCCTATCATAATCATATCTATGTATCATTTACTATCTATCCATATGCATCTCATAACCATAAAAACATGTAAACATAAAATAAGCATCATTCATCATGCATCCATAATCATAACACCATATATCACCATCAAAATCCATCATATATATATATATACACACACACACACACACACACACATCTAGGTCAATATACAAGTGTCTCATCATGTACAAAAGAATCGATATATACAACTCAGCTATCAAGAGCCATCCATAATACATATATCCACTCGTAGGCCTCATAATGGTACAACATGATACAAAACTGATACAATATTGTTTAGGGTAAAATTGGATTTTGTAAATCTTTTGTTATTTAGATGTTTGAATCCTCCTTTCACCCTAAACATTGAAGGATCTAGGGTTGAATGGCGAGCACTATCATACCCTAGGTCACTTACAAATGAAGAGAAACTTGGATTAGGGAATTAATTACCATTTTTTCCTCCTCTTATGTCCAATTAACCATTAAAACCCTAATTATGCAAATATGACAATAAATTAATGAATAATGGAAAAAGCTCTTGTAGATGGGAGTAAAATGGCAAATCACAGGATACCCGTTTTCAGGGTTCCAAGGCAGAACAGTCGGGGACTAAGGTGCAGGCTCCCAAGTCCAAGGTACCTACTTTTTCAAGGAATCTAGACGTCCTTCTGACACTTATCAGCCCTATAACTTATGTTTCCTAAGATCTGTTTGCAGAGGACACTGTTGTGGGTGCCCTAGTCCTGGAAGTGCTCCTTTGTCTAACTTTTCTTTAGATCTTGAATCCTTAATGCCTGCCACTCCTTCCTGCAACTCCACTTTTCCCAAATGCAACACCTGTAACCTACAATCACAAGACTTGGTTTGGGGGTTGTGGTGTTGAGAGGCTTGCCTCAGTCAAGCCCCAGAAGACACTTAAGTCTCTGAACACTGTTGTCAGATAAAGAGGGCGTGCCCTTGTGAGGCAGAGGCTAAAAACCAAAGGAATCAATCATAAAAACACAATGATATGTCACCTTGTAGTGAAGCTCTCATGGAGGAAGATGCTCTTCATGCCATGAGGGGATTGGTACTCAAATCTACAAATATCAACACACAAAACATACAAGTCTACTCTTGCAACACAATAGAAAGCCTTGAACCACCTTGAGAACACTTGAACATCACAATTACCATCTAATTGAAATCTAGTTTACAAATGAATGCCTAAACATGCTTATATATGCAACTACAAGAAATCTCACCAAGATATTTGAAATTCAAACTTACCGTGTCAGCAAAGGGACCTAATAACGGTCATAAACTGACACCCAAAAATTGGAGCTGCCCTAAAATAGGGTAGGACTAGGGCACAGGTACCTAAGTCCTCACCCCTATTTTATGCAAGGTACAGATCAAGAGGTCCTCCTGGGTCCCATTTGTCATGAAACCCAGGTCCCATTCCATTAGGATGCCAAAATATGAACTAAAATGTCCTAAATGCATTCTAAAGACCTGGGAGCTAAATCTTATGAGGCAAAAACTCCCAAGGGGACTATTTTTGATGTTACATTTAGCCCCCACTTTAATGTATGTATAAATGTGAGGCCAATACATGCATTAAAGTAAGGTCACACACACAACAAACACATCAAGCACGGAGAAGACACGCCAATCACATAGAACCTAGTAACAGGACACAAAACATGGAGAAGATAGTTACAGTCATGCAGAACATGGAGAAGATAGTCAATGCATAGAAGACAAATTAATGCATGGAAGACAGAAATGATATCTTTTATTTTCTTTTTCTCATATATATGAAATGCAAATGCAAGTACTAGAAAGTAAACAAATCTCTTATAATACAAGATGCACTACCTTGCGGCACAGGTCTCTATATATATGGGGAAACACACATGCAAGACATGTAAAACCTCCCAAAATGTAGGAAGCACTACCCAAGGGCATTGATCTCTGTATATGGGGCAACAAACATGCCACATAAAACAAGCATGCCAAAACACACACACTTGAAGACACAGAGAAAACACGGCAGACAAGTGATGGAGTGTACCTATTTATAGGTCCAACACCATCTCAAGAACATTACAGGCACACATCGATGATTGGGCTTCACCACAACAATCGTCAAAAACACGCTTAAGGGTTGAGTTAGTCATAGAACTACTCCCTGCCTCCGCAAAGGACTTTTGGAAATGACAGGATGATGCAATTTGCTCTAAGAAATACACCATCCCCACCACCATAGAGGGCTTAAGAAAAAGGATATGCCTGATATCCTGCCTCTGCAGAGGGCTTACATGATTGATTGATTGATTGCAAACAAATTCAGGATGCATGATGCACTACCCCGGGGCACAAGTCTTTGCATCTGAGGTCAAACACATTGCTAACATCTATAACAAACAACTTACCTTGTATATGCCCCCACCTTAAGGTGGTTGGTATCAGTTATCAATATCAAGCATGTTAAGGTAGGAAGAAAACACACAAGGGAACACTGACTTTCATAAAACCCATGCCCCCCCAGAGGTGACATGTACTTTACGATCGCCAAATGTTCCCACAAACACATCCCTGTAAGAAATGTGTTATTGTCTATGAAATCATTATAAACATCAATGCATATGATTAACCACACAAAGAGATGAGTTTATACAATGAATTCAAATTTTGAGGATAACCATGGGGCTATATCACGAAGCTCTTCGAATCAAGTACCACCAAGGCCAAATTCAAAGGCAAACAAATGTGCAAGTAGTAGCAGTATTGTTAAGGTTTGTAAATGCGATAGAACAGCATCAAATTCACTATATGGAAAGCACGAGTGCTTCCACTAGCCAAGCATCAGATAAAATATACAACCCCATCATCATATTAGGAACTAAGTCCATTTTTTTATTTCTCTCAAAAGGGACACTAGGTCCGCATCAGTATAATTTTTTGTTGTCATTCACCTGCTAGGTGGAAACACTAGAGGAAGGGAAACAATAAATAAGAGAGGAGAAACAAGTGTCTTAGGGACAATCATGTAGGAGGGTGCCCCCAGGTCACCAACCACGACGCTATGTCTGTAAGACACAACACACAACAACAAAATTAGAGAGTGCAATTTAGAAGAATGATGATACAAATAGAAGAAGGTCACAATAGAGGTAGTCTCCTGGTATCCCAAACCTTACGGGAGAATCTGAGGTTATCCCAAGAGGCCTAAAATAACACATAACACATCACGGGGGAAGTACATTAGGAGAGATAAAGGGTTAGAGATACTTACCTGTAGGGCCCCTTTCAGGCTAGTGGGTATCATGAATCTTGATCTTTATCTTAATGGTTAAGGTGTTATCACTTCTTTTGTCTTCCATGTGTTCATGAGTTTGCGAGGGTAACTGTGTAGGAAAGGTTTCTCTTAATTATGGTTGAGAGGGGATGTTGTCATTGTTTAGATCAGCTATAGGAGCATTCGAAATGCCATTTAAATGATCTTGTGGAGGCATCCGAAAGATACCCATTTTAGTCCCTATATATGGTGTTGGAATGGCTTGAATTGGAGGTATAGCTTGTTCTTCCACAACATGTAGGATTTCATTGCTTTCCAAAGTATGTGATAGTTCATGGTCGATTTTCTTCTTTAGAATGTGATTGAGAAGCTCTTAAACATCGAGTGGCAAGTTATCAAGCAAATGGTCACAAAGAGAATCTGCATCATCCAAAGCTTCCTCCTGATTAGAGAGCGAGAAGGTATGGCAAAGTAGTGCTAAGAAAATTTCAATGATGTCTTTTTCTTGTGCCAATATATCCTCACCAAGTGGGGTTATGTTGGGACAAGTCTCTTTGTCTGATAAATCATCCATTGCTATGTCATTCTCATAGGTCTCAGAGAGGATTTGCATTATATCATCATGAAATGAAGGGGGAGTGGGAGTAAAGTTATCTTCAGTACTTTCCCCATAATTGTCTTTAGCTATAACATTTTTGATATTTTTCATGATTGAAGGAAAAACATCCACAGTATCACAGAACTTATCAAAGTAGGCTATTGATCGAAGAATATCACATGTAGCACTATTGGTTATGTCAATGCCATAGATGTATGCGATTTGATGCAAGACTTGAGGATATTTGTTAGTGAATTTGCAAAAATTATCATAGTTCACAATGTATTCATATAAATCTTCTAAAGATGTACCTTTAGGAGAATCCATCAATGCCAAATATATGCAAGAATGCTTGATTTTTTTGATACTTTTTAATGCCAATGAATAAAACAAAGGATGTTGTAAGGATTTCAGTCAAGGGAAGAAAGTTATATGTTTGATATTAGTCCAAAATAGAAATATAATCACTCTCAACACACTCTTGATGCAAATCCAATATAATGCCAAGTCAAAATATAGCGAAAATATGTCAAAATAGGCACTTTTTCACCAAAATTTAATGCAAAGAGCATAACAAAGGGTGTTGTGAGGAAAATGATGATGGAAAGTGAATAATATCAGTAATAACAGCCACTTGGTTCCAAAATACCTAGCACAACATACTTTTAGTACCACTTAAGGTAAAACCCTAGTGAGAATATAGCAAAAATAAGCTATTTTTCACGATTTTTCAACTCCAAGACCTAGAAAAAGGGGTGTTGCAAGGAATTTTAGGAGGTAAATAAAGGAATATAAATAATATCAGTTAGCTAAATCCATAAAATTGATCACAACATGCTTGGAGTGCAAACTAGATAAAACCCTAGGGCAAAAATGGTCAAAGTGTGTAGTTTTTTGCCAATTTTCACTACAAGAGCCCATTAAAAGGGAGTTGTGAAGCTTTCTATGAGAGGAAGAAAATAATATAAAAACAAATTAATGCAAAAATATCCTTCACAACACACCTATAGTGACAGTTTAGAGAGTCGATAAGGCCAAATTTAGCGAAAATCATTATTTTTGAAGCCCTAGGTTTGAGATCTTGGGATAAAATGATATTTGAATGTTTTGATGTATGATTTATGGTGGAAATTAAATACTCTCAGATCTGAAAATAATTTTAAATCCTTAACAATTAAAATGCCTATGCAAAATTAATGAAAATGCATCAAAATTGCTAGTTTTTTGTTGAAATTTTCTATGCAAAATTGCAAATATTTTAAATCTAAATGCAAATTTACACTAAAATGAAAGACTAAATACAAATGTTAATTTTAATGAGCCTCTAAAATTAGTATAAAAATCTAAGAAACATATTTTGCCTACTAACCCTAGATTTTGGAATTACTAGGTTATATAAAATTGTCAAGATTTCTACAAAACCCTAGCAATTAAATGATGAAAATGCAATGTAAATTTCTATTTTTTTCAATTTTTCTGTAGTTTATATCAGATCTGATGCAAAAATCATGAATTAGGAAAATTTAGGAAGAATTGATGCAATTTAGTAAGCCCAACAATGCAATTTTTTTGTATTTTTCAAATTTTTCAATTTTTTTGAAATTTTCTCAATGCAATAATTAAATATCTATATGAATGAATGAAATCACACCAAATTGGAAGACAAACACTTAGAAAGTTGCAATTTAAGTTCAAAAACATGGTTTCACCAAAATGTTTAGGGTAAAATTAGATTTTGTAAATCTTTTGTTATTTAAATGTTTGAATCCTCCTTTCACCCTAAACATTGAAGGATCTAGGGTCGAGTGGTGAGTACTATCATACCCTAGGTCACTTACAAATGAAGGGAAACTTGGATTAGGGAATTAATTATCAATGTTTCCTTCTCGTATGTCCAATTAACTATTAAAACCCTAATTATGCAAATACAACAACAAATTGATGAATAATGGAAAAAGCTCTTGCAGATAGGAGTAAAATGGCAAATCATAGAATACCTATTTTCAAGGTTCCAAGGTGGAACATTCTAGGACTAAGGTGTGGGTGCCCAAGTCCAAGGTACCTACTTTTTTAGTAAATCTGGACCTCCTTTTGACACTGATCACCCCTATAACTTCTATTTCCCAAGATCTATCTGCGGAGGACACTGTTACGGGTGCCCTAGTCTTGAAATTGCTCCTTTGTCTAACTTTTCTTCAGATCCTGAATCCTTGATGCCTGCCACTCTTTCTGGCAACTCCACTTTTCCCAAATGCAACACCTATAACCTGTAATCATAAGACTTGGTTTGGGGGTTATGGTTTTTAGAGGCTTGCCTCAGCAAAGCCTCGGAGGACACTTAAGTCTCTGAACGCCACTGTCAGATAAAGAGGGTGTGCCCTTGTGAGGCAAAGGCCAAAACACAAAGGAATCAATGATAAAAACATAATGATATGTCACCTTGTAGTGAAGCTCTCATGGAGGAAGATGCTCTTCATGCCATGAGGAGATTGGTGCTCAAATCTGTAAATATCAACACACAAAACATACAAGTTTGCTCTTACAACACAATAGAAAGCCTTGAACCACCTTGATAACACTTGAACATCACAATTGCCATCTAATTGAAATCTAGTTTACAAATGAATGCCTAAACATGCTTATATATATGCAACTACAAGGACTCTTGCCAAGATATTTGAAATTTGAACTTACTATGTTGGCAAAGGGACCTAATAATGGTCACAAACCAACACCCAAAAATTAGGGCTGCCCTAAAATAGGGTAGGACTAGGGCATGGGTGCCCAAGTCCTCCCCCTATTTTAGGTAGGGTACAGATCAAGGGATCCTCCTAGGTCCCATTTGCCATGAAACCTAGGTCTCATTCGATCGGGATGCCAAAATATGAACTAAAATATCCTAAATGCATACTAAAGACCCGGGAGCTAAACATTATGAGGGAAAATCCCCCAAGGGGACCTTTTCTGACGTTACAAATATATACAAAAATAGGCTATCCCTGATGCCTTAGATGGGTGGCACTCGCTGAGGAAGACTCACCTTGATCACCACCAGCTCACTGAGATTCTCCTGTACCTACCTATAGGGGTGGGCCTGCAATAGATGGCCCAGATCTCCCTATTCTCCTCAATCCTGACATCCTGGATCTCATCTAAAAACTTGGTTGTCTCTGGTTTGCTGGTACTGCTCCGAAGTATAAGCCCTTGTAATAATTTCTCTCTGCCTGAGCTGTACCTAACTCACCCTTTACCCAAGTAAGCTCTCTACCCAAATATAAAGTAGCCTGTGTACCTAAGGTAGCTCTCACAACATCTCACTCTCTTGGAAACCTCTATGCTCTCTACATGAATGCATCTCTCTGTGCAGTAAGCTTGGCTATAATCCCATCATCTGGTGCTGGCTATGAAAGTGCTTGTGTTGCCTATGCCTAGTAGGCTTGCACCTATCCTTGATCCTACCTCATGGAAACTAAGGCTATATCCCTCTCAATGTTCATCTATATGTTCTGTGCCTCCAACCTAATCCTTTGTCCTATCTCCCTCTAAAGCTGTCTTCGCAGCTGAGCCTCTCTATCTCCCCCATCTCCACCATCTCCCGTTGCCACAATCTGCTACTATTGTGGCTGAACTGGAACTTGTACATTCCTAGCAACCTATCCTACTCCCTATTGTTGTCCTTATACCTAAGGAACCTATCCCTATGGCACTATTTGTACCCTCGGTGGTCTCCTCTGTCCCCTCACTCTCCTCCTCACTAGTCTATGAACCACCACCTCTCGTACCTCCCCTAGAGTGCTTAACTAAGTAGGCTTGTGTATCAACCAATATGAATCATACTCTAGAGTAGTGCCAGGATCAGCTAGCCCTATAATCCAATCCCATACCATTGGTTGTAATCTCTCAAAATCTGCCAATGCTGTCTCTACAACAACCTCAAGACCCCACTCTAGAATCTCTCGATGTGTCTGTCTATAAATAGCATCTCCCATTAACTCACCCTAGGGAAAAAAAAGTGTTACAACACTCTCTTGGGAAGATATCACTCAATAATATAAATATTCTACCCAAAGAGATATCTAGGCTATCATGCATATAGTAGTTGCTCTGCATCGTCATCCCAACTCTCACAGTCCCTCCATGGCCTCCATGTCAACTGATCAAGCTCATCAAATGTCTGCCACTAGTATATAGGTGCATTAAGCTACCTGTATGTAGTGACTCCTCCATAAATGTGAACATAAGGCTTTCCTAGTGCCCTCTATCATAAACCCACTGGCCTCGTCACAACGATATGCTCATATCCCCAAACATTTAACAAAGTGGTCCTAGTCGACATACTCGAGCCAAAAAAATATGCATAGTCATGAAGATAATGATATAACTATCCTAATACACATGCACCCCATGCATATCTAATGCTATACTCAAATAATGCCTCCATCACAGTCCCCAATCCTACAAGGAATCCTTGAGCTTGTCTATCTGGTACCATGAATTGAATGATCACCACATCTAATCTCTGCAGACTGTCACAATGTCCCCTCATCATTCCTATCAGTATCTCATGATCCTCAAACCCTATGTCAGGAGTCCCAAATAATTGTCAGAGTGCACCAAGACCTCTCTAGATCATAGTCTATCTGCTACCCATGAATAGGAATCCACAATATCCACCACACATTCTCCAAAGTGATGGTAGCCTCACTAGTTAGAAACAAGAATGAACTATGCTCACTATACCAATGCTCTAATAATGTTGTCATCAATGCCAAATGAACCCGTACAGGAGTGATCCATGCTAGATGCACTAAGCCCACTATCTACAAGAATGTGTGCTCCTCCGCATCTAGTTGCCTCACCAATGCCACATCTACAAGATGAACCTCCCTCGACATCAACACTAGTAACACACTCTACACATATCACCCGATTAAGTGTCATTTGTGAGTGTGAGCATTTTTTTCATAAAACCCTATGTTTGCCTATGGTTTCACCAAAAGTGATCCATTTTACAATAGGTGACTTTCTGTTCATCATAAGCGACTCATTTTTTAATAGGTGATTGTATGTTGCTCAACTGGGACTTAACCTGCCAAAGGTGATGCTCTATGGCCCAAAGGTAATTTTTTTGCCAAAGGTGTATGCCAAGGCCCTAAAACCTAATCTTCAACCAAATGCGACCTATCCTACCAAATGCAATGAGCCTACGTTCATATGCGATGCAAAATGCCAAAGTGATTTTCTGTCATTCAAATGTGCATGCCCTATCCTTAGATGCCTTTGGTCAATCATGTGAATTAAATTTGCCTATGAACCTATTAATGACTCATTTAGAGCAAGTTTTCGATACATATTGGTGTGGGAGCTCCTGATGGTTGTCCATATGTCCTCACCCTCTCCGCTCGGTGATCCTCGTATGGAATAACCATTCGAAAGCTCCTAGAAATCTTGGTGTACTCTAAACACTCAAAGCTCTAAAATTTTCAAGGCAAATAGCACAAATGAGTTGATATGAACCCTTCAAGCCTATTTATAGAGCCAAACCCTAATTTTCCTTCTAATATAAACCCTAATTCTTCTTTTCCATCCCAAATCCCACCTAAGCCCTAATTCTTCATGTCAACTTAACTTACTCTAGCCTTCCATCATCATCTTATCACGAGTCAACCCAGTCTTTTCCCACTCGCCTAGTTGACCTCTCAAGGGGGCATCACCCACCAGTTTCACTGGGGCATAACTTGTTGATCTTAACGTATCAGTTTTATCTTCTTTGAAATTATGCCCTAATGAACATTGTCTCAAAGAGGGGCAAAATGTAGATACCCAAAATTGACCCTTCACATCATTTGTTCATTTATCATACTTTCACCATCTCATATGTCAATTTTGTCTAGCATACTTGTATCAATCATCTATTTTCTTCTAAATCACCCTCTTTCTATCATTAATTAAATAAATTATGTTTATTTAATTAATTCCATCTAATTTCATCTATTTTCTTCTATTTTTTATCTATAATTAAATAATTTGTAATTATTTAATTATCTCATTATTCCTCTTATAAATAAATAAAATCAATATTTTATTTATTTATCTTCTCATCAACCTTATAAATTAAATAAATTTATTTATTTAATTTATGTGCATTTTTTAATTTTCTAAATTCTTCTATCATTTAAAATAAATTAAATGAATTTATTTGTTTAATTTATTTTTATCTTATCATTTCCTTATCTTATCACTTTCTTCTATGTGTACAAGCTAGGTCCTATCCTAAATCAAATGCAAAAATGATTTAATTAGTTCTAAAATAAATCATCCACGTCATCCAATCCTTAAAATAGAAAAGCATCCTATTTTAAGAAAAACAATCTTAGTACTACCAACAAACCAACTAAAATCATTTAATAAAAGATTTTCATATGGACACATGTCTTGTACACATTCATCTATGTTTTTTGTTTAATCTCAACCATTCACATAGACACCTAATCTCCACCATTGATCAATATTAGTGGGAGCTATATATACACCCTCTCATTTCATTCCAAACCCCCGAATCCCACACAATTATATAGCATCTAGATTATCATCTCATGCATATTGAATCCATTGAGCACTTTGAGCATATCATCCATCATCATTGTAGCTATGGCAACTATGGTTGTTCACTATTGAGAAGCAATCCACATTACAACCAAGGAATCAATACAATATAGGTGACATTATCCTTTGATTTGCTTTCATTTTGTGTCATTTAGATGGATTCTTTGAAGGTGGTAGGATTAGGTTTGATTTGCAATGCTTGATCTTGTTAACCAGATTTGTCTTGCTAACACAGAAAAACAAAAAAAATAGAAAACCAAAATAAACAAGTGCAAAATCCCTCGATCCCATCACGAGGTCAATCAATTCAATTAAAATAAAAACCAAAGCAAACCTTAGGTCTTCACCCTAATTCAACATAAATCAACTCATGGTAAACTCAAGCCAACTCTCTCCATTCAGGCCTATGGATGTGCTCTGGACTTAGAGGTGAGTGGATGAGGATGATCCTAGAGGAGATCGAAGAGATACACCCTAGGCATCAACATGTGCAATTGACAATTCAAGAACAAGAACATAGGATTAGGTTGTTTGAACAAAGACATCATAGACAACAACTCCTTCAAGAAGGAGAGGAAATATTCTGTGCATTAGGCTCATAAATGATTACAACATACAACTGAACAAGCATTGGAATATCAGAAACCCAAATAGGAGAATGATGACTAGTGACCTTCAAGTCATATCATTATCTCCACAACCATGGTCATTGAACACAACTTAGAAAATAATCCCCAGGAAAGGCCCCAAAACCAGCCGACAATTCTTTGCAAAGTCTAGCTCTTAAGTGAGCAAGACTACACTCGTATCTTTCCTCCTCTTAACTAGCCTCTACCACAAGAGTGAGAGTGATGTGGAGGTTCACCCATGGCAAGGAGAAGGGTCCATGTGCTTTGTTAAGGCTGGCTCAACTACCCTAAGCTACTAAGTCATGTTCCAAAGTATACATATTTTGGTGAACTCGATGTGAACTACAAATCCTTCTAGGATGAGTTGTTTGCATTTTCACTTCAAGAATTCATTCATCATCATTTTCACACATGACATCAAATTCACCACATATTTTGGTGAACCTGACTTAAAGAACAAAAAACTCTTGTTTGAATCTTTTGGCATTTTCATTGCTTTGATCCAAATTCATCATCATCACTTTCACATCTAACGTCAGATTCACCATATATATTTTGGTGAAGCTAACGTGAAAAAAAAACTTCTGATGGGATATTTTGTGTTTCTACCTTCTTTCATTCCTAATTTATCTTTCATGTCCATCTTCATTTCATTCATTTCGTGGTGTTTCTTACACCCCAAACTAGGACAAAGTCACACAAAGTTTAGGGGAATTGCCACTCCAATGAAACTAGCACACGTTCATAAATAATAGCTTCAACCTCAAATCAATCAAACTCCAAAGATTCAAAGGGGATCCAACAAGATCCCCACAACATTGACCAAATCAAAACATGCCAAGTGAGTGTTCAGTCTAAGATCCATCAACAAGACCAACCCATAACAAGCCATATGAAAATGGCCACCTAAATGGACAATGAGGTGATCCATCAAAAGAAAAGATTACAAGAAGCTTGGGGGCACAAAGCCCCTCTAATGTGGCACATCAAGATTAAAGTCTCATGACATGTCAAATATCAACAAAAGGAACAAGTGGGGTCACTCAAACCCCAATGCAAATAAATCCATCTCAAGGTTGTCTAACTCAAATAACGGAGGAAGCCTCACTTATAGATATTATAGAAAACTTGGTCTTATGAATCAAGAAAAATGTTGGACAAGTTTGTCAAAGAAAAATTCAATAAAAACCTAGGGCACAGGGAAATCCTTTCATTGATAATATTAGATCAAACTAGGGGGTAACACAAAATCCCCCTCATCTAAAATTTCATGAAACATTCATGTCTCCCTTTCCCTCATCATCCAACATAACAAGTTTCAATCGAATAGGTGGGATTCCTATAACACAAAATCAACCACAAATGATCCCACCCAATTTTCAAAACATGAATGTGATACCATCTAGTTATCCAACTTTTTCAGGATATCAACAAACTAGTATACCCTTTCAACAAGTGCAACAAGCTCCACCTGATGGGTTAATGTTTGGAGGAAAAAGACTCTCTACACATAACTCCCTCTTAGGAACATACCTCGAGTATTTAAAGGACCTAACAATCTTATTGGGCCCTCCCCACTAGAATTCATGTTCCTCAAGTCATTCTGGCTTGTGAGATTCTTGACTACAACATTCATCAAGTCATACTACCACATCCCCTCCCTGATCTTCCAAAATTTAAAGAAGAGGGTGATCTCAACTCTCAGATCAAGGCTTACATCATGGTAGTGTGAGAACTCCTTCCTTGGGATGGGGTGGTAGCAAAGATTTTTCCAAAGACATTGGAGGGTATCATTCTATATTGGTACTATCAACTTCTAGAAGCATCGATCCACTCTTTTAGGCAACTCATCGATCAATTTGTGGTTTCCTTCAACATAAACAAACTAGTCAAGTCAAGAATATGAAAATTTATAACAATCAAAAAAGAAAATAATGAGTCAATTGCACACTTTATCACAAGATGGAGGAAAGTTCTATATTCTTCAACAAGTGCACTAAACATAGATCATAGAGAACTTTGTGATCTCTTCTTACATGATCTCAACAATGACATATGAGAACAAGTCCAAAACCTCCCTTACAAATCATATGAAGAAGCACTCATAAGTGCCCTTAGAATTGACCAAGCCACTATTGATAGTGGAAGAAGGGAGTATGATGCCAATAGAATGTTGATAGGCCATGATATAAATAACAAAACCTTGACAAACAATCAAGACATAGATAGGTCAACAAGCACTTCAACATCTAGAAACAACAATAATTGTGACTACAACTGATGAAGGGTGTAAATCATACAACACACAATAAAAAAAATTGAACACAGAGAATAGAACTTTCCTTTATTGATCTGGGCAACTCTTTACATTATAGAAGCTTAATTAGAATAAGAGGAATCAGTCCTCCATAGGCTGCAACACACTACAGCTACCACCACCAGGCTCTGGAATCTTTCCCCTTCTGTAACCCCCAAATCAGCTAGGGTTTCTATTTTCCATCCTATTCTTGACTCTACACTTGTCCCCTTAACTCTACTACTGCCCAGGGTCCCCAAAATAGCCATAAATAACACTTTTTGGTGGCCTCCAGCTAAATTTCAAAATTTACAACTCCCTATAAAAGTAGGTAAACTTCCGGGAAGCATAACTTTTGATCCGGGTGTCCGATTGACAAACCGTTTTAGGCGTCAGAAAGCTCGCTATGTGAACTATCACACCAAAAATCCATAAATGGATTTTCATCAACTTTTTGGGACATTTAGGGAAGTTTTAGTGCCTCATATCTCGTTTCAAAAATTTTTAGGGGCTTTTCAGAAAACAAAAACTTTAATATCTTTCAGCTCAAAAATGATCTTTGCCTGATTACTTCGCCAAAGGTTTTATATTTCCATTTAGTAACTTTCTGGAAGTTTTCACTTCAATCCACGCCCAACTGCAAACTTTCCAAAAATAGCAGGTAGACTTTCCAAAACAGGCAGGTTGCTATTTTTAGCAGTTTTGGAAAAACTGAAAGTCCTGCATCATTATTCTGGATATTATGGAACCAAAAACACTAATTATGGAAAGAAATGAAAACAACTACAATGATTTTGAATTAACTTCTTTTTGGGTGATGCAAGATTGCCCTTACACCACTAGATGCTCTTGCATCAGACACCCAGGGTAATTTGAGAAGTGACCCTGTCACGTCTCAGATGTTTATGTGGGGGAAACCCAAATGGTCAACCTCTACCTTAGATAACCAAGAGGAATCTTCAATAGGCCTTCCTTTCCATTTTACCAAATATTCTTCATATTGCTCGTTCCGAGTACTTCTTCCCACACGACTATCCAAGATCTCTTCTATCTCGTCCATTGAAGTAGATGCTGGAATACTCCACTGCACTTCTATTGGTCCATCCTCTGCTCCACCTTCACGATATTTTGATAAATCAGCAATGTTGAAAATAGGGGAAATATTGATCCCATTCGGCAGCTCTACCTCATATGCATTGCCTGAATCATGCTTCTTCAAGATTTTGCATGGTCCAAATTTCTTCATTTTTAACTTATTGTATGTTCCAATTGGGAACCTTTCTTTTCTCAAGTAGACCATGACTTCATCTCCTACCTAGAACTCCTTATACCTCCTCTTCTGATCTGCCTTAGCCTTGTACTGAGTATCCATCTTATTAATGTGCTTTCTCACCTCTTCATGCAAATTCTTCAGATGTTCTGCAAAGTCTTCAGCCTTGGCACTTGTCTTTTCTCCCTTATTTAGATTCCTTAACTCTGAAGCATTTCTTAGACTATTTCCATATACAATCTGGAATTGTGATTTACCAGTACTCCTATTGACAGAATTGTTGTAAGCAAATTATGCCTGTGGTAAAATCAAATCCCATCCCTTGGGCTTATCTCCTACTAAGCACCGTAGCAGGTTACCCAAACTCCTATTCACCACTTCATTCTATCCATCAGTCTGTGGATGGTGTGCAGAACTAAACTTCAAATCTATCTTTAACTTCTTCCATAATGTCCTCCAGAAATAACCAATGAACTTGGTATCTTGATCTGAAACTATGCTCTTTGGTAGACCATGTAGTCTCACCACCTCTCTGAAAAATAACACAGCAATATGAACAACATCATTAGTCTTCTTGCAAGGAATGAAATGCGCCATCTTCGAGAATTTGTCCACCACCACAAAAATGGAATCATGTCCTCTCTGTGTCCTTGGTAAACCAAGAACAAAATCTATACTGATATCATTCCATGGCTTCTCTGGTACAGGTAATGGTTGATACAACACTGTATTCTGACTTGTTCCTTTTGCCATCTGACATACTCTGCAACTTTGCACAAACTTCCTCACATCCTACTGCAGCTGTGGCCAATAATAATTTTCACCAACAATAGCAATGGTCTTATCTCAACCAAAGTGTCCGACCAATCCTCCACTATGCTTCTCCTTAATCAGGTGCTCTCTCATAGAACTCCTTGGAATGTACAACTGGCTTCCTCTAAACAACATGCCATCTTAGATTATGAAATCCAACCATCTTGTCCTGTCCAAAGTAATAGGTTCCAAACAAGCTTTCTAGGCCTCTGCAAAATCTGGATCCTCAGGATACAAACTTTTGAGCTCATCGAACCCAACAACCTCTATCTTCATTTCTGTCAACAAATTTTGCCTTCTGCTCAAGGCATCTGCAACTCTGTTGGACTTCCCACTCCTGTGCTTCAAAACAAAAGTATAGCTCTGCAAAAACTCAACCCATTTTAAGTGCCTTTGGTTCAACTTTCCTTGACTATTAAGATACTACAAAGCTTGATGATCAGTATATAAAACAAACTCCTTTGGCAACAAATAATGTCTCCATTTCTTCAAAGCCTGAACTATTGCATAAAACTCCTGATCATAAACAAAATACTTTTTCTTGGCATCATTAAGCTTCTCACTAAAATAAGCAATGGGCTTACCTTCTTGGCTCAAAACAGCTCCTATACCACTACCACTAGCATCACAATCTACCTGAAATACCTTATTGAAATCTGGAAGTGCCAAAACAGGTTGCTCTACAACTTTCTGCTCCAATGTATCAAAGCTCTTGTCTGCTCCTTTAGTCCATCAAAACTCTTTTTTATCCCCTCTCATTGTCTCAGTTAAGGGTGCACAAATGCTACTAAAATTCCTGATAAACTTCCGTAAAAACTTGCCAAACCATGAAAGGATTTTACCTCCATTGTACTCCTTGGTGTAGGCCATTCAATGATAGCCCTTACTTTTTCTGGGTCCATCTTAAGACCTTCTTCTCAGACTATAAATCCCAAGTATACCAACTCCTTCTTTGTAAAACTACATTTCTTTAGATTAATCACCAACTTCTCCTCCCTAAGCTTCTCTAGAACTCTTCTGATATGCATCAGATGCTCATCCCAAGTCTTACTAAAATTTAAAATATCATCCAAATAAACAATAACAAAACTTCCCAAAAATTCTTTCAATACCTCGTTCATGAGCCGCATGAATGTGCTCAGTGCATTGGTTAGCCCAAATGGCATGACTAACCACTCATACAAACCTTCCTTTGTCTTGAAGGTTGTCTTTCATTCATCTCCTTCTCTGATACGGATCTGGTGATACACACTCTTCAGGTCAATTTTCATGAAGTACTTGGCTCCACTCAAACAATCCATAATGTCATCCATTCTTGGCAATGGAAATCTATACTTGATAATTATCTTATTGATGGCTCCAGAGTCTGTACACATCCTCCATTCTCCATCCTTCTTTGGTGCTAATACTACAGGTACCGCACATGGACTTAGGCTCTCCCTTATCAGTCCCTTAACAACTCCTAAACTTGTCTGTTCAGCTCTTCATTCTCTGCAGGGGTCATTATGTGGGCTGCCTTGTTTGACAAACTGGCTCCTAGTATCAAATCCATTTGATGACTTATCTTCCTTACTAGTGGCAAACCTTTTGGTACATTATCAGGGATAATGTCTTGGAACTCTTCCAACATATCTGAAACTTCTGCTGGTACATGTTCACAGTTCTCTTGACTAATTTTAGGAATCAATGCAAAGCAAGGATGCTCATGCTTCATACCCTCCAAAAATTTCCTGCCATCTACCAGGCAAATTCTGGTAGTACTACATACCTTTTCTTCCACCTCCTTCAAGGGCTTCAACTTATGATGAACTCCATCCTTTGTCACTGAATATGTGTTTGCACAGCCATCATGGACAGTACTCCTATCATATTGCCACGGCCTCCCCAACAGCATATGACATGCATCCATCAGTATTATATCACACAACACCTCATCATGGTAATCACCAATCTTGAACTTCACTAAACACTGCTCATTGACCAAAACTCTATGGTCCTTCTGCAACCATGCAATCCGATATGGATGCGGGTGCTTTCTTCTTGTCAACTTCAACTTGTCAACCATTTCCTCTGAAACAAGATTATCAGTGCTTCCACTGTCAATAATAATATCACAACACTTACCTTCACATTTGCACCTTGTGTGGAATAAACTCTTCCTCTGATTGGGTTCTTTCTCCGCATTCAGCAAGGTTCTTCTAACAACTAGGGTTTCTCCCCTTTCAGCATCTTCAGAATGCTCAGAATGTGTGTCTTCATCTACATGTGCAACTCGTGCATTGCCTTCAGGTCTTCTATTTGTCCTTCCTTGATGTTGCAGACACTCGTATGCTCGATGCCCTTCTTCCCCACATTGGAAATAGGTTCCTCTAAAACTTCCTCTTCTGAGTCCTTGCCCAGGTCTACTTCTTCCTCTTCCTCTTTGCTCACCATTGTTCTGGTCATGAGGGTGGTAGGCGTTATCCCCTCTCTGATTTCAACTGGTGCTAGCTTCTTCACTTTTCTTTTGATCTTCATTACGGCCTCCATAGAGCCTCCCACCAGTCCTTCAGCCTTGACCTCTTCCCCTTTGCTTGCTGTCAAATCTTTTATTCAGCTTCTCTTCCACCTTCAGGGAAAACTGGTATGCATCTTCTATGGTGGTCATTCTGACTAGGCTCAACTCCTCTTGAATACTCGGCCTCAACCCATTAATGTAATGGGCCACCTTCTCCTTGTTGGCCTGTCCATGGCTTGTCCTGATAGTGATCTTATAAAAATCTTCTGTATACTCCTTTACAGACTTGTTACCTTGCTTCAGTCCTTGCAACGTCTTCAGTAACTCTATCTCATAATGCACAAGAACGAACTGCTTCTTTAGTTTCTCCACCATCCAATCCCATCTGGTGATCTTTCCTTTTCCTCTTCTATTCCACTCTAGTTGGACCTCCTTCCACCAAATATTGGCATGGCCCTTCAACATTGTTTTTTTGCAAACTTGACCCAATCTGGGTCCTCCACATCTTCATACTCGAAATACTCCTCCATGTCATTGATCTAATCAATAAGCTGTTCTGGGTTAAAATCCCCATAATATGTAGAAACCTTGATCCTGGGCCTCTTTCCAATCTTCAAAATAGTTCTCAACAACCTAACTTCTGTAGGATCTCCGGCAGCTTCTTGTTCTTCCTCAGATACCTCTTCTTCAACTTCATCTTCACTTTCGTCTCTTATCCTCGGCTCAAACCCTCTTCATAGCTCCTCTTGTAATGCATCGATTTGCCTTTACAGGGCTCTAAAACCATCTTCTGTCAAAGCATTCCTCCCAACATGATTTCTTCATGGAGGCATCCTCGTCTCCACAGCAAACCCACAACCTCAGGTCCTGGTGCAAACTGCCTCACGTCGGTGATCTGTCTACACACTCAAGAACCCTTGATCTAATACCACTTGATGAAGGGGGTAAATCATAAAATAGACAATAACATAAATTGAACACAGAGAATAGAACTTTCTTTTATTGATCTGGGCAACTCATTACATTACAGAAGCTTAATTAGAATAAGAGGAATCAGTCCTCCACAGGCTGCAACACACTATAGCTACCATCACCAGGCTCTGGAATCTTTCACCTTCTGTAACCCCCAAATCAGCTAGGGTTTCTATTTTCCCACCTATTCTTGACTCTACACTTGCCCCCTTAACTCTACTACTGCCCAGTGTCCCCAAAATAGCCATAAATAACACTTTTTGGTGGCCTCCAGCTAAATTTTAAAATTTACAACTCCCTATAAAAGTAGGTAAACTTCTGGGAAGCATAACTTTTGATCTGGGTTTCTGATTGACGAACCGTTTTAGGCGTCGGAAAGCTCGTGATGTGAACTATCACACTAAAAATTTGTAAATAGATTTCCATCAACTTTTTGGGACGTTTAGGGAAGTTTTGGTGCCTCATATCTCATTTCAAAAAAATTTAGGGGCTTTTCAGAAAACAAAAACTTTAATATCTTTCAGCTCAAAAATAATCTTTGCCTGATTCCTTCACCAAAGGTCTTATATTTCCATTTAGTAACTTTCTACAAGTTTTTACTTCAATCCGTGCCCAACTGCAAACTCTCAAAAAATAGCAGGTAGACTTTCCAAAATAGGCAGGTTGCTATTTTTAGCAGTTTTGGAAAAACTGAAAGTCCTACATCATTATTCTGGATATTATGGAACCAGAAACACTAATTATGGAAAGAAATGAAAACAACTACAATGATTTTGAATTAACTTATTTTTGGGTGATGCAAGATTGCCCTTACACCATTGGATGCTGCTGCATCAACAACAATCTTACAAATTTGGGGATCAAAATGTCAACAACTATCCTTTGAGAATCAATAAGTAGTCATACAACAATCATCATAAATGTCAAGATCACAATCATGATAAATATTTCTCATTTCACAAGAGAAGGGAGCATGAGATCAAGTCATGTTGGAGATACCATCATTTCATATCAAACCTCCCAAAACTTCAACAAAAAGCATTCATGGACACATTCTCACAAGATTAACTTAGTCCCAAAATCCATCAAAACACCGTAGGCCTTGTGGAATTAGATAAAGATTGAGAAATTTGTGTTATCCAAGGACCAGAATGACCAGATGACACCTCCAACAATTCAAATTTTTCTTGGGGACATGTTAGAACTTCTCAAAATTTCTCCTATGCACAAGAACACTCTCCTCAAAGCCTTAAATCTAGTCCATCTAGTTCAAAACACTCTAAGTGAAAAGTGTTCTTCAACATTTGATTTTGAAAAGTTACCCTCAGAAAATGACAGCTAAATAGGGTGATATCCCCCTCCATTTGATAGTCCAATTTCAAGACTATTCCATTAAACGTGTAATGATCGTTGATGGGTCTACAATCAACATAGTCTATTTCTCTCTTCTTCAAATAATAGGTTATAACAAAACTCAAATTACACAAGAAACTTCCATCCTTAGAATACATGATAAACAAAACATTGAAACCATGGGTAAGATTAATCTTCAAGTCAAATTGGGTCCCAAAACCCTCCCAACTAAATTTTATGTCATAAACAAAGAAACCACTTACAAAATGATCCTAGGAAGACCTTGGATCCATAGGATGAGGGTTGTTCCCTCCACGTTATTTCAAGAAATCCACTTCTTGCACATGGGACAAACCCATGTCATCAAAGGAGATCCTTATCCTTTCATCCTTTATAGAGTTGAATAAGTCAAAAAGAATGGAAAGACCATGGAAACCACCAATGACCTAAAAATCAACACTTTTGAAAAGGAGGGACATCAAAACAAATTGCAAACATAGACAAGACCTCAAAATGTATAGGAAAGGGGGAAACAAGAGAATTCCCCTTCAATCCCCACTCAACAAAGTCTTATGCTCCATTCAACTTAGTGGCCATTCTAATCAAGCCATACATAAACATTCATATGATTGAAATCGTTCCTAAAGAAGAAGAACCAAAACCCACACAAAAACTAGGGGAGTCAAAACCAACCTCGTTTGCCCCTCAAAAGTTCAAAACAAACAACAAAACTATGCAAGAACAGAAAATGACAAAACTAGGGGGTAAATCATCAAACAATGAAACATGTGAGTACACAAAACTCCTCACTGAATGTAAACACATTTTTACACCAAGTCATCGAGTGTCCTTACAAAGACTTTCAAGTGAAGTTTAGACCAAATTGGATAGGTCCATACATAGTTAAGGAAGATGTCATAAATAATGCTTGCCTCTTGTGCATTATGGAAGAATAAGAGTTCAACATCTCAAAATGTTGTAAAAGCCTATAAAAATCCAAACAAAATAATTAAAAAATCCATTAAAAAAACATAAAATCATGAAAGATCAAAATTTTGTATATTTCATTCTATTCCATCAAGCATTTTGTGAGTGTCATGCTCTTGTTCTATTTTTGTCCTAGTAAGGAGTCTAAGGTTTCTTAGGTATAGGTTAACCCTTTGAGCCTTTGAGATCCCATAACAAGTCATGTTTACTGCTTATTACTATTACTCTACTACATTTTCCTAGTGATTTTGATCAAAGCCTAGCTTTTAGCTCTACACTGATCGTGATCTTAATGATTCATATTGTTAAGTCTAAGGGAAGTCAGTATTCAAACCTACAATGTTCAAAGGAAGATTGCAAGTAGAGCTTCCCCATTCTTCCCTAGTAGAAAGGAAGTTTGATTGGACTATGAAAAATTTTGGTGGCGCTCAGCGCCTTCTCTTTCCTAGCCAAAAATGCCAGGAGATCATACCTTTGTAGGATGCAGTCTAAAATATGAATGAATAAAAAAATGAGTGATGAAAAAAAATAAGAGTGATGAGAAAAGTGAGAATAGAGAGGACAGAGTTTTTGAATATCTTAAATACTCAGAAAGTTCAAAAGCATTCATTTCCATAAAACTCAAAATATCAAAAAAAAAAAAAAAAACAAGTGAGGCATTGCAAAAATACAAAAAAAAGAGCAAAAGAAAAAAAAAAAAAAGAGTGATAGAGAAAAGATTGTTGAATGTTCATACCCTTCAATGGAGATAAATCTAAGCTCGAAGCTTCAAGGGTGACATTCCATTAGATAAAATAAAAAGGGATGTACAAAGCACACACATGCACTAGATGAGAAAATCCAACAATTTAATAGTCTTTAGGACCATCTTCCACTTTAGAGCCTTTCCTTTATCCTAGGTCTATCTTGTTGGCCATATATGATCTAAGTCTAGCAAGCACAATAAAATGTGTTACTTGTCCAAGTTAAAAGCTTGTCAAATTATTTTGTCTAGATAAGGATCAGTGTTTAGCCTTTTGTAAAGCCCAAAATTAAAAGTGTTTCATCTCCTCCTCACTCCTATTTGATTCCCTAATCCCATCCCAAAGATCATTAAGTCTCTTTATACCAAGTTACCTCATAATCCCCTAGGTCAAAAATCATGTTTAAGTGCAGTCACATTGTTTGTTCCACCTACATACATGCTAGTATAGAAAATCAAAAGCAATAAAACATGTCATAACATCGTGGAATTCATATCACTTAGAACATAGTACTTTGCATTTCATATTTATGAATCACATCCAAACACATTGCATGTTATTCATATTAGAAAAAGACAAAAACAAATTACATCATCCATATGTGATCATCTTAGGTATGCATTCTCATAAGTAAAATAAAATCTCTAGCCAACCATATGCACAAGAGGGGAATTGAAGTATGAGATGACAACTAAAGCTACATTTATATCTCAATCAATTAGGTCTTGTAATGATAAGTGAAAATAATGTCTGAGCACAAGTCACTCCAACAAGTCAAAAGAGCAAAATTGTGTAGTCAAGTGCACAAGTCTCCCCATGCAAGGGGGCAAGGGAGTAAATCTCTTCAATAAAAGAAGGTATTTCAAAGACCTCAAGGAATGTCAAATCAAACCTTTGTAAAATCTCTATAAAAACCATAAAATTTAGGAAAATCTCATAAACCAAAAAAATTGAATATGTTCTTCAAAATTTCCAATAAAAGGAGAATCTATTATTCTCCTCTCTAGCTTAGCATGTCTTTTATTTCCATACTTCTCTTGCACCCTCATTTTGTGTGCTTGCATCTTACAGGTCCTCTACTAAAGCAAAGCTACTTAGGTATACATACAACGCAAATGACGATACATTTATCATTTCAAATTTAGTATTTATTGCACAAATATTTTAAATGTCAAACTAATGCTTCTCATTGTAGGTATAATTGTAGGAAATTGACAATAGGTAAAGGCCTATTTTCAAAATGGTAACTATCTTTCATATAGACTATTATCCCCGAGGGGGCAAATATGTAAGCACTAAAAAGACACATGGGTCTACATGGTAATCCTATGATGAACTATGATTCTAAACATGTACATGTAAGTGTGTATATATGACCTCTCAACATGTGTTTTTCTTGGGGACACATGGATTGGACCCTCTTTTTGCTTTCCTCCCTTGTTTTCCCCTTGCTAACTTGTAAAATGTTGTCCTTTCTTCATTTGTCCTTTGTTAATTCTTTGTTTTCTTCACTTTCTAGCCTTGTCACAAGACTTGAGTGTCATTTCCTAGGGGACCTTTGTCTTGTTGACCTTTTCATCATTTTTAGGCCTCTAGAGACCTTGAACTACCATACTGATTTCATCCCCAACCCTAGTTTCTGTGCACCTTTCTTTTTGACCTGGTCACCCCCTATTATTTTTGGGTTGGCCCCTAGGTGACCACCCTGCCAATATGGGTGACCACCCCTTCTGGTAACTTTTTGACAAAAGAAAGTTGTCAAGTGTCTTCTTCAGCCTCATAGGTCCCCTCTCCAACCTTCAATTTTCACCCAGACCCTTGTTTGACCTTGGTTGCCCCCTTTTGACCATGGCCACCCCTCAGGCAACTAGCCTGCTAATGTGGGCAACCCTATTCTATTTTCTTCCATAGTTTTACTTAGAGTTTGAGCTCGAAAAACCACCATTTTTGCTCCAATTTGCATGATATTTCAAGCCTAACCGAGAGTCATCTATTCTTAACCTTTTAATCAACTTTAATCATGTAGATTTAGCTCAATTGAACTATAATTAACTCCTCCCTCTCTCATGCTAACTCTACTTTCTCTCCTATGATAAGCTTTCAAGCTCACTTCACTGCTTAATCAATCCAATCACTGAGCAATCAATCAAGCTAACTCTCCAATCAATCCCACTCTTTATTCCTCATTCCAACCTATAAATACCCCCTCCTCCAAGCAATAGAAGAGGAAAATTCATTGTTGCAACCAAGTTTTGCTTTGCTTTTGCTCTCCCTTAGCATTTTTATGCTCTCTTTGGGACTTATGAGCATTTTTCTTTTGTTATTTTTGTCCAAGATTTCTAAAAAGCTTCATATAGTGTTGTCATGCTAGTTGTTTTGCAAACCCGAATGCTTCCATTCAAGATTTCATAGCTTCCATCCAAGCTTTTTCAAGATATTGTTTGAATTGTTTGCCATTCAATCCCTGTCTCCAAGAGGAGTACCCCATTTCTTCATAGGAAGGGAAGGCTTCTATAAGGATCTCTAAGGATTCGCTAGGTTCATGTGCCTTCAATTTCAGGTTCCTTCATGGTTTTTGTAGTGATTAGATAACCAAATCTTGTTGTCGGGAATAGTAATTTAATTATTGCAATTTCCTTGATAGGCTAGTTAGTTTTTTTTAATTAGTTTATTTTCAAGAAATTGCATTGTTAGATTGGCTTTTCAATTTTTACTTTCAGTTCATAGCATAATTGGGAAAAACCTTTGAAAAACACAAAAATATAGATTAATTACATTATGTAAAATCATGATTAATTGCATTCATATTTGATTTCTTAGATTAATTAATTTACTTTCATTCCCAAAATCAGAAAAAGAACAAAAATATTTCTTGCATACATTTAGTTACATTCATTCAAAAACATAAAAAAAAAAAAATTGATAGAAAACCAAATCAAACAAGTGCAAAATCCCTCGGTCACATCACGAGGTCAATCAATTCAAATAAAACAAAAATCAAAGCAAACCTTAGGTCTTCCCCATGAGTCAATGCAAATCAACTCGTGGTAAACTAAAGCCAACTCTCTCCATTTAGGCCTACGGATGTGTCATGGACTTAGAGGTGAGTAGGTGAGGGTGATGTTGCAAGTATGTACTAATCGGTGTTGTTATTGATGTCAACATGCTTGTATTGTCATTAGTGTCAACTATATCTTCTTATTGGTTTATTGAGTTATTATGTCAAAGTGATTTGAATGACTTGTGAAAGTGCTGATGATGCTAGTATATTGTTCTTATTATTGGGTTTCCAAGTGTTTTTGAGAAAATTTGATAAATATTGAAGATAGTGTTGTGAAGATGTATTTTGGCTTGTAGGATATTGTTCAAGTTTTTTTCTCTGCATTTCTACTGTGTTGAAGACTGGAGTGTGAGGTTTGGATATGATTTAGAGAAGTGTTTGAAGATACTAAATCTATAATTTGGTGGTCTAGATCATTTTGCAATAGAAGTTATTTTCACCAGTTTGAAGACTATAATTGATAGAGTTTCTAGGTTGTGTAGATCAGGTGTATCAGAGAAAGTATTTTGCTACGCATTTCTCTACAAAGTAGTTTCAGGTGGTGTGGTTCTAGACATATTTTTATAAGGTCCTTATCCATCTTCACTCCAAAGTATTTGTGATTTGATTCTCCAAAAAGAAGAAAACAAGTTATTGTGTAGCAGAGTTTGACAGTGTTGTTTGTGAGTAGATAGTTGACTTTCTTTAGGTGAAAGTTGTTGCAGATCATTTTGTTGGTTCTTAGGTGAATTAAGGTTGTTTGTGGATGTCTCTAGATTATTTTGAAGGCTTGCACTTGGTCCACAAGTTATGGTTGTGTTATTCGAAGCATGTGCCTAAAGATCCTAGTGCTAACACCAGTTTGGCCGACTTGGTTGTTTACACTCTTTGCAGATGTGCTTTGTGGATTGTTGAAGCGTGTTGAAGTGTGTGAAGAAGTATTTAGGTGTGAACTAAGCTATGAAATATTCTACCTTCATTCCTTTGCTTCGCAAGAATGCTTAGGTCCAGACCTACCTTGAATTATGTATGTTTGTCGACCTTGGAGATTGTTTCAAAGGTTAGAGTGTGTTGCCGACCTTGGTAAATGTTTCAAGGTTGATGATTGATATAAATAAGTGAAAAGAATTCATGTGTAGGTGAGCAAAGGTTAAGATGATAATATTTGTGTTGTAAGGCTATGAAGGTGATATGTATTATGCTTCATTGGAACTGAACTCAGGCATGTGGTAGATGCTATCGTATCAGTTCATGGCAGTGAGCCACCTCTTTTGGCAGTGAGCCCTTTTGGCAGTGTGCCACCTCTTTTGGCATTGATCCTATTGCAGTGAACATTCTTTTGGGTAATTATCCCTTTGGGAGTGAGCCTCTTTGTAATTTAGTATTGATACTACTTTATAATGTGAGCTAATCCTCACCGTGGTTTTTCCATTTTAGGGTTTTCCATGTAAAAATCTGGTGTTCTCTTGTGCATGATGTTGATGTGTTTAAGTTTCTAATTTATGCATTTCATGTTTAACCTTCACAACAGATTAAGGGATTAAGTAAACTAATATGGATGTGTTTAGGTTTATAAGAGTTTGAAGTTTTGACACAACTAATTCACCCCCCTCTCAGTTGTCTTGTGCATTCAACAATTGGTATTAGAGCTTGGTTCCTTTGAAGAAAGCTTAACAATTTGAGGTAGATATGGGATGATGTACAGAAGGATGTTTCTTTGAAAATAAGGATAGTAAACCATCTGATCTTTCTTATGTATGAAGTTTGGAACTTAGTTATAACTACACTCAGGAGTGGCAAATCTAATAAGATTATGGAAGTGGATTAGAAGATTGCTAATAATATGGAAGCTGACTTTACTGATAAGCATAGGGATAAGCTATCTCTCAAGTGTTTTAGTTGTGGCAAGATTGGTCATTATGCATCAATATGTCTGAAAAGAATTTTGAGAGGTAAGAAAAAGAAAAATGAAGGTAGAGTGCCTAAGAAAAGCCACTATGTGAAAATGGATACAAGTATATTTGAATCTGATGTTGAAGACAATGAATATAATGACGGTTTGATCACTAATTTGAAAGATGACACTTGTGGTACTGACCCTGAAGGATGTATGAAAAAAAATACTCTAGAGGTAAGTCTTAATAGTGAAGATACTTTTCAAGAAAAGAACTATTGGGTTACTGACAGTAGTTGCTCAAATCATATGACCAGTGATAGAAGCAAGTTTGTTAATTTTGAGAAATATAATGAAGGATCAGTTATATTTGGTGATAATTGTATTGTTGAGATATGTGGAAGAGGCTCAATTAAACTTGATGGAAAACATATTACTAATGATGTTCTTTATGTTAAAAGTTTAAGGAAAAATCTCTTGAGTGTTGGATAGTTGTGTAGAAAAGGATATAGTCTTGTATTTTAGAATGATAGTTTTGAGATCAGAAAGAAGTCCAGAATTGTGATAGCTACTAGAAAGAGAATAGAAGGAAACCTTTATCATCTCAGAGAAGGTGACAGTTATTGCACTATGACTCAGTTCAGTGAAAGTTGGCCCTGGCATAGGAGATTGTGTCACATCAATCTTGATAATCTGGTAAGGATAAACTCAGTTCAAGCTATGAAAGATCTGTTAGAGATTACAAAACCTATCAGTATCATGTACAAGGAGTGTCAAGGTGGAAAGCAAGCAAGAGGAAGTTTACAAGATGAAGAAAAATCTTCTACTAGATTGTTGGAGTTAGTCCATATAGACCTTTGTGGTCCTACAAGAGTTAGGATCTTCCATGATGACAGGTATTTTATGTTATTCATTGATTATTATTCTAGAATGACTTGGTTTACTTTTCTTAAAGAAAAATTAGAAGCCCTGGATAGGTTTAAAGTATTTAAAGCAATGGTCAAAAATTAGTTGGATATGAAAATCAAATGTTTGAGGTCTGATAGAGGAGAGTTTACTTCTGATAAGTTTAATGTGTTCTGTGAGAATCATTGGATAAAGAGGCAGTTATCTACTCCTAGAACTCCACAGCAGAATGGAGAGGTTGAAATGAAGAACATGACTATGCAAGAAGCTACAAGTACAATGATAAAGGAAGCAAATCTATCAGAAGTACATTGGAGTGAAGCAATTCATACTATTGTCTACATATAGAATAGAGTACAATTGAAATCAAATGATACAAAGACTCCCTATGAGCTATGGTATGGAAGGACTCCCACTGCTAAATATTTCAAAAATTTTGGAAGCAAATGTTTTATCTGAAGAAAGGAAGATTTATAGGAAAGGATGATGTAAAGTATGATGAAGGTATTTTCCTTAGGTATTCTACTAAGAGAAAAGCTTACCAATGCTATAACAAAAAACTAGGGAAGATTGTTGAAAGTGCAAATGTTAAGTTTGATGAAGAGATACAAAACTATTCAGAAGAATATGAATATGCATCAGACTCAGATGGGTTCTCTTGTAGAGAAAAGTAAAATAATACAAAAGGGGAAGTACAAACTGAAGAAAAAGAAATGTAAGTTGAAGAACAAGAAGCTCTAAAACTCCCAAGTACATGCAAAGGCATCACATTGAAGACTAGATCATGAGTGATAGAAGCAAAGGAGTATTGATAGGATGTAGAGCTGCTGAAGAACAAATAAATCTATGTTTAATCTCTAAAATTGAACCTAAAATAATGACAGAGGCTTGTGATGATGTTCCTATAGAAGATGAATGCATGTATGCTAACATTGAAGAACTCAAAATTGCTCTTGAAGACCTAGAGAGATTTGAAGAAGAAAACATGGATTTGAAGGAAAATGTCAAAGAAGCAAATGAATGTATTAGAAATTTAAGAGAGCAAGTCAAGAAGCTTAAACAAAGACATAAAGAGGATAGTGAAAAATTGAGGTTAGCAAATGAATCCACAATTGATCTAAAAGTTAAAGTTGAAGAAAAAGCAATAATTGAGGAATGTCTAAAAAATAAAACTAAAGATTGTACAAAGCTTGAACGAGAAGTTGTGAACCTAAAGTTAGACTTGGAAAAGGCAAAGAGCTATGAAGAAAAGTTCAAGATAAGTTCTACAAAACTTGATGAGATGATTGTTAGTCAAAAGAGCCCTAACGACAAAGAAAGCATGGGATTTGAGAAAGATGAAAGTTCCAAATCAAGTCAAGTAGTGAATGCTAAGAACATGAAGGACAAAGGCAAGAAGATCTGGAATCAAAGGAATGGACCTAGAATATGACCACTCAAGCAACAAAATGCTCAAAGGTACCGATCTTTCAATGGTTACTATTATTAATGCAATAAGTTTAGTCATGAGGCTACTCAATGTAGGAGCTGAATGAATCAAAATGTTCCATCTTTCTCTAGTTAGTGCTTTACATGCAAGAAATTTGATCATAGAGCTAGTGAATGTAGAAGTCAGATAAGGAATGATTATAAGAATGGAAGGAATGCTCACTCTGTCAATGGTAACTGCTCTACATGCAATAGATTTGGACATAAGGCTAACCAATACAAATCCAAAATGAATGGAAGGAACAACATTATGAGGAATGTTGTATGTTATAATTGCAATAGGCTAGGACATATTGTAAGGTTCTGTAGAAGCAAGAACATGGAAAAGGATAATCTGATGGAAAAGAAGAAAACAATGCAAAAGGTTGATCAAAAGGAAACCAAGAAGGATATGAACAAGATATTGATCAAGAAGGAAGTCAATGAAGTCAAGGATAAACCTATGCCAGACTCTAGTACATATGTTTTCTCTAAGAACTGAGTTGGAGGCTACCTCTCAAGGGGAGTAGGTAGTGGTATTGAAGAGTGTTATAGTTAGGGGGAGTAAGGGTTGGTATAGGATGATTCAGAGTAGTTGAGATTAGTGAAAGTATGTATAGTATCATATTTAGGGGGAGAAAGCTTGAAGAAGGTGTGTCACCCTTTGCCATTGATGTCAAAGGGAGAGGGAGTTAATGTGAAAAACAAAGAGAGAGTAAGATGTATAAAAGAAAGGGGGAGAATGAGATTAGTGTAGAATTGTGTCATGATGGTTTTTCACATCATATGTTGCCATCAATGACAACGGGGAAGATTTTTGGAAGTATAAGGTCCTTACCTACTTCATTCCAAAGGATTTGTGATTTGGTGCTCCGGAAAGAAAGTTATTGTGTAGCAGAGTTCGATAGTGTTGTTTGTGAGAAAACAGTGAACTTTCTTTAGGTGAAAGGTGTTGCGGATGATTTTATTAGTTCTTAGGTGACTTAAGGTTATTTGTGGATGTCTCCAAATCATGTTGAAGGCTTTTGCTTGGTTTGCAAGTTATGGTTGTCTTCGTGGAAGCATGTGCCTAAAGATCCTAGTGTTAACACCAATTTTGGTTGATTTGGTTGTTTACACTCTTTGCAGATGTGCTTAGTTGATTGTGGAAGTGTGTTGAAGTGTGTGAAGATGTATTTATGTCTAAACTAAGCTATGAAATGTTCTACCTTCATTCCTTTTCTTCGCAAGAATGTTTAGGTCCAGAACTAACTTGAAATATGTATGTTTGCTGACCTTGGAGATTGTTTGAAAGGTTGTAGAGTGTGTTTTCAACCTTGGTAAATGTTTCAAGGTTAATGATTGATATAAATAAGTGAAAAGAATTTGTGTGTAGGTGAGTAGAGGCAAAGATGAGAATATTTTTGTTGTAAGGTTGTCAAGGTGATATGTATTGTGCTTCATTGGAACTAAAATCAAGCACGTGGTAGATGCTATCATATCAGTTCATGGCAGTGAGCCACCACTTTTAGTAGTAAGCCTATTGCAGTGAGCATTCTTTTGGGTAGTGAGCCCTTTGGCAGTAAATCTCTTTGTAATTTATATTATGAGCTAATCCTCACCATGGGTTTTCCCTTTTAGGGTTTTCTATTGCAAGTATGAGTAGTAATTGTTGTCATTGATGTCAACACCTAAGGAAGTTATTTGAATAAGTCTGATCAAGTATTTGAGGAATTAGTACAAGTACAGAATTGCTTCATCTATCAGAATAGTGCAGTGTTGTGTTATGCATTTCCTATAGATTGAATATCTTTATTTGTGGATTGAAAGTAATGTTAAGGGATGTCAATAGATTCTATGTTTCAAGTTTGAGCCTTCGATGTGAATATTTGAGTGAGTTGTGTTCACCAAAGAAAAATTTGTTTTTCTGTGTATTTAATAGTGACAACGAGAATGTATTCTACTACTCATTTCTCTGCATTTAAGTTTCATAGTTTGTGATTCAAGAATTAAGTTTGTAATGATGTTATGTGCCTTCAGTTCAAATGGCTCATGATTTGGTGCTCCGCAAGTGATCTTTCCTTTATGACAGTGGCTGATAGTAATGTTCTAGTGCTCTAGTTTGAATAATCTTATGGCTAAAGTGTTTACAGGTTGTGCAGATGTTCTTAGTGATTGTAATGTGCTTGTGGGAGTCTCTAGATCATGTTCCTATCTTTTTATTGGTTTGCAAAGTATAATTCATATCATTCATGAAGCGTGTTCCTAAAAGTCTTAGTGTTAACTCTAGTCTTGGTTGACCTAGTTGTTTTCACTACTTGTGATTGTACTTTGAAGTTTGTAAAGCGTGTTGTTGTGTGGAAGATTGCAAATGAGTCTTAGCTAAGACTTGGCATGATCCACATTCATTCTTTTCTCTCTCAAATCTATTTAGATCTAGACCTATCTTGATGTATGTATGTTTGCTGACCTTGGATATTGTTCCAATGGTTGATGATTATAATTCCAACCTTGATGTAAATTCCAAGGTTGATGAATTGTATAAAAACATGTAATGAAGTTGTGAATTAGTGCGTAGGATGCGAAAATGACAAGATAATTGCAAGATAAAAAAGTAGAGTAGAGCAAAGGATACCTATTGTGCTTCAATAGAACTAAACCTTGGCATAGTGTAGATGCTACTATCTCAATTCACCAAATTTGGTAGTGAGCCACCCACCGGCAATGAGCCACCCCATCGGCAGTGAGCCTCTTCTTGCAGTGAGCATTCTAAGTAGTGAGCCTTTGATTTTTAGTATTATTTTTACATATTATATTGTGAGCTAACACTCACCGTGGTTTTTCCCTTATTGGGTTTTCCACATAAAAATCTTGTGTCTCATGTGTTATATGTGTGAATGTGTTTAAGTTTCTGATTTCATGTTTTCATGGTTAAATGCAATGACAGTGATTAAGTTGTTGATGTGTAAATGGTTTTGAAGTATTGGTTACAACTGATTCACCCCCCCTCTAAGTTGTATTGCACTTTTCAACAATTGGTATTAGAGTGAGGGTTCCTCGGTTAAGAGCCTAACAGCTCGAGGTACGATATGGTGCACAGGAAGGAGTCACCACAGTTTGATGGAAGGGATTATGCTCCATGGAAGGTATGAATGAAAAGTCATCTCGTTTCTCTTGGTTATGGTGTTTGGAAAAAGGCAGAAACCAAGTATACTATTCCTCCAAATGGTCCATCAAATGAAGATGAAGTCAAATAGTATGAATTAAATGGAAAATCTAGATATTCTCTATTAAATGCCTTATCTAACACTGAGTTGGTGAAAGTTATGGTTTTGGAAACTGTTGTCTGTGAAAAGTTGAAAAGTTTGTATGAAGGAGATGATTTTGTAAAGAGTGCCAAATTACAAAACCTAAAGGTGAAGTATAGAGCCCTGAAGATGAGTGAAGATGAAAACATAACAATCTACATGCAAAAATTTGATGAAATTGTCAATGGAATCAAAGGTCTTGGATGAACTATTAATGAGGATGAAGTTGTTGATAACTGAGAGGGGGGTGAATCAATTATCCTAATTAATTCTTCTTTCTAAACTTTCTTATTAATCAATGCAGCATTAATTCAAATAAGTAAACATGACCATGAAATGGAAATACACATGACACAATATTTTTGACGTGGAAACCCTATTAAGGGAGAAAACCATGAGGTGATTAACCCAAGATTGTATTCTGTGTTAGAAGAATAGAAAAACAAAATGACACTTGCCAATTAGGGCTCACTGCCCGAGCACACTGCTCACAAGAGGCACACTGCCTACAAGAGACTCACTGTCTACAAAAGGAATGTAATACAATACTTGAACTGATTGGAAGCATCTGCAAATGCTAGAGTTCAGTTCCGAGTAAGCTTAGTATACTGATCTGCTGCATTTCATCTTTCCTCTTTTCTTTTGCTGCTTTCCTTTTACATACCGAATCTTCCTTACTGCTTCTGCTCTGCACTTCTACTTTTATTCGCACTTCAACGTTAATTAAATAATCTAATTATTTAATTAATTTTCATCAAATTCTTCTAAATCTCCTAAATTCAACATTAATTAAATAAATCCTCTTTATTTAATTAATTAAATTAAATTCTTCTGTTATTCTTCCATAATTAAATAATTTTAATTATTTAATTAGATCATTATCCTCTTTCCAAAAATTAAGTCTACATTAATTAAATATATTAATTATTTAATTAATTCAACAAATTCCCTCTTATCTAAAATTAAATAATTCTTAATTATTTAATTAAATCAAAAATATGTTCTTCCAAAATCATGCACAACAATTAAATAAATTTATTTATTTAATTTGCTTTTCAAATCTTCTAAATTAAATAATTCTAATTATTTAATTATTTCTTCCAAAATATCTTCTCTAAATTTAAATAAATCAATTATTTATTTAAGTTGCTTTTTCTTCTAATTTGAGTTATCTCTAATATAACTCAAGCTTTTTTGCTCATCAATTAAATATTTCTATATCTAATAAAGCAAAATATCTTCTATTCTCATGCAAATCTCTTCTTCTTGTTTTAAATCACTTAACTAATTGCTTTATTCTTTTAATTGATTTATCTCTTCAGTTAACTCATTCTTCTATTCTTGATAACTCCTCTCATGCAGAAGAAAGCAAGACACATATCTTCTTCTCATTCGTTGCACATTCCTCAACTTATCTCCTCCATTGATTCTTCTAAATTATCTGGACCGTTGATCGATCTTATTTGAAATCTATATAAACCCCCCTCATCTCCTTCATTGGGCCTCTCTCTTCGATCGTATTCTCAGGCATACTTAACAGAGCTTCGAGCATACAAAACGCGTCAATTGAGCACTATAACGATCTTTTGACATTGATCTCTTGAGCACATACTTGCTTGTTGCAGCCATGGCTTTGCAACTACATTGAGCAATCCACATATCTCCAAAAGGGAACAATACAGGTTTTGGTAAGAGCTTTCATTTGTCTTTGATTTGTGATTTATGGCTTTTACTTAGATTCGTTTCCTTTATGTTATTGGGTTCTTTGGTTTTATTTAGTTTAGATTTAATCCATTTTTCCATATACACATTCTGGCACGCCCGGTGGGACCCACTAATCCCTTTGTTTCTTTGAGAAATTTATTTTTTTTGAAGTCACAGTACGGAATAGTGCACACAACACTCCACAGTGCTTCTGGCAGGATATTTGCGCGCTTTTGCAGATACAGTCCGGCGCTTTTGGAGGTTCTGCGGTGCTTTCGGCAGCACAGAGAAGCGCTTTTGGCTTGACAGAACGGTGCTCTCAGAAATATTCTACAGCGCTTTTGGCTAGATTAGGGTCCTGACCTTGTTCACTGTTTTACAGGATTTTACACCATCCATCTTACTGCTTTGTATGACAAGCTGTTGTATTTGTCAGACAAACCTGTTTTTCGTGTTGGATATCCTAAGCTGATTTATTTAGGAATACCTTCGACTTTTGTGGTGTTGTTACAGCTCTTTGAGTTCTTTTAACGATTGCAGAACACAGATCTCTCAGCTACCTTCCTCAGACCGGTCAATCAAATCATGGAATTTTTCTTTAGATCTGATTATTGTGAAAAAGTTCCCCTTTTTATGATCTGAGACAGCGCGGCGCTTCTGGTTATATCATCTCACGCCTTTGGTAACACAGTGTCACGCTTTCGGCTATTATTCAGCGCTTCTGGTATTATTATATGGTGCTTCGGGTCTGCATCACAGCGCCTTCGAAAACACAGTGAAGCGCTTCTGGTTATTTTGCTGCACCTCTGGTAATATTTTACAGCGCTTCCGGTCTGCAATACAGCACTCTCGGTTTACAGTGAATCGCTTCTGGTAAGACAGTAACACGCTTTTGGTTCAAGTTGATTTGTTTTTTGCTAACTTGTGAAATTTTTTGGTGGAACTAACTCACTTGTTGGAGCTTCTTATGACTCACACAGAGCCAATAGGTGTTTTCTTAATATGTTCATGCAGGACGAGCGTTGAAGACCCTTTTGTTTTATCTCACTAAGTCTTAGAAACACATTGCATGCTTAAAAGGAGTAATTGAACAAATATTTTTTACAAATCTAAGTCTTAGGAACATACTGATTTTCTTAAGGGATAATGGACATGTATGGACAAACACCTCAATTTTCTAAAGGACAATGGACATGAATGCCAAACACTTCATTTCATAAGGGACAATTTACAACTACAATCGTGTGTGTGCATAGCTTAGTTGCACCTTATTTTTCTTATAACGGGACAATTGAACCTTTGTGTGACGTGCTTGCTCTTACTTTTCTGTACTTCCTTTAGAAGGGCCTGCTTTTGGATTGTAATTCATCCAAAAGGGACAACCCTAAGCAGAGTTTTCCTTTGAACCGCTATATAAGAGGGATAAGGCGAAAGCCAAGTCCTAACCGACGTCAGCCTTACCTTGTGGTGCCAAACTAAAAAGAGGTGTACTAGCTCGTTGTGGAAATGATTTTCACATTGAGTGAAGTGTTTGAAACTCTTAGTAGGATTGGTTAAAGCTTTTAGTAGCTTGTCGCATTGCTCGTAAGGCATTGGTCCCTCAAAGTCACTAAGAACCAATTTAGATAGAGACTACCCGACCTACCTCCGAACATTGCGGTAATCATCAGTGCAAGGGAAATCGATTTAAACCCTTAAGATACTCACCATTGGCTCCCTTGAGAAGAGATAGTATTCCCTTGGACATAAAGCTCTTGTGACCTACTTGAGCTTTCCAAGGGGAGGGTGAGATATCCCTACCTATCGTCTCTCGCAAAGATACTAAATATCCGACACCTTTATGGAATGATATTTTTATCGACGGAGTATTAAGTTGTGAGCTGATCTACTGCAATGAAACCTTGTCTCTAGGGATAAAAAGTGCTCATTATTGATTGCAACTGTATTAGACCTGTGAAAACATTGGGCTTGCTTGGAGCCTTGAACATACACTATCTGTTGTGTCAGTCCTTGTGCCTTTTTTGACCACTTGTTTGCTGTGTTTTCTCTTGCCAAACCAATCCAATCAGAAACAGAAAAATCTTGCCTTTGAAAAACATCAGACACTACTTCAGCGCCCCTGGTATTACAGCAGCTCACCTTTGGTAATACAGTAGATCGCCTTTGGTCAGCAGTAACCTGCCTCTGGCAAAACTCTACTTCAACGACCTTGGTATAACAGTAGCTCGCTTTTGGTCACTGTAGCTCACCTCTGGCATAGCAGTAGCTCGCTATTGGTAGCTCAGTTCGTCGCCTCTGGCCCACAGTAGCATGCTTTTGGTAACATAGTCCTGCGCCTTTGGTCAAATAGTATAGCGCTTTTGGTCCAGTACTTTGTGCATCAGAGTTTGTCCGTTTCTTCAAAGCATCTTACAGATTCCCAGCATTACATTGTGTCCTCAGTATTTCCCATGGTCACCACTAGGCTACAGCAAACCATGAAGTCTAGGCAAGTTGTCCCTAAGAAGCACAAGTCACCCCCTCGCACACCACAATCAGGTCGTCTCAACATTACTCCCAAAGTGACTCCTAGTACACCCGTGGCAAAACCAATCAGCTCTCCAAACATGCCGCACATAGATGAACTAAGCAATCCTCATGAGGATAGAACCCCTTTGCTAAGTGCACCGCAGTATACCACAGGCTTGCCTCTGGATTTTGTCCCACAAGGTTACATCGTAGATCAAGTCCCATCTCAAGAAGAGCGACACTTTGAAATAGGTCAATCCTCTCAAGAAGATGGGCAAGATCTTGATGAATTTATACAAGATCCTAGAGCTATAGCTACCTTTGATAAAAATCCTTAGTGAGAATCAGGATCATTTCTTTCGCTTGCTTGCAAAGCAAGGCACCAAGTTACCTCAAGATTTTGATGTGTCCACTCTCAAGGAGAGCAACAACACCCAAGAAACCATACAAGTGGTGCAAACCATGTCCACGGTGACTACACCCTTACCTACTCAAGGCTTGCAATATAGGAATCCCCTTTTCCAAAATCCAACAGAGGAGAGACCCATATCACCACTTTTGACTCCTATGGAGATCTATCAAAACCAACAAGAAACTCTCCAACGTCAAGCAGAGTTAGCTAAGCAAGCCACCTTAGCTCAATCGAATGGGCAACCACCTCCTACAGTGTCCACCCCAAGCGCAAGTGGAATCTTGGTTACCCCATCACGCATAGGTTTCCCACCCAATTACAATCTGGGGAACACTTATGTAGCCATGCAACAAGGGTCTCAACATAGGCCACCTCCTATATCATCACACCTGCATGTCTCTCAACCAATTGGAGTCACGCAGCCCCAACCACAACATTCTTCTACTCTCGTCCTCAAGAAACCTCAACCGTCGCAAATCACTTCTACCTATGTTCCTCCACCACAACATTCTTCTACTCTCCTCTTCAATCAACCACCACCGCCGCAAATCACTTCTACCTATGTTCCTCCTCCACAATGTTCATCCACGCTCAACTTCTTTCATACATTGCCTAGCCACTCTCAACATTCCCAACATCAGGTTTCCCAAAGCTATGTGCCACCATCACCACCTAATCAAACGCACTTTAGCTTTCCTCCCCCCAATACTTTTCTTCAACCATTGCAAAGCCAACATTCTTACCTAGTGCCACCTCCACCTCTGCCTAATCAAGGCCTCCAATTCCAACCCAATCCGAACCAATCATACAATCCATACAATCCCAATCAATCTTACGACCCTTACAATACCAGTACGCATGGCTTACAATATAATCTTCCATATGGGCAACACCAACCGCTTTTCAGACAACAGGAGATGTTACCAACCCCTCCCACAACTATGGAACTAAAGATTGCGGAGGTGCAACAACAGCTATCTGATCTTATGTTCAGCCACACCAAAAAGACCTTCTCTTTAGAGGAAGTGTGTCCTTATCCTTTTGATCAGTCATTACCAATGATCCCTTTTCCTCAAAATTTCACTATTCCCAAGTTCGATAAGTACAAAGGAAAAGGTGACCCAAAAGACCATCTTAGGGAATTCTATCTTGCTTGCTTCGAGGTCTCACATAACGATACGTATCTTATGCGTCTCTTTCCTCGCAGTCTTGGAGGTCAAGCAATAGAATGGTTCTCACACTTACCTACGGGTATCAAGTCCTTCAACGAGCTAGCAGAGAAGTTTGCCACCCATTTTTCTTACAACGCAGAGCATGAGATTTCCATGACGGACCTATGCAACAATAAACAGAAAAATGGGGAAACTTTCATTTCTTTCCTCCAACGATGGAGACAAATGGCTAGTAAATTCCCTTTCAAGATTCCAGAGAAACAGCTTGTTAGCATATTTGTGCAGAACCTCAACCAAGAGTTAGGTTTCCATTTGCAAATTCTTAGTGCTACAACCTTCGATGAAATCACATACAAGGGTATCAACATTGAGAAGGCCCTCATTGCTAAGGGTGTGGTCAAAATCTTTAAGGAGACGAAAGATAACACTCCTCATCAGCAATCGAATGATAAACCCAAATATTGGAACAAGAACAAAAATGTGGTCAATGATGGGGTGGTCGATACTAAGCATGTCCAAATGTTGCAAACACTGCTGCAACTCTCCAAACCAAGTCAAGCTCTACCTCAACAACAGCAGCAACAAAGGCAGCCTTATCCCAACCAACAGCAACGACAACAAGAGCGGCCCCAACAAGATTACCCTCCGCGACGTCAATTCACTCCCTTAGGAGTGCCCATCGAATCGGTCTTATAGCAAGCTTTGCAGAAGGGGCTCATAACCTTACCTGATGCTCCTCCTTATGGAGAACATGTCTACAAAACTGCACGTTACAGAGACAATGAGTATTGTGAGTTCCATAGGAGCAAAGGTCATCGAACTGCATCTTGCACGAAGCTTAAGCACCTCATCCAAAACCTCATCGACGGTAATCAAATCACCATTGAGAATGAATCACCAGCGCAAAACATGAACAAGGATCTCGATATGTACAAGGAACCATTCCCTCATCATGGTCCACCTCCTCCTCAGGATAGAGGTAAAGGTATCAATCACGCTTCCACGTCTTTCGATTCCATTGTAGGTCATTTTGAAGAGAGTCGAGTGTCTACCCTCACCATCAAAGGCAAATCTACGGATTGTGCTGTTACTACTCGTCGAGGTCATGTCACCATTCGTGTGCCTACACCTAGGCTTCTGGTTCAGTCTGATTATAATCTTGTCGAACATCTCGGGAGAACACTAGCACAGATCTCTATTTTTGACCTTCTACGGTCATCACCTGCACATAGAGTAGTGTTAGAAAAAGCCCTCCAAGAGTCGTCCGTTCCTAACAACATAGCAGTCGCAGATTTCCAAGCTATAGTGGGTAATATTGCTTCACCTTACAATGTGGTCTTCTCTGAGAAAGACCTCCCCTCCCATGATCCTTGTCACAATGATGCCCTCCATATTGAGGTTCTCATCCATAAGCGCAAAATCAAACGTATTCTCATAGATGGTGGTGCTAGTCTCAACATCTGTTCTTTAAAGTTACTAAAGCAATTGGGATACTCTGAGGATCATGTCAACACTGATCATAGTATTACAATCAAGGGATATGATGATGCAGAACGCCGTTCAGAAGGTGTTATTCACTTGCCTATACAACTGGGCCCAGTCATGCTTGAAACTAGGTGTCAAGTCCTTGATATTGAGCTGCCTTACAACATTATTCTTGGCCACCCATGGATCCATGCAATGAAAGCTATTCCCTCCATGTACCATCAGTCCCTCAAGTTCCCATACAATGATACGGAGATCACCATCCCAGAAGATCCTAATCCTTTTGAATTTTGCCATGTCTTGCAAGGAAGCTATAAGAATTGCAACCAAGTGCCTAAAAATGACAAAGCCCTTGAGTCCCCTCTCTATGTTGACCCTGAAACTCTCACACAAGCCTCTACAAGTGAGCCTACACCCCTCCCCAAAATCACAGCTCATGTCCGAGATATAGGGTTTGGCACTTATGATATCTCAGAATCTTGTTATGTAGGGCGGATGCCTCTATCTCCAAAGTCTTACGGCAAACCACCCATTGCCAAAGTTACCAAAAAAGTAGCTATTCCTCCCCCAGGATTCCTAACCCAATTCCAACATGGGTGGTTACTAGAAGATGAAACCATTGAGGACATTTCTTCTTGGCTTTACAAGGAGAAAGAACCAGTCATGATACCAGTCAAGCAATATGGCAATGGCTTAAGGATAGTGAAAAACATGGGCTATAAAGGTAAAGGTGGCCTTGGGAAATAGAATCAAGGCACTATGGAGCCCATTGTGGTAACAAAGAAGCTAGACAAGAAAGGATTAGGATTTGGTAAGAAGGTACCGCGCGCCTTGGACATCGAGTATATCCTCGACGAGGTAGCTGACACTTTTTCCGCCGATACGACGTCTACAGAGGATATCACCAATGACTCTTCCCTCCACATGACCAATCTATTCGCAGAATCCTCCATTTTTACACTATCCTCCATATCCTTAACTTCCACCACCAGCACCCAGAATGTCACGCTTGTCTACCCTGAACTTATCGATTGGGACCAACAAGGGGCCCCCGTTATAGATGTGTTTTAGAATGACGAAGCTCTAGCTGAGTTTATGGGACTTCAGGAAGGTATCCTTCTTGGTGATCATAGGGTAGGTTTTGTAATGGAACTAGAGCCCACGGCTTATTTTGGTGAGAATGCCAAATCCTTCAATCGCAAAAGTGCAAATAAAGAAAGATCTCCAGGTGAAAACCACACTGTGGCACCTCCTGATCATAAAATAGTAAAAATAAAGGACGTATCCAAAGGTGAAAACCCAACTGTGGCACCTGAGGATGGAGGATTTGACCTTCCCTTACCATCTAAGTATCAAGAGAAATCAGCTCTCTTAGTGGAAGATTCTACAGAAATAAATCTTGGCACAAAACAGAATCCAAAGACCACATTCCTAGCGGCATCATTATCTGACACAGAGCACAGAAATCTTAACAACTTCTTCTTGCAACGAACCATCAACTTTGCATGGACCTATGCAGATATGCCAGGGCTAGACCCTAAGTTGGTAGTTCATTATCTCACAGTTGATCCCAAGGTGAAACCAGTCAAACAGAAGTTGAGAAAGATGCACCCACAGATAGCTCTCTTGGTGAAGGTGGAAGTACAAAAGCTATTAGATGCAAAGTTTATATGACCTATTGACTATTCAGATTGGGTCTCAAACATTGTACCGGTGTCTAAACCTAATGGGCGCATTCACATGTGTAATGATTTCAGAGATCTCAATAAGGCATGTCCTAAAGATGACTTTCCACTACCAAACATTGACATTATAGTGGACTTGACAGCAGGTCACGAGATGCTTTCTCTCATGGACGGTTTCTCAGGTTACAATCAGATAAGGATAGCTGAAGAAGACCAACATAAAACAACCTTTACTTGTCCTTGGGGCAATTATTGTTGGTGTGTCATGCCGTTTGGTCTGAAGAATGCAGGAGCAACCTATCAGAGAGCAATGACAGTGATATTTCATGACCTCTTTCATCACATCATGGAAGACTATGTTGATGATATATTGGCTAAATCTTCTAGAGTGGATCACATACAGGTCTTAGGGCAGATCTTTGACAGGCTTGAAAAATACCAAGTAAGACTCAATCCAAAGAAGTGTGTATTCGGTGTAACATCAGGAAAGCTATTGGGATACATTGTATCTCGTAGAGGCATCGAAGTAGATCTAGCAAAATTAAAGGCTATAGTGGAGATGCCTCCACCAAAAAACCTAAAAGCACTAAGGAGCCTCCAAGGAAGGTTGCAGTCCATTCGACGTTTCATCTCACAGCTAGCAGATAAATGTCAACCCTTTCAACACTTGCTCCGAAAGGATGTTTCATTTCGATGGGACAACAAGTGTCAGGCAGCGTTTGATCAACTTAAAGAGTATCTAGCTACACCTCCTGTATTGGTTCCACCAGTTGCGGACAAACCTTTGATCTTATACATCTCCACTACAAACTCAGCCCTAGGGGCTCTGCTAGCACAGAATGATGACACAGGAAAGGAGCATGCAATATATTACATCAGTAGAACCTTGGTGGGATACGAGCTCAATTATTCATCAATGGAAAGGGCTTTTTTAGCAGTAGTGTTCGCCTCCCAAAAGTTGCGGCATTACATGTTAAACCAACACACAAGTCTGATAGCTAAAATTGATCCCCTGAAGTATCGACTAGCAAAAGCAGCTCTCACAGGCAGACTAGCTAAATGGGTTATGATCCTTAGTGAGTTCGATATTGAGTACACAGATCGCAAAGCAATCAAAGGACAAGCCCTTGTGGATCAACTAGCAGAAGCACCTATGAAAGATACACATCCTATGGTAGCAGAATTTCCTGACGAGAATCTATTCACTCTTGCTAACTCCATAATGTGGAAGTTGTACTTTGATGGTTCTTACACACAGCATGGATCAGGAGCCGGCATCTTATTTGTTACACCTCAAAATGACTACATTCCAAAGTCATATCGGCTAGCATTCCCTTGCACCAACAACATAGCCGAGTATGAAGCACTCCTCATAGGTCTCAATACAGCAGTTCAATGGGACATCACAGAATTACAAGTATATGGAGACTCACAGCTAGTCATTCGCCAAGTCACGGATGAATACCAAACAAAGGATGAAAAGTTGGTCCCCTACAAGCAACTAGTGGATGCCTATAAACCACACTTTTCTAGCATCACATTTGAGCAAATTCCAAGAGAGCATAACAAAGCTGCAGATTCTATGGCTTCTGTAGGGTCACTGATTGACATGCCTGCAAATACACAGAAGTGTGAATTCTTGATCGAGCAATTGTTGATACCAGCCGTCGATGTTCCTGTTACTAAAATCATCTGCGAACTTGTTGGTCCCAATTCCCCATGGTACGAAGATATCTATGAATACCTCAAGAACAATACCTTTCCCCCTGACCTATCATCCACCCAACACAAAACCTTTATCCGTCGATCCTCTCGTTACATCATTCTGGGTGATACACTATATCGCCGGAGCCTCGATGGTATCCTCTTACGATGTCTTAACATGGAAGAAGCCGAAGTTACCTTACGAGAGATACACGAAGGTGTCCGTGGTGCGCATTCTACCGGTCCTAATCTTGCTAAGAAGATACTCAGAACAGGTTATTACTGGCCTACAATAGAGCAAGATGTTGCACAGTTTGCTAAGAAGTGTCTACAATGTCAGTAGCATGGAGATTTGATTCACGCACCAGCTCATGAATTACAACCTGTGACTACTCCGTGGCCTTTTTCTCAATGGGGTCTCGACCTCGTAGGACAAATCCACCCTTCCTCCTCCAATGGCCACAAGTTTATCATTACAGCCACTAAGTACTTCACGAAGTGGGTGGAAGCCATTCCTATGACCTATATCACCGGTAAGCAAATAGCCAAGTTTATCCTAAACTACCTCATATGCCGGTATGGTATTCCCCAAGCCATTGTCACTGATAATGGGAGACCATTCAAGAACCAAGATGTTCGTGCCTTATGCATACAATACAATATCCAACATCACTTTTCAACTCCCTACTATCTGCAGAGTAACGGCCAAGCTGAGGCTTCCAATAAAACCATTCTCAAGATCCTAAAGAAAACGGTCAATGAAGCTGGTCGTGATTGGCACTTGCAACTCAATCCTGCCCTATGGGCCTACCGCACTAGTATCAGAACACCAACTGGTGCCACACCATATGCCTTGGTCTTTGGCTCCGAAGCCATCCTACCTATAGAGGTCGAGATCCCATCACTCAGAGTATCCATGTAGGACTTGATCGGCGGAGAGGAGTATCGCACTTCCAGATTAGCTGAGCTTGAACTACTAGATGAGAGGCACCTTGCCGCACTTAATCATCTCCATGTCTATCAAAACCGCCTCCGACGTAATTACAACAAAAAGATCAAAGAAAGACGGTTTCAAGTTGGTGATCTTGTACTTAAGGAGAATCAGAGAAATCAAGCAGATCGAGAGAAGAAGGGTAAGTTTGAGCCTAACTGGTTAGGTCCCTTCATTGTGACAGCAGCATATGGATCGGAAGCTTATACTTTAGCTACACCTGACGGCATTCCTCTAGATGAGCCACTTAACAGTGTCCATCTCAAGAAGTTCTATGCCTGATCCTCAGAGTATTCCCACAAAAAAAGCAAAAAAATCAAAAAAAAGAGAAAAAAACAAAAAATCCAAAAAAAATAAAAAAATAAAAAAATAAAAAATAAAAAATAAAACAAAAAAATCTAAAAAAATCCATCCTCTGGTGAAAACCTGGAACAGGCGCCTTGGATAAGTACCATAGTGAAAACCTGGCAAACAGGCGCTATGCGTAGAGTCAGCATCCATCATCTATCGAGTCCTGTCCGCTCCTTGCCCAGTTCGCAACGCACTTCATCCATCCATCCATAATAAAACCATTGACTTTGTTTGCATTTCCATCTCCCTATCTAGTATAGCTTGGAAATTTGTCAATGTCCATCGTCGTCTTCCCATGTCTTGGTCTGGGTCTACAGTTAACACTGTCTTGTCCTAGGTCAAGTCTTTCTGTGTCTTCTTCAGTAGTCACCCCTACAGTTTCCTCTACCAGAATGGGGGCAACTCTTTCCTTAGTTTCGGTCTAGGATTGGTTCCTTGTTCGTGGTTCGCAGCACATACTTCAATCTTGTCTCATTTCCACAGGTAACACCCTTTAATGGACACAGAATTCCTACGATAAGGCTGTTATCTTCTCAATACTTTTTCTACATCATCACACCACCAGAACTACATATCATCTTTTCAATCTTAAGGTACCTTGATCCCATGGATATGGGTATGTAGGCAGTCTGGAATACGAAGGACGTTTCCAGTACTCAGGTACATAAGATCACCTCTTCTCCGCTCTTTTCCCACATCATCACACTAACCAGAACTACATATTATCTCTTCTCAATCTTAAGGTACCTTGATCCCATGGATATGGGTATGTAGGCAGTCTGGAATACGAAGGAAGTATCCAGTACTCAGGTACATAATATTTCCCCCTTTCACCTTGACCCATTCATCACTCTATCCAGAACTACATATTTATCACGTTCATCTTCCATCGTAAGTGTGCCTTGATCCCGTAGATACAGGGTATGTAGGCAGTCTGGAATATGAAGGATGTATCTAGTACTCAGGCACACATGATCCATCATTCTCCGCCCGTCTCAATCCAGTTGCACTGTCACCCCTCTAGTCTTCCATTTTTTTTAAAATCCATTCGCCTCGACTTGACTAACTCAAGCAGCAAGCTAGCACATCCTTTCAAAGCAATAGTCCTTCGCAAACCTGAAGCAAAGCAGCTTCCTTCCAGAGTCATCTACTATTTTGCATACCGATTGCCAACATCAGCTAAGTACCGCTTAACCAAGCCCTAGATCAGCAAGCTTGTCTTCTTCGAAGTGTTCCATTGTCGAGACCAACACACGCGTCTCCTGCAACATGTGGCATTTCCTGCAGCAAGATATTGTCTTTTTAGGTAGATAGCCCCCTTTAACAGACACAGAGCTCCTACGATAAGGCTGTTATCCTTCCTATCCAATCTATCCTGAGCAACCTCTTTGGCAAGAGAATATGTTGGCTGTATGTTTACTTTGTAAGTCAGTCAATTTGTTTTATGGTTTATCTTTTGTTCCTTTTCCAATACCTATTCAAGACTACCTTGATTTATCTATAATCTTGGTATGTTGCGATGCAGTACAGATTGGGGGCATAGTCATTGCTTTCTGTGTGCCGTGTTTGAGGAATGATCTCTAGCATCTTTCTTAGCATTCTGTTTATCTTGTGTGTGTTACGTCCTAGCATCTTACATATTAATATTTCTTCTTGCATTTACATGTATTGAAGTTTATTTTATGTTCAAGACTATGGCTTATTCGCATGTTCCAACAAGGTGATATTATGTCTAAGGGATCTAGGTTCAAACCGTTTGCTTGCAGAGTCAACGTCCACGCACTCGGATATTACTGCACCTTGGTCTTTTATACCTTGGTGGCGAACTATCCACGTGCTATATCAAACTAAGGATTGCGCTTTATATACAAATGCAAAGCCATTGCAACAAGCTCATTCATCCATTTCTGCATCCTTTATATCGCTTTCATTACAGTAATCGATCAACAGTCTCCATCTCCTCCTGTTCTCCTCTCTGGTGCATATCTGCAAAACCCACATGTCAGATATCACTAGTCATCACATCTATATCAGCATACATCTCTATCATCGTACATCTATAAGCATCATATAAACCGCATATGTCATCACATGAATCCATAATCATACATACATATCATCACATCCATAACATCAAGGAATGCATACACAAAAGCATGAACAACAGTGAATCGAACAGATCATCATATATATATATCATGTAATGGTCATCATAGTACAAAGTGTCTGTGTCTACATCAATAATACAAAATGTGTATACATCCAAATATACACCAATATAGTACATCAAGGCTATCAAGAGCCCTCAAAATATACATCAGAATGCACGTAGGCATCTGTCCACAATGATACAAAATGATACAATATACATGAACGTGCCCTAGTGGGTAGAGCTGCCCTCCTGCTGTGGCCCCTGTCCTCCCCCTGTGCTCGGGGGAGGTCCCCCTAATGGTCCTCCTCCTCCCCCTGGCGGTAGGTGTGGTCCTCTAACTGAGGACACTGACTACCCTGTCCTCCGGGATCCTAATGCCCCTGACCTGCTCCGGTCTCTATAGCTCGGTGCCTGCTGAGCTACCGGCACCGCACCCACATACAGCCCCCTGTAATACTCTGCCTCCCGGCCAGCTGATACCAGCTCACCCTGCACTTGGACGAGCTCACTGTATAGGGTCCTCTGGTCTGCACCCAGTGCACGGCGTGCCTCCTCTCTCTCCCACCTCACTCTAAAGAGTGTAGCCTCTGCTGTCAGCCGTAGCGGTACCTCTGCATCTCTCTCTCTCCTGGCCTGTGCTACCGCCTCGGCATCTGCTGCTGGTGCGGCTGGCGGCTGCATCTGTCCCTGTGCCTGTGCATGTACCTGGGCCTGTAACTGTCTGTATGCCTGCACCTGTGCCTGTAGCTGTGCCTGTACCTGTGCTAGGGCTGTCTGTGTGGCTGTGGCTGCCTGTGTCTGTGCCTGGGCTGTGGCCTCTGCCTGTCTCGTCTCTGCCCGCACTGTATCCCTATCTCTCCTCAGTCTAACCATCCGGAGCTCTAGTCGAGTCCTCTGGGATATCTCCTCCTAGAGCAGTCGCTCGGCCCTCTGCAGATCAATCTCTACAACTGGGCCCAATGCCTCTGCCATCTCGGCATCCTCCTGCTGGCCACTTGCCTGCTGTCCACCTGCCTGCTGTCCGGCTGCCCTGGCCTGCCGCCTCATCCTGGCCTCTCCGCCAAGGACTAACACCTCTCCCACGGCCCCTACTACACCTGGTGTAGTCAATCTAATCGGCCTGTGTGTCTGCCAGTACTGATCATAGTCTGGCAGTGTCCCTGGGTCTGCTAGCCCAGAGTCCCAATCCCATCTCACGGGGATAAGTCCCCGCACCTCTGCTAATGCTGTCGCCATTGGGATCACTGCATCCCAGTCTCCAGTCTCTCTCCACATCCTAGCATGTGTGGCCTCCCCCACTGGTAGCCCCTGTGGTAGGCCAAACTATCTAAGTACCCACTCGGGAAGATATCTCTCTATCATATCTGTCCGTCTACCGAACAGATAGCGAGCCTGTCTACAGTACATGAGCTGCTCGTGCTCATCCAGCCACTCCTCGCATAGTAACCACGGCCTCCATATAAATATATCCATCTCATCAATCTACCACCTCCAGTAGCTGACCGATCCCATCCTCCGGTGTGTCATCACCCCATCATATAGAAACGCATACGGCTCCCCTCTGTCTCGGTGGCGCTGCGCCATGGGTCGAATAACTGGAATGTGCTCCCACGCCCACACCTGTAATAGAGTCACCCCTGCTGAGAGGCTCCTGCCTCTCCTGTATACGCAGTAATGCATATCATGATATAGTTGTCCCAGCACGCAGGGTCCCCACGCGTACTGTCTGCCATGAGTGAACATCCCTGATAGTACTGTCCCTTAGCCAACTGATAGTCCTCTCGATCTCCTGTCCGGGCACAGGAAGCCGCCAATCAACGATGCCATGATCCAACGGATACTGTCACAGAGTCTCGGGACGTCTACCCATCTGATCTCCCCATCGTCTATCCATAGGTCGTCTGTGCAGAAGACCTCCTCCAAGCCTGCCTCACCTTATGCCGGGTCAAAGTCAACAATCTCCCCGTCTATCCGGATCCACAGGATGCGATATACATTCTCCAGTGTCACTGTAGCCTCCCCTGTCGGGAAGTGAAACGACGAAGTCTCACTGTGGTATCTCTCCACGACTACTATCACTAGGGTGAGATTCGCCCTAATGTGTGTCAGGTGTGCCACATGCCATAGCCCGGCATGCTCCAAGAATGCATCCTCCTCCTAGGTCAACTGAACAACCTCGTGCACAATCGCGTGGTGTCGCTCCCGCGACATCAACGGTGGCAAAATCCTCTGCATCCATAACAAATCACGTGTCAGTTCTTCCATAACCAAATCCTCATAATCCTATCTACCCCTGGGCTATGCTATGCAAACCCCAACCATCCCTTTTCCCTCTTGTCGGCTAGGCTAGGCGTCTCTCTTCTATGTCCCCCCATTCTATTAAACCCTAACTTTTATTCTATTCCAACCAAAAGTGCTTTGTTTACACAAAAGCGCTGTCCCTCCCTGCCACCCGCGCCCTACTATCCATCCAAAGGCGCTGCTTTTTTTCTGCCAACCGCGCCTTGTTTTCCACAAGCGCTGCACCCACATGCCAACAGCGCCGCTCTGTTTTACCAGAGGCGCTTCATTTTTTCCCCTCCCCACCATTTGCGCTGTTCTACCCTAGCAACTGCGCTACACTGCCTAGCCATATGCGCTGCGGGATTTTGCCTATGCGCTGCGATGCAGACCCCAACTACCAAACGTGACTTGGTTTTGCCAGTAGCGCTGCAGCCGCTTACCAACCGCGCTGCGGCGCACCCAAAGCGCGCCGAACGACTACCAGACGCGCTGCAGCAACCTAAAGCGCTTTTGGCTAAAATGCTAAACCCTACCTAAACCTAGCCCTACTCTACCCCTAATCGACAAATTCAAAGGGGGTTTTCGATCAGTTACCGCTGCCGGAGCTCCTGCTGGCCTCCCGTAGGTCCGCACCAGCTCCGCCCGATGTCTATGCACTGGAATCGGCATCTCTCCGCACTGTCTGCTCACCTCTCTCTCAACTAAGTTTAGAAGCTCTTCTCTCTAAATTTAGAATCTCAATGGGTGCAAATGAGGATTGTGGTCCCCGTGGGACCTATTTATAGTGTCCCCACCCTTGGTTTTTCTTTCCCAGCCCTTCTTCTGCTTCCTGGTTGCGTCCTCTTCTAGTCGAGCGTCAACATAGTTCTTCTGTCGCTTCCCTATCCTTCCCACTCGAGGGGGCATACACTGGGGCACAAAACTTGTATCACCTCTTCAACAATTAATTTCTTTGACGCAACGCTACATGCTGCATTGCATCAAAGAGGGGCAAAATGTAGACACCCTAAAATGACCGTGTCGTTGAATCACTTGCATTTCATAATCTGTCTAAATCACCTGCATTTCAACGTTAATTAAATAATCTAATTATTTAATTAATTTTCATCAAATTCTTCTAAATCTCCTAAATTCAACATCAATTAAATAAATCCTCTTTATTTAATTAATTAAATTAAATTCTTCTGTTATTCTTCCATAATTAAATAATTTTAATTATTTAATTAGATCATTATCCTCTTTCCAAAAATTAAGTCTACATTAATTAAATATATTAATTATTTAATTAATTCAACAAATTCCCTCTTATCTAAAATTAAATAATTCTTAATTATTTAATTAAATCAAAAATATGTTCTTCCAAAATCATGCACAACAATTAAATAAATTTATTTATTTAATTTGCTTTTCAAATCTTCTAAATTAAATAATTCTAATTATTTAATTATTTCTTCCAAAATATCTTCTCTAAATTTAAATAAATCAATTATTTATTTAAGTTGCTTTTTCTTCTAATTTGAGTTATCTCTAATATAACTCAAGCTTTTTTGCTCATCAATTAAATATTTCTATATCTAATAAAGCAAAATATCTTCTATTCTCATGCAAATCTCTTCTTCTTGTTTTAAATCACTTAACTAATTGCTTTATTCTTTTAATTGATTTATCTCTTCAGTTAACTCATTCTTCTATTCTTGATAACTCCTCTCATGCAGAAGAAAGCAAGACACATGTCTTCTTCTCATTCGTTGCACATTCCTCCACTTATCTCCTCCATTGATTCTTCTGAATTATCTGGACCGTTGATCGATCTTATTTGAAATCTATATAAACCCCCCTCATCTCCTTCATTGGGCCTCTCTCTTCGATCGTATTCTCAGGCATACTTAACAGAGCTTCGAGCATACAAAACGCGTCAATTGAGCACTATAACGATCTTTTGACATTGATCTCTTGAGCACATACTTGCTTGTTGCAGCCATGGCTTTGCAACTACATTGAGCAATCCACATATCTCCAAAAGGGAACAATACAGGTTTTGGTAAGAGCTTTCATTTGTCTTTGATTTGTGATTTATGGCTTTTACTTAGATTCGTTTCCTTTATGTTATTGGGTTCTTTGGTTTTATTTAGTTTAGATTTAATCTATTTTTCCATATACACACTGATCTGCTGCACTTCATCTTTCCTCTTTTTTTTTTGCTGCTTTCCTTTTACATACCGGACCTTCCTTACTGCTTCTGCTCTGCACTTCTGCTTTTATTCGCATATCACAACAGCCAATGACAACCCTCACAACTAAATCCATCATGTATATATATCTGCACAAGTAATTTCATCACCTTTCAAGTCGGCACCCGGAATAGTCAATCTTTTCACTAATTCTGATCTGTCGGCTGAATCCTTGCACATCAAGTAATGCGGATCAAGTATATGCTTGTAAGAATCATTAATCATGTTGGCCAAACATGTTTCAAGCCTTCATAACCTTTACCACAATTAGTAACTCATCCGGAAAGAAGTCTGATGTTCTGTCAGTCAGTTCTTCCTCTGTTCACACTGTCACTCAAGAATCCGATACTCAACTATCCATATCTTTTTCCTCATCTATTACCAGAGGCTAAATCCTTGGAATATACCACTCAAGGTAGTCCTCTTGACTTCCCCAAATCCGCACTACACCAAGATACTTCCTCTAAGAGATCTAGACTTGTCTGTTGGACCTTGCCACATGCTCTGTTCTTGTTTACCGGACCATAACATTCTTCACTCTGACTTCCGATAGAGGCACACCATGTCCTGCGGATGTGTGGGATGAACTTTGTTGCCATCAATGACAACAATCATGAATCCATATAGTGTCTCTTTCCAAAAATCTCCCCCTTTGGCATTGATGGCAACACTTAGTGAAAAATGACTAAGTGTTTACACTATGCTCCCCCTTGGCTGATGCTCTGTCTTTATATACATTTTCTGGAGCTCCCCCTTAGTTGGATTCCTCATTTTTCACTACTCCTGACTCCCCCTTTGACATCAATGGCAAAGGGTAGGGTCCACATACCAAAAATTTCAAAATTTTAACTGTACTTAGCCGCATAAGTATATACATATGGAATACTTACATAAACTGTAGTATGTCTGCAAAAGTTGTTTTCAATTGGATGAGTTCTGCAGCCCAACTTTGCTTCATTCTATCCAAAATTGAGATGTGACCAGTCAACAAAAACGGAAAAGCTTCTGCCCTCTTAATATCTGTCAGATCATTGGTTCAGGCGGTAGTCTAAGCATCACTTATGGCCTCATGCATGGCCTCTAACTTAGGGATAATAATCCTTCTAAGTGCACCCATCCAGTTAATTATGTTCTTCCTTTTCTTCTCAAAATTCTTTATTGCATTTGTGATTGCAATAGTTTGACACTCTTGATTTACTATGGAGGAAGAGAGAGGATCAAAACTTTGAGACAAACTTAGTAGTTTATCCTCTTCCTCTTTTATTTTCTTCTCAATTTCTACTGTTGCTTTGGACCAGGAAATACAAAATTTGTATACTTCACCGCCATCCTTGAGAGCATTTTCTAAGCTCTTTATCCCAATACTCATATTTCTCCTATCATTAGTGATTAATCCTTGTACCTCTGAGAATCTCTTATCCAAAAACTCCTTCTGGACCTTTTCTTCAGCTGATTTTTCTACAGAATCAAAATGTGTACTAACACCGCTGACTAAGGTTTTGAGATTACTGGAAGAGGAGGCTATGGGATCCTTCTGAAAAGATGGCATGATCTTTTCCAGCACTCTAGATGCAGCTTCTATCAACTCACAGTCTTCCATATGAGACTTTAGGAGTTTTTCATTAGCCATAGCATTTGCAAATGAAGCTATTTTCATTGTCTGTACTGGAGAAAGAGAATCAAAATTGAATGGACCTTGTAGAAGCTCCGGTCATCAATCTCTATTATTTCTTTGCTCAGGAATTCTTGGACAATTTGTGTAGTGTCTCTTGCCAGAGACAGATGTTTCTTCTCTTCTGCAGTCTTGGAGCTATCCTTTGGAGTTTTCCCTCCTTCTACATTCCCACCACTAGCAGTTGTAGTTTTGTCTACTGAAGTCTTCTGTCCCTCTGCAACCTTTGCACTGTCACCTTCTTTTTCCTTCACCTCTACTTCTTTCTCCTGTAAATTTTCTTCTTCTTTGGATCCAGAGACTGTAGGGGAAACCAGAGGAGAAATGTTAGTCTGTTCAGGGCCCACCTCTTCTGTCACTTTCTCAGGAGTTTCTTCTACAACATCTGTGGTTGAGGGATCAATGCCCAAGTCCTCTATAATAGGGAGATTAAATCTTTTGAAAGCCTTTCGGAGGATCTCTTCTGTGTCCTTGGCTACTTTGTCAGTTTCACTAAGCATAAGTTGATTCATCCTTGCTTTGCTTCTGAACTCATCCTTACAATCTTTGAATATCATAGTCATTGTCTTGGGGTTGATTGAAGGATATAGCTGGATTGCTATTTGTTCTTAGATTTCTAGGTCTTTAGCTTGGGCAGTGTTCTTTCTTGTTTCTAGTTCATTCTCCAAGCTTTTAGGGATCAGAGATATAATTTCAATAAATGCTTTGTTGTAAATATTTAGATACCTGACTGTGGCATCTTGCAATATCTTCTGATCTGCTTCACCATAATCATCATAAAACTCAACCATTGGCTGAAGATTTTCATCCACTGTGACTGATTTGATTATGTCATCAATGTTAAGAGTGGGTTTTTCAACATATTCCTCTACCTTTTCTTCTTCCTTCTGTCCAATAGAGGGTTGATCAGATGTTTTCTTCTTTTTCTTCATTTTCCTGACTTCTTCATCAGATTCAGTTTCCTCTTCATCTCTTTGACTTGTATAAGCCCTTGTGGCTTTTGTTTTTGACCTTTTCTCTCCTTTGCTGGATGCTTGGACTTCTGATTTTGAGCTTTTAGCAAGGATAGGTGCTGGTCTCTTTGAAGATCTGGTACGGGAGGAAGTTTCTATTGGAGCACTTTTCTTGCTTCCCTTTTCTGCCTCTTTCTTCTCTTCATCAGCTTTTTATCTCTTTTCTCGGTTGGCATCAAGTGCGTCCTTTGAGATCCCAAGGCCTTGGGCAATATGTTCTACTTATTTTCTCACCTTCCTTTTCATCTCTGGTTCTCTGAGTTCCACATGAATCTTTACACTCAGCTCCTCAAAGGTTCCAAACCTTTCTGCCTTTGGATCTTTATGCTAACTTAGCATGTGTTGAACATGCAGCTCCACAATCTGTTCATCAACTTCATACCCCATGGGCATGATCCAAACTATCCTTGGTTCTACTGCCTCCATTAGGCACTGATCAATCTCTACCATAAAGCAAATTGTGTCTTTGTATTTCTCAACAAGGGACTGGGGAATCCTTTCTCTTGTTTGCATCATGTTCTGAAAGTTCTTAAAGTATCCCCACAGAGCTGTATTTTGTGCTTGGTTATCACCAAGTCCATGCAGATAATCTCTAATTTGGATAGCTACTGGCCTATCACTCTCCCATACCCAGCCAATAGATCCAGGAAGCTCATTCATAAAGTAGAAGAATAAGCACAAAATTAATCCACCATACTTGAATGAATTCTTTTTATCTTTCTTGATTTTCTGTAGATTTTCTAAGAGTTGGTTTAGGAGAAGCTGACAGAGATCATAGTCTGCATCCTTTCTTAACATTTCATAAGCTGTATAGATGGTAGTTCCAGGTACAGAATTTTCTTTACTAGAATGATATATCTTATATCTAATGATCATGGAGGCAACTTGATATCCGGATCAGTGATGTCATCTACTGTCATTGCTCTTTTGTCAAACTTAGATCCGGTAGCCTCACTCATAGTTTGGTTCTTTACAGATTTGAGAACAGGAATCCCACCAGATGAGTGTAATCTAGTAACTACCCTGATGGCATCCTTAGTGATCTTGAATGGTCCATTCAACCACATGAAGTTGTCATGTATTCTACTCAGAATGTATATAACCCATTCATCCTCTATAAAACAGGGGAAATGAATGTATTGTACAAAGTGTTTGTTCCGGAGGCCCTTGTATTGGGGCTTGAGGTCAAATGAATCATCTAATAGTTGTTTGTGATAGATATCTCTTAGTTTGAATTCCCCAAACTCTTCAATATTTACATGTATATAAACCCTAATGTCTTCCGTGTGCAAAACACCATGTGGAACACTGGAAAATGCACCAAGGGCATCTACCTCCAAGGATTTGTAAGGATGTTTCTTAAATGTGGGGTGAGGTCTATCAGAAATCTTTACTATATTCAGAGTAGCCATCATCAAAAAGATTTGCAGTGAGATATTGAAAACAGAAAATACCTTTTGCACCTTTCGATTTCACAGAGTTGGTTGGATTGATTTCTGGATGTAAAGACTTCTACAAATGATCTTTGATGAACTTGAGGAATTTTGTTGTAGAGCTCCACTTTTCATTTCTTCTTGAGTGCAGAATGAACAAATGATTAATGAGAAAACCCTTATATTGCTCCGCAAACCCTAATATCTGATTACAATAAATGCTTGACCTACATTATTCTGATTGGCCTTATTCAGATGACTTGAAGAACCGGATCTGTACTGATCTATGAACATCATGCGGATCTTCCAACCATGAACAAATTGAGATGACACATCACAAGGACATCCCAAACACTCTGTCCAATCTGCAGAATAGGAAAATGCACTTCCAGATCTCACCGGACCCCTTTGTAACCCTCTGTCACTCCGGAGCATCTTCTGGAACTGGTTCTACTTGATCAATCACAACTTCTTCAAATCTTCATGCAGACCTCTAAAATCTTAACTGGATCATCTCAAGACTCATATCTACAAACTCTTTAATCCGCATCCTCTTCTTGTGCCAATTTCGGCACCACTTGACTGGCTGGGGGAACAAGGTTTTCTTTATGTCTCCCCCTGAGCCAGAGCTTACTTTTAATTTCTGGAAGGAATATCAGCACCAGAGTCTGGTGCGGATCCAACCTCTATATTCTCTACACTTCACCCAAATCTTGCTCATCTCACTTTTAACTTCATACGCATTCACTTTTTGTTTACCCTTATCTTGATTCTGATTATGACATACCAGACCTCTTTTGTCCTGATTCTTGTTTCTAAAGAATTTTGCACTGTGACCGGATCTATTGTAGATTTGGCAAATGACATTTCTTTGCATATTTGACTGATATCCTTTTGATCTGCATTGATTAGCCATATGACCTATTCTATTGCATGCAAAGCATCTACCATTGAATGATTTGTTCATTTGCATATTTCTGCATTCATGAGATTTGTGACCATACCTTTTATAGTTAAAAAACTGTCCAGAGAAGGATGAATTAGTCTGATTCATTCTCTTTCTACACTGATTAGCTTTGTGACCAAAGAGATTACAGCTGTGGCAGTATCCATTGAAAGATGGATATCTTTGAGCATTGGGCTGTCTTACCGGAGGTCTTCTAGGCCTGTTCCTTGGATTTTCTGATCCAAAATTCTTTTGACCAGATCCGGAGCTTTCTCCTTTCTCGTATCCCAAACCACACTTGTCATCTACCCTTTTTTGACTTCCAAGAAGAAATTCAAGTTGAGCAGAACTTATCTTGAATTTCTCTTTATATTCATTTGCTGATTGAAGATCCCTTTTGAGAGAGACAATTTGATCCTCAAGTTTTTCTTCATTTTCTTTAGCATCTTCAAGATCAGATTCAAGATGTCTGATAATTCTATCCATTTGGTGGCAATCTTTTGATTTCTCCTTGAGAGATTGTCTTAGATTATCTTCAGTTTTTCTTTTCTCTTCAATCTCTTGGGTAAACTTTATAACTCCTGATACCATTTCATGTCTTACCATAGTGACTTCTTTTGATAACTTTTCACATAACTTAGTTTTTTTAGTCAGCTCTTCATTTGCATCATTAGCTTCACCTTGTCTTGCCAATTGCTGAAGCAGCTCCTTTCTCTTTTTCATAGAGAGACTTAATTTGTCTTTTAGTTCTCTCATGAAATCATCAGCCTGTTTGAGTCTTTCCTTTAATTCATTGACTTCAGAGTTTGACTGTTCAAGATCCTCAAGGGTAGTCTTGAGTTGCTCCTTTAAACCATATGTATCCATTTGGATTCCCAGATCTTCCTCAAGCTGTTAGACTCTATTAGGAGGAACTTAGCTCTGATGCCAATTGTTGATAACTGAGAGGGGGGTGAATCAGTTATCCTAATTAATTCTTCTTTCTAAACTTTCTTATTAATCAATGCAGCATTAATTCAAACAAGTAAACACAACCGTGAAATGGAAATACACATGACACAATATTTTTGACGTGGAAACCCTATTAAGGGAGAAAACCATGGGGTGATTAACCCAAGATTGTATTCTCTGTTAGAAGAATAGAAAAACAAAATGGCACTTGCCAATTACGGCTCACTGCCTGAGCACACTGCTCACAAGAGGCACACTACCTACAAGAGACTCACTGTCTACAAAAGGAATGTAATACAATACTTGAACTGATTGGAAGCATCTGCAAATGCTAGAGTTCAGTTCCGAGTAAGCTTAGTATACTGATCTGCTGCATTTTATCTTTCCTCTTTTCTTTTGCTGCTTTCCTTTTACATACCGAATCTTCCTTACTGCTTCTGCTCTGCACTTCTACTTTTATTCGCACATCACAACAACCAACGACAACCCTCACAACTAAATCCATCATGTATATATATATCCGCACAAGTAATTTCATCACCTTTTAAGTCGGCACCTAGAATAGTCAATCTTTTCACTAATTTTGATCTATCGGCTGAATCCTTGCACATCAAGTAATGCGGATCAAGTATATGCTTGTAAGAATCATTAATCATGTCGGCCAAACATGTTTCAAGCCTTCATAACCTTTACCACAATTAGTAACTCATCCGGAAAGAAGTCTAATGTTCTGTCAGTCAATTCTTCCTTTGTTCACACTGTCACTCAGGAATCCGGTACTCAACTATCCATATCTTTTTCCTCATCTATTACCGGAGGCTAAATCCTTGGAATATACCACTCAAGGTAGTCCTCTTGACTTCCCCAAATCCGCACTACACCAAGATACTTCCTCTGAGAGATCCGGACCTGTCTGTCGGACCTGGCTACATGCTCTGTTCTTGTTTACCGGACCATAACATTCTTCACTCTGACTTCCGGTAGAGACACACCATGTCCTGCAGATGTGTGGGATGAACTTTGTTGCCATCAATGACAACAATCATGAATCCATATAGTGTCTCTTGCCAACAGAAGTTGTACTAAAGATTCTCTAGTCATTGCCTAAATATTATAGTCACAAGGTGGTAGCAATTGAAGAGGTTATGAGTGTGAAATATATTTCAAAGGATTATTTGCTCGGGAAGCTTACAACTTTTGAAATGAGAGAATTTGGTGTTGTTACATGGAGCCTAATCAGACTTGGAGGTTAAATTTAGCCCACTTTTATTAGTGCGGTTTCCCCCTAAATTATTTAACGGGGAAGTGCAGGGGGTCAAAGCCCCTCCTATTGGGCCCCTAGCCAAGGGCTCAGGGGTAGCACCCTCGAAGTAAAAATTGCCTATTATTTTATAAAGGTGTTGGGAGTTATTTTTTTGATTATCTGACATAAAAATAAATAAAAAATAAAAACTTTTTTTTGTAACCGACATAAAGCTTGATAAAAATGGCTAAGGGTTAGGATTTCCATTGATATTGTATTGTAGCATTTGTAGTGGTATTGAGTTGTAGGGATTGCTGGTTGTAATTAGTTTGACTTACTAGATAATAATATTGGACTCTTTGTTTGATGGATGTAGCTTGAGTTTGGGTGAACCATGTTAAAACTTGTCTCTCGCTATTATTATTTCTGTGTATTTCCATTCCTCTGTTTAATCTTTATTTGCATTTAATTGATATCTTTTGCTAGCTAACCCTAACAAGTGGTATCAGAGCGGGTTGTGTTTGATTATCGACTATAGGAAGGTCTCACGATTGAGTGGGAGTCTCACGGTTGAGTGGGAGCAATGGCGGATGAGGGTAAATTGAAGGTAGACAAATTCAATGGATAGAACTATTAGTTATAGAAGATGCAGATGGAGGATTATCTCTATTAGAAGGATTTATGGAGATCGTTGGAAGGAGTAGCCAAGAAACTGGCAACAATAACTGATGAGGATTGGAATCTTTTAGACCACAAGGCAATGGGAACCATTCGATTGTGCTTGGCACCATTAGTGGCATTCAATATTGTTAAGGGAAAATTGGATTCAAATGAATAATCAATAATATCAAATATCAAGATACCCAAAACTCAATGAAATGGTGAACAAAGAAGGTTAATCAAACAAAGAACAATACAATTCAAACCTCCTTCAATTTGAAGCTTCCATTGATCGCCTATCACAAATGATCTTGTCTATTAAATATGGCCCTTAGAAGGTGCACTTCATTGCTATAATTCCAAGATGTTCAAATGGGAATGGCTATGATAGTTTTGGCATGAAGATGAGCTTCACAACAATGATAGTAGTATGCAGTAATGAGTGTGATCACAAACAATGAATGAATTGGTGCCAAAGGCGCACTGTAATTCCTGCAGAGTAACAATACTTAAAGCTTGGATGAATGAAATGGAAGAAGAAGGTTCAATTTATAGATTTGGGAAAGAAAAGATCAACAGTATAGAAAGAACAAGAAGATCAACGGTATAGAATGGTTGAGGGAACGTGCGCGAATAAGAAGAAGACAAGTGTCACACAAAAGTTGTTTTATTTGAGTTAACTACTTTCTTTTCTAAAGATAAGACATGCTTTTCATAAATTAGAAAGTTTTTTTCTAATTTAAGAGATATTGATAAAAACAAGGTTGATTGAGTAGATAACTCAACTTAGATTTGCTTTTGCATGATTTTAGAGAAATTAAATAATAAATTATTTAATTGTGTGTGCATGAAGAAGAAGACTTATTTTTAGTATATTTGGAAGATATTTGAAGAATTAGAAGATAAGAAAGCAAATTAAATAAATAAATTTATTTAATTGTTGTGCATGATTTGGAAGAATAAATAAAATATTTGATTGTATTTTATTTTTGGAGATTGAGAGGATTTAAATAAATTTGATTTGATTTATTTAAATTTAGAAGAATGATTTGATTTAATTAAATAATTAAGAATTATTTAATTGTTTGGAAGAATTTAATTAAATAAAGGATTTTATTTAATTTCGACTTTAGAAGAGATAATTAAATATTTTGATATTTAATTAACTTAGAGGAATATGAATCAAATAAATAAATTGATTTATTTATTTATTGATAGAAGAATAAAGATGGAATAAATATTAAGAATATTTATTTAGACAGAGTCGTGTCAGGTGTATACATTTGCCCCTCTTTGATGCAATGCAGTTTATGGCGTTGCTTCAAAGAATAAATAGTCTGATAATGATACATGCCCTAGTTTGCCCCTGGTATAGGTTATGATGATAGGATTCCCCCTCGGGAGATTGGACGAGAAGAAGGCAGAAGGATGAGAGACGGACAATCTCATGAAGACGAAGGGAATACTAGGTTAGGATTGAAGAAAACAGGATGTGTTTCAGAGAAACGGGAAGAAAACTAGAAGAAACAAGTGCAGGAAGTAGTTGTAGTCACCACATAGCCAGATTAGGGTTTGCACACTATATATAGGAGCTGGGTCCACAAGATAATTCATTTGCATGCTTGGCTTTGTTTGGTTTTCTTTTGAGAGCTTAGGAGAGCATAGAGCATAGAGCAATTAGCATGAGGATGAACATTCCACATGAGGAGCATCGATTCGAACACGTCCGTCAATTTGATTGGCTAGCAGAGGCAGGACCCTCGGTATGTATCTCAAAAAATTTCCTCTAGGGTCGAGTTTGATAGCCATAAATGCTAGGAGAAAAACTAGGTAGAAAAATGCGTTGGAATGCAGTGTGGTGCATATGCCATGCGAAACCGTGCATATGTGGTTCTATAGCGCATTTAGGATATAGAGCGATGCATTTGTTTAAGCTGCGCATGCATGAGAAGTTGTGGTCCATGCATATTTTTGTAGCGCATTTATAGTATGAAGCAGCACATTTGACTAGGCAACATATTTACAGTATATGACAGTGCGTGCATGGAGAGTTGTGGCGCATTTGCCAGAAGTGGCACATGTGTCAAGAAATGGCACATTTGTTAAGAAATGGTGCATTTACCACTTGTTATGGTGCATATGATATAGATAAGCAGTTTACTTAACAAAATTGACTCGATTGGTATCATGTTTGACGCGTCAATCGATAAGCTATCTCTGAGATTGCAGAAATCTAGTCAAGAGATGTAGTGTGTTGTTTTGATCAATTTGATATGCTAAGTTAGTTGATATGTTTCTATAGATATGTTGACTATTTTATTTGTAGCTTTGGGTTGACACCTTCTTTTTGTGCTTGCAGGAGGATATACGAGATACACTTTAGTCGAGGGAATAGTTCCCCATGCCTATGTTGTAGAGGCATGTGCTTACTGAGATGGATAGAGAGGTGCTCGGCGTGATGGGACTTGACTACGTTCGCTTCATACCCAAGGTTCAGGCGAACCACAGGTTGCTAACTGCAACAGTGGAGAGGTTCCACAGTGAGGACAGGACCTTCCACTTCCCTACTAGTGAGATGACCGTTACCTTGGAGGATGTGTACAGGATTCTCCATTTGCCTATTCAGGGTGAGCTTGTGGAGTATGATCCACAGAGGGATGTAGGACTTGCTGAGTGTAGGTGAGTGTTCGATGACCCTGAGCTGGTCAAACAGGTCATCTCCTGGCAGTATATTCATGATTATTATGACTACTTCCTAGGGATTGTAGCAGGACTGATCGGAGGTGGTGTATCCCTTGATAGGAGATCACACAAGTTCCCCATTGGATGGGGTTGGCTCATGGAGAGGATTGTGACAGAGGGCACCCAGTATGCGTGGGGTGTCTACGTTCTTGTGCACCTATACCACGACATGCATCAGGTGGTATACCATAGGGGTGAGAGTCTATCCACAGGTGTGTCTTTGTTACAATTTTGGCTATGGGAGCACATAGTGATCACCAGACCGATATGTGTGTTTGACAGATAGAGAGGAAAGCCATATAGCTATGGCTACGCAAGAGTGATTTCCCAGCATAGGTTGGGGAAGCTCGAGTATTAGCGGCATGCTTTGGATGGAGTAGATGTGGTCATCTGGTGGCCATATCTAGAGTGCAAGCCATGGGAGGATGAGGCAGATGAGCTACTATACTGCTATTAGACAAGGTGGTTGATAGGGTGGACATAGTTTATTTTGGAGCGGCAGATTGTCGACCAAGTATGGAGACAGTTTGGGAGGAGACAGGGCATGCCACAAGGGTAGGCTCTGTTTGCGAGGACACATGCCGAGAGGTATAGATGGGGGTCGATGGCATCTTATGAGGAGGCATTAGCTAAGTTTTGGAAGATGCCATATGTCTCCTGGGACATGAGGAGGGAGATAACAAATGCTGGTATGACCTAGGATTTTGAGGATTGGTTCGTGGCCCACCCATTTCTAAGATATTTAGGGCCTAGGGAGCTGGTGCTTCGGATAGATGAGGTGGATTCAGATGATGAGGGCTAGGTTAGCTGAAGGAGGAGGATGAGGAGAGGAGGATGGGGAGGTGGCAGAGATGGTGGATACGACGGAGGAGGGAGAGGTGGTGGAGATGATGGAGGATGACCTAGACAGACGAGGAGAGATGGGGAGGGACCTTCCCACACTTTGTAGGTAGTGCAGCCACAGGCCAAATAGCAAGTACCACAGGTATAGTAGGCACAGATGTTGCCACCTCAGTAGGTGGCACAGCAACAGGTACCCCAGCCACAGGGTAAGGTACAGGCACAGGCAGCCTAGGGTCCAGCATAGTCAGATGTTCAGGAGAGGGCCATAGCCATGTTGAGGGGACAGGTCAAGCAGCTGCGGGCATAGCTTAGGACTGCTAAGGCTCAACGGGAGACAGATGCAGAGGTCATCTTGGGTCTTACTAGAGAGAGACATGGAAGAGGCACGGATATGAGTTATCCGAGTGGAGAGGGACACAGTAGTGCCAGCACTTGATACAGATGCGACCAGTAGCTTTTTGGTTGGACAGGTGCATCAGGCACAGGCACAGCTAGCACAGGCACAGGCATAGCTAGGTCAGACTCAGACACAGTTGGCGCAGGCATAGGCCTAGGTAGTGCAGGTGTAGGGTGAGCTTGCCAGTGTGCAGGCTCAGACACAGTATTACCAAGGCCTATACCATGGTGCAGTGCTAGTTAGACAGAGGGCTCCAAACTACAAGAGCCAGTCTGTGGCCTCCCAGAGGGTAGGTGGATCAAGGTCAGGGGCCTCTGTGATGGGCCCCTAGTAGTCTGGGGCCAGCGGAGGAGGGGATTCAGGAGACACTACTGGTAGAAGCAGTTCAAAGCAGCAGGGATAGTAGAGACTTGAAGACTTTGGATCCTATGTACCTTTTGATGGCTCAGATAGCTAGATTTACTGATGTACCATTTTTGTATTTTGAGAAATGTATCACCATCCCCTAGGATGTACTTATTGTATATGACACTAATTTAGAGACGGACCACTTGATATTGTACATTTGGACACATTTTTTATGATATTTATATGATGATGCAGCTATTTGATTCTCTCTATATGTATGATTTATGATGCATTTCTACTGTATGATGTGATGCACATGTTTATCTAATGCAAACTTAGATGCTTTACTTGATGCTATGAGATGTTTATCTAATGCAGATTTTGATATGATGCTGTGTGATGCTATATGACCTAATGTAGACTTAGATGCTTTACTTGATATGCTTCTAATGTGTGTGAATGTGAATGGTATCTATATGATTATGCAATTTATGTGATACACTTATCTATGTTTTTTATTTTTTCTATTTTGACGGTATGCGATGATTGTATATGGATGACCTACTGCACACTATTATGTATGCAACTGATTTAATCATGTAAATGACTATCTCATGTGATATGATATGCAACTATATGCTATGTTTTTTTAATGTCCAAATGTACTCCATCGACACAGAGATGACAGAATGGTAGATAGAAGATTTGATTTGAAAGAATGACTTGATAGAAAGACTCACAAGCTTCATTTTGTATTGTTACTCTACATTGTTTGGATCTTTTATTGCATGGGATACAGATGTATGGATGTATAAATGGATGTATGATGGATGCTTTAATTTTGACATCTTAATGGTGCAAGTTTTTTGAAGTGCTTATTTTATCATTGGGTGATTTTTTTGGTACTTTTTCTGTATGTTGTAAGTTAATACAAGCATCTAGGTATAATTGAACCAAGATTACCTGAGTATTGCTTACATGGATTTTTCTTTAGCAAGTTAATACAAGCATTGAGGTATAATTAAATCGAGATGACCTAAGTATTTCTTGCATATCAACAAACAAGGATTGCCCCCATTCATGTTAGACCTTTGATGTCCTCAATGATCTTTTGCCGATCATGTCTTTAGACAAGGCTTCACATTACTAAAGTTTAATCCACAAACAGCAAATCAAAGAAAAAGAATCATGCCCCTATCATAGCATCTCTAGCTTTTGGCATCCTCGAGTAGCGTAGAAAGACATGATAGCAAAAAAAATCAAGACTTTGTACTTTAACCATGTTTCCAATCCATAAAACATTTTTGCATTTAGATGTGTTTTTTTCTTTCCATAGTTTGGATAAAATCATTTAGAAGGCCTTAGGTGTTTGTTTTCTTAGCTTTGGATAGGTTAAATGCCTTGTGTCAAAATTTCTGCTTGAAATTAGGTTTTGCCTGTGCTTGCATGTTTGGTGAGAAGATTCCACAATCCTTATTGGTGAGACAGACCCTAAGGGACTGACCTAGTGCCTTGGGGGCTTCATTGCGAAATGGCCTTGCCTACGTGACAACACAAAGGCAACGTAGTTCAGGGTAAACCCTAATGGACCTATGACCTAGGTGGTAGAAAGTGATGTGGACTCAGATAGATAGAAGGACTAGACATGGGATGGATGGGATAGTGGATCCTCGGGGGTGCATTAGAATAATGGCCTTGCCTATGTGACGACGCAGAGGTGACGTAGTTCATGGATTTGGACCATGGATGGACTAGAGGATAGACGACAAGATACGAGATGGATAAGGAAGCCTCGAGGGTGCATTGAAAATGGCCTTGCCTATGTGACGACGCAAAGGCAACATAGTTCATGGACTTGGACCATGGATACTGATGAGAGACACTATGCTAGGCTCACACTGTGGATAGGATATGGGACAAAACCTTGGTTGACAAGGCAACAAAGAGATAGAGTATCAAGCCATGATATATTGCTATCAGGATTTTATTATGGGACATTTATGGGTAAAATGGGACACGAGTGAAGGAAGAATGGACATAAGGTGATTGGTTTCCCAAAGATGGAGGAAGCGGTTTATCACAAGTAACGCTTGTTTACCAAGTTTTTCACCACGTGCCTTTATTTGCACAAAAGCTAGAAAGTATGCATGACACCTGTTTGCCAGGTTTTCATCATGATACCTATCCAAGGCCCCTGTTTGCCAGGTTTTCACCAAAGGACGATTTTTTTTTTATTTTTCTGATTTTTTGAAATTTTTGTATTTTTCTGATTTTTTTTATTTTTTTGTATTTTATGCCCCCCTTACATTGGGGTTCTCCTAGGTAGAGAACTGGAGAAGATTCATGCTGTTGATTGGGTCATCGAACAACTCACCCTTTGATGTTGCTAACTCATATGCTCCCGATCCATAAGCAGCTATGATCACATAAGGCCCAAGCCAGTTGGATTTAAACTTGCCTTTCTTTTCCTGATCCTATTGATTGTGGGGATTTTCCTTAAGTACTAGATCTCCAAATTTAAAGACTCTTGGGCAAACTCTGTGGTTATAGCTTCTTGACATCATTTGTTGATATACTTTGAGATGGTCAAAGGCTTTCTATCTCCTTTCCTCTAGCAACTCTAGTTCTTGCAATCTGGAGACTCTGTACTCTTCATCTGATATGAGACCTTTTAACGACACCCTGAGAGATGGTAACTCGACCTCAATGGGGAGGATAGCTTCTGAGCCATAAACAAGGGTGTAAGAGGTAGCACCTATGGAAGTACATATACTAGTTCTGTAGGCCCACAGAATGGGATTGAGTTGGATGTGCCAATCACAGACAGCATCATTGACTATCTTCTTGAGGAGTTTCAAGATGGTCTTGTTAGATGCTTCAGCTTGATCATTACCTTGGGGGTAAAGGGTGTGGAGAAATGGTGTTGGATTTTGAATTGGTCACAGAGTTCTTCGATGTCCTGGTTTTTTAAGGGTCTTCTGTTATCCATGATAAAGGATGAGGCAATTTCGTATCTACAAATGAGGTAGTTTAGGATGAATGAGGAGATTTGTTTACCTGTGATGGTGGTGAGGGGAACGGCTTCAATCCACTTGGTAAAGTACTCAGTGGTGGTTATTATGAATTTGTGGCCATTGGATGAGGGTGGATGGATTGTTCCCACAAGGTTAAGTCCCCATTGGCAAAAGGGCCAAGGTGTCATTAAAGGTCTCAACTCTTGAGTTGGTGCATGTATCAGGTTCCCATGTATTTGGCACTCCTTGCACTTCTTCACAAATTGGTATGAATCTATTTCCATGTTTGGCTACTAATAACCCAAACGCATGAGTTTCTTAGCTAAGGAAGGACTATTAGAGTGTGTTCGGCAAATCCCTTCGTGCACATCTTATAAGGCAGTTTGGGATTCTTCTCATTCTAAACGACAAAGTAAAGTACCATCTAGACCACATCTGTATAGGGTGTCGACAATAATGGTATAACAAGAGGTTTGGCGTATAAAGGTTCATCGTCAGTTTGAAGATAAGTCAGGTGGGAGGGTGTTGTCCTTGAGGTAAGTGTAAACCTTACCGTACCAAGGTGAATTAGATCCAACTAATAGGCATATGGAATGGGTTTCAGGAAGATCATAAGCTGGTTGCTGAATTGATTCCACTAAGAACTCATACCGTGACTCATTCTCTAGTATTTCAAGAAGAGAGGCAATAGCTTCCATGGTATCTTCTGCTTTGTTTTCAATCCTAGGTATCTGCTCAAAAGAGATGATCACAAAGTACTCTTTAAAGTCCTCGACCATCCGCTTGTATGGGACAAGTTTCTCATCTTTGGTTTGGTAATCATCATTGACCTAATTGATCACTAGTTGAGAATCACCATAGACATGTAACTCTTTGATTTTCCATTTTTTTGCCATTTTGAGGCCAATGACCAAGGCTTCATATTCTGCTATGTTGTTGGTGCATGGAAATAATAGACGATAATACTTTGGTATGGTGTCGCCATGAGGAGTTACAAACAAGATTCTTGCCCCCGATCCATGGTTTGTGTAGGACCCATCAAAGTAGAGCTTCCAAGAATGTGTTAAGATATTGAATAAGGATTCATTTGGAAACTCAAATTGCATTGGTGTGGTGTCCTATAATGGTGCATCTGCTAACTGATCAGCAATGACTTGCCCTTTGATAGCCTTTCTATCTACACACTCAATGTCGTATTCACTTAGGAGCATTACCCATTTGGCTAGGTGACCTGTGAGAGATGCTTTGCTTAGTAGGTACTTCAGTGGATCTATTTTTGCAATAAGTTTGATTGGATATGCAAGCATATAATGTCAGAGTTTTTGGGAAGAAAAAACTACTGCAAGACGTGATCTTTCTATCTAAGAGTATTGCAACTCATAGCCCACCAATGTGCGACTGATGTAGTAGATGACTCTTTCTTTATTTTCATAATCTTGTTGTGCTAGAAGGGACCCAAGAGATGTTGGTGTAGCAGATATGTAAAGTATCAATGGCTTCCCTTGAATAGGAGGTATGGGAATGGGTGGATTCATAAGATATTCTTTTAGTTTGTCGAATGCCTCTTTGCATTTCCCATCCCATATGAATGGAATGTTCTTGTGCAAGAGATGACTGAATGGTTGACACTTGTCTGCCAGTTGTGATATGAACCCACAAATTGCTTGTAGTTTGCCCTGTAGAGATCTTAGTTGAGTAAGAGTCTTGGGTGGTGGCATATCTATAATAGCCTTGACTTTGGCAGGGTCCACCTCTATTCCATTTGCTGATACAATAAAGCCTAGGAGCTTGCATGAGGTGACTCCAAACACACATTTCTTTGGGTTCAACCTAACTTTGAATTGTTCGAGTCTCTGAAAAACTTTCTCATCTAGGTGTGATTCTCTTGTGAGTGACTTTGCAAAGATATCATTGACATAGTCTTCCATTGTCACGTGCATCATATCATGAAATATGGTGGTCATAGCACATTGATATGTGGCTCCTGCATTCTTTAGCCCAAATGGCATGACATTCTAGCAAAAAGTACCCCATGGACAAGTAAAATCTATCTTATGCTAGTCTTTTGGTGCTATCATAATCTAATTATATCCTGAGAATCCATCCATGAGAGATAACATGGTATGCCCTGTTGTTAAGTCGACTATGATATCTATATTTGGCAACGGAAAATCATCCTTATGGCAAGCTTTGTTTAGATCTCTAAAGTCATTGCATAGTCTGACTCATCCATCAAGTTTGGACACTGGTACTATGTTGGAGACCCATTCTGAATAGTCTATAGCTCTGATGAACCCTACATCCAGTAAGTTCTTGAGTTCTTCTTTTACATGCAGTGCTATGTGTGGATGCATCTTTCTAAGTTTCTATTTCACTGGTTTCACTCCTAGATCTAATGGAAGATGATGTAGAATAAAATCTAGATCTAATCCTAGCATATCTGTGTATGACCAAGCAAAATTAACTTGCTTTTTCTTGAAGAATGGTACAAACTTAGTCTTCTCAAGTGGGGTTAGAGACTTAGCAAAGTGAATGATCTTAGGTTGTTCCATTGTTAATAGGTTCTATCAGTTCCACAATAATCTGTGACTTCTCCTAGTGCATGTCATCAGGGAGAGTGTCAAACCTTCCATTGTTAGGTGCCACAGTTGGGTTTTCACCTTTGGATGTGTCCTTTCTTTTTACTATTTTGGGATCTGACACTACCGTAGAGAAGTTTTCACCATTAGATCTAGTTTTTATTTTGATATTTTTATGACTGGAAGGCTTGGCACCCTCTCTGAAATAAGTCATGGTATTAAGTTCAATAACGAAGCTAGCTTTATGATCTCCTTTGGGTAGGTGGTCCCTAAGTTCCATGTAGTCAATATAGGCATCATTATTTTGGAACATATCTAGTTGCGGGGTTCCTCGTAGATCCCAGTCAATAAGTTCAAGATACACAAGGGGGAGGTAGTCAGAGGATAGATCTAATTCGTTGATAGTTTGAATGGATATACTAAGAGTATTGGTAGAGGGAGTATTTAGGATGGTACTTTCCTCCAAATTGTTTATTGCGATAGAACTCAAACCTTCTTCGAAAGTTGTATTCTCAGGGATAGGCAAATCACACTCTAGTGGTCTATTCGGTAGCGTTTGTCCCTCATGGTAGGGGCTATAAGTTTGAATGGTACCGACCTCTTTGTCGTCATAGGAATGCTCTATCAGCTCATCCCACTCATATTCATTAGAATCTGTGTCACTGTCCACTTAAAGTGTATGGATCATTTCTACAAGACAAGCATTTGCTTTAGCTTTTCCCTTATCTTTATATCCTAGACCTTTTGTAGTTCTAGCCAATGAGGATGAATAAGGTTGAATGGGTTCTATAATTCCTTCTTTTCTTAGGCTGATGGGGCCTTGTCCTTTGTAACCCATTCTATGTAGGATAGCTTCACCTAGCCCATAGATTTCCATTGGGAGCTTAGGTGGTTCTTGTTGTGTGCTCTCTTCTTCAGTGTAAAGCCATTGTAGGATATCTCTTTCCTCTGTTTCATCTAATACGGTCCCCCATTTTACAAAGGGAGCTATGGGAGGTGTAGGAGGAGCAAATGGCTCTATTGTTGCAAAGGGAGCTGTGGGAGGTGTAGATTGACGCTGTGCTCAATGGAGTACTCCCCAACTCCTTTTTCTTTGATGGTAATTTTCTTCTCTTTGGGCTTAGATGAGGAAGCTTTAGAGGTAGAATTATGCTGCGAGGTAGGGGATGTAGATGCTCTATTGTTGCGTATGATACAATCAGGTTTTGAAAGGATAGAGTTGCAATGCTGAAAGGGGTCAGGGTCACCTTGGATGGTGACTTGCTTGCCATTATGCAGGAATTTTATGCATTAGTGATAAGTAGAGGGTATAGCTTTCATGGCATGAATCCATGGTCTACTTAGGAGAATATTATAGGCGAGCTCCTTATCTAGGACTTGGCACACAATGCCTTTTATTATTGGTCCCACTTGTATGGGTAATACCACTGTTCCTTTGGTAGTTCTCTCCTCTTCATCATAGGCTTTGATAGTAATCTTCTTTCTTGGATTAACTACATTTTCAGAGAACCCCAATGTAAGGACTAGCTTTAACATGCAAATATTGAAACTAGCTCCCTTATCAATGAGAACCCTCTTGATGTAGTGCTTATGGATGAAGGCAACAATGTGTAGAGGGGTGTTATGAGGTTGAGACACTAAGAGGTCATCTTGCTCAGTAAATGATATGGTATTTGAGGAGGTCAAATTACCTACCATGGCCTGAAACTTCTCTTGGGCCAAATTAGTGGGTACAGTGGTTTCCACTAAGGCTTTATCAAGAATCTCTTTATGTGAAGGAGATAGACACAACAACTCTAAGATAGAAATGTGGGCCAGAGTCTTCTGTAGTTGGACTGAGAAGGTGATGACCTTGGAGGAATGGTATTCAACATGACTTTACTGTTGTGGGTAATGATACTATGATCAGCCCTATTGGGCTTTGATTATTGGTTGGGAATGACCACATTAATTTGTGGGGTATGCTCTAATATGCAATTGATGGTATAGTCGAATGGCACACTTGCGTAGTTGGCATTACTATTCCCACTATTCTAATTTTGCTTGTTACGGTTGTTGTTGTTGTTACCATTGTTGTTGTTGTTGTTTCTGTTGTTGTTGTTGTTGTTATTCGTCCTGTCATGATTGAGAAGTGGATCTTTGTAAGCCACGTGTGTCTCATTAGAAGTATGTTGATGAGCACCTTCTTGATTTTGATCAAGCACATCTTAAATAACATGTTTGAGATGGATACAATTGTTGGTTGTATGTCATCTTCCTCTATGATACTCACAATAGTCAATGTCCTTCCAATAGTGAGGTTTAATTTGAGTCTCATAATCACTTGATGGCGGTAGAGAGATTTCATTATTGGCCAATATCTTCCTTAATGCAGATTCTTGGGACTCACACAGTGATGTGAACTTTTGCCTTGGATTTGCATTGAACCATGGTCTTGTCTCCCAAGAGAATGTTTTGTTGGGTGTGACATTGCTTGCCTCTCCTTTGAGAGTGAGTATTGGCTATTGTTTGGGAGCCACCACCTTGGCATCAACTACCCCATCATTCATGACATTCTTATTCTTGGTCCAAAACTTTGATTTGTCAGTGATGTAGTTGGAGGTAGATGTGTCCTTGTATAACTTGATTTGCCCCTTGGCAATCATAGCTTTTTTGATAAACAATCCCATTTCAATAAATTTTGAAAATGAAGTAGGGCATTGATTTTGTATTTGATAGCTAAGATCAATGTGGAGGTTATGGAAAAAACAACTCCATTAATTTTTTCTCAGGTACATCATATAAGCATTTGCTTTCTAGTTGTCTCCATCTTTGTAGGAAGGTGGTGAATGATTCACCACTCTTTTGCTTGGTATTGCATAAATCAAGCATAGAGACTTCGTGTTCAATATTGTACGAGAAGTGCGTGATAAATTTGTTAACTAGCTCATCAAAAGTTTTGATGCCCGGTGGGAGTCGTGAGAACCACTCCATGGCTTGACTACCTAGAGATCTCAGGAATAGTCTCATTAAGTAAGTCTCATTGTGAGCTACTTCCATGCACGCTGCATTGAATTCCCTAATGTGATCTCTAGGGTCCCCTTTCCCTTTATACTTGTCAAACTTAGGAACTTCGAATTGAAAGGGAAATGGTGTCATGTTCAAGCTTTTATCAAATGGGTATGGTGCAATATCTTCCAAGGAGTAGGTTGTAGTATTTGTACCCATCTTGAGATCCATCATTTGTTTCTTTAGACCCTTGAGTTGTTTCCTCATTTCTTCCATAGGAGTGCTTGGGTCTATGGCTTTGTTTCCTTTTTCATGTTTATCCTCTGTGTTTGGGTCTATGGCTTTCTTTCCTTTGTCTTGATTATCCTACACATTTTCTTGGATTGTGCTTAGATCGAAATCAGCGGGGAGTTTAATTCCAAGATTTGCAAGATGATAAAAATACTTGTGAGGGTCCTCATGGAGCAGTTTCTCTAGCAAGTGTTGGAATTTTTTATCTTGGATGGTTCCTTGATACTCTTCGTGAGAGATTTCCTCATCACTATCATGAGGTGTGATGATGTAGTTGGATGATCCAGCCATTTCAAGTTGCCTTTTGTATTGAGATCTAGTAAGAACCATGCAAGGTGATGTGGGATGAGGTGGGATGAAACTAGAGATTTTGGCTAGATGCTGATGGAGACTGCTGAGAATAGGATACTTACGACAAGATTTGGACAAGGGACTCTTTTGATCAATGATTCCAAGTAAGACGGTTGATACAAGATGATAGCCACTAGTAAGGGTACTTGATACCTGTCTTACTCTGTAGGGACTAGTCATGCACCAAGACCACTAGCGAAGTCATGTGACTTACTAGGGTTAGCTAAATCCACAATGATACAAAAAAGGGGCCTATTCTAATCTGATATGGGATACTTTGACTTTAGACTAGGAAAACCTGATAGAAGGTGAATGGGGTGACCAATGAAAGAGAGATTTTGACGTGAAATGGATGGAAAAAAAGACTGCAAGGTAAGACCTAATCTCAAAACTTGGAACTAGACTAAAATGGGTGCCTAGAACTGATAAAATTTTTCTCTCAAAAATTGTGCAAGTGCTCACTGTCACGTATGTGCCGAAATAGATGCGCTGCAGAAACTGACAAATGCGCTGGAAGTCGGCACAGAAGCGCCACACTGGTAAAAAGCAAATGCACTATAATAGATAGTAAAAGCACTGCAAGTCAAAACATATGCACCGTAGGTCGACACAAATGCGCTGCAATAGAGGACATATGTGCCACTTTGGTTTTTCTCAGTATTTTTGCAATTTTTTAGAAATTTTCTGATGTTTTTGGTACTTTGGTTGCAAGAAGGTCTTTTTTATCTAATTTTCTAAAATTATGGCAAGAAGACATAGCAAACACAAAGAATATTTTTATGGTTTTTTATTTTTTTGTGATTTTTTGACTCTTTTTTGGACTAAAAAGAAAGCAAGTACAACCCTAGGTTTCAAAGGATAGTATAAAACAAAATTCTCCCTATTTCTAGGTGAGGCATCTTTGGGAGGTAATAATCACCCTTCCCTACACCAAATTATTGGGGTTTTTGGTCTACTAAAACAAGGATGAGTAATAAAGGCAACCGTTCGAGTGGTTATACATGCAGCAGCACTACTCTCTATTATGGAGTTTCCCAACCTAAAAGGGTTGCGCCTTGGAGGGTTTTAGGGGAGGTTGGCTGTCGGTATAACACAACTACACTCATTGTTTGAATCTTTCACTCCAAACACAATTTATTTATAGTGGCTTGGAAGGGCTTGGTGTCTAGCCTGTTACTACTTAGGGTCATTCCTACTTGGATGAACGGTATCTAAGAGCAGGGCCCTCTAAAAGAAAAAATACATGCAAAAATGATATGTTTGGCATTTTGGTCACCCAAGATAGGGAAGAGCATAGGCCTGGTATCATTCCCAAAACAAATAATACATTGGTTCTTTTCCCCTAGTTAAAATGAGAAAAACTAGATGAGCTATCTACTTGGGCAAGCACATAATTTTGTTAACTTTGAAGTGATAATAAGATAGCAATGGTCCAATTTTACCAAGATAGCAATGATGTGTTCAATTTTATCTAGATAGCACGAATTGTTAACTTTGAAGTGATAATCGAGATAGAAATGGTGCAGTTTTACCCAGATAGTAATAATGAGTTCAATTTTTATCCACATAGCATGAATTATTAACTTTGAAGTGATGGTCGAGATAGCAATGGCTCATTTTTACCCAGATAGCAATGATGAGTTCAATTTTATCTAGACAGCAATGAGTTGTTAACTTTGAAAAGATAGCAATATAGCAATGATTCAATGAATGCAAGATAGCAATTATTTAATTACCGCTTTCCTAGTTAAAACTATGTGAGATTTGCATGAGCATTCATTTTACTTTCCCATTAGAAATCAAAGTGTGAGATAACAAGTGCAACTATATGATTCTAAACCAGTACCTAGCCTATAAAATAGATCAAAAGAGTTCCTGCACAAAGATGTTAGCGTTAGCAAAAACTTCAAGGAAACCCTAAAAATCACTACCTAAAACAGATGCACTGCTTCAGAGACTGAATCCGTAGAAATAGAGAATAGAAGCGTCGCAATACATATGCACTAAGACAAAGGTCAAAAGCACAGGAAAATAGTGTATATACGCTGAAGTATCAACCATGACAGGTAATAGATGCATCAAAAAAAGACTATATCCGTTGCAGGAACGTAAACATCATGAAAGGTAATAGATGCGTGTTAAGATGTATCAAATGCATTGTTTCCTCCTATGTACGGATTTCTAAACACAATAACTTAGTTTTTGGGTTAAATTTGGGGCTAGGCCCCATGGTGGGTGCCAAAAATGTTAAGGAAAAATTAGATTCAAATGAATAATCAATAATATCAAATATCAAGATACCCAAACCTCAATGAAATGGTGAACAAAGAAGGTTAATCAAACAAAGAACAATACAATTCAAACCTCCTTCAATTTGAAGCTTCCATTGATCACCTATCACAAATGATCTTGTCTATTGAATATGGCCCTCAGAAGGTGTACTTCCTTGCTATAATTCCAAGATGTTCAGATGGGAATGGCTATGATAGTTTCTCCATGAAGATGAGCTTCACAACAATGATAGTAGTATGCAGTAACGAGTGTGATCACAAGCAATGAAGGAATTGGTACCAAAGGCGCACTGTAATTCCTACAGAGTAACAATACTTAAAGCTTGGATGAATGAAATGGAAGAAGAAGGTTCAATTTATAGATTTGGGAAAGAAAATATCAACAGTATAGAAAGAACAAGAAGATCAATGGTATAGAATGGTTGAGGGAACGTGCACGAATAAGAAGAAGACACGTGTCACACAAAAGTTGTTTTATTTGAGTTAACTACTTTATTTTCTAAAGATAAGACATGCTTTTCATAAATTAGAAAGCTTTTTTCTAATTTAAGAGATATTGATAAAAACAAGGTTGATTGAGTAGATAACTCAACTTGAGATTTGCTTTTGCATGATTTGAGAGAAATTAAATAATAAATTATTTAATTATGTGTGCATGAAGAAGAAGACTTATTTTTAGAAGATTTGGAAGATATTTGAAGAATTAGAAGACAAGAAAGAAAATTAAATAAATAAATTTATTTAATTGTTGTGCATGATTTGATTGAATAAATAAAATATTTGATTGTATTTTATTTTTGGAGATTGAGAGGATTTAAATAAATTTGATTTGATTTATTTAAATTTAGAAGAATGATTTGATTTAATTAAATAATTAAAAATAATTTAATTGTTTGGAAGAATTTAATTAAATAAAAGATTTTATTTAATTTTGAATTTAGGAGAGATAATTAAATATTTCAATATTTAATTAACTTAGAGGAATATGAATCAAATAAATAAATTGATTTATTTATTTATTGATAGAAGAATAAAGATGGAATAAATATTAAGAATGTTTATTTAGATAAAGTTGTGTCATTTTTAGGCATATACAAATATAATGGAAGCGAGGACAACAGATGGTTTGATGAAAGCTTTGGCTAAATTATATGAAAAACCCTCAGCCTCAAATAAGGTATTTCTCATGAAGTATTTATTTAATCTGAAAATGATTGAAGGTGGATCTGTGATAGATCATTTAAATGAGTTTAATATGATTATCAGTCAGTTAACTTCTGTAAAAGTAAGTTTTGATGAAGAGGAGAGGGCTCTCTTGATATTATGTTCTTTGCCAGAAAGCTGGAATAGCTTGGTAATGGCTATAACTCTGTCTCTGGTTCAAATACTTTAAAATTTGATGATGTTGTTGGTGTTATCCTCAGTGAGGAAATGCGACGGAAAAGCTCAGGAGGGTCCACATCAGGTAGTGTTTGAATGCAGAAAGCAAGGGCAGATCAAAGGAGAGAAGAAAAGGTTTTGGAGGTCATGGGAAGTCACAAGGAAAATCAAAGGACAAGAGATCCCAATCCAGAGGACAGAAGGATTATTGGTACTGTGGGAAACCAGGTCATCTAAAGAAATATTGTTGGTCTCAGAAGAATAAAGGAGACAAACAAGAAGGAAATAAGGAGGCAAATAGGTAAGTAATAAATCTAAAAATGATGCTTTGATTCTTTCCCTAGATAATGCTGATGATTCATGGGTTTTAGATTTAGGGGCCCCATTTCATGCTATGCCCCATAGAAGTTATTTTCTTGATTACGTCCAAGGGGATTTTGGGCCAGTTTATTTGGGAGATAACGAAACCTATCAGATTTTTAGAAAGAGAAGAATTAAGATTAAGTTGCAGAATGGGAATCATTAGCTACTACAAGAGGTAAGGCATGTTCCAAGGCTTAGTAGGAATTTAATTTTAGCAAGGCAACTAGCTAAAGAAGGTTGCATTGTTACATTTACTGATAAAAATTGGATGTTTTCAAAAGGTACCTTAATAGTAGCAAAAGGTGTGAAAGTAGGCATATTATATCTTTGTACAAGTCATACTGTTCCTTCTACTTTAGTTGTTGCAAAGAAAAAACAAACAGGATCAGGAACAGTTGCTGTAGATTCACAGGAAGAGACTGAAATAGTTGCTATAGGTTCTGAGACAGCACTGTGGCATAACAGACTTCGGCATATGAGTGAAAAAGGTATTAAGGTACTTCATTCTAAAAAAGTTTTACCAGGTCTAAAATGTATTAATATAGATTTCTGTGAAATTTGTGTGTATGGCAAACAAAAGAGAGTCAAGTTCTCAAGGATGGGAAGCAAAGAAAGATGAAAAGTTGGAGATTGTGCATACAAATGTATGGGGACCAGCTTAGGGATCTTCTCTCGATGCCTCTTGGTATTATGTTACATTCATATATGATGCAACTAGGAAGGTATAGATTTATTTCCTTAGGTAGAAATCTGATGTATTTGAAACATTTAAGAAATGGAGAAGCTTGGTTGAGAATGAGATGGGTAAAAGATTAAAATGTCTTAGATCTGATAATAGTGGTGAGTATTGCAGCAAAGATTTTGAGGATTATTGTTCCTTTAATGGAATTCGTAGGCAGAAAATGGTTCGAGGGACTCCATAGTAAAATGGAGTGGTTGAATGCATGAATAGGACAATAATGGAGTGTGTAAGGACCATGAGATTGCATGCTGGGCTGCCTTTAAAAATGTGGGCAGAGGTTGTCAACACTATTGTATATTTAATTAATAGAGGTCCTTCAGTTCCTTTGGGCTATGATATTCTAGAGGAAGCATGGACAGGTAAGAAGATGAGTTTTTCTTTTCTCAAAACCTTTGGATGTGAAGCATTTGCATATGTAGATTCTGAAAATAGAACCAAGTTAGATGCAAAACAAAAAAGGTGTACCTTCGTTGGATATGGCATTGATAAATTTGGTTATAGGCTTTGGGATTTTGAAAATTAAAAAATTGTGAGGAGCAACGATGTTGTATTCAATGAGAAGGTATTGTACAAAGATCAGTTGCAGTAGCATGAGAAAAAAGAAAAGGATTATGTAGTACTATATGATACTCCAAATAGTGATGTTCCAGTGGTTGCTCATGCTCTGCAATAGCAACCAGAAATACCACAAACTCCAGTGAATGTTAGATGGTCAACAAGGCTAAGTAGACCTCCTGACATGTTTTCTCCCTCTTTGTATTCTATTTTGTTAACAGATGCTGGTGAACCAGAAGGGTATGATGAAGCTATGCAGGTGGATACAAAGGTTCAGTAGGAGATTGCAATGAAAGAAGAAATGGACTCCTTGCTAAAAAAATCAGACTTGGGAATTATGTAAGTTGCCTGCAGGTAAAAAGGCTCTACCAAACAAATGGGTTTATAGGCTAAAAGAGGAAGATGGAGGTAAGAAAAGATTTAAATCCAAGTTATTTGGAAAAGGATTTGCATAGAAAAAGGATATTGATTTTGATGAGATATTTTCTCTGGTTGTCAAGATGACTTCTATTCATACTATTTTAAGTATTGTAACTATTGAAGATTTGCATTTGGAATAGCTAGATGTGAAAACTACCTTTCTCCATGGTTATTTGGAGGAGGAGGTATACATGGAACAACCCCAAGGATTTGAGGTCAAAGGTAAGGACAAATTGGTGTGCAGATTGAAGAAGAGTTTGTATGGCCTGAAACAAGCACATCGACAATGGTCCTTGAAATTTGATAGTTTTATGGTTGAGCAAGGCTATAGCCAGTGTAATTTTGACCATTGTGTCTATTTTAAGAGGTTGGATAATGATAGCTACATTATTTTATGTTTATATGTTGATGACATGCTTGTAGCTGGGTCTAACATGGATCACATAAGAGAGTTAAACAGCAACTAGCACAATCATTTGCTATGAAGGATTTGGGGGTAGCAAAACAAATCCTTGGTATGAAAATTTGCAAAAATAGGAAGAATAGAAAATTGACTCTATCTCAGGCTAATTATGTTGAAAAGGTGTTGCAGAGATTCCATATGGAGAATGCAAAAGTTGTCAGCACACCTTTGCCTAGTCATTTGAAATTGACTAAGGAGATATGTCCAAAGACACAAGAGGAGGAAGGCAAAATGTCCAAGGTACCATGTGCTTCAGCTGTAGGAAGTTTAATGTATGCCATGGTATGCACAAGACCAAATATTGCACATGTTGTAGGAGTCGTAAGAAAGTATATGAGTCATCTCGGATTGGAGCATTAGAATGTAGTAAAATAGATTCTCATATATTTGAGAGGTACATCCAATAAACACTTATGTTTTGGGGCTCTAATATTGATTTAGCAGGCTGTGTAGACTCAGATTTGACAAGGGATATTGATACTAGGTAGAGTACTACAGGTTATGTCTTTACTGTAGGTGGGACAGTGGTGAGTTAGATTTCTAGGTTATAAAAGGTGGTTGATTTATCCACCACAAAGGTAGAATATGTAGCTACAACAAAGGCAAGCAAGGAGATGATATGGTTGCAATCTTTCATGGAAGAATTGGGCAAACAACATGCTAATAGTTATTTGTTTATGGATAGCCAGAGTGCCATACATCTTACAAAGAATTCTACCTTGCATTCAAAGACCAAACACACACAGTTGAGGTATCTCTTCATTCAATCAATTTTAGATGATGGACAGATACAACTAGAAAAGATACATACAGAAGAAAATCCAACAGATATGTTTACAAAGATAGTAACAAGGGAGAAGCTAAGCTCCTCTTCAGCTTCGGTTGGTCTTCAAGATTGAAAACAAAAAAAAATAGAACAACAAAGTCTAGAGTGCTTATTTCCAGTGGAAGCTACAATGTTAGTGGTCTTATGATGAGTCTCCAAGTGGGAGGTGATATGTTGTGGAGCCTGATCAGTCTCTAAGTGGGAGATTGTTGTTATATGGAGCCTAATCAGTCTTGGAGGTTAAATTTACCCTATTTTTATCAGCACAATTTCCCCCCAAATTATTTAATTGGGGAGTACAGGGGGGCAAAGCCCCTCCTGTAGGGCCCCCAACCAAGGGCTTGGGGGAGTGCCCCCGAAGCAAAAATTGCCTATTATTTTAAAAAAGCGTCAAGAGTTATTTTTTCAATTAGCCGACATTAAAAAAAACTTATTTTTTGTAACCAACATAAGGCTTGATAAAAGCGGCTAAGGGTTAGGGTTTTCATTGATATTGTATTGTAGCATTTGCAGCAGTATTGAGTTGCAGGGATTACTGGTTGTAATCGGTTTGATTTACTAGATAATAATATTGGACTATCTATTTGGTGGATGTAGCCCAAGTTTGGGTGAACCACATTAAAACTTGTCTCTCACTGTTATTATTTCTATGTATTTCCATTCCTCTATTTAATCTTTATTTGCATTTAATTGATATCTTTTGCCAGCTAAGCCTAACATTTGGTAATGATTTGACAAAGATTGAGACTACTTTTAAAGCCAACACTTCAGAAAAAACTTCAAGAGCCCAAAAATATGTTGTTGAATCTGATGATGACCTTGATGAGGTTGAAGCCATAATGCAAAGAGGTATCGGTAAGTTTAAAGGAAAATTACTATTCAAATACTTTTCTTGTGGTAAGATTGGTCACTATGCCTCCAGATGTCTAGAGAGAATTGAAAGAGGTAAGAAGAAATTTGAAAGTAGACCTAGAATTGTCATGAAATGCTATTATGTTAGAGATCTTGATGATGATGGTGTAACATATGATGAGTCTGATGATAATAGTACAAGTGCAAATGAATGTTTGTTTATTGCTATCAAAGAATAACTTGAATCTACTAATCATGCTTGCTATGTGAAGGAAGAAAAACCAATGGAAGAAAGTATCATGTCTGTCTAGGTTGAGAAAGATAAGGATGAATGGATTATTGATAGTGGACGCTCACATCACATGACTGGTAATAAAAGTAAGTTTGTATGTCTGGAAAAGTATGATGGGGGACTGGTTAGGTTTGGTGATAATGCAGCTAGTAAGATTTGTGGAAGAGGATCTATTTCTTTTGATGGTAAGCATAACATAGATGATGTTTTGTATGTAAAGAGTTTAAAGCATAATCTTTTAAGTGTGTGTTAGATGTGCGACAAAGGATATGACCTAAGGTTCAAGGATAATGGATGCAAGATCATGGGAATCTCTACAACAGTGATTGCAACTCGTAAAAAGACTAAAGGTAATGTTTATCACTTAAGGGGAACTGATAATTGTTGTTTGTTGGCTCAGACAGATGAGAGTTGGTTGTGGCATAGAAGGATGTATCATATCAATTTTGATAACTTGGTGAAGATAAGCTCAGTACAAGCTGTGAGAGATTTGCCTAAGCGGGTGAAGCCTGCCAATACTCTATGCAAGGAATGTTAATTGGGAAAATAGACAAGGATAAGTTTCAAGAGAAAAGAATAATTTTCTGCTAGATTGCTTGAGCTGGTGCATACAAATTTGTGTGGTCCTACAAGAACAAGAAGTCTGCAAGGAGATAGGTAATTTATATTTCTTATTGATTATTATTCTAGAATGACATGGGTCACTTTTCTAAAATAGAAATCAGAAGCCCTAGATAAGTTCAAAGCTTTCAAGGCAATGGTTGAGAATGGGTTAGAATTGAGGATAAAATACTTAAGGTCTAATAGAGGAGGTGAGTTTACATCAAATGAATTCAATATTTTCTGTGAAGAGCATGGGATAAAGAGACAATTATTTGCTCCTAGAACTCCTGAGCAAAATGGAGTTGTTCGAAGAAAGAACAGGATAGTTCAAGAGGCTGCTAGGTCAATGATGATGGAGGCTAACCTACCAAAAGGATATTGGAGAGAAGCTATACACACTATTGTCTACATTCAAAACAAAGTCCAAGTCAAAGGTAATGGCACTAAAACTCCTTATAAATTGTGGTATGGAAGAGTTCCTATAGTGAATTATTTCAAAGTTTTTGGAAGCAAATGTTATATCAGAAAAAATGAAGAGTTTGGCAAGTTTCATGCTAGATGTGATGAAGGAATTTTCCTTGGATACTCTACTAAGAGTAGGGCCTACCAGTGCTACAAGAGATTGAAAAAGGTCATTGAAAGTGCCAATGTAAAGGTTAATGAAGATAATGAATTAACATAAGATCTAAGTGGTTATGAATTAGATGAACCTACTGCTACATTCAATAAAGAAAAGGTGGAACAAAAGGACAATCAAGTTGAAGAAGAAAAGGCTCCAAAAAGTGATGTTAAGACTCCCAGGTATGTAAGGATTAATCATTCTAAAGATCAAATTATTGGTGACAAAAGCAAAGGGGTATTGACAAGGAAAAGAGCTATAGAGGAATAGGTGAACTACTATTTTCTTTCATAGATTGAACCTAAAACTGTACATGAAGCCTGTAAAGATGAAAACTGGGTAAAAGCTATGGAAGAAGAGTTGATGCAAATAGAAAACAATCAAACTTGGGAACTAGTTCCTAGACCTACTGATAAGAATGTGATTGGAACCAAATGGGTCTTCAGAAACAAGATGAATGAAAGTGGTGAAGTGGTAAGAAACAAAGTGTTTTAGGGTAAATTTTGGATTAGTTTAATGTTTAAGTTGTTAGATGTTTGAATCCTCCTTTCACCCTTAACATTCAAGGATCTAGGGTTGAGTGGCAATGTACTATCATACCCTAGGTCACTGTGAGATGTAGGGAAGCTCATATTAGGGTGTTTAATTGCTAATTTTCCTCCTCCTATGCTCAATTAACCATCAAAACCCTAATTTTGCAAATACAATAGTAAATGGATGAATTATAGAAAAAGCTCTTGCAGAGGGAAGTAAAATGACAAATCATAGAGTACCTATTTTTTAGGGTTCTAAGGTGGAAAAACATAGGAGCGGGCACCCAAGTCCAAGGTCCTGGTTTTTGTTTGGATCTGAGAACTCAGTCTGCAACTCTTTCTCATTGTTTTGAAGAATTTCCCATCATGGAACTTGGAGGACTAATGAGCGGGCACCCAAGTCCATGAGGCAGATTTTCTTCTTGTTCTACAATTCCAATACTCTAAGATGTCTTCCTGCAACTTCACTTTGTCTAGCTCCTCAACCTGTAACCTGCAACCATGAAAACTTTGGGAGGGGGTTGTGGTGTTTAGGAGCTTGCCTCAGTCAAGCCCTGGAAGGACACTTAAGTCTTCCAAACACCTTTGTTAGATAGAGAGTGCGTGCCCTTGTAAGGTAGAGGCAAAAACTAAATGAATAATGATCAAAAACACAATATTATGTTACCTTGTAGTGAAGATCTCATGAAAGGAAGAAGCTCTTCATTCCATGAGGCAATGGATGCTCAAATTTGCAAACAAAAACACATAGACAACACAAATCTGCTCTTGCAACACAATGAAAACCTTAAATCACCTTGAGAGTGCATAAAGATCCACATAACAATCTAGTTTCTAAATGAATGCCTAAACATGCTTTTATATGCAACTACAAACACTCCTGCCAAGATTTGTATAAATTCAAACTTATCGTGTCGGCATAGGACCCAAATAACAGTCACAAGCTGATACCCAAAAATTAGGACTGACTCAAAATAGGGTAGGACTAGGGCATAGACACCCAAGTCCTCCCGCTATTTTGGGCAAGGTCTAGCTCAAGGGGTCCTCCTAGGTCCCATTTGTCATGTTACCTAGGGCTCATTCCATCAGGATGCTGAAATATGAAGATGTCCTAAATGCACACTAAAGACTCAGGAGCTAAACCTAAAGAGGAAAAATCTCCCAAGGGGACATTTTCTGACATTACATTTATCCCCCACTTTATTGTATGTATAAATGCAAGGCCAATACATGCATGAAAGTACGGGCACAAACACAACAAACATGTCAAGCACAGAGAAGACATGCCAATCACATGGAAAATAGTAACAGGCATGCAAAACATGGAGAACACAGTTACAATCATGCAAAACATGGAGAAGACAACAAATGCATAGAAGACACATTAATGCATAGAAGACAAGCATGATTCTTTTCTTTTCTTTTTCTCATATATATGAAATGCAGATGCAAGTACTAGAAAGTAAACAAACCTCCCATAATATAGGATGCACTCATCACACAAGTCTTTGTACTGTATATATGGGGCAACACACATGCAAGACATGCAAAACCTCCCAAAATGTAGGATACACTCATTGAGCAAGTCTTTAGACTGCATATGGGGCAACAAACATGCCAAACAAAGCAAGCACGCCAAAACACACACACTTGAAGACACAAAGAAAACACGGCAGACAAGCAATGGAGTGTACCTATTTCTAGGTCCAACACCATCTAAGGCACATTGTAGGTACACATCGACAATTGTGCTTCACCACAACAATCATCGAAGACTTGCTTAAGGGTTAAGTTAGTCACAAAACTACTCCCCACCTCCACAAACAACTTTTGAAAATGACCGGATGATGCAATCTATTCTGAGAAATATACCATCCCTACCTCCGTAGAGGGCTTAATATAAAAAGGATATACGCGATATCCTACCTCCATAGATGGCTTACATGATTGATTATTTGATTGTAAACAAACTCAGGATGCAAGAAGCACTCATCAAGCTAGTCGTTAAACTACATCTGAGGACAAGCACATAGCTAACATCTACAACATATAGCTTACCTTATCTATGCCCCCACCTTAAGGTGGTTGATATCATGCATCGATGATGCATGATCATCTAGGGTGTAAGAGCAATCTTGCATCAACCAAACAAAAAAAAAATGGTTGTTTCTTTTCAGTAAGGGCTAAATTTGGCAGGATTACTATTTTTAGTAAGTTTGCATTTGTGCATGGTTGGATACAAAATCTTACACAGACCTCTAGAATGGTGAATTGAAGCTAATGGTGAAGAAATCACTTCAATATCATTTGTCATTTGTGAGATATTAAAATTTCAAATTCCAAAAATCCTATTGAAATATTCAAAGTCAAATTTGAGGCAATTAGAGGCTCCGAATGGGCCCAAAATTTGGTGGGAAACCCAAGTAGTCTACCTATCGGTACTACTTCGCGCCCCATTGTCTTTTCGAGAGCTTTCCGAAAAGGTATTATAATTGAAAATCCAACGGTTGGATAGAAAGTTATGGCCCCGTGAAGTTGACCTATTTTTTGAGGGAGACGCAAATTTCAAAATTAAGCTGGTGGTCGCCAAAAAGGGCTATATATAACCATTTTTGGGAACCCTTAGGGTAGTAGAGTTAAGGAGGAAGGTGTAGAGTCAAGAAAGGCGGGAAATTAGAAACCCTAGCTAATTTGGGAATTACAAAAGGCTGAAGATTCCAGAGTTTTGAGAGAGGGAGCTGTAATGTGTTGTAGCCTATAGGGGATACATCCTCTAATTTTATTTGAGCTTCTATAATGTAATATTTTTCCCATATTAATAAAATATCATTCTATTTTCTGTGTGCAATTTTTGTTATTGTGTGTTTTATGATTTACCCCCTTCATCAATCGATATCAAGCACATTAAAGTAGGAAGAAAACACACAAGGGAACAAAGACTTTTGCAAAGCCCATGCCCCCCAAAGGTGACATGTACTTTACGATCGCCAAATGTTCCCACAAACACATCCCTGCAAGAAACATGTTAGTGTCTACAACATCAATACATATGATTAACCACACAAAGAGCTAAGGTTATACTACGAATTAGAAGTTTGAGGATAACCATGGGGCTATATCATGAAGCTCTCTAAATCGAGCACCACCAAGGCTAGATTCAAAGACAAACAAGGGTGCATAGAGCAACAGTATTGTTAAGGTTTGTAAATGTGATAGAAACATCATCAAATTCACTACGTGGAAAGCATGAGTGTTTCCACTAGCCAAGCGTCGGATAAAATATACAACTCCATCGTCATATTAGGAACTAAGTCCATTTTTTGATTGCTCTCGAAAGGGACACTAGGTCCGCATCAGTATAAATGTTTTTTGTCATCCACCTACTAGATAGAAACACTAGAGGAAGGGAAACAATAAATCAGAGAGGAGAAACAAGTGTCCTAGGGACAGTCACGTAGGAGGGTGCCCCCAAGTCACCAACCGCAACGCTATGTCTGTAAGACACAACAATGAAATTAGAGAAAGAGGCAATATAGAAGAATGATGATACAAATAGAAGGTCACAATAGAGGCAGTTTCCTGGTATCCTGGACCTTATGGGAGAATCTGAGGTCGTCCTAGGGGGCCTAAACAACACATAAAACATAACGGGGGAAGCACATCATGAGAGAGATAAAGGGTTAGAGATACTTACCTGTTGGCTCTTCAAGATAAGTCTCATCATCGTCTTCCCACTCCCTAATGTTAGAGGAAAGTGGGACATAAGGTACCATAGCCAAATTCATGTCTTGTTCATCATGTTGTTCATTGTTGGGATCATCTTTGTTTGGTTGAATGTTTTCTTGTTGAGAGGCCAGGTTTATAGCATAAGTGTGTCTTATTATTCTTCTTTCTCTTATTTTTCTATTTCATTTCCTTTTACCACTTATCTATTGTAAGATAGGGCTATCCTCTTCCATAGGTTTATGCAATTTAGAAGATGAAGCACTGGGATCAAACCTCATTTGATGCGGTGGAACATTTTGTTGTTGACAATGACTTCCTGATCCTTGTAAGGATTTAAGGAAAGGAACCTCAGCACAAGGACCTTGTCCTTTCAGTCTAAAGTTCTCTTCACATGTGGGTTGTTTATCTTTTGTCATTTCTTGTGTAGAAGGATTAGGTATTTCAGTTTTATCCCAAAAGTAATCTAATATGTAATGTTGTTTCTCAACCAAAGGTTTATATTTGCTGCAAGGGACGATAATCATACATCCATTAAAAGTGAATTTTAGACAATGGTGTATTGTTGAAGGGATAGCTTTCATTTCTTTTAGCCAAGGGTGTCCCAATTTAATTTGGAAGAGGTCAGAAATAGGGACAACATCAAACCATTGTTCGACATGTTTTCCAAATAGTGTTACCAACAATGATATCTTACCAAAAGGCTTATTAAAGGTTCCCTTATGTGTCTTAATCATCATGCTTGATAGATCATAAGAACCTTGCATTAATTGATGTGAAAAGAGGAACTCTTTAGTAGCAACATTAGTCATGCAATTAGGATCAATAAGAGTTCCATCCACAGGATTTCTCATTATTTTCACAGTGATGTAAAGAGGCTCATTCAAAATAATGATGCAAATGTAATGCAAATTTCTAAATTTTTGTATTTTTTTGTAGTTTATATCAGATCTTATGCAAAAATCATGAATTAGGGAAATTTAGAAAGAATTGATGCAAATTAGTAAGCCTAACAATGCAATTTTTTTGATTTTTTCAAATTTTTCAATTTTTTTGAATTTTTCTCAATGCAATAAAATGAAAGACTATACGAATGATTGAAATCAATCCAAATCTCAAGACACACACTCAAAAATTTGTAATTAAGTCTAAAAACATGGGTTCACCAAAATGTTTTAGGGTAAAATTTGGATTAGTTTAATGTTTAGGTTGTTAGATGTTTGAATCCTCCTTTCACCCTTAACATTCAAGGATCTAGGGTCAAGTAGCAATGGACTATCATACCCTACGTCACTGTGAGATGTAGGGAAGCTCAAATTAGGGTGTTTAATTGCTAATTTTCCTTCTCCTATGCTCAATTAACTATTAAAACCCTAATTTTGCAAATACGACAGTAAACGGATGAATTACAGAAAAATCTCTTATAGAGGGAAGTAAAATGACAAATCACAGAGTACCTATTTTTGAGCATTCGAGGGAGAAAAGTTAGGGACACAAAAGCAGGCGCCCAAGTACAAGGCCCTGGTTTTGTCTAGATCTGAGAACTCAGTCTGTAACTCTTTCTCTTTGTTTTGGAGATTTTCCAGTCACGAAACTTGGAGGACTAATGAGCGGGCGCCCAAGTCTAGGGGTAGATTTTCTTCCTTTTCTACAATTTTGACACTCCAAGATGTCTTCCTGCAAGTTCACTTTGTCCAGCTCCTCAACACATAACTTGCAACCATGAAAACTTTGGGAGGGGGTTGTGGTGTTTAGGAGCTTGCCTTAGTCAAGCCCCGGAATGACACTTAAGTCTTCCAAACACCTTTGTCAGATAGAGAGTGCATGCCCTTGTGAGGTAGAGGCAAAAACTAAATGAATAATGATCACAAACACAATATAATATCACCTTATAGTAAAAATCTCATGAGAGGAAGAATCTATTCATTCCATGAGGCAATGGATGCTCAAATCTGCAAACAAAAACACATAGACAACACAAATTTGCTCTTGCAACATAATGAAAGCCTTGAATCACCTTGAGAGTGCATAAAGATCCCCATAACAATTTAGTTTCTAAATGAATGCCTAAACATGCTTTTATATGTAACTACAAACACTTCCACCAAGATTTTCATAAATTCAAACTTACCATATCGGCATAGGACCCAAATAACGGTCACAAGCCGACACCCAAAAATTGAGACTGGCCCAAAATAGGGCAGGACTAGGCAGCGGGTGCCCAACTCCTCCCCCCTATTTTAGGTAGGGTCTTACTCAAGGGATCCTCCTAGGTCCCATTTGTCATGTTACCTAGGGCTCATTTCATCAAGATGTTGAAATATGAAGTAAGATGTCCTAAATGCACACTAAAGACCGAGGAGCTAAACCTAAAGAGGGAAAAACCCCCAAGGGGACATTTTCTGATGTTACACAAAGCAAGACTAGTATGCAAAGGATATTCTTAGGTTGAAGGCATAGATTTTGAAGAGACTTTTGATCCTATGGCAAGGATTGAAGAAATAAGAATGTTTTGGCTTTTACTGTACACAGATTTCAAGGTGTACCAGATGGATGTGAAGTCTTCCTTTTTGAATGGAGAGCTACAAGAAGTTTACATTGAACAAGTAGAAGAATTCTAGTTATCAGACCAAGGTGACATGGTGTGCAGATTGAAGAAAGTCCTGTATCGACTCAAGCAAGATCCTAGAGCCTGGTATGCAAGGTTGGACAAGTATTTGATGCAATTAGGTTTAGCAAAGGTACTGCAGATAGTAATCTCTATTTCAAAATCAATGATGATCAAATTTTGATTGTTGTAGTCTTTGTTGATGATATTATATTTGGAGGCAATGAAGGTATGTGTAAGAAATTTGCAGAGGAAATGCAAAAGGAATTCGAGATGTCTATGTTTGGTGAAATGAATATATTTTTAGGACTGCAAATTACTTAATCAGAAAAAGGAATTTTCATTTCTTAATCTAAGTATGTGAAAGAATTATTGAAGAAGTCTGGAATGGAGGATTCTAAGACAATATGTACTCCTGTGGTAACTGGTTGCAAGCTGAGCAAGAATGATGAATCACCTAAGACTGATTAGAAAAAGTATAGGTCTATGATCGGAGGACTACTTTATCTAACTCATACCAGACCAGACATAATGCATGCAATCTATCTTGTGGCAAGATTTCAAGAAGATCCCAAAGAGTCACATGTGATGGCAGTCAAGAGGATCATGAGGTATTTAAAAGGCACTTCAGACTATGGATTGTGGTATCCCAAAGATACTAATTTCACTCTTAGTGCTTACACATATGTAGATTGGGTTGGAGATGTTGATGATAGAAAAAGTAAAAGTGGAGGTGCTTTCCTTTTGGGTAACAAGTTGGTTTCATGGTTGAGCAAGAAGAAAGAATCAATTTCTTTGTCTACCACAGAAGCAGAATATATTTCTGCAACATGTTGTTGCACTCAAGTGCTTTGGATGAAGCAGACATTGAAGGACATAAGAGTTGTGTATGAAGAACCTATTTCAATCTTTTGTGACAACACAAGTGCGAGAAACATTTCAAAAAATCCTATGATGCACTCAAGGACAAAGCATATATCAATAAGGTATCACTTTCTGAGAGAAAAGGTAATAGAGAATGAAGTAAATATGGAGTATGTGTCCATAAAGGATTAAATTGCAAATATTTTCACTAAGCCTCTGCCTAAGGATACTTTTGAGTATCTTAGGAAGAAGTTAGGGGTTATTACCCCTCCTTCTCTGAACTAAAGATGCATAAAGAATGCATCAGTCCCATGGTATTCAAAGTTTCATCTTTTAATCTGGATTGATGTTTTGAAGTCTACTCCTTAGGGGGAGTAGGTGGAAGTTTTTAATCAAGAGCAGTAAGTGTTGCAGTGTTTATGACAGAAGGAGTTGTACAGCAGAAAGAAAGAAAAGGTCTGGCACCCTTTGCCATTGATGTCAAAGGGGGAAAGAATTTCATGTGAAAAAACTAAGAAGAAAATTGCAAACAGAGAAAGCATCAAGTAAGGGGGAGAAAAGAAGCAAAGCAAGATTACATGTCTTGATGGTTTTTCACATCATGTGTTGCCATCAATGACAAAGGGGGGATTGTTGCAAGTATGAGCAGTAAGTGTTATCATTGATGTCAACACCTAAGGAAGTTATTTGAATAAGTCTGATCAAGTATTTGAGGAATTAGTACAAGTGCAAAATTGCTTCATCTATCATAACAATGCAGTGTTGTGCTTTGCATTTCCTGTAGATTGAATATCTTTGTCTATGGATTGGAAGTAATGTTAAGAGATGTTAGTAGATGCTATGTTTCAAGTTTGAGCCTCCGGTGTGAAGATTTGAGTGAGTTGTGCTCACCAGAGTAAAAACTATTTTTTAGTGTATTTAATGGTGATAGAGAGAATGTATTCTACTCTGCATTTCTCTGCATTTAAGTTTCACAGTCTATGGTTTTGGAATTAAGTTTGTGATGATATTATGTGCCTTTAGTTCAAATGGTTCATAATGTTCTAGTGCTCCAATTTGAAGAATCTTATGGATAGACTATTCAGAGGTTGTGTGGATGTTCTTGGTGATTGTAATGTGCTTGTGGGAGTCTCTACCTATCTTTTGATTGGTCTGCAAAGTATAATCTAGATTGTGCATGAAGCATGCTCCTAAATTTCTTAGTGTTAACTCTAGTCTTAGTCGACCTAGTTTTTTTCACTACTTGCGGTTGTGCTTCAAATTTTGTAAAGTGTGTTGTTGCATGGAAGATTGCAATTGAGTCCTAGCTAAGACTTGGTGTGATCTATATTCATTCTTTTCTCTCTCAAATTTGTTTAGGTCTAGACCTATCTTGATGTATGTATGTTTGTTGACCTTAGATATTGTTCCAATGGTTGATGATTGTAATGGCGGCCTTGATGTAAATTCTAAGGTTGATGAATTGTATAAAAATATGTAATGAAGTTGTGAATTAGTGCGTAGGATGCAAAAATGACAAGACAATTGTGAAATAAAAAGGTAGAGCATAGTAGAGGATACCTATTGTGCTTCAATGGAACTGAACCTTGGCATAGTATAAATGCTATTATCTTAGTTCACCAACTTTGGCAGTGAGCCTCTTCTTACAGTGAGCATTATGGGTTGACACTCACTGTGGTTTTTCACTTATTGGGTTTTTAATGTAAAAATCTAGTGTCTCATGTGTTGGATGTGTGAATGTATTTAATTTTCTGATTTCATGTTTTCATGGTTAAATGTAATAATAGTGATTAAGTTGTTGATGTGTAAATGGTTTTGAAGTATTGGTTACAACTGATTCACCCCCCTCTCAGTTGTATTGTGCTTTTCAACATTTTCCACATAAAATATGGTGTTCTCTTGTGCATGGTGTTGATGTGTTTAAGTTTCTGTTATATGCATTTCATGTTTAACCTTCACAACAGATTAAGGGTTTAAGTAAATTCATATGGATGTGTTTAAGTTTATAAGAGTTTGAATTTTTGACACAACTGATTCGCCCCCCCTCTTAGTTGTCTTGTGCATTCAATAGGTGATCCTAGAGGAGATCAAAGAGATACACCCTAGGCCTCAACACACACAATTGACAATTCAAGAACAAGAACATAGGCTTAGTCTGTTTGAACAAAGACATCACATCCAATAACTCCTTCAAGTAGGAGAGGAAATATTCTGATGCATTAGACTCATAAATGATTACAACATACAATCAAATAGGCATTGGAATCTCAGAAACCCAAAAAAGTGATTGGTGACTAGTGACCCTTCAGGTCATATCACTATCTCCACAATTGTGGTCATTGAACCCAAGTTAGCAAACAATCCCCAGGAAAGGCCCTAGGATTGGTTGACTATTCTTTGTGAAGTCCATCTCTCAAGCATGTAGGATTTCCCTTGTATCTCACCTCCTGTCAATTGGCTTTTTTCATGAGAGCAAGAGTGATGTGGAGGTTCACCCATGCCAAGGGGAAGGGTTTGTGTACTCCATCAAGGATAACTCGACCACCTTGAGATAGTGAGTCATGTTTTGAAGTGTACAAAACCAAAGGTGGAAATGAAGGGAAACACATGAAGGAAATTTGAGAGGCTATCGGGTGAGTGATTTTGAAGGTGAAGGTACAACAAGATTTGAATGTGGAATAAGACAATAGGATAGGATGTGGGATGAAAGAAATGATACCCTAAATTCCACTAGGTTTCCACAAAGAGGAAGGGAAGAGATGAAGGTGTGGGAACTTCACAGAAAACATAGGAAAAATAGATGTGGGAAGTGAAATGAAGAAATCTAGAAGATTGGGAAAGTTTTACAAATAGAAGGAACTAAGGAACTAGAGGATGTGAGAAAAACTTGTGGGATCAGAGGAAAGAACTAGATGTAAACATGTTTTGTCTATGAGGGAAATTATATCACTAGTAGAAATATGGCAAATAAATAACTAGGTGACTAAAACTTTTAATCACGTGATTAAAACTTTTTGCAACATAGCTATAAATGACTAAATAAATGACTAATTTGGTCATCGGTTGAAATGACTATTGAAATGATTAAATAAATGGCTAATTTGGTCATCGGGCAAAAAAAACACAACTACAAATAAAATTGACTAAATCAAGGACTAAATAAATTCCTCTATTCTTTTTTCTTTCACTTTAATTTTGGAGGGAATTAATGGAGGGATTATGCGTTTATGAATTTTGAATAACCTGTGAAGAAACAAAGATTGTGCATTTAGTAGAGAAGATTGTTCATGGCCATTGAGAATAGGATATACAGAGTAGTCAAACAGGAGAAGATTATTCATGGCCGCCAAGAATAGGGTATGAGTAGTTGAACAGGAGAAAATTGTTCATGGCCACCAAGAATAGGGTATGAGTAATCAAATAGAAGAAGATTGTTCATGGCCACAATTCTTTGAGTTTGGAAATAGTTTTGAGATCATCATGTGATTGAAGAAAGGAGGGAATTTTGGGATTTCCAGCTATAGATGGAAGATATCAAAAGAGAAAATAAACAGCAGATAGATGGTAGATAAGAAATGGTTTTATGAAGTAGAGGTAGGGTTTTTGACATACCTCTATTCTTCTCTTAGTCTGCTCTAAAGTTTTGTATCTTTAAAAGATTGGTGCTCTGTCATTAGTGACTATTCTATCTCTTTCAATGACTGTATGAAGAGGTCTCATGGTTCTTTATTGATAAAGTTCTACTTTTTCCATTCATGATTTATACTTAGAATACCTTGGCATGAAGGAATTTGATGGTCTTCAACCTGTGACTTAGACACTACCCTTGTATGTGTGATTTAACCATTGAAAGATGATTGTATTTTCAAAATGACTATCACAAAATAGATAATTAAAGCTTGTTGTTGAGAATGCAAGACTATTCCATGATTTGTTTTATTCCTTAAATATGCTTTTCACTATCTTTACTATCTCTTACTACTATCTTGACAGTAACCTTTGTCATGAAAACCTTGTTCATTGCTTCATACATCAACTGATCTTTGTTGTCCTATCATGAACTTGCCTACAAATTCCTTAATACAAAGATATCATTGATGATGGTTTTCCTTTGTATGCAAAAATATGTCACAGTCACATTCCCTTTGTCCATCTATTGCTATGACTATCATATAGCTTATTAGCTTGATTTTGATAAACTTGAAGATTCTATTCATAGGCTTTTGACTGTAAAATATCCTCTCTGTTACTTTTGTTATTGATATATGACAGTTTTCACATAATTCACATTTGGATACAAAAAGATTGTCAATATTCCACTATCTTTTCTCTGTTGTTGTAGCCCACTTTGGTGACTGTGACTAGGGCATCTCTTTGAGTGGATAGTGATCTCCTGTTTTCTTCTGTGGTGTTGTGCATTACTCTTTTTTATGACTAATTTCACTGTCAGTTTGATGACATGACTGTCATCACTTTCAAAGGCACTTGTGTCACTATTTTAGCATCTATATAATGACTATCTTTGCCTGATAAAATCTTCAAGGTCCAGTTAACTAATTAGATAAGGGTTTGTATTTTGACAAAAGTGTTTGGCTTCATGGATTTTATATTTTCATCTTTTCAATGTTGCTACAGACTATAATATCTACCCCCTCCTTTGCAATCAAAGGCATGACTGTATTCTCTATGTTGTTTTTCCTATTGTCATGATTGTCATTTGAAATGGTTGACATCTTAAGTCCTTTATTTGGTGACTTTGCCTATGATTTTAGCAAGTGATTTGCTGCTATGAATACTTCATCACAATAGTTATTTAATTGGGGTTTTAAATAGTAATCTTGATAAATTGTATAGTATTTCTTCTAAATGCTATTTATCTATTGGTTTACATAGCTTGTCTATATTTCTAAGTTAGACAACTTGTAAAATGTATAATTGTTGGCATGGGAATGAAATTAAATTGATGTTGATGTTTGTTATTCTCATGGACATGTATTGAAGCACTTACTCTATCTGATGCATGTACCTGAAAAAATGTTTTAGGTGCATATAAGTGTAGCAGCTACTTGCATGGGTGATAAAGCTTGTTTGGAGAGGAATTGGAGACTTTTGAAAAGGAAGGCAAGGAATTTGGAGTTTGTTGTAACGAATTTGAAGTCAGTGAGGCCCTCTCCAGCAAAGTCAAATTTGGGGACGCAATCTATAGCAAATTCAAAGGTAATTCAAAACCCTCATTGCCAAAAGTGAACTGATATTTTCATGATATTTGGGAAAGCTGCTTGTGGGCACCCCCTAGGAGATATTTTCATGATTGAAGCTTGAAAATTCAAAATAAAATGTTATCTTTAGTATTTTTGAAGTTGATCCTTTAACTCAAATAAAACCACACCTCTACTCTGCATGATCTCCCTGCATGATGACTAGCCCAAACTAAAGGAAAGGTTATCCTAGCTTGACCATATGTATGATTGAAGGTTACCTTTTAATATTTTATATTTAAAGGCCTTCTAGGAATAGGATAGATTATTATACTAAATTAATATTGGAATGCACAATATTACAGATGGATCAGCATCAAAGGTTGACTACGGATCAATATCATGCATATGATGAGAAAGTAGCCAAAGAGAGGGAAATGGAAAAATATTCATGTCCATGTAATGATTGTCTTGGTGGAAGGGTGAGAAAAATAAATGCTATTTATCAACATATGATAAGATATGGGCATAGAGGTATAAGCCCTTGGGCTTACAATTATTATGAAGATATGATAGAATTGCAGACTATGAGAGATGAAAAGGCAACAAACATAGATGAAGTGGCACCAAACATAGATGAAGAGGCAAAAATGTTAGACGAAGGGTTTGAAGTTGAAAGAATGTTGAATGAGGGTCTAAATGATGATTGGGCCAAGTCAATGGAGGATGCTTTAAAGCCTCTATATGCTAATTATAAGTTAAGTCATTTGACAACAATCCTTCAAATTCTTAACTTGCAAGTGGTGCATGGTTGGACAAATGAGAGTGTAGATCAGTTATTGGCATTATTAAGTTCATTGTTACTAGCTGACTCCACATTGTCAACAAAATGAAGTCAATGTAAAAAGAAGATTAGTAAGCTCGGCTTGGGGTATGAAAACATCCACACATGTTTTAATGGTTGTGTATTATTTCACAAAAATCTTGCAACTGAGAGTGAATGCCTGAAATGTCATGAAGCAAGGTATAGACAAGGATTGAAATCAGTTGTGGTTCCTAGAAAGGTGCAAAGACATTGTTGAACTTATGCAGTGGCATGCCCAAAATAAGAGCATTGATGGAAAACAATGACATGTGCCTGATTCTAAGACGTGGATGGAATTTGATAATAGATGGCCTAATTTTTCTCAAGATCCTCCTAATATAAGGTTGGGTTTGGCTCTAGATGGGGTGAACCCAGTCTCAGATCAAAGTATTAAATGGTCAACTTGGCTAGTATTTTTAATAAATTATAACTTTCCTTCAAGGTTAGCAACTAAACCATTTTTCTTAATGCTATCATTGATTATACCAGGAAAGAAAAGTGTGACTTTAGATACAATAGATGCCTATCTAGAGCCATTATATGATGAGCTAATGGAATTGTGGAAAGGAATTGAAGCAATTCAATCTTTAAGTGATGGTCATTCAATCAAATTCACTTTAAGAGCTTCCTTATTAGTTATGATTCATGATCTTCCTGCATATGGTACATTGTCCGATCTCATTGTTCATGGATACCATGGCTCTCCTACTTGCAACTTTAAGGATTTTGTGAGGCACTCAAGAAGTTTGCATAAGTGTATTTATTATGCACATCATGCTTACCTTAAAGTGGGTCATCCACATCATCGATGAAAAACATGTTTCAATGGTCAAGAAGAGAATCGTGAAGCACCTTTGCTAATAACAGGTTATAACATTATTGAGAATGGACAAAAAAGAATGTCATTTATTGAAAATGGAGGGATTACTGGTAGTAGATATGATCCATGTAATCAAAGTGGTGTAAAATAGTTGTGCATATTCTATAAGTTGCCATACTTTAAGGATATATCCATTAGGCATATTGTTGACTTTATGCGTATTGAGAAAAATATAGCTTATGCTATTATAGAAACTCTTTTTGGTGCTTTTGATGCTATTTCATCATGTGAAGAATTTCAAGAACTAAAGATTCATCAAAATCTTTACGTTAAAAAATATGATGATGAAAAATATAGAAAACCCAGTGCTCCTTATGTCTGGACAAAGGAACAATGTGCACAATTCTTACAATTGATGTCTCAGACTCGCTTTCCCACTGGATATATAAGTAATACTATCAGAAGCCAAACTGACATTAATTGCTTAAGAGACCTAAAGGCCCATGACTATCATGTTATAATTGAAAATATTTTACCTATTGTGGTAAATATATCAAGTTTGGCAAAGGGGCTGATGTAGAGGCACTTTGATAGGAGAAGAATAGAAAACTAGACAAGGTTCTTACTACACCCAAAAGCCCAAATTTAAAGGTCAGTTTACAAAAGTGGGAACAGAAGTTAGGGGCTTTGATTTATTCATGAAAAAGGTGTTTATACATGTATTGGGATCCATCCCATCCATTGAAAAAGGTAGGTCAAACTCTGAAATGGTACTTCCTTCACAAACCCAAGAAATGGCTTATAGCCATAAAAAAGAAGAATAATCCTAATAAATTTTTCTACAGGTCTTCAAATGTAGATCTTAGACAATTAGAAGATACCCATTAGGACCCCCTATCACATATCCAAGGATGGGTATTGGTTGTTTTGGATGATATGGCTCAACCTATAACTCCTAATGCCTTAGAGCCCCAATTAGGCCAAAATTACAAAGAGACTACCCTAAAACTCATGCACAGAACTCCACCAAGGGTTTGAACATTTAGAATACATGAAAAAACTATGGATTTTGTGGGTTTTACCATTCTACAATTTGTTGTTCCCAAAAATGCCTCTATGGTTCCTCCAATGGGCTTAATACATGGTCATATTAAGCCTCTTCTTGCAAATCTTGCAAACACCAACTCTCCCTCTCCTGCAATCATTCAAAACACTTGTAATACAAATGAATACATCCATCCCATTGGTCTTATGGCCTTGAAAGATAGTGGGGTGGTCAATCTCCCATCATTGGGGCAAAACCCTTGTTTCGGTTTTTATGAGACTATTTTTAAAGAAAACCTTATAACTCCCTCCAAACTTAATGTCCCAACTTCAAACCAGGCTCAAATGAAAGGTGGTTCAATGTACTATCAAATCATATACAAACTTCAAACTAGGCTCAAATGAAATGTGGTTCAATGTACTATCAATTCATAACACCATGGGTAGATGATTGTTCCGTACTTGTGTACAGTATGGCCTGGAACAGCAAAAAAAACTCAAAAAATGTAGATTTTCAGCAACCCATTTTTGGGAAAACACTCATAACTTCCTCTAGACATCATGTGGAGACCTCTAAATAGACTCAAATGAAAGGTAAGACACAGTTATTTCCAAAAAGTCTAATATCATCTTCTAATTCATCCATATACAAAAGTTATGAACATTATAGCAGAAAAAATGCAGAAAATTCTAGAAATCACAGTGTTTGTTTGTATTTCTTGATCACCAACTCCAACTACTACCTTGCCTCGACCCTTGGGAGGAATTTTAAGCATGTCATTACAGTTCCAACTGTCCCCAACTACTTTTCGAGAGGGTGACCATTGGTTTTTTATAGTTTTGCCCTTTGTTTGCCTTACAATTTGTAAAAGTTGCCAAACAACTTTGCACATTTTGACAATATTGAAGGCTACAAGAGCCCAACTACCTTCAAAGGGCCACAAACACCCTAGACACACCTAAGGAGACTCAAACAACCCTATTACATTCATTGGATCCATCCTTGGTTACATTTTCACCATGTGACAACAATATGACAACATTGACAAAAACATGGCATTTTGGACAAATGCCTACAAAATGGATCCAAACTTATTACAAAAAGTTAGGAAGTGGTCCATTGGACATTATTACATCAAATATGGTCTCATAAGACCTTATTCACTGTAAATACTCAAAAACCTCAACTTAACACCATTTTCGCCTCATGGTGGCCACCTTGTGTTAGGTGCTCCTGCACCATACACCCTGCATAGAAAAGAACTCATGCCACATGAGTTGATTCTTTGTCTTGCTCCACCTTTATCCTCTACCACTTCATGTCTTCCCCACGATCTCTAGACTGCAACTTGCTTCTATGGAATCAAAAACTCATGCCTAGCATTGTAGTCTCTACTCACACCTTGCCATGAGTGAGTGCTTGCAACCAAACCTATACTTTGCTTTCCATTCTTCCTTACTATCATCTCTGCCTGAACACCTTCATTCAAAACCTTAGTTGATGATTCTTGTACTGTTGCTATGGTAGAATATGATTTTCTTTCAACTCTTTTTGGCTCTAGAGGACAAATAATTGTCCCTCCTATAATAGCATCTCCTTCTTTGCAACCACCTTGTGGCTGCTTGTAGACCTGATCTTTGACCTTCTTTTGATCCATCTCAAACATCACCATCTGATCTCCATCATTCAAAGCTGAAAACACCTTCAAACTTTGATCTTTGGCAACCCCACTCCTTGATGTATCCTCAACTTTCCTTGTCTCTTCTTCATTGATCTTCACAAACTCTTTCTTACCCACCAAGATGACATTGGCCACCTTCTTTGCTTCAGCATCCTCCTGCAATGGTGTCAACACAAAATTCCTCCCATCCTTCTTGATGGTGTATGTGTTAGCATATCCATCATATAATGATTGCCTATCAAATTGCCATGGCCTACCTAAAAGTAGGTGACAACAATCCATTGGCAAAATGTCGCATAAAACCCTATCCTTATATTCTCCAATCTGAAAATCAACGTATGTTTGTTCATCTACCAAAAGTGATTGACTATCACCTACCCAAGATTCTTTGTAAGGAGTTTGATGAGGAATCCTTTCTAGGTCCAATTTATCCACCATTTTCCTAGACACCATATTATCTGTTGAACCAAAATCTATTACTACTTTGCATACCTTACCCTTGCTTTTGCAATTGGTCCTTAAAAGTACTCTCCTTTGTGTCATCTCCTTGTCCTTGGATGTCTTCAAGAGTGTTCTCATTAGCATCAATGCTTCTCCAACTTATGGTTCACATCCTTGACTTGGAGAATGGACACTTCCTTCATCCTCTTCTTGCACAAATCAAATCCTTCTTTCATTCTTCCTATCACCTCTTGATGATGAACCTTGCCTTTCTAGACATTTGAATGTTGTGTGACCAATTTCATTGCAATTGTAGCACCTTCTTGTGAATGTAGTTGAACCTATTCCTCCTCCAAATCTTCCTCTTGAACCTTATTCTCCACTTTTTTCTTGGGAACTAGATTCCTCTTGACTTCTTTGGGACTGATTTCTGCCTTCAAATCTGCCCCTACCTTTAAAATTTCTGCCACCTCTTCCTCCATTTTGCTGCTCACCTTTCCTCTTCAACTTCTCTTCAGCCATTAATGCCACTTGAAATCATTTTTCCATGGTTTCAGGGGTTAATAAACTTATCACATTTTGAATATTAAACCTCAAACCATTTAGATACCTTTCCACTTTAGCTTTTTCATCCTCCATGTACCCACAATGAAGAGTGTATTTGTGAAACTCCTCGGTGTAAGTGGCCACATCCAAATCTCTTTGCTTGAGATTTTGCATCTTCTTGTAGATCTACACCTCATAGTCTGATGGAAGGAATTGGGACTTGATCCTCTCCAACATTCTATTCCATGAAGAGATCATACTCTTCCCATTCTTTACCCTCTCACCTTGGGTGTAATTCCACCATGTAAGGGCAACACCTTTGAGTTTAGTTTTTGCAAAATTCACCCTCTTATTTTTAGGAACTTATTTATATTCAAAGTAGTTGTTTAGAGCCTCAATCCACTCCATGACTTGATCAGCATTCATCTTCCCACTAAACATGGGAATCTCCATCCGAGCCTCTGAAGAATCCTTGTCAATTGCCTTGATGGCTTCAAGGAAATGCTTTTGATTATCCAGTACCTCTACCTCTTCTTGTTCTTCTTCTTCCTCTTTTTCTTCTTCTTCATTAGAACCTTCATTTATCCTCTTCCCTATCCTCAATGCCTTCAACTCTGCTTAGAGTTCTTCCTTGACTCCACTTTTGATCTTTTCTTCCATCTCCTTGAACTTCTTAACCACTTCAGTGGTCATCCCCTTTGGAGGCATATTGCTAGCCTCTCCTTCACTCTCTTCCACTGACATATACCAGGCCTTTCACAACCAACAACAAAACCTTTTATGGCTCTGATACCACTATGATGTAGAGGGACTTTGATAGGAGAAGGATAGAAAACTAGACAAGGTTCTTACTACACCCAAAAGCCCAAATTTAAAGGTCAATTTGCAAAAGTGGGAATAATAGTTAGGGGCTTTAATTTATTCATGGAAAAGGTGTTTAGACATGTATTGGGACCCATCCCATCCATTGGCAAAGGCAGGTCAAACTCTGAAATGGTACTTCCTTCACAAACCCAAGAAATGGCTTGTATCCCTAAAAAAAGAGAACCATCCTAATAAATTTTTCTACAGATCTTCAAATGGAGATCTTAGATAATTAGAAGATACCCATTATGACCCCCTATCACATATCCAAGGATGGGTATTGGTTGTTTGGGATGATATGGCTCAACCTATAACTCCTAATGCCTTAAAGCCCCAATTAGGCCAAAATTACAAAGAGACTACCCTAAAACTCATGCAAAAAACTCCACCAAGGGTTTGACCATTTATAATACATGCCAAAACTATGTATTTTGTGGGTTTTACCCTTCTACAATCTGCTATTCCCAAAAATGTCTCTATGGTTCCTCCAATGGGCTTAATACATGGTCATATTAAGCCTCTTCTTGCAAATCTTGAAAACACCAACTCTCCCTCTCCTAAAATCATTCAAAACACTTGAAATACAAATTAATACATCCATCCCACTGGTCTTATGGCCTTTTAAGATAGTGGGATGGTCAATCTCCCATCATTGGGGCAAAACCCTTATTTAGGTTTTTATGAGACTATTTTAAAAAAAGACCTTATAACTCCCTCCAAACTTAATGTCCCAACTTCAAACTAGGCTTAAATGAAAGGTAGTTCAATGTACTATCAAATCATAACACCATGGGTAGATGACTATTCCGTACTTGTGTACAGTATGGCCTAGAACAACAAAAAAAATCAGAAAATACAGATTTTCAGCCACCTATTTTTGGGAAAACACTAATAACTTCCTCTATATAGAGTGTGGAGACCTCTAAAAAGACTCAAATTAAATTTAATACATAGGGATTTCCAAAAATCCCAACCTCACCTTCTACTTCATCCGTATGGGAAAGTTATGAATGTTATAGTAGCAAAAATGCAGAAAATTTTGGAAATCACAGTGTTTGTTTGTATTTCTTGATCACCAACTCCAACTACTACCTTGCCTTGACCCTTGGGAGGAATTTTAAGCATGTAATTACAGTTCCAACTGTCCCCAACTACTTTTCAAGAGGGTGACCATTGGTTTTTTATAGTTTTGCCCTTTGTTTGTTTTACAATTTGTAAAAGTTGCCAAACAACTTTGCACATTTTGACAATATTGAAGGCTACAAGAGACCAACTACCTTCAAAGGGCCACAAAAACCATAGACACACTTAAGGAGACTCAAACAACCCTATTACATTCATTGGATCAATCCTTGGTTACATTTCACCATGTGACAACAATATGACAACATTGACAAAAACATGGCATTTTGGACAAATGCCTACAAAATGGATCCAAACTTATTACAAATAGTTAAGAAGTGGTCCATTGGACCTTATTACATCAAATATGGTCTCATAAGACCTTATTCACTACAAAAACTCAAAAACCTCAACTTAACACCATTTTGGCCTCATGGTGGCCACCTTGTGTTAGGTGCTCCTGCACCAAGGGCCAAGATTGGAAATTATAAGGTTGGGCCTAATATTAAAGAGAATGAGTTCACATGTATTAGATCCTTCAAACTTTTATAGTTTAAGGGAGGAGGTTTTTGTCCTTTGTCTATTCGAACGGGACTTTCCAACAACAATCTTTAACATTTCTATGCATTTTTTGATACATCTAGAATATGAACTAGAGCATTATGGTCCAGTAAGAATGAGATGGATGTATCCTATAGAATGATATATGAAGGTTTTGAAAAAATGTGTTCGTACTAGGGCAAAACTAGAAGGCAACATTTTGAGGGATATTCAATGCAAGAGGCCATTGGATTTTGCATAGAATATATGAAGGATTTTAAAAATGTCAATCGATGTGTATGGGATGATGATGAAGATGAGAGATTTACAGGTGAAGTATTAGAAGGCAATTGATATCGCTTCAAGCTATCACATCAAGAAAGAAGTGTGATACATGCCTTTATTCTTCAAAACACATCTTCATTCGATAAGTGGCACAGGTTAAAACAATTTACACAATTATTTATTTACACATTTATATTATTAATCTTACTATTTGCAAATTAATATTCTATGTAGAAAATATGAAGAAGAGAATCAAAGTTGGATGCAACAGCGATCTCAAAAGCACAGACATCATGATTTGGTTGGAGGTGATTCTTTTCCAAAATTTGAAGAATGGATTGCTAATGCAATTAGTGATGTGAAAGAAGGTCAAGATATAACAATGGAGGAAAGTGAGCTTTCACAACCTCCACATTTGTGGGCTATGCATTTTAGTGGAATGTGGGCCTATGGTAGCCATTTAAGAGTGGAGGAAAAAGACAAAGGAAATAAAAAATGTGATTGTGTTGTAAGTGCTGAATTTCTTTACGAAATTGAGAAGAAATTCTATGGTGGATTCATCCAAAAAATTATTCAAGTGGATTTTGGTGCAAATAGTCCTATATTATTAAATTGTAAGTGGATCTGACCATCTGCAGTACATTTTGATGAGTATAGATTTGTACGTGCAAATACAGGACAATTTTTATCAGAGAGGGATGAGACCTATGTTTTCCCTTTTCAAATTAACCAATCATTTCTAATTGATGATGTAAGAAGCCTAGGACGGTCATATGTCATTCAAATAGAGTCTCGTTCGAAATGAAAATTCATGGAAGTTGTTGATATAATGCCTGATGGGCAATATGTTAATTTACAAGAAACATAAGAAGTAGTGGATGAAGATGATGATGGAGTGTTTGGAGAAGATATTTTGATTACCAACGAAAAGATTGGGAGAGAGAATGTATTGCATGACATAGATGAGGATGAGGAAGAAAATCAAGTAGATGCAGACATGAGTGATCAGGATTCTAATCTTGTTGGCAATGTAGATGATTAGTGAAGGCATCAAGAAAATAGTGAGCTTGTAAAATGTAGTAGAGAAGCAACAAGATAAGAAAGGGCATTAGTGTACAGGAATTTCTTCCACTTTGGGTTTTTTAGGGTAATCTCTTGTGTTGAGCTCTACTTTTTGTTGTTTTTCTAGTTCTTGTCTTGTTACAAGTCATGCATATAACTAGCTATATTTGTTCCAAAAATAAATTACTCATTTTTAAAGCACATATTGACTATTTTTGTTTACTTACATTTGTGAGTTGAGAATTTCTACAAAATTATATAAGTAGAAATAATGAGGATTTTATAAGTAGAAATAATGAGGATTATATAAGTAGAAATAATGATGATTCACACTATCAGAAAGGCAATTAGTTTCTTCTCAAATAGAAGGATAAACAAATAGAGTTTCCTTTGGGTTTCAATCTGTGTGCCACATTTACTTACTGAATTTTGGCTCCTCCATATAATGCATCTTATATGCTATCATCCTATGTCATGTCACTTGTCATAGACTGTCTCCTCTAATTTCTAAGAATGCATCTTATATGCTCTGTGAATGTATTTCAAATGGGGACAGTCCTTATATACTATATCATTCAAATGGAAATGAAATCCTTATATACTATGACTGCATTTGTTTATATGCTCTAGTTGACTAAAAATAATGGCTTTATTTATATTCCACTCTTGTTCTACTAATTCAAGTTGCTGATTTATATATTATTGTTTATTTGGACTTCAAGAGATGAGAAAAAAGACTTTGAGGCACAATTTATATGATAGTGATCATGTCTCTAAAGTTCCACTGACAGATTATGAGTGCTTTCGTAAAGAATGTGTGGCAAAGAATAGTGAATATTTATCACATCTTGGTTTGACAAATAGGCAAGTTGTAAATCCACTAAGTAGTATATTATTTGTTTAATTGTGTTTATGAATTTTATAGGCAAGAGGTTTATGTATATAAGACGTACTATGATATTTTTTTGTTTTATAGGAAAGAAAAAGAATGCAAAGAAAATGCAAAGAGAAAACAAAAGGAAAGTAAAGATACAGTGATGTCAACTCATAGAAGCTAATGCATTTGGGATTCAAGTACAAATATAGTTGGTGAAAAGAATAGTTGTGATGATGTGCAACCTGATATAACACATAGTGATGTGAAGCCTGATATAGCACATGGTGATGTGCAGCCTGATATAGCACATGGTGATTGCAACGTTGTCATGATCTCTTAGCATAGAGTCTAAGAGATTATTGAAAATAATGAGAGGAAAGGAACAATAAGTGATCGGCATATGATTTATTCAAGATTAAAGGATGTGTTTGAAGTGAAATCTACAGAGGCCAGTACTGATCTACCTACTCATGACACACCTGATGTGGCCAAGGATGATGAAGTTCTAGTTAATGAAAGTCATGAAGAGAGACCACTTGCATCTGATGTACCTACTACAACTTTTGATGGAACTAGTGGATCAGCTAAAAATATTGCTAGTGGTTTAATAGAAGATGTGCCTACTTTTTTCAAAAGAAAAAGATTGAGTCAATATTTATATAGATCTACAGAGAGGAATGCCAAACAAAGAAGATTATAAGGCAAGAAGCCATTCTTGGTTGAGGTATTGAGAGATGGTGAGCCCATTGGGAAAAATGTTGCAAGGTGGGCCTCTGAGTTGGGTGTGAGATGTAGGGCTCATTTGGATATTTGAAAATCAAATTTTGCAGAGCAAGATCCACAAAGTGTGGAAAATGTTATACAAAAAATGGAAAATGCTTTTGAGAGTACTTGTGGACAAATCTCTAGAAGATATTACAAGTAAAAGATGAGACTTTTGATGAACAATTTTAGATACAATTGTAGAAAAACAATCTTGGAGAGAAAAGAGAGGTTAGAATCCCCTCTATCTCCCAAACAGTGGGAGGTATTGAAAGAAAATATGTGTTCTGAAGAATATTTGACAAAGAGTTATAAAGGAAAGAGAGCAAGAGATAATGTGGCAGCTGGATATACATTTGGTCGAGGCAGGTTGTAGGCCAAAATGGACAAACTTGGAGTAAGGGTATGGCTTTTTGGTTCAATTTACATCATTTATTTATTTCAATTTTTTATTGAACTAACTATATGTTGATATTGACATTGTATTTTAGGTGGAAAATAGTAATAGAGAAGTAGGTATGGAAGATATGCTCGATTATATGGTAGCACTAGATCCTAGTAAATCTAACAGTAGTATGGAGTGGAAATCTAGTTCATCAACAGAGATTTTAGAGCCATCTATTAGACACCCAATAAGAGCCTCTATAGATCATGTCAACTCAAATGAAGGGTACCAACATATAATGAGTTGCTTACACAGTCTCACTGAGAAATTGTCGTAGTTGGCTTCCTCCGTTAAGCCTATAGTTTTTGCATGGAATGAGCATAATATTATGGATGCAAATGAAGTAAGAGGCTCTATTACACTATCCTTTCATTTTGTGTGCTTGTTATTGGGTAAACTTGTACCATGTTTTTGTTGTACTTCCTTGTGATTGCATTTTTTGGATACTTCAATAGTTATCATAACTCTTGAATACTGTAAACAAAGAATGAACCTACCCTCAACATGCAATACTACAATTATAGCCATTATAACCTTAGAATTGATGCTTTACATAAATTCATTATCACAAATTGTCTCACTATTCTACTTACAGAACCAAAAGAAACATGCAATACTGCAATTTACTAGGTTCTAATTGAAACCATTTTGCTTGAGTATTCACTTCATTATTGTTGTCCTTGTCATGTTTATGGCATGCTCCTATGTTGCATTATGACATTTAACTCTATCATTCTAGACATTCACTTTGAGTATGTCTTAGTAAAGCTCTTAATAATTGATCTTAAAGTCAAGGCTGTCATATATGCTTTGTTGCCGTCATTCCAAGGGTTCTTGTGACTATCTAATGGTTTTGATAGTGCCTTTATCTCTTCTCTTTGTTTGGTGAAACCCTACTAGCTATCACATCTCTTTATCTTCTCCTATACCTTGCATGCCATGGAGTATCCTAAGACAGAGATATGGACTGCCATTTTACAACTTTTACTATCTTCCTTATCATATGAAGGATTGGGACTATTCCTTCTTGTTGAAAATCTTATGGTCATGACTATAAGAATCCTCCTATAAACTGGAATCTATTGCTTACAATAAAGGAAGAATCTCACAACATACCTTGACTTAGTCATTTAAGAGTGGAAGAAAAAATGTTATTTTGAACAAAAAATTATAGTTTTTGTATTCTTTACTTGACTTACATTAATTTTTGCATGATGATTAAACCACATGCAAAGAAATTATACAAGAGCAAAACGAAAAGAAAAATGCCCTATCAATAGAGCTCTCTACAAAGCTGTACAACTTGAGGACAATGATGATAGTGATTATGTTGAACATCTTGATGAGAATCCGCATGATATTTAGAGTAGTAGTAGTGGTTCTAGAATTGAGGTGAGTGCTATTTATTGTTTTTATGTCTTTCATGGTAGACATTGTTGTTTTAACACACACATGCAAGTAAGTACTATTCAAGTAAGTTGTTTTAATTCTATTTGAAGGAAAACCCACTAGTATGATTTACTTGAAAGGATTTAACTCTAAAGAGAGACTAATAAATGTAAGTCACTTAAAGGGAATTACATCAACTTCTAATAGAAACCAATTAAAAGCATCCACACAATGTCAGTAAATGTGCCTTGATAAATCTATTGATTTGAATAACTAGAAATAGCCAATATGGAGACAATCAAACATCTTATGAACTTGAATATTAACAAAAAATTAGAACACCATACATATCCACAAATTTAACCATCCTTGCCCATTATAATATTAAATTATCATAGAAGTGTAATGTCTTGAATCTGAAATATGATTGGATAGATAATATTGGAATATATAAATTATTTTGCTGAAAGATGATGATTGTCTAGGCATTGGATTCCGTTATAAATATGGGAAGCAACAAGCTTCAAGCTTGAACCAACACAACTATTCATAAATCGCATCCTCTTGTAACTAAACATGTTTAATAAAGAGAAATTAAAGGCATAAGCAAGTTAACCAAGATCTAAATCTATTAGTCATCATAGAGCACCCGTGACCTTAGGCCTGGCAAGGTACTCATCTCCATGTTGCAGTATCTGTTAAGTGTGATGTGCCTCTGTCTATTATCACAAAAAAGTGTCAAAATTTTGTCCTTGTTCTCCATGTTGACACTAGCAAAACTACTCGTTGTTCCTTCTGCACCTGAACCTGTATCTATACATCAATCTTTCAAGTATATCTGCTCCCACTTATCAAATGTAAGGTCACTGGGCCATTTGAATTCCTAAATTCAGAGTAGATTGGTCTGATGGTCCTTCCATCTTTTATCCAAAATAGTTTTAACATCAATTACAAATTTTCCATATCCTGCATCTAGGGCTATGGCACTATCCAAAATCACATTAAATCTCAAAGTATCTATATCCTGCTCCTTTTTCAAGAATTCCATAACCACAGACATTGTTGTTCTAAATTCTGCCTTCCAATTATCAAGGTCTTTAACTATTTTGTTTTCCTCTATTAGAATAGAGGGGATAAATTAATGCTTGAAAGTAGAAAAAGATTCAAGTCTGGCCTACATCCTTTTGTCTTCACTACTAGCATATTGATGCTCTTCAATGATCATAGTCATTGTCTACTCTTTGGGCTTCAATTCAGTAGGAGCATCAAGATTTCTTTGAAGTATCCTGCAAAGCATGCTTAAATTGTGCAAGGAAGGCTTCCATTGCTTGTATAGTGGCTCCAAAATAGAAACGTTTGCTTGCAATTGTTTAATGGCCTGAGATAACATGGAGTAGCAATCATGCACATCCCCAAGTTTATCCACAACCAACTTTATCTTGTATTCCAAAATTTTCTCAAAGACTTCAAGGACCTTGATCCTTGTCTCATTTTTTGTTTCCTCATTTTGCTTCTTAAGGTCCTCAACTTCTTTTTCAAATTTTGTTCTCAAAGCATTAAACTCTTGCATTGTCACTATGACATCACTAGTTGTTGGTGGCACAGAAGGTTGATATGGAACTATTGACAGACTCTAGGAAGAACCCACATCTTGCAATTTCTTTTTCAATGAACAACCTATTCACTTCATCATTCATGTCTTGTTTTGTTTTCTCATAATCCTGGAAATTTTTTTCCAACTTTTTTACAACTGCATGGGTGAACATGGTAGAATGGACTGTAAGAGTAGAGGCCTCAATCCTGAAGTATCTCATAAGGTTTTCACCATAGCAGATCCCCTCATTTCCTGAACAACATCTAGCAACCTTGGTTTACTAGTGTTCTTCTATTTTGTCCATATGGCAAGAGTCTCTATCTTTGGGTTGAAACCACATCCACTCATTCCATCCTCATAATCAAATTCAAACACAAGATTAGGGTCATCTTGACTCCTAACTTGGTTAAGCAAGAATACCTTTTTCAATTCAAGACCTAGGATGATCAGCATGTTACTCTTCAAGACCATTTGTCTTGCTTCCTCAAGAGTCACATTGATTTCATCAACTTTTAGTTCTTGGATTGTTCGAGTGGTTATCTGATCATACTAAGACGCATTAGCACCCATCTTATTGATTTCCACCTTTTCATCAAATTCCTTCATCTTCATTTTTAACTAGAAATCTTGAAACTCTGGAGTCTTGATGAAATCATCACCTTGAATAAATCTCAATGATGCCACCACCCTTTCATCTTCATGTAGCTATGGATCAATTTGGGCTTGTTCTTCCATCCTAGCCTTAGGCTTGTGTGCATTAGTTTCTTGACCAACCAATGGTTGATCAACTTCCTCTCCATCATGCAATTGTGTCAAAATATTTGCAACTTCATCGATATCCCCCACACCCTTAAACATCCCATATGGGACTAGAGGAGCCATGCCTTCAGTTCTCTACCTTTTGTGTGGTGGTGATTGAAGGATCTGTGGATCTTGAATTGATATGACATCAAGGGTAGGCTCATGAATCTCAATTCCTGCAAACTTCTTCACTGGAAGTTTGGTAGCCTTAGTAGGTTGTACTTCAGATGTAGCATAAATACTTTCAAAATTTTCAACCATTGTATTAATCCTCTTTATAGGATCTTTCTCTTCAGCAAAAAATCCTTCAAAAATTGGATTCTTTTCCTTTTTGTCATCTTCAATTTTCTTGAGGATCTCCCATTTCCTCTTCCTATCATACACTTCATTAAAAGTAACCAGGTTCTTTATCACATCCTCATCACAAATTTTTTTATGGGAGATGTCCATCTTAGTCAAGATCACTTGTCTCACAAAGTTCATATGACCTTCAGGGTCACAAACTCTTTCAACACCAGATTCCAAAGAGTACTTGGCCTTCAAATAGGCCTATAGCTCCTAAAGAGTGTCTGAACCATTGACCAATCTCCAAAAATAGTGGTATCAGGCAAAAAGGTGCCTTTCTTGTACTTTTTCATCACTTCCTTTTCCCTCCACATCATTTACCACATGAATTCCAAGAATACAATTCTGTCAGAAACAAAATTTGGCAATTTGTGAGGTGATTGGGGCCAATCATATACCCTAATTATTGTGTGCTCTGGTAGGAAGAACCAATCAGCATAATTGAAAGTATGGCCTTGCTCTGGTTTATGTGCAAGAGGTCTCAAAATTACCCTAATTTTTGGTGACAATCTAGGGACCTAATTACCAAAAGAATTCATTATTTTCACAGAAAATTCATTATGAAATACATTATAGTTACCAGTCTAGCAATGAGAATCCCACATGTAACACCAACATTGAGTAGGCATTCTTTGGCTTGTCTTGTCAATCATGTTGATGTGCATTTTACTTGACCATTTACTCCTATTTTGATATAGGATCAGGTAGCAAACCAAGGAATAAAACTTGAAGTTCATGGGTTTCTTATCTTCCTTCACACTGATGAATCCATCATGTATTTTATTTTCAAGATATGAGGCAAAATCATACTTAATGTTCACCTCTAAATTTTGTATCTTCATAGCCATCATCATCAAATTAACTGGCATCCTCTAATCAGCATCAATTCCTAGTACTTGGCACAATGCATAATAGGTCCATTTGAAATAGACTGCAAAATCTTTCATAGGGAATGGTTCGACTGCATTGGAAGGAATATCAACTATCATATTATTTGCACCTCTTCTCATAAATATCAACAGCTCATCACTTCTAAGTGTTCTTCTCAAACTTTTGTATTCTTGTTCAATCTTTTTTAGGTCAATTTCGGTGAGAGCTTACTTGTTCAACATAAAACAGTCAATTATAGCATTTCTGTCAATTCTCAATAGAGAAGATCCATTTAGCAAACTTACTATTTTAGTAGCCAGGTGGTAGTGTAGTGCCAGAGTATGAATCAATTCCACATCCATGAATACATTTGAAACAATTATCTTGGCCAAATCCAACTTCCATGGATTGCCCACCAATCCCTAACCATCCTTCTTCTGACAGAAGTACCAAAATAGTTTCTAGCCAAAAATGGGAATTATGGCATCCCTACAACCCTCAACAACATCCCTAAATACTTTCTTTCAACCTTTGTCAATTAAATTGCGTAAAACATCTAGCAAATATTATTGTAATGATATTTTATGTTGCAAGTATGGGCCTAACCAGTCTTGTCACTGATGTCAACATACTCCTGTTGCATTGATGATAAGGATTGGATGAGCTATATGTTGAGGATATTGAGAAAATTAGTCCTATCAGAAATAGAGAAGAACAGTGAAGATAGTGAGGTAAAGATCCCAAATAAGATGAAGATCATAAGTTGCGCATCAAAGGGTTTGTAGATATGTGTCTTAAGATGGTCTAGTAAAGATTTTAGAGGTCCACATGAAGATCTGAAGAAGTTATGGCCACTTAAGTAAAACTGGTTCTGGCAAATGTTCAGAGGTGACAGAGTGACACAGATAGGTCCGGTGAGATCCAGAAATGAAATATCTTGTTCTGTAGATTTGGTGGAGTGTTTAGGAAGTCCATGTGAATTGACAACTCAATTGGTTCATGGTCTAGAGGTCCGCAAGCATCTATTCCATTATGACAATGATGACATACTGTGTTTTTGAGGTTCCAGATGAAAGAGAGAATGATTTCAGTAAGTAGATGTAGTGTGGATGTTCTTGGTGATTCAGGCAAGCTTGTGGAGGTCTTAGGATCGTGTCTAGTTCGTGTTGGTGGTTCACATTAGAGTTTGAGCTTGCAATTGAAGAATTACTTCCGGATGATGGTGTTCTTCCTAAGTCTGGCCGACTGGATGAGTTACACACCCTATGGATGATCTTGAAGATGTTATGTGAAGATTGGCGTGTTCTTAAATGAAGATTGAAGTCTCAGATCTGTGTGGCCGACAGTGTGTTGATCCGTGTGAAGTCTTTTTGTAAATTAGTCATGATGTATTTATATATTTTCTCTGTAATGTATGGTGACTTGGATGATTATCCCTAAGTCGATGTCTTGTATAAATAAGGAGTTGTAAAGTCATTTCAAGTGCATGATGTGGAGATGAGAGTGTGATAGAGAGTGCAGAGGAGTGAAAGATAGAGCAGAAGTTTTGGGCTTAAATGGAAATAACTCAAGCATGGTGAAGATGCTATTCTTCAGTTCAAGTTCGTAATACTTATTATTCTGTAGACAGTGTATCTCTTGTAGGAAGTGGGCCTCTTGTGAGTAGTGTGCTCAGGTAGTGAGCCCTAATTGGCATGTGCCATTTTATTCTTTCTATTCTTCTAATAGAGAATACAATCTTGGGTTAGTCACCCCATGGTTTTTCCCTTAACCGGGTTTTCCACATCAAAAATCTTGGTGTCATATGTGTTAATATGTTTTTGCTCTTGAATTGCTACATTATATTTCCATGATTGATTTATTATTATGTTGCTGAATTAAGAAACAATTTAAGTGATTAATTGAAAGAAAGTTTTGGACAACTGATTCACGCCCCCTCTCAGTTGTCTATCCTAAATCTAACAATTGGTATTAGAGCTAAGTTCCTCTAAAAGAGCTTAACTGCATGAGGAGATCTAGGATGTCATCCTACAAGAAGGATGGTCCGAGGTTTGATGGAACCAACTTCACTCTGTGGAAAAGTCACATGGAATGCCACTTGCAATGTATGCGAATGCAGTATTGGCTCATGGCGTCAAAGAAGTATGATCCTCCACAGAATGGTCCACGTACTGTAGATGAAATTAGAGATGCTGAAAACAATCTATGGACTAAAGAAGCTCTTCTAAGTGCCTTGTCTGATTCAGAGCTGACAAATGTTATTGACCTAAAAACTACTCATGAGATTTGGGAAAAACTAGAACTTCTACATGAAGGAGATAAGTATGTTAATGTGCCAAGCTACAGAGTCTAAAAAGAAAATTTGAAAATCTAAAGATGAGAGAAGATGAAAATATCACTTCATTTATGCCAAGAGTAAACAAGCTTGTTTGTGGCATTAGATGTGCTAGTGGAGTCTTGGATGAAGATGAAATTGTTGGCAAAGTTCTCAGATCCCTTCCTAATTCCTACAAATACAAGGTTGTTGCTATTGAAGAATTCAAATCCTTTTATGGTATCACAAGAGATCAATTAGTTGGAAAATTAGCTGCATTTAAATTAACCGATTTTGGAGATTCCCCTCCCAAGACTAAATCTGCATTCAAAGCCAGTGCCTTGGTAAAAGGAAAACAAAAGTTTGATCCAGGAGAGAACTCTTCAAAGAAACTATCATGGTATGAAAAAGCAAGAAAAGACCTGGAAGAAGATGAAGTAGAAGCTACTCAACTTGAAGCCCTTATTGCAAAAAGATAGCTAAGAGGATCTGGTAAGTATGAGGGGAAATTGCCTTTAAATGTTTTAATTACAATAAGATTGGTCATTTTGCCTCAAAGTGTCCAGAAAGATTTTCAAGGCCAAACCCTAACAGATCAAGGTTCCAAAAGAAATGTTACTATGTTCATGAAGATGATGATGTTGAAGGAGTAACAGATGATGAATCAGAGATAGGAAACAAATCTGGAAATGACTAGGTGTTTATTTCCATCAAGGAAGAAGATCCAATGCCCTCTGAATTTGTCAATCATAAAATTGTAGAAAAAGCTCTGGCTGCCCAAGTTGAAGAAAAGGATGATTGGGTTATTGAAAGTGGATGTTCCCACCATATGATAGGTGACAAAAACAAGTTCATAGATTTGGAAAGGTATGAAGGAGGAGTGGTAAAATTTGGTGATAATTCTACTGGTAGAATCAGAGGTAGAGGAACTATTTCTTTTGATGGAAAGAACAAAATCAGTAATGTACTGTATGTTGAAGGATTGAAGCATAATCTTCTAGTGTTCGACAGTTGGTGGACAAAGGCTATGATCTCTGATTCAAAAATGGAAAATGCAAAATCTTTAAAAGTTTCGAAACAGAGATTGCGTCTAGTACTCAAACTAAAGGTAATATCTTTCACTTGGTTGGTACTAGTAAGAGTTGCTTATTTGTTCAAATTGATCAGAGTTGGTTGTGGCATAGGAGAATGTGTCATGTGAATTTTGATAATATCATCAAGATAAGCAACACTCAGGATGTAAGAGATCTTCCAAGACTGGTGAAACCTACTAATAGCTTGTGCAAAGAATATCAGTTGGGTAAGCAAAGCAGAGTCACTTTCAGAAGTAAGGAACAGTCTTCTACTAGATTATTGGACTTAGTTCACACTGATCTATGTGGTCTGGCAAGAATTAGGAGTGTGCAAGGTGATAGACTTCATTCTATTAATTGATGACTACTCCCAGATGATGTGGGTGAACTTTCTGAAGGAGAAATCAGAGGCCCTTGAGAAGTTTAAAATATTCAAGGCTATGGTAGAGAATGAAACCAGATTGAACATAAAATGTCTGAGGTCTAATAGAGGTGGAGAATTCACATCCGGTGAGTTCATAGAATTCTGTGAGAAACATGGGTAAAGAGACAGTTGTCTACTCCAAGGACACCACAACAGAATGGGGTAGTGGATAGAAACAACCAAACCATCCAAGAAGCATCTAGAACCATGATGATGGAAGCAAATGTTCCTTAGATCTACTGGAGAGAAGTTGTAAGCACTATAGTCTACACTCTTAATCAAGTTCAAATCAAAAGCAATACTGGTAAGACTCCTTATGAACTCTAGTTTGGCATCACTCCTACTGTGAAGTATTTCAGAGTCTTTGGTAGCAAATGTTACATTAAAAGAGATGAAGATCTAGACAAATTTGATGCTAGAAGTGATGAAGGAATTTTCTTGGGTTATTCTACTCAAAGCAAAGCATACCAGTGTTATAACAAGAGATTGAGAAAGATTATAGAAAGTACAAATGTGAAGGTTGATGAAGGGATTGAAAAACCCTCAAGGTTTTATGAATATGATGAAGATGATCAAAATGATGTTTTGATCCAAGGAGTCCAAGCCCCTTCTGAGATTCAGATTCAGACTGATCCGGTGAACTAGGAAGAAGAGATGAATTTGAATGAACCTATTCAAGAGATAGAAGTACAAGAAAATCCCAAAATTCCCAGGTATGTAAGACTGAATCACTCTAAAGATCAGATCATAGGTGATAAAAGCAAAGGTGTTCAAACAAGAAGAAGGATTGCTCAAGATTCAGAAGAGTATTGTCTGATTTCAAAGATTGAACCAAAGTCATTAAATGAAGCATGCAATGATGAAAGCTGGACTAAAGCAATGGAGGAAGAGCTGATGCAAATTGAGAAAAATCACACTTGGGATCTTGTTCCCAAACCTAGAAACAAGAATGTGATTGGAACCAAATGGGTATTCTAGAATAAGCTGAATGAAGTTAGTGAAGTAGTCAGAAACAAAGCCAGATTGGTCTACAAGGGTTACTCTCAAGTAGAAGAAGTTAATTTTGAAGCACTGTATGGACTCAAGAAAGCCCCAAGAGCCTGGTATGAAAGACTAGATAAGCATCTTTTGAAGATTGGTTTCAACAAAGGTACTACTGACAATAATTTGTACTTTAAAATTGATCATGAAAATATCTTGATTGTTGAAGTGTTTGTTGATGATATCATTTTTGGAGGAAGAGATAGTATGTGTTAAAATTTTGCAAATCAAATGAAAAGTGAATTTGAGATGTCCATGTTTGCGGAAATGAATTTCTTCTTGGGTCTGCGAATCACTCAAACAAAGAAAGGAATCTTCATTTCTCAGACCAAATAAGTGAAAGAATTGTTGAAGAAATTTGGGGTGGAAGACTCAAAACCAATGAGTACTCCCATGGCAACCAGATGTAAATTGAGGAAAGATGATGACTCTACTAAGGCTGATCAGAAAAAGTACATGTCAATGATTGGAGGATTGTTGTATCTCACTCAAACTAGACCTAACATTATGAATGTTGTTGGTCTTGTTACTAGATTCCAAGCTGATCCTAGAGAAACTCATGTCATGGCAATCAAGAGGATTCTTAGATATCTGAAAGGGATAGTTGAGTATGGTTTGTGGTATCCTAGAGATCATAATTTCTCTCTTCATGTATTTACAAATGTGGATTGGGCAAGAGATGTGGATGACTAGATGAGTACCAGTGGTGGAGCATTCTTTTTAGGGAAGAGATTGGTTTCTTGGCTAAGCAAGAAATAAGAGGCAATATCTTTGTCCACTACAGAAGCATAATATATTGCAGCAGAAGGTAGTTGTACTCACGTTTTGTGGATGAAGCAAATGCTAAGAGACATCAGAGTGGAGTATGAGGAACCTATCACAATCTTCTGTGATAATTCAAGTGCAATTAACATATCAAAAAATCCGGTGTTGCATTCAAAGACTAAACATATATCCATCAAGTTTCACTTTTTGAGAGAGCAAGTGAACAAGAATGAAGTCAGATTGGAGTTTGTGCCTTCCAAGGATCAAATTGTAGATATCTTTACTAAACCTCTACCTAAGGACTCTTTTGAGTATCTCAGGGAGAAGTTAGGGGTTATTACCCCTTTGGTTATAAACTAAGGTGCACTGATGTGCATCAATCTGGTGGATCTCACAATAATATCTTGTGGTCCAGATTGATGATGGGAAGCTGCTACTCAGGGGGAGTAGCTAGTATGATTCTGAAGTGATGCAAGTATGTGCCCTTTGCCATTGATGTCAAAGGGGGAGAGAAGACATGTGAAAAACAAGTGGTTTTTGATCAAAGGGGGAGCAGTAAAGGAAGAGAAGACATGTGAATGGTTGTTGTTGATAGGAGGAGTTGTATCAGTAAGGAGAAGTTCTTGTCTTGATGGTTAAAAATAGTTTTTCACATCACATGTTGCCATTAATGACAAAGGGGGAGATTGTTGCAAGTATGGGCCTAACCGGTGTTTTCATTGATGTCAACATACTCCCATTGCATTGATGATAAGGATTGGATGAGCTGTATGCTAAGGATATTGAGAAAATTAGTCCCATCAAGAACAGAGAAGAACAGTGAAGACAGTGAGGTAAAGATCCTAGATAAGATGAAGATCAGAAGTTGTACATAAAAGGGTTTGTAGATATGTGTCTTAAGATGGTCTAGTAAATATTTTAGAGGTCCACATGAAGATCTGAAGAAGTTATGGCCACTTAATTAAAACTGGTTCCCGCACATGTTTAGAGGTGACAGAGTGACACAGATAGGTCCGGTAAGATCCAGAAATGAAATATCTTGTTCTTCAAATTTGGTTGAGTGTTTAGGAAGTCAATGTGAATTGATAACTCAATTGGTTCATGGTCTAGAGGTCCGCAAGTATCTATTCCATTATGATAGTGATGACAGACTGTGTTCTTGAGGTTCTGGATGAAGGAGAGAATGATTTTAGTAAGTAGATGTAGTGTGGATGTTCTTGGTGATTCAGGAAATCTTGTGGAGGTCTTTGGATCATGTCCAATTCATGTTGGTGGTCTGCATTAGAGTTTGAGCTCACAATTGAAGAATTACTTCTGGATGATGGTGTTCTTCCTAAGTCTGGCCGACCGGATGAGTTGCACATCCTGTGAATGATCTTGAAGATGTTATGTGAAGATTGGCATGTTCTTAAATGAAGATTGAAGTCTTAGATTTGTGTAGCCGATAGTGTGTTGATATGCGTGAAGTCTTTTTGTAAATTAGTCATGATGTATTTATATATTTGCTTTGTAATGTATGCTGACTTGGATGGTTATCCCTAAGTCGATGTCTTGTATAAATAAGGAGTTGTAAAGTCATTTCAAGTGCATGATGTGGAGATGAGAGTGTGGTAGAGAGTGTAGAGGAGCGAAAGGCAAAGCAAAATTTTTGGGCTTAAATGGAACTGACTCAAGCATGGTGAAGATGTTATTCTTCAGTTCAATTATGTAATACTTATTATTCTGTAGACAGTGTGTCTCCTGTAGGCAGTGGGCCTCTTGTGAGCAGTGTGCTCAGGTAGTGAGCCCTAATTGGTATGTGTCATTTTGTTCTTTCTATTCTTCTAATAGAGAATGCAATCTTGGCTTAGTCACCCTGTGGTTTTTCCCTTAACTGGGTTTTCCATGTCAAAAATCTTGGTGTCATATGTGTTAATATATTTTTGCTCTTGAATTGCTACATTATATTTCCATGATTGATTTATTATTATGCTGTTGAATTAAGAAAGGATTTAAGTGATTAATTGGAAGAAAGTTTTGGACAACTGATTCACCCCCCCTCTTAATTGTCTGTCTTAAATCTAACACTTTTCTTAGGGGCAGGATCAGAGTTACTGGTCTTACTTGTGGATTCAGACTTTTTGGGTACCATTATACAAACTAGGGTTTCGCAACTCAAGAAAATGCACGGAGAATTGAAACAGAGAAAATATTCTTCAAACTTTCTTGTAGAGAATGTAGAGATGGACTTACTTGAACAATTTGAAGCTTGCTAAGAACATATCAAACTGGGTGCCTTCTCCAAGCCAATCTACAATCTCTAAACTGAGCAAATGTCGAGAGATTTCCATATTTTATCAAGCCAGAATGTTCATCGTTCCACCATTATTTTTGGTTCGTGCCACGAGATTATAAAATTTCAGCATTCATTTCATTTCAAATATAAGCCCTTGATCAAATTTGATCCAACAATTAGATGAAATGATAAGATCTTTTAATTTCTTGGTAATTGCACACCCACACTGAGTATGTTTACTCATTTATTATCATTACCACACTATTGCAGAGCTTGTTTAAACTAGTTACAGGATGGCAATAAGCTTCAATGCCTTTTGTTCACTTTTCTTGATTACCGCCAACCCTCATCCCTTATGCTCAAACAAAGCGAGATCATGGGGCTTATATCCCCCTTTATTCAATTTTCTTCCATTACCGTCAACCCACAAGTGTCTGTTCTCATTACTGCGGAGTGATTATGTTGCCAACTTTTATTACTTACGACATTGTTGCAAACCTTCTTTGAAAGCAATCACGGGAGCCCGATAACTTGGACACTTACTACCGCCATGCCGTGAACAACTTGCCAGACCAATGTGGGACCACGAGATTAGTTTATATTGAACTCTCTTCCTTATCACCAAGCCACAACCAAGTGATGAGACCTCTGAGGGACCGCGGTATACATGGTTGACCGAGCCCTTCCTACTGCCATGCTGCAAACAACCTGTATGTTTCTAGTGAGAGTGCGATATACATGATTCTAGTTGCTCTAGTTCCCACACTATCGCCAAGACAATGAGGATGACCTATGAGATTGTAGTAAACTGCAAAAACATAGAAATGATTAAGAATAATTGCATACTCCTCAAAATGACCATGTTATGTGACCTTGGGAAATAAATGGCATAAGATTTTGGCATGAATGTCTATTAAGAAATGGTCATATACAAGTGAAAAGATCAATTAGGTTGGAAATGTGCACAATTTTTGAGAGGTCCTAACAGGTGAGACATTAGAATAGTTTATTTAGAATAATGGCGGGAATTAACAAAATTGTAGGGTTTTAAAATTTTGTTCCAACATAAGTAATGGTTGTTTTATTATGTAAATAAGGGTAATCCTTACCTATATAATAATTATTATGTATTTCAATATAATGTGTATTTTTTTGTTTGTTTTTGCAGATATGTATTGATAAACTCCAAGAAGGGGATAAAGTTAGGGTGTTGGATCAGTGTGATGGTGTTGCTATGGGCATTGGGCGGATTCACTCACTATCTATTGTACATGGATCAACTTGAAAGGAACATGAGATGCAAAAGTAAATATTTTAAAGGTCACAAGTAACATACAACTTGCTTATGAATACAACTTGCTTATGAAGACAAAATAGATGGAGCTGTCTGTATGAAAGAGAAAGAAGGAACCTTCACACGGTGGCCACTAAAATATTTGCAAAAAATGGCATAGTTGATCTTTATCATGTACTTGTTGTTAGACATCTTGGCCCACTACTTTATGCATTATTTTGAATGTGTTGTTTAGAGATCATAATTTTCATGGTGTATTTGAAAGAGTTTGAAACTCTAGACAACTATGACATTATCGATTATATTTATATATATACTCTTACATAGTTTTGATATCTTATAACTTGATATATATATATATATATGATATATATATATATATGATATATATATATATATATATATTATTGCAGATTACCTTTCTTTAGCATGATGTTGAATCAATCTTTTAATTCTAGCATGTTGTAGATTGTTCATATATGTAATTTTTTTTAAAAAGTGCATTAATAACATTACCTGCCTCTAGAATCATCATAGAAACTTCTTCAAAATGCCATGTCTATCCTAGAGTCACCGGGGTTTGTACCTCAATGATTCCACACTGTTTTAGGCCTAAAAAATCCCAACCGTGCCCAATTCCATAGGCGATTCGATTCTAAATCTGATTCTGGGACAAATAGTACCTAGAAATGCCCTATTTTTCTACCAATTAGGTTACTTAACAAATAATAAATGTTATATCCCAAAACTTGGACTAGAACTCTAGTAAAAGCTTACCATACTATAGCATCATCAAGTCAACCTTGGATATAGAAATTGTTCAAAATAGAAAATAGTTTGTAAAGGTTGAATGGTCAGAAAATATGAGAAATTATAGGCACCAGGTGTTACCTTTTGAAACATTAGGACAGAGGGTGGATAAAATTGATATATATGGTGTAAAAGCTAAGGGATTGCCTTTTGGTTTCAAGATCCAGGTGACTGATCTTGATTTAAAATGTTCCTTACGAGTGGTCCATTGTGGTAACCTACATAGTGGTATGTATTATTGGAAGCCTTATGGTGCCATATTATTTAATGGAGTATATGTGGTGTTCAAAAAATTGAAATGCTCTTTTATAGTAAAGGAGAATGGGTGGTATTTGTGATCTACTATGCTAGAATACAATAATCTACACCTCAAATTTAGATTACTCAAACCATGTCACATTGAACATATTGTTAAAATAATATAATATATTCCATAGCTTAAGATGTTTTTTGGTTTCAAGGATCTTATCAACATCATAAGGAGTTGAAGACTACACAAGGAATCAAGATAATTACTCAGGTATCAAATTTTAGGCTAATAATTTTATGTATATGAGCATAAATTTATCAAATATATGTGGACAATGAAATTTAGCTACAATTTCTTGATTTCAAGGTCTTGAGCATGCCATAGTAGGAACTCAGTTATATGTTGTTGGACCTGATGATGATTTAGAGAATATTAAGGAAGAAGCAATGCAAGATATCAATAATGTAATGTCTCGTATTGACAAGAGTGGGGAAGGAGTTTATGTTCAACCTTCAACTTTTGGATCTTTTGAGGCTTTACTTGAGTTATTTAAGACCCCAGCTACAAGCATCCTAGTTAGTGCAATTGGTATTGGGCCTATGCATAAAAAATATGTCATGCGTGCAAGCGTAATGCTTGAGAAAAAGAAGAATGAGCATGCTGCAATTTTGGCATTTGATGTCAAAATTACTCCTGAAGCTTGGGAGCTTGCAGATGAAGTTGGTGTCAAGATATTTGCAGTGGACATTATTTATCATCTATTTGACCAATTTAAAGCATATATGGACAATCTTAAGGAAGAAAGGAAAAAGGAGGCTATAGAAGATCAGAAATCAAATTTTAGGCTAATAATTTTATGTATGAGCATAGATTTATCAAACATATGTGGACAATGAAATTTAGCTGCAATTTCTTGATTTCAGGGTCTTGAGCATGCCATAGCAGGAAATCAGTTATATGTTGTTGGACATGATGATGATTTAGAGGATATTAAGGAAGAAGCAATGCAAGATATCAATAATGTAATGTCTTAGATTGACAAGAGTGGGGAAGGAGTTTATGTTTAAGCTTCAACTCTTGGATCTTTGGAGGCTTTACTTGAGTTCTTGAAGACCCCAGTTGTAAGCATCCTAATTAGTACAACTGGTATTAGGCATGTGCATAAAAAAGATGTCATGCATGCGAGTGTAATGCTTGAGAAAAAGAAGAAAGAGTATGCTACAATTTTGGTATTTGATGTCAAAATTACTCTTGAAGCTTGGGAGGTTGCAGATGAAGTTGGTGTCAAGATATTTGCAACGAACATTATTTATCATCTATTTGACCAGTTTAAAGCATATATGCATAATCTTAAGGAAGAAAGGAAAAAGGAGGTTGCAAAAGATTAGGTATCAAATTTTAGGCTAATAATTTTATGTATATGAGCATAGATTTATCAAATATATGTGGACAATGAAATTTAGCTACAATTTCTTGATTTCAGGGTCTTGAGCATGCCATACTAGGAAATCAATTATATTTTGTTGGACCTGATGATGATTTAGAGGAGATTAAGGAAGAAGCAATGCAAGATATCAATAATGTAATGTCTTGGATTGATAAGAGTGGGGAATGCGTTTATGTTTAAGCTTCAACTCTTGGATCTTTGGAGGCTTTACTTGAGTTCTTGAAGACCCCACTTGTAATCATCCCAGTTAGTGCAATTGGTATTGGGCATGTGCATAAAAAATATATCATGCATGTGAGTGTAATGCTTGAGAAAAAGAAGAAAGAGTATGCTGCAATTTTGGCATTTGATGTCAAAATTACTCCTGAAGCTCAAGAGCTTGCAGATGAAGTTGGTGTCAAGATATTTGCAATGAACATTATTTATCATCTATTTGACCAGTTTAAAGCATATATGGGCAATCTTAAGGAAGAAAGGAAAAAGGACACTGTAGAAGATCAAGTATCAAATTTCAGGCTAATAATTTTATGTATATGAGCATAGATTTATCAAATATATGTGGACAATGAAATTTAGCTGCAATTTCTTAATTTTAGGGTCTTGAGCATGCCATAGTAGGAACTCAGTTATATGTTGTTGGACCTGATGATGATTTAGAGGATATTAAGTAAGAAGCAATGCAAGATATCAATAATGTAATGTCTCGGATTGATAAGAGTGGGGAAGGAGTTTATGTTCAAGCTTCAACTCTTGGATCTTTGGAGGCTTTACTTGAGTTCTTGAAGACCCCAGCTATAAGCATCCCAGTTAGTACAATTGGTATTGGGCCTATGCATAAAAAAGATGTCATGCATGCGAGTGTAATGCTTGAGAAAAAAAGAAAGAGTATGCTGCAATTTTGGCATTTGATGTCAAAATTACTCCTAAAGCTCAGGAGCTTGTAGAAGAAGTTGGTGTCAAGATATTTGTAGCGGACATTACTTATCATCTATTTGACCAGTTTAAAGCATATATGGACAATCTTAAGGAAGAAAGGAAAAAGGAGGTTGTAGAAGATGTTTTCCCCTCTGTACTGAGCATTTTGCCAAATTGTATTTTTAACAAAAAGGATCCTATAATTATTGGTGTTGATACTCTTGAAGGCATTGCAAGGGTCAATATCTAAACCTAGTCTTTTTAGTGTTATGACTTATGCATGTAAAAGATTGTTGTATTATTTTTGGTTTGTATAAAGCCATATGTGGTGATTATATCTATAGATTGGCACACCATTATGTGTTTCCACAAAAGTTTTCATAGATATTGGAAAAATAGCCTCAATTGAGATCAATCATAAATCTGTTCAAATGGCTAAGGGTGAAAAATTTGCCATGAAGGTATTTTGAGAAGTTGTCTTTGTTGTTAATAGTTTTATATGATTTTGGATGCTATTTTTTGAAATGTTTTTGTTGATGAATTATCATACAAACTTTACAAATTGTTGGGAGAAATGCTAATGAACCACAAAAAATGTTTGGTAGGCATTTTGAAATGGAGGATGAATTTGTGAGTCATCTCACCAGAGGATCCATAGATATATTGAAAGAAAACTATAGGGTAAGGCTATTTGATATCCACATTACGTAATTTTACAGTGTATTTACTATTATGCATTTTATACTAATTGAACATTTGTGCTTTTCATTTTTTGCTGATAAAACAACTTTTTAATGTCTAAAATGGAATATTCTTCTTATTTTTTCAGGATGTTTTTTCCAATGATGATTGGAGACTTGTGGGGAAATTGAAAAAGTTGTTAAAATTTCCTTGAGCTACTACTAATGATGCATTGTGCAATGGAACTTTGGATTGGAGCAAAACCTTCTGATGAAAATGGGAAAATGCACCCTGCAACATTACAAACACCACAATCAAGATAACAAATGGTGAACTTTGTTGATACCAGAACAATAGCTTCTGCATCATAAGCTTCTTCTATATGTTTTGCTATGTAGCGTATGTGTTGCACCTCTGGCTACAATAAGACAGTAGTGAACTTCAGATCCTATCTGTGCAGGAGGTCATTTGAATGTTTGTTGTTTAGCGTATTTTCTATAATTTAATAGTCTGAATGGGCAAGTGTGGTATTGCCATGTGAGAAAGGGAAGAGATTGATTCCAAGAGTAGAGATTTTGTGTAATGATCTATTTTATGATTTCTTGAGGTAATGAAGAAAATGTCATGAAAATGTTGTTTTAAATAAATTCATATTTTACTGCAATTGTATGAAACCAAAAACATTTCCATGTTGTCATCTTTAGCATGTTGTTGACTAGCTGGATTTCACTGTTTCAAGTGCCACTTTTGCTTTAGCTTTTTGGGTCCATGTTATGGAAGGTTACAAGGAATGGTGTGTTTTCTTGTTGTTGCAGGGTCACTACTATAGGGGCCTCTAAGTAGCATTCTTAGGTTGTTATTCAAATATTGTTCACAGTGGTTCAGGGTTGTTTGAATACATAGGTAACAGCTCAATGGCTTGTGTGAAGGAGAATATGGAATGCACCAAGGTTGCAGTCAAAGCACCTGAACTGGTTAATAGAATGCCAAAAGAAATGATGTCTCATGGAATGTTTAGTGGCAACATCTCTTTTCTAAGTGTCAAAAGATGTGAAGGGCTTCATCGGTCTGACCTGCCTTTCCATTATTTTTCTATTGTATCTAATGTGGCTGCTAAACTGGTTTTTTCTTCATCTAGTCCTTGTAGTTTGTTGTACATGATAGAGATGAACTAGTTTTTTCTAGTTATGGTAGCCTTGTGTTGCTTTTTTATTATTTGTAATTATTTTCCTGCATTGTTCCAATACAAAAAATATTTATTTCCATTTTGCTTTGTCTTGTTTCATTTTCTTATTAGCCGATTCTCAAATAGAAAGCGTTGCTTCAAATTTATCAATCTTTACTTGGCAGCATCATAAAATATATAGTTTTCCAAATTTATTTACTTTTATGTTTTAATTCAAATTTAATAATATGTTTTCTTTGCATTATAAAATTTATGGTATTTAATAAGTTATTCATATCATGACTAAATTTACTACCAATTAATGGAAACTAGTAAATAAAAATGACTACCATGACTAAATAAATGACTAGTTAACAACAATCAATGACTAAATGATTACAATGACTAAATATATGTACTACCAAATTGATGACTAAATATGCTACCAAATTACTAAATATACTACCAAATTGTTGACTAAATATACTACCAAATTAATGACTAAAATTTGTTTAGTCATAAATTTGGTTGCGAGATAAATGACTGGCAATAAACTGCCAATGGTCATGTGACTAAATATACTACCAAATTGATGACTAAATATACTACCAAATTAATGACTAAATATACTACCAAATTAATGACTAAAATATTTTTGGTCATAAATTTGGCCACGAGATAAATGACCGGCAATAAACTACCAATGGTCACGTGACCAAACTACTGATCACATGACCAATTTTTGGTAGTTTTTTTAGTCATTTTTTCCTTTTTTTCTACTAGTGTATAAAATGAAAAGGGAGGTGACAAGAAGAAATATAGAGGAAGACTAAAGGTATGAAGGTTGTGGAAAAATAAGGCAGGACATAATGTTGGAGTTCCAAATGTGAATTTTGGCAACCCAAAAGGATTCATAGACTAGAGGAAATGAGAAAAGTGAAAAAGATTAAGGATCCAATGACATCTGCAAAACTTTTAAGCAGAAAAGAAAGTGGATCAAAGATATGGAATGAAAGGAGGAATGTTTAGTATCTAATTGAAAACCTACAAAAGAGGAAAGTGAAGGGAGATGAAAGGAACAAAGGGTTCAATAAAATCCATAGGTATTTTAAGGGAATAGGAGGTGGATACCAAATGGGAAGTGAAAAGATCATGTCTGGTAGGTGATCAAAAGTCTGAGAAACATAGAAACATTAGAAAACAACTTAGAAACTTCCTAGACTTAGATTTTTCATTGATTTTTGGCAACTTAAAAATCTAGTGGGAACATTGGATGGAAAGAAGCAATTCCAAGGAATGATTTGACAAAGGGGCAACCCACTTAAACTTTCTTAAATCAGTTATAAATGGGGGGTTAAATAGGGCAAGTGCACAAAGGGGAAGCATACTTAGGATTTTTGCATTTTTTGAGTCCTATGAAACTAGGCTCTAACATATTGCATGCTCAAACCTATTTTATTCAATCATTGTTCAAAGTCACTGAATAAATCTACTTAGGAACTTGACCAAAGAAAAATCAATCCATGCCTAGTAAGTTCATAAATGATGTCTATACACACCACCCCACTTTAGACATAGGTGCATTGAGCTTAGAAACATATAATACATTCACCAATTCCTTACCAAGTCATTTTTGTGAGTCTAGGTTTAATTATGCACAATAGATTTAAGAAAAACATAGTTAGTTTAATGATTTTGAGGCATTAGCTTGAAAAGGTCCTACTTTTAGCACAATGGGGAATTAATTTCTAGCATCTTCAATGATGTATTCCATCATCTAGATTTGAGCTAAGTATCTTATTTTATTTGTTTTAATGCATTCATTAAAATATTTATTGCATTATTTGTTATTAGGTCCCACTCTAAATCGTAGGCTTTTTATTATTTAATTATTTGTTCTAAGTAAATTTTAGCAAAAACATTTATTTTCATTACAAGTTAATAAACAATTATCTAAAAAATATAGATTTAGTTAATAACATATTATATTAAATATAATTTTATATTTTTTTATCGATGAAGTGTGGTTAAGGCCCACTTCTATTATATTAATATAAAGTTTAACAAAATTTAGAGATGTAAAAAGCAAAGCTATGTATGTATGATTATTATAAACATGGCTAGAAAACCAACATAAGACCAAGAAAGTATATACCAAAAATTTCCCATCAGGCAAAAATACATTAGACCAACCCTAATAAACAACTACAACCATTGTCCCAAAACTATGTCCACCTCACCCATAGACTAAGGGTGAAACACATCCCATCAAAATGACTATATGCCGCAACCTTACATGTATATGTAATGTTAATTCATCAAAATAGTATTACATGGACACCATACATACAAAGAGAAACTTTCTTACTAGCCCATTCAATTCAAAGTGACCATAGGGATTTTACCATTCCCCACCCTTGTGCCTAGGCCTACCAAAGAATGTATAAAGTTGAGCCAATAGGGCAACTGAAAGACAAAGATGTGCCTATATCCATATGACTACCTATGTTCAGTCCCACAAAACCAACCATAAAATTCAGTTCCATGTGCACCACCCTAATCAATGTCTTCATGGTATTCTTAACAACTACCATGTTCTCTTAGTGATCCTCAACAATTATTTTCTACAACAAAGCCTAAATGCCCTCAAAATCATTCCCATTTTGAACTCCCAAGTTTCAAGTGCCAAATGCATGTCTAACCATTCCATTTTAATTTCCAATGCATAAAAACACTCCTCTAGTTCTTGATGAACCTTAATTGGAACGCATCCTCTATGTGTGGCCCTCTTGGCATTCAACTCTGCTTCCTCCAAGACATCTTCCAAGCCTAGCATATACTTTTCTTTGGTATGAACTAGGGATAAATAACAACCCAACCCCCAATTTCTTAAGAAATATTGAATCTTGAACACAAAATGTGTGGCAATATTCGAGTTCACCCTATCTAGGTCATCTCTAGCCATAAACTTATCCCCAAGCATGATAGTGATAGCTTCAAGAATATTATGTCTGAAAGTGAAAATCTTGCACATTCAAATTTTAGAGATGGAGTTTGAACAATGCCATCTCCCTCTTTTCTAAGTGAAGCTTCATGCCTTCCATCACTTGCATGAAGAAGAGGACTAGGTGCAAGCAAGGTAAGGAATGAGGTCAAACACAAGTGTAGAGTTTTCTACCAAGAGATGAAATGTATGCCAATCAAACCCTACATTTATCATATCAACAAATCTTAAGTGAAACTTCTTGGTGCCACCTTGTTAGCACAAGCTAGGTAATGCCAACCAAATCAACAAAATGCCCTGCAAACAAGTAATGATGGATTAAATGTGAACTACAATAGATAATGATTACATAGACCTTATAAAGGGACACAAAATGAATGTGATCCCAAAATTGAAGCTTAAGCCTTGGCTTCATTATTAGTGTCCTTGTTTAGTTTCATGGAGGCGGGTACCATAATCCCGCCCTCTGAGTCATGGATGACACACCTAATTCGCGATACCCCAAGATTTCCCTGTGTAGTCCTATCAAAATTCAATTTTACAAATCCTCAAATGGGTGGAACCCACTTAACTTTCACTATGTTGGCACAAATAATTTAAACACCAAAAACCCCATAAACAAGGGTATAAACTTATGTAATTAATTTTATATAGTAAATAATTTAATTATAATTATATAATACTAATTACCCAACATGTAAAAAGAATAATAAAAACTAAAACATAGCCAATCTATAAAATAAAATAAAAATAACTCTTAAGTTAGAAAATAAATATAAGTAAATAAAAATTCCACTTTTTGTTTCCAATAAAATAAAAATAAAGTAATTAAATAACCCATGAAATCTAATTTTTTAACTTATTTTTATTTGTTTACTATTGAAAATTTAATTCTTTTAAAATAAATAATTATTTCAAAAATATTACTCAATAAATTATTTATAAACTATAAATTATAACACTTATATTATATTTGTATTTATTAACTACATAATTGTTTACTATATTACATAATAATTTCAATAAATTTTTAGCAAAAAATTTAATTAAATTTATAAAATTATAAAACTAATAAAATAATTAAACTTATAAATTAATACAATTACAAAATAAAAATAATAAATTAATAAATTTGAAAAAATATAAAATTATTAAAATAATAAAATTTAAAATTACAAAACTATTAAAATTAGCATAGGTATCTTAGAAAAATCTATGTAAAATTGCATCAAATACATAGTTATGTTTATATTTTTTTCCATAGTTTCTTTTGTAATTTTTTTTGGTTCCATAGTTTTGGTGATTTTCTCTAGCTTTTTCTCCTTAAATAAAATTACGAAAACTATGGAAAAAAGATATACCGGGCGTATTTTAGATATATTTTTTTAAATAAAAATATACTAGTTTTATTCCTTTCATTTTTTTTTTGGTTTTTTTAATTTGTGGAGTGACTAATCTTATAAGTTTACATAGAAATTCCAAAATCAACTCCCATTCATGCGATGAATATAGGAACGCTAATAAACTAGTATACATATACTAAAAATATATATTTAAAGTACGCTGAGAAATATCCTTCTCTAGTAGCCTACACAAAAAAAAAAAGGGAAAAATAAAAGAAATGGAAAAAAAAAAAACTAAAAACCAAAAAATAAATTGGAGAAAAAATAAATAAAAACCATGAAGGATAGAAAGTGAGAAAATCACAAAAAATGGAACAAAAAAGAAATTGGAAAAAATAAAAAATAAAAAAATAAAAAATTGGAAATTTTAAAAAACAAAAACAAAAAAGGAAAAAAAAAAGTGAGAAAATCAAAGAGAGTATGGAAAAACAATATCCTAGCGATATAATTTTTAAAATAAAAATATAAAAATAAAAAACAAAAAAGAATTTAGAAAAAGTGAAAAATAAAAACTGGAAACTGAAAAAAAGTGGAGAAAAATTCCGCACTATCGTTTATAGGAGGGGCTACCCGATTCCTCCAGTCTAAAAAAATTGGAGAAAATTATGGAAAACACATATAACAAGTACATAACCTCTAGAATATATGTTTTGGTTTACTATTTGGTTTTTTAATAAAGATTTTAAGAATCTTATAAGTTTACATAGAAATTCTAGAACTTTTCAGAGCCCATCCATACTGTGAATGTAGGAAGTCACTCTCGGCGTAAATATTAACTTTTTAAATATTTTATCCGTTTTTAACAATTATTATATAGTTACGAAAATATTAACTTTTTAAAATATTTTATACATTTTTAACCATTATTATAATGTTATGAAAAAGTTAACTTTTTCGACGTTAATTTTTAACAATATAATAGTAATGATAAAAACAAATCTTCCGTAGGGTAAATTCCTAAAAAAAATAAAAATTTCTTTTATTTTAGTGTGTACGTCATAATAATCAAAGAATAATAAAGTAAAAATGCCCAGGTACAATGAGGAAAAGAATCTGCGTTAAGTAGATGTAAAGCATTTATGAGAAATGAACACGAGAAACTTCCCTTCACACCAGGTGTGAATAGCTGTAAAACAAGATTACGACTAGACGATTGCTCACGACGTCGCCATGACGTCACTCTATGACGCCACCGATTCTCCTTTCTTAGCTGTGCCCCTCTTCATTCAAATTTTAACAATCAAAGCCAAAATTTCAGACAAATTTCGACAAATTTCAGAGTTTTTACCAAAAGCATCCAAATTGATTTATTGCTTTACACTGGAAATACAGAACAATCAATTCTGTACATTTAGCAGCGGGTACGAGATAATAATAGAGTTTGCTACTGAATACTTAATTGTAAAAGCCTTCATAAAGACTGTGTTTACAGTGGCTTCGTGGGCCGTGAAGGAAGCGACATTATATCTCCATTTTTAAAGTTGTACTGAGAAGCTGGCGAAATACTTACCTAACCTACCTCCGCCTTGACTTGTGGACTTTAATGTTCTCTCACAGAATTGACAAAAATACCTAGGCTAGGGACACACAGCTGGAAACCAAGTAAATCATTTACAAATCCACACCTAAGTCTATTAATTTTTAAATTAATTTTAACAATAAATAAATAAAAAATAAAAATTAATATTATATCTCAAAAGTTTAAATTCATAATTAATTAGGTTGAGAGGTGTTCTACTATGACAAGGAGGTTTAAAAGTTTAAATTCATAAATAACTAGTATACCTATATTTAAAAAATACTCAGAGATATCCTTCTAATAATGAATGCTCATATTTTGACATGTCATTTCGTGTAACGTTTCTTTCTTTGATCTTAGTGGATAGTGATGGCTTCTTTGAAACTGCCATCCACCTTCCTTTCCATCCTGCTTGCACCTTATTTTTTTTATTTTTTATTTTATTCCTTTCACCTTCTCTTTTTTTATATATTTATTTTTATCAAAATCTTATAAAATTTCAGAATTGTATATTTTGATATGCCATTTCTTGTAACATTTCTTTCTTTGATCTTAGTGGATAGTGATGGTTCTCGCTTGCATTTTATTTTTTTCATTTTTCATTTTATTCTTTTCACCTTCTCTTTTTTTATATATTTATTTTTATCAGAATCTTATAAAATTTCATAGAATCTGAATTTGTTTATGAATCTTTCAGGTCTTGTTCTCCATCCGTACTGTGAATGTAGGAATGCACTGGGAGGCACCAAGGCTAAAAACTAAAACACATTAGACATTTAAAAAAAAAAACTAAAACTATAAAATGAGTCTTAAATATAAATAACTCTTCAAATAAAATAAAATAATTTTTAAATAGTACTAAACTCAAACTGTATATTTTGGACAGATGTATTTACTATATTTATAGTAGTTTTACTAAGAGATTTAAACTTATGCAGTGATAATTTTAAGACCCCCTCTAAAAAACTTATAAATTAATGCTATAATTTTGATGGCCAATCTATGCATGAAATAATTTTTAAATAGTTCTAAACTCAAAACTGATATATTTTGGACAGATGTTATTTACTATATTTATAGTAGTTTTATTAAGAAATTTAAACTTATGCAGTGATAATTTTAAGACCCCCTCTAAAAAAACATATAAATTAATGCTATAATTTTGATGGCCAATCTATGCATATTATTAGAATTTTTTATAAAATCCTCATGAATCCTAATGAATAATTAGTAAAAAAAAAATAATTACAATGGCGAATCCTAGCAAATAATCACTAAAGAAATTAATTATAATGGCAAATCTTTCCTTAAAATTTTGTATATCCGGGCAAGTCAAGGGGCAATGCCATTATAAAAAAAGACTAATCGAAAAGTGAAATTGTTACTATCGATTGCCATTTTAATCGAATGACTATATTTGAACTCTGCAACCTAAATGTATGTGCCTTTTGCCTTTTAAAAGGCATATGCATAGAGGTTGCGGAATTCAACTACAACCATCCGATTAAAAAAGGTAATCGATGGCAACAAATAAAAACCCTACTCAGAGTGAAAATATCCTTAAAATTAAGTAGAAATTTATTATTAATGGCGATATTACCCCAGAATTAATGGCAAAAATATAATATTATTGATGAATATAATTAAGATTTGTAATTACATTATAAACTACTGGTGAATCAGCGCCAATGACGCATTGTTTACTTGGCGAAACAATTCAATTTATTAGTTTAAAAAATAATGCATAGGTGAATTAACCAAGACTAAATTAAAAATTTTCATAAAAATCAAGTGATTTTGTCTCCTTTGTAGCTTGTACTATTCATCATTTTTGAAGGTCCTGATTTCAACTATTTGTCAATTGCCGAAGATTCACAACTAAACAAGTCTGAATGATCTTTTATTTTTTCGGTTTGTGTTAATTAGAGTGTCCTATATGCAATATATCTTGTTTAGATTGTCCTAAATGCAATAACTAACTTCTGAGTGCCATATTTGTATGTGAATGTAGCTCACAACATCTTAGATTCTAACAGTTGTAGATTTGAACCTTGTACTTTTATCATTAAAATTTAAATCAAATTCCCCTTACTCCCACCTACTAGGTATTCTGAGTCAAACTACCACATGTGTGTGTTGATTTGTGTGTTTGGTTGTTGTATTTAAATGCATTCATTCATTTATTTTGAAATCACCTAGGAATCTATTATGCATATGTCTAGGATTCGAGTTGCAAAAGAGATAAAAGGGAATCTAGCAACATTATTAGAACATTACATCAACATATGTCCATTGCATGCCTACTTGTATTCTTTGAACCTTTGTTAATAGTTGTAAAGCTAGTTTGTTGTGGGTTTAGCTGAGGAGAATTTGACCCTCGCAATTGAGAATATTTCCTTGAAGGTTTTCCTAAACACCTCTTGTCCTTATGTACATTTAGACATTAGAAATCAAAGCAAGAAAATTCCACCAATCTATAGTTTAGTAAATCAAATCCATGTGTTATAGTTTAGGCCTATGCATAGGTTTAGGTCTACATTAACAAAGATAAGGTTTGCACTCATGTAAGTGAACTTGAGAAAAGAATAGTTAGTTTGGAGAATGTGAGATCCTCAACGAAGTGAGTGCTAACATTCCAGTGCCTTGAAAAATTAGCTTCTAGTCACATCTATCATTGGACATAGACTCCATCACCAGATTCAAAACTAAGTATCACATTTAATTTATTTGAGTTTTTGCATTTAATTTCAGTAATTTCAATTATTAGTCCTAGCTCTAAATTTTAGGATTTTTTATCGTTCAATTATTTGTCCTAGGTTAAAAAAAAGTGAAAAGAACTTTATTTTCATTAAATTTTGTTGGTGAACCTAACCGCTCTGCCACCACCTTAAGGTATCACCTTTCATTAGGGTTTCTAGATCTATGTTTTTTTAATTGTATACTTTATTATTAGATCTCACTATGTTTGGATTCCCCCTTTATTTGTGCTTCACAGCTATATCTTCCTTTAGAGTTTTGTCATTCATTGTGACATCTTGCTTTTACCCAATGTACCTACCCTTCTCTTTAACTCTAGGGTTTCATTTGTTGATTTATTTTCTATTTATCCCACTTTTTCTTGTGATCTCATTCGCACTTGTTGTACCTATTTTCAACACTAATAGTAACTTTGATTTGGACACTTATATTTTAGATTATGTCCATTATGATAGACTAGCATGGATAGATGATTATGGTTAGAATGATTTAATTTTGTAAGTATATTGTGTAGACCTAGATTTGTGGATGCTTATGGTTAACTATTATCATTCATATGATAGACATACAATTGAGACTAGATGAGTATGTTCACATAAGACTAACCTTATGGCATGCTTATTTGATATAAGATCTTATATTTTTTCTCTATTTTGCCATGTTTAGACTAATGTAAGCAATTTATATGTATGTTTTGCATGTATTATTTTTAAATTTAAATTTTAAATTAAAATTGATAATTATGATTAAGGTGTCTATGAAAGGTGAATTAAAAAAACTATAACTATAAAATAACTCTTAAATAAAAATAGTTCTTCTAATAGAAATAAAATAGACAATGTAAATAAAATAATATAATTTTTAAATATTTCTAAAGTAAAATAAAATAACTCAAAATTGATCTCTCCATGGTATTTTTTGTTAGTGTGAATAGGGACATTTCCTAGCTAGTTTCCCTTGTGAGCATAATTCATATGATTGAACTAAAGTTAAATAATATTCTCTAACATAACTCACATGTTAAGTTCACTTAGTGAGTCTACTAGATGTTTCTAGTTGTGTCTAGTTGTTGCTAATTGTTGCTAGTTGTTGTTAGTTGTCTTATCCTACACATGTGCTATAGTTGTCACTTTTTACATGATCTTGGTTCTCATCCTTGCCTTTATAAGCAAGGGCCTTCATGTACATTGTAACATAACACCATATGAATAGTTTTACATTCATTGATAGAATAGAATTATTATTCTCTCATCTTGTCTCTCTTGTGCTTTCATGAAGTCCTAGACCTTGGGCGGCTCCTATCTAGCCAACTCTTACATGGTATTAGAACTCTCTAGGTGGAATCTCTTCTTGTTAGCCAAAATTTTGAGAGATTTGAATGCAAATTCATGGTAGATTTTGATAGGTGAGTATGCTCTTCTCTTGCATCAAATGATGCCCTAGAGAATAAAAAAAACTTGATGGAAATACTAGATTTGTAAGAGTATCCTCTTTATAGCCTTGTATTGCAGGTTCATTTTGGAGCATGCTACTACAAATTTGAGCACACTATTGTGTTCAAGAGGTTTGAGATAGTCGAGATCACCTTTTGTTTCATCCATATCGAACATCGGAGGCCAAATCTATGAGGTTTTCAATCTGAAGAGCATTTACCTGATCTGGGAGGTAGCTGCAATTTCGAAGTAGTTTGGGCAAAATTAGACCCTGCCATCATGCTCAAGACACCCAAATACCTATAGATTGACTATCAAATTTCTCAAATCAGACAAAGTTGGAATGAAAGGTAATTTGTTTTTGCAATTCAGCCGTATAGAATATTTTGCGAAATATTTTGCAGGTGTCATCATTACATAGGGAGAATCTTCTTCATAGGCGTTAGTTTCATTCAACAAATATCCATTGGGCAAAAATTATTATCTGTTATTATATTTATTTGTTATGTGGATTGTTTTTTACAGTGTTTTTTTTTGTAAAAATAAAATTAAAAAAATAAAAAATTTTGCAGACCCTGCCTACGCAGGGTACCGCATGGCAGAGGGTATGCAAGATACCTACCTGCCAGTGGATACCGCATGGTAGAGCGGGCCCTACGCCCATTTCAAGGACCCTGTAAGGGTTTATCTGCCCATGAAACCCATGCCAAGGGCCTACGTGGATAGGTAACCAGGACCCCTTCAATACAAGGCTTCGACCTTTAAATAATAATAATAAAAAAAACATATCCACATTTTTAATAGTTCGTAGTAAAAAGAAAAGTCCAGCAGTCAATATCCAACGGTACTTCAAAGATTTAAATCCACAGTCTTTTTAAAAGATTTGACATCGCATATTCTAGGGTATCTTCCCCTAAGTGGCAGTTTTTCACCAACAAGTAGTTTTGTCTTCATAATGGCAGTTTTTCATTCATACTAGGCGGTTTCATACCAGTACCAAGTGGTTTTCTAGTCAAGCAGGTGGTTTTATTTCCTAAAGGCAATTTTCTAGCAAAGACGACAATTTTGGATTTCCAACAGGGAAATATTTCATCTTGACAAGAATATTCCGTTAGTGCTAACATTAGTGACAGGGGTCCCTTTGGTCCCCTTCTAGCCCTAATAGGGCATTTTTTTTCAAGAGCAGTAACTTTTCACCACGGTATCAAAAATTGGCAAAAGAGATATCAACGGAAAGCTGGTTCCAAGCACTTTTCAGTGGTGTAGTTATTTTTTGAGATTTTGCTACAAGTACTAGCTACAGTTGTTTGAAGCCAAATCTTGCATTTTTCACTCCCGAGCTCACAACTTTCATCTAATTTATCAGAATTTCAACTTTTTATAGGCGTTAGAAAGGTATTTATGTACTCTACATTTCTATCCATATCATTTCTATAGATTTTTCTTTAGATATCATATTTTCAGTTTGAAGCACTTTGGGTACATATCACTCATTGATTGGAAAAAGAGTTGAAATTGGTGGTTGTTTTGGTTTGGGGGGCTTCAATTACAGTTTTGATTGGGTTTGTGCTAAGTTGATATATATGTTTGTGCTCTTCTTTTCCTCTACATCTTGAATAAACCAAGGGTTCCACTATTAACACCTTATAACTATGCAACTTGGAGTCAACATGTATGGAATGCCCTAATAGATCTTAGACATTCTCTATATGTTGAAAACAAGATACTTGAACCCAAAGATGATAAGGAAAAGATAAAATGGATGATTAAACATACTAAAGCTTTTGAATGTCTTTGTATTTTCATTTCTCTAGATCTCTTGTTTCAAATTGAGGTATGTACAAATTCATAGGATGCTTGGGATAAGTTGAAAACATTGTATGGTACAACAGATGAAGTTACAGGCCATCAAATTAAAAATGAATTGATCAGCCTTGATCCTAAGAACTTTAGCAACATCCAAGATTACATAACTAAGGTTAATGATCTAAGAGCACAATGTAAAGCATGTGGTATTGAGAAAAAGGACATCCCCTTGATCTACAATGTGTTGAATAAACTTGGTCCTCAATATGCAACTTTTGTTTCTAGATTTCACTCTCATAGGTTAATTGTAGGATCTGCTTTCACTATGCCTTCATTTGCATCATTTTTTGAGATATTAATGCATGAGCAACAGAAGATTATTTCTATGGGTATCATTAAGCCATCACATACTCATGCTTTAGTGGCTGGGCAACCTAAGGAATAGAAAGCATCAGGTTCTTCTAACAAGAAATAAAAGAAAGCTCAGAAAAATCCACAAATAGATCAAGCACAAAATACACCTAAGAAGGAGAAGCCTACATGTGCTTATTGCAAGAAATCAGGGCATGATGAACATACTTGTTTTAAGAAACAGATTGACTTGTTGATGCAACTTGTTCAAAAGAACAAACTTCCATCACCTAATTCTTATTCTACTCCTTCAACATCTACATAGCTAGAACTTTCTGAATCAGGTCATGCAAGGAAAGCTAAGGAACACAAACATAAAGGTAAAGCACTTTGTGCAAGTACAAGTTCTACATCAGGTAAACGACTTCTTGATTCAGGTGCTTCTCATCATATGGTTTTTTCCAAGGATATGTTTTCTTCATTTGATCCGTGTGATATGCCACTTATCTTGATGGGTAATAATACATATATGAATGTAATTAGGAATGGAACAATTGATATTGGTGAAGGTACTTTCAATGATGTACTTTGTGTGCCTTATTTGACCAATAATATTCTATCCATATATCAAATTACTCACAGTGGTACAGGGAAGATAGTGGAGTTCACACTTGATTTGGTTATTATCAGAGACTTAGAGAGCACAAAGATTATTGCTACTGGGGTGGTTGACCATACATCTCAGTTATACACCTTTCATGGTTTCTCTCCTAATGATGATTCAGATCCGTTTGCTGACATTCACACTCCTTATGTGAATCATATTTCTGAGGAGAAGTTTGGTCACTTGAACCTTGGTATTCTTGCCTCTTCATCAGTTCTTGAGACATGTGCTACACTTCCTTCTTCTCCAACTCCTACTTCTTCAGAATTTAGTGCTTCAATTCAACAGGAAGCTTCTTATCTTTCAAATATAGCCTTGTGGGATGAGCATTTGACAGGTATTTCAGATTTATTTTGTGAGTCCCATCTTGTAGATTTGGAGAACACATTTGAGGGGTTAACTCTCCTTTTTGATGACAGTCATAGCACAACTATTGTCAACCCATCATTATCTTTGGAGCTTGATGATTTTTAGTTTCCAATTGATCCTAGATTGTCACTTTCATCAGTGAGGCCTGAGACTCCTAATTTGATTGTGGTATCATTCGGCATCAACATGGAGACACATGAGCAATTTTTAGAGACATCATATTTCATGAGACTTCTTCCCTCATCTCTTGTTTTGGAGTTGAAGTTTCTTCGATAGACCCCAGTGGATTGGTTTCTTCCCAAGGGGAGGAATCTTGTTTGTGGATTTTGGATCCTCTTTGGTCTTCTTCTTCAAGCATTCACCATTGGAACATGAGCTACTTCATTATGGGGGGGACATCTTGTCCCATTCTTTCCCTCTTATGGGTGGGCTATTGATTGCATATTTGTGATGGATGTTGTATTTGGGGGTTCTTGAATCTTCCATCACTTGTACATGTTTGTATGCATTCTCACTTTTGTAGAGGATTTTTTTCCCATGAGGTTTTCTTGTTTACTCCACTTGAGATTTGTTTGTACATGGGTACCTAACATGGCCTAGTAGCAGGGACCCATCCATCTTTGCATCTATGCATTAGTCATCTTCTTCCTAAGTTGCACTTAAAGGGGGGTGTTAGTGTGAATAGGGATATTTCCTATCTAGTTTCTCTTGTAAGAATAATTCATATTATTTAACTATTTATTAGTTAAATAATACCCTCTCACATAATTCACATGTTAAGTTGACTTAGTGAGTCTACTAGATTTTTCTAGTTGTTGATAGTTGTTGATAGTTGTCTTGTCCTACACATGTGCTATAGTTTTCACATGTCATAGGATTAAGACACTTGTCACATGACTACAACATCTGGGCTCTCATCCTTGCCTTTATAAGCAAGGCTCTTCATGTACATTGTAACATAACAACATATGAACAATTTTTCATTCTTTGATAGAATAGAATTATTATTCTCTCATCTTGTCTCTCTTGTGCTTTCATTAAGTCCTAGATCTTGGGTGGCTCCTATCTAGCCAACTCTTACATTTGTAGATAGATGTATTTAAGATATCTATACTAGTTTTTATAAATATAAGAGATTTGGGTTAGCATTTATTAGAGGGTCCTATATGCAATATATCTTATAATAACTAATTTTCGAGTGCCATATTCTTATGTCAATGTATCTCATAACATCTCATATTTTAATCATGCTATTGTTGATCTCTAGAATTTCATCTCTAATCCTTCAATCTATTTTTCATCACCTAAGATTAGATCTATAGGTGTGGACCTGACCTAGGTCCCTATCACAGTTGCGAATTTGAATCTTGTACTTTTAACATTTAAATTTAATTCTAATCCCCTAACCCCCAGCTACTAGGCATTCTAACTCAAACTACCACATGTTTGTGTTCATTTGTGTGTTTGGTTGTTGTATTTAAATACATTAACTCATTTGTTTTTAAATCACCTAGGAATCTATTGTGCACATATAGAATTCAAGTGGCAAAAGAGATAAAAGGGAATCTAACAACATTATCAGAGCATATGGGATCATATGTCCATTGCATGCTTACTTGTTATCTTTGATCCTTTGTTAATAGTTGTAAATCCAGTTTGTTAAGAGTCTAGTTGAGGAGAACTTGACCCTTACAATTTAAAAAATTCCCCAAAGGTTTTCCTAAACACCTCTTGTCTTTACATACATCCAAACATTAGAAATCAAGGCAAGTGAACTCCAACAAGCCATAGTTTAGTAAATTAGATCCATGTGTTATAGTTCAAGTTTGTATATAGGTTTAGGTCTACATTCACAAAGATAAGGTTTGCACTCATGTAGGTGAACTTGAGCAAGGAATAGTTAGTTTGGAGAATCTGAGATCTTCATGTAAGTGAGTGCTAAGACTCAAGTTCCTTGACAAATTAGATTCTAGTCACATCTATCATAAGACATCTCCATCAATAGATTCATAACTAAGTATCACATTTAATTTATTTGATTTTTTGCATTTAATTTCAGTAATTTTAATTATCAGTCCTAGCTCTAAATTCTAGGAATTGTATTGTTCAATTATTTGGCCTAAGTTAAAAAAGTGAAAAGCACTTTATTTTTATTACATTTTGTTGATGAACGTAACTGCTCTACCACCACCTTAAGGTTTCACCTTTCATTTGGGTTTATAGATCTAAGTTTTTTCTAATTGTATACTTTTTTTAGATCTCACTAGGTTTGGACTCCCCCTTTATTTGTTCTTCATATCTATATCTTCCTTTAGGGTTTTGTCAATTCATTATGACATATTTCTTTCACCCAATGTACCTACCCTTCTCTTTAACAATAGGGTTTCATTTGTTGATTTATTTTATATGAAGCCCACTTTTCCTTGTGATCTCATTCACACTTGTTGTACCTAATATTTGAACACTAATACTAGTTGATTTGGACAATTATAATTCAGATTGTGTCCATTATGATAGACTAGCATGGATAACATGATTATGGTTAGAATAATTTAATTTTGTGAGTATATTGTGTAGATCTAGATTTGTGGTCACTTATGGTTAACTATTATCATTCATATGATAGACGTACAATTGAGACTAGATGAGTATGCTCACATAAGAAGTATTGCATGCTTATTTGATATAAGATCTTATATTCTTTCTCTATTTTGTCATGTTTAGACTAATGTAAACAATTTATATGTATGTTTTACATGTATTATTTAGTTTAAATTTTAAATTGAAATTGATAAGTATGATTAAGGTGTCTATGAAAGGTGAATTTTATAAATTAGCATGGACTATCATTATGAGTTGTATGTGAAATTAAATTGTTAAAATGCACATTTTTGGTACATTTTTTATTAAGTTTAGCTGGGAAAGAGTGTCCCAATCCCATACTATCAAATTTTTAGAACCACTAGTCCATCAAGTATAACAATTTATATCCATAAAGCCTTGGAAATAACCCTAAACGAGCTAGGGAATACAACGAAAACATAGCTAGATGATAGCAACCAACAGGACACAACAAAAAACCAAAAAATAGACTAACAACCAGATTAGATACTAGTTTTATCCCAATCCTTTCTCATTTGAATCGTCATCTTCTCCCAAGTAGAATCTCCCATTTGATGCTCCTTCCTTTGTTTTTTGTTAGAATTTTCCACCTTATCCTATTGAGCCTTTTGTTTATCTATCTGTGCTCGAATTTCCAACACATTAGAAGTTGTTTTATTCATAATATCATTGGAGAACTATGCTAGGTCCTTTAGACTTTGCTCTAGCTTAACCACCCTTTGTTGATACATTTGCATCATATTAAACATATTAACCCAGTTGTTTTGGCAAGTAGTGCAATCTATTCTCTTGTGAAAAACCTTTTCCATCTATTCCATTCTTTTAACCAGATCATTAATCAAATGAACATTGCCTGAATTAAAATCCACCTCATTCCTATGAATTTCATTTGTCAAAAGTACCAATATCAGCCTCCACATCTTCATAATCATTATCACCATAGGAGTTAACCCCAATATCCCCTTGTTCAAACTAAAAAGTCATGTTACCCTCCTCCATAAGATCATCCTCTTGTGGTTGTGGTTGCTCTTCATTCTTATCATTCTCCTCTTCTTCAGCCCCCTTCTCTTCTTGAAACTCCTCAATAGGTTCTAACTCTTCCTCTTGTTCTTCAGCCATCATAGGATTAATATCTTCAAAGATAGTATTAGAGGTAATTTCCTCAATATAAATATCACTCTTCTTGTTACTTTAGTGCTATTCTTTGTTTGATTATGCTTTTGAAGACTAGCTTTAGCTAGCCTAGCTGTTCTTCTACTCATTGTAGCAACATGGGAGTAGTTATCCTCCATATTTTCTTATGGTTCTATTTCCTCAAATCTAGTATTGCGGTTAACTTTAGTAGAGGAAGATTTGATTTTCACCTTTTTATTTTTCTTCCCCAAGCCTTTAGTAGAAGGGGACCCATCCTCTCCTTTATCTTTTAGAGAGAGTAAAATGTTATCAAGGGAGTCAAGTGATGGAGGTTAATTGTCGTTGATGTCAAAAAGGTGTTGAGTTGTTTGTCATTGATGATAGAAGTGTGTGGAGTTCATATATCAAGAGTTCATAGAGTTAGGAGTTCATATTATGGTCTTCATGTTGTCCAAGGCACAATAGATGTCAAAAGTTGTTTTGATCTTCATGTCAGGTGTTTCATGTCATGCTTGCTATCCTTCATGTCTCATGATGCTTAGTGGAGTTGCTTCATGTTTGCCTTAGATGGAGATGATTTTTTGGTGTTGCAGGTTGATACAGGTTGATAGTGTTTTATCCTTTATGTCTTGCAAAGTGATGCTCTTCATAATGAGATTACATTAGGATGTCAAAGGTTCTCATTTTCATGTTCATGATGATTCATTGTTATGTGATAAGTTGTGTGAAATCAGATGTGCTTTATGTGTCATACAATATCATGTTAGGAGTATTTGGTGTTTAGTTAGGAGTACTTGATTTCTCAGAGGTATGACAAAGGTTACTTGTTTGGTGATGATGCTTCAAGTCTTGGTGTTGGTGCCTTACCTTAAGGAGATTTCACAGGAGTCAAATTTTGGTGGTGTTCAAATGATAGGTTATTTTGATGGATAATGTCATGGGAACATTTCAAGTCAGGATACTTCAAGATCTTTTGGTGTATATGTTCATGCTTTAGGAGAAAGGATTCTTGCAAGACATTGTTGATGATCAGGACTTCAAAATTTCTTCATGACATAGATCTATTTAGGATAGCAAGGTTAGATGTTGGTTTGACAATGGTGACTCAGGATGGGAGTTGATTAAAGGACATAAACCTAAATCCTAGATCTAATACCTAAGTCTTAAACCGAATCTAAAATCCTAAATGTCTTTAGCACTATCCTATCTATCTACAGTAGAGTTAATGTTATTTCTAATTTCTCAATATCCTAAGAGAGATCTCTTATTCAAATCTCTAAAAGTCCTAAAAATTGGATCTAAAATAATTCTAAGTCTATGTCCTAAGATTCTAACTTTGCCTGTATATGACTTTTTTTCACTTTATGTTTTAATTTGTTATTGACATGCGATTGCAGGTCACTCCACTTAAAGATGACCTGCAGAAGGGGTCCTTAGTAATCTTGATGACTAGCCTCTTCTACCTGTTACCGATGATAGCGGTCTTCATCATATGTGAATGGGCACCAATTTCATATCTATGGTTTTGTTTGAATGTATGAGGGTCGCGATTTTAAAGATCAACAGTCATTATTTAAATTGAAGACCTCACTCTTGTGTTTAATAATTGACATGCTCGTGAATGGCATTTCTAGTAGACTGCAGTTTTGAGGCTATTTTTAGCATTTTTGAAAAGGCAATTTTTGTGTGAGATTTTAAGGAGGTTTTTATAAAGATTTCTTTCTTAGTTTAAAACTATCTCATGCATTGAAGAGATAAAGAAGGAAGTATTTTTTATTTTTTTCTATAATGGATAGTGATGATTAAAATTCCTCTTGAGTGAAGCTTAAAAGTTTTTTTTCTTCTTCTCATGGAGATAGTGAAAAGGTTTCAGGGAATGGAAAGAAAGACTGAGATGGAAGAATTGAATTTATTCACTCTCACAGTGCAAAATAATAAAAAGATATTATTGTTGTAGATAAAATGAAATTAAAGAGTTGTTTTTTGAAAGGAAAATGTATACAAAGAGAAGGTGAAAATGAATGAAGAGGAAAATGAAAAGTTATTTCATTTTTAATAAATTTGCAGGTGCATTGAGGATTGATATGATGTAGCATGGAAGATACATTTTTGTGAAGTTTTTGGAGATGAAAGTGTGTGAACTTGTAGATGAAAATTGATATATAGAGAAAAGAAATGTCAAGGGTCATCCTTTTTAATAATATTGTAGATGCATTATGAAAGATTTTATTGAGAACAAAAATGGAATATTGAAGATATTATTTGTAAGGACTTGGAAAAAGAAATTGTAGGTGATTTGATGAGATAATTGAAGAGAAGTAAAATATGAAAGGTCATCTCATATATAATGGTATTACAGTTGCATTGATGAATGGATTTTTTTAGGTGGACCAATATGCAGTGTTGAAGACATTTTTGTGAAGATTCTTTTGAAGAGAAAATGTAGGTGAATCAGGTTATTCAGAAATTGATTGAAAGAGATGAATGGGATACATTTTACAGGTGACTTGATGAGATGATTTAAGTGATTGTATTTGAATCTTTGTGTGAGTGATGAATCATAGGGTATGTAATGGTGCAAATCAAATTGACTTGCAATCATTTCTTGCACACTAGACTTTACGTTTTGATAATGGTGATTGTATTTTCTAGTGAGGTAGATTTATGGCAGTGAGGCATGGTTAATTGTCAGTGAGACAACTATTGTTGTAATCGGTGAGATTCAAATAAGGTAGTGAGGTAAATTTTCAGAGTGGTTTTTTATTCCTATGAGGGTTTTCCACTCATCAAAACCTGTGTCATGTCTTCTCCTTGTGGTTGATTATGTTGCACCTATTTGATCATCTTTATTTAAGTTTTGCATATTATGATGATTATGTTTGTAAGTGAATTCCTTTGCACAACATTTTTTATTCAAATTTTGAAATGTTAAAAATTATACAACACTGATTCACCCTCCTCTCAATGTTGTTCTGTACTCCAACAAGTGGTATCAAAGGGTAGGTTCCCTATAGAAGTCTAACCAGATTGGGTAGGTCCTGATAGTGGAGTACCATGGGAAAGTGTAGAAGAAATAAGAGCAGGAGAAATGTCAAGCCTCATACTGGTCATAAGGCACCATCTTTATCAAATTCAAATGTTGATATAGAATCTATTGATAGAAATGTCTCACAAGTTGAATCAGGTATTAAATTAGAGGAAGATTTTTCAGAAGTTCCTTTCTTTGATGGTTTGGATTTCTCTGTTTGGTGCATTAGAATGCAAGTCTATCTATCATCTTTAGGGTATGGTGTATGGATGTCTGTTGAGAATGGATATTTTATTTCCTCACAATCACCTAATTCTACAAATAACAAAGAGGCCAATGAATGCAATCATATAGCAAAGAAGATTATTTTGTCTAGATTATCTAATGAAGTCTCTTGTAAAGTTATGCATTGTGAAACAACTCAGGATGTGTGGAAGGAATTGATAAAAATCTATCAAGGTGATGTATTTTAAAGAGAGGACAACTTGTTATCTAAGAAGAGTACTGACAATGGTGGAAGCCATTCACATGAAGGAGATGAGATACAATCTGATTCAGAAGAAGAAGATCACATAATGAGTGATTATAATCAGGAGTATGATGAACAAGAATGTAAGGTTGATGTTGAAGGAGAACTCTTGTGTTCTTTGAGTGAAATCAAGAAGTATAAAAAGGATAATCAAAGATTAGAGTTACAGCTACAACAAAAAAAAGAATCCAAAGACAAAGCACTTTTAGACCTTGAAAGAGTATCTTCTAATCTTGAAGAGGCAAAAAAATCAAATTATTGGATTAAAAAGTCATGTTGATGAATCTAACAAATTGATTATCAGACTAAAGACTGAAATTGAGGAAGCCAAAAGAATAATAGATGTAACAAAGTTAGAACTTGAGATTAAAAGAATTGAAAATCTAAAATTAGAGGCTTAAATTATCAATCTTAGAAAAGATTATGAAGGTCTCAAGGTTTTGTCTAAGAAATATCAAGAGTTAGAAGAAAGCACAAACAAGTTACATGAAATGTTGGGCAAAAAAAAGTATCATAAGGACACTACTGATCTAGGTTATGAAGAAGGAGAATGTTCCAAAGTGAGAGAGACTCCTAGAAGGAAAATTGAACTAAATTATCATGTTGCTACTCCTGAAGGTAAAAATAAGATTGAAGCTGAGATGAAAACTAAAGATGAGTTTATCAAAATGAACTATCAAAAGAGAAATTCAAGAAGGGCTACTCCAATAAGACAAGCTTATATGTACATGTATAATTATTCATTTTTTGGTTATTGTTATACTTGTAATCATTTTGGACACAAAGCAGTTAATTGCAAAAGAAGTTAACTTGTTTCAATAAGAAATGCTAATATTGTGTGTTTCAAGTGCAATTCTCCTAGTCACAAAGCATATAGTTATAGAATGTATGGAAGAAATCCTTCACCTAGTTTGAAAATTTTGAAAAGGAAAGAGGCTGAAAAGGTTTGGAAGAAGAAAATTGAATAGAAGAAAGAACATGTGAAAGTTTGGAGAATAAAACAAAGCAAAGAGAAGACATATTCTAAACTTGTGCATTTTGTACAAGTCACATCATCAATTGCATAACATATGGCATGAAGTTAGGGGGAGTTGTTCATGTCCTATCAATTATCCCCAAGAAGTTTTAGGAAAAGATCATTTGATGCTTGTCAATATGGTGAATTTGTTTTGTTTATCATGCTACTGGATTCATGTCTGATAATGCTTGCTAAGATGCTACTCATATCAATCTTATAAAATGAAGTTCATTATGGTGTTGATAACTATGTTGTTCTTCAGTGTATGTCAGTGATATAGGTGATCAGTGGTTCATGATGTCATATTGCAAACAAGATGTTGATAAGATGTTCATGGGTTCAATGCACAAATAGTTTGATGATGTTGAGTGACTTGGTTTATAAGTGATCTTATTTATATCTTGCTCATATCACGTTGATACTTACAAAGGTTGAGTTGTCATGATGTTATAGTTCAAAGTGTTCTTGATATGTTAGTGAGAATGTGAAGTGATTGGTAAAGAGCTATTCAATTTCAATTAAGGTGTACCCAAGAAGCTCTTATTAGATGTTATCATATGTTTGCTGAGGAGGTTGAAAATGGAAGAAGTCAATTCATAGCACTTGTCTCTTCATTTGGTTTTGCAAAGTGTTGTTGTAGGAAGAACTTGATGGTGTATTTAGTTTGTTGATGTGTAGTCTTGATGGGCTGATTCGAATGATAAAGTCAAGAGGAAATAATTTTGGTTGATTGCAGTATGTTTTAGATGTGGTTCTGTATATATTAGATTTGACATTGTGTTGTAAAAAGTGTCTTGTGCAAGAACATGAGGATGGTCTTCATTCTTTATCATGTCAAGATGAGTATAAGTGGATTGGTTGCAGGTTGATTGTCCATTTGGATGTATCTTGTTGTCACCATCATGGAAATCATGTCAAGGTCATTTCTAGAGTGATCATCATGTTATCATAAGTTGTAAATAGTGTGATGTGTAGTCTTCATGTTGGTGTTTATAGGTGATGAAGTGTTTATGATATCTTTGCATGGTGTTCAAGTTCATATGTGTCATGTGAAAGGCTTGATTAATCTAACATCTAAGAGTCATTTTTATGCCATTATAATCATACATCATACTTTATGATTTGGGAGATCTTGGAGATTTGTCAGTTGATGATTGTGAAAGAATTGTTTGTCATGAAAAGTTTGTTTTGCAACCACAAGTGATGTCATTAGAAGTTTATATTTGATAGCAGAGATATCTTAGTTTTCATCTTCTTCATATTGGTGTTGTGACAAGAAGTGGTATTGTGCTGATAATATGGTACAATCTATGGGCAATCTATAATAGTGGTTTGGTGCTTTGTTTGGTGTGCCTCTCATGATGTTGCTCTCAGGTTCTATGCTTCAAGATGTATGTATTCAGATGTGTGCTTTATGGTGTCTTGTTGCTCTCAAGTTGAAAATTTGTTCAATATGTAGATGTACAAGGACAGAGCTTTTACGATAAGTTTAGGACAACAAATTGCAAAAGTGATTAGTACCTTCAATATTTTGATAGAGACTAGTGGTATCAAAGATTATGGGTAAGTGGTATCTCAATTCTTGGTTGGTATAAGGATAACAAGGTCAGTAATAGTGCCTGTGATCTAAGAAATAGGTAGGCAGTTGATTGATATCAGCATATGTTTGCTAATCTCTTGCTAATGTTGCATATGAGTTATTTCTTCACAGGAGGAGGTAATAAACTTTGTCATCTAATGTCAAAAGGGGGGAGAGAGAGAAAATGCATCATGTTGTTTTGCCATCAATGACAAAGGGGGAGATTGATGGAGGTTAATTGTCATTGATGTCAAAAAGTTGTTGAGTTGTTTGTCATTGATGATAGAAGTGTGTGGAGTTCATATATTAGGAGTTCATAGAGTTAGGAGTTCATATTATGGTCAGCATGTTGTCCAAGGCACAATAGATGTCAAAAGTTGTTTTGATCTTCATGTCAGGTGTTTCATTTCATTCTTGCTATCCTTCATGTCTCGGGATGCTTGGTGGAGTTTCTTCATGTTTGCCTTAGATGGAGATGATTTCTTGATGTTGCAGGTTGATACAGGTTGATAGTGTTTTATCCTTTATGTCTTGCAAAGTGATGCTCTTTATAATGAGATTACATCAGGATGTCAAAGGTTCTCATTTTCATGTTCATGATGATTCATTGTTATGTGATAAGTTGTGTGAAATTAGATGTACTTTATGTGTCATACAATAGCATGTTAGGAGTACTTGGTGTTCAGTTAGGAGTACTTGCTTTCTTAGAGGTATGACAGAGGTTACTTGTTTGGTGATGATGCTTCAAGTCTTGGTGTTGGTGCCTTACTTTAAGGAGATTTCATAGGAGTCAAATGTTGGTGATGATCAAATGATAGGTTGGTTTGATGGATAATGTCATGTGAACATTTCAAGTCAAGATACTTCAAGATCTTCTGGTATATATGTTCATGCTCTAGGAGAAAGGATTCTTGCATGACATTGTTGATGATCAGGACTTTAGGATTTCTTCATAACATAGAGCTATTCAGGATAGCAAGGTTAGACGTTGGTTTGACAATGGTGACTTAGGATGAGATTTGATTAAAGGACGTAAACCTAAATCCTATATCTAATACCTAAGTCTTAAACCAAATGTAAAATCCTAAATGTCTTTACCACTATCCTATCTATCTTCAACAGAGTCAATGCTATTTCTAATTTCTCAATATCCTAAGAGAGATCTTTGATTCAAATCTCTAAAAGTCCTAAAAATTAAATCTAAAATAATTGTAAGTCTATCTCCTAAGATTCTAACTCTGCCCGTATATGACTTTTATTCACTTTATGTTTTAATTTATTATTGACCTGCGATTGCAGGTCACTCCACTTAAAGATGACCTGTAGAAGGGGTCCTTAGTCATCTTGATGACCAGCCTCTTCTACCTATTACTGATGATAGTGGTCTTCATCATATGTGAATGGGAACTAATTTCATATCTATGGTTTTGTTTGAATGTATGAGGGGCACGATTTTAAAGATCAATGGTCATTATTTAAATTGAAGACCTCGCTTTTGTGTTTAATAATTGATGTTCTTGTGAACGTCATTTCTAGTAGAGTGTAGTTTTGAGCCTATTTTTAGCATTTTTGAAAAGGCAGTTTTTGTGTGAGATTTTAAGGTTTTTATGGAGATTTCTTTCTTATTTTAAAACTATCTCGTGCATTGAAGAGATAAAGAAGGAAGTGTTTTTTGTTTTTTTCTATAATGGGTAGTGATGATTAAAATTCCTCTTGAGTGAAGCTTAAAAGTTTTTTTTCTTCTTCTCATGGAGATAGTGAAAAGGTTCGAAGTAATGGAAAGAAAGACTGAGATGGAAGAATTGAATTTATTCTCTCTCACAGTGCAAAATAATAAAAAGATATTATTGTTGTAGATAAAATGAAATTAAAGAGTTATTTTTTTGAAAGGAAAAGGTCTACAAAGAGAAGGTGAAAATGAATGAAGAGGAAAATGAAAAGTTATTTCATTTTTAATAAATTTATAGGTGCATTGAGGATTGATATGATGTAGCATGGAAGATACATTTTTGTGAAGTTTTTGAAGATGAAAATGTGTGAACTTGTAGATGAAAATTGATAGACAGAGAAAAGAAATGTCAAGGGCCATTCTTTTTAATAATATTGTAGATGCATTATGAAATATTTTATTGAGAACAAAAATGGAATATTGAAGATATTATTTGTAAGGTTTTGGAAAAAGGAATTATAGGTGATTTGATGAGGTAATTGAAGATAAGTAAAATATGAAAGGTCATCTCATATATAATGGTATTACAGGTTCATTGATGAATGAATTTTTTTGGGTGGACCAATATGCAGTGTTGAAGACATTTTTGTGAAGATTCTTTTGAAGAGAAAATGCAGGTGAATTAGGTTATTCAGAAATTGATTGAAAGAGATGAATGAGATATATTTTACAAGTGACTTGATGAGATGATTTAAGTGATTGTATTTGAATCTTTGTGTGAGTGATGAATCGCAAGGTATGTAATGGTGCACATCAGATTGACTTGCAATCATTTCTTGCACACTGGACTTTATGTTTTGATAATGGTGATTGTATTTTCTAGTGAGGCATGGTTAATTGTCAGTGAGACAACTATTGTTGTAATCAATGAGATTCAAATAAGGAAGTGAGGCAAATTTTTAGAGTGGTTTTTTATCCCTATGAGGGTTTTCCACTCATCAAAACCTGTGTCATGTCTTCTGCTTGTGGTTGATTATGTTGCACCTATTTGATCATCTTTATTTAAGTTTTGCATATCATGAAGATTATGTTTTGTAGTGAATTCCTTTGTACAATATTTTTGATTCAAATTTTGAAATGTTAAAAATTATACAACACTAATTCACCCCCCCTCTTAGTGTTTTTCTGTACTCCAACATCAAGATCCCTACTTGCCACAGACTTTCTTGATTTAAGGGTTGGAGTATGAGGGGAAATGTTTTTATCAGAAGGCAAATAATTCTTATCAATAAAGACCCTAACATCTTTCCCTTTATAACTACGAGAACCCTTCTTAGGATTAACCTCATGAACTTTCTTCTTTCCATCAACTTGCATATCAAACATCCTAATCTTACCTTGGGGCTTATCAGTAGTGTGTCCTATAACCCCTTCATTACCCTTCTTGTTACCAACTTTATCCTTACTCTTTTTAGTTATACTAGGGTTAGCAGTAATAGAAATAGATGTATTATGAGGGATAGGAGGGTTAAGAAGAACATTGAATTGATATAAAACAAGCATAAGGCCCTGGTGTAGAGGAGGATTAGCCCCTTTATTTATATTTCTCTTAAACAAGGACAAAATGAGGAAGGGAAAACTTATATAGTTGGCATGCACCTTATGAATTGTGATAGTTATGCAAATAAATTAATTTTCTATTATATATGGATATGTTTAAATCACTATCATAATTGCTTTAGCTATCTTTCAAATGCATTTGATGGCCATTTTAAGTGTGTAGGTTATTACAAATTGCCAATGGAAATAATAATTTGGTGGTCCTCTAAAAAGTTTGGCTATGCCTTTCTTGGTTGCACCTTGGCCTTAGCCCATGAGGGGACTAAGACCTCCCTTGTGTTAATTTGTTCTAACCTTAATGTATTGATTATTTTTATTGACTTTGAAATTTGTATTAGGTTGAGTTAGGTATGTCTTGTGGATTAGGGGTCCCCTTAGGATGTAAAATTGGACTTGCACTTATGGGAATTTTTAAAAAGTAAGATGGTGCAGTCATGGTAGGAGGGTTCACAAAATGAACTGTCTAGACCGTGCAACAAGAGTAAACACAACAAAAAAAATCAAAGAAATGGAACAAATGCTGATTCAGTCATTTAGTATATCATAGAATTCAAATACAATCTACCCAGCAACATGTGGGCTTACAATTAGGGCTCAAAAGCCTGATTACATACATGCACAAGATAAATATTTGAAGCTCCTTCACACAAGATCTAAACTATCAATCTTCTCAATCATGAGAACTATCTTGACTATTTTCCTAAGGATCTATTACATCAATATATATCATCTCTGAAACAATAGATTCCTCCGCGTCAACCAAGGAAGATCATAAACTCCAATGAAGAGCTGTAACGTGTATACATAGATAGGTCAGACCTAAATGCATAGAACACTTCCTCAAATGAATGGAATAACATGCAGATCTTTGGGGAAGGTCAGCCATGAACCAAAGATCATTGAATGATGTGTCATTAGGTTCCTTAAGTCAAGGAGTGCTCCGCAAGCCTTCTCCTTTAGCTGATTACCATAGACTATCAGGATGCTCTATTCTAAGAAAATAGTTGATCTTCTGATAGCGATATATTTCTGGTAACCGATCCAAATGCTCTGAATTCTGGATATGATGTAGATGAATGAATGTAGATGCTAAGTCCATATCCATAAGGTGTGAAATGCAACTACAGTAGAATACTGGACCAAAAGCTGAAACTACTTTTGATTGAATTGCCTGAACTGAACTAGAAAATGAAAAGAAACAAACTAAACTGCCAACAAACTGAAATGCAAGTGTTTTTGGTTGATGCAAGATTGCTCTTGAACTAGGGATGCTCCTACATCAGACATCTGGGGTTATTGAAAAAGTGAGTCCATCACTTTACCGGGGCTAGGGGAGAACCAAGACGGTCCACCTTAGCCTGAGAAATCCATGATGAATCTTCTTTCGGTTTGCCTGTCCACTTCACAATATATTCTTTGTATTGTCTTCCTCTAGTGCTGCATCCAACTCTTCTTTCCAAAATGTCTTCAATCTGATTTGGTGCTTGTTGTGGTAATTTCTTCTTTAAGTCTTCTTCCAGGCTATCACTGAACTCTGCTTCATGATACTGATAAAGGCCTGTAATGTTGAAAATAGCTGATATACCCAAGGTCTCTGGTAACTCCACTTCATATGCATTTTCAGAATCAAATTTCCTGAGTATCTTACAAGATCCAAACTTCTTCATCTTCAACTTGTTATATGTCCCAACTGGAAATCTTTCTTTTCTCAAGTACACCATTACTTCATCTCCCACTTCAAATTCCTTATGTCTTCTCTGCTCACCAGCCTTCTCTTTGTATTTACTATTCATATTCTCCAAATGCTTCTTCACCTAATTATGCACTGTCTTCATATGATCTACAAATTCTTCTGCTTCTACACTCCTCTTTTCTTCCATACAAATGTCCCTCAATTTTGCAACTCTAGGATTTACTCTGGTAACAATCTCAAAATGTGTTCTTCCGATACTCCTATTTACTGAATTATTGTATGCAAACTCTCTTGTGAAACAATCAAAACCTAGCTTCATGTATTCTCTCCAACCAAACATATCAACAAATTTCCCAAACTTCTACTCACTACCTCTGTCTGTCCAATTGTCTGTGGATGAAAAGTTGAACTTAACTTCAAATCTATCTTCATCTTCTTCCAAGGTGTCTTCCAAAAGTATCCAACAAACTTTGTATCTCTGTCTGAAACTATACTCATAGGTAATCCATGCAATCTCATAATCTCCTTGAAAAATAGGTCAACTACATGCACTGCATTAGTTGTCTTCTTGCAAGATATGAAATGAGCCATCTTTGAAAATCTATCCACTACTACAAATATTGAATCATGTCCTCTTTGTGTCTTAGGCAATCCCATTACAAAATCCATGATTATGTCTTCCCAAGGTCGCTCCAGTACTGTCAAAGGTTTATACAATCCAGTATTCTGACTACTCCCTTTTGCACAAATCTCCTAACATCCTTGATCAGATTATCTCTCATTGGACTTCTAGGTATGCACAACTAACTTCCTTTGAACAACATATCATATTGAATGAAATAGTCCAACCACTTACTCCTATCTGTCACAATATGATCCTTACATTCTTTCCAAGGTTCTGCAAAATTAGTGTCTCCCTCATACATGTTATGCAATTCATCAAAACCCAACACTTCAACTCTCATTTCTATCAACATGTGTCTTCTCCTACTGAATGCATTAGCAACTTTGTTTGATTTTCCACTCCTATGCTTCAACACAAAAGTATAACTCTATATGAACTCTACCCATCTCATATGTCTCTAATTCAACTTACCTTGACTGTTCAAGTATTGTAAAGCTTGATGATCTATATACAACACAAACTCCTTAGGAAACAAATAATGTCTCCACTTCTTCAAGGCTTGAATTATGGCATAGAAATCCTTATCATAAACTAAATATCTTCTCCTTGTATCATTCAAGTTCTCACTGAAATATGCTACTGGTCTACCTTCTTGACATAATAATGCTCCAATTATATTTCCACTTGCATTGCAATCAACCTGAAATACCTTATTGAAATCTAGTAATGCCAAAATAGGTTGTTCTGTCACTTTCTGCTTCAACAACTCAAAACTCTTGTATTTTCTAGATATCCACTTGAAATATTTTCTGTCACCTCTCATTATCTCAGTTATAGGGTTACAAACTGAACTGAAATTTCTGATGAACTTCTGGTAGAAGCTAGCCAACCCATGAAATGATCTAACTTCTCCAATGCTCTCTAGTGTGGGCCATTCAAAAATTGCTCTTACTTTCTCAAGGTCCATCTTCAATCCTTCCACAAAAATCACAAATCCCAAATATACTAACTCTTCCTTCATGAAACTACACTTCTTGATGTTTATTAGCAATTTCTCTTCTCTCAGTCTATGCAAAACTTGTCTAATATGCCACAAATGTTCCTCTTTTGTCTTACTGATAATTATAATATCATCCAAGTACACAATAACAAACTTACCGAAGAATTTCTTCAGAACTTCATCAATCTCATGAAAGTACTCAGTGCATTTGTCAATCCAAAGGGCATCACTAACCACTCATACAATCCTTCATTTGTCTTAAAAGTAGTCTTCCATTCATCTCCTTCTCTGATTTTGATCTGATGGTATCCACTCTTCAAATCTATCTTTGTGAAATATCTTGCTCCACTTAAACAATCCATGATATCATCCATCCTAGGTAAAGGAAATCTATACTTAACAGTGATCTTGTTTATTGCTCTAGAATCAGTACACATTCTCCATTCTCCATCCTTCTTTAGTGCAAGCACTGCAGGTACTGCACAAGGACTTAATCTTTCTCTGATCAAACCTTTCCTCAACAACTCTTGTATCTGTCTATTCAATTCTTCATTTTCTGCCAGTGTCATTTTATGTGCTACTTTGTTAGGCAAACTTACTCCCGGTATAAGATCCATGTGATGACTGCTACTCCTTATAGGTGGTAATCCTTCAGGTACATTATCTGATATGATGTCTTCATATTCTATTAGCAACTCTCGTATCTCCTCTGGTTGTGATTCTTCAGTCTCTTTCTTCAATGTTTTAGGCTTCTTAGGAATCAAGGCATAACACATATTCTCATGTCTCAAACCATCCAGAAAATTTATTCCATCTACCAAATAGATTCTAGCATTCCCACATACTTCACTCTTAGGATCATCCTCCAAAGGAATCAAAGTAATTCTCTTTCCATTTGTTTTTATAGTATATGTATTCTTTCTCCCATCGTGTATAGATTTTCTATCATACTGCCAAGGTCTACCCAACAAGATATGACATACATCCATAGGCATAATATCACACAAGACTTCATCATGATAAGATCCAATATGAAATTTCACCAAACATTGTTCACTCACCAGTACCTTATGATCATCCTGAATCCATGCTATCTGATAGGGCTTAGGGTGTTTCAATCTTTCCAACTTTAGCTTAGTCACAATCTCCTCTAAAACTAGGTTATTTGAACTACCATTACCAATTACAACTTTACAACACTTACCTCTTGATTTGTTCTGAACAGACTCTTCCTCTGCAGTGGTTCTTCATCTATCTCTACTTGAAATAATTCTCTCCTCATCACCAATGATTCTCCTTTCTCAAGTTTGTCAATTGAACTAGGTGATCCAATAGCTTCTTCTTCAACATAGGCTAATCTTCCACTATTTTCTGTCCTCTTACTTGCACTACCCTGATTACATTCAAATACTCTATGTCCTTCACCTCCACACTTGAAACAAGTACCTCTAAATGTTCTCTTATCAAATTCTCTTCCTTCTCTCATGTATCCTTCATTCTGGTATGCATTAGGGTTTCATCTCCTGTAAAAATTTCTGTCATCTCTCTGGTAAGCATTGTTATCTTTGTCATCCTTCTTAAATGGGCTACCAAACTTGTTCTGCTCTGGATATGATCTATCTTCTCTAGAAAATGTCCTACCTTTCTGATATTTACATCCTTTGCCTCTCTATCTCTGATCATGTCTTTTATTCATCTTCTTTTCAACTGTTAGGGCAAATTTATATGCTTCCTCCAAAGATGTCATCATTACCAAGCTTAGTTCCTCTTGAATGTTCAATCTTAGTCCATTGATATATCTAGCCACTTTCTCCTTGTTTGCTTCACTATGTCTTGTCCTTATGATCATTTTATGGAATTTTGTAGTGTACTCCTTCACATATTTCTCTTTTTGTCTTAGGTTTTGCAATCTCTCCAATAGCTCCAACTCATAGTCATCAGGTATAAACTGATTCTTCAACTTTGTCACCATCCTATCCCATTTTGTAATCTTTTCTTTTCCTCTTCTATTTCTTTCCAACTTAAGTTCTTTCCACCATATAGTAGCATGTCCTTTCAACTTTGTCTTTGCAAATTTCACCTTCTTTGGATCTTCAATTTCCTCATATTCAAAGTATTTTGCCATGTCATTTATCCAATCAATCAATTCTTCAGGGTTCAAATTATCAGTATAGTTTGGCACATCAACTCTAGGTCTCTTTCCAATCTTTGAAATAGCTTGTAGCATTTTTTACTTGGTCTGATTCATCTTCTTCATCACCTCCTAGGGTTTCACTAGTTTGTTCAATAGATTGAAATTCTTCTTCCTCATCGCTTTCAACATTAGGTCTCGGTGTCAATCCTCTTTACCTATCTTCTTCAATAGCATCCAAGCAAATTCACATGGTTTTCATCATCTCCATCATCTCATCCATTCTACTAGCAATTGTTCCAACATCAACAACTCTCCTCGGTGGCATTGTTCCTAGGATCAAGTGCAAACTGCCTCAAGCTCGACAATCGAGCTACAAGGTGACAACTACCTCTCAATCAGTGACTGGTTACGACATGAGTAACTTGCCTCAATTCAGCAATCTATCTATAGCAAGATCTTACAGAATTCCCTCACCAACTTCACTCAATTCACTCCCAAAGATTCAAAATTTCACTCTGATACCACTTGGTGCATTCATGGTGGGAGGGTTCACAGAATGAACTGTCTAGACCATGCAGAAAGAGTAAACACAATGGAAACAACTCAAAGAAATGGAACAAATGTGGATTCAGTCATTCAGTATATCATAGAATTCAAATACAATCTTGCTAGCAACATGCAAACTTACAATTAGGGCTCAAAAGTCTGATTACATACATGCACAAGATAAAGCTTTGAAGCTCCTTCACACAAGATCTAAACTATCAATCTTCTCAATCATGAGAACTATCTTTACTATTTTCCTAAGGATCTATTACATCAATATATATCATCTCCGGAACAATAGATTCCTCTGCATCGGCCAAGGAAGATCACAAACTCCAATGAAGAGTTGTAATGTGTGTACACATATAGGTTGGACCTAAATGCATATAACACTTCCTCAAATGAATGGAATAATGTGTAGATCTTCAAGAAAGGTCAGACATAAACTAAAGATCATTGAATGATGTGTCATTAGGTTCCGCAAGTCAAGGAATGCTTCACAATCTTTCTCCTTTAGCTAATTACCATAGACTATCAGGATGCTCTATTATGAGAAAACAGTTGATCTTCTGATAGCGATATCTTTCCAGTAACTGATCCAAATGCTCTAAATTCTGGATATGATGTAGATGAATGAATGTAGATACTAAGTCCATAGCCACAAGGTGTGAAATGCAACTACAGTAGAATGTCAGACCAAAAGCGAAAAATGCTTGTGACTAAATTGGAAAATGAAAAGAAACAAACTGAACTACCAACAAACTAAAATGCAAATATTTTTGGTTGATGCAAGATTGCTCTTAAACCAGGGATGCTTCTACATCATAAGAAAAAGTCAATTTCCTTCATTTTTATGCTTAAATAGGGCCCTTGAACATGAACCTAGGAGAAATGTACCTTTTTGCATATATACATGGAGTATTGGGTGGGCTTTATGTCCACTTAACTCCTTGGGAAGAGCATGCCATAATTTGGCATGTAAGAGATGGAGTGTGGATTGGGTAGTCTACCTCACATCTCTCTTCCCAAGGGTATGGTGTAAGAGAGGAGTGTTCTACACTCCACTCAACCATACCTAGCCATGTGGGTGCATGCTAGGATTAAGGTTCCATCAACCTTGTAAATCCTATGTAATCAATTACTCTTAATATTGTTTGTAAGTCATTCATAAGGGATGAAGTTTTCACAAAGTAGCGATCTTGTTTAAGCCACATGTTTGACCCTAGTACCTGTATACTCAAAATTGTGACATTAGTGGCTTGGGGCTATCAAGTCAGATTTTGGCATGCACACGGACCATTCCCTCCTTACCATGGGGTGAACCACCATGCCACTCTCGCTCTTGTGGAAGTAGCCAGTCAAGAGGAGATGAGACATAGGGGTGGTTTGGCTCATTGGAGAGCTAGACTTAGCGGAGAGGGGTCAGTATGTCCTAGGGATTATGTTGTTGTGCGCTTGTGTAGCTATGTTGTTTAATGAGTGTGGTTGTAAAGATAACCGTATGACCTGAAGGTTCACTAGTCACTGTTCTCCTATTAGGGTTTCTGATATTCCACCTTTGTGTGGGTAATCTATTGTTCTCATTGATTGCTTGTTGTTGTTCAAACTATTGGATGAATGCTTGTTGTACTAAGAGTTGTCTAAATGCTTCTTGTTGTTGGATGACTAGTGGGTCCTATTGCAGTCTTGGGTGGATTTCCTCTATCTCGTTGAGGATTGCCCTCATCCACTCACCTCTTAATCCAAGGCACATTCGTGAGCTGAGACAAGAGATAGGTGATTGTGAGATAACCTTGACTTGGTCTAGGGTTTGAGTTAGGGATTTTTTACCTAAGGTTTGATTGTGTGTTGATTTCCTTTGACCTTGTGATGTAATCAAGGGTTTTGACCAATGTTTGACTATGGTTGACCTTGTGATGGAATCAAGGGTTTGTAAATCTTCTAAGTCTCTAATGTTTTTGTTCTTTTTTGGGTTTTTATGAATGCAAGACTAAATGAAATGCAAAACTTATTTTTGTGCTTTTTTAATGTTTTTAGAATTGAAGATGCTTTTTTCTAATCTAGGAATTGAAAGATGTATGCAAGCTATAATGAATTTACCTAATACAATGTAAACTATGTTTTTGGGGTTTTCTAAATATTTTGAACGAATTAATCTAAGAAAAGAGAAATTGCTTTTAAATGAATTAATCTATGAACTTTGAAAGTAAATTACTCTAAGAATGCAAGATCTATCTATCCTATCAAGGAAAAAGCAACAAGATTACTGATCCCAAGAGCAATTTTAGTTATCTAATTACTACAAATTGAAAGGAAATATAAAGGAACTTGGAGACGTGTGAGGCTCCACTACCCTCATGAATCCTTGTGATGCCAACCTTGTATCCTCTTATAACAACAAGGAATCCTCTCGGCAACAAGATGACAATGGAAGCAAAAGAAGTTTTGAAGGTTTTTGAAGAGACCTCAATGAGAGCTTTGATGAGCGCTATGGCTTGATATGAGTAGTGTATGGACATGTGATGAGATTTATGTGAAAGCTAGATGAAGAAACAAACAAAACAAAAGGCTCCTATGTCCTATATGAGCATGAGAATGTTGAATGTGGAGAGAAATAACTTGCAAGAGCTATGTGCACAAATGAAATTGCCTCTCTTTATGCTTGAGGGAGGGGGGTATTTATAGGTTAGAAGAAGGAATGAGAGGTGAAGAAGAAGAAGAGTTAACTCAATTTGATTAGAGAGTTAACATAGAGGATTCAAGAGTGATTTGGGCTAAAATTGGAGTGATATACCCAGTAAAAGCTTATCACTCAGGAAGAAATGAAGGAGTGCATGAGAATGCATGAGCTATTATTTTAAGATAAAATAGAGATAATTATGCATGTGTAGGTGCATGAAATAGTTAACTCTATATTTGAAACCAAAATCCATGCAAACAGGAAGAAAAACAAGCGAATATGAAGCTTTTTCAAGTTAGAAACTCAAGTTTTTCCATGGTTGGAAACATGACAGGGTCACCCCTTTCACCAGTCAGGTTGCTTGAGGGGCAACCCTGGGTCTCCTGGGGGGTGACCCATGGGCAACCCACTAAGGAGAGCACCTGGGTTGGCTTGCAGGATGGGAGATGGAAGAGGAGGAGAAAAGAAGGGGATCTGCCTTTGGAAATAGATCAATCATGTGTGAAAATCCAAATCTCCACTTGCAAAGTAGGATCTCTTGATGGAAGATCTAGAAATAATAGGGGGAGATTTGGATTGGTTGAGTGAAACTAAAAAATGAAAGGGGGAGATGGCTAGGGGGACCTCTAGAAGACTTCTAGGGGTGAAGAAGACAAAAACACTAGGGATAGGTGAAAACTCACCTACAAGACACATACAAGGCTTAGGAATAGGGTCACAAGCTTAGAAAATGCAAATTGAAAAGTGTCAAAAAGTGTCAAAAAGCGTTGACAATAAAGAGAGAGAGAGAGAGAAAATGACAAAGGGGGAACAACATAAGATGAGAGAAAAGACATGTCACCAAGAGAGAGGATGTTATTTCATGCTTACATGTATATGACAAGGATTATAAATCATCATAAGGGTCCTTGTGGAGGCTATGTGTGATTTTGGTGCTTACATATTTGCCCCCTCGGGGATGGTAGTCTACATGAAAGGTAGGTACCATTCCTAAACTAGGCCTTACTTGTTGTCGATTTTCCTACAATTGTACTTATAAATAACTAGTATTAGTTTGACATCTGAATATATCAAAATGAATAATGAAAACTAAAATGCTGAACTTACCATAGATCATGAGATTTTGACTAGTTGTTTGCCTTTGTCAGTGAGACCTATTGGAATGAATACACGCAAAATGATGCACGAGAGATGCATTAAAGAAAAAACTAATCTAAGAATGCATAAAAGAAACTGAGCTAAGGAAGAGGAAAGATCAAGCAAATTAGTGAAATTTGAGTGAATCGGCGGCAAAATTGATCGTGTAAGCAGTCATTGGGTAGATATCGTGGAGATGGCCATTGCTTCTTTTGCCACTAAGAATCAGGTACATAAATAGTGAAAAACTCTTCTCTAAACCCTAGGTTAAATTTTGTGAAAAATATCTTGAAATTATCTTTTTTTGATGATTTTTTTTGTTGCATTATCTTTGTTTCATCATTTAGGGTAAGATTGGTCTTTTGTTTTCTAAAATCGGCTAAGAAACAAGGTTTGTAGAGCATTTTTAGTTTAGGGGATCTCCACATAGGGTCGCCTCTTTTGCCAGGCAGGTCACCCCTGAGGGGAGATCCTGCTGACATCTGGGTTGCCCAAGGGGAGATATGGATTGATCATTTCTTATTGAAATTTGATGCTTTCTAATGTTTACTTCACTTTGTTTCAATCTAATTTAACTATTGTATTCACCAATTTATTGCAATTTTGATGGATTATATGATTTTTTTGCATGATTTTCTATAAGTTTTATGATTTTTAGGATTTTTGTGAGTTGACGAGATCTAATCTAAAGTTGTTTTCTGATTTGTAGGATATGCACATTTGATGGAATGCTTGTAGAGAGTAGTTGTGGCCCTCAAAGATGTTTGCAACATTGAATACTGATGAGATTGCCATTATGAGGAGAGCGGGCTTAGATAGAGTTTGTCATGTGCTAGTTGTTCATCTTGTGGCACACATTTTCTATGATATCCTAACATATTGGGATGCAGATAGGAATACCTTCAAGTTCCTGTAGGTTTCAGGAGAGTGGACCATCACTTTGTTTGATGTTTACCACATTCTAGGAGTTCCTGTGAGAGGACACCCTCTTGTCCTACCAGCTAGCGAGTCCTTCAAGGACAAGGATTCTTGGGTACAATTCATGGGAGTGAGTCATCTTGAGGATCAGATAGGTGTTTAGCTTACCTCTGTGCTATGACTTCACATTCCTCGCTTGAGGAAGTTTTTGATCAGTTTGATTGCATCGAGGTTATCTGGAGACAAGGCCTTGACTTGCTTGAGATGGTGTTGGGCACCAATTATATAGGTTCTTAAGCAGGATAGAGTCTATGCTTTGGGGCTAGGCATTTTGGCCATGGTATACAGGGATTTCTATTGTATCGTACGACGAGGGGCTCTTACTTTCAACCATTCCTCCTTGATTATGACTTGGATTTTTAAGCAGATTAGGCCTTATTAGAAACTTGTTCTGATTCCTGCCAGATAGTTACCAAGAGCAGCTAGATGGATTTAGGTGGGCCACTTTGATACTTCTTTGCACGTTGTGGCTACTCTTATCGATGTGGATATAATTTTTGATCCTTACCTAGATATGGAGGGAGCATGGTCACATGATGATGAGATCAGGGAGCATTATCATGGTGTATCAGAGATTTCAGACCGTAATGTTCTAGTTGAGGCTTATCATGTTGAGCATGTCCCACAGCAATTTCATGAGGATTTCCCTAAGGAGTTCCCCTAGCGCCTACTTTCTATAGATCTATCCGGGAGATGGGTGAGATTATCTAGAGGGTAGTTACTTGGACCCCTTTGACTCCCAGAGTTTTCATCTCTAGAGCTTTTAGGACTTTGAGAGGAGGACAAAGGGGAGGGAGAGGGACTCCTTCCCAAGCATTGATTGTGGTTAATGATTTAGACTCTACTAGCAAGGACTATGTTCCTGAGGGGGATGATTCATTAGATGAGGAGCCAACAGAGGATGCATAGGATAATGGTTAAGATGATGCTGATGATGCTCTTGAAGGTCCATTCACAGTTCCTGGACCTCCTCACTCTAATGAGGTGATACAACAACTTGACCTTGACAGGCAGCCTAGTGACCCATTGAAGTCTACATTTGCTTTAATGCTTTTGCATTTTGTCCTTCCTTTTTTTTCCTTTTCACCAAGAATTAACACTTTTTGTCTTTTGGTTTGCTTTGCAGATAATGTTGAGGAGTGGAGGGCTTTTGTTCGTGAGGTAAATATTATCTTGGTTGCCCCCTTCACTAGAGGATGACTTAGGAGATGCTTTTGACTAATCCTGGTGTGCCCCCTACTGCTAGATGACACACTGACATTTTTTCTCATCCCTATCATGGATTTCAGGTGAGTTCTGATTTGAAGGCTAAAAATCTCATCCTTAAGGGTGAGAATCAGGTGCTTTGTGAGATGGCTCACCTTGGGTTTGGATAGCAAGATGTTAATGTTGCAGGGCCTTCACAATCACACACTCATAGAATGGTACCTCACTCCCATAGGTCTCATGAAGCGACTAGTGGCACACATAGGTAGAGAAGTAGAAGTCTTGAGGGTTCTGTTGGAGGGAAACACCCTTGAGTTTACCTTGTTCTTCTTTAAAACTATGCCCCTTGCATGGGGAACCCTTACTTTCCTCGAGAGCATTTTGCCTTTAGCTCTTGGTACTTTTATACATGTAATTTTTGGATGTATCAATGAAAGTTTGTCTTTTTATGGTTTTAGCTATCATATGAGTACTCATCTCTTATGGATTTTAGAAGTTTAGGATCTCTTTGATTATGTTTTTGACCTTCAACTCTAATAATACAAGTATGATAACAATGACATGCTTTTGTAATTTTTTTAACATATATATGAAATGTAGTTTACGATATGCAGATGCAAGAACACAAGGGATAACTGAAATGAAAATTTTACTTCTACAGAATGTCACAAGTTATGACATTGACTTTATTGCTTTGGGACTCTTTTTATGATTTTGATATGAATGTAATATGAAATAAACAATATGACTGCTCTTTGATACGATTTTCAATCCAGGGGATTGGAAGTTGTCCTGATATAAGAGACCTATACAAGGCTGTGAGATAGGAATTTAGAACTCAAGTGGGGAATGAGAATGAAATAGAGTGTTTATAAATTTAGGCTTTGCTAAAGGATAAACACTGATCCTTATCTAGATAAGACAATCTGACAAGCTTTCAACTTAGACGAGTAACAAATTTTATTGATGTTTGCTAGATTTAGAACATAGATGGCGAGCAAGATAGACCTGGGGTAAAGGATAAAAGGGAAATAACTAGGGTCCCTAAATAGAAGATGATCTTAAAGACTACTAGACTCTTGGATTTGCTCAGCTAGTGCGTGTGTGTGCTTTGTACCTTTCACTTTTATTTCCTCTGTTAGAATGTCACCCTTGAAACTTCGAGCTTAGATTAATCTCCACCCAAGAGTACAGACATTCAACAATCTTCTCTTTCACTTTTTTTTTTGTATATCTCTTTTTTTTTTGCTTTTTCCTTTTTTTGTATTTTAGAAAATACCTCACTTGATTTTCTCACTTTTTTGGGATTTTGACTTTTTATGAAAATGAATGCTTTTGAAACTTTACATATGCAGTAGTTTGATATCTCAATTCTCACTTTTCTCAACACTCTTATTTTGGTCACTCATTTTTTTATTCACTTAGATTTTAGAATTCTTCCTTTAGAGTTTTGATCCTCTTGATGTTTTTGGCCAAGAAAGATAAGGGGTTGAGTGCCACCTAATGTTTTTGTAATCCAGTTAGACTTCTCTTCTACTAGGAAAGAATTGGGAAGGTCTACTTGCAAGATTCCTTTGAACACTATAGGTTTGAATACTGACTTTTCTTAGACCTAACATCTTGGCTCATTAAGACTAGGATCAGTGTAAAGCTAAGAGCTAGGCTTTGATTAGAATCACTAAGAATGAAAAGGGATTTGGTGATTGTGAAAATGGGGAATCTCTAGGACCTGAAAGGATCATGTATACCTAGGAAACCTTAGACTTCTTGCTGAAATGAAAATGATATAAGAGCGAGTCACTCACTATAATGCAAGATGAATAGAATGATACTAAAATGGAAGAAATAAAACTCTTTTTGGTATTTTTGATTTTTTTTTAAATTTTTGGGATATTTGATTTTTTTGGTATTGCTATGTTTTATGATTTTTATGATTTTTAGATAGTATTTCTTGAGGTGAAAGGTATTGACTATTTTTCCAAATTCTTCCCCTCCATTGTGCACAAGAGATAGGCACTATTTTTGACATCTTCTTTAACCATGTAAGGACCTTTCCAGTCCTCTGTAAATGTTCTCCTTCGTCTTCTCTTATTTTTCATGCTACCTCTTCTTAGGATTAGTTCTCCTACTCTGTAGGGTTTATCATTTGATTATATCATTTCCAATTCAGTGGTTCCTCTTGGTAAGGTGAGACAAAGCAAATCTTGGAAAGATTTTTTATGGGAAGGGGTCCAATACAAGACTCCATCACACCTTAACAATTCCATCATCATGTTGAATTGCTCTTGCATGTAAATCTTTACGTTTTGTCTATCTTGAATGTTTTGTAAGAATTGAAATAATTCAAAGGGAGTTTGAGGTTTCCTTTGCTCATTAGGAGGGACAAAGCTTATACTCATCCTCCCATTAGGCTCAGGCCTCAAATCCATAGAGAATCCAATATAACTTCCTAGCAACTCAAAGATGACAGTGATCATTGGTTCCAACTGACACTTGCATTTTACATTCTTTATGAAATGACCCTCACTCTCTTCGTCTTCATATGGGAGTCTCTCATCCATTTCAATTTGCACTAAGGATACTTCCCATTCACTAAGTTAATTTAATTGCACCAAGGTAGAAGTAGTGGGTTGCACTGGTGGTTGAGATATAATGAACATTCTTGGGAGAACTCTTATTACATTGGTTGATTCATTGTCAATAGAATGTACATCCTCCATTGGTGTCAATGGTCTATATGACTCTTCTGTTGGTGTGAGAGGTTCATATGACTCACTTTCTTCTGGTGTCTCAGGGACACACGATTCACTTAGAGCTGACAGTGGAGTATAACTCTCTGTCATGTCTTCTTCAAGATCTGAGAAAGCATGAGGGTTTGCATATCTCAAATCTAATGTAGTTGTTTTGAACACTAGACCTTCAGTTGTATGAGGTTTCTCCCCTATGCAAGGGAAGAGCTTGTAGGTAGGTTGGATACCAATCATGAGGATTTCTAGAGGGAATTGGAGAGGTCCATCCTGCTCTATCCATTCCATGATCTTTACTATCTTTTCTTTGGGAATAATTTCTTTTTGCTTTAGTGGTACATCATTTTCTAAAGTCTTTATCTCTGCAGTGTTTATGGTCTTTTTTGGAGTTTCCATTCATTTGATGCATATTGATTGAGGCATAGAACTAGGAATAGACAGTTTACTGGTAGGAAGTTCATAATCTATGGGGATGCCTATACACTTGTTTGTTGTATTTGATTTAAGCATACTAAAAGGTTCTAGATCCCCTTTTGCAACGTATACCTTCCCCAAATGTAGGAATCGAGCCTCTTGAAATAACATAGATGGAACAAATTTCATCCTATGTATCCATGGTCTTCCAAGGAGAAAATTATATCCTATGTACTTGTTGATGACATAAGATGTGGTCAGGATAGTCTTGGGCCCTAGAGTCATGGGAAGTGTGATCTTTCCTATTGTAGCAGCCTTTAAATTATCATACCCACTTAAAGTGTCTCGTGAAGTGGTGATATTAGTGTGCCCATAAACCATTCTCTCTAGGAGAGAGAACAGAACTATTTTTAATGTCACTCCATCATCTATTAATGTCATTTTGATCTAGGTATCATAGATCCATACTTGCAAGTACAACGTAGGATCTCCTTTCTTGGTTAATTCTGCCTCAGAAGGCATTTGCTTTAGGTAAAAGAAGAAACCTAGGTCTTTGAGTTCAGAATTAGGTGGACTTAAGTCAAAATCCACATGGTTGATTTGCTTGCTAGGTGGAGGAGTAATTTGGTCAAGATACTTCAACCCTATTGCTTTCAATAGTTCTAAACAATGTAAGGGCAATTCCTAAGAAGGTCAATGAACGATATGTATGAGTAGGTTTTCTTTTAAGTCTTCAATGAGTTTGTAGGGACCAACAGGCATTGGTGTTGGTTCAGCTACCAAGATAGTGGTTTTGAGCACTTCCTCTTGTTCATTCTCAAGATCTCCTTCCTCCTCTTCACTACATAGTATTTTGACTAATCCCATCATCCTAGCTTCTCCTTTCTACCCTAACTATGGTGGGATGCCAGTGTTTCTACCTTGGGCTACTTTGTTTTGATTTATTGCCTCTGTATCCTTATGCACAGGAAATGGGTCTTGATAGATTCTCATGTTAGCATTTTGTGGAACTATCAGGGCTTGGGTTTGTCATGTGCCCTTGTTATCCGATGTGACTTCCTGTGGGTTTAAGAACATTTCTATGAACAACCATGGTTGGTCTTCCAGTAATCTCACTATGAATCTATTATACTCTCTACAGGATTTTGTGCTATCCCCTCTTGTCTATAAAAATAACAAAATTGGTTGTACTCATATGGGGGCCTTTCATACCTTCCATCATTTCCATTTCCATTACGATTCTAACTCTGATAGTTGTCCCTAGGGCAGTATCCATTATTTCTGGGCTGATCAATCACATTAAAATTAGGAGGGTAATAGTCTCTCCTATTATAATCACCTCTTACTTTTTGGACAGGGGGTTGATCTCTCACCCCATATGTTGCATTTCTGTTGTTTTTAAGAATTTTGATGATAGGAGCATTGTTTCATGTGTCCTCCCTTATTAACTTTCCATTTGTCCCATAGACCCTTCAGCCACTATCAATGACAGCTTGATCTATCCTCAAAGCACTTTCTAGTGCTTCTTCATAGGACTTGTATGGTAATTTTTGAATGTCTTCTGTCATGTCCTTTATTCAAGGCATATAAGAAAAGATTGCATAACTAGGGATGGTCCATGTTTGGGGCACTGGTTGAGGAATACATGACTTGTCTCCATTTGGTAACAAAGTGGGCTTCATATTTGTTTGGCTCTTATTTCATGGTTAGGAATTCTCTGATCCCTATTTTGACGAGTTGGTTCATGTCAAATTCCAATGACAAATTCTTTGATAAGTTGTCTAAATGAGTGGATTGAAGCCTTTGGTAAATGATAGTACCAATCCAGAGCTATTCCTTTAAGGTCTTTGGAAAGATCTTGGCGATAACCCCATCCCAAGGGAGGAGTTCTCTCATTGAAGTGGTATAAGATTTGATATGGGAATTTGAATCACCTTCTCCCTTGAACTTTGGGAGATCAAGTAACAGTCAAGATGACTAAACACTTCTTATGTTTAAATCAAGTGATTATTTTAAGTACTCCATATATGTCCCAAGAAAGGCACTTTGTGATTGGGGGTTGATAGCAACAACCCCGTAGGAGAGTTTTGGTAGCCCACTGTCTGATTTGTTTGATTTCCCAACATTGTTGGATCGTTCTGAATAGGAGGGTTCCCATTTAGACATGTGTCGTTACTTGAATTTCTTGAATAATAGTTGAGATAGGGGGGATTCTGAGATGCCCCTTGGTCTTGTTCATTTCAAATGTTGTCATAGGACTTCTGTCTTCTTTCAGGAGCAACTTGCTCTGCTTCCAAGGTTCTAACCCTTGTACTAGAGTTGCGATTAGGTTTGCAGGAGTGGCAGCTCTAGGTGCTTCCTCATTTCTAGGGTTTTCTCTTCGAGTACTGTCATGATGGTGCACTTCTTCTCATGCAACATTGTATCTTTGTTCTTCTTGCAAGGAAACTTTTAATGCTTCTTGAGCATCTCCTTCCTCTTGCAAGTGTCTTTCTAACCTTTTTACTTCCTCACGATAGAGATGAAAACTTGAGGTACTTGTTGAAGGTTGATCAGGTGGATGCATTTCTAACCTTAATTAAACTCTCCTAGCCTTATGAGGTGCATTTGTTATGGCAGGGTTGTGCTTCCATGTAGGGTTGTTAAAAGACAAAGAATGCCTAGGTTCTCTTTGGTCTTGTTCATAGTCAGAGTCTTCGTAATCATAGCAGTTTGTGATTGGTGCATCTGGGTGAGGCAGTACATACCTATCAAAAGAAGGAGTTTCTGGTTCTCTAGAGGGAACATTCCCTAAATTTAGATTGGGTTTCGTCATATTCAAGGGTGCCATAGACACCACAGAATAAATGGAATGGTGATGGTGAAGGCAACATAGGTTGAGGCAGCAGAAGTAGCTATGAAGAATAAAGTGAAAATGCCTGAAGATTGTTGTTTTGAAGTGTTGAATGTTAAAGTTTTTGATGTGATCTGCATGTTTGGAATGTGAAAATCATAAACAAAAAGTTTTTTCTTTTCACATTAGGATCACCAAAATATGTGGTGAAGCTGGCGGCGTATGTGACAGTGATAATGAGATCCAAGTAATAGGAACACAAACAACATAACCAGAAGGCTTTGTAGTGTAGATTGGTAAAAACAAATGAAGTTAGAAATACAAACCAAATGCATAAATATACAAAGTTATACCTTCAAATGTGATCCCTCTCCTTGATAGGGTGGAAGGAATTGCACCCAAACTCCTTAGATTTTACCCAAGTTGATGAAATGTGGATTGCTCTTGCTTTCAACACAATATGATGAGAGATTGGAGGATAGATTGATAGGTTGGATAGAGATGAGAGATAAGGCTAGAGTGATTTTGGCATTATAATGGTATGATGAGAAGATTTGAGAAAAAATTGGGCATGGTAAGGATGCAAGAAGAAGTTGTTAAAATGGCTTAGAGAAGGGTCTCATTTATAAATTTTTGGAAAAGGGATGGAGGGTGAGGATTAAAAGTTGAGATCAAGGGCTAGAAATGCTTGAGAGTTAGGGTTTGGATTGAAGTCATAGCTCCTTGTGACAAGTGTCACAAGGGGAGTGGATGAGGGAGATCAATGGTTGAGATTTGGTCAATGGGATTGGAGGGCTCTCATTATTTGTGAATTTTAAATTCACATGGGGAAAGGTGTGGAAGATAAAAACGAATTAAAAATTCATTTTTGGGAAGAGTGGATATGACAAGTGAATTAAAAATTCAACTCATGGGGAAGTGTGAATTAAAAATTTACTTTTATGTGCGGATGTGAAGGTTAAAGGACACATGTACACTTACATGTGTAAGAGGGTGATAAATGATGTGTAAGGAAGATTTGACCCTTTGAATAAAAAAATGATTTTTATTCAAAGGTGTGTGGGAGGATGGGATAAGAAAGGGTAATTAGGTGTTAAGCTTAATTAATTTAGGTCTAGGGGATAGGTAGGTTAGGGTAGCTAATTAAATTATTTAATTAACTAGGATAGGGATATGTTGATTAATAGGGTAGATTAATTAGATAAACATGATTTATTTAATTAATAGGGATTAGGGAGATGGACAAATTAGCTAAATAAATATTAAGAATATTTATTTAATCAATGAGGATATAGTTATAAGGTATAGTGATAAATTAAGTGAATTACTTGATCACAAAGGATATATGATAGATGGTTAGGGATAAAATGAATTTATTTAATTAATAGGAGGGATAAATTGGTGTAGAGGTACGAGAAATTGGTTTATAGAGAAAGTCAATTTTAGGTGTCTACATTTGCCCCTCTTTGAAATGGTGTTGCGGCTAAGTAACATCATTTCAAAGAAGTTAAAACATAGAGTTGGATTGGATAGAAAAAAGATTTTGACTTAGAAGAATAGGGTAAGGTTTGGGGGTAATTGGTAAGGGTGATGCCCCCTCGAGAGGACATGCGGGTTGCAAGAACACGGGTGTGCTCTTGAAATGGATGAAACAGATTGGTTGAACTAGTTGGAGGATAAGGGGCGAGATGAAAGTGTGATAATGTTGGGATATTGATTGGTGGATGATCATTGTACTGAAAATGATTTAGAGAAATCCTAGTTTTGATATAGAAAAGTGGATATGTTCACCAAGGTATAGAAGACCAGGGTGATGATGTTTATCCAACATTTGCATGGACTAGACACACAAACAAGAGGGTAATCTCATGCATGCCCAAGATAGTACAACCTTGTCTAGATGAGGGAAGGGGACTCATAGCATAAGCCCTTAATACACAAAAGGTATGATAGACCTTAGATGCACAAGGAGATCAATATGCTAGAACCGACCCTATGATTCACAAGATATGAATACTAGCTTGGAGTAATGAGATTGACCCACAAGCATAACATACAAAAGAAAGACTATGCCTCATTCTAGATGTTTTCACCACATACCATGATATAGTAAGATCAAGGTAGCTTTGATGTGACTTCGAATAGGACAAAAGATAAAAATCAAAAACCAAAAGACCAACGAACCAAACAAATAACCATTGTATCTCTTGCCAAGATGGATGATGATAGGATAGATTCTTCCTATTGGAGGAATGATATATCCTAAGGCAAGAATTGGTTGATGATTAGATCATACTTAGTTGATGTTGTAAGATTGGCTCAAGATATGATGGTGACAAGTTGTGGTTGATGTTGATTTGATAGTTGATGATTTTTGTTAAGGGATGATGTTTTCATAGGTAATGCGATGCTTGGAATATTGCATTTGAATCTAGTGTAAGCTCAATGGGTAGGGACCATCTAAGCGGGTCAAATGGGTGCATCTTATGTACCTGAGTACTAAAAACTTTCTTCATATTCCAAACTGCCTACATACCCTATATCCACAGGATCAAGGCACATTAAGATGCGGGTGGTGATGATATGTAGTTTTGATTTGTGATGATGATGTGGGATGATTGAGGATAAATGTGATGATGTTGGAAGATGATGAGATGAATGATTTGGGTGATTTTGAGGATGTTGGAAGATGATGAGATGAATGATTTGGGTGATTTTGAGGATGTTGGAAGATGATGAGATGTTGATGGAGCAATGTTGATTTTGTGATGGATATATTATTTTTGGATTTTATGGAATTTTTTATTTTTATTTTTTATTTTTGTGATTTTGGAAAGGGAATGATTTATTATGATGGTTGCATTGGATTTCATTTGGACAACCTTTGCGCTAAATACCAATGACAAGGGAACATCAAGTCTAGAGGTGAAGGTGATGGGGTTGGATAGGGGGATTGGTGATGAAAGGATAATGGATAGGAGATTTGTGTTAGATATATAGATACATGTAGATAAGGGATAGGATGGGGGATAAAGGATTTGGTAGGGATACATGATAGATGGATGGGGGGTTTGGCAGTGGAAGGTGATAGAGAGGAGATTCATGATAGATGGATTGGAAGATAGAGATAGGGATGCAAGATAGATGGATGGGAGATGGGGATAAGGATTTTCTCCAAGGGCTAGGTTGCAAGGAATCATATGCCCCAATGCTTAAATAATTTTGCATGATGGTTTTACGTTTTGAGTGGATGGGCTTTGTAGTAGATGGATGGAGGATATGCTTGGAAAGAGAGTGTGTCGAGTGGTGTCCAAAGCAAGTTGTTGATATTTTGCCCCTTGTCTTTATCAAGATCTAACCCGATGAAGATATAATAGATAGGATTGATGGGAAATGATAGGATAAATAGGGGATGGTGGATAGGAATATGATATGATAAATATACATGGATAAGATATGCAAAAGGATGTTATGGATGTGGATGATTTTGCCCTCGAGTGTAGGGTACAAAAATGGATGGAGAAGGGATTACGCATGACGTCCACAAGGGTTTTTCATCATGGTACTTGCCCAAGGCACCAGAAGGAGTGGTTTTCACCATTTCGATGGATTTTTTTCTCTTTACTATTTTCTTGATTTTTTTGATTTTTTTGATTTTTTGATGGAATGGGGACTCTAGCGTCTGTTTCCATAGCATGGAGAAGATGGTCCCATGTTGGATAGCATTATGGATGATGATTGCATGGATTTCAGTGGTTAGTGGGTTATGATGTGGATTATGTAGATTATGATGTCAATTATGTGGATTATGATGTGGATTAAGCAATAGCATGGATGATAGGAATGTGATGGGGAAGATATGTAGGATAGTGGGTGAAAGATGGCAAAATGGGGTATGTGGGAATGTCAAGTGGTGGAGGGGAACCAAGACCAACAGTTGCACACACCGTGATATATTTGGAAGCTTGTACTTTGGATGTGGAGTTGGGAGTAATGAGGATCGGGAAAGGAGATTTTTGGATGGTCAATTTGGAGTTTTAGGTACCCAAATGGACTTAGGAATTATGGGATTTTTAGATGGGGAGTAGGATGTTTGGGATTGTGGGTTAGATTGGGATGTGGATGCTTCAATAGAGTTTGGTGCTTTTTGTTTAGGGACCCACAACATTTTTGTTTTTGCTTTTTCTTGTGATGGTGTGGGCTTTGATAGCCTTTTGGATTTTTGATTTTTCTTGGAAGGGATAACATCTTTAGTCTTTTGTGCTTTACGAGTCAAGGCATTCAAATTTTTGAATCCCATGGATTTGGGGGAAGCTTCATGTTTGAAGGATGTGTGCTTTTGTTGGTCTTGATTGGGAAATTAGGGGGTTTATGGGTGGAGGGGTAAAAAGTGGATTTATAGATAAATGAATGAGGGGATTTGAGGATAAGGATGTTTGGGAGGATGGGAGGATAAGAGGATTTGTGGATAGGGATGTTGGGAGTTTGTAGGATAGGAGGTAAAGTGGATTTAATAGGAATATTTGGAGTTGGAAGTAGTGGAGGTAAATTTGATGGAGGAAAATGGATGGTCACATGCTTTTGCAAATGATATGATGACAGAGGAGGGATGGCGACATATGCTTTGGAGGTGCGATGAGATGAACCATGTTTGGGATTGGATGAATGGATTTTGGAAGGTGTGTGGGTGGTACCAACATGTTTAGATTGTTTTTCTTGGGGTGTATAGCCAAGGCCATGCAAGGATGGATGGAATGTGGTGTGGATGGGCTCCAAGATACCTTGTTCGTGAAGGCCTAAGCCTTTGCCTTGATAATTCATATGTTGGAGCATGCAACATGCAATGGGATGTTTGGTGCTTTGGAAACAAGACGCAAGTCCATTATTTGTTGGAGAAAGATAGGTGGTGGATGGAAGTTGTTCACCTCCTACGACGGAGTCACCATGGATGAAAGTGCTTTGTTCGAGTGAATAGGAGGATGTATTTGGGATGGGATTGGTAGATGGAGGTGAAGGATTAATGGTGGATGGTAAAGGGGTGGTAGAAGAAGGGGTGGGATCAATAAGTTGACCAATAGATGGGAGGGGATCGGGGATGGGATTAGATGGGATGGTTAGATCTTGATTAGGAGAAGGGGTTGATGTTTCAACATGCTTTGGATCTGATTCTTGACATAGCTCGTGTGCTTGGATAGAAGTGGAAGTGATTTGAATAGATGTGGTGGATGCTTGGATGGATGTGATAGGTGCTTCGATGGGTGTTGGTTTGTATGAGGGTGTTTGATTCCTTGCTAATAACCAATGGATGACATCCTTCATGAGTGTATGGGTTGAAGAACAATATAATGGATGGATAGTAAGGGTGGATGGTGTAGGATTAGGATTGGGATTGGATAAGTGGGCGATGGGGTTAGATGGCGATAGTTCTTGGATGGGTTTGAGGATAGATGTTGGATTAGATGGTGGTGTTGGAAGGGTGGGAGATTTGGGGGATTCTATAGCTTTGCTTTCATTTTTAGGTGATGTTCTTTGGAGGAAATCCCACAAGGATTCTTTGGATGTCGTGGGCTTAGGATTTGGAAGATTTGATGGTGGATTAGGTGGTGGATGGATGATAGGGATTGGTGGATTGGGAGATACATAGGGTGATGGATTAAGATTGGAGGAACATTGTGTTGGGGGGGGTTGGGATTGATGGATTGTAAGGTAGGTAGGGTGATGGATTAAGGTTGATAGGATGGGGTTTAGAGGATGGGGGATTTGTATGGAGAAATGGTTGTTGATATAAGGTTTGGATTTCAGAGATAAGGTGTGCTAGATTGGTGTTCCCTTGATCAAAGTTAGCATGACAAAGGTTGGGGGATGGATAAGGTGGAGGTATTGATTGGTTTTATATGTATGATGGCATGGGTGCGTAAGGGGATGAAGATTGATATGAGGGTAAAGGTTGATATGATGAAGGTTGATAGGAGGTTGATGGTGTGGATATGTAAGATGTAGGTTGGTATGAAGGTTGAAAGAATGAAGATTGATATGATGTGGATGGGGATGATGTGTAGGGTGTTTTTTGATATGATGAAGGTTGGGTAAGGGCTTGGGATTCCCCAATGATGATGTGTGCTAAGGGTATATCTATAATGTCATTTTTGCATTTTTCCTTAGCATTAGGATCCATGTTCTCATAAATTTTTCTAAGTCTTTGTAATTATTGCATTGCTACACAAGGATCCATTTTGTGGGAGAGATATGAGATGAAATAGAGGATAATGGATGATTGTGATGTTGGGAATCAAATTTCAAGACCTTAGGATGATTTAGTTTTCTTCAAAGGATGGATGATTCTCTATGCTTAAGGTGGACTAATGACACTTAAGTAATAGAGTTGATTTGGGTTGATTGGATTGGATGATCAATTAAGGTCTTGATTTTCTGGTTGGGTTGATTTGGATTTTGGATTGGGATGAAAGTAGTTAGGATGTGATTTGGCTTGGAATGATTGGATTATATGTAATGACTAGGATGTTGACTCAGATGATGTTGATGGGATGAGGATGAATGATGAAGATGTGACTAGGATGTGCTTAGGGATGATTGGGATTGAGGTTGATTTGACAAGAATGGAGATAATTATGATGTGTAATGATTAGAATGATGTTGTTTGGATAATGATTTAGATAGAATGATGATAATTTGATGATGTAGAGTGACAAGGATATTATTAGGATTTATTTTGGATGAATTGGATGTGATTAGGAATGAAGTGGCTAAAAATGGGTGATTAGGATGAATGTGATTGGATTTGAATGTGTTGGAAGAATGAGTTGAATGACTTGTCTTATGTGTTTGGTGTTTAGCTTGATTCGGTAATGTTCAATCAAATGATCACACATGTACAATCATGAATCACTCATGCAAGACACATAAGCAATTTTGAATTTGAATTTGAATGAATGTAATGATGATTAAACAAGCACATGTGGAAGACACATCAACAAGCCCTAATGTCTAGTTTGAAATAGGGTATGGCCAATTAGATTTTTTTGGGCTATGTTTACATGAGGTTGACTAAGGAATTTGAAGTGAAATCCTGCCACACAACTAGGAGAAAGGGGTAACCTGCCCTTCACCTTTACTTCCCAAAGGTATAAAGTTCTTTGGGGCTTAGCCAAGAGTGACAAGATTCCAACTCTCAATGAGGGTGTCTTTCGATTCAGCCTCGATTGAGGTCATCCCTTGGAGTGGTGTGTCTCCAAGCAGGCCTCCTAGGAAAGGATAAACAAAAGTAAATAAAGTGAGGTGTTTTTGATCTTCAAAATCACCTTGCGTTGTGAGGAGAGAGCATACACACACACACACACTTGACTCACTCACACTTGTAAATTGCCCTTAGAAATTGAAATGTGAGGAAGACACTTCAAACACTTGTTCTTTTTAAATCCAGAATCCAAATGTGATAGAAGACATTGGATTGTGTTAAGACCAAATTTTTTTTATGTGATTGCTAAAGCAATATTTGTTTTAAGCCCAAATCGAAATGTGTGATCCAACAATGATTCATTTTCTGTCCCAAATTGAAGTGTGTTTGCAAACAAGATTATGAACAAATGGAAATAGAATGAGTGCACCTGATTATTATCACTATCCAAGATGTTGTATATGTTGTTCTAGTCCTGTAAGGTCACTTGCAAGTCACTAGAATGAAAATGAAGCAAGTAGACTAGCCAAGATGATCGTTATGCAAAAATCAAGAATCTGATAAAATCTGATGAAAAATGAACTTATACAAAAACATTAATGGCATGAATAGATTCTTCATGAAATTCTATGCACTTTGAAAAAAAATTTCATGAAAAAAGGATGAAAAATGCTCAAGTTATGCTCAAATGAAGTTTGCAATGAAGTTTGACTTTGACTACAAAAAACATGTGCAAAACTGTACAATCACCTGAAAATTTCCTCACAGCTGTGAAGTTTACTGAGTCCTCTTTTTGACAAGCCCTTGTTTGCACTATTTAGACTTCATATGCAAAATTTATGCAAGTTTGAAAAAAATAGCCTCCTTCGGCGTGTAGGAAGCACAAGAGGCTAACTGACTATTTGGCTTGACCGCTTGTGGTTTAGAAAATTTTGGTCATATGTTGCAGTTTGAGACTGGCAGTCAAGGTTAAAAGTTTGTCTGGTGGTTAAAGTGAAATAGGCCCCTGGTCACTGATATGAGCAGGGGCTTAAAATTTTGAAAAGAAAAAAGAATATAGAAAGGGGGGCTTTTTAGTAGCCTTTAAACCCCCCCCCGAGTGGCTCACCACCGAGAATCGTAAAACCTCAACAGTTACCATTAAGGCCCACTAGTGGCTATGGTTTTGGGTCACGGTTAGTGGTTAAGGATATGGCTTAAATATGATAGAAATAATAGTGGTGGCTTAAGATTTTAGGGTTCCAAGTCTGTAGTAGCAGGCAAAGAAGTGTTAAGCATAAAACCCATGAGCGGTGGGAGAGTCTACTGTGGGTGGTGGCGGTGTATTAACAAAAGGTGGCAACATGGTATTGAATTGGAGTGGCGGCCAAGAGTTTGTAGAGATGTTGCAGGGGTTCAAGCTGAGATCAAAGGCGGTGGACAACGGTGGCAGAGAGTTTTGGGAGATGGTTGAGGGTTTCGACAGTAGCAGGGGTCCACAGAGGTGGCGGCGACAGGAATGAAGGTAAGTGTCGACGAGAGGTCTATGAGCGGAGGAGGAGTGTTGGGGTTTAAGGAAGTCAGGCGGAGGGGAATAAGGAGCTGTGACTGGGAGGTATAAGGAGTGGCAACAGTGCAGGTCACCGCCATTGGCAGTGACAGGAAACACCACAGAGGTGGCAGCTGAGTTTTCTACAGTGGCAATAGGTAGTTTTAAGGGTGTCGACTTGGATGCGATAGGGTTTAATCACTTAAAATCTCCAAATAGAATATACACCCATTGAAAACCCACAATACCCCACCAAAAGAAACCTGCAAAGCCAAAACTCAACTTCCACACAGCACAGAAGCCTAAATTAGTACGAACAAGGGTCTGTGGGTTTGTATGGTACGGATCCGTACTGTACGGATTTGCAGTACTAAAGTTTTTTTCAATTTTTTACAAAAATTTTCAGTCATAGAAAAATAGGCAAATTTACAGTCAAAAAACTCAGAAACAATGTCCTGATCGCAATGGTGCAATCTGTTTTTGCCCAAGATGCAACCTGCAACAACTCACCCCCAAAACTTGCAAAACTTCACAAAAAACTAGGGTTAGAAAATGAAGATTTTTTTGACAACAAAACCCTAGAAAAATGATTGATTAGATTTGAGAAACTAGGTGTGCCAATGTAGATTGGGAAAAACAAATGAAGTTAGAAATACAAACCAAATGAATAAATACACAAAGTTATACCTTCAAATGTGATCCCTCTCCTTGATAGGGTGGAAGGAGTTGCACCCAAACTCCTTAGATTTTACCCAAGTTGATGAAATGTGGATTGCTCTTGCTTTCAACACAATATGATGAGAGATTGGAGGATAGATTGATAGGTTGGATAGAGATGAGAGATAAGGCTAGAGTGATTTTGGCATTATAATGGTATGATGAGAAGATTTGAGAAAAATTTGGGCATGGTAAGGATTCAAGAATAAGTTTTTGTTAAAATGGCTTAGAGAAGGGTCTCATTTATAGATTTTTGGAAAAGGGATGGAATGTGAGGATTAAAAGTTGAGATCAAGGGCTAGAAATGCTTGAGAGTTAGGGTTTGGATTGAAGTCATAGCCTTGTGACAAATGCCACAAGGGGAGTGGATGAGGGAGATCAATGGTTGAGATTTGGTCAATGGGATTGGAGGGCTCTCATTATTTGTGAATTTTAAATTCACATGGGGAAAGGTGTGGAAGATAAAAATGATTTAAAAATTCATTTTTGGGAAGAGTGGATATGACAAGTGAATTAAAAATTCAACTCATGGGGGAGTGTGAATTAAAAATTCACTTTTATGTGGGTATGTGAAGGTTGAAGGACACATGTACACTTACATGTGTAAGAGGGTGATAAATGACGTGTAAGGAAGATTTGACCCTTTGAATAAAAAATTGATTTTTATTCAAAGGTGTGTGGGAGGATGGGATAAGCAAGGTTAATTAGGTGTTAAGCCTAATTAATTTAGGTCTAGGGGATAGGTAGGTTAGGGTAGCTAATTAAATAATTGATATTTAATTAACTAGGATAGGGATAGGTTGGAATTAATAGGGTTGATTAATTAGATAAGCATGATTTATCTAATTAATAGGGATTAGAGAGATGGACAAATTAGCTAAATAAATATTAGGAATATTTATTTAATCAATGAGGATATAGTTATAAAGTATAGTGATAAATTAAGTGAATTAATTGATCACAAAGGATAGATGATAGATGGTTAGGGATAAAATAAATTTATTTAATTAATAGGAGGGATAAATTGGTGTAGAGGTATGGGAAATTGGTTTGCGGATCAAGTCAATTTTAGGTGTCTACATGTAGTTCACTTCAGGTTCACCAAAATATGTAGTGAAGCTGACGACGTATGTGATAGCAATGATGAGATCCAATCAATGGGAATGAAAACATCATAACTAAAAGGTTTTGCAATTCACGTCAGGTTCATTAAAATATGTACACTCAAAATTATGACGTTAGTGACATGGGGCTGTGCGTCAAATTTTGGCACACACACGGACCCTTCCCTCCTTGCCATGAGGTGAATCGCTACATCACTCTCACTCTCATGGAAGTAGCCAGTCGAGAGGAGGCGAGACATGGGGGTGGTCTGGCTCGTTGGAGAGTTGGACTTCACGAAGAGGGGTTGGTACATCCTGAGGCCTATGTTGTTGTGCACTTATGTAAATGTTTTGTTCAATTATCATGGTTGTAAAGATAACTGTATGGCCCAAAGGGTCACTAGTCACTGTTTTGTCAGGGTTTTTGATATTCCACCTTTATGTGGCTAAGCTATTGTTCTCGTTGATTGCTTGTTTTCATTCAAACTGTTGGATGAATGCTTGTTGTACTAAGTGTAGACACCCAAAAATGACCAAGTCATCGCATCACTTATATTTTTGTCTAATCACCTGCATTTCAAACATTAATTAAATAATCTAATTATTTAACTAATTTCATCAAAATTATCAAATTCTTCCAAAACTCCAAAATTCAACATTAATTGAGTAATCTAATTATTTAATTAATTTCATCAAATTCTTCCAAAACTCCAAAATTTAACATTAATTGAATAAATTGTATTTATTTAATTAATTTCAGTAAAATCAACCTTATTCTTCCAAAATTAAATATTTTTAATTATTTAATTAAATCATTATCCTCTTTCAAATTTCAAGTCTACATTAATTAAGTAAATCCCATTATTTAATTAATTCATCACAAATCCTCTCTTATATACAATTAAATAATTTTCATTATTTAATTAAATCAAATTGTTCTTCCAAATTTAAATAAATCATGCAAATTTATTTAAATTATCTCAATCCTCTAAAAATAAATAAAATCAAGTATTTTATTTATATTCTTCATATTCCTCTAATCTTGCACAAACAATTAAATAAATTTATTTATTTATTTTATTTTTTCCTCTAAAAATAAATCTTCTAAAAATAAAATATAATCACATATTTTATTTATCCTTCATCATGCAAAATAAATTAAATCAATTTATTTGTTTAATTTATTTAAATCTTCATATCTTATGTATTCTTCAAAATCATGCACAATCAATTAAATAAATTTATTTATTTAATTTTAATTATCTTTCCAATTCCTCTAAAAATATCATGTTTTTTTTATTCATGGGTAAACACTTTTGACCGGAGCTATGAACCGGCTACAATATCAGGTGGGCAGGGGGGAGACTGGACCTCGTGACCATCTTTTACCGCAATGGAATTACTTAGCCAATCGAGCCAGGGCCCCTGCCCACCTCTAAAAATATCATGTTAACTCGTGCACAATCAGTATTATTTTAGAACTTCAAAAAATAAATTACAAGTTGAGTTAATTGGCTTTAATTTATCTTGTTTTCATCAATTCATGAATTAGAAAAATAAAACATTCTAATTTATGAAAATAAAATCTATCTTTATCAAAAAAGCAAGTATCTTAATAAAAATACCTCTTTGGAGTGACACATGTCGTGTGCACATTTAGCATGAGTTATTTGATTTATCTCAACTATTCATTCTATGGATTTATTTCATTCGTTGATCGATCATGTTTGAAATCTATATAAACCCCCTCATCTCCTTCACAAATACTCTTCGATCACTTATTCTTAGGCATCCCTTTACAACACTTTGAGCATACATCGCATCATTGAGCACCTTATGATCTTTTGATATCGATCTTTTAAGCATAAATACCCCTACATCCACTTGTTGCAACCATGGTTTCACAACGTTATTGAGCAATCTACATATCTACAAAGAGAACAATACAAATCTAGGTGAAGTCTTGTTTTATTTGATTTATTCATTGATATTGGTTTTTTTACTTAGATCGATCTCTTTATGTTATGGGTTATTGAGGTATTATTATTGCTTTGATTTTATCATTCGACCACTCGATTTTCCTCATACACATTCTGGCATGCCCGGTGGGACCCATGGTCCTGATCTAATATCAAATTTGTAAAATTTTTAGTTTAATTTCATAGGTTTTTTAACTCTTTGTTTAAGAGAGATTCAAAGATGAATTTTTGAAGGAAGCTTGCTGAGCAAAAATGAAGGTCACGGTTGCATTTGGAGGGGTCGAGAGGTGAAGAAAAACATATAATTTGGCCTATTTCGGTGAAGGTAAAAATCTTTAAAAAAATTACCTCAGGCACGCAACCCGAGGCTGTACAATCACTGAAAGGTATAGTAAAATAAATATTTTTTATTTTTTAAAATTTTTTCTTTTTTCAAAAAAAAAAGCAAAAAAAAAAATCATAAAATCCAAAAAAGCAAAAGCAAAAACCCAAAAAAAAAAAACAAACAAAAGTCAAAAATAAAAATGCAAAGAAACGTACCTGCCCAAGAAACGTACTACCTCTGCGCAAGAAAAAAAGGTACTCACCTTTTTGTCTTCTTGTTTTCTTTTTGAAAAAAAACTTCAATATGTTCTTTTAATAAAACGTTTCATGCACTTTTTTTAAAAGGCTTAATTTATCTTTATCTTTTTAAAAGAAGGGACAATTTTTTCTTTTAAAAATAGAAGATATTTTTAGACCCTTCCAGCCCAACAGCAGGTCACATCAGTGACCAGGGGTCAGCTAGAGGGGGTTAGGATAGACCCCTCTTCATTGAGCATTTTGATCCAATAGGCGATTTTCAAACCTCATTATCTTGGTCATACGGACACGTATTTCAGTACTTTTTTTTTAAATAGGCTAAAATTTCGTGATCTACATAGTGGTGAAATTGGTTTTTTCTTAAGATTCTCTATTTTTCTAGAAAATTAATTTTTCCACTTCTGTCTTTGTCTCATCACAGTTTTTAGACCTTCCAAGATTCATAACTTTCACAAACGGACTTAGATTTAGGTGATGCTTTTTTTGACAGTTTATATTTTTCTATCCTCTACACAATGGTAATATGATTTTAGGGATTTTTTGAGTTTTATTTTGTAAGTCCACTCATTGGCCCATCTTCAATCTATGACTTCAAACACTTGCTAACTTTTGAGTTTGTGTGGACCTAATATCACTTTTTGCAGCCTCTTATTACTCAAATAGAGAAAATGGGTTTTCCTGACATGTTCATGCAGGACAAGTGTTGCAGAATTGAAAACCTATCACACTAAGTATTTGAAACATATTGCTTTCTTAAGGGATAATTGAACAATCATCTTTGCAAATCTTAGAAAACATATTGCTTTCGTAAGGGACAAAATATTTTTTTGCAATCTAAGTCTTAGGAACATATTGCTTTCTTAAGGGACAATGGACATGAATGCAAAAACACTTCAATTTTCTAAGGGACAATAGACATGAATGTCAAATACTTCAATTTCATAAGGGACAATTGACAACTACAATTGTGTGTGTGCCTAATCTAGTTGCACCTTATTTTTCTTATAATTGGACAATTAAACCTTTGTTTGACATGCTCGATCTTACATTTTAATTATTCCTTTAGAAGGGCCTGTTTTTGGATTGCACTTCATCCAAAAGGGATGACCCTAAGTGGAGTTTTCCTTTAAACCACTATATAAGAGGGATAAGGCAAAAGCGAAGTCCTAACCAGTGTCATCCTTACATTGTGGTGCCAAATCGAAAAGAGGTGTACTAGCACTTTGTGGAAATGATTTTCACATTATGCAAAGTGTTTGATACTCTTAGTAGGATTGGTTAAAGCTTTTAGTATCTTGTCACATTTCTCATAAGGCGTTGGTCTCTCAAAGTTACTAAGAACCAATCTAGATAGTGGCTACCTGATCCACCTCCAAACATTGCGGTAATCATTAGTGCAAGGGGAATCAATTTTAGCCCTCAAGATACTCACCATTGCCTCCCTTGAGAAGAGATAGTATTCCCTCAACCATAAAGCTCTTTTGACCTACTTGAGCTTTCCGAGGGGAGGGTGAGATATCCCTACCTATTGTCTCTTGCAAAGATACAAATGTCTGACACCTTTATGGAATTACATTTGGTCGATGGAGAATTAAGTTGTGAGATGAACTACCATAATGAACTTTTGCCTCTAGGGATAAAAAGTGCTTGATATTGTTTGCAATTATCCAAATACCTATGGAAACATTGGGCTTTTTGTGAGCCTCGAACATACATGATCCGTTGTGTCAGTCCTTTTTGCCACCTTGTTTGATGTGTTTTCTCTTTCCAAAGCAAATTCAATCAAAATCAAAACAAAATCTATTAAAATTTACCTTATAAACATCACAGACACTACTCAGCGCCTTTGGTATAACAGTAGCTCACCTTTGGTATAACAGTAGCTCGCCTTTGGTATAATAGTAGCTCGCCTTTGGTATAACAGTACCTTGACTCTGGAAAACCTACTTCAGTGCCTTTAGTATAACAGCAGCTCACTTTTGGTATAATAGTAGCTCACCTTTGGTATAATAGTACCTCACCTCTAGTAGCTTAGTCCAATGCCTTTGGTAACATAGTAGCCTGCTTTTGGCAACATAGTCCTACACCTTTGGTTAAATAGTACAGGGCCTTTGGTCTAGAAAACTATTCATCAAAACTACCTCAGCAAAACTTAAGCAAAAATCTCAAGAGCACATTGTCCTAGTGTATCCCATGGTAACCACTAGACTCCAACAAACTATGAAGTCTAAGCAAGTTGGCCCAAGGAAGCGCAAATCACCTCCTCATACACCTCAACCAAGCCAATCCAACATGACTCCAAAGGGTACTCCCAAAACTTCAATGGAAAGACCAACCAACATTCAAAACAAGCTGCAAAATGACCAAACAAACAATTCTCAAGAAGGTAATGTTCCTTTGGTGGATGTGACTCATTTCACCACCAGCATGCCTCATGATTTTGCTACACCCGGTTATACCATAGTTCAAGTCCCATCTCAAGAAGAGTGACACTTTGAAATAGGTCAATCCTCTCAAGAAGATAGACAAGACCTTGATGAAATCATGCAAGATCCTAGAGCTATAGCCGCATTTGACAAAATTCTTAGTGAGAACCAAGATCATTTCTTCTACTTGCTAGCTGAACAACGAGTCAAATTACCCAAAGATTTTGATTTATCCAATCTCAAAGAGTCAAAAAAAACCCGTGACATTATAACAGTGGTCCAAACTATGTCAACTGTGACCACTCTCATACCTGAACAAAGCTCACAAGGGAGAACAATTGCACAATATGAGGATCCTCTTTATTAAAATCCAATGGTAGAGAGAACCCTATCACTGCTTATGACTCCTATGGAAATCTACAAACACCAACAAGAGACTCTACATCGGCAAGCAAAACTAGCAAGATAGGCCGCTCTAGCAAAATCAAACACACAACACACTCCTCAAATGCCCACACCAATCGCAAGTGGAACATTGACTACCCCATCACAAGAAGGTTTCCCACCAAACTACAATCCATGAAACACTTATGTGGTCATGCAACAAGGGTCTCAACAAACACCACCCCCAACATTATCAACCCTTCATATCATTAACCCAAACAATGTCATGCAACCCCAACCATCACAAAAAGTCAACACCACCTATGTCCCTCCACCACAACATTCTTCTACACTCAATCTTAATCAACCCCAACCATCACAAAACACATCTACCTATGTCCCTCCCCCACAATGATCATCTACACTGACCTTTTTCAATGCATATCTCAATCAACCTCCACCATCACAAAACACATCTACCTATGTCCCTCCACCACAATGATCTTCCACTCTCAACCTAACCCACACCTATCTCAACCCACAACTTTCCCAAAGTTATGTTCCACCACCGCAACCAAACCCAACATACTTTAGCTTTCCTCCACCAAATTATTTCATTACACCACCTTCGCAATACCAACAATAGAACTCTTATCAACAACCATCACAAAGCCTACTTTCTTACCTATCACCACCCCCACCACGCCAAAATCAGAACACCCAAATCCAACCCAATCCAAACCCAACATACAATGCATACGACCCTAACCAATTATATGACCCTTATAACACCAATGCCCATGGATTCCACTACAATCTTCCATATGGGCAACAACAAGCACCTCTCAGACAACACGAGATGTTTCCAACCCCTCCCACAACTATGGAGCTAAAACTTGTGGAGGTTCAACAACAACTATCTAATCTTACGTTTGACCACACCAAGAAGACCTTCTCTTTGGAAGAAGTTTGTCCTTATGCGTTTGATCGGTCATTACTCATGATCCCTTTTCCTCACAATTTCACTCTTCCCAAATTTGATAAATACAAAGGAAAAGGAGACCCAAAATACCATCTTAGAGAATTCTATCTCGCTTTCTCTGAGGTCTCACATAATAACACATATCTTATGCACCTCTTTCCTCACAGTCTTGGAGGTCAAGCTATAGAATGGTTCTCACACCTACCCATGGGCATCAAATCTTTTAATGAGCTTGCGGAGAAATTTGCCATCCATTTCTCTTACAACACAGAACATGAGATCTCCATGACTGATTTATGCAACAATAAACAAAAAAATGGGGAAACTTTCATCTCCTTCCTTCAAAGATGGAGACAAATGGCTAGTAAATTCCCATTCAAGATACCTGAAAAGTAGCTTGTTAGCATATTTGTGTAGAACCTTAACCAAGAATTGGGTTTCTATTTACAAATCCTTAGTTCTACAACCTTCAACAAAATTACCTACAAGGGAATCAATATTGAAAAATCCCTCATCGCTAAAGGCGTGGTCAAAATATTCAAAGACAATGCTCCCCAACAATAATCAAACGACAAACCAAAATTTTGGAACAAAAATAAAAACGTGGTCAATGATGTTGTGGTAGATTCTAAACATGTCCAAACGCTGCAAACACCCCTTCATCTTTCAAAACCAAGTCACCCTCCGCCTTAATAAAACCAACAACAAAATCAACTATACCAAAACCAACAACAATGATGACAAGAGCAACCTTAACAAAATTACCCTCCACAATGTCAATTCACTCCCTTGGGAGAGCCTATAGAGTCAGTTTTACAGAAACTTATAAACATTAATGAACTTGTCACCTTACCAGATGTGCTCCCATATGGAAAACCTGTTTTTAAAACCACACAATACAGAGAAAATGAATATTGTGAGTTCCATAGGACCAAAGGACACATGACCACATCATGCATGAAACTCAAACACGTGATCTAAAACCTTATCGACAGAAAAAAATCACTTTTGAGGATGACCAACCAACTCAACACACCAATAAATGCCTCAACATGTACAAGGAGCCATTCCCTAACTATGGTCAAGGTCAAAATCTTGACAAAGGTAAATGTGTTAACAAAGATTCTACTTCCTATGACTCTATTGTGGGTCATTTTGAAGAGAGTCATGTCTCTACCCTCACTATCAAAGGTAAATCTACAGATTGTGCGGTTACAACTCGTTGTGGTTGTGTCACCCTTCATGGTCCTACACCAAGTCTCCCAAATCAATTGTATTATAATCTTGTCAAACATAGGGAAAACCCATGCACAGATTTCTATCATGGACCTTCTACAGTCATTACTCGCACATAAAGCTGTGCTCGAAAAATCCCTACAAGAGTCTTCGGTTCCTAATGACATAGTGATCATAGATTTCCAAGCTATTATAGGTAACATTGCCTCACCCTACAATGTGGTCTTCTATGAAAAGGACCTCCCATCCCATGATCCATATCATAACGATGCCCTTCACATCAAAGTGTTCATCCATAAACACAAGATCAAACGCATACTTATAGATGGTGGTACTGGTCTCAATATATGTTCTCTAAAGTTACTAAAACAATTGAGATACTCTGAGGATCAAGTCAAGATTGCTCAAAGTATTACAATCAAGGGGTATGGCGATGCTGAATGCCGGTCAGAAGGTGTTATCCACTTGCCTATACAAGTAGGCCCTGTCATGCTTGAAACTCGATGCCAAGTCTTTGACATTGAGATCCCCTACAATATTATCCTTGGACGCCCATGGATCCATGCTATGAAAGTTGTTCCCTCAATGTACCATCAGTTTCTCAAGTTCCCATTCAATGGTACGAAGATTATTATCCTAGGTGACCCTAATCCTTTTGAATTATTTCATGTCTTACAAGGCAGTTATAAGAATTACAACCAAGTGCCCAATAATGACAAATCCCATGAATCCCCACTGTATGTCAACCCTGAAAATCTGACAAAAGCCTCTGTAATTGAAACTAATCCTCATTCTATTCCTAAAATCAAAGCTCACATCCATGATATAGGCTTTGGTGAATATGATATATCAAAATCTTGTTGTGTAGGATAGATTCCCCTATCCCCTAAATCTTATGGCCAACCGCCCATTGCCAAAGCAACTAAAAAAGTAGCAATTCTTCCCCTAGTATCTCTAACCAAATTTCAAGAGGGAAAATTATTGGCAGAGGAAACTATTGAAGACATCTCATCTTGGCTCTACAAGGAGAAAGAACAAGTCATAATACCAGTCAAGGAATATGGCAATGGCTTAAGGATAGTCAAAAACATGGGCTATAAAGGCAAATGTGGCCTTGGAAAACTAGATCAAGGAACAATAGAACCCATTATTGTGATGAAGAAACTAGACAAGAAGGGGTTAGGATTTGGTAGGAAGGTACTACATGCCTTGGACATCGAGGGTATTCTCGACGAGGTGGCAGAAACTTTTCTTGCTGATTCAATGTCTAATGAGGATATCATTGATGACTCTTCCCTCCATATGACTAACCTATTTATAGAATCTTCTATATTCATGCTATCATCTGTATTCTTAACATCCACCACAAACACCCAGAAAGTAACACTTATCTACCTTAAACTTATCGATTGGGACCAACAAGGGCCCCCCATTCTAGATGTATTTTAGAATGATGAAGCTATTGCTGAGTTCATGGGACTTAGAGACAGTATCCCTCTGGGCGATCACAAAGTTGGTTTTGTAATGGAACTAGAGCCAATGACTTATTTTGGTGAGAATACCAAATCGTCCAGTCACAAAAGTAAAAATAAAGAAAGATCTCTAGGTGAAAACCATATTGTGGTACCTCCCGATCACAAAATAGTAAAAACAAAGGATGTATCCAAAGGTGAAAACCTAACTGTGGCACCGGAGGATGGAGGATTTGACCTTCCCCTACCATCTAAGTATCAAGAGAAATCATCTCTCCTAGTGGAAGATTCTATAGAGATAAATCTTGGCACAGAGCAAAATTCTAGAACAACATTCCTAGCAGCATCACTATCAGAAACAGAGCACAAGAATCTCACCAACTTCTTACAAAAAACCATCAACTTTGCATGGACCTATGTTGATATGCTAGGGCTAGACCCTAAGTGAGTAGTTCACTATCTCACAGTTGATCAAATAGTTAAACCAGTCAAGCAAAAGCTAAGGAAGATGCATCCACAAATAGCTCTCTTGGTAAAAGTGGAAATATAGAAGTTGCTAGATGCGAAGTTCCTCAGGCCTATTGATTATACAGAATGTGCCTGTGGCTAAACCTAATGGGGGCATCCACATGTGTAGTGATTTTAGAGATCTTAACAAAGCATGTCCCAAAGATGACTTTCCATTACTGAACATTGATCTCATAGTAGACTTGACCGTGGTTCATGAAATGCTTTCTCTCATGGATGGATTCTCTAGCTACAATCAAATAATGATTGTAGAAGATCAATATAAAACAACATTCACTTGTCCTTGGGGTACCTATTGTTGGTGCGTCATGCCATTTGGTCTAAAGAATGCATGGGAAACTTATCAAAGAGCAATGATAGTGATATTCCATGATCTCTATCATCACATCATGGAGGACTATGTGGATGAAATACTAGAAAAATCTTCTAGAGCAGATCACATAAGTTTTAGGGAAAATCTCTGACAGACTCGAGAAATATCAAGTAAGACTCATTCCAAAGAAATGTGTCTTCGAGGTAACATTAGGAAAACTATTGGGATACATTGTATCTCATAGAGGCATAGAAGTAAATCCAGCAAAAGTCAAGGCTATAGTGGAGATGCCCCACCAAAGAATCTAAAAGCATTAAGGAGCCTGTAAGGAAGGTTACAATCTATTAGGTGTTTCATCTCACAGCTAGCAGATAAATACCAACCATTTCAACACTTGCTCCGAAAGGATGTCTCATTTTGATGGGATGATAAGTGTCAAGCAACATTTGATCAGCTCAAAGAATATCTAGCTACACCTCCTATCTTGGTACCACCAGTCACCGATAGGCCTTTGATCTTGTACATCTCAATGACAACTGCGACCCTAGGGGCTCTTCTAGCACATCATGATGAGTCAGGAAAAGAGCATGCAATCTATTACATCAATCGAACCTTTGTGGGTTATGAACTCAATTACTCTCCTATGAAAAGAGCTTGTTTAGCAGTAGTATTCACTTCTGAAAAGTTGTGGCATTACATGCTAAACCAACATACAAATCTCATAGCCAAAATTGATCCATTGAAGTATCTACTAGCACAAGTAGCTCTTACAGGTAGACTAGCTAAATGAGCCATGATCCTTAGTGAATTTGACATAGAGTATGTGGATCGTAAAGCAATCAAGGTAAAAGCCCTAGTAGATCAACTAGCAGAAGCACCCATGACAGATATACATCCTATGGTATCTAACTTTCTCAATGAGAATCTCTTCACTCTTTCTACCTCAATAATGTGGAAATTGTATTTTGATGGTTCCTACATAGCATGGATCAAGGTCCAGCATCTTATTCATCACACCTCAAAATGACTATATTCCAAAGTCATATCGGCTTGCATTTCCTTGCACTAACAACATAGCCGAGTATGAAGCACTACTCATGGGTCTTAATACAACAGTTCAATGGGACATCATAGAATTATAGGAATATGGAGACTCACAACTAGTCATTCGATAGGTCACAGATGAGTACCAAACAAAAGATGAAAAGTTGGTCCCCTACAAGTAACTACTGGATGCCTACAAACCACACTTTGATACCATCACATTTGAGCAAATTGTGAGAGAGCATAACAAAGTTGTAGATTCTATGGCTTATGTGGGGTCACTTATAGACATGCCTGCAAACACATAGAAATGTGAATTCTTGATCGAGCAATTGTTGATATGAGCCGTTGATGTTCCAATTACTAAAATTATTTGCGAACTTGTTGGTCCCAATTCCCCATGGTACAAAGATATCTATGATTACCTTAAACATAATACCTTTCCCTTTGAACTATCATCAACCTAATGCAAAACCTTTATCCACTGATCCTCCCGTTACACTATTCTGGGTGATCCACTTTATCTCCGGAGTCTTGATGGTATCCTCTTACGATGTCTTAACGCAGAAGAAGATGAAGCTACCTTACGAGACATACATGAAGGTGTCTATGGAATACATTCTGCCGGTCCTAATCTTTCTAAGAAGATATTTCGCACAGGGTATTACTAGCCTATAATAGAGCAAGATGCTTTACAATTTGCTAGCAATATGGAGATTTGATTCATGCACCAACTCATGAACTACAACCTGTGACTACTCCATGGCCTTTTTCACAATGTGGTCTTGACCTCATAGGACAAATCCACCCATCCTCATCAAATGGCCACAAATTCATCATTACCGCCATTGGGTACTTCACAAAATGGATCGAAGCCATTCCCATGACTTATATCACCAGCAAGCAAATAGCCAAGTTTATCCTTAACTACCTCATTTGCCAGTATGGTATTCTCCAATCCATTATCACTGATAAAGGGAGACCATTCAAGAACCAAGAAGTGGTGCAGGAGCACCTACCTGACAGCTAGCCTCCATGAGGTAGTTAGTTTGTTGTAGGTCTTGTTAATGTTTCCAAGAAGGTCTGATAAGACCAATGCATGTAATAAGGTCATGTTGACCATACTTTACTATTTTTAGGTAGTTTGTTATGACAGCTGTTATGCTGTATGTCCGGTTGGATCCTCCCAGCCGCTTGGAAGCTCCCAGCCGCTTGGAGTCGGGTCGGTAGTACTCGCAGGAGATCCTATTTATGTATTAGGATCGGTTGGTTTTATATATAGATGTTGAGAAGCTAGATTGCAGGGAGTGAGACAGAGTGAGACAGAATACTGTATTTGCATCTTTTGAAATCAAATAAAGAGATCCTGTTTGTGCCCATTCTCTGTTTTGAATTCCATTGTGTAATTGAGTTGTTGTTCTGGTGGTTGCATGGATTCGCTGATCCATTCCACCGATTGATTCATCGAATCGGTGGAATGGCTATGTACAATAGTTTAGGATTTAGTTTGCATTTTCTATTTGTTCACATGTATGTTTGTAGGATCGCAGTCAAGATGTGCTGAGAACCCTAGCATGGGCATGTGCTAGGTCGTGCTAGTAGTTCGAGTCTGGAAAGTTGTCCAGGAAGCAGATCGGGTCACCTCAGGAGGTTCGGCGGATCGAAATTCGCTAAGGTTGGAAAATCCATCGCAACGGCATCATCAGGATATTTCTGTGTATATCCTGTAGTTACTTCAGGTGTCATCTGAGTAGATGAAGGTGAGCATGATGCAGTAGTTTGCATAAAGTGAATGTGCATTGGGGTGATCATCATCAGGTGTTGCCGAGGAGGAGCGTATCGGCATAAGGTAGAAGATCGGGTTGATAAAACCATCGCGGGCCGATAATGTTAAGTTTGGCCGACAACAGGATATTGGAGGAGCTGCATGTGACGTCATCGTCATCAGGATAATCGTCATCAGGATATCAGGGTGACGTAAGCATCGAAGGAAAGGTGAAAGAGGTTGTCGTCATCAGGATATATGGGAGGAACCGGATGTTTTATATCCTGCTGATGAAGATGATGTCGAACATCATGATGCTGCAGATAGAGGTTGGCGGTAAGATGAACAGTGAACATCAGGAGGATGTTTGCGCTTGCCGAATATGATGATGCTACCGATAGCTGGATATGATGATGCTGTTGATAGGCGAAAGGGTGAAGGTTTGTCTGCAGGAGGATATCGGTCGGCAAGAGAAAATATGATGATGCTGACAATGTTAACAGAAAATATGATGATGATGATGGGTTGTAGACATACATGCTGTATGTCAAGGTTTTAGTGTGGATGCCTCTACATCATAGTGGTATCAGAGCTCAGCAAAAGGTCTGGGCTGTTGTGTGTTGATTCTGTCACCGAAAGGGCAGAGGTAGAGTTGATTCTGTCACCAAAAGGACAGAGGTAGAGGAGTGAGAGGTTGACAAAATGCCTCTGAAAGGTAATGGTACTGCAAGGGAATTGCAGGAGATGAAGGAAAAACATGCCAGAGAGATGAGGAAGATGAAGGAGCTTGCTGAAGCACTTCAAGCCAGGCTTGTAGCCTTGGAGAAGAACAAAAAGAGGGAAGTGGAAGACAGTGAGTCTAAAGAAGATGAAGATGCTGTTGAAGAGTATGAAGAGGTAGCTGAAGATCTGGATGCTGAAGACCAGAGATTTGCAAAACTGTTAAAGGCAATGCAGAGTGATAAACCTAAGGTAAAGGTTGATGTTTCCAAGTATAATGGAAGTTTGAATGAAGATGAGTTGCTGGATTGGATTGCTGCACTTGATAATCACTTTGAATGTGAAGATGTTGCTGAGGATCAGAAGGTAAATATTGCAAAGACCAAGTTAGGAGGTCATGCTTTGGTATGGTGGGATTATGTACAATCCGAGAGAAGGAAACAAGGGAAGTCAAAGGTCACTTCATGGGATAAAATGGTAGCAAGGATCAAAGGTAAATTCTTGCCCAAGGATTATGAGATTCAGATGTTTAAGAAGCTGCAATTTTTAAGGCAGAAGGAAATGGATGTGAAGGCATATACTGAGGAGTTTTATAAGTTGAGTATGAGATCTGGTCATCATGAGAATGAGGTAGAAAAGGTGGCTAGGTACTTGGCTGGTTTGAGATTGAACATACAGGATGAGTTAGTTTTAGCTAACCCTAAGAGTGTGGAGGATTGTTACCAAATGGCAATCAGGATTGAAGAAAAGGTGAATAGAAGACAAGATAATTCCATGAGAGGAAGAGGCAGCAATATGAGGGGAAGAGGATCAGCCCCTACTACAAGGCAAACCAATGAGGGTCAAGAAGACACTGGTAAAGGACAGGGACAGTCTGATTTCAGAGGTGGATGGAAAGGTAATAGAGGCAGATTTGGAAGTGGTAGAGGTTCTACTACATTTTCAAGAAAGTGTTACACCTGTGGTGAGTTTGGTCATCCATTTTTCAAATGTCCAGCAAGCAAAGGTTCATCATCCAGAAATGATAGAACGAATGACAAGAGAGTACAACTTGTGCAAGAAGAGAAAGTAGAGGAATGTGTGCAGAGTTCAAACACTTATCAAGAAGATAGAGTTCCTGACGGTTATGGATATCCTAAGGAGGGAGAAGCATTGATGCTAAGGAGAACTAGTTTGCAGGCATCAAAGGATATGATGCAAAGAAGAGCTCTTTTCAAGACCACATGCAAGAGCAAAGGTAAAGTATGTAAGGTTGTCATTGATACTGGTTCAACAGACAACATGGTATCTCAGGAGATGGTGGATAAACTGAATTTGGAAAGGATTCCACACCATCACCCTTACAAGGCCTCTTGGGTGAGTGATAGTCAATCACTTTTTGTCTATGAACAGGCATATGTGGATTTTCAGATTGGAGCATATCATGATAGAGTTTTGTGTGACATTTTGCCCATGGAATGTTGTCACCTACTGTTGGGTAGACCATGGCAATTTGATAGAAGGGTACTGTATGATGGGTATGCTAATACCTACACCATCAAGAAAGATGGGAAGACTATTATGTTGATGCCATTGCAGGAAGATGCTGCAGCACAGGGGGCAGCCCAAATCATTTTAGTGGGAAAGAAGGAATTTGTGCAGATGCCTATAGCAGTAGGCATAAAGGCAGTTGAGGACACTGCAGGGAAAGGAGTTGTTAAGGACAACAGGTTGAAGAAAGTTTCAGTTGTGACTGACAGAGGTCAGCAGCAGGTTCAGAAACAGGTTTGCAAACAGCAACCAGTTGAGCGGAATGACAAGGATGTTGTCATAGTTGGGACTATTGTTTGTCCTATAAAGGTTGAAAGGACGACAGAGTTGAACATTGCAGACGTTCAAGCGGCAGTTCAGACAGAGGTTCTGGTCAGACAACCTGACAAACACAAGGTATGTGAGAGAAGGGCCTACATTGACAGGCATGAGGATTTACTTGCAAGAAAGCAAGTTACAGTTCAGAAGTCTTGGAGTAGCCAAGAGACAGCAGAGGATAAAGCTGGAACAGGTCAGAACACTGACATGACAAAGTGTAAAGGTGGAGGACTTCCACAACCTAACTCATGGGACATGAGTTCTTTTCTGTTGGGGAGTATGGTGCAGGAGCACCTACCTGACAGCTGGCCTCCATGAGGCAGTTAGTTTGTTGTAGGTCTTGTTAATGTTTCCAAGAAGGTCTGATAAGACCAATGCATGTAATAAGGTCATGTTGACCATACTTTACTATTTTTAGGTAGTTTGTTATGACAGCTGTTATGCTGTATGTCTGGTTGGATCCTCCCAGCCGCTTGGAAGCTCCCAGCCGCTTGGAGTCGGGTCGGTAGTACTCGCAGGAGATCCTATTTATGTATTAGGATCGGTTGGTTTTATATATAGATGTTGAGAAGCTAGATTGCAGGGAGTGAGACAGAGTGAGACAGAATACTGTATTTGCATCTTTTGAAATCAAATAAAGAGATCCTGTTTGTGCCCATTCTCTATTTTGAATTCCATTGTGTAATCGAGTTGCTGTTCTGGTGGTTGCATGGATTCGCTGATCCATTCCACCAGTTGATTCGTCGAATCGGTGGAATGGCTATGTACAATAGTTTAGGATTTAGTTTGCATTTTCTATTTGTTCACATGTATGTTTGCAGGATCGCAGTCGAGATGTGCTGAGAACCCTAGCATGAGCATGTGCTAGGTCGTGCTGGTAGTTCGAGTCTGGAAAGTTGTCCATGAAGCAGATCGGGTCACCTCAGGAGGTTCGGCGGATCAAAATTCGCTAAGGTTGGAAAATCCATCGCAACGGCATCATCAGGATATTTCTGCGTATATCCTGCAGTTACTTCGGGTGTCATCCGAGTAGATGAAGGTGAGCATGATGCAGTAGTTTGCATAAAGTGAATGTGCATTGGGGTGATCATCATCAGGTGTTGCCAAGGAGGAGCGTATCGGCATAAGGTAGAAGATCGGGTTGATAAAACCATCACGGGCCGATAATGTTAAGTTTGGCCGACAGCAGGATATTGGAGGAGCTGCATGTGACGTCATCGTCATCAGGATAATCGTCATCAAGATATCGGGGTGACGTAAGCATCGAAGGAAAGGTGCAAGAGGTTGTCGTCATCAGGATATATGGGAGGAACCGGATGTTTTATATCCTGCTGATGAAGATGATGTCGAACATCATGATGCTGCAGATAGAGGTTGGCGGTAAGATGAACAGTGAACATCAGGAGGATGTTTGCGCTTGCCGAATATGATGATGCTGCCAATAGCCGGATATGATGATGCTGCTGACAGGCGAAAGGGCGAAGGTTTGTCTGCAGGAGGATATCGGTCGGCAAGAGAAAATATGATGATGCTGACAATGTTAACAGAAAATATGATGATGATGATGGGTTGTAGACATACATGCTGTATGTCAAGGTTTTAGTGTGGATGCCTCTGCATCAAGAAGTCTATGCCTTATGCACATAATACAATATCCAACATCGCTTTTCAACTCCCTACTATCCACAGAGTAATGGCCAAGCTGAGGCTTCCAACAAAACCATTCTCAAAATCCTCAAGAAAATGGTCAATGAAGCTGGTTGTGATTGGCACCTGCAACTCAATCTTGCCCTATGGGCCTACTGCACTAGTATCAGAACACCAATTGGTGCAACACCCTGTGCCTTAGTCTATGGCTCTGAAGCCATCCTATCTATAGAGGTCAAGATCACATTCCTCAAAGTATCCATGCAAAACTTGATTGATGGAGAGAAGTATCGCACTTCCAGATTAGCTGAGCTAGAATTACTAGATGAGAGGTGCCTTGCCACACTTAATCATCTCCATGTCTATCAAAACCGCCTCTAGTGTAATTACAACAAAAAGATCAAAGAAAGACAGTTTCAAGTTGGTGATCTTGTCTTGAAATAAAATTAGAGAAACCAAGCAGATCGAGAAAAGAAGGGCAAGTTTGAGCCTAATAGGTTAGGACCCTTTATTGTCATAGCAGCATATGGATTAGGAGCTTATACTTTAGCTATGCCTAACGACATTCCTCTAGATGAGCCACTCAACAGTGTTCATCTCAAGAAGTTTTATGCCTGATCATAAAAAAAACAAAAACAAAATAATTCATCCTCTAGTGAAAACTTAGTAAACAGGTGCCTTGGATAAGTACCATAGTGAAAACTTGGCAAATAGGCACTATGTGTAGAGTCAGCATCCATCATCTATCGAGTCTTTTTCATTCCATGACCATTTTGCAAAACACTTCACCCATCCATCCATAATAAAACCATTGACCTTGTTTGTATTTCCATCTCCCTATCTAGAATAGCTTGGAGATTTATCAATGTCCATCATCATCATCTGACATCTTGATCTATGTTAACAGTTATCACTGTCTTATCCTAGGTCAAAATTTCTATGTCTTATCCATCATCAGCTATCCTATGTTAGTCACCCATAACAACACTTCTACCAGAATGGGGGCAACTCTTTCCTCAACCTAGGTCTAGGAATGGATCCTTGTTCGTGGTTCACAAACACCTCAAAACACTTCACAAACAATGCAAACACTTAAATCATTCTCCTCTTAATAGATAACACCCTTTAATGGACACATCGTTCCTACAATAAGCCTATTATCTTCCCAACACTTTTCCTACATCACACAAACTGGAACTACATATCATCTCATCTTAATCTTAAGATACCTTGATCCCATGGATATGAGTATGTAGGTAGTCTAGATTACAAAAGATGTTTCCAGTACTCAGATGCATAAGATATCATCATTTCACCAACCCAAGCTCAAACACCTTGCCCATTCATCACTCTACCTAGAACTACATATTATCATCTTTCATCTTTCATTGTAATGTACCTTGATCTCATGGATATAGGATATGTAGGCAGTCTAGAATACGAAGGATGTATCTAGTACTCAGGCACATACGATTCATCATTCTTCACCCACCTCAATCCATTGACACTCCATCTTTCTAGTCTTCCATTTATTAAAATCCATTCACCTCAACTTGACTAACTCAAGTAGAAAAACAACAAACAAATGCATCCTTTCAAAGCAAATATCCTTCAATAAACCTGAAGCAAAGAAACTTCCTTACAGAGCCATATGCTATTATACATATTGATTTCCAACATCAGCTAAATCAATCTTAAACCACACAACATATCAACAAACTTGTCTTATACAGAGTGTTCCATGATCGAGACCAACACACATGTCTTTTACAACATGTGGCATTTCCTTAAACTAGGCATTATCTTTTCAACAGATAACACCCTTTAATGGACACATCACTCCTACAATAAGGCTATTATCTTTCCTATTCAATCTATCTTGAGCAACCTCTTTGGCAAGAGAATAGTTGGTTGTATGTTTACTTTGTAAGTTAGTCAATTTGCTTTATGGTTTATCTTTTTGTTCCTTTTCCAATACTTATTCAAGACTACTTTGATTTGTCTATAATCTTGATATGTTGTGATGCAATATGGATTGGGGGCATAGTCATTGCTTTTGTGTGCCATGTTTCAAGAATGATCTTTAGGCATATTTCTTAACATCATATTTATCTTGTGTGTGTTATGACCTAGCATCTTACATATTAATACTCTTCTTGCATTTACATGTATTGAATTTTATTTTATGTTCAAGACTAAGGCTCATTCACATGTACAACAAGGTTATATTATGTCTAAGGGATCTAAGTTCAAACTACTTGCTTGTAGAGTCAACGTCCATGCACTTGGATATCACAACACCTTGGTCTTGTATACTTTTGTGGCAAACTATCCATGTGCTATATCAAAAATAAGGATTTCTCTTTATAAACATTTGTGAAACCGTTGCAACAAGCTCATCCATTTACCCATCCATTTATCTATGGCCTTATATGGTTTTCAAGCAAAGATCGATCAACAGTCTTTCTCTCACATTCTCTTCTATCTCCAACACAATCTTGTAGTTGAGCATCAACCCAGTTCTTCCGTCGCTTCCCTATCTTTCCTCTCAAGGGGGCATCCTACGCCAGGTACACAGGGGCAGCTAGCTATATTGGGGCATCAAAATTGTTTTATGTCTTCAACAATCATTTTCTTTGATGCAATGTTGTAAACTGCATTGCATCAAAGAGGGGCAAAATGTAGACACCCAAAAATGACCAAGTCATCGCATCACTTACATTTTTGTCTAATCACCTACATTTCAAATGTTAATTAAATAATCTAATTATTTAATTAATTTAATCAAAATCATCAAATTCTTCCAAAACTCCAAAATTCAACATTAATTGAATAAATTGTATTTATTTAATTAATTTTAGCAAAATCAACCTTATTCTTCCAAAATTAAATAATTTTAATTATTAATTAAATCATTATCCTCTTTCAAATTTCAAGTCTACATTAATTAAATAAATCCCACTATTTAATTAATTCATCACAAATCCTCTTTTATCTACAATTAAATAATTTTCATTATTTAATTAAATCAAATTATTCTTCCAAATTTAAATAAATCATGCAAATTTATTTAAATTATCTCAATCCTCTAAAAATAAATAAAATCAAGTATTCTATTTATATTCTTCATATTCCTCTAATCTTGCACAAACAATTAAATAAATTTATTTATTTATTTTGGTTTTTCCTCTAAAAATAAATCTTCTAAAAATAAAATATAATCACATATTTTATTTATCATTCATCATGCAAAATAAATTAAATCAATTTATTTGTTTAATTTATTTAAATCCTTATATCTTATCTATTCTTCAAAATCATACACAATCAATTAAATAAATTTATTTATTTAATTTTAATTATCTTTCTAATTCCTCTAAAAATATCATGTTAACTCATGTGCACAATCAGTCTTATTTTTAGAATTTCAAAAAGCAAATTACAAGTTGAGTTAATTGGCTTTAATTTATCTTGTTTTCATCAACTCATGAATTAGAAAAAAAACATTCTAATTTATGAAAATAAAATCTATCTTTATCAAAAAAGCAATTATCTTAATTAAAAATACCTCTTTGGAGTGACACATGTCGTGTGCACATTCAACATGAGTTATTTGATTTATCTCAATTATTCATTCTATGGATTTATTTCATTCGTTGATCGATCATGTTTGAAATCTATATAAACCCCCCTCATCTCCTTCACAAATACTCTTCAATCACTTATTCTCAGGCATCCCTTTACATCGATTTGAGCATACATTGCATCGTTGAGCACCTTATGATCTTTTGACATTGATCTTTTGAGCATGAATACCCCTACATCTGCTTGTTGCAACCATGGTTTCGCAACGTTATTGAGCAATCTACATATCTACAAAGAGAACAATACAAATCTAGGTGAAGTCTTTCTTGTTTTATTTGATTTATTCATTGATATTGTCTTTTTACTTAGATCTATCTCTTTATGGTATGGGTTATTGAGTTGTTATTATTATTGCTTTGATTTTATCATTTGACCACTCTATTTTCCTCATACACACTAAGAGTTGTCTAAACACTTGTTATTGTTGGATGACTAGTGGGTCCTATTGCGGTCTTGGGTGGATTTCCTCTTTCTCATTGAGGATTGCCCTCACCCACTCACCTCTTAATCTGGGGCACATTTGTGAGATAAGATAAGAGATAGGTGATTGTGAGCTAACCTTGACTTGAACTAGGGTTTGACATAGGTTTGTTGACCTAAGGTTTAATTGTATGTTGACTTCGTTTGACGTTGTGATGGAATCAAGGGGTTTTGACCAATGTTTGACTATGGCCAACCTTGTGATGGAATCAAGGGTTTGTGAATTTTCTAAGTCTCTAATGTTTTTGTTCTTTTTTGGGTTTTTATGAATGCAAGACTAAATGAAGTGCAAAACTTCTTTTTGTGCTTTTTTAATGTTTTTGGAATTGAAGTTGCTTTTTTCTAATCTAGGAATTGAAAGATGTATGCAAGCTATAATGAATTTACTAATGCAATGTAAACTATGTTTTTGGGGTTTTCTAAATATTTGGAACGAATTATTCTAAGAAAAGGGAAATTACTTTTAAATGAATTAATCTATGAACTTTAAAAGCAAATTACTCTTAGAATGCAAGATCTATCTATTCTATCAAGGAAAAAGAAACAAGATTACTGATCCTAAGAGAAATTTTTGTTATCTAATTACTACAAATTGAAAGAGAGCATAAAGGAACTTGGAGACTCGTGATCCTCCACTACCCTCATAAATCCTTGTGATGGCAACCTCGTATCCTCTTGTCGTAGTGGGGAATCCTCTTGGCGACAAGATGATAATGGAAGCAAAAGAAGCTTTGAAGCTTTTGAAGAGATCTCATGAGCACTATGGCTTGATATGAGTAGCATATGGATGCATGATGAGATTTATGTGAAACCTAGATGAAGCAATGAACAAAACAAAAGGCTCCTATGTCCTATATGAGCATTGAGAATGTTGAATGTGGAGATCAATAACTTGCAAGAGCTGTGTGCACAAATGAAATTGCCTCTCTTTGTGCTTGAGAGAGGAGGTATTTATAGGTTAGAAGAAGGGATGAGAGGTGAAGAAGAAGAGTTAACTTAATTTTTTCAGAGAGTTAACACAGAGGATTCAAGAATGATCTGGGCTAAAATTGGAGTGATCTACCCAGTAAAAGCTTATCACTCAAGAAGTGAAGGAGTGCATGGGAATGCATGAGATATTAATTTAAGATAAAATAGAGCTTATTATGCATGTGTAGGTACATGAAATAGTTAATTCTATATTTGACACGCAAATCCATGCAAACAGGAAGAAAAATGGGTGAAAAAAAAGCTTTTTCAAGTTAGAAACTCAAGTTTTTTCATGGATGGAAACATGACAGGGTCACCCAGGGGTGATCCATGGGCAACCCACTAAGGAGATAACTTAAGTTGGCTTGCAAGATGGGAGATGGAAGAGGAGGAGAAAAGAAGGGGATATGCTTCTGGAAATGGGTCAATCATGTGTGAAAATCCAAATCTCCACATGCAAAGTAGGATCTCCCTGTGGGAGATCTAGAAATAATAGGTGCAAATTTGGATTGGTTGAGTGAAACAGAAAACTAAAAGTGGAAGATGGATAGGGGGACCTCTAGAAGGTTTCTATGGGGTGGAGAAGATGAAAAACATTGGGGAGAGGTGAAAACTCACCTACAAGATGCATACAAGGCTTAGGATCAAGGTCGCAAGCTTAGAAAATGCAAATCAACAAGTGCCAAAAAGTATCAACAAGAAAGAGAGAGAAAACAACAAAGGAGGAACAACACAAGATGAGATAAAAGACGCGTCACCAAGAGAATTTCTACTAAGAGGATGTTATTTCATGCTTACATGTATGTGACAAGGATTATAAATCATCATAGGGGTCCTCATGGAGGTTGTGCATGATTTTGATGCTTACATTACCTAACGGATGTAGGTTATCTAGGGGTTGTAGGAGGTACCCCCTACAAGGTCCAAGGGGATGCCCCTTGGTGGGGGGTTTGGGGGAAATGCCCTCGAAAGCCATATTTTGTATATAAATTACCATTGTAAATCTGGACAATTCATCATTAGGTCATAGATATGATGGTGGAGATTTTGTTGGTTTGTCTTGCCGTAGAAGGCAACCTATATTATAAAGATATTGTATTATGGGTATGTGCAGGATCATTGTGAGCTAAACAGTGGCAATGGAAAAAAATTCATCTTTACTTAGCCATATTTGTGAAGTGGCCAACTTTGACTTTCATAAGCATGTTAAAAATATCTGTTTTGCGAGTCCCAAAATAGATATCCATTTTCCAGAAATGGATATTCATTTCCTGGAACTATACAAATGGTTTTTTTTATTCTTTTCATTGTTTAATGCTTATAACTTACAATTCAACTTGCAAATTTCTATTGTTACATGGTTAACATCTTTCAACCAATTGACAAAGTTTCATCTTTTTAAAATTTGAACCTCTCTCTCTAGTAATCCCTAGTGAGTCTTGTTTACAATGTGTTAGATGCACTAAGAAAATCTTAGGCTTGATGTTGAATTGGTAGTGGTTGGTAAAGCTATGCATGAGATATAAATTGAATTCATAGAACCAAGTAGTAATGTGTCAAACCATACAAGGGCATATTATATCAATGTGGAGGGAAAATTCTTAGCAAGGACATAATCATCAATGGTGACAATTTTGGCTTGGACAAAGAAGTGTCTCATATGTGCAATGAGATCACCTTGGACATTATATTATCAAATTTAAGCAAGACCATTTTATGAGATGGTTGTAAGATGATGTCAATTGATAGTGGTGATTTAATCCATCCTATTGATGAAGAGGAAGGAGGAGAAGGGTTAAGGTCTTCTAATTGCACTTACAACACCTTGAGTTTTGTGTAGATAGAATTATAATTAGGAATGTGTGTTAGATAAATGTCACATGGTGGAGGGAAGGTGTCAGGATGAGTGATGATTGTTGTGGCAATGTTATGGTCAAATGTGTTATGAAAAAGAGGTGGCATGGGTAGTGGGCTGTTAATGTTGGGAAAGGGTTAGGGAGGATGTAATGGAGGAAGGGATGTGTGTCATGCTATGATGTCTCAAGGAATGGGAAGAAAGGATGGTGATTCATAAGATAATATGAAGAATGATGGTAGAGTAAATTGGCGTTGTGGTAACTGTAGCATGTCATGGGGTGAATCATGGATTAATACATGTTGTGGAGTGAGAAAGGGGTGATATGGGTATGGTTGAATGGAGTAATGAGGTTATTTAATTGGTGATGACCTAGGTGAAGTCATGGGTAAGGTGTCTTATGTGGGATTTCTAGAAAGTGTGATTGGAAATGGTAGGGATAATCCATGGTTTAATGATTATTCAAGGGAGACTCAAAATGATTATCAATGATGGTGTTGATAAGGGAATGGAGTCTATGAATGTAGGTGTGGGAATGTGAGCTATGAGATTGGGATTGTATTGGATGAATAATGGAAAGTAGGGGCACTTGTCTAGTGATGGAAGGAGCCACATGATCAAATGATGTTTGGGGAAGGACTTTTATTAGGAAAGTAAGGATTTGGGTGAGGGTCTAGGGTTTGGTGGAGAAGAATTTATGGAAAATTTGGAGGTCATTAAAATTGACATGAATAGATGAAGTACAAGACATGGCTAAGGATAAATGGTAGGCTCAAAATAGTATAACTAGGACTATGATGATGAATATGGAAAGAAAAGTCAACAACAATAGTATGATATAGGGATATGATTAGAAAAAAAAGAGTACTACAACTAGCAAGAGGAAAGTGAGGACACAATGCAAAGTTAACATGGCATGAACTCTCTTGGAAGGCTAAGCATGGACTCTAAGAAGATTAAACTAGTTGGATCTGTTAGGCTCACCAAATGAAAGAACCTTAAAGGTTAACCTTAATTAGGTAAGGTTAGTTTTAAGTGTGGTTGTTTGTGCAACAATGTGTAAATTAATGTTACCTAAGGATAACTATACTAATATTTTAATAACCATGGGAGCTAGGACTAACAATTAGACTAAAAACTTGACAAACAATACAACTTGGACACATGTAGGACTTGGAAAATAGAAAAGAATAAGTATTAAATATGGAAAACAATGAAAAAGTGGTATTAATTGCACCTATGTAGAGAAGTAGTCTTTATGAAAGATGCTTAGAATTATGCTCTATATCTATTTGTGAAGTTTGGAGGTGATTGGACCTAAACCACATGAAAAATAGACTACCTAATGGGCATGTGCATGGAGAGAGAGAGAGAGAGAGAGAGAGAGAGAGAGAGAGAGAGAGAGAGAGAGAGAGAGAGAGAGAGAGAGAGAGAGAGAGAGAGAGAGAGAGAGAGAGAGAGAGAGAGAGAGAGAGAGAGAGAGAGAGAGAGAGAGAGAGAGAGAGAGAGAGAGAGAGAGAGAGAGAGAGAGAGAGAGAGAGAGAGAGAGAGAGAGAGAGAGAGAGAGAGAGAGAGAGAGAGAGAGAGAGAGAGAGAGAGAGAGAGAGAGAGAGAGAGAGAGAGAGAGTCCTAGTTTTCTTGTTTTCATTTCCTTCATCGATAAGGGAGAGGGAGAGATAGAGGGGAGAGATAGGGAGATAGAGAGTGAGCAAGATGTCCAGATAGGGAGATAGAGGAATGATAGGGGAGAGAGAGGAAAGAGATAGGGAGAGATAGGTAGAGAGAGAGGAGATAGATTGGGAGAGATAGAGGAGATAGAGGGAGAGATAGGGAGATAGAGAATGAGTGAGATGTCCAGAGAGATAGGGAGAGAGATTGAGAGGTAGATGGATGATAAAGAGAGGGATATAAGGGAGAGATAGCTAGAGATAGAGCTTTAGGGTTGCTCAAGTTTAGGGTTTAGGGGTTATGGGTTAGGGATTAGGGGCATTATTTAGGGTTAAGGGATTTAGAGAGAGAGAGACTTCTTTTGACATGCAACCATAAACCCTAAATAATGCCCCTAAACTTGAGCAACCCTAGAAACCTTTAAACCTTAAATAATGCCCCTAAACCCTAAACCCTAACCACTAACCACTAAACCATAAAACCTAAATATTGCCCCTAACCCCTAACTCCTAACCCCTAACCTCTAAACCCTAAACTTGAGAATCCCTAAACCCCTAAATCCTAAACCCCAAACCCCTAAACCCAAGCAACCCTAAACCTCTATCTTCCTATCTCCCCATCTCTCTATCTCTATCATTCCTCTACCTCTCAATCTCTCTCCCTATGTCTCTGGCCATGTCCCTCACTCTCTATATCTCCCTATTGGTCCTCTCTCTCTAAACACTAAACCCTAAACCTCTAAATCTTAACCCCTAAACCATAAACTCTAAACCCTAAATAATGCCTCTAAACCTTAACTCCTAACCCCTAAACCCAATAAACTCTAAACCTCTATCTCCCTATCTCTCCCTTATCTCCCTATCTCTATCATCCCTCTACCTCTCAATCTCTCTCCCTATGTCCCTGATCATGTGCCTCACTCTCTATCTCCCTATCTGCCCCCTCGATCTCCTTCATATCTCCCTATTGGTCCTCTATCTCTCTCTAAACCCTAAACCATAAACCTCTAAACCTAAACCCCTAACCCATAAACAATAAATCCTAAACACTAAATAATACCCTTGAATCCTAATGCCTAACCCCTAAACCCAAGAAACCTTAAACCCCAAAACCCTAAACCCTAAACCAAAGTAACCCTAAACCTCTATCTCCATATCTCTCCCCTATCTCCCTATCACCTTTGTCCCTCTACCTCTCAATCTCTCTCCCTATGTCTCTGGCCATGTCCCTCACTCTCTATCTCCCTATCTCTCCCCTCGATCTCCTCTGTATCTCCCTATTAGTCCTCTATCTCTCTCTAAACCCTAATCCGTAAACCTCTAAACCTTAATCCCTAACCCTAAAACCATAAACCCTAAAGTTAAATAATGCCACCCAAGCAAGCCTAAACCTCTATCTCCCTATCTCTCCCTATCTCCCTATCTATATGATCCGTCTACCTCTTGTTGGTACTCATTTTGACCTGGAGGTTGAGCTTGCATGTTGGAGGGTTTCTTCATCTAAACCCTAAGTCTTTTTGTTCATCGGAGTACTTGGCATTTTGGCGAAAGTTCTTTTTGAAGTGCTCTGATTGTGTGTTGAACCACCGCATTGAACCATTGGGTTGAACCGGTTCAATGGTTCAATGCTTTATGATTTTGGGCCTTATCGGAGTGAGTGGTGCTATCGGCGAGTGTCATTTTTGTTATGCCGATGGTCTATGTCTTGCCGAGGAAGGTGAGGTTGTCGAGGGACCATTGGGGTGACTTGTGTGGTCGGCGTAGGTGTTTTGTGGCTTGCTGACAGTCTGGGTTTCATCGATGAGGATTTTGGAGTGCTATCGCTAAGACTTTGGCTATCGGATGAGCGGACAAGTGTTGGCCCGACAGTTTGCCTCTGGCCGATGGAAGGTTAGCGGTTTGCAGGGTTGGTTTCGGTGTGACATGGGCTATCAGGCTAACCATTGGAGGGTTCACCGATATGGATGGTCTGGCCGACAAGAGCTTGGAAGGTTTGTGTGGTCTTCAGCATGACTTGTGTTGTCGGCGAGGATGGATTGCGTTGGGCCGACAGTGGAGGGTCTGGCCGACAAAGGGGCAGGGCCTAGCTTGTTGTTTATCGGTGAGAGTTGTTATATCGGCAAAGGAGCTTTTGGCTAGGCCGATGGTTTTTCTCTGGCTGATGGGGATGTTGGAGGCTTTCAGGAGTTGTTCATCAGCATGATTGGCTGTGTCAGCCGAGGGGTTTTTTGCTTGGTCAACGGTATTGGTCTGGCCGATGGTGGTAGGGTGGTAACCGCTAACGGGATGCGGGCTGGTCATCAGAGAGACTCACACTATCGGCGATGGTCTAGAGAGTTGGCCCGATGGTTCATCTCTGGCTGATGATGGGGAATGTGATGGTGCGATCGGCCAGACTATGGAGGTTGGCAGGAGGATTTGGGAGTGAACCGATGGCTCGGGTCTTGGCGATAGGCTTTGGACAAAGGCTTATGCATTGAGCGCGGCAAAAGGCACTCAACGCTTATTATGTATGCGACCATGTTTATAAAGTGCTAGAGTGGTCTCCTCACCGTGCATGTGGGACTAATCTCCCTGTATAATTTGAAACTGCGATAAGGCGCGTTTTGGTGGGAGATTCTCATTTGAATGCTGCGACGGTTCCCAAGTAGGCCGCGGGTGGTTGAGCCATCAATGGTGATTGTAGCAGGGGTATGGGAGATGGTACACATGATCAGGTTGCCCAATTTTTGGATGAAGACTTCTAGATGGCAACACAGGGCTCAAGGCCACCCTTGTCTACTTTCTGTCTGATGCAACAATAATTTCTGAGCACCATTCCTTCTGAGGACTGTATCTGGCAGTTTTTTGTCAAACCATGTAATTAATTGCTGTGGGTACACTTTTTGGCAGATATAGGCAGACTGTGTTACCATTGTTTAGGTTGTTGAAAGTTGAACATTTGGCTCTATAATACAATACAGTTGGTTTTGGTTGCTCTGTGCAGCAAAACTTGTGAGTTTATGTATCTCCTGTTGTATGTTTTTTGCATGAATCCACTGATTTCATGGTTAATCTTATATGAATAATGCTATGTTTGCATGTGTTGTGCTAATTCTGTCTCCAGTGTTGCATCTATCTTTCTTCTGAGTCTAGGTATTCAAGGAATGTCTAAGATTCTAGAACATAGAATTCCTGTGTTGAATGTTTAATCTCTTAACTTCTGCTCAAGGGGTAGATTAAATTGTTCTCAGATTGAATATTGGGAAGGATATACTGCAATAGGGATGCCATAAGTATAGATAGGTTAACACTCTGTATTGAGAGATATCTAGGCAGATATCACATGTATCCCCCTGAAATCCAGTTTTAGTTGTTCATGCTAATCATTCACAAGTGTATGTCTACTGACTCCAAGCCCTAGATAGGCACCGATCTAGCTTTGTGTTTGTGTTATATACCATGTCCAGCTTTGCATCCAAATATAAAATCAAAATCAAACTCCAAAACAACCATTAGGACAGTAGAATTAGTTTTAGGATCCAAGTCCTCTGTCTACAACTGCAAATAGGCCCAAAGCTAGCCCCTTTGCTCTTATCTTACAGTTTTGGTCTACTTACAGGAGGACTTATCTGCTTTCTGTCAGCATCCCAACCTTTGTATGCATATCCTCATGGATGTTGAGTAGGGAATACCCCCCTAGGTTTTGCAGAGCCTGAAGAAGAAGAGGAGATAAAATATAGAGTCTATCTCCTACACTGTTGGCCCCTGGCCCAGAGATCCTGTTGATCATTGATAGCTACCTTGTAGGGAAATCTAGGAGTAAGCATCCAGTCTGGGAAAAAACCAACAGAAATTGGCAACTCTACTAGGGAAGAATTAGAAAAGAAAAAAAAGAAGCAGTACCTCTGTGACCCATCTGAGTCACCAACAGAAATTGGCAACTCTGCTGGGGAGACAATGTCATATTCGTGAAGCTTGAGTCTAAGAAATTGAAGAATCAGACCTGGAGGTGCCTTGTTGCAGCAAAAGAAAAAGTTTTATCTATGGCTCTATTGGTGGATGACCTAGAAAGAAAGAAATCAATTTTCAGCTTTAGCTTGTTTGAAGCTCATTCCTCTGCCAAGGAGGTGGTGACTCTGTTGAATGAATCTATCAGCTGCTACAACATATCTAGGTATTTGTACAAGTTTTTGAAAAGTTCCCTATTTGGTGAAATGGCACTGGTTAAAAGGGAAACATTGGTGAAAGCAGAGCTTGCATGCTTTTGTTTGAACTTACTTTGTATTTCAAAAGGGCATGCAGTATTGTTCAAAAGACTCATATAGAGGACTTTAGGCAGGTTGAAATAGCAGTTTGCATTTTAAGGGCCTAAGGTCATATTGTGATTGAAAATCTGAGTAGAGAAGAGGGTTGCAAGAGCATAAAAAGATGTATTGTCAGCCCATGCACCCTTGTGAGGTGTCAAGTGCAAAAATGTATAATAGTTAATCCCAACCATGTAGTAAAAGAAGTTTCAACATAGATAGATATAAGCCCATAAATTTTAATGTCATTTGTGGCTATCCAAATGCTCTTCCACCTAAAATCAGAAAGTGTTTGCCTAAATTCAATGGTACAAAGGATGAATCAGCTGAGAGACACTTGCAACAATTTACAAATGTTATAGATGACTTTGAGATTGACCATGAGGATGTGATTATGAGATTATTTGTTCAATCTCTAGATCAAGATGCAAGGGATTGGTTTTCCTACCTTGCAGCTCACTCTGTTAGCTCTTGGCATGATTTTAAATCTGCATTTCTAGTACAATATGGTGAAAGAATCTCTCAATATGCAGTTATTAGTGACTTTATGTATATCCACATTGAAGAAGATGAGTTGATCCCAGCCTTTAACCTCAAATTTATGAGGGCATTGAATAGAATTCCAGAATGCATGAGACCTAATGATGCACTATGCTTAGTTGTCTATTTGGGAGCATTTGACAAAAAAATGAGTTATAGATTGAGAGATAAGGAGCACACCACATTGCATCAAGCACATCAGTTTGCAATAGATATTGAAAACAATTGGAGGTATGGAATACAAAAGGGTTATTTTTCTGAAAATTTTTGTTGTCCTGCAACCCCCAATGTTAATGAAAGTTTTAATTCAGATGTTGACAATGAATGTCAAAGTAATCACACCCTTGCTATCCCAGTTTTTGCATCATTCCAAGTTGATGATGTTTCTGTTATAGAGGAGGATGTCCTAATTTGCTGAGTAAATGAAGTTGAAAACAATGGTTTTTCAAGTAGTATTTACATGCCAGCTCCTATCAAAGAATATTCATGTTTAAATGATCCAGTTGTACAAATTTATGATCATGTGGATCAACAGTCAGTATCAGTTTCATCAGGAAGTATTAGAGGGCTGGAAAATGATGCGGATAGCTCAACTTCAGAATGCATTGAAGAAGTAGAAATCTTGTATGTGGGGCAATCAGATGATAAAAATGATATCCATGACCAGTGCATAGATCATGTTTGTTCTTCTTATGACTCTAGATCTGATAGTAATAAAAAAGAATTGGACTATCATGAGGAAGAAGCAGAGAACTTTGCAGTGAATATAAATCCCCTTTATGATGAGTCTGCAGATGTCTTTGATACTGTGAGTCCTGACTTTCAGTGGTGTAGGATTAATCCTCTTTTTGAGGATGGTGATGAATATAAAGAGACTGTTGACCTTGGTGTTACGTCAGTTTGTGAGTGGGGGGCATATGAATCAGATATCTTCAGTTCTTGTGAAGATAGTATGGATTTGCAAATTGTGGATAATGTATGTTCATCATCACTTGATCCAGACATGTGCAACATTGGGTGTGTGGATCAGGATTTGTTTTCAATATCAATAAATATTAGGGGTCTCATTTTTTCTAAGTATTTTGAGTTTTTGGATCAGCTGGATGAGTACCTGATGGTGTGTAGTAGCCAGATAAATGATGAAGACTGCCAAGAGTAGTATGATGTACCATCTGAAGAGTATAACATGCATATGTTGCTTAATGCTGAAGGATTTTTTAGCATGTATGGCTGCATGTTTGATTTTGAAATATAGAGTGATAGAGGCAGTACTACAAGTGGCAAGTTGTCAAAAATGGTGGAATATCTAATTGAGCAGATGATCTTATGGGCAAACTATGCCAATCTTTTCAGTTGGGATTGGGATCTTTCAGTTTGGAATCAGGCATTTGGCAGGAAAAAATTTTGGTTCTTCCTTTTTGGCTACCTGGGGCCACCCAAGTGATGACTAAAAATATAGTTTTTGTGTAGGTTGGTGCAATGATTGGCTCTGTTGCCCAATAGATATGGCCCAATCTATGAAACCAGAGATTCTGAGGTCCTCACTGCAGTTTTGCACCTACACATCCCCAGACAGAGCCAGTGTTGGTACTCATTTTGACCTGGAGGTTGAGCTTGCATGTTGGAGGGTTTCTTCATCTAAACCCTAAGTCTTTTTATTCATCGGAGTACTTGGCATTTCGGCAAAAGTTCTTTTTGAAGTGCTTTGATTGTGTGTTGAACCACCGCATTGAATCATCAGGTTGAACCAGTTCAATGGTTCAATGCTTTATGATTTTGGGCCTTATCGGAGTGAGTGGTGCTATTGGCGAGCATCATTTTTGTTATGCCGATGGTCTATGTCTTGCCGAGGAAGGTGAGGTTGTCGAGGGACCATCGGGGTGACTTGTGTGGTCGGCGTAGGTGTTTTGTGGCTTGCCGACAGTCTGGGTTTCACCGATGAGGATTTTGGAGTGCTATCGCCAAGACTTTGGCTATCGGATGAGCAGACAAGTGTTGGCCCGACGGTTTGCCTCTGGCCGATGGAAGGTTAGCGGTTTGCAGGGTTGGTTTCGGTGTGACATGGGCTATCGAGCTAACCATTGGAGGGTTCACTGATATGCATGGTCTGGCCGACGAGAGCTTGGAAGGTTTGTGTGGTCTTCGGCGTGACTTGTGTTGTCGGCGAGGATGGATTGCGTTGGGCCAATAGTGGAGGGTCTGGCTGACGAAGGGGCAAAGCCTAGCTTGTTGTTTATCAGTGAGAGTTGTTATATCGGCAAAGGAGCTTTTGGCTAGGCCGATGGTTTTTCTCTGGCCAATGGGGATGTTGGAGGCTTTCAGGAGTTGTTCATCGGCGTGATTGGCTATGTCGGCCGAGGGGTTTTTTGCTTGGCCAACGGTATTGGTCTGGCCGATGGTGGTAGGGTGGTAACTGCTAATGGGGTGCGGGCTGGTCATCAGAGAGACTCACACTATCGACGATGGTCTGGAGAGTTGGCCCGATGGTTCATCTCTGGCCGATGATGGGGAATGTGATGGTGCGATCGGCCAGACTATGGAGGTCAGCAGGAGGATTTGGGAGTGAGCCGATGGCTCGGGTCTTGGCGATAGGCTTTGGACAAAGGCTTATGCGTCGAGCACGGCAAAAGGTGCTCGACGCTTATTATGTATGCGACCATGTTTATAAAGTGCTAGAGTGGTTTCCTCACCGTGCATGTGGGACTAATCTCCTTGTATAATTTGAAACTGCGATAGGACACGTTTTGGCGGGAGATTCTCGTTTGAATGCTGTGACGGTTCCCAAGTAGGCAGGGATATGGGTGATGGTACACATGATTAGGTTGCTCAATTTTTGGATGAAGACTTCTAGATGGTAGCACAGGGCTCGAGGCCACCCTTGTCTACTTTCTGTCTGATGCAGCAATAACTTCTGAGGACTGTATCTGGCAGTTTTTTGTCAAACCATGTAATTAATTGCTGTGGGTACACTTTCTGGCAGATATAGGCAAACTGTGTTACCATTGTTTAGGTTGTTGAAATTTGAACATTTGGCTCTGTAATACAATACAGTTGGTTTTGGTTGCTCTGTGCAGCAAAACTTGTGAGTTTATGTATCTCCTGTTGTATGTTTTTTGCATGAATCCACTGATTTCATGGTTAATCTTATATGAATAATGCTATGTTTGCATGTGTTGTGCTAATTCTGTCTCCAGTGTTGCATGTATCTTTCTTCTGAGTCTAGGTATTCAAGGAATGTCTAAGATTCTAGAACATAGAATTCTTGTGTTGAATGTTTAATCTCTTAACTTCTGCTCAAGGGGTAGATTAAATTGTTCTCAGATTGAATATTGGGAAGGATATACTACAATAGGGATGCCATAAGTATAGATAGGTTAACACTCTGTATTGGGAGATATCTGTAAGGCAGATATCACATGTATCCCCCTGAAATCTAGTTTTAGTTGTTCATGCTGATCATTTACAGGTGTATGTCTACTGACTCCAGGCCCTGGATAGGCACCGATCTAGCTTTGTGTTTGTATTATATACCATGTCCAGCTTTGCATCCAAATATAAAATCAAAATCAAACTCCAAAACAACCATTAGGATAGTAGAATTAGTTTTAGGATCCAAGTCCTCTGTCTACAACTGCAAATAGGCCCAAAGCTAGCCCCTTTGCTCTTATCTTACAGTTTTGGTCTACTTACAGGAGGACTTATCTGCTTTCTATCAGCATCCCAGCCTTTGTATGCATATCCTCATGGATGTTGAGTAGGGAATACCCCCCTAGGTTTTGCAGAGCCTGAAGAAGAAGAGGAGATAAAATATAGAGTCTATCTCCTACACTATTGGCCCCTGGCCCAAAGATCCTGTTGATCATTGATGGCTACCTTGTAGGGAAATCTGGGAGTAAGCATCCAGTCTGGGAAAAGACCAACACCTCTCAATCTCTCTCTCTATGTCTCTGGACATGTCTTTCACTCTCTATCTCCCTATCTCTCCCCTCTGTTTTCTCTATCTCTCTTTAAACCCTAAACCCCAAACCCCAAGCAACCCTAAACCCAAGCAACCCTAAACTCCTAAACCCTAAATAATTCCCATAAACCCTAAACTTGAGCAATGCTAAACTCATAAGCCCTAAATAACACCCCTAAACCCTGATCCCTAACCCCAAGAAACTCTCTCTCTCTCTCTCTCTCCGCCCTCTCTTCCTCTTCATCCCTATCTATCTCCCTTATCAACAAAGCAAATGTAAACAAGAAAACTAGGACTTGAAAAGAGGGATGATGATATAAATTGGGATGATGAAATGGAAACAAGATAAAACTAAAGTTCATTGGAAGGGAAGAATGATGAGAGGAGAGGTGGAAAATAGTAAAATAGGGAAAAATTGGTGGGCTCTAAAGGGAAATTGGAAAGGAAAAGGAAAACTAGGAAAGCTAGGAAAAGGATTTAACTAAGAGGTAGATAGGTCAGAGAGAGAGAGAGAGAGAGAGAGAGAGAGAGAGAGAGAGAGAGAGAGTACTGAACAATGATAAAATGTAATGTGGTAGGATGTGGTGAGTTTTAGATGTTGCGATATAGCATGGAGATATGTCTACATGCGGTGATGCTATTCATTTGAAGAAGTGATCACAACTACATATTTAATTGTGCTAGTAGAAGCATAAATAATAATGCAGGTGCACTTGTAGCAGAGTTGAAGTTCATGTGGAACAATCTAAAGGCTTGGTTATGTTAAGAGAATGTTCTACAATACTACAAGTTGAAAGAATTGGTTAGATGGTTGTATGTGTTACCACAAGCTTATGGTTGGTAGTGGTGGTTATATAAGAAGACATGAATAAATTGACTATAGTTAGTAATAAACTATTGATAGTTAGTAATAAACTAAAAAATAATGAAAAGAATGGGGTAAAGCAAAATGAATATCCATTTTGGGCAACCTAAAACGAATATCCATTTTGCAAAACATAAAAAAGGAAAATGATATTTTACCAAAGCAAAATGGATATTCATTATTAACGGATATCCATTTTGATTCACTTTTGATTTATATGTAGGCTTGGGACTGTCATAGTTGACTTTCCCTCAATTCGAACATTTTTGCAGGTTTCACTATCTTCTTTGAACTTCGCCCTTCATGATGACAAATTTTTTTATGCAAAATTGATAAAACGAAAAGGGTTTATAGAAGAAATTGTCAGCTTTCTAAAAATATAAGATTTATTTGGTTAAAATTTTATTAAATAATTATTAGTAATTTTCTATATAGTGTGTCTGAAATCTTGATGGACACACTGATTGAAAAACATCCATAACTTTCAAACCGTTTCACCTTTTTGAGAACCGAAAGCTGTGTCACACTCTATGCTTTTTTGGCTATAGGTTAAAAAAATTGAATTCCAATTTTTTTTGATCGAGTTAGGTTGGATGGAAAATTAATTTTTAGTTTTTAAAAAGGTCACAATAAAAAAATCATAACTAATTATTTTATTGGAAAAAAATTTCAAAAAAATATGCATCACATCCGGGCATGAGCCCCCTACATATTTTGAAAGTTTCAATTTTTTTTCTCATAGTTAGGTTGGCTGGAATGACACCCACTTTTATTTTTTTCTGAAAAATTTAATAGCTATTCATTGAAATATTCATTTTTCACTAAGTAAATTTAGTTTTTTTTTAAATAGTAGCCGATAAACTAGATTCAATTCTCTACAAATTTTGTTCTTACATCTTTTTCAAATTGTGTAGATAATCCATTCAAATTTTCACATGAACTTGATGAAGTCTATTTTTTGTATTTTCATTGCCACTTAGAGGTATAGTTTAGCCCATCATGATCCTGCACATACCCTTACGACTGTGTATGAGAGTATTACAAGCATTGCTAGATTGAAGAATGAAGAGGAAATTGATAGTGTTTTATTGTAAACTCCATTTGAAGTTAATACAGACTGGTGCATCTCTTCTTGTGTGGAGTTTTTCTTGAAAGGGTTTCTCCATGTAAACACTGTGTTATGTGTTTGATCTTCTGTTCTACTATTTCTTTGTGTTGATTTCATACTATCTCCATTTTGGTTCTACGCTAGATTAATAGTTACAATTGTAATTAGATTTCCATCCTATAGTTGTTCACCTTCATCATTTGGTATTAGAGCCTAGCCATTTCTGTGTCTTGGGTGGAAGTTTGAGGGTTTTTTGAGATGTAGTAGGAGTTTTGGTTGATTTTATTTTTTAGGTTTGTGTAGAATCCATGGTTGCATCCTTATCCTGATTTGACATTGAAAATTCAATGGAATGGGTTATGAGCTATGGAAACTAAAAATGGAGGATCTACTTGAAGAAAGAGATCAATGGTTAGCTGCGACAAAAGAGAAGAAACCTAATACTATCAAGCAGGATGAGTGGGACAAGATGGACAAAAAGGCACAAGGTATAATTTGGTTATGCCTTACAGACCTTGTCCTATTGAATTTCTCTGCCGAGAAGACTACACATGCATTATGAAAGTGCTTGGGTGAAATATATCAAGCCAAGAGCTTGGTAAATAAACTGTATCTCAAAAGAAAGTTAATTTCCCTTTAAATGGAGGAGGGTGATTTGGTAGTTGAGCACTTGAATACATTTAATTTGATTCTAAGTCAGTTAGCTTTTGTGGATGTTCAGATAGATGAGGAAGATAAGTGTATTATGCTTCTTTGTTCTTTGTCTGAGTCTTGGGAGAATTTCATTCTTGCTATCACTGCTAACCTCGAAGATCCAAAGATGGATGCCCTTGTTGCAACTTTGCTATCACAGGAAATGAAGAAGGAGGCTATGAATATCTCGATGGGTGCTCTTAATGTCAAGGGGAGGTCTAAGGAAAGAGGACCAAAAGGATATCATAAGAGACCTAGGGAATCAAAAGGTCAATCTAAAACTCTTGGGAAGAAGAATAGAGTTAAGTGTTGGAATTGCAATAAGAGGGGGCATGTGAAGAAAGAATGCATAAACCCATAGAAATAGTGGGATTCCTCTACCAAAAAGTCCTTAAATGCAGGTGCTAAAATTTTACTTTCAGCATGTAATGTTATATCTAATCAACAATGGTTGATTGACTTAGGTTGCTTGTATCATATGACTCCTCATGAGGAATTGTCTCCACATATGAGAAATATGATGGAGGTAATGTTTACCTTGGAGACAACTCTACATATCTGATTCTAGGTCACAAAAAGATTGGTGAGAGGAAGCTTGGTGGTAGCTAGGGGAATAAGAATGGGAACTCTCTTTAGGCTTGGGGCCACTATAGTTTGTAGATCCACTGATGTAATTGAAACTATTAAAAACACATAACATAAATTATTTTCCTTTAGGAAGCAATAGAGTGAAAGATAAATCAGAAATTATTCATTCAAATATGTTTGGACCTGTGGATAATGATTCTATTGGAAAACCTTGTTATTTCGTTACCTTTATTGATGATGTATTCAGATTCACATGGATTTATTTTATGAAGCATAAATCTAAAGTTTTCAGTAAGTTTAAGGAGTATAAAGTCTTCGTAGAAAACCAATTAGGACTTAAGATAAAAATATTAAGATTTGACAATGGAGGGGAATATTGCTCTTTGGAATTTGATGAGTTCTATAAGCATGCAAGCATCATAAGACAAAAATACAACTCCATATACACCACAACAAAATGGTGTTGCAGAAAGGATGAACCAAACAATAATGGAAAGAGAAAAAGTATGTTAAGTGATGCATATTTGGATAAATGCTTTTGGGAAGAAGTTGTGAGTACCACTTGTTACATGTTAAACATATCTCCTTGTAAGGCTCTTCATTCAACACCTTATGAAGTGTGGACTGGTAAGAAACCTTCTATTTCACATTTAAGGGTTTTTGGCTGTGAGAATTTTGTTCATGTGCCTAAGAAAGAGAGATCTAAGTTGGATCCAAAAGCACAGAAATCTATATTTATTGGATATGGTTAGAATGTAAAAGGTTATAATCTTTGGGATCCTCTAACTAGAAAAGTTTTTTTTTTCTAGAGATGTGATTTTTAGGGAATTTAGAGCTATTTTTGATCTTGTACAACTAGAAGAAAAAGAAAAGAAGAGGATAGTGCATTTTGGTTTACAACAGGAAAATATACATTAGGAAGAACAAAATGATGGACTAGGGGATGGACAAGAAGAAGAAGATTCAAGTGAAAGTTCATATGAGGAAGACTCTATTGTTATAGAAGAAGTTGACCGTATAGAAGAACATGAGGAAGATGTTAGATATAGGACAGACAACTGAGAGAGGGGATGAATCAGTTGTTCAAAACTTTCTTCCAATTAATCACTTAAATCCTTCCTTAATTCAGAAGCATAATAATAAATCAAATATGGAAATATAATGCAGAAATTCAAGAGCAAAAACACATTAACACATATGACACCAAGATTTTTGACATGGAAAACCCGGTTAAGGGAAAAACCACGGGGTGACTAACCCAAGATTGTATTCTCTATTAGAAGAATAAAAGGAACAAAATGGCACATGCCAATTAGGGCTCACTACCCAAGCACACTGCTCACAAGAGGCCCACTACCTACAAGAGACACACTGTCTATAGAATAATAAGTATTACATACTTGAACTGAAAAATAGAATCTTCACCATGCTTGAGTCAGTTCCATTTAAGCACAATATTTTTGCTCTGTCTTTTGCTCCTCTTCTCTCTACCATACTCTCATCACAACACCATACCTTTGAAATGGATTTACAATTCCTTATTTATACAAGACACAACTTAGGGATAATCATCCAAGTTGGCATTACATTACAAAGCAAACACATAAATACAACATGATTAATTACAACAAGACTTCATGTGGATCAACACACTATCGGCCACACAGATCTAAGACTTCAATCTTTCTTCAGGAACATGCCATTCTTCATAGAACTCCTTCAAGATCATCTGCAGAATGTATAACTCATCCGGTCAGCCTGACTTGAGAAGAACATCATCATCTGGAAGTAATTCTTTAATTACGAGCTCAATATTTAGTTTGAACCACCAACACAAACTGGAAACAATCCAAAGACCTCCACAAGCCTACCTGAATCACCAAGAATATCCACACTACTTTTGCTTACTGAAATCATTCTCTCCTTCATCTAGAAGCTCATGAACACAGTCTGTTATCACTGTCATATTGGAATAGATGCTTGCGGACCTCCAAACCATGAACCAATTGAGTTGTAAATTCACATTAACTTCCTAAACACTTCACCAAATCCACAGAACAAGATATTTCATTTCGAGAGCTCACCGGACCTATCTGTGTCACTTTGTCACCTCTAAACATCTGTCGGAATAGGTTTTCCTTGAGAGGCCATAACTTCTTTAGATCTTCATGTGGACCTCTAAAATCTTTACTAGATCATCTTAAGACACATATCTACAAACCCTTTGAAGCGTATCCTCTTATATTCATCTTAGCTAGGATCTTTACCTCACTAACTTCATTGTTCTTCTTTGTTTCTGATAGGACTAATTTTCTCAATATCCTCAGCATACAACTCATCCAATTCTTATCATCAATTCAACAAGAGTATGTTGACATCAATGACAACACCGGTTAGGCCCATACTTGCAACACAAGAATCTCTTACTCCAACCTTGAGAAGATCCACAAGACAACATACTCTGATTGATAGGTATAGCCCACCAGATTTCTATTGTGTATTTGCTTTATTGAGCACAGACGATGAACCTAGATCATACCTACTATTCGTGCAGATGATAGTGAGTCTTGGTAGCTAGCCATGCAGGAGGAGATGATGGATTTAGACTCATGTGACACCTAGTATCTTGTACATTTGCCCAAAGGAAGAAAGGACATAAGATGTAAGTGGATCTTCAAGAAGAAGTTTGGTGTAGACGGTTCATTATAGAAGTACAAGGCTAGACTAGTAGCCAAGCGCTACTCCAAGAGAGAGGGTGTTAATTTTTTTGAAATTTTCTCTCTTGTTGCTAAATTATCTTCTATTAGATTTCTTTTGTCTAATGTTGTAGCCTATGATTTTGAAATTGAGCAAATGGATGTTAAGACTGCATTTTTACATGGAGATTTGGAAGAAGAAATTTATATGCAAAAACCTACAGGTTTTGAGGTAAAAGGGAAAGAAGACTAGGTATGCAAGTTAGAAAGGTCTCTTTATGGTTTAAAATAGTCCCTTAGAATGTGGTACTAGAAGTTTGATTCATTTGTTTTGAAACTGGGCTTTGTTAGAAGTGAAGAAGATCATTGTGTATGTTGGAAAGAGACACTTCTAAGTATGTCATGTGTTGTCATTGATGGAAACTAAGTCCATTCCACACATCCGTAGTGTAGTATCAGACCATACCAGAAGTTAGTTCCAAGATTTGTCAAGTCCGGATAGACAAGAATAGGGTATATGGAAGAGTTCAGTATTTTGGTTAGTGGATCTCTCCAATTAATCATTGTGTTTTGTAAATCTGAGCAAGTGTAGAGGAATATCAAGAAAATCTAAATCCAAGTTTTTAGCCTCCAGAGAACAAGGTATTAAAAGTTATGAGCATCTGAGTATTGGGTCCTAATATGACAAGAATAGTTCAGTGAAGAATAGGTTGACTTGTGTTAGATCCTTGTGCGGATCTAGTAGAAGTGTTTTGGTGAGTTGTGTATGGGATATAATGTTAGTGGCTGACATGTATGGTGATCTACAAGTGTTATTTTTGGTATGCATCAATATTGATGTATGGATTCAATTGATATAATAGAGTACTTGTACTGTTTGTCAAGTTCTTCATAAGGCCAATAGAAAAGTGATTGAATTTCTTGAGGTGGATATATATATAGCTAATGGATTCGAGTGTATTGGTATACGTGTGGTGTGTGATGATGGAGTAAGTGTGAAAAGGTAGATTCAGGTGTGAAAGAGAAGAGATTTGAGGTTTGGATTATGGCAGAGCAGTAAATAGGGAAGAATAAAGATGAAGTGTGTAAAATCAATATTCTGTGCTTAATTGGAACTGAATTCTTGCATTGGCAGCTGCTATTCATTAGTTCAAACAATCTATAATCGTTTTGTAATCATTCTTGTAGGTAGTGAGCCTCTCTTGAGTAGTGAGCTCTGGGTAGTGAGCCTAAAGGCATGTGCCTTCCCCTTTTGTAATACTTTTAACAGAGTATAATCCTTGTGGGTTAACCCCCACTATGGTTTTTCCCTTAACTGGGTTTCCATGTTAAAAATCTTAGTGTCAAGTGTGTTATTAGTGTTTCTACTCATGAGTTATTGATTCTTGCTTTTCATGATTATTTCATTAATTTGTTAAGAATTTGTAAAGAAGAAATTAAATGTAGCAAGCTTTAAAGTTTTATGACAATTGATTCACCCCCCCTCTCAGTTGTCAACCCTAATTCCAACAATTGGTATCAGAGAAAGGTTCCTTTGAAAAAGTTTAACAGCTTGAGGAAGATTTGGGAAGGTAGTAAAATGGATGGATACAACCTCTAAGGACAACTTAACCTCATTTTAGAAGATCTTGATCAGTCAGTGAAAAAGTTAAAGAGCTGCAAGAGAACCTTCAAAATTCTAAAGACTTCATTGAGACTTTAAAAGAAAAATTGAGCAAATCCAATGAAAAGAGGAAGGAGCAACCTCTTCAACTGGGAAATCATTATGAAGACAACAACAAGGATAAGGCCCCGAAGGAGAAGACAAAAGAATGTGAGAAGTTAGCTAAAGAAGTTGTTGTCCTAAAACATGAGATGGAATCCAGGGTGATGAGGCTAACCAAGGAAATTGAAGATAGGAAGAAAGTTGAAGAAGACCTAAATCAAAATCTAAAAGAAAGAACTGAAGAATGTTGTAGATTGGATGGAATAGCTGGCCTCTTAGAGTCTAATCTACAAGAAAGTAGAGATAATGAGAGAGAACTTGAGAGGCAAATTTTCATTCTTAGACATGACCTAGAAGTTGCAAATGAATACAAGGAGAAGTTCAAGATAAGCTTGGCTAAATTTGAAGCACTGTTTGAAAGTCAAAAAAAGGCTGATGAAAAGCATGGTATTGGATATGAAAAAGGTAAAAGCTCTAGATCCAAAAAAAGAAGTTTTCAACCAAGGAATGAGAGAAACAAACCTAGAAGACCTCCGATAAGACAACCTAATGCTCAAAGATATCCATCCTTCAATGGCAATTGTTTCAATTGCAATAAATTTGGTCATAGAGCTACTCAGTGCAGAAGGAGAGTAAATCAAAATGGTCCATCCTTGTCTGGCCAATGCTTCAAGTGTAAGAGGTATAGTCATAGATCAAAGGAATGCAGAAGTATGATAATGAATAACTCTAACAATAGAGGAAATGGCTACTATTTTGCTTGCAATAGATTTGGACACATGGCTAATCAGTGTAGATCAAGAGGAAATAAAGTGTATAAGCAAAGAAATGTTGTGTACTTTAATTGCAATAGATCTGGTCATATTGTAAGATTCTGCATAAGTAGGAAGAATGAAAGAAGAGGTCTGGTAAACAAAAAACTGGATGAGTAGAAACATGACAAAGGCAAGGGAAAAATTGATGTCAATGAAATCCAAAATTAAATGAGAAAGACATGGATTAAGAAAAGTGTTATGAATAATAGTAATGGGTCCGCACCAAAATCTGGTGCTGATAGTTCCTTTGGAAATTGAATTAGGAGCTCTGGCTTAGGGGGAGAAGCATTAAAAATCAAATTCCCCTAGCCAATAAGTAGGTGCCTAAATCTAGGACAATGATGAAAGGATAATTTGGGTTATTATAGGTCATTTGAAAGGATTTCTAAAAGAAAAGAAGTGGATATGGTGATTTGCAGAGCAATTGAAGGTCGATTATATGTAAAAATCATGTAACTAGATGTGTTAGGGAAGAGCACTTATTACAAAGGCAAATTAGGTTTTGTGGAGCTTAAAAGGGTCATTCACTCCTCATTTGAATCACTTTACATTCAAAGAGAGTAGGAAGAATAGTGTCTAAGCTGAGATTCCAAGGATTTGAAGTGCGATTGGTGAATTTGTCTGCCAACCCTAATTTCATGGAAAAGGTATTTATCTGTGAAGATTTGAACTTTTAATCTTTGCAATGGCTACACCTTTGGTTGTTGATATTACTAAAAGGCCTTGACCCAAATTTAAAACCATTCACACAAATCAGTAGAAGTCAACCCATTAGGTGCATTTTCAAGTGTTCTATATGGTGTGCTGCAGATTGAAGATATTAGGGTCTATATTCATGCAAACATAGATGAGTTTGGGGACTCAAGGTATGCAGATTTGTTTGAGAATAATGTAAGGGATGAAAATCACTATCTTAAACCTGAGTATAAGGCACTACAAGATAAACATTTCATTTAGATTATGGGGTTTCCAACATTCGATGAAGATGAATGGGTCTGGTATGTTTTAAGCCAAATGCATGATGAGTTTTTGTGGCTGATGAAACCATTTAAAATTACAAAGGATGCTATTAGGATTATGACTAGGTTTAATTCAATCGGTGGCTTGCCCATGCTAAAATTTGTGAAGAACTAGTCTGTAACTGATGCAATCGGTGCCAAGTTTGACAAAAGAGCAATGATCATCAATGATATTATAGAACCAGATGTTAAGTTTGCCTCTATGGTGATTGGCTACAAGATTTACCACTCTAGCAGGGAGAACTCTGTCTCTGAAATGACCATATATGATGCATACAAAATGTTAAAAGAAAATGTATATTATGACTTGTGCGAATTATTGTAGAACAAATTAATTGAGAACTTGAACAAAATCAAGAAAGATAAGAAAAACACATTTAAATATGGAACAGTGGTTCTATGTTTATTTTTCTACTTTATGAATGAGGTACTTGGAGTAAAGGGTGTACACTGGACTAATGATAAGCTAGTTGCTATCCATATCAAAGATCATCTACACAACATTGGTGACTATAAAGCTTAGAAATCTGCAATCTGGGGATACTTCAAGAATTTCTAGAGTGTGATGCATTCAAGGGAAAGAATCCCTAAATCGATTGTTGAGAAATACAAGAATGAAATATGTTTTATGGTTGACACTGATCAGTGCTTGATGGAAGTAGTGGAACCCAAAACTGTTTGGATCATGCCCATGGGGTATGAGGTAGATGGAAAAATCTTGAATATGTATGCTCAATACCTTTTGAGCAAGCCAAAAGACACAACAATTGAAAGATTTGGGACATACGAGGAGCTAAGTTTAAAACTGTAAGTTGAGCTCAGAGAACCTAAAACCAAAAGAAAAGTAAGAAAATAAGTTGAGCAGTTGGCTGAGAATCTAGGTCTCACAAAGGAAGCTGTGAGGCAATTCAGGGAAAGAACTGAAAAGGGAGAGAAGGAGAAGTAGTATAAGAAACAAGGAAGTGCTCCAGTAGGATCCTCTTCCACATCAAGGACTACTAGAAGCTCTGCTACTACCCCTGTTCCTCCAAAACCTACCAATCCTGAGAAACCAGAAGGAAAATCACTGGGAAAAGAAGGGAAAAGAGTAAAAACAAAGGCCACAAGAACCTATAAGATCACAAAAGTTGATGAAGAAGAAACAGATTCAGATGCTGAGGTAAAGGAGTTGAAATCCTCTAGAACAAAAGCTACCAAGGTGACTAAGGAGAAGCCCTCTAGAAGCAAAAGGGAAAGCAAAAGGTAGAAGAAATATACATATGTTGAGAAGCCCAAACTTTCTATGGAAGATGCAATAAAATCAGTCACTGTGGATAGAAATTTGAAACCCATCATTGAATTCTATGATGAATACAGTGATACAGATAAGAGGGTGTTAGAGGAAGCAACTATTAGATATCTGAATATCTATAATAAGGCCTTGATTGAAATAACTTTTGAGATTCCTCAAAGTCTTGCAGGCATTTTGGAGTTGAGGAAAGAAAATGCAAAAAGCAAGGATGCAGAACTTAGAGAACATATATTGATAAAACTGTACCCTTAGATCACTCAAGTTCATATGAATATGATATTCAAAGAAGTGAAGGATGAATTCAGGAGCAAGAAGAGAATGAACAAACTGATGCTTGGAGAATTAGACAAAATAGTTAAAGAAACACAACAAATACTTCTAAGTGCATTGAAGAGACATAGTCTTCCATTTGTTGAAGAGGAGACTGATGATGGGATTAATTCATCAATCCTAGATATTGAAGAAATGAAAACTAATGAGCAGCAAACCAAGGTCGATCACTCCTTAGTCTTGAAAGTGGAGCAAATAAATAAGGAAGATATAGAGATGGTGGATAAAACTAATGATGCAGGCGATACTCTAACTCTTCCTGATCAATCTGGCAATGAAGATAATGTTGAGAATACTGCTGCTACACAAGATCCTCTAGACCAGACTGCAAATGGTGAGGACAAAGGAAAGAGTCCCCCTACAGATAACACAGAGAAAGAAGAAGAATTCAAAAGTAAGGAAGATAATGTAGAAGAAGATGGTGCAAATGTTGATGCACCCAAACAAAATAGTCCTGATACGGAGAAAACTCAAGGAAAGGAAGGCGGTCCAAAAATTCTGGCAAGAGACACTGCAGATGTAGTGAAGAGTTTCCTAAGTAAAGAGATGCTAGAGTTTGATGAACCAGAACTGATTCAAGGACCAATCGACCTGGATACTCTTTCTCCAGTCCAAATGATGAAGATAACTTCTTTCACACAAACCAAGGCAAGAGAAAAGATATTAAAATCTCACATAGAGGATAGTGACCTATTAGGCCTTGCATCTGGTATATTGGAGAAGATAATGCCAACTTTCTCTAAGAATCCATCTAATTCTCCCTTTGAAAATCTAAAGAGCCTTGTAAATTTTGTAAGTACACACTTTGAGTCCTTTGAAAAGTCTGCAGAGATTAAAATATGGAATGAATTTTTGGATAAGGAATTTAGTGAGGTAAAGGGCCTAATAAGGAATGATAGAAAGATACTTGATATTAGTATAAAGAGTATTCAAAATGCTCTCAATGATGGAAGTGATGTATACAAATTTTATCTGTCTTGGCCCAAAGTTATTGAGGATATTGAGAAAGATTAAAGGAGTGAGAACAAAATTTGTTGAATCTGTAACATCAGAAAATGTTCCCTTGGGGGCTTTTCCCTCATAAGGTTTAGCTCCTGGGTCTTTAGTATGCATTTAAGACATTTTAGTTCAGATTTTAGCATCCCAATGGAATGAGACCTAGGTTTCATGGCAAATGGGACCTAGGAGGACCCCTTGAGCTGCACCCTACCCAAAATAGGGGGGAGGACTTGGGCGTCCATGCCCTAGTCCTGCCCTATTTTGGGGCAGCCCCAATTTCCAGGTGTCAGTTTATGACCATTAGTTGGTTCCTTTGCCGACATGGTAAAGTTTGATTTTTAAAATCTTGGCAGGAATGCTTGTAGGTGCATATATAAGCATATTTAGGCATTCATTTGTAAACTAGATGATTACTAGTAAGCTATTGTGTTCTCAAGGTGATTGAAGGCTTTCTATTGTGTTGCAAGAGCAGACTTGTATGTTTTGTGTGTTGATATTTGTAGATTTGACCATCAATCTCCTCATGGCATGAAGAGCATCTTCCTCCATGAGAGCTTCACTACAAGGTGACATATCATTGTGTTTTTATCATTGATTCCTTTGGTTTTTTACCTTTGCCTCACAAGGGCATGCACTCTTTGTCTGACAATGGTGTTTGGAGACTTAAGTGTCCTCTAGGGCTTGACTGAGGCAAGTCTCTAAACACCACAACCCCCAAACCAAGTCTTGTGATTGTAGGTTATAGGTGTTGCATCTAGAAAAAGTGGAGTTGCAGGAAGCCTTGGCAGGCATCAGGGATTCAAGATTTGAAGAAAAGTCAGACAAAGGAGCACTTCTAGGACTAGGGCACCCGCAACAGTGTCCTCTACAGATAGATTTCAGGAAACATAAGTTATAGGGTTGATCAGTGTCGAACGGAGGTCCAGATTCCCCAAAAAGGTAGGTACCTTAGACTTGGGCACCTGCACCTTAGTCCCCGGCTATTTTGCCTCAAAACCCCAAAAATAGGTATTATGTGATTTGTTATTTTACTCCCGTTTGCAAGAGTTTTTTTTGTCTTTCGTCAATTTGTCGTCATATTTGCATAATTAGGCTTTTAAAGGTTAATTGGACATAAGAGAAGGAAAATTAATAATTAAATTCCCTAATCCAAGTTTCTCTACATCTACATGTGACCTAGGGTATGATAGTTCTCTCCACTCAACCCTAGATCCTTCAATGTTAGGGTGAAAGGAGGATTTTAACATCTAAACAACAAAAGATTAACAAAATCCAATTTTACCTTAAACATTTTGGTGAACCCATGTTTTTGGACTTAAATTGCAATTTTTTGAGTGTTTTTCTTCAGATTTGGTGTGATTTCATTCATTCATATAGGCATTTAATTTATTGCTTTAAGAAAAATTCAAAAAAATTGAAAAATTGGAAAAATACAAAAAATAGCATTGTTTGGCTTACTAAATTGCATCAATTCTTCCTAAATTTTCCTAATTCATGATTTTTACATTAGATCTGATATAAAATATAGAAAAATACAAAAAATTGGAAATTTACCTTGCATTTTCATCATTTAATTGCTAGGGTTTTGTGGAAATTTTGACAATTTAATATAACCTAGTAATTCCAAAATCTAGGGTTTGTAGGCAAAATCTTTTATCAGATTTTTCTATTGATTTTATAGGATCATTAAAATTTGAATTTGACTATAGTATTGTATTTTAGTGTGAATTTGCATTTAGATTTAAAATATTTTCATTTTTACATAGAAAATTTCAACAAAAACTAGCAATTTTGATGCATTTTCATTAAATTTGCATGGGCATTTTGCATATTAAGGCTTGAAAATCATTTTAAGATCTAAGAGGAAGTCAATTCATCATAAATCATACTTAAAATCATTCACATAGCATTTTATCCCAAGATCTCAAACCTAGGGCTTCAAAAACAACATTTTTCACTAAAATTGGCCTTATTGACTCTCTAAACTTGCACTATAGGTGTGTTGTGAAGGATATTTTTACATTAATTTTCTGTTATCAGGGTAATCATTTTATAGCCCTCATAAAAAGCTTCACGATACCCTTTTAACAGGCTCTTGTAGTGAAAATTTGGCAAAAAACTACACATTTTGACCACCTAGGGTTTGACCTAGTTTGCACTCCAAGCATGTTGTAATCAATTTTATGGATTGAGGTGACTGATATTATTGATATTATTCATTGTACCTCCTAAAATTCCTTACAACACCCCTTTTTCTAGGTCTTGGAGTTGAAAAATCATGAAAAATAGCTTATTTTTGTTATATTTTCACTAGGGTTTGACCTTAAGTGGTGCTAAAAGCATGTTGTGCTATGTATTTTGGCACCAAGTGGTTGTTATTACTGATATTATTTGTTTTCCATCATAATTTTCCTCACAACACCCTTTTTTATGCTCTTTTGCATTGAATTTTGGTGAAAAAAGTGCCTATTTTGACATATTTTCACTATATTTTGACTTGGCATTATCTTGGATTTGCATCAAGAGTGTGTTGAGAGTGATTATATTGCTATTTTGGACTGATATCAGACATATAACTTGATTCCCTTGACTGAAATCCTTACAGCATCCTTTTGTGTTATTCATTTGCATTGAAAAGAGTACAAAAAATCAAGCATTTTGGCTGTCAATCATACCCTTCTCCTAGGATTTCTTCTCTTACTTTGTGCATTGTGTGTTGTATTCTTTTGTATAAGATATATGACACACTATCCTAAAAACAATATCCCTTTGAGAGGAAGTAAAAGATTAATGGGATCTAGTTCTCTTGAAGAAATTGGTACTTTGGACACCTTCTTTACAAAGGGAGAAACTCAAATTGTGCAAGAGACTATACATCCTCCAACCTCAATGGAAGAACAAAGTTTTCATGATGTTGATAACACTATTGAGGCAACAGGATATGTATTTGATGAGAAAATAGAAAAGTTGGATAAAGATCTAGCTGAATTTCAAACATTTATGGAAAATAAGAGAATAGCTGAAGAAGTAGTTCCTACAATTCATAATATAAGAGAATTGATAAAAGGACAAGATGCTGTTAATGAACTTTGTGGTCTAGCACATATTGTACAAACCAATATCATGCCAGTAACCGAATGTGTGCAAATTATAAATAACATTTTATCACCATCTAATACTCAAGTTTCCATACCTATACCAAATATAGGAATGTCCACTTTTACATCAACAATCTTAACAACTAATGCAAATGCCTGTAGTAATGCTACCACTAGTATTGGAGTATCTAATGGCACTAATTACAAAGTTGTGGGATTTAATTATCAAAATTTGATTCCTCAGGGGACATCTTCTATGAATAATTGCTCTCAACCTCCTATTTATTCCACTCATTTCCAGCTACCTATTACATATTCACAACCATCTTCCACCTATCATTATGGCCAACCATCGTTAACATATTCTTAGCCTCTACATATTGTATCTCAAGCTCAATCACCTCCTCACCTTGGTTCCAATTCCTCACAACAAACCACATCTCCCAATGATGCCATCCTAAACCAACTTTTATAGGGCATGACTACTTTGCAACAAAAGGTAACAAATTTGACAAATTCTTTGCACCCTAGTCTACCAACATATCATGCCCATAATCTATTATCCTATGCAATCTTGAGAACTCCTATGCCTGAGAGGTTTGAGACCCCTCGCTTTGAAAAATATGGTGGAAAAGGTGATCCTAATTTTCATGTGGCAGCATTTACAACTATGTGTAGTGATTTTTATTTTGAAGAGGATTTGTTAGCAAAACTTTTCCCACGATCTCTCAAAGATACTGCTTTAGAATGCTTTTGTTCATTACCTCTGAATTTAATACACTCCTTTTCGTAGTTGATTGATCAATTTTTACAACATTTTCAAGCAAATATCAGATCCCAAGTCACCCTTATTGTCTTGGTTCAATGTAAACAAGGTCTGAAAGAAAAGTTGACTGAATTCATTGGTTGATATCAAGGACTTTTTGTATAGATTTAGTATCAAATGAAAGATGAGGATGTTCAAAAGATATTTATTACAAATTTTCAACCTAATATTCATGATAAGATTCTCTTGATGAAATATAACTCCTTTCAACATTTGTGCATCACCCTTTGTGATTATCAACTTTCATCTAGTTAGTATGAAAACCAAAACTCATCAGCTCAAGGTGGTCAATCTATGGGTGGATCATTACAAAACAACTTTAAAAGGAATAATAATAGGGGTTTCATCAAGATAAATGGACCAAATACAAATGTGTCTGCTATAAATAATCCAAAGAAACCATCATATCAACCAAGAACGTTTACTCCGATATCTGAGTCCTATCATTCTATCATGAATCAAGCTGTGAGTAATAACATTCTAAAGCTTCCCCTAATCAAGCTTGTTGACCCTAGTAAACAAGGACCTTACTTCGATGCTACTTCCTTTTGTCATTATCATTGAACACAACCTTATCGATTCAAATGTCATCTAGGTATTGGGTGTGAATGATAATGGAAATAAGTTAGTTGCTCCACTAAATTAGAATTTACAAATCTTCACTAATCCTTTTCCTAAACATACCAAAAATAATATGGTGGAACAAGATTTAGTGGAAGTAGATGAGGATGATTACTTGGACTATGATAGTATCGTGGGTATGATTGAAGTTGACAAGAAACAAATGGATAACCCACCTCATCCACGAAGAAACATAATTTATGTTGAGGTTCCTCCTCCGTTATCCTTATATGGATCGGGAGATAATCAAAATGTCTTTGAAAAGAAAGAACAACAACTGATACAGATGAGCAAGATAGTACATGATGATTCCCGTTACTATCCTGAAAAATTCAACATAAAAAACTCACTAAAAACTAGAAAATAGCAAGATGACAATCAACAAATGGAAATAATAGTGGTTCCCCCCCTCATAAGCAAAAAAAAGTCTCATTTAAACAAGGATTTAAGGAACAAACATCATATGATAACAAACAAGACTGTCATAAGTACCACTCAAATTTTTCTTTAAACATGATCGAGTACCTCTCCAAGAGGTTCAAGAGCTCCAAGATATAATATAAAGACACTATAGGTAAGTATCTCTAACCCTTTATCTCTCTCATGATGTGCTTCCCCCGTGATGTGTTATGTATTGTTTAGGCCTCCTAGGATGACCTCAGATTCTTCGGTAAGGTTTGGGACACCAGGAGACCGCCTCTGTTGTGACATTCTTCTATTTGTATCATCATTCTTCTATATTGCCTCTCTCTGATTTCATTGTTCTATGTTGTGTCTTTTGGACATAGCATCATGGTTGGTGACTTGGGGGCTCCCTCCTACGTGACTATCCCTAAGACACTTGTTTTCTCGTCTCTTATTTATTGTTTCCCTTCCTCTAGTGTTTCCATCTAGCGGACGGATGATGACAAATATTTATATTGATGCAGACCTAGTGTCCCTTTCAAGAGCAATCAAAAAATGGACTTAGTTCATAATATGATGATGGGGTTGTACATCTTATCCAATGCTTGGCTAGTGGAAGCCCTCATGCTTTCCACGTAGTGAATTTTATGATGTTTCTATCGCATTTACAAACATTAACAATACTGCTACTCCATGCACCTTTGTTTGCCTTTGAATCTAGCCTTGGTGGTACTTGATTCAGAGAGCTTCATGATATAGCCTTGTGGTTATCCTCAAACTCCAAATTCATTGCATAACCTTGGCTCTTCGTGTGGTAAATCATATGCATTCATGTTGTTGTTTATCATAATCTTTTAGACACTAACATGTTTCTTGTAGGGATGTGTTTGTGGGAACATTTGGCCATCGTAAAGTACATGTCACCTCTGTGGGGCATTGGCTTTGCAAAAGTTGGTGTTCCCTTGTTTGTTTTCTTCCTACCTTAACGTGCTTGATATCAATAACTGATATCAACCACCTTAAGGTGGGGGCATATATAAGGTAAGATGTCTGTTATAGATGTTAGTAATATGTTTAACCTCAGATGTAAAGACTTGTGCCCTAGGGTAGTGCATCGTGTATCCTGAGTTTGTTTGCAATCAATCAATCAATCAATCAATCATGTAAGCCCTCTATGAAGGTAGGATATCAAGCATATTCTTTTTCTTAAGCCCTCTGTAGAGGCAGGGATGGTGTATTTCTAGGAGTAGATTGCATCATCCTATCATTCTCAAAAGTCCTCTGCAGAGGCAGGGAGCGGTTCTGTGACTAACTCAACCCTGAAGCATGTCTTCAGTAATTTTTGTGGTGAAGCCCAATCATCAGTGTGTGCCTATAATGTGCCTGAGATGGTGTTGGACCTAGAAATAGGTACACTCCATTACCTGTTTGCTATGTTTTCTCTGTGTCTTCAAGTGTGTGTGTTTTGGCATGCTTGTTTTGTGTGGCGTGTTTGTTGACCCATATGCAGAGACCAGCACATCCGAGTACTACTCCTTGCATTTTGGGAGGATTTGCGTGTCTTGCATGTGTGTTGCCCCATATATACTAAGACCTATGCCCTCGGGTAGTGCATCCTATATTATGGGAGGTTTGTTTACTTTCTAGTACTTACATTTGCATTTCATATATATAAGAAAAAGTAAAGAAAAGATATCATTTATGTCTTCCATGCATTAATGTGTCTTCTATGCATTGACTATCTTCTCCATGTTCTGCATGATTGTAACTGTCTTCTCCATGTTTTGTGTGCCTGTTACTACTTTCTATGTGATTGGCATGTCTTCTCCATGCTTGATGTGTTTGTTGTGTTTGTGACCTTACTTTAATGCATGTATTGGCCTTGCATTTATACATACATTAAAGTGGGAGCTAAATGTAACATCAGAAAATGTCCCCTTGGGGGCTTTTCCCTCATAAGGTTTAGCTCTCGAGTCTTTAGTATGCATTTAGGACATTTCAGTTCATATTTTAGCATCCCGATGGAATGAGACTTGGGTTTCATGGAAAATGGGACCTACGAGGACCCCTTGAGCTGTACCCTACCTAAAATAGGGGGGAGGACTTGGGCACCCATGCCCTATTCCTACCCTATTTTGGGGCAGCCCCAATTTTTAAGTGTCAGCTTATGACCGTTAGTTGGTTCTTTTGCCGACACGATAAAGTTTGATTTTTAAAATCTTAGTGGGAATGTTTGTAGGTGCATATATAAGCATGTTTAGGCATTCATTTGTAAACTAGATGATTACTAGCAAGCTATTGTGTTCTCAAGGTGATTGAAGGCTTTCTATTGTGTTGCAAGAGTAGACTTGTATGTTTTGTGTGTTGATATTTGTACATTTAAGCACCAATCTCCTCATGGAATGAAGAGCATCTTTCTCCATGAGAGATTCACTACAAGGTGACATATCATTGTGTTTTTATCATTGATTCATTTGGTTTTTTCCCTCTGCCTCACAAGGGCATGCACTCTTTGTCTAACAATGGTGTTTAGAGACTTAAGTGTCCTCTGAGGCTTGATTGAGGCAAGCCTCTAAACACCACAACCCCCAAACCAAGTCTTGTGATTGCAGGTTATAGGTGTCATATCTGGAAAAAGTGGAGTTGTAGGAAGGCTTGGCAGGCATCAGGGATTTAGGATCTAAAGAAAATTCAAACAAAGGAGCAATTCTAGGACTAGGGCACCTACAACAATGTCCTTTGTAGATAGATTTTGGGAAATATAAGTTATAGGGCTGATCAGTGTCGGAAGGAGGTCTAGATTCCCTAAAAAAGTAGGTACCTTGGACTTGGGTAATTGCACCTTAGTCCCTGACTGTTCCGCCTCAGAACCCCGAAAATAGGTATTCTGCGATTTGTTATTTTACTTCCATCTTCAAGAGTTTTTTTTCATCTTTCATCAATTTGTAACCGTATTTGCATAATTAGTGTTTTAATGGTTAATTGGACATAAGAGAAGTAAAATTAATAATTAAATTCCCTAATCCAAGTTTCCCTACATCTACAAGTGACCTAGGGTATGATAGTGCTCGTCACTTGACCCTAGATCCTTCAATGTTAGGGTGAAAGGAGGATTTTAACATCTAAACAACAAAAGATTAACAAAATCCAATTTTACCCTAAACATAATCTATCTCAAAATTTTGATCCTCTAACAATTTCTTTGATAAGTCAGGAGTGTCAAGCAATTAGCTTGACTTATGAAATAAAGAAACTTGTTAAAGAAAAGAGCAATATTATGGAGAGAATGTGTGAGCTCCAGGGATTGATTGCCCCCTAGTTAGAAATAATGTTTACTGCTTTATCAGAAGCTCAAGTTGCAGTCCGGACAGGTGATCCAACAGATCTAAAGAAAGTAGAAACATGGGCATTCCTACTAAATGAACACATCTCAAGTTTGGATGGAATGAAAAGTAGTTGGGCCTCTGAACTTGTGTAGTTGAAAAATAGTTTTGTAGATATCTTCAAGTTCATGTAAATATAATGCATGGATTATTTGTACATATGCGACCTTATATACATATTTCTTATGGAAATTTTGAGTTGCAGATCTCACCCTTTGCCATTGATGTCAAAGGGGGAGTGAGAGAGAGTAAAAATGAAAGAAAATGAAGAATCCATCAAAAGGGGAGCAGTGGAAGAATATATAAGTGTACACAGTAGGGGGAGTCAGTCATGACACTTAGTCATTTTTCACTAAGTGTTGCCATCAATGCCAAAGGAGGAGATTGTTGGCAAGAGACACTACTAAGCATGTCATGTGTTGTCATTGATGGCAACTAAGTCCATTCCACATATCCACAGTGTAGTATCAGACCATACCGGAAGTTAGTTTCAAGATTTGTCAAGTCTAGATAGATAGGAATAGGGTATATGGCAGAGTTTAGTATTTTGGTCAGCAGATCTCTCCAGTTAATCATCGTGTTTTGCAAATTTGAGGAAGTGTAGAGGAATATCAGGAAAACCTAAATCCAAATTTTTAGCCTTGGGAGACAAAGGGATTAAAAGTTATGAGCATCTGAGTACTGGGTCCTAATATGACAAGAACAGTTCAGTGAAGAACAGGTCGACTTGTGTTAGATCCTTGTGTGGATCTAGTAGAAGTGTTTTGGTGAGTTGTGTATGGGCTATAATGTTAGTGGTTGACATGTGTGGTGATCTAGAAGTGTTATTTTGTTACGCATCAATATTGATGTATGGATTTAGCCGACAGAATAGAGTACTTGTACTATTTGTCAAGTTCTTCATAAGGCTGAAAAGTGGTTGAATTCTTTGAGGCATATATATATATATACATATATATATATATACATACATATATATATATATATATATATATATATATATATATATATATATATATATATATATATATATATATATATATATATATATATATATATATATATATATATATATATATATATATATATATATATATGTAGCCGATGGATTCAAGTGTATTGGTATGCATGTGGTGTGTGATGATGGAGTAAGTTCAAAAAGGCAGATTAAGGTGTGAAAGAGAAGTGATTTGAGGTCCAGATTATGGCAGAGCAGTAAATAGGGAAGAATAAAGATGAAGTGTGTAAGATCAGTATTCTATGCTTAATCATAACTGAATTCTTGCATTGACAGATGCTATTCATCAGTTCAAACAATCTGTAATCCTTTTGCTCATTCTTGTAGGCAGTGAGCCTCTCTTGACCAGTGAACTCTAGGTAGTGAGCCCGAAGGCATGTACCTTCCCCTTTTGTAATAATAGAGTATAATCCTTGTGGGTTAACCCCCACCATGGTTTTTCCCTTAACCAGGTTTTTACATTAAAAATCCTGGTGTCAAGTGTGTTATTAGTGTTTCTACTCATGAGTTATTGATTCTTTCTTTTCATGATTATTTCATTAATCTGTTAAGAAGTTGTAAAGAAGAAATTAAATGCAGTAAGCTTTAAAGTTTTATGACAACTGATTCACCCCCCCTCTCAGTTGTCAGCCCTAATTCCAACAGTGTATACATTAGATCTATTGATGATCATATTCTAATTATTGTCTTGTATGTGGATGATATGTTATTTTTTAGTAACACTAAGGGTATGATCAGTGAGCTAAAAACTCAACTTTTAGGTGTATTTTACATGAAGGATCTAGCGGTAGCCAGGTATATTCTAAAATGGAGATCAAAAGGGATCGAGGTAACAAAAGGTTTTGGTTATCACAAAGTAAGTATGTGATTACTATTTGCACAGATTTGGCATGCAGGATTGTAATCCATATAGAATTCCTTTACCGGTTGGTACTAAGTTTTTATTAGATATGTGTCCTAAGAATGAAGATCATCTAGAAGATATGTTTGATGTACCATATGCTAATGTTGTAGGAAGTTTGATGTATGCAATGGTTTGCATTAGACTAGATATTGCCCAAGTAGTGGGAGTTTTGAGCAGGTTTATGTCTAACCCTAGTAGACAACATTGGAATTATGCAAAGAGGGTGTTAAGATAATTGCATGGTAATTTTGATTACTATTTGGTTTATTTTGGTACTAACAATGTGGATAAGACATTGGACATACATGGTTTTGTTGATGCAGATTTGGTAGGTGACTTGGATAGTTGAAGGTCCACTAGTGGCTATGTATTTACTTTGTTTGGAGGAGTTGTGAGTTGGATGAGTAAAAGGCAGCCCACTATTGCTTTATCCACCATTGAAGTAAAGTATATGGCTACTACTCATGTATCTAAGGAGGCAGTTTGGTTAGAGAGATTGTGTGCAGGTATTGGTTTTGATTGTAGGATTATTCAAATTGGTTGTGATAGATAGAGTGCAATATGTTTGGCCAAGAACCCCATGTATCATGCATGGACCAAGCATGTGAATGTTCAATACCATTTTGTTCATGGAATGATTGCTAATGGATAGATTGAGTTGAAGAAGGTTGACACTCAAGAGAATGTTGTAGATTCACTAACAAAACTTGTGAGCATAGAGACATTTACGTGGTGCAGGAAGGCCATGGGCCTTGTTTCTAGTGCTTATTTGTTTTATGTTTTCCCATGGATGTATTTACAATGTATGATGTCAAGTGGGATAATGTTAGGATTAAGGTGCCATCAACCTTGTAAATCTTATGTAATTAATTACTCCTAATATATTTTGTAAATCATTCATAAGGGATGAAGTATTCACCAAGTAAGGATCTTGTTTTAGTTGCATGTTTGATCCTGGTACTTGATGGATGTAGGTTATCTAGGGGGATGGCCCCCTTTGGCAGGGGGTCCTGGGGCAATGCCCCCAAAAGCCACATTTTATATATAAATTACCATTGTATATCTTGACCATTCATCATTAGATCATAGATTTGACGGTGGAGATTTTGTTGGTTTGTCTTGCCCTAGAAGACAAACCATATTATAAGGATATTATATTATGGCTATGTATGATAATATTACAAGTACTGTTGGATTGAAGAATGAAGAGGAAATTGATAGTGTTGTATTGTAAACTCTATTTGAAGTTAATATAGGTAGGTGCAACTCTTCTTATGTGGAGTTTTTTCTATAAGGGTTTCTCCATGTAAACACTGTGTTATGTGTTTGATCTTTAGTTCTGTTATTTCTTTGTGTTGATTCCATAATATCTCCATTTTGGTTCTACACTAGATTAATAGTTATAGTTGTAATCAGATTTCTCTTCTATAGTTGTTCACCTTCATTTCTAATAGTGCACATGGGAAGGGTGATTCTCATTCATTGTTGAAAGAAAAGAGTTGAGAGCATGAGGTGGGTGCCATGTTTCCTTATCCTCTTGAATGAGGATGGATGACATTGCATACTCCATATAAGACACTCTTATGGCTCTTAGAAAGGGCTTTTTGGCTTAACTTTGTTCTCATATTTGAGAGTTAGATAAAATAATTGAAGATCTTACTTGGAGAAAGATTGAGGAGACTACTTGTGAAGGATTCAATAATGGAGTAGTTCATCTTCTTGGAGGCCATTATAGAGGTAGGCTTCCATCCATCTCCAAAATATTATGTTTGTAAAATTGTTTTAATGTGTTATTATGGTTGTTCTTCTTCATTTGTGCGGTTGAATGTCTTTTATTTTTGTTATGTTGTGTGAGTGTGTTTGTTCTATGGGTATGTTGCAGAGGGTTTTGTGTGTATAAGTTGGTTTAGGATATCCCAATTACATTAGAGAAAACCATGGTGGGTTTGAGGGAGGTGTATGGAGAACCCTCTTGGGAGGCATTTTTGTGTTGCATAATATGGGATGGATAGAAGAGTGGTTAAATGTAGTTATTTTAAGAGGATTTATGACTTGTGTTTTAGAGGAGGAATGTGTTTGGAAGAGAGTTTGTAAATGGGTTTATGTAAGGATGATTTTTTAGGTTTTGTTTAAGGAAGATTCTCATTTTCTTGCTTTCCAATTAGTTTGGTCTTCCCCCTCTTCTCCCTCTTATTATAAGTCATGCTTTGATTCAAGAGTGCCATCCAAACTATGTGTTGTTTCATGTATGTGCTAGTTTTTCTTTCACCTTGTTTTGTGACCACCTCATTTTTAGAGGGCCTCTAGCTCAAGTGTGGGTTTGATTCAAACCCTATAGTTGGAAGGTGAGCACCTATATTGGTATTTGTCATTTATATAAAAAATATTGCAAGTTTTGAATACATGAAGTGAAGACTTTTTTGTCAAGTGGGGTTATCTAGTTCTTGTAAATTTGGTTCCCATGAGTCCTATGGATCTCTAAAACTCATCATTGTAATCATTAGTAGAAAAACAACAATAAATGACTAAAAAAATACTAAAAATTGCATATAAATGACTAAGATTAGTCACGTGACCATTAGTAGTTTATTGTCAGTCATTTATAACATGATCAAATTTATGACTAAATCATTTTGTCATTTATTGGTTGTTTTGATTGATCAATTTGGTAGTATATTTAGTCGTTAATTTAGTCATTGATTGTTGTTAATTGGTTATTTATTTAGTCATGGTAATCATTTATTTAGTCATTATAATCATTAATTTTTATCAATTGATAGTATATTTAGTCATTTTTTTCACTGATTTCCATCCATTGGTAGTATATTTAGTCATTTTAATCATTATTTTGTCATCAACTGGTCATATATTTAGTCAAATTTATTCACTGATTTTTGTCAATTGGTAGTATATTTAGAGTATCATATTGGTAGTACATATACGGACAAGCTACAACATGCTAGAAGTTAAAAGATTGATTCAACATCATGATAAAAAAATCTAATCTGCAATAAAAAAATATAATGCAATTTTGATAAACTATAAGATGTTCATATATATATATATATATATATATATATATATATATATATATATATATAATCAAAAATGTCAAAGTCTAAGAGTTTCCAACTCTTGCAAATACACCATGATAAAGATCCTTGAACAACACATTCAAACTACTACATAAAGTAGTGGGCCAAGCTGTCTAACAACTAGTACATGATAAACATCAACTATGCCATTTTTTACAAATATTTTAGTGGCCACCGTGTGAAGGTTCCTTCTTTCTCTTTTAGACAAATAGCTCCATCTATTTTGTCTTTGATAAAATTGCTCTGCAATTAGTGTAACCATAATGAAAAAATATACAAAGCATTCAATAGTCAAGTAAAGAATGCAAGCTATAAATTTGTCCAAAATAACATTTTCTAGATCACTCCAACAATAAAGAAACTGGGTTGGATTCTCCTACGGTCATATTTCAATCTACATATTAAGAGGCATTTTTATACAAAATTGCCAAACAAGAAGAAATGAGATCAATAGAGCCTCTTGCCTCATCTGAATCCATAGAATTATGCTCATTCCATGCAAAAACTATAGGCTTAATGGAGGCAACCAATTGCAAAATTTTCATGTTGGTACCCTTCATTTGAGTTGACATGATCTGGAGAGGCTCTTACTAGGCATCTAATAGATGGCTATGAAATCTTTGTTGATGAACTAGATTTCCACTTCATCCTACTCTTAGATTTCCTAGTCTCTTAGATGAGCTTTATGATCGTCAATATGAATCCCTTTATCAAAGGGACTTCAAAACACATCCTTTGGTATAATGTAGTCTCCTCGATGTACTTTGGGTTATTAAATGTAGATCCTTCTACTAGAGGGACCTTAAAATTCCTATCCCAATATGTTATATTCTCCTCGATGATGTTCTTTATACAAATTATTTTGTTGAAGAGACTTTAGAACAACTCTTACTAATATGGTTATGGTGTCTTCGATGATGTTTGTTTTATCAGGGAGACCTAAAAGTAGCTCCCACCAATACAGTGCAGTCTCTTCAACGATGCTTATAATCTATCATGTAAACTATTCTATGATAGAAATAGTGATTGATTGCTTTTCAGATCATAGGTCTATTACAACTAGGGATTATACCCTTGACTCCAGGATTTGAAGGAGTATGAGCATGATTAAACTATAGCATAGGGTTGACTTGTTTCTTTTAAAACCCTAACCCTGAGCTAGTGACCAATAGTATTTTACTATGATTCCTTTATGTAGCCTATCACTCAGTCTGTCATATAAATCTACACTTTAAGCATCCCATTATGTTCTCCCATAGTCATCTTCTTATTAAGCTCATATTTGCTATTGAGTCCTAATAGGAAATAATCTATATCGAGGAGACTCTACCATATCTATGAGAGTCATTTTGAAGTCTCTCCGATAAAGCAATTTGCATGAAGAAGCATGTTCGAAGACACTACACTATATCGGTAGGAGATAGCAGTCAATTTATATTACCAAATTTGGTAATTCAGGAGTTGCATTTTCAATCCAAAGAAGAAGAAAATTAGTGGACATATTGTTAATCATTGTTTCTATCATAGAATGCATAGAAACAAAGAAGCAAAATTGAAATTGATCATGGTGGAAGGGGTCAAAAGAATTTTGAACTTATAAACCCTGAAGTATGACTAAGCTAGAGAAAATAGTAGACAGGGAGAGAAACACTACAAGTTGATGAGGATATTTAAGTCAGGGGGTTAATTGAAAAGTACCTTTTCCATTGATGTCAAAGGGGGAGAATTGAAGCAGTAAAACATAGAATGATCTAGAACAACATGACTGTACTAAAGTTAGGGGGAGCATAACAGTAAGGGGGAGCATGATAGGGAATTCTACTTGCCTTTTCACACAAATTGTTTAATAGTATAGGTTAAATATTTTGTTCACCAAATGTTAAGATATCTATATGTATTATTAAATCATAGATGTTCTTTATTGTTTCCTTAACACAAGCATATTCAATGCATGTGGAGGCTAGAATCTATATTACAAACTAAAGCTATCCAAATATCAGAGAAATGACTACAATTTATTGCCAGGATTTTAAAGAGTTGTTTACTTTCACATGTATCTTGTTGCATTATTTGATACCTTTATAACTTGCTTGATTGTTTTCATATCTAGCAGTTCTAGAGAAGTTAGAAAAGTCTAGCATCTAGAAAACATATAGGACATACAAGAAATTATATTCTAACTAAACAAAATTAATTTCAACCAAAGTAAGAAAACTAAGAAGAATGATTGAACCTAACTTTAAATGTACTTCAAATCAACAGTGAACATCTCAATTTTTGTATATAATGTACCAACAGAATAATGATGATTACATTCAAAAATGTATTAGTAAAACAATAGTGAATAATCACACCTGTACTCAGATCTTTATTACATTCAATAATAAATTACACCATACATATAACCAAACTTTGGGTGGCAAGATAACAAGTTTTATTAAGGGCCTTCCTTGTCTAGATGATAATTAAAGAAATGCTTTAGCAATAGAACATGGAATTTATGCTTGTTCTATTGATGAACCACAAGCATTTAAACATATGGCAATCTTGTCAATGTTAATGAATACACACACTAACAAACATGCTAATGAATTCTTTGTTGTAACTTTGAGCATTACTTACTAGCATAAATTATTAACATGTTGAGATAAGATGAGTTGTTCTAACAATTTTTATACTCCCATGTGTGGAGATATAGTATAAATTAAAATATCTTGGTGACCACATTGATTTGATGAACTAGCATAACTTTCAACTATGCCATATGAGACCATCTTCTAGGATTCCATGCAATTAATAGATTAGGCTTGCACACAATGTTACCCAAGCATTAAGGTCTAGGCTAGGGACATAAGCCCATGGTTTAATGGCAAATTGATCAAAGGAATTGAAATTTGGATGCATGTTACAAGTTCAATTCCCATATGCTCCAAAATGCGTAGAGGAAACTATTGAAAAAATAGTCTACTAAAATTAGAATTGTCTATATGGTTCTGGTACTCAGCTGCCTATGTAACTACTATAAGTTACACCAACCAATAACAAACTAATTATGATGTACATGCACTGCCCATGCCATGAATACCTAGTGAAAAGGAGCCTTGGGGATTAGGTTGGTGAATTGGTTACAAAATTAGAGATTAATACCATACCCATGCATGATAACGTGGAACACAAATAAGCAACTTCAAGATATGGTATTTCTAAGGATAAATTTCTCAGCAAGTGCCGCACAAAAAATTTTGGAGGTATTTGTAGAAACAAACTTTCATGAAATACAAGCTTTTATGATTTATCCCCTTAAGACTTCTTTTATTAGGATTTTCATGCAAGAACTAATACCTGAGAGAAAGTTCACCAATTTGTTGTTTGTCATTTGACAATAGCACTTCCTAAAAATTCTTTGATAGTTTAGTACAGTATGCTACAAAAGCAAATGAGAGATGCATAAATATCCATTGTAACAAACATAAGGAATAGATTGTTTAAGTGCTTACTACACCATCAACAAGAAGTAGCAATAAAAGATTTAGAAAAAATCCAATAGTAAACAAATTATGTAAAGTAATACAAGCCAAATAGGCATAAAATTGTCTAGTAAACAAGGCTAGGAGGATAAATTACAGATTCCAGTACATTCAATGTTAAGGTTCACAAAAGTTTGAATAGTCTAGATCACTATATGTGAAGATCCAAAGGTAATTTGTATATTCCAGTGAATTAGATGTGAATGAGCATATACAAATAGATGTTTATAAGATTGGAAAATGAGCATCATTGTGACTGAGTAAAATTTGTGGAGCAGACTAGAAAAAGTACACCCAAGAAAACCAATAACTAAAGATAAATTACATGTTTGAGTACATTAAATGTTAAGATTCAAAGATAAATTTCATATTCCTATAAATTAGATATCAAGGTCCAAAGATAATTTGTATATTTCAGTGCACCTAATGTGAATGAGCAGTGAGAACAGATGTTTATAAGATGGAAATATGAGTGTATCATTGCGATTTGAGTAAAATTTGTGGAGCAGACTTAAAAAAAGTATACCCAACTTACAAAATTGCACATTTAAATGCATTTATCAGTCCTTGTGTCAACCCCACAAAAACCACTTATTCAAGCATGTTTACACCTATACTCCAATTAATGCATTGTGTAAAGCAATGTAAAACACCACTGAAAATACAAATGTGCACCTCACCAAAAAACTCAATGTGTACTCAGTTAATATATAGAATTATAGGATAAATTTATACTTTTCTGTAAATTTACAATAGGCTGAGAGGGAGATATGTTTATCACAAAGAATTGTACAAAAAGCTAGTATTGAAAGTTAAAATTGTGTATAAGCTTTCTATGAACTAATAAGGCATATGCACTTTAACTACAAACAAAACAGAATACTTCAATCACTCAATGCCTATTGCAAGTTCATGAACTAATATATAATACGATATTATACAATAATGGTGCTACTTGATGTAGACCTTAATTATAGAATAGGAAACATTATCGTTAACATTGAAAACAATATATACAACAAAATAGTTAAAATGTTTTTGCTTTAGCTAACACACCAATGTCAATCAACAAATATGACTAGAGAACAGGGTTGTTTGAATGTACCTGCAGCATAGTTTGTGAGGCCAACTTCCAGGCCATATTGAGGTAGCTCATGAGAGTAAGTAGCTACCATTGTAACATCTCTAGCAAGTGTTGCATATGCGATCTGTACAACAATATCCTTGTTTCTCTTTTGTTCAAAAACCAGTCAAGGATCATACAAATTAGCATACCCTAACCCTAAAAGTCCATTAGCCCAAAACCCCAAAAGACATTTCTTAAGTAAGAGTCAGGAACCATACAACTTCTACCTACCCAACACCCCAAATAGATAGTCTCTTCATATCAATGTGATTTCATACAATTTCTCATATACCTAGAACACTAAAAATTTTATTTTCAAAAAACAAATCTCTAGACATAAACAAATTTTCACATATCTAAAACCTTGAAATAGATTTTTTTCATAAAAGTAAAGAGTCATGCATTTTCTCGCATACGTAGAGCCCTAAAATACATTTTTTAACCAAAAACCTCAAGCAACCCAGGCATTGAAAAGGATACAAATCGCACTACAAATATGTACTTAGGTGTATTCTATTTGTTCTTGTCCTGATTTAGCGCTCTATAAGTAGTCTTCCCCTCTGTACATATCTTAAATCAGCTAGAAGAACAAACTACAAAACCCTAAAACTCAACCTCATTTCAAAATATATCATATATAAATACCTTGCCTTCACTTGAATTTGACTTGGCACCTCTTGAAATAGGCCAAGTGGACTTCTGCGCCTTGACAAATACCTGTACAATTTTTTTATCAAATAATGGATGAAACAATCAAGTAGAAAAAATATCAAAGGATTTTTTCTATTTTTTCCAGTATGAAACATTTTTTTTGAGGTTTTTTGCCATGAAATTTTAATGGATATAGTTTTTTACCATGGGTGTTGTGATTTGCTTGTCCTGTAACTCTGACCAAATAGGCTCTATTTCCTTATTTCTCCCTTTTGTTACTCCATAAAAGGAGAAATAATTTCTCCCACCAATAATTTCCCAATTCAAATATTTTTTTAATTACCCACTTTAATATCATATTGTCCAATTTTTATTTGTGTGACTAATTACTTAGTCATTTTTATTTGTGTTACTAATTATTTAGTTGTGTTTTTTACTTGACGATCAAATTAGTCATTTATAGCTATGTTGCAAAAATTAGTAGAATTTAGTCATTTTTAGTTGTCGTGACTAAAAGTTTTAGTCACATAGTCATTTATTTGTCAAATTCTACTAGTGAATGGAAAGGTTTTATTTTTCATAGTTTGGGTGTGATATGAAAACCAAATTTACAAGTGGGTGAAATATTATTGGGTTGTAGTTTTTCTTAGGAGATTTTATTGTGATAATAAAGAAATTGTTGATGGGTGTTTTTGCATTCAACAAATTAGATAAAATACTAAGTATTCTATCTCTCTTCAAAGGAATCTTTTCAAAATGAATTAGAAAAAGACTACTCCAAAGTTTCTCCTAGCTAGGTCTTATCTATGTGAAATGACTCAGTAGTTGATGTATTTTGTTGTTTCTAATAAAGGGGCCTTACATAAATATGGACAAACTTCAATACACAGGGTTAAATTGCACATACACTAATTAATGTTTAGATTTAGCAGACATGAGCAAATTGATTCAAACATTATTTCTATAAAATGTATCATTTCAACCTCTAACTAACACTATATTAACTTGCATTTACAAAATATAAACTTTACAACAACAATAGGCAAGTTTAAAAGTTTAGCTGTCCTTTTCTAACCAGATCTGATAAAAAGTACAAAAGAAAGGTAGGAAAGAGAAAGGATAAAGAATTCCTATGGACATCTATAGGAATGATTAACTATTTCATATAGACAAACCTTAACTAAAAACCAATCTTTGCTTAATTAGATAGCTCACAATGCTACAGAAATAGTGCAATCTTCAAAGGGAATCAAATATTTTAAAATTATGAAAGGATTTCATTAAACACCCAAACTCTGGCGTAGTTTAATAAGACTTCCATAATTGAACTAAATTGAATTATGTTCATATTGACCATGCATAGTAAGTTCAATTAGCAATTTACCAATGGTATGAACAAAGGATGTCCATTAGATATCAGAAATAATCAATCATAAGTGCAACTAAAATTTAATTAACATAAGGTGAAAAGGAACCATGAAAACCAAATCTAACCAATAAAACAAACCCATATGACAACTACAAATGAACTTCTATTTGTATTGATTCAAAAAATTAGTAGAGTCTCAACATTTCTTTTCTTTTTCAATCCTTCATTTTTACAATGAAAATGATTGCCTTTATATAGGAGAGGCAAGAGTATTGAGTTTAAAATAACTGGTGAGGATTAATCCAACACCAAGGGCTTAGATTCATTAGCATTTAATATTTGTGGTAGTAGTTTGACTTTTACACATTCCCATTTTAGTATTTTGTCCTTTTGGAAAAAGACAAAAAAAAGCATTTTAAGAGTCATATAGGACAAAATAAGTCACTTTTACATGATATACCAAGAAAATAGGAATAGACTCATTTTCCACTTTTTCTCTTTAGGAGGAAGACAAATTTTCACTTTTTAGAGTAGTCAAATAAGACAAATCATTCCTTTTTCAATGGGTTGACAGGTAAAAATGAAAATGGCATGATTTTTGAAGGAAAGGGTCATTTTGAGTTGGTTCATTAGGGAACATGTGTGAATAGACTTCTAGAATTTAAGCACTTCCCTTGTCTTCAATAGCTATCTAATACTTCATGTTTTCTAAACATCAGTTCCAATATATTTGTCTTTATTCAGTTCATCCTTTCACTATGAATTTGTTGATGTACAACACGAGGAGAAGGGTGTGAAATGGTTGGACTAATGTCTTTATTCTATTTTCACTTTAAATCACCCCCATCTTTAATGTTTGACTTGCAAAAAAGGGAACTTGCAATAAAGAACTTTAACATGATTCATTTCATTTTATTACTAATGTAGAAAACCCCATGTTTAATAGGATATCAATCCTACAATTCATCCATAAACATGAAATATTCTACTATACTCATAAAAACACAACTCTACTTTCAACAGTTCACAAGAAGCTTGATATGCATTCAATTTACCAATTTGCAAAAGACATAATGCTTTCAAGATAAATTTACCCTTCATTGGATCAAGAATCCATTTAGAAATTTGTATGAGATCTGATGAAATTCCTTATTGCTATCAAAATCATGCGAGTTTAAGCTTGAATGTCACTTTGCAGGAGTTAGAGGGTCCTTAGGATATTGTGGAAATTTAATGCATTATGGGATATGCAAGGTTTTAGGTTTCCTTTAGATAAAGTGGGTTTTCATCATCATCAAGATAGGTAGAACTTTAAGTCTTGTAGGACATTTAGGCCCTATTAGATATATCCATATGTCTAATGGAGTTGGACACAAAGGTATCATACTTATAGGTTTGGTGGAGGTTTCTTAACCTTTAAGATTTTGTGGAAGTTTAGGTGTTAACAAGATATACAAGACATTTGAGGCCATCAGGATATATCAGATCCTTGTCAAAATTCTACATGGTTGAAAATTTAACCCTTGTCACTTGTTTGAAGCATGCGCATATGAAATAACAAGGTTTGTCAGTCTTTCAGTCTCACAAGGATTTTGGTTGCAGTAAGATAAATCCTTCTGAGTCTAATTTCCCCGCAATGATGTTTTAAATGCTAAGTCCAACGAGGGTTTTGGAGGTTTAAGGATAAAGAGAGGGTGGATTGGTTTCTAAGACATTTTCACATCTTTGTAAAATGCTATTAATGAAGCCTAACATTTCAGCTTATTAACAGATTTTCCTTTGCAAATTCAATAATCTCTAAGACCTGAACACTAAAATACCTACTTCAACCCTCTAAATCTTTGCAAAATTTATGAATCGGTTTTCCCAAAAATTTAAAATGCTCAAAAAATGGCCTATGGTTTGATCTATAGGGCATGGTTTTGTAAAGTGTGGATTCAAGGAAAAACCCTAATTAAAGTGTATTCATTGAAAGGATGAGGGTGTGTAGGTAGTCTTTTCTGATTCAGGATGCAAGATGGTAAGAGGGACTATGGTGATTTCTAGAGGTGTCATATTTGGGACATTGTATATGCTTGATGCATGCACTGTTGAGTGTAATAGTACTTTTACGAAAAGAAAATATGTGACTACTTCATTGGAAAAGGAGAGGGTTTCATTTTTAGTGGATGGTCATGGATTCTAGGTACTTAAGGGTGCTCTTTCTTCTAAATCAAAATTGCCTGCAAAGAAAACTATGTTATGGCACCAGATATAAGGCCACATAGGAGAAAAGGGTCTAAGGACTTTGAAAAATAAAAACCTTGTTGAAGGGTTGACTGATTGTGTGTATAGGAAAAATTGAGAGGTTGAATGATAAGATCACAAGTAATGATAATAACAACTAAATTACCCATAATATCGAAAGATCTATCTAAGCAATAACCAAATCAATGAATAAATCAAATTATGAACAAAGAAGCTATCACCTAGATTGTTTGGATCTTTTGGTCGAATGTAGATTGATCTTCAATTTGTGAAACCATGTTTGCAACAAGCAGATGTAGATTGTGTTTGTGCTCAAAAGGTAGAAGTGTGCTCAACGATGCGATATATGCTCCAAGTGCTGTAAGAATGGCTGTGAATAAATGATCGAAGAGGATTTGTTATAGAGATGAGGGGGGTTTATATAGGTTTCAAGACATGATCGATCAATGGTCTAGATAATTCAATAGAATGGATGGTTGAGATAAATTAAAAAACTCATGATGAATGTGCACACGACATGTGTCACTCCAAAAATGTATTTTTATTAAGATAATTGCTTTTTGATAAAAATATATTTGATTTCATAAATTAGAATGCTTTTTTTTCTAATTCATGAGTTGATAAAAATAAGATAAATTAAAGCCAATTAACTTAACTTTAGATTTTCTTTTTGAAGTTCTAAAAATAAGACTAATTGTGCATGAGTTAACATGATATTTTTAGAGGAATGGGAAGATAATTGAAATTAAATAAATAAATTTATTTAATTGATTGTGCATGATTTGAAGAATAAATAAAATATTTGATTTTATTTATTTTTAGAGGATTGAGTTAAAAGATATTAAATAAATAATTTTTTTAAATATTTTTTTTAAAAGATAATGCACCTGGTAAACTTTTTAACATGACCGGTGACGTTGGCGCGACACACCCTCTGGCTCCACACTAATGTTTTTTCCCAAAGTGATGAACTGGTGAGGCCACAACATGGGGGACCTCATCCCCAAGTAAGAACACTTCAAACCCACGAGCCCATTGGCCCAGCAAAGGCGTAAAGCTTGCGAGCTCATTGGCCCAGTAGGGGTTTGAACTCTAGTGGCTGCCACTACAACTGAGTGACTTAACCACCGAACCATGCCCTTAACAACAAATAAATTTATTTAATTTATTGTGCATGATTTAAAGAATATAAATAAAACATTTGATTTTATTTATTTTTAGAGGATTGAGTTAATTTAAATAAATTTGATTGATTTATTTAAATTTGGAAGAACAATTTGATTTAATTAAATAATGAAAATTATTTAATAGTAGATAATAGGATTTTGGTGATAAATTAATTAAATAATTAATTTTTCAATTGATGTGGATTTGAATTTTGAAATAAGGGATAATGATTTAATTAAATAATAAAAATTATTTAATTTTGGAAAAATAAAGTTGAATTTGATGAAATTAATTAAATAAATAGAATTTATTCAATTAATGTCAAATTTAGGAATTTTGGAAGAAATTGATTATTTTGATGAAATTAATTAAATAATTTGATTATTTAATTAATGTTGAAATGTAGGTGATTTGGAAGAATTCAATGAAATTAATTAAATAATTAGATTATTTAATTAATGTTGAGATGCAATTGATGCAATAAAATGGTCATTTTTAGGTGTCTACATTTTGTCCCTCTTTGATGCAATGCAGTTCATAGTGTCATGTCAAAGAAAATGATTGTTGAAGACATGATACAATTTTGATGCCCCAGTGTAGTTGGCATAGGACGCCCCCTTGAGAGAAAAGACAATGAAGCGATAGAAGGACTGGGTTGACGATCGACTAGAAGATTGCGTTGCAGATAGGTAAGGTTAGGTAGATAGAGGTAGATACGATGTAGAAAAGAGCAGACATGAGGAAAAATAGGACTAGGGCTGGGAAGAATGAGGGTGGGATGCTATAAATAGGTCCGAAGGAGTCAACACACCTCATTTGCACACTTAGAGTTGTCAAAAGTTAGAGCTAGTAGCCTCCTTGCTTAGTTTGAGAGGTTTGAGTTGAGAGATTGCACAGCTTGTAGAGATGCTGATTCCAACGCATAAGCATCAGGTAGAGTGGGTACGGACCTATGGGAGAATAGTGGGAGCACCAACAATAGTAAGTGTTCAATAACTTGCTTGTGTTGAATTTCTAGGTCATTTATGGGGTTTTTTCTAGGTATTGTTTTATGTCAGCCAAAAGTGCTGTGCAATGCCAGCGTGCCTTTGGTGGTTGGGAAAAGTGCTTTTGGCATGCTAAAGTGCACTTGGTAGTGTATTAAAGTACTACTGGTCAAAGTACGACACATTTGGTTTTAGGGTTCGTGCCGTAGCACAGTTGGTAGATCACCGCAGTACTTTTGGAAGTGCAGTAACACATGGTTGGTAGAATAGTTAGGCGCCTTTGATTGTATGATTGTAAAAATCACAGTGCACTTACAATGCAGTAAGGCGTAGTTGGCCATGTAATGAAGCACACTTGTGAAAATCAAGTCACCTTTGGTTTTGACAGTAAAGTGCTTATGTGCAAACAATAAAGTGTGTAGGGTAGAACAGTGAAGCACACTTGTGAAAATCAAGGCTCTTTTGGCATTTTAGATAGTTTAACCTAGGTGGATTTGAACGTGTCTCTAGGGTTGACCTAGGAGTTGACCTATTTAGGTTAGAGATGTGTAGGGTTGACCTAGGAGTTGTGTCATGGTGTTGTGCTTGTTGATGTCCTTACTGACTTGAGTAGACCTAGAAATTGTAAAATGTCTGACAAGTGGTTTTGTGGATGCGAAGAATCCTTCCTCCTCTGATGTCAAGGGAGCGACACCACTTCATTGCAGATGAGGTGGTACATATAACTTGGGAGGAGGATGCATTCTTGGAGTATATGGGACTATGGCATGTGGCACATTTGACACACATTAGGGTGAATCTCACACTTTTGAGAACTATTATTGAGAGATATCGTAGTGAGACCCGCTCTTTCCACTTTCTAATAGGGGAGGCCATTGTGACACTTGAGGATGTGTATCACATTCTCAAGATCCCTTTGTTGGAGAGAGAGTTGACTACGACCCAGAGCGAGGCGAGATTGGCATGAGAGAGGTATTCTGCACTGATGACCTCTAGATAGAGGATCATAAGATCCTTTGGGATGATGTTCCGAGACTGTGTGACATGATCAGATGGATTGTGACTTCTTTGGTTGGTGGCTTCCTCTACCCAGATAGGTGATCTCGAGGGTTATCTATTGGATGGGGCACTATACTGTAAGGGATGTTTACACATGGCATCCGTTATGCATGGGGCCTTTATGTTTTGGGGCAGCTATACGTAGACTTACATGACTGTGCATACTAGAGAGGATGAAGCCTATTAGCTAGTGTGACTTTGCTATAGTTATGGGCTTGGGAGAACATCCTAGTGATTAGATCGATGACTCAGCATCACCATGAGAGGAGGAGCCATATGCTTTTCTGTATGAGGGTGTGATCACACACAGGTGGCTTGGTTCTGTGAGCTTCTGGAGGCGATAGATTGACAAGATGGATATCTTCATTTGGAGACCATGGCTACTATGTGAGGCATGGGAGGATGAGCATGAGCAGCTGATGTATTGTATATAGACCTAATATTTGTTTGGCAGACATATGGATATAATTGAGAGATACCTGTTGGAGTGGGTATTGAGATAGTTTAGGTTGCCACAGGGGTTGCTCGTTGGAGAGGTGACACATGTGAGGACACGGCGGGAGGTTGGGGATTGGGATGCTGAGATTCTAGTGGCCACAACTTTGGCAGAATGGGGACTTGCCCCAATTAGGTGGGATTGGGATTCAAAATTGGAAGATCTAGGGACACGGCCAACATACAACACATACTAGCAGACACACAAGCCAATGAGACTAACCACACTAGGGGTGGCAAGAGTAGTACGAGAGGTGTTGGTGCTGGGTGGAGAGGCGAGGGCCAGGTGGGAGGCTAAAGGGTAGGTGAGAAAGCAGGTTGGTGGTGAGGATAGAGGCCAGAAAGCTAATGTACAGATGGAGGAGGCGAAGGATCCAGTTGTAGAGACTAAGTTACAGTAGACATAGCAACTTCCATAGGAGGAGATCACATGGAGAACTTGCTTGAAGATCTAGATGGTGAGGTTGAGGAGGGATAGAGATGTGGCTAGGGTGGAGGCTAGACAGATCAAGGCCCAGGCCTAGGTACATGCATAGGCAGCAACATCGGCATAGGAAGCCTTGGCAACAGCACAGGCTGTACCAGCACCAGCAGATGATGGGTAGATTGCCTAGTTGACTTTGGAGAGAGACGTAGCAATACAATTGCATTTGACAGCAGAGGTCACCCTTCAAAGGGTTAGGTGAGAGAGAGAGAGAGAGATGAGGCACGTAGTGCATTGGGTGTTGAATAGAGGACATTGTACAAAGAGCTTATCCATGTGTAGGGAGAGTTGGTTTCAATAAGTAGAGAGGCTGAGTATTAAGGGGTCTCTATGTTGGTGCAGTGCCAGCAGATCAATAGGTGCCTAATTATTGAGAGTGGAGTAGGTCAGGGGTATCTACATCACGCAGGACAGGGAAGTCAATGTCATCAGTTAGAGGACCATTTGTACAGCTAGGGGGAGGAGGACCAATAGGGGGACCTTAGCCGAGTACAGGCAGAGGACATGGATCACAACAGGAGGGTAGTTCTACCCACTAGCTGCCACCAGAGCATCTATTTTAGTATATGTTGTATTAGTTTTGTATCATGATGGACATTCTATTATTTTGAGTGATGCTTGTGTGCATCCAATGTATATTGTGGGCTCTTGATAGCCATGATGTACTGTATATTACGATATTGATGTACATTGATGTGTAGACATGAACATTTATATTTTGATGACCTTTACATGATGATATATGATGACATATTATGCTCACTTCTATTCATGCTTTTGTTTATGCATTTCTTTATGACATGGATGTCATGACATGCATTTATGATTATGGATTTATGTGATGATGTATATGCTTATATGATGCTTATGGATGTATGACATATGATATGATGACATGATAATTTTATATGATGATATAGATGTTATGACATATGATGACTTGATGATATGATATGCGATATTTAACATGTGGTTATTGTAGATATGCACTAGATGGTGAAGGAGATAGAAGAAAGGAGATAGAAGAGAACATGATAGAAAAGACTATTGATCGATCATGGCTTAAAAACTATATAAATGACATGGGTAAATGGATGAGCTTGTTGCAACAGTTTCACAAATGTTTATAAAGACAAATCCTTATTTTTGATATAGCACATAGATAGTTTGCCACCAAGGTATAAATGACCAAGGTGCTGTGATATCTGAGTGCATGGACATTGACTCTACAAGCAAGCGGTTTGAACTTAGATCACTTAGACATAATATAACCTTGATGGACATGTGAATGACCCATATTCTTGAACATAAAATAAACCTCAATACATAAATGTAAGAAGAAAATTTAATATGTAAGATGCTAGGTTGTATCACTCACACAAGATAAATATGCTGCTAAGAAAGATACTAAAGATCATTCCTCAAACACGACACAGAAAAGCAATGACAATGCCCCCAATCCATACTACATCGCAACATACCAAGATATAGATAAATCAACATAGCCTTGAATAGGTAATGGGAAAGGAACAAAAAGATAAACCAAAAAGAAAATTGACTGAGTTACAAAGTAAACATATAGCCAACATATTCTCTTGCCAAAGTGGTTGCTTAGGATAGATTGGCTTGCTTGGATAGATAACAACCTTATTGTAGGAACGATATATCTGTTAAAGGGTGCTGATCTATTGAAAGGATAATGCCTAGTTTTAGGAAATGTAACATGTTGTATTAGACACTTGGTCTAGTTTCGATCATGGAACATCCTGTATAAGACAAGTGTGTTGATTTATTGCTTGGTTGAGATTGATTTAGCTAATGTTGGTAATCGATATGTAGGACAACATATGGCTCTATAAGTAAGTTTTTGTGCTTTACGTTTGTTTAAGGACTTATGTTTTGAAAGGATGCGTTTGTTTGTTGTTTTGCTGCTTGAGTTAGTCAAGTCGAGGTGGATGGATTTTGATAAATGAAAGACTAGAAAGATGACATGTCAATGGATAAAAATGTGTGAAGAATGATGAATTGTATGTGTCCGAGTACTGGATACTTCCTTCATATTCTAGACTACCTACATACCCTGTATCCATAGGATCAAGGCACATTACGATGAAAGATGAATATGATAAATATGCAGTTCTGGGTAGAGTGATGAGTGGGTCAAGGTGAGTGAGCTTGGGTAAGTGAAATGATGATATCTTATGTACCTAAGTACTGGATACATCCTTCGTATGCTAGACTGCCTTATACCCATGTCCATGGGATCAAGATACCTTAAGATTGATATGAGATGATATGTAGTTCTAGTTTTATTTGATAATGCAGGATATGATGAAGATGTCTGGTTTTAGAAATGAAACACTTCATATAAGACCCCTGGTCTAGTTGCAAGAGTGTGACCATCTATATAAGATAGTTAATATGGTTGATTGGTTTGGTTTGATGTATTTTGCGTTTTCATGTATTTGTTTTTGTTTTGGTTTTGAAGTGTTTTTGTTCTTGTTTATGTGTTGGTTCTTATTTGTGTTTTGGTTCTTGTTTGTGTTTTGTTTGAAGGGTGAAGTGTTTGTTGTTGTTTGAGATGGTTGATGAATCATGGACAAGGATCCATTCCTAGACCTAGGTTAAGGAAAGAGTTGCCCCCATTCTGGTAGAGGTGTTGTTTATGGTTGACTGACATAGGATAATGATGGTGGACATTGACAAATTTCCAAGCTATTCTAGATAGGGAGATGGAAATGCAAACAAGGTCAATGGTTTTATTATGGATGGATGGATGAAGTTTTATCATAAAATGGACATGGAAGGAACAAGACTTGATAGATGATGGATGTTGACTCTACACATAGTGCCTGTTTACCAGGTTTTCACAATTGTACTTATCCAAGGTGCCCGTTTACCAGGTTTTCACCATAGGATGGATTATTTTTATATTATTTTTCTTTTTTTTTGGTTTTTTGACATGGATACTCTAAGGATTAGGCATAGAACTTCTTGAGATGAACACTATTGAGTGGCTCATCTAGAGGAATGCCTTTAGGTGTAGCTAAAGTATAAGCTCTTGATCCATATGTTGTTGTGATAATGAAGGGTCCTAACCAATTAGGCTCAAACTTGCCCTTCTTCTTTCAACCTGCTTGATTTCTCTAATTTTCTTTTAAGACAAGATCACCAACTTGAAACTATCTTTGATCTTTTTGTTATAATTACACCAGAGGTAGTTTTGATAGACATGGATATGATTAAGTGCAACAAGGTGTCTCTCATCTAGAAGGTCTAGCTCAACTAAACTGGAAGTGCGATACTCCTCTCCATCCATTAGGTTCTACATGGATACTCTAAGGGATGGGATCTTGACCTCTATAGGTAGAATGGCTTTAGAGCCATAGACCAAGGAATAGGGTGTTGCATTAGTTAGTGGTCTAATACTAGTGTGGTAGGTCCATAGGGTGGGATTGAATTGCAGGTGCCAATCACAACCAGCTTCATTGACCATTTTCTTAAGGATTTTGAGAATGGTTTTCTTGGAAGCCTCAGCTTGGCCATTACTTTGTGGATAGTAGGGAGTTGAAAAGCGATGTTGGATATTGTATTGGGTGCACAAGGAATAGACATCTTGATTCTTGAATGGTCTCCCATTATCAATGACAATGGCTTGGGGGATACCATACCGGCAAATGAGGTAGTTAAAGATAAACTTGGCTATTTGCTTACCGGTGATATATGTCTTGGGAATGGCTTTGACCCACTTCGTGAAATACTCAGTGGCGGTAATGATAATTTTGTGGCCATTGGATAAGGATGGGTCGATTTTCCCTATGAGGTTGAGACCCCATTGTGAAAAAGGCCATGGAGTAGTCACAGTTTGGAGTTCATGAGTTGGTGCGTGAATCAAATCTCCATGCTGCTAGCATTGTAGACACTTCTTAGCAAACTATAAAGCATCTTGTTCTATTGTAGGCCAATAATAACCTGTTCTAAGTATCTTCTTAGTGAGGTTAGGACTGGTAGAATGTGTGCCATAGACACCTTCATGTATGTTGCGTAAGGTAGCATCAACTTCTTCTGCATTAAGACATCGTAAGAGGATACAATCGAGACTTTGATGATATAGTGTATCACCCAAAATGGTGTAATGGGAGGATCTATAGATAAAGGCTTTGCGTTGGGTTGCAGATAGCTTAAAGGGAAACATACCATGTTTAAAGTAGTCATAGATATCTTCATACCATGGAGAATTGGGACCAACAAATTCGTAGATGATTTTAGTAGTTGGAACATCGACAGCTGGTATCAACAATTACTCGATCAAGAATTCACATTTTTGTGTGTTTGCAGGCATGTCTATAAGTGACCCCATAGAAGCCATAGAATCTATAGCCTTGTTATGCTCTCTTGGAATTTTCTCAAAAGTGATGCTAGAAAAGTGTGGTTTGTAGGCATCCACTAGTTGCTTGTAAGGGACCAACTTTTCATCTTTTGTTTGATACTCATCAGTGACTTGTCGAATGACTATTTGTGAGTCTCCATATACCTGTAGTTCTTTGATGTACCATTTAACTACTATATTGAGACCTATGAGGAGTGCTTCATGTTCGTCTATGTTGTTAGTGCAAGGAAATGCAAGCTGATATGACTTTGGGATATAGTCATTTTGTGGTGTGATAAATAAGATGCCGGCCCTTGATTCATGCTGTGTGTAAGAACCATCAAAATACAACTTCCACATTACTAAGGTAGAAAGAGTGAAGAGATTCTCATTTGAAAAGTTAGATACCGGAGGATGTATATTTGTCATGGGTGCTTCTGCTAGTTGATCTGCTAGGGCTTGTCCCTTGATTACTTTACAATCCACATACTCAATGTCGAACTCACTAAGGATCATGACCCATTTATCTATTCTGCTTGTGAGAGTTGCTTTTGCTAGGAGATACTTCAATGGATCAATTTTGGCTATTAGATTTGTGTGCTGGTTTAGCATGTAATGCTGCAACTTTTAGGAAGCAAACACTAAGGCTGAACAAGCTCTCTCCATAGGTGAATAATTGAGTTCATAACCCACCAAGGTTTGACTGATATAATAGATTGCATGCTCTTTTTCTGACTCATTTGTTGTGCTAGAAGAGCCCTAGGGCTATAGTTGTAGTTGAGATGTATAAGATCAAAGGTTTATTAGCCATTAGTGGTACCAAGACTAGAGGTGTAGCTAGATATTCCTTGAGCTGATCAAATGCTGCTTGATACTTATCATCCCATCAAAATGAGACATCCTTTCAGAGCAAGTTTTGAAATGGTTGACATTTATCCACTATTTGTGAGATTGGATTGTAACCTTCCATTAAGGCTCCTTAGTGCTTTCAGATTATTTGGTGGAGGCATCTCCACTATAGATTTGACTTTTACTAGATCTACTTCAATGTCTCTACAAGATACGATGTATCCCAATAGTTTTCTTGAGGTTACCCTGAAGACACACTTCTTTAGATTGAGTCTTACTTGATATTTTTCGAGTCTGTCAAAGATTATCCTAAAACCTGTATGTGATCTTCCCTAGAAGATTTTGCTAGTATATCATCAACATAGTCCTCCATGATGTGATCACATCGTTGTCATTGCTCTTTGATAGGTTGCTCATGCATTTTTAAGACCAAATGGCATGACACACCAACAATAGGTACCCCAAGGACAAGTGAAAGTTGTTTTATGTTGATCTTCTTCTACTATCATTATTTGATTATAGCTAGAAAATCCATCCATTAGAGAAAGCATTTCATGGCCAGCATTCAAGTCCACTATGAGATCAATGTTTGGCAATGGAAAGTCATCTTTGGGACATGCTTTGTTGAGATATCTGAAGTCAGAACACATACAAATGCCCCCATTTGGTTTAGCCACAGGTATAATGTTTGAGACCCATTCTAGATAATCAATAGGCTTGATAAACTTTGCATCTAATAGTTTCTGTATTTCAACTTTCACTAGGACAATGATTTGTGGATGCATCTTTCTTAGATTCTGTTTGACTGGTTTAGCTTTTGGATCAATTGTGAGATGGTGAACTACTAGCGAAGGGTCTAACCCTGACATATCAACATAGGTCCATGCAAAGTTGATGGTTCTCTATAAGAAGAAGTTGGTAAGATTTTTATGCCCTTGCTTTGATAGTGATGTTGCTAGGAATGTTGTTCTAGGATTTTATTCTGTGCCAAGATTTATCTCTGTAGAATCTTCCACTAGGAGAGCTAATTTCTCTTGATACTTAGATGGTAGGGGAAGGTCAAATCCTCCATCTTCAAGTGCCATAGTTGGGTTTTGACCTTTGGATATGTCCTTTGTTTTTACTATTTTGTGATCAGGAGGTGCCATAGTGTGGTTTTCACCTATATATCTTTCTTTATTTTTACTTGTACGATAGGAGGATTTGACATTCTCACCAAAATAAGTAGTTTTCTCTAGTTCCATTACAAAACCAACCTTGTGATCACCAAGAGGGATACCATCCCAGAGTCCCATGAACTCTCCAATAGCTTCGTCATTTTGAAAAACATCTAGAACGGGGGACCCTTGTTGGTCCCAATCGATAAGTTCAAGGTAGACAAGTGTTACAATCTAGGTGTTGGTGGTGGATGTTAAGGATATAGATGATAGCATAAATACAGAGGATTTAGTGAATAGGTCAGTCATATGGAGGTAAGAGTCATCGATGATATCCTCTTTAGATGTTGAATCTATGAGAGAAGTTTGTGCTACCTCATCGAGAATACCCTCGATGCCTAAGGCGCGTGGTACCTTCCTATGAAATCCTAACCCCTTCTTGTCTAGTTTCTTCTTCACAATAATGGGTACCATTTTACCTTGATTATTTTTCCCAAGGCCACATTTGCATTTGTAGCCCATGTTCTTCACAATTCTTAGGCCATTGCCATATTGCTTGACTAGTATTGTGACTGGTTCTCTCTTCTTGTAGAGCCAATAAGAGATGTCTTCAATAGTTTCCTCTGCTAATAATTTTCCTTCTTTAAATTGAGCTAGGGATGTTGGGGGAGGAATAGCTGCTTTCTTAGTTGCTTTGGCTATGGGTGGTTGGCTGTAGGATTTTGGAGATAGGGTCATCCACCCTACACAAGAAGATTTTGAGATATCATATTCACCAAAGCTTATGTCATGGATATGAGTTGTGACTTCAGGCATAGGATTGGGATTAGGTTCAACTTTAGAGGCTTTTTCCATAGTGTCAAGGTCGACATACAATTGGGATTCATAAGCTTTGTCATTATTTGCCACTTGGTTGGAATTCTTATAACTACCTTGCAAGACATGACATAATTCGAAGGGATTAGGATCTCCAAGGATAGTTATCTCTATAACATTAAATGGGAATTTGAGAGACTGATGGTATGTGGAGGGAACAACTTTCATAGCATGGATCCATGGGTGTTCTAAGATAATGTTATAAGGTAGCTCAATGTCGAGGACTTGGCACCTAGTTTCAAGCATGACAGGGCCTACTTGTATAGGCAATTGGATAACACCTTCTAAATAGTGTTCAACATCATCATATCCCTTGATTGTAATGGATTGATCAATGTTGACATGATCCTCATAGAATCTCAATTGTTTAAGTATCTTGAGAGAACAAATATTAAGACTAGCACCACCATCTATAAGTATGTGTTTTATCTTTCGTTTATGGATGAAAACTTCAATGTGAAGGGCATCATTATGACATGGGGGTTCTACCACAATAATGGGTTACACTTTTTGGGACATCTTGATTTTTACTGAAATCACATATTTTTAGAAAATATAATGATTTAAGCCTTGAAAGGTTCCATTTAAAGGTTTTTAATTGAAGAGGGTTTGATCAAACCCTCTTCGATAGAACCCCACTAGTTTTAGACCATACCTATAATGGAGTCTCCTCTACACCTATCAAAATGCTGATAAAAACCACTTTTGATTTACCTTTTGGGGGATCAAATGAATTCATTTAAAATTTATGTTTTGTAATTACTTAGTCCTTATTATAAGCTTCCCAAAAAGTATAATTTTAAATAAATTTAATTTGATTATAATATTTATTTTTTATTTCTTGTGAATGTAAGTTTTTCACCAAACATCAAGCTCTATGTTATACACACATGGAAAATTAGTAAATTAGTGAAAAAAAAATCTAAAAAATATCTATGCCCTAGGTATTGATGTCCTTGTTTCAACAAAAAAAGAAAAATTAAATTTCAATACACACAAAAAAAGTTATGTTTTATGGAATACTCCTATGTCTCAATTATACTTGGTTTGACTTCAAAACTTAATTTAAAAAAAATATTCAACAAAACATTATGAAACCAAGTGCATGCCCTATATATCAGTGTTGAAAATCTAAATTCAAAATAATCAGAATTTTATCCTTTGTAGAAAAAAGGTTATGTGCTACGGAATACACATCACTTTAAAAAATGTTGTTTACTATTAAAAACTAGTTATCACAGGAGATGGAAATTGTTTTACAATTTAACTCCAAATTTTTTTAAGAAAATATATTTAGAATCGATAAACAAAATCTCACAAATCACTAGTTTGCATCATCTTCAAATTCCTAATAGTTTAGTAGATATAGGTGTTAGAAAGTGGAGATTTAGTTCAAAATGTTGATTTCAATGTTAAGTTTGGCCAAAATGTGTAACCCATTATTGTGGGATGACCCATGGATACTTTGAGGATCAGGCATAGAAATTCTTAAGATGAAAATTATTGAGTGGCTCATCTAGAGGAATGCCTTCAGCTGTAGCTAAGTATAAGCTCCTGATCCATATGTTGTTGTGATAACGAAGGGTCCTAACCAATTAGGCTCGAACTTGCCCTTCTTCTCTCGATCTGCTTGATTTCTTTGATTTTATTTTAAGACAAGATCACCAACATGAAACCATCTTTCTTTGTTCTTTTTGTTAGAATTACACTAGAGGTGGTTTTGATAGATATGGAGATGATTAAGTGTGGAAAGGCACCTCTCATCTATTAGTTCTAGCTCAGCTAATCTAGAAGTGCGATACTCCTCTCCATCTATTGGGTTCTGTATGGATACTTTGAGGGATGGGATCTCAACCTCTATAGGTAGAATGGCTTCAGAGCCATAGACCAAGGCATAAGGTGTTGCACCAGTTGGTGTTTTGATAATAGTGTGGTAGGCCCATAGGGCAGGATTGAGTTGTAGGTGCCAATCATGACCAACTTCATTGACCGTTTTCTTGAGGATTTTGAGAATGATTTTATTGGAAGCCTCGGCTTGGCCATTACTTTGTGGATAGTAGGGAGTTGAAAAGCAATGTTGGATATTGTATTGGGTGCACAAGGCATGGACATCTTGATTCTTGAATGGTCTCCCATTATTAGTGACAATGGCTTGGGGGATACCATACCAGCAAATGAGGTAGTTAAGGATAAACTTGGCTATTTGCTTACTGGTGATATATGTCATGGGAATGGCTTCGACCCACTTTGTGAAATACTCAATGGTGGTAATGATAAATTTGTGGCCATTGGATGAGGATGGGTGGATTTGCCCTACGAGTTTGAGACCCCATTGTGAAAAAGGCCATGGAGTAGTCACATGTTGTAGTTCATGAGTTGGTGCATGAATCAAATCTCCATGCTGCTGGCATTGTAGACACTTCTTAGCAAATTATAAAGCATCTTGTTCTATTGTAGGCTAGTAATAACCTATTCTGAGTATCTTCTTAGTGAGGTTAGGACTAGTAGAATGTGTACCATAGATACCTTCATGTATGTCTCGTAAGGTAGCATCGGCTTCTTCTATGTTAAGACATCATAAGAGGATACCATCGAGACTCCGAAGATATAGTGTATCACCCAGAATGGTGTAATAGGAGAATCAACAGATAAAGGTTTTGCATTGGTTGTAGATAGCTCAAAGGGAAAGGTACCATGTTTAAGGTAGTCATAGATATCTTCATACCATGGGGAATTGGGACCAACAAGTTTGCAGATGATTTTAGTAGTTGGAACATCAACAACTGGTATCAACAATTGCTCGATCAATAATTCACATTTTTGTGTGTTTGCAGGCGTGTCTATAAGTGATCCCATAGAAGCCATAGAATCCACAGCTTTGTTATGCTCTCTTGGAATTTGCTCAAAAGTGATGCTAGAAAAGTGTGGCTTGTAGGCATCCACTAGTTGCTTGTAAGGGACCAACTTTTCATCTTTTATTTGATACCCATCAGTGACTTGTCGAATGGCTAATTGTGAGTCTCCACATACCTGTAGTTCTTTGATGTCCCATTGGACTGCTATATTAAGACCTATGAGGAGTACTTCATATTCGGCTATGTTGTTAGCACAAGGAAATGCAAGCCGATATGACTTTGGGATATAGTCATTTTGTGGTGTGATAAATAAGATGCCGGCCCCTGATCCATGTTGTGTGTAGGAACCATCAAAATATAATTTCTGCATTACTGAGGTAGAAAGAGTGAAGAGATTCTCATCCAGAAAGTCAGATACCAGAGGATGTACATCTGTCATGGGTGCTTCTGCTAGTTGATCTGCTAGGGTTTGTCCCTTGATTGTTTTATGATACACATACTCAATGTCAAACTCACTAAGGATTATGATCCATTTATCTAGTCTGCCTGTGAGAGCTACTTTTGCTAGGAGATACTTCAATGGATCAATTTTGGCTATTAGATTTGTGTGTTGGTTTAGCATGTAATGCCACAACTTTTGGGAAGTGAACACTAAGGCTAAACAAGCTCTTTCCATAGGTGAATAATTGAGTTCATAACCCACCATAGGATGAACAACTTTATGAACCAAAGGCACGGGATTGTGTTAACAAAGGCAAGCTACTATGTTACCGAAGGTGCTAGAAGATATTTCTAGAAGCAAGCTACTATTATACCAAAGGCGAGCTACTATTGTGCCAAAAGTGTTGAAGTAGTGTTAGTGAGTTTTATAAGGCAAATTTTGATAGATTTGGATTTGATTTTGATTGGATTTGCTTTGGCAAGAGAAAACACATCAAATAAAGTGGCAAAAAAGGATTGACACAACAAATAGTGTATGTTCAAGGCTTATGAAAAAAGCCCAATGTTTCCGTGGGTATAAGACAATTGCAAACAATTCAAGCACTTTTTATCACTAGAGACATGGTTTCATTGCGATAGATCAGATCACAACTTAATTCTCTGTCAACCAAATGTCATTCCATATAGGTGTCATACATTTATATCTTTGCAAGAGATGATAGGTAGGGATATCTCACCCTCCCCTCAGAAAGCTCAAGCAGGTCATAAGAGCTTTATGGCCAAGGGAATACTATCTCTTCTCAAGGGAGGCAATGGCGAGTATCTTGGGGGTTTGTACTGATTCCCCTTGCACTGATGATTACCGCAATGTTCGGAGGTGGATCGGGTAGTCACTATCTAGAAGGTTCTTAGTAGCTTTGAGGGACCAATGCCTTACGAGAAATGTGACAATCTACTAAAAGCTTTGACCAATTCTACTAAGAGTATCAAACACTTCGCACAATGTGAAATCACTTTCACAAAGAGCTAGTACACCTCCTTCGATTTGGCACCACAAGGTAAGGCTAATGTTGGTTAGGACTTGGCTTTCACCTTATCCCTCTTATATAGCGGTTCAAAGGAAAACTCCTCTTAGGGTCATCCCTTTTGGATGAAGTACAATCCAAAAGAAGACCCTTCTAAAGGAATAACTAAAAAGTAAGATCAAGCACGTCAAACAAAGGTTCAATTGTCTTGTTATAAGAAAAATATGGTGCAACTAGTTAGGCACACACATGATTGTAGTTGTCAATTGTTCCTTATGAAATTGAAGTGTTTGGCATTCATGTCCATTGTCTCTTAGAAAATTAAAGTGTTTTTGCATTCATGTCAATTGTCCCTTAAGAAAGCAATATGTTCCTAAGATTTAGATTGCAAAAAAGATGATTTGTTCAATTGTCCCTTAAGAAAGTAATTTGTTCCTAAGACTTAGATTGCAAAGATGATTGTCAATTGTCCCTTAAGAAAGCAATATGTTCCTAAGACCTAAATTGATAGATTTGGCAATTCTTCAAAGCTTGTCCTACACGAACATGTTAGAGAAACCCATTTGCTCAATTTGAGTGATGAGAAGCTACAAAAAGTTGATTAGTTCCACACAAACTCAAAAGTTAGCAAAAAACAAATCAGATTGACCAAAAGTGTTTTACTATGTTACCAAAGGTGACTTACTTTATTGCCAAAAGTGCTAGACTGTGCTACCAAAGGTGAGTTACTGCAGAACCAAAAGCAATCCACTGTGCTACTAAAAGCATGGCACTGTGCTACCAAAAGTGAGTTACTATCCTACTAGAAGTGCTTTGCTGCTCCAAATCTAAAAAAGTCATATTTCGTCAAAAAAGATAGATCAAAAGATATCTTCATGGTTGAATGGATGATCTGGGATGTTAATAAATGATAAGATCTGGAACCTAGAATCAAGAACAACTCACAAGATGCTGTGAAAGGAAAGGTTTAACTCAAAAAATGATAATACTCCTAAATACGTCAGCTTAGGTAGTATAAATGATAATTGAAAGACAAATAAATCATCTTGTTAGTCAATGAATGATAAGTATGGTGAGTTAGAAGTCTTACAAATTAGAAAACAAAATTAGAAATCCTAAAAGACTAGAAGTGCTTTACTATTATCCCAATTGCGTTGCACTGTGATACCAAAAGCATGGTATTGTGCTACTAGAGGTGCTATAGTATCGCTCAAAGGTGCTATACTATAATACCAGTGGTGTTGCACTGTACTGCCAAAGGTGCCTTTTTGTGTTGATGTGTGTTGTTTCATACTGTACTTCAATAAAAAATCAATTTCTTAAAGAAAAAGAGCGATTAGTGGGTCCCACCAGGCATGCAATAATGTGAATAGGAAAAATTGAGAGTTTTAATGATAAGATCACAAGCAATGATAATAATAACTCAATTACCCATAACATCAAAAGATCTATCTAAGCAATAACCAAATCAATGAATAAATCAAATTACGAACAAAGAAGCTATCACCTAGATTGTTTGGATCTTTTGGTTGAATGTAGATTGCTCTTCAAATTGTGAAACCATGTTTGCAACAAGCGGATGCAGATTGTGTTTGTGCTCAAAAGGTAGAAGTGTGCTCAACAATGCGATATATGCTCCAAGTGCTGTAAGAATGCTTGTGAATAAATGATTGAAGAGGATTTGTTATGGAGATGAGGGGGTTTATATAGGTTTCAAGACATGATTGATCAATGGTCCAGATAATTTGATAGAATGGATGGTTGAGATAAATCAAATAACTCATGATGAATGTGCACACGACATGTGTCACTCCAAAAAAGTATTTTTATTAAGATAATTGCTTTTCTTATAAAGATAGATTTGATTTCATAAATTATAATGCTTTTTTTTCTAATTCATGAATTGATGATAAAAATTAGATAAATTAAAGCCAATTAACTTAACTTTAGATTTACTTTTTGAAGTTCTAAAAATAAGACTGATTGTGCACATGAGTTAACATGATATTTTTAGAGGAATGAGAAGATAATTGAAATTAAATAAATAAATTCATTTAATTGATTATGCATGATTTGAAGAATAAATAAAATATTTGATTTTATTTATTTTTAGAGGATTGAGTTAAAAGATATTAAATAAATAAATTTATTTAATTGATTGTGCATGATTTGAAGAATATAAATAAAACATTTTATTTTATTTATTTTTAGAGGATTGAGTTAATTTAAATAAATTTGATTGATTTATTTAAATTTGGAAGAACAATTTGATTTAATTAAATAATGAAAATTATTTAATTGTAGATAAGAGGATTTTGGTGATAAATTAATTCAATAATTAATTTATTCAATTAATGTGGATTTGAATTTTGAAAGAAAGGATAATGATTTTTTTAATAAAAAGGGGTAAAAACTTTATTGAATTAGAAAATCATTACAAAGCAAAAAGAAACACCCATAAGGGGCACAACCAAAATCAAGAATTAAGTAACACCCAAAAAGCTCATCATATCCTCCATAACCCAATCTTCAAGAACATGGGCCAAATCACTAGGAAAGTTGCCCCAATCATCCACATTCCAAGTCTCCATCTGCTCAGATGCCCACCTCACCAAACCATCTGCTACCTTAATCCACTCCCGTGGCACATGAAAAAAAGCAATAGAATCTAAAGCTTTGCTCAGAGAGACAATTTGTTTGGCCACCACTGCAAGTTGCCAGTTCACCTCCTCAAAATGTCTCTTATTCAACATATCAATGACCACCTAAGAATCTGATTCACAAATAATCTGCTTCCATCCAAGGGCACAGGCATGCTCTAATGCTAGAAGAATAGTAAGAGCCTGTCATGCCCGCATTTCCCATGCAGTCACGACACACAAACACATGTGTCATGTCCACATTTGCCATGTGGTCATGACACGAACTACGAAAAACTTTCCTACCTATCCCTAGGATCCACCTCGCACACGTTTGCGTGCTTAGTGGCAATACGCCTAAGGCGTAAACATGTCCACAAATTGATAAGGTGAAGGCCATCTAGGGGGTATGCGACATGATATGTGTCGCTCTTAGAGTTAGACTATTTAAATTTGAACCCTAGTTTCCTAGGTGTGAAAGAGAAAACCACCAACATCGATCCTTAATAAAACGAGATTGAAAAGTGATTAAGTGGTAGAATGGTGCATGATTCAAATGGAATGATGGAGTGGAATGATTAAAACATCGCATAAAATAAACCCTAAAATTCTAACAAAAATTCGGCAGCATAACGCATCTTTGATAAACGCAAAAATAAGTTTTAAATAAAACCCCAATAGGAAAAATAAATAAACTCTTAAATTAAATAATAAATTAACTTAGAAACAAAATCAACGATATAAGTAAAATAATAAACTTAATATAAACGACCAGACGTCGGTTATATTTAACCGAAAACTGAATTCGTTATTAAACATAATTTTGGCATTATGTTTAATATCTCACTTGTAAATTAAATGGAGGAGGGAGGAGGGTTTAAATAACCCTCCCTGTAAAATAATAATACTAAAATCGATTGAAATTAACAACGTAAAAATTTTGCCAAGGAAAAAGAACAATAAATCCCATTAAGTGAATTTAAAAACAAGGGAGAAATTCTTCCCAAACTAAATAATTAATTACCCTCCAAATTAAATTTAAATTACAAGTCAATAAATCAATAAATAAATAAAAACAAACAAAGTTAATCCATTCCAAAAATATAAATCATTGTGAAAGAAAATCCCCAAGAGATAAATTGAAAATGAATAAAAAGGAATTAGAGATTTTAATAAAAGAATAAGATAAAGGAAGATGTGCCCTAATTCCTATTATTCAAATGTTCTGCTCTTGCCCTAATCTCTCATTTTCTTTCTCTTTTGTCTACGTTTTGTTTTCTCTCATGTGTAGGTTTAGGGTTGGCCAGAAATGGAGGCCATGAATGGCTCTCACGGAGGTATGCATACAAACTCAGAGAGTTCCCTTGACTGCCTTTGTTCTAAATGTAACTGTATTATACTTTAGAAACGGTAATAGTATAATATATTGTGGTGAGATGCAGGGCATTGAGAGGGGGTTGCTGTCGCCAGATGGTAGTATGGAGACCGGAGTGAAGGAATATGGAGAGGCCACAGTGGAGGAGCACCACAGAGGAGTTTGTGAGTTACCCATTTAGTGGGGAGGAGGTTGCGGTAGGCAGGTTGTCTGCGGCGGGATTCATGGCGCTGTGGGGGTTAAGGGACATGGAGGTGTGGGGCGCTGATCAGTAGAGGGGGGCGAAAGGATCAGCAGATGGTTTGGGGTGTGGGGTGGAGGTATCTCCTCCCCCCCACACCATTACATAAGCTACGGGGAGGGGAGCTGCCGCCCACAGCCCCCTCTTCACATTTTTTTTGTTTAACAAGAACTGTATATAGAACACAGTCCGCCCCCCCTAACTAAGCTTCAGTAATATACTCTGAAACCTAGCTGCAGTATGTTAAATTTCTAAGGTTTGTAATATATATATATATATATATATATATATATATATATATTCACTTGCTGTTCCATTTCATAATATACAGTCCTAAAACTCTCTTCAGGTAATGTATATTTTCATTTATATATATTTTCAGAATTAAAAAAAAACATTTAACTTAAGATACAAACAACAAAATAACAAATAAATTTATATGTATGCACTTTACTCAATCTATATAACAATGGATTAGCACGATATAACATTATTTCTTTTTGAAATCAACCCAATAGATGCCTGAGCAATGACCCTTTTTTTTTTCAGCACATACAGCAACAGAATTATGTTTTTTTTTTTGAAACAGTTCAGATAGCTAGAAACACCCCTTTTTTTTTTAAGCAATAAGGTAGAAAATACATTTTAATCTAGTTTTGTTTTCTTTCAACAACAACTAATGAAACGGGAAACTTCAAACACCACAGATAACATCCTCAAGTTATATACAGATAACTAATTTTAGTATCATTTTTTTTTGAAAAGCATTATTTCAAACAAAGATTGCACATCTTTCTTCTATAGAATAAAATGAACTTTATTCAACACTTCCACACACATAAGTGTCTCTTTTCAAAGATTGTGATAGAAAATTAAACAACTCATGCATATTTTTTTTTTTGAAGGAAAATATAGAAATTTGTTTATATCTAATTGCACATCCATTCCTCAATACTTTGCCAACTTCACAAATAAGGAAATAGATAGCTTTAAGTAAGATGAAACAGAAGTTTACATTACATTAAAAAAAATCACAGCCAACTCAATGGCAAGTTAAATCCCAAGTTCTTTTTACAACTATATAATGCAGTAAGGCCACTATGGCCATGGCTTTTACAGCCAACACAAGAGACTGAAAGAGCACCAAAATGCACTTCTGTCAACTCCAAATCTCTACTCAGACCTGCAAGAAACACAACCAAAGGAAAAGACTCCAGCCACTTCCAAAATGCTCTCCTCCCTACCATAGAGCTACAAGTGGGTCACCCCCGAGCTGGGGAGGTAGGAGATCCACATGGGTATACATTCCACAACAAAACAAAAACATCAACAACACAAAGCAGCCCATAGGATTATCACAAAACTCAACTCATAAACATGAGTTGTGGAGGGTAGGGAATGGACCCCTCAACTTCAAAGGGTTCCCAAAAGATGAAAAATCAAACTCATGGCCTCAAGCCAAACTCTCCAACACCATTTTCCACACAAATCACAATAATCCCCATGCACTCTTGCCATTAATAATCTGTTCAACAATAAAGCCCTCAAGGCATAAACACCAAGTAAGTGGGAGAGACCTCAAGGAGGTTCCTTTCCCCTACCCATGACAGGTTGAGCATTACCTCCATTGGAGGTGCTCTCACCATACACCCATCCCAACAACACAATGCAAAACAGCAAAACAACCAAAACAAAAACACAATACATTACATAAGCTAGGGTGAGAAAACAAGTTAAGAGGCCTACCTTCAAAGCCCTTATAATGGAAGTAAGTTGGTGAAGAGCTCCAAGCCTTCCAGAGCCTTTCAATCCTTCAAGCCAAGTCTCTAACTCTCTCAAACTCCTCCAAAGAAAATAGCAAAAATAATCAAATTCCAGAACCCCACACTCCTCAACAAGAGGAGATGATATAGGCCATGAATTTGGCCTTGAGGAATGAGAAGGTGAAACTTGTCACCTTCTCCTTCCTCTTCCCATGCCACTTGCAAGGGAGAGGAAGTGTGAGGATGACAAGTGTCCTCCTCTCATTCCCTCTCACTCCTCACCTTATCCACTTGTGCTCTCACACATGTGTGAGAGGACAAGTGGTGAGGTGGCAACTCCACTCACACCCACAAGAGGATAAGGGATGCCATATGGCACCCTCCTATTCTCTCAAGGAGCCATCATCCTTCAAGATGCTCTCACACGTGTGTGAGAGTCTTGGGGGAAGCTCCCACACACTTGGGAGTCTTGGAGACCTCCCAAGTCTTCCTTGGGAATGAGTTCCCACACTTAGGGAAGGGAGATGAAAGGCATGACCCATCCCCCACTTCCCTTATTTCAAATTTTCGTCACTTTTACTAAACCAAGGTTTAGAGTGACCAAACTTGAGTCAAAACAAGGGTTAGATAGTCCAAGTTGACCCTAGACCCAAGGGTAACCACCTAGGGTAGCTTTGGGGACTCTATGGTTCACAGGGAGGGTTAAAAATCACATTTAAATGGCCTCAAAATAAAATAAATACCAAGTGGTGTAAATCAAGTAAAATTATACAACACTTATTATGAAATAAATAGACAATGGGTACTAAGGCCGAAATAATAAAAATTAAATCCATTACTTAAATCAACATTCAAATTCAAACGTGATCCTTATCCCTCTTGGGAATGGATCAGATTTACAGGGGATAACATAGTGTGAATTCTACCTCCAATTTTCCCATGGCTAGGGAATGTGAACTTGCACATCTCGATCAAGTGTCAGTCATATCATGGAATCATTGCCGAAGAAACTGGAATTAAATTCACGCAATTCGAATACATCAATAATCATCAATACATAACTCAAATTTAAATTGCATTTTAAATCATATGTCAAATAGTTCACATCACATAAATAACTAAAATCTCATAGAAATATAACATCTACTATATCCCATATGTCAAACTACAAAATACCCTCCAATATGATCAAACCAAATCCCATATGTCAAATTAGTGCCCTATCATAATTAGGAGGTAAAACATCAAGTCTGCATAATGAAGCATAGTCACCAATGTCTGATAATGTTATCACAAAATAGCATAATCGATCAAAATAAGGGAGGCAAAAATAATCGACCTCACATCCTCCCCCCCAAGACTGAACTTCCTCCTAGAAGTCATCAAAAAGGTGAGGATAGAGTGCCCTCAAACTAGCTACATCCTCCCAAGTCGCTGTAACCTCATCATAACGATCCCACTGGACCCTAACCTGGTCCAGCTCTCAACCTCGAAGGCTCAGCATCTGACGAGCCAATATACGAATTGGCTCCAAAGCCAACTGCCCGTCCGCCTCTACCTATAATGCACTCTAGTCCAACACGTGAGATAAATCAAATATATATTGCCTTAAAACAGAAATATGAAAGACATCGTGGATACATGACAGGCTAGGTGGCAATTCTAGATGATAGGCAACTAGCCCTATCCGCTCCAAAATCTCGAAGGGTCCTATGAACCGTGGTGCAAACTTAGAGCCCTTTCCATAATAGATAGGACTCTTGTGTGGCTGCACTCTAAGGAATACCCTGTCACCTACTGAGAAGCTCTGATCAATCCTCTTAGCATCGGCATACTTCTTCTGCCTGTCCTATGCCTCCTGTAACCTCTATCTAATCAACGTGACCTGCTACTCCATATCCTGTACAAGCTCTGGATCAATGGCAACTCTGTCCTCTATCTGATCCCAACTCAATGGTGTCCTGCAAGGTTTGCCATATAAAGCCTAAAAGGGAGGCATACCTAACGAGCTGCGATGCCCATTATTGTAGGTAAAGTCAACTAGATATAGGTACTCCTTCCATCTAGACTGATGGTCCATAACATACATCCGAAGCATGTCCTCCAATACCTAATTCACCCACTCTGTCTGCCCATCTGTATCAGGATGATAAGTGGAGCTAAAGTTGAGCTGTGTGCCCAATGCATGCTGCAAGGCTCTCCAGAATGCTGAAGTGAAAATCGGGTCTCTATCTAAAATAATGCGGTGAGGTACTCCATGTAATCTCACAATATCATCTAAGAATACTCTTGCCATTGCTGGCGCATTGTACATCGTGCGTATAGGTGAGAAATGCGCTACTTTGGTCAACTTGTCGACTGTCACCATGATGGCATCATGGCGACGTGAAGACATAGGAAGACCAACAATGAAATCCATGGAAATGGTGTCCCATTTCCACTCAGGTATATCATGTGGGTAAAGAAGACCTGCTAGATGCTGATGCTCGGCCTTGACCCTCTGACACTCAAGGCATCGAGCAACAAACTTTGCTATATCTTGTCTCATAATCGCCCAATGGTACAGTTGTCAAAGATCGGCATGCATCTTCTTCACCCTCGGATGTGCTGCATATGGTGCTCTGTGAGCCTCTGATAACACTTTGGTACATAGGTCACCTGCACGGGGTACATAGATGCGCTATCGATGATGAAGTAAACCATTTGCCTCAAGTGAATATCCTGCAAACTTGCCCACAAGGGCCCTCTGTGCACTGATCTCCTACTGTACCTCTAGATACCACTCATCCTCTGGCAAATGCTGAATAATGCGATCCCTCAAGTCCACACTCAGAGTCAAGGTCAAAAGCTTGTGGCGCCTCTGACTTAGTGTGTCAGCAACCACGTTCTCCTTCCCTTTGATGTAGTGGACATCAAAGTCATACTCGCAGAGGAACTCCATCCAATGCCACTGACAGGCATTTAGATTTGGTTGTGTAAAGATGTATTGAAGGCTATGATGATCAGAATGGAGCTCAAAGTGACGACTCAACAACAAATATCTCTATCGAACTAGAGCATGAACTATTGCCACTAACTCCGAGTCGTGCGTGGGGTAGTTCAGCTCATGGGTCTTGAGCTTTTGTGACTGATACGCGATCGCTCTACCACCCTGCATAAGTACATCTCCCAATCCCTCAAGTGATGCATTCATGCAAACAATAAAATTTGCTGTAGGATCAGGAACCGCTAAAATAGGAGCACTGGTGAGACGCTCCTTGAGGACACCGAAGGCCCTCTCACATTGCTCAGTCCAAAGAAAGCTCTTCCCTTTCCGTTGAAGGGAGGTGATAGGGTATGCAATCCGAGAAAAGCCCTCAACAAAGTGACAGTAATAACCAGCTAACCCCATAGAACTCTTGACCTCTGTCACACTAGTGGGTGCTAGCTAATCCCTGATAGCTCTGATCTTCGATGGATCTACTGAGATTCCATCACTAGATAGGATATGCCCCAGATACTGAACCTCTGTCCTGAAAAATGCACACTTCGCCAAGTTCCCATAAAGATTCTGCTCTCGCAAACACTGTAGAACCTAACGAAGGTGCTCCTCATGCTCCTCCTCGGTCCATGAGTAGATCAAAATGTCATCGAAGAAAATGATCATGAGTCGATCTAGATAGGTACGAAACACCCCATTCATGAGACTCATGAACACTAGAGGGGCGTTCATCAAGCCGAAGGGAACCACTATGAAGTCATAGTGGCCATAACGAGTCCGGAAGGTGGTCTTATGGATATCCGCCTATGTGATACACAGCTGATGATACCCAGACTTCAGGTCTATCTTAAAGAACACCTTGGCTCCCTGTATCTGATCAAAAAAATCATCGATCCTGGGCAGAGGATAACGGTTCTTCACCATCACCTTATTCAACTGCCTGTAGTCCATACACAAACGAAGAGACCCATCCTTCTTCACGAAGATGACAGGAGCACCCCAAGGTGAAATGCTCGGTCGGATGTGCCCCTTCTCGAGCAAGTCCTCCAACTGTAACTTGAGCTTAGTGAGCTCATGTGTGGTCATCCTGTAGGGTGCACGAGACACTGGCTCGGCACCCAGCACTAAGTCTATGTGAAATTCCACCTCATGTTGGGGTGGCATCCCTAGTAACTCTACTGGAAACACATCGGTAAACTCCCTAAGGATGGGATGATCATCCAAAGATGCCTCTGGCTCGTCATCTGATCTATCATTCACTGTGATAGCGAACATCTAACATCCCTTCCGCATGCAGTGCTTAAGCTGCTGAGGGGATATCATGCGTACAGCTGTGGGCTTCTACATGCCCACTATCTCAACTGATGTGTTGTGATCGTCTAAACAACTGATCGCCTTTCGGTGACAATCTAGCTTGGCTTGATGAGCCACAAGCCAATCCATGCCCAACACCACATCATGGGATCCTAATGTCATGACTCTAAGGTCGCATATGGTGGTGAAGGGTCCCAAAGCAATCTCACAATCATGGACTAAGGCATCTACTATCAGTTTGGGACCTGATGCCAACTCAACCACCCACCTATCACCCTACCTAGAGGCCACCAGCCTACAACGCTCCACTAACGATGGAGATATGAATCGATCAGTAGCACCAAAATAAAAAAGAATAGAAACAGGGTTACCCCCAATCATACCTGACGTCTTAATCACTGATGCCTAAAAATCTACTTGGCAGTTATCAACCACTGCAAACATATGGTGGGATCTACCCACATCACCAATGGTCTGCTCAGATCCTCCTGCATGAGACTATTCCCCTCCTGTAAAACCTTGTGGACACTCTCTAGCTAGGTGTCCAGCTCCACCACAAATATAACAAGGGCCCCTAGCCTGAACCTATCCAGTCTGAGTCCTACTCGATTGTTGTTGTCCTTGTCTACCAGTAGACCCTTGCGAGCCCCTATAAGACTGCTATGACATCGTGGGTCCCGCAGGTGGTCCTTGCAGCTCTGATCTCTGCATGGGCCCTACTACTGCCAACCTCTATTATGTCCCCCATGTGACTTTTGCTGCGTCCTAGCTCTCTACTGCTACTGTGGCTGCTGCTACTGTGGGGTTCTAGGAGGTAAAGGTGTGGGACTGAATCCTCCTCTATGAGGTGTCTGAGATGGTCTAAGGAAGCTTTGCTAATGCTGCTGCTGTCCTTGATCCTGAAACTAAGGGTGTGAACCTTGCCCTTGTCCCTAAATCTCCTCAGCGATGTATGCCTTCTCAGCAGCATCACTCAAAGTCTAGGGATCTGCCATCCGAACAAGCCCTGCTATACTGTGGTTAAGTCCTCTAATAAACTTATGCACATTGATTTTATCATCATGGAGATACTCTGCATATCTGGATAACTCTGTAAACCTAGCCTCATACTGAGCCACTGAAAGACCCCTCTGCTGTAGATCATGGAACTCGTCTATACGACGCTGCTTGTAATGGTCTGATAAGTACCGCACATTGAAGCACTCAATGAAGGTCTCCCATGTGAGGGTGTCTAAAGAAAGGTGACACTTGCACTCCTCAATGCGCCACCAGGTAGCTGCTGCATCTCGCAGCAAGTGTACCACCACACGAGCCTTCGTGTTGCCCTCGTAAGGATGCAACACGAAGCATCTGTCTAAACTGATAAGCCAGGCCTCTGCCTTGGCTCCCTCTATGGTCCCGATGAATGTAGGAGGGTTCAACCTCAATATATCCCTAATAGGGTCTCCTCTATCTCTAGGCCTCTTGATAGGCTCATCTGTATAGTAGTCATAAGGCCTGTGACCTAAGTGCTCTACCCATACTGCCTCGTCATATCTAGCATGATGTGAAGGACTCCTGCTACGGGCCTTGTCAGCCAAACCAACCTCCTCTGTCTCTGGCAACTCGACATAAGGCTCCACAAATGGTGCCTCTCACAACTCTACGCAGGGCTCCACACATGGCTCAACACGGGACTCAGCTCATGGCTCCACATGTGGCTCCACGCGTGGCTCCTCTCATTGAACCTCACGGGGCTTGACACGTGGCTTTATGCATGGCTCAACTATAGCTAGTGGAAGCCTATCTAGAACTGCCTATAAGGCCTACAAAATCTATGGCCCAATATCTGGTATGATCGGTGGTGCTTGTGGTATCTGTGGAATTGGCTATGCCTGTGGGACTGGTTGTGCCTATGGGATTGGCTGATCCGGTCCCTCAGCTGAAGAGTCAGTGTGGCAGCGAGACTGTGCTCACCGAACTTGTCAGGGAGGCATCCTACAAAAATAAGGTAACCACAAATCAGTTGAAGTTGCAGAAATAACAATGTGCCCTAACAAGCCCAATGTTTAAAGTTAGGCTCTGATACCAAATGTCATGCCTGCATTTCCCATGCAGTTATGACACACAAACACACGTGTCATGTCCACATTTGCTATGTGGTCATGACACGAACTACAAAAAACTTTCCTACCTATCCCTAGGAACCCCCTCGCACGCGTTTGTGTGCTCAGTTGCAATACGCCTAAGGTGTAAACATGTCCACAAATCGATAAGGTGAAGGCCATCTAGGGGGTATGCGACATGATGTGTGTCACTCTTAGGGTTAGACTATTTAAATCTGAACCCTAGTTTCCTAGGTGTGAAGGAGAAAACCGCCAACATTGATCCTTAAAAAAATGAGATCAAAAAGTGATTAAGTGGTAGAATGGTGCATGATTCAAATGGAATGATGGAGTGGAATGATTAAAACATCGCATAAAATAAACCCTAAAATTCTAACAAAAATTTGGCAGCATAACGTGTCTTTGATAAATGCAAAAATAAATTTTAAATAAAACCCCAATAGGAAAAATAAATAAACTCTTAAATTAAATAATAAATTAACTTAGAAACAAAATCAACGATATAAGTAAAATAATAAACTTAATATAAACGACCAGACGTCGGTTATATTTAACCGAAAACTGAATTCGTTATTAAAAATAATTTTGGCATTATGTTTAATATCTCACTTGTAAATTAAATGGAGAAGGGAGGAGGGTTTAAATAACCCTCCCCATAAAATAATAATACTAAAATCGATTGAAATTAACAACGTAAAAATTCCGCCAAGGAAAAAGAACAATAAATCCCATTAAGTGAATTTAAAAACAAGGGAGAAATTCTTCCCAAACTGAATAATTAATTACCCTCCAAATTAAATTTAAATCACAAGTCAATAAATAAATAAATAAATAAAACAAACAAAGTTAATCCATTCCAAAAATGTAAATCATTGTGAAAGAAAATCCCCAAGAGATAAATTGAAAATGAATAAAAAAGAATTAGAGATTTTAATAAAAGAATAAGATAAAGTAAGATGTGCCCTAATTCCTATTATTCAAATGTTCTCCTCTTGCCCTAATCTCTCATTTTCTTTCTCTTTTGTCTAGGTTTTGTTTTCTCTCATGTGTAGGTTTAGGGTTGGCCAAAAATGGAGGCCATGAATGTCTCTCATGGAGGTATGCATACAAACTCAGAGAGTTCCCTTGACTGCCTTTGTTCTGATTGTAACTGTATTATACTTTAGAAATTGTAATAGTATAATATATTGTGGTAAGATGTAGGGCGTTGAGAGGGGGTTGCTGCCGCCAGATGGTAGTATGGAGACCGAAGTGAAGGAATATGGAGAGGCCACAGTGGAGGAGTGCTGCAGAGGAGTTTGTGAGTTACCTGTTTGGTGGGGAGGAGGCTGTGGTAGGCAGGCTGTCTGAAGCGGGATTCGTGGCGTTGTGGGGGTTAAGGGACACAGAGGTGTGGGGCGCCAATCAGCAGAGGGGGGCGAAGGGATCAGCAGATGGTTTGGGGTGTGGGGTGGAGGTATGTCCCCCCCACACCATTACATAAGCTATAGGGAGGGGAGCTGTGGGCGCTGCCACCCACAGCCCCCTCTTCACTTTTTTTTTGTTTAACAATAATTATATATAGAACACAGTTCGCCCCTCCCCCTAACTAAGCTTCAGTAATATACTCTGAAACCCAGCTGCGGTATGTCAAATTTCTAAGGTTTGTAAAATATATATATATATTCACTCACTGTTCTATTTCATAATATACAGTCCTAAAACTCTCTTCAGGTAATGTATATTTTCATTTATATATATTTTTAGAATAAAAAAAAAACATTTAACTTAAGCTACAAACAACAAAATAACAAATAAATTTATATGTATGCACTTTACTCAATCTATATAACAATGGATTAGAAGGATATAACATTATTTCTTTTTGAAATCAACCCAATAGATGCCTGAGCAATGATCTTTTTTTTTTTAGCACATACAGCCACAGAATTATGTATTTTTTTTTAAAATAGTTCAGATAGCTAGAAACACCTTTTTTTTTTAAGCAATAAGGTAGAAAATACACTTTAATCTAGTTTTGTTTTCTTTCAACAACAACTAATGAAACAGGAAACTTCAAACACCACAGATAACATCCTCAAGTTATATACAGATAACTAATTTTAGTATCATTTTTTTTTGAAAAGCATTATTTCAAACAGAGATTGCACATCTCTCTTCTATAGAATAAAATGAACTTTATTCAACACTTCCACACACATAAGTGTCTCTTTTCAAAGATTGTGACAGAAAATTAAACAGTTCATGCATATTTTTTTTTTGAAGGAAAATACAGAAATTTGTTTATATCTAATTGCACATCCATTCCTCAATACCTAGCCAACTTCACAAATAAGGAAATAGATAGCTTTAAGTAAGATGAAACAGAAGTTTACATTACATTAAAAAAAATCACAACCAACTCAATGGCAAGTTAAATCCCAAGTTCTTTTTACAACTATATAATGCAGTAAGGCCACTATGGCCATGGCTTTTACAGCCAACACAAGAGACTGAAAGAGCACCAAAATGTACTTCTGTCAACTCCAAATCTCTACTCAGACCTGCAAGAAACACAACCAAAGGAAAACACTCCAGCCACCTCCAAAAAGCTCTCCTCCCTACCATAGACCTGTAAGTGGGTCACCCTCGAGCTGGGGAGGTAGGAAATCGACACGGGTATACATTCCACAACAAAACAAAAACATCAACAACACAAAACAACCCATAGGATTATCATAAAACTCAACTCATAAACATGAGTTGTGGAGGGTAGGGAATGGACCCCTCAACTTCAAAGGGTTCCCAAAAGATGAAATATCAAACTCATGGCCTCAAGCCAAACTCTCCAACACCATTTTCCACACAAATCACAATAATCCCCATGGCACTCTTGCCATTAATAATCTGCTCAACAATAAAGCCCTCAAGGCATAAACACCAAGTAAGTGGGAGAGACCTCAAGGAGGTTCCTTTCCCCTACCCATGACAAGTTGAGCATTACCTCCATTGGAGGTGCTCTCACCATACAACCATCCCAAAAACACAATGCAAAATAGCAAAACAACTAAAACAAAAACACAATACATTACATAAGCTAGGGTGAGAAAACAAGTTAAGATGCCTACCTTCAAAGCCCTTATAATGGAAGTAAGTTGGTGAAGAGCTCCAAGCCTTCCCAAGCCTTTCAATCCTTCAAGCCAAGTCTCTAACTCTCTCAAACTCCTCCAAAAAAAATAGCAAAAAGAATCAAATTCCAAAACCCACACTCCTCAACAAGAGGAGATGATATAGGCCATGAATTTGGCCTTGAGGAATGAGAAGGTGACACTTGTCACCTTCTCCTTCCTCTTCCCATGTCACTTGCAAGGGAGAGGAAGTGTGAGGATGACAAGTGTCCTCCTCTCATTCCCTCTCACTCCTCACCTTATCCACTTGTGCTCTCACACATGTGTGAGAGGACAAGTGGTGAGGTGGCAGCTCCACTCACACCCACAAGAGGATAAGGGATGCCATATGGCATCCTCCTATTCTCTCAAGGAGCCATCATCCTCCAAGATGCTCTCACATGTGTGTGAGAGTCTTGGGGGAAGCTCCCACACACTTGGGAGTCTTGGAGACCTCCCAAGTCTTCCTTGGGAATGAGTTCCCACACTTAGGGAAGGGAGATGAAAGGCATGACCCATCCCCCACTTCCCTTATTTCAAATTTTCGTCACTTTTACTAAACCGAGGTTTAGAGTGACCAAACTTGAGTCAAAACAAGGGTTAGATAGTCCAAGTTGACCCTAGACCCAAGGGTAACCACCTAGGGTAGCTTTGGGGACTCTAGGGTTCACAAGGAGGGTTAAAAATCACATTTAAACGGCCTCAAAATAAAATAAATACCAAGTGGTTTAAATCAAGTAAAATTATACAACACTTATTATGAAATAAATAGACAAGGGGTACTAAGGCTGAATAATAAAAATTAAATCCATTACTTAAATCAACATTCAAATTCAAACGTGATCCTTATCCCTCTTAGGAATGGATCAAATTTATAGGGGATAACATAGTGTGAATTCTACCTCCGATTTTCCCATGGCTAGGGAATGTGAAACCTGCACATCTCGATCAAGTGTCAGTCATATCATGGAATCATAGCCAAAGCAACTAGAATTAAATTCACGCAATTCAAATACATCAATATTCATCAATACATAACTCAAATTTAAACTGCATTTTAAATCATATGTCAAATAGTTCACATCACATAAATAACTAAAATCTCATAGCAATATAACATCTACTATATCCCATATGTCAAACTACAAAATACCCTCCAATATGATCAAACCAAATCCCATATGTCAAATCAGTGCCCTATCATTATTAGGAGGTAAAACATCAAGTCTACATAATGAAGCATAGTCACCAATGTCTGATAATGTCATCACAAAATAGCATAATTGATCAAAATAAGGGAGGCAAAAATAATCAGCCTCACAGAGCCTCCATGAGATTATTTGTATGCTGACCTCTATATATAGAGAGAAGAAAAAAATTACCATCCCTGAACTATCCCTACCAATGCCTCCAACTCCATCATGGCCAAGATTACCTTTGGAAGATCCATTAGTATTGATTTTTATCTCCGCCATAGCAGGAGGACATCAGTGACCAATACGGCAGACCTTTGCTCTCCCACACCCATGCTGAACTGTCCTCAAATTTTTCTATCCACCCCCAGAGAAACTGAGGGCTTCAACAACATCATAGTCACCAAAAACAATAAGGATAGATAGATCACACTTAGTAGCCAAAGTTTCTTGTAGACCCCCCAAAATCCTCAACTAGAGCTGACCAACAAGTAGCTTCTTGTCCAAAAAAATTCTACAGTTGCGCTCCAACCAAATATTCCAAATTATCAAACTAGGGTGAATGATCCAAGTAGTGAGGAGAAAAGAGGTCTTTACAGGGGGAGGCCCCAAACTCCTCTAAAAGTTTTCTAAAGAAGAATCATGTCTACATGGTATACGCCAAAGATTCCACTAGAAATGCCAAATAAATTTTGTAAAGGAACACTGAAAGAAAAGATGGGGGATGCACTCCTCATGCCCACCACATAGAACACACATAGAGGGCCCCTAAAACCCATGTTTCCAGAGGTTCTCCTAGGTAAGGTACCTCCCTTGAACAACTAACCATGAGAAGAAGTTACACTTAGGCCAAGCAAACTTATTCCAAACCTGTTTCCACCCTGAGACCTCTGAGCTCCCAAACATTTACTTATCAAGAACTTGATAATCCAAGGCAACAAAAAAATTACCTTTTGGATTAGGATCCCAAGACAACACATCTCTCAGGAAGAGAAGTGCAGACACGCCCCGACAGAATCCCAACAAGCTCCTGATAATCCCTAGCTACCCCACTAGGAGGCCACTCCTACGAAACCTTCCATCTATACACACTAACTTGTCCCAAATTCTGAAGAGTTTTAAAATCAGCAACAGGCACCACCCAGCATTAATAAAATGCCTACTCAAATTCTGAAGGTGGGGGTGAGTAGACAAAATGGGAGGATAACCTTTCCAAGAATTATGCCAGAAGAGAGCATCCTGACCACCATTGCAAATCCAAAACAACCCCTACTTGACTAACCTAGCACCCCTTTTGAGGGTACTCCAAATCATAGAACCCTTCCCCTCCAAACTAAAGCGTGCAACATCCACACTCTCAACTACACCCAAATACTTTGAGGTAAGAATTTTTGCCCACGATTAATGTTGCTACAAACATCACCAGTAATACAACTTAGTTGCTAAAGCTTGTCCATTCAAATTAGTTCTATGTAGACCCAGACCACTAGCCTACTTTAGCCTACAAATAGCTTCCCACTTGACCAAACTCCACTTCCTATGAAGGAGGTTGCCAGACCAAAGGAACTACTGAGACAAAACTCTCAAAGTCTTTGATAAAGATGGAAGGTGTAGAGAGAAGAAAACATTTATATAGAAGAAGAGCCTACACCACTAACTTTAGAAGAGTCACCCTACCCACAGAAGAGACCCACCTGTTAGTCCAATGACTAACTAGATTTCTGAACTTATCCATAATCTCTTACCAGAACAATTAGGAATGTTGCAAATATGTGCCTAAGCGGTGTTGTCATTGATGTCAACATATTCTTGTTGTCATTGGTGTCAATTGTGCCTTATTTTATTTCCTGTTCAGGAGACTAGAATGTTGAGGATATTGAGAAAATTGAATTGAGAAGTCTGCATGAAGATTTGAAGAAGTTATGGCCATCTGAGTAGAACTAGATTTTGTAATATTTAGAAGAGACAGAGTGACAGTAAGTTGGTCCGGATTGCTCCACAGTGAAATATTATGGTCTGTGGATCTAAAGGCATGTTTGGGAAGTCAGTGTGTATCATCAACTCTAGTGGTTCATGGTTTTGAGATCTGCAAGCCATCCTTCTAGTTTGATAGTCATGGCAGACAATGTTCTTAAGGTTCCAGAGGAAGATACAAATGATTCTAGTAATTTGGTTTAGAGTGGATGTTATTGGTGAATTCAATGTGCTTGTGGAGGTCTCTGGATCATGTGGCTACTGTGTTGGAGATCTGCATTGGAGTTTGAGCTTGTTATTAAAGATTTCCTCTTTGAAGTTGATGTTCTTCCTAGTCTTGGCCGACCGGATGTTCCTAGCATATTGCGGATGATGTAAAGATCATTTTATGAAGCATGGCGTGTTAGTAGAGGAAGATTCAAGTCTTAGCCATGTTTCAATGACAACATAAAGATCCACGTTAAGTTTAGCCAATCTTGTTGATCATTCCAAGGTTGATGAAGTGTATAAATACTTGTTGAAGAGTTATTAAAAATCATCCTTGAAAAAAATGGATTAAATCTGAATAAAGGATTAAAGGGAGAGTAGAGAAGAAAAGGAGCGAGAGTAGTATAGAGTGAAAAGTTAGTGAAGAAGAATTTGGGGCAAAGTAGAAGTTTTGTGAGCATTCATTGAAACTAAACCAGGCATGAAGTAGATGTTATTTCTCAGTTAATTCTTTCTATTCTAAATAAATTTTGTAGGCAGTGAGCCTCTCTTTTGAATAGTGAGCTCTGGGTAGTGCACCTGAAGGTATGTGCCTTCTACTTTTCTAAAGTACTTTTAACAGGGTACAAATCTTTGTGGGTTAACCCCCATCATGGTTTTTCCCTTAATCAGGTTTCCACATCAAAATCTTGGTGTCAAGTGTGTTGCTTATGTTTCTGCTCATATGTTGTTGATCTATGCTTTAATGTTTACATCATTAATTTGATAGTAAGTTAATAAAGAAGGTTAAAAGTAGAAAAAAATTATTTTATGTGACAACTGATTCACCCCCCTCTCAGTTGTCCAGTCTAATTCCAATAATTGGTATTAGAGCCAGATCCTCTTATAAAAGCTTGACCGCTTGAGGAGATCCAGGATGTCGACCTATAAGAAGGATAGTCTGAGATTTGATAGAACAAATTATTCTGTTTGGAAGAATCGCATGGAGTGCCATTTGCAATGCATGGGCAATGCCTATTGGGTGATAACTAGTGTTGAGTAAACCTCCAGATATGTTGCTTATGTTTCTGCTCATATGTTGTTGATCTATGCTTTAATGTTTACATTATTAATTTGATAGTAAGTTAATAAAGAAGGTTAAAAGTAGAAAAAAATTATTTTGTGTGACAACTGATTCACCCCCCCTCTCAGTTGTCCAGTCTAATTCCAATTATTAGTATCAGAGCCGGATCCTCTTATAAAAGCTTGACCACTTGAGGAGATCTAGGATGTCGACCTATAAGAAGGATAGTCTGAGATTTGATAGAACAAATTATTCTGTTTGGAAGAATCGCATGGAGTGCCATTTGCAATGCATGGGCAATGCCTATTGGGTGATAACTAGTGTTGAGTAAACCTCCAGATAAAGGTCCTTCAACTCTAGATCAACTCAAAGATGCTGAAAATAACCTTCGAGATAAAGAAGCCTTGTTGAGTGCCCTGACTGATTTAGAAATGACAAATGTCTTTGATCTAAAAACTACTCATGAAATCTGGAAAACATTGGAGAATTTGTATGAAGGCAATGAATTTGTCAAATGTGCCAAGCTGCAAAGTCTAAGAGGAAAATTTGAAAATTTGAGGATGAGTGAAGATGAAAACATCACAATCTACATGCAAAAGATAAATGAACTTGTATGTGGTATCAGGTGTGCTGGTGGAACTTTGGAAGAATTAGAGATTGTATCAAAAGTGCTTAGATCTTTACCTAATTCATACAAACATAAGGTTGCTACTATAGAGGAGATCAAGACTCTCTCATACATTACAAGAGATTAACTAGTTGGCAAAATTTCAGCTTTTGAATTATGTGAGTTTGGTGATTCTTTTCCCAAGTCTGAATCTGCATTTAATGCCAGTGTACATGGAAAACAAAGATATGATATGGGTGAAAGCTCTTTTGCAAGATCAAACAGATTCATGAAGACAAGGAAGGATCTTGAAGATGTTGGAATTGAAACTATAGATCTTGAAGCTCTTCTTCCCAAAAGATTGCCAAGAGGATCTAGTAAGTATGAAGGAAAATTGCCACTCAAATGTTTTGCTTGTAATAAGATTGGTCATTTTCCCTCAAGATGTCCAGTGAGGTTTTCTAAACCAAACCCTAATAGATACAAAAATTAGAACAAATGTTACTATGTCCAAGAAGCTAGAGAAGGAGTCAAAGATGATGAATCTGATCATGGAGGTTCCTCTGAAAATGACTGGGTGTTCATTGTTATCAAAGAAGAAGATCCAGTGTCTATTGAATCTACTAGCTATGCAAATATGGAAAGTGCCTTGGCTGCTCAAGTTATTGAGAAATATGAATGGGTGATTTATAGTGGATGTTCTCATTATATGACTCGAGACAAGAGTAAGTTTGTGAATTTTGAAAATTATGAAGGAGGGCTTGTGAAATTTGGAGATAATTCAGCTGGTAGAATCCATGGCAGAGGATCCATCTCTTTTGATGGTAAGAATAGAACCAATAATGTTCTGTATGTGGAAGGACTGAAACATAATCTTCTTAGTGTTGGACAGTTGGTTGACAAAGGTTATGATCTTCAATTCAAGGATGGAAAATACAGAATCTTGGAGAGATCTAGAACTGAAACTACATATGGTACTCAAACTAGAGGTAATATTTTTCATTTAAGTAGTTTTGGAAAAAGTTGTTTGATTGCTCAAATAGATCAAAGTTGGTTACGACATAGGAGGATGTGTCATGTGAATTTTGATAACATTGTCAAAATAAGTACCACTCAGGCTATAAGAGATCTTCCAAACCTTGTGAAACCTAATAGCATGTGTAGATAATGTCAATTGGGGAAACATAACAAAACTTCATTCAAAAGTAAGGAACAAGCTTCAAGTGGATGATCAGAAATGGTACATACTAATCTCTATGGTCCTACTAGAATTAGGAGTGTGCAAGGAGATAGATATTTCATGTTGCTAATTGATGATTACTCTAGGATGATGTGGGTAACTTTCCTAAAATAAAAATCAGAAGCTCTTGACAAATTTAAGGTGTTCAAAGTGATGGTGGAAAATGAGATTGGTGAAAAATTGAAATATTTGAGATCCGATAGAGGTGGAGAATTTACTTCTAGTGAGTTTGATGCTTTCTGTGAAAAGCATGGCATAAAAAGACAATTATCTGCTCCTAGGACTCCCCAACAAAATGGAGTTGTGGAAAGAAAGAACTAGGCCATTCAAGAAGCTGTCAGGACCATGATGATGGAAACAAATGTTCCTCCAGTTTATTGGAGGAAGATGTGAGTACTATTATCTACACTCTTAACCAAGTGCAGATCAAAGGCAATTCTGGTAAGACCCCTTATGAACTATGGTTTGGTCATCCTCCTACTGTGAGATATTTCAGAGTTTTTGGTAGTCAATGCTCTATCAAAAGAGATGAGGATTTAGGCAAGTTTGATGCAAGAAGTGATGAGGGAATATTTTTGGGGTACTCAACTCAAAGTAAGGCTTACCAGTGTTTTAACAAGAGGTTGAAAAATATTATTGAAAGTGCTAATGTTAGAGTCGATGAGAGCAAGGAAGGACATTCTAGGTTCTGCGGATATGATTTAGATGGTCAAGATGAAAGTCAAAGTCAAGGAAGGTTAGTTCAAACTTTGACTCAGATTCAGATTGATCTAAAAACTCCAAGAACTCAAGAAAATAGTACAGATGTTGAGGAACAAGCTCAAGAAATAGAAGTTCACACAATTCCCAAAACCCCTAGGTATGTAAGAATAAATCATCCTAAAAATCAAATCATAGGAGATAGAAATAAAAGTTTTTGAACTAGGAGAAGAGTTTTTGAAGATCAAGAAGAGATTTGTTTGATTTCAAAGATTGAACCTAAATCAGTAAGTGAAGCCTGCAATGATGAAAACTGGGTAAAAGCAATGGAAGAAGAATTGATGCAAATTGAAAAGAACCACACCTTGGATCTTGTTCCTAGACCTGAGGACAAAAATGCGATTGGAACCAAATGGGTCTTCTAGAATAAACTAAATGAATATGGTGAAGTTGTAAGAAACAAAGCAAGGTTGGTATGAAAAGGCTATTCTCAAGTGGAAGGAATTGATTTTGTAGAAATTTTTTCTCCAGTGGCAAGAATAGAGGTAGTTAGATTGTTTCTTGCATTTGTTGATTTTATAGATTTTAAAGTGTATCAGATGGATGTCAAATCAACATTCTTGAATGGAGATTTGGAGGAAGAAGTCTACATTGAGCAATTGGAAGAATCTTAGTTGTCTGATCAACGAAATATGGTTTGTACACTGAGAAAAGCCTTGTATGGACTCAAGCAAGCTTCAAGAGCCTGGTATGCAAGATTGGATAAATATTTGCTTAAGATAGGTTTTAGCAAAAGTACTACTGATACTAATCTTTACTTCAAGATTAATCATGAGGACATTCTGATTATTGAGGTCTTTGTTGATGATATCATTTTTTATGGAAATGAATGTATGCGCAAAGCATTTACTGATCAGATGAAAAGTGAATTTGAGATGTCAATGTTTGGAGAGATGAATTTCTTCCTAGGTCTGCAAATTGTTTAGTTAGATAAAGGTATCTTTATATCTCAATCAAAGTATGTGAAAGAATTGCTAAAGAAGTTTGTAATGGAAGATTCAAAGCCAGTAGGTACACCTATGGTAACTAGATGCAAGTTAAGTAAAGATGATGACTCCCCTAAGACAAATTAGAAAAGGTATAGATCAATGATTGGATGATTGCTCTATCTAACTTAGACTAGACCTAACATCATGAATGTCCTTGGACTTGTTGCTAGATTTCAAGTTGATCCAAAAGAATCCACATTGTGGTAGTAAAAAGAATTTTTAGATATCTCAAGGGGACAATTGATTATGGATTGTGGTATCCAAAGGATAATGATTTCACTCTTCATGCATATACATATGTTGATTGGGTAGGAGATGTGGATGACAGAAAAAGTACTAGTGGTGGTGCATTTTTCTTGGAAAGAAGATTGGTCTCTTGGATGAGCAAAAGCAAGAGGCAATATCTCTATCTACTATAGAAGTAGAATATATAGCAGCAAATAGTTGTACTCAGGTTCTATGGATGAATCAAATGTTGAAGAACATCAGAATTGTGTTTGAGGATCCAGTCACAATCTTTTGTGATAATTCTAGTGCGATAAGAATCTCAAAGAATTTGATGTTGCATTCAAAGACAAAGCATATATCTATCAAGTTTCATTTCTTGAGAGAGAAGGTAAATGAGAATGAAGTCAAGTTGGAGTTTGTGTCCTCCAAAGATTAGATCGTAGATATCTTCACTAAGCCTCTTCCAAAGCATACCTTTGAGTATCTCAAAGAGAATTTAGGGGTTATTACCCCTCCGGATCAGAACTAAGATGCACTGAGGTGCATCAGTCTAGTGCAATTCTCAGTCATATCTTGAGATCTAGATTGATGTTGAGAAAATACTACTCTAAGGAGTAGTCAATATGCAAATGTTAGAGATGAGTCTGAAATAAAAAGAGGGAGTAAAGATTGCAAATATGTACCCTTTGCCATTGATGTCAAAGGAGAAGAGAAGTCATGTGAAAAACTAATTACTGATGATAGGGGGAGCAATGAAGGAAGTGGTTGCAGAAGTTAGGGGGAGAAGTTCTTGTCATGATGATTGAATCAAATTTTCACATCATATGTTGCCATCAATGTTAAAGGGGGTGTTTGTTGCAAATATGTGCCTAAGCGGTGTTGTCATTGATGTCAACATATTCTTGTTGTCATTGGTGTCAACTATGTCTTATTTTGTTGCATGTTTAGGAGACTAGAATGCTAAGGATATTGAGAAAATTAATGAAGACTCAATGTTCACAGACCATATGGCTATGTAGAGGATTGTTAGAGGTTGTTCTAGTTAAGAATTCAGAAGTTCGCATGAAGATTTGAAGAAGTTATGGCCATATGAGTAGAACTAGATTTTGTAGTATTTAGAAGAGACAGGGTGATAGTAAGTTGGTCCAGATTGCTCCAGAGTGAAATATTATGGTCTATGGATCTAAAGGCATGTTTGGGAAGTCAGTGTGTATCATCAACTCTAGTGGTTCATGGTTTGGAGGTCCGCAAGCCATCCTTCTAGTTTGACAGTCATGGCAGACAATGTTCTTGAGGTTTCGGAGGAAGATACAAATGATTCTGGTAATTTGGTTTAGAGTGGATGATATTGGTGAATTCAATGTGCTTGTGGAGGTCTCTGGATCATGTGGCTACTGTGTTGGAGGTCTACATTGGAGTTTGAGCTTGTTATTGAAGATTTGCTCTTTGAAGTTGATGTTCTTCCCAGTCTTAGCTGACCGGATGTTCCTAGTGTATTACAGATGATCTAAAGAACATTTTACGAAGTGTGGTGTGTTAGTAGAGGCCTTATCGGATATTGAGAATCTGCTGCTTTATCTAATTCTAAGTCACAGGTCGAGAAGAAATTGATCCGCGAAGAACGTTAGGTTCTGTAGGGTTTCGCTACGGCGTTTGGATTTGAGTCTGTTATGCCCGTATTTGTTTAGTAGGTGAAAAAAGGGCTTTGTTTTACTCTCCTATAAAACCCCTGTAAGTGCGATCAATTCATCCAGCTTCTCTCCTGCAAACAGAATGGCAGAATTTCAAGGATTCTCTCACCCTGAGGATGGCGTGGAAAAAGTTAATGAAGCATTCAGGGAAGGCACGTTTGATCTTCCTGCTATCAATCTGACTGAAGGCGATCTTCTTGGAGATACTCCTGACATAGATACTTCAGAGGATGTTATTGAAGGAACAGTAAGTAACTATAAACCTCCTGTATTGTCTCCTAATGGTATCTATAAGCAGAAAGCTTTGGTTAAGCCTAATCCGTTGAAAAATTTCTTGTTTAAAAGTTCTTTTAAGTCTTTTGTCATTCCAAGGATTAAGACTATTGAGTTAACTTTAGAATATGATCCTACTACTACTTTCCAAACCAAAATGCTGCTTGTCCTACCTCCTGATGAAATAGAATATATTAGGAGTCGTCCAGATGTGAATTTTGTGCATTTTGGAGCTATACGCGTCCTAATAGGATCATGTGTTCCAGATAATATAAGGCCTGTCTGTTATTTGTCTCTCTACGTCAAGTTGAATACAGCCATGCCTGTCAATTGTCCAGTCTCTCCTAATTGACGAAAGATGCTATTTGTTTCACCTATTATCCCAATCTTACAGTTGCTTCTAGAGATAAGGGATGTCCTGAAGTTAAAAGAGGATCTCTGAATTGTTGGGGAGTTTTTAGCTCTTTATTTGGCTTGAATATGTTTGGTAAATTCAAGTATGCCTCTGTTCAAGTCCAGGTTCTATATTCTATGACGAATACTAATAACCCTGACATTTTAGAGCAGTTGCCTTATGCAAAAGCTTTACATGGTGAAGTTCAACTTCAGAAAGGTCATATGAATCATATTGAAATCCCTGCTTCATGGAAACTTGACTGGATGAAGCATGTTGCCCCTAAATTGCTAGAAGGAACTAAACCTGTTCATGAGATTACTGACAATCAGATAAGGATCTTGCCTAGAAGTCTGTCCATGCGAAGTAATTCTAATCCTTTCCTTACCCCACAGCAGTCCTTTAGATCTTCTCCTACTTCTTCTTCTTCTGGATCTAAGAAGAAAGCTCAGTTATATGTCCAAGTAGAAGATGATCCATTAAATACAGGTCCTGATCCTTCAGGAAAAGGAAAAGGAAAGTTAGAAAGAAAAAAGGATACAAAGAAACCCTTTAATGCTGATCATCCTTTTTGTAATATGGCTCAGACTGATGCAGAGGCATCCACACTATAACCTTCGCATATAGCATGAATGTCTGCAGACCAACCTCATCATCATCATCTTCGCCATCATCATCATATTCTGCTTTACTCTGTCAGCATCATGTTTCCTAAAACCACCAACAGCATCATCATATTTCGGATGATCACACTTATCCTCCTGCCGACTACTATTCACTTCCTCCGCCAGTCGCCTATCATCATCATGATATTCCGCGGGCGCAAACATCCTCCGGTTGCACTGTTCATTGGGCACCGAACTCCATCGGCATCATCATGACCTTCAACACTCTCTTCGTCAGCAGGATCTCCAAATATCCGGTTGCTCAAATATCCTGATGACGATCACCTTCAGCACCTTTCCTTCGATGCTCCGCTAGCCGACGACACAAACAACAGCATCATGATCTACTTTATCCGGTCCTCTCGAAACCTCCTGATGATGCTTCACACTTTCTGCCGACGTCGATACTTAACCACTTAACAATGGCAGGATAAACTCGCATAGGGGGGGATATCTCAATATCCTGATGACGATGACGTCACCCAATATCCTGATGACCTCTTCAACACTTAGTCAAAAAAACCCGAACTTTCACTCCCGCATCTACTCGCGATACGCGGATGTTTGGCACTCCCGATAGATGATCCTGATGCCGATACGCTCCTCCTCGGCTCCTCCAGATGATGATCACCCCGACACACTTGCACTTCATGCAATCGACAACATCATGCTCTCCTTCACTTATCCGGATGACGATATCCGAACTGTCTGCAGGATATTTGCAGAAATATCCTGATGATGCCGTCTTAGCGAACTTCTTCACTTAACAAAATTTCACTTCGCCGATCCTCCAGGGATGACCCGATCCAACCTCAGGGTGATCTTCCAACTTGAACTTATCAACCTGACCTAGCACATACCCATGCTAGGGTCTTCAACATCTCTTGACGGTGAACCTGCACACCTGCATGCGAACAGAAAACAAACTACAGCCTACCCTACTGTACATTACCATTCCACCGATCAGATGAGTCAACCGGTGGAATGGATCAGTGAATCCATGAAGTCTCTCAAACCAGCAAATCAATCAAGTAATGGAATGCAACCAGAGCAAGAACACAAACAGGATCACTTTATTTGATTTCAAAAGATGCAATACAATGATTAATCTCTCTCTCAGTCTCACTCTCTGCAACCTAGCTCGATCGTTGATATCTGTCTGTATATGCAATATCAACCGATCTCATGCTTAAATAGATTTGTCTTCGAGTACTACTGACCCGACTCCAAGCGGCTGGGAACTCTCCAAGCGGCTAGGAGATCCCACCGAACACGCACCATGACAACTGTCTTAACAAACTAACTAAAAATAGCAAAGCCTGGTCAGCATGATCTTATCATGATCAGCATGACCTTATTACATGCATTTGGTCTATCAGACCTTCTTGGAAACACAAACAAGACCTAAACTACTAACTGCCTTATCAAGACCAGCTGTCAGGTAGGTGCTCCTGCACCATACTCCCCAACAGAAAAGAACTCATGTCCCATGAGTTTAGTATGTGGAAGTCCTCCACCTTTACACTTTGCTTTGTCAATAGTCTGACCTGCTCCAGCTTTATCTGCTGCTGTCTCTTGGCTTCTCCAAGACTTCTGAACTGTAACTTGCTTTCTGGCAAGTAAATCTGCATGCCTGTTGATGTAGGCCTTTTTCTCACATACCCTGTGTTTGTCAGGTTGTCTGACCAGAACCTCTGTCTGAACTACCTCTTAAACTTCTGAAATGTTCAACTCTGTCTTCCTGTCAATCTTTATAGGACAAGCAATAGTCCCAACTATGACAACATCCTTGTCATTCTTCTGAACTGGTTGCTGTGTGCAAACCTGTTTCTGCACCTGCTGCTGACCCCTGTCAGTCACAACTGAGACTTTCTTCAGCTTGTTGTCTATAACAACTCCTTTCCCTGTAGTGTCCTTATCTTCCTTCATGCCTGCTCCTCTAGGCATCTGCACAAATTCCTTCTTGCCCATTAAAATGATTTGAGCTGCCTTCTGTACTGCAGCTTTTGCCTGCAATGGCATCAACTTAATAGTCTTCCCATCCTTCTTGATGGTGTAGGTATTAGCATACCCATCATACAGTACCCTTCTGTCAAATTGCCATGGTCTACCCAACAGTAGGTGACAACATTCCATAGGCAAAATATCACACAAAATTCTATCCTGATATGGCCCAATCTGGAAATCCACATATGCCTGTTCAGAGACAAAAAGTGATTGCCTATCACTCACCCAAGATGTCTTGTAAGGGTGTGGATGTGGAATCTTTTCCAGCTTTAGTTTATCCACCATTTCCTGAGAGACCATGTTGTCTGTTGAACCAGTATCAATGACAACCTTACATACCTTACCTTTACTCTTACAGGTGGTTTTGAAAAGAGCTCTTCTTTGCATCAGATCCTTTGATGCCTGCAAACTAATTCTCCTTAGCATCAGAGACTCTCCACTCTCTGGATATCCATAATTATCAGGCTCTCTATTTGAACTCTGTGCACTTTCTTCTACTTTCTCTTCTTGCACAAGTTGTACTCTCTTGTCACTAGTTCTATCATTTCTGGATGATGAACCTTTGTTTTCTGGACATTTGAAAGATGGATGACCAAACTCTCCACAGGTGTAACATTTTCCTGAAAATGTAGTAGAACCTCTACCACCTCCAAATCTTCCTCTATTACCTTTCCATCCACCTCTGAAATCAGACTGTCCCTGTCCTTTACCAGTGTCTTCTTGACCCTCATTGGTTTGCTTTTGTGCAGGGGCTGCTCCTCTTCCCCTATGGTTTCCTCTTCCTCTCATGGACTTATCATGTCCTCTATTCATCTTTTCTTCAATCCTGATTGCCATTTGATAACAATCCTCCACATTCTTAGGGTTAGCTAACACTAACTCATCCTGTATGTTAAACCTCAAACCAGCCAAGTACCTAGCCACCTTTTCTACCTCATTCTCATGATGACCAGATCTCATACTTAACAGATAAAATTCCTCAGTATATGCTTTCACATCCCTGTCTTTCTGCTTTAAGAATTGCAGCTTCTTAAACATCTGGATTTCATAATCCCTTGGCAAGAATTTACCCTTGATCCTTGCTACCATCTTATCCCATGAAGTGATCTTAGACTTCCCTTGTTTCCTTCTCTCAGATTGTACATAATCCCACCATACCAAAGCATGACCTCCTAACTTGGTCTTTGCAATCTTTACCTTCTGATCCTCAGCAACATCTTCACATTCAAAGTGATTATCAAGTGCAGCAATCCAATCTAACAACTCATCTTCATTCAAGCTTCCAGTATACTTGGTAACATCAACCTTTACCTTAGGTTTTTCACTCTGTACTGCTTTTAACAGTTTTGCCAATCTCTGGTCTTCAGCATCCAGATCTTCAGCTACCTCTTCATACTCTTCAACAGTATCTGCATCTTCTTCAGACTCACTGTCTTCTACTTCCCTCTTTTTGTTCTTTTCCAGGGCTGTCAGCCTGGCTTGAAGTGCTTCAGCAAGCTCCTTCATCTTCCTCATCTCTCTAGCATGTTTCTCCTTCATTTCCTGCAATTCCCTTGCAGTACCACTACCTTTTGGAGGCATTTTGTCAACCTCTCAATCACAACACAACACACAATTCTATCTCTACCTCTGCCCTTTCGGTGACAGAATCAACACACAACAGCCCAGACCTTTTGCTGAGCTCTGATACCACTATGATGCAGAGGCATCCACACTATAACCTTCGCATATAGCATGAATGTCTGCAGACCAACCTCATCATCATCATCTTCGCCATCATCATCATATTCTGCTTTACTCTGTCAGCATCATGTTTCCTAAAACCACCAACAGCATCATCATATTTCGGATGATCACACTTATCCTCCTGCCGACTACTATTCACTTCCTCCGCCAGTCGCCTATCATCATCATGATATTCAGCGGGCGCAAACATCCTCCAGTTGCACTGTTCATCGGGCACTGAACTCCATCGGCATCATCATGACCTTCAACACTCTCTTCGTCAGCAGGATCTCCAAATATCCGGTTGCTCAAATATCCTGATGACGATCACCTTCAGCACCTTTCCTTCGATGCTCCGCTAGCCGACGACACAAACAACAGCATCATGATCTACTTTATCCGTTCCTCTCGAAACCTCCTGATGATGCTTCACACTTTCTGCCGACGCCGATACTTAACCACTTAACAACGGCAGGATAAACTCGCATAGGGGGGGATATCTCAATATCCTGATGACGATGACGTCATATCCTGATGACGATGACGTCACCCAATATCCTGATGACCTCTTCAACACTTAGTCAAAAAAACCCAAACTTTCACTCCTGCATCTACTCGCGATACGCGGATGTTTGGCACTCCCGATAGATGATCCTGATGCCGATACGCTCCTCCTGGGCTCCTCCAGATGATGATCACCCCGACACACTTGCACTTCATGCAATCGACAACATCATGCTCTCCTTCACTTATCCGGATGACGATATCCGAACTATCTGCAGGATATTTGCAGAAATATCCTGATGATGCCGTCTTAGCGAACTTCTTCACTTAGCGAAATTTCACTTCGCCGATCCTCCAGGGATGACCCGATCCAACCTCAGGGTGATCTTCCAACTCGAACTTATCAACCTGACCTAGCACATACCCATGCTAGGGTCTTCAACATCTCTTGACGGCGAACCTGCACACCTGCATGCGAACAGAAAACAAACTACAGCCTACCCTACTGTACATTACCATTCCACCGATCAGATGAGTCAACCGGTGGAATGGATCAGTGAATCCATGAAGTCTCTCAAACCAGCAAATCAATCAAGTAATGGAATGCAACCAGAGCAAGAACACAAACATGATCACTTTATTTGATTTCAAAAGATGCAATACAATGATTAATCTCTCTCTCAGTCTCACTCTCTGCAACCTAGCTCGATCGTTGATATCTGTCTGTATATGCAATATCAACCGATCTCATGCTTAAATAGATTTGTCTTCGAGTACTACTGACCTGACTCCAAGCGGCTGGGAACTCTCCAAGCAGCTGGGAGATCCCACCGAACACGCATCATGACAACTGTCTTAACAAACTAACTAAAAATAGCAAAGCCTGGTCAGCATGATCTTATCATGATCAGCATGACCTTATTACATGCATTTGGTCTATCAGACCTTCTTGGAAACACAAACAAGACCTAAACTACTAACTGCCTTATCAAGACCAGCTGTCAGGTAGGTGCTCCTGCACCACAGACTTTACCCAGAGCTGAGACTTTGGAATGGTTCAAAGAACAAGAATCTACTTTTTATAGAAATGGTAGATGGCCTCCTGTAAAAGGAATTTATAAAGCTTCTGAAGGAACTATCAGTTTATTTCAGTATGCTTTTCAGCCAAAAACTGCAGAAGAAAAGGAACCATCTTTAGAGTTTAAACAACGCAATTATTTTGGTAGATTCTGTGATCATTTACAGCAGAATGTAGATGATTTTTGTCAAGATCTGCTTGCTACTAAAGAAATGCTTGGGATTATACAGTCCGATGTGAAAAAATGTGGTAATCTAATCTTTGATACTCATGGGAAATTGAAAGATTTCGTCATACAGTCAAATAGTCATCATGAGTCTGTTCATAGTCTTTTGTCAAATATTGAGCACCAGAATCAAGAACTAGTTACCCTTGTATAGCCTTTAGGGAACCAGTTCCATTCTGTAACTGATATTGTGCAAACCTGTAATACTACTATGGTGTCTAGATTTGATTCTGTAGATACATCTGTTCAAGAGCTATCTTCAGCCTTAGACTGGTTAGTGAATAATGAAAAGAAACCAGTGTCCACAGCTATGATACTTCCTACTCCTGTTGTACCAAAAGATAAGCATATACCTAGGTCTCCTCCACGAATGTTACCATCTGCACATATGATGCAGACCACTTGTCCTGTAACACCTTGGTATTTAGATATTGACCATGAAGAAAATCCGAGAAATCTGATAACTAAGTGGGTCAATACTTTTATCATTATAGCTAGTCTTTCTGGTACTACTCAGTCTAATATGGCTAAAATGGCTACAACATATCTCTGGGGAATCTTAGCAGATTGGTGGAATACCTTGCCTGATGAAGACAAAGAAAATAGAGTGTACAATAATATTGTTATCACTCTTGATTCTCAAGGTCAACCACATCAACAGCAGTTGCCTGCTTTGAATTGTTTGTTGGATTGGATGATAGATGAATTTTGTCCAGAGATTACTTCTCAGCAAGAAAGACTGATAAAGGATATTTTGAGTATGAAATGTTGTGATCTGAAGGATTTTAAGAAGTATTCTGAAACTTTCCGTATACTTTTGTATCAATTAAAAGATAGGAAGAAAATTGAAGTTGCTAAGAGCAAGTATCTTGAGGGTCTCCCTTATAATATTGGTGATAAAGTGTTAGCTTATTTGGATGTTAGGGAAATCCAGTTTGCTCAGTGTCCTATTTCTGATTTGATTCAGTTTGCCAAAGAACAAATTCTCCAGTTTATTGATGCTTGTAAATATCAGCAGAAATTCACCCGTCATGAAGCTCAGCGGCTTGCTCCTACTTTTATTCAAACCTATGGCTGCAATCCTTTCTCTAAATCTGAGCGTAAGCAATGCAAGAAACATAAGAAGCGTCAGTTGTCTTTTAAGAAGCGCACTTTCCCAAAGAAGCATTCTTATGCTCCTAAGCACCGCTTCATGTGACAGCGTCAAAATCCCCGTCCTGTTTCCAAAGAAATTATCTGCTATATTTGTAATAAGCCTGGTCACAAAGCTCCCGATTGTTCTTGCAAAAACCCTGCTATAAAAGCTGTTTACACTGATCCCTCTACAGCAGCGTGGTGGGATGTAGTAGATGAAGAAGAAGATATGTGTCAACAAGATGCGATTTACGAGCCTATTCTTGAAGAGTATGAATATGAAGATGAAGATGAAGATGCTCTTGCTGATCTTGCTGATACTCTAATGTCTGCTGAAGAACAACTTGATTATTATGATGAAACTGATCAACCTCCAGCATTCATGAATTATAGTTGGCGATCACCTGGTCGTGGCCGTGGCAATCATAGAAGAGGTTTTGGTCGTAGTTATACACCAAGACCTTACCAGTATTATGAGCCTGATGAACCAGAACAACGGTCTTACATGCCGTCTCAGTTTCCTCCCGAAATCCAACAACGAAATCAACCGGTGTTTACTCCTCCGGCGATGCCTCCTCAGGTAACCGTCTTTTCTAGAGACTTCCCTATTATTACTTCTGTGAAAGAAAAGAAATATAGTAGAACTCAACCAGATGCAGTTACTCAGGCTTTGCATAATTTCAAGATGAGTTCTTGTTCTCCCTGTCAGCCTAGTCCCAGTTCTATGTATAAACCATCTCCTCCTTCTTATGGTGTTAAGATAGAAGATCTTCCCTCTACTTCTGGAACCAGTTATCCTTATGAAGATCACTCTTCATTTCAAGAACAGATCCAAACTTTATATGAAGAAGAACAGAATGAAGATATCCAAGTCATAGAGCCTAAAGCTCCTATTGACCCCAGTAAGGTTAAGTTAGTCCTGTCTGTTCTTCCTGAACCAGCTGAACAATTGGATCCTACCTATCTAGTTCATTTGTTGACTGGTAAATTCTCTCAGTACATTACTGTGCATATTAATGGTCGACAATATGATGCTCAGATAGATACAGGTGCATCTCTGTCTTTCTGTAAACCCCAGATACTGTCAAATTGGGAACAATTAACCAGTAGAACTACTTACACAGCCAAAGATATCCAAGGAAATGAATTTATCTATGATAAGTATAGTCATCAACAGCCATTAACAATTGAGTCAAGATCTTTCAAGTGTGATTTCTTTGCCATGAATCACATGCCTGTTGATGTTCTACTAGGTGGTAATTTTATAGACAGGTATACACCGTATGGTTGCACAAAGAAGAGTGTCATGTTCACTCTGAATGGTGAAAAGATTAGTACAACCAGACTAATCTATGCCTCTGAAAAGTATCCATTGATCCACCATGTGCAAACTATTGAACCTCTACCAGAATTGAAAGCTGTCTTGTTAAAAGATATCTGTTCTGACAATCCTCAAAAATTTTGGGAAAAAGACATGCCAGAGATGGAGATCAGGTTGAAGGAAGGAGCAAAGATTAAGTGCGGGAAAAGAATTCCAATTCTAGCCCATGATTATGATGATATGGCATCTGCAATCGAAGAATTGAAGCAAGGGAAGTACATTATCCATTCTCAGTCTGAATTTAATTGCTATGCATTCATGGTTAATAAAGAAGCAGAACAACGTAGGAAAAAGAAAAGAATGGTTGTTAATTATCAGCCTTTGAATGCTATTACTCTTCCTTTTCCATATCCTATACCTGATAAATCTTATTTGCTTGAGAAAGTTGCTAAAGCTAAAATATTCTCTCAGTTTGATTGCAAATCAGGATTCTATCAGATACGCGTCAAGAAGGAAGACCAATACAAGACTGCATTCAGCTGTCCCTTCGGACACTATGAATGGGTGGTAATGCCATTTGGGTTGATGAATGCTCCTGCATATTTCCAAGAAAGAATGGACAAGATATTCAGTGGATGCCAGGATTGGCTTTGTGTTTACATAGATGATATTTTAATTTTTAGTCAAAACTTTGATGAGCATCGTGCTCATATTGAACGATTTTATAATCTTGCTTTAAAATCAGGGATTGTTCTGTCCCTCAGTAAGATTCAATGGTGTACTGATACTTGTAAGTTTTTAGGTATGATAGTTAAAGGTGGACAATTAGAAGTCCAACCTCATATTAAAAATAAGATCCTTGAATTCCAGCCTCCTCTGTCTATTAAGGAGCTGCAAGGATTTTTAGGAATATTAAATTATGTGAACAATTTTTATCCGAATGCAGGTTTTGAAAGAGCACCTCTTCAAGAGCTTCTCTCAAAGAGAAAACCCTCCTGGACGCAGAGACACACTGATGCTGTACACTTAATTCAACAGAAAGTCCAGAACTTGCCTGTTCTGTATGTCCCCTCTACAGAAGATTTTATTCTTTATACTGATGCATCTGATTATGCATGGGGAGGACATCTGTGTTTCGTGAAAGATGGTGTTGAATACTTAGCAGAATATGCTAGTGGTGTCTTTTCCTCTGATGTTAAGAAATGGATTTCTTCTGACAAGGAAATTTACAGTGTTATCAAAAACTTGAAGAAGTTCATCCTGAAGCTCATCCATCTAAAGAAGTTTATTATCAGGACAGATTGTTCTAGATTCCTGACTTTTAAAGAGAAAGATCATGGAAGGAAAGATGGTCGAGGGAAATATCTCAGATGGTAAGAGTTCCTGAACCAGTTTAATTATGAAGTGCAGCATATTGCAGGAAAGAAGAATGTAGTCGCTGATTATTTCAGTCGTCCTTCTGTTATGATGCAAAATCCAGGGTCTTCTTCTGAACCTTCTGGATTTATTCGAGAAAAACAGTATGATGCTCCTTTCCGGCATATGAATCTCATCGTACAGAGAGATATCTTAATGAAAGGGTTAAATAATCATTACGATGAGAATGCAATCCAAGCTGCAGAAACTCTTCAGCATACCGGATGTATCACTGCTCCTGATCTATATGCAACCGATTATGGTCAATTTGAAATCCTTCGGATTAACTCTGATCATATGTATCACCTCCTGCTCAATCTGGTTAGGAAGCCATATTATACTTGGAAGATAACCTGCTCTGCACCCATCTCTAAACAAATTGAAGATTTCTTTTACTTTGCCGGACCATCTGTCATTCATTCGGAAGAACCCGTGAGCCAAGAACTCTGCACACGTGTCATTATCAACATGCGCCTCAAATGGGAATCTTTCTTTACTCTGACAATAAATCATGATATTGATGTCTAGGACTGGACTGTCCATCAAAGATTCTGTATTCATACTAGGTGGCATCCTATCAATTGGCACGATATTTATCGTTACGGATATGATTCCTCTTCAGTACCGGGTCCCTCAAATAGTACCAGCTCGCATGACAGCTGTAGTACGTAAAAGATAAGATTCTTACCTCCACTAAGGACTGTCACTGTCTACTCATTGAGTAAGATATACCTCCTGGTGCCGGTTAGATTCTTCTTTACTACTTCTCCCGGTCTCATTTCTCCTATAAAAGCGCCTCAAGGGAAGCATAATGGGCATCGGTCAAGTAAGAGTCTTTAGAGTCTAGGATAGAAATATTTCTGAGTTTGTCTGTGAGTTTGGTGTTGTAATAAGTTTTGTTTATGAATGAAGAAGCCGTAACCATTCGGCCTACAGCCTCCGACGCTATTTCTGTCTAAAGTATTCAGGAGTCAGCTTTCTCTTCGTCTTCATACTCGTACTCGGAGAAAAGAAGGTCGTAAAATCTTCGTAAAATCTTGCCTTTTGTTGTTGTGTGTGGTACAAGTCTTAGATATGTTTGGCTGATAGCATAAAGATCTGTGTTAAGTTTAGATGACCTTGTTGATCATTCCAAGGTTGATGAAGTGTATAAATACTTGTTGAAGAGTTGTTAAAAATCATCCTTGAAAAAAATGGATTAAATCCGAATAAAGGATCAGAAGTAGAGTAGAGAAGAAAAGGAGCAAGAGTAGTATAGAGTGAAAAGTTAGTGAAGAAGAATTTGGGGCAAAGCAGAAGTTTTATGAGCATTCATTGAAACTGAACCAGGCATGAAGTAGATGTTATTTCTCAGTTAATTCTTTCTATTCTAAAAAAATTTAGTAGGCAATGAGCCTCTCTTTTGAGCAGTGAGCTCTGGGTAGTGTGCCCAAAGGCATGTGCCTTCTACTTTTCTAAAGTACTTTTAACATGGTACAAATCTTTGTGGGTTAACCCCTATCGTGGTTTTTCCCTTAGCTGGGTTTCCACATCAAAATCTTGGTGTCAATTGTGTTTCTTATGTCTGTGCTCATATGTTGTTGATCTATGCTTTAATGTTTACATCATTAATCTGATAGTAAGTTAATAAAGAAGGTTAAAAGTAGAAAAAGTTTATTTTGTGTGACAACTGATTCACCCCCCCTCTCAGTTGTTCGGTCTAATTCCAACAAGGAAGCAAACAAATAGCAAGCTGAATACCAAGATACACAAAAGGGAGAGTGCCAATCTGGAAATGAAGGATACCGGGATTTCTCTTTTGAATAGCTCATGGAGTATGAAAGAACTAGATAAAAGACTTCCCCTCATTAATTTTCTAACCTTACATAGCCAAATAACAGTCCAAAATCCTGTGCCAACTAGAAGCCTCAATATTGGCTCTGGCCATCAGAGTTGTGTCATCAACAAACTACAAATGTGGCTGAGGGGGAATATTGTTTCCAAAACTTCAGCCCTTAATCAAACCAGTCTCCACTTGGCATCTAATTAACCTCCCCAAACTCTCTGCCAATAAGATGAGACAGATAGGGGGATAAAGGGTCCCCTTGTTTGAGCCCCTAGAAGCACTAAACAACTTCGTTGGCTCACTATTAATCAACACTAAAAGGAAGGAGAAGTAACACAGCTCTTGACCCACTCAGTCCATTCACCAGCAAAACCAAACACTCCCAGAATCTTAAATAAGAAGACCCATTTAACTTGATCATAAGCTTTAACAATATCCAACTTAATAAACATAGATTTCTCTTTATAATGTTCCATAGAATGAATCATCTTAGCTGCAATGATGAAACCATCCATAATCTGCCTACCAGCCATAAAACCCCCTTGCTCTTCAAAAATTAACTTGCTTAGCCAGGGTTTCAGCCACTCAGCAATCAACTTAGTAATAATCTTGTAAACCACATTACATAAGGCAATGGGCCTAAAAAGATCTAGAGAATTAGCCCCATTCTTCTTTGGAATGAGAGAAATGAAGCTAGCATTTATGGATTTTAGAATTTTTTTATTCATGAATGACCTCCAACAAATCTAATTTAATCACTTCCCAGAACTCCTAGTAGAACTCAACTGGGAAACCATTAGGCCTTGGAGATTTTCCCTTTTTCATGTAAAACACAACAGTTTCAAGCTCTGACAAAGAAATAAGATTACGTAAAGAAGCATTCATTTCACTGGTGACTAAGGGTGGAATACTATTCAAAATATTAGCTTCATCCTTCTCCATAAGAAGGGAATCCTCAGATAGTAGAATAGAAAAGAAATGAAAAGCCTCAATAGAAATAGAAGCAGATGAGGAGAGAATCTCTTCATTCAAAGACCTAAGAGAAGAAATGACATTACCTCATCTCCTATCTTTAACTGAATTGTGGAAGAAAGAAGTATTCTTGTCTCCCACCTGAAGCCACTTGATTCAGGACTTTTGTTTCCAAAATATTTCCTCAAGTAATTCCCATTCCTCAACTTCCTTCACACCAATAGCTTATAGCAAACCCATATCCTCAGTGAGGCCCCGATCACGAATCTACCTGGTGATCGAGTCCAAATGAGCATGATTAGACTGCTTTGCATGGAAAACATTACCAAAGTGTTGGCTATTCAACTATTTCAACATATATTTCACATATTGGAGCCTCTTGGAGAAGGAGTACAGAGCGGTCCCATGTGACGACTCCTCAAATTCCACCAACCAAGAAGAAGATCATGGATGGAGTCATCTCTTAACCACATGACCTAAAACTTAAAAGATTGCTTTACACCACGTTGGGGTAGCTCAGTAGTAAGTTTGATCGGCCAATGATCAGAACCCTACCCATCCAAAATCTCAGAGCTAGTCAGCCACCTATCCCCTAACCAAAAATTGGACACCAAGAATCTATCCAAGAGTTTAGAAATAGCAGCGTCCCCACATCTCCTATTATTCCAAATAAAGACCCCATTAATAGGCTTGATGTCAACTAAATTTAAGAGAGCCACATTAAACTTCAAGAGATCAGAAGAAGGCTCTAAGCAAGCAATGCCTCCCCTCTTCTCATCTAGAGAAATAATGACATTAAAATCCCCAGCTAGAATCCACAAGAGATAAGGATCCAAAGTCCTCACATATCTAACAAAACCCCACAACTTTACCTTGCCATGAAGGTTACCTGGAGCATAAATGTTAGAAAAGAGTACTTTCTCTCTAGACTCAAGATGAGAAGAAACACAAGAAATCAAACCTCTACAAGAGTACCACTAAATTGCCCTAACTCTACATAGGTCCCATAAGCATGCAACCCTACCAGAGCTACCAAGTGCACCAATACATTGACACTAACCGTGACTCCAAATCTTTGAAGCTGAACTCATCATACTATCAACTGATAACTTAGTTTCCTGAAGGAAAACCACATCAAGTGAATGAATACGAACCAAATCCTGAATATCCTTTTGTCTAGGGATGCTATTCATACCCCACATTCCAAGAAAGCACAATCATCGTTGGGGTTGGGAGAAGTGAGCATCAATAGTCTTCACCGAACCTGACTCAACCAATGTCTCAATAGCTAGCTTTACCTTTTCAAGGACTTTTTCTCTACCAACGTTAAGAGGTTTCTCAGGAGCCCCTTTTTTGAGGGTTTTTGGATGCAAACCCAAGGTTGTGGAAGGAGCCTTACTTTTTCTTGAGTCTGGAGTACCTTGCACTTTAGATAGAACACCACCAACACTAAGAGAGCCACCAGAAGCTTCTAGTACCATATCCAACTCTCCCTGAATAGGAGCCAGATGAGCCAATTCAGTGTCTATTTGAGTACCCTGCTCACCAAGCTGATCTGAACTAGGAATCACATTAGGTTGATCCCTAGGAATAACCTTAGTAAAAGATCCAATTGTTGTCTACAAGTTCACTTAAAAACCTTCATCCTAGACCAAATCCTCCAATGTCTCAAATCGGTTGAAAGTTTCCTCCTCCTACTTATCCTTGAGGGATCTCTTCAGGCCTCGACCATAATTACTAGACTTAACTAGAATAAAATATTCTTGATTAGCCCCACCTCCCTACATGGGGGCTTTAGCCTTATCTGCATTCAAATCAGGCTAAGTAAGAACATTACTTGAACCAGTTGCACCAAAAGCTTGGGGACACCTCCACTGGAGATGACCATATTCATGACATAGTCGACACCTAAAAGGTAATGTCTCATAATCTAACAACTGAGTCTAGGAGCAAGACCCAACACTCATATCAATAGAATCTGGAAGTGGCTAGCTCAAATCAATTTCAACACAAACCCTAGCACAAGAAAAAATTCTCTTATTCAAAGTTTGCTGAGAAGGACCAATAGGTTTTCCCAGCAACAACGTAATTGACTACAATATATCACTTCTCCAACATTCAAGCATCAACTAAGGAAGACAAACCCAAACTGAGATTCTAGAAGGTAACTCCTCTACTAAGTTAAAGCCAACATGCCATGGTTTGATGAAGAGACCCACCTGATTATAAAAATATGGACCCCCTTCGAAGGCCCTATTCCAATCTGAGACACACGAAAAATCCACAATAAAGAAGTCATTTGCAGCCATCAAAATATCAAAATCTCCTTCCAAGTTCCATGTCTTGTGAATCCATGTATCAAGAAATGGGGAAGAAACCCTCATCCCCATGAACTTACAAATCAAAACATGATTGCAGTAGTAACTAATATCCTTGTCTACCGAATCCAATTGTATTACTAAAACTGGCTGCTCTTGGACCCTCTCCAAGCATCCATTCACCTTTGGCAATTTAAGGGAACCATTTCGGACCACATTTGATCTAGAAGAAGACTAAATGGGTATTCTGGCATCCTCCCTAGCCATAGAAGAAGCATGACCTGCCATATCCAAAGGCACATTCAAAGCCATTTATACCAAACAAGTGAGGGCCCAAAATGCCCCCCCACACCACGCTGAATCCAAAGCAATGGCTCCAAACAGGTACAGCCCCACCAGAGACAACACCTCAAAGGAAGAAAAACCCCCCCAACGTGCAGTAAACATGAACCAAAGGGCACATAATAGAAGAAAACCCAAAGTTGTAAAACCTTAAACCTTGCACACTACCACCCGCACCAAAGGACACCTCACAACCAGCTAAAACCAGAAAAAAGAAGAAATGGTGAAGTAGACCTAGTCCCCTTGACCCCCTGCTGACATGCAAATCCCCTGCTCATAGAGAAAGATCGATCCTACAAGCTAGGGCTCAAGTACCCTAGCCTGCTCTTCCATGCATGTTGTTGCCATCCACCTTTCTTCCTTATCCCCCAAGAAGGGATAATGATTTAATTAAATAATAAAAATTATTTAATTTTGGAAGAATAAAGTTGAATTTGATGAAATTAATTAAATAAATAGAATTTATTCAATTAATGTCGAATTTAGGAATTTTGAAAGAAATTGATGATTTTGATGAAATTAATTAAATAATTTGATTATTTAATTAATGTTGAAATGCATGTGATTTGGAAGAATTTGATGAAATTAATTAAATAATTAGATTATTTAATTAATGTTGAGATGCAAGTGACGTGATAAAATGGTCATGTTTAGGTGTCTATAGATTGTAATCTTAATTTTGATTTCTGTGAGCATTGCATTTATGGTAGACAAAACTAACAAAATTATGTTCAGTTTTACTCGAGTTCTCATGAATCTTTTGGTGTATTGGACCTTATTCATTCTATTGTGTTTGGTCCTATAGGTGTTCCTTCCATTATGAAATCCACATATTATGTTTCAAAATATTGATGATTATAGCATACAGACATGGGTATATTTTCTAAAGAATAAATCTAAAGTTTTTAGATGATTTAAAGAATTTAATGCAATGGTTGAGTTGTAAACTAGAAAGAAAATAAAATGTTTAAGGACTGACAATGGCGGTGAATTTTTCTCTAATGATTTTAATATATTCTATAAAAATTGTGGCATTCAGAGACAAAAGACAACTCCGTATTCTCTGCTGCAAAAGGGTGTTGCATAAAGAATGAACATGACACTCATTGAGAAGGCTAGGAGTATGCTTAGTGGTGTTGGTCTAGAATAAAGGTTTTAGGCTAAAGTTGTTGCTACTACTTGCTACCTGATTAACAGGTCTCCTACATCATCTCTTATTGATAAAACGCATATGGAGGCATGGTTAGGGAACAAGAACAAGCCTTCACTAAGACATCTTAGAGGTTTTTTGTTGCGAGGCATATGCACATGTGCTAAAGGAGAAGTGAAGAAATTTGGAGAACAAGTTTGTGAAATCTATCTTCATTGGGTATAGTTATGGTGTGAAAGGATACAAGCTTTGGGACCCTATTGCATAGAAGATAATATTGTTACATTTAGGGAAGACAACTGAGAGGGGGGGTGAATTAGTTGTCTAAAACTTTCTTCCAATTAAACAATTCAATCCACTTTGTAATTCAGCATCTTAATGATAAATCAATCATGGAAACATAATGCATTAAATCAAGAGCAGAAACACATTAACACACAGGACACCAATATTTTGACATGGAAAACCTAGTTAAGGGAAAAAGCATGAGGTGATTAACCCAAGATTGTATTCTCTGTTAGAAGAATAAAAAGAAAAAAATGGCACATGCCAATTAGGGCTCACTACCCGAGCACACTACTCACAAGAGGCTCACTGCCTACAAGAGACACACTGTCTACAAAATAATAAGTATCACATACATGAACTAGAGAATAGCATCCTCACTATGCTTGAATCAGTTCCATTTAAGCCCAATACTTCTGCTCTCCCTTTCGCTCTACTTTTCACTACCACACTCTCATCTCCACACAATACACCTTGGAATGACTTTACAATTCTTTATTTATACAAGACATTGACTTAGGAATAATCATCTAGATTGGTAAACATCTACAAGTACATCCACATGATGTGTAACTCATCCGATCAGCCAGTTTTAGGAAGAACACCTTCATCTGGAAGCAATTCATCAAATGCAAGCTTAAACTCCAATGCGGACCACCAACACGAACTAGACATGATCCAAAGACCTCCACAAGCTTGCCTAAATCACCAAGAACATCCACACTTCATCTGCTTATTGAAATCCTTCTCTCCTTCATCCAGAACCTCAAGAATACAGTCTGTCATCACTATTACAAAGGAATAGATGATTGTGGACCTCCAGACCATGAACCAATCGAGTTAACACATCACAAGGACTTCCTAAACACTCCACCAAATCTACAGAATAGGATAATGCATTTTTGGATCTCACCGGACCTATCTGTATCACTCTGTCACCTCTGAACACCTGCCAGAACCAGTTTATCTTGAGTGGCCACAACTTCTTCAGATCTTCATGCGGACCTCTGAAATCTCTAGTGGATCACCTTAAGACACATATCTACAAACCCTTTAAACCGCATCCTCTAATCCTCATCTTATCTTGGACTTTTACCTTGTTGTCTTCACTATTCTTCACTGCTCCTGATATGACCAATTTTCTCAATATCCTTAACAATCCGTTCACTCAAACCTTATCATTAATGCAATAGGAGTATGTTGACATCAATGACAACACTGGTTAGGCCCATACTTGCAACAATCTCCCCCTTTGTCATTGATTGCAACATATGATATGAAAAACTGTTTTGACCATCAAGACAAGAACTTTTCCTTACTGTCACAACTCCCCCTATTAGCAACAACCATTCACATGTCTTCTCTTCCTTTCCTACTCCCCCTTTGATCAGCAACCACTTGTTTTTCACATGTCTTCTCTCCCCCTTTGACATCAATGGCAAAGGGCACATACTTGCAATTCCACCACTCCAGAATCATACCAGCTGCTCCCCCTGAGTAGCAGCTTCCCATCATCAATCTGGACCACAAGATATGACTGTGATATACACTAGACTGATGCACATCAGTGCACCTTAGTTTATTACTAGAGAGGCAATAACCCCTAACTTCTCCCTAAGATACTCAAAAAAGTCCTTAGGTAGAGGATTAGTAAATATATCTGCAATCTGATCCTTGGAAGGCACAAACTCCAATCTAACTTCATTCTTGTTCACTTGCTCTCTCAAAAAGTGAAACTTGATGGATATAGGTTTAGTCTTTGAATGCAACACTAGATTCTTAGATATAATTATTGTACTTGAATTATCACAGAAGATTGTGATAGGCTCATCATACTCCACTCTTATGTCTCTTAGCATTTGCTTCATCCATAAAACTTGAGTACAACTACCTATTGCTACAATATATTCTGCTTCTGTAGTGGACAAAGATATTGCCTCTTGTTTCTAGCTCAGCCAAGAAACCAATCTCTTCCCTAAAAAGAATGTTCCACCACTGGTACTCTTCTGGTCATCCACATCTCCTGCCCAATCTGCATCTATATATGCATGAAGAGAGAAATCATGATCTCTGGGATACCACAATACATACTCAACTATCCCTTTTAAATATCTAAAAATCCTCTTGATTGCCATGACATGAGATTCTCTAGGATCAGCTTGGAATCTAGCAACAAGACCAACAGCCTGCATAATGTCTGGTCTAGTTTGAGTAAGACACAACAGCCCTCCAATCATTGACCTATACTTTTTCTAATCAGCCTTAGGTGAGTCATCATCCTTGCTCAACTTACATCCGGTTGCCATGGGAGTAACCATTGGCTTTTAGTCTTCCATCCCAAATTTCTTCAACAATTCTTTCACATATTTGGTCTGAGAAATGAAGATTCCTTTCTTTGTTTGAGTGATTTGTAGACCCAAGAAGAAATTTATTTCCCCAAGCATGGACATCTCAAATTCACTTTTCATTTGATTTGCAAAGGTTTTACACATATTATCTCTTCCTCCAAAAATGATGTCATCAACAAACACTTCAACAATCAAGATATTTTCATGATCAATTTTGAAATACAAATTATTGTTAGCGGTACTTTTGTTGAAACCAATCTTCAAAAGATGCTTATCTAATCTTTCATATCAGTCTCTTGGGGCTTGCTTCAGTCCATACAGTGCTTTCTTCAACTTTCAGACCATATCACCATGATGAGACAATTGAAATCCATCCAGTTGCTCAATGTACACTTCTTCTTCTAAGTCGCCATTCAGGAAGGCAGACTTGACATTCATCTGATACACTTTGAAATCTTTGAAGGTAGCAAATGTAATAAATAAACTGACTGCTTCAATTCTTGCCACTAGAGCAAAAGTTTCTTCAAAATCAACTCCTTCTATTTGAGAATAGCCCTTGTAGACCAATCTGGCTTTATTTCTAATTACTTCACCAACTTCATTTAGTTTGTTCCAGAAGACCCATTTGGTTCCAATCACATTCTTTTTTCTAGGTCTAGGAACAAGATCCCAAGTGTGATTTTTCTCAATTTGCATTAGCTCTTCTTCAATTGCTTTACTCCAGTTTTCTTCATTGCAAGCTTCATTCACTGTCTTAGGTTCAATCTTTGAAATCATACAATACTCATCTGAATCTTGAGCAATTCTCCTTCTAGTTTGTACACCTTTGCTTTTGTCACCTATGATCTAATCTTCAGAGTGGTTTAGTCTTAAATACCTTGGAACTTTGGGAGTTTCTTGCACTTTTGATTCTTGATCAGGCTCATTAAAACTCATCTCTTCTTCTTGATATACTGGATCAGTTTGAATCTATTTTTTAGAAGAGGCTTGGGCTCCTTGAATTAGAACACCATTCTGATCATCTTCATCACATTCATAAAACCTTGAGGGTTTTTCAATTCCTTCATCAACCTTTACATTTGTACTCTCTATTATCTTTCTCAGTCTCTTGTTGTAAAACCGGTATGCTTTGCTTTGAGTAGAGTAACCCAAGAATATTCCTTCATCACTTCTAGTGTCAAACTTACCTAAATCTTCATCTATTTTAATGTAACTCTTGCTACCAAAGACTTTGAAATACCTCATAGTAGGAGTTATGCCAAACCAAAGTTCATAAGGAGTCTTACCAATATTGCTTCTGATTTGTACTTGATTGAGAGTATAAACTGCAGTGCTAATAGCTTCTCTCCAATAGATTTGAGGAACATTTGTTTCCATCATCATTGTCCTAGATGCTTCCTGGATGGTCTAGTTCTTTCTTTCAACTACTCCATTCTACTATGGAATCCTAGGAGTAGACAATTGTCTTTTTATTCCATGTTTCTCATAGAAATCTATGAACTCACCAGATGTGAATTCTCCACCTCTGTTAGACCTTAGACATTTCAATTTTAATCTAGTTTCATTCTCTACCATAGCCTTGAATATTTTAAATTTGTCAAGAGCTTTTGATTTCTCTTTTAGAAAAGTTACCCACATCATCTGGGAATAGTCATCAATTAGTAACATGAAGTATCTATCACCTTGCACACTTCTGATTCTTGCCAGACCACATAAATCAGTATGAACTAAGTCTAATAGTCTGGTAGAAGATTGTTCCTTGTTTTTGAATGAGACTTTGCTTTGTTTACCAATCTGACATTCCTTGCACAAACTATTTGTAGATTTCACCAACTTTGGAAGATCTCTTACTGCCTGAGTATTTCTTATCTTGATAATATTATCAAAATTCACATGACACATTCTCCTATGCCACAACCAACTTTGATTAAGTTGAACAAATAAGGAACTTTTACTAGTACCAACCAAGTAGAAGATATTACCTTTAGTTTGAGTACTGGATGCAATCTCTATTCCAAAAATTTCAAAGATTTTACATTTTCCATTCTTGAATTAGAGATCATAGCCTTTGTCCACCAACTATCCAACACTGAGAAGATTGTGCTTCAATCATTCAACATACAGTACATTACCACTTTTGTTCCTTCCATCAAAAGAGATAGTTCCTTTTCCTCTGATTCTACCAGTAGAATTATCACCAAATTTTACCATTCCTCCTTCATACCTTTCCAAATCTATGAACTTGTTTTTGTCACCAGTCATATGGTGAGAGCAACCACTGTCAATGACCCAATCATCCTTTTCTTCAACTTGGACAATCAGAGCTCTTTCTACAACCCTATGATTGATAGATTCAGAGGACATTGGTTCTTCTTCCTTCATGGCAATAAACACCCAATCACTTCTGGATTTGTTTCCTATCTCTGATTCATCATCTATTACTCCTTCATTATCATCTTCCTCATGAACATAGTAACAATTTTTTTGGGACCTTGATTTGTTAAAATTTGGTCTTGAAAATCTTTCCAGACATCTTAAGGCAAGATGACCAATCTTATTGCAGTTAAAACACTTAAAAGGCAATTTCCCTTCATACTTATCAGATCCTCTTGGTAGTCTTTTTGTAATAAGAGCTTCAAGATGAGCAATTTCAGTTTCTTCTTCTTCCAGGTCTTTTCTTTCTTTTTCATACCATGATGGTTTCATTGGAGAGTTCTCTCCTGGATCAAACCTTTGTTTACCTTTTACAGAGGCACTGGCTTTGAATGCTGATTCAGTCTTTGGGGGGGCATCTTCAAACTCGGTCATTTCAAATGTAGCTAGTTTACCAACCAATTGATCTCTTGTGACAGTTGTATGGGCTCTGAATTCTTCAATGACAACAACTTTGATTTTATAAGAAGTAGGAAGGGATCTGAGAACTTTGCCAACAATCTCATCTTCATCCAAGACTCCACCAGCACATCTAATGCCACAGATGATCTCATTTACTCTTGGCATAAAAGTAGTGATATTTTCATCATCTCTCATCTTCAAATTTTCAAATTTCCCTTTTAGACTCTGTAACCTTGCACATTTAACATACTTGTCTCCTTCATGCAGAAGTTCTAGTTTTTGCCAAATCTGAAAAGCAGTTGTAGATCAACAACATTTGAAAGCTCTGAATCAGATAATGCGCTTAGAAGAGCCTCTATAGTCCGCAGATTGTTTTCAACATCTGTGATTTCATTTTTTGTTTTTGGGCCACCCTGTGGAGGAGTGTACTTTGTTGAAGCCATGTTCCAGTATTGCATTCCCATACATTGCAAGTGACATTTCATGTGACTTTTCCAAAGATTAAAATTGGTTCCATCAAACTTCAGACTATCCTTCCTGTAGGATGACATCCTAGATCTTCTCAAGTGATTAAGCTCCTTTTAGAGGAACTTGGCTCTGATACCAATTATTAGATTCAGGGCAGACAACTGAGAGGGGGTGTGAATCAGTTGTCTAAAACTTTCTTCCAATTAGACAATTAAATCCACTTTGTAATTTAGCAGCTTAATGATAAATCAATCATGGAAGAATAATGCATTAAAGCAAGAGCAGAAATGCATTAACACACAAGACACCAAGATTTTGACGTGGAAAACCTGGTTAAGGGAAAAACCACAGGGTGATTAACCCAAGATTATATTCTCTATTAGAAGAATAAAAAGAATAAAATGGTACATGCTAATTAGGGCTCACAAGAGGCTCAATGCCTACAAGAGACACACTGTTTACAAAATAATAAGTATCACATACATGAACTGGAGAATAGCATCTTCACTATGCTTGAATCAGTTCCATTTAAGCCCAATAATTTTTCTCTCCCTTTCACTCTCCTTTTTGCTACCACACTCTCATCTCCACACAATGCACCTTGAAATGACTTTAAAATTCCTTATTTATACAAGACATCGACTTAGGAATAATTAGCTAAGTTGGCAAACATCTACAAGTACATCCGTAGGATGTGTAACTCATCTGATCAGTCAGTCTCAGGAAGAACACCTTCATCTAGAAGCAATTCATCAAATGTGAGCTTAAACTTTAATGCGGACCACCAAAATGAACTGGACACGCTCCAAAGACCTCCACAAGCTTGCCTGAATCACCATGAACATCCACACTTCATCTGCTTACTGAAATCCTTCTCTCCTTCATGTGAAACCTCAAGAATACAGTATGTCATCAATGTTACAAAGGAATAGATTCTTGTAGATCTCTAGACCACAAACCAATTGAGTTGACACATAACAAGGACTTCCTAAAAACTTCACCAAATCGGCAGAATAGGATAATGCATTTCTAGATCACACTGGACCTATCTGTATCACTCTGTCACCTCTGAACACCTACCGAAACTGGTTTAACTTGAGCGGCCACAACTTCAAATATTCATATGGACCTCTAAAATCTCTACTGGATCACCTTAAGATACATATCTACAAACCCTTTAAACTGCATCCTCTGATCCTCATCTTCTCTTGGACTTTTACCTTGATGTCTTCACTGTTCTTCACTATTCCTGATATGACCAATTTTCTCAATATCCTTAGCAATAAGTTCATCCAAACCTTATCATTAATGCAATAGGAGTATGTTGACATCAATGACAACACTAGTTAGGCCCATACTTGCAACAAATATATAGTAGAAGTGTTATTTTTAGAGAAATTAAGACTTCTTCTATTACATTACAGATAGAAAGAAGTGAAGAGAACTATGTGATTCAAATCCCTTCTATGCCTGAGAAAGTTTAATCAAGGCCCCTAGATAGACATGAAGTTGAGGAGAGTTCATCTAGCTTGAATCTTCATAAGAGGAGGAAGAACCTCCAACTCAACTTGTTCAAAGGCCTACAAGGAATGGACAACCACATGAAAGGTTCACCTAATGACTGTAAATATATTTTTGCTTTGAATACTAACATAGATGAACCTAGATCTATAGAAGAGGCATTATGTATGAATGGTGCAAAGTCTTGGAAGATTGTTGTGGATAAAGAAATAGCAGCTTTGTAAAACAATGATACATGGGACCTGGTGCCATTGCTTGAAGGATGAAAACCTATTGGTTGAAAATGGGTGTTCAAGAAAAAGATTGGTTCAGATGGAGGTATTGAGAAGTACAAAGCATAGTTGGTTGTGAATGGTTACTCTCAGATTGAGGGTGTTTATTACAATGAGATATTTTCTCCTATTGTAAAAATGATGTCCATTAGGTTCTTGCTTTCTATTACTGTTGCTTATGATCTAGAGATTGAGCAAATGGATGTGAAAATGAATTTCCTTCATGGTGATTTGGAGGAGGATATTTATATGACACACCCAGAGCACTACATGGTGAAAGGTAAAATTAATTTGTTTAGTAAATAAAAGAAACATTTGTATAGCCTCAAACAAAGTCCTAGGATGTGGTACCAGAAACTTGATACATATGTGTTGAGTTTGTGATTTGAGTGTTCTAAATTTGATCATTGTTTTTATTACAAATCTAATGGTGTTCGTTTCTTGTTTATTGCATTATATGTTGATGATATGTTATTTATTGGTAAAGGGAAAGGAATGATCTTAGAACTAAAGTCTCAACTTGCAACTAAATTTGAAATGAAAGATCTTGGTGTAGCTAAACACATTCTTAGGATGGAAATAAGAAGAGCTAGAGTGAATAAAAAACTATGGCTTGACTAGAGTAAGTATGTCAATTCAGTTTTATAGAGGTTTAGCATACAAGATTGTAGACCATTATGTGTTCCTTTTATAGTTGGAACAAAGTTATCTTCTTCACAATGTCCAACATACCCATCAAATATGGAAGGCATGAGCATAGTGCCTTACCAAAGTGCAATTGGAAGTTTGATGTATGCTATGGTCTATACTTGAATAGACATTGCCCAAGTAGTAGGAGTTCTTTCTAGATATATGTTTAATCCTGGTAGAGTTTATTGGGATGCAATTAAAAAAGTGAGTAAAAGCAAGAAACTCAGTCCACATGTAGGGGAAGTCACGCAGGGGAAAAAATTCCTGACAGGAATGGGTACCCATTTTCAAAGAAACAGGTACCCATTTAGCTTCAGGTGCCTATTACTAAATGGGTCCCCGTTACTAAACGGGTCCCCATTTTCAAAATGTATATATTTAAAAAAAAACCCCTGCAGTGTCATTTTCCTCCAGCTACAATGACAACTACAGTGACAAAGCAAGAACGGGTACGTGTTGTTGAAGCCCCTACCAGGACAAATCCAGAGTTTTTTTGCCCTGTCACCTCCTCCTGCCACCTTGTCACTACTAAGCTCCTCTAGGTTGGTTGTTTGCTAGTTTTTAACTTGTTTTTTATGTTTTTTCTGTGATTGTAGGATTAAAATGAAAATTAGGGTTTTAGTAAAATTAGAGTTTTATGGTTTTTTGTGATTGTATGTTTTGATAAACCCTAAAACCATGTTGTACTACAAACCCTAAAAAACTAAACTATAAACCCTAAAAAACCAAATTATAAACCCTAAAACTAAAAGTTATAAACCCTAAAAATATAATCTTTATAAACCCTAAAATTAAACTATAAACCCTAAAACTATTAACAAAAGTATCTCTAAAATGTAGACCCAAGCTTCAAGATTCAACTGTGTGTGAGTATGATTCGAAATGTTAAGGAAAGAACTCACACACAGTTAAATCTTGAAGCTTGGGTTTGCATTTTAGAGATACTTTTGTTAATAGTTTTAGGGTTTATATTTTAATTTTAGGGTTTATACATTTATTATGTACTATGGCAATGTGATGTCTATCATATCTCTAAAATTGTTAATTTATATACTTGAGTTTAGTTTATTTGAAAATTTAGCTACACCAAATTCCTATAGGCATCCACCTTCTCAACTGCATAACCATGAACTATCCTCCATTATGTCACACACAATAACTTATGACATAGATCAATGTGCTTAGTTTGCATGCTAAACATGTAGGGTTCTTTACAAATGCATGATGTGCCCATCTTTTTCATAACCAACTCTATGTGCCACCAACAAGGTTAGAAACATATACATTACCTACTAGATCCTAAATACACACATGTCCACCATCAAAGCTCTCATAAACCAAGTGTTAGCACTCATTTTGACCTGGGGGTTGATTTTTCATGTTTAGGGGGTTTCTTCATTTGAACCCTATATCTTCTTGCCCATTTTCCTAAGTGTTGGACCTCCTCGGCATTTTTCAGCTACAGCATCATATTTTCTTTGAGGAGGAGATCATCATCATCATCTTGTCTTCGATGATGGTCCGCATCATCATGTTTTCTGTCGACTTGTTTTTCATCAGGATCATCATATTTCAATATCGGGTGATGTTTGGATATCATCCTGATCCTGCTGATGAGCTACAGTGTGCCCTGATTTGCTTGCGGGGGTGATTTTTTGAGTATCCGGTGATCTTCCAATTATCACCTTGCCCTTTTATGATGATGATGTCACCCCGATCTTCTGAAGGGGTTATTCTCTGAGTTGTTCGACCTGACTTGTTTTTTCTTAAGGGTCGTCATCATCATCATCATATTTCCAGTTATCGCCGTGTTGCTTGCGAGGGTCATCATATTTTCTGCCTGCATGATATTTCGCCGGGGTGATATTTTTATCATCGGGTGATCTTGGTTATGATCATCCTGATGATGTTGTTGAAGAGTTCTAAGTGTGACCCGATATTCACTGGGGTCATCATATTTTGAACGTCAGGATGATCTTAGTCAATATCATCCTGATGTTGTTGTATCACTTCATGTTCGTTGTTTTATCATCCTGATGATGGTGACGTCGTTCTTATGTCGGGGTGATATCTATTTCTCTACCTATCTGCATCATGATATTTCTGAAGGAGGGGGTGATATTTTCATTTTTGAATATCACCCGGATGTATGTTTGTTCCAGCGTCATGATGATGCTGATATCAAGGAGATATCCGCCTGCCGGCTTCGTGTATTATCTAGTGGGGGGTGGTCTTTTCAAATATCTGGCGTATTCATATATCACCCTGATCTTATAGTGGAGCTACAGTGCAGCATGATATTTGTGCATCAGGATGATATTTCCAAATATCCGGTTATCTTCTGAATATCATCCTGATGTCGATATGATGATGACGTCATCAAGGTCTGGGGGGGTCATATTTCTAACACTGATCATCTTGTGGAGATCCCCTGATATTTGCAAACATGATGATGACATCATCTGGATATGAGGAGGTGCGCAGTAGGCAGATATGATGATGACGTCAGCAGGATATGATGATGACGTCATCAAGATGTTCATCAGCTAGGTAGGAGGATCTTCCTCCGATGGATCAGGTTGTGCGGATGAAGGCGATTATCATGTAGGTTATATTGCGATATGATGCTGACGTCAGGGTGATATTTCAAGCGACAGGATATCATGCTGTTGGAGGATGATGATGAAGTCTTATACTAGTGTCGTCAGGAGCAAAAGCACCGACATTATATATGCTCGTGGCCTAGTATATAAAGTGTTGAAAAGGTCGCCGCGGGGTGCATGTGGGATAATTGATATCCTGCATATTTTCAAATATCATGATGATGAATCTTGGCGGGAAATGGTTGCGATCGACTGTTTGACGTTTTCCCGAGGCCGCGGGTTGGTGCACCATTCATGGCGAAGGTTGCAGAGGTATGGGCAGATCTGGTACCCGATTGAAGGTGTACATCAACGGACAGTGGCGCCGGGCTCGAGGTTTCTTCCTGTCTCCTCCCCTACCCGCTGCATTCATGTTTGGGCGCCAATCTGGTAATGCGTTGAGTGCCATTTTTTTGATACTGTGTATCTGGCGGGATTTTTGGTCAACCATGTAATTAATTGCTGTGGTACACTACCTGGCTGTTATAAGCAGGAAGTGTTACTCATTTTTGGTTGTTGAAAGTTGAAGATTTTTGGCTCTGTAATTCAAAACAAGCTGATCTGGCTGCTCTGTACAGCTAAACCTGTGAGTCTATGTATCTCTTGTTGTATGTTTTGGCATGAACCCACTGATTTCATGATTAATCTTATATGAGAAATGCTATCTTAGCATGTGTTTTGTTAATTCTGTCTCCAGTATTGCATGTATTCTTCTTCTGAATTTGGATATTTGGGTAATGTTTAGATTCTAGAGCATAGAATTCCTATGTTGAATGTCTGATCTTTTAACTTCTGCTCAAGGGGTAGATTAAACTGTTTTCAGGTTGAACATTGGGAAGGGTATACTGCAGTAGGGATGCCATAAGTAGAGATAACTTAACACTCTGTATTGGGAGATATCTGTAAGGCAGGTATCACATATATCCCCCTGAAATCTAGTTTTAGCTGTTCATGTTGATCATTCACAGGTGTATGTCTACTGACTCCAGGCCCTGGATAGGCACCAATCTTGCTTTGTGTTTGTGTTACAACCATGTCCAGCTTTGCATCCAAACTTAAAATCCAAATCAAAATCCAAAACAACCATTAGGACATTAGAATTAGTTTTAGGATCCTCAGTCCTCTGTCTACAACTGCAAATAGGCCCAAAGCTAGCCCCTTTGCTCTTATCTTTCAGTTTTGGTCTACTTACAGGAGGACTTATCTGCTTTTTGTCAGCATCCCAGCCTTTGTATGCATATCCTCATGGATGTTGAGTAGGGAATACCCCCCTAGGTTTTGCAGAGCCTGAAGAAGAAGAGGAGATAAAATATAGAGTCTATCTCCTACACTGTTGGCCCCTGGCCCAGAGATCCTGTTGATCACTGATGGCTACCTTGTAGGGAAATCTGGGAATAAACATCCAGTCTGGGAAAAAGTCAACAGACTCTACTGGGGAATTTGTTAAAGAACCCTGGTTTTCAAAAGAAAACAGTTCCTAGTAATAGGTGGCGACTCCGAAGTAATCTCCCAACTGGTCAAAGTAAAATTTATATGCAGGGGAGAAGATCCCAACAAAATCCTTTATTTAAAGAGTTACCAGTAACAAGAAGAATGATGTACAGAAGAAAGGGAGCTGTCTCAGTTAGTCATGAGGGTTCCCCCAGAAAAGGTGATGATATGCAAGATAACCCTAGGCCATCAGGACAGCATGTGCCTTACTTTTCAAATGCAGAAGCTGATATTCAAGGTGCATATGAGAGGCAACAGGGTGGTAGCATGAGAATGAGGTCAGAGGTGTTCCAAGAACGCCCATTTCTAGACCCAAGTGAAAGGTTTGAAGAGGCAGAGTCTCTGAGGGATGATGAAGATGATGACCAGAATGGTATGAGACCATCTACCTCCAGGCCTAAGGATGAACAGTTAGCTGAAGAAATCAAATATCTAAGAGCAGAACTAGAATATCTACAAGCCATGAAAATCAGAGATGATATGAAGCAGAAAGTGCAAGCCTTAAGAACTGCCCAAAATGATTCAGTTCCTACCCTAGAGAATGCAAATGTGTAGAGACATCAGCAAAGAAATGAAGTGCAACATCAGCATAATGATGAGAGACAAAATGTGAATGATGCTAGGATACCACTGAACAATGTAAGAAACCAGAATGCAAACAGAAATGTTAATGTTAATCAGTTAAACAGATAGCCCATGCAGTTAGATAGATTCAGGCAGCTGGTGTTTGATGGTATTCCTGGGTATCCTAACCCCATTGACAAGCATCTGAGGCTGCAAGTGCCTAAATTTTCAGGAAACAACATAGTGTCAGGAGAAGATCATCTAAAAGCCTTTCAGAATGTCATGGATAACTTTGAGGTTGAACATGAGGATGTTTTCATGAAGTCATTCATGCAATCCTTAATAGATGAGGCAAGAGAATGGTACAAGAATCTGCCTGACCGGAGTATTTCATCATGGGATGATTTTAAAAGGATGTTCAAGGAGCAATATGGTGACAAAACTGACCCTAGCTTTTTTGTAAATGAGTTCACCAGTATCACTAAAGGGTCAAATGAGCAGGTTGCAGATTTTAATGCAAGATTTACTAAAGTGTTAAACAAATTGCCACATCACATGAGGCCAAATGAACCAATGTGCATAATATTGTATATCAATGCCTTTGATGCAAAAACTGCATATGGATTAAGAGATAAAGGTCCTGCTACTCTCAGGGATGCTTTCAGAATTGCAGTGAATATTGAAAACAACAGGAAAGCATCGGGCAAGACAAATAGAAGGGATGATGTAAAAATTTTGCAAAATCCAAACAAGCCTCAGAACACTCAAGGTAATACATCTGCCCCTGAAGATAAGATAGACAAATTGGCAAATGTTGTTAAGGACCTAAGCTATAGATTAGCTAGAAGTGAAAAAGGGATGGGTCCTGATAGGCAAGTCTATCAAAGGCAGGAAAAGAGGCCATCATTGCATGATATGCCTTATAACACCAATTGGCATGATGGTAAGCCTGTATTCCCACGTAACAACACAAATCAGAGGGCTCAACATGTCAAAGAAACTCCTGATCCTCTAAAGAAAGCTATAAATATTGTTGATGATGCTCCATGGTGTATAATTTGTCAGATGCCACATTCACAGTCACAGTGTATGATTGCTCAATCCTTGTATGATAATGCTACATCTTGTAATGAATGCAATGAGCCACATCATGTGCAAGATGATGATGTTAATATGATGTCCATAGGTAATGGATACACTTTTTATGATGCTGATGAGAATACAGATCATCAAATTTAGGCCTGCCAACAGTTCCCATATGATGAAGATAATGAAGATAACTATGTGTATGCTCAGAACTCACACAATTTTCTGAGTAACCTACAACGACCTTCTGATGAGGAAATTAGAGCCTTCACAGCTGCAGTAGTTGCTCAAGTCAAAAGCAACTACAATCTCAGAGGTAAAAATCAAGTAGGCAGCCCACATCATCCAGAAGATATTTCTGCAGGTCAGCTAGTGCATGGTCATAAAGGAATTGAACCACAAAAAAGGCAGTGGGTAAATAATAAACAGAATTTTAGATATAGAACAGGTCATGAATCTCAAGGACCAGAAAACAGAATCCCTCAGGCTGAAGATCAAGGTAAAGGTTCCCAAGACAAGAATGATGATCAGGGAACTATGAAAGTAAGAGCTAAATCAGCTCAGGATAAAAACAAGATTGTGGAGCAAGCTACAACTGTTATACAAAATTATGCTCCATTTGATATAGCTCAGGTCCTCTCTCAGGTAAAAGTCTCTGTTCCACTTATGGAACTCATGAAAGTGGAAGAGATCAAGAATAGGACAATATCCCAAATCTCAGGGGTACCTTTTCAAGCTAAACAAAATGTTCAGACCCAGGGTGAAAAACATATCATGTGTAATGAAGAAGATGAGACTCCTGAAGTCTATTTAGGAGTGACTATGACAAAGTGTCATTCACAAGTGGAACCATTTTATGTTTCCCTGGTTATAAATGGAAAAATAATTAGAAATTGTATGCTTGACTCTGGAGCATCTACAAATGTCATGCCTTTGGCCATCATGCAACAAACTGGATTGAAAATTGACAAGGCATGTGGAAAATGTTATGCTATGGATGCCAGAGAGGTACCAGTTATTGGAATCATGAAGGATGTAGATTTCAAACTGGCAGCATTTCCTGAAAAGAGATATAAAATGAATATAATAGTGGTTGACATCAAGCCACAGTATGGTATGTTGTTGTCAAGAAGATGGGCAGCACTAATTGGTGGAAGTATGCAGCTGGACCTGTCATATGCCATGATTCCAATGAATGGCAGGGATGTTAAGCTAATCAGAGAACAAAGATCATCAGAGACAGTGGAAGACCAAGAAGCAGAGGAACAGGTATGCTTTGTAGACACTGACTGTGATAACTTCAAGGTTGTCTCAGATGATACAGAAGATAAAGAAAAAAATGTCTACATTGAAGAGCTGGATCAACAAGGCTTATGGACCATGTTTTTTGATGGAGCTTGTGCAAAAGAAGGCTCTGGAGCTGGAGTTATTTTCCTGTCTCCAACTGGTAAGCTCCTCAAATTCTCTTTCTTGCTGAGGTTTGATTGCACAAACAACATTGCAGAATATGAGGCTTTACTCTTAGGCCTAAATATTGCTCTCAAACATGGAATTAAGATGTTAAGAGTATTTGGGGATTCTGAGCTGATTGTATCCCAAATTAGAGATAAGTATGCTTCAAAAAATAAAAGATTGAAACAATACAAGCATGCTGTTTGGGATACCATTGAACTGTTTGATGCATTTTCAATAGGCTGGGTAGAGAGGTCAAAGAATGTTATGGCTGATTTCTTGGCTAATGTTGCAATAAGGCCAGATGACATCACTCTGTCAGGTGTTACAAATGTAGAAGTTAAAATTAGGCCTGCAGTACCAGAAAATATATGCAGTTGGCAAGTGTTTAATGATGATAGGGATTTGTTGAAATTTTTGCACTGCATAGATGAATATGAGAATCAAGAAATTGATTTCCAAGCTTTTGTAGAGACTATAGATGGAAAAGAAACTCTTGTGGGAAAAGAGATAATTCAATTGAAGACTAATAAAATCCCTAGAGGGTTGGTAGCTTTGGAAAGAGCTTTTGACAGTAGAGATAAATTGGTCACAAGGACATCTCCCACAAATAAGGAAGATTTAGAAGAGATAAATTTGGGGACATCTCAGGCCCCTCAGAAGGTATACATTGGTAAACAGCTCAAACCACACATTAGGAGTATGCTGATTGCATTACTGAAAAGGTATAAACATGTTTTTGCTTGGTCATATGAGGACCTAAAAGCCTATAGGGAAGATTTATTCCAGCATGAGATCCCATTGAAGCCTGGAGCTAAGCCATTTAGACAAAAGCAAAGACCTATTAATCCTACCTTAGCTCCCAAGATGCAAGAAGAACTCAAAAGGCTCAGGGAAGCTGGAATAATTGTGCCAATCAGGCATTCAACTTGGGTGTCTAACCTTGTCCCAGTCAGAAAAAAGAATGGTGATATTAGGCTTTGTGTTGACTTCAGGAACTTGAATGTATCCTCTTTAAAGGATAACTATCCACTGCCTAATATGGAAGCTATGTTGCAGAGAGTGACTGGTTGTGAACTCTTATCCATGATGGATGGATTTTTAGGTTATAATCAGGTGAAGGTAAAGGAATCAGAACAGTATAAGACTGCCTTTACCACTCCATGGGGAACTTATGTGTATGTTAGAATGCCATTTGGACTAACAAATGCAGGTGCTACATTTCAAAGAGCAATGGATGTTGCTTTTGTAGGGTTGATTGATTCAATTCTGGCTGTATATCAGGATGACTTGACTGCTTACTCAAAGAAAGAGGAGCAACATTGTTTGCATCTGGAGCAGATTTTCATAAGAGCACTAGAGTATGGTATTTCTTTAAATCCAAAGAAGTGTGCCTTTGGGGTAGTTGAAGGAAAGCTCCTGGGACATATTGTTTCCAAGGATGGAGTCAGGATAGATCCAGAGAGAGTGGCTGGTATTGACAGAATTCAAATGCCAAAAACTGTAAAAGGAGTTCAGTCCTTCTTTGGACAGATAAATTTTGTTAGGAGATTTGTTCCCAACTTTGCAGAAACCACAAGGAACATTTCCAAGATGATGAAGAAGGATGCAACTGTCCACTGGGAAAGGGAAGCAATAGAATCATTTCAGAGTATCAAAGAGGCAATCAAGATGGCCCCTGTTCTTAAATCTCCTAATTTTTCTAGGCCATTCCAAGTATTTTCATTTGCTTCCTTTCATACTGTTGCTGCATGTTTGCTACAGAAAAATGAAGATGGTTTTGAACAGCCCATCGCTTTCTTCAGTATGTCCTTGTAGGCCTCTGAGTTGAAGTATGATATTATGGAAAAACAGGCATATGCACTAGTCAGAGCCATCAAAAGTTTCAGACCATACTTGGTAGGATCATATATAATTGCATATGTACCCCATGCAGCAGTCAAAGACATATTCACTCAGCAAGAGGTGACTGGAAGAAGGTGCAGATGGATAAACAAACTGCAAGAGTTTAACATAGACATACAAGTTACCAAGTTGATAAGAGGACAAGGATTAGCCAAGATGATGGCACAGCCAAACTTGGAAGCATGCCAAGTTAATGCAGTCCAAGATGAGAGTGTAAATGTATCAGGATCTGAATGGTACAAGGATATTATCTACTACTTGCAAAATCTGAATTGCCCTTCCCATTTCAGTGACAGTCAAAAGAGGACTTTAAAGTTACATGCAATCAGGTATGTTATTGTTCAAGGTGAGCTATACTGGAAAAACCTTGATGGTGTGTTGCTGAGATGTGTGGATGAGGATATGGCTAACAATGTTTTGATTGATATGCATAAAGGATTGTGTGGTGGACATTATACTGCCCAAACAACAGCTCATAAAATTCTCAGAGTAGGATATTGGTGGCCCACTCTCTTTTCAGATGCACAAAGGTTAGTGAGGAAGTGTGACCCTTGCCAAAGATTTTCAGGAAAGCTGAAATATGATGGTGCTTTACCCCTCAGAACTGTAACTGTGGATGCTCCATTTCAGCAATGGGGAATTGACTTCATAGAGGAAATTGCAGACAAATCAAGTGGGGGACACAGTTGGATTTTGGTGGCAACTGATTACTTTACCAAATGGATTGAGGCCATTCCAACTAAGAGAGCTACTAGTAAGGTGGTGACAGATTTCATGCTAGAAAATATTATCATCAGGTTTGGAGTACCATTTAAGATAGTCACTGATAATGCTATGTGCTTCAGATCAGGTGAATTTGTTGATTTTTGCAACAGGTATGGGATAAATCTATCATATACATCACCATATCACCCACAAGGGAATGGTCAAGCAGAATCAAGCAATAAAAGCATCATGAAAATTATCAGGAGGATACTAGACAAGAACAAGAGAGCTTGGGACTCAAAATTGAACTTAGCAATATGGGCTGACAGAGTGACAGTAAAAAGGGCTATTGGGAAGTCACCTTTTGAGCTAGTATATGGTGCCTCAGCCAGATTGCCCATAAACAATCTCCTACCAGTTTACAGATTCATTCAGGAAAATGATGAGGAGATTGAAGATTCCATGACAGAAAGAGTGAACCAGCTGGTTGCATTGGATGAAAACAGAAGGAAAGCCCACTAGATCAATCTCAAAAGACAACAAGATGTGAAATATCAGTTTGACAGGAGAGCTATAAAAAGGAAGTTTCAAGTCAATGATCTGGTGCTCATTTGGAATGCAAAAGGTCAAGAAAAGGGTAAACATGGTAAATTTGAACCCTTATGGATGGGCCCATATCAGATTTGCAGTACTCATGGGGAGGATTCTTATTTCCTCCAGGCCCTAGATGGTGAAGTTCTGGAATTGCCTGTGCATGGCCAATTCCTTAAGTTCTATTTTGCATAAATGACTTGTTGCTGTGCACATTTGTAAAAAACATGTATGTAGTGTAAATGCCTTGTACAGCTCGTGCTTTTTGGCTTTTTGCCTGGTCTGCCCGGAGATTTGGTTCTCGCTGCAGGTTTTCACCTGTACGTCCCCATTCGGAGCCAGTGTTAGCACTCATTTTAACCTCGGGGTTGATTTTTCATGTTTAGGGGGTTTCTTCATTTGAACCCTATATCTTCTTGCCCATTTTCCTAAGTGTTGGACCTCCTCGGCATTTTTCAGCTGCAGCATCATATTTTCTTTGAGGAGGAGATCATCATCATCATCTTGTCTTCGATGATGGTCCGCATCATCATGTTTTCTGTCGACTTGTTTTTCATCAGGATCATCATATTTCAATATCGGGTGATGTTTGGATATCATCCTGATCCTGCTAATGAGCTACAGTGTGCCCTGATTTGCTTGCGGGGGTGATTTTTTGAGTATCCGGTGATCTTCCAATTATCACCTTGCCCTTTTATGATGATGATGTCACCCCGATCTTCTGAAGGGGTTATTCTCTGAGTTGTTCGACCTGACTTGTTTTTTCTTAAGGGTCATCATCATCATCATCATATTTCCAGTTATCGCCGTGTTGCTTGCGAGGGTCATCATATTTTCTGCCTGCATGATATTTCGCTGGGGTGATATTTTTATCATCGGGTGATCTTGGTTATGATCATCCTGATGATGTTGTTGAAGAGTTCTAAGTGTGACCCGATATTCACTGGGGTCATCATATTTTGAACGTCAGGATGATCTTAGTCAATATCATCCTGATGTTGTTGTATCACTTCATGTTCATTGTTTTATCATCTTGATGATGCTGACGTCATTCTTATGTCGGGGTGATATCTATTTCTCTGCCTATCTGCATCATGATATTTCCGAAGGAGGGGGTGATATTTTTATTTTTGAATATCACCCGGATGTATGTTTGTTCCAGCGTCATGATGATGCTGATATCAAGGAGATATCCGCCTGCCGGCTTCGTGTATTATCTAGTGGGGGGTGGTCTTTTCAAATATCTGGCGTATTCATATATCACCCTGATCTTATAGTGGAGCTACAGTGCAGCATGATATTTGTGCATCAGGATGATATTTCCAAATATCCAGTTATCTTCCGAATATCATCCTGATGTCGATATGATGATGACGTCATCAAGGTCTGGGGGGGTCATATTTCTAACACTGATCATCTTGTGGAGATCCCCTAATATTTGCAAACATGATGATGACATCATCCGGATATGAGGAGGTGCGCAGTAGGCAGATATGATGATGACGTCAGCAGGATATGATGATGACGTCATCAGGATGTTCATCAGCTAGGCAGGACGATCTTCCTCCGATGGATCAGGTTATGCGGATGAAGGCGATTATCATGCAGGTTATATTGCGATATGATGCTGATGTCAGGGTGATATTTCAAGCGATAGGATATCATGCTGTTGGAGGATGATGATGAAGTCTTATACTAGTGTCGTCAGGAGCAAAAGCACCGACATTATATATGCTCGTGGCCTAGTATATAAAGTGTTGAAAAGGTCGCCGCGGGGTGCATGTGGGATAATTGATATCCTGCATATTTTCAAATATCATGACGATGAATCTTGGCGGGAAATGGTTGCGATCGACTGTTTGACGTTTTCCCGAGGCCACGGGTTGGTGCGCCATTCATGGCGAAGGTTGCAGAGGTATGGGCGGATCTGGTACCCGATTGAAGGTGTACATCAACGGACAGTGGCGCAGGGCTCGAGGTTTCTTCCTGTCTCCTCCCCTACCCGCTGCATTCATGTTTGGGCGCCAATCTGGTAATGCGTTGAGTGCCATTTTTCTGATACTGTGTATTTGGCGGGATTTTTGGTCAACCATGTAATTAATTGTTGTGGCACACTACCTGGTTGTTATAAGCAGGAAGTGTTACTCATTTTTGGTTGTTGAAAGTTGAAGATTTTTGGCTCTGTAATTCAAAACAAGCTGATCTGGCTGCTCTGTACAGCTAAACCTGTGAGTCTATGTATCTCTTGTTGTATGTTTTGGCACGAACCCACTGATTTCATGATTAATCTTATATGAGAAATGCTATCTTAGCATGTGTTTTGTTAATTCTGTCTCCAGTATTGCATGTATTCTTCTTCTGAATCTGGATATTTGGGTAATGTTTAGATTCTAGAGCATAGAATTCCTATGTTGAATGTCTGATCTTTTAACTTCTGCTCAAGGGGTAGATTAAACTGTTTTCAGGTTGAACATTGGGAAGGGTATACTGCAGTAGGGATGCCATAAGTAGAGATAACTTAACACTCTGTATTGGGAGATATCTGTAAGGCAGGTATCACATATATCCCCCTAAAATCCAGGTTTAGCTGTTCATGTTGATCATTCACAGGTGTATGTCTACTGACTCCAGGCCCTGGATAGGCACCAATCTTGCTTTGTGTTTGTGTTACAACCATGTCCAGCTTTGCATCCAAACTTAAAATCCAAATCAAAATCCAAAACAACCATTAGGACATTAGAATTAGTTTTAGGATCCTCAGTCCTCTGTCTACAACTGCAAATAGGCCCAAAGCTAGCCCCTTTGCTCTTATCTTTCAGTTTTGGTCTACTTACAGGAGGACTTATCTACTTTCTGTTAGCATCCCAGCCTTTGTATGCATATCCTCATGGATGTTGAGTAGGGAATACCCCCCTAGGTTTTGCAGAGCCTGAAGAAGAAGAGGAGATAAAATATAGAGTCTATCTCCTACACTGTTGGCCCCTGGCCCAGAGATCTTGTTGATCACTGATGGCTACCTTGTAGGGAAATCTGGGAATAAACATCCAGTCTGGGAAAAAGTCAACACCAAGAATGACTCCTAATTGGGAGTCATGAGAAAAGGCTCTATAATCAATACTTGCCATTCACCCTTGTGTGCATGCTAAAAAGGATGTACAAAAAAAGTATCACCAACATCATCATTGGAGGCCCTTGAGTCTATATCATCATCTATTTATGTTTCCTTGCCTTGTTCTCCAAGTTGTAGTCTCTAGATGCTCCTAATATTTTCTTACTTCTAACATTTGACATTCAATTTTCAATGAGACCAAGATCCCCCCATAGACTTCTAGCATGCTTGTATTTTTTCATGTCCCTCTATATCCTTAGGATGAGTTCTCATAGACAAAAGATCATTGATGGAATTTAATTTTTACTACTTCATATCCTTAGAAAGTGACAAACCCACCACATCATCAAGCTTCAACTTTGAGACATTGTTACTATTCACCATCATGAGATTACTCCAACTATTAGGGAAAGAATATAATAAATTTATGCATTGATCCTCCTTATCCATTTTTACATCTACACATTCCAACTAGCTAAGTTGTTGAACTAATTTAGGTGCTTTGTTACTAAATCACCATCACCCATATATTTAAAGAACAAACATTATTTTGTACGAAAATCTTGTTGACAAAGGAATTTGTGTAATACAAATTCCCTAACTTAACCTACTTAGGCTTCTTGCAATTTGTTTGTCCTAAAATATTTATAAACATTCAATTTTCGAGGCAAAGCTGAATGAGGCTCCTTGTCTTTCTTTCATCAACTTATCATTCACTTTGTTTGTCCTAAGATTCCAAAGGTCAAAGTTGGTTCCATTAAACCTCTCCGCCTCTATTCTAAAAGCACTTGTCATCTGTATATCATAAAAATTAAATCTATCAAAAGTAGTTACACCATGACATAACACAAGTACTTCCTTAGGTCTAATTATAATTGGAAACATGAGACAACCAAAAGTACAAATCAATATCCCATTAATCATTTATAATGGTATTCATGAAAATGTGCACAAGAGGTTGGTTTCAAATGATTAGCTACCAAAAAGTCATTAGTACATATGTTGTATTGATTTATGGGAGCTTTGAGTATATCATTTAAAATGATTGGATTCTTTATGATGCCAACAAAGTACAATGGACCATAATTATTATTTTGTGGAATCTCCTCATCAGAAAATGTAATCAATGTAATAGAAAGAGAAGAAGAAGATGTGGCCAAGTAGTTTCTATTTCTCCCACAAAAGCATGTAAATTTGATGTATCTTTAGATTTTGTTTGCTACTAAAAATATGAAACATCAACAAGGAGAGAACAACTTTGAGCCAAGTCATAGGATACGGTATCCCCTCTTCTTTTCCTAGATTTACAGAACCTTGGAGGGTGATCCTTGAGGTCTCTCTAATAGGATAATTAAAAATAAATGAAGAAATATGAATAAGTTCTTAGAAACCATGAATAAACCTACAAGACCTCACAATAAGATGTACACAAGCATGCATATGCATGTTATAATGAAATTAACACACCCTACAAATTCCTTATTATGTTTTTGTGTCCATATCAGCCTTAACATGTTTGTGTGTGTCTTCTGTCATTTTGGCCCCTTTTTCTTAGCCTAAATCACCCCTAGCCATCCATGTTCCCCTTTCCTATGTTGTTCCCATGGTATTACATTTAGAGTTCCTATATGTCCATTTTCATCTAATTTTTATCCCCATTCAATGTGTTAACCCTACCTTTAATTTCCCTTTAATTTATCCCCCTTTACCCCCTTGCAAAACCGTTAATATTGTACTAACCCCATATTATGTGAAAAAGCCACCTTTGTCCTTCCTAAATCTTTCCTTCACAAGATTATCATGGTTGTTCAAATTGTGAAGGTAAAGCAATCACTTAGGAAAATGGTGGTGTGATTGAATGGAATAGATAGAGGGTTAAACCAATCATTAGAACTCTTACATCTCATGAAATATCAATCTAATTATTTTAATAGTAGAGTAGTTTTATTCAAGCATTAGGTGCATGACCTTTTAATAAGTTGTTGGATTCTTTTTTAAGTCCTTTGATTTTAAATGACAATGATAAACTGTGCATGGGAGATGTGTTTGAGAAGATAGATTAAATAAGGGTATACAAGATATATTTAGGGTTGAGGCATTATCATTTGATCATATTATATGGTTTGGGAATTGTAAGTACCCATTTTTGTGCATTCACAAATGGGTCAAATTTTGGAGTCTAGTGATGATTAACACCATCTAAAGTGGAAATATGGCATAAAATGATGATAGTTGTGATACACATACACTTCTCTTAGTCTTGTTTGTCTTGTGAAGTAATATTTATAGTTCATTGCAACAAAACTCCCACTCAAACAAAAATTAATATGAATTAGTCCTTAATTCTCCCATAGATCTAATAAGATGGCTAGGCCCTAATGAAATGAATGCAAAAAAAATGAAAATATTCCTACTGGATCTTAAAACAGGAGGGTTAAAGTTCTAATCTACACAAATTTTAGAAGAGTAATTACATAGAAAACAACAAATTTAGAATTTTGTATGAATAAATAATAGGAGAGCTGTAGAAATCCTATTGGGTACATATCTACTATCTAATCAAAATCCATAAATCCATGTATATTTAATGTCCTTGTCAAATCAAGTCCCATTGGTAGAAAATATAATACATTAAACTGTGTCCATGATGAAATGTAAAGTTTCAACAACCCAATCGTTTGAGCTTATTAATTTTCCAAAGTTGTAGGGGTTTTGACATAAAGAATACATTAATAATAAAATAATCACCTATTATCTAAATTAATAATCATAATGATCTAATAAATAGTAAGAATGTATATAACTTACTAGAGTTCAACAATCAGGTCCATATTTTTCTAGACTAGTTGTACTTGTGCATGTTTAATTTTCAAGTATTACTTGCTCTCTAAATTCATGGATATTTTTAAACTTACATTTATAGATCTATTAGATTAAGTTTAAATTTATAGATATTTGTTTGTAAGTTTTCAATATGTATATATTTGTGAAATTATACATTTGTAATTTTTTCATATGGATGGTATTTGGAAATTTGCAGGAGACATCTAATGGATGACCATAGTCTAGATGAATTTTTAATAGATGACATTCTTTATGAAAACCCCCCACCCCATGATCCACCTCAAAACTCCCCATCCCCTCCACCTCAAAACCCCCCACCCCCTCCACTTGATGAGGCCCAATTGTGGCAAAGCATTAATGAAAATATTAATGCAATTGAGGAAAACATTAATTTGATTAATAATCAACTTCACTTGATGCCTCCTCATGTGGTTTAGTTTGCATCTTCGATGCAAACCATTATTGATTCTGTTAGGCCTATTGATGCAGAGATTTCACCTTTGGCGGGAGGAGAGGAGGCAATTTTATGCAGATGGTCTTTCATATAAAGACATCCATGATCTTCACATAACAAAACAAACATTAGCCCCATTTTTTTGTCACCTAAAAACTAATCAACCTATACCTGCAACATGTAGGCATGAGGCGATTTCGAGACATTTTTGGGATTGGTGGTTGATGGTGTTTGATCACCCACCACATGCTAATTATGAGGTACCACTATATTTTTTGAGAAAATTATGGGTGGAGTTTCAATTGGGTCAAAAACCCAATTATTTTGATATGAGAGAATTTTAGGGTGTTGGTCATGAAATGCCACAATACAGAACAGGGGCACAAGTTGATCCCAATTGACCCGTTCCTTCTGCTCCTATGGTTGCTCCTGTTTTGCCCATGATTCTTGCACCTATTCAACACCAGGTAGTGTTGTCAACATTAGGAGCATTGAGTAGACTCTTGGGCAATCTCACTGAACAAGCTACCCACATGGTAGATGAATTCATCGGTGGAGAGCATCATGGAGGAGTCGATGCATCTCATCATAGAGCCTCAGGCATGTCAGGGGCACATTTGTGTACAAATTACAATCAACCATGTTATGGTCCTGCTCCTACATCCACATCAAATGTAGCTATAGTAGAAGTGGAGTCATACTTGGATCTACTATATTCAGATGATAATCCTACACAGGTACATTGACCACATTTTATTAAATATTTCAAGTGTATAATTTGAACGTATCAAAATTTGTATAAATAATTGAATGAATTAATATATAATTGTGAACTATTTGTTGTACAAATCTCAAGTCGCTCTAGGGCCACATCACAATTTGATATATTAAGTTTTGCAACGACAGTTGTAGAGATTGGCACACCTTACGGGGTAAACCAATATATCTTAACCCTAAAACCATATGTATCTAATTCTAGTTTAAATTTTCTTCTTGAAACTTATCAATATTATATTTTAAATTAACAAGTGTATAAATAAATAAATAACTATATGTACATGTATGTGAAACACTATTATTGCAGTGAGGCTCAGGTCACGTGGTAGTTCCCATGTCTGATCGACCATGTGGCTTAGGTGTTTCTTGCACTAATCCTCCATCGTCAGTTGTTATGCCTGAGTATTCCCTGGTGTGTGTTTTAAAAAAATGTACTAAATTTGTACTAAGTTTCTTTTTTGAGTTTATATAAATTTATATATGCACCCATATATGTAAGTGCAGGATGATAGGAGTGAGACCATTGGTCAGGTTGCTAGTTAGGGACAATTTCATGAGCCATCCACACATTTTGAGGTCCTAAACTTTACTAAATTTTCTATGTGCAATTTCTAGGTCTTTATATGCTAAATAAATTCTAACTTATTTCAAAATTGCTTTATTTGAAATTCTAGGAATTAGCAGGTCAATCTTTTGGTCAAGAAGATGAAACAACTATACCACCTAGACAAGAAAATGTGGGAGTAGATGAGCATGATTGCATGGTAATTTAAATGCACACTTTAAAGCCTACATTTAAATATTTAATTTCATATTTTTTATAAATTAAATTAAATTTGGATGGTAACCTAATTCTTGAGTGTTTTAAATTTGAATATCCAAGGATTAGCACCTGATGCTTTACAATCACTTGGGCAACAAAATGTGGGAGGAGATGACCAACATCGTATGGTAGTTTAATCATACATTAAAGTCTAGATTTAAATATTTAATATGAGTATTTTTTAAATTAAATTAAATCTTCAATCAAATGAAATTTACATTTCAGAAGCACATGTATGTTTCATTTTTAAATTTTTTAAATTTGATTGCAAGTTTCTTTCTCTTGTGTACAGCAAGAGGTAGATCCATCTATTTCACGAGGAAGAAAGAGGCCTCTTTCAGATTTGAACTTGAGTGATGATCATACCTGACATAGATATTTATTTCATAGACTGAACTGTATGATGTGCATTATTTTTAATATATGCCACCAGGACTTTGACTATATATGTCGAACTTGCTATTACATGGACTTCTAGATGTATTTCAGTATTTCATGAACTATGATTTGTATTTATTTATATGCTGACTATGAGTAGATGTTTTAGTACACATTTCATGGGTCCTACCTATATTTTATAGTATTTCATGGACTTATCTAGATAGATCTATATGTATATATTATTGACTATATGCTTGAACATTTTAGTATGTTAGATAATATGTTAAATATGCTTCATTGTTCACTTCTAGATTATAAATTATTTAATTGAGACATGTTAGAAGATTTCTGTCTACTACATTTTTTAATTTAAAATGAAAAACTATCTTTAATGTGTTTAAAATAGTGAACTATATCTTTGGTTGGAAAAGATATTGTTTTTACCTTGCTTTTAAAACACTCTATTAAGGGGAAAAAATGTAAGGCATTTTTTTTCAAATTTTTATATGACTATTTTATTTGACAATTTCTCCTACAATATTTCTCTATAATGGTTCTCCTTGTGCATCATTGGACATCAAATATCAAGGAAACATAGGTTTTAAAGTCCACATTCTACTAGTTCAAATCCACACATCACAAATCAAATCCTTGTGGAAGGTTAGATCCACAACACTCCATATTGAACTCATGACGCTTGGGATCAATATGCCAAATTCTAAGAGCAACCCAGTTCATATTTTTTGTAGTGCTTCCAATGCATTTAAGAAGTGATTATGCATTATGATTCAATAGTTATAACTGAAATAGTGAACAATCTATTAACTGCCAAAATTAATTAAATGTTTTCATTTATATTATATTCAAAATTCAAAATTCTAATACATCACCTCACAAACCTAAATTAAGTTAATTTACATAGTGGAATAGATAGGTTTGGTGTTACAATTATCTAATAGATAAGTTTGCTGTTATAATTATCTAATAGATTATGTCTTTTTGGGATATGAGAGGAGAATTTAATTATGATAATAATAATAATAATAATGGATTAGTTTATCTTTCAATTCAATTTTAATGGGTGACTAATTATGAAAAATTAATTATTTTCTTGAAAGTTTTTATTTTTCATTTATTTATTTTTGTTAGAAAATGTTAAAATTTAATTGTGTGATTGGATTGAATAATAATCATAAATAAATTTGCATTAGTTAAAAAGGACAAAAAAGTGCCCATCCAATGGTGAAGCAACAAACTAATTTTTTATGCAAGTTTATAATGTGACAGTTGATGATCCACAAGTTTTAGATTTGTTCTTCAAACACGTTTTGAGTAGAACTTCTAGTTGCTACTCCTAATCATTCATATTGCAATTCACTCTTCTTTAGTGACATTTGGCAATCATTTTGGAAGATTTTGGGTTGTTAGTTGTATATTTTCATTTTGTTTCCTTTGCAAACTAATTGCTAGACTATTGAAGTTAATCACATAATAGTCCATGATCTTTGCATTTCTCATAAGAGGAGTGTGCAATGGGACAATTATTTGCATGTAATTTAGCATAGCTATAAGGGTTGCAATGTATGTGCAAAAGGATTCTCTAATTTTGAAGTCTATTATATTTTCCAATATTTCGTACTTTAATAGATTACAATTGCTCTTCCAACTCCAAATACACTACTACTAGTAGAAGAAAGATGAAGAAGTTGTTTTTCTTGTACAAAATTTGGCCAAACTTCATAAAAATTAGGACATTCTCTAGAAAAACTTGAGCCAAAATTTAGGGTACTTTATAACAAGGTAATACCTAGGATAAACCTTGCATTTCCCTTCACATGTGTTAAAGTAGACTTCGTAGTTATAGTAGCAACAATGTTGGAACTAAAGATGGGGAATGTAGATGCATTCATAATCAAAAAGTAAGGTCATTCACTCTAATAGTCTAGTGTACACAAGCATACATACTCTATAATACAACATGTAATTTGACAATAAAATGAGATGTGTGCAATCCAATGCAATAGCTAGAGTGATTTTTTTCAAAAGATAAGTGCACCTATTACAATTTTCTTCAAAAGTTGAAACAACCTACAAAATACAATGGTGTAAGGCTCAACCCACTATGTGAGCAATTCAATACAAAATTTGGACTAATCTTCTTCATAAGGTAACATACCTAGTCCAATTTGCTACATATGGTAAAGTGAATTGCAAAATATGATAAAATGATAAGGATGTTAGGCTCACTTTGATAGTGTCCAAACAAAATCTTCTTAAAAAAACATTCAAAACATGATTCAAATGAAGCATTCAATTCTTGTAGAGAAACTAACTCTTTCGAAGAAAAAGCATATAGAACCAAACATTCATTTTATATGTATATTTCAATAGATTTTTTTATCAATGATCAATGAACATGAATCTTAATAGTTCTCAATAAGTTAGTAGGGTTGCACCTACCTCATACCATGATGCAACAAGAAACTAGAAGGAAATTCAAATCTTATCCACATAATATAAGCTACAAAAAAATTTATCACAATTTGAAATTATTCAAGAGCGATTTTGTGCATAATTTCTTGTGAGGGTTGTGGTGATCAGAAGTAGTACTTGCAACTAATACATTTTACCAAAATCCACTTTCAGTTATGCTTTGATGGATTCTCATATGTACATGTGAATATCTAATGTGTAGATAATTTTTTCAAATTTTTGAATAGATAGTATATACCTTATCAAGGCCCCTTCATTTTTCCTATTTTTGACAATCCATTTTCCGCTCTTTCTAGAACTTCCAATTTAATTTGTTTATCTTTAGTAGCCTTCTCCAAGTGATCTCTTCTTGTATTTATACATTATCTTGAGATCTTCTCTTTTATACCTTATTGGTTGACAATGTTGCTGCATTAATCCCTTATAATGATTACTTAGAATGTTTCTAGTGCTAGGGAATTATTTCATTTTTAAGATTCCTTTTGCCATGTAGATTCTTGTCTTGGTTTGATTGGCCATTCTCTTAGTAGTTCTATTGAGTGGGTATTAGGGATTATCTTCAAGTTCTTAATAACATCTTTGATTGGTCATGAAGGCAAGTGGCTATTAGGGATTGTTATGACAATCATATAGGTGTTGGGATGACCACTTATGCATTTTATAGTCCTCTCTTGTTTCATTAGGACAATCCTATAATTGGTTTGGTAGCCTCTTATGAATTTCATGAAGGCCAGTTGTTGCCATAAATACATGTCTATCTAACTAGCATATGACCATTTAGAATGATATAAGATCATCAATCACTATGAAAACCTCTTGACTAACATGATTACTTTACAATTTCATGAGTGTCCTATTTGTTTCATGACTATCCTATTTGTTTTATTATTGTCATATGGATTTTTGCAATGGACTTTAGATGATATAACCTCATTATGACTGATTTTTAGATTTGAATTGCTCTTATGAGAACATCTCAATGATTTATGACAGTCTAGATTGGATATGGAAATAATCTTCACGCATGACAATAATCTTCTCTTTGCTATGAAAATGAGTAACCTTTATGGTAGTCATTTAGTTTGAAATAATGACTATTTACTACCTTACCTATGCATGATAATCCTCATTATTACCTTAGCAGTCATAAATAACTCTCCAACACCAATGACTCAATCCATACCATGATACTTATGACTACACCTAAGTAATATGATAGCATAGTCCCATATTTATTGGTGATAGCATTAGACTATTCAAGATAATGATTGAAGGATATAGAGGAGGACTATGTCATTCATAGAGGTGATATTAAACCATTTCAAATATGCAAACTATCCTAGGACTATTTCCCTTTAACTATCATGACACTACTACACAATCATGAATGAATGAGAGTTAGAGTGAGTAGATGGATAGGTTCTATACAAGAATTTTCAACTTTTGTACATTTAAATAATATAAAATAAATGCTAAATCAACACATCTCAAAACATATCTAAAGTGCTTATAAAAATGATAGGAAAAATACAAACTATATACTTATTGAACCTCTATACTAATATCATTTGTGGCAATCATAAAATAATATTCAATCCATGAAAATTAAATACATAGGTCATAAAAAGAGTCTCACAACAAAAAATAGGTCCATTATGAAACATATAAGTATATCTATACAATTATCTTATAGGTCCATGCTATTAGTTTGACAAGACTACAAAATTGATCTACCATTTACGTTATGATGAAATCTTGTGGTGGAAATCATGGAAAAATCTACTTGTAGGATACACTTGCAAGAAATAATGAATGTAAATGAGAATGAAATAATATGTACCAAAAACACAAAATATTGATGCAATATGTAACTTGATAACACAAAAGAGGATGTAAGATGATGGCTTAAGGGGAGCTAAGAGGGTGTCTTAAGGGGATACATAAGAGGATGGATTTAGGGGATGTATAAGAGGATTAATTAAAAGGGGAGCTAGAAGAGGATGTCTTAAGGGGATACAAAAGAGGATAGCTTACTTGGAGAGATGTACATGAGTCAATTTACAAAGTATAAGATTAAACTTGATGGCTTAAGGGGATGTAAGAGGATGGATTAATGGGAGCTAAGAGGATGAATTAAGGGGATGTACAAGTGGGTGTCTTTAGAGGATAGATGAGAAATATATATATAATTACCTAATTTGCATTCACTTTTAGTTGAAGACTACAAAATTGACCTCACATACTTGTATGGTGAAAACTTCTATTGATAATCATGTAAATTTGACTACTTGTCTAGGGTACACCTGCAAAAAGTAATGTTCAAATGTACAAGTAAATTAACTATATATTTACATGAGTCGATATAAAATTTAAGACAAAGGGAATAATATAGAAGGTGAAATGAGAATGAAAGAATTTACATACCAAAAACACAACACATTGATGCATTATGTAACTAGATAACATGTTGAATATGAAAGCCATAATGTAAGTATATACAATTACCTAATTTGTGTTCACTTTTAGTTGAAGACTACAAAATTGACCTTACATACTTGTATGGTGAAAACTTCTATTGACAATAATGCAAATTTGACTACTTGTCTAGGGTACACCTACAAAAAGTAATGTTCAAATGTACAAGTAAATTAACTATATATTTACATGAGTCGATACAAAATTTAAGACAAGGGGAATAATATAGAAGGTGAAATGAGAATGAAAGAATTTATATACCAAAAACACAACACATTGATGTATTATGTAACTAGATAACATGTTGAATGTGAAAGCCATAATGTAAGTATATACAATTACCTAATTTGCATTCACTTTTAGTTGAAGACTATAAAAATGACCTCACATACTTGTATGGTGAAAACTTCTATTGATGATCATGCAAATTTGACTACGTGTCTAGGGTACACTTGCAAAAGTAATGTTCAAATGTACAAGTAAATTAACTATATATTTACATGAATCGATACAAAATTTAAGACAAGGGGAATAATATAGAAGGTGAAATGAGAATGAAAGAATTTAAATACCAAAAACACAAAACATTGATGCATTACATGTAACTAGATAACATTATAGGATACATTTAAGAGGATGGATTTAGGGGATGTAAGACTATGGTTTATATATCTAGAAATTTATTCCATTGTACCATCTGCATCCTCATTTTTTTGTAATGCATCTATAATTGACTCATGTTATTCCATCGAAAGTGTCCATAACTGTTTATTAGTAGGTTTGCCTTGATATCTGACTAGTTTTATAGTTGTTGCCACAACCAAATGTGAGTAGTGTACTATCTTCTTATGTGTTTCATAATCTTCAAATGCAAGCAAACTATTCTTTCTTATTAGATATTTTCATAGCCAAGTGCCAACAACAACAATAGAACCTGTTGGATACCCATGTTATCATCATCTACTCTAGGATGTAACAAATTTTGTTTTGTATCAACACATCAAGCCAACCAATACTCAGTTTCCTCTTCATTGCCCTCAGGTGCAATAACATACACATGTCATACAAAAAAAACTATGTAATTCAATAAAGTGTGACATGTATCTAAATCACATAAATTTGTACATGCATACTTATATAATTAATTATATATAGATGTACAAAAAAATGGCAATAAAAAAATATTGACAATAAAAGTACCTTCTTGTACAAGGTCTGAAACATGATCATAGTCATCTGATGCAAACATTTGATTATCATCTTCAATTGTTGTTTCAAGTTGATCTTGTGTTTCTATAGGTGTCAAGGATCTTTGTTTCCATTCTTCAACCCATTATGTATTTTCACATTCTCCCCAATCACCTGTAATACAAAATTGACAAAAACATGCAAGCTCCCTAGTCCATATAGTCCATGTGCTTGCATTTGAACTCTTAAATGAATGTCATTTTTTTGATCTAGTTATTGTCTCACAATCAAGTCGAGGAGGAATATTCTCTTCTTCAACTAACCAAAAGAATTGTCAAATTTTAGAGTTCTCACTTGATCCCGTAGATGATTTTTCATTACACCAATCCACAATTGCATGTGCATCTCTAAATTTGGCTGCATCCTCAAATTTTAGTTTCTCTCTAGCAAGAGCTCTTTTCACACATGATTCAGCTCCATCATGTTCTCCTTTACCATGTTCAACTTCAAAAAAACTCCACATATGTTGGATATTGTTTTCTTTGTGAGCCCTACATAGCCAATAAAACATTCTTGCATTTTTGAATTGCCCTATACAATTATCTGACCATATGAAATATTGTGCCATTTGGATTCCTCTTTCTTTTAAACTTTCATAAAATTTTGTGAAACAATATTACACAAACTCTGAAGAGTGTAACCAGTTATCACTCAAATAGAAATGATACTCCCTCAAATTTTCTATTATCTTTTGTACTATCATCTACATGTCTGTATACAATATGAACAAATATGGCCATTTGCATTGAATTATAATACTGAGATTGAATTTCCTCTTGTGGAGCAAGAGTATAGTTTTTTGCAAAGTCAACCACTGATAGGATAGTTCCAATTGGAAATGTGTTTTTACATGAACGAAATTGTCCATCAAGCCACCAAGCATATTGGGAGTGTTTGACATATTTGGATACAATATTATCCGTAAAATCTTCGATGAATGCATGCACACAAATTTTTTCATTGACTAACAATGCTTTCCAATTTTTCCATCCTTTAAAGAATATTCAACATTCTTGAATCTTTTCACATCCACTAATTGTTGGCCAAATTCATGTGAAATATTTTCATGCATACATTCTTCTAACAATGAAAAGTTGCCACATCTATTGCATTGTCTAGAAATACATACTTTTGAATAAAATAAGTATACAGTAGATGTTTCACAAAACAAACCTGCTACAAACTCCTTAATTATTTGAGGTGGCATATTAATACCACATTCCTGCAAATTTTCGTTAGTATACAAAGTAGAACGTATATATCAAAAAACATCATAATAATAATAAAATTGCACATGAGTTTTACAACAATAAGAGATTCGTTGTTTATTAATTTTCACATACCAAGGTTTACATTTCTCGAATGATCTTTGGCTCATGGTAATATTAAATGGTTCTAACACTAAATCACCTAAGAATTTTTTATATAATTCAGTTTGAGTCATGTCTAATAGATGTTTTGGATGAGGATCATGAATTTTAAACCCCACTCATAATTTTAAACCATCTCTAACATTAGATGATACCCTTGTATTATCATTCCAATATTTTTCAATTAAAGATTTGATTTCACTATTTAATTTCATGTCATACCTTGGGAGTCTACCACTAAAACTCCAACATTGGTTAATTGGATCTTTTTCAATATATTCTCTTCTCTTTGCTTCTCTTCTCAAAGTTTTAGGATTTATAATTAGAATTTCACTTGTTTTACTTATCATTCTTTTATTAGAAGATGATTTATTGACTAAAGCAGTTGTTATAGCTCTTTGTGTTGCATTGCTATCTTTAGATCGACTCTTTTTACCAATAGAATCAATAGCATTAGAAACACTAGATAAAACTTGTTTGATTGATTCATCTTTTTTTTAGGTTTTACAAAGATGCCTCACTTTTTCATTACTTTTCGTAATTTCCACATCTTCATCAATTGCATCATAAGTTGACATTGAAATCCAAGACTTTTTGTATAAAAAAATATTTTATATAATCTATTTGCATGAGTTCTCATTTGCCTCCAAGAAATCTTACCAGGAAGATTATCTAAGACATTTCTTTCAATCTCAAATAAAACATTTTCATTTTCACTCCTAAAAGGGATATCATTCTCATTCATATCATCAATAGGTGGGTTTGAAGACATACCTAGATTTGTTTCTATAGTCATATTTTCCATATCATTGAAAGTTGGCTCCGAAGACACACCTAGATTTGTTTCTATCGTCGTGTTTTCTATATCATTGAAAGTTGGCTCCAAAGATACACCTAAATTTGTTTCTATAGTCATGTTTTCCATATCATTGAAAGCTAGCTCTGAAGACATACTTGGACTTATTTGTATAATCACATTTTCCACATCTTCAAAAGTTGGGTTTGAAGACATGCATGTATTTGTTTCTATAGACACATTTTCTTCCAAATTCACCATTCCCACATTTGCATCATCTACATTCATCCCATCATTTATAGTCTCTTGAATGTCTTTGTCTTCAATACTCATGGAACTAGATGCTTCAATATTCTTTATCTCTTGAATCCTTGCTCTTTTATCTCTTTGCCTTTTTGCTTCATTCTCTCTATTTGTTTCAATTTCTTGAGGTATCATTACCCTCCTTTATTTTTTTCTTTGACGTTGATTTGATCCCATGATTACCAAACCCTCTTGATAAAATAACAATTGATACTTAATCCAATTTCATAATTGATGTACTTATTTGAAATTTTGAAGTAGAATTAGATGTAGATCCTTTGTTCCATAGATTTTGAAGTAAAAAGTAGATGTAAAAATAAAAACCTTCTTTCTTTATTCCTCTTAAAAATAGATCATGCACTTGATTTCACTTCAAAATTGTTCATATGATTGATTCCTTTCAAAATCTAAATAGAATATGACCTGTCAAGAGATTCCACAAGACACCTGCAAGTAAAAAAATGTAGTAATTATCCTTGTTGGGCCGTACTGATCAGACTTGCAAGTTGTAGGGATACAGTAATTGTACATTTTTCCTTGATATGGGAAATAACGGATATAATAGAAATGGGTACCCATTCTTAAAAATAATGGGTACCTGTTATTTTTATAAATGAGTACCTATTTTATAACGCGTACCCGTTATGTAACGTGTACCCATTTTATAACGAGTACCCATTTTATGAATTTTGAATTCACTGATCACCTTTTCCCTTCCCTTTGCTTTGGTTTTAGGCTTGGGATAGGCATGGTTGGCTAACCTTGAGCCTTAGACCTGCAAGTTTTTTTCTAAGTATAGAACAAGAAGAAACACTGAGTTTACCTATATGACTGAGGACCTTTTTTTCTGAATTTTTTTACGAAATGAAAACCCATTATAGATGACATTGTCTAGTTTTCAAATATGTAATTTTTTTTGTTATTTTACATGTTCTTCTATTTATTATTGAATTTATGAGCAAACTGGTCCAAAAACTTGAAATGAGAAGTGTTTGTATTTTTTTAATAACTTTTAATTTTTAAATTTTTTAAAAAAATTTATATGTCATCAATATACACATCATTCTTTACACAATGAAAAAAAAATTAATTTTATGATTTTTTTTTGCTCAAATTATGTTGGCCATACATGAGGGGTTTTCAAAAGTAGCAATTAGGCCTAATAAAAAATAATAAAAAAAATTATTTGGAAAAAAATTATAAAAAATATCCTCATCAAACTTCACTGTATTACACATCTTTTCCCAAAAGGATTTTGAAAAATAATTTTATTTGGGTCAAATTATGTTGGTCATACACGTGCATGGTATGGTTAAGAAAAAATGACTTTTAAATAATGGTTTTTAGAAATGCCTATTGAAAATCAATTTGTATCATCTGGGTATTGAAAAAAATTACATATTTAGAAACTAGATTCTGAGTAATACATTTTTTATTTAGTGACTTTTTTAAAGATTCCATCTCTAAGTGCTTCAAATTTTAAGGTCAAATGTGACAAATTCTGAAAATTAGGGAAAATACTTCCACTTTTTGGCCAAAAAATGGACCCAACTTCTTGCACTGACCCGAGTCTTCAAATGTTTGTGGGGTACCTTAGAGTATTCCTTGTGTTATCATGGTAATTTAATAGTAGAAACACATTCCATTGATATTCATGGTTATGTGGATTTAGACTGGGCAGGTGATGTTGATAGTAGACGATCCACCAGTGCTTATGTGTTTACTTTATTTGGTGGTGCAATTAGTTGGATGAGTAAGTGACAGACTGTGGTTTCTTTGTCCACTACTGAACATGAGTATATGGCAGCTACTAATGCTTGTAAATAATCCATTTGACTTAAGAGACTGTGTTTAGATATTAGAATAAAACAAGGTGCAGTGATAGTTTATTGTGACAATCAGAGTGTGATCCGTCTAGCTAAGAGCCCAAGATTTCATGCCAAGACCAAGCACATTGATGTACAATATCATTATGTTAGAGATAGTCAAGGATGGTAGGGTGAACCTAGTTAAGGTACAAACTTTGATGAATGTTGCAAATTTATTAAAAGCCCGTGAGCAGAGAAGTTCAAATGGTGTTTGAAGTCTATGGGCCTCTCGGTCCCTAGAATTAATCATGGTGTCGATACTCCCTTTTCTCTTGCAAGGTGTTTGACAAGTGGGAGAATGTTAGGAAAGGTGTCTCAACCTTGCAACTACAAAAGGTTTATATTCTTCACAATTTTGGTATTGTCAAATACCCTTTATCTTGAAGAATGGTTTAAAACTTTCAAAGTTTCCAAAAGGGACTAAAAATGGTAGGGCTTACTATTTTAAAAAACCCTACATTTGAGCATGAATGGACCCAAAAATTTTCCAAAAGGTGCGGAACTGCCAAGTAAACATCTTGGGTGAGTTTCAACTCAAGATATACCTAGATTGCAAGATATTAAAGTTTCCATTTTTTGAAACTCTCAGAAAATTTTTGAATACATATTTGAAGCAATTAGAGGCCCCTAAAAGCCCTAAAATTTGTCATAACTAGAAAATCTAGTTATAGCATGATAGACCTCTTCACAAGCTTTCTGACACATCAAACGATTCATTAATCAGACACCCAGATCAAAAATTATGGTTTCGAAAGTTGGGCCTCCCATTTTGGAAAATGTGAAAACGTGTTGGACACTTGTCATGCCCATGATGAGCCCTCTTGTATGTCACCATACAAGAGGGCTAAAAGATGGAATATATATATATATATATATATATATATATATATATATATATATATATATATTGAAAGTTTAAAAGTATAAATGTGTAACTTGTTTGATTAGTTTACCTATTGTTTGCAGTTGATGACACAATTCCAGAAAAGTTAAGATGTTGAAAATCCTTTGCTGGCAAAATTCCTATTGAACCAAAAATAAGCTTAGAATGATTAAAAAAGTTTGATTAATTTCATTTTACTTGTTTAAATATTTGAGAGTCATTGTAGCAATTGCTAAGCAAAATTCCATTCTTTAATAGATAAATAAACTATGACTTAAATAATTACCATTTTAAAATAAATCTCCCTTTTGCATTTAATTTAAATTAATCTTACTAAATATGTCATTTATCTCCAATTCAAATTAATAAATTTAAATTTCTTTTTTCAAATTGAATAAAATAATGAAAATATGATTTACAAATCTTTCCAAAATAACTAAAAAAATCTTTAAAACAATATTCCCAATATATATAAATCAAATAAAATTGCTTGCTTTTCCCAATAAAATCTGAAACATAAAGCTTGCTTGTTCTTTCTATGACAAAACTCTTTTTCCATATAATAATAAAATTAAAACCTAGTTTATTTCTATATTCTTACTAATTTTTCTATCCATGATTTTAAAGCAATGATAAAAATCATATCCTATTATCAAAGTATTATTTTTCTCTCTAATTTGAAACAATAAAACAAATCTTTTAACTTGATTTCCCATTAGAACTCTCTTTTTGTTTTCTATAATAGAAATAACACTTATGTAATCCTCTAGATCCTTGCATGTAGATGGAAACTAAAATCAACAAAGGTAAATATATGTATATTTGTATACTGTAATGGCAGAGGTACAAACTGTTAGATTTAGGATAGACAATTGAGAGGGGGGTGAATTAGTTGTCCAAAACTTTCTTCCAATTTACACACTTAAATCCACTTTGTAATTTAGTAGCATAATAGTAATTCAATCATGGAAACACAATGCATTAAACCAAGAGCAACAACACATCAACACATGAGACACCAAGATTTTGATGTGGAAAACCCAGTTAAGGGAAAAACCACGGGGTGATTAACCCAAGATTGTATTCTCTATTAGAAGAAAAGAAAGAACAAAATGGCACATGCCAATTAGGGGGCTCACTGCCTGAGCACACTGCTCACAAGAGGCTCACTACCTACAAGAGACACACTATCTACAAAATAATAAGTATCACATACATGAACAAGAGAATAGCATCTTCACCATGCCTGAATCAGTTCCATTTAAGCCCAATACTTCTTCTCTACCTTTTGCTCTCTTCCTCGCTACCACATACTCATCTTCCATGAACACACATTGAAATGACTTCACAATTCCTTATTTATACAAGACATTGACTTAGGAAGAATCATCTAGGTTGGCAAACATCTACAAGAACATCCACAAGATGAGTAACTCATCCGGTCAGCCAGTCTAAGGAAGAACACCTTCATCTAGAAGTAATTCTTCAAATGTGAGCTTAAACTTTAATGTGGACCACCAACATGAACTGGACATGATCCAAAGACCTCCACAAGCTTTCTTGAAACACCAAGAACATCCACACTTCATCTGCTTACTAAAATCCTTCTTTCCTTCATCTGAAACCTCAAGAACATAGCCTGTCATCACTGTCACAAAGGAATAGATGCTTGCAGACCTTCAAACCACTAACCAATCAAGTTGACACATCATAAGTACTTCCTAAACACTCCACCAAATCTACAGAACAGGACAATGCATTTCCGGATCTCACCGGACCTATCTTTATCACTTTGTCACCTCTGAACACCTGCCAGAACCAGTTTAACTTGAGTGGCCACAAATTCTTTAGATCTTCATGCAGACCACTAAAATCTCTACTGGATCACCTTAAGACACATATCTACAAACCCTTTAAACCGTATCCTCTAATCCTCAACTTACCTTGGACTTTTACCTTGCTATCTTCAATGTTCTTCACTGTTCTTGATATGACCAATTTTCTCAATATCCTCAACAAATAGTTCATCCAATCATAATCATTAATGCAGTAGGAGTATGTTGACATCAATGACAACATGAGTTAGGCCCATACTTGCAACAATCTCCCCTTTTGTCATTGATGGCAACATATGATGTGAAAAACTATTTTGACCATCAAGACAAGAACTTCTCCTCACTGTCACAACTCCCCCTATCAGCAACAACCATTCACATGTCTTCTCTCCCTTTATTGCTCCCCCTTTGATCAGCAACCACTTGTTTTTCACATGTCTTCTCTCCCCCTTTGACATCAATGGCAAAGGGCACATACTTACAATTCCATCATTTCAGAATCATACCAATTGCTCCCTCTGAGTAGAAGCTCCCCATCATCAATCCTGACCACAAGATATGATTGTGATATCCACCGGACTGATGCACATCAGTGCACCTTAGTTCACCACCGGAGGGGCAATAACCCCTAACTTCTCCTTGAGATACTCAAAAGAGTCCTTAGGTAGAGGTTTAGTAAAGATGTCTGCAATTTGATCCTTGGATGACACAAATTCTAATCTGACTTCATTCTTGTTCACTTTCTCTCTTAAAAAGTGAAACTTGATAGATATATGTTTAGTCTTTGAATGCAATATCAGATTCTTAGATATATTTATTACACTTGAATTATCACAGAAAATTGTGATAGGCTCCCCATACTCTACTCTTATGCCTCTTAGCATTTGCTTCATCCACAAAACTTTAGTACAACTACCTATTGCTGCAATATATTTTGCTTTTGTAGTGGACAAAGATATTGCCTCTTGTTTCTTGCTCAGCCAAGAAACCAATCTCTTCCCTAAAAAGAATACTCCACCATTGGTACTCTTCCGGTCATCCACATCTCCTGCCCAATCCGCATCTGTATATGCATGAAGAGATAAATCATGATCTCTGGGATACCACAATCTATAATCAATTGTCCCTTTTAAACATCTAAAAATCCTCTTGATTGCCATGACATGAGATTCTCTAGGATCAGCCTAGAATCTAGCAATAAGACCAACAGCCTGCATAATGTCTGGTCTAGTTTGAGTAAGATACAACAGCCCTCCAATCATTGACCTATACTTTTTCTGATCAGCCTTAGGTGAGTCATCATCTTTTCTTAATTTGCATCCGGTTGCCATGGGAGTACTCATTGGATTTGAGTCTTCCATCCCAAACTTCTTCAACAATTCTTTCACATATTTGGACTGAGAAATGAAGATTCCTTTCTTTGTTTGAGTGATTTGTAGACCCAAAAAGAAATTCACTTTTCATTTGGTTTGCAAATGTTTTGCACATACTATCTCTTCCTCCAAAAATGATATCATCAACAAACACTTCAACAATCAAGATATTTTCATGATCAATTTTGAAATACAAATTACTATCAGCAGTACCTTTGTTGAAACCAATCTTCAAAAGATGCTTATCAAATCTTTCATACTAGGCTCTTGGGGCTTGTTTTAGTCCATACAGTGCTTTCTTCAATTTAAAGACCATATCACCATGATCAGACAATTGAAATCCATCTAGTTGCTCAATGTAAACTTCTTCCTCCAAGTCACCATTCAAAAAGGCAGACTTGACATCCATCTGATATACTTTGAAATCCTTGAATTCAGCAAAAATAAGAAATAATCTGACTGCTTCAATTCTTGCCACCGGAGCAAAAGTTTCTTAAAAATTAACTCCTTCAATTTGAGAATAACCCTTGCAGACCAATCTGGCTTTATTTCTGATTACTTCACCAACCTCATTTAGTTTGTTTCGGAAGACCCATTTGGTTCCAATCACATTCTTGTTTCTAGATCTGGTAACAAGATCCCAAGTGTGATTTTTCTCAATTTGCATCTGCTCTTCCTCCATTTCTTTAGTCCAATTTTCATCATTGCAGGCTTCATCTACTGTCTTAGGTTCAATCTTTGAAATCAAACAATACTCATCTAAGTTTTGAGCAATTCTCCTTCTAGTTTGTATACCTTTGCTTTTGTCACCTATGATCTGATCTTCAGAGTGGTTCAGTCTTACATACCTTGGAACTTTGGGAGTTTCTTGCACTTCTGATTCTTGATTAGGCTCATTAAAACTCATCTCTTCTTCCTGATTTACTGGATTAGCTTGAATCTATTTGTCAGAAGAGGCTTCGGCTCCTTGAATCAGAATACCATTCTGATCATCTTCATCATATTCATAAAACCTTGAGGGTTTTTCAATTCCTTCATCAACCTTCACATTTGTACTTTCTATAATCTTTCTCAGTCTCTTGTTATAACACCGGTATGCTTTGCTTTGAGTAGAGTAACCCAAGAATATTCCTTCATCAATTCTAGCATCAAACTTGCCTAGATCTTCATCTCTTTTAATGTAACACTTGCTACCAAAGACTCTAAAATACCTCACAGTAGGAGTGATGCCAAACCAAAGTTCATAAGGATTCTTACTAGTATTGCTTCTGATTTGTACTCGATTGAGAGTATAGACTACAGTGCTGACAACTTCTCTCTAATAGATCTGAGGAACATTTGCTTCCATCATCATGGTCCTAAATGCTTCCTAGATGGTCTAGTTCTTTCTCTCAACTACTCCATTCTGCTGTGGAGTCCTAGGAGTAGACAACTATCTCTTTATCCAATGTTTCTCACAAAAATCTATCAAATCGCCGGATGTGAATTCTCCACCTTTGCTAGACATCAGACATTTCAATTTTAATCTAGTTTCATTCTCTACCATAGCCTTGAATATTTTGAATTTCTCAAGAGCTTCTGATTTCTCTTTCAGAAAAGTTACCCACATCATATGGGAATAGTCATCAATTAGTAACATGAAGTATCTATCACCTTGCACACTCCTGATTCTTGCCGGACCACATAAATTAGTATGAACTAAGTCTAATAATCCAATATAAGATTGTTCCTTGCTTTTGAATGAGACTCTGCTTTGTTTACCCAATTGACATTCCTTGCACAAACTATTTGTAGGTATCACCAATTTTGGAAGATCTATTACAGCCTGAGTATTGCTTATCTTGATGATATTATCAAAATTCACATGACACATTCTTCTATGCCATAACCAACTCTAATCAATTTGCACAAATAGACAACTTTTACTAGTACCAACACTGAGAAGATTGTGCTTCAATCCTTCAACATACTGTACATTACCAGTTTTGTTCCTTCCATCAAAAGAAATAGTTTCTCTACCTCTGATTCTACCAACAGAATTATCACCAAATTTTACCACTCCTCCTTCATACCTTTCCAAATCTATGAACTTATTGTAGCACCCCGAAATGGAAACCTTAGAGGACAACACAACTGTGCTATGCAAGCAGAATAATTTTTTTTTTGTATAAGATAACAAAGTAATGTTAAGCAAAAAACCACACATCATTAACAACAACTTGTCTTCTAAGGTCCCATGGTTGCATTACTCGATAAATTAACCAACATAATCTAACATACATGGTTAACTGATCAACAGTAGTTCATTCCTCATCTATTGTACAATGATTATATAGATACATCTCCATTTCATGCCATAGTCAGATAATCAACTTGATCAAGGTTACAGGTACATATTCAAAAGTTATACATATCAGTACATCATCATGTAATTTTGATTACATTTGGAATACATACATTATGAATCAACTGATACATAGGCTAGTACATGAGCATAAAAATTGTCTTCATAAACAAGTACAAGATCTGAAGTCTGATACACAAGATATATCCTCCTCGCTCACGAACAATGGCAAGGGAAAACCAATGGATAAAGCTCTTCCACCCGACCATGTGGAACCCTAAGGTCCACCCCCCCGAGCTAGGAGTTAACATAAAGTCCCCACTACAACATACGGTCAGGTAGATAGTAGGCTATGAGACAACACATGACTCCAACATCACAAGTCACCATCACAAAACAACACAACAATACTTCCAGAGGCAACACTTAACAAATGGGGAGAGTACAACTAGGGAGTGCTAGGCTGTAGTAAGGAGAGTGTCATCGCATGGTCCTAATATGGGTTACCTAGGCAGTCTCTCTTTAAACACCGGCCCCCATCTATGGTTACCCTGGCAGTCTCTCTCTAGACACCAGCCCCATAGGATGACACATGCGGAATCAACCTTCCTTTTGTGATGACAAGGAAGTAGATCTGCCAATCCCAGCCTTCTCCCCTCATCCTTAGTCTGAATTAGCACTACAGGCATGAGTGAGGAAAATCTTATTATCTTGTTAGTGTGAAAACTACCCAACCCCTAGATTTATTATTATGTTATCACTGAATTACCAACTCCCAGTGGGTTACCTTGGCTAGCCACTTGGCACTGGCCCCCACATTGGAAGCCACTTCCTTACCTACAACTAGAAAACCCTACTCAACGAGCACAACAAGACATCACAACAACAAGGGTATAGAAACCATACAAGGCATTAGTCATCTTCCATAACAACTATCCTGTTATCAACATGTATATAACAATGAAGGGCATTAACCCTCCATAACATAATCATAAGGGCAGAACTCCTAGACCATTGCCCATAATAACACATATTCATTAGAACTCTATGATCTCCATGTCACCCTGTTCCATAACTCACCACAAAACTAGATACAAGACTAATACAACCAGTTGGATAACAACACATCCACAAGAAAGTTCATTTATCTTTCCCCTTGTCTTTTAGTCCATACATATCTAGCGACGACATACTTCATAGACCATCATGATCTCAAGACATCTATCAACACAACACATGAAATCAAGACATCTTCAGATAAGCCTCTGGAACTCTAGCCACATGGATAGGTATGGAATCAAAAGACCATATGAATGGGGTTATGCCCCACAGATAGAATTAACACATTATGAGAAATCAATTATACTTATAATTCTATTCCTACTTTCTTTACAACTAATCCACTAAAGCAGATTGTAATTGACTAAGTTATTACAATAGTATACTAATCATTAAAATTTAGCTTGTCATTTGATTGCATTCGTATTAAGAAATAAATCTATATTTACAATAAAGTGAACTATATGTAAATATTTATTAAATAATCATTTAATTTAATTTACAAGATGCAAATATCATTAACAAAACTAAAGTGGACCACTATTGTCAGTGTTATAAATCAAATTGATTAAATGATTATAATATAATTTTAAATTTAATTCATACGGATAAATTTAAGAGTTCTGATCTAATTTATAACCATATATAAAAATAAAAGAAACAATTTTAATCGCATCTACGTAACAATGATTACAAATGCATATAGATCAAATAACATTGGTCTAATTGTCATAACATTTATGAGGAATTAACACACGAACGGGTTCTAGTTCAATAAGTCATTTTTTTAAGAGAAGGTGATAGAGTTTAATACTACGCTAAATTTCATTTATCCAAACTATTATTCCACATATCGAGTTTCCATTTATTTCAATCTAATATGCCATTTTCCTTATCATGATCCAATTACATACTAAGTTTAATAAGCCTAATAATTTGATCACATAAATTCCATTAACTTATTTATACGAGTCACGTGACCAACATATTAATAATAATAATAATAATAATAATAATATTCCACAAATCACTTGGTAACAATTATTTTTCATCCGAGATCATTAAATAATTAATGTTACCCCTTTTTAACACATCTACTATATTTAAATAATCAAACTAATAAAATTATAAAATTGTGTCAACACAACATAATTATAACAACCACATTCCATGATAGAACAATAATCTAATAAATTTAATCCCGTAATATTTCAAAACTTGATCTAATTGCATCAAGTAATTAGTTATAATTTTCATCTCATATTGATTTGAACTAAATTTCAATACTAATAAAAAAAATCAAGACTCAAAACCTAACATTATCACTCAATTTGAACCTCCGTTAAACCTATTTAAATTTATGCATATGGAGCAATATATATAACATCATACAAGGAAAATAATTAGAAAGCCTACCTAAAAACATTAATTTCGTATCTTCTAATATTACTCTTCATCACCAAAACCCTAACTACGAATTATTAAGGAACCCTAATTAAAATTTATTACGGGAAACCCTATTTACTTAGGCCCACAATTGGCTGCTGACCTTCTCAAAGAATCCCTAACATGTCATTGACATCCACTACTCCTCTCAATCATAGAGTAATATGTAGAGAGGCAATGGAGGAATGAGACCAGACCGATCTCTTCAAAGGGTGTAATCTCCCAGAAAGCAACGAGAGCAGGATATGTACAAGACAGATTTGGGTGGGACGACTCACTGCTAAAGGACAGCGTCCAAGCATTACCACAGTTGCAAGGTCTAAGGCAACTCTTCCGGATAATATGTTTGGAAATGCGCAAAACATAATGTAGAGGCATTGGCAGAGTGCATAACTATTGGATAGACGTAGCAATATTGATAACAATGTTAATGGCAAAATGTGAAGCATGATTGCATTGATTGTCAGAGACAATACTTGCAAAATGATGTAATCGGCTCATGGATAAGACCCTAGAGAACTTTGTGCAACACAAGGCATTTACTGACGGAATGAAACCAGCTTTAATCATGAGGACTTGCGACATCATGCCAGAGGGTAATAGCAATATGTTGTTGTTGGTTGATAGGTTGTCACCAAATAATGGCGAAGACTACAGAAAGCACACAATGGGTGCTGAGATAGGCATTAGGCTTATAATGAATCTTCACATTTTAGTTTGTTAAAGTGAATGCAAGGATTACAAGATTGAGTTCGTAAGGAGGACTAGAAACTTCTAAGCAACTGTGACAGATAAGAACACACGGCATTGTATGGCATTTAGCCTAAAACTCAAGGCATTAATCTTGCCAAAATGAGAACTGCCAGGGCAGATAGCTAACAACCAGTAAGGAAACACATCCAAGGTTTCGAAGTGTCTGACAACCGACCACCCTGAAGTTGCCCCCAATATTTCTAATTTGCAGACTTAACAATGACATTTCGTTAAGGTCAAGATTAGAATGTCCACAAATATATCAACAGGTTAGGAGATAAATTGCAACCATAGCCAAGAGCCAAACTGGAAACTTAAAAATGGCATGATCGCTTAGTGAGATTTAAAGCAAATACCAACTGGGAAGAATCGATTGGTTGCAGCTAGCATAACGCTTCACAAAGGTGATGAAAGACCCACAGATCTGGATAGCTGTAGGATTCTGAAAGGCAAGAGGTTCTTCCTCCATTACTTCGATTCCATAGGTAGACATAGGATTACAATATGGATGCAGAAATTCGCAGAGAGGATATATTGTTAGGCTCAAGGATCTAAAAGCAATTTCATTGATAGAAGTTTATGCATATGTATCTCTGCATACCTTTTTATATATTTATATGAATATACAAGGCCGACATGAGCGATACACCAGGGTTCTGAGATAGAAATCAATGAAGACAAAGCAGAGTTATGTTTAAGCACTAGTCTATGCGCCCTATCAGATGCATATGTGCAATTTGTTTTGTTCGATAGAATGTTAGGTAAGGAATTACAAAACACAACAAGAGGTTTCCCACAGAAGGGGTGCAGACTCAATTTCCACAGAAGGATTTAACTCAGCATTCCAGAATACAAACAGGGGTAAATTGACAAGTTAGATTCGAGACATTCGATTGTATCTAAAGCACATGGAGGATTGTGATAGGTCTCAAACTAGAGATAGAAAGAATTTAAATACCAATTCCTGAATAACTCCCATCAATGTAGGAAAACACAGTTAACCTAGTTCTATTACAATTTCATAAGAAATAAGCATATTTACAGTGCATACCTGAAGTTTTTAAGCTGTTACAAGAGTCTTCTTTTCTCTCTGAATCTAATCCCCTTCTCTTCTCCTCTAGAATTCTTTTTCCCTCTACCCAACCAAGACTCCATCTCCTTGGATAAATGCAGAAGGCCTGCCTCTCCTCCCAACAACCCACTGTCTCAAAACATGGGTCCATTCCTCGGGTGATTGCAAGAGACATGCCTCTCTTCTTCCAACATCCCACATTCTCGTGAGATTCTTCAATTTCACTTACCAAGGGATTCCACACCTCAAACTTGTAGTTGACGGCATAAGACATTAATTTTGCTCATCTCCAAATATTGAACTCATAAAACCAGGTGACAACCCTAATATTTAATCTTTAGAATATTATTTTTATTACCGTCAATTCATTTTATCAAAATGGTAATTGTTTAATCATCTTACTTATGAATCTTATTTTCTTTTTAATTTAATCCACTTACAACTTAGGACTTATTATTTCTTTTAATCATTTATCTAGTTTATTTATTTAATTACTATTTTTCATATTAGTTTTACCAATTATCAATAATTACATCATTTATAATTAATAAACCACATATAATTCCCTAGCAATGTTTATTTAATTTAAGCTTTAATTTAACCTTATTTAAATGGAATATTAATCATGCATAATTTGACACTTAAATTAGATATACCCTAACTTACAGGATGATACCTAACCCCATGTGAAGCCACAGGACAAGATGACAAAATGACGACAACAGTCCCACTGACGGTGACGACAGGGTACAACACTGGAAACTCATCCTCCTTGAGGATGTTGACTAAATAGGGAACCTCATGTTAACTCCCATCCACAATTCCATTGGCTAGGGCACACTCAACCTGGTAATTCAGGTGGAGTCGATGCCCGGTACCTACATCTTGCAACAAACAAAAAGGTTGTGCATATATCCATATATAATCATGTAATCACAGACACAATGAATGGAAATCAAAGCGTGGCAGGGTACTCGAACATGAGTAATGCAACATTGTTCCGTTCATGTAAACACATCATTAATTAAACTACATCCATTACCAGTTATACATCATAATCATGATCAGATAACTTATTAACTTAGAGCAACATGAATCTATAATCATCAAATATGTCCATCATGATCAAGGAGAACATAAACCATAACATGCTAGTCCAAATATCTTGAAACTGTAAACATGCAATATAATACTATCATCTATACCAGAACTATCATAGAAAACATGAAAATAACATCTATCACAAGAAAAAGGCGAGGGGCATTACATCCTCCCCCCTAGAACTAGGCTTACTCCTGGAAGCCTGCAAATAAGTGAGGATATAACTCCCTCATTCTGGTAGCATCCTCCCAGGTAGTGGAGGTCTCATCATTAGGATCCCACTGGATCTTGACCTGCTCCACGTCTCTGCCCCTGAGAGCAAGTCTCCTATGCTGAAGAATGCCTATGGGCTCAAAAGCCAGCTACCCGTCTTCTACCTATAGAGCATTCCAATCAAGAATATGAGCAATATTTGGATAGTAAGGTCTAAGTACCCAAACATGAAACACATCATGGATGCAAGAAAGGCTAGGCGGCAAAGCAAGATGGTAAGCAACTAGACCGATCCTCTCTAACAACTCAAAAGGTCCAACAAAGCACGGTGCTAGCTTAGAGCCCTTCCCATAGCGGATTGGACTCTTCCGCGGTCGCACCCGTAAGAACACCCGATCCCCAACAGAGAACTGACGATTGATCTTGTGAGCATCCGCATACTTCTTCTGCCTATCCTGAGCCACCACCAAATGCTCTTTAATCCTCTCAACTTGCTACTCCATATCTCTAAGCATATCCGGACCTAGAAGAACTCTATCCTCCAAATGATCCCAACTCAAAGGGGTCCTTCAAGGACGACCATACAAGGCTTGAAAGGGAGACATGCCAATAGAACTATGATAACCATTATTATAGGCAAACTCTACTAGGTAAAGGTAGTCCTCCCAATGGCTCTACTGATCCATAACATACATCCTCAACATGTCCTTGACAACCTGATTAACCCTCTCAGTCTGACCATCATTCTTAGGATGATAAGCTGAAATAAAGTTCAACTATGTCCTCAAGGCACGCTGTAAGGAAGTCCACAGGGCGGAAGTGAATACTGGATCTTTGTCGGAGATGATTCTATGGGGAATTCCATGAAATCAGATGATGTCCTCCATGAACACTCTAGCCACCGTAAAGGCATTGTAAGAAGCACGGATAGGAGAAAAGTGAGCTACCTTCATCAACCTATCTACTATGACCATGATAGCATCATGTCGTTGAGAGGACATCGACAAACCAATAATGAAGTCTATCGAAATGATATCCCACTTCCACTCAGGAATCAAATGAGGCTGCAAAAGGCCTGTAGGGTGCTGGTGTTCCGCCTTCACCCTCTAACACTCAAGACATCTCGACATAAAATCTGTAATATCCTGCTTCATACCACTCCAAAAGTACAGTTGACGTAGATCTGCATGCATCTTCTTGACACCCAAATGGGCAGAATAGGGTGCCCGATGTACCTCAGACAAAACTAGGGTGCGAAGACCCTTAGAATTAGGAACATAGATATACCCAAATGTCACAAAAGACCATTTGACTCAGAAGAGTAACTAGAGAATCTACCTTCTAAAGGTCTACTTGACTCAATCTTGGTCCTCACCTCCTGGCACCATCTGTCGGTAGGAAGAGTAGCGAGAATCTGACTTCTCAAATCAACTGTAAGAGAAACTGTTGAGATCTCATGCCTCTGACGACTAAGAGCATCTGCTACCACATTCTCCTTGCCTTGAATATATCTGACCTCGAAGTCATATTTGCACAAGAACTCCATCCAACGCCTTTGCCTTGCATTTAAGTTTGGCTGCGTGAAAATATACTGCAAACTACGATGATCACTATGCAGCTCAAATCGATGCCCTAGTAGAAAATGCCTCCATCTCACCAAGGCATGCACCACAACTGCTAACTCTAGGTCATGAGTGGGATAGTTCAATTCGTGATCCTTGAGTTTGCGAGACTCATAGGCAATCATGCGACCATCCTGCATTAGAACTACTCCCAAACCCTCAAAGGAAGCATTGGTACAAACAACAAAGTCCCTATCAGGATCGGGAACTACTAGTATAGGTGCATTGGTCAGCTATTCCTTAAGGGTCTAAAAGGCTTCCTGACACTTCTCTAACCAAACAAACTTTTTCCCTTTCCTCTAAAGAGACGTAATGGGATGAGCAATTCTTGAAAACCCCATGACAAAGACACAATAGTAACCTGCCAACCCCATAAAACTACGAACCTCAGAAACATTAGTGGGTGCAGGCCAGTCCATAATAGCTTGGATCTTTGAGGGATCTACTGCAATACCCTCTCCAGAGATAACATGACCTAAATACTTAACCTCTATCTGGAAGAATGCACACTTTGACAAATTCGCATAAAGCTGATTTCCTCTCAGACACTGCAACACCTGACGCAAATGCTCCTCGTGTTCCTCCATAGTCCTCGAATAGATCAATATATCATCAAGAAATATGAGGACAAATCAGTCGAGATATGTGTGAAACACACCATTCATTAAGCTCATGAAAACTGAAGGTGCATTTGTCAACCCGAATGGTACCACTGTGAACTCATAATGTCCATAACGGGTGCGAAATGCTATTTTGTGAATATTTGCCTCAAAAATCCGCAACTGGTGATATCCTGACTTAAGGTCAATTTTAGAGAATACCTTCGCCCCCTTAATCTGATCAAACAAATCATTGATCCGAGGCAAGGGATACCTATTTCTCACCGTTACCTTGTTGAGCTTCCGATAGTCGATACATCACCGTAGGGATCCATCCTTCTTCTTCACAAAGATCACAGGTGCTCCCTAAGGGGAAACACTAGGTCGTATGAACCCTTTGGCTAATAGCTCCTCCAACTGTAGTCAAAGCTCCTTGAGCTCCTGAGTGGTCATTATGTATGGAGCTCATGAGATAGGCTCTGCATCGGGAACTAGATCAATCCTGAAATCGATGTCACGCTTAGGTGGCATCCCCGGAACGTCAGAAGGAAAAACATCTGCATACTCTCTCAAGAGTGGGTGATCATCAAGAGTTGCCTCTCGACTCTCCTCCATCTCCAAATCACTAACAGTCACTACAAACAACTGACATCCCCAACGCATGCATCTCTTGAGTTGCATAGTAGAGACCATACGTAGGGAAATAGGTCTCTGAAATCCTACGACCTCAACCTCAACACCAGAATCATCCACACATCTAACCATTTTATGCTGACAATCTATCACTACCTGATGGGCCTCCAGCCAACCCATCCCCAAAACTATGTCATATTAACCCAGGGGTAGAATGTGAAGGTCCACAGAAGTAGATATAGAGCCAATCTTCAATTTACACTCTGAAACTAGAGACTCAACTGCTACCTTAGCCCCAGAAGCTAACTCAACCTACCACCTATCATCTTGCTTTGATGCCACTAAGCCACAACGCTCCACAAAGGAAGGAGATATAAATGAATTAGATGCACCAGAGTCAAATAGAATAGAAAAATTAATACCTCGCATGCGACCAGAAGTCTCTACCACTGTGCCCTGATGTTCTGCCTGCCGGTCATCCACTGCTGCAAAGACTCAGTGTGACCTGCCTGCATCACCAACTGTTGGCTTAGATGCCGCTGGTCGATGTCCAAATCCTGATGCACCCTTCTGCGGGCACTGTCTGGCAATATGGCCCTGTTGGCCGCAAGAGAAGCACCCTGTGCCTCTACCAAAACCATTGTTCCCCCAAAAGGTACTAGACTGCTGGAAACTGCCCCTGCTTACTGTAGACTGTGCACTCTAGGCTGACTGATCATAATGATTACGCTTATTGCACTGCCAAGACCGGTCTTTCTTGTTTTGAAACCTATTCCCTTGCTGATGCTGAGAATTCTTCAGTTTGGATTGTGAATACTGCTGCTACTGACCACTCTTTGAGGGTGCATGAGAACCTAATGCCTAGGTGTGACCACCTCGAGAACCATGTCCTGACGAAGGTACATTGCCAATGCGCACACCTGTATGCCCACCGAGGGCCATAGCCAAGTTCTCCTCGACTAGCTGAGCTTTCTCCACGGCAACCTGCATGGTCTTAGGTTCGAATTCACGAACCCCTCCACTAATCTGGGCATTCAAGCCCTTGATAAAATGCTGCACCAACATGGTCTCATCATCCCTGATACTTGCATACTGTTTGAGCTCATAAAATCTTTGCTCATACTGCTCCACTATCGTGGCCAACTACCTTAGCTCATGAAACTTGTCTGCTCGACGCTGCCTCCAATGGTCAGAGAGAAAGCGGGTTCTGAATCTATCTTCAAACAACTCCCAAGACACAGTGCTAATGTCCAAATGCAGTTTTTGCTCCTCTAGTCTCCACCAAGTCGAAGCAAACCCTCGGAGATGCAGAATAGCACATCTGGCCTTTGTATTGTTGCCATACGGATGCATGGTGAAACATCTACCTAGGTCCAATAGCCAAGTTTCTGCCTCAAGTCCTCTACTAGTTCCATCAAAGATGGGAGGATGTGCTCTCAGTAAGTCCCTCATATGGTTGGCTAGTGTGGCCTCCTACTCAGCTATCAATTCCCTACGCCTGGGAGATCTCTCCCTCTCTCTAGGACCTAACTGGTCTACCTCCTGACCACCTCTGGGTTGCTCACCCACCTGTCTAGGACCTAAACAGGCAAGGGCCTCCTCGAGAATCTATCTCAACTGGGCTCCATCAAGCTGACCTTGACCCTCCATGTTTTGACCCCTACCTTCATGACCACTCCCATGAGGAGAGCTGGGAGAAGGAATACCGCCACCACCTCTCCCATGACCCCTTCCTCTGCCCCGTCCTCGGCCTCTACATCTAGGCATCTACCCTACACACAAAAGGGCAAATTATTATATTAAGAAAAGGGTCGTAACAGGAGTTAAATTGTACTACAGAGTTTAAGTACAAGGTCTCATAATGGGCTCAAATTTAACCAAGGTACCCAGTGTTTAAACTGTGCTCTGATACCAAAGTGTAGTGCCCTGCAATGGAAACCTTAGAGGACAACACAACTGTGCTATGCAAGCGGAATAATTTTTTTTTTGTATAAGATAACAAAGTAATGTTAAGCAAAACAACACACATCATTAACAACAACTTGTCTTCCAAGGTCCCATGGTTGCATTACTTGATAAATTAACCAACATAATCTAACATACATGGTTAACTAATCAACAACAGTTCATTCCTCATCTATTGTACAATGATTATACAGATACATCTCCATTTCATGCCATAGTTAGATAATAAACTTGATCAAAGTTACAGGTACATATTCAAAAGTTATACATATGAGTACATCATCATGTAATTTTGATTACATTTGGAATACATACATTATGAATCAACTGATACATAGGCTAGTACATTAGCATAAAAACTGTCTTCATAAACAAGTACAAGATCTGAAGTCTGATACACAAGATATATCCTCCTCGCTCATGAACAATGGCAAGGGAAAACTAATGGATAAAGCTCTTCCACCCAACCATGTGGAACCCTGAAGTCCACCCCCCAAGCTAGGAGTTAACATAAAGTCCCCACTACAACATACAGTCAGGTAGACAGTAGGCTATGAGACAACACATGACTCCAACATCACAAGTCACCATCACAAAACAACACAATAGTACTTCCAGAGCCAACACTTAACAAATGGGGAGAGTACAACTAGGGAGTGCTAGGCTGTAGTAAGGAGAGTGTCATCGCATGGTCCTAACATGGGTTACCTAGGTAGTCTCTCTCTAGACACCGACCCCCATCTATGGTTACCTTGGCAGTCTCTCTCTAGACACCAGCCCCATAGGATGACGCATGCGGAATCAACCTTCCTTTTGTGATGACAAGGAAGTAGATCTGCCAATCCTTAGTCTGAACTAGCACTACAGGCATGAGTGAGGAAAATCTTATTATCTTGTTAGTGTGAAAACTACCCAACCCCTAGATTTATTATTATGTTATCACTGAATTACCAACTCCCAGTGGGTTACCCTGGCTAGCCACTTGGCACTGGTCTCCACATTGGAAGCCACTCCCTTACCTACAACTAGAAAACCCTACTCAACAAGCACAAGACATCACAACAACGAGGGTACAGGAACCATGCAAGGCATTAGTCATCTTGCATAACAACTATCCTGATATCAACATGTATATAACAATGCAAGGCATTAAGCCTCCATAACATAATCATAAGGGCAGAACTCCTAGACCATTGCCCATAATAACACATATTCATTACAACTCTATGATCTCCATGTCACCTTGTTCCATAACTCACCACAAAAATGGATACAAGACTAATACAACCAGTTGGATAACAACACATCCACAAGAAAGTGCATTTATCTTTCCCCTTGTATTTTTGTCCATACATATCTAGGGATGACATACTTCATAGACCATCATGATCTCAAGACATCTATCAACACAACACATGAAATCAAGACATCCCAAGATAAGCCTCCGAAACTCTAGCCACATGGATAGGTATGGAATCAAAAGACCATATGAACGGGGTTATGCCCCACAGATAGAATTAACACATTACGAGAAATCAATTATACTTATAATTCTATTCTTACTTTCTTTAAAACTAATCCACTAAAGTAGGTTGTAATTGACTAAGTTATTACAATAGTATACTAATCATTAAAATTTAGCTTGTCATTTGATTCAATTCGTATTAAGAAATACATCTATATTTACAATAAAGTGAACTATATGTAAATATTTATTAAATAATCATTTAATTTAATTTACAAGATGCAAATATCATTAATGAAACTAAAGTGGACCACTATTGTCAGTGTTATAAATCAGATTGATTAAATGATTATAATATAATTTTAAATTTAATTCATACGGATAAATTTGAGAGTTCCGATCTAATTTATAACCATATATAAAAATAAAAGAAACAATTTTAATCGCATTTACATAACAACGATTACAAATGCATATAGATCAAATAACATTGGTCTAATTGTCATAACATTTATGAGGAATTAACACACGAACGGGTTCTAGTTCAATAAGTCATTTTTTTAAGAGAAGGTGATAGAGTTTAATACTACACTAAATTTCATTTATCCAAACTATTATTCCACATATCAAGTTTCCATTTATTTCAATCTAATATGCCATCTTCCTTATCATGATCCAATTACATACTAAGTTTAATAAGCCTAATAATTTGAGCACATAAATTCCATTAACTTATTTATACGAGTCACGTGACCAACATATTAATAATAATAATAATAATAATAATAATAATAATAATAATAACAATAATATTCCACAAATCACTTGGTAACAATTATTTTTCATCCGAGATCATTAAATAATTAACGTTACCCCATTTTAACACATCTACTATATTTAAATGATCAAACTAATAAAATTATAAAATTGTGTCAACACAACATAATTATAACAACCACATTCCATGACAGAACAATAATATAATAAATTTAATCCCGTAATATTTCAAAACTTGATCTAATTGCATCAAGTAATTAGTTATAATTTTCATCTCATATTGATTTGAACTAAATTTCAATACTAATAAAAAAAATCAAGTAAGACTCAAAACCTAACATTATCACTCAACTTGAACCTCTATTAAACCTATTTAAATTTATGCATATGGAGCAATATATATAACATCATACAAGGAAAATAATTACAAAGCCTACCTAAAAGCATTAATTTCGTATCTTCTAATATTACTCTTCATCACCAAAACCCTAACTACAAATTATTAAGGAAGCCTAATTAAAATTTATTACGGGAAACCCTATTTACTTAGGCCCACAATTGGCTGCTAACCTTCTCGAAGAATCCCTAACATGTCATTGACATCCACTACTCCTCTCAATCATAGAGTAATATGTAGAGAGGCAATGGAGGAATGAGACCAAACCGATCTCTTCAAAGGGTGTAATCTCCCAGAAAGCAACGAGTACAGGATATGTACAAGACGGATTTGGGTGGGACGACTCACTACTAAAGGACAGCGTCCAAGCATTACCACAGTTGCAATGTCTAAGGGAACTCTTCCAGATAATATGTTTGGAAATGCTCAGAACATAATGTAGAGGCATTGGCAGAGTGCATAACTATTGGATAGACGTAGCAATACTGATAACGACCTTAATGGCAAAATGCGAAGCATGATTGCATTGATTGTCAGAGACAATACTTGCAAAATGATGTAATTGGCTCATGGATAAGACCCCAGAGAACATTGTGCAATGCAAGGCATTCACTGAAGGAATGAAACTAGCTTTAATCATGAGGACTTACGACAATATGCCAAAGGGTAATAGCAATACATTGTTGTTGGTTGATAGGTTGTCACCAAATAATGGTGAAGACTGCAGAAAGCACACAATGGGTGCCGAGATAGGCATTAGGCTTATAATAAATCTTCACATTTTAGTTTGTTAAAGCAAATGCAAAGATTACAAGACTAAGTTCGCAAGAAGGAGGACTAGAAACTTCTAAGCAACTACGACAGATAAGAACACACAGCATTGTATGGGATTCTGCCTAAAACTCAAGGCGTTAATCTTGCCAAAATGAGAACTACCAGGGCAGATAGCTAACAGCCAGTGAGTAAGGAAACACATCCAAGGTTTCGAAGTGTCTGACAACCAACCACCGTAAAGTTGCCCCTAATATTTCTAATTTGCAGACTTAACAATGACATTTCGTTGAGGCCAAGATTAGAATGTCCACAAATATATCAATAGGTTAGGAGATAAATTGTGACCATAGGCAGGAGCCAAACTGGAAACTTAAAAATGGCATGATCGCTCAGCGAGATTTAAAGAAAATACCAACTGAGAAGAATCGATAGGTTGCAGCTAGCATAACGCTTCACAAAGGTGATGAAAGACCCACAAATGTGGATAGCTGTAGGATTTTGAAAGGCAGGAGGTTCTTCCTCCATTACTTCAATTCCACAGGTAGACATAGGATTACAATATGGATGCAGAAATTTGCAGAGAGGATATATTGTTAGGCTCAAGGATCGAAAAGCAATTTCATTGATAGAAGTTTATGCATATGTATCTCTTCATACCTTTTTATATATTTATATGAATATACAGGGCTAACATGAGCAATACACCAGGGTTCTGAGATAGAAATCAACGAAGACAAAGTAGAGTTCTGTTTAAGCACTAGTCTATGTGCCCTATCAGATGCACAAGTGTAATTTGTTTTGTTCGATAGAATGTTAGGTAAGGAATTACAAAACACAACAAGAGGTTTCCCACAGAAGGGGTGCAGACTTAATTTCCACAGAAGGATTTAACTCAGCATTCTAGAATACAAACAGGGGTAAATGGACAAGTCAGATTCGAGAAATTCGATTGTATCTGAAGCACATGGAGGATTGTGACAGGTCTCAAACTAGAGATAGAAAGAATTTAAATACCAATCCTTGAATAACTGCCATCAATGGAGAAAAACACAGTTAACCTAGTTCTATTATAATTTCATAAGAAATAAGCATATTTACAGTGCATACATGAAGTTTTTAAGCTCTTACAAGAGTCTTCTTTTCTCTCTGAATCCAATCCCCTTCTCTTCTCTTCTAGAATTCTTTTCCCTCTGCCCAACCAAGACTCCATCTCCTTGGATAAATGCAGAGGACTTGCCTCTCCTCCCGACAACCCACTGTCTCAAAACATGGGTCCATTCCTCGGGTGATTGCAAGACATGCCTCTCTTCTTCCAACATCCCACATTCTCATGAGATTCTTCAATTTCACTTACCAAGGGATTCCACACCTCAAACTTGCAGCTGACGGCATAAGACATTAATTTTGCTCATCTCCAAATATTGGACTCCTAAAACCAGGCGACAACCCTAATATTTAATCTTTAGAATATTATTTTTATTACCATTAATTCATTTTATCAAAATGGTAATTGTTTAATCATCTTACTTATGAATCTTATTTTCTTTTTAATTTAATCCACTTACAACTTAGGACTTATTTTTTTTTTTAATCATTTATCCAGTTTATTTATTTAATTACTATTTTTCATATTAGTTTTACCAATTATCAATAATTACATCATTTATAATTAATAAACCACATATAATTCCCTAGCAATGTTTATTTAATTTAAGCTTTAATCGAACCTTATTTAAATGAAATATTAATCATGCATAAATTGACACTTAAATTGGATATACCCTAACTTACAGGATGATACCTAACCCCATGTGAAGCCACAAGACAAGACGACAAAATGACGACAACAGTCCCACTGACGGTGACGACAGGGTACAACACTAGAAACTCATCCTCCTTGAGGATGTTGACTAAATAGGGAACCTCATGTTAACTCCCATCCACAATTCCATTGGCTAGGGCATGCTCAGACCTGGTAATTTAGGTGGAGTCGATGCCCGGTACCTGCATTCTGCAATAGACAACAAGGTTGTGCATATATCCATATATAATCATGTAATCACAGACACGATGAATGGAAATCACAGCGTGGCAGGGTACTCGAACATGAGTAATGCGACACTATTCCGTTCATGTAAACACATCATTAATTAAACTACATCCATTACCAGTTATACATCATAATGATGATCAGATAATTCATTAACTCAGAGCAACATGAATCTACAATCATCAAATATGTCCATCATGATCAAGGAGAACAAAAACCATAACATGCTAGTCCAAATATCTCGAAACTGTAAACATGCAATATAATACTATCATCTATACCAGAACTGTCATAGAAAACATGAAAATAACATCTATCACAAGCAAAAAGGTGAGGGGTATTACACTTATTTTTGTCACCTATCATATGGGGAGAACATCCAATGTCAATGACCCAATCATCCTTTTCTTCAACTTGGGCAGCCATAGCTCTTTCTACAACTTTATGATTGACAGATTCAAAGGGCATTGGATCATCTTCCTTAATGGCAATGAACACCCAGTCACTTCTGGATTTGTCTCCTATCTCTGATTCATCATTTGTTACTCCTTCATCATCTCCTTCATGAACATAGTAACAATTCTTTTGGAACCTTGATCTGTTAGGATTTGGCCTTGAAAATCTTTTCGAACATCTTGAGCAAAATGACCAATCTTATTGTAGTTAAAACACTTAAAAGGAAATTTTCCTTCATACTTACAGGATCCTCTTGGCAGCCTTTTTGTAATAAGAGCTTCAAGTTGAGCAGTTTCTGCTTCTTCTTCTTCTAGGTCTTTTCTTTCTTTTTCATACCACTATAGTTTCCTTGAAGAGTTTTCTCCTGGATCAAACTTTTGTTTACCTTTTACAGAGGCACTGGCTTTGAATACTGATTCAGTCTTTTGGTTGGAATCTCTAAACTCGGTTATTTCAAATGCAGCCAGTTTACCAACCAATTGATCTCTTGTGACAGTTGTATGGGCTCTAAATTCTTCAATGGCAGCAGCTTTGATTTAATAAGAAGTACGAAGGGATATGAGAACTTTGCCAACAATCTCATCTTCATCCAAGACTCCACCAGCACACCTAATAGCATAGACAATCTCATTTTCTCTTGGCATAAAAGTAGTGATATTTTCATCATCTCTCATCTTTAGATTTTCAAATTTCCCTTTCAGACTCTGTAACCTTGCACATTTAACATACTTGTCTCCTTCATGCAGAAGTTTCAGTTTTTGCCAAATCTCAAAAGCAGTTGGTAGATCAACAACATTTGAAAGCTCTGAATCAAATAATGTGCTTAGAAGAGACTCTATAGTTTGCAAATTGTTTTCAGCATCTGTGATTTTATTTTGGGTTTTCAGGCCACCCTATGGAGGAGTATACTTTGTTGAAGCCATGTTCTAGTATTGCATTTCCATACATTGCAAATGACATTTCATGTGACTTTTCCAAAGATTAAAATTGGTTCCATGAAATTTTGGACTATCCTTCTTGTAGGATGACATCCTGGATCTCCTCAAGCAATTAAGCCCTTTTTAGAGGTACTTAGCTCTGATACCAATTGTTAGATTTAGGACAGACAACTGAGAGGGGGGGTGAATCAGTTGTCCAAAACTTTCTTCCAATTTACACACTTAAATCCACTTTGTAATTCAGTAGCATAATAGTAATTCAATCATGGAAACACAATGCATTAAACCAAGAGCAACAACACAACACATGAGACACCAAGATTTTGACATGGAAAACCTAGTTAAGGGAAAAACCACAGGGTGATTAACCCAAGATTGTATTCTCTGTTCGAAGAATAGAAAGAACAAAATGGCACATGCCAATTAGGGCTCACTACCCGAGCACACTATTCATAAGAGGCTCATTGCCTACAAGAGACACACTATCTACAAAATAAATATCACATACATGAACTGGAGAATAGCATCTTCACCATGCCTGAATCAGTTCCATTAAGCCCAATACTTCTTCTCTACCTTTCTCTCTCTTCCTCGCTACCACACACTCATCTTCCATGAACACACATTGAAATGACTTCATAATTCCTTATTTATACAAGACATTGCTTTGGAAGAATCATCTCAGTCAGAAAACATCTACAAGAACATCCGCAGGATGAGTAACTCATCCGGTCGGCCAGTCTAAGGAAGAACACCTTCATCTAGAAGTAATTATTCAAATGCGATTTTAAACTTCAATGCAGACCACCAACATGAATTGAACACTATCCAAAGACCTCTACAAGCTTTCCTAAAACACCAAGAACATCCACACTTCATTTGCTTACTGAAATCCTTCTTTCCTTCATCCGAAACCTTGAGAACACAGTCTGTCATCACTGTCCCAAAGGAATAGATGCTTGTGGACCTTCAAACCACTAACCAATTGATTTGACACATCATAAGGACTTCCTAAACACTCCACCAAATCTACAAAACAAGACAATGCATTTTCGGATCTCACCGGACCTATCTTTATCACTTTGTCACCTTTGAACACCTGCCAGAATTGGTTTAACTTGAGTGGCCACAACTTCTTTAGATCTTCATGTGAACCACTGAAATATCTACTGGATCACCTTAAGACACATATCTACAAACCCTTTAAACCGTATCCTCTGATCCTCAACTTATCTTGGACTTTTACCTTGCTGTCTTCACTATTCTTCACTGTTCTTGATATGACCAATTTTCTCAATATCCTTAACAAATAGTTCATCCAATCCTAATCATTAATGCAATAGGAGTATGTTGACATCAATGACAACACCAGTTAGACCCATACTTGCAACACAAAGTTGGTACACACACACATATACACTTAAAGAACAACGAACATAATGAATATTACAGAGTATTGTTTTGTAGCAGGTGCTACGCTTTATGGTAATTAAGGTGGACTATATTTAGGAAGGGTGTGGCCCTCCCCATTGGGGAAGGCATGGCCTTTAAGGCCAGCACCTCCCCATTGGGGAGCGCCATGGGGAGCCCATGACCATCCACAGGCCTCACCCAAAGCAAGAACAAACAATGACTTTCAATTAAAAATCATTCAAATAAATTTGTTCACTATTTGTATTTTTTGGTATGAAATCTATCAAATTTTATTATTGTTTATCTCTATTATGCATAACTCTTTGAACAACGATTAAATATTGTAGTGTATATATATATATATATATATATATATATATATATATATATATATATATATATATGTAATTCACATAAATGTAATAACATTTAACTTACATGAAATATATGGATTTAAAACAACGAGTAACATCATTTTAACAAGTCATTTACATATTCAAGAAGAATAAACAAAACTATAATCTAAATCATCATTCCTATTATGAATATAATAATACAAGGGTTTACTAATCTATAAGAAAAATAACAAGACTCCATTTTCGTTTCTCTTACAACCATGACCCACAGATTAATAAATTCATACATATTTTAATTGAACAAGAAACATTTTCAAACTTAACCACATATATACATCGAACAAAGTGGTTTCCTTCAACCAGAGAATGACTTCCCACCATTCTTTGACACATAACCAAAAGGGATTCCAATAGGAATCATATTCAAGGCACTTTTGCCCAACTTTGTAGAATAACTTCTTTGAAAAAAACCAAGAGATTCTTTTCAACTTTTAAGCCTTGATTGAAAACTTTCTTTAAACTTGCACACATTTATAAGGGCAAAATAGGTGGCCAAGTCCTGCTCTCCAGCCTACCATAGGGATTGCATACGCACATCCCACCCCTAAGTAGGAGAACTCCATAAAACAAGTTTTACATATACATTCAAACAACTTACAAAAAAACACAAATCCAATAGAACAAAATCAACAAGTTTCCCACAGATATACTCACACATAAGGATCTTTCTTGGATCTAGAATAGGGGGAGAGAGGGGATAATCCTCCCTCTTGGAGATGTCACATCTCATTTTTATGGACAATATGATTATCCTAGTTTATTGAACAATTATTGTGATTGACTTTACTTTAAGTAATTTTGCATACGTGGAGGTAATTATTATGAGTTATAGTGATGAAAATTGAAAATTGTTTTACATGTTAAGTAATATTGATGTAAATGCAATGATTTGCTTCAGCTATGTTTTGGTGACACTAACATATTGATGTCAAGTTGAGTGCAAATGGATGCAGGTACTCATCAAAGACGAGAGCATGGCTGAGTTAGAGATGTTCTAGCCACTTGGCAAGAACTGATGGATGGATTACCCTGATGCAATCACACACATCACATAGTTGCATATGCATTATTGAATGACTTTGATTACTTTAATGTGTGGTTATAAATCATTTTTAAATGCATGATGTGATTAATTTAATTTAATATCTTTTTCAAAATATATTCAAATGATGTATTGTGTTAGTTTAATAAATAATAAAATATTGTTTATAAGATGTTTGGAAGATAATATTTGAAATAAATTTAAATAATTATATTATAATATGTGTGTACTCTGTATTATTCTATTACTTCTTGAATTATTAGAATAATAGTATTTTAGTAAAATAGTTTAAATAATATTAAAAATAGTTTTATTATATTTAGATGAGTAAACAAAAAAATTAAATTTATTACTGTCACCCATGCAACAGTAAGTTGCAAAAGAAGATATTATATATTTGTTTTAAATAACTTCCTTCTCAAATTATATTGGTGGAAATATCATGCAAACTGAAATATAACTTTAGTTTTTAAAACCTAAATTCTGATTGCCAAAAATAAGAGGAGGGGGTTATGATAAAATAGGTGATCTAGGCAGGAAGAAATGATCCATGATTTGCAGGTGAGACAACTTGATTTCTTGAGTGACAAGGAGGAAAGGAAGGCAGTGATTTCAAACTGCAAAATTCTTCATCAAATTAACAACTTTATCATGGTTTTTATCTCATGTTCATGAATATTGAAATCATGGTTTTTAAGTTGTAAATTATAAGTTTTTAGGTGTTTAATGTTATGCTTTAGTCAAACTTGTCTTTTGTCTGAGCCATTCTCCTTGCCTAGCTGTTGACCTTCCTATCATTGGACTGTTCGCTTTGTTTTTCTACATGGTTGCAGTCTTCTTTCGGCCACCTGTATCTTTTTCCTGGCTGATTCCTTGACAGGGCCATTGCTTTCCTTGAATTTGGCTACTCCATTTAAACTTGGCTACTTTATCTTCCTGGTTGATACCTCTCTTCTGGCCACCTAGTGCCATGTTGTTTGATCCTTTTGTTTAGCTGTTTGACTGCCTGAAAGAAGTCATTATTTCCTAGATTTTGAATTCTTCTGTTGAAACTATAAATCGATCTCTAAATGGTTGTTAGACAACTCTTGAAAGATATTGGTTTGATTGTATATTATTTCTCTTTTATGCTGGATGAACAGATCTGTGATGTAAATCGACCCATTTATGATGAACACACCTGCTTATGCAAAAACTATAGTACCTTTAGCTATCTTCACGATTGCAAATACCTATAGCAAATTATACGATTTTCCTGCAACTTTATTGGTAAACTTGTTTAGAACATTATGTTGGCTGAGATTAGAGATGATGGGCAAACTAATATATTTTCCACCAAATGCTAAAACCAAATGTTGATATTTAAGAATGAAAAATTTGTCAGTAGGATGATAGTAGATTATTTACAAACTCAGTTGATATTCTATTAGATTCTTCCATAGTTCCTATCGCCACAGTGATAGGAAGGTTTTAGAAAGATATATGTGCTTAAAACTGCATGCTTAAATAGACTAGTTTCCTAGCACCAGAATGATAATAAGTTAGGAAAACCTAAGAATGGCATTTTTATAGTGTATTTATGACAGAAAACTATATTATATAGTATCTCTGTTCTTTTTCTTTGTTTTAAACTACCACAATTCCTATCACAGATGTGACAGGAAGACTATTTGACTATTTTTAGGCTTCTTGTCACAATTTTGACAGTAAGTTTCTTTTGGTTGAATCATGAACCTTTTATTTAAAATTAGATAGATGAATAGAAACAGTACCTATCTCTGATTGTTGAAAGCATTTTGTTGATTATTTATTAGGTAATATGATTGAAATATGGATTTGCGGTTTATGCAAATTAAACAAAATTATAGACTATTTTGGGAACCTCCTGTCATAGAAATGACAGTAAGGTAATTAATGTTTTAGAATGATTGTTATTGATGACATGGTGACTAAAATTTCAAGATTAGAAACTATATTTAATTGATGACATTATGATTTCAATTGTATGATCGAATGATAATCCTTTGCTTGAAAGTATATATGTATTTTTTTTTATTTGATATTTGGGAAAATGGGAAATTGGATTGATTGAAAACTTGTACTTTTTATTCTTTACTTATTTTCTTGCTTCTTGGGTAAAGAAGTAGTTTTTATCTAGGAATGTATTGGGTTACTTTTGGGATAGCGATGTTGAATGTGGATATATTAGAGATGGCTTTTCCTCTTTTTGGGAATTGACCAATTTACATGAAATGATTAGATCTAATTGGAATAACATTGAAATAGATGTTTATTGTCTAGTAAACTTATTTATTGATATCTCTACCACATCCTGTTGTGAGACAATTTTCTTTTCATTACTTAGAAATGCACATTCAAACATCAGGGTTGCATCGGGTGTTCCCTCATGCAGTTGTTACCAGGTAACTAGATATTTCATGCAAGGTTGGGTTTCCTTCATTTTAGGAAGGGATCTGAGGAAGTGTAAACACTTCGTGGTTGGGTGGATAAGCACCTAAGCCATATTCTCGTCTCTTGGTTTGCAGGTGGTGGACCACTTGGTTCGTGCAGTTGGAGACTGTGTTGATTTATTTATTATTGATGTACTTGATTATTGTACCTATTTTTGGATGTATTATGGCATGTTGCCAAAGGATTATGTACAATATTTTATAGTGCTTGTTACCTGGTTTAAGCATGTGAATATGTAAGATTTATTGACATCGAGATTCATATTTATGAGATTTTCTTTTATTTGAGATATTGTGGTTAAGAGAATTAATTACAACTATTATCTTTGAAATTTGTATTTAAGTGGATTATTTATTTCATTTATTTTTGAGTTGGTTTAAATGATTTGACATGATTTGTGAGGCTTTACATTTGGTATCAGAGCTCTAGGTTTAATACTAGGGCCTTTGTTTTTGGGACTATTATGTTGAAGTTGCAAACGTGATACAGATTGTCCATCATGAATACTAGAAACTTGGATGAAGATGGAAGATTGGACCATATTCTTGTTCTCGTAATTCAACAAGATGCAAGGATGAATGCTCTTGAACAGGAGATTAGAGGAATTCCTATAGGGAAACATGCTAATGAAAACCCAAGGATAGAAGTTTTAGATCCTGAAGTTGGAGTTATTGCTGATAATCAAGCAAAGATATTAGAAGAAGTGGGTTTTTCATTTACTTTTATTTTGGGATTAAAGCCACAGAGTGGAGCTGGGGTAGAGATTTGTAACCCACTCACTGTGGATGCCGCCTTTGAGACAACAAATTATTGTAAGCAAAGAGATGATAAGTTTTCAATCAAGAAACCACAGAATAATCAACAGAACTATCAAAAGAATAACAACCAAGACAGATTAGGAATTTGAAGAGAGGTAATAATTCTCAGGATGGGAATGGTGGAAACAAAAGAGGTGGCAATAACAATAGAAACAACAATCATAGGGAAAGAGCTGAAGGACTTAGAGCACCTAAGGGTGGATGTTACATCTATGGAAGAGAGCATTATGCAAATGCATGTCCACATAAAAGAGGAAACAAGAATCAACAAGGAGCACCACAACATTAGAATCATGCTGCAGTAGATAATTAGCAAGCAGATTTTCAATCAGCACCTAGCCAGTTCCAAGGTAAGCTCTATGGACTACCTATTTCTATTTTAAATTGATATTGGTGCCATAGAATGTTTGTAGATCCTAGAGTAGTATCTAAGTTATCTATTAGACCTGGACATATGGAACACTCTTGGATGGTACAATATGGATAGTGCAAGAAAGAGGGTAGACTCTTGTCTAGCATGTAGTGAGTTAGAGCTTCCTAGCTTTTAGACACAAGTAAATCTATATGTAGCACCTTTAGAATCTTATGATGTAATTCTAAGAATCAACTGGTTAACTACACATAAGTCTTTAGTAAACTATGAAGACAAGGTTGTTAGATGTTTGGATGACCTAGGAAATCAAGTGGAAATTAATGGAACAAAGAGACCGTTAAAGTTTAGACAAATCTCAGCTATGCAATTGAAGAAAGCCAAGAGAAAAGGATGTGCCATTTATGTTGTCCAAGTAAAGGACCTTGATAAATAAGAACCAGTGTTCAATGACTATACAATCCTTAGAGATTTTAGAGATGTGTTCCCTGTAGAGTTGATAGAGTTACTGCCATAGAGAGAATTTGACTTCTTGATTGATTTACTACTAGGGATTGGGCCACAATATAAGGCACCCTATAGAATGACTACTACAGAGTTGTATGAGATTAAGGCATAATTGCATGAGTTGCTAAGTCAAGGGTTCATTAGACCTAGTGTGTCACCATTTGGCGCACCAATTTTTTTTGTGAAGAAGAACGATGGTACTTTGAGATTATCCATTCATTATAGGATGCTTAACAAGGCTACTATAAAGAACAAGTATCCCCTTCCAAGGATAGATGAGCTCTTTGATCAAATTATAGGAGCAACAGTGTTCTCAAAGATAGAACTTAGATCTGGTTATCACCAATTGCAGATTAAGGATGAGGACATCTCTAAAACAACTTTTAGGATTTGATATGGTCACTATGAGTTCACAGTGGTACCATTTGGGTTGACTAATGCTCCAACATCTTTCATGAATTTGATGAATAGCATTTTTAGAGATTGTTTAGATGATTTTGTGTTAATATTCCTTGATGACATATTGATATACTCTAAATCAATGGAAGAAAATAAAGGGCATTTGAGAATTATTTTGCAGTGGTTGAGAGAAAGAAAGATTTATGGTAAAGTACCTAAGTGCACATTCTTTCAAGATAAAGTGCACTACCTTGGTCATGTGATCTCAATTGAAGGGATTGTAGTTAACCCTGAGAAGATAAGAGTAATAATGCAATGGTCTGCACCGCAAAGTTTGATAGAAGTCATAAGTTTTATGGGACTTGCAGGTTATTATAGAAAGTTTGTGGAAGGTTTTTCAACCATAGTATCACCGATTACCGCACTTCAAAAGAAGAGTAAGAAATTTGAATGGATAGAAAGGTGTGAGCAAGCTTCCCAAGTGCTAAAGGAAAAACTCACAACTGCTCCTATCCTAACCATACTAGATCCTAATGGGCACTTTATAGTTATAAAAAATGCTTTAGGGGAAGGATTAGGAGTGTTGATGTAAAATGAGAAAGTGGTTGCTTATGATTCAAGAAAGTTAAAGCAACATGAGTTCAACTATGCGCTGCATGATCTTGAGTTAGCTGCCATAGTTCATGCACTTCAGATGTGGAGGCATTATCTTCTAGGTAAGCCCTTTGAGTTAAAGACAGATCATCTAGGGCTTAATTATATATTTACTCAACCTAACCTTAATGCACGACAAAGAAGATGGTTAGAATTCAATAGTAAGTATGACTTTGGAATTGAGTATATAAAAGGAAAGGAGAATAGGGTAGTAGATGCTCTTAGTAGGAGAAGACATCTGGCTACCATAGTTACCATGAGATCTAATTTGAAGCAGAAAGTGATTTAGAATCTTCAAGGGGATGAGCATTATGAAAGAGTAAAACAAGCTTTAGAAGTAGACCCCTTGGACCATAGGTTTGATGGTTATGTTATAGAATCAGATGGACTTTTGAGATTTCAGGGAAGGATGTATATTCCTAACTCAAGAGAGTTGAGGAAGTTAGTGCTCAAAGAGATTCACAATGCACCTTATTTAGGTCACCCTAGAGTGACAAAGATGGTTGAAGGTTTGAAACCTTTATACATGTGGCCTAGACTTAAGAGGGATGTGACAGAATTTGTAGCTCGATGTTTGGAATGCCAACGAGTCAAGGCTGAGCATGTGCATCTAGCAAGATTGTTGTACCCGCATAGTATCCCTAAGCACAAGTGGCAAGTGATAAGTATGGATTTTATTCAAGGGTTACCCATGTCTAAGAATATGCATGATGTCATCTTAGTGATTGGTCCTAAAATGTTAAGAGAAATGGATGATCAAATGAAGTTGATCAAGGAGAAGTTGAAGCAAACTTCAGATTGTCAAAAGAGTTATGCAGATAAGCATAGAACTCCTAGATAGTTTTCAATTCATGATAAAGTCTTTTTGAGGGTTAGACCTCATAAGAGTTCAGTGTCATTTGGAAAAGTGTCTAAACTTGCTCCTTGTTTTGTAGGACCGTTCAAAGTTTTGGAAGTGATTAATCCTGTAGCTTATAGACTTGCTCTCCTACCTGTACTTGCCAGAATCCATAATGTTTTTCATGTGTCTTTACTTAAGCTTTATCATCCTGACACATCACACATTCTTGATTAGTGTGCTTTATAGGTTCAAGATCCAGGAGTGGTGCTGGTGGAGCCCACTCAAATTCTGGAGAAGCACAACATTAAGTTGTTGGTGCAGGAGCACCTTCTCTGTGGTGCAGGAGTCATGTTTTTGTTTTTTTTCAATAAGGCTTTTAAGCCATTTCATGTTGTAATAATGGTTTTTGGGTCAATTTGGTCACTAAACCTATGTAGACCATGTTTTGGTCAAATTGATTTAATTACACAAGGAAAACATGTGGTTTTGCTTGTGATAGGAGAAAGCGAATGGCTAACTGATTTTCAAATCAGTTTTGCACGGTTGGAGGAGGGTAAACTGTTGTCTCAAGCCTTTTATAGGTGAGAAGTATGATGTAAGGGAGAGATGAAGGAGAAGAATGAATAAAGGAAGAATTAGATTTTTGGGTGTTGAAACGTTGTTATTTCTAAACAGTTCTCTACGATTGTCATTCAATACTGACTGGAAGTGTTTATGCAGTAGAGTAGTTTTCATTTGGAATTGATTTGGTATCCTAGAGTGTTGTAGTTTTTGAGAAGTAGTTCCTTTTTCAGAGACTATTTAGAAAGCCTAGAACTAGGGTTTGTGAACAAATGGAGTGTTATTCCTCTGTCCACTGAAAGAATTTTCATTCTCAGTGTGATGGAGGAATACAATGTATTTTTTCTGTTTTCTATTGTTTTCTACCAACACCCTAGGATCCATGGAGTTCGGGTTTGATTCTGACTAGGCATCTCTATGTGACTAGTCATCAAGGAAGTATTATTATATGAGAATAATTTGTGGAGTGGCCAAATTGATGGTGGTCGAGTGTCTGTCGAAAGTTATGAACTTTATTATTTTGTTGAATTTTGTTTTTGTGTATCGGGTTTATGTCTGTGTAATTGCAGAGTAACTGAAGTACCATCAGCATAATTTTCCTATTGTTTCACCGAATATGCAATTCATGTGTATATTGCAAATGTATGTGAGTATCATTTTGTGTGTATCCTGCAATTGCATGTTGGGGTTGTATGTTGCGAATGTACATTGAAAAGATACATTTCTTTAGATACAAAGGATAGCTATAGTGGTAAAACATAATGTATGTTGGAATGTATATTTTGGTGGATACACAAAGTGACCTACTGTAACAGGGTAAAGTTACTTTGATAAACAGAATAGCAAGTCAAATCTTGTATAAGTAATTTGGTTGTATCGGTGTGTCAGAAGGACATACAAGTAACCCGCTGATGACTAAAGTCAAACCGAAGATCGAGGGTCCCACCTAATGCATGTCAGAAATGTATATTGTGATTGTATGTGGTGAAGCATACAACTGGTGGCCGGTATATGACGGTGAATTAGTGCAAATGTACTATAGCCCACCGGCGATAACGAGTCAAGCAATGTATATGAGTTACTTTGAATCGAGCATCAGCATATCAGCATATTGAATCTTGAAGCGGCCAATAGCTATTGTCTGGCTGACAGAGGTAAGACTAACCATTATGGTTAAGTCAAGTGGAACATAACTTGCATCGGTATATGGGTAAAAGCTTGGAAGAATCTACCAATAGAGAAAGTCTCTCCAAAGATAAGTGGAGTTGCAATCGGGAAGAGTTGGGGGATTAGTAGGAGAAGTTGTAAGGTGGCCGATGGAGATATGTTTGGCCGATAAGTGAGGATTGCCAAGACATAGGCCACATCTCGCTGATCAAGTTTGTTGTTCTTTTCCTATTTCCATTGTGTGCTCTGCACTAGTTGTGTAGCAGAGATGTGGTACAATATAATGTCCAATGGGATCAATATTCTGAGGACAGTGCCACATGGGAGGATGCAAAGGGGATTGATAGATCTTTTCCTCATTTAAGGATATAGCTTAGCTTTCTTATTCATGCATGGATTATGATACTTTGAGTTTGATTATTGTCTGAGATACTTTGAGTTTAGTTATGCTTTGATACTTTGAGTTGTTGATTATGATCTTTTGGTACTTTGAGTTGACGTTATTATTTTATGACACCTTGATACTTTATTGGTGGGTGATGGACACTTTATTGTTTTGAATTTTAATAAGACATTAGGATGATGCCTCTTCCAACTGGGGAAGGATGTCACATCTCATTTTTATGGACAATATGATTATCCTAGTTTAGTGAACAATTATTGTGATTGACTTTACTTTAAGTAATTTTCCATACATGGGGATAATTATTATGAGTTATAGTGATGAAAATATTGATGTAAATACAATGATTTGCTTCGGCTATGTTTTGGAGACACTAACATATTGATGTTGAGTTGAGTGCAAATGGATGCAGGTACTCGTCGAAGACGAGAGCATGGCTAAGGTAGAGATGTTCTAGCCACTTGGCAAGAACTGATGGATGGATTACCCTGATGCAATCACACACATCACATAGCACATATGCATTATTGAATGACTTTGATTGCTTTAATGTGTGGTTATAAATCATTTTTAAATGCATGATGTGATTACTTTAATTTAATATCTTTTTTGAAATATATTCAAATGATGTATTTTGTGTTAGTTTAATAAATAATAAAATATTGTTTATAAGATGTTTGGAAGACAATATTTGAAATAAATTTAAATAATTATATTATAATATGTGTACTCTGTATTATTTTATTACTTCTTGAATTATCAGAATAATAGTATTTTAGTAAAATAGTTTAAATAATATTAAAAATAGTGCTATTATATTTAGATGAGTAAACAAAAGAATTAAATTTATTACTATCACCCATGAGATAGTAAGTTGCAAAAGAAGATATTATTTATTTGTTTTAAATAACTTCCTTCTTAAATTCTAGTGGTGGAAATATCATGCAAACTCAAATATAACTTTAATTTTTAAAACCTAAATTCTGATCACCAAAAATAAGAGGAGGGGGTTATGATAAAATAGGCGATCTGGGCAAGAAGAAACGATCCACGATTTGTAGGTGAGACAACTTGAGTTCCTGAGCAACACGAAGGAGGAACGGAAGGCAGCAATTTCAAACTGCAAAATTCTTCATCAAGTCAACGACTTTATCCATGTTTTTATCTCATGTTCGTGCATATTGAAATCATGGTTTTTAAGTTGTAAATTATAAGTTTTTAGGCATTGAATGTTATGCTTTAGTCAAACCTGTGTCTTGTTTGAGCCATTCTTCTTGCTTGGTCATCAACCTTCCTATCATTGGACTGTTCACTTTGTTTTTCTACATGGTCACAGTCTTGTTTTGGCTACCTGTATCTTTTTCCTGGATGATTCCTTGATAGGGCCGTCACTTTCCTTGAATCTGGCTGATCCATTTTAACTTGGCCACTTTATCTTCCTAGTCGATACCTCTCTTCTAGCTGCCTAATGCCATGTTATTTGATCCTTTTGTTTGGTTGTTTGATTGCCTAAAAGAAGTCATTATTTCCTAGATCTTGAATTCTTCTGTTGAAACTATAAATTAATCTCTAAATGGCTATTAGACAACTCTTGAAAGATATTGGTTTGATTGTATATTATTTCTCTTTTATGCTGGTTGAACATATATGTGATGTAAATTGACCCATTTATGATGGACACACCTATTTATGCAAAATCTATAGTACCTGTAGCTATCTTCAGGATTGAAAATACTTGTAGCAAATTAGATCAGAGATGATAGGCAAACTAATATATTTTCCACCGAATGCTAAAACCAAATGTTGATATTTAAGACTCAAAACTTTGTTAGTAGGATGATAGTAGATTATTTATAAACTTGGTTGATATTCTATTAGATTCTTCCATAGTTCCTATCGCCACAGCGACAGGAAGGTTTTAGAAAGATATATGTGCTTAAAACTACATGCTTAAATAGACTAGTTTCCTGGCACCCAAATGATAATAAGTTAGGAAAACCTGAGAATGAGATTTTTTTAGTGTATTTAGGATAGATTAGGCTTCCTGTCACAGTTTTGACAGTAAGTTCCTTTTGGTTGAATCGCGAACCTTTTATTTAAAATTAGATAAATGAACTGAAACAGTACCGGTCTCTAATTGCTAAAAGTAATTTGTTGAATATTTATTAGGTAATATGATTGAAATATGGATTTGAGGTTTATGTAATTTAAACAAAATAATAGACTATTTTGGGAACTTCCTGTTATAGAAATGACAATAAGGTAATTAATGTTTTAGAATGACTGTTATTGATGACATGGTGACTAAATTTTCAAGATTAGAAACTATATTAAATTGATGACATTATGATTTTAATTATGATCAAACAATGATTCTTTGCTTGAAAGTATATATGTATTTTGTTTTGTAATTTGATATTTGGGAAAAAGGGAAATTGGATTGATTAAAAACTTGTACTTTTGATTCTTTACTTATTTTCTTACTTCTTGGGGAAAGAAGTAGTTTTTATCTAGGAATGTATTGGGTTACTTTTCGGATGGCGATGCCAAATGTGGGTATATCAGAGATGGCTTTTCCTCTTTCGGGAACTGACCAATTTACTTGAAATGATTAGATCTAATCGGAATAACATTGAAATAGATGTTTATTGTCTAGAAACCTTATTTATTGATATCTCTGCCACAGCCTATTGTGAGACAATTTTCTTTTCATTACTTAGAATTGCACATTCAGACATGAGGGTTGCATCAAGTGTTCCCTTCTACGGTTGTTACCAGGTAGCTAGACATTTTGTATAGGGTTGGGTTTCCTTGATTTCAGGAAGGGATCTAGGGAAGTGTAAATACTTCATGGTTGGGTGGAAAAGCACCTTATTCATGTTCTCATCTCTCGGTTTGTAGGTGGTGGACCACTTGGTTCATATAGCTGGAGAGTGTTGATTTATTTATTATTGATGTAGTTGATTATTGTACCTATTTTTGGATGTATTATGGCATAATGCCAAAGGATTATGTATAATATTTTATAGTGCTTGTTACCTAGTTTAAGCATGTGAATATGTAAGATTTATTGACATTGAGATTTATATTTATGAGATTTTATTTTATTAGAGATATTGTGATTAAGCAAATTAATTACAGCTATTATCTCTGAAAGTTATATTTAAGTGGATTATTTACTTCTTTTTTATTTTGGTTATTGCGATGTTGTTTTTAAGTGGATTATTTACTTCATTTATTATTGAGTTAGTTTAAATGCTTTTACATGGTTTGTGAGGCTTTACAAGGAAAAATAAAACCATAATCAAAACCATCACATCTAACCATATACAACTTTGTATATCATAAATCACCAACTCTTCACAAAATACACAACACCCATATCTCTACACATCTCCATACATCCATAGACAACAATAACAAGTTTCATCTCATCACATACCCTATACTTCCAAAACACCATCAAATCACATACTTATCAAAACATAATTTTCACTATCTGATTTCATGAACCAAATTTCCCCAAGAGAGGCTCCACACAAAAAAAAAAGTTGATAAAACAACAAGTAACCCAAAAACTCATTCAAATCCCATTTCACATACAATCACATAATGTTTACAAAGATTTAAATTGCAAGAATTTTTAGAATAATACCTCAGCACCCCAAGTTAGGGTGAGCCCAAATTTAAAACCAGAATGAATTTCCAACCCTTTTGCTCTTGAATCCAAAGCCTTCAAAACTAAACTTCTCCAAATTCAAGCCAAAATGTCATGTCTTATTTTTATGAACAATATGACTAATCTAGTTTAGTGAACAATTATTGTGAGTGACTCTTACCTTAAGTAATATTGCATATGTGAAGGTAATTATTATGAGTTATATTGATGAAAATAGGAAATTGTTTTAAACATTAGATATTGTAGATATTATTACAATGATTTGCCTCAGCTATGTTTTTAGAGACACGAACCTATTGACGCTAAGTTGAGTGCAAATAGATGCAGGTACTTGTCAAAGATGAGAGCATTGTTGAGGTAGAGGTGTTCTAGCCACTTGGCAAGAACTGATGGATGGATTACTCTGATGCAATCACACACATCATGTAGTTGCATATGCATTATCAAATGACTTTTATTGCATTAATGCGTGGTTATTAATCATTTTCAAATGCATGATGTGATTACTTAAAATTAATGTCTTTTCAAAATATATTCAAATGATGTATTGTATGTTATTTAAATAAATAATAAAAATATTGTTTATAGATGTTTAGAAGACAATATATATTCCTTAAAAATAAATAAATATATTAAATTATATATATAAATATGCAATATTGTATTGCATTTCTCTTCTTGATTAATTAATTAGATTTATTTTTATAAGACAATAGTTAAATTATATTAAAATAGCATTATTATATTTATAAAAAGAATGAAGGAATTAAAATTAGTTATTGTCATTCATACGACAGTAGGTTTAAGTAAATAGTTCTATTTTATATCAATTGGAATGGAGAGCCTTTTAAAATATTTTATTTCTCATGCAAACTAAAAATACAACTTCAGTTCTAAACCTAAAGAGATCGCCAAAGATAAGAGATGGAATTTTTGATAAAAGAAAGGGGACCTGTGAAAAAAAAGATACCGCACGATTTGCAGAGAATTAAACTAGTTTTTTGGAGTGACAAAGGCAAGAAGGAATTGTAGCGACATGAGAAAGATAAAGAGGCAGTGACGACAACTACATACTCTTCACCAACTGCTGACTTCCTTAGGTTTTTCATCTAGTTTTTCTTACGTTGTAATTACATTGATTTGGCTATTTGAAAAAATCTTTTATCAGTTGTTTATTGGGAGACTATTTTTGTTTAGTCATCCCTTGTATGTTGGTCATCCCTATGTATGCTGGTTGCTTACCTTTTTGCCTGGCCGATTGACTCATTTTCTGAGTTGTCCTCTTCTTATTTTCTACCTAGATGAACTTACAAACCTAGATCGACCTGCATATCTTGGTTTCTTTCTTATTTTTCCTTCTGGTCACTGTTATATTTTCTTCTTGGCCACCTTGCTAAGGAAATCACCTTCCTTGTTGGTCGTCAACCTGCTTTATAGCTATTATGGATGCTTCTTGGGTGATCTAGAATCACTAAAATAGATCGACCCTTATTTCCTTGTTTGTCATCTGCATTTTGTTTGACCAATCGTTGGTTTTCATGATATGGTGTTTGCTTTACCTTGTTAACTTTAACTGTTAGAAACCAAGTTGATTACTTCTGTGTTATGCTGAAACCCAGTCGTTGTTTTCTGATTTGGATTCTTAACCAATTGAAAACTCTTAATAGAATCTCCAGTTCGCTATTGGATTATTTCCCTATCAAATACTTAATGATTGTATTCTTACCTTGGTTGAAAATAGTTTTAACTTGGAAAATTGACCTCTTTATTGATGAACGAAACCTCTTAAAAATAGACAAAAATTATATTCCTATGGCTTCATTTGCAGTATTACTTGACTATAGTTGATCCATTGTTGTCTCTGTGGACTAAGAAATTAGATCCTGTAGCTACCTTTATGACTACAAACTTCTTATCTTCCTATAGCTGAACAAATTAAGCCTGTAGCTTTATTTAAAATTCAGTAAAATCGGTGTGTTCATTCAGAATAGAGATAGTAGAATTACTATATTATTGCTTGTCAATGCTGATGTTGAAAACTATTTATATTTATATTTATGACTGAAAACTAAATTAAACTTTCCTTTGTTGACTTTCTTTATTTTGTGCAACAATTCTGGTCGTAGTTGTGACAGGAAGACTGTTTGGCTATTTTTGGACTTCCTGTCATAGTTTTGACAGTAAGTTATTTTTGATTGAATCGTGAACTTTTTGGTTAGATAATTGGACTGAATTAGTTCCTGTCATTGTTCTAACAGCAAGATGAAATTATAACTTAGAATGACTTTTGTATGAAGATTGTGATCAAATTTTGGATTAGATGATATACCTATTTGATGTAATTATGAGTGTAGTTGTGTAAGCAGAGATGAATGATTTGATTGGAAAAGTGTAATTCCTTGAATGTTGTTTGGGAAAAGGGAATTTTAGTGATTTATTGGTGAATTTGACTTTTATTTTATTATTTATTGCTTCTTGGGGAAAGAAGTAGATTTTTCATTTAGGAATGTTATTGGGTTACTTTTGGGACTAGGATGTTGAATGTGGATATTCAGAGATGGCTTTTCCTCTTGCCGGGAATTAAACCAGGTTACTTATAAATGATTAGATCTAATTGGAATGACATTGAAATAAATGTTTATTATCTAGCAAACTTATTTATTGATATCTCTGCCACATCCTATTGTGAGACAATTTGCTTTTCATTACTTAGAATTGCACATTCTGACATCAGGGTTGCATCAGGTGTTCCCTCTTGCTAGTTGTTACTACGTAGCTAGACATTTCGTGCAGGGCTGGGTTTCCTTCATTTCAAGAAGGGATCCAGGGAAGTGTAAATACTTCATGGTTGGGTGGAAAAGCACCTAGGCCATGTCTCAGTCTCTCAGCTTGCAGGTGGTGGACCACTTGGTTCATGTAGTTGAAGAGTGTTTTTGATTTATTTATTGTTGTTGTACATGTTGATTGTACCCTATATTAGATGTATTATGGCATGCTCGCCAATTTATTTATGTATTAATTTATTATGCTTGTTACCTGGATTAAGCACACGATTATGTAAGATTTAATGACATTGAGATTCATATTTATGAGATTATCTTTTTATTTGAGATATTGTGATTAAGCGGATTAATTACATCTATTATCTTTGAAAGTGGTATCTAAGTGGATTATTTACACCTTTTTATTTTTGGATATTGCAATTTTGTATTTAAGTGAATTATTTAATTTATTTACTTTTAAGTTGGTTTAAATGCTTCTACATGACTTGTGAGGCTTTACACAAAATCTCTTTCTTGTTCACCAAATCTCTCTTCTCAAAATTCATGCATGGAAAAAAATCTTTCGAAAAATTTCCAATAAATAAAACTAGAAACTTCAAAAAGAAAGAAAAACAAAAAGAAAGCAACTTTCTTTCTTTTTCCCAAGAAAACTCTTCTTTTTCCAAATTAAAACAAGGAAATAAAAATCCTCTCCAAAAAATAAAATATTAAAAAATTAATTTTAAAACATTTACCCATATCCCACAAAAGAAATAATTAATTAAAATAATTTTCTCCACAAATATACAATTAAATAAAATTAATAAAAATAATTAAATACCACAATCTACATAAAAATTAAAATAAAAATCAAACAATAGTATTAAATCACATTTTAGCCTTAACCCCTTCCATGGGTTAGGCTAGGCTAACTAGTCTGACATAGGGTTTATGAAGTCTTTAAAGCCACTTAAGGAATCTTGGCCAGCCACCTGAACACTTAAATTTTGAATATTAGTATGTCATGATAATCATAGCTGAAGCAACTTAATGCATAGCAAAAATCATTTAAATAATCAATTTTCATCCATGATCACATTCTCAAATAATTTAAAAATAACTTATTTAATCACTAACATATAAGCATCAATTTCTTTTAACATTTTCTTTCCCACATAATATAAATCTGAACATCATCTACTCAATTTAATCAAATCATATAGTCCAACTACGTAAATCCATAAAGTATAGTCATAATAAATGTCCAAAGTATCATCCATCATAATGTCTAAAGAAATAACATAAATGTCCATCCAAATCAAGTATATAATCCAACAAACATAGTCAAATAGTCTCAATCAAAAAAACTAAAGCAGTATAAAAAGATGGGCCTCACATCCTCCCCCTCTTGTATTAGGCTTCCTCCTGGAAACCCTCAAAGAGGTGAGGGTACAAGGACCTCATTTGTGCAGTCTCCTCCCAAGTAGCAGTGGCCTCATCTAGGTGGTCCCATTAGACCTTGACTTGGTCCAACATTCACCCTCGTCAGGCCAAAGTTTGATAATCCAATATGCAAATGGGCTCCAGTGGCATTTTCCCATCCTGCATGACCTAAAGGGCATCCCAATCCAAAACATGAGAAAGATCCAGCAAGACATATATTTTCTAAGAACTGAAACATGAAATACATCATGAATGCGAGATAGGTTGGGTGGTAATGCTAAATGGTAAGCAACAGGGCCAATCCTCTCAAGGATCTCAAAAGGCCCAACAAATCTGGGTGCTAACTTAGAACCCTTTCCATAACATATAGGGCTCCCGTGAGGATGAAATCTCAAAAAAACTGTCCTTGACCTCAAAGGTCTTGTCTACTCTCTTGGTATCCGCAAAATGCTTCTGCTTGTTCTATGCTATCTGCAATTGTTCTCAAATCTGGGTCACCTATTTCTCCATTTCTTGTACTAGGTCAGGACCCACTACAACTCTGTCCTCTAACCGGTCCCAACACAAAGGTGTTCTGTAAGGCCTACCATATAGGGCCTCAAAAGTGGCCATGCCTAAGAAGCTATGATGGTCATTGTTATATGCAAACTCTACTAAATATATGTAGTCCTCCCATTTGGACTATTGGTCCATCACATGCATCCTTAGCATATCCTCTAAGACTTGATTAACCCTCTCTATCTGCCCATCTGTCTCAGGGTGATAAGCAGTACTAAAATTAAACTGTGAACCTAGAGCCTATTGCAAATCTCTCCAAAAAGATGAAGTAAACACTTAATCCTTATCAGAAATAATTTTCCAAGGAATACCGTGCAATCTAACAATGTCATCTAGGAATACTCTTGCCATAGATTAATAAATTTATACAGATTTTAATTGAACAAGAAACATTTTTAGACTTAACCACATATATACATTGAACAAAGGGGTTTTCTTCAACCACAAAATGACTTCCCACCACTCTTTGACACATAACTAAAAAGGATTCCAATAGGAATCATATTCAAGGCACTTTTGCCCAACTTTTCATAATAACATCTTTCCAAAAAACCAAGAGATTCTTTCCAACTTCCAAACTTTGACTAAACTTTCTTTAAACCTACACACATTCATAAGGTCAAAATAGGTGGCCAAGTCCTGCTCTCCACCCTACCATAGGCATTGCATACATGCATCCCACCCCTGAGAAGGAGAACTCCATAAAATGGGTTTCACATATATATGCAAACAACTTACAAAAAAAACACAAATCCAATATAACAAAATCAACAAGTTTTCCCATGGATATACTCATGTTGATCACAAAGAATATTGAGAGGGGGTGAATCAGTATTCTATAAAAATTCTCTTTCACACATTTATTAATCTATTTACCACATTCAATAACTTGAAAGCAAAACAAACATAAAAACAACAACCATAAGGACATAACACATAGACACCATGATTTTTACATGGAAAACCCAATAAGGGAAAAACCATGGTGAGTGTTAGCTCACAATATATTATCATAAGAATACTAAATTACATGAACATTTGCTACCCAAGGACTCACTATCGAAAGAAGTGTTCACTACAATAGGCTCACTACCAAGAAAATAGAAGAAGGACTACTCACTGCCAAGAGGTGACTACTGCAAATGCATCTACAAAATTCTGAAGTGCAGTTCCATTAATAGCTCAGTATACAGACTCAAATGTCTTCATAATGTCTGCCCTTCTTTTTCTGCTCTACTTTACATATACTCTACTCTTCCACCCTTACTATCCTTTTCTAATCATAATACTTCCTTAGATTGCATACACATTGAATTTACACTTGGTCACAAATATTCATCCCTCTAAAGTGTAAATCTATCGAGTATATATATCCGCATCAAGAATTTTCTCAATCTAGGTCAGCATACAAAATATAAATCTTGTATATTCAAGTTATACCTTGTTGGCCTGTTATTGTGCCTAAACAACAATGCGGACCCAATCAATCAAGCAAGACTCTTCATATGAGTCTAGACTTATTATAGAACCACTTAGATTAATGATTCCAACTGTATACCTTCACCACATATCAATCTATCATGACTGTCAGCTTAACCCTTAAGTGCACACGCAACTAGCTTGACTGTCATACCATAAATTCCAGTATAAACCATATGAGACTTTGAGATTCATAGCCAACATTCATTATGGACCTCTTAGCATACCTTCAGAACCATGGAGCATAATATTCTTTCATAGAGATATACAAATCTTAGAACTGTTGTTCTGTCATAGAGAAATACTATCAAATTGGAAGCCAATACTGGAGAACTTGTCAAATTTGATCTAGTAGACTTCAAGTGCTACAAATATGGATTTAGATGCTTATGACATGTGTCTACATTTCCTTAGAACTGCAAATCAAAATACTTTGGTGCTTTACACTATTTCAGGCTTAACTTTGTTCATCCAGACTTAGACAATTCACCATATGAATTCCAGAGGAAGTGAAAACTTGGACACTGGAACACAACATCACCAAAGGGTTGTTTACAACATACCAGAACCACATACCTTGATCTTCAATTGCGGAGGCATACCATTCCTATCATTATCAATCACTTTGTGTATTGTCTATACTTAGTTATTCTGGCTAATTTGTCTTCCGGACTAAAATCCCATTTACCAAAGCTTGTTGCCATCAATGACAACATTCTATCCGCAATGTCTCTTAACTATGTTGCCAATAATCTCCCCCTTTGGCATTGATGGCAACACTTAGTGAAAAATGCTTGTCTGCTCCCCCTTACTATCTACACCCTGTTTTTCTTCTTCCCTTGATATGTTTGGCCATTTTTCACTGGATCTTCTTCTCCCCCTTTGACATCAATGGCAAAGGTTTATGTACAAGTGGCAAAATTGTGTCAAAACTCCAAAATTCTCATCTTCTACCACATATGTATAGGTACAATCTTTAGCTTGATTAGTTAGTTGTAGGAGGTAGAATATCAGTATAAATGGTCTTTATCAGAGTTAACTCTCCATCCCATCTATTCATTGCACTTTCCAAAATTTTAATGTGACCATTTATCAAAAAGACTAATTTTTCGACCTTCTGCACATCTAAGGGTGTATCAATTATTGTTTTTGCCTTCAAAGCTTCTTAGATTTGATTAGGCCTTTGAGCTGATCTGTTGGTGGCAGTGATGTGTCTTTTTGGTATGAAGGCATCAACTTTTCCAAGATGCCGGATGCTTCACCAATGAGTTCATTGTCCTACATGTGTGACTTTAGCATCTCTTCATGTGCCTTTGCTTGAACAATTGACACTAGTTTGAATTTTTGCATAGGAGACATTGAAGCCAAATTGATTGGTCCTTGTAGGAGCTCAGACTCATCCAAATCTTGTTGTCTCTCCAAAAATTCCCTAACAGAATCACCTGGGGCAATAGTAGTGTCTCTTGTCATTTCTTTAGATACTTCTTCTTGATTTTGTTTTGAAGGTTCCATGTCCATATTTTCTTGTTGACCAATACTTTTCTTTGGTGCAGTTCTCATCTCATCTTGAACAAGTTCCTGATCATCAACTTTATATTGTTCTACAGTTTCCTCCTTGTTTTCTTGATCATTAGCAGCAGAGCTTGATTAGATTCTTCCTTTTCTAAGGCTACTTCCTCAAGGTCTTCCTCAGTTTTCTCAAGACTTTTCTCTTCCTCTTGGTCTTCCATTGCTTTGTCTCTTACCAAAGGATTTGTATCAGTTTGCTTCAAGCCTTGATCCATGCTGGCTTCCAGAATAGATGTGTGATCTCCAACACTTGTTTCTTCATTATCATATATGGTTGGGAGATGAAATTCCTTCAACACTCTTAAGGTGATCTCAGTTTCTTTGACTACTTTCGCAATGTCATCTTCCATTAGAGTGTTTGTTCTCCTCTTTGTGAAGCGCTTTGGAGATTTTTGCCTTTTCTTCTGGGGTGATTTCAGGACATAGCTTTATTAATGTATTCTCTCTAAGCTCAACATCCTTAGCCATAGTAACTTCTTTCCTTGCAGACATTATACTTCCCAAGTTTTCTAGGAGATCAGAAAATATCTCAATAAGGGTTTTGTTGTATATGTCCAGGTATTTGATAACAACAGTCTCAATGATACTTTTTTCTGCATCATCCTAGTCATCATATAGTTGGGCAATAGGTTTTAGATTGCCATCAACTGTAATGGCCTTCAATACATCTTCTAGAGTTATTGTAGCCTATAATTTCATAGGCTCTACCTTCTTTTCCTTCTTTCTTCCTTTCCCCTTACCAAAGGGCTTGCCTTGACCAGTACTGGAGGCTTCTGCTGATTTAACCTTCATCTTTTTAACTTCTTCATCAGATTATGTTTCCTCATCAACTCCTATACTCATGTAACGCCCGCCTTGAACACCTTAAAGAATACACACTTATGCTATATGAAATAGGGAAATTTTTTTTTCAAATGATTAAGTAACGTTAACACAACTAATTACGACATATTCTCTAAGGGTCCAAGGCTGCATCACTTAACAAATCAACTAACATAATTTAATATACATCAGTAACTGATCCAAATCCATGCTCAAATAAATAACTTATTCACATTCATTGCAAATCATCAAATAACAGAATCTGCATGATTAAATACATAACTGAAATGCTTTCATATAAGTACATCAAGACATCATTACATTGCCACTTTTAGTCTACATCAAAAGTTACATACATAAAGAATGTTCTGTTACACAAATCTGGTACAAGGTTATACACTTACATCATCATCATTGGAACAAGTACAACTAGAACAAATCCTTTCTGCATATGATCTTTACAAGAGTAACCAATGGATAAAATAGCTCTTCCACCCGACCATGTGGAACCCTAAGGTCCACCCCCCAAGCTAGGAGTTAACATGAGGTCCCAAACAATGACAGTCAAGTAGACGAAAGACAAACAAGAACAAAGGACGACCAAATGCCAATGCAACACATGGCAATAACAATACAACACAACATAACTTCCAGAGGCGACACAAAACAAATGAGGAGAGACCGAACAAGGGATGCTAGGTTGTAGTAGGGAGAGTGTCATCGCACGGTCCTATCATGGGTTATCCTGACAGCCTCTCACTAGGCGCCGGCCCCCATCTATGGTTATCCTGACAGCCTCTCACTAGGCGCCGGCCCCATAGGGTGACACATGCGGAATCGACCTTCCTTTCATGAGGACAAGGAAGTCAATCATGCTGACTAGGCCTTCTCTACCCATCCTTAGTCTAAACAGGCACTACAGGTCATGGGAGAGGAATCCAATAATCTTATTAATGTGAAATCTACCCTTAACCCCCTAGTTAATTTTAGGTTATCACTTGATTAATCTACTTCCAACGGGTTATCCTGACTGCCACTTTGGGCGCCGGCCCCACGTTGAAAGCCACTCTCCTTCCTAACACCTAGTAAACCTTAAACATTATGCAAGACTTTATAACAAAACATGTATATGTACAATGCAAGGCATAAACCCTCTTGCATCAAAATAGAACCATAACATCAATTGTTATCCAACACTTTTAACATTACAATACTTTATTCTTTTATAGATTTCAGGTCTCTCCATACGACAAAATGGTACAATAAGATCACAGTGGTTTAATATTCTCACCAGAACATATTACTTTCAATACACATAAACAACTTGACATTATCTCAGCATACTTCATACTATGTTTGATCCACATACTCGTTATTACATCGTAATTACAAAAACAACATTACACAAGTTGCGAATACTCAACAATGACAACTTAGCCTCTGGAATTCGAGTTTGTACAACCTCAATTTGACTCATTACAACACTCAATCAATTCAATTCAGATTCAGGAGATGAAATACTACAATTCATTCTCGGCTTAATGTAAACAATTTCTGTAATAAAATCAACATTAAATTACAACAATTAAATTAATACCTTGCAACTAAATCTCTAACTAATCTTTATTTTGCTTCAAAAGATAAATTAATTGATTAACTAATTATTTACAATAATTGATAAAAGAACCACTTAATACAATTATGTCATTCAATTCGACACTTCCATAACGATACGATTTTTATAATCTTTCCTTCAAACTTGTCCAACTAACTTTACTCTTTCGAGAAGTGAAATGAACAAGAATACCATATAACTGCACGACAGTCATACCGAGGAAAAGTCATCAAAGACGGGCATAATTGTTTTATTACATGTCTTTGTCGTAATGGTGACTCAGAAATGTTTTAATCGAAATGATTTAAATCTATCTAAACAAAAGATCGGAATTGGCATACATACGCCGTCACGTTTGATAGATGCATAAACTATGTTTATTTCCATGGCGTTCCAATTTTCATGTAGACGTTTTGCTATATCTGTTACCACTGATATAATCTATCGTCTTGCAATCATAATTTGCAGAGGTGTTAAATTGTTGTTGACTGTTTTACCAGTGAAATGAATGATGTTTGATTGTATCACCAACTTTTGGCAGTGTCTGACAACTTGGAATTTTAATAAATTAATGGCAACAACTTAACGGTTTTCTCTCTCTAACGAAAAGCAATAAACCCAAAGGATGGTGAAAATCTAGAAAAGACAAACTAGAGTTGTTGCAAAGACTACTTATGGCTTCTAACAGTATTCCTCTTATTTCCAAGCCAAAATGATTCCTTCTACAGTTGTGCAGATTTCCAAACATAAAGGTATGATTAACATTTCAAATACTAAAGAGGTGCCCTTTATTTTAATGGTCTGACAGAAGGTTACATGGTTTAATCCTACTTGCAACTATGATCTCAGAATACTAACCAATTATCGCTATTTTTTGCTGAGTTGATCTCCTTACTGCACTGGATACGGTATTGAATGTTTCAAGCCCCGTTCTACTGAACTCAAATCTGGAAAAATGCTATGTTACAGCAATGGTTTCTAGAGATGATCTTGGGCAGTTTACACAATACAAGTACGAATTTCCTGGTGCAGTGATGGATCTTTGTTCACCAGATACATTGCTATCAGTACAAGGATGAACGTCTCAAAACCTGAACATATATAGAACCCATTATAATACCCCAGTCAACTATCTACGGGGATTTGCACACTGGTAGGCTATAGTTATCAGAAAGTAATTGCACTACAACTCAGGGTCTGAGAATGATAAGCATTAGAATACTTTACTATACGCCCAACTCATAAATCAGAAAACCTTCAGACAGTGGCTATCAAACACCCTATCCTATGAATTATGTTCGCACTACACCATAACAACCCCCTGCAAACCCTATTAGAAAGAACTCCAACTGTCAGCCAAGACTGCGGCCTCCCTGGGGCATCACGACTTCATTTGGTAGTGGGGAAACCAAGATTTAACACCCAATATTTTACTCCAATATATTCCTCCATAATGGAGAACGGTTAAGGGTTTCATACTGGCTCATCCTTTCGACCTTAGAAACGGCAAACGAACAGCCTGTAGACCTTTCTGCCCCTGGCAGATATGCGCCTAGCCCAAACGGCTAGGAATACATTAGAATGAGTGCAGATAGGTATCCAAACAAGAAGAAAACTCTAGCTATGGAGTAAGCTAGACAACGGAACATAGTATAATGCTAAGTAAATGGCGAAAAAAGGGATTCAGACTTTCATTCAAAACGAGTGTTAACAAGGCAACGGACTACTTAATAATATCAGTCCACAAAAGAAATGAAACCAAACACAACAAAAACACTATACATGGAATGTCGTCTCACAACACCGGAGGAAAAGCGAAATGACAAGGCTTCAAAAATTTTCAATCAACGCGAATACTAAGGTTACGGCAGTGATCTCTCTCTCACGCCCAGTATACAATTTGCAGCGATGCTTGATAATATCAATCTGCTAGTAAATAACACCTAAAGAAACAAAATAAGATAAAAAGAAACTCAGGCAGCCCGATATTCAAGTTTGACACCACTGCTCGCCAGTCTCACGTCTAGTATATGAGGGATTCGCCTAAGTATTTCTGCATTGCACTTGCAATACAGGTGCGAACCTCATGACTAACCTCCGTAGGATAAATGCTCAGCCCAAAATGGCTAGGATTACAACGGAACGAGAGAAGCTAATGTAACCAGAACCCAAGGACACTTCAATATTGAAGAAGGAAGAGTTTCGAGGCATTTAGCAGTATCAGAGGTCTGACGCCTCCCTAACAGCATTCGCACACCTATACCAATAGCACCTCCTGCAATAGTGGGAGCAGAGGCCAGAGGAGAGTGTCCTATCATGGTCGAAGGAGAGACGTTCTCAGAAGACAAGAAAATAACATGGCGAAGGATTACTATAGGAACATCTGCCTTAAAACTATTACTTCTTATACCTGCACTCTTTTGAGGAATAAAACTAGGGTTTGAAGAACGGTGTAAGGAAATTCTATTTAATACAGACCCAATGATTTACATCAACAACCGTCCATAGAAAATATACATTTGCAGAATTAGACAGAGAGTCCCGACAGAAAACCATTTAACCAAAAACCATTTCATTTGCAGACAAAGAAGCAAACAATCAACATGCTCAGATTCAGAGAAAAGGAACAGTGAAAGAAGGCAAGTATTCCAAGGAACCTGGCTACGATGTTGGTTCAACAGGTCTGCTTCAATTGTTGCAGATCCAAGCTGCTTATTCCAGCCTTCTTCTCCCTTCGTGTACCTGTAATCCTGTCCTTAATGCCTCTACTGCTCTTTTATAACACAGTCTCTCTCATCTACCAAGGGCTTGGTACACGATCCCGTGCATCTCTCCTTTAAAAATATATATTTTATTTAATTTAAAGATCCCCCAAATATTATTTATTTTATTTTATTATTATTTTTTTAAATGTAAGCACATAATTTTAGATAAAATCTAATTTCTTTATAGCCGACCCAATATATTGTTATTAATAGAATAGTACTATTTCGACAATCTATAATTTATAACTATATTTTAATTTATTTTATTAATCAAGTTGTGAATCACAATTTACAACATGATTACAACTATTTATTTATTTAAATATTTATTATAATAATATTATATCGAACAATACAAATTTCTTACAACTTTATTTAACAACAACACTTCTAATAAAATAATAATTTATTTATAACGATAATCGACAACTAACGACATTATGCCCATTTAACAACATTTATACTCCTTCGTATAATGATTCTAATTAAAGCACAACATTACCATACACACTTAGACACCTGCAGAACTAATTAGACTCCAAAGTACAGTATTACCTAACAGCAAGACATGATCGAACGATAACCAAAACCACAAGGGTAAACTGATGACCAAGGAACACTGACTAGGGACCTCACGTTAACTCCAACCAACTAATCCATTGGCGAAGGCATGCTCAGACCTGGTAATCAGGTGGAGTCGATGCCTAGTACCTGCATCCTGCAGCAACGCACGGTTAACCATAACAAGATATACATATACATCACATGCAGTCCTATAGTGAATGGAAATTGCAGTGGGGTAGGGTACTCGAGAACGAGTAATACGACACTGTTCCATTCACGTTTATGAATAACAATCAACTATATTGAACAAGGTATCAGATTACTAGTCTACAACATAAAATGATCAACTAACTTCCAATCCCATATAGTGAATAACATCAAAGCATCTAAAACATCAGTTCATCTATCAAATTGTAAAGCATAAAATGACATAATCCAACATCAACATCTGTTATCATAATAATTAGGTTCATACTGAAATAGCAAAATAACTAGAAATCCATCATCAAACGATCTAAAATACTGTCATAATGTCTAGTACTACTAAGCAAACATTAGTCCAAAAGACGACAAGTTGAGGGGCACTACAACTCAAATGCATTCTTTTTTATTTTACTTTCTTTCTCTTATGACTTGTTGTAGGAGCTTCCACACTTGCAGAGGATGTGGGATCAGAAGGTACAGATGTAGCTTCTGTAGAGGTAGAACCTTTAGTTATTCTTTTTGTCACTGTTGGGTTCTCTGGTCTCTTCTTAGGCTCTTCTAGAGCCTCAACTGGTTCATATTCCTTCTTTTTCTTTGTTGCTCTATCTACTTGAGCCTTTGCTCTTACTTCAAAGATTTGTTCTTTTGTAAATCCCTAACTTTGTGTATATTCTTTAGCTATTTTTCTTGCCCTCTTCTGAATTTCAGGCATTCTCTGTTCAATATGGACTTTTGTTGACAACTCCTCATAGGTCCCAAATCCTTTTTCTTTCAGGTCCTTGGGTTTACTCAACATGTGTTGGGCATAACTGTCCTAGGCTCAACAACCTCCATCATACATTAGTCTTTTGTGACAATGAAACATGTCATTTTTGTATTTGTCCACAATTCCCTTCACAATCCTTTCCCTAGACTGCATAATTCTCTAGAAATTATTGAAATAGCCCCATAGGGTTGTGGTTTGTTCCTCATGACTTCCTATGCTTCTTAGATGATCTCTAATTTGCACTACAAATGGTTGACTATTTAACTAAAATAAATTCTTCATACTTGATAATTCATGTATGAAATAGAAGAATAAGCAAATGATCAACTCACCAAACTTGAAGGGGTATTTGTTATCCATTGTCTTCTTCAAGTTTTCCATTAATTGTTGTCGTAGCAATTCACAGAGGTCATAGTCTACATTCTCCTCAATCATCTGATAAGTAGTGTATATAATAGTACCAGAGACATAGTTCTCCTAGTTGGTAAAATAGATCTTATATCCAATTACCATTGATGCAAACCTCATTGCATGATCTACAATATCATTAACTATTAATGCTCTCTTGTCAAATTGGGCTCAGGTTGCTTCTGTCACTGTGTTATTCTTCACATCTTTTAACAAGGGCATGTTACCTGTAGAGTTTAAATCTATCACAACCCTAATCACATCCTTGGTGATCTTAAAGGGCTTTTTGAGCCACATGAACTCATCATAGATCATTTTCAACACGTACCAAATCCATTCATCTTTCTCAAATGTAGGGAAGTCTTTGTACTGAGTGAATTTCTTCACTTCCAAAGACTTGTATTTTTCCTTCAACTCAAATTGGTTACCACTTAAATGTTTTAGGTATAAATTTGTGAATTTACTATCACCATGTTCTTCTAGGGCAACATGAATGTAATCCCTCACATCCTTTGCATGAATTACACCATATGGTATACCTGAAAATGCACCTATTTGATCAACTTCTATTGATCTGAAGGGATGTTTCTTGAATTTTGGTCAAGCTCGCTCAATGATATCAACAACTTATGGGGTTGCCATTTTTGCAAAGATTTAAACAAATTCACAATAGGGTTTCAACTGAAAATACCTTTTTCTACTGAGCTAGGGTTTTCTTTACTTGAATCACTCTAAGTCGCTTTGAACCACTGGAGATCATTTAAATCGCTTGGAATTCACTTTCAGTTTCTCTTAGACACTTGATAGCTTGAATGCAAAGTGAATTGTATGTTGAATGAATACCTTTTAACCTTTTATATGAACACTTATCATCATAAATGCTTGTTCACAAAAAGTTGTCAAAGTCTTTTCTGTAGAATACAATTGATTAAGATTGCTTCACAATGCTCTATATTTGAACTTTTTTTACCAGAATTTCTTCCAAAAGATCTATCATATAAAGATTTTCATCATGTTTTCATGTTGGACCCAGCACTGACTATTTGTCTTGGGGATTAGGATTTTCAATACAGCTCCCCCTGAGCCAGAGATCCCAATTTACTTCCTGGAGAAAGTATATACACCAGAGGCTGGTGCAGATCCATCCCTAACCTCATTAACATCCTTCTAAATCCATACCTTTCTCATTTCCTTCTTGATTTCCATTGGATAATGTATATCAAAAAATTTGGATTTGTAAATGGAAATGATCAAACAATGAAATGCATAACCTAAACCCAAATCATTCAATACCTTGAAGATGCAAGATGAGCTCAATTGATTGATCAATTTGTTGTGTTGATTGCTCAATTCTGCAACATAAAATTGATAAGGAGATAAATGATGGATGATTGATGCAAGCTAGATAGATGAAAAAGAATGGATGAGAGCTTGAGATGAAAATTTGGCCAAGTGAGGTTGCATGAAGAAGAATCCCTAAAAATCTCCTCTAATCTTCTCTAATCTCCTCTAATCTCCTCTCTAGTAATCTCAAATGGCTCAAGAGAGGCTTACTTTATAAGAAAGGCTTGGTTCAAATGGATGGCTAGGATCAATTAGGGCTTTAGATGAAATGGATAGATAATATTAAGTTAGGTTTCCTTGCACATTAAGAAATTGTAGTCATTTGACATGTGTACAAAGGAGGATAAGGCTTATGTGTGATTGTGTACATAAATACTAAAATTAGGTCCCATTAGTTGTACATGTGAAAGATTTTAAATAAAAGTTGTACTACCACACATGATTGAATTGAGAAATGGACAAGTGTTGAAATGTGATGAAAAGTGAGGACTTAATTCAAATAAAATATTTGAATTAGTTGGGATATGAGTTGGATATTAATTAAATAAATAAGATTTTATTTAATTAATTAGGTAGATGAATAGGATGGGATAAGATATGATGTGGAAATTAATTAAATAAATAAAATTTATTTAATTAATTGGCTAAGTGGGATAAGGATGGGATTAAAATGGAGATTTAATTAAATAAATAAATTTATTTAATTAATTGGCTAAGTGGGATAAGGATGGGATTAAAATGGGATTTTAATTAAATAAATAAAATTTATTTAATTAATTAGCTAATGGATAAGTGGGATTAAGAGTGGAATTTAGGACAAAATGCTACATGATGTCTAGGATAATGTTTTTAACTAGGTGTTGGAAGACATGAACAATTTTGGGACAAATTTGGGTGTCTACATTTTGCCCCTCTTTGAGATGATGTTTGAGATGATGAGATTTGTGTCGAGTAACATCATTTCAAAGAAGCTAAGGTATGGATAATCAATAGGGATAATGATGATGGAATGATAGGATGAAGATAGAAAGGATAGGATGATAAAAATGATAATGATAAAATGGGATGAGGATGAAATGGGATGATGATGCCCCCTCGAGAGGATAGGTGGGCTGGACAAACACGAGTTGGATCTCGAAAGAAATGGATTGGTCAAGAAGATAATGGGATGGATAGAAGAAATGATGATGCATTATGCTGCAATGGAAGGTGAGCAACCATGATGTTTGATATAGCACTAGACATTATGCACCAAGGTATAAGGAACTAGGGTGACATTGTGTCTTGTGCCCTATCGTAATACAACCTTGTCTAACGTATGAGGAAGTAAACTTAGCATTAAAGTCCTAATGCACAAAAGGTATGATATGACCTTAGATGCAAAGGATAGTGCAAAAAGCTATTCCAACACACACAAGATATGAATATTAGCTGGAATGATTCAGATGTGATACAAATGCAAGATTAAATAATAACACACACAAGCAAGCAAGCAAGTATGCAAAAATGATACAAAAAAAAACAAGGTATTGCCCCTGTCAAGCTATAAACCAATGATTAATTGATTGATTGTTTTGTTGAGAGTGTTGTCATGGTGGGGAATGATATATCCCTAGATCAACACAAGGTTGTTTGCTAAGTTGGTTGGCTAATTGGATTATTGATTTGTCTTACAACAAGGCTAGGATCAAGACCATGGATTGCGATTGGATAGCTTGTCTTGATTGATTAACTTGATTGGTATGGATTAATGATTGACTTGCATTTGGATCATTGTTTGGAATGATTTGAGGATGATAAAATGATGGATGAAGATTGATTTGATGAAATTTTGCTGATGGGATGATATGTGGTGGATTGAGCTACTTTTGATTTGTTGGAGTGATTGGATTTGGTTTGATTGGATTGGATGTGATTGAGTTGATTTGCTTTGGTGTTGATGTTTGCTATTGCTGGGTTGATTGTTTTGATGATTGGATTATTTTGAATGATGATAGTGATGGTGTGATGATTAGAGTGTCCACTTAATCTATTCATAAGCAAGTGTTCTCAGTGTGCTCAAAGGATGTGAAACAAACAAGGTATTTCCCTTGTCAAGTCATAAACCAATGATTGATTGTTTGATTGATGATGATAGATAGTGTTGTCATTGTGGGGAAAGTTATATCCCTAGATCAACACAAGGATGTGGGAATGCTATATCCCATTGATGATGATTGATGATGATTGATTTGGCTCATGACAAGATTAGGATCGAAACCTGTTGATTTGATTGGATAATGTTCCTTGACTGATTAGCTTGCTTGATATGGATTAGTGACTTGGATTTAGGATCATTGCTTAGATTGATTTGATTGATATGATTGGAAGAAGTGATTGATTGAAATGGATGAATGAATGTTATCAATAGGAAGAATTGATGATGATGATTTGATTTTGATTGAATGTTGATGGAATGGATTGGTTTGGATGATGTGATTGGTTTTATTGCTTGGATTTTTTGTTATGTCAATGCATTTACAATTTGGGTAGCCTTTGTGCTAGATACCAATGACAAGGGAGAAAACCAACTCTAGGTGCAAGGGATGAATAAAAGGATGGGCTCCTAGTAAATGGGATGAAAGGCTCATGATAAATGGATGGGATGGAAGGTTCATGAGAGTTGGATGGGATGGAAGGTTCATGAGAGTGGGATGGGATGGATAAGAGGATAGGCCATATAAGGGATGGATGCATGCCTCGTGATAAATGGATAGGTAGGCTATAGTGGAAAGCTCATGATAAATAGATGGGGATAAGCTATAAGATGGAAAGCTCGTGATAAGGGTATGCCATAGTGGATGGATTATAAGGGAGATAGGATGTGATGTCCAAAGGCTATGTTTCATAGGAAGAATAACTTGCTCCATTCTAAGTGGTAATGCTTAGGATTCTTACATGACAAAGTTCATGACCAAGGGATTGGATTTTACATGGTGCTTATGATGATAGAATGACATGATGGATTGGTTTAAATGGGATGGATAAATGGTCAATGGATAGGACTTGGTTTGGAAAGAAGGTATGTCAAGAAATATCCAAACATGTTTCAACATTTTGCCCCTATGTCTTCATCAAAATCAAAAGGTAGAATGATGGATAAATGGGTTCAGTAGGATAGGCATGTTTATGTAATGGCTAAGGATGGTAGGATGGTATGGTAATGGTAGGACAAGAGAGGATGGAAAATGATAAAATGGGATAGATAGTTTGGAAATGGATAGGTTGGATGAGACAATGTGCCCCCAAGTGTAAGTGACATAGAAGATCAACCTACACATGATGCCTGTTTGCCAGGTTTTCATCATGGTACTTATCCAAAGCACATGTTTACCAGTTTTTCACTGTTGGACAAAGGGCTTTCTCTTTACTATTTTGATTTTTTTTTCTTCTTTTTTTTTTCTCTTTTTTTTAGATGGGATGACAATTACACATGGCACCTGTTTGCCAAGTTTTCACTATGGTAATGGATAGGAAAGACTCAAGTGTCTAGCTCCATGAAAGGTGATAATCCCATTAGAGATGGATGATGTCTCTGCATGGACCATGTCATTATGCTCATAGATGTTGATAAGGGATTGCATGAATGAGAGATGGATTAGGTAGATAGTGGATGATAATGTGGATTATGGAAGGCTTATGCATGGAAGGATAGGGGATAGTGGATTATGATGTGGAGTTATGGTAGGGTAGGCTAGTAGCTTATGGTGTGGATTTATGTAAGACTTATGCAAAAGCATGGACCATAGGAAGGTGATGGGGAAGATATGTAGGGTAATGGATGACGGTTGGGGAGATGGAGGTATGTGGGAATGTTTTGGAATGAAAGGGAATCATGACCAACGGTTGCACACATCATGATAAACATTGAAGCTTTTGATGGGATGGTAGTGTAGGAAGCAATGGAGATGTTTGCTTAGGGGATGGTTGATGAAGTGATTTAGGAACCCACATAGATTTAGTATTTTTAGTGCTTTTATTTTGCTTGTGGGATTTTTGAAGGGAATGGAAGTTTTGGATGGAAGTAGGCTTTTGAATGGAGATAGATGATTGGGATTCTTGAGATGTGGATAAGGATGCCTCATTCACTTTACTAGCTATTTTCTTAGGAACCCAAACCATTTTGCTTTTGGGCTTTGCATTTGGAGGTAAGGGTTTGGGTAGCTTTTTGGATTGCTTTGCTTTGGTTCTTTGCATTGATTTTTCATGTTTGTACCCTAAGGCATGAGAGTCCTTAGGATTTTTGGTAGCTTTTGGCTTTGTAGGTAGAGGCATCAATTTTTTTTCTTTTGAATCTCATGGGGTGGGTGGAGTAGATGGAATGATTGGAATATTTATACTTAAATGATGTGTGCTTTTGTTGGCCATGATTAGGGATGTAAGGATACCTATGAATGATAGGTATGTTAGGTGTTGGAAGTAATGGTGGAAAGGTGGATGGGGGGATATTTGGAGTTGGTAAAAGTGGAGGCAAAGTGGATGGTAGAAGGTGTACCATCACATGCTTTTGACATTTATAGGATGATGGATGTAGAATGGCAACATATGTCTTAGGTAGATGATGGGGGGTGTAATGGAAAGTGGTAGGTTTAGGATGCATGAAGGGATTACCAACATCTTAGCCTTGTTTACCTTGGGGTGTATATCCAAGGCCATATGAGCATGGAGGGATCTTGACATGAATCGGCTCCAAAATACTTTGTTTATAAAGGCCTAGACCTTTGCCTTGGTAGTTCATGTTTTGGAGTATGTGATGGACAATGGGACTAGGTGTGCTTAGGGAGCTAGACTTGAGTTCTTTATTGGATGGAGAAGATGAAGTGGAGGAAAAAGGTTGTTGTTGTCCTAAAGAAGAACACTCATGGATGAGGGTGGTAAGACCAAGTGGACATGATGGTGGACTTCAAGTGGAATCGATGATGGATGTGGAAGGGGGATCATTAGGATCTTGATTAGCATTGTGTTCACTAAGATCCAAGGTATTGATTTGATCTTCTATGCTTATGTGTTCTTGAGAGGCACATGTCTCATTATGACAAGTGAATGTTTGCTCATTATGGATAGGGCTAGATGGTAGATGACTAGGAACAATTTGGATATCTCACTCATGGATAGATATAAGATTATGGATTGGATCAAGGTGCTCGTGGATATCTTTTTCAAAGGTATCATCTTAATCATAAAGAAGGTAAATGTTATGGATGGGTTGCATGAAAGTGTTTTGATCTTGAGTTAGACTAGGGCTTAATGTTTCCACATGCTTAGGATTAAACCTTTGACATACCTCTTGGGTTGCTTGAATGGAAGTGGAAGACTCTTGGATAGGCTCTTGGTCAACAACATGAGAACATGATGACTCTTGACTTTGATTAATGATAGGAGGCTCTTGAATAGGCTTGATGGCTTGTAGGTCACATGATGGGCTTGAAAGGATAAGAATGTTAATTGAGGGCTCTTGGATAGGCTCAAGGATAGGTGGACCACATGATGGGATTAAAGGATTGGACATGACCTTTGGAAGTTCTTTAGTAGGCTCATGAATGGGTGTTTGACATGGAGGTAGTTTATTCCTAGCTAGTAGCCAATGGATCACATCCTTTGCAAGGGTATGAGTGGATGGGAAATATAATGGATGAGCAATAATAGTAGATGATTTTGTAGGCTTAGGACTAGGATTAGGTTGGGGGTTAATTGGATTGGGTGGATTAGGATTTGGATTGGATGAAGGGTTAATCTTACCACAATTTATGAGGTTTGTGATCAATTTCTTAAGTTTGACACAATTGGTTGTTGTATGGCCCTTATACCTATGGTATGCACAATAATGGTTTTTATTATACCAAGGGGGTTTAAAGATTAGTTCAAAAGGTTCTATCGGTAGCAGCTCAATCAAATTTGCTTGAACCAATTGTTGTACGGTTATGTCCAAGGGATCTTGTGGTGGAAGATTGGTAGAACATGAGAATGAAGGTGATGAAGGTTGGTGGACCAATGTACTAGGGGTAGGATAACATGGTGGTCTTATGATAGGGCTAGTAGGCTCATGTTTTGGTGGGTGATTGGATGATGAAGGCCACTCATAGGATGCATTGGCTAGATTGGTATCTCCCTTGTCAAAGGTTATTAGATCTTGCATAGGATAACTTGGGCTTGTTTGATTTATATACAAGGGACTACTTGGACTTGCATGTGCTTCTTGTTGCAAAGGTGGACTTAGGCTCACTTGTGCTTGTTGTAGAGGCCATTGATAGTCTTGGTGGTTGGGTGAAATGGTAGGATATGTAGACAAAAGATCTTGGGGTCGGTATGAAGTTGAGGGCATTTGATCTTGTTGGCAAGGTTGACTTGTGCTAACTTGATTTATGTATAAAGGGCCATTGTGACTTGGATGTTGTTCTTGTAATATCACTTGATTACTTTGTGGATGGGCTTAGTAGTGTATTGGAATGTCAGCATGAGGGATTGAATAAGCTTGAGGTGGATGTTCATAGGTTGTTGTGGTATTGACTTGGTGGATAGGTGGATTAGGTTGATAGGAAGTTGAAGATGATGACATGTAAGGTTGATGTGGAATTTGTTGAGGTTGGGATCATGTTTGGACTTGTTGTTGTGATATGATTTGTTGTTGTTGGAATTGTTGAATTGGTTGATGTTGTTGTAGTTGAATGTGTTGATGTGATTATGGTGGAGGGGTTGCATATTGTAATGATTGTTGAGATGGAGATTGACATGGATAAGGGCTAACATTAGAGGAAATGGAATAAGTCAGTATAGAATTAGGTTGATGAGAGGATAGATATGATGGGATAGGCGATATATAGGATGGTTGTTGGACTTTGCAAGTGGCCATGAGGTGTTGGATTTCTTCCAAGAGGTATTGTATGTGTGAGGATTGGTTTGTTCAACATATTTGAATCAGTTCTTGAATGCTTTGAAAGGTTTGCTTCTCTAAAGGTGATTGGATTGCATGCATGTGGTGAAGCATATGAAGGAGCTTTTGGAGGTCCTCTAAGGTTCACATGATGTCACACAAGTGTTTAAGTCTTAAGTCCTTTTTGGCAAGTGCTTGTTTAGGGATTTTGATGATGATGTAGAAGTGATTTGGCTAGGATAGGGATGGCTAGAATAGGTTTAGGATGGTTTGAATGACTTGGCTATGAAGGGTTGGATGATGACTAGGCTATGTTTGGGATGAAAGTGATTGGGTTTGAATGTTATTGGAAGAATGTGTAGGATGACTTGTCTTTATGTGTTTGAGTGTTTAGAGCTTGATGTGACAATATTCAAACAAATGATTATGTATAGACACACATGAATCACTCACACAAGACACATAAGCAAGTTGTTAGTTTGGAAGAATGTGATGATGGTTAAGCAAGCATGTGAAGACACTTCAACAAGTCCTAGTCAAGGCAAGGCTACTATCACAAGGAGGTTCTAGTGAAAATCTGGGGAACCGGCACCCCACAAGCATCTAGTAAGCCACTTAAGACTTTAACTAACCCTACTAGGAGTTTTAATATACATAAAGGTACACCTCCTTTCGAGTTACCACTGTATGGTGAGCACTAATACCAGTTAGACTTGGCTTTCACCTTATCCTCTAATTTTTATAGCAGACTGGATGAAAGTACCGCTTGAGGTTGTTCCCTTGGGGTGAGTATCTCTTTTCCCACCAAGGCAGGCCTCTCTAAGGCTTAACAAAAGAAACACAAGTAAATGTTTTTTATCTCCAAGTTCATGTTGGACGCGAGGAGAGAGCATACACATTTACTTGGTCACACTTGCATGGGGTTCATTAACATTAGAAATTCAATGTGTGGAAGACAATGCAAGCACTTGATTTTTTTAAAGCCCAAATCCAAATGTGATGAAAGATAATGGTTCGTTTTAGCCCAATTTTTGATGTGATAGCAAACAAGTTGTTCGTTTTATGCCCAAATTGAAATGTGTTTGCAAACAAGATTAAAAGATAAGAGATGAAATGATTGCACCTGATAATTTTCACTTTCTGCTTGTTGTTGCGACTGATCCAAATGCTTCTCTAGCTCCTTTGATGTACCTACAAGTCACAAAATTTGCAAAACGACCAAGTAAACTTGCATAGAAGATGATTATGTGAAGAAGATGAAATCTGGTAAAATATGATGAAAATGGATTGATACAAAAAAATAGATTGCATAGACAGAAATTTTAGGAGATTCTAAGCAATTTAAAAAAAAGATTCATTGAAAACTGATCAAAATTGCTCAAGTTATTCTCAAATGAAGTTTGGAATGAAGCTGAACTTTGATTGATAAAAAAGATGGTAAAATGATATAGTCACCTAATAAAACTTGCTCCACTATGTAGTTTGTCCTCTCAGCTTTCCAACGACTCCTTGTTTGCACAATTTGGCCTTTGTATGTGAAAGTTATGATAGAAACACCAAAATGCACAATGACAGTAACCAAAAGAGAGTTACAGTTACTAGATGCGACCAACTGTTGACTATAAGCAATCTGAATTTGTCTTCAGGTGATATGTTATAGCTCAAATGTGACTCAGATAATACCAGATGTGAGCTACTGAAGCTTAAAAGTGACGCGTAAAAGCTAAAAGCGAATGATTAGAGCTCAAAAGCGACCGCAAATTGCGAAAAAAGGTATAAACAGAAAAGCCCTAATTTGCAACAAGCGACTCAGAGATCTAAAAGCAATTATGTTCAGCTTAAAAGTGATGTGAAAAATGGCAGAGGCAATCACTACGTGCTCAAAAGTGTCATGCCCACATCTCCCGTGCAGACACAACACACAAATGTCCATGTCTTGACCACATTCGCCATGTGGTCTCGACACGGGCCACGAAATTTTTTTCTCCCTAACCCCAGAGACCACCTCACACGCATTTGCATGCTTAGTGGCAACACGCTTGAGGCATGAACATGACCACATATTCAATGAGGTGTAGGCTGTCTAGGGGGATATGACTCAGAGAGTGTTGCTTCCAGGTTTAGACCAAATAAACCTAGACCCTAAGACTCCTAGGCGATGATGAGATAGTCTGCAACAAACCCTAATTATACTTGGAATGACAAGTGAGTTAGTTTGATGACTAGATGGCACGTGATTAAGTTTTGGGTGGTGGAATGAAAGTCTCAACGTATTAAAAAAAAATTAACCCTACAAGCCTAACCAAATCTCGGTAGCATAACGCATTAACGACGTGGTGAAAGTTGTTACGCTCTCAGTTTGACTTGGTTGCGTAGTTTGTTCGTTTAGATTAGTCCCTCAAATTACTAGGTAACCAAGTCACTAATGCATGGTTTACCTTCTCTGTAAGATGACGTTCACCAGGATTATGCTCGGTTTGGTTTCTTTATTTACCGCTTGCATTCATTAATAACCAAATGGCCCCTATAAGATTTCCTCAGTTGATTTCGATAATGCCACGTATCTTTCCCGCCTATTGTAATTATATATATATATATGTTTTGTTTCATTTTCTTAGTACGTCAATTGAAATTAAATAATCTCTGAAACCTCAACTTCACTAAATAAATCATGACCATGAATATATAACTCTTTATCTATGTATACATACATTACCCTCCTTATCTGTATTTAGACATATAAATATTTAACTTTTCTTTCAATACAGCCCTTATAAAACTATATAAATACATTATTATTAATTTTCTTATAATTATTATTTATATATATATATATAAATAAATTTTATTTTAAAATCGTGGCCTACTTATAAAATTCATAAACTATAAATATTGTATGTTTATATATATATATATATATATATATATATATATATATATATATATTTATATAAGTATAAATATTAACACATTTAGGGTTATCCTTATGAGGAACAAGGCACCTTTTGCAATAACCAAAAAGTGATATATTTCCTTTTGGTCGCCAAGGGTATCAAACCCTAAATTTATAGTTTTCCTTTCCTTTGAATGGTAATGCAAGGAGTCTGGAGGGCGTCGGTAGATGCCAAGGCGGAGGCAGAGATGGCGGCCTGGTAACCGATGACGGAGGTGGAGAGGGGAGCTGTCCACGGTGGCGGTGAAAGACATGATAGGGGCGGAAGGGGTGGTAAGATGGGGTGGCCGAGGCAGCGATGTGGCCGGGAGGAGTCACGGGAGGTGGGTTCACATTTCACAGGGCACCGAGGTAGCGGGTAGCACGGTGCACACAGAGAGGTTTGGTGGGGGTGTGGGGGAGGAGGATTAGCCTCCACCCACACCCTCATGTGCTCTGTAAACTGTGGGCGGTGCTGCCGCCCACAAACCCTTTATTCTATTTTTTTTTGTTTTTATTTCTCTTAAAAAACTTCTGCTTATGCTGAGAAACTTTGCCAGTGTAAAACAATTTCATCCCCTTTCTCGCACATTATTTATTTCATGCGTAAATCAAGTTTTATATTTTATATATATTTATCTATTTGTTTTTTTTTTCTTGTTATTTTGTTAGCAAAAGCAAGGAGGAACGACTGATAGCAATAAGCTTAGGCGATCACATCAAACTGCAATACCATCGATGTCATAGAAATCAGTTATTCACATTTACAGTTTCAAATTAGTGCTTCAGTGTGTCAGTCATTTTGGGTATCACTTATCAATGGTTGATATTGAATGTTGAAAGCACGATGCTAAGGATTTCATTATTATTGGAATTTCAGATTTTGTAATGATACTGAACATGAGATTTTCATAGTCCATGACATGGAGTAACAAAGTCTCCAAAGAAAACTGCATACATTTATATTTTTTTTATTCTCTCAAAATTAGGGTTTATATTCATATTCCCAAAATTTACTAATTTTGAAGAAATTTCCTATATAACTCTAAGTATAAATATATACTTATTTGTCAAATTAACTGTTGTAGGGCAGTTAAACAAAAATGTTATTTGTATTGCTCTTCCTTAGAAATTTTATTCAACACTATTCAGATTTCAGAGATAAAGGAATTACAAGATCTATTTTTCTTTTTTTTATTAAAATATTGTTCATTGTTTCAAACTAATTATAGAAGCATTTAGTTTTCAAAGAAATAACATAGTTTGATTTATTTTGCATCAACTACATGATTTACAAACAAGGAAACATATCCAATATACTTTATATAATCTCTCTCCTTTTTTTTTACAAATCTGCAACTTCAAAAATTTTCCAAATAGAGATACACTACTATTATTTAAAACTTATTTCCCTTAATTAATTTAAAAATTCCAAGTCCCTACTTTTAGTTTAATTCAGTAGCATATTCTTTAATATGGAAAGAACCATCATACTTGCATTTATTCATAACTGAAAAAAAAAGAGTGTGATTTAAATACAATTTCTCTCCCATTCAAAAGCATAACTTTTTAAATACCTCAAATCTGATTAAGTTCAACATTTCCACTAAACATTGCAACAGAAATATTCTAAAAATCTAATATTCTTTTTAAACAAGTTTCATCTTTCTTTTCCCCCACATGATAAAATGAAACAACTGTAATTTCACATCTAACAATAGGTTAAGGAAACAACTCCCTAATATCAACTTTTACAACTTTAGAGAGATATAATCTCTCCTCAAGAAAACCAACTAGGAAGTGATTTTAGGAGGCCAAGCTCTCATTGCAAGTAAAGAAACATTTTCCTTAAATAGAAAACTCGACCATTCTCCCCAACAAGCTCCAAGAGAAACCTGTAACTAACACAACAATGAAGAAACCAAACAAACAGCCACTGAGAAATGAAAGCTCTCCTCCTTGCCGTAGACCTGCAAGAGGGTCACCCCCAAGCTAGGGAGGTAAGGGATTTCACACAGGTGTATCAAACCACAACAAAATCATTCACATTAACACAAAAATCAGAACAACCCCATAGGATTAACACAATACATCAAGGCATAAAAATGAGTTTGGTGAGGGTAGGGAATAGACCTCTCAACTTAAAGGGGCTCCCAATGATAAAGAAAATCTCAACACATGGCCTCTAGCCAAAAAATCCCTGAACACCACAATCCACAAGAATCTCACACCAATTTTGCTTGGCACTCTTTCCATATAGATAACTCCTCAAATGATAATAGGCCCTCAAGGCATAAACACATAAACACAAACTGTGGGAGAGCCCCCAAGGATTGTTCCTCTCCCCTACCCATACAAGTTGAGCATTTCCTCCATTGGAAGTGCTCTCACCATGACACCCAACCCAACATCAAATGCAAAAAGAAAGCATCACAATGCAAACAACTTACAATCAAGATTCAAACCATGGAATATCATATAGAAAAGCAAAAACAAGATCAGAGGCCTACCTTCAAGACCTTGGCAATGGAAGTGGAATTTGGTGAAGAGCTCCAAGCCTTCCCAAGCTTTCCAACCTTTCAAATTTTCTCCCAACCTTCTCTAACTCCTCCAAACTAGTAAGGAAATCTAAATTTGCAAGAAGTCTCTAAAATGCAAGCAGAAAGAATAGAATAGAAGAACCCCCACTCCTCTACAAGAGGAGCTATTATAGGCCATCCACTTGGCCTTGAGGGAATGAGAAGGTGACATTTGTCACCATCTCTTCCCTCCTCCTAAGCCACTTGTAAGAGTGAGAAGGTAAGAGGGTGACAAATGTCCTCCTCTCCCTCCACCTCCATCTCCACCTTATCCACTTGTACTTCCACACAAGTGGGAGGGGGACAAGTGGTGAGTTGGATTCCCACTCACTCCTCAAGGAGACAATGGCCTTGAGTGGTGCTCCCACTCACTTGGGAGTTTGGGAGGACTCTTGGAGACCTCCCTAGTCCTCCTTGGGAATACTTCCCAAATCATAGGGATGGGAGGTGGTTCTTCCCAAGGCAAGGCCCATCCCTCATCTTCCCTCTTTCCAATTTTCGTCACTTTGACTCAACCAAGGTTTAGGGTGACCTAAGGTGAGTCAAAACTAGGGTTAGGTGGTCCAAGTTGACCCTAGACTCATGGTTGACCACCTAGGGTAACTTTTGGGACCCTAGGGGTCATGAAAGGGGTCAAAAATCCACATATAAATGGCCCAAATAAAATAATAAAAAATACCAATTGACATAAATCAATTAAAATTTTACAACACTTAATACTAATCAAAATAAGAAAGAGAGGGGGTACTAAGGCTTAAAAATAATTAAAATTTAAACCAAGCACAATAAATCATCATGCAATTTCACACGTGATCCTTATCCCTCTTGGGAACGGATCGGCTTAACCAGGAATAACATGGTGTGAATCCTACCTCCGATTTCCCGTGGCTAGGGAACGTAAAACCTGCAAATCTCGATCAAGTGTCAGTTTTGTCATGAAAGTGATAGCCGAAGCAACTGAAATTAACTTCACGCATTTGAAATAAACATCAATACATAACTACAAATTAAACTGCATTATCAAATCATATGTCAATTAATCCATGCATAAACAACTAGAATCTCATAGCAAAATAACATCTAATATATATGTCCCATATGTCGAACCTCAACATATCATCCAATATGACCGAATCAAATCACATATATCAAATCAGTGAGATAGAACATCAAGTCTACATAATGAAACATAGTCACTACTAGATAGCACAATGATCAAAATATGGGAGGTAAAATAGTTGGCCTCACATCCTCCCCCCGTAAGACTGAACTTCCTCCTGGAAGTCGTCAAAAAGCTGAGGATAGAGTGCCCTCAAACTAGCTGCATCCTCCCAAGTCACCGCGACCTCGTCATATCGATCCCACTAGACCCTAACCTGGTCCAGCTCTCGACCTCAAAGGCCCAGCGTCCAACGAGCCAATATGCGAATTGGCTCTAGCACCAACTACCTGCTTGCCTCTACCTGTAAAGCACTCTAGTCTAGTACGTGAGATACATCAGATATATACCGTCTCAAAACATAAACATGAAAGACATCATGGATACGTGACAGGCTAGGTGGCAATGCTAGACAATAGGCAACTGTTCCTATCCGCTCCAAAATCTCAAAGGGACCTACGAACCATGGTGCGAGCTTAGAGCCCTTTCCATAACGGATTGGACTCTTGTGTGGCCGCACTCTAAGGAATACCCTGTCTCCCACTGAGAAGCTTCAATCTATCCTATTAGCGTCAGCATACTTCTTCTGCCTATCCTGTGCCTCCTGCAACCTCTGTCTAATCAGTGTGACCTATTGCTCCATATCCTATACCAACTCTGGTCCAATGGTGACTCTATCCTCAATACAGTCCCAACTCAATGGTGTCCTGCATGGCTTGCCATATAAAGCCTGAAAGGGAGGCATACCTAACGAGCTGTGATGCCCATTATTGTAGGCAAACTCAACTAGATAAAGATACTCCTCCCATCTAGACTGATGGTCCATAACACACATCCGAAGCATGTCATCCAATACTTGATTCACCTGCTCTATCTATCCATCTGTCTCGGGATGATAAGCAGAGCTAAAATTGAGTTGTGTGCCCAATGCCAGCTATAAGGCTCTCCAAAATGCCAAAGTGAACACTAGATCTCTATCTAAGATGATGCGACGCGGTACCCCATGTAGTCTCACAATGTCATCCAAGAATACTCTCGCCACAGTTGGCACATTGTAGTCATGCGCACAGGAGAAAAATGAGCTACTTTGGTCAGCTTGTCGACTATCACCATGATGGCATCATGGCGACGCGAAGACATAGGAAGACCAACAATAAAATCCATGGAAATGGTGTCCCATTTCCACTCAGGTATATCATGTGGGTATAGAAGCCCCGCTGGATGCTGATGCTCGGCCTTGACCCTCTGGCACTCAAGGCAACGAGCAACAAACTCTGCTATATCTCATCTCATACCTGCCCAAAAGTATAGCTGTCAAAGATTGACATACATCTTCTTCACCCCCGGATGTGCCGCATATGGTGCCCGATGAGCCTCTGATAGCACCATAGTACGCAGGTCACCTGCGCGGGGTACATAGATGCGCTGTCGATGACAAAGTAAACCATCTGTGTCAAGTGTATACCCTGCAAACTTGCCCACAAGGGCCCTCTGTGATCTGATCTCCTACTGCACCTCATGATACCATTCATCCTCTGGCAGATGCTGAATAATGCGATCCCTCAAGTCCACTCGCAAAGTCAAGGTCAAGAGTTCATGGTGCCTCTGACTCAATACGTCAGCAACCACGTTCTCCTTCCCTTTGATGTAATGGACATCAAAGTCATACTCGCATAGGAACTCCATCCAATGCTGTTGTCGGGCATTCAGATTCGGCTGTGTAAAGATATACTAGAGGCTGTGATGATCGGAATGGAGCTCAAAGTGACGGCCCAACAAGAAATGTCTCCAACGGACTAGAGCATGAACCACTGCTACTAACTCTAAGTCATGTGTGGGGTAGTTCAGCTCATGAGTCTTGAGCTTTCGCAACTCATACGCGATCACTCTACCACCTTGCATAAGTACAACTCCCAATCCCTCAAGTGATGCATCCGTGCAAACCATGAAATCTGCTACAGGATTAGGAACTACTAAAATAGGAGCACTGGTAAGATGCTCCTTGAGGACCCCGAAGGCCCTCTCACACTGCTCAGTCCGTAGGAAGCTCTTCCCTTTCCGCTGAAGGGAAGTGATGGGGTGCGCAATCTGAGAAAAGCCCTCAACAAAATGATGGTAATAACCAGCCAACCCCATGAAACTCCTAACCTCCGTCACACTAGTGGGTGCTGGCCAATCCCTAATAGCTCTGATCTTTGATGGATCTACTAAGATTCCATCACCAGAAAGGATATGCCCCAAATACTAAACCTCTGTCCTAAAAAATGTACACTTTGCCAAATTCCCATAAATCTTCTGCTCTCGCAAACACTGTAGAACCTGACAAAGGTGCTCCTCATGTTCCTCCTTGGTCCGTGAGTAGATCAAAATGTCATCAAGGAAAATGATCACAAACCGATCTAGTAGGTACGGAACACCCCATTCATGAGACTCATGAACACTGCAGGGGTGTTCGTCAAGCCGAAGGGAACCACTGTGAACTCATAGTGCCCATAACGAGTCCAGAAGGTAGTCTTATGGATATCTACCTCTGTGATGCGTAACTGATGATACCCAGACTTCAGGTCTATCTTAGAGAACACCCTGGCTCCCTGCATCTGGTCAAAAAGATCATCAATCCTAGGCAGCGGGTAACGGTTCTTCACCATCACCTTATTCAACTGCCTGTAGTCCATGCACAAGCAAAGAGACCCATCCTTCTTCTTCACGAAGATGACAGGAGCGCCCCAAGGTGAAACACTCAGTTGGATGTGCCCCTTCTCGAGAAAGTCCAACTGAAGCTTGAGCTCAGTGAGCTCATGTGTGGTCATCCTGTAGGGTGCACGAGGCACTGGCTCGGCACCCAGCACTAAGTCTATGTGGAAGTCTACCTCAAGTCGGGGAGGCATCCTTAGTAACTCTACTGGGAACAAATCGGCAAACTCTCTAAGGATGGGATGATCATCCAAAGATGCCTCTGGCTTGTCATTTGATCTGTCGCTCACTGTGATGGTGAACAACTGACATCCCTTCTGCATGCAGTGCTTAAGCTACTGAGCAGATATCATATGCATTGCGGTGGGCTTCTGTATGCCCACAATCTCAACTGATGTGCCATGGTCGTCTAAATAGCTAATCACCTTTTGGCAGCAATCTAGCTTGGCTTGATGAGCCGCAAGCCAATCCATACCCAACACCACATCATAGGATCCTAATGTCATGACTCTAAGGTCGCATACTGTAGTGAAGGATCCCAAAGCAATATCACAATCGTGGATAAAGGTATCTACTGTCAGTTTGGCTCCTGAAGCCAACTCAACTACCCACCTATCACCCTGCCTAGAGGCCACCAGCCTGCAACGCTCCACTAACGATGGAGATACAAATGAATCAGTACCACCAGAGTCAAAGAGAATAAAAATGGGTTTACCCCCAATCATACCTGACATCTCAATCACGGAAGCCTGAAAATCTACCTAGAGGTTATCTACCGCTGCAAACATACGGTGGGATCTACCCACATCACCCATTGTCTTCTCTGAACCTCCTGCACGAGGCTATCCCTGTGCTATATAACCCTGTGGACACTCTCTAGCTAGGTGTCCTGCTCCACCACAAACATAACAAGGGCCCCTAACCTGCACCAGTACAGTCTGGGTCCTACCTGACTGCTGCTGTCCTGGTCTGCCAGTAGACCCCTGTGAACCCCTATAAGACTATTGTGACCTCGTCGGTCCTACAGGCGGTACCTGTTGTCTCTGATCTCTGCGTGGGCCCTGCTGCTGCCAACCCTTGTTATGTCCCCCCCTGTGACCCCTACTGTGTCCTAGCTCTCTGCTACTGCTGTGAGGGTCTAGGAGGTAAGGATGCTGAACTGAATCCTCCTCTATGGGGTGGCTACGATGGTCTACGAAAACTCTGCTGATGCTGTTGCTATCCCTGATCCTAAAACTGAGGGTGAGAACTCTGCCCTCGTCCCTGAATCTCCTCAGTGATGTATGCCTTCTCGGCAGCATCACTCAAAGTCTGGGGGTCTGCCATCTGAACAGGCCCTGCTATACTGTGATTAAGCCCTCTAATAAATTTGTGCACCAGGAGTTTCTCATCATGGAGATACTCCGCATATCTAGATAGCTCTATAAACCTACCCTCATACTGAGCCACTGTAAGTCCTCTTTGCTAGAGGTCATGGAACTCGTCTAGATGACGCTGCCTGTAGTGGTCCGATAAATAACGTGCATTAAAGTGCTCAATGAAGGTCTCCCATGTGAGAGTGTCTAAAGAAAGGTGGCTCTTGCACTCCTCAGTGTGCCACCAGGTAGCTGCTGCGTCTCACAACAAGTGAATTGCCACACGGGCCTTCGTATTGCCCTCATAAGGACACAACGTGAAGCACCTGTCTAAACTGATCAGCCAGGCCTTTGCCTCAGCTCCCTCAGTGGTCTTGATGAATGTAGGAGGGTTCAACCTCAATATGTCCCTAATGGGATCTCCTCTATCTCTGTGCCCCTGGATAGTCTCATCTACACGATACTCATAAGGCCTCTGACCCAAGTGCTCTACATGCACTGTCTCGTCCTATCTAGCTTGATGTGGGGGGCTCCTACTACGGGCCTTGTTGGCCGAACCAACCTCTTCTGTCTCTGGTAGCTCAACGTAAGGCTCCTCACGTGGTACCCCTCGCGGCTCTATGTGGGGCTCCTCTCGCAGATCCTCGCGAGGCTCGTCACATGGCTCTGCTACAGCCAGTGGGAGCCTATCTAGAATTGCCTGTAAGGCCTGTAATATCTATGGTCCCATATCTGGTGGGATCAGTGGTGCCTGTGGTGCCTGAGGAACTGGCTGTGGCTGTAGGAGTGGCTAAACCTATGGATTTGGCTGTAACTGTGGCTCTGGCTGTACCGGTCGATCTCGCTGACCTAACCCCGCAGCTGATGAATCAGTGCATACCTCTGTGGGTGGAGTGCGGCAGGTCTGCGCTCGCTGAACTCGTTTGGGAGGCATCCTGCAAAATGAGGTAGCCACAAGTCAATCATAGTTGCAAAAAAAATAATGTGCCTATAACAAGCCTAGTGTTTTAAAAACCTATGCTCTGATACCAAATGTCATGCCTGCATCTCCTGTGTAGACATGGCACACAAATGCCCGTGTCTTGACCACATTCGCCATGTGGTCTCGACATGGGCCACAAATTTTTTTCTCCCTATCCCTAGAGACCACCTCGCACGCATTTGCATGCTCGGTGGCAACACGCCTGAGGCGTGAACACGACCACATATTCGATGAGGTGTAGATTGTCTAGGGGGATATGACTTGGAGAGTGTTGCTTCCAAGTTTAGACCAAATAAACCTAGACCCTAAGTTTCCTAGGTGATGATGAGATTATCTGCAACAAACCTTAATTATACTTGGAACGACAAGTGAATTAGTTTGATGACTAGATGGCACGTGATTAAGTTTTGGGTGGTGGAATGAAAGTCTCAATGCATAAAAAAAAATAAACCCTACAAGCCTAACCAAATCTCGGCAGCATAACGCATTAATGACGTGGTGAAAGTTGTTACCCTCTCACTTTTACTTGGTTGCGTCGTTTGTTCGTTTAGGTTAGTCCCTCGAATTACCAGGTAACCAAATCACTAACGCATGGTTTACTTTCTCTATAAGATGACGTGCACTAGGATTACGCTCAGTTTGGTTTCTTTATTTACCACTTGCATTCATTGATAACCAAATGGCCCCTATAAGATTTCCTCAGTTGATTTTGATAATGCCACGTATCTTTCCTGCCTATTGTAATTATATATATATATATCTGTTTTGTTTCATTTTCTTAGTACGTCAATTGAAATTAAATAATCTTTGAAATCTCAACTTCACTAAATAAATCATGACCATGAATATATAACTCTTTATCTATGTATACATACATTACCCTCCTTATCTGTATTTAGACATATAAATATTTAACTTTTCTTTTAATACAACCCTTATAAAACAATATAAATACATTATTATTAATTTTCTTATAATTATTATTTATTTATTTATATATATATTTTTGATTTTAAAATCGTGGCCTACTTATAAAATTCATAAACTATAAATATTGTATGTTTATATATATATATATAAGTATAAATATTAACACATTTAGGGTTATCCTTATGAGGAACAAGGCACCTTTTGCAATAACCAAAAAGTGATATATTTCCTTTTGGTCGCCAAGGGTATCAAACCCTAAATTTATAGTTTTCCTTTCCTTTGAATGGTAATGTAGGGAGTCTGGAGGGTGTCGATGGATGCCAAGGCGGAGGCAGAGATGGCAGCCTGGTAACTGACGGCGGAGGTGGAGAGGGGAGCTGTCCACGGTGGTGGCAAAAGACATGACAAGGGTGGAAGGGGCAGGTAAGATGGGGTGGCTGAGGCAACAACGCGGCTGGGAGGAGTCATGGGAGGTGGGTTCACATTTCGCAGGGCATCGAGGTAGTGGGTAGCATGGTGCACGTAGAGAGGTTTGGTGGGTGTGTGGAGGAGGAGGTTTAGCCTCCTCCCCCACACCCTCATGTGCTCTATAAACTGTGGGCAGTGCTGCCGCCCACAAACCCTTTATTCTATATTTTTTGTTTTTATTTCTCTTAAAAAACTTCTACTTATGCTGAGAAACTTTGCCAGTGTAAAACAATTTCATCCCCTTTTTTCGCATCTTATTTATTTCATGCATAAATCAAGTTTTATATTTTATATATATTTATTTATTTGTTTTTTTTTCTCGTTATTTTGTTAGGAAAAGGAAGGAGGAACGGCTGATAGCAATAAGCTTAGGCGAGCACATCAAACTACAATACCATTGATGTCATAGAAATCAGTTATTCAGATTTACAGTTTCAAATTAGTGCTTCAGTGTGTCAGTCGTTTTGGGTATCACTTATCAATGGTTGATATTGAATGTTGAAAGCAGGATGCTAAGGATTTCATTGTTATTGGAATTTCAGATTTTGTAATGATACTGAACATGAGATTTTCACAGTCCATGACGTGGAGTAACAAAGTCTCCAAAGAAAACTACATACATTTATATATATATATATTTTTTCTCTCAGAATTAGGGTTTATATTCATATTCCCAAAATTTACTAATTTTGAAGAAATTTCCAATATAACTCTGAGTATAAATATATACTTATTTGTCAAATTAATTGTTGTAGGGTAGTTAAATAAAAATGTTATTTGCATTGCTCTTCCTTAGAAATTTTATTCTAACACTATTTAGATTTCAGATATAAAGGAATTACAAGATCTATTTATTTTTTTATTTTTATTAAAATATCGTTCATTGTTTCAAACTAATTATAGAAGCATTTAGTTTTCAAAGAAATAACATAGTTTGATTTAATTTGCATCAACTACACGATTTACAAACAAGGAAACATATCCAATATATTATATATAATCTCTCTCCTTTTTTTTACAAATCTGCAACTTCACAATTTTTCCAAATACACTACTATTATTTAAAACCTATTTCCCTTAATTAATTTAAAAATTCCAAGTCCCTACTTTCAATTTAAGTCAGTAGCATATTCTTTAATATGGAAAGAACCATCATACTTGTGTTTATTCATAACTGAAAAAAAAGGGTGTGATTTAAATACAATTTCTCTCCCATTCAAAAGCATAACTTTTAAATACCTCAAATTTGATTAAGTTCAACATTTCCACTAAACATTGCAACAGAAATATTCTAACAATCTAATATCCTTTTTAAACAAGTTTCATCTTTCTTTTCTCCCACATGATAAAATGAAACAACTGTAATTTCACATCTAACAATAGGTTAAGGAAACAACTCCCTAATATCAACTTTTACAACTTCAGAGAGATATAATCTCTCCTCAAGAAAACCAACTAGGAGGTGATTTTAGGAGGCCAAGCTCTCATTGCAAGTAAAGAAACATTTTCCTTAAACAAAAAACTCCACCATTCTCCCCAACAAGCTCCAAGAGAAACCTGTAACTAACACAACAATGAAGCAACCGAACAAATAGCCACTGAGAAAGGAAAGCTCTCCTCCTTGCCGTAGACCCGCAAGAGGGTCACCCCTGAGCTAGGGAGGTAAGGGATTTCACACAGGTGTATCAAACCACAACAAAATCATTCACATTAACACAAAAATCAGAACAACCCCATAGGATTAACACAATACATCAACGCATAAAAATGAGTTTGGTGAGCATAGGGAATAGACCTCTCAACTCAAAGGGGCTCCCAATGATAAAGAAAATCTCAACACATGGCCTCTAGCCAAAAAAATCCCTGAACACCACAATCCACAAGAATCTCACACCAATTTTGCTTGGCACTCTTGCCATATAGATAACTCCTCCTCAAATGATAATAGGCCCTCAAGGCATAAACACATAAACACAAACTGTGGGAGAGCCCCCAAGGATTGTTCCTCTCCCCTACCCATACAAGTTGAGAATTTCCTCCATTGGAGGTGCTCTCACCATGACACCCAACCCAACATCAAATGCAAAAAGAAAGCATCACAATGCAAACAACTTACAATCAAGATTCAAACCATGGAACATCATATAGCAAAGCAAAAACAAGATCAGAGGCCTACCTTCAAGACCTTGGCAATGGAAGTGGAATTTGGTGAAGAGCTCCAAGCCTTCCCAAGCTTTCCAACCTTTCAGATTTTCTCCCAACCTTCTCTAACTTCTCCAAACTAGTAAGGAAATTTAAATTTGCAAGAAGTCTCTAAAATGCAAGCAGAAAGAATAGAATAGAAGAACCCCCACTCCTCTACAAGAGGAGCTATTATAGGCCATCCACTTGGCCTTGAGGGAATGAGAAGGTGACATTTGTCACCATCTCTTCCCTCCTCCTAAGCCACTTGTAAGAGAGAAGGTAAGAGGATGACAAATGTCCTCCTCTCCCTCCACCTCCATCTCCACCTCATCCACTTGTGCTTCCACACAAGTGGGAGGGGGACAAGTGGTGAGTTGGATTCCCACTCACTCCTCAAGGAGACAATGGCCTTGAGTGGTGCTCCCACTCACTTGGGAGTTTGGGAGGACTCTTGGAGACCTCCCTAGTCCTCCTTGGGAATACTTCCCAAAACATAGGGATGGGAGGTGGTTCTTCCCAAGGCAAGGCCCATCCCTCATCTTCCCTCTTTCCAATTTTCGTCACTTTGACTCAACCAAGGTTTAGGGTGACCTAAGGTGAGTCAAAACTAGGGTTAGGTGGTCCAAGTTGACCCTAGACTCATGGTTGACCACCTAGGGTAACTTTTGGGACCCTAGGGGTCATGAAAGGGGTCAAAAATCCACATATAAATGGCCCAAATAAAATAATAAAAAATACCAATTGACATAAATCAATTAAAATTTTACAACACTTAATACTAATCAAAATAAGAAAGAGAGGGGGTACTAAGGCTTAAAAATAATTAAAATTTAAACCAAGCACAATAAATCATCATGCAATTTCACATGTGATCCTTATCCCTCTTGGGAACGGAATGGCTTAACCAGGAATAACATGGTGTGAATCCTACCTCCGATTTCCTATGGCTAGGGAATGTAAAACTTGCACATCTCGATCAAGTGTCAGTTATGTCATGAAAGTGATAGCCGAAGCAACTGAAATTAACTTCACGCATTTGAAATAAACATCAATACATAACTACAAATTAAACTGCATTATCAAATCATATGTCAATTAATCCATGCATAAACAACTAGAATCTCATAGCAAAATAACATCTAATATATATGTCTCATACGTCCAACCTCAACATATCATCCAATATGATTGAATCAAATCACATATATCAAATCAGTGAGATACAACATCAAGTTTGCATAATGAAACATAGTCACTACTGGATAGCACATGATCAAAATATGGGAGGTAAAATAGTTGGCCTCACAAAAAGCGATGCAAAAATGGATTGGAAGCGGCATGTAATAGCTCATATGCAACTAAGAAAAGGCCAAAAGCGACGAATAATAGCCCAAAAGTGATCTGGAAAGTTTCAGGTCACAGAATGCAAATATTAACCATAAGTGACCAAGTTTACTAGAAGCGATCAGTTTTTGATCAAAAGTGAGCTAAATTTTACCAAAAGTTACATACTATTGTTCAAAAGCGATGCAAATTTTACCATAAGCGATCAATTTTTAATCAAAAGCAAGCTAAATTTTACCAAAAGCTAAAGACTGTTGTTCAAAAGTGATGCAAATTTTACCAAAGTGATTAGTTTTTTATCAAAAGCTAACTAATTTAGCACAGGCGATTGGTTTTTTATCAAAAGAGAACAGATTTACTAGAGGCAAATTTCTCTAGACTGGTTGTTGTTTTCTTCGCCAAATGCTCTATTTTTCATGAAATGTAGGCAAATTTATACTCAAAATTTATGGAAACAGTCCCCCAGATGTAATGGTGAGGTTAGATTTGAGCTAAGAGATCATATACATACATTTGTATCCAAATAATTACAAACTAGGGTTAGAAAAATGCAAATTTTTGCTACAAAAGCTTGCAAAAATGAAAGATTGACGTTCCAAGAGATCTAAACTTCACAAAAACAACTCAAAAAATAGAGTTAATCAAGGACGTGGGTCCCACTAGGCATGCCAAAATGTAGAATGTGATAGGTAAAAAATCAAGTTGATAAGATCAAGCCTAGCCATGAAAACCTAACCCTACCATTATCAAAGAATCTAATCTAAATGAAATCAAAGAGTAATGCAATTCAAGAACATCACCTAGATTGTGTGATTCCTTGTTTATGATGTAGATTACTTCTTCAACAATGAGCAATTATGAAGATAAAAGCTACCATGATGGATGATAAAAGCTCAATGGATGCTATGGATTCTCAAATGCTTAATATGCTCAAGATGATAATGTAGACACTATATGAATGATGGATGCATCTCATATGGAATGAGAGGGTGTTTATATAGAGCTCAACCAAAATCAATTGATGGTGGAGATTCAGAGGCTATGTGAATGACTAAGATTAAAAGATAAAGATAGATGCATGTGTAGATGACAAGTGGCAGGAAGATAAGGCTTAGGTGTGCTTGTGTAGATAAATGCTAAAATTAGATCCCATTAGTTGTGCATGTGAAGGATTTAAATGAAAGTTGTATTACAACACATGATTTAATTAAGAGATGGACAAGTGTTGGAATGTGGTGAGAGGTGAGGACTTAATTCAAATATTTTATTTGAATTAGTTGGGATATGAGTTGGAAAATTAATTAAATAAATAAGATTTATTTAATTAATTGGGAAGATGAATAGGATGGGATAAGATATGATGTGGAAATTAATTAAATAAATAACATTTATTTAATTAATTAGAAAGTGGGATTATGAATGTGAAATTAATTAAATAAATAAAATTTATTTAATTAATTGGCTAATGGATAAATGGGATTAAGAGTGGGATTTAGGACAAAATGCTACATGATGTCTTAATAATGTTTTTGACTAGGTGTTGCAGGACATGGACAAATTTGGGTGTCTACATTTTCCCCCTCTTTGATACAATGTTTGATAGAGTGTTGTGTCAAAGAAGATACAATATGCGTTTGATAAACAAGTTATGCCTCAGTGTAACTGGCAGATGATGCCCCCTCGAGAGGAAAGCTAGGCTAACCAGATAGGGCTAGGTTGGCTCGCGATAGAAGAAAAGACTAAAAATAAGGCTGACACAAAGAAAATGGGGGTTGCGTGGGATAAAATAGGGTATGCAATAGAAAATATTAGGGCTTGGATAGGGCTATAAGAAGGTTCTGCAATGGCAAATAGGCTCATTTGTGCTCAAAAACTATAGAAATCTAGAGCTCCTAAGAGTTAGTTTGCAACGAGAGTTGGAGAGCTATTAGGATGGTTATTCCATGCAGGGATTATCATGCAGAGTGAGTGAGGACACATGGGTGACTAGAGGGATCAGGTGAACAGGTATGTTATGAAACTTTTCCTAAAAGCGTGAATTTAATAGCCTAGAAGCGTCATTAATGTACACCCTTCACCAAAAGCAATTAAGTTTGAGAATAGGGATTTTAGGTCACTTATGTAGGCAAACAGAGTGCTTATGGTAGTTCAGATCGCTTATAGGCATGTTTTGGTCGCTTCTGGAAAATCAGGTCGCATACAATCGGCTAGGAAAACATAGGCTGAAATGCGCGTATAGATCATAATCAGTCGCTTATGGTCAAACAGTCCACGCATATAGGATTTTGGCTCACATATAAATAATAACTGCTCACATAGGGTAAATAGCTCACGTCTAGGGCAAAAAGGAGCGCATGAGGAAGTAGAGCTCGCATAGAAATGGGGAGTGCTCACATATGGTAGATAGCTCGTGTCTAGGGTAAAAAGAAGTGCATGAGGAAGTAGAGCTCGCATATAGTTTAACAGTAGTCGCATATGCAAAATAAGTTACATGTAGGCAAGATAGAGACGCATGTGGTAAAAGTGGTTGCTATTGAGTAGAAAATAGATGCATATGGTAAAATGAACCACTCATGGAAAATAGAAGCTAAGATAGCAAGAAATGTTCATATTTTGATAGGAATAAAGTAGCAGAATGGACTGACAATGATGAATGGAATGATGCAGGATATACTACTGCCTTTGTTATCACGGGAGCCACATCCTAGGGATTTGTGGTTAGTTAGATTACTGGATGCGGAGGACTGACTAGTGCTAGAGATCCTCAGATTGGAGCATGTTTCACAATTGGAGCCAGTGCAGGCACATCGGGGACTGATGATGGTGATGGTGGAGCGTTGGATGAGTGAGCACAGTTCTTTCTTGTTACCGATAGGAGAGGCCACGATCACATTGGAGGATGTGTTCCAAATTTTGCAAATTCCAATAGATGGGGAGCATGTTGATTATGATCCTGATATGGGTCTAGCTACTTTCAGGAGGTTATTCGGGACACCAGACATTGGAGTAGAGGGCTCTGAGATCCCGATGGTGAGGATAGAGGAGCTATGTGATAGATTACAGCAAGTTGTAGTGGCTATCATTAGATGGCTAGTAGGAGATAGGCGAGTGAGAGGCTTTCCAATAGGATGGGGGATAGTTATGGAGGGGATGTTCTCATATGGTACGAGGTATGCATGGGCTGAGTGTGTATTGCGACAGCTCTATCATTTCTTACATGATTGCACTTATATGTTTGGAGCTAGCATGTTAGTAGGAGTTACAGTGTTGCATGTATGGGCTTATGAGCACATTCCAGTTACTAGACTAGAGGGATGGGTGGCGAGAACAGCGGGAGAGCCATATGCGCAGATGTATAGAGGAGCTTTGACATACCAATAGCACCAAGGGGTGGTATACTGGCAGAGGAGATTGGATGAGGTAGATAGGTTTGTATGGAGGCCATGGCTAGGGTGTGTGCGATGGGATGAGGAGGATGTAGAGCTTGTCTATGCTAGACAGGAGAGATACACTTTTAGACGCAACATTTATATTATAAAGTACTATTTGCCAGAGAGAGTTTTGAGACAGTTCGAGGTAGCACAGGTAGTACCAGTTGGTGATGCCATTTTTGGGAGGACAAGACAGGAGGTTTTTGATTGGGGTCCAGAGGTTGTGGTTGACACAGCATTGGCGGAGAGAGATGGATTACAGCCAGTGGTATGGCAATGGGGATAGGGTCCTACAGATCTAGGCACATTGCCAAATTATGATGTATAATGGGTGATAGCTAGACCGACTCGGTTGACACAGGTTGGAGAGACCAGTTTGGAGGAGAGACAAGATTTTAGTGGGTGATGATGTTGGTATTCAGCAGCTGCGGAGACAGATTAGAGAGGAGAGGAGATGAAGGCAGCGAGCATAGATGACATTGAGGAGGGTGGAGATAGATAGGCATCAGGCAGTGATTAGCTTACGGCATGCGAGAGCATAAGCACATACCTATCAGGCTCAACTACTATTGAGAGCACAGGTGGGAGATGGACAAGCTGATGGTGCACTAGCTATGGTGACTAGGGAGAGAGATGTTGCAAGACAGAGTGAGCAGATGATGAGGCTAGAGCGGGATACTGCGATATGGTAGGTACAAGCTATAAGGGCATAGAGGGATGGTTTGCGAGCTAAGAGAGATGGTATACAAGTGGAGAGAGATGGTAGACAAGAAGAGAGAGATGGTATATGAGTGGAGAGAGATAGTATACAAGTGGAGAGAGATAGGGTAGTACAGTAGCTATAGGGGATGACCAGTGAGCGAGATAGAGCAGTGGCTACATTAGGGACTGATGGAGCTATGATATACTTGGCCACATAGTTGACACAAGTGTAGGCAGAGCTTCAGAGAGTGCAGGGTGAGGCTAAGTATTACAGAGGCTTGTACTATGGGGCTGTGCTAGTAGAGCAAAGGCAACCTAGCTTCAGGAGTAGGTTAGGGTTTTCAGGTTCACGAAGGTCAGATGGATCTCGATCAGTAGCTTCAGTGATGGGGCCATCGAGAGATAGAGGACCAGGTGCATGACCTAGTGGTGGTAGTGATGGTTAGGGTGAGGGAGCTACCAGTAGTCACTAGGGCTACCTTGTTTACATTGTATCATGATGAGGCCTAGAGCCAATTTGTACATTTAGTCTTTCAAGTCTCAGCTTGTATTGTAAACACTTGTATTTTGACACACATGTATATATATGATGATGGATTGATAATCTATGTGATGTTGTAATGGTTATTGTGTTGATATTATGATGGCTATGCATGTTGTGTTTATATTGTTATGGATTATATATGGATGTTTATGCAAATGGTAATGAATGGAAAATGTATGTTAATGTGAATATGTAAATGGTAATGATATGTATGGGCTTATGCATATAGACAGATGGTAATGAAAGGATATATGATGGACTTATGTATGTCTAACACACTTGTTTTGCAGGAGTGGAAATATGGATAAAAGATGATGGAAATGATTGATCTTGGCTAAGTACAATATAGGATGAATAGATGGAATGAATAGATAAGATGATAGGCAGCTTTTTAAGTAATTGCTCAAAATGAAAAGAAATGCAATCCTTATGTTTGATAAAGCATATGGATGTTATGCACCAGGGTATAGAAGACCAAGGTGTCGAGATATCCAATGCATAACTAGCATGCTACAATCTTGTCTGAACACATGAGGTCAAGATGTGGAACCAACATGCACAAGATATGAATAACAGCTAGTGTTTCAAGATGGACTTTGACGCTTCAAGTAATGGTTTGAGCTTATCTCCACTACACATAGTGATAGCTTGCTCGTTATATGTATGGAGCTAGTCTTAACATAAAATAGTCTCGAGTGCATAAGAGACTGTTTAGCTTCTCAGATGCTAGAGATATTTATATGTAAGATGCTAATCCCAACACATACAAGATAGCAATACGCATAGGAAGAGAATAAGATCATCCTGCAAATATGGCATACGAAAGCAATATGACCATGCCCCAGTCCTTACTTCATTTAAACATACCGAGATATAGATAGATCAAGGTAGTCTTGATTAGGCATAGGAAAGGGACAAAAGATAAATCAAATGATAAAAAAAAAGATACTGTCATCACATTCTCTTGCCAAATTTTAGGTGCACTTGGATGGATCAAGCTGGTGCCTTGTTAAGAGGAAAGTTGCATCCTGTTGAAGGCTAAAGATGTTGATAAATTGCTATAGCAAATGTTGGCTTAAGGCATGTGGACAAATAGCTTCTGGCTTACTCTTGATTGGTTAAAGTGCTTGGGCTTTCAATACACACACAGTTTGCTTCCTGTTTGAGCTAATCAAAGAGAAGAAGATGGAAGATGAAAGAAGATGAAGAAGATGGGGTGGATCATCTGTGCTTGAGTACTGGAAACTTCCTTCATCCAGATTGGCTACATACCCTGTAGCCACAGGATCAAAGCACATTTACGATGAAGATGAGACATGATGAATATGTAGTTTTGGGTTTTTATTGATGATGTAAGTGATGAAAGATAGAAGAATGTGAGATGAAAGATTGAAGGATGATTAGAAGAAAGATGAAAGATGGATGATGAAAGGGGCTATCGTCTTAGCCTGAATCAGAGTGCTTCCTTTGCATCTCAGATTGCCTACTTACCCTGTATCCACGGGATCAAGGCATTAATGATAGAGCTGTATGTAGTTCTTACTTATGTCATTGATTGCTTGGAAGCTTGAGCTAGTGATGTTTGTGTGGGTCATCATATGAATGTGAATAGATTGTGAAGATATGGATCCTAGTTGTAAGTTGTTAGGTCATGTTTGTCATTGGATGAACACTATGGTTGAAGTTGAACAAGTTTGTTGTGTTGTAAGCTAAGTTGTTTGATGTGTTATGAGCTAGAGATAGCGGTATCCACTTCCAGATAAGACTCAACAAATGCCCCCGGTCCGGGATGAGGTTTATTATGCAGAAGCGACAATGCATAAGGCATGTGGTCAAGATGCTAAGATGCCAAAAGATATAGGTATCGCAATAATGTCTCAAGTATGATAGCTAGCATTGACAAAGCTGAAGATGGAAAGGCTATGTATGGCGATGCTATGTGGATTATGATATGGACTATGCATGATGAGATGGTGAAATATGATCAAATGAACCAAGCAGATAAGGGAAGCTGGTCACTACACATAGCACCTATTTTCCAGGTTTTCACTATGGTACTTATCCAAGGTGCCTGCTTACCAAGTTTTCACCAGAGGATGGATTAGTTATCTTATGTTATTTTTTTTTTGTTATCCAAAGTGCCACAAAGTGGTTTTCACTATTGGATGGATTTTTTTTTTATTCTTTAGATAGGTGAGATTCATAGATAAAACTTCTTGAGATGAACGCTGTTAACTAGTTCATCCAAGGGAATGCCTTCAGGTGTTGAAAGAGTGTATGCACCTGATCCATAAACTACTGTGATAATGAAAGGACCAACCCAATTTGGTTCAAACTTGCCCTATTTCTCTCGATGTTGTTGATTCCTTTGATTTTCTTTAAGGACAAGGTCACCAACTTGGAATCTGTGTTCTTTGATCTTCTTGTTGTAGTTGTGGCGTAGCTAGTTTTGATAGACTTGAAGATGGTTCAATGCTGAATATGTTGTTCACTAGAAGTTTGAGATCATGGAGTCTAGATACTCAATATTCTTCATCTGAGATAGTATGTTGTAGAGATATTCGCAAAGAGGGGATCTGAACCTCGATAGGTAAAATAGCTTCAGTGCCATACACGAGAGCATAAGGTGTGGCTCCAGTAGGAGTTCTGATACTCATTCTATATGCCCACAATGCAAGATGGAGTTGTAAATGCCAATCCCGACCAGCGTCATTAACCATCTTTTTGAGGATTTTGATGATTGTTTTATTAGAAGCTTCAGCTTGGCCATTTCTCTGAGGATAGTAAGGTGTAGAGAATTGATGTTGGATATGGAACTTGTTACAAAGATTTATAACCTCTTGGTTCTTGAAAGGGCGACCATTATCTGTGACAATAGCTTGAGGAACTCCATAACGACAGATTATATAATGTAGAATGAACTTAGATATTTGTTTACCTGTGATATAGGTCATTAGTATGGCTTCTACCCACTTTGTGAAATATTCAGTGGCGGTAATAATAAACTTATGACCATTAGATGAAGTAGGATGGATTTTACCTATGAGATCAAGTCCTCACTGCAAAAAAGGCCATGGAGTGACAATAGGCTGAAGCTCATGTGCTCGTGCATGTATTAGATCTCCATGTTTCTGACACTATAGACATTTCTTTACAAATTGTTGTGCATCTTTTTCCATAGTTGGCCAATAGTATCCTACCCATAGAAGTTTCTTAACAAGGCTAGGGCCAGCGGAATGCGAGCTACAGACACCTTCATGTACCTCACATAAGGCCACTTTTGATTCCTCAGAATCAAGACATTTAAGAAGGATAGCATCAAGACTCTGGCGATAAAGGTTGTCTCCTAAGATAGTGTAACTAGAGGCTCAATGGATAAAGGTTTTACGTTGGGTGTTGGATAGGTGAAATGGAAAGGTTTGATTAGGGAGATACTCGTATATATCCTTGTACCACAGTGAATTGGGACCAACAATTTCACATATAAGCTCATACTGTGGAACTTCAAATGCTGGAATCAAAAGCTATTCAACCAAAAATTCACATTTATGGGTGTTAGATGGCATGTCAAGGAGAGACCCAATCATAGCCATGGCATCTGCTACTTTATTTTGTAGTCTTGGGATTTGCTCAAAAGTAATATTGTCAAAATATTTCTTGAAATCATCAAACATTAGCTTGTATGGAAGAAGCTTCTCATCTTTTGTTTGATATTCATCTAAAACCTGTTTGATAACCAGCTGAGAATCACCAAAAACTTGTAACTGTTTGATAGCCCATTGTACTGCCATGCACAAACCTATGATTAAAGCTTCATACTCTGCTATGTTGTTGGTACATAGGAATGCTATTCTGTATGATTTAGGTATACAATCTCCTTGAGGGGTAACAAATAAGATGCCTTCTCTAGATCCATGTTGTGTGTATGATCCATTGAAATATAGCTGCCATCGTGTTGGAGAAGTTAAATTGAATAATCCTTCATCAGGGAATTTTGGATACACTAGATGAATATCCATGATAGGTGATGTAGCTAATTGATTAGCAATAACTTGTCCTTTGATAGCTTTGCGATTCACATACTGTATATCAAATTCACTTAAGATCATAACCCATTTTGCTAATCTCCCTGTGAGAATTGCTTTAGAAAGAAGATATTTGAGAGGATCCACATTAGAGATGAGCTTTGTTGTTTGGTTCAACATATAGTGTCACAACTTTTGGGAAGCAAACACTAATGCTAAGCAAGCTTTTTCCATAAATGAATAATTGAGTTCATATCCCACAAGAGTTCTACTGATGTAGTAGATGGCTTGTTCTTCTCCTGAATCATCATGTTGAGCTAAAAGGGCACCCAATGCTACGGTTGTTGATGATATATAGAGCAATAATGGATGATCAAGTATAGGAGGTGTTACCAAATATTCCTTTATCTTATCAAAAGCCTATTGACACTTTTCATCCCACTTAAAGGGTTCACCCTTACAAAGAAGATGTTGGAAAGGATGACATTTATCTGCTAGTTGTGAGATAAATCTATAGATAGATTGTAGCCTACCTTGTAGACTGGGGAGTTGCTTGAGATTTATTGGTGGAGGCATCTCTATGATAGCTTTTACTTTAGCTGGGTCCACTTCTATCCCTCATCGAGACATAATATATCCCAATAGTTTTCCTGATGTTACACCAAATACACATTTCTTTGGATTTAGTCTGACTTGGTATTTTTCTAATCAATCAAAGATTTGTGCTAATACATGTAGATGTCCTTCTCTTGTCTTAGATTTTCCCAGTATGTCATCAACATAGTCTTCCATGATAGTATGAAAAAGGTCTTGAAAAATAACTATCATGGCTCATTGATAGGTAGCTCCAGTGTTTTTGAGACCAAAAGGCATTACAACCCAGCAATATGTGCCCATGGACAAATAAAAGATGTTTTATCTTGATCTTCCTCTGCTATTTTGATTTGATTATACCCTAAAAATCTATCCATAAAAGATAGCATTTCATGTCCTACTGTAAGATCTACAATGTTGTCTATGCTTGATAGTGGAAAGTCATCCTTAGGACATTCTTTGTTAAGATCTCTAAAGTCTGTGCAGCAGCAAACTCGTCCATCTAGTTTTGCTACAGGTACCAAATTTGAAACCCATTCTGGGTAATCAATAGGCTTTATGAATTTTGCTTCTAACAATTTTTGAATTTCTGCTTTGACCAATAAAGCTACTTGTGGATGCATTTTGCACAATTTTTGTTTAACAGGTTTTGCATTAGGAGATACTACTAGATGATGTACCACAAGTGATGGATCTAGACCTGGCATGTTAGCATAAGTCCATTCAAAATTTATAGCTCTTCTCATAAAAAATGTTCTGAAGTCTCTTCTTTCTTTCTTTGATAGTGATGCTGCCAAAAAAGTGATCTTTGGATTCTACGCTGTTCCCAAATTCATGTCTTATGATTGTTCAACTAGCATAGTTGATTTCTCATGATAATCAATGGCAACAGGAAGATCAAATCCCTCATCCTTAGGCATCTTAGAGAGGTTTTCACCTTTAGATACATCCTTTATTTTTACTTTTTCACAGTTAAGAGGCACCTTTCAGTTTTCACCTGGTGACGTATTTTGTTTGATTTTGTTTATTTCACTTTTGCAACTAAAGGATTTGATACTTCCACCAAAATATGCTAGTTTAGGTAGATCCATCATGAAACCTGCTTGATGATCACCCAATGGAATACCTTGTCATAAACCCATGAATTTTGCAATAGCTTCATCATTTTCAAATGTATCTAATATCAGTGCCCCTTGTTGGTCCCAATCAATGAGGTCAGGATATATGAGTGAAAGACTAATGGAGGAATTTTTATGACTATTAGAGGCTATGGAAAACATGAAGATGGAGTGTTCTTGAAAAAGGTTAGTGATGTGAAGGGAGGAGTCATCGATAGTATCCAAATTAGAAGTCTCTCCTGTTGAAGAAGGTCCAACGTCAGTGTTAGAAATACACTTAATGTCTTTGAGTCGCAATACCTCCGGCTGATAACCAAGGCCTTGCTTATTAAACTTCTTAGACACAATAATGGGCTTAGTAGGTCCTTGTTCTTGTGATCCCAATCTACCATGTCCTTTATAGCCCATGCTCTTTATGATACAAAACCCATTGTTGTATCACTTTACTTCAAGTTGGACTTGGTCATTTTCATCAAAGAATATCCAAGAGTTTATATCATCAATGTCTTCATCATCCAAGAATCCACCTGTAATGAATACTATAGGGGGAGCTTTGATGATAGAGAAGGATGAAGTTGACTTGGATGTAGAAGGATTACCATGGGATTTAGGAGATAATGGAAGGGTGCCAACACAACATGATTCTTGCAATTTGTACTCACCAGGGCCATGTTCGGTATATTTGGTATGGAGGTTGGAGGTGGCTTTGCTAGATGATGGCTTGAGTAGGTTGGATGAGTCTATATAAGATGAAGATGGATATGCCTCAATGTTGATAGGAATATGGTTCAGACTTTGATATTTAGCTTGAAAGGCAAGGAAAAATTCAAATGGATTGGGATCATCTTGAATAGTAACCTCAACACCATTATGTGGAAATTTAAGGCATTGATCGTATGTAGAAGGAACTACCTTAAGTGCATGTATCCATGGGTGACCAAGGATGATGTTATAAGGAAGATCAATATCAAGGACTTGATAGCGGGTCTCTGTAGTAACCGGCCCAACTTGGATAGGCAATAAGATAATCCCTTCAGCATCTCTTTCAGCATCATCATACGCTCGTATAGTAATAACCTTGGAGGTGTCAACATCTTTCTTAGAATATCTCAATTGTTTTATAAGCTTCAAAGAACATATATTAAGACCATCTCCACCATCTACCAAAATTCGTTTGATGCAGCATTGTTTAACAAAGGCTTCAATATGGAGGGCTTCATTATGTGAAGGATGGATGGAGGGCTGAAGATCTTTGTCATAAAAGGTTAAGTGACAAGGAGCTGCAATGCTAGCGATCATAGATTGGTATTGTGTGATATCAATGTCATTAGGCACCGAAGACTCTTGTAAAGATTTGTCAAGGATAGCTTTATGAGCAGGGGATATGCGAAGCAACTCAAGAATGGATATTTGCGCAGGTGTTTTTCCAAGATCATCCAAGAGGTTATAGTTAGAGAGAAATTGAGGAGGATGAGCGGGTGCTCCTTGGATGGTAACTCAACCTCTTCACGTGGTTACAGCACAATCAGGTGCTCTGCCTTAGATGGTAATGGTAGAAATGCGAGCATGATCAATGCGGCCAATGGTAGATGATTCATAGCTATAGTGAATAGCATTTCCAACATGAGGGTTATTTTTTTGATCATGAGATGGAAGTGGATTCTTGAAAGTCTCTAGATCATAGTTCGATGTTGATTGTTGTGCAGGCTAAGTTGTTGAAGGTGTGACCTTGATTAAACCTTGATCAATGTAGTCTTGGATAACATGTTTTAAGCACATACAACCATTTGGTTTGTGTCCCTTAACTTGATGGTAATCACAACACTCATTTTCTTTGTACCAAGGGGCTATGAAGAGCAGTTTGCCATTTGGTGGTGCATCTAGTAAGACAATATCATCCGCTTGGAGAAGCTTTCAAAAAATAACGTCCATAGATTCCGTTAATGGTGTAAATTGTTAGTGCAGATTAGAAGTTTGTCGTTGTCTCCTTCATTGAAAAGGTTGCATTGGTGTAGAAGCTGCTTGAATGTTGATGGAAGCTTTCATAGTTTGAATGTTCTTTGTGTCTACAACACCATCATTAACAACATTCTTGTTCTTGTTCCAAAAGCGAGACTTATTGTTGGAATTTTGAGGAGAGTCTTTATTATCATGAAAGATCTTGATAGTTCCCTTAGCAATTAAAGCTCATTCAATGATGATTCCTTTGGAAACAAGTTCATCAAAGGTGCAGCACTTTGCAATTGTAATTGGAATGACAACTTGGGGTGAAGATTTTGAATAAAGATGTCAAGCTGTTGTTTCTCAGGTATTTCCCATGATAGTTTACTAGCCATATTACGCCATTCTTGAGTAAATGAAGAAAAGGCTTCACTATTGCACTATTTGTTGTTGACAAGGTCATTCATGTTTACCTCATGTTCAATGTTGAAAGAAAAGTGTGATCGAAACTTGTTTGCCAATTCTAAAAAAGACTTAATTCTTGGAGGTAAATGAGAAAACCATTCGAGAGCTTATCCTGCTAAGCTTCGAGGAAATAATCTCAAAAGATATGTATCGTCATAAGAGACATCAAGACATGCCACAAAGAATGCTCGAAGATGGTCTTCCAGATTTCCTTTTCCTTTGTACTTATCAAATTGTGGGATTTCAAAATGTGGTGGAAAAGGTATCATATTAAGAGACTTGTCAAATGGATAAGTGCATATGTTTTTGAGAGAGAAAGGTTTCGTGCCTTGTCCTATCGCTTGATTGATCATTTGTTGAACATCCACTGAAGATAATTGATGTTGTTGCAAAGGGGGTGAAGTATGGTATGAGATATATTGTGGTTGTGGCTGTGGGATATATGGAGTTATGACCATTTGTTGAGGTTGTGTACTCACAATATATGTCAAAGGATTGGTATGTGACACATATGTGTTGGAGGATTGTTGTCCTTGAGACACAAGCGACAGTTGAGTGTGCATCACCTAGGAAGTGGATGACAGATTGACAGTAGTGAATGGTTGGGAAGTTGGGGTCAAATTTATGAAATGGTAAGTGATAGAGGGATTGGTAGATATGAAAGAAGGATGAACATTTGGATTTGTATTTTGGACAACATGAGGATTGGTATGTGTCGTATGTTGGGTGATAATAGGCAAGCCTTGGGTAGCATAAGATGGATTGATGGTGTGTGAAGGATTGAAAGAATACGACGGCATGGATGTAAGTTGATCAACATAAGCGACCGTATTGCTGGGATTGGCTTGAGAAACAATGGAAGGATCACTCATGTCAATGAGACTAACATTGGGGTTATATGATAGCATGGAGGGATTAGCAGTTGGTATATGGGATATGGTATTCATATGAGATATAGTAGATTGCAATGGATGTGAAGCTTGGGCAATAGGTGTTGTTGGAATAGTTTGAGAGGCTTGCACACTATGAGACATGGGAATAGCTTGTGATGCTTGGAGCATTTGCGCTTGGACAACTTGTGTTACTTGAGGCATGGAAACAGTCATGGTAGGAGGAGGGATATGTTGAGGAACATGGAAAGGTGGAATGTTGAGATTTCGTGACATGAGAGGGAGCACATTGGTTAGCACTATCAACAGTTCTAAAGTATGCTAAAATCATGGTAGATCAAATGAAGCAACAATAGGCAATGAGGACAATGTATTGGAAGATGGAGCTTGTGATATAATGGGAGATGACACGACTATAGTGGATGGTCCCTTCGCAACAACAACGGAAGTGTTTGGATCTTCCTCTTTAATAGCAGATATGTCAAAGTCTTTTGGTAGTTTAGTGCCTATGCAAGCAAGTTGCAAGAAGTAATGATTAGACTCAGATATAATAAGTCCCTCAACTTGGTCCCATACATGGGTATCTTGAAATTCTAATGAGTCGTCTTGAGATTGTTCTTCAAAAGTTTCCAAGGATGTTGGAGGTTGCATTTGTTGTGAAGATGGCTCGCCAATAGTGTATCCTTGAGGCATAAACATATGAGGAGGCATACCAGTTGTGAATTGAGTTTCATCCTTAAGAGGCGTTGATTTGAATTATTGCATCTCAGCTTGCAATTTGGCTTCCATTTTAGCTCTCAATTTGGCTTCCATTTCAGCTCTATATTAGCTCCTAGTTTGAGGCATGATGTTGATGATGAAGTTTAACTTGTCAAAGTTTTGAGACCCAAAAGATGATAGTTTGCTAGTTTGTTGATTGGTTGCTGTTTTGGTTTGTTGGTTTTGCTAATTCACTTGGTTGGTTTGCTTTGGCTGATTTTTTGTTGTTGGTTTGTTGTGGGTTTTCCTTAGAGGATAGCTCACACACTCAAGGGAAAGATTGTTTGCTAAATGTTGTTAAGCTGCTGATGTTTGCTGAAGCTAAAGCTGAGGGATGATGTTTGTTGAAGCTAAAGCTGAGTGATGATGTTTGCTGATTGAAATGATTAGGTTGATGTTTGATTTGTTGGTTGGGATCTCAAAAAGATGAAAAGCTCATGGATTGTGATTTATTGGTAAGCTCAAAATAGGAGACAAAAGTCTAGGGATTTGCTACTGATCAAAGACAGGTCTAAAAACTAATGTTGAAGCTTAAGCAAGCTAGATTTATGGCTAATTCAGTTGAGGCAATAAGATTTGCAGGTATTTAACCATAGGCGACAGGTAATAGCTCTTATGCAACTCAGAGGATGCCAAAGGTGACTAATAATAGCTCAAATGCAGTTTGGTTTAGATTCTGACAGCAAGTCACAATGTTAACCAGAGGCGATGGATTGTTCAGAGGTGACAACTATTGGCTAAAAAGTGATTTCTTGTTGATTGAAAGCGACTCTGGGTTTTCTAAAGGTGACATATTGTTGTTTCAAGGCGACCTGATTCAAATAGGAGGTAGTTGACTATTGTGTAAAGGTGACCTTGTTTACTCAAAGAGCGATTAGCTGTTGTTCAAAAATGATTTAGTTCAGGCTAAAAGCGGCTAACTGTGGTTCAAAAGAGATTTCTGCTATCTGTATGCGAGCATTTTAGGTTTAAAAGTGACTGTGTCTGTCAAAAAGGTGTCTGATTTGTGATTTTTGGCAAGAAAACAATAATTACAGTCACTCACACTCACAAGAATCACATACTTGTACCACCTAGGATAGGAAAGGACTATATCTGTTGAATCCCTGGCCGTGCTTATTCAAAGCAGATAGCTTCAGGATCTTAGTAGCACCGGCTCCCCTCCATGACACTCACTTCTCATGCATACCAAGATCCAGGTTTCGTGTAAGGCTTATGCCCCCACCAAACCTTAGGATTGTCCCTGCTATCTCTTTTAAGAACCACATGAATCGGGGCCACTTCAAAGGTCCCACCTTTTGCATCAACAAATAGAAGGTTTTTGGCTACTACACAAAGTTGCTAATAAGGGCATCCGTTCAGGTGGCTATACATGCGGCAGCACTACTCTCCGTCATGGAGTCTCCCAGCCTGCAACGGTTATGCCTTGGAGGGTTTTGGGGGAGGTTGGCCGTCGGTATAACACAACAACACCCATTGTTTGTGGCTTTCGACACAAACACTTTTCTTATATAGCAGTTTGGAAGGACTTGGCTTTAGGCCATTACTACTTGGGTCGTATCCCTTCTCACACCAGGAAGACAGACCCTCTAAAGATAATAACAAGTTCTCATACACCCAAGATCTATTTGATAGGCAAGGGGAGAGGATACTTTTGTTATTAAATTTGGGTTACTATCAATGGCATGCAAGCAATGATTCATTTTAAGCACCAAGCCCAAATGTTCCTAATTTAGTGATAAACCACAAGTCTTGGATTGATCGAAGCTGCAATAGATATGTCAGTATTTTGATAACCTCCTTTTCTTGGACAAATCGATAAGATGTTTTACAAATACCCAATTAGTAGCCAAGAAAGAAAGTTGGAAACAATATAGATTGAAAGCAACACAGCTTACCAAAGGCAATTTACTATTTGTTAGAAGCGATTGCTATTCTACCATAGACGAACCCCTATAGATCAAAAGTGATTCGAAAAACACCAAATGCAAATTGTTTCAGCTTATAAGCGATGCAGAAAATCCTGAAGTGGTTGTTTTCAACATATAAGCGACTTGGATCTACAAAATGGAAAATATGCAACAGAAACTGTAATTCTACGAAAAATGATGTGGTCAGTCACAAGCAATCACTGTCATAATAAAGGTGATCCAGTTATGTGCAAAAGCGAGGACTCTTAAGGTAAAAGTGATTCAAAATAGGCCAAAGGTGATTGCTGACAGATAAAAGCAATCTAAGTACATGCAAAAGCGAGTACTGTTAAAACAAAAGCGATGCAAAACATACCAAAGGTGATTTTTGATAGAATAAAAGGGGTCTAAGTATATGCAAAAGCGAGTACTGTTTAGATAAAAGCAATGCAAAACATACCAAAGGCGATTACTATCAGAATAAAAGTGATCCAAAAATAATATCGGCAGCTGATTTCAGTGCAGAAGCCACACGGATATGCAAAAAGTGGTAGATTTTTGCTTAGAAGCGACTGGAACTTGCCATAAGCACTTGAAAAATCTAATCTTCATAAAAACAACTTCAAATAGCAAAGTTAATCAAGGACGTGAGTCCCACCGAGCATGCCAGAATGTATAATAAAAAAATTTGGATTTGTAAATGGAAATGATCAAACAATGAAATGCATAACCTAAACCCAAATCATTCAATACCTCAAAGATGCAAGATGAGCTCGATTGATTGATCAATTTGTTGTGTTGTTGCTCAATTATGTAGCATAACATTGATAAGGAGATAAATGATGTATGATTGATGCAAGCTAAATAGATGAAAGTGTAGACACCCTAAAATGACCAAGTCGTCACACTACTCGCATTTCATCTAATTCTTCCAATCACCTGCATTTCAATGTTAATTAAATAATCTAATTATTTAATTAATTTCATCTAATTCTTCTAAATCACAAAATTGTCACATTAATTAAATAAATCTTCTTTATTTAATTAATTAAATGAAATTCCTCTATTATTCTTACACAATTAAATAATTTTAATTATTTAATTAAATCAAATTCATTCTTCCAAATTTAAATAAATCAAATCAAATTTATTTAAATTCTCTCATTCTCCAAAAATAAAATAAATCAAATATTTTATTTATTCTTCCAAATCATGCACAATAATTAAATAGATTTTTTTATTTAATTTGCTTTTTTATCTACAAATATCTTTCAAATCTTCTAAAAATAAGTCTTCTTCTCCATGCACACACAATTAAATAATTTATTATTTAATTTCTCTCAAATCATGCAAAAGCAAATCTTAAGTTGAGTTATCTATTCACTCAACCTTGTTTTTATCAAGTTCTCTTAAATTAGAAAAAAGCTTTCTAATTTATGAAAAGCATGTCTTATCTTTAGAAAAGAAAGTGATTAACTCAAATAAAACAACTTTTGTGTGACACTTATTTTCTTCTTATTCGATGCACATTCCTCAACTGTTCTCCTCCATTGATTCTTCTGAATGTTCTAAACCGTTGATCGATCTTCCTTGAAACCTATATAAACCCCCCTCATCTCCTTCATTACCGCTCTCTTCGATCGTATTCTCAGGCATACTTAATAGAGCTTTGAGCATACAAAACAAATCGATTGAGCAACTTCACGATCTTTTGACATTGATCTTTGAGCACATTAAGCACACTACTTGCTTGTTGCAACTATGGTTTCGCAACTTGATTGAGCAATCAACACATCTCCAAAAGGGAATAATATAGATTTTGGTAAGAGCTCTCATTTTGTCTTTGATTTTATGATAATGGCTTTTACTTAGATTGGTTCACTTTATGTGATTGGTTTTTGGTTTTATTAGTTTTTTATTTAATCAATTTTTCCTCATACACATTCTGGCATGCCCGGTGGGACCCACTAATCCCTCTTTTTCTTTGAGAAATTGATTTTTTTTTAAGTCACAGTATGGAATAACGCATCTCAACACACAAAAGTGCCTTTAGTAGAGCAGCACAGTGCTTTCGGGCCATCCCGCAGCGCCTTTGGTAGCACAGAATCGCGCTTTTGGTAATACAGTGAAGTGCACATGAAAAAATAGAAAAGTGCTTTTGGTATAGAAGTAAAGCGCTTTTGGTATAATAGAAAAGTGCTATTGGTATAACAGTGAAGCACTTTTGGTTAGGATAACAGGCTTGCAAACTTTAAAACCCTATAACTTTCTCAAAACTTAACGAAATTCGATGCTTTTTTTAAAAAATTGCATAGAAAATCATAAGGAATCCATTGGTGGTATTTAATCTCTTGTATCTCATCATTTTGTTACCAATTTTCAAGATTTCACTTTGGTTTTCTAGGGTTTCTCACTTCTTGTGAGGGTTTTGACTTGATTTCTGACATCTTGTTGTTTTCTTTGGAACTAATATTACTTTGTGTAGCGTCTTATCACTTATCAACATCCTGGATCATCACTCAATCATTCAATCAGCCTTTGATCTAGCTTTTTTGATGAAATATTATTTTTTGCAGGCCTGTTATTACACTATGCTTTTGGTAGTATAGTAGCTCGCTTTTGGTAGCAAAGTAGCTCGTTTTTGGTCAAAGTAGCTCGCTTTTGGTATAACTGTACCACACTTCTGGGAGCATAGTGCATCACTTCTGGTAATACAGTACGTCACTTTTGGTATGCAACACATCACTTTTGGAAACACAGTGCAGCGCGTTCGGTAAGACAGTAGCTCACTTTTGGTCAAATTGATTTGTTTTTGCTAACTTGTGAATTTTTGGTGGAACTAACTAACTTGTTGCAGCTTCTTATTACTCACACAGAGCAAATAGGTGTTTTTTTAACATGTTCATGCAGGATGAGCGTTGAAGACATCTTGATTTATCCCACTAAGTCCTAGAAACACATTGCCTTCTTAAAGGATAATTGAACAAATCATTTTGGCAATTTAAGTCTTAGGAACATACTGCTTTTCTTAAGGGACAATGGACATGTATGCGAAAACACCTCAATTTTCTAAGGGACAATGGATATGAATGCCAAACACTTCAATTTCATAAGGGACAATTGACAACTACAACCGTGTGTGTGCCTAGTTTAGTTGCACCTTATTTTTCTTATAACGGGACAATTGAACCTTTGTTTGACGTGCTTGCTCTTACATTTCTGTACTTCCTTTAGAAGGCCCTGCTTTTGGATTGCACTTCATCCAAAAGGGACGACTAAAAGTAGAGTTTTCCTTTGAACTGCTATATAAGAGGGATAAGGTGAAAGCCAAGTCCTAACTGACGTCAGCCTTACCTTGTGGTGCCAAACTGAAAAGAGGTGTACTAGCTCTTTGTGGAAATGATTTTCACATTAAGTGAAGTGTTTGATACTCTTAGTAGGATTGGTTAAAGCCTTTAGTAGCTTGTCGCATTGCTTGTAAGGCATTGGTCCCTCAAAGTCACTAAGAACCATTCTAGATAGAGACTACCCAACCTACCTCTGAACATTGCGGTAATCATCAGTGCAAGGGGAATCGATTTAAGTCCCTAAGATACTCACCATTGGCTCCCTTGAGAAGAGATAGTATTCCCTTGGCTATAAAGCTCTTGTGACCTACTTGAGCTTTCCAAGGGGAAGGTGAGATATCCCTACCTATCGTCTCTCGCAAAGATACTAAATATCTGACATCTTTATGGAATGATATTTTTATCGACGAAGTATTAAGCTGTGAGCTGATCTACTGCAATGAAACCTTGTCTCTAGGGATAAAAAGTGCTTGTTATTGATTGCAATTGTCTTATACTTGTGGAAACATTGGGCTTGTTTGGAGCCTCGAACATACACTATCTGTTGTGTCAGTCCCTTGTTTGTGCCAATGTTGTTTGTTGTGTTTTCTCTTGCCAAACAAATCCAATCAGAAAAAGAAACAATCTATCAAAATTTTGCCTTTTAGAAGCATCAGACACTACTTCAATGCCCCTAGTATTACAGCAGCTCGCCTTTGGTAGTATAGTAGATCGCCTTTGGCATAGCAGTAACTCACCTCTGGCAAAACTCTACTTCCGTGCCCTTAGTATAACAGTAGCTCGCCTTTGGCATAGCAGTAACTCGCTTCTGGTAGCATAGTCCATCGCCTTTGGTGTCACAGTAGCACGCTTTTGGTTGCACAGTCCTGCACCTCTGGTCAAACAGTATAGCACCTTTGGTCCAGTACATTATGCATCAGAGTTTGTCCTTTTCTCAAAGCACCTCACAGAATCCCAGCATTACCTTTTGTCCTAGTGTATCCCATGGTAACCACTAGGCTCCAGCAAACTATGAAGTCCAAGCAAATTGGCCCTAGGAAGCACAAATTGCCTCCTCATACACCGCAATTTGGTCGTCTCAACATTACTCCCAAGGTAACTCCTAGTACACCCATGGCAAAACCAATCAGCTCTCCGAACATGCCGCACATTGACCAACCAAGCAATCCTCAAGAGGGTAGGGTCCCTTTGGTAATTACACCCCAGTATACCACCGGCTTGCCTCTGAATTTTGTGCCACAAGGATATACTATTGAGCAAATCCCATCTCAAGAGGGTAGGGTTCCTTTGGTAAGCATTCCTCACTATACTATAGGCCTGCCTCAGGATTTTGTGCCACAAGGTTATATCGTAGATCAACCCCCATCTCAAGAAGAGCGACACTTTGAAATAGGTCAATCCTCTCAAGAAGATGGGCAAGATCTTGACGAATTCATACAAGAGCCTAGAGTCGTGGCCGCCTTTGACAAAATCCTTAGTGAGAACTAGGATCATTTCTTTCGCTTACTTGCAGAGCAAGGAGCCAAGTTACCTCAGGATTTTGATTTATCCTCTCTCAAGGAGACAAACAACACATTGAGTGCCATACAAGTGGTGCAAACCATGTCCACGGTGACTACGCCCTTACCTGCACAAGGCTCACAGTATAGGAATCCCCTTTTTCAAAACTCAATAGGAGAGAGGGCCGTATCACCGCTTCTGACTCCTATGGAGATCTATAACAACCAACAAGAAAATCTCCAACGTCAAGCAGAGTTATCTAAGCAAGCCACCTTAGCTTGATCAAATATGCAACCACCTCCTCAAGTATCCACACCAATCGCAAGTGGAATCTTGGTTACCCCATCACGGATAGGTTTCCCACCCAATTACAATCCGGGGAATAATTATGTAGCCATGCAACAAGGGTCTCAACAACTGCCACCTATATCATCAAACCTTCATGTCTCTCAACCAATTAGAGTCATGCAACCCCAACCACAACATTCTTCTACTCTCATCCTCAATCAACCCCAACCACAACATTCTTCTACTCTCATCCTCAATCAACCCCAACCATCGCAAATCACTTCTACCTATGCCCCTCCTCCACAACGTTCATCCTCGCTGAACTTCTTTCACACATTGCTTAGCCACTCTCAACATTCCCAACATCAAGTTTCCCAAAGCTATGTGCTGCCATCACAACCTAATCAGACGCACTTTAGCTTTCCCCCCCAATTCTTTTCTTCAAGCATCGCAAAGCCAACATTCTTACCTAGCGCCACCTCCACCTCTGCCAAATCAAAACCTCCAATTCCAACCCAATCTGAACCCAATGTACAATTCGTATGATCCCAATCAATCTTACAACCCTTATCATAACAATGCTCATGGCTTACAATACAATCTTTCGTATGGGCAACAACAGCCACTTTTGGGACAACAGGAGATGTTACCAACCCCTCCCATGACTATGGAGCTAAAAATCGTAGAAGTTCAACAACAACTATCTAATCTTACATTTGGCTACACCAAGAAGACCTTCTCTTTAGAGGAAGTGTGTCCTTACCCTTTTGATCGGTCATTACCAATGATCCCTTTTCCTCAAAATTTCACTATTCCCAAGTTCGATAAATACAAAGGAAAAGGTGACCCAAAAGACCATCTTAGGGAATTCTATCTTGCTTGCTTTGAGGTCTCACATAATGACACATATCTTATGCATCTCTTTCCTCGCAGTCTTGGAGGTCAAGCTATAGAATGGTTCTCACACTTACCCACGGGTATCAGGTCTTTCAATGAGCTAGCAGAGAAGTTTGCCACCCACTTTTCTTACAATGCAGAGCATGAGATTTCAATGACTGATCTATGCAACAACAAACAGAAAAATGGGGAAACTTTCATTTCTTTCCTTCAACGGTGGAGACAAATGGCTAGTAAATTTCCTTTCAAGATTCCTGAGAAACAGCTTGTTAGCATATTTGTGCAAAACCTCAACCAAGAGTTAGGTTTCCACTTGCAAATTCTCAGTGCTACAACCTTTGACGAAATCACATACAAAGTAATCAACATTGAAAAGGCCCTCATTGCTAAGGGTGTGGTCAAAATCTTCAAAGAAACGAAAGACAACGCTCCTCATCAACAGACGAATGATAAACCCAAATACTGGAACAAAAACAAAAACGTTGTTAACGATGGTGTGGTTGATTCTAAACATGTCCAAATGTTACAAACACCGCTGCAGCTCTCCAAACCAAGTCAAGCTCCATCTCAACAACAACAGCAGCAGCGACAACCGTATCAAAATCAACAACAACGACAACAGGAGCGACCTCAACAAGATTACCCTCCACGACGTCAATTTACTCCCTTGGGAGTGCCTATGGAGTCGATCCTACAATAGGTTTTACAGAAACGACTCATCACCTTACCAGATGCACCCCCATATGGTGAACCGATTTAAAAAACTACGCGGTGTAGAGAAAATGAATACTGTGAATTCCATCGGAGCAAAGGACATAGAACGGCATCGTGCATGAAACTCAAGCACCTAATCCAAAATCTCATCGACGGCAACCTAATCACTTTTGAGAATGAACAAGTGGCTCAAAATACAAACAAAAATCTCGATATGTACAAGGAACCATTCCCTCATCATGGTCCACCTCCTCCTCAGGATAGAGGTAAAGGTATCAATCATGCTTCCACTTCCTTTGATTCCATTGTCAGTTGTTTTGAAGAGAGTCGAGTGTCTACCCTCACAATCAAAGGCCAATCTACGGATTGCGCTATTACAACTCATCGTGGTCATGTCACCATTTGTGGTCCTACACCCAGTCTTCCAGCTCAATCTGATTATAATCTTGTCGAACATCTAGGTAAAATGCCAGCACAGATCTCTATCTTGGACCTGCTATGGTCATCACCTGCATATAGAGTGGTGCTAGAAAAAGCCCTCCAGGAGTCTTCAGTTCCTAACAACATAGCAGTCGTGGATATCCAAGCTATAGTAGGTAACATTGCTTCACCCTACAATGTGGTCTTCTCTGAGAAAGATCTCCCATCCCATGATCCTTGTCACAATGATGCCCTTCATATTGAAGTTCTCATCCATAAGCGCAAAATCAAACACATCCTCATAGATGGTGGTGCTGGTCTCAACATCTGTTCTTTAAAGTTACTAAAGCAATTGGGATACTCTAAGGATCATGTCAACACTGATCATAGTATTACAATCAAGGGGTATGATGATGCTGAACGCCGCTCAAAAGGTGTTATCCACTTGCCTATACAACTCGGCCCTGTCATGCTTGAAACCAAGTGTCAAGTCCTTGATATTGAGCTACCTTATAACATTATCCTCGGCCACCCATGGATCCATGCAATGAAAGCTATTCCCTCCACTTACCATCAGTCTCTAAAGTTCCCATACAATGGTATGGAGATCACTATCCCAGGAGACCCCAATCCTTTCAAATTTTGCTGTGTCTTGCAAGGAAGCTATAAGAATTGCAACCAAGTGCCTAAAAATGACAAAGCCATTGAATCCCCACTATATGTTGACCCTGCAACTCTCACGCAAGCCTCTACAAGTAACCCAAATCCTCTACCTAAGATCACGGCTCGCATTCGAGATATAGGCTTTGGCACTTACGATATCTCACAATCTTGTTGTGTAGGGCGGATGCCTTTATCTCCAAAATCTTACCGCCAACCACCCATTACCAAAGTAACTAAAAAAGTATCTATTCCTCCCCCAACATTCCTAACCCAATTTCAACATGGACGGTTATTGGAAAAGGAAACTATTGAGGACATTTCTTCTTAGCTCTATAAGGAGAAAGAACCAGTCACAATACCAGTCAAGCAATACGGCAATGGCTTAAGAATAGTAAAAAACATGGGCTATAAAGGCAAAGGTGGCCTTGGGAAACAGAATCAAGGAACTATGGAGCCAATTATTGTGACAAAGAAGCTAGACAAGAAGGGATTAGGATTTGGTAAGAAGGTACCACACGCCTTAGACATCGAGTATATCCTTGACGAGGTAGCTGACATGTTTCCTGCTAATTCGACGTCTATAGAGGATATCATCGATGACTCGTCCCTCCATATGACCAACCTATTCGCAGAATCCTCCATTTTTATGCTATCCTCCGTATCCTTAACTTCCACCACCAGCACCCAGAATGTCACACTTGTCTACCCTAAACTTATCGATTGGGACCAACAAGGGTCCCCCTGTGATAGATGTATTTCATAATGACGAAGCTCTAGCTGAGTTCATGGGACTTTAGGAAGCTATCCCTCTTGGCGATCATAAAGCAGGTTTTGTAATGAAACTAGAGCCAATAGCTTATTTTGGTGAGAATGCCAAATCCTCCAGTCACAAAAGTACAAAAAAGAAAGATCTCTAGGTGAAAACCACATGGTGGCACCTCCTGATCACAAAATAGTAAAAACAAAGGACGTATTGAAAGGTGAAAACCCAACTGTCGCACCTGAGGATGGAGGATTTGACCTTCCCCTACCATCTAAGTATTAAGAGAAATCAGCTCTCCTAGTGGAAGATTCTACAGAGATAAACCTTGGCACAGAGCAAAATCCAAAGACCACATTCCTAGTAGCATCATTATCAGAAACAGAGCACAGGAATCTTAACACATTCTTCTTACAGAGAATCATCAACTTTGCATGGACCTATGCTGATATGCTAGGGCTAGACCCCAAGCTAGTTGTCCATTATCTCACAGTTGATCCAAAGGTTAAACCAGTCAAGCAAAAGTTGAGAAAGATGCACCCCCAGATAGCTCTCTTAGTGAAAGTGGAAATACAAAAACTCTTAGATGCAAAGTTTATACGACCTATTGACTATTCAGATTGGGTCTCCAATATTGTAGCTGTGTCTAAACCTAATGGGCGCATCTGCATGTGTAATGACTTTAGAGATCTGAACAAAGAATGCCCTAAAGATGACTTTCCACTACCGAACATTGACATTATAGTGGACTTGATAGTAGGTCACGAGATGCTTTCTCTCATGGACGGATTCTCTAGCTACAATCAGATAAGGATAGAAGAAGAGGATCAACATAAAACAACCTTCACTTGTCCATGGGGCAAGTATTGTTGGTGTGTCATGCCGTTTGGTCTAAAGAATGCAGGAGCAACCTATCAGAGAGCAATGACAGTGATATTCCATGACCTCTTTCATCACATCATTAAGGACTATGTGGATGACATACTAGCTAAATCTTCTAGGGCAGATCATATGTAGGTTCTAGGACAGATCTTTGATAGGCTCGAGAAATACCAAGTAAGACTCAATCCAAAGAAGTGTGTCTTCGGTGTAACATCAGGAAAGCTGTAGGGATATATTGTATCTCGTAGAGGCATCGAAGTAGATCAAGCAAAAGTCAAGGCTATAGTGGAGATGCCTCCACCAAAGAATCTTAAAGCATTAAGGAGCCTTCAGGGAAGGTTGCAATCCATCAGGCATTTCATCTCACAACTAGCAGATAAATGTCAACCATTTCAACACTTGCTCCGAAAGGATGTCTCATTTCGATGGGACAACAAGTGTCAGGCAGCATTTGATCAACTTAAAGAGTATTTGGCTACACCTCCTGTATTGGTTCCACCAATTGTGGACAAACCTTTGATATTATACATCTCCACTACAAATTTGGCCCTAGGGGCCCTTCTAGCACAAAATGATGAAACGGGAAAAGAGCATGCAATTTATTATATCAATAGAACCTTGGTGGGATATGAGCTCAATTATTCACCAATGGAAAGAGCTTGTTTAGCAGTAGTGTTTGCTTCCCAAAAGTTGCGGCATTACATGTTGAACCAACACACAATTCTTATAGCTAAAATTGATCCCTTGAAGTATCTGCTAGCAAAAGCAGCTCTTATAGGCAAACTAGCTAAATGGGTCATGATCCTTAGTGAGTTCGACATTGAATATATGGATCATAAAGCAATCAAAGGACAAGCTCTAGCAGATCAACTAGCAGAAGCACCTATGCAAGATACACACCCTATGGTAGTAGACTTTCCAGATGAGAATCTATTCACTCTTGCTAACTCAATAATGTGGAAGTTGTACTTTGATGGTTCCTACACACAGCATGGATCAGGGGCCGGCATCTTATTTGTCACACCTCAAAATGACTATATTCCTAAGTCATATCGGCTTGCATTCCCTTGCACCAACAACATAGCCAAATATGAAGCACTCCTCATAGGTCTCAATACAACAATTCAATGGGACATCACAGAACTACAAGTATATGGAGACTCACAACTAGTCATTCGCCAAGTCACGGATAAGTACCAAACAAAGGATGAAAAGTTGGTCCCCTATAAGCAACTAGTGGACGCCTACAAACCACACTTCTCTAGCATCACATTTGAGCAAATTCCAATAGAGCATAACAAAGCTGCAGATTCTATGGCTTCTGTAGGGTCACTGATTGACATGCCTACAAGTACACAGGAGGGTGAATTCTTGATCGAGCAATTGGTGATACCAGCCGTTGATGTTCCTATTACTGAAATCATCTACGAACTTGTTGGTCCCAATTCCCCATGGTACGAAGATATCTATGAATACCTCAAGAACAAAACCTTTCCCCTTGATGTATCATCCACCCAACGCAAAACCTTTATCCGTCGATCCTCTCGTTACATCATTCTGGGTGATACATTATATTGCCGGAGTCTCGATGGTATCCTCTTACGATGTCTTAACGTGGAAGAAGCCGAAGCTACCTTACGAGACATACACGAAGGTGTCTGCGGTGCACATTCTACCAGTCCTAATCTTGCTAAGAAGATAATCAAAACAGGTTACTACTGGCCTACAATAGAGCAAGATGCTACACAGTTTGCTAAGAAGTGTCTAGAATGCCAGCAGCATGGAGATTTGATTCACGCACCAGCTCATGAATTACAACCTGTGACAACTCCATGGCCTTTTTCTCAATGGGGTCTCGACCTCGTAGGACAAATCCACCCCTCCTCCTCCAATGGCCACAAGTTTATCATTACCACCACTGAGTATTTCACGAAGGGGGTGGAAGCCATTCCCATGACCTATATCACCGGTAAGCAAATAGCCAAGTTTATCCTAAACTACCTCATATGCCGGTATGGTATTCCCCAAGCCATTGTCACTGATAATGGGAGACCATTCAAGAACCAAGATGTTCGTGCCTTATGCATACAATACAACATCCAACATTGCTTTTCAACTCCCTACTATCCGCAGAGTAACGGCCAAGCTGAGGCTTCCAATAAAACTATTCTCAAAATCCTCAAGAAAACTGTCAATGAAGCTGGTCGTGATTGGCACTTGCAACTCAATCTCACCCTATGGGCCTACCGCACTAGTATCAGAACACCAACTAGTGCCACACCATATGCCTTGGTCTTCAGCTCTGAAGCCATCCTACCTATAGAGGTCGAGATCCCATCCCTCAGAGTATCCATGCAGGACCTGATCGGTGGAGAGGAGTATCGCACTTCCAGATTAGCTGAGCTCGAACTACTAGATGAGAGGCGCCTTGCCGCACTTAATCATCTCCATGTCTATCAAAACTGCCTCTGGCGTAATTACAACAAAAAGATCAAAGAAAGACGGTTTCAAGTTGGTGATCTTGTACTAAAAGAAAATCAGAGAAATCAAGCAGATCGAGAGAAGAAGGGCAAGTTTGAGCCTAATTGGTAAGGCCCCTTTATTGTGACAGCAGCATACAGATTAGGAGCTTATACTTTAGCTACACCTGATGGCATTCCTCTGGATGAGCCACTTAACAGTGTCCATCTCAAGAAGTTCTATGCCTGATCCTCAGAGTATTCCAAAAAAAAAAAAAAAGCAAAAAAAAAAACAAAAAAATCCAAAAAAATCTGTCCTCTGGTGAAAACCTAGTAAACAGGTGCCTTGGATAAGTACCATAGTGAAAACCTGGCAAACAGGCGCTATGTGTAGAGTTAGCATCCATCGTCTATCGAGTCCTGTCCAGTGCACAAAGCACGCCTTTCCATACATCCATAATAAAACCATTGACCTTGTTTGCATTTCCATCTCCCTATCTAGTATAGCTTGGAAATTTGTCAATGTCCATCATCGTCTCCCCATGTCTTGATCTGTGTCTACAGTTAACACTGTCTTGTCCTAGGTCAGCGCTTTTTGTGTCTTCTTCGACAGTCACCCATACAGTTTCCTCTACCGGAATGGGGGCAACTCTTTCCTTAACTTAGGTCTAGGATTGGTTCCTTGTTCGTGGTTCGCAACACACACTTCAAGCTCTTTCTCATCGTTCACAGATAACACTCTTTAATGGACACATCGCTCCTACAGTAAGGCTGTTATCTTCTCAACACTTTTCCTACATCATCACCTCAACCAGAACTACATATCATTTCTTCTCAATCTTAAGGTACCTTGATCCCATGGACATGGGTATGTAGGCAGTCTGGAATACGAAGGAAGTTTCCAGTACTCAGGTACATAAGATCTCCCCCTTCCACCTTGGCCCATTTCATCACTCTATCCAGAACTACATATTTATCACTTTCACCTTTCCTCGTAATGTGCCTTGATCCCGTGGATACAGGGTATGTAGGCAGTCTGGAATACGAAGGATGTATCCAGTACTCAAGCACATATGATTCATCATTCTCCACCCATTTCAATCCATTAGCACTATTGCCTTTCTTCTCTTCCATGTTTCAAAATCCATTCGCCTCGACTTGACTAACTCAAGTAGCAAGCTAGCGCATCCTTTCAAAGCAAAAGTCCTTAACAAGCCTGAAGCAAAGTAGCTTTCTTCCGAGTCATCTACTGTCCTGCATTCCGATTGCCAACATCAGCTAAGTCCTGCTTAACCAAAGCACCAAATCCGCAAGCTTGTCTTCTACGAAGTGTTCCATTGTCGAGACCAATACACGTGTCTCTTGCGACATGTAGCATTTCCTGCAGTGAGACATTGTCTTTTTAGGTAGATAGCCCCCTTTAATGGACACATCGCTCCTACAATAAGGCTGTTATCTTTCCTATCCAATCTATCCTGAGCAACCTCTTTGGCAAGAGAATATGTTGGCTATATGTTTACTTTGTAAGTCAGTCAATTTGTGTTATGGTTTATCTTTTGTTCCTTTATCCATTACCTACTCAAGGCTACCTTGGTTTATCTATAATCTTGGTATGTTGCGATGCAGTACGGATTGGGGGCATAGTCATTGCTTTTGTGTGCCGTGTTTGAGGAATGATCTTTAGCATCTTTCTTAGCAGCATATTTATCTTGTGTGTGTTACGACCTAGCATCTTACATATTTAATACTCTTCTTGCATTTGCATGTATTGAAGTTTATTTTATGTTCAAGACTATGGCGCAGGCACATGTTCCAACAAGGTCATATTATGTCTAAGGGATCTAAGTTCAAACCTTGGTCTTTTATACCTTGGTGGCAAACTATCCACATGCAATATCAAAAATAAGGATTGCTCTTTATAAACATTTGTGATACTCAGATATTACTGCACCTTGGTCTTTTATACCTTGGTGGCAAACTATCCACATGCAATATCAAAAATAAGGATTGCTCTTTATAAACATTTGTGAAACCATTGCAACAAGCTCATCCATTTACACCATCCATTTTTCCATGGCCTTATATAGTTTTTCAAGCAAAGATCGATCAAGCGTCTTTCTCTCATGTTCTCTCCTATCTCCTTTCTTCTATCGTATATCCAACCTCACCTCTCTCCAACACAATCTTCTAGTCGAGCGTCAACACAGTTTTTCTGTCACTTCCATGTCTTTCCTCTTGAGGGGGCACCCTACGCCAGCTACGCTGGGGCAACTAGCTACACTGGGGCATCCAAAATTGTATCATGTCTTCAACTATCATTTTTCTGTGATGCAACACTACAAATTGCATTGCATCAAAGAGGGGCAAAATGTAGACACCCTAAAATGACCAAGTCGTCGCACTACTCGCATTTCATCTAATTCTTCCAATCACCTGCATTTCAATGTTAATTAAATAATCTAATTATTTAATTAATTTCATCTAATTCTTCTAAATCACAAAATTACAACATTAATTAAATAAATCCTCTTTATTTAATTAATTAAATCAAATTCCTCTATTATTCTTCCACAATTAAATAATTTTAATTATTTAATTAAATCATCATCTTCTGTCCAAATTTCAAGTCTCCATTAATTAAATAAATCCCATTATTTAATTAATTCATCACAAACTCCCTCTTATCCAAACAATTAAATAATTCCCAATTATTTAATTAAATCAAATTCATTCTTCCAAATTTAAATAAATCAAATCAAATTTATTTAAATTCTCTCATTCTCCAAAAATAAAATAAATCAAATATTTTATTTATTCTTCCAAATCATGCACAATAATTAAATAAATTTATTTATTTAATTTGCTTTCTTATCTACAAATATCTTTCAAATCTTCTAAAAATAAGTCTTCTTCTCCATGCACACACAATTAAATAATTTATTATTTAATTTCTCTCAAATCATGCAAAAGTAAATCTTAAGTTAAGTTATCTATTCACTCAACCTTGTTTTTATCAATTTCTCTTAAATTAGAAAAAAGCTTTCTAATTTATGAAAAGCATGTCTTATCTTTAGAAAAGAAAGTGATTAACTCAAATAAAACAGCTTTTGTGTGACACTTGTCTTCTTCTTATTCGGTGCACATTCCTCAATTGTTCTCCTCCATTGATTCTTCTGAATTATCTGAACCGTTGATCGATCTTCCTTGAAACCTATATAAACCCCCCTCATCTCCTTCATTACCTCTCTCTTCAATTGTATTCTTAGGCATACTTAACAGAGCTTTGAGCATACAAAACGCGTCGATTGAGCAACTTCACGATCTCTTGACATTGATCTTTGAGCACATTGAGCACACTACTTGCATGTTGCAACTATGGTTTTGCAACTTGATTGAGCAATCAACACATCTCCAAAAGGGAACAATACAGATTTTGGTAAGAGCTCTCATTTTGTCTTTGATTTTATGATAATGGCTTTTACTTAGATTGGTTCACTTTATGTGATTGGTTTTTGGTTTTATTAGTTTTTTATTTAATCAATTTTTCCTCATACACAGAAAGAGAATGGATGAGAGCTTGAGATGAAAATTTGGCCAAGTGACGTTGCATGAAGAAGAATCCCTGAAAATCTCCTCTAATCTCCTCTAATCCCCTCTCTAATCTCCTCTCTAATCGCCTCTCTAATACTCTCAAATGGCTCAAGAGAGGCTTACTTTATAGGAAAGGCTTGGTTCAGATAGATGGCTAGGATCAATTAGGGCTTAAGATGAAATGGATGGATAGGATTAAGTTAGGTTTCCTTGCACATTAAGAAATTGTAGTCATTTGACATGTGTACAAAGGAGGATAAGGCTTATGTGTGATTGTGTACATAAATACTAAAATTAGGTCCCATTAGTCATACATGTGAAAGATTTTAAATAAAAGTTGTACTACCACACATGATTGAATTGAGAAATGGACAAGTGTTGAAATGTGATGAAAAATGAGGACTTAATTCAAATAAAATATTTGAATTAGTTGGGATATGAGTTGGATATTAATTAAATAAATAAGATTTTATTTAATTAATTAGGTAGATGAATAGGATGGGATAAGATATGATGTGGAAATTAATTAATTAAATAAAATTTATTTAATTAATTGGCTAAGTGGGATAAGGATGGGATTAAAATGGGGTTTTAATTAAATAAATAAAATTTAATTAATTAATTGGCTAATGGATAAGTGGGATTAAGAGTGGAATTTAGGACAAAATGCTACATGATGTCTAAGATAATATTTTTAACTAGGTGTTGGAAGACATGAACAATTTTGGGACAAATTTGGGTGTCTACAGATAAATCTTGTTCTTACCTTTATCTTCTCTCTTCTCGGTTTTCCTCTTCACTATAGGATAGTCTCTTTTCTCATTCTTGTATCTACAAAATCTTGCAACATGTCTGAACTTATTGCAATTGTAGCATACCACATTCCTCAGTCCTTGATTCCTTCTATTGATTGGATTCATTCTTGATCTACATTGGTTAGCCATATGCCCAAATCTATTTCATGCAAAACACTTTCTATTGAAGGATTGAGTATTCTTTGCATTGTTAAAACCATTCCTTACCAGACTTCTACATTCATTTGATCTGTGACCAATTTTCTTGCAATTGAAACATTGACCAAAAAATGATAGAATATTCTGATTCAGTCTACTCATACACTGAGTAGCCTTATGACCAAACTTATTGTAGTCAAAACAATGATCATTGAAAGATGGGTACCTCTGAGCATTTGACTGCCTGTCCAGAGGTCTTCTAGGTCTTCTTCTATGATTCTAGAATTGATTGCTTTTGTTTTTCCTCATCTCAATTTTTTCTTGACCTAATTTTAAACTTTCTCCTTTCTCAAATCCCAAGCCTTGCTTGTCATCTAAACTCTTCTAACTTTCAATCAACTCCTCAAGCTTTGTAGAGCTTATTTTGAAGTTTTCTTTATAGCTATTAGCTGCTTCCAGATCATATTTCAGAAGTAATACATATTTTCCTAATTTTTCACATTCCTTAGACTTATCTTTCAACATTTGATTCAAATGTTCCCTAACTTTGTCTTTCTCTTCAAACAACCTTGATAAATTATTTAGGGTTTCATTTGCCTCAATCAATTATTTTCTTAGATCTCTATTCCTATCCTTTGATCTATTAACTTGCTCTCTTAGCTTCAAGATGTGTTCATCTGCTTCTTTGACATTTTCCTTTAAATCTTGGATCTTTGCTTCATACTTATCAAGATCCTCAAGAGTTGTTTTTAATTCTTGATCAATTGTGACACTACCTAGAGCAAGATACCTTTTGGATGCCATGAGTATTCTTTCCCAGATCTTCCTCAAGCTGTTAGACTTCTTCTAAGGAACCTTGTTCTGATACCAATTGTTGATAACAAAGAATATTGAGAGGGGGGTGAATCTATTCTGTAAAACTTCTCTTTCACACATTTATTAATCCATTTACAACATTTAATAACTTGAAAGAAAAACAAACATAAGAACAACAACCATAAAGACATAACACATAGACACCATGATTTTTACATGAAAAACCCAAAAAGGGAAAAACCACAGTGAGTTTTAGCTCACAATATATTATCATAACAATATCGAATTACATGAAGGCTCACTACCTTAGGGCTCACTGCCCAAGGACTCACTATCCAAAGAAGTGCTCACTGCAATAGGCTCACTACCAAGAAAATAGAAGAGAAGATAGAAGAAGGATTGGCTCACTGCCAAGAGGTGATGCATCTACAGAATGTTGAAGTGCAGTTCCATTAATAACTCAATATATAAACTCAAATGTCTTCATAATGTATGCCCTACTTTTTTGCTCTACTTTACATATTCTCTACTCTTTTGCCCTTACTATCCTTTTCTGATCACAAAACTTCCTTAGTTCGTATACACATTGAATTTGTACTCTATTCATACATATTCATCCCTCCAAAGCCAAAATCTATTGAGTATATATATTCACATCAAGAATTTTCTCAATCTAGGTTGGCATATAAAAGATAAATCTTGTATATTCAAGTTATACCTTGTCGGCCTGTTATTGTGCCTAAACAACAATGTGAACCTAATCAATAAAGAAAGACTCTTCATATGAGTCTAGATATATTATAGAACCACTTATATTAATGATTCCAATCGTATACCTTCACCGTATATCAATCTATCATGACTATCAGCTTAACCCTTAAGTGCACACGTAACTAGCTTGACTGTCATACCATAACTTCTAGTACAAACCATATTAGACTCTGAGATTCATAGCCAACATTCATTATGGACCTCTTAGCATACCTTTAGAACCGTGAAGCATAATATTCTTTCATAGAGAAATGTAGATCTTAGAACTGTTGTTTTGTCATAGAGAAATATTGTCAAACTGGAAGCTAATACTGGAGAACTTGTCAAATATGATCTAGTGGACTTCAAGCTCTACAAATCTAGATTTTGATGCTTATGACATGTGTCTACATTATCTTAAAACTACAAATCAAAATACTCAATAGCAGAGGAATGCAGACCAAAATACTCAAGTGCTTTACACTATTTTAGGCTTAACTCTATTCATCTGGACTTAGACAATTCACCATATGACTTCTAGAGGATGTCAGAATTTGGACACTAGAACATAACATCACCAAAGGGTTGTTTACAACATACCAGAACTACATACTTTGATCTTCAATCGTGAAAGCATACCATTCCTATTGTTGTCAATCACTCTGTGTATTGTCCATACTTAGTTATTCTGGCTAATTTGTCTTTTGAATTGAAATCCCCTTTACCAAACCTTGTTGTCATCAATGACAGCATTCTATTAGTAGTGTCTCTTGACTATGTTGCCAACAACTCACACATATGGATCTTTCTTAGATCCAGAATAGGGGGAGAGAGGGGATAATCCTCCCTCTTGGGGAAAAATAAAACCATAATCAAAACCATCACATCTCACCATTACAACTCCATACATCATAAATCACCAAATCTCCACAAAATACACAACACTCATATCTCTACACATCTCCATACTTCCATACACAACAATAACAATAAGTTTCACCCCATCACATACCCAATATTTCCAAAACACCATCAAATCACATACTTATCAAAACATCATTTTCACTATCTGATTTCATGAACTAAATTTCCCCAAGAGAGGCTCCATGCCTCTCTCTATCCCAACATTTGGGAGACTCTCATCAAAATGGAGAGATGCTCCAATACAACCCAAACCCACAAAAAAGTTGACAAACAACAAGTAACCCAAAAACTCATTCAAATCCCATTTCACATTCAATCACGTAATTTTTGCAAAGATTTAAATTGCAAGAATTTTCAAAATAATACCTCAACTCCCCAAGTTAGGGTGAACCCAAATTTAAAACTAGAATGAATTTCAAACCCTTTTTCTCTTGAATCCAAAGCCTTCAAAACAAAACTTATCCAAATTCAATCCAAAATCTCTTTCTTCTTCACCAAATCTCTCTTCTCAAAATTCATGCATAGAAAAAAACTCTTCCCAAAAATTTCCCATAAATAAAACTAAAAACTTCAAAAAGAAAGAAAAACAAAAAGAAAGCAACTTTATTTCTTTTTGCAAATTAAAACAAGAAAATAAAAATCCTCTCCAAAAAATAAAATATTAAAAAATTAATTTTAAAACATTTATCCACATCCTAGAAAAGAAATAATTTAAAATGAAATAATCAATTAAAATGACTTTCTCCCCAAAAATACAATTAAATAAAATTAATAATAATAATAATAAAATAGCACAATCCACACATAAAAATTTAAATAAAAATCAAACAATAGTATTACATCACATTTTAGTCTTAACCCCTTCCACGGGTTAGGCTAGGCTAATTGGTCTGACATAGGGTTTATGGAGTCTTCGAAACCACTTAAGGAATCTTGGCCACCCACCTGCACACTTATATTTCAGATATCAGTATGTCATGATAATCATAGTTGAAGCAACTTAATGCATAACAAAAATCATTTAAATAATCAATTTTCATCCATGATCACATTCTCAAATAATTTAAAAATAACTTATTTAATCACTAACATATAAGCATCAATTTCTTTTAACATTTTCTTTTCCACATTATATAAATCTGAATATCATCTACTTAGTTTAATCAAATCATATAGTCCAACTATTAAAATCCATAAAGTATAATCATAATAAATGTTCAAAGTATCATCTATCATAATGTTTAAAGAAATAACATAAATGTCCATCCAAATCAAGTATATAATCCAATAAACATAGTCAAATAGTCTAAATCAAAACAACTAAAGCAATATAAAAAGATGGGCCTCACACACTTAAAAGAATAGTAAAGGGGAGTGTTACACATGTTGGTACGATATTTGGCACATCACAAGGTATCTTTGATTGGAGATAATTTGGGTACCACTTTTGGGTAGCTTTGGCTCATGGTTTTGTAATTACCATTGACTGTGTATGAGGAAAAATTGATTAAATCTAAACTAATAAAATCAAAAACCAATCACATAAAGCGAACCAATCTAAGTAAAAGCCTTTATCATAAAATCAAAGACAAATGAAAGCTCTTACCAAAATCTGTATTGTTCCCTTTAGAGATGTGTTGATTACTCAATCAAGTTGCAAAACCATAGTTGCAACAAGCAAGTAGTGTGCTTAAAGAGATCAATGTCAAAAGATCGTAAGGTTGCTCAATCGACGCGTTTGGTATGCTCAAAGCTCTGTTAAGTATGCCTGAGAATACAATCGAAGAGAGAGGCTTAATGAAGGAGATGATGGGGGTTTATATAGGTTTCAACGAAGATCAATCAACGGTCCAGATAATTCAAAAGAATCAACGGAGGAGATAAGTTGAGGAACGTGCAACGAATAAGAAGAAGACAAGTGTCTTGCTTTCTTTTGCATGAGAGGAGTTATCAAGAATAGAAGAATGAGTTAAAGCAATTAACAGAATATAACAATTAGTTAAGTGATTTAAAACAAGAAGAAGGGATTTGCATGAGAATAAGAAGATATTTTGCTTTATTAAATATTAGAAATATTTAATTGCATGAGCAAGAAAGCTTGAGTTATATTAGAGATAACTCAATTTAGAAGAAAAAGCAATTTAAATAAATATTTGATTTATTTAAATTTAGAGAAGATATTATTGGAAGAAGTAATTAAATAATTAGAATTATTTAATTTAGAAGATTTGAAATCAAATTAAATAAATAAATTTATTTAATTGTTGTGCATGATTTTGGAAGAATGATCTTGATTTAATTAAATAATGTAAATTATTTAATTATAGATAAGATAGAATTTGTGATGAATTAATTAAATAATTAGATTTATCTAATTAATATGGATTTGATTTTTGGAAAGAGGATAATGATCTAATTAAATAATTAAAATTATTTAATTGTGGAAGAATAACAGAGGAATTTAATTTAATTAATTAAATAAAGAGAATTTATTTAATTAATGTCAAAATTATGTGATTTAAAAGAATTTGGTGAAACTAATTAAATAATTAGATTATTTAATTAATGTTGAAATGCAGGTGATTAGACAGATGATGAAATACAAGTGGTGCGATGACTTGGTCATTTTAGGGTGTCTACATTTTGCCCCTCTTTGATGCAATGCAGTTTATAGCGTTGCATCAAAGAAAATGATTGTTGAAGACATGATACAATTTATTGATGCCCCAGTGTAGCTAGTTGCCCCAGCATAGCTGGCGTAGGGTGCCCCCTCGAGAGGAAAGACAGGGAAGTGACAGAAGAACTATGTTGATGCTCGACTAGAAGATTTTGTTGGATACAGATAAGGTTGGGTTGATGATAGATAGAAAAAAGTGCAGATAGAAGAGAACATGATAGAAAAGACTGTTGATCGATCATTGTTGGAAAACTATATAAGGCCATGGGTAAATGGATGGGTAAATGAATGAGCTTGTTGCAACGGTTTCACAAATGTTTATAAAGAGCAATCCTTATTTTTGATATAGCATGTAGATAGTTTGCCACCAAGGTATAAAAGACCAAGGTGTTGTAATATCCGAGTGCGTGGACGTTGACTCTGCAAGCAAGCGGTTTGAACTTAGATCCCCTTAGACATAATATAACCTTGTTGGAACATGTGAATAAGCCATAGTCTTGAACATAAAATAAACTTCAATACATGTAAATGCAAGAAGAATATTAATATGTAAGATGCTAGGGCGTAACACACACAAGATAAATATGATGCTAAGAAAGATACTAACAATCATTCCTCAAACACAGCACACAAAAGCAATGACTATGCCCCCAATCCGTATTGCATCGCAACATACCAAGATTATAGATAAATCAAGGTAGTCTTGAATAGGTATTGGAAAAGGAACAAAAGATAAACAAAAAAGTAAATTGACTGTCTTACAAAGTAAACATACAGCCAACATATTCTCTTGCCAAAGAGGTTGCTCAGGATAGATTGGATAGGAAAGATAGCAGGCTTATTGTAGGAACTCGGTGTCCGTTAAAGGGGGCTATCTACCTAAAAAGACAATGTCTTACTACGGGAGATGCCACATGTCGTAGGAGACGCGTGTGTTGGTCTCGACAATGGAACATTCTACAGAAGACAAGCTTGTGGATCTGGTGCTTTGGTTAAACTGGACTTAGCTGATGTTGGCAATCGGTATGCAGGATAGTAGATGACTCTCGAAGGAAGCTGCTTTGCTTCCAGTTTGTTAAGGATTTTTGCTTTGAAAGGATGCGCTAGCTTGCTGCTTGAGTTAGTCAAGTCAAGGTGAATGGATTTTGAAAAATGGAAGACTAGAAAGGTGATAGTGCTAATGGATTGGAATGGGTGGAGAATGATGGGTCATGTGTGCCTGAGTACTAGATACATCCTTCATATTCCAGACTGCATACATACCCTGTATCCACGAGATCAAGGCATATTACGAGGAAAGATGAAAATGATAAATATGTAGTTCTGGATAGAGTGATGAAGTGGATCGAAGTGGAGAGGAGGAGATCTTATGTGATATGTAGTTAAAGGGGGCTATCTACCTAAAAAGACAATGTCTTGCTGCAGGAAATGCCACATGTTGTAGGAGACGCGTGTGTTGGTCTCGACAATGAAACACTGCGCAGAAGACAACCATGTTGATCTAGGGCTTTGGTTAAGTGGGACTTAGCTAATGTTTGCAATCAGTATGCAGGACAGTAGATGACTCTGGAAGTAGGTCTCTTTGCTTTAGGTTTGTTAAGGACTCTTTCTTTGAAAGGATGCGCTAGCTTGCTGCTTGAGTTAGTTAAGTTGAGGTGAATGGATTTTGATAAATGGAAGACCAGAAAGGTGACAGTGTTAATGGATTGGAACAGGTGGAGAATGATGGATCGTGTGTGCTTGAGTACTGTATACATCCTTCATATTCCAGACTGCCTACATACCCTGTATCCACGGGATCAAGGCACATTACAAGGAAAGATGAAAATGATAAATATGTAGTTCTGGATAGAGTGATGAGATGGGTCAAGGTGGAAGGGGAAGATCTTATGTACCTGAATACTGGAAACTTCCTTCATATTCCAGACTGCCTACATACCCATATCCATGGGATCAAGGTACCTTACGATTGAGAAGAGATGATATGTAGTTCTGGTTGGTGTGATAATGTGGGAAAAAGTGTTGAGAAGAGAACAGCCTTATTGTAGGAGCGATGTGTCCGTTAAAGGGTGTTACCTATGAACAATGAGAAGAGATTGAAGTGTGCGTTGTGAACCATGAACAAGGAACCAATCCTAGACTTAAGTTAAGGAAAGAGTTGCCCCCATTCTGGTAGAGGAAACTGTATGGGTGACTACCGAAGAAGACACAGAAAGATTTGACCTAGGACAAGACAGTGTTAACTGTAGACACAGATCAAGACGTGGGGTGACGATGATGGACATTGACAAATTTCCAAGCTATACTAGACAGGGAGATGGAAAATGCAAACAAGGTCAATGGTTTTATTATGGATGGATGGAAAGGCATGCTTTGTGCACTGGACATGGAGTGGACAGGTCTCGATAGACGATGGATGCTGACTCTACACATAGCGCCTATTTGCCAGGTTTTCATTATGGTACTTATCCAAGGCACCTATTTGTCAGGTTTTCACCAGAGGACGAATTTTTTTTGGATTTTTTTTTTTGAAATACACTGAGGATCAGGCATAGAACTTCTTGAGATGGACACTGTTAAGTGGCTCATCTAGAGGAATGCCGTCAGGTGTAGCTAAAGTATAAGCTCCTGATCCATATGCTGCTGTCACAATAAAGGGACCTAACCAATTAGGCTCAAACTTGCCCTTCTTTTCTTGATCTGCTTGATTTCTCTGATTCTCTTTGAGTACAAGATCACCAACTTGAAACCATCTTTCTTTGATCTTTTTGTTGTAATTACGCCAGAGGTAGTTTTGATAGACATGGAGATGATTAAGTGCGGCATGGCACCTTTCATCTAGTAGTTCAAGCTCAGCTAATCTGGAAGTGCGATACTCCTCTCCGTCGATCAGGTCCTACATGGATACTCTGAGGGATGGGATTTTGACCTCTATACGTAGGATGGCTTCAGAGCCAAAGACCAAGGCATATGGTGTGGCACCAGTTGGTGTTCTGATACTAGTGCGGTAGGCCCATAGGGTGGGATTGAGTTGCAAGTGCCAATCACGACTAGCTTCATTGACTGTTCTCTTGAGTATTTTGAGAATGGTTTTATTGGAAGCCTCAACTTGGCCATTACTCTACGGATAGTAGGGAGTTGAAAAGCGATCTTGGATATTGTATTGTGTGCACAAGGAACGAACATCTTGATTATTGAATGGTCTCCCATTATCAATGACAATGGCTTGGGGAATACCATACCGGCATATGAGGTAGTTTAGGATAAACTTGGCTATTTGCTTATCGGTGATATAGGTCATAGGAATGGCTTCCACCCACTTCGTGAAATACTCAGTGGCGGTAATGATAAACTTGTGGCCATTGGAGGAGGAAGGGTGGATTTGTCCTATGAGGTCAAGACCCCATTGAGAAAAAGGCCATGGAGTAGTCACAGGCTGTAATTCATGAGCTGGTGCGTGAATTGAATCTCCATGCTGCTGGCATTGTAGACATTTCTTAGCAAACTGTGCAGCATCTTGCTCTATTGTAGGCCAGTAGTGACCTATTCTGAGTATCTTCTTAGCAAGATTAGGACCGGTAGAATGTGCGCCATAGACACCTTCATGTATGTCTCGTAAGGTAGCCTCGGCTTCTTCCGCGTTAAGACATCGTAAGAGGATACCATCGAGACTCCAGCGATATAGTGTATCACCCAAAATGATGTAACGAGAGGATCAACAGATAAAGGTTTTGCGTTGGGTGGATGATAGGTCAGGGGGAAAGGTTTTGTTCTTGAGGTATTCATAGACATCTTCGTACCATGGGGAATTGGGACCAACAAGTTCGCAGATGATTTCAGTAATAGGAATATCGACGGCTGGTATTAACAACTGCTCCATCAAGAATTCACACTTCTATGTATTTGTAGGCATGTCAATCAGTGACCCTACAGAAGCCATAGAATCCACAGCTTTATTATGCTCTCGTGGAATTTGCTCAAATGTGATGCTAGAAAAGTGTGGTTTGTAGGCGTCCACTAGTTGCTTGTAGGGGACCAACTTTTCATCCTTTGTTTGGTACTCATCTGTGACTTGGCGAATGACTAGTTGTGAGTCTCCATATACTTGTAATTCTGTGATGTCCCATTGAACTGCTATATTGAGACCTATGAGGAGTGCCCCATACTCAGCTATATTGTTGGTGCAAGGGAATGAAAGCTGATATGACTTAGGAATATAGTCATTTTGAGGTGTGATGAATAAGATGCCGGCCCCTGATCCATGTTGTGTGTAGGAACCATCAAAGTACAACTTCCACATTATTGAGTTGGAAAGAGCGAAGAGATTTTCATCCAGAAAGTCTGCTACCATAGGGTGTGTATCTTGCATAGGTGCTTTTGCTAGTTGATCTGCTAGAGCTTGTCCTTTGATTGCTTTACGATCCATATATTCAATGTCGAACTCACTAAGGATCATGACCCATTTAGCTAGTCTGCCTGTATGAGCTGCTTTTGCTAGCAGATACTTCAAGGGATCAATTTTAGCTATAAGAATTGTGTGTTGGTTCAACATGTAATGCCGCAACTTTTGGGAAGCAAACACTACTGCTAAACAAGCTCTTTCCATTGGTGAATAATTGAGCTCATATCCCACCAAGGTTCTACTGATATAATAAATTGCATGCTCTTTTCCCATTTCATCATTTTGTGCTAGAAGGGCCCCTAGGGCTGAATTTGTAGTGGAGATGTATAATATCAAAGGTTTGTCCACAACTGGTGGAACCAATACAGGTGGTGTAGCCAAATACTCTTTAAGTTGATCAAATGCTGCCTGACACTTGTTGTCCCATCGAAATGAGACATCCTTTTGGAGCAAGTGTTGAAATGGTTGACATTTATCTGCTAGCTGTGAGATGAAACACCTGATGGATTGCAACCTTCCCTGAAGGCTCCTTAATTCTTTAAGATTCTTTGGTGGAGGCATCTCCACTATAGCCTTGACTTCTGCTGGATCTACTTCGATGCCTCTATGAGATACAATATATCCCAACAGCTTTCCTGATGTTACACCGAAGACACACTTCTTTGGATTGAGTCTTACTTGGTATTTCTCGAGCTTGTCAAAGATCTGTCCTAGAACCTATATGTGATCTGCCCTAGAAGATTTAGCTAGTATGTCATCCACATAGTCCTCCATGATGGGATGAAAGAGGTCATGGAATATCACTGTCATTGCTCTCTGATAGGTTGCTCCTGTATTCTTTAGACCAAACGGCATGACACACCAACAATAGTTACCCCATGGACAAGTGAAGGTTGTTTTATGTTGATCTTCCTTTGCTATCCTTATTTGATTGTAGCCAGAGAATCCGTCCATGAGAGAAATCATCTCGTGACCTACTGTCAAGTCTACTATAATGTCAATGTTCGGTAGTGAAAAGTCATCTTTAGGACATGCTTTGTTCAGATCTCTAAAGTCATTACACATGTGGATGCGCCCATTAGGTTTAGACACAGGTACAATGTTTGAGACCCAATCTAAATAGTCGATTGGTTGTATAAACTTGGCATCTAACAGCTTTTGTATTTCCACTTTTACCAAGAGAGCTATCTGTGGGTGCATCTTTCTCAACTTTTGTTTGACTGGTTTAACCTTTGGATCAACTGTGAGATAATGAACTACTAGCTTAGGGTCTAGCCCTGGCATATTGACATAGGTCCATGCAAAGTTGATGGTTCTCTGTAGGAAGAATGTGTTAAGATTCCTGTGCTCTGTTTCTGATAATGATGCTACTAGGAATGTGGTCTTTGGATTTTGCTCTGTGCCCAGGTTTATCTCTGTAGAATCTTCCACTAGGAGAGCTAATTTCTCTTGATACTTAGATGGTAGGGGAAGGTCAAATCCTCCATCCTCAGGTGCCATAGTTGGGTTTTCACCTTTGGATACATCCTTTGTTTTTACTATTTTGTGATCAGGAGGTGCCACAGTGTGGTTTTCACCTAGAGATCTTTCTTTATTTTTACTTTTACGACTGGAGGATTTGGCATTTTCACCAAAATAAGTTGTTGGCTCTAGTTCCATTACAAAACCTACTTTATGATCACCAAGAGGGATACCTTCCCGAAGTCCCATGAACTCAGCTAGAGCTTCGTCATTCTGAAATACATCTTTACGAGAGACCCTTGTTGGTCCCAATCGATAAGTTCAGGGTAGACAAGTGTTACATTCTGGGTGCTGGTGATGGAGGTTAAGGATACGGAGGATAGCTTAAAAATGGAGGATTCTGTGAATAGGTTGATCATGTGGAGGGAAGAGTCATCGATGATATCCTCTGTAGACGTTAAATCGGCGAGAAAAGTGTCAGCTACCTCGTCGAGGATATACTCGATGTCCAAGGCGTGTGGTACCTTCTTGCCAAATCCTAATGTTGGTACCCATTTTGGCCTAGAGTTTGATCTTGCATGTTGGAGGGTTTCTTCATCTAAACCCTAAGTCTTCTTGTCCATCAGCAGGAGCTTGGCGTATCGACGAAAGTTTTCTTGAGTGCTCTGATTGTGTCTTCGAACTTTTGGTTTGAACTTGAACCCTTTTCTCAAAGGTTCAATGGTTCAATGGTTCAAAGCTTTATGATTTTGGTCTCGGCCTAAGTTTTTTGAGTTGGGTCGACAATGAGAGGTTTGGTCGATGAGGTGTCATCGGCATGGGTCTCACCGACGAGGGTTTTGAAGGTTATTGGAGTGATCGGCATCATCGGCAGAGGGGTTTCTTGTTGCTCTAATGGTTGGAGGTCTGGCCGACAGTGAAGTTGATGTTCAGCATGTCAGGGTGACAATGTTCTATGTCTTGGCGACAGGTGAGTATGGAGTGGTCATCGGTGAGAATTTGGTCTATTGGCTGGGGAGCTTTTGGTTTGGCCGATAGTGTTGGTCTCACCGATAGAGGAATGCAGAGGTAAGCATCGGCATAGGTTTGAGATGTTGCTCCAATGATGTAAGTCACGCTGACGGAGGTGGGAAGCCAAGGTGTTATCGGTATGACAATGTATGTCGGCTGGAGGATTTTTGGCTGGGCCAATGGTAGTAGTCTTGTCGAAGAGGGTATGTTTTGTTTGACCATCGGAGAGACTTGATAGATTGGTGGGAGTGTGGAGAGCTAACCCGATGGTCTTTCTCTAGCCGATGAAGGGAATGTGGAGTAGGCGTTGGTGAGACAACTGAGGTCGGTAGGAGATTCGTGGGCTTGGCTGATGGTGTTAGTCTTGGCGATGGGCTTTGGGCTGAGAGGCCTGTGTCGAGCATGGTAAAACAACACCTTTTGTTTTTGTGACCATGCTTATAAAGTAATAGAAGGCTCTCCGCGCCATGCATGTGGGATTATTTTCCTGCATAATTTAAACCTTCAGTAAAACACATTTTGGCAGGAAGCTCCATTTTGATTGCTATGACGGTTTTCTCGGTGGTTGCGGGTTGTTGAGCCATCAATGGTGACAGTGCAGGGGTATGGGTGACGAGACTAGTGATCAAGTTGCCCCATTATGGATGAAGACTCCCGGATGGCAGCACAGGGCTCGAGGCCACCCTTGTCTACTCTCTTGTCTGTTGCAGCAATAAATTTTGAGCGCCATTCCTTTGTGGGATCTGTATCTGATGTTTTTTGATGTCCACCATGTAATTAATGCTGAGTACACTTCTTTGGTTGTTTTAAGCAGGAAGTGTTACTTATATTTGGGGTTGTTGAAAGTTGAACATTTTTGGCTCTGTAATGCAATACAGCTGATTTGGTTGCTCTATGCAGCAAAACTTGTGAGTTTATGTATCTCCTGTGGCATGTTTTTGTATGAATCCATTGATTTCATGGTTTATCCTATATGAGTAATGCTATGTTTGCATGTGTTGTACTAATTCTATCTCCAGTGTTGCATGTATCTTTCTTCTGAGTCCAGATATTTAAGGAATATCTAAGATTCTAGAACATAGAATTCCTATGTTGAATGTTTGATCTCTTAACTTCTGCTCAAGGGGTAGATTAAATTATTCTTAGATCAAATATTGGGAAGGATATACTGCAATAGGGATGCCATAAGTATAGATAGCTTAACACTTTGTATTGGGAGATATCTGTAAGGCAGGTATCATATGTATCCCCCTGAAATCTAGTTTTAGTTATTCATGCATATCATTCACAGGTGTATGTCTACTGACTCCAGGCCCTGGATATGCACCAATCTTGCTTTGTGTTAGTGTTATATACCATGTCCAGCTTTGCATCCAAATATAAAATTAAAATCAAAACTCCAAAACAACCATTAGGACAGTAGAATTAGTTTTAGGATCCAAGTCCTTTGTCTACAACTGCAAATAGGCCCAAAGCTAGCCCCTTTGCTCTTATCTTATAGTTTTGGTCTACTTACAGGAGGACTTAGCTGCTTTCTGTCAGTATGCCAGCCTTTATATGCATATCCTCACGGATGTTGAGTAGGGAATACCCCCCTAGGTTTTGTAGAGCCTAAAGAAGAAGAGGAGATAAAATATAGAGTCTATCTCCTACACTGTTGGCCCCTAGCCTAGAGATCCTATTGATCATTGATGGCTACCTTGTAGGGAAATCTGGGAGTAAGCATCCAGTCTGGGAAAAAACCAACACCTAATCCCTTCTTATCTAGCTTCTTTGTCATGACAATGGGTTCCATAGTTCCTTGATTCTGTTTCCCAAGGCCACCTTTGCCTTTATAGCCCTTATTTTTTACTATACTTAAGCCATTGCCATATTGCTTGACTGGTATTGTGAATGGTTCTTTCTCCTTATAGAGCCAAGAAGAAATATCCTCAATAGTTTCCTCTTCCAATAACTGTCCATGTTGGAATTGGGTTAGGAATGTTGGGGGAGGAATAGCTACTCTTTAGTTACTTTGGCAATGGGTGGTTGGCCGTAAGATTATGGAGATAAAGGCATCCGCCCTACACAACAGGATTTTGAGATATCGTAAGTGCCAAAGCCTATATCACGGATGTGATCTTTGATTTCAGGAAGAGGATTAGGGTTACTTGTAGAGGCTGGAGTCAGCATTGTAGGGTCAACATATAGTCAGGATTCAAGAGCTTTTTCATTGTTAGGCACCTGGTTGCAATTCTTATAACTGCCTTGCAAGACATGACAGAATTCAAAAGGATTGGGGTCTCCTGGGATAGTTATCTCTGTACCATTGTATGGGAACTTTAGCGATTGATGGTATGTGGAGGGAAAAACTTTCATTGCATGGATCCATGGGCGGCCTAGGATAATGTTGTAAGGCAGCTCAATATCAAGAACTTGACACCTGGTTTCAAGCATGACAGGGCCGAGTTGTATAGGCAAGTGGATAACACCTTATGAGTGGCATTCAACATCATCATACCCCTTGATTGTAATACTATGATCAGAGTTGACATGATCCTCAGAGTATCCCAATTGCTTAAGTAACTTTAAAGAACAGATGTTGAGACTAGCACCACCATCTATGAGTATACATTTGATTTTGCGCTTATGGATGAGAACCTCAATATGAAGGGCATCATTGTGACAAGGATCCTGGGATGGGAGGTCCTTTTCAGAGAAGACCACGTTGTAAGGCAAAGCATTGTTACCTACTATAGCTTGGAAATCCGCAACTGCTATGTTGTTAGGAACCGAAGACTCTTGGAGGGCTTTGTCTAGCACTACTCTATGTGCAGGTGATGACCATAGAAGGTCCAAGATAGAGATATGTGCTAGCGTTTTCCCTAGATGTTTGACAAGATTATAATCAGATTGAGCCGGAAGACTGGGTGCAGGACCACGAATGGTGACACGACCACGACAAGTTGTAACAGCGCAATCTGTAGATTTGCCTTTGATTGTGAGGGTAGACACTCGACTCTCTTCAAAATGACCTACAATGGAATCAAAGGAAGTGGAAGCATGATTGATACCTTTACCTCTATCCTGAGGAGGAGGTGGACCATGATGAGGGAATGGTTCCTTGTACATATCGAGATCTTTGTTTGTGTTTTGAGCTTCTTGTTCATTCTCAAAAGTGATTAGGTTACCGTCGATGAGATTTTGGATTAGGTGCTTGAGTTTCATGCACGACGCAGTTCTATGTCCTTTGCTCTGATGGAATTCATAGTATTTGTTTTCTCTATACCGCACAGTTTTGTGAATCGGTTCACCATATGGGGGTGCATCTGGTAAGGTGATGAGTCCTTTCTGTAAAACCTATTGTAGGACCGAGTCCATAGGCAATCCCAAGGGAGTAAATTGACGTCGTGGAGGGTAATCTTGTTGAGGTTGCTCCTGTTGTCGTTGTTGTTGATTTTGATACAGTTACTGCTATTGTTGTTGTTGAGATGGAGCTTGACTTGGTTTGGAGAGCTGCAGTGATGTCTGCAACGTTTGGACATGTTTAGAATCAACCACACCATCGTTAACCACGTTTTTGTTTTTGCTCCAGTATTTGGGTTTATCATTCATCTATTGATGAGGAGCGTTATCTTTCGTTTCTTTAAAGATTTTGACCACACCCTTAGCAATGAGGGCCTTTCAATGTTGATTCCTTTGTATGTGATTTTGTCAAAGGTTGTAGCACTGAGAATTTGCAAGTGGAAACCTAACTCTTGGTTGAGGTTCTGCACAAATATGCTAACAAGCTGTTTCTCAGGAATCTTGAAAGGAAATTTGCTAGCCATTTGTCTCCATTGTTGAAGGAAAGAAATGAAAGTTTCCCCATTTTTCTATTTATTGTTGCATAGATCAGTCATGGAAATCTCATGCTCTGCGTTGTAAGAAAAGTGGGTGGCAAACTTCTCTGCTAGCTCATTGAAAGACCTGATACCTATGGGTAAGTGTGAGAACCATTCTATAGCTTGACCTCCAAGACTGCGAGGAAAGAGACGCATAAGATATGTGTCGTTATGTGAGACCTTGAAGCAAGCAAGATAGAATTCCCTAAGATGGTCTTTTGGGTCACCTTTTCCTTTGTATTTATCGAACTTGGGAATAGTGAAATTTTGAGGAAAAGGGTCATTGGTAATGACCGATCAAAAGGGTAAGGACACACTTCCTCTAAAGAGAAGGTCTTCTTGGTGTGGCCAAATGTAAGATCAGATAGTTGTTGTTGAACTTCTGCAATTTTTAGCTCCATAGTCGTGGGAGGGGTTGGTAACATCTCCTGTTGTCCCAAAAGTGGCTGTTGTTGCCCATACGAAAGATTGTATTGTAAGCCATGAGTATTGGTATGATAAGGGTCATAAGATTGATTGGGATCATATGAATTGTACGTTGGGTTCAGATTGGGTTGGAATTGGAGGTTTTGATTTGGCAGAGGTGGAGGTGGCGCTAGGTAAGAATGTCGGCTTTGCGATGGTTGAAGAAAAGAATTGGGGGGGGAAAGCTAAAGTACGTCTGATTAGGTTGTGATGGCGGCACATAGCTTTGGGAAACTTGATGTTGGGAATGTTGAGAGTGGCTAGACAATGTGTGAAAGAAGTTGAGCGAGGATGAACATTGTGGAGGAGGGGCATAGGTAGAAGTGATTTGCGACGGTTGGGGTTGATTGAGGATGAGAGTAGAAGAATGTTGTGGTTGGGGTTGATTGAGGATGAGAGTAGAAGAATGTTGTGGTTGGGGTTGCATGACTCTAATTGGTTGAGAGACATGAAGGTTTGATGATATAGGAGGTGCCAGTTGTTGAGACCCTTGTTGCATGGCTACATATTTGTTCCCCAGATTGTAATTGGGTGGGAAACCTATTCGTGATGGGGTAACCAAGATTCCACTTGTGATTGATGTGGATACTTTAGGAGGTGGTTGCATATTCGATCGAGCTAAGGTGGCTTGCTTAGCGAACTCTGCTTGACGTTGGAGAGTTTCTTGTTGGTTGTTATAGATCTCCATAGGAGTCAAAAGCGGTGATACGGCCCTCTCTTCTATTGGGTTTTGAAAAAGGGGATTCCTATACTGCGAGCCTTGTGCAGGTAAGGGCGTAGTCACCGTGGACATGGTTTGCACCGCTTGTATGGCACTTAATGTGTTGTTTGTCTCCTTGAGAGAGGATAAATCAAAATCTTGAGGTAACTTGGCTCCTTGCTTTGCAAGTAAGGGAAAGAAATGATCCTGGTTCTCACTAAGGATTTTGTCAAAGGTGGCCATGACTCTAGGCTCTTGTATGAATTCATCAAGATCTTGCCCATCTTCTTGAGAGGATTGACCTATTTCAAAGTGTCACTCTTCTTGAGATGGGGGTTGATCTATGATATAACCTTGTGGCACAAAATCCTGAGGTAGGCTTGTAGTATAGTGAGGAATGCTTACCAAAGGAACCCTACCCTCTTGAGATGGGATTTGCTCAATAGTATATCCTTGTGGCACAAAATCCAGAGGCGAGCCGATGGTATACTGGGGTGTTCTTACCAAAGGGACCCTACCCTCTTGAGGATTACTTGGTTGGTCAATGTGTGGCATGTTTGGAGAGCTGATTGGTTTTGCCGTGGGTGTACTAGGAGTTACCTTGGGAGTAATGTTGAGACGACCAAATTGCGGTGTGTGAGGAGGCAATTTGTGCTTCCTAGGGCTAACTTGCTTGGACTTCGTAGTTTGCTGGAGCCTAGTGGTTACCATGGGATACACTAGAACAAAAGGTAATGCTGGGACTCTGTGAGGTGCTTTGAGAAAAGGACAAACTCTAATGCACAATGTACTGGACCAAAGGCGCTATACTGTTTGACTAGAGGCGCAGGACTGTGCAACCAAAAGCGTGCTACTGTGACACCAAAGGTGACAGACTGAGCTACCAGAAGTGAGTTACTACTATGCCAAAGGTGAGCTACAGTGACCAAAAGTGAGCTACTGTTATACCAAGGGCGCTGAAGTAGAGTTTTGCCAGAGGCAAGTTACTGCTATGCCAAAGGCAATCTACTGTACTACCAAAGGCAAGCTGCTGTAATACCAGGGGGGCTGAAGTAGTGTCTGATGCTTCTAAAAGGAAAATTTTTGATAGATTGTTTCTTTTTATGATTGGATTTGTTTGGCAAGAGAAAACACAACAAACAACATTGGCACAAATAAGGGACTGACACAACAGATAGTGTATGTTCGAGGCTCCAAACAAGCCCAATGTTTCCATCGGTATAAGATAATTGCAATCAATAACAAGCACTTTTTATCCCTAGAGACAAGGTTTCATTGCAGTAGATCAGCTCACAGCTTAATACTCCGTCGATAAAAATATTATTCCATAAAGGTGTCGGATATTTAGTATCTTTGCGAGAGACGATAGGTAGGGATATCTCACCCTCCCCTTGGAAAGCTCAAGTAGGTCACAAGAGCTTTATGGCCAAGGGAATACTATCTCTTCTCAAGGGAGCCAATGGTGAGTATCTTAAGGGCTTAAATCGATTCCCCTTGCACTGATGATTACCGCAATGTTCAGAGGTAGGTCGGGTAGTCTCTATCTAGAATGGTTCTTAGTGACTTTGAGGGACCAATGCCTTACAAGCAATGTGACAAGCTACTAAAAGCTTTAACCAATCCTACTAAGAGTATCAAACACTTCACTCACAAAGAGCTAGTACACCTATTTTCAGTTTGGCACCACAAGGTAAGGCTGATGTCGGTTAGGACTTGGCTTTCGCCTTATCCCTCTTATATAGTGGTTCAAAGGAAAACTCCACTTAGGGTCATCCCTTTTGGATGAAGCGCAATCCAAAAGCAAGCCTTCTAAAGGAAGTACAGAAATGTAAGAGCAAGCACATCAAACAAAGGTTCAATTGTCCCGTTATAAGAAAAATAAGGTGCAACTAAACTAGGCACACACACGTTTGTAGTTGTCAATTTCCCTTATGAAATTGAAGTGCTTGGCATTCATGTCCATTGTCCCTTAGAAAATTGAGGTGTTTGTGCATACACGTCCATTGTCCCTTAAGAAAAGCAGTATGTTCCTAAGACTTAGATTGCAAGAAAAATGATCTGTTTAATTATCCCTTTAAGCATGTAATGTGTTTCTAAGACTTAGTGAGATAAATCAAGATTTCTTCAATGATCGTCCTGCATGAACATATTAAAAACACCTATTTTCTCTGTGTGAGTAATAAGAAGCTGCAACAAGTCAGTTAGTTCCACCAAAAATTCACAAGTTAGCAAAAACAAATCAATTTGACGAAAAACGAGTTACTGCTATACCAAAAGTGCTTTACTATCTTACCAAAAGTGATGTGATGCAGACCAGAAGCGTCATACTATGTTACCAGAAGCGATGCACTGTGCTACTAGAAGCGTGGTACTGTGCTACTAGAAGCGAGCTACTTTGACTAAAAGCGAGCTACTGTACTACCAAAAGTGAGCTACTGTACTACCAAAAGTGAGCTACTGTACTACCAAACGTACAGTGTGATAACAGGCCTGCAAAAAATAATATTTCATCAAAAAAGATAGATCAAAGGATGATTGAATGATTGAGTGATGATCCCTGATGTTTGATAAGTGATAAGATGCTGCACCAAGTGATATTAGTTCCAAAGGGAAGAACAAGATGTCAGAAATCAAGTCAAAACCCTAACAATAAGTGAGAAACCCTAGAAAACCAAAGTGAAATCCATAAAATTGGTAACAAAATGATGAGATACAAGAGATTAAATATCACCAATGGATTCCCTATGATTTTCTATGCAATTTTTTTTAAAAAAGCATCAAATTTCGTTAAGTTTTGAGAAAGTTATGGGGTTTTGAAGTTTGCAAGCCTGTTATCCTAACCAAAAGTGCTTTACTGTTATACCAATAGCGCTTTTCTGTTATACCAAAAGCGTGATTCTGTGCTACCAAAGGTGCTGCGAGATGCACCAAAAGCGTTGTACTGCTCTACCAAAGGCGCTTTTCTATGTCAAGATGCGCTATTCCGTACTGTACTTCAAAAAAATCAATTTCTCAAAGAAAAAGAGAGATTAGTGGGTCCCACTGGGCATGCCAGAATGTGTATGATGAAAAATTGATTAAATCTAAACTAATAAAACCAAAAACCAATCACATAAAGCGAACCAATCTAAGTAAAAGCCTTTATCATAAAATCAAAGACAAATGAAAGCTCTTACCAAAATCTATATTGTTCCCTTTGGAGATGTGTTGATTGCTCAATCAAGTTGTGAAACCATAGCTGCAACAAGCAAGTAGTGTGCTTAAAGAGATCAATGTCAAAAGATCATAAGGTTGCTCAATCGACGCGTTTGGTATGTTCAAAGCTCTGTTAAGTATGCCTAAGAATACAATCGAAGAGAGAGGCTTAATGAAGGAGATGAGGGGGGTTTATATAGGTTTCAACGAAGATCAATCAACGATCCAGATAATTCAAAAGAATCAACGGAGGAGATAAGTTGAGGAACGTGCAACGAATAAGAAGAAGACAAGTGTCTTGCTTTCTTTTGCATGAGAGGAGTTATCAAGAATAGAAGAATGAGTTAAAGCAATTAACAAAATATAACAATTAGTTAAGTGATTTTAAACAAGAAGAAAGGATTTGCATGAGAATAAGAAGATATTTTGCTTTATTAAATATTAGAAATATTTAATTGCATGAGCAAGAAAGCTTGAGTTATATTAGAGATAACTCAATTTAGAAGAAAAAACAATTTAAATAAATATTTGATTTATTTAAATTTAGAGAAGATATTATTGGAAGAAGTAATTAAATAATTATAATTATTTAATTTAGAAGATTTGAAATCAAATTAAATAAATAAATTTATTTAATTGTTGTGCATGATTTTGGAAGAATGATTTTGATTTAATTAAATAATGTAAATTATTTAATTATAGATAAGATAGAATTTGTGATGAATTAATTAAATAATTAGATTTATCTAATTAATATGGATTTGATTTTTGGAAAGAGGATAATGATCTAATTAAATAATTAAAATTATTTAATTGTGGAAGAATAACAGAGGAATTTAATTTAATTAATTAAATAAAGAGAATTTATTTAATTAATGTCAAAATTATGTGATTTAAAAGAATTTTGTGAAATTAATTAAATAATTAGATTATTTGATTAATGTTGAAATGCAGGTGATTAGACGAGAAAGAGGATCGATGGAGCTGAGCGGAGCTCTGGTGCGCGCTAGGGCACGCGTGCCCTAGCCGCGTCCTTTTTTCCGCGACTGTGTGCGTTTGGCGGGGCTCGGCTGCTCGCGGGGGGTCTGTCTGAGGTCGCAGGGGTCTGGAGGAGCTTGGGCAGGGGTGTGAGCTCCTCCCTTTCGTCTTTGATTGCTGGTAGGGTTGCTGACGGTGCGTGGGTCGCCTGGTCGGTGGTTGCGCGGCGGCAGGGGCTTCTGAGCCGTCTACACTGCCTCTTTCCCTCCTTTGCCTGGCGTGTAGGCCCTTTTTTCCATGGAGCATCAGGGTTTTGCCTCTCCCCTGGATGTGGAGATGGGCGATCCTTCCTCTCTGATGCATGCCAACACCAAGGATCGTACTGTGCCTCCTCTTTCTGGAGAGGGTACCTCCTCTTCAAAAGGGTCGCTTCGAATTAAAAAAGTTAATGGTTGTTTGGAGCGAGCGGAAGATCGACCGGTCTTGGTTATTCAACCTGAGCAAGTTTCAGAGGATGTTGAGTACTGGTGCAAGCATGCTCTTATCTGCAAATTTTTGGGCCTTCGTCTTTCTCTTCCCGTGTTGGAATCCTGGGCACGTCGGGTATGGAACCCTGAAGGAGATATGGAGATCCTTTTAGCGGCTAATAACTACTTTCTGGTTATATTCTCAAGCATGTCGGACAGGCATAGGGCTTTCGAAGGTGGCCCTTATTTTTTTAACCAGGTTGGGCTCTTCATCAAGCCTTGGCACATGGGCTTCAACTCCGCTGAAGAGATCCCTTCGCGGGTACCTGTGTGGGTTCGCTTGCCGAGGCTTCCGCTAGAATTCTGGAGGGAAGATATCCTCCATTCAATCTCTTTGCTTCTTGGGAAACCTGTTGGATCGGCTTCACAGACTCAAGACCGTAAGGTAATTTCTTTTGCTCGTATTTGTGTCGAAGTTGATTTGAATAATCCTTTACCAGACTCTATGGAAATCTGCATGGGTTCTTCCTCCTGGATCCAACAGCTAGATTATGAAACCCTACCATTCAGATGCCGAATTTGCCATGAATATGGGCATCTACACCGCAGATGTCCCAGATTGAAATCTTCCCCCTTGTCTGCTTCTGGACCTCCCAGGATGGACAAGGGGAAAGCTCCAGTGTCGGATGGGCCTGTTGATAAGGAGGGATTCACCCCGGTTACTTCTCGGAATAAAGGCAAAGGCAAGAAGAGATCCTGGATGGATAGACAGAATGATGGCACATTTAATCGGTTCGAGGTCCTCGATAGCATAGTCCAAGAAGATGGTATTCCGGTAGAGCCCTCTTCTGGGGTTCAAGGTCAGGAAGAGATTCAGGTGGCGGAGGCGAAGGAGGATGAGCTCATTCTTCCGTCAGGGATTCATCAGGCTGGTCTGCCGGCTTTGGACGTGCCTCCTCAAGTTCAGAATATTGTTGGCCCCCAGGAGTCACAATCTCCGGTGGGTACTGGTGGTTCGGCTCCTCGCCCCCAAGGTACGAAGGGGTCTGCGGATCTTGTGAAGGGGGCTAAGGCTCCTCCGGTCTTAGGTTTGCATCAAAAATCTTTCAAAAAGGGGCCTCTAGATAAACAGTCAAGGAGTGGAAGGAAAACTGATCAAGAGAAGGTTAAGATTATGGGTGATACTCTGGTTGAGTCCGGGTCAGTGAAACCCATTGATTCCCACTTCTCTCACCCCCCTAAATGATAGTTTTATCTTGGAATGTTAGGGGTTTGAAGAGCATCCCTAGACAAAAGGCTGTTCGTAGATTAATTGAGTCTCAGGCTCCGGATGTAGTCTTTCTACAGGAAACCAAGCTTACAGTGGATGGTTTGAATAATTGTGCTCCGCGTATCTGGCCCCAAGGCTACTGGCAGGGGGTGGGGGCTTTGGGCAGCTCTAGGGGGGTGGCTTGCTTCTGGAACCCGAGGAAAGTTTCCCCCTTATGGTGGGCTTCTAGTCAGTCTTCCATCTCTATGGTGGCCTCCATTTTTGAAACTGGCGAAAGATGTCTTTTCTCTAATATTTATGCCCCTACTGATCTTCCAGGTAAGACTCAGCTTTAGGATCATATCTACTTTGTCCGTTCTCAGGACCCGTATCTCCCATGGATGTTGGCAGGTGATTTTAATGCTATTATTAGTATGGAGGAAAAACAAGGAGGGTTAGCCAGGCTTGATTCTTCTTCTCTTTTGCTCAGAGATAAAATTAGTTTCCTTAACCTCATTGACGTGAAGCCAGTCAATGGAGTTTTTACTTGGAATAACAGGAGGTGTGGTGATGAGGCTATCTTAGAACGGCTTGATAGATTTCTGGTCTCCTGTTATTGGATGAGCAGCAGGTGGACTACCAGTTCTGATATCCTGGATTGGAGGGGTTCCGATCACTGGCCGATCAAATTCTGTGCCTCCTCTTATGGGGTCACTAAAAATCCTTCTTTCAAATTTCAATTGATGTGGCTTCGCGAGCAATCTCTTCGGGATCTTGTGCTGGAATGGTGGTACGAAGGGCTCCCGGCCCACGGGAGGGCCATGTACACTTTTAGCAAACGGCTTCAATATGTGAAGTATCGGCTTAAGAGGTGGAATTATCAATGCTTTGGGAACTTACATGCTCAGAAACTTGCTGCTCAGTCCAAGCTGGATAGTATCACTCGTCAAATTCGAGACTATGGGCTATCCTCTGACCTTCTGAATGCTGAGTCCCTGGCCCTCAAGGGTTTAGAGGAGTGGGAGCTTCGGGAGGAGATTTTCTGGAAGCAAAAAGCTCGGATTGATTGGCTTCAGGAGGGGGACAGGAACACGGCTTTTTTTCATAACACAGTTAAGGCTCGTAGGCAGGGGAACTCTATTTCCACTCTTGTCTCGAGTGATGGGGCCCAGCTCTCGTCCTATGGTGAAATTTCCAGGGAAGCTGTTACCTATTTTTCTAATCTTTTTTCCAGGGAGGATATTGCTACCGGTTCTGAAAGGCGGGCTATCTTGGATTGTATTCCTTGCTTGGTTTCGGATGAGATGAATAGGGCTCTTCTGAGTCCAATCTTGTTACCTGAGCTGGAGAAAGTTGTGTTTAGTATGAAAAAAGGAAAAGCTCCTGGCCCCGATGGGTTTCCGATAGAGTTCTTCCAGGAATTTTGGGAAATAATAAAGTCTGATCTCCTTGAGGTGGTTCAGGAATCTCTTAGGAACAAACAAATGCTTAAGTCTTTGAATTCTACTTTTCTGGCTCTCATACCTAAGAAGGTAAGGGCTAATCGGATGGATCAGTTTCGGCCTATTGCTTTATGCAATGTCACCTACAAGATCATTACCAAGTTGATTGCTGAGAGACTCAAACCCATCCTTGGTACTTTGATTTCTGCTGAGCAGGGTGGTTTTGTGGACGGGCGACAGATTTTGGATGGTGTCGTGATTGCTACGGAGGTTATTCACTCTATGGCTTCCTCTAAGGAGAAGGCGATGTTCATGAAGCTTGACATGGCTAAAGCTTATGATCGGGTGAGCTGGGAGTTTCTTCAGAATATCCTCTTGACTTTTGGCTTCAATGAGGAATGGGTGAGCTGGGTTCTCAGCTGTGTAACCTCGTCCTCCTTCTCTGTTCTTCTTAATGGGGATTCCTCAGATTGGTTCAGTGCTTCTCGGGGTCTTCGGCAAGGAGACCCTCTGTCCCCGTATCTTTTCATTATCATGGCGGAGGGCCTTGGTAGATTTATTAAATCTCAGGTGCGGCTGGGTCTTCTTCACGGTTGGAGCTGGACCAATGATCTCCCTCCCTGTTCTCACCTTCAATTTGTGGATGATACTGGACTGATGGGCTTGGCTAGAATTAGCGAGGCAGTGAACTTCAGGAGAACTTTAGATATCTATTTGAGAGCTTCTGGTCAGTGTATCAATGATGACAAATCCTCCATCTATTTCTTCAATACTCCTCGTCTCATTCAGAATAGGATTGCCAGGATTCTTAGATTCCAAATTGGTTCTCTTCCCATGATGTACCTGGGGACTCCCTTGGCCCTGGGATCTCAGCGTCGAAGTTTTTGGCAGGGGATTTTAGATAAGTTCCGGAGTAAGGTTAGCCATTGGACTCACAGATGGCTCTCTTCTGCTGGTAGAGTGCTTCTTCTAAAAGCTGTGGTGCAGTCTCTCCCTATTTACAGGTGTTGTGTGCAGATTCCTCCTGCATCCTTTGTGAGGGAGTTTGATGCTCTTTCCCGGCAATTCCTTTGGTCGGGTAACCTTCTTTCCTCGAAATGGAGTTTAGTCAAATGGGAGTCTGTCTGTAGGCCAAAACATGCTGGTGGCCTTGGCCTCAGGTCTATGGCTCTTGTGGTTACGGCTCTGGCGGCTAAGCTGTACTGGAGATGGTGCAACAGCCAGGATCAGGTTTGGGCCAAGATTCTTGCTTGCAAGTATGTTCCTGGGATTGAGAGCCGGGATGTGCCAAGGATTGCTTTGCTGGGCAAAGGCTCTTGTATTTGGGATACTCTTAAGAAGGGAGCTCAGCTTGTTCAGAATGGTCTTTTCTGGATCTGTAATATTGGTTCTGATGCTCTTTTTTGGTTGGACTCTTGGGATGGCCACCCCCCCATTCTGTCTAGTTTCCCTCAGCTTATGCCTCTTGGCCAGATGTTCTCTGATGCTGGTTGGAATAAGGTGGAGCATTTTAAAACAGTTAAGCGTATCGGTCATCTGGAGGTGTCTTGCTGGAAGGACCCGCAGGAGTGGCCTGTGGGTGGCTCTGATGAGGATCGTGCTACTTTGTGTAAGGTCTTGGAGGGCAGGCTTTGTAGCTCTCTGAGGGAGAGGGACAAGTTGGCTTGGAGCCCTAGCCCAAAAGGGAATTATACTGTTGCTCAGGGTTATGCTGTGCTTGATAGGAATTTATATGGGCCTTCCGAGGTGCCCTGGTGGAGGAAGGTTTGGAACAGCTTTTCTTGGCCCAAGTGTAACTTCTTTTTATGGTTGGTTGCCCAGAAGAAATGTCTCACCTAGGAGAATCTTCGTAAACGGGGGTTTTAGGGGCCTTCCATCTGTTTTCTTTGTTTGCGCAGTGAAGAATGTTCTTCCCACTTGTTCTTTCATTGCCCCTTTTCTCGTGAGATTTGGCACAGATGGTGGGAGGCTTGGCATCATGGGTGCATTCATGCTTCCTCTCTTATTGAGTTTTGGGAGAGCCTGGGCAGGCCTCCTGCGAAGACGCCTTTTCTTCAGGTGGCCTGGTGCATTGGGCCCATTTTTATCTTTTGGAACCTATGGCTGGAAAGGAACCGTAGAGTTTTTTGTGATTCCAGATTGGATACTGGTCAACTATGGACGAAGATTATCAGTAGGCTTCAGGAGACTATTTCCGCTAAATGTGATATGTCTGAAAGTATTGATCCTGGGGATGTTGCGATTATGCGGGATCTGAGCCTGGGTGTTAATAGTAGGGGATGCCGTACTGGTCTAATGCCACGCCGTGTCAAGAAACGGGTCTGTCGTGACGGGAAGTGGGCACCTCCTCCTGAGGGAGTCCTGAAGGTTAATACTGATGGCTCTTCTCGGGGGAACCCTGGGCAAGCTGGTATTGGGGGTATTGGTAGAAGTAAGGATGGGGATGTTGTTTTCTGCTTCTCTGTTTACAAAGGGCATCACTCTAACAACCTGATGGAGGCCCTTGCTATTAAGGTTGCTGTTGAGCAGGGTTGCTCTCTTGGCTGGAGGAGGATTATCTGTGAGTCAGACTCTCAAATCATTGTGGATATGTTGAACAATCAGAGATTGGATGGTGTTAGTTGGCATTTAGCTTTGATGGTCAGACAGATTTTAAGTGTTTGCAATTCCTTAGAAGCAGTCTCTTTCTGTCACATCCCCCGAGAATGGAACAGTGTGGCTGACTACTTGGCGAAGTGGGCCTCGGAGAAAGGGGATGGCTGGGATATCAGTGGTAGGAATGAGTTACCTTCTGATTATCTGGGGATTCTAGAGAGTTTTTTATTGGATGATATGACTATGTAGTGTTGTTGTTTGTTTGTTGGATGTTGTCCTTCCAGTTGAGCCTGTGGCTCTTGCCTTGTTTCTTGCTTTGGATTGAATAAAATTTTTTCCCCTTTTAAAAAAAAAAAAAAAAAAAATGCAGGTGATTAGACAGATGATGAAATACAAGTGGTGCGATGACTTGGTCATTTAAGGGTGTCTACATTAACGATTTACTGTATTGTATCTCCTATATATCAAGAGCTTGAGATGGAGGTTGTATGTAAGAGTCTTATAGATGTTGATTTGCCTCTAGATTTTTAGTTGGTTATACTCCTGTGAAAGCTTTCTCTGCAAGTATATTGTAATCTTATTGATTCCTGAATAGTATATTAGGTGGATTTGGAGTGTGGGGTTTCTCTCCCAAAAGGGTTTCCCCACATAATTACTGTGTTGTGGTATGATTGCTATTTGTGTTTATTTATGTAACTATTGTAAAGATCTAAAAAGTTCTACATATCCCTTCCCTCAAGATTAGTGTAGGAAGTTTTTCCTCTACCTTAGCTTCCTTACAAGTTGTAATCCATTGTTCCTCTACCTTCACTTCATGTCCAAGTGTGGCCTTCCCATGAATGGCTGTAAGTTTGGTTATCACCTTAAACTCCCCACAAAGTATTGGCAGCTACCAAAGGACCCACGAACACCCCTTTCCTTATATCATCTTCTAATGTAGCGACACTCCAAGAAACAAGTGTGCACAACTAGTCACAAATCAAGGGTCGTTGTTATTACTCCTACCACGATACTCTAAAACAAGTGCAACTTCAAAAATATCATGTGCACCTTCCCTTAATCATGAGTATTCTAATATAGAGTTGCAGCTAGGTCTTTAGTTGCAGCTAAATATATATTTGATTATGCAGCTCCTAAACCCTAACGTCCACACAAGAACATAAACCCACATCTCAAAATAACAATATCATCAAATAAATCTTCTATAGCAACTCTAGAAAGACTTTAGATAAAATATCTATTAGCTCCAATTTTATATTTGCAAAATGCAAATCCCATAAAATTGAAAAAGGTAATCCTTCATAAACCTTACAAACCAAATTTATATTTGTTCACAAATCTTCATAAATATGGCAATCTTCTCCTTTAATGTAAACCTGTAAAAATATACCTTTGGATCCCAAAGAATTCTCTAAACTGATTAATGAGGCATGATTGTGAATTCTAAGTTGAATCCATCGAAGGATGGAATTGGGTTTTCATCCAATCCACCAGTATTCCAAGTGTTTTCGTCATATGAATAGGTTGAACCTATAGTTGCAGCTCACAAGGAAAACTCTAATAGAAAATAACAAATCCTGGATGTGAAAATGACTTGCCTTCACATCTTTTTAAAGCCACAAGTGAATTTTCTAGAAACAACTTCTAGAAAATTCTCTTTTATTTTATGTTTTCCTTCTCAAAAGTGACTTATTTTATAATTTCCCAATAACTTATTATAAAGTCACTTTTTACAAATAAAAAGGCCTAGATAATTAATTAAATATAAATAACCCAAAAAATTGACTTATGATTATTTAACATTTAATTAATTAAATTATTCTCTTATAGTTCTCCCAACATAGCCTATGGGAAATAAAATAGGATATGGCTTCATTGGGTGATCACTCACAATAAAAAGGACATTACACAATACCATTTCTGATTAATCCATTCCTTGATTTTATTCATTACTAGTCATTATTAATAAATTTAGCTATTACTGCATTCTTTTTCAACTTTTCCACGTTTGAATTTAGGAATTCATCAGGAATGCATATACTTGGAATTTTTGAATCTATCATAATGTTTACATTTCCAACCACAAAGAAACTTCCCTTTCCTTTTGGAATAGAATCCGTCTTTGGCTATACTTCCTTCCTTGCCCTCTTTGTCCTTTTATTTGTTCTCCTTGTCCCTCTCTCCTAGAGAAGGGGATCTTTGTTCAGATCTCTGGTTGTCTTCTTCATTCTCCCTTCATTACCTCTCACAACATTCTTCATTTTTTACACAGGATGCACCTTTATCATCAAATTCACTTATTTCTTCTTAAATATATAATTTTTAATATATTGATAATTAAGTATCAATTTTGATATATCATTTTGAAATATATATATATATATATATATATATATATATATATATATATATTTCAAAATATCAATTAAACTAATATATTTCAGTTTCAATTTATTGATCTATCAAATTTGATTTAGATTGATATTAAAATTAATTTATCAATTTTAATTTTGAAAATTCATTATTGATGTCAATTGATTATAATCAATTTCAAATTTGATATCAATATTAATATCAATTTTATTTAAATTGATAATTTATCAATTGAGGCTATCATTTTGATATAAATATATTGAAATTTTAATTTTCATATATATTAATTTCAAGATATAAAAAATGATATATCAATTTAGGTACATATATCAATTTAAATTTTGATAAACTAAATTTTTTGGGTGTCAATTTCAATTTTCATGATATGAATTGATTTAATTTTGATATAAAGATATCAATTTTGATGTATATATCAATTTTAAATTTGTTGTAAAAATTTTCATTAAATTTTAATTATATTGAATTTGATCTTAGATTGATATCAATTTCAATATCAATTTTTAATATTGATATCAATCCAAGATATATAAATCTTGATATATATCAATTTCAAGATTTAAATTTCATGATTTTAATATCAATTTCAATTATGATCTCAATATTAATATATCAATTTCAAGATTTAAATTTCATGATTTTAATATCAATATTGACATCAATTCAACCTATATCAATTGAAATGATATGTCAATTTCTAGATTTTAATTTAAAAATTTCAATAAATTAAATTTTTTTTTGCTCGATAAGTGAGGAAATATTTAGAATGGCCCACTCCAGAGGAGGTCACAAGGGGGACCTCCTCCCCATCAAACTAATACTACCACCATAGCGTACATCACCAATGGTGTAGCTCTGCTAAGTCTACCACCATTGTAATCATGTCGCTTGTGGTGTGGATCGCCATCGGTGAATTCATCACTATACACCACTACTACCATGACCTGTCGAGCTACGAAGGGAATTTTTAGGCTAGCCCACTCTAGTGGAGGTCACAAGGGGGACCTCCTCCCCATCAAACTACCACTGCCATCATGGTGTGGATCGCCAATGGTGTGACACTGCTAAGTTTGCCACCACTATAATCATGTCGCTTGTGGTGCAGATCGCCACCGGTGAATTCATCATTATACACCACTGCTACCATGACCTTGTGACCTCCTCCCTATCAAACTACCACTGCCATAATAGTGTGGATTGCCAATGGTGCGACACTGCTAAGTTTGCCACCACTATAATCATGCTGCTTGTGGCACAGATCGCCACCGGTGAATTCATCATTATACACCACTGTTGCCATGACCTGTCAAGATGCGGAGACCAAAGTACACCAAAATTCGAACACACTCCACTTAAGGACCATGGAGTGCCAAGAGTCACCTACATAGAGCCACAACCATTTAGAAGCCAAGATGTCTTTGGAGGGATTTGAACCTTGGTATCCACAATAATGACCAAGTGGTCTTAACCACTAGACCACACCCACTTGACTTCAATAAATATCAAAATTTAATTATTTAAATTTTGATATCCTTCAATTTAATTATTTAAATTAATATTACATTTTGATTTCAACCATTTAAAAATTAAAATTTAGAGAACTTATATTAGTAAAAATACTTGGTTAGGATTTCAATTTCAAATTTAGGGTTACAATATTAGTGAAATTTAGTTAAAGTTGAGCTATTTCAAATTGATAGTTTTTATTTCTATTTCAAATTTAGGGTTTTTGTTTCTCTATCAAATTCAAGGTTTTTAATTTTACTTCAAATTTAGAGTTTTCGTTTCATCTTATCATTAGGGTTTAGATTTCAGTTTGCCATTTAACATTTTTTAGGTTGTCATTTTTTAGGGTTTTTTAGTTTGTCATTTAGGGTTTTTGAATTTGTCATTTAGGATTTAGATTTTAGTTTGTGATTCAGGGTTTCTAAGGTTTCATTTTATGGTTTATGGTTTCTATGATTTTTTTTTTAAACAAAAGGTGCTAGGCACCTAAACTTTTATATTAATATAACAAATAGTTCCAAAGGATTACAAAAAACCCATGAAGGGAATATAAGGGGCAAGAAAATGCATGCTACCAGCCCCAACTAAAACAAAATACCAAACCTCTTGTAGCTAGAAAGAGGAATTACAAAAAAATTAGTAGCTACAGTAAGCGTTGCTATCTTGATATAGAGCATGAGATTCAAAACCTAAGACTATTACAAAAAGAAGATATACAACTATCTCCTCTAATTTCTTTACATAATAGTTAAAATATTATCAAAAAGGAACACAAACTAGTTCCTTGTATTAAGGTCTTCGATAATAAAGCCTTGCCACTCAAAATCTATAAGTGCAATATTAGCATTAGTCAGAGGTGGTGGCGGTTGAAAGTGAACAAGGAAATGCAGGGCCTGGAAGACTTCAGGAACTGACTCCTCTAGATCCTCACCCAACTCAACAATGGTGGAGAGAATTTTGATCAAAAGAAACATAATTATTTTTCAAACCATGAAGCAGGGCACTATACACACAATGCAGAGCAGGCTAACAATTAATGTCTTTGTGGAAAAACAAATCCCCAATTGGCAAAGTCCCCATATGCAAGCCATGGTTTTCCATTGCTTCCCCAAATTTTTTAGTAGAGTACATAAAATCTTAAACAAACTTGACCACAAGATTTTTAACCATCTCAGAACTCTATAACAAATCCATTGAATTAGAAAGAAAATGAGTCACTACCTATGACGGGTACAGATTGTCCTTGGGAAGCAAAGCATATCTTAGCCACACACCACAACAATTGCATTCTCCACCTCCTCATTATGGATTTTAAAAATATCAGCTAATATATTCGAATACAACACTCCCTGTGTTAGCATTTCCCACTTTTGTACTAGAAAGAACAATCTTTTATTCCTCTAAACACAACCTATCATGAAAAACTAGCTTCACAGAGCTAAAGGAAACTGAAGAGACTAGAAGAATAGAAAGCCCATACTTAACAATAGAGAAGTAAGATTGATTTATCTCTTAGATGCCAAAAAATGAAGAGAGAACACCATTTAATGAGTGTGACACGTGTGAGATAAATGCAATTAAAGATCCACCTCAATTGGAAATCGAGAGAGTGGCAAGTAATATCATTCGACATGAATGAAAGTAGTACTAAAGTCTAATTATTATTCCAATTCACACAAGTCAACATGAGATAGCAAAATAGTACACATCATAAATGATTCAAATAAAACAATCCCTAGAAATAGTACCTACAAAAAAAAAAATAGTTAAAAAAACCCACGTCTCTAAATTAGAGATACAACTAGGCCACATCATGTGTTGGGAATTAAGGTGTCTCAACCTTGATAATTCTCTACATTTGTAATGTTTGTATTTATTATTTAATTGCCTATGTTGTAAATATTTAGAAAATCCATATTTTCATATTGTGGGATGTGGCACGGTGATGTGTCAATCCTACATGGATTATGACAACTTGTATTTTTGTCCTCACATAAGGAGATAGGCATCCCACTTAGTGGTAGGAATATTCTGCCATGTGTCGGCATCCTCCATGTTGTGTAAGGAATGTTTGACCGAAATGGTTATGACGGATTCCTATGACGAATCTATGACATGTAAGAGTCAAAAATAGAAGGTTGTAACAGGTGATGACATGTGTCATGAAGCATCTTTGAATAAGGCATATTTGGGTGCCCCAAGGTGGAATATGACATGTTGTAAGAGAATATGCTATTTATAGCATGTGTATGACAGATTCTATGACGGTCATAAGTGTCGTAAGAGCATTTGTCATAGCCCATTTTTGAAATAGGTGACCCCTTTGGGATGGGAGTTGTGGACAAGTGTCAAGCACATTCTACAATGTTGACCAAGTGTCCTTGGGCATGGGTTTTGGTCCATGAAGCCATGTTGGACGCCCATTCCAAGAAAGGTCCAATATTGCCTTGTATTTCCTATAAAAATAGGTGCTTGGAGATGGAGTTTGTATCACAGGTTTATAGGTACTGTTATGCTACTGGATTGACTCTAGACACGAGTATCAAAGACCATTGAAGTTTACAATGCAAGTGTATTGTAAACATTCTTTTAGATTTGTTAATACATTGTGCAAGTTTCTGAGTGTGGGGTTTTTCACCAGATAAGGGTTTTCCCCACCGTATATCTTTGTCTCTCTTCTTCTTTCTACTTTCTAGCTCTTGTGTTTTGCTGCAATATCTGATGTTAATGGTTTAACATTGCTATAATAGTTAGGATAAATTTGAATTTGCATAGCCCTCTCCTTAATAGATTAGTATAGGAAGCGATTTCTGCATACCTCGGTTCCTTTCATCATGGTCTGATCACTTCCCACCACCCTATTAAAATATTTCCACCTTCATTACATCTGCCACTCTAGCATTACTTAGCAAAGCCCCAACACTCCATTCCATTAAATCCTCCCCTTTTTCACAAGTTATATTTGAGAAACAATCAGCTAATCTATTACCCTCTCTATAAGTGCGATGGATTGCAAAAGACTTAAACTGATTTAATAGATTCCCCGCATCTTGCAAAATGTACATGATCTTCCATCTTGGAGAAAACTTCTTCTTTACCACATTAACAATGTTTAATGAATCTTCTTCAACAATGATATTAGTTATCCTTGAATTCAAAGTAAGATTGAGGCCTGCAATTAAAGCCAATTCTTCAACTTCATTATTAGTGCAAATCCTTAATTTTAGAGAAAGGGCACCCTTTACATTTCTTTTACAATCCATTAATACACACCCAACACCTAATAAGCCTAGGTTCCCTCGACAAGCTCCATCAAAATTTTGCTTAATAAAAGAGTCTGGGGGGTATCCATGTTATTTGATTCCTATCAATTATTTGTTAAATGACCTGAAAGCAACTTGAATTTGGGATCTTCAATAAATTCCATCTCTTAAGCACTTTAGCATCCTAGTAGGTGAATACTAAAGAGGTTCACCTATTTTGTAATAAATGGGACAAAATGACCTCTAAAATAGACTACTCTATTTTGAAAATGATCTATTCTAAAGAAAAAGTTTCTTTTCTAAAACTTCTATTGTTCCTTTCTAACCAAATGTTCCAAATCACAATAGAAGGGGATATCAACCATAAAGAAGAAAATGTAGAATCCTTATACAAAAAAGGCCAACTTCGAAAAAGTTCTACTACTAAATTTGACAAATGACCCTATCGTCCCAATCTTGTACAAAGCCAAGCCCAAATCTGGTAAGTAAAAGAACAATTAACCAACAAATAGTTTACCTCTTCCTCTTTGATATGACATATTGGATAGTTAAAAGGTTGGGAAATACCTAGCTTGACAAGTCTGTTACTTGTCAATATCTTGTTCTTCAGGGCAAGCCATGCAAAAGCACCTACCTTTGTGAGACACAAAATACTCCAACACAACTGATAAGACCATAACCAAGTTTCTTCATCTGCATTAAACATAATACTTTGATATCCTTTCTTAACTATATATTTTCCAATTTTAGAGGGAACCCAAATTAATTCATCTTGCTTGTGTGAAACAAACACTTTCCTTCACCTTAAGATACTAGTCAACTGATCTTTCTATTCTTGAGGAAATAAAAATTGAAAAGTCCTTCCACTTTACCCTTGAAAAAGAAGAATCTAAATAACACTAAATTAATCCTTTACTTTAGAGCCCCAAACTTGACTTAATACTTATTTTGCATCTTGAAGGCCATCAAATTGAGATGAAGGAGGATAGTTGTTCCATGAATCGTCCCAAAAAGAAGTTGATTTTCCATCATGTATTATCCATGAAAGATGGGGAATTATTACTTTTCTACACTCCAAAATAAAATTCTAAATCCTTGACCCCTCCATAGGGTTTGCAATTGTAAAAATTCTCTCTCAAGGTTGATTCTACATACTTATACTACATTATTTTACACCATTTTGAATTTGACTCTGTATGCATCTTCCAAGCAAGCTTTGCACCAAGGGTTCTATTTTGAGCCTCAATATTGTGAATACCTTCCCCCCCTTTATTTTTAGGAACACAAATCTTTTCCCAGGAAACCAAAGGGACATTTTCCCCTTCATTAGTACCATTCCAAAGAAACTTTTTGAAGATGATACTAAAATCATGAATAATACCTTTAGGAATCTTCAAAACTGATAACATATATATTGGAATAGCTATTAACACTTATTTAATCATCATTAATCTATCTACCAATGTTAGCCATTTTCCTTTCCATGAACCTTTTTTAAATGATTAGCTAAAATTAACTTTTTTCAAAAATTGATTCTTAGAGGCCCATAAAAGAGAGGTATCCCTAGGTATTTACAAGGAAGAGAATCCACCTTATACCCTAGAATGCTAGAGATTCTACATTGAATATTAGAACTTGTATTAAAGAAGAAAAACTTAGATTTACTAGGATTCACTTGTTGACCTGAAGCAGAACAGTATAAGGTAATCACCATCTTTATTATCTTTTCTTCCATTACTGAAGGATGCGCAAACAACAATGTATCATCAACAAATAGTGCATGCGTGATTGCAAATGGGATTCTAGGAATGTTAATTCCTCTCCACTTATTTTGAAGATTATGACTTTGAATAGCCCTACTCATACCTTCTACCAAAATAATGAAAAGGAAAGGGGAAATAGGATCACCTTGTCTGATACCTTGAGAAGATTTAAAATATTATGTTGGACAACCATTTATGATTATTGAAAAAATTGCACCTAAAAGGCAAAATATATCCATTTGCACCATTTATGGGAAAATCCAAATCTCCTAACAACTTAAAGCAAAAAGTCCCAAGACACTTTATCATAGGCTTTCATCATATCCAACTTAATTAACATTGCAACTATTTTATATGTCTGAATAGAATGTAGCACTTCATGTGCCACCAATGCCCCTTCAACAATATCCTTACCTAGTACAAATCCCCCTTGCTCCTCATAAATTATTTTAGGAATTAAGACTACCAATCCTAAAGAAATAGCCTTAGTAATAATCTTGTACATTGTGTTACATAAAGAAATAGGCTTGAAATCTAAAAAAGAGTTAGGAACCCTAATTTTTGGAATTAAATCAACTTAAGTAGAATTAATTTCTTTCAGCACTATCCCATTCCTATGAGATTCTTCCACTACTAGCCATACCTCCCTTCCAACAAATTCCCAACACCTTTGGAAAAACAATGGAGTGAAGCAATGAAGACCTAGGGCCTTGTCTGAATAAAGAGAAAAAACCACTGATTTTACTTCATATAAAGAGAACTCCTTTAATAGTTTCTTATTATCTTCCTCTGTAATTAGGCTAGGTATATTTTGAATTACTTCTTGGACATTTTTAGTATTATCTACCATATCTGATTTTGACAGCAAACTACTAAAGAAATTAACCCTTCTTTTTGAATATTAGATTGCTCCAACAAGATCTAGCTAGTAGAATCTTTTATTGAATGAATAGTATTCCTTTGCTTCCTTATCAAAGAAGAAGAATGGAAGAATTTTGTATTTCTATCCCCTTCCCTTAGCCAAGTCTCCCTAGACATCTGCCTCCAATAAATTCCCTCCCTTGCCAGAACCTCTTCAAGAGGAGACTAAAGGGAATTAACAAGATCAAAAGAGAACTGATTCATACCAAATTTGATGATATGTTCATTGATTTTTATTTTCTCTTGTAAGTGAAATTTCTATTTAAAAATGTTTCCAAAAATATCTCTATTCAAAATTTGAATCTTTTCCCCTAATAAACTTTAACTTCTCATTCAGCTAAAACATTCTAGATCCATAGACAAATGGGACATTCTTCCACCAAAATTCTAGAAAATGAACAAAATTACTATCCCTAAACCACGTGGCCTCAAATTTGAATGACACCCTATGCCTTCTATATTACCCTTTAATGTAGAAATTGAGAGCACTAGGAAAATTATCAGAACCTATGTATGGACGAATGTTTGTATGAAAATCCTCTTTATCTAGAAACCATTCAAGGGAAAAAAGAAATTTGTCAAGCCTTTCAACAATAAGTAAGAAATCATTTCTTCTATTAGTCCATGTAAAGCTACCATTAATAGGAGGGCAGTCCAGCAAAGCATTATCATAAATAAATTCATTAAAATCATCTATTATTTTATGTGGAGGAATAATACCCCCAGTCTTTTCATCCAAACATGTTATAGTATTAAAGTCCCCCCCCCCCCAAATATCAATTTTTCCTCCTTTAAGTATTGCATAATTGAAGTTAACAAATCCCACAAAGTTTTCTTACCCAATGTAGAATTAGGACCATATATGTTGAATAACCAGAAATTAAGCTTAACTGAAGACACTTTAACAAGTATCCAATTTGTTGTAGCATAAATTAGTTCCATAGTAAAAAGATTCTTGTCCCAAAGAATATCCAAACCTCTTGATGCCCCTATTGCAGATGAGTGTAAAAACTGCCATTTTTTCCATTGTGAAAAGATGAGATATGCCTACTGATTAGAAAGCTTAGTCTCCTGAAGAAGAATCAACCTCATTCTTGAGGAATCAATTTGGCACTTTATTAAATGCATTTTGTTGGGGGCATTAATGCCCCTAACATTCTAGGATAGGACCTTCATTGCCCTCGGGGAGAGCTCTAAACCCTCCCCAATCTAAAACATGTTTTAATGGTTGTTTGAATCCCTACTTTGATTTCTTCCTGAGTCTTTTGTGGCTTTAGCTTCCTATTCCTCTTGATAGAGGTATTAGAACAATCTGTGTCCTCCACTCTTGGGGTTTGAGAGATAGAAAAAGTCTATGAAAAATCAAAGTTTATGTCCTCCTTTTCAGCCTCATCATAATTTGCATTCTTAATCTTTGTGTCCACTTTCTCCCAAATGTTTTTAACTAGATAGCTATTCTCACTACCCTCTATGGTCAACAACTTGTTTGCTTCCCCAAATCTTTTTTGATATTCCTCTAAATTAGAAGAATCATTCAATAAACCATTCAAATTGGTAGACTTAGGGTAATTTGAAGTAGGAGACACAACCTCCATTAGAACCTCCTAAGCAATTTTATCAATCAGATCTCCTCCCACCTTTTTCAAAACTTCATCAATCATATTTTTTACTACATCTAAAGGAACAGAGTTCATATTCCCTCCATTTATTAGACAATCCACTTGAGGCCCTACTTGTGTTTCTTCAAAAATAAATCCCTAAGAATTACTATGTGGACTATGAACTGAAAGATGTTCTTGTAGATTAACCTTCGATCTCATGCCATCATCTTGTGAACCAGTACCTTATTGCCTCATATTTTCCCCTTTTTCAAGAAAAAATTCATCCCTTTGTTCTTGTTGATTGACAGATTGAACTAAAATATCATTCTCCAGAAACTCAAAGACTTCACCTTCTTCCCTCTCTAATTCCAAATATCCTAACTATTTATTGATTGGCTCCTCTAAAGAATGCTCCTGATTAGCATCAGAATTTGGATTTGGAGCATTCACTAAATGATCAAGAGAAGGATCTTCCTTAGAAGCTATTTTAGAAGATAGTTCAAAATTTTCCCTTTTCTAGATCCTTCCAAACCAATTTCGCATCCTTGATCTCTCTTTGACTAATAGTTTTAAGATCGTCAAAACAAATAACTTGTTTCCACGATCCATTAGATGATTTGAGAATCAGTGAATTAGGAAAAGGAAATGTTGTGTTCATTATCAATCAAAATCACACTGGAAGTTTTAGATTATAAAAATTTATCATGTCATGTTTCAGAAAAAAAACCTATCTTCCCTAGCCAATAATCAAATGATATTAAGATCTGTGTATAAGGAAAATTGACTAAATCAAACTAATTAAATCAAAAGCCCAATAACATAAAGAGAACCGATCTAAATAAAAGCCATTACAAATAAATCAATGAAATATGAAAGCTTTTACTGAGATTTGTATTGTTCCCTTTGGATGAATGTGGATTGCTCAATGATGCTGTGAAACCATGGTTGCAACAAGCAAGTAAAAGTGCTCAAAGTTCAATGTCAAAAGATTGTGAAGTTGCTCAAAGATCAATGTCAAAAGATCGTGAAGTTGCTCAAAGATCAATGTCAAAAGATCATAAAGTTGCTCAAAGATCAATGTTAAAAGATCGTAAAGTTACTCAATCGATGCGATGTATGCTCAAAGCACTGTTAAGGGATGCCTGAGAATAAGAGATCGAAGAGGATTTGTGAAGGAGATGAAGGGGGTTTATATAGGTTTCAATAAAGATCGATCAACGGTCCAGATAATTTAGAAGAATCAACAGAGGAGAACAGTTGAGGAACATGCAACGAATGAGAAGAAGACAAGTGTCACACAAAAGTTGTTTTATTTGAGTTAATCACTTTCTTTTCTAAAGATAGAAAGCTTTTTTTCTAATTTAAGAGAAATTGATAAAAACAAGGTTGAGTGAATAGATAACTCAACTTAAGCTTTGCTTTTGCCTGATTTGAGGGAAATTAAATATTAAATTACTTAATTTTGTGTGCATGGAGAAGAAGACTTATTTTTAGAAGATTTGAAAGATATTTGGAGATAAGAAAGCAAATTAAATAAATAAATTTATTTAATTGTTGTGCATGATTTGGAAGAATGAATTTAATTTAATTAAATAATTAAGAGTTATTTAATTGTAGATAAAAGGGAATTTGTGATGAATTAATTAAATAATTAGATTTATTTAATTAATGGAGACTTGATATTCGAAAGAGGATAATGATTTAATTAAATAATTACAATTATTTAATTTTGGCAGAATAATAGAGGAATTTAATTTAATTAATTAAATAATGAGAATTTATTCAATTAATGTCACAATTATGTGATTTAGAGAAATTTGGTGATTTTGGTGAAATTAATTAATTAATTAGATTATTTAATTAATGTTTGAAATGCAGGTGATTAGACAGATTAGATGAAATGCAACTGATGTTACGACTTGGTCATTTTAGGGTGTCTACATTTTGCCCCTCTTTGATGCAATGCAGTTTACAACGTTGCGTCAAAGAAATCAATTATTGAACACATGATACAATTTTTGATGCCCTAGTGGAGGTAGTTGCCCCAGTGTATGCCCCCGCAAGCGGGAAGATAAGGAAGTGACAAAAGAATTGGTTTGACGCTCGATGAGATGAGTGTGCGAGAAAGTAGAAGGAAAAGTAGAATGGGGTGGGGAAGAGAAAATGAGGGTGGGAGACTATAAATAGGTCCCATGGGGACCACATTCCTCATTTGCACATGAAGGGATTCCAAATTTAGAGTGTAGAGTCTCTAAACTTGGAGTGAGAGAGTTGAGTGGAAGGAGCTGACAGCAAGGAGAGATGCTGATTCCAGTGCACAGGCATCAGGAGGAGCAAGTGCGGATATACAGGAGGCCAGCAAAAGCTCTGGCAGTGGTAAGTGTTCGAAAACCTCACTTGAATTTTACATTTTAGGTTGGGTTTTAGGGCTAGGTTTTAGTCAGCCAAAGCGCTTTAGAATAGTTTAGCACGTCTAGTAGTCGTCTTAGGCACTTTTGGCGCGCCGCAGCGCGTCTGGTAGGAAAGCATAGCGCTATTGGTAAAAACAAAGCACTTTTGGCTTTTAGGTCTTCGTGTCGTAGCGCGATTGGTAGGAAGCTGCAGTGCTCTTGGTAGAGAAACGCAGTGCGGTTGACTAGGTAGCAAGGCGCAGCTAGTTTGGGAGGGAGAAAATCAAGTCATGTCTGGTAGCACAGTGAGGAGCGATTGGAAGCATGGTGAAGGGCTATTGAAAAATAAGGCACTGTGAGTGTAGGCTAGTGCAGTGCTTCTGTAGATATAGTATGGCGCTTGTGGTAAGAAAGGGAAACGCTTTTGTTTGAAACAAGGCACTTTTGGTTTAGGCTAGAAGAGTGTAATAGTTTGGGGTTGACTGAAGGGTTGACTACCCTAGTTTAGAAAAGGGGAGAGTTGGTCCTAGGGCTTTGTGTCATAGGATAGGTGTAGGTAGGACTATGACGAAATGGTGAACTGACTGACAAGTGGTTTGTTGTGTATATAGAGGATTATGCCTCTGTTGATGTCGAGAGAGCGACACCACTCGATAGCACATGAGGTAGTACAGCTGACATGGGAGGAGGATGCATTCCTAGAGCACACAGGATTATGACATGTTACACACCTGACTCACATTAGGGCAAACCTAACCCTAGTGACAGCAGTGGTAGAGAGGTTTCATAGTGAGACAAACTCGTTTCACTTTCTGACAGGGGAGGTGACAGTGACTTTGGAGGATGTGTATCGCATCCTAAGGATTCAGATTGATGGAGAGCGAGTGGACTTTGACCTGGTGCGGGGAGAGGCAGGCATGGTAGAGGTATTTTGCATAGATGATTTGTGGATAGACAATGGAGAGATTCGGTGGGCAGATGTCCCAAGACTCTGCGATAGGATCGGGTGGATAGTGTCTTCATTGATTGGCAGCTTCCTCTACCCAGACAGGAGATCTAGAGGATTATCTGTTGGATGGGGCACTGTACTATCTGGGATGTTCACACATGGCATTCAGTATGCATGGGGCCCATGTGTACTGGGATAGTTGTACCACAATATGCACCACTACGTGTACAGGAGAGGCAGGAGTCTCTCAGCAGGGGTGACACTTCTACAGGTGTGGGCATGGGAGCATATCCCCATGATTAGACCCATGACCCAGTGCCATCGGGATAGGGGAGAGCCATATGCATTTTTGTATGAGGGAGTTATCACACATCAGAGGTTGGGATCTATTAGCCACTGGAGGTGACAGATCGACGAGATGGACCTATTTGTTTGGAGGCCATGGTTACTTTGCAAGGAGTGGGAGGACAAGCATGAGCAGCTGATGTACTGCAAAAAGCCTCAGTATTTATTTGGGAGGCAGACAGACACCATAGAGAGGTACCTACCAGAGTGGGTACTGAGACAGTTTGGGTTGCCACAAGGACTACTGGTGGGGGAGGCGACACATGGTAGGACACGACAAGAGGTGGGGGACTGGGATGTAGAGATTCTAGTAGCTACAACATTGGCAGAGTTGCAGGGACTTGTCCCTGTGAGATGGGATTGGGATACAGGACTGGTAGATCCAGGTACACTACCAGAGTATGATAGATACTGGTAGACTCATAGGCCAGTGTGATTGACTACACCAGGTGTGGTAGGGGTAGTGGGGGAGGTACTGGTCCCAAGCGCAGAGGCTAGGATGAGGCGATAGGCCAGAGTGGCAAGACAATAGGCAGTTGGGGAGGCCAAAGGCTCCTAGGTAGATGCAGAGATGGTGGAGGTAGCGAACCCAGCCATGGAGACTGATTTATAGAGGGTTAAGTGGTTATTATAGGAGGAGATAGCCCAGAGGACTCGATTAGAGCTCCGGATGGTACAGTTGAGGAGAGACAAGGATGCAGCGAGGGTCGAGGCAAGACAGGCTGAGGCCTTAGCCCAGGTGTAGACACAAGTAGCGGCAGTAGCATAGACAGCCTTGACACGTATACAACTACAAATCTAGGCATAGGCACAGGTATAGGTACAAATACAGCCGCTAGCTGCACCAGCGGCAGATGACGGGTAGCTAGCCCAGGGAGAGAGATGCAGAGGTACAACTACGGCTGACAGTAGAGGCCACACTCCATAGAGTGAGGCAGGAGAGAGATGAGGCACATTATGCCCTGGGTGTAGATCAGAGGACCCTATACAGTGAACTCATCCATGTGCAGGGAGAGCTAGTGTCAGCGGGGAGAGAGGCGGAGTACTACAAGGGGCTCTATGCGGGTGCAGTGCCAGTAGCTTAGAGAGGATAGGGCAGTCATTGTCCTTAGTTAGAGGACCAGGGGTGCCACCAAGGGGAGGAGGAGCAGCAGGGGGACCTGCATTGAGCCCAGGTGGAGGACAGGGGCCTCAGCAGGAGGGCAGCTCTACCCACTAGAGCATGTACATTTGTATATTGTATCATTTTGGATTGATGCCTGCATGCATCTTGATGTATATTTTGCAGGCTCTTAATAGCTTTGATGTACTATATTGATGTATATATGGACTATTGATGTAGACACATACATTTTGTATATATGATGACTTGTTATGAGATATATGATGATCTATTCTGCTCATTGATGTTCATGCTTTTGTGTATGCCCCTCTTGATGTTATGGATGTGATGACATGTATGTATGATTATGGATTTATGTGATGATGTATATTGAGTATATGATGCTTATAGATGTATGATGATAGAGATGTATGATGATATAGATGCTATGACTAGTGATATCTAACATGTGGGTTTTGCAAATATGTACCAGAGAGAAGAAAAGGATGAGACAAAAGACAGAGACTTTTGATCGATCATTGCAAATGAAAATGATATAAAGGATGTTGTGAATGGATGAATGATGAGCTTGTTTTATTGGTTTCACAATTGTATATAAAGAGCAATCCTTATTTTTGATATAGCACATGGATGATTTGTCACCAAGGTATAAAAGACCAAGGTGCAGTAATATCCGAGTGCACGGACATTGACTCTGCAAGCAAGTGGTTTGAACTTAGATCCCTTAGACACAATATGACCTTGTTGGTACATGTGAATGAGCCATAGTCTTGAACATAAAATAAACTTCAATACATGTAAATGTGAGAAGAGTATTAAATATGTAAGATGCTAGGTCATAACACACACAAGATAAATATGCTACCAAGAAAGATGCTAAAGATCATTCCTCAAACACGGCACACAAAAGCAATGACTATGCCCCCAATCCATACTGCATCGCAACATACCAAGATATAGATAAATCAAGGTAGTCTTGAATAGGTATTAGAAAAAGGGACAAAAGATAAACCAAAAAGTAAATTGACTGACTTGCAAAGTAAACATACAGCCAACATATTCTCTTGCCAAAGAGGTTGCTCAGGATAGATTGGATAAGAAAGATAACAGCCTTATCATAGGAGCGATGTGTCCGTTAAAGGGGGCTATCTACCTAAAAAGACAATTTCTTGCTATAGGAAATGCCACATGTCACAAGAGACGCATGTGTTGGTCTCGACAATGGAACATTCTACAGAAGACAAGCTTGTGGATCTGGTGCTTTGGTTAAGCTGAAATTAGCTGATGTTGGCAATCAGAATAGTAGGATAGTAGATGACTTTGGAAGAAAGCTGCTTTGCTATAGGTTTGTTAAGGACTTTTACTTTGAGAGGATGTGCTAGCTTGGTGCTTGATTAAATCAAGTCAAGGCGAATAGATTTTGAAAAAATGGAAGAATAGAAAGGTGACAGTGTTAATGGATTGGAATGGGTGGAGAATGATGAATAGTATGTGCCTGAGTACTGGATACATCCTTCGTATTCCAGACTACCTACATACCCTGTATCCACGGGATCAAGGTAGATTACAAGGAAATATGAACAATGATAATATGTAGTTCTAGATAGAGTGATGAGTGGGTCAAGGTGGTGAGGGGGAGATCTTATGTACCTAAGTACTGGAAACTTCCTTCGTATTCCAAACTACATACATACCCATATCCATGGGATCAAGGTACCTTAAGATTGAAATGAGATAATATGTAGTTCTAGTGGGTATGATGATGTAGGAAAAGTGTTGAGAAGATAACAGCCTTATCGTAGGAGCGATGTGTCTGTTAAAGGGTGTTATCTGCGAGAAGGAGAAAGATTGAAGTGTTTTGCGAACCATGAACAAGGATCCATTCCTAGACCTAGGTTAAGGAAAGAGTTGCCCCCATTCTGGTAGAGGAAACTACATAGGTGACTGACGAAGAAGACCTAGAAAGCTTGACCTAGGACAAGACAGTGTTAATTGTAGACATAGATCAAGATGTGGGATGATGATGATGGACACTGACAAATTTCCAAGCTATACTAGATAGGGAGAGGGAAATGCAAACAAGGTAAATGGTTTTATTATGGATGGATGGATGAAGCATGTTGTAAAATGGATATGGAATGAACAGGACTCGATAGATGATGGATGCTGACTCTACACATAGCGCCTGTTTGCCAATTTTTCACTATGGTAATTATCCAAGGTGCCTGTTTACCAGGTTTTCCCCAAAGGACGGATTATTTTGTGTTGTGTTTTTTCAGTCTTTTATTGTTTTTTTTGGAATACTCTGAGGATCAGGCATAGAACTTCTTGAGATGAACACTATTAAGTGGCTCATCTAGAGGAATGCTGTTAGGTGTAGCTAAAGTATAAGCTCTTGATCCATATGTTGTTGTCACAATAAAGGGACCTAACCAGTTAGGCTCAAACTTGCCCTTCTTTTCTCAGTTTGCTTGATTTCTTTGATTCTCTTTGAGTACAAGATCACCAACTTGAAACCGTCTTTCTTTGATCTTTTTGTTTTAATTATGCCGGAGGCAGTTTTGATAGACATGGAGATGATTAAGCATGGCAAGGTGCCTCTCATCTAGTAGTTCTAGCTCAGCTAATCTAGAAGTGAGATACTCCTCTCCGCTGATTAGGTTCTGCATAGATACTCTGAGGGATGGGATCTCAACCTCTATAGGTAGGATGGCTTCAAAGCCATAGACCAAGGCATAAGGTGTGGCACTAGTTGGTGTTCTGATACTAGTGCAGTAGGCCCATAAGGTGGGATTGAGTTACAAGTGCCAATCGCGACCAGCTTCATTGACTATTTTCTTGAGGATCTTGAGAATGGTTTTATTGGAAGCCTCAGCTTGGTCATTACTCTGTGGATAGTAGGGAGTTGAAAAGTGATGTTGGATATTGTATTATGTGCATAAGGCAAGGACATCTTGGTTTTTGAATGGTCTCCTATTATCAGTGACAATGGCTTGGGGGGTACCATACCGACAAATGAGGTAGTTAAGGATAAACTTTGCTATTTGCTTGCCGGTGATATAGGTCATGGGAATGGCTTCAACCCACTTCGTGAAATACTCCATGGCTGTAATGATGAATTTATGGCCATTGGATGAGGATGAGTGGATTTGTCCTACAAGGTTGAGACGCCCTTGAGAAAAAGGCCATGGAGTAGTCACAGGTTGTAGTTCGTGAGCTGGTACTTGAATCAAATCTCCATGCTGCTAGCATTGTAGACACTTCTTAGCAAAATGTGTAGCATCTTGTTCTATTGTAGGCCAGTAATAACCTGTTATGAGTATCTTCTTAGCAAGATTAGGACCAGTAGAATGCATGCCACAAACACCTTCGTGTATGTCTCGTAAGGTAGCTTCAACTTCTTCCACATTAAGACATAGTAAGAGCATACCATCGAGACTCTGGTGATAAAGCGTATCACCCAGAATGGTGTAACGGGTTTTCAACGGATAAAGGTTTTGCGTTGGGTGGATGATAGGTCAAGCGGGAAGGTATTTTTCTTAAGGTATTCATAGATATCTTCATACCATGGGGAATTGGGACCAACAAGTTCATAGATGATTTCAGTAACTGGAACGTCGACGACGGGTATCAACAATTGTTCGATCAAGAATTCACATTTCAGTGTATTTGTAGGCATGTCGATAAGTGACCCTATAGAAACCATAGAATCTGTAGCTTTATTATGCTCTCTTGGAATTTTCTCAAATGTGATGCTAGAAAAGTGTGGTTTGTAAGCATCCACTAATTGCTTGTAGGGGACCAACTTTTCATCTTTCATTTGGTACTCGTCTGTGACTTGTCGAATCACTAGTTGTGAGTCTCCATATACTTGTAATTCTGTGATGTCCCATTGAACTACTATATTGAGACCTATTAGGAGTGCTTCATACTCAACAATGTTGTTGGTGCAAGGGAATGCAAGCCAATATGACTTTGGAATAGAGTCATTTTAAGGTGTGATAAATAAGATGTCGGCCCCTGATCCATGCTGTGTGTAGGAACCATGAAAGTATAACTTCCACATTATTGAGTTGAAAAGAGTGAAGAGATTCTCATCCAAAAAGTCTACTACCATAGGGTGTGTATCTATCATGGGTGCTTCTGCTAGTTGATCTGCTAGGGCTTGTCCCTTGATTGCTTTACGATCCATATACTCAATGTCGAACTCACTAAGGATCATGACCCATTTAGCTAGTTTTCCTGTAAGAGTTGCTTTTGCTAGTAGATACTTCAAGGGATCAATTTTGGCTATAAGATTTGTGTGTTGGTTCAACATGTAATGCCACAACTTTTGGGAAGTGAACACTACTGCTAAACAAGCCCTTTCCATTGGTGAATAATTGAGTTCATATCTCACCAATGTTCTACTGATATAATAAATTGCATGCTCTTTTCCTGACTCATCATGTTGTGCTAGCAAGGCCCCTAGGGCCGAAGTTGTAGTTGAGATGTATAATATCAAAGGTTTATCAGCAATTGGTGGAACCAATATAGGAGGTGTAGCTAAATACTCTTTAAGCTGATCAAATGTTGCTTGACACTTATCATCCCATCGAAATGAGACATCCTTTCAGAGTAAGTGTTGAAATGGTTGACATTTATCTGCTAGCTGTGAGATGAAATGCCTAATAGATTGCAACCTTCCCTGAAGGCTCCTTAATGCTTTGAGGTTCTTTGGTGGAGGCATCTCCACTATAGCCTCTACTTTTGCGGGGTCTACTTCAATTCCTCTGTGAGATACAATGTACCCCAATAGCTTCCCTGATGTTACGCCAAAGACACATTTCTTTGGATTGAGCCACACTTGGTATTTTTTGAGCCTATCAAAGATCTATCCTAGAACCTGTATGTGATCTGCCCTAGAAGATTTAGCTAGTATGTCATCCACATAGTCCTCCATGATATGATGAAAGAGATTGTGGAATATCACTGTCATTGCTCTCTGATAAGTTGCTCCTACATTCTTTAGACTAAAGGGCATGACACACCAACAATAATTACCCCACAGACAAGTAAATGTTGTTTTATGTTGATCTTCTTTTGCTATCCTTATCTGATTGTAGCCAGAGAATTGATCCATGAGAGAAAGCATTTTATGACCTATTGTCAAGTCTACTATAATGTCAATATTCAGTAATGGAAAGTCATCTTTGGGACATGCTTTGTTAAGATCTCTAAAATCATTACACATGCGGATGCACCCATTGGGTTTAGGCACAGGTAGAATGTTTGATACCCAGTCTGAATAGTCAATAGGTCGGATGAACTTTGCATCTAACAACTTCTGTATTTCCACTTTTACCAAGAGAGCTATCTATGGGTGCATCTTTCTCAGCTTTTGCTTGACTGGTTTCACTTTTGGATCAAATGTGAGATAATGAACTACTAGCTTAGGGTCTAGCCCTGGCATATCCGCGTAGGTCCATGCAAAGTTGATGGTTCTTTGTAAGAAGAAATTGTTAAGATTTATGTGCTCTGTTTCAGATAATGGTGCTGCTAGGAATGTGGTCTTTAGATTTTTCTCTGTGCCAAGGTTTATCTCTGTAGAATCTTCCACTAGAAGAGATGACTTCTCTTGATACTTAGATGGTAGGGGAAGGTCAAATCCACCATCCTTAGGTGCCACAATTGGGTTTTCACCTTTGGATACATCCTTTATTTTTACTATTTTGTGATCAGGAGGTGCCACAGTGTGGTTTTCACCTAGAGATCTTTCTTTATTTTTACTTTTGCGACTAGAGGAGTTGGCATTCTCACCAAAATAAGTTGTTGGCTCTAGTTCCATTACAAAACTTGCTTTATGATTGCCAAGAGGGATACCATCTTGAAGTCCCATGAACTCAGCTATAGCTTCATCATTCTGAAATACATCTATAACGGGTGACCCTTGTTGGTCCCAATCAATAAGTTCAAGATAGACAAGTGTTACATTCTAGGTGTTTGTGGTGGAGGTTAAGGATACAGATGATAGCATAAAGATGGAGAATTCAGCAAATAGGTTGGTCATATGGAGGGAAGAGTCATTGATGATATCCTCAGTAGACATCGAATGGTTGGGAAAAGTTTTGGCTACCCCGTCGAGGATATACTCGATGTCCAAGGCGTGTGGTACCTTTCTACCAAATCCTAACCCCTTCTTGTCTAGTTTCTTTGTCACAATAATGGGTTCCATTGTTCCTTGATTCTGTTTCCCAAGGCCACCTTTGCCTTTATAGCCCATGTTTTTGACTATCCTTAATCCATTGCCATATTGCTTGACTAGTATTGTGACTGGTTCTTTCTCCTTATAGAGCCAAGAAGAAATGTCCTCAATAGTTTCCTCCTCCAATAATTTTCCCTGTTGGAATTGGGTTAGGAATGTTGGGGGAGGAATAGCTGCTTTTTTAGTTGGTTTGGCAATGGACGGTTGGCCGTAAGATTTAGGGGACAAAGGCATCCACCCTACACAACAAGATTTTGAGATATCATAAGTTCCAAAGCCTATATCATGGATGTGAGCTTTGATTTTAGGAAGAGGATTAGGGTTACTTATAGAGGCTTGCATCAAAGTTTTAGGATCAACATATAGTGGGGATTCAAGGGCTTTTTCATTTTTAGGCACTTGGTTGTAATTCTTATAACTACCTTGCAAGACACTGCAGAATTCAAAAGGATTGGGGTCTCCTGGGATAGTAATCTCTGTACCATTGTATGTGAACTTTAGAGACTAATGGTACATGTAGGGAACAACTTTCATTGCATGGATCCATGGGCGGCCTAGGATAATGTTGTATGGCAGCTCAATATCAAGGACTTGACACTTGGTTTCAAGCATGATAGGGCCTAGTTGTATAGGCAAATGAATAATACCTTCTGAATGGCATTCAGCATCATCATATCCCTTGATTATAATACTTTGATCAGTGTTAACATGATCCTCAGAGTATCCCAATTGCTTTAGTAATTTTAAAGAACAAATGTTGAGACCACAACCACCATCTATGAGTATGAGTTTGATTTTGCACTTATGGATGAGAACCTCAATATGAAGGGCATCATTGTGACATGGATCATGGGATGGGAGGTCCTTTTCAGAGAAGACCACCTTGTAGGGTGAGGCAATGTTACCTACTATAGCTTGGGAATCTGTGACCGCTATGTTGTTAGGAACCAAAGACTCTTGGAGGGCATTTTCTAGCACGACTCTATGTGCAGGTGATGACCGTAGGAGATCCAAGATAGAGATCTGTGCTGGCGTTTTCCCTAGATGTTTGACAAGATTGTAATCAGATTGAGCTGGGAGACTGGGTGTAGGACCATGAATGGTGACACGACCACAACGAGTTGTAACAGTGCAATCCATATATTTGACTTTGATTGTGAGGGTAGATACTCGACTTTCTTCAAAATGACCCACAATGGAGTCAAAGGAAGTGGAAGCATGATTGACACCTTTACCTTTATCCTGAGGAGGAGGCAAACAATGGTGAGGGAATGACCCCTTGTATATCTTGAGATCTTTGTTTGTGTGTTAAGCTGGTGGATCATCTTGAAGAGAGATTTGGTTGCCTTCGATGAGATTTTGGATTAGGTGATTGAGTTTCATGCACAATGTGGTTTTGTGCCCTTTGCTCCTATGGAATTCATAGTATTCGTGCTCTCTTTACTGTGCAGTTTTTTAAATAGGTTCACCAAATGGGGGAGCATCGGGTAAGGTGATAAGGCCATTTTGTAAGAGCTTCTGTAGGACTAATTCTATGGGCTCTCCCAAGGGAGTGAATTGACGCCATGGAGGGTAATCTTGTTGAGGCCACTCTTGTTGTCATTGTTGTTGGTTTTGATACGGTTGCCTTTGTTTTTGCTGTTGTTGAGGTTGACTTGGTTTTGAAAGCTGAAGCAGTGTTTGTAATGTTTGGACATGTTTAGAGTCAACCACCCCATCGTTGACCATGTTTTTGTTTTTATTCCAATATTTAGGCTTATCATTTGTTTGTTGTTAAGGAGCATTGTCTTTAGTTTCTTTGAAGATTTTGACCACACCCTTAGCAATGAGGGCCTTTTCGATGTTAATTCCCTTGTATGTGATTTTGTCAAAGGTTGTAGCACTAAGAATTTGCAAGTGGAAACCTAACTCTTGGTTGAGGTTCTACACAAATATGCTAACAAGCTATTTCTCAGGAATCTTGAAAGGGAATTTGCTAGCCATTTGTCTCCATCGTTGAAGGAAAGAAATGAAGGTTTCTCCATTTTTCTGTTTGTTGTTGCATAGATCAGTCATGGAGATCTCATGTTCTGCATTGTAGGAGAAATGGGTGGCAAATTGCTCTGCTAGCTCGTTAAAAGACTTGATTCCCATGGGTAAGTGTGAGAACCATTCTATAGCTTGACCTCCAAGACTGTAAGGAAAGAGACGCATAAGATATGTGTCGTTATGTGAGACCTCAAAGAAAGCAAGATAGAATTCCCTAAGATGGTCTTTTGGGTCACCCTTTCCTTTGTATTTATCAAATTTGGGAATAGTTAAATTTTGAGGAAAAGGGATCATGGGCAATGACCGATCAAACAGATGGGGACACACTTCCTCTAAAGAGAAGGTCTTCTTGGTGTGGCCAAATGTAAGATCAGATAGCTATTGTTGAACTTCCATGATTTTTAGTTCCATCATTGTGGGAGGGTTTGGAAACATCTCTTGTTGTCCTAGAAGTGGTCATTGTTTCCCATACTGAAGATTGTAGTGTAAGCCATGCGTATTGGTGTTATAAGGGTCGTAGGATTGGTTGGGGTCATACGCATTATATGTTGGGTTAAGATTGGGTTGAAATTGGATGTTTTGATTTGGAAGAGGTGGGGGGTGCTAGGTAAGAATGCTGGCTTTGAGATGGTTGAAGAAAAGAATGTGGCGTTATAAGGGTCGTAGGATTGGTTGGGGTCATACGCATTATATGTTGGGTTAAGATTGGGTTGAAATTGGATGTTTTGATTTGGAAGAGGTGGGGGGGCGCTAGGTAAGAATGCTGGCTTTGAGATGGTTGAGATGGTTGGAAATCTAAAGTTCGTTGGATTAGATTGCGATTGCGGAACATAGCTTTGGGAAACTTGATGTTGGGAATGTTGAGGGTGGATAGGCAAGGTGTTGAAGAAATTTAGCGTGGATGAACGTTGTGGAGGAGGGACATAGGTAGAAGTGTTATGTGATGGTTGAGGTTGATTGATGATGAGCGTAGAAGTATGTGGTGGTTGGGATGGCATGACTCTAGTTGTTTGAGAGACATGAGGGTTTGACAATATAGGAGGTGGCATTTGTTGAGACCCTTGTTGCATGGCTACATAGTTGTTCCCCGGATTGTAATTTGGTGGAAATCCTATTCACGATGGGGTAACCAAAATTCCACTTGTGATTGGTGTGGACATTTTAGGAGTTTGTTGTATGTTTGATTGAGCTATATGGGTTTGTTTGGCTAGTTCTGCTTGGTGTTGGAGAGTTTCTTGTTGATTTTTGTAGATCTCCATAGGAGTCAAAAGTAGTGATATGGCCCTCTTTCCCATTGGGTTTTGATAAAGGGGATTCTTATATTGTACCATCATTTTCCCTTGTGAGCCTTGTTTAGGTAAGGATGTGGTCATTGTTGACATGGTTTGGACCACCTATATGGCACTTAAGGTGTTGTTTGTCTCCTTGAGAGTGGATAAATCAAAATCTTTAGGTAATTTGGCTCCTTGCTCTGCAAGCAAGCAAAAGAAATGATCTTGGTTTTCACTAAGGATTTTGTCAAAGGCGGCCACGACTCTAGGCTCTTGTATGAATTAATCAAGATCTTGTCCATCTTCTTGAGAGGATTGACCTATTTCAAAGTGTCACTCTTCCTGAGATGGGGCTAGATCTATAGTATAACCTTGAGGGACAAAATGCGGCGGCAAGCCAGTGGTATAGTGAGGTGTACTTGCCAAAGGAACCCTACCTTCCGGAGATGGGACTTGATCAATAGTATATCCTTGTGGTACAAAATTTGGAGACATGCTGGTGGTATAGTGAGGTGTACCTACCAAAGGGACCCTACCTTCTTAAGGAGTGCTAGGGTAGTCCAGCTATGGCATGCTGGGAGAATTGATAGATCTTTCTACGGGTGTTCTAGGAGTAATGTTGAGTCAACCTGATTGTGGTGTGTGAGGAGGTGATTTGCACTTCCTAGGGACAACTTGCTTGGACTTCATAGTTTGTTGGAGCCTAGTGGTTACCATGGAACACACTATGACAAAAAGGTAATGCTGAGATTCTGTTTATGCTTTTGAAAAAGACAAACTAGTGATGCATAAATCACTGGACCAAATGTGCTATACTATTTGACTAGAGGCACTGGACTATGCAACCAAAAGCGTGCTACTATAATACCAAAGGCGATGGACTGAGCTACCAAAGGCAAGGTACTGCTATACCAAATGCGAGCTACTATACCACCAAGGGCGAGTTGCTGTAATACTAGAGGCGCTGAAGTAGTGTTTGATGTTTTAAAAGGCAAATTTTGATAGATTTGGTTTTGGTTCTGATTGGATTTGTTTTGGCAAGAGAAAACACAGCAAACAAAGTGACAAAAAAGAAGGACTGACACAACATATAGTGTATGTTTGAGGCTCACAAAAAGTCCAATGTTTCCATAGGTAGACATAATTTGCAAATAATATCAAGCACTTTTTATCCCTAGAGACAAGGTTTCATTGCAGTAGATCAGCTCACAGCTTAATACTCCGTCGATAAAAATATCATTCCATAAAGGTGTCAAATATTTTATATCTTTACAAGAGACGATAGGTAGGGATATCTCACCCTCCCCTTGGAAAGCTCAAGTAGGTCACAAGAGCTTTATGGCCAAGGGAATGCTATCTCTTCTCAAGGGAGCCAATGGTGAGTATCTTAAGGGCTTAAATCGATTCCCCTTGCACTGATGATTACCACAATGTTCGAAGGTAGGTCAGGTAGTCACTATCTAGAATGGTTCTTAGTAACTTTGAGGGACTAACGCCTTACGAGCAATGAAACAAGCTACTAAAAGCTTTAACCAATCCTACTAAGAGTATCAAACACTTCACTCAATGTGGAAATCATTTCCACAAAGAGCTAGTATACCTCTTTTCAGTTTGGCACCACAAGGTAAGGCTGACGTCGGTTAGGACTTGGCTTTCGCCTTATCCCTCTTATATAGCGGTTCAAAGGAAAGCTCTGCTTAGGGTTGTCCCTTTTGGATGAAACGTAATCCAAAAGCAGGCCCTTCTAAATGAAGTACTGAAATGTAAGAGCAAGCATGTCAAACAAAGGTTCAATTGTCCCATTATAAAAAATAAGGTGCAACTAAATTAGGCACACACAAGTTTGTAGTTGTCAATTGTCCCTTATGAAATTGAAGTGTTTGGCATTCATGTCCATTGTCCCTTAGAAAATTAAGGTGTTTTTGCATACATGTCCATTGTCCCTTAGAAAATTTGAAGTGTTTTTGCATTCATGTCCTTTGTCCCTTAAAAAAAGCAGTATGTTCCTAAGATCTAGATTGCAAAAAGTGATTTGTTCAATTGTCCCTTAAGAAGTTAATGTGTTTCTAAGACTTAGTGCAATAAATCAAGATTTCTTCAATGCTCGTCTTGCATGAACATGTTTAGAAAAACCTATTTGCTCTGTGTGAGTGATAAGAAACTGCGACAAGTCAATTAGTTCCACAAAAAAATATAAGTTAGCAAAAACAAAAACAAATTGACCAAAAGCACTGCACTGTCTTACTGAAAGCGCTGCACTGTGCCACCAAATGCGATGTGTTGCAGACCAGAAGCGACTTACTATGCCACCAGAAGCGACTTACTATGCCACCAGAAGTGACTTATTATGCCACCAGAAGTGACTTATTGTGCCACCAGAAGCGATGCACTATGCTACCAGAAGCATGGTACTATGCTACCAAAAGCGTGGTACTGTGCTACCAAAAGTGAGCTACTTTGCTACCAAAAGCGAGCTACTGTACTACCAAATGCATAGTGTAATAACAAGCTTGCAAAAAAAATATTTCATCAAAAAAAGCTAGATCAAAGGCTGATTGAATGATTGAGTGATGATCCAAGATGTTGATAAGCGATAAGACACTGCACCAAGTGATATTAGTTCCAAAGAAAACAACAAGATGTCAAAAGTCAACTTAAAACCCTAACAATAAGTTAGAAACCCTAGGAAACCAAAGTGAAATCCATAAAATTGGTAACAAATATGATGAGATACAAGAGATTAAATATCACCAATGGATTCCTTATGATTTTCTATACAATTTTTAAAAAAGCATCGAATTTCGTTAAGTTTTGAGAAAGTTACGGGGTTTTGAAGTTTGCAAGCATGTTATCCCAACCAAAAGCGCTTGACTATTATACCAATAGCGCTTTACTATTACCAAAAGCACTTTACTGTTATACCAATAGCGCTTTACTATTACCAATAGCGCTTTACTGTTATACTAATAGTGCTTTGCTAATTTTCTCAAGTGCGCTTTATTGTAATACCAAAAGTGCAGTTCTGTGCTACCAAAGGCACTGCAGGATGGCTCGAAAGCGTTGTACTGCTCTACCAGTGGCGCTTTTCTGTGTTGAGATGTGCTATTCCGTACTGTACTTCAAAAAAATCAATTTCTCAAAGAAAAAGATGGATTAGTGGGTCCCACCGGGCGTGCCAGAATGTGTATAAGGAAAATTGACTAAATCAAACTAATTAAATCAAAAGCCCAATAACATAAAGAGAATCAATCTAAATAAAAGCTATTACAAATAAATTAATAAAATATGAAAGCTTTTACTGAGATTTGTATTGTTCCCTTTGGATGAATGTGGATTGCTCAATGATGCTGCGAAACCATGGTTACAACAAGCAAGTAAAAGTACTCAAAGATCAATGTCAAAAGATCGTGGAGTTGCTCAAAGATCAATGTCAAAAGATCATAAAGTTGCTCAAAGATCAATGTCAAAAGATCATAAAGTTGCTCAATCGATGCGATGTATGCTCAAAGCGTTGTTAAAGGATGCCTAAGAATAAGTAATCAAAGAGGATTTGTGAAGGAGATGAGGGGGGTTTATATAGGTTTCAATAAAGATCGATCAACAGTCCAGATAATTCAGAAGAATCAACGGAGGAGAACAGTTGAGGAACGTGCAAGGAATGAGAAGAAGACAAGTGTCACACAAAAGTTGTTTTATTTGAGTTAATCACTTTCTTTTCTAAAGATAAGACATGCTTTTCATAAATTAGAAAGCTTTTTTTCTAATTTAAGAGGATTTGATAAAAACAAGGTTGAGTGAATAGATAACTCAACTTAAGCTTTGCTTTTGCATGATTTGAGGGAAATTAAATAATAAATTATTTAATTTTGTGTGCATGGAGAAGAAGACTTATTTTTAGAAGATTTGAAAGATATTTGGAGATAAGAAAGCAAATTAAATAAATAAATTTATTTAATTGTTGTGCATGATTTGGAAGAATGAATTTAATTTAATTAAATAATTAAGAATTATTTAATTGTAGATAAGAGGGAATTTGTGATGAATTAATTAAATAATTGGATTTATTTAATTAATGGAGACTTGATATTCGAAAGAGGATAATGATTTAATTAAATAATTACAATTGTTTAATTTTGGCAGAATAATAGAGGAATTTAATTTAATTAATTAAATAAAGAGAATTTATTCAATTAATGTCACAATTATGTGATTTAGAAGAATTTGGTGATTTTAGTGAAATTAATTAAATAATTAGATTATTTAATTAATGTTTGAAATGCAGGTGATTAGACAGATTAGATGAAATGCAACTGATGTTACGACTTGGTCATATTAGGGTGTCTACAAGATCTTTATATTCAAAGGGTAGATTCTGCAAAGTAACCCAAAAAAGAATGTAATTTAACTTTGCAACTATTGGATTAAAATTGGGCTCCCATTCTTGCAAAAATACTTCTTTCCCATGAAAAAACTAAGGCTTATCATTCAAAACCCTATCCCTATATTCTTTGCTTGAAAAAATCACAATGAAAAACCCTTAAGATTTATCCAAAAAAATGATATCTAGGACAATCCCAATTTTGTCTGACCCATACACCAAAACCATCCTTTTTACAGTCAAAGTTACAAATCTTGCCATTTATCACCTTCTGACTCATCCTTCACATGTGAATTAATTAGATTGTCTGAGATTTGTATTTCCACATCATTTATGGGCATGAGATCTTCTTTCACTTTAAGCTTCTCTGCATATTCACCCTTTCGAACCTAGATATGGCACATTGAGGTTGTTGACTTTGAAGATCTCTTTGATTTATTGAAACCACTGTAGGATTTAGTCCTTCCATAGCTTCCTCTCTTTGTTTTCACACCATTTCTCCTTTGTTTCAGTCCCACTCTCGTGTGATGTCTAAATCCATGATATTTGGGATCGTTGACGAAACCATCAAACCTTTCTCTGCTTCGATGCCTTTGAAATCATGAACCCTTAGTGTTTGATCCACATTGAAGAATTTTTCATCATTACTCCTTTTGTCTTCCCTTTGCAAGCATGACCTAACCGCCTTTGCAAACAAACTTTCCTGAAACCGTAGCCATCTCCTAGTAGCTTCTGCATAATTTTGTTGCCTCATTTTTCTAAGATTTTAGTTTATTATTTAGGGCTTACATTACAATTTTAAAATTTGATTTCTTGACTACAAATTTATTCAACATCTACACAAACCACTACAAAATATTAAAAAACATCTAATTTAAAAAATTTATGCAAATAATTTTAAAAAACTACTAATTTTTTTGTAGACAATGCTTCTGGATTTAACTGTGTATGATAATTTTTCCTCATAATTAATGAAAATTAATGACTACTACTAATTATTTATTAAAAAATTAAAAAAACTACTAATTCTATTTCTAAAAATAAATGATTTTAAAAAAAATTAATTTTTTATTAAAAAAATCATTTTTTTAATTAAAAACTACTAATTTTTTACAACAGCAAATGATTTTTTTTCAAAGAAACTACTATTTTTTTATAAAAACAAATGAATTCTTTAAAAAAAAACTACTAATTTATTTTCAAAAGCTACTATTTTTTTAAAAATAAATGAATTACTAGTTTTTTTCAAAAACAAATGATTTAAAAAAAACTACTAATTTTTATTAAAAAAATAAATGATTTTTTTAAATATTAATTTTTTTAAAGAAAAACCTACTTGGTTGAGGTTGTGGGCCTTGTGAGGCTTGTTGGCACATGGAGGACAAATGGTCTTCGCTTGATTGGAATTTGGTCAAAATGACTGGGAATGTTTTTCATTTATTTGAATAGATTTCAATTTAAAATGTTCCCCCCAAAACCTTTTCTAGTGAAAGGCTTCCATTCAGAGACTTGTGCCCACATGTGTTGCATGGTTTTGGTCAAAAACCACTTGTTTGAAAACCTTTCAAGTAGAATTTTTTCACTTGAACCTATTTATTTGAATGAAAATGTGACACAACTCTAAATGTTTACCCTAGGATAGAGTAGAGCCATAGAAGGTAAGTTATAGTAGTGAGGGAGTGAGGTTTGAGAAGTTGTGTGAGGTAAAAAAGAGTATGATGTGGAGTGTGATTATTTGAAGCTAGTAGTGGTGCATTGTGGACATCATTGTCGTAAAATTACATTGAGATCTAGAGGTTGTAGCTTGTGGGAAGCAAGGGAGAGCTATGATTTTCTATTGGAAATCATAATGTGGATGATGCAATAGTCATTATAGTAGGGTAGTGGTAAAATATTGAAGTTATATTGTACTCAAAATCATTATGTATCACCTGGATGTGGTGTTTCCATAGTTGAGTGAGTATTTTCATGTAGGAAGCCCATGGGACAACTACCCATTTATGTAGTCTTGTTATAATCAAATAGTTGCAACCTGACATGTAAGAGGTCTCATTGTGGCAAACCTTGTAATTTATTAAAGTTGTCTTATGAATGAATTGTGATGTTTTATGTGAATTTTTATGTTCTTGTGGTAACTGTTGAAATGTACAAGACAACTGACAGTGGGGGTGAATCAGTTGTCTCTAAAACTTTAACCACTTATGAACATCAACACATCAATTACTGTTATTAAGATTTAACCATGAAAACATGAAACCAAAAGCTCAACACAATAACACATTCAACACATGAGACAATAGATTTTTCCATGGAAAACCCTATAAGGGAAAACCACGGTGGGTGTTAGCCCACAGAAATATATATGTTATAATAATAACAAAAAACAAAGGCTCACTGCCTTAGGGCTCACTACCCAGAATGCTCACTGCAAATGTTAGGGCTCATTGCCAAGATCAACTCACTGCCAAGGATTGGTGAACTGATTTGATAGCATCTAATTCATGCCTAGGTTTAGTTTCACTGAAGCACAATATAACACCTATGCTCTGCTCTTCTTACACCTTCGTACTTATCTCTACATCTTCGCACAAGGACATCTTTTTCAAAACTTCATTACATGTTTTTATACACTTCATCAACCTTAGAATGTACATCAAGGTCAGCATTGCATTCATCAACCATTGGAGCATTCTCCAAGGTTGGCAGTATAAACATATATAGAAATAGGTCTGGTCCTAAATAAAATTAGCTAATGGAAAGATGTATGCATGGATCATGTTATGCCCTAGCTGGGACTCAAATGCAATCTTCCACGCCATGACATGCTTCCACAATCTTCAATGTATCTTTGCAAAAAATCAAAACAACCAAGTTGGCCAAGACTGGTGTTATCACTAAGTCTTCTAAGAACAATCTTCATCCATGATCCAACTTTCTCTTTGCAGACCAATCCAAAGGTAGGAACACAATCCGGAGACATCCACAAGCACATTGTAATCACCAGCAATAACCGCACAATCTCTAACCACTCTATTAAGAAGATTTTTCAAACTAGAGCACATAAACAACATTGCTAGCTACTGTCATAAAGAAAAAATCACTTGCGGACCACCAAATCATGACCCATTAGAATTGAAGGCACTTATCCTCATTACAAACTTGATTCCAGAACCATAGACTGAAATACTTAAATGCGGAGGAATACAGAGCATAATACATTCTCCCTATCACCACCAAATATACAAAAAAAATAGTTTTCACTCTGGTGAACATAACTCACTCAAATATTCATACTAAAGGCTCAAACTTGGAACATAGTATCTTCAGACATGCATCTAAATAACTTCCAATCTGCATACAAGGATATGCATTCTACAAGAAATACAAACAAATCTACTAGACTATTTTGTTGTATCAGGAATACTTATTATCTTCAACACTTAACTCATTACAAGCAAGCATCAAAACAAGACCACAATTGACACCAATGACAACATAGATATGTTGACATCAATGACAACACCGGTTAGGTACATTCTTGCAACAATCTCCCCCTTTGTCATTGATGGCAACATATGATGTGAAAAACTATAAAGACCATCAAGACAAGATACTCCACCTTTCTTTTTTTTCATCTGCACTCTTTCTCCCCCTAAGTTTTTCACATGATTTCTCTCCCCCTTTGACATCAATGGCAAAGGGCATATACTTGCACTCTGCTACTCTTGATCAAACTATAACTGTTCTTAAATAGAAACTTATGTCAGTAACATCTAGCTACTCCCCCTGAGAGGTAGCTCTCAAAACATCAATCTAGATCAATGACTGAGACTCTAGGCACCACTAGATTGATGCATTCCTATGCATCTATAATTCTTCTTTTTGTCAGTGTACCTTTTCTTTTATCACCAATGGTCTGATCTTCAAAGTGATGTTTCTACACAAAACCCTAAAGGTCTTAGGAATCCTTTCTAGAGCTTCCTCACCTATACCTTATTTATTCTTCATTGCTTAACAACTCATCTAATTTATGTCCATTCACTTTTGAGTTCATCAACTGTAACTTGAACTTAGCCAAAATTCATAACATATTTTCTTTTCTGATCGATTCTTTTTACATAGTGGGCTTCTTACTTTACACAACTCTTCCTTTATCCTTCACAATCACAGTCTCTTCATGTTGAGTCATCAACATCAATCCTTTGGTAGGGGAGAAAAGATTTTCAATATAAGCTCCCCCTGAACCAAGGCTCCAAATTTACTTGCCAGAAGTATCTATACCAGAGGTTGGTGTGGATCCATCTATAAGTTCATTTGCATCTTTCTTAGTCCAAATTTTGCTCATCTCCTTCTTGATTTCTTCCAGATCAACTTTATTCTTTCCTTTGTCTTCCCTCTGCTCTATTTTCTTTTCTTCTGCATAGTAGTTTCTTTTCATATTCTTGCTTCTGCAGAATTTTGCAACATGTCCAAGCCTATTGCAATTGTAACAAACAACATTTCTCTATCCTTGGTTCCTTCCATTGATTTGGTTAATTCTTGATCTGCATTGATTAGCCATATGCCCAACTCTATTGCATGCAATACACTTTCCATTGAAGGATTGAATATTCCTTGCATTGTTAAAACAATTTCTTACTAGACTTCTGTATTCATTTAATCTATGACCAATTTTCTTGCAATTGAAACATTGACCAGAGAATGATGGAATATTCTGATTCATTCTACATCTACATTGAGTAGCCTTATGGCCAAATTTACTACATGAGTGACAATAACCATTGAAGGATGTGTACCTTTTGAGCATTTGGTTGCCTGACTAGTGTTCTTCTTGATCTATTCCTCTAATCCTGATTCTGTTTTCCTTTGTCCTCCTTAACCTCAGTAATATTCTCTTGGCCTATTCTAGAGCTTTCATCTTTCTAAAGTTTCATACCTTCTTTGTTATCAGGATTTTTCTGGCTTGCCATTAATCTATCAAATCTGGCAGCACTCACACTGAGTTTGTCTTGTTGAGCCCATGCATGTTTTAGATCAACTTCTTCAAGCTTTATGCACTCTTTGGTTTAACCTTTCAGACACTCCTCAATTTTTTCTTTCTCTTCATTCGCTAACTTCAATTCTTCACTATTTTCTTTAAGTTTTTGTTTGAGTTCCTTGGTTTGCTTTCTTAGCTCTTTGATGTAATCATTTGTTTTTGTTATATTTTCTTTTAAGTCCATGTTTTCTTCTTCAGATGTCTCTGTTGGGATAAGGTGCCATTAACCTTGTAAATCCCATTATTATATTATTCCATTTATTATTTGTAATTACCTATAAGGGATGTACAAGTTTCACCAACAGTGGTAAAAATTATTTACTATCCATGGTAATTACAGAGTTACCACACGGTAAGTCCTAGAGTTACCGACGGTAGTTATGAGATGTTATTTACTATAGTAAATGGTAATTGGTCAAAGTGGGGTGCACATGTGGAGGAATAATCTATTTTTAGTGTTATGACGCACGTCATAGATGCTGTAAGGTGTAAGAGATTCTATGACAACTATAAGTTGTCATAAGAATCTATGACACTTATAATAGCATATGACGTGTCATAATTGTTGATAACTAAGAGGGGGGGTGAATCAGTTATCCTAATTATTTCTTCTTCCTGAACTTTCTTATTAATCAATGCAACATTAATTCAATCAAACAAACATAATCATGAAATAGAAATACACATGACACAATATTTTTGACGTGGAAACCCTGTTAAGGGAGAAAACCATGGGGTGATTAACCCAAGATTGTATTCTCTATTAGAAGAATAGAAAAACAAAATGGCACTTGCCAATTAGGGCTCACTGCCTGAGCACACTGCTCACAAGAGGCACACTACCTACAAGAGACTCACTGTCTACAAAAGGAATGTAATACAATACTAGAACTGATATAGGAGCATCTACATATGCTAGAATTTAGTTTCGGTTAGGCTCAGTGTACCGATCTGTTGCACTTCATCTTTCTTCTTCTCTTATGCTGCTTTCTTTACATACCGGATCTTCCTTACTGCTTCTGCTCTGTACTTCTACTTTTATTCGCACATTATTGACACAACACTCTTCACAACTAAATTCATCATGCATATATATCTGCACAAGTGATTTCATCACCTTTCAAGTCAGTACCTAGAATAGTCAATCTTTTCACAAACTCTAATCTGTCGGCTGAATCCTTGCACACCAAGTAATGCGGATCAAGCATATACTTGTAGAAGTCATCAATCATGTTAGCCAAACATAACTTATGCCTTAAGAACCTTTTCCATCATCAGTAACACATCCGAAAAAATAATCTGATGTTCTGTCAGTCAGTTCTTCCTCTATTCACACTGTCACTCAGGAACCCGGTACTCAAGTATTCATATCTTTTACCTCATCTATCACCAGAGGCTAAATCCTTGGAATCTATCACTCAAGGTAGTCCTCTTGACTTCCCCAAATCTGCACTTCACCAAGATACTTCCTCTGAGAGATCCGGACCTGTCTGTCAGACCTTGCCACATGCTCTATTCTTGTTTACTGGACCACAACAATCTTCACTCTGACTTCCGGTAGAGACACATCATGTCCTACGGATGTGTGGGATGAACTTTGTTGCCATCAATGACAACAATCATGAATCCATATAGTGTCCCTTGCCAACAATCTCCCCCTTTGGCATTGATGGCAACACTTAGTGAAAAATGACTAAGTGTTTACACTATGCTCCCCCTTGGCTGATGCTCTATTTTTATATACATATTATGGAGCTCCCCCTTAGTTGGATTTCTCATTTTTCACTGCTCCTCACTCCCCATTTGACATCAATGGCAAAGGGTAGGGTCCGCATACCAAAATTTTCAAAAATTTTACTCTACTTAGCCCCATAAGTATATACATATGGAATACTTACATATACTATAGTATGTCTGCAAAAGTTGTTTTCAGTTGGATGAGCTCTACAGCCCAACTTTGCTTCATTCTATCTAAAATTGAGATGTGACCACTCAACAAAAATGCAAAAGCTTCTGCCCTCTTAAGATCTGTCGGATCATTGGTTTGGGCAGTAGTCTGAGCATCACTTATGGCCTCATGCATGGCCTCTAACTTAGGGATAATGATTCTTCTGAGTTCACCCATCTGGCTAATTATGTTCTTTTCCTTCTCAAAATTCTTTATTGCATTTGTGATTGCAATAGTCTGACACTCTTGATTTACTATGGATGAAGAGAGAGGCTCAAAACTTTGAGACAAACTTAGTAGTTTATCCTCTTGCTCTTTTATTTTCTTCTCAATTTCCACTGTTACTTTGGACCAGGAAATACAAAATTTGTATACTTCACCGCCATCCTTAAGAGCATTTTCTAAGCTCTTTATCCCAATATTCATATTTCTCCTATCATTAATGATCAAACCTTGTACCTCTGAGAATCTTTTATCCAAAACTCCTTCCGGACCTTTTCTTCAACTGATTTTTCTAGAGAATCAAAATGTGTATTAACACTGGTGACTAGAGTTTTGAGATTACCAGAAGAGGATGCTGAGGGATCCTTCTGAAAAGATGGCATGATCTTTTCCAAAACTCTGGATGCTACTTCTATAAGCTCACAGTCTTCTATGTGAGATTTCAATAGCTTCTCTTTGGCCTTCGCATTTGCAAATGAAGCTATCTTCATTGTTTGCACCGGAGATAGAGAGTCAAAGTCCAGAGGCCCTTTTAATAGATCTAGTTCATCAATCTCCATAGTTGCTTTTGTCAAAAAGTCCTTAACTGATTCTGCAGTGTCTCTTGCCAGAGATAGATTTTTCTTTTCTTCTACAGTCACTGAATTATCTTTTGGAGCTTCCTCTTCTTGCACAACCTTTACACTGTCATCTTCTTTTTCCTTCACCTCTACTTCTTTTTCCTATAATCTTTCTTCTCCTTTAGATCCAGAGACTGTAGGGGAAACCGGAGGAGAAATGTTAGTCTGTTCAGGGCCCACCTCTTCTGTCATTTTCTCAGTAGTTTCTTCTACAACATTTGTGGTCGAGGGGTCAGTACCCAAGTCCTCTATAGTAGGAAGATTAAATCTTTTAAAGGCCTTCCGGAGGATCTCTTCTATGTCCTTGGCTACCTTGTCAGTCTCACCAAGCATAAGTTGATTCATCCTTGCTTTGCTTCTGAACTCATCCTTACAATCTTTGAATACCATATTCATTGTCTTGGGTTCGATTGAAGGATATAGCTAAATTGCTATTTGTTCCTAGATTTATAGGTCTTTAGCTTGGGCAGTGTTCTTTCTTGTTTCTAGTTCCTTCTCCAAGCTTTTAGGGATCAGAGATATAATTTCAATAAATGCTTTGTTGTAGATATTTAGGTACTTGACTATGGCATCTTGCAATATCTTCTGATCTGCTTCACCATAATCATCATAGAACTCAACCATTGGCTGAAGATTTCTGTCCACTGTGACTGATTTGATTATGTCATCAATGTGAAGAGTGGGTTTTTCAACATATTCCTCTGTCTTTTCTTCTTCCTTCTGTCTGGTAGAGGGTTGACCGGATGTTTTCTTCTTTTTCTTCATTTTCCTAATTTCTTCATCAGATTCAGTCTCCTCTTCATCCTTTTGACTGGCATAAGCTCTAGTAGCTTTTGTCTTTGTTCTTTTCTCTCCTTTACTGGATGACTGGACTTCCGGTTTTGAGCTTTTAGCAGGGACAGGTGCTGGTTTCTTTGATGATCTGGTCCGGGTGGAAGATTTGACCGGAACACTTTCCTCACTTTTCTTTTCTGCCTCTTTCTTCTTTTCCTCAGCCCTTTCTATCTTTTTACTGTGGGCATCAAGTGCCTCCTTTGAGATGCCAAGGCCTTGGGCAACATCTTCTACTTCTTTTCTCACCTTCCTTTTGATCTCTGGTTCTCTGAGTTCCACATGAATCTTTACACTCAGCTCCTCAAAGGTTCCAAACCTTTCTGCCTTTGGATCCTTTGGCTAACTTAGTATGTGTTGAACATGCAGCTCCATAATTTGTTCATCAACTAGATACCCCATGGGCATGATCCATACAGTTCTTGGTTCTACTACCTCCATTAGGCACTGATCAGTTTCCACCATAAAACATATTGTGTATTTGTATTTCTCAACAAGAGATTGGGGAATCCTTTCATTTGCATGCATCATGTTCTAAAATTTCTTGAAATATCCCCACATGGCTGTATTTCTTGCTTTAGCATCCCCAAGCCCATGCAAATAGTCTCTGATTTGAATTGCAACTGGTCTGTCATTCTGCCATACCCAGCCATTGGATCTGGGAAGTTCATTCATGTAATAAAAGAATAGGTAGAGTAACAAGCCACCATACTTGAAGGAGTTCTTCTTATCCTTCTTGATCTTTTGCAGATTTTCCAATAGTTGGCTGAGAAGAAGTTCACATAGATCATAGTCAACATTTTCTTTTAGCATTTGATAGGCTGTGTAAACTGTAATTCCCGGTATTGAATTTTCCCTACTCGAGTGATAAATCTTGTAACCAATTATTATGGAAGCAAATTTGACATCCGGTTCAGTGATGTCTTCAATTGTCATAGCTCTCTTGTCAAATTTTGATCCGGTTGCATCACTTACTGTCTGATTCTTGACAGACTTGAGAACAGGTATTCCACCAGATGAGTGCAAACCAGTTACTACCCTAATTGCATCTTTGGTGATCTTAAATGGTTTATTCAACCATAAGAAATTGTCATGCACTCTACTCAATACATATTGGACCCATTCATCTTCTTCAAAACAGGGGAAATGAATGCACTGTGCAAAATGATTATCCAGAATGGTTTTATACTAAGGTTTAATCTCAAAAGAATCATCTAACAACTATTTGTGATAGATATCTACTAACTTTGATTGTGGAACACCAGAGAAGGCTCCTAGGGGATCTACCTCCAAGGATTTGTATGGATGCTTCTTAAATATGGGGCGAGGTCTATCAGAAATCTTTACTATATTCAGAGTAGCCATCATCAAAAGATTTGTAGTGAGATATTGAAAATGGAAAATACCTTTTGCGCCTTTCAGTTTCACAGAGTTGGTCGGATTGATTTCTAGATGTAATGACTTCTGCAAATGATCTTCGATGAACTTGAGAAATTTTGTTGCAGAGCTCCACTTTTCATTTCTTCTTTAATGCAAAATGAGCAAGTGATTAATGAGAGAACCCTTATATTGCTCTGCAAACCCTAATGTCAGGTTGCAATAAATGCTCGACCTAAGTTATTCTAGTTTTGCCTTATTCAGATGACTTGAAGAACCAGATCAATCCTGATCTTTAAACATCTTCCAGATCTTTCAAATCTTAACCACAGTATGTTTGGATGTTACCCTTATGAACCCTTCAGTCTATAACTCTTCTTGTGCCTGTTCCGGCACCAATTGACTGGCTGGGGGAACAAGGTTTTCTTTGTGTCTCGCCCTGAGCCAGAGCTCACTTTTTAATTCCTGGAAGGAATATCAGCACCAGAGTCTGGTGCGGATCCAACCTCTACATTCTCTATACTTTTCTTTACCCAAATCTTGTTCATCTCACTTTTGACTTCATCCGCATTCACCTTTTGTTTACCCTTATCTTGATTTTGATTATGATATACCGGACCTCTTTTGCCTTAATTCTTGCTTCTACAAAATTTTGCACTATGACCGGATCTATTACAGATTTAGCAAACAACATTTCTTTGCATATTTGACTAATATCCCCTTGATCTACATTGATTAGCCATATGACCTATTCTATTGCATGCAAAGCATCTACCATTGAATGATTTGTTCATTTTCATATTTCAGCATTCATGAGATTTGTGACCATACCTTTTGTAGTTAAAACACTGTCCAGAGAAGGATGAATTAGTCTGATTTATTCTCTTTCTACACTGATTAGCTTTATGACCAAAGTTATTGTAGTTGTGGCAGTATCCATTGAAGGATGGATATCTTTGAGCATTAGGCTATCTTACCGGAGGTCTTCTAGGCCTATTTCTTGGATATTCTGATCCAAAAATCTTCTGACTAGATCCAGAGCTTTCTCCTTTCTCATATCCCAAACCACACTTGTCATCTACCCCTTTTTGACTTCCAAGAAGAACTTCAAGTTGAGCAGAACTTATCTTGAATTTCTCTTTATATTCATTTGCTGTTTGAAAATCGCTTTTGAGAGAGACAATTTGATCCTCAAGTTTTTCTTCATTATCTTTAGCATCTTCAAGAACAGTTTCAAGATGTCTGATAATTCTATCCATATGGTGGCACTCTTCTAATTTCTCCTTGAGAGATTGTCTTAGATTATCTTCAGTTTTTCTTTTCTCTTCAACTTCTTGGGTAAACTTCATAACTCCTGATTCCATTTCATGTCTTACCATAATGATTTCTTTTGATAACTTTTCACATAACTTGGTTTTCTCAGTCAGCTCTTCATTTGCATCATTAGCTTCACCTTGTCTTGCCAATTACTGAAGCAACTCCTTTCTCTTTTTCATAGAGAGACTTAATTTGTCTTTTAGTTCTTGCATGAAATCATCAGCCTGTTTAAGTCTTTCCTTTAATTCATTGACTTCAGAGTTTGACTGTTCAAGATCCTCAAGGGTAGTCTTGAGTTGCTCCCTTAAACCATATGCATCCATTTGGATTCCTAGATCTTCCTCAAGCTGTTAGACTCTATTAGGAGGAACTTGGCTCTAATACCAATTATTGATAACTGAGAGGGGGGGTGAATCAGTTATCCTAATTATTTCTTCTTCCTGAACTTTCTTATTAATCAATGCAGCATTAATTCAATCAAGCAAACATAATCATGAAATAGAAATACACATGACATAATATTTTTGACGTGGAAACCCTGTTAAGGGAGAAAACCACGAGGTGATTAACCTAAGATTGTATTCTCTGTTAGAAGAATAGAAAAACAAAATGGCACTTGCTAATTAAGGCTTACTGCCTGAGCACACTGCCTACAAGAGACTCACTCTCTACAAAAGGAATGTAATACAACACTAGAACTGATATAGGAGCATCTACATATGCTGGAATTTAGTTCTGGTTAGGCTCAGTATACTGATCTGCTGCACTTCATCTTTCTTCTTCTCTTATGCTACTTTCTTTACATACCGGATCTTCCTTACTGCTTCTGCTCTGTACTTCTACTTTTATTCACACATTATTGACACACAACACTCTCCACAACTAAATCCATCATGCATATATATCCGCACAAGTCATTTCATCACCTTTCAAGTCAGCACCCAGAATAGTCAATCTTTTCACAAACTCTGATCTGTCAGCTGAATCCTTGCACACCAAGTAATGCGGATCAAGCATATACTTGTAGAAGTCATCAATCATGTCAGCCAAACATAACTTATGCCTTAAGAACCTTTTCCATCATTAGTAACACATCCAAAAAAATAATCTGATGTTCTATCAGTCAGTTCTTCCTCTGTTCACATTGTCACTCAAGAACCCGGTACTCAAGTATTCATATCTTTCACCTCATCTATCACCGGAGGCTAAATCCTTGGAATATATCACTCAAGGTAGTCCTCTTGACTTCCCCAAATCTGTACTTCACCAAGATACTTCCTCTGAGAGATCCGGACCTATCTATCGGACCTTGCCACATGCTCTGTTCTTGTTTACTAGACCACAACAATCTTCACTCTGACTTCCGGTAGAGACACACCATGTCCTGCGGATGTGTGGGATGAACTTTGTTGCCATCAATGACAACAATCATGAATCCATATAGTTTCTCTTACCAACAATAAGATGCTATAAGTGGCTACTTTTAGCCCCAAGGCATTAAATCTTGTATGGGCACATTTTTCCAAGTGTAGGATGCATGTATGATAGCATTTATAACCCTGTAAGATCCTATTCTTAGCCATGGATGACCAAGCTTGTATTGTTGACTCTTGACAAGTGTTATGGGCTTGTAAGAAGTCATTTAATGTCTTGAGGTTGTGTAAATTCTATATAAACCATAGCATAGTAGATGAGAGGCATAATAACAGTTTACAGGTACCTAGGTTCTACTGGAGTGAAGGTTGGAGGATAGAGGAAGTGAATGTATTTGTAATCTCCTTTTGTAAAGATAATACAACTTGACCTCTTGTCTTGGTGGAGTTTTTTACCTGAAAGGGTTTTCTCCACGTTAAACACTTGTGTTATGTGCTTCATTTTGCTTCTAGTATATTTTTGTATTGTGGGTTTATGTTTTGTTACAATTTCCATTAGTAACACAATTAAAGATTACTAAAATTTATCTCAAATCAGATTTCCATTAAAGTAGTGTTGTTTTCATTTCTAACATTTGGTATCAGAGCCTAGCCAGCTTTGACTCTTGGCTGGTAGTGTGGAAGCTGTAGCTGTAGTGGGAGACTTGGTTGTGTTTGTTTTGCAAATCTTGTGTTGTTATTATGGCTACATCCACTATTGCATCAACCTCTCATTTAGACATTGAGAAGTTCAACGGAATGAGGTATGAGTTATGGAAGTTGAAAATGGAAGATTTGTTGGAAGAAAGAAACCAATGGTTGGCTATTAAAAAAGAGAAGAAACCCGATGATGTCTCTCAAGATGAGTGGGATAGACTAGATAAGAAGGCACGGGGAACTATCTGGTTGTGTCTTTTAGACTCTGTCCTATTGAATATCACAAAGGAAGAGACTACATACAAGTTGTGGAAATAGTTGGGTGATATATATCAAGACAAGAGTATGGTAAATAAACTTTATTTAAAAAGAAAATTGTTTTCCATGAAAATGCGAGAAGGTGAATCAGTTGCAGACCATTTAAATTCTTTTAATTTGTTAGTGAGTCAGCTTGATTTAGTAGATGTTGAGGTTAGTGAGGAAGATAAATGTATCTTACTTCTTTGTTCTTTGCCTAAGTCTTGGGAGAATGTTATCCTTTCTATCACTGCTAACCTTGCGGATCTGAAGTTGGATGCTCTTGTTTCAGTGCTACTCTCATAGGAATTGAGGAAGAACAGTTCAAATAGTTTAGGAGATACTCTCAGTGTCAGGAGAAGGTCTAAGGAAAGAGGACCTAAAGGAGATCATAAAGGGGCTAAGGACAAGTCCAAGGGTTGCTCTAAGACTCCTGGTAAAAAGAACAGAGTTAAGTGTTGGAACTACGCTAAAAGGGGACATGTGAAGGAGTGCAGAAACCCCAAGAAATAGTGGGAGAGTGCTTTGGATAAGTCCTCGAATGTAGGTGAAGAAGTTTTACTTTTTGCATGTAATCTTGTTTCTAATGATCACTGGTTGGTTGATTTAGGATGCTCATTTCATATGACCCTACATAAGGAATGGTTCTCCTCATATGAAGAATATGATGGAGGTAATATCTACCTTGGTGACAACTCTTCATATTCGATTGTTGGGAAAGGAAAGGTATTGTTGTGTTTCAGTGATGGGAGGATTAAATCCCTCCCAGGTGTTTTGCATGTTCCTAGATTAGCCAGAAATCTAATTTTAGTTTCAAAGTTGAATGATTTGGGAATGCATGTGACATTTGACAAGCATGGATGCAGATTAGTGAGAGGGAACTTGGTGGTAGCGAAGGGGAAGAGATTCAGAACCCTGTTCAAGCTTGAAGCCACTATAATTTATAATGCCTCCTATGTATTTGAGGCTAATACTGAAAATGCATGTATGCTGTTGCACCATAGATTGGGCCACATAAATAATAATCTATTGAAAACTATTAAGAATAAAGAATTGTTGGACAGTTTCTCTTATTCTGATGAGCACTTTGATTTTTGTGAGCATTGTGTGTTTGGTAAACAAAATAGAAAATTATTTCCTTCAGGAAGCAATAGAGCAAAATAGAAGTTAGAAATTATTCATACGGATGTGTTTGGACCTGTGGATAATGAATCTATTGCAAAATCTCATTATTTTGTTACCTTCATTGATGATGTATCTAGATATACATGGATTTATTTTATGAAACATAAATCTAAAGTTTTCAGTAAGTTTAAGGAATTCAAATTCTTAGTAGAGAACCAGTCAAGTTTAAAGATAAAAATATTAAGATCTGACAATGGAGGGGAATATTTCTCTAAGGAATTTGATGAGTTTTGCAAGCATGCAGGTATAATTAGACAAAAGACAACTATGTATACGCCACAGTAGAATGGTGTTGTAGAAAGGATGAACTAAATAATTATGGACAGAGCTAGAAGTATGCTTAGTGATGCACAGTTGGATAAATGTTTTTGGGCAGAGGCTATGTGTACTCCTTGCTACTTGATAAATAGATCTCCTTGTAAGGCTCTTGATTCAACACCTTATGAAGTGTGGACAATTAAGAAACCTTTTGTTTCACATTTAAGGGTTTTTGGCTATGAGGCTTTTGTTCATGTGCCTAAGGAAAAGTGATCTAAGTTGGATCCAAAGCATGAAAAGTGTACATTCATTGGATATGGTGATAATGTCAAAGGTTATAAGCTTTGGAATCCATTAACCCACAAGATTATCTTTTCTAGAGATGTTATTTTTAGGGAACTTAGAGCTATTTATGAACCTAAGAAGCCAAAAGAAAAAGAAGAAAAGGTAAAGAAGGTGCACTTTGATTTAGAGCAACAAGATGCACCTCAGGAAGAATAGAATGATGGATTGGGGGGTGAAGAAGGAGAAGAAGATTCAAGTAGTTCTGATGAAGATGAATCTGTTGTTACAGAAGAAGTTGGTGTAAATGATCATACAGAAGAACGAGTAGAGTCTCTTACTCCACCCTTGAGGAGATCCACAAGACAACGAAATCTAGTTGATAGGTATAGCCCACCAGATTTCTATTGTGTATATACTTTATTAAGTACTAACGATGAACCTAGATCCTATAGGGAAGCTATTTCTGCAGATGATAGTGAGTCTTGGTAGTTAGCCATGCAGGAGGAGATGATGGATTTAGACTCTTGTAACACCTGGGATCTTGTTCATTTGCCCAAAGGAAGAAAGGCCATAGGATGTAAGTGGGTCTTTAAGAAGAAGTTGGGAGTAGAAGGGTCATTGGAGAAATACAAGGCTAGACTGGTAGCCAAGGGCTACTCCTAGAGAGAAGGAGTTGATTTTGATAAGATATTATCTCCTGTTGCTCAATTGACTTCTATTAGATTTCTCTTATCCATTGCTACAGCTTATGATTGGGAGATTAAGCAAATGGATATTAAGACTATGTTCTTGCATGGAGATCTTGAAGAAGAAATTTATATGCAACAGCCTACAGGTTTTGAGGTAAAAGGAAAAGAACATTGGGTTTATAGGTTAAAGACATCTCTTTATGGTCTAAAACAATCCCCTAGAATGTGGTATCAAAAGTTTGACTCATTTGTTTTGAAATTAGGTTTTTTTAGAAGTGAGGAGGATTAATGTGTTTACATTTATTGTGTTGATGATTCTATACTGGTTATTAATTTATGTGTTGATGACATGTTGTTTTTCAGTAATACTAAGGGTATGATCAGTGAGCTTAAAGCCCAACTTTCAAGTGCATTTGAGATAAAGGATCTTGGTGTTGCAAGGTATATTTTGGGAATAGAGATCAGGAGGGACAGAGTTAATAGAAAGCTTTGGTTGTCACAAAGTAAGTATGTGAATACTATTTTGCAAAGGTTTAGTTTGCAAGACTGTAACCTAGTTAGAGTTCCTTTACCCATTGGTACTAAGATTTCATTAGATATGTGTCCAAAGACTGAAGATGATCTTGAGAATATGTCTAATGTGCCATATGCTAGTGTTGTAGGGAGTTTGATGTATGCAATGGTTTGCACTAGACCAAATATTGCCCAAGCAATGGGAGTTTTGAGCAGATTTATGTCTAACCCTGGTAGACAGCATTAGAACTATGCGAAGAGGGTGTTTAAATATCGTACAGGTACTCTTGACTATTGTTTGGTTTATTCTGGTACTGATAGTGCTGATAAATCTTTGGACATACATGGTGTGTATGAGGAAAATCGACTATGTTTAAATGATAAAATCAAAACTAACAAATAAAAAACCCATAACTCTATCTAAATAAAAAGCCATTATTAATAAATCAAATGAAATAAGAAAGCTTTTACCTAGATTATGTTATTCTCTTTGTTGAAATGTGGATTGCTTAATAATACTGTGAAACCATGTTTGCAATAAGCAAGTATAGGTGCTCAAAGATCAATGTCAAAAAATCGTAAGTTGCTCAATCGATGTGATGTATGCTCAAAGTACTGTAAAGGATGCCTGAGAATAAGTGATTGAAGAGGATTTGTGAAGGAGATGAGGGGGGTTTATATAGGTTTCAACAAAGATCGATCAACGGTCCAGATAATTCAAAAGAATCAATAGAGGAGATAAAACAAATAACCATGATGAATGTGCACATGACATGTCAATCTATAAGGATATTTTTATTGAGATATGATAAAAACAAGATTGATTGAATAGATAACTCAACTTGTAATTTTTCCTTTTTTAGAGTTCTAAAAATAAGACTGATTGTGCACATGAGTTAACAAGATATTTTAAGAGGAATTGGAAGAAAACTGAAAATAAATAAATAAATTTATTTAATTGATTGTGCATGATAGAGGAACAGAGGATTATAAATAAAATACTTGATTTTATTTATTTTTAGAGGATTGAGACAATTTAAATAAATTTGCATGATGTATTTAAATTTAGAAGAACAAGTGATTTAATTAAATAATGTAAAATTTTTTAATTATAGATAAGAGGGAATTTGTGATGAATTAATTAAATAATTGGATTTATTTAATTAATGGAGACTTGAAATTTAAAAGAGGACAATGATTTAATTAAATAATTAAAATTATTTAATTTTGGCAATATAGAGGAATTTAATTTAATTAATTAAATAAATAGAATTTATTTAATTAATGTCAATTTTTAGAAGGTTTGGAAGAATTTAATGAAATTAATTAAATAATTAGATTATTTAATTAACACTAAATACAAGTGATTAGATAGATTAGACAAAATGCAAGTGATGTGATGACTTGGTCATTTTTGGGTGTCTACATTTTGCCCCTCTTTGATGTGATGAAATTTACAGCATTGCATCAGAGAAAATGATTGTTGAAGACATGATACAATTTTTGATGCCCCAGTGTAGCTAGTTGCCCAGTGTATGCCCCCTCGAGCGGAAATATAGGGAAGTGATAGAAGAACTAGGTTGATGCTCGACTTAGAATATTGTGCGACAAGGTAAAAGGAAAAGCAGAATGGGGTGGGAAGAAAAAAATGTGGGAAGGACACTATAAATAGGTCCCAAGGGGACCTAACTCCTCATTTACACACTAAGGGTTTCTAAAAATAGAGCTTAGAGCCTCCCAACTGAGTGTGCGAGAGTTGAGTGGAGAAGGAGCTTGTCGTGTTGAGAGATGCCAATCCCAGCGCATAGGCATCAGGCAGAGCTAGTACGGACGTACGGGAGACCAACAGGAGCTCTGGCAATGGTAAGTGTCTGAAAACCTCTCTGTATTTGATGTTTAGGTCTGATTTAGGGTTTTAAACTAGGTAGGTGCTTAGGTTAGCCAAAAGCGCTGCAAGATGGTAGGACGGGTCTGGTAGTCGGTCTAGGTGCTTTTGGGGCACTAAAGCACAGTTGGTAGGTTAGGATAGTGCTTTTGGTCAGATCTTAGTGCTATTGGCATAGCAGTATAGTGCAGTTGGTTGGGTAGGTAGGCACGGTTGGCATGGGAGTCAAAAAAATGAGTCACCTTTGTGGGTGCAGTAAGGCGCGAATGGATACACAGTGTAGCACACTTGTGTAAAGCAAGTCACCCTTGGCAGATGATAGTATAGCACTTTTGCATAAACAATAAGGCACTTTTGGTAAAATAGTGTAGTGTACTAGGCTAAAACAAGGCACTTTTGGTTAGGTGAGAAGAGTGAACTAGTTAGGATTGACTGAGGGGTTGATCACCTAGGTCAGCGAAGGGTAGAACTGGTCTTAGGGTTTGCGTCAGAGGGTAGATGTCGGTAGGGATTCAGAGAAGTGTGTAAAAGATCTAACAAGTAGTTTTTATGGATGTAGAGGATGATGCTACCATTGATGTCGAGAGAGCGACACCACATTATAGAAAATGAGGTGGTACAGATGATGTGGGAGGAGGATGCATTCCTAGAGTACATGGGATTATGGCATCTTGCACACCTTACACACATTAGGGTGAATCTCACCCTAGTGACAGCAGTCATGGAGAGATACCACAGTGAGACATGTTCATTTCACTTTCTGATAGGGGAGACTATAGTGACACTTGAGGATGTGTATCACATCCTCAGGATCTAGATTGATGGAGAGCGAGTTGACTTCAACCTAGCGCGGGATGAGGTGGGAATGGTAGAGGTGTTCTACATAGATGATCTGAGGATTGATGACAACAAGATTCAGTGGGTAGACATTCTGAGACTCTGCGACAGGATCAAATGGATAATATCTTCACTGATTGGTGGCCTTATGTGCCCAGACAGGTGATCCAGAGGATTATCTATAGGATGGGGCACTGTACTATCTAGGATGTTTACACATGACATCCAGTATGCTTGGGGCCCGTGTGTGCTTGGGTAGCTGTATCGTGATATGCATGACAGTGTCTACAAGAGAGGTTATAGTCTCTCAGCAGGGGTGACTCTACTATAGGTGTGGGCATGGGAGCATATCCTGGTGATCAGACCTATTACACAGTGTCATCGTGAGAGGGGGGAGCCTTATGCATTTCTGTATGAGGGAGTTATTACACATAGGTAGCTTGGATCTGTTAGCCACTGGAGGTGACAGATCGATGAGATGGACCTATTCATTTGGAGGCCATGGTTACTATGTGAGGAGTGGGAGGACAAGCATGACCAGCTGATGTACTTTTGATAGGCTCGATACTTATTCAGGAGATAGACATATACTATTGAGAGATACCTGCCAGAGCGAGTACTCAGATAGTTTGGACTGCCACAGGGATTGCCAGTTGGGGAGGCTACCCATGTGAGGACACAGAGGGAGATTGGGGACTGGGATGCCAAGATTTTAGTGGCCACAACTTTGGTAGAGGTATGAGGACTTGTCCCAGTTAGACGGGACTGGGATTCGGGGCTAGCAAACCTAGGTACCTTACTTGAGTATGACAGGTACTGGCAGACACACATGCCAGTGAGACTGACGACACCAAGTGTAGCAAGAGTAGTGGGGGAGGTACTAGTCCTAGGTGCGGAGGCTAGGATGAGATGACAGGCTAGAGAGGTGAGACAATAGGCAGGCAGAGAGGCCAGAGGCCAACAAGTAGATGTAGCAATGGCGAAGGAGGAGGATCCGGTCGTAGAAACTGACTTATAGCGGGCTGAACGGCTATTACAGGAGGAGACAACACGGAGGACATGGCTAGAGCTATGGATGGTGAGGATGAGGAGAGATAGGGATGCAGTGAGGGCAGAGGTGAGATAGGCCAAGGCTCTAACACAGGTTCATGCACAGACAACCGCAGTGGCACAGGTAGCGTTGACATAGGCACAGGAAGCCCTGGAACAGGCATAGGAACAAGCACAGGTACATGCACAGGTACAGGCAGGGGATGATGGGTAGTTAGCCCAGAGGACTTTAGAGAGGGATGCAGTAGATTAGCTACGATTGACAACTGAGGCCACACTACAGAGAGTGAGGCGGGAGAGAGACGAGGTACGTCGTACATTAGGTGCAGATTAGAGGACACTCTACAATGAGCTCGTCTGTGTACAGGGAGAGCTAGTGTTAGCAGGTAGAGAGCCCAAGTACTATAGGGGACTCTATGTTGGTGCGGTGCCAGCAACTTAGCAGGTGCCTATTTACAGGGAGAGGACTAGGTCTAGAGCATTTGGGTCACACAGGACAGGGCAATCAGCGTCCTCATTCAGAGGACCCTTTGTGCCACCAGGGGGAGGAGGACCAACAGGGAGACCTACACTGAGCATAGGTGGAGGACAGGGGCCACAATAGGAGGGTAGATCTACCCACTAGAGTATGCACATTGTACATTATATCATTTTTGTAGCATTTTGACTGATGCTTGCGTGCATCCTGATGTATATTTTGCAGACTTTTGATAGCTTTGATGTACTTTATTGATGTATACATATGGACTATCGATGTAGACGCATATAGTTTGTATTTTGATGACCTTCCCATGATATATATGATGACATATGATGCTCACTGATGTTCATGCTTTTGTGTATGCACTTCTATTGATGACATGGATGTGATGATATCTATGTATGATTATGGATTTATGTGATGATGTGTGTTTCTTATATGATGCTCATAGATGCATGACATATGATGACATGATGCTTATAAATGTATGATGATATAGATGCTATGACTTGTGATATCTAACATGTGGGTTTTTGTAGATATGCACAAGAGAGAAGAAAAGTGGAGATGGAAGAGAGACATTGTTGATTGATCATTGCTTTGAAAATGATATAAGGCCATGAGTAAATGGATGGGTAAATGATGAGCTTGTTGCATTGGTTTCACAATTGTACACAAAGAGCAATCCTTATTTTTGATATAGCATGTAGATAGTTCGCCAAGGTATAAAAGACCAAGGTACTACAATATTTGAGTGTGCGGATGTTGACTCTGCAAGCAAACTATTTGAACTTAGATCCCTTAGACATAATATGACCTTGTTGGAACATGTGAATGAGCCATAGTCTTGAACAAAATATAAACTTCAATACATGTAAAAAGAAGAATATTAATATGTAAGATGCTAGGTCGTAACACACACAAGATAAATATGCTACCAAGAAAGATGCTAAAGATCATTCCTTAAACACGGCACACAAAAGCAATGACTATGCCCCCAATCCGTACTACATCCTAACATACCAAGATTATAGATAAATCAAGGTAGCCTTGAATAGGTAATGGAAAAGGAACAAAAGACAAAGCAAAAAGTAAATTGACTGACTTACAAAGTAAACATACAATCGACATATTCTCCTGCCAAAGAGGTTGCTCAGAATAGATTGGATAGAAAAGATAATAGCCTTATCATAGGAGTGATGCATCTGTTAAAGGGGGCTATCTATCTAAAAAGACAATGCAATGCTACAAGAAATGCAACATGTCATAGGAGACAGGTGTGTTGGTCTTGATAATGGAACAATCTGCAGAAGACAAGCTTGTTGACTGGTGCTTTGGTTAAGCTGGATTTAGCTGATGCTGGCAATCGATATGTAGGACAATAGATGACTCTAGAAGCAAGCTGCTTTGCTCCAAGTTTGCTAAGAACTTTTTCTTCGAAAGGATGTTCTAGTTTGTTGTTTTGTTGCTTGAGTTAGTCAAGTTGAGGTGAATGGATTTTGATAAACAGAAGACTAGAAAGGTGACATGTCAATGGACTGAAATGGGTGAAGAATGATGAATCGTATGTGCCTGAGTACTGGATACATACTTCGTATTCTAGACTGCCTACATACACTATATCCATGAGATCAAGGCACATTACGAGGAAAGATGAAAAAATGATAATATGTAGTTCTGGGTAGAGTGATGAAATGGGTCAAGGTGTTTGAGCTTGGGTTGGGGAAATGATGAGATCTTATGTACCTGAATACTGGAAACTTCCTTCATATTCTAGATTTCCTACATACCCATATCTATAGGATCAAGGTACCTTAAGATTGAAATGAGATGATATGTAGTTCTGGTTGGTGATGATGTAGGAAAAGTGGTGGGAAGATAACATCCTTATTGTAGGAGCGATGTGTCCATTAAAGGGTGTTATCTGCAGAAAGGAGAAAAGATTGAAGTGTTTTGTGAACCATGAACAAGGATCCATTCCTAGACCTAGGTTGAGGAAAGAGTTGTCCCCATTCTAGTAGAGAAATTTGCATGGGTGACTGATGAAGAAGACATAGAAAGCTTTGACCTAGAACAAGATAGTGATAACTGTTGATGTAGATCAAGACATGGGATGACGATGATGGACATTGACAAATTTCCAAGCTATACTAGATAGGGAGATGGAAATGCAAACAAGGTCAATGGTTTTATTATGGATGGATGGATGAAGCATGTTGTGAAATGGACATGGAATGAATAGGACTTGATAGATGATGGATTCTAACACTACACATAGCACCTATTTGCCAAGTTTTCACTATGGTACTTATCCATGGTGCCTGTTTACCAGGTTTTCACCATAGGACAATTTTATTTTTTTCATATACTCTAAGGATTAGACATAGAACTTCTTGAGATGAAAACTATTAAGTGGCTCATCTAGAGGAATGCATCAGGTGTACCTAAAGTATAAGCTCCTGATCCATACGTTGCTGTGACAATAAAGGGTTCTAACCAGTTAGGCTCAAACTTGTCCTTCTTTTCTTAGTCTGCTTGATTTCTTTGATTCTCTTTGAGTACAAGATCACCAAATTGAAACTGTCTTTCTTTGATTTTTTATTGTAATTATGTTGGAGGCAGTTTTGATAGACATGGAGATGATTCAGCGCGACAAGGTACCTTTCATCTAGTAGTTCTAGCTCAGCTAATCTGGAAGTGCAATACTCCTCTTTGCCAATTAGGTTCTGCATGGATACTCTAAGGAATGGGATCTCGACCTCTATAGGTAGGATGGCTTCAGAGCCATAGACAAAGGCATATGGTGTGGCACCAATTGGTGTTCTGATACTAGTGCAATAGGCCCGTAGGGTAGGATTGAGTTGCAAGTGCCAATCACGACCAGCTTCATTGACTGTTTTCTTGAGGATTTTGAGAATAGTTTTGTTGGAAGCCTCAGCTTGGCTATTTCTCTGTGGATAGTAGGGAGTTGAAAAGTGATGTTGGATATTGTATTATGTGCACAAGGCATAGACATCTTGGTTTTTAAATGGTCTTCCATTATTAGTGACAATGGCTTGGGGGATACCATACCGGCAAATGAGGTAGTTAAGGATAAACTTGGCTATTTGCGTACATGTGATATAGGTCATGGGAATGGCTTCAACCCACTTTCTGAAATACTTAGTGGTGGTAATGATAAATTTGTGGCCATTGGATGAGGATGGGTGGATTTGTCCTACGAGGTTGAGACCCCATTGAGAAAAAGGCCATGGAGTAGTCACAAGCTATAGTTCATGAGCTGGTGCGTGAATCAAATCTCCATGCTGCTAGCATTGTAAACATTTCTTAGCAAACTGTGCAGCATCTTGTTCTATTATAGGCCAGTAATAACCTATTCTGAGTATCTTCTTAGCAAGATTAGGACCAGTAGAATGTGCGTCATAGACACCTTCGTGTGTGTCTCGTAAGGTAGCTTCAGCTTCTTCTGCATTAAGACATTGTAAGAGGATACCATCGAGACTCTGGTGATATAGTGTATCACCCAGAATGGTATAACGGGAGGATCGACAGATAAAGGTTTTGCGTTGGGTGGATGAGAGGTCAACAAGAAAGGTACTATTTTTAAGGTATTCATAGATATCTTCATACCATGGGGAATTGGGACCAACAAGTTCGCAGATGATTTTAGTAACTAGAACATCAACGGCTGGTATCAACAACTGCTCAATCAAGAACTCACATTTCTGTGTGTTAGTAGGCATGTCTATAAGTGACCCTATAGAAGCCATAGAATCTACAGCCTTGTTATGCTCTCTTGGAATTTGCTCAAATGTGATGCTAGAAAAGTGTGGTTTGTAGGCATCTACTAGTTGCTTGTAGGGGACCAACTTTTTATCTTTTGTTTTGTACTCATCTGTGACTTGCCAAATCACTAATTGTGAGTCTCCATATACCTGTAATTCTATGATGTCCCATTGAACTGCTGTATTGAGACCTATGAAGAGTGCTTCATACTTAGTAATGTTGTTGGTGCAAGGGAATGCGAGCCGATATAACTTTGGAATATAGTCATTTTTAGGTGTGATAAATAAGATGTTGGCCCCTGATCCATGCTGTGTGTAGAAACCATCAAAGTACAACTTCCACATTATTGAGTTGGAAAGAGTGAAGAGATTCTCGTCCAGACAGTCTGCTACCATAGGGTGTGTATCTGTCATGGGTGCTTCTGCTAATTGATCTGCTAGGGCTTGTCCCTTGATTTCTTTATGATCCATATACTCAATGTCGAACTCACTAAGGATCATGACCCATTTAGCTAGTCTGCCTATAAGAGCTGCTTTTGCTATTAGATATTTCAATGGATCAATTTTGGCTATAAGATTTGTGTGTTGGTTTAGCATGTAATGCTGCAATTTTTGGGAAGCAAACACTACTGCTAAACAAGCTCTTTCCATAGGTGAATAATTTAGTTCATATCCCACCAAGATTTGACTAATATAATAAATTGCATGTTATTTTCCTGATTCATTATTTTGTGCTAGAAGAGCCTCGAGGGCTGAAGTTGTATTTTAGATGTATAATATCAAAGGTTTATTGGCCACTGGTGGTACTAAGACAGGAAGTGTAGCTAGATACTCTTTGAGCTGATCAAATGCTACTTAACACTTATAATCCCATCAAAATGAGACATCCTTTCAGAGCAAGTGTTGAAATGGTTGACATTTATCTACTAGCTATGAGATGAAATGCCAAATGGTCTGTAACCTTCCCTAAAGGCTCCTTAATGCTTTGAGGTTCTTTGGTGGAGGCATCTCCACTATAGCCTTGACTTTTGCAGGGTCTACCTCGATACCTCTGTGAGATACAATGTATCCCAATAGTTTCCCTGATGTTACACCAAAGACACACTTCTTTGGATTGAGGCACACTTGGTATTTCTCAAGCCTATCAAAGATCTACCCTAGAACTTGTATGTGATCCGCCCTAGAAGATTTAGCTAATATGTCATCCACATAGTCGTCCATAATATGATGAAAGAGATCGTGGAATATCACTGTCATTGCTCTTTGATAAGTTGCCCCTACATTCTTTAGACCAAATGGCATGACACACCAACAATAATTACCCCACGGACAAGTAAAATTTGTTTTATGTTGATCTTCCTCTACTATCTTTATCTGATTGTAGCTAGAGAATCCATCCATGAGAGAAAGCATTTCATGACCTGCAGTCAAGTCTACTATGAGGTCAATGTTTGGTAATGGAAAGTCATCTTTGAGACATGTTTGTTAAGATCTCTAAAATCATTACACATGCGGATGTGCCCATTGGGTTTAGACATAGGTACAATATTTGAGACCCAATCTGATAGTCAATAGGTCAGATGAACTTTGCATCTAACAATCTATATTTCCACTTTTACCAAGAGAGCTATTTGTGGGTGCATCTTCCTCAGCTTTTGCTTGACTGGTTTAACTTTTGGATCAACTGTAAGATAGTGAACTACTAGCTTAGGATCTAACCCTAGCATATTAGCATAGGTCCACACAAAGTTGATGGTTCTCTACAAGAAGAATTTTTTAAGATTCATGTGCTTTGCTTCTAATAATGATGCTGCCAGGAATGTGGTCTTTAGATTTTGCTCTGTGCCAAGGTTTATCTCCATAGAATCATCCACTAGGAGAGCTAACTTCTCTTGATACTTAGATGGTAGTGTAAGGTCAAATCCTCCATCCTCAAGTGCCACAGTTGGGTTTTCACCATTGGATATGTCCTTTATTTTTACTATTTTGTGATTAGGAGGTGCCACAGTGTGGTTTTCACCTAGAGATCTTTATTTTTACTTTTGCGACTGGAGGATTTGGCATTCTCACCAAAATAAGTTGTTGGCTCTAGTTCCATTACAAAACTTGCTTTATGATCACCAAGAGGGATACCCTCCCAAAGTCCCATGAACTCAGCTATAGCTTCATCATTCTGAAATACATCTATAATGAGGGACCCTTGTTGGTCCCAATCAATAAGATTAGGGTAGACAAGTGTTACTTTCTAGGTGTTTGTGGTGGATGTTAAGGATACAGATGATAGCATAAATATGGAGGATTATGTAAATAGGTCGGTCATATGGAGGGAAGAGTCATTGATGGTATCCTCATTAGACATCAAATCTATGAGAGAAGTTTTAGCCACCTTGTCAAGGATACCCTCGATGTCCAAGGCGTGTGGTACCTTCCTACCAAATCCTAACCCCTTCTTGTCTAGTTTCTTCATCACAATAATGGTTTCCATTGTTCCTTGATTCTATTTCCCAAGGCCATCTTTGCCTTTATAGCCCATGTTTTTTACTATTCTTAAGCCATTGCCATATTGCTTGACTGGTATTGTGACTGGTTCTTTCTCCTTATAGAGCCAAGAAGAAATGTCTTCAATAGTTTCCTCTTCCAATAATTATCCCTATTGGAATTGGGTTAAAAATGTTGGGGGAGGAATTGTTGCTTTTTTAGTTGCTTTGGCAATGGGCGGTTGGCCATAAGATTTAGGGGATAAAGGCATCTGCCCTACACAACAAGATTTTGAGATATCATATGTTCCAAAGCCTATATCACGGATGTGAGCTTTGATTTTAGGAAGAGGATTAGGTTCATTTGCAGAGGCTTGTGTCAGATTTTTAAGATCGACATATAGTGGGGATGTAATGGCTTTGTCATTATTGGGCACTTGGTTATAATTCTTATAACTGCCTTGTAAGACATGACAGAATTCAAAAGGATTGGGGTCTCCTGGGATAGTGATCTTCGTACCATTGAATGGGAACTTGAGATACTGATGGTACGTTGAGGGGATAGCTTTCATTGCATGGATCCATGGGCGGCCTAGGATAATATTGTAAGGCAGCTCAATGTCAAGGACCTGGCACATGGTTTCAAGCATGATGAGGCCCAGTTGTATAGGCAAGTGGATAACACCTTCTGAGTGGCATTCAGCATCATCATATCCCTTGATTGTAATACTTTGATCAATGTTGACAAGATCCTTAGAATATCCCAATTGTTTAAGTAACTTTAAAGAATAGATGTTGAGACTAGCACCACCATCTATGAGTATGCATTTAATTTTGCGTTTATGGATGAGCACCTCAATATGAAGGGCATCATTGTGACATGGATCATGGGATGGGACGTCCTTTTTAGAGAAGACCACATTGTAGGGTGAAGCAATGTTACCTACTATAGCTCAGAAATCTGTGACCGCTATGTTGTTAGGAACCAAAGACTCTTGGAGGGCTTTTTCTAGCACCACTTTATGTGCAAGTGATGACTATAGAAGGTCCAAGATAGAGATCTGTGTAGGGGTTTTCCCTAGACGTTCGACAAGATTATAATCAGATTGAGTTGAGAGACAGGGTGTAGGACCACGAATGGTGACATGACCATAACGAGTTGTAACAGTGCAATCCGTAGATTTGCCTTTGATTGTGAGGGTAGATACATGACTCTCTTTGAAATGACCCACAATGGAGTCAAAGGAAGTGGAAGCATTATTGACACCTTTACCTTTATCTAGAGGAGGACCTTGGTCGTGGTGAGGGAATGGTTCCTTGTAGATGTTGAGGTCTTTATTTGTGTGTTGAGCTGGTGGTTCATCTTCAAGAGAGATTTGGTTGCTGTCAATAAGATTTTGGATTAGGTGCTTGAGTTTCATGCATGATGCGGCTCTAAGCCCTTTGGTCCTATGGAATTCACAATATTCATTTTCTCTGTACTGTACAATTTTCTAAACAGGTTCACCATATGGGGAAGCATCTGGTAAGGTGAGGAGCCCTTTGTGTAAAAGCTTCTATAGGACTGACTCTATGGGCTTTCCCAAGGGAGTGAATTGATGCCGCAGAGGGTAATCTTGTTGAGGCTGCTCATGTTGTTGTTGTTGTTGTTGGTTTTGATATGGTTGTCTTTGTTGTTGCTACTGTTGAGGTGGAGTTTGACTCGGTTTGGAAAGCTGAAGCGGCATTTGCAATGTTTGGACATGTTTAGAATCAACCACCCCATCATTGACCACATTTTTATTTTTGTTCCAAAACTTTGGTTTATTGTTTGTTTGTTGGTGAGGAGCATTGTCTTTAGTTTCTTTGAAGATTTTGACCACACCCTTAGCAATGAGGGCCTTTTCAATGTTGTTTCCTTTGTATGTAATTTCATAGAAGGTTGTAGCACTAAGAATTTGCAAATGAAAACCCAATTCTTGGTTGAGGTTCTACACAAATATGCTAACAAGCTTCTTTTTAGGTATCTTGAATGGAAATTTGCTAGCCATTTGTCTCCATCATTGAAGGAAAGAAATTAAAGTTTCTCATTTTCTTGTTTATTGTTGCATAGATCAGTCATGGAGATCTCATGCTCTACATTGTAGGAGAAATGGGTGGCAAATTTTTCTACAAGCTCGTTAAAAGATTTGACACCCGTGGGGAGGTGTGAGAACCATTCTATAGCTTGACCTCCCAGACTGTGAGGAAAGAGACGCATAAGATATGTGTCATTATGTGAGACATCGAAGCAAGCTAGATAGAATTACCTGAGATGGTCTTTTGGGTCTCCTTTTCCTTTGTATTTATCAAATTTGGGAATAGTGAAATTTTGAGGAAAAGGGATCATGGGTAATGACCGATCAAAAGGATACAGACACACTTCTTCTAAAGAGAAGGTCTTCTTGGTGTGGTCAAATGTAAGATCAAATAGTTGTTGTTGAACTTCCATGATTTTTAGCTCCATAGTCGTGGGAGGGATTGGAAACATCTCCTGTTGTCCTAGAAGTGGTTGTTGATGCCCATACGAAAGATTGTAGTGTAAGCCATGGGCATTGGTGTTATAAGGGTCATACGATTGGTTGGGGTCGTATGTGTTGTATGGTGGGTTTAGATTGGGTTGGAATTGGGTGCTTTGATTTGGAGGCAGTGGGGGCGGCGCTAGGTAAGAATGTAGGCTTTGTGATGATTGAAGAAAAGAGTTTGGTGGTGGAAAGCTAAAGTCTGTTGGGTTAGGTTGCGGTTGCAGAACATAGCTTTGGGAAGTTTGGTTTTGGGAATGTTGAGGGTGGATAGGCAATGTGTTGAAAAAGTTTAGTGCTAATGATTGTTGTGGTGGGGGGACCTAGGTAGATGTGTTTTGTGATGGTTGAGGTTGATTGAGGATGAATGTAGAAGAATGTTGTGGTTGGGGTTGCATGACCCTGGTTAGTTGAAGGATACAAAGGGTTGATGATGTTGGCGGTGGTGCTTGTTGAGATCCTTGTTGCATGGCTACATAGTTGTTCCCCAGATTGTAATCTGGTGGGAAACCTTCTCATGATGGGGTAGCCAAGTTTCCACTTATGATTGGTGTGGGCATTCTAGGAGTTTTTTGTATGTTTGATCGAGCTATGGTGGCTTGTTTTGCTAGCTCCGCTTAACATTGGAGAGTCTCTTGTTGGGTTTTTGTAGATCTCCATAGGAGTCAGAAGTGGTGATAAGGGCTCTTTCCTGTTGGGTTTTGATAGGGGATTCTCATATTGTGCAATCGTTCTCCCTTGTGAGCTTTGTTCGTATAAGGGCGTGGTCACTGTTGACATGGTTTGGACCACATGTATGGCATCTTGGGTGTTGTTAGGCTCGCTAAGATTGGATAGATCAAAACCTTTGGGTAATTTGGCTCCTTGCTCTACTAGCAAGCAAAAGAAATGATCTTGGTTCTCGCTAAGGATTTTGTCAAAGGTTGCTATGGCTCTAGGATCTTGTATGAATTCATCAAGGTCTTGTCCATCTTCTTGAGAGGATTGACCTTTTTCAAAGTGTCACTCTTCTTGAGATGGGACTTGATCTATGGTATTGTTGCAAGGTGTGACCCTTGGTCTCCTTGTTCAGCATTGTGCTGTAGTGGTTTGTGACAAGGGCTTAACAGCCTCCCGTGCTTGTTAAGTCAAGTGGTTGTATCGGGCATTAACAGGTCAATCTTTTGGTTCAACGTTAGCTAACAATTGGTATCAGAGCCAAGGTCACGGGTTCAAACCCTGTGCTTGCGTTGGGGGGATTATTGCAAGGTGTGACCCTTGGTCTCCTTGTTCAGTGATGTGCTGTGGTGGTTGGTGACAACGGCTTAACTGCCTCCCATGCTTGTTAAGTCAAGTGGTTGTATCAGGCATTAACAGGTCAATCTTTTGGTGCAATGGAATCTAATAGGTATAACCTTGTGGAACAAAATCTAGAGGCATGCCAGTGGTATAGTGAGGTGTACTTACCAAAGGGACCCTACCTTCCTGAGATGGGACTTGATCGATAGCATAACCTTGTGGAACGAACTCTGGAGGCATGCTGGTGGTATAGTGAGGTGTACTTACCAAAGGGGCCCTACCTTCTTGAGGATTGTTTGGTTGGTCAAGCCGCGACATGCTTAGAGAGTTGGTTGATCTTTCTGCTGATGTCTTGAGAGTAACCTTGGGAGTAATGTTGGATCAGCCTGATTGAGGATTGTGAGGAGGTGATTTGCGCTTTCTCAGGACAACTTGCTTGGACTTCATAGTTTGCTGGAGTCTAGTGGTTACCATGGAATACACTAGGACAATATGTTGGGATTCTTTTTGTGTTTTGGAAAAGACAAATTTTGATGCATAGTTTACTGGACAAAAGGTGTTATACTATTTGACCAAAGACGCATGACTGTGCTACCAAAAAAAAGCTACTATAATACCAAAGGCAATGGACTGAGTTGCCAAAGGTGAGCTACTATTACCAAAATTGAGCTACTATTATACCAAGGGCACTAAAGTAGGTTTGCCAGAGGTGAGGTGTTGTTATACCAGAGGCACTAAAGTAGTGTCTGTGATGTTTTTATAAGGCAAATTTTGATAGATTTGGTTTTATTTCTAGTTGGATTTACTTTGGCAAGAGAAAACACAACAAACAAAGTTGTAAAAAAGGATTGACACAAAAAATAGTGTATGTATGAGGGTCACAAAAAAGCCCAATGTTTCCATAGGTATAAGACAATTGCAAATAATATCAAGCATGTTTTATCCCTAGAGACAAGGTTTCATTGCAATAGATCAGCTCACAACTTAATACTCCGTCAACCAAATGTCATTCCATAAAGGTGTCAGACATTTGTATCTTTGCAAGAGACAATAGGTAGGGATATCTTACCCTCCCCTTGGAAAGCTCAAGTAGGTCACAAGAGTTTTATAGCCAAGGGATTACTATCTCTTCTCAAGGGAGCCAATGGTGAGTATCTTAAGGGCTTAAATCGATTCCCCTTGCACTGATGATTACCGCAACGTTTAGAGGTAGATCGGGTAGTCACTATCTAGAATGGTTCTTAGTAACTTTGAGAGACCAATGCCTTATGAGCAATGTGACAAGATACTAAAAGCTTTAACCAATCCTACTAAGAGTATCAAATACTTTTCTCAATGTGAAAATTGTTTCCACCAAGAGCTAGTACACCTTTTTTTAGTTTGGCACCACAAGGTAAGGCTGACGTCGGTTAGGACTTGGATTTTGCCTTATCCCTCTTATATAGTGGTTCAAAGGAAAACTCTGCTTAGGGTCATCTCTTTTGGATGAAATACAATCCAAAAGCAAGCCCTTCTAAAGGAATAACTAAAATGTAAGAGCAAGCATGTCAAACAAAGGTTCAATTGTCCTGTTATAAGAAAAATAAGGTGCAACTAGATTAGGCACACACACTTTTGTAGTTGTCAATTGTCCCTTATGAAATTGAAGTGTTTGGCATTCATGTCCATTGTCCCTTAGAAAATTGAAGTGTGTTTGCATTCATGTCCATTGTCCCTTAAGTAAATCAATATGTTTCTAAGACTTAGATTGCCAAAGTGATTTGTTCAATTGTCCCTTAAGAAGGCAATATGTTTCTAGACTTAGTGCAATAGATTGAGATTTCTTCAATGCTCGTCCTGCATAAACAAGTTAGGGAAACCCATTTGCTCTGTGTGAGTGATAAGAATCTACAATAGGTCAATTAGTTCCAAAAAAACTCACAAGTTAGCAAAATAAATCAATTTGACCAAGAGCGCTTTACTATCTTACCGGAGGCGACTTACTGTAATGCCAAAAGTGCTGAACTATGTTGCTAGAAGTGAGTTGTTCTAGACTAGAGGCAATGCACTGTGCTACCAGAAGCAAGTTTTTGTAGATCCAGAAGTGATTTACTGTGCTGCCAGAAGTGTCATACTATGCTACCAAAAGTGTAGTACAGTGCTACCAAAAGTGCCTTACTGTCTCAAATCTAGAAAAAGTTATATTTTATCAAAAAAGGCTAGGTCAAAAATATAATTTCATGGTTGAATTGAAAATCTGAGATGTAATAGCTAATAGATCTGTAACTTGGGATCAAGAACAACTCAAAGAATGCTGCAAATAGATAGGTTAACTCAAAAATTGAAAATACTCCTAAATATGTTAGCTTAGGAAGTATAAAAGATAATTGAAAGATAAATAAATCAGTTTGTCAGTCAATCAATGATAGTTATGTGAGTTAAAATCTTGCAAATCACAAACCAAGATCTCAAAAACCCTACTATGCCAATAGCATGCTACTATACTACCAAAGGTGCTACAGTATCACCCAGGGGTGCTATACTGTACTACCAAAAGCACTTTACTATGTTGCCAAAAGCGCTTTGCTGTGTCTTTTGCACTATTTTGTACTGTACTTAAAAAAAATTAATTTCTCAAAGAAAAAGAGGGATTAGGGGGTCCCACCATGCGTGCTAGAATGTGTATGAGGAAAATTGACTATGTTTAAATGATAAAATCAAAACTAACAAATCAAAAACCCATAACATAAAGAGAACTATCTAAATAAAAAGCCATTATTAATAAATCAAATGAAATAAGAAAGCTTTTACCTAGATTGTGTTGTTCTCTTTGTCAAAATTTGGATTGCTCAATAATGCTGTGAAACCATGTTTGCAACAAGCAAGTATAGGTGCTCAAAGATCAATGTCAAAAGATCGTAAGTTGCTCAATCGATGTGATGTATGCTCAAAGCGCTATAAAGGATGCTTGAGAATAAGTGATCAAAGAAGATTTGTGAAGGAGATGAGGGGGTTTTATATAGGTTTCAACAAAGATCGATCAACGGTCCAGATAATTCAAAAGAATCAACGGAGGAGATAAAACAAATAACGATGATGAATGTGCACATGACATGTGTCAATCCATAAGGATATTTTTATTAAGATATGATAAAAATAAGATTGATTGAATAGATAACTCAACTTGTAATTTTGCCTTTTTTAGAGTTCTAAAAATAAGACTAATTGTGCATGAGTTAACAAGATATTTTAAGAGGAATTTGAAGAAAACTAAAATTAAATAAATAAATTTATTTAATTGATTGTGCATGATAGAGGAATAGAGGAATATAAATAAAATACTTGATTTTATTTATTTTTAGAGGATTGAGACAATTTAAATAAATTTACATGATGTATTTAAATTTAGAAGAACAAGTGATTTAATTAAATAATGTAAAATTATTTAATTATAGATAAGAGGGAATTTGCGATGAATTAATTAAATAATTGGATTTGTTTAATTACTGGAGACTTGAAATTTGAAAGAGGATAATGATTTAATTAAATAATTAAAATTGTTTAATTTTGGTAGAATATAGAGGAATTTAATTTAATTAATTAAATAAATAGAATTTATTTAATTAATGTCAATTTTTAGAAGGTTTGGAAGAATTTAATGAAATTAATTAAATAATTAGATTATTTAATTAATGTTGAATGCAGGTGATTAGACGAAATGCAAGTGATGTGATGACTTGGTCATTTTTGGGAGTCTACACAAGGTTTTGTTGATGCAGATCGGACAAGTGACTTGGATAGTCAAAGGTCCACTAGTGGCTATGTGTTTACTTTATTTGGAGGTGCAGTGAGTTGGATGAGTAAGAGGCAGCTTACAGTTGCTTTGTCCACCAAAGAAACAGAGTATATGGCTGCTACTCATGTCTCTAAGAAGGCAGTTTGGTTGAGGAGACTATGCACAAGTATTGGTTTTGATTGCAGGATCATTCAAATTGGTTGTGATAGCCAGAGTGCTATCTGTTTGCCCAAAAATCCCATATATCATGCTCAGACTAAGCATGTTGATGTTCAGTATCACTTTGTTCAAGAGTTGGTTGCAAATGGAGAAATTAAGCTGAAGAAGATAGACACTAAGGAGAATGTTGTAGATTCATTGACTAAGCCTGTGAGCACAGAGAAGTTCGTATGGTGTAGAGAGGCCATGGGCCTTGTTTCTAGTGCCTGATTATTTTTTATTTGATTTCCTATGGGTTGATTTACAATGTATAGTGTTAAGTGGGAGAATGTTGGGATAAGGTGCCATTAACCTTGTAAATCCCATTATTGTATTATTCCAGTTATTATTTGTAATTACCCATAAGGGATGTACAAGTTTCACCGGCAGTGGTAAAAATTATTCACTGTCCACGATAATTACGGAGTTACTACATAGTAAGTCCCAGAGTTACCGGCGGTATTTACGAGATGTCATTTACTATGGTGAATGGTAATTGGTCAAAGTGGGGTGCACATGTGGAGGAATAATCTATTTTTAGTGTTATGATGCATGTCATAGATGCTGTAAGAAGGTGTAAGAGATTCTATGACAACTGTAAGTTGTCATAAGAATATATGACACTTATAATAGCATATGACGCATCATAAGTTGATGTAAGTGGCTATTTTTAGCCCCAAGGCGTTCAAGCTTGCATGGGCACATTTTTCCAAGTGTAAGATGCATGAATGACAGCATTTATGACCCTGTAAGAGCCTATTCTTGGCCATGGATGCCCAAGTTTGTATTGTTGACTATTGACAAGTGTTATGGACTTGTAAGAAGTCATTAATGTCTTGAGGTTGTGTAAATTCTATATATACCATAGCATAGTAGATGAGAGGCATAATAATAGTTTACATGTACCTAGGTTCTACTGGAGTGAAGGTTGGAGGACAAAGGAAGTGAATGTATTTGTAATCTCCTTTTGTGAAGATAATACAACTTGACCTCTTTTCTTGGTGGAGTTTTTTACCCAAAAGGGTTTTCTCCACATTAAACACTTGTGTTATGTACTTCATTCTGCTTCTGGTATATTTTTGTATTGTGGGTTTATGTTTTGTTACAATCTCCATTAATAACACACAGTTAAAGATTGCTAAAATTTATCTCGAATCAGATTTCCATTGAAGTAGTGTTGCTTTCATTTCTAATAGTCTCAATGTTTTCAAGAATAGTTTTGTGTCCTTCGCTATCAGTGGATAGAGATTTATCTTCAGAAGATTTGATAGTATTGCAGACTTCTGTCACTGATTTATGTGTATAGAATAAAATCAAGATTGTGAATAATAAGATCAAAAGTGATTATCAACAACTCAATCCTATAACATAAAGAGATCGATCAAGGCAAATACCAATATCAATGAATAATTGAATTAAAACAAGAAAGCCTTCACCTTGACTGTATAGTTCTCTTTGTTAGATGTGGATTGCTCAATAACATTCTGTACCCATGGTGTTGCAACAAGCGGATTTAGATAGTGTGCTCAAAGATTCGATGTAATGTGCTCAACAATACGTAGTATGTTCAAAGAGCTATAAGAATGCCTATATTCCAGATACATAAAAGATTGGAGAGGGTTTGTGATGAGATGAATGGGGTATATATAGGTTTCAATAAAGATTGATCAATGGTCAAGTTAATTTGATAAAATAAATGGATGAGATAAATCAAGTATTCATGATAAATGTGCACCTAACATGTGTCACACAAAAATATTTTTTTATTAAGTTAACTGATTGATGAGACAAAGACATGATAAAGATAAGATTTGATTTCATAAAAATAGAAATGTTTTTTTATAATTTATGAGTTGATGATAAAAACAATATTAATTAAGTCAGTTAACTCAACTTTAGATTTGCTTTTTGCATGATTTGAGTAAAATTAAATAATAAATTATTTAATTTTGTGTGCATAATGAATAGGATTTATTTTTAGAAGAATTAGAAGATAAACAAGCAAATTAAATAAATAAATTAATTTAATTGTGTGTGTATGATAGAGGACATAGAATAAATTTGAAGATTTAACTAAATTAAACAAATAAATTGATTTAATTTATTTTGCATGATGAAGGATAAATAAAATATTTAATTTTATTTTATTTTTAGAAGAGAGATTCAATTTAAATAAATTTTGAATGATTTATTTAAATTTGGGAGAATAATTGATTTAATTAAATAATTTAGAAATTATTTAATTATAGATAACGGGATTTAAATGATAAATTAATTAAATAATTAATTTATTCAATTGATGTGGATTTGAGAATTGGAAGACGATAATGATTTAATTAAATAATTAAAATTATTTAATATGGATGGATAAAGAGGAATTTTATGAAATTAATTAAATAAAGAGGATTTATTTAATTAATATTGAAAATATGTGATTTTGAGGAAATTGATGGTTTTGATGAAATTAATTAAATAATGAGATTATTTAATTAACATTGAAATGCAGGTGATTTGACATATTTGATTAAAATGTAAGTGATGCAATGAAATGGTCATTTTTAGATGTCTACAATTTAGATTCAACATTGGCAATTAAACACCAATTTATTTGTTCTTCAACAACTTTGTGTCCTTTCACTTCATACTAACAGTTCATCTGCATTTTAGTCTCACCTTCTTCAATCTTAACATTAGCATTCTCAATGATCTTTTTCAATGTCTTATTGTAACACTGGTAGCCCTTACTCTTAGTAGAGTATCCAAGAAAAATCCCTTCATCATACTTAGTATCAAACATGTCTAGTTCTTCTTCTCTTCTACTATAGAATTTGCTTCCAAAAAAATTTAAAATATTTCACTATAGGAAATCTTCCATACCACAATTCATAGGGATTTTTTGTATCATTATCTTTGACTTGAACTCTATTTTGAATGTAGACGAAAGTATGTATAGCTTCTTTCTAGTACACTTCAGGTAGGTCAGCTTCCTCAATCATTGTCTTAGCAGCTTCTTGAACAGTTTTGCTCTTTGTTTCCATCACTCTATTCTCTCTATATAGATGTCTTTTTATCCCATGATTCTCATAGAACATAGTGAATTCATTAGAGGTAAATTATTCTCCTTTTTCAGACTTCAAACACTTGATTTTCATATTTAACTTATCTTCAACCATTGTCTTGAAATCTTTAAATGCATCTAGAGCTTCTGATTTTTGTTTAAGAAAACTAACCCAGGTCATTCTAGAATAATCATCAATAAAGAACATAAAATACCTCTCATCATGGAAACTTCTAACTTTTATGGGACCACAAAGGTTTGCATGAATCAATTCTAATAGTTTAGTTGAAGATTTTTCTTCATCCTATAAACTTCCTCTTGCTTTCTTTTCAAATTGACACTTATTGTAGATGATGTTATTCAAAAATATAACCTCTGGGAGATCTTTCACAACTAGAGCTGAGCTTATCCTCACTAGATCATCAAGATTGATATGACATAACTTCCTATCTCAAAGCCAACTGTCATTGTTCTGAGCCATGGAACAAATAAAGTCTTCTTCTATGAGATGATACAAATTTTCTTCTGTCCTTTTTCCACTGGCTATTACAGCTCCTAATTTATCTCTGGTTTCAAAAACATTATTCTGAAATACAAGACTATATCCTTTTTTGCACAATTGTCCAACACTCGAGAGATTTTTCTTTAAGATTTCAACATAGAGAACATCATTAGTATGTTGTTTTCCATCAAGACTGATTGACCCTTTTCCACATATCTTACCAGCACAGTCATCTCCAAATCTGACTAATCCTTCATCATACTTCTCAAAATTAGTGAACTTTCTTTTGTCACCAGTCATGTGATTTGAGAAACTACTATCAACAATCTAATAGTTCTTTTCTTGAAACATATCTTCACTATCAGTACTTCTTTCTAGATAGACATTCTTCATCATCTCAATATGTGAAAGAGTAATCATCATCCTCATCGATTTCAACATCATAATATGTTCTCTTGGATGCTCTACTTTTATCTTCTTCAGCATTATTTCTCAATTTTCTTATGGGACATCTAGATGTATAGTGACCTATTTCACCACATATGAAACAATTGGAAGACAATTCATCCTTGCATTCCATACCAGATCTTCCTCAAGCTATTAGGCTTACTTTCAAGGAACTTGCTTTGATACCAATTGTTGAAATACACAAGACAACTGAGAGGGGGGTGAATCAGTTGCCTCTAAAACTCTAACCACTTATGAACATCAACACATCAATTACTATTATTAAGATTTAACCATGAAAACATGAAACTAGAAGCTCAACACAATAACACATGAGACACCAGATTGTTATGTGGAAAACCCTATAAGGGAAAAACCACAGTGGGTGTTAGCCCATAGAAATATATATGTTATAACAATATAAAAAAATAGAGGCTCACTACCTTAGGGCTCACTGCAAATGTTAGAGCTCACTGCCAAGGGGTGGCTCACTACCAAGGATTGGTGAGCTAGTTTGATAGCATATATTTCATGCCTAGGTTCAGTTCCATTGAAGCACGATATAACACCTCTTCTCTGCTCTTCTTACACCTTCACACTTATCTCTACATTTTCACACAAGGACATATTTTTCTATAACTTCATTACATGCTTTTATACACTTCATCAACCTTGGAATGTACATCAAGGTCGCATTACATTCATCAACCATTGGAGCATTCTCCAAGGTTGGCATTATAAACATACATAGAAATAGGTCTGGTCCTAAAAAAAATAAGCTAATGGAAAGATGTATGTGGATCATGTTATGCCTTAGCTGGGACTAAAATGCAATCTTCCACGCCACGACATGCTTCCACAATCTTTGATGTATCTCCGTAAGAAATGAAAACAACCAAGTCAGCCAAGACTGGTGTTATCATTAAGTCTTCTAAGAACACTCTTCATCCACAATCCAACTTTATCTTTGTCAACCAATCCAAAGGTAGGAATACGATCAGGAGACATCCACAAGCACATTGTAATCACCAGTAACAACTGCACAATTTCTAATCACTTTGTCAAGAAGATTCTTCAAATTGGAGCACATAAACAACACTACCAGCTATTGTCATAAAAAAATGATCACTTGCGGACCACAAAATCATGAACCATTAGAGTTGAAGGAAATTATCATCATTACAAACTTGATTCTAGAACCGTAGACTGAAATACTTAAATGTGGAGGAATGCAGAACATAATAAATTATCCCTGTCACCACCAAATATATAGAAAAAGTAGTTTTCACTTTGGTGAACGTAACTCACTCAAATCTTCATACTGGAGGCTCACACCTAGAACATAGCATCTTTAGACATGCATCTAAATAACTTCCAATCCATAGATAAGGATATTCATCCTACAAGAAATGCGAAGCAATCTACTGGATTGTTCTGTTGTATCAGGAATACTTATTATCTTCAACACTTAACTCATTGCAAGAAAGCATCAAAACAAGAGCACAGTGGACACCAATGACAACATAGATATGTTGACATCAATGACAACACTAGTTAGGCACATACTTGCAACAATCTCCCCCTTTGTCATTGATGGCAACATATGATGTGAAAAACTATAAAGACCATCAAGACAAGACATTCCCCCTTTCTTTTTGTATATGCCTAAAAATGACACGATTCATCCTAAATAAATATTCTAAATATTTATTCCCTTCTTCTATTAATTAAATAAATATTCCAAATTTATTTAATCAATTCATTGTTCAATAATTAAATAAATCCAATTTATTTAATTAAAATTCTTCTAAATGTCCTACATGATTAAATAATCATAAATTATTTAATTAATCCAAATTCCTCTATCCTAAGTTCTAAATTCTAAAAATCCACCTCACCTTTACACCTCACCTTGTCCACCTCATCAGGTTGCACATGTAATTAAATATATTTAATATTTAATTACCTTATTTTCCCTCACCCACATGGCCTATTTCTTCTCAAATCAGAGGTTAGTTAACTAATCAATCAAAAATGTTAACTAACCTGTCAATTGAGTCAAATCCTCAATCAATTCAGTCAGTTCCACAATTTATTCTTCTAACTGATCAATCAAGTCTGTTAATAGACCAGTCAATGGAGTTGACTCTCCAATCAGTTTTGTCACATTCCCCCCTTTCATGATGGAGCTGGGACACTTGTCACATTTCTACTGGTTGCACATTCCTCAACCATCCTTAGCTATTGATCTCCATATCTCCTCTCAACCATTGATTCCCATTCTTCCAAGTCTATAAATGAAGCTTCATCCCTCCATTCTATTCATCCAGGCTTTTGACATCGTTACTCTGCAGAAATATCACCAGCGCGCCTTTGGCACCCTTTTGTCATCTACAAGCTTGAGATCACATACTTGCATTGGAGCTCACCTTCATTACATATCACCATAGCCATTCACCATCGACTTCCTACGAATAGCTAAAAAGAGTTCACTCTCTGAGGGCTCACTTCATCTGCAAAGGGACGATCTGTGATAGGCGAACAACAGAAGTTTAGAAACGGGAAAGGTTTGCTCTGTATTTGTTCATTGCTTCGTTTATTGAATCCTTCTTGTTTCACTATTCTGTTGATGTTTGGGTCTTGTTTAATTCATTTGATTGTTTCACTATTTTACGGTGGGCGCCAAAAATATAAGGGTAAAATAGTGATCAATCAAATGAATTAAACAAGACCCAAACATCAACAGAATAGTGAAACAAGAAGGATTCAATAAACGAAGTAATGAACAAATACAGAGCAAACCTTTCCCGTTTCTAAACTTCTGTTGTTCGCCTATCACAGATCGTCCTTTTGTAGATGAAGTGAGCCCTCAGAGAGTGCACTCTTTTTAGCTGTTCGTAGGAAGTCGATGGTGAATGGCTATGGTGATATGCAATGAAGGTGAGCTCCAATGCAAGTATGTGATCTCAAGCTTGTAGATGACAAAAGGGTGCCAAAGGTGCGCTGGTGATATTTCTACAGAGTAACGATGTCAAAAGCCTGGATGAATAGAATGGAGGGATGAAGCTTCATTTATAGACTTGGAAGAATGGGAATCAACGGTTGAGAGGAGATATGGAGATCAACGGCTAAGGATGGTTGACGAATGTGCAACCAGTAGAAATGTGACAAGTGTCCCAGCTCCATCATGAAAGGGGGGAATGTGACAAAACTGATTGGAGAGTTAACTCCATTGACTGGTCTGTTAACAGACTTGATTGATCAGTTAGAAGAATAAATTGTGGAACTGACTGAATTGATTGAGGATTTGACTCAATTGACAGGTTAGTTAACATTTTTGATTGATTAGTTAACTAACCTCTGATTTGACAAGAAATAGGCCATGTGGGTGAGGGAAAATAAGGTAATTAAATATTAAATATATTTAATTACATGTGCAACCTGATGAGGTGGACAAGGTGAGGTGTAAAGGTGAGGTGGATTCTTAGAATTTAGAACTTAGGATAGAGGAATTTGGATTAATTAAATAATTTATGATTATTTAATCATGTAGGACATTTAGAAGAATTTTAATTAAATAAATTAGATTTATTTAATTATTGAACAATGAATTGATTAAATAAATTTGGAATATTTATTTAATTAATAGAAGAAGGGAATAAATATTTAGAATATTTATTTAGGATGAATCGTGTCATTTTTAGGTGTATATATTTTGCCCCTCTTTGATGCAATGTTATTTACAGCGTTGTTTCAAAGAATAAATAGTCTGACAGTGATACGTGCCCCAGTTTGCCCCTGGTACAAGTTTGATGACAGGATGCCCCCTCGGGAGATTGGACAAGGAGGAGGTAGAAGGCGTGAGACGGACAATCTCACGAAGATGAAGGGAAGCTAGGTTAGAATGAAGAAATCGGTAGAAGAAAGAGTCGAATGATATGCGATGCAAGATGGATTGATGACACACACAAGCAGGCAAGTAAGTATGCACAAATGACACAAGAACAAACAAGGTATTGCCCCTGTCAAGCGGTAAACCAACAATATACTGATAATGATATATGACAGTGTTGTCATGGCGGGGAACGATATATCACTAGACCAACACGGCAGGCGTGTTGTCATGGCAGGGAATGATAGATCCCTAGAGCAACATGAAGGATAGTGTCTGGTTTCAAGAAATGAAACATGTCGCATAAGACGAGTGTGTTGGTCTGATTTCGACAATGCAACATCCTGTATAAGACAATTGATTGATTAACTAATCGAGTTGGTTTACGACCAGACAAGGATCAAGACCACTGATTGTGATTGGATCATTTGTGCAAGATTGACTTTGATTTGATTGGTATGGATTAAGGGTGGACCTGCATTTGGATCATTGCTCAGACTGACTGGACAAGGATGAAAGATATGATGATAGATAGAAATCTGATTGATAGAAGAAAGACTCGATAGAAGGACTCACAAGCTTTTATTTGTAATTATACTCTGCATTGTTGGATCTTTATTGCATGGGGTATGGTAGGGATGTATAAATGGATATAGGATGGATGCTTTGCTATTGGAGTGCTTTATTTCATCATTGGGCATTGTGTTTTTGGTACATTTTCTAAAATGTTGTAAGTGAATACAAGCATCTAGGTATAACTGAACCGAGATGACCTGAGTACCGCTTACATGGATTTGGATTTAGCAAGTTAATACAAGCATCTAGTCAAAATTGAATCTAGATAACCTGAGTACTTCTTGCATTTCAACAAACAAGGATTGCCCCCATTCATGTTTGACCTTTGATGTCCTCGATGATCTTTTGCCGATCATGTCCTTAGACAAGTCTTCACGTTACCAAAGTTTAATCCACAAATAGCAAACAAAGAAAATAATCATGCCCACATCATAGCATCTCTAGCTTTTGGCATCCTCGAGTAGCATAGGAAGGTATGATAGCAAAAATTTGGACTCAAATTGTTAACCATGTTTCTGAACTACAAAGCATATTTGCGTTGATATATGTTTAGTTCTTGCCTTAATTTGCATAAAATCATTTAGAAGACCTTGGGTATTTGCTTTGCATTAGATAGGTTAAGATGCTCATAGTCAATATTTCTGTTTGAGGTGCGGGTTCTGCTTGCATTTACTTGTTTGGTGAGAAGATTGCGCACTCCATATTGGGGAGACGGACCCTAAGGAATTGACCTAGTGCCTCGGGGGCTCATTGCTAAATGGCCTTGCCTACGTGACGACGCAGAGGCAACGTAGTTCATGATAAACCCTAATGGACCATGGATGGACTAGAAGAAAGACGACAAGAATGAAGACAAGAAAGGGGATGAATGGGAGAAAAGGGAAGAAATGGAAGCCTCGGGGGCGTATTAGAATAATGGCCTTGCCTACGTGACGGCGCGGAGGCAACGTAGTTCACGGACTTGGACCATGGGCACTGACAAGAGACCCTATGCTAGGCTCATATTGAGGAGACAGTATGGGACAAAACCCTGGTTGACAAGGCCACAAGGAAAGTATCAAGCCATGATAGGTAACTGTCAAGTGTGTATTTGTGGGATAGATATGGGTCGAATGGAAAATGAGCGAAGGAAGAATTGACTCAAGGTGATTGGATTCTTAAAGATGGAGAAGGCGGTTTATGACAAGTAACACCTGTTTACCAGGTTTTCATCACTTGCTTTTATTTGCACGAGGAGCTAGAGAGTAACATGACGCCTGTTTGCTAGGTTTTCATCACGATACCTATCCAAGGTGCCTGTTTGCCAGGTTTTCACCAAAGGACAATTTTTTTGCATGCTTTCTATCTTTTTTCTAATTTTTTTGTATTTTCTCTTTTCAATTTTTTTTTTTTTTGATTTTTTTTTTATTTTATTGTGCCCCCTTGCATTGGGGTTCTCCTAGGTATAGAACCAGCGAAGGTGCATGCTGTTGATTGGATCATCAAATAACTCACCCTCTGAAGTGGCCAACTGATATGCCCCTGATCCATAAGCAGCTACAATCACATAGGGCCCAAGCCAGTTAGGCTCGAACTTACCTTTCTTTTCTCTGTCCTGTTGATTGCGAGGGTTCTCTTTTAGAACTAGGTCCCCAACCTTGAAGCACCTTGGTCTAACCTTGGGGTTGTAGCTTCTGGACATCATCTGTTGATAGGCTTTGAGATGGTCAAAAGCTTTCTGGCGCCTTTCCTCTAGCAGCTCTAGTTCTTATAGCTTGGAGACTCTATATTCTTCATCTGATATGAGACCTTTCAACGACACCCTAAGGGATGGGAGTTCGACCTCAATGGGAAGGATGGCTTCGGAGCCATAGACGAGGGCGTAGGGTGTAGCACCTATGGGAGTGTGTATACTAGTTCTGTAGGCCCACAGAGTGGGATTGAGTTGGACGTGCCAATCGTGACCAGCTTCATTGACAATTTTCTTTAGGATTTTCAAAATGGTTTTATTCGATGCCTCAGCTTGGCCGTTACCTTGGGGGTAGTATGGAGTGGAGAAACGATGTTGGATTTTGAAACGCTCACAAAGTTCCTGGACATCCTAATTTTTGAATGGTCTCCCATTATCCGTTATGATGGATGAAGGGATGCAATATCAGCAGATAATGTAATTCAAAATAAACGAGGAAATTTGCTTTCCTGTGACGGTGGTTAGGGGAACGGCTTCAATCCACTTGGTGAAGTATTCAGTGGCAGTTATGATAAATTTATGGCCGTTGGAAGAAGGTGGATGAATCTTTCCCACAAGGTCAAGTCCCCACTGGCAAAAGGGCCAGGGTGTCATTAAAGGTCTCAACTCCTGAGCAGGTGCATGAATCAGGTTCCCATGTATCTAGCACTGTTTGCACTTTTTGACGAACTAATATGAATCCATTTCCATATTGGGCTAGTAATAACCCAAATGCATGAGTTTCTTAGCTAAGGAAGGACCGCTGGAGTGTGTTCCACAGATCTCTTCATGTATGTCTCACAAGGCCGTTATGGATTCTTCTTGTTCTAGACAACGGAGTAAAGTACCATCCAGACCACGTCAGTAAAGGGTATTAGCTATGATGGTGTAACAGGAGGCTTGTCAGATGAAAGTTCATTTTTGGTTGGAAGAGAGGTCCGGTGGAAGAATATTGTCCTTGAGCTAAGTATAGGTCTTACCGTACTAAGGTGAATCAGATCCTACTAGGAGGCAAATGGAATGGGTTTCAAGGAGATCATAAGCTAGTTGCTGAATGGTTTCTACTAAGAACTCATACCGTGACTTGTAATCAGGTATTTCAAGAAGAGAGGCTATGGTAGCCATTGCATATGCTACTTTGTTCTCGATCCTGGGTATTTGTTCAAAGGAGATGGTCCCAAAATGTTCTTTGAGGTTGTCGACCATCTGTTTGTATGGGATGAGCTTCTCATCTTTGGTTTGATATTCATTGTTGACTTGATTTATGATAAGCTGAGAATCACCGTAGACACATAGTGCTTGGATTTTCCACTCAATGGCCATCTTGAGACCAATTACCAAGGCTTCATATTCCACTATATTGTTAGTGCATGGAAATAACAACCTGTAGGACTTTGGAATTGTGTCACCTTGGGCAGTGATAAACATGATACCTTCCCCCGATCCATGGTTGGTGTAAGACCCGTCGAAGTAGAGCTTCCAAGGAGATGTTGACAGAGTGAATAAAGACTCATCGGGAAACTCAAACTGCATTGGTGAAGTGTCCTGTAATGGTGCCTTGGCCAGTTGGTTAGCTATGATTTGCCCTTTGATGGCTTTTCTGTCCACATATTCTATATCATATTCACTAAGAAGCATAACCCACTTTGCTAGTCGACCCGTGAGAGCTGCTTTGCTGAGAAGATACTTTAGTGGGTCGATTTTGGCAATGAGTTTGACAGGATGTGCCAACATGTAGTGTCGAAGTTTTTGTGAAGCAAAAACCACCGTAAGGCATCATCGTTCTACCTGTAAGTATTGTAACTCGTAGCCCACTAAGGTTCGACTAATGTAGTATACAGCTCTTTCCTTGTTCTCATAGTCTTGCTGCGCTAGGAGAGCCCCAAGAGCAGTAGGTGTAGCAGATATGTAGAGAATCAAAGGTTTTCCTTGGATCGGAGGCATGAGTATAGGAGGGTTTATAAGGTACTCCTTTAGCTTGTTGAATGCCTCTTCGCACCGCTTATCCCATTTAAATGGAATATTCTTATGTAGGAGGTGGCTGAAAGGTTGGCACTTGTCTGCCAACTGTGAGATGAACCTTCGGATGGCCTGTAGCTTGCCCTGTAAGGATCTCAACTATGTTAGAGTCTTGGGCGGTGGCATGTCCATTATTGCTTTGACCTTGGCCGGGTCTACCTCTATGCCGTTTGCTGACACGATGAAGCCTAGCAGCTTGCCCGAAGTCACCCCAAACACACATTTCTTCAGGTTCAATTTAACTTGGAATTGGTCCAACCGTTGGAAGACTTTCTCTAGGATATCCAGGTGTGAGTCCCTTGTGAGAGATTTTGCTAAGATGTCATCAACATAATCCTCCATGGTCACATGCATCATGTCATGGAATATAGTTGTCATGGCCCGCTGATATGTAGCACCTGCATTTTTCAGCCCAAAAGGCATGACATTCCAGCAAAAGGTACCCCATGGACAAGTGAAAGCTATTTTGTGTTGGTCCTCCGGTGCTATTTTGATTTGGTTATACCCGGAGAATCCGTCCATGAGTGATAGCATTGTATGCCCTGCAGTAAGGTCGACTATGATGTCGATGTTTGGTAACGGAAAGTCATCCTTGCGGCATGCTTTGTTTAAGTCTCTAAAATCGTTGCATAGTCAAACCCTGCCATCTGGTTTAGATACTGGCACATTATTAGATATCCATTCAGGGTAATCTATGGCTCTGATGAACCCCACATCTAGCAATTTCTTAAGTTCTTCCTTGACCAAAAGGGCTATATGAGGATGCATCTTTCTCAGTTTCTGCTTTACGGGCTTCACCCCTGGATCCAATCGAAAATGATGCAGAATCAGGTTAGGGTCTAAACTTGGCATGTCAGCATATGACCAAGCAAAGCTGCCTCTCTTCTTCTTAAAGAATGGTACAAACCTGGTTTTCTCTGGTGGTGTGAGAGATTTTGTGAAGTGGATAATCTTGGGCTGCTCTTCGGTTCCAATATTCACTGGCTCTGTTGGTTCCACCACAATCTATGACCACTCCTGGTACATATCACTAGGGAGGGTGTCAAGCATTCCATCGTCAGGTGCCACAGTTGGGTTTTCACCTTCGGATACGTCCTTTCTTTTTACTGTTTTATGATCTGACACTGCCGCACGGCAGTTTTCACCGTCAGATCCATTTTTTATTTTAATATTTTTGCGACTAGAAGGCTTGGCACCCTCCCCGAAATAAGCCACGGTATTGAGTTCGATAGCAAAACCAGCTTTATGATCTCCTTTTGGTAAGTGATCCCTAAGTTCCATATAGTCAATGTAAGCATCATCGTTCTGGAACATATCTAATTGGGGAGTTCCTTGTAGGTCCCAGTCAATAAGCTCAGGGTGTAAGAGGGGAAGGGAGTCGGATGAGAGATCTGATTCATTAATGGTGTGAATGGAAATGTTGTGGGTACTGGCGGGGGTAGTGTTCTGGGTGGTACTTTCTTCCAAGTTGTTTATCGCAATGGAATCTAAACTTTCCTCGAAAGCCATAATCTCAGGGAGGGGCAAATCAGATTCTAGTGGTCTATCCCGTTGCATCTGTTCCTCATGGTAGGGGTTAAGAGTTTGGATGGTGTCAATCTCTTTGTCATTGTAGGAGTGCTCTGTTAGCTCGTCCCACTCATACTCATTCGAATCATCTGAATCTGTTTCACTATCCACTTGGAGTGTTTGAATTGTCTCCACAAGGCAAGCATTTTCCTTGGCTTTATCTTTGCCTTTGTACCCTAGGCCAGTTATGTTTCTAGCCGAAGAGGATGAAGAAGGTTGTATAGGTTCAACGATTCCTTCTTTTCTGAGGCCTATGGGGCCTTGTCCTTCATACCCCATCCTGTGCAAAATAGCTTCACCCCATCCATAGAGTTCTGTAGGGAGTCTAGGTGGCTCTTGGGGTGTGTTTTCTTCTTCAGCATAAAGCCATTGCAAGAGATCTCGCTCCTCTGTCTCATCAGATAATGTCCCCCATTTTACAAAGGGATTTGCGGGAGTTATAGGAGGAGCAGATGGCTTTGGAAAATGCCTAGGTTGGTGCTTGGGTTTGCCAAAGGAGCGAGGAGACAAAGGCATGGTGGCAAGGTTGAGGCTGTGCTCAATGGTGTACTCCCCCACGCCATTTTCTTTTATGGTAAGTTTCAGCGGTTTGGGCCTCGAGGAGGAAGCTTCAGCGGTATGGTCTTGTTGCGAAGTAGGGGAAGTGTAGGCTCTATTGTTGGGAATGACACATTCAGATTTTGCTTGGAAAGAATTGCAGTGTTGGTAGGGGTCGGGGTCGCCGTGTATGGTGACCTGCTTGCCATCGTGTGGGAACTTAATGCATTGATGATAGGTGGAGGGGATAGCCTTCATGGCGTGGATCCATGTTCTCCCTAGTAGAATATTGTAAGCAAGCTCCCAATCAAGGACTTGGCACACCACATCTTTAATTACCGGTCCCACTTGAATGGGTAGGACAACTGTTCCTTTGGTGGTTCGTTCCTCCTCGTCATAGGCTTTGATGGTAATTTTCCGTCGTGGATCAACTGCCTGTTCGAAGAACCCCAGTGCAAGGACTAGCTTCAAAGTACAAATATTTAAACCGGCACCCCCATCAATGAGAACCCTCTTGATGCGGTGCTTGTGCACGAATGCGACAATGTGTAGAGGGGTGTTGTGGGGTTGAGATATGGAAAGGTCATCTTGCTCCATAAACGAGATGGAAGTGGAGGATGTCAGATTGCCTACCATGGTCTGAAACTTTTCTTGGGCTAAGTTAGTGGGGACGGTAGTTTCCACTAAGGCTTTCTCAAGAATCTCCTTATGAGAAGGAGATAGACGCAAGAGCTCCAATATAGAAATGTGAGCCGGAGTTTTTGCAATTGGTCGATGACATTGTATGGGTGGGAGTTGGACGGAGATGGTGATGACCTTGGGGGGGTGGTATTGATCGTGACTTTACCACTGCGGGTAATTATACTACAACCAATTCTGTTAGGTCCTGGTTGTTGGTGGGGGGAGATGACATTGACCTGCGGAATATGCTCAGAAATGCAGTTAATGGTGTACTCAAATGGAACGCTTGCATAGTTAGCATTACTCGACCCGCTGTTCTGATTGGGCCTATTGCGATTGTTGTCATTATTGTTATTTCCATTGGAGTTGTTTCCGTTGTGACCATTGTTGCGATTGTTGTTATACGGTCGGTTGTGGTTCAGAAGAGGATCCCGATAGGCCACATGAGATTCATTGGAGGTATGCTGTTGTGTCCCTCCCTAATTTTGATCCAGTATATCCTGTATGACATTCTTGAGGCAGATGCAATTGTTAGTCGTGTGCCCCCTTCCTCGATGATACTCACAATAGTCTGTGTCCTTCCAATAGGGAGGTTTGACGATAGGCTCATAGTCACTTGTTGGCGGTAGAGAAATTTCATTGTTAGCCAACAACTTCCTGAGGGTAGACTCTTGAGATTCCCCTAACGGCTTGAATTTTTGCCTTGGATTTGAAGTGAACCAAGGTCTAGGTTCCCGAGGGGGTGGCTTGTTGAGTGCACTGGTATTTGCTTCTCCCTTAAGAGTGAATATGGGTTGTTGCTTAGGGGCTGCCGCCTTGGCGTCCACTACTCCATCGTTGACCACATTCTTGTTCTTGGTCCAAAACTTTGATTTATCTGTTGTGTAATTGGAAGGAGGTGTGTCCTTGTAGAGCTTGAGAGTTCCTTTAGTGATCATAGCCTTGTTGATGATTGGTTTGATGCAATCATAACAATAAGTTAAAATTCACATGTAATGAACTGAAACTATACTTGAAAGATAAGAAGGAATCATTTGAGATTCAACTAATCCCAAGTCTACAATGGTTCGGTTGGTCAAGTTCAGTTGGTCAATGTGAAGCTGTAATGTTCAAGGGGCCTTACGTAGTTTAGGTTTGTTTGGTGGTTTACTGGACTAAGAATGTGCAAAAAGGTCATGAGATATGTCAATACTTTTCATTCCTTTGCATAAAAGTGATACTGTGCTGCAAGTTTTAGATGGTTTTCTTGAATTTTTGCAACTTTCTTCTTTATCTATTTATGAAAACTGTCTACTTATAGCTCTGTTATGCATGCTTCTTCAAATTTGAGACAATTTCCTTTAGATTTCTACGTTTTCAGCTAAATATTTCAGATGGGTTGGGAAAAGTTAGAAAGATCTAATCTATACCTCATTTAATCTACCGAAGGATCTAATTGTTTCTGTTATGCACTATGTAAATACCACAGTAATTTGATCAAATCCACAGTAAAAACCTTAAATGTAAGTTCTAAGCATTTTCACAAACATATATTTAAAATTGCAAGCTCTCAAAGAAAAAATTTCAAAACACAAAGAAGAGCAGGAGAACACTCAGAAGATAGATGCAAAACTCTAGATTCTATTGTATTAGAAAGGAATAGTCATACATGATTTACAATATAGGAATGACTCTTAGTTTCATTGATCATACTACAGAGAACTTACAAGCTTTACAGATACAGTAAGACAGCCAGACATTCCACGCGCACCTTACTACAGACAAACAGGCGACCTCCTTCTTCTACTTCTAAACTATGCTAACTTGCTGTATGTTCCTAAAAGAAAAATCCTGTTGTAGCCCCTGTTGTTTTCCTAAAATCCCTGTTGTAAAGTATTACAGTGTAGAGAGGCACAATATAAAGATATTCTGATTGTCCTCACTACAGCAGAAACCTAACTGAACCCCTGGTTCAAACCCCTGGTTACAGCAATAAATACAGGTGAACTAGCTCTTCAAAATATCTCTGAGCAGTGTCAAATCTGGGCGAAATATTGCCCCTTCTGAGAAGTTCTGGCAGCTGGGTAATAACTTTTGTTTGTCTGTTGTAGTAATACTCTCAGCTGCAACCTTGTTCTTTACTTGAATGGCCTTGACTTTTTCGCACTTCGTCTTTATCTTCCTGCTCCTGAGATCAGATTTCCTTCCTCCATGAGGTCACTGTGTTGACTTTCCAGCTGCTTCCTCAACTGCAAGCCTGCAAGACAAGACAAGCAATAAGTATTTCATTTATCACATAAACAGCAGGAAATTAAAATAACCGTTTAAATCTAGGTGACTGCGCAAAATTGTGGAAATCGGGTCCAAAATACTCTTAAAACACGTTCAAAATGCATTCAGACCGCTCAAAACCCATCAGGTCAACCATCGCTGACTGAAAAAAATGCTACGGGCGCCAAAAAATGGTTTAAAACTCCACCACTTCATTTCCCGCCCATCGGCATGACTATCGCTATCGGCGTGTCAAAAAACATGTTGGCCGATATTCTCTATTTGGCCGATGTTCACTTCATCTGCATGATATTCTTGGAAATATGATTGCTCTCCCTTCCGAAGGTCCAGATGACGTCATCAGGATGTTTCGCTTCTGTGTATTGGGGAAAAGAACAACATCATCATCATCATCATGTTGAAGGAGAATAGGAGGATATGGAATATGATCCTGCTGCTGAGGAAAGGAAAATGATGGTGACGTCATCGTCATATTCAGGCTTCATTAAAATGCAAAAGATGACGTCATCATCATGTTCAGTTAAGATCAGGGGATAATTGTAATATCGGGTCACCTAAGGAGCATGATCAGGATGATGAATGTAATATGACCCCTTTGCGGCCAAGGTAACCCTCTCGAAAGATCAGGATGATGATGATCATCAGGATATTTGGGGCTTTTGTCGAACTTAGAATAAGACGTCATCATCATATTCGCGAACCGGATCGTGTTTTAGAAAATATCCTGCCAAAGGGAAATGTGATGATGATGATCATCAGGATATTTGCTTCTTCGTTTATCAGATCGGGATGACATCATCATGATATCCGGGGCCTTTGTTAAACTTAGAATATGACGTCATCATCATATTCGCAAACCGGATCATGCCTTAGAAAATATCCTGCCGAAGGGAAATGTGATGATGATGATCATCAGGATATTTGCAAAAGGTCATTCTTTCTCGGTAGGAGGACATTACGCAATATCGGGTAGACAAACAAGATCATGATGATCTTGACAATATGACAGGATAAAAATATGATGATCCTCCTCATCGAATTATCATGATGACGTAACCATCATATTCTGTCTTCGGAGCATGAGGATGAGTTGAGGTCATCATCAGGTTAGCGCTAGGGTGATATTTAAAATATGATCATGCTGTTGAGGAATAGAATATCACCTTCCCTTAAAAGATAGGGTGATCATCGTGATATTGCAAAAAGGAGATCAGGAGGATATGAAGATGTCATCATCATCTTAGCGAACTTCAGCAAATATGACCCTCTTGTGAAAGATCAGGATGATGACCCTCCGATAGGATTTTGGCATGTGCATGCAAATTATGCAGATGGTGGATTTTCTAAGTCAGGGTGATATTTAATATCAGCATGATATTATAATATCGGGTGATGTTATAATATCATGATGCTCGTTGCTATGAAATATCGGGTTACACTCAAAACATGATGCTCACGATGCGCATAAGGTCATTTGACGGGTAAAGGGCGTTATCACCTAAGATTGATGTCCGGATATTGCGACTGCATGATTTTTATCAAGTGATAGACCAAGATCATGATGACCTTGATAACATGAAAAAAATATGATGATCACTTGCGATTATCAGGTTTGACCAAAACTTTGACTGTGCATAACTTCCACATATGGACGAATTTTCAGGTGAAGTAAAAGGCAAACCTGCATGGAATTTCAAGCTCTTTCTAAATATGAGGTCACAGAAACAAAATATAAACTTTGACAAACTGACCTCATGATGATGATGCACCTGACTCATTTTTACCAAACCGCCAGAAAGCAGACAAACACAAGCAGAAGCAAAAAGCAAAACATCAGCAGGGGTCCCCATTTTGCTAAGGAGCATAATGGGGTGTGTTGTGAACATCACAACAACTAGAAACCAAAACAAAACAGTTAAATTCAGAGTGTTCAAGGAAACTAGATGAAATGAACTCATAACTTCCAACTATCTTTCCTGCAAATTACTATTCAGCTTGAGACTCAAAGTATTCAATAAAGATGCATGAATTTCTATTTTCAGTTTAGTTGTGTGCACGTGATTAATTATCCTCATCTTGAAGATTGGTTGAACAAACCAGTGACTGACATTAGCCTACGTAGGTGAGGATATTCCCTCATAGCCGACCGGATAGAGCCTTGCTGCCAGCGAGCGTCTATAGCCCTGGCAAGGTTATCGTTACAATTCTCCTAAGTAGAGCCCCACTGCCAGCGAGCGTCCATAGCCCCGGTAGAGTTACTTAGATGGCTTAATCTGGATTTTTAGTATAATCCGCTTTATTTATTTATTTATTTATTATTATTATTATTATTATTATTTTTTTTTGTTTTCTAATTTTGAAAGATTTCATAAGATATAGCAATCTGTAACTTCATGATGCAAGGAGTGGACACTTGCTGAAATTAAGCTAAGAATTGTAATGGTAGCAAGGGTGACCTCTGATTTTTCACCTAATATCTACACTGGTAAGTTCAACAAACCCAAGGATTTTAGGTGTGTCATTGTGAGAAACCTGCTTCGAATTCTCAATCACATTTATTGAATACAAAACTTCAGAAGATGAACAACTCTCTACATTCATGACAGTAACAAGTTATGTGTAAATTGCAAATGATTAACTTGAATACCCTAAATTTTATACTGTTTTGAATGGTTGCTAGTTTTGCTCCTTAATACTCTAAAGTAAAATAAAGATCCCTGCTGAGGAGACAACAAACAAACCAAACAAACAGGCTATACAAATAACACAACAAAAGAAAGAACTGTACAAACAGAAAGAAACAAAAAGCACAAACAAATAGAAGACAAGCTATACAAACAGCCAACCCAAAAGAAAACACACAAGAAGAACTGTACATTATCCACAGCACTTTACATTAAGAAAAAAGGACTGCCCCCCCTTTTACCTCAAGCCTGGAAGTAGTGTTTCAAATGCTGGCCATTAACTGGTAATGGCACATCTTCTCCAGTCAAGGTCTTAAGTCTAAAGGTGTTATCTCCTATTATTTCTGAGATTTGTAATGGACCCAGCCATAATTTATCGAATTTTCCATGGCTTCCTTTCTTTTCATGTGCTTTGTCCCAACACAACACTAAGTCTGATATCCTAAATGTCTTGACTCTTGCCCTTTTGTCAAACCACCTCTTAACAATTGCTTGGTGTTTGGCAAACTTCTCGAGGGCTTGACCTCTTTTCTCCTCTAGTTGTAACATTTGCACTATTCTGGCTTCCCTATGGTCATCAAAGCCTAGATATTCATTGGCAAACTTCCAGGTTGGTATCCTCAGATTAACCGGAAGTATGGGATCAGTCCCATAAACTAAGTGATAAGGTGTGCTACCTAAAGCTATTTTAAACTTGGTCCTGTCTACCCATAATGCATATCTTAATAGGGTATTCCACTCTCTAGGACTTTTGGCAATTAACCTCTTGATTATGTCTAATAAAATTTTGTTTGTTGATTCAGCCAGTCCATTACCTTGAGGTTAATAATTCGAAGAAAACCTTAGAATAATCCCATATTCAAATGCCCATTTAAAAAATTTTAAAGAAGAGAAAGCAGGGCCGTTATCACATACTAATGAATAGGGCATTCCAAACCTGGTGATAATGGTTTCTTCAAGGAACTTGATAACTACCTCAGTTGTGGAAAATTTGCAGCAGGTGGCCTCAGTCCACCTTGTACAATAGTCTGTTACTGTTAATATAAATTTGTGTCCTGCAGAAGATGGGGGATTGATGACTCCGATAAAATCCAAGCCCCACTGTGCAAACGGTCTGGATTCGATCACAGGTTGCAGTGGATTGGCTGGATTTTTCCCTTTGTCTGCTGCAGTCTGACAGGTGTGGCAACTTCTGATGTGACTCTTAGTATCTTTGAACATATTGGGCCAGTAATAGCCCGCCCTCAGTATTTTGTGTGTTGTAGCTAAATGGCAACCATGACCGGTTCCGTACTTGTCATGTAGTTCTGTCAACACTCTATCAGCTTCAGTTCTGTTTATGCATCTCAGATAAATTCCATAATGGTTCTTCTTGAATAGAAGACCTCCTTGCACCATATAATTTTGTGCCTTAATCTTCAAAGCTCTCCTCTGAGAAGCCTTCATCTTGCTTGGGTACTTTCCAGCTATCGGGAAGGTGCTTAAATCATCGTACCAGCCTGATGCGTCTTGGGAATTCAATACATATTGTTGTTTTATCAGATTTGGATCCATGTTTGCTATTGTCTGCACCAACACCTGCCCTCTGACCAGCTTTGCGAGAATGATCTCCATGTCGAATTCTTGCAGTGTGGTGATCCATTTGGCTCTTTTTTCTCCAGGCTCATTTTGCATCAGCAACATTTTTACTGCTGCGTCTGGTACTATGGCTTTAATCTGGCTGTGCAGAATGTAGTGTCTAAACTTTTTCACAGCCTTTACTAATGCGAATGCCTGTCTTTCGATATCTAGATATCTCAGCTGTGCATCCTTCAGAGGTGCACTCATAAATGCTATGGGCCTCTCTTCATTATTTTCACCTTTCTGTGTCAAGGTAGCCGCGACAGAATGAGAAGATGCAAAGGAGTAGATGTAAAATGGGCTTGTGTAGTCTGGACTTGCCAATACAGGGTCATTAAAAATTGCCTCCTTGATATCTTCAAATGTGGCTTTGGCCACTGGCGTCCATTCCATCTGTGCATCTTTCTTTAACATAGCATTCAACGGCTGCACGATCTCTGCAAAACCTGTTATAAACTTCCGAACAAAGCTAATTTTACCAAAAAATGATTTCAATTCTTTCCTACTATTTGGTATTTGCAAATTTTTTATGGATTCTATTCTATCCAGATCAATTGAAATTCCATTTTCAGAAATGACATGGCCTAATAATTTACCTTCAGTTATGCCAAATATACATTTCTTAGGATTAAGGGAAATCCCATACCTTTCACATCGCTGGAGTACTTTTCTGAGGTCTTCAGTGTGGGTGGATGCATCCTTGGAATATACAGTTAAATCATCCATATACACAACAATGCATTTACCTGATAATCCACGGAATGCAACGTCCATGGCCCTCTGAAAAGTGGCACCTGCATTAATTAGACCAAAAGGCATTCTTCTATACGCATAATTTCCCCATTTGCAAGTGAAGGTGGTTTTTAGTCTATCTTCTCTATCAATTAAGACCTAGTTATAACCTGAAAAACCATCTAAAAAAGACATCATCTTTGCGCCATTTACTGCTTGCAGTACTTCGTCTATTGGGGGCAAAGGATAATTATCCTTTTCAGAAGCCTTGTTTAAATTTCTAAAGTCTACGCACAACCTGATGTCTCCGTTTTTCTTCCTCACTGGTACTAAGTTAGCTACCCAGACAGAATGTCTGACTGGAAAAATTATTCCAGCGGACAGTAATTTTTTAACTTCCTCAAAGATTAAAGGCTCTAGAATGGCATTTACAGGCCTCTGTTTCTGCCTAAATGGTTTGACTTCTTTTCTTAAAGGTATTACGTGAGTTATGATGGACTCATCAAATGTTTTCAAGTCTTCATAAGTCCATGCTATGACATGTTTATATTTTTTCAGAACGTCCAGAACCTCTTTTCTGATTTTCTCAGAGCAAGCTTTACCAATTAGTACATTTTGTGGATTTAGCTCAGTCCCTAAGTTATGTAAATCACACCTACCCCCTTCTGTTTTGGGTAAGTCTTTCTGTCTTATTACTCCGTCGAAGTCAAAGATGTGTTCTGATTCAATTACTCCTTTTGGCAAGAAGTTGCTCTTTAAGTTGATCATATCTTCTTTGTCCCATGTTACTTCAGGCCTTTCTTGTTCATCAATGATTTGGGCCTCAAATGCCTCATGACAAGTCAGAAAATTAATAATTTGCTGATCCCCTCCAAATACCTGAAAGTGTGTAACATTGTCTAGTATACTGGGCACGTTAACTAGCTCAACAGCAAATCGTCTTAATCCTGACAGTGTCAATGGTTCTAATGTACTAGCAGCAACTGCTAACACATCTGGCCTATGGTTCAGCTCTCTAGGAATATGCTCTATGTTAAAAGCATCAAACGAATCCATTAAACCCCATACTCTATGTCTGTAACTAATCATCTTCTTATAATTGCAGGCATATAGTTTCCTCACTTGTCTGACTACTAATTCAGAGTCTGAAAATACTCTGATGGTTTTTACCCCTTTCTTGATGGCCATGACAAGTCCTAAAATTAGGGCCTCGTATTCAGCAATATTGTTAGTGCAGGAAAATTGTAATCTATATGCTGCCAAATGTGATTTACCTTGAGGATTTATGAGTTCAATACCCGCACCTGCGCCCTGTTTTGATTTGGACCCATCACATTTTAACGTCCACATGCCATCTTTACTTTTTTGATCTTTTACCTTGGCATACCTTGTCCCTTTTATTGCCTATGGGGTGTTGTCTTGTTTATCCATGGGTTTTTCCATTTGGTTGTCTTGCATATGTGTGTTTTTAGTTTGCAACTCAGAAAGATAACTACCCTCGTCCTCTATTTCTTTCCCTAAATCTGGAATCAAAGCATCTATATGATCCTGAACATATCTCTGTGCTGGATCAGGATTCTCATTTCTCTCTTGTGACTCTACCCTCCCTATGCACTTTTTGTATTCATATTCAATGATGTCTTTGCATATTTCACAATTCTCCTCAGAATGTTGCCTATCATGGACTCTACACCTATTTTTATATAACTTACATTGGACTGGGAGATTGTGTGTAACGCACTCTTCCACCTCTCGTCTAATGGCATGACCAAATTTGTCTATTGCATTATTTTCTTCATCTGAAGAATTTCCGTCAGACTCAATGAATAGTGTCATTCTATTGCTGACACACTTCTTTCTAATGTTTAACATCATAATTTCTTCAATCTGCATCCCATTGTTGGTAATTCTATAGACACCTGGTTCAACAGCAGCATATAATATTTCATTAGTTCGATTATACTCTGTTATCATATGTTTCATTCTGGGCTCTGCCTCTATTCTGATCTGGTTTGGGATGCCTCTCCACGGCAACCACATGTGTGAAAAGTCAGTAGCCATATATCCGTTTAATATCTTGGACCAATCCCTACTTAGCAACATTCCATAATTTACGGGTATATCCACTACTTGAATGTCAATGATTTGGCTTACCCTAGGGTCTGAAGCTAATTGCACTTGAATGTTCATGAGTTCTCCTATCACGCTAACCTCGGTCTTATCTAATTGCGTGGCAACCTTGGCAGATTTGGTACACAACCTAACAGTTAACAAGAAAGGTTGAGTATCCCTCTTATCCGCATGTATTACCACATTTGTATTGGAAGGCTGCTCAACTTTCTTACCTTTCTCCTTAGGTGGTGAATCACTATTAGGAACAGTTATATCAGCAGACACCTTGTTTGTTATGGATGTATCCAGGGATTTTAAAAAAGCATTTCTGATCTCTGGGGTCTTCAATAATTCATTTAGAGGTATACTGACCTTAATTTTCTTTATTTCCTCTGATAAGTAATTCATTAATCTTGTTGTCTCTATTGCTTCTGTCTTACTTGTTTGATCCTTTTGCACTGTTGTTCCATTATTTGTGTGCTGACTAGCTTTGAGTGTGGCAGGATTGTTGCTAGCATTCTGATCTGGGGGTGTATTGATGTTATTCGGGGGAGTGGAAGTGGTGAAAGGTCCTCCCGGCCTAGGGTTGTTCCTCAAATTGTAAGTGTGGCTTTTATTTGTTTGTTGAAAGGCCTGTACCTCTTCTGTTTCATTTAATATCTCATTTTCAGATTCAAAAGGAAACTGAAAAGCATTTAACACAAAGGCTGATTCAGGATAAAGACTTTCACAACAGTATGGTTCATCCTCTAGCAATTCATCCTCTTTCTCTTCTGCAGTTGCAAAGGTAAACGTTTCTAAGACTAATGCTGTGTCATATTCTGAGGGTACTACCTCATTACCCTTAGGAATGAGAAATTCAGAGGTAGGAGGCTGTACATCTATGCTGAAAATACTAGCTGCCAAGTGGAACTGTGGACAGTCGTGCTCAGCATGGGCATTGGTATTGTGAAATCTGCACCAATTTTTGGGTGCTGTACTAGCCATTTGTATGCTAGTTGTTTGTTTTGCACCATGATTATCTGTATTCTCAAAAGGAGAAGCTAGAGTACCATTGTTGGGCCCAGTGTTCCATGTCTTGGGTGGCCTAGGTTGATTCTGATTTTTGTTATTATTGCCCCAGGTCCTATTATCTATCACTGGCCCCCTATTTTGCATTGGTTGCCCCTGATTGGGGCCTTGATGCTGATTGTAGCTTTGGTTCTGATTGTACTGCTAATTTTGGTTGAGACTATAGTTCTGATTTTGGCCTTGGTTGTGATTTTGATGTGGATTGTAGTTTTGGTTGCTTCTTCCATAGAGGTTCTCATTTCTTAGCTGTGTCACTTCGGTTGTTAATCTTTTCAAATGTGCAATAATCTCTTTGATTTCTTCCCTATCCTCTTGTGCTTTTTCCACAGTTACATCCCTAGGAAGTTGGAAGAAAGGCTGACCATTATTTTGACTGTTATTGGAAGTACTAGCCGTGTAAGGAGTTATAGCTTGGATTGGAGTAGGATTATACACAGGTGTGTAAGAAGGAACCGGATTTACTAGTGGAGCATGCTGCACAGGGACTCCATTCCATGGGTGTGCCTGATTCTGCACCCCAAAATTTCCTCCATTGACAAATGGACTATAAGTTGTATGCCTCATTTCTTGGTTCACTGAGGCTGCCTCTTTATAGGCTTTGGATATTGAATCTATGTCAGGTTTTCTTTTGACAAACATGGCGGTTAAAGGATCCAAGGCAGCATAGTACATAGCCAACAAGGGAGCATCATCTATGGTATAAGGGGCTACCAGCCTAGAATAGGCCTTTTGAAATCTGTCATTGAAATTATCAATTAGCTCTCCCTCACCTCGTTTTATAGCAGTCAATTTATGATACAAAGCGCAAGGGTCAATGGGTCCTCTAAATCTTGACAGAAATGCTTCTTCCATAAGTGCCCAGGAAGAAATGTAACCATTGGGTAAGTTTACGTACCAGCTAGAGGCCTGCTCATTAAAGGTGTAAGGAAACAATCTACACACAACATCCTCGTGCTCTAACATAGCCCTAAAACATGCTTCCTTAAATATTCTAATATGATCTTCTGGGTCTTGATGCAACTGGTATTTGGGACATATCTTTTCCAGATTTTTTGGCATCTCATGATAATCATTGAAGAGTATGGGAGAATTGACATCGAAATAAGCCATTGCAGGTGTTTCAGCTTGACTTGAACCTGCAGGAATACCTGGATTGATTGGTGGATTAGGATTTAGAGGAGGATTGAGACCCCCAGGAGTGCCTGAACCAAGATTTAAAGATCTAAACAGTGATCTGTCAGGACTCACAATACTACGGATGTTAAAAGGTGACCCAGGAGGTGTTCTAGATGAACTTCCTGCTTGCGATATCTTTGGATTCCAAATTAAAGGGTTTTTACTTCGCCTTGTATTAGGTAGTTGCACAAATATATCTCCTGAACTGGATCTAGACCTAGTCACTCTATTCCTGTCGTTAGCCAATTTGAAATGAAACCTAACTCAAGAAGGCCCTCCTTCTAGCGCCAGAAAACTGTTGATGATTGGTTTGATGCAATCATAACAATAAGTTAAAATTCACATGTAATGAACTGAAACTATACTTGAAAGATAAGAAGGAATCATTTGAGATTCAACTAATCCCAAGTCTACAATGGTTCGGTTGGTCAAGTTCAGTTGGTCAATGTGAAGCTGTAATGTTCAAGGGGCCTTACGTAGTTTAGGTTTGTTTGGCGGTTTACTGGACTAAGAATGTGCAAAAAGGTCATGAGATATGTCAATACTTTTCATTCCTTTGCATAAAAGTGATACTGTGCTGCAAGTTTTAGATGGTTTTCTTGAATTTTTGCAGCTTTCTTCTTTATCTATTTATGAAAACTGTCTACTTATAGCTCTGTTATGCATGCTTCTTCAAATTTGAGACAATTTCCTTTAGATTTCTACGTTTTCAGCTAAATATTTCAGATGGATTGGGAAAAGTTAGAAAGATCTAATCTATACCTCATTTAATCTACCAAAGGATCTAATTGTTTCTGTTATGCACTATGTAAATACCACAGTAATTTGATCAAATCCACAGTAAAAACCTTAAATGTAAGTTCTAAGCATTTTCACAAACATACATTTAAAATTGTAAGCTCTCAAAGAAAAAATTTCAAAACACAAAGAAGAGCAGGAGAACACTCAGAAGATAGATGCAGAACTCCAGATTCTATTGTATTAGAAATGAATAGTCATACATGATTTACAATATAGGAATGACTCTTAGTTTCATTGATCATACTACAGAGAACTTACAAGCTTTACAGATACAGTAAGACAGCCAAACATTCCACGCGCACCTTACTGCAGACAAACAGGCGACCTCCTTCTTCTACTTCTAAACTATGCTAACTTGCTGTATGTTCCTAAAAGAAAAATCCTGTTGTAGCCCCTGTTGTTTTCCTAAAATCCCTGTTGTAAAGTATTACAATGTAGAGAGGCACAATATAAAGATATTCTGATTGTCCTCACTACAGCAGAAACCTAACTAAACCCCTGGTTTAAACCCCTAGTTACAGCAATAAATACAGGTGAACCAGCTCTTCAAAATATCTCTGAGTAGTGTCAAATTTGGGCGAAATATTGCCCCTTCTGAGAAGTTCCGGCAGCTGGGTAATAACTTCTGTTTGTCTGTTGTAGTAATACTCTCAGCTGCAACCTTGTTCTTTACTTGAATGGCCTTGACTTTTTCGCACTTCGTCTTTATCTTCCTGCTCCTGAGATCATATTTCCTTCCTCCATGAGGTCACTGTGTTGACTTTCCAGCTGCTTCCTCAACTGCAAGCCTGCAAGACAAGACAAGCAATAAGTATTTCATTTATCACATAAATAGCAGGAAATTAAAATAACCGTTTAAATCCAGGTGACTGCGCAAAATTGTGGAAATCGGGTCCAAAATACTCTTAAAACGCGTTCAAAACACATTCAGACCGCTCAAAACCCATCGGGTCAACCATCGCTGACCGAAAAAAATGCTACGGGCGCCAAAAAATGGTTTAAAACTCCACCGCTTCATTTCCTGCCCATCGGCATGACTATCGCTATCGGCGTGTCAAAAAACATGTTGGCCGATATTCTCTATTTGGCCGATGTTCACTTCATCTACATGATATTCTTGGAAATATGATTGCTCTCCCTTCCGAAGGTCCAGATGACGTCATCAGGATGTTTTGCTTCTGTATATTGGGGAAAAGAACAACATCATCATCATCATCATGTTGAAGGAGAATAGGAGGATATGGAATATGATCCTGCTGCTGAGGAAAGGAAAATGATGGTGACGTCATCGTCATATTCGGGCTTCATTAAAATGTAAAAGATGACGTCATCATCATGTTCAGTTAAGATCAGGGGATAATTGTAATATCAGGTCACCTAAGGAGAATGATCAGGATGATGAATGTAATATGACCCCTTTGCGGCCAAGGTAACCCTCTCGAAAGATCAGGATGAAGATGATCATCAGGATATTTGGGGCTTTTGTCGAACTTAGAATAAGACGTCATCATCATATTCGCGAACCGGATCGTGTTTTAGAAAATATCCTGCCGAAGGGAAATGTGATGATGATGATCATCAGGATATTTGCTTCTTCGTTTATCAGATCGGGATGACGTCATCATGATATCCGGGGCCTTTGTTAAACTTAGAATATGACGTCATCATCATATTCGCAAACCGGATCATGCCTTAGAAAATATCCTGCCGAAGGGAAATGTGATGATGATGATCATCAGGATATTTGCAAAAGGTCATTCTTTCTCGGCAGGAGGACATTACGAAATATCAGGTAGACAAACAAGATCATGATGATCTTGACAATATGACAGGATAAAAATATGATGATCCTCCTCATCGAATTATCATGATGACGTAACCATCATATTCTGTCTTCGGAGCATGAGGATGAGTTGAGGTCATCATCAGGTTAGCGCTAGGGTGATATTTAAAATATGATCATGCTGTTGAGGAATAGAATATCACCTTCCCTTAAAAGATAGGGTGATCATCATGATATTGCAAAAAGGAGATCAGGAGGATATGAAGATGTCATCATCATCTTAGCGAACTTCAGCAAATATGACCCTCTTGTGAAAGATCATGATGATGACCCTCCGATAGGATTTTGGCATGCGCATGCAAATTATGCAGATGGTGGATTTTCTAAGTCAGGGTGATATTTAATATCAGCATGATATTATAATATCGGGTGATGTTATAATATCATGATGCTCGTTGCTATGAAATATCGGGTTACACTCAAAACATGATGCTCACGATGCGCATAAGGTCATTTGACGGGTAAAGGGCGCTATCACCTAAGATTGACGTCCGAATATTGCGACTGCATGATTTTTATCGGGTGATAGACCAAGATCATGATGACCTTGATAACATGAAAAAAATATGATGATCACTTGTAATTATCAGGTTTGACCAAAACTTTGACTGTGCATAACTTCCACATATGGATGAATTTTCAGGTGAAGTAAAAGGCAAACCTGCATGGAATTTCAAGCTCTTTCTAAATATGAGGTCACAGAAACAAAATATGAACTTTGACAAATTGACCTCATGATGATGATGCACCTGACTCATTTTTACCAAACCGCCAGAAAGCAGACAAACACAAGCAGAAGCAAAAAGCAAAACATCAGCAGGGGTCCCCATTTTGCTAAGGAGCATAATGGGGCGTGTTGTGAACATCACAACAAGCCTTTTCAATGAAGAGGCCCATTTCAATGACTTTGGCGAATGAGGTAGGGCATTGTATCTGAATTTGATAGCTAAGATCAGTGTTTAGATTATGGACAAACATTTCCAATAGCTGCTTCTCAGGCATATCGTAAGAACACTTACTAGCTAGCTATCTCCATCATTGTAGGAAGGCAGCGAATGACTCACCACTCTTCTGCTTGGTGTTGCATAGATCTAGCATAGATACCTCGTGTTCTATGTTGTAAGAGAAGTGCGTTATAAATTTATTGACAAGTTCATCAAAAGTTTTGATTCCTGGTGGGAGACACGAGAACCACTCCATAGCTTGACCACCTAAAGATCACGGGAATAGTCTCATTGAGTAGGTCTCGTTGTGAGCTACTTCTAAACATGCTGCAGTGAATTCCCTGATATGATCTCTAGGGTCCCCCTTCCCTTTATATTTGTCAAATTTCAGAACTCTGAACTGATAGGGGAATGGTTTCATGATCAAATTTTTGTCAAAGGGGTACAGTGCTATATCTTCCAAAGAGTAGTTCTTAGAACTTGTACCAGTCTTAAGGTTGGATATCTCGAGCTTTAGACTTTCGATTTGTTGTCTCACGTCTGCCATAGGAGTAGTTAGATCTACGGGTTGCTTTCCTCTCTCATTTGTATGGGGGACCGTGTCATTTGTGCCTCTCTCATGTGCATGTGGGACTGTGTCATTTGTGCCCCTCTCATGATCATTGTCTACGTTTTCCATGATGGAGCTAATATCAAAGTCTGCGAGGAGTTTGATTCCGAGACTAGCAAGATGATGGAAATACTTATGGGGGTCTTCAAGGATCATCTTCTCTACAACGCATTGGAATTTTCTATCTTGCATGTGCGCCACTAATTCTTCATGAGAAATCTCTTCTTCACCATCACGTGGTGGGAGAAGGTGATTAGATGAGTCAGCCATTTCGATTTGCTTGTTGTACTGGGATCGAGTAAGAACCATGCAAGGTGGGGTGGGAAGAAGTGGACCAGGATTAGAAATTTTGGCAAGGTGCCGACCGAGACTATTATGAATGGGATACCTAGGATAAGACTTGGACAAAGGATTCTCTCGCTCAATGACTTCAAGTAAGACGGTTGACACAAGACTCTAGCCACTAGCAAGGGTAGTCAATACCAGTCTTACTATGTAGGGCTTAGTCGTTCAACAAGACTACTAGCATCAGTACTATGACCTACTAGGCTTACGTGAATTCACTAATGAAATGAAAAAGGACTTATGCCGAATCGATATGGGATAGGCTGACTTTGGGACAAGAGTGATTTGGACAGAAAGTGAGTGAGACAATGGATGAAAGAGAAAGAGTTGGGTGAAACGGATGGAGATTTACTGCAAGGTTGACTCTGATCTCGGAAAGTGAAACTAGGCTAAAATGGGTGCTCTGATCAGGTGAAAATATCTCCTCAAAAATAGGGCAAGTGCTCACTGTCGCATATGCGCAGAAACAGATGCGTAGCATAAATAGACAAATGCGCCGCAAGTCACAGTAAATGTGCCGGTCTGGTGAATTATATATGCGCAGCAACAGTGCATATATGCATAGCAGAAAAGGTACATGCGCAGCAAGTCATTACAAAAGCGTAGCAAGTCTCTGTAAATGCGCAGCAGAAATGTGTAAATGCGCAGCTCTGAAGTTTTTACAAAATTTTTAGTTTTTTCTTCTGTTTTTGGTATTTTTTTGGCTAGAAAAGGTCTTCCTGATCTGATATTATGAAATGGAAAGAAAACACAGCAAGCACAAAGAATATTTTGTAGTTTTTCATTATTTTTGTAAATTTTCTGACTCTATTTTGGACAAAAGCAAGCACAAAATCCTAGGCGAGAAATGGATTATAAGGGATTTCGGCCACTAAAACAAGAGGTATTTAATTCGGGCAACCGTTCAAGTGGTTACACGTGCGGCAGCGCTACTCTCCGTTATGGAGTCTCCCAGCCTCATAGGGTTGCACCTGAGAGGGTTTTGGGGGAGGTTGGCCGTCGGTGTAACATAACAGCACTTGTTGTAGGAAGTTTTCGCCTCAAGCACAATTTATTTTAAGTGGGTTGGTAGGGCTTGGCGTTAGCCTGTTACCACTCAGGGTCGTTCCCACTTGGACAAGTGTGCATCCAAGGGCAAGCCCCTCCTAAAGGCTAAACAGATAGAATGACAAGTCTGGCACTCTGATCACCCAGAAGAGGGGAGAGCATAAGCCAATTGTCATTCACAAGCACAGAATACATTGATTAATCCACCTTAGTTAAAAGTGAAAAAACTAAATGGGCTAATCTACTCAAACAGAACTTTGAAGTGATTTCAACAATATAGCAGTGGTTCAGTTTTAAATCCCAGAAAGTAGTGGTGAGTTCAATTTTTAAACCGCGTAGCATGAGATTGTTAACTTTGAAATTCAGGTCTCACGATATAGCAATGGTTCATTTTAACTTCAAGAAAGCAGTAGTGAGTTCAATTTTTAAACCGCGTAGCACGAGATTGTTAACTTTGAAATTCAGGTCTCACGATATAGCAATGGTTCATTTTAACTTCAAGATCATTGATGAGTTCAATTTTAATCTTTAGATAGCAATAACTTGGAAGGTGTTTGCAATGCAAGCAAGAAATAATCCAGTTACTTCCTCCCTAATTAGAACTAGATGAAGATTTGAATGAACATTAATTTTTACTTTCCCTTAGAAAATGAAATGTGAACTAATTAGATGCAACTACATGGAACTAAACCTGCACCTATCCTGCAAAAATGCTCCAGCAAACACCTGTGGAAAGGTTAGCGTTAGCAACTTCCCCTAGAAAAGTACTAAAACCTCAGCCTGTTACAAATGCGCAGCTTCAGTGATTAGATGCGCAGAAATAATCAACAGAAGCGCAGCATTAATAAATGCACCGCAATATTGCACGCATGCACCGTTAAAAGGAATGAATGCGCAGTATTAATGTATGCGCAGTAACAGTCTTCAAAAGCGCAGCAAAAATGCACAGATGTGCAGAAACAACAAAAGCGCTGTAACAGTGTGCAGAAGCGTAGCGAAAATACACAAATGCGCAGAAACAACAAAAGCACCGTAACAGTGTGCAAAAGCGCAGTGAAAATACACAGATGCGCAGAAACAACAAAAGCGCCGTAACAGTCTTTATATGCGCCGTGGAAATGAATAGATGCGCCGAAGTAATCTGTGCGTGACTCTACGTGACCTGTACGGAACCTGCCTTCAAAAAAGCTCAGAAACGGTAAAATAAAGGGGCAAATGGCCCCACGGTGGGTGCCAAAAATGTAAGGGTGAAATAGTGATCAATCAAATGAATTAAACAAGACCCAAACATCAACAGAATAGTGAAACAAGAAGGATTCAATAAACGAAGCAATGAACAAATACAGAGCAAACCTTTCCCATTTCTAAACTTCTGTTGTTCGCCTATCACAGATCATCCTTTTGCAGATGAAGTGAGCCCTCAGAGAGTGCACTCTTTTTAGCTGTTCGTAGGAAGTCGACGGTGAATGGCTATGGTGATATGCAATGAAGGTGAGCTCCAATGCAAGTATGTGATCTCAAGCTTGTAGATGACAAAAGGGTGCCAAAGGCGCGCTGGTGATATTTCTGCAGAGTAACGATGTCAAAAGCCTGGATGAATAGAATGGAGGGATGAAGCTTCATTTATAAACTTGGAAGAATGGGAATCAATGGTCGAGAGGAGATATGGAGATCAACGGCTAAGGATGGTTGAGGAATGTGCAACCAGTAGAAATGTGACAAGTGTCCCAGCTCCATCATGAAAGGGGGGAATGTGACAAAACTGATTGGAGAGTTAACTCCATTGACTGGTCTGTTAACATACTTGATTGATCAGTTAGAAGAATAAATTGTGGAACTGACTGAATTGATTGAGGATTTGACTCAATTGACAGGTTAGTTAACATTTTTGATTGATTAGTTAACTAACCTCTGATTTGAGAAGAAATAGGCCATGTGGGTGAGGGAAAATAAGGTAATTAAATATTAATATATTTAATTACATGTGCAACCCAATGAGGTGGACAAGGTGAGGTGTAAAGGTGAGGTGGATTTTTAGAATTTAGAACTTAGGATAGAGGAATTTGGATTAATTAAATAATTTATGATTATTTAATCATGTAGGACATTTAGAAGAATTTTAATTAAATAAATTGGATTTATTTAATTATTGAACAATGAATTGATTAAATAAATTTGGAATATTTATTTAATTAATAGAAGAAGGGAATAAATATTTAGAATATTTATTTAGGATGAATCGTGTCATTTTTAGGCGTATACACTTTTTATTCATCTGCACTCTTTGTCCCCCTAATTTTTTCACATGATTTCTCTCCCCCTTTGACATCAATGAAAAAGGGCACATACTTGCACTCTATTGCTCTTGATCAAACTAAAACTACTCTTAAATAGGAACTTATATCAATAACATCTAGATACTCCCCCTAAGAGGTGGCTCTTAAAATATCAATCCAGATCAATGACTGAGACTCTAGGCACCACTAGATTGATGCATTCCTATGCATCTATAATTCTTTTTTTTGTCAGTGTACCTTTTCTTTTATCACCAATGATCTGATCTTTAGAGTGATGTTTCTACACAAAACCCTAGGGGTCTTAGGAATCCTTTCGAGAGCTTCCTCACATGTACCTTCTTTATTCTTCACTACCTAACAATTCATCTGATTTATGTCCATTCACTTCTGAGTTCATCAACTGTAACTTGAACTTAGGCAAAATTCATAACATATTTTCTTTTCTGATCAATTCTTTTTACATAGTATGCTTCTTACTTTGCACAACTCTTCCTTTATCCTTCACAATCACAGTCTCTTCATTCTGAGTCATCAGCATCAATCCTTTGGCAGGGGAGAAAATATTTTGAATATAAGCTCCTCCTGAGCTAGGGCTCCCCATTTACTTCCTGGAAGTAGCTGCAGCAGAGGTTGGTGTGGATCCATCTGTAACTTCATTTGCATCTTTCTTAGTCCAAATTTTTCTCGTCTCCTTCTTGATTTCTTCTAGACCAACTTTATTCTTTCCTTTATCTTCCCTCTACTCTGTTTTCTTCTCTTTTGCATAGTAGTTCCTTTTCATATTCTTGCTTCTACAAAATTTTGCAACATGTCCAAGTCTATTACAATCATAAAAAACAACATTTCTCTATCCTTGGTTCCTTCCATTGATTTGGTTAATTCTTGATCTGCATTGATTAGCCATATGCCCAAATCTATTGCATGCAAAACACTTTCCATTAAAGGATTGAGTATTCCTTGCATTGTTAAAACAATTTCTTAGTAGACTTCTACATCCATTTGATCTATGACCAATTTTCATGTAATTGAAACATTGACCAGAGAATGATGGAACATTCTAATTCATTCTACTTCTGTACTGAGTAGCCTTTTGACCAAATTTACTGCATGAGTGACAATAACCATTGAAGGATGGGTACCTTTGAGAATTTGGTTGTCTGACTGGTGGTCTTCTTAATCTATTACTCTGGTCTTGATTTTGTTCACCCTTTTCCTTCTTAACCTCAACATTCTTCTCTTGACCTATTCTAGAGCTTTCACCTTTCTCAAGTTTCATCCCTTCTTTATTATCAGGATTTTTCTAGCAGCACTCACACTAAGTTTGTCTTGTTGAGCCCATGCATGTTTCTAATAAGCTTTTAGATCAACTTCTTCTTCAAGCTTTATGTGATCCTTGGTTATGCCTTTCAGACCCTCCTCAATTTTTGCTTTCTCTTCATTTGCTAACATCAATTCTTCACTATTTTCTTTAAGTCTTATTTTGAGTTCCTTGGTTTGCTTTCTTAGCTCTTTGATGTAATCATTTGCTTTTGCTATATTTTCTTTTAAGTCCATGTTTTCTTCTTAAGATGTCTCAATGTTTTCAAGAACAGTTTTGTGTCCTTCATTGTCAATGGACAGATATTTATCTTTAGAAGATTTCGTAGTATTGCAGGATTCTTTCACTGATTTAGATTCAACATTGGCAATTAAACACCAATTTTCTTGTTCTTCAACAACTTTGTGTCCTTTCACTTCCTACTGACAATTCATTTACATTTTAGTCTCATCTTCTTTAATCTTAACATTAGCACTCTCAATGATCTTTTTCAATCTCTTATTGTAACACTAGTAGGCCTTACTCTTAGTAGAGTATCCAAGAAAAATCCCTTCATCATACTTACTATGAACATGTCTAGTTCTCCTTCTCTTTTGATATAGCATTTTCTTCCAAAATTTTTAAAATATTTCACTATAGGAACTATTCCATACCACAATTCATAGGGAGTTTTTGTATCATTACCTTTGACTTGGACTCTATTTTGAATGTAGATAGGATTATGTATAGCTTCTTTCCAATACACTTCTGGTAGGTCAGATTCCTCAATCATTGTCTTAGTAGCTTCTTGAATAGTTCTTCTCTTTGTTTCCATCACTCTATTCTCTCTATATAGTTGTCTTTTTATCCCATGAGTCTCATAGAACATACTAAATTCATTAGAGGTAAATTCTTCTCCTTTGTCAGACTTCAAACACTTGATTTTCATATTTAACTTATCTTCAACCATTGTCTTGAAAGCTTTAAATGCATCTAGAGCTTCTAATCTTTCTTTAAGAAAACTAACCCAGGTCATTCTAGAATAATCATCAATAAAAAACATAAAATACCTGTCATCATGGAAACTTCTGACTTTTGTGGGACCACAAAGGTTTGCATGAATCAATTCTAATAGTTTAGTTGAAGATTTTTCATCCTGTAAACTTCCTCTTGCTTTCTTTTCAACTTGAAACTTCTTGCAGATGATGTTATTAGAAAATATAATCTCTAGCAGACCTTTCACAACTTGAGTTGAGCTTTATTCTCACTAAATCATCAAGATTGATATGACATAACTTCCTATGCCAAAGCCAACAATCATTTTTTTGAGCCAGGGAACAAATAAAGTTTCTTTCTGTGAGATGATACAAATTTTCTTCTGTCCTTTTTCCACTCACTATTACAGCTCCTGATTTATCTTTGGTTTCAAAAACATTATTGTTAAATACAAGAATGTATCCTTTTCTGCACAACTATCCAACACTCAAGAGATTTTTCTTTAAGCTTTCAACATAGAGAACACCATTAGGATGTTGTTTTCCATCAAGATTGATTGACCCTTTTCCACATATCTTACCAGTACAGTCATCTCCAAATCTGACTAATCCTTCATCATACTTCTAAATATCAATGAACTTACTTTTGTCACCAGTCATGTGATTTGAGTAGCTACTATCAACAATCCAATATTTATTTTCTTGAAACATATCTTCACTATCAATACTTCCTTCTAGATAAAGACATTCTTCATCATCACAATTTGTGAAAGAGCAATCATCATCTTCATCAATTTTGACATCATAATATGTTCTCTTGGATGCTCTACTTTTATCTTCTTCAACATTATTTCTCAATTTTCTTATGGGACATCTAGATGCATACTAACCTATTTCACCACATATGAAACAATTGGAAGACAGTTCATCCTTGCGTGCCATCCTGAATCTTCCTCAAGCTATTAGGCTTACTTCTGAGGAACCTGCTCTGATACCAATTGTTGAAATGTACAAGACAACTGAGAATGGGTTGAATCAATTGTCTCTAAAAATTTAACCACTTATGAACATCAACACATCAATTACTATTATTAAAATTTAACCATGAAAACATGAAACCAGAATCTCAACACAAAAACACATTCAACACATGAGACACTAGATTTTTACCTGGAAAACCCTATAAGGGAAAAACTTCAGTGGGTGTCAACCCACATTAATATATATGTTATAACAATACTGGAACATAGAGGCTCACTGCCTAGAATGCTCACTGCTAGCTAAACAACACTGCTAGCTACCCAGTTTATCAAGAAGATTCTTCAAATTGGAGCACATAAACAACACTTCCAGCTATTGTCATAAAGAAAAGATTTCTTGTAGACCACCAAATCATGAACCATTGGAGTTGAAGGCACTTATCATTATTACAAACTTGATTCCAGAACTGCAGACTAAAATACTTAAATGTAGAGGAATTCAAACCATAATACATTCTCCATGTCACCACCAAATATACAGAAAAAGAAGTTTTGACTATGGTGAACATAACTCACTCAAATCTTCATACCGGAGGCTCAAACTTGGAACATAGAATTTTTAGACATGCATCTAAATAACTTCCAATCCATAGAGAAGGATATTCATTTACAAGAAATGTGGAGCAATCTACTGGACTATTCTACTGTATCAAGAATACTTATTATCTTCAACATTTAACTCATTACAAGAAAGCATCAAAACAAGACCACAGTTGACACCAATGACAACATAGATATGTTGACATCAATGACAACATCGGTTAGGCACATACTTGCAACAATCTCCCCCTTTGTCATTGATGGCAACATATGATGTTAAAAACTATAAACACCATCAAGACAAGATACTCCCCCTTTCTTTTTATTCATCTATACTCTTTCTCCCCCTAATTTTTTCACATGATTTCTCTCCCCCTTTGACATCAATGGCAAAGGGCACATACTTGCACTCTGCTACTCTTGATCAAATTGAAACTGCTCTTAAATAGAAACTTATGTCAAAAACATCTAGCTACTTCCCCTAAGAGGTAGTTCTCAAAATATCCATCTAGATCAATGATTGAGACTCTAGCCACCACTAGATTGATGCATTACTATGCATCTGTAATTCTTCTTTTTGTCAGTGTACCTTTTATTTTATCACCAATGATCTGATCTTCAGGGTGATGTTTCTACACAAAACCATAGGGGTCTTAGGAATCCTTTAAGGAGCTTCCTCACTTGTACCTTCTATATTCTTCACTGCTTAGCAACTCATCTAATTTATGTCCATTCACTTCTGAGTTCATCAACTATAACTTGAACTTATCCAAAATTCATAACATATTTTCTTTTTTGATCAATTCTTTTAACATAATAGGCTTCTCACTTTGCACAACTCTTCCTTTATCCTTCACAATCACAATCTCTTCAAGCTGAGTCATCAGCATCAATCCTTTGGCAAGGAAGAAAAGATTTTCAATATAAGCTCCACCTGAGCCAAGGCTCTCAATTGACTTCCCAAAATTATCTACAACAAGGGTTTGTGTGGATCCATCTATAACTTCATTTGCATCTTTCTTAGTCCAATTTTTTCTCATCTCCTTCTTGATTTCTTCTAGATCAACTTTATTCTTTCCTTTGTCTTCCCTCTACTCTATTTTCTTCTCTTTTGCATAGTAGTTTATTTTCATATTCTTGCTTCTACAAAATTTTGCAACATGTCGAAGCCTATTGCAATTGTAAAAAAACAACATTTCTCTGTCCTTGGTTCCTTCCATTGATTTGGTTAATTCTTGATCTGCATTGATTAGCCATATGCCCAAATCTATTACATACAAAACACTTTCCATTGAAAGATTGAGTATTCCTTGCATTGTTAAACAATTTCTTACTAGACTTCTGCATTCATTTGATCTATGACCAATTTTCTTGCAATTGAAACATTGACCAGAGAATGATGGAACATTCTAATTAATTCTACTTCTACACTGAGTAGCCTTGTGGCAAAATTTACTACATGAGTGACAATAACTATTGAAGGATGGTTACCTTTGAGCATTTGGTTTCATGACTGGTGTTCTTCTTGATCTATTCATCTAATCTTGATTTTGTTTCCCTTTGTCCTCCTTAACCTCAGCAATCTTCTCTTGACCTGTTCTAGAGCTTTCACCTTTCTCAATTTTCATACCTTCTTTGTTATTAGGATATTTCTGGCTTGCCATTAATCTATCAAATCTGGCAACACTCACACTGTGTTTATCTTGTTGAACCCATGCATGTTTTAGATCAGCTTTTAGATCAACATCTTCTTCAAGCTTTATGCACTCTTTGGTTTTGCCTTTTAGACACTCCTCAATTTTTTCTTTCTCTACATTTGCTAACCTCAATTATTCACTATTTTCTTTAAGTCTTTGTTTGAGTTCCTTGGTTTGATTTCTTAGCTCTTTGATGTAATCATTTGCTCTTGCTATATTTTCTTTTAAGTCCATGTTTTCTTCTTCAGATGTCTCAATGTTTTTAAGAATGGTTTTGTGTCCTTCACTGTCAGTGGACATTGATTTATCTTTAGAAGATTTCATAGTATTGCAAGTTTCTGTCACTGATTTAGATTCAACATTGGCAATTAAACACCAATTTTTTTCTTCAATAGCTTTGTGTCCTTTCACTTCATACTAACAATTCATCTACATTTTAGTCTCATCTTCTTCAATCTTAACATTAGCACTCTCAATGATCTTTTTCAATCTCTTATTTTAACAGTGGTAGGCATTACTCTCAGTAGAGTATCCAAGAAAAATCCCTTCATCATACTTAGTATCAAATATGTCTAGTTCTTCTTCTCTTCTAATATAGCATTTGCTTCCAAAGATTTTAAAATATTTCACTATAGGAACTCTTCCATACCACAATTCATAGGGAGTTTTTGTATCATTACCTTTGACTTGAACTTTATTCTGAATGTAGACAAGATTATGTATAGCTTCTTTCCACTACACTTTTGGTAGGTCAGCTTCCCCAATCATTCTCTTAACAACTTCTTGAATAATTCTACTCTTTGTTTCCATCACTCTATTCTCTCTATATAGCTATCGTTTTATCCCATGAGTCTCATAGAACATAGTGATTTCATTAGAGGTAAATTCTTCTCCTTTGTCAGACTTCAAACACTTGATTTTCGTATTTAACTTATCTTTAACCATTGTCTTGAAACCTTTAAATGCATCTAGAGCTTCTGATTTTTCTTTAAGAAAACTAACCCAGGTCATTCTAGAATAATCATCAATAAAGAACATAAAATACCTCTCATCATGGAAACTTCTAACTTTTGTGGGACCACAAAGGTTTACATGAACCAATTCTAATAGTTCAGTTGAAGATTTTTCTTCATCATGTAAACTTCCTCTTGCTTTATTTTCAACTTGATACATCTTGCAAATGATGTTATTGGAAAATATAATCTCTAGTAGATCTTTCACAACTTGAGCTCAGCTTATCCTCACTAGATCATCAAGAGTGATATGACATAACTTCCTATGCCAAAGCCAACTGTCATTGTTCTGAGCCATGGAAAAAATAAAGTTTCCTTCTGTGAGATGATACATATTTTCTTCTATCCTTTTTCCACTGGCTATTATAGCTCCTAATTTATCTCTAATTTCAAAAACATTATTTTGAAATACAAGACTGTATCCTTTTCTGCACAACTATCCAACATTCAAGAGATTTTCCTTTAAGCTTTCAACATAGAGAACATCATTAGTATGTTGTTTTCCATCAAGACTGATTGACCCTTTTCCTCTTATCTTACCAGTACAGTCATCTCCAAATCTGACTAATCTTTCATTATACTTCCCAAAATCAATGAACTTACTTTTGTCACTAGTCATGTGATTTGAGCCCAAATTTGCAGTCAAAAAACATGGAAATGACCTCCTGATTGCAATGGTGTAGTTAGATTTCACCTAGGATGCAACCTGTAACAAGTCACTCCAAAAACTTGCAAATTTTAACAAAACCATGGTTAGAAAAAACAAAATTTTGACAACAAAACCTGCAAAAACTGATGATTATGAATCCCACTGGGTGTGCCAAATGAAGATATGGAAATCAACATGAAGGAAAAATAATAACAAAATGCAAACCAAACAATACAATACCTTCACATTGATCCACAATCCATCGATAAGGTGGAGAGTGTTGCACCCGAAGCACTCTATCTTTACCCAAAGAGGTGAATGTTGATTGCTTGATTCTGCAGCATAACGATAAGGTAGATGATTGATAAATGAATGATTGAATGATGCAAGATGGATAGATGATAGATATATGATGAATGATTGAGAGGAAAATTCGACAGCATGAGGATACTAGAAGAAGATTCGTTACAAATGGCTCAAGAGAGGCTACCTTTATCAAAAAGGCAAATTTGAATGGATGGTTGTGATTGAGAGTTATTTTGAATGATATAGACGGTTGGAATCAATTAGGGTTGATTAGGATTTCCTTGCACCTTAAGAAATCGTAGTCATGTGACAAGTGTGTGTAGGATAATGAAAGGAATCTAATTCAAATATTTTATTTGAATTAGCTTGCACATGTGAGTTGTATTAAATGCAAGATGTACTACCCCACATGAGACAAAAGGAAAGTGGACAAGTGTTTGATTGTGATAAAAGGAATCTAATTTAAATAAAAGATTATTTAAATTAGTTTGACATGTGAAGGGATTAAGTGGAGGATGTAGCATGTGACACTTGTTTCAATGAGATGAAAGGTGAGGGATTAATTTAAATATTTTATTTGAATTATGTGAGACATGTGATTAGGGAATTAATTAAATAAATTGTGTTTATTTAATTAATTAGGAATGCGATTAAGTTGGAATTATGAGTGGGAAGACCTAGGACCTAGGGAAAAACATTACAAGGTCCTGTCGACTAGGTGATGGACAAATTTATGTGTCTACATTTTGCCCCTCTTTGAGATGATGTTGTGAGATGATAAGATTTATGTAGAGTGACATCATTTCAAAGAATCTAAGGAAATGGATAGAAGAAAAGGATAGGGTGATGATGCCCCCTTGAGAGGATAGGCGGGTTGGACAAACACGGGTAGGCTCTCGAAATGAAATAGAATTGGTCAAGGAAGAAAGGTAAAGGAATGGATAGAAGAAAGGGAAAGATGCGTTATGCTGCAATGAAAGTGAGAAACCATGATGCTTGATATAGCATGAGACGTTATACACCAAGGTATAAGGACCAAGGTGAAATGTGTCTTATGCCCCAGCATAATACCTTGTCTAGATACAAGATATGAATATTAGCTGGGTTGGATTCAGATACAAATGCAAGTTGAAAATGATAACACACACAAGCAAGCAAACAAGAATGCACAAATTATTTAAAAAACAAACAAGGTATTGCCCCTATCAAGCTATAAGCCAATAATTAAGTGATTGATGATAGTGTTATTATTACAGGGAATGCTATATCCCTAGATCAACACAAGGATGCAAGAACGATATATCCCTATTGATGATGATGATGTTTTGATTGACTGATTTAGTTTACGACAAGATTAGGATCAAGACCATTGATTGTGATTAGATAATTTGACAAGCTAATTGACTTGATGTGTATGGATTTAGGATGATTTGTATTTGAATCTATTGCTTGGAATTTTGATTTTATTTGGAGAATTGGAAGAAGTGATGATTGATTGGATTTTAGGTGTTTATTGTTGATGTGGGAGATAGATGATAGAAGAAATAAGAAATGAAAGAAAGAAGATGATTGGTGAAGATTAGAAGAAGGATAGAAGAATTCTATCTCCTAAATCTGGGCACTTCCTTCATACTCCAGACTGCCTACATACCTTGTATCCACGGGATCAAGGCACGTAATGATAGAGATGGGATGTAGTTCTGATTTGTATTTTGTTGATGCGATGATGTGGATTGGATTGATCAAGTTATGGATTGATTGGGATTGATTGAATGATGTTATTTGATTTGTTTTTGATTGTTTGATAGATTGAATGATTGATAGATTGTCTTGATTTGATGATGTGATTGGTCTTGTTTTGATTTTGATGATGTGATGAAGTTGATGATTGGGATTGACTTGATTGGAAGAATGTGATTTTGAGGATTTGATGTGGAATGGTTTTATTGCTTGGATTTTGTTGGATTTTTAATTGTTTTTAGATTTTTTGACAATATTTGATTTTTTTTGGGTTTTTGAAATATTTTGATTTTTTTATATTTTTTGAAATATTTTTATTTTTTGGATTTTTTGGAATATTTTTATTTTTTTGGAATATTTTGGGATGGCATTGGATTTATAATTTGGGTAGCCTTTGTGCTAAATACCAATGACAAGGGGAACCAAGTCTAGGTGCAAGGGAATGAATGGGATTGGACAAAAGGATGGACGATAGTGGATGGATTAAAGGATCATGATAAATGGATAGGATAAAAGGATAGGCTATGTAATGGAATGGATATATGTGTAAGAGAGAAAGGATGTGATCTCCAAGGACTATGTTGCATGGGAATAACATGCCCTAGTCTAGGTAGTAGACTTAGGATTTTTCAGGACAACGCTTAAGGCAATAGGATGATAGGATTTGACATGACACAACTTATGACTTGGATGATAGGGTTAATTTGGAAAGAATGAGGTATGTCAAGGGATATCCAAAACACTTGTCAATAGTTGCCCCCAATCTTTGTCAAGATCAAAAGAGGAAGGGAGGATGAATGGATGCAATGTGATAGGTATGTATATGGAAATGGTATGAAAATGGTATGATAGTTTGGAAAAGGATGAGACAAGGTGCCCCCAAGTGTAAGTGACATAGAATATCGACCTACACATGACATATGTTTACCAGGTTTTCATCATGGTACTTATCCAGGGTGCCTGTTTACCAGGTTTTCACCGTTGGATGAAAGGATTTCTCTTTACTTTTTTTTTTTACTTTTTTTTATTTTTTTGTGACTATTTTGACTTTTGAAGGGGAAAAGGGGGGATATGGATGGATGGGATTCAAGTGTCTAGTTCCATGTAATGTTATAGTCCCATTAGAGAAGGATGTCATCACAAATGGACGATGTCAAGTCATTATGCTCAAGATATAGGTATGATGATTGCGTGAAAGTGAGATGGATAAGGTAGATAGTGGATTATGGAGGGATTGAAAGTGGATTATGATGGACTTATACAAAAGCATGGACCATAGGAAGGTGATGGGGGAAATATGTTGGATAATGAGTGAATGATGGAGTGATGGAGGTATGGAAAGGAATCATGACCAACGGCTGCACACACCGTGTTAAACACGAAAGCTTTTGATTGGATGGTGGTGTAGGAATCAATGGTGATGAGATGGATGATTTAGGACTTTTAGAACCCACATGGAATTAGTATTTTTCTGATCTTGGTTTTTCATGTGGGATGTTTGAAATGTTTGAATGGAATGACATTTTTGAATGGAGGTGGATGGTTGGGATTTTTGAGAGGTGGATGCCTTATTTCACTTGATTTATTTTTGTTTAGGGATCCATATCATTTTAGTTTTTGACTTTGCTTTTGGAGGTATGGGCTTGGATGGATTTTTGAATGTACCTTGCTTTGAATTTTGAGATTGATTTCCTAAGGCATTAGGACCCTTAGGATTTGTGGTTTTTTGAACCGAGGCATCCAAATGTTTATTTTTGAATCCCATGTGGTGGATGAAATGAATGGAAGCTCCTTTTTTATACAATGCGTGCATTTGTTGGTCATGATTAGGATATTTAGGGTATTTATGAATGATTGGGTAAGGGGGTGTTGCTAGCAATGGTGGCAAAGTAGATGGAGGGATATTAGGAGTTGGAAGGAGTGGAGGTAAAGTGGATGGTGGAAGGTGAATGGTCACATGCTTTTGACATTTGTAGGATGAGGGAGGTGGAATGGCAATGTATGTTTTAGGAATATGATGGGGTTTATGATGAAAGCAAGTGGATTTAGGAAGTGTGTAGGAAGTACGAACATCATTAGATTGTTGACCTTGGGGTGTGTATCCAAGGCCAAATGAGTGAGGAGGGACCTTGACATGGATTGGCTCCAAAATGCCTTGTTCATGTAGGCCTAAACCTTTGCCTTGGTAGTTCATGTTTTGGAGCATGTGATTAACTATAGGACTAGGTGTAGTTTGGATACTAGACTTGAGTTGATTATTGGATGGAGAAGGTAAAGTGGATAATGGTTGTTGTTGTCCTAGGGAAGAACATTCATGGCTTAAGGTGGTAAGACCAAGGGGATATGATGGTGGACTTGAGGTGGGATTGGTAGTGGATGTGGATGTGGAAGGGTCATTAGGATCTTTATTATGTTCATGTAGATCCAAGTTATTTGTTTGATCTTTTATGTTTTCTTTAGAGGCACATGTCTCATCATAACAAGTGGAAGGTGTAGGATCATGGATTGGGCTAGATGGAGGATGACTAGGAGCAATTTGGATGTCTTGCTCATGGATTATAGGATTATGGATAGGATCAAGGTGTTCATGGATAGGTTCTTCATAGGTATCATCTTGATCATAAAAAAGGTACATGTTATGGATAGATTGGATGGGGATCATTTGATCTTGATTAGATTTTGGGGCTATTATTTCTTCATGCTTAGGATCATGCTCTTGACATAACCCTCAGTTTTATTGAATGGAAGTAGATAATTCTTGGATAGGCTTGACATGTTCCTGAGGGTTATTGACATGAAGGTAAAATTGCTCTTGACTTGGGTTTGTGACAGGCTTGATTGTTTGTGGATCACATGATGGTGTTAAGATAGGACTAGGCATGGTGTAGGACTCTTTTATAGGCTCAAGAATAGGTGTTTGATGACATGGCAATGTTTTATTCCTTTCTAGTAGCCAATGGATCACATCCTTTGGAAGGGTATGGATGAATGGGCAATATAGGGGATGGATGATAAGGGTGGATAGGATTGGAGGCTTAGGATCATGATTAGATTGAGGGCTAATTGGATGGATAATAGGATTAGATGGATTGGGACTTGGGCTAGATGGAAAGATAATAGAATTAGAGGGATTGGTTTTATCCAAGACAATCTTACCACAATCTTCTAGGTTCTTGATCAATCTTTGAAATCAGACACAAGTGGATATGGTATGGCCCCTATACCTATGGTATGCACAATATGCATCATCTTTATACCAACTAGGTTTAAACATAGATGGAGAATATGCTCTGAATAGGTATAGCTCAATCAAATTTGCTTGGACCAATTTCTCTAAAAGTATCTCCATGGAATCTTTTAATGAAGGATTAGTGGAACTTGGGGATGAAGGTGATGAAGGCAAGGAAGGGCTTGATAAAGGTGTTAGGATAGGACTAGTTGGCTTATGTGTTGGCATATAATTGGATAGTAAAGGTACTCAAAGGAGGCACTTGCTAGGTTGGTTTCTCCCTTGTCAAAGGATTTTAGGTCTTGCATAAGATAACTTAAGTCTATCAATGATGTTTGTTACAAAAGTGAACTTGGACTTGCTTGGTTCATGTACATAGGGCCATTTGGACTTGCATTTATTTCTTGTAAGGACATGTGATTGCCATGTGGATAGGTTTGGTAACGAGGTGGGATGATAGGATTTGTAGGCAAAAGTTTTGTGAGGTGGATTGTTGTGGACATTGGTTGATGTTGGAAGTTTTTTGAGAAAGTAATTGTGATATGAAGGCAATGGAGTTAAGATTATTAGATGGTATGATTATGGAAGCACTTGTGTTTGTGGTGTTGTTAGGAATAGTGAGGGTGATTTGTCATACGGATGTGGCGGCATTAGTATTTGTGGGATTAGTGGAAGATGGAGTGGCCTCAAGTTGAACAAGGTATTCCATAAATCTAGTAGGATCCAATTCAAGGACTCTATACACTAGATCCATACCTTCAGTATCTTGCATGAAATCGATAACCTCTTGTTCAAGTGTGTGTGTTGCAGTGGGTGATGATGGAGTTTGAAGTGAGTTTGATGTGGCATGGATTTGATATGTGGGTAGACTAGTTTGATAGGATGATAAGAGAGATGCCACATAATGAATGGGTGGAGGATTATGTGCTTGTTGGGCTTGTGATCGAATGTGGGATTGTTGATGTTGGCCTAGGACTTGATGTTGTGGGAATTGTTGATGTTGTGGTGATAGCCACCTAAGTTGATCAAGCATTATTTTGTTGCCATAAGGATCATTCTCATAGGTTTTGTTTAGAAATTCCATGTCCATGACTACAAGTGGTAGATGTGGAGTGATTTGGATGAAGATTTGATGATTGGATGATGTGTAATGCTTAGGATGATGTTGATGTGATGGGATGATGACTTGGATATGATTAGGGTTTTGTTTAGGATGGAGGTGAGTTAAAATGAATTGGGTGATTAGGATTGGATGATGTGGATGATATAAACTAAGATATGTGTTATTAGAAAGTCAGATGAAGATGATGTGGCAAGTGTTAATTGGAAGCTTACGTTAGGGCAATATCAAACACAAAATTTCATAAGCAAATGGATGAACACACACACCAAACAAGATGATGAATTTGTCTTTCAAGGTTTAAATGTTATGATTAAGCACACACTTGAAGACACAACAACAAGCCTAATGTCTAGTTTGAAATAGGGTATGGCCAATTCAGTTTTGGGCTATGTTTACACAAGGTTGAATAGGAATTTAAAAGTGAAATCCTACCACACAGCTGGGAGAAAGGAGTAACCCACCCTTCACCATTACTTCCCAAAGGTATAAAGTTCTTTGGGGCTTAGCCAAGAGTGAAAAGATTCCAACTCCCAATGAGGGTGTCTTTCAATTCAACCTTGATTGAGGTCATCCCTTGGAGTGGTGTGTCTCCAAGTAGGCCTCCTAAGAAGGGTAGACAAAAGTGGACCAAGTGAGGTGTTTTTGATCTCCAAGATCACCTTGCGGTGCAAGGAGAGAGCATACACACACACACTTGATTCAGACTCACACTTGTAAATTAACCCTTAGAAATGAAATATGTGATCAAACACTTCAAGCACTAGTTCTTTTTATATCCCAAGTCCAAATGTGATTGAAGAGAATGGTTCGTTTTAGCCCAATTTGATGTGTGAATGCAAGCAAGTTGTTTGTTTTAAGCCCAAAGTCCAAATGTGTTTGCAAACAATGATTAAGAGATGAAAGATTAGAATGAGTGCACCTGATAAAATTGCTTTCCAATCTGCTATAGGTGTTGATGCCAACATTGCTACAGCTCCTTAGATAACCTTGAAAATCACCAAATTGAAAAAGAAACAAGTAAACTTGTAAAGAAGGTGATTATGCCAAAATTGAAGAATCTGATAAAATCTGATGAAAATGAACTAATACATTAGAATGGAGTGCATAAATAGATTCTTCATGAATTTCTATGCAATTTTTAAAAAAAATTGCGAAAATTGGATCAAAAATGCAAAAGTTATGAGCATTTGAAGCTTGCATGTAAGTTTGACTTTGACTACAAAAAAACTAGTCAAAAATGTATAGTCACCTAAAAATTTCTTCACAGATATGAAGTTCTTTGAATGATCTTTCCAACGAGTCTAATTTTGTGCAATTTTGACCTATTTTGACCAAGTTATGATAAAAAGAAAAAAAAATGCCCCTTCTAGGGCTTATAGAGACAAAAGGTTAACTGGCAATTTAAGTTGGCTGCTGACAGTCAAATGAAAGATGGTCACATGCTATGGTTTGCCTCATAGTTTAGTATTAAGATTTGTTTGGCAATGGAGCCCATGGTCATCAATATGACCATGGGCCAATCGAAAGAAAAAAAATAAAAATAAACAAAAAGAATTAAAGATAAAGGGGTGCCAATAAGTAAACTTCCCCCTCCACGTGGATTTCCTTTTTTTTTTTGACCACTGCAGGGTGATCAACCAAGATGGATGGAGCCAACAGAGAGTGAACAACGGACAGACAATAGTTTACAAGCTTCAACTAGAATGGCCAATCCTTGAGTGTAGAGGGTATATGGATCTACAACTTACAACTATTTAAAACAACCGCAACAAAAAGTTAAACAATATAGCAATATTAATTAAAAATAACAATAACAGATCCAATGCAGAATGATAAAGGAAACACAACATTTACTTAGTGAGCCAACACCTGGTATGAGTGCTTCTCTATCCAAGGATAATTTATGATATTTCAATATGATGATTCTTGTCCCTTCCCAACAACAAACAACAAATGCTCTTTCTAATGGTGACCACAATTTTTATGAAGACTAACAATTGAATTGATCAACAACTGGAAATGACAGATGCTGAAAAGATATTGGTGGTTTGGAGGTTCAGGGTTGTGGGATTTAGTGTGGATTGCACTAGAAAATGTCACCTTAACTGCTGTTGATTTTAAATGGTCGCTTCTAAGGATACGAATCCTCAGATGTGATGATTTCTGCTCACTGGTGATGAAATCACTATCGATGGTCTATTTGATGACCGTCGTGAACTGCAGATGATGTCGAGGGTTTTTGATTTATCTACTAGTCTGAGAAATAGTCACCAAAGTACATGTTGCCAACTTTTTGTTTGCAAACCGCTGGGAATGAAGGAACAGCCAACGAGTTTATAAAATTTCCCATTGCTGAGTGTATATTGACCGCTACTAGTGAATCTACCTACCGTGGTTTATGAATTTGCCAAAAAAGAAGATCGCTATGCTAGATCTAAAAATGATCGATGGATGATTTGAACACTGCCAGATTTAGATTGTACGGTCACTGAATTTAACCTCTGATTGGAGTTGCAGACTACAAGGGACTTCAAAGATGATGGTGGTGGATTAGCAAAGCAATGACTAGGTTTAAATTGAGGTTGATGGGTATTTAAAAGTGATAGTCAACTGGGATTATAGTAACAGTGTAGATCTCAGCGTATGACTCGGCCAACAGATGTTTGGAAGGCAATGAACCTTAAGGTGGTGACAAAATTACCTAATTGGTGACTGTGAATGATGGGTAGCGATTGGAAAAGAAAATATTCAGAGGTGACCAAATCTCAGGTGACTATAGCAAGCGCCATTGATTGCAGGTTAAAAATTGGTAGGATCGGTCGAAGGATTAGATTTTGATTGCATGAGATATGAGGATTTAGTGGATATTATATTGGAGATAGGCTGCAGTAGTAGGGATTTTGAACAACATATTTGAAATTTCACATGATTAACTGTCAAGCTTTAGGCCTATGATTCTTTTGATAAAACCAAGAGCATAAAAACTAGAAGTAATATGTCCTTGGGAATCATTTTAATTCTCCAATATAAAAGTGGAGTCGCAGACAAGGTGAAGTTAAATTAGAACGAAGGAAAATCTTTGCATATTTACGAGACCTTTTAAGCGCATTGAATTACCTTTGTGATTGAATCCTAGAGATAGGTTGTAGTAGTAGGGATCTGATGACAAGTGATCAGAGGTTGACAGGATCGACCGAGTGTACAGTGGTGGCTCCTAGGAGGTTGACAAAAGATTGCCAATGGAGACAACCAGTTTCAAAGAGAGGGTGATGGGTAAGTTAGTAATGGCCTTAGTGTTTCAAAGGTGGTGACAATTCTTAGAGGTGGCAACAATTTGGATTTGATGATGTTAAATGATGGTGACCAGGTGTATATATGTGGTGGTGGAAGGATTTGGTAATAGGGTATGTGAAGCTACAGTTAAGCTTGAAAATGGTGACGGTGGGCTCAAGCAAAGATCAGGCTATCACAGTGGGTGATGACAACCTTAAGAGCAATGCTTATGGTTTATTTGGTTAGAAGTGACAAGTATGCAAAATCCATGGATCTAGGGTTTAAACATTTTTTAATCTGCAACCACAATGTAAGCCTGCGACTAAATGATATGAGACTTGCAACTAAAATTAGATTAAAATTGCAATAATGATTGATTATGCATAAAGTCTAATAAAAACTAACACCAACAATGCCAACAGAGACCTTGCGCAGGCCATACGGAATTGTACAATACGGCCTAAAAAACTTAAAAAAATTAATTTTTTTAAAATTTTGCAGTGAGGAAAGATAGGCAAATTTACAGTCAAAAAACATGGAAATGACCTCCTAATTGCAATGGTGTAGTTAGATTTCAACTAGGATGCAACCTGTAACAAGTCACTCCAAAAAATTACAAATTTTGACAACAAAACCTATAAAAACTGACGATGAGTCCCACTAGGCGTGCCAAATGAAGATATGGAAATCAACATGAAGGAAAAACAACAACAAAATGCAAACTAAACAAATGCAAACATTCACATTGACCCACAATCCATTGATAGGATGGAGAGTGCCACACCTGAAGCACTCTAGCTTTACCCAAAGAGATGAATCTTGATTACTCAATTTTGTAGCATAACGGTAAGGTGGATGATTGATAGATGATAGATAGATGATGGATGATTGAGAGGAAAATTTGACAGCATGAGTATACCAGAAGAAGATTCGTTACAAATGGCTCAAGAGAGGCTACCTTTATAGAAAAAGCAAATTTGAATGGATGGTTGTGATTGAGAGTTATTTTGAATAATATAGATGGTTGAGATCGATTAGGGTTTGTAGACACCCTAAAATGACCATGTTTTTGAATCACTTGCATTTCGTCTAATCTGTAGCATCACCTACATTTCAACATTAATTAAATAAATCCCTTTTATTTAATTAATTTCAGCAAAATCAACCTTATTCTTGCAAAATTAAATAAATTATTTATTTAATTAGATCACTATCCTCCTTCCAAATCTCAAGTCTCCATTAATTAAATAAGTCCCATTATTTAATTAATTCACCACAAATTCCCTCTTATCTAAAATTAAATAATTCTTAATTATTTAATTAAATCAAAATCATTCTTCCAAATCATGCACAACAATTAAATAAATTTATTTATTTAACTTGCTTTCAAATCTTCTAAATTAAATAATTTTAATTATTTAATTGCTTCTTTCAATAATATCTTCTCTAAATTTAAATAAATCAATTATTTATTTAAGTTGTTTTTTCTTCTAAATTGAGTTATCTCTAATATAACTCATGCTTTCTTGCTCATGCAATTAAATATTTCTAATATTTAAATAAAGAAAAATATCTCCTTATTCTCATGCAAATCCCTTCTTCTTGTTTTAAATCACTTAACTGATTGTTATATTCTGTTAATTGCTTTAACTCATTCTTCTATTCTTGATAACTCCTCTCATGCAAAAGAAAGCAAGACACTTGGCTTCTTCTTATTCGTTGCATGTTCCTCAACTATTCTCCTCCGTTGATTCTTCTGAATTATCTGGACCATTGATTGATCTTCATTGAAACCTATATAAACCCCCCTCATCTCCTTCATTAAGCCTCTCTCTTCGATCTTATTCTCAGGCATACTTAACAGCACTTTGAGCATACAAACGCATTGATTGAGCAACCTCACAATCTCTTAACATTGATCTCTTGAGCACACTACTTGCTTGTTGCAGCTATGGTTTCGCAACTTCATTGAGCAATCTACACTTCTCCAAAGGGAACAATACAAATTTTGGTAAGAGCTTTCATTTTTCTTTGATTTGATGATAATGGCTTTTACTTAGATTGGTTCACTTTATGTGATTGGTTTTTGGTTTTACTAGTTTTGATTTAATTGATTTTTCCTCATACACATTTTGGCACGCCCAGTGGGACCCATTGGTCCTGATTTAATATCAAATTTGTGGAATTTTTAGTTTGATTTCACAGGTTTTTTAACTCTTTTTTTTGGAGAGATCCGAAGATGAATTTTTAAAGGAAGCTTGTTGAGCAAAAACAGAGGTCACAGTTGCGTTTGGAAGGGTTGAGAGGTGAAGAAAAATATATAATTTGGCCTATTTCGGTGAAGGTAAAAAAATTTACCTTGGACACGCAACCCGAGGCCGTATAATCACTGCACAAGTACAGTAAAAAATATTTTTTTTTTTAATTTTATTTTAAGCTTTTTGTTTTAAAAAAAAAAAGCCAAAAAAAAAAAAAACTAAAAATCAAAAAGCAAAATAAAAAAATAAAAAAAAGAAAAACACAAAATTCAAAAAAAAAACAAAACCCAAAAAAAAAAGAGTACTACTGCACAGTACCCTGCGCAAGCAGTACATACCTGCTAAGAGGTACGTCTTCTTCAAAGAGGACAGGCCTCTTTTATTTTATTTGTCTCATGAAAAGGATTTTAGAAAAAGGTGGGTGTTAAGTTTTAAGTTTTAAAAAAAAAATGAAAAATTTAAAAATTTAAAAAAAAAGAGAGAATTTTTTAAAACTAATTTTAGTTTTCTTAAAAAAAAGAGATTTTTTTTAGCCCTCCAGCCTAGCAACAGGTCACATCAGTGACCAAGACCCAGTCACCAGGGGCTAAGACAGACCCCTCTTCAATGAGCTTTTTAAACTAATAGGCGATTTTCAAACCTCATTATCTTGGTCATATGGACATGTATTTCAGTGCATTTTATTTTGAAATAGGCTAGAATTTTGTGATCTACATCATGGTGAAATTGATTTTTTCTCAAGATTCTTTGTTTTTCTAGAAAATTAATTTTCTCACTGCTATCTTTGTCTCGTCACATTTTTTTGACTTTTCAAGCTTCATAACTTTCACAAACAGACTCGGATTTAGGTGATGTTTTTTTTTAAAGTTGATATTTTTCTGTCCTCTACACAGTGATAATAATTTTTTCAAGGATTTTCTGATATTTATTTTTTAAGACCACTCATTGGCCTATTCTCAATCTATGACTTCAAACATTTGCTAACTTTTGAGTTTGTGTGGACCTAATATCACTTGTTGCAGCTTCTTATCACTCACACAGAGCAAGTAGGTGTTTTTAACATGTTCATGTAGGACGAGCATTGAAGAAATCTTGATTTATCTCACTAAGTCTTAGAAACACATTACATTCTTAAAGGGATAATTGAACAAATCTTTTTTGCTATCTAAGTCTTAGGAACATATTGCTTTCTTAAGGGACAATGGACATGTATGTGAAAACACCTCAATTTTCTAAGGGACAATGGACATGAATGCCAAACACTTCAATTTCATAAGGGACAATTGACAACTACAAATGTGTGTGTGCCTAATTTAGTTGCACCTTATTTTTCTTATAATGGGACAATTGAACATTTGTTTGACGTGCTTGCTCTTACATTTATGTACTTCCTTTAGAAGGGCCTGCTTTTAGATTGCGCTTCATCCAAAAGGGATGACCCTAAGTAGAATTTTCCTTTGAACCACTATATAAGAGGGATAAGGCGAAAGCCAAGTCCTAACCGACGTTAGCCTTACCTTGTGGTGCCAAACTGAAAAGAGGTGTACTAGCTCTTTGTGGAAACGATTTTCACATTAAACGAAGTGTTTGATACTCTTAGTAGGATTGGTTAAAGCTTTTAGTAGCTTGTCACATTGCTTGTACGGCGTTGGTCCCTCAAAGTTACTAAGAACCATTCTAGATAGAGACTACCCGACCTATCTCCAAACATTGTGGTAATCATCAGTGCAAGGGGAATCGATTTAAGCCCTTAAGATACTCACCATTGGCTCCCTTGAGAAGAGATAGTATTCCCTTCGCCATAAAGCTCTTGTGACCTACTTGAGCTTTCCAAGGGGAGGGTGAGATATCCCTACCTATCATCTCTCGTAAAGATACAAAATATCTGACACCTTTATGGAATGATATTTTTATCGACGGAGTATTACGCTGTGAGCTGATCTACTGCAATGAAACCTTGTCTCTAGGGATAAAAGGTGCTTGATATTTGTTTGCAATTGTCTCATACCTATGGAAACATTGGGCTTTTTTGTGAGCCTCCTCACACACTCGGGCCGTCTCAACATTACTCCCAAGGTCACTCTTAGAACACCCGTGGAAAGATCCACCAATTCTCCAAACATGTTGTAGCTTGACCAACCTAACAATCCTCAAGAAGGTAGGGTCCCTTTTGTAAGTACACCTCAATACACTACCGGCATGCCTCTAAATTTTGTCTCTCAAGGTTATACTGCAGATATAGCCCCATCTCAAGAAGAGCGACACTTTGAAATAGGTCAATCCTCTCAAGAAGATGGGCAAGATCTTGATGAATTCATACAAGAGCCTAGAGTCATGGCTGCCTTTGACAAAATCCTTAGTGAGAACCAGGATCATTTCTTTCACTTACTCGCAGAGAAAGGAGCCAAGTTACCTCAAGATTTTGATCTATCCACTCTCAAGGAGACAAATAACACGTTGAGTGCCATACAGGTGGTCCAAACCATGTCAACAGTGACCACGCCCTTACTTGAACAAAGATCGCAGTATAGGAATTCCCTTTATCAAAACCCAACAAGAGAGAGACCTATATCACTGCTTCTGACTCCTATGGAGATCTACAAAAATCAGCAAGAAACTCTCCAATGTCAAGCGGAGCTAGCTAAGCAAGCCACCTTAGCTCAATCAAATATGCAACAACCTCCTAAAGTGTCCACACCAATCGCAAGTGGAATCTTGGTTACTCCATCACAAATAGGTTTCCCACCAAATTACAATCCGACAAACAACTATGTAGCCATGCAACAAGGGTCTCAACACATTCCACCTCCCATATCATCAAACCCCCATGTCTCTCAACCAATTAGAGTCATGCAGTCCCCCCCACAATATTCTTCTACACTCATTCCCAATCAATCCTCGCAAATCACTTCTACCTATGTCCCTCCTCTGCTACGTTCATCCTCGCTAAATTTCTTTCACACATTGCCTAGCCACCCTCAACATTCCCAACATCAAGGCTCCCAAAGCTATGTGCCGCCATCGCAACCTAATCAAACGCACTTTAGCTTTCCTCCACCCAATTCTTTTCTTCAACCATCGCAAAGCCAGCATTCTTACCTAGTGCCACCTCCACCTCTTCCACATCAAAATACCCAATATGAACCCCACGTACAATGCATACGACCCCAACCAATCTTACAACCCTTATAATACCAATGCACATGGCTTACACTACAATCTTCCGTATGGACAGCAACAACCACTTCTAGGACAACAGGAGATGTTTCCAATCCCTCCCACAATGATGGAGCTAAAAATCATGGAAGTTCAACAGTAGCTATCTGATCTTACGTTTGGCCACACCAAGAAAACCTTCTCCTTAGAGGAAGTGTCCTTATCCTTTTGATCGATCATTACCAATGATCCCTTTTCCTCAAAATTTTACTATTCCTAAGTTTGATAAATACAAAGGCAAAGGTGACCCAAAAGACCATCTTCGGGAATTCTATATTGCTTTCTTTGAGGTCTCACATAATGACACATATCTTATGTGTCTCTTTCCTCGCAGTCTTGGAGGTCAAGCTATAGAATGGTTCTCACACTTACCCACAGGAATCAAGTCTTTTAACGAGCTAGCAGAGAAATTTGCCACCCATTTTTCTTACAATGCAGAGCATGAGATTTCCATGACCGATCTATGCAACAATAAATAGAAAAATGGTGAAACTTTCATTTCTTTCCTTCAACGATGGAGACAAATGGATAGCAAATTCCCTTTCAAGATTGCCAAGAAACAGCTTGTTAGCATATTTGTGCATGCAAAACCTCAACCAAGAGTTAGGTTTCCATTTGCAAATTCTTAGTGCTACAACCTTTGACAAAATCACATATAAGGGAATCAACATTGAAAAAGCCCTCATTGCTAAGGGTGTGGTCAAAATCTTCAAAGAAACAAAAGAAAATGCTCCTCATCAACAATCAAGCGATAAACCCAAATATTGGAACAAAAACAAAAATGTGGTCAACGATGGTGTGGTCAATTCTAAACATGTCCAAATGTTGCAAACACCACTGCAACTTTCTAAACCATGTCAAGCTCCACCTCAACAATAGTAGCAACAAAGGCAACCTTATCAAAACCAACAGCAATGACAACAAGAGCGGCCTCAACAAGATTACCCTCTGCAGCGTCAATTCACTCCCTTGGGAGAGCCCATAGAGATAGTCTTACAAAAGATTTTATAGAAAGGACTCATCACCTTACCTGATGCTCCCCTGTATGGTGAACCTGTTTACAAAACTGCGCGGTATAGAGAAAATGAATATTGTGAATTCCATAGGAGCAAAGGGCATAGAACTACATCGTGCATGAAACTCAAGCACCTAATCCAAAACCTCATCGAAGGCAATCAAATATCTCTACAAGAAGATCCACCAGCTCAACACACGAATAAAGATCTCAATATGTACAAGAAACCATTCCCTCATCATGGTCCACCTCCTCCTCAGGATAGAGGTAAAGGTATCAATCATGCTTCCACTTCCTTTGATTCCATTGTAGGTTGTTTTGAAGAGAGTCGAGTGTCTACCCTCACAATCAAAGGCAAATCTATGGATTGCACTGTTACCACTCGCCGTAGTTGTGTCACCATTCGTAGTCCTACACCTAGTCTTCCAGCTCAATCTAATTATAATCTTGTCAAACATCTAGGGAGAACACCAACACAGATCTCTATCTTGGACCTCCTACGGTCATCATCTACACATAGAGTAGTGCTAGAAAAAGCCCTCCAAGAGTCTTTGGTTCCTAACAACATAATAGTCATGGATTTCCAAGCTATAGTAGGTAACATTGCTTCACCCTACAATGTGGTCTTTTCTGAGAAAGATCTCCCATCCCATGATCCATGTCACAAGGATGCCCTTCATATTGAGGTTCTCATCCATAAGCGCAAAATCAAATGCATACTCATAGATGGTGGTACTAGTCTCAACATCTGTTCTTTAAAGTTACTTAAGCAATTGGGATACTCTAAGGATCATGTCAACTCTGATCATAGTATTACAATCAAGGGGTATGATGATGTTGAACGCCACTCAGAAGGTGTTATCCACTTGCCTATACAACTAGGCCCTGTCATGCTAGAAACCAGGTGTCAAGTCCTTGATATTGAGCTGCCTTACAACATTATCCTAGGCTACCCATGGATCCATGCAATGAAAGTTGTTCCCTCCACATACCATCAATCGCTAAAGTTCCCATACAATGGTATGGAGATAACTATCCCAAGAGACCCCAATCCTTTTGAATTCTACCATGTCTTGCAAGGTAGTTATAAGAATTGCAACCAGGTGCCTAACAATGAAAAAGCCCTTGAATCGCCACTATATGTTGACCCTGCAATGTTGACTCCAGCCTCTACAAGAAACCCTAATCCTCTACCTAAAATCAAAGCTCACATCCGTGATATAGGCTTTGGAACATATGATATCTCAAAATCTTGTTGTGTAGGGCAGATGCCTTTATCTCCAAAATCTTACGGCCAACCACCCATTGCCAAAGTAACTAAAAAAGCAGCTATTCCTCCCCCAGCATTCCTAACCCAATTCCAATAGGGAAAGTTATTGGAAGAGGAAACTATTGAGGACATTTCTTCTTGGCTCTATAAGGAGAAAGAACCAGTCATAATACCAGTCAAGCAATATGGCAATGGCTTAAGGATAGTCAAAAACATGGGCTATAAACGCAAAGGTGGCCTTGGAAAATAGAATCAAGGAACTATGGAACCCATTGTTGTGACAAAGAAGCTAGACAAGAAGGGATTAGGATTTGGTAAGCAGGTACCACATGCCTTAGACATCAAGTATATCCTCGATAAGGTAGCTGACACTTTTCCCGCCGATTCGATGTCTACAGAGGATACCATCGATGACTCTTCCCTCCATATGACCAACCTATTCGCAGAATCCTCTATTTTTACGCTATCCTCCATATCCTTAACCTCCACCACAAACACCTAGAATGTCACACTTGTCTACCCTGAACTTATCGATTGGGACCAACAAGGGTCCCCCATTATAGATGTATTTCAAAATGACGAAGCTATAGCTGAGTTCATGGGACTTCGGGAAGGTATCCCTCTTAGTGATCATAAAGCAGGTTTTGTAATGGAACTAGAGCCAACAGCTTATTTTGGTGAGAATGCCAAATCCTCTAGTCGCAAAAGTAAAAATAAAGAAAGGTCTCTAGATGAAAACCACACTGTGGCACCTCCCGATCACAAAATAGTAAAAACAAAGGACATATCCAAAGGTGAAAACCCAATTGTGGCACCTGAGGATAGAGGATTTGACCTTCCCCTACCATCTAAGTATCAAGAGAAGTTAGCTCTCCTAGTGGAAGATTCTATAGAGATAAACCTTGGTACAGAGCAAAATCCAAAGACCACATTCCTTGCAGCATCATTATTAGAAACAGAGCACAGGAATCTTAACAATTTCTTCTTACAGCGAACCATCAACTTTGCATGGACCTATGCGGATATGCCAAGGCTAGACCCTAAGCTAGTAGTTCATTATCTCACAGTTGATCCAAAAGTGAAACCAATCAAACAAAAGTTGAGGAAGATGCACCCGCAGATAGCCCTCTTGGTAAAAGTGGAAATACAGAAGTTGTTAGATGCAAAGTTCATACGACCTATTGACTATTCAGACTAGGTATCAAATATTGTACCTGTGTCTAAACCTAATGGGCGCATCCGCATGTGTAATGATTTTAGAGATCTCAACAAGGCATGTCCCAAAGATGACTTTCCACTACCGAACATTGACATTATAGTAGACTTGACAGTAGGTCATGAAATGCTTTCTCTCATGGGTGGATTCTCTAGCTATAATCAGATAAGGATAGCAGAGGAAGATCAACATAAAACAATTTTTACTTGTCTGTGGGGTAATTATTGTTGGTGTGTCATGCCGTTTGGTCTAAAGAATGTGGGGGCAACTTATCAAAGAGCAATGATAGTGATATTCCACGATCTCTTTCATCATATTATGGAGGACTATATGGATGACATACTAGCTAAATCTTCTAGGGTAGATCACATACAGGTTCTAGGATAGATCTTTGATAGGATTGAGAGATACCAAGTATGCCTCAATCCAAAGAAGTGTGTCTTTGGTGTAACATCAAGAAAACTATTGGGATATATTGTGTCTCATAGAGGTATTGAAATAGACCCCGCAAAAGTCAAGGCTTTAGTGGAGATGCCTCCACCAAAGAACCTCAATGCATTAAGGAGCCTTTAAGGAAGATTGCAGTCCATTCGGCGTTTCATCTCACAGCTAGCAGATAAATGTCAACCATTTCAACACTTGCTCCGAAAGGATATCTCATTTCGATGGGACGATAAGTGTTAAGCAACATTTGACCAACTTAAAGAGTATCTAGCTACACCTCTTGTATTAGTTCCACCAATTGCTAATAAACCTTTGATATTATACATCTCAAATACAACTTCGGCCCTAGGGGCCTTGCTAGCACAAAATGATGAATCAGGAAAGGAGCATGCAATTTATTATATCAGTAGAACCTTGGTGGGATATGAGCTCAATTATTCACCAATGGAAAGGGCTTGTTTAGCAATAGTGTTTGCCTCCCAAAAGTTGTGACATTGCATGCTCAACCAACACACAAAGCTTATAGCCAAAATTGATCCTTTGAAGTATCTATTAGCAAAAGTAGCTCTCACAGGCAAATTAGCTAAATGGGTCATGATCCTTAGTGAGTTCGACATTGAGTACACGGATCGTAAAGCAATCAAAGGACAAGCCCTCATAAATCAACTAGCAGAAGCACCCATGCAAGATACACACCCTATGGTAGCAGACTTTTCAGATGAGAATCTCTTCACTCTTTCCAGCTCAATAATGTGGAAATTGTACTTTGACAATTCCTACACACAACATGGATCAGGGGCTAGTATCTTGTTCATCACACCTCAAAATGACTATATTCCTAAGTTATATCGGCTTGCATTCCCTTGCACCAACAACATCACTGAGTATGAAGCACTCCTCATAGGTCTCAACACAGCAGTTCAATGGGACATCACAGAATTACAAGTATATGGAGACTCACAACTAGTCATTCACCAAGTCACAGATGAGTACCAAACGAAGGATGAAAAGTTGGTCCCCTATAAGCAACTAGTGGATGCCTACAAACCACACTTCTCTTGCATCACATTTGAGCAAATTCCAAGAGAGCATAACAAAGCTACAGATTTCATGGCTTCTATAAGGTCACTGATTGACATGCCTGCTAATACACAGAAATGCGAATTCTTGATCGAGCAATTGTTGATACCCACCGTCAATATTCCAGTTACTGAAATCATCTGTGAACTTGTTGGTCCCAATTCCCCAAGGTATGAAGATATCTATGAATACCTTAAAAATAATACCTTTGCCTCTGACCTTTCCTCCACCCAACGCCAAACCTTTATCTATCGATCCTCCCATTACACCATTCTGGGTGATACAATATATCACCGGAGTCTCGATGGTATCCTCTTACGATGTCTTAACGCGGAAGAAGCTGAACCTACCTTACGAGACATACACGAAGGTGTCTGTGGTGCACATTCTACTGGTCCTAATCTCACTAAGAAGATACTCAGAACAGGTTACTACTGGCCTACAATAGAGCAAGATGCTTCACAGTTTGCTAAGAAGTGCCTACAATGCCAGCAACATGGAGATTTGACTCATGCACCAACTCATGAACTACAACCTGTGACAACTCCATGGCCTTTCTCTCAATGGGGTCTTGACCTTGTAGGACAAATCTATCCATCCTCTTCTAATGGCCACAAATTTATCATTACCGCCACTGAGTATTTCCCCATGACCTATATCACCAGTAAGCAAATAGCCAGGTTTATCCTTAACTACCTCATATGCTGGTATGGTATTCCCCAAGCCATTGTCACTGATAATGGGAGGCCATTCAAGAACCAAGATGTTCGTGCCTTATGCATACAGTACAACATCCAACATCGCTTTTCAACTCCCTACTATCTGCAGAGTAATAGCCAAGCAGAGGCTTCCAATAAAACCATTCTCAAAATCCTTAAGAAAACGGTCAATGAAGCTGGCCATGATTAGCACTTACAACTCAATCCCGCCCTATGGGCCTACCGCACTAGTATCAGAACACCAACTAGTGCCACACCTTATGCCTTGGTCTATGGCTCTGAAGCCATCCTACCTATAGAGGTCAAGATCCCATCCCTCAAAGTATATATGCAGGACCTTATTAATGGAGAGGAGTATCGCACTTCTAGATTACCTGAGCTAGAGCTACTAGATGAGAGATGCCTTGCAGCGCTTAATCACCTCCATGTCTATCAAAACTGCCTCTGACGTAATTACAACAAAAAGATCAAAGAAAGACGATATCAAGTTGGTGATCTTGTCCTTAAAGAGAATCAGAGAAATCAAGCAAATCAAGAAAAGAAGGGCAAGTTTGAGCCTAACTGGTTAGGTCCCTTTATTGTCACAGCAGCATATCGATCAGGAGCGTATACTTTAGCTACACCTGACGGCATTCCTCTAGATGAGCCACTTAATAGTGTCCATCTCAAGAAGTTCTATGCCTGATCCTTAGAGTATTCCAAAAAAAACACAAAAAAAAAGAAAAAACATAAAAACACAAAAAAAAAATCTGTCCTCTGGTGAAAACCTGGTAAATAGGCACCTTGGATAAGTACCATAGTGAAAACCTGGCAAACAGGTGCTATGTGTAGAGTCAGCATCTATCTTCTATCGAGTCTTATTCATTTTATGCCCATGTTCACAAGCTTCATCCATCCATCCATAATAAAACCATTGACCTTGTTTGCATTTCCATCTCCCCATCTAGTATAGTGTGGAACTTTGTCAATGTCCATCATTGTCGTCCTACGTCTTGATCTGCATCAACATTCTACACTGTCTTGTCCTAGGTCAAACCTTCTGTGTCTTCTTCGTTAGTCATCTATGCAAATTCCTCTACCGGAATGGGGGCAACTCTTTCCTTAACCTAGGTCTAGGAACTGGTCCTTGTTCGTGGTTGGTAGCAAACACTTGAATCCTTTCTCCTTTCTATAGATAGCACCCTTTAAACGGAGACATCACTTCTACAGTAAGGCTGTTATCTTCCCAATGCTTTTCCTACATCATCACATCAACTAGAACTACATATTATCATCTTTTCAATCTTAAGGTACCTTGATCCCATGGATATGGGTATGTAGGCAGTCTGGAATACACAAGAAGTTTCTGGTACTCAGGTACATAAGATCTCCTCACCACCTTGACCCACTCATCACTCTATCCAAAACTACATATTATCATTTTTCATCTTTCCTCGTAATGTGCCTTGATCCTGTGGATACAGGGTATGTAGGTAGTCTGGAATACGAAGGATGTATCTAGTACTTAGGCACATACGATTCATCATTCTCCACCAACCCATTAGCATGTCATCTTTCTAGTCTTCTGTTTATCAAAATCCATTCACCTTGACTTGACTAACTCAAGCAGCAAAACAACAAGCTAGCGCATCCTTTCAAAGAAAAAGTTCTTCACAAACCTGAAGCAAAGCGGCTTACTTCCAGAGTCATCTACTGTCCTACTGTTCTGATTGCCAACATCAACTAATTCCAGCTTAGCCAAAGCCCCAGATCCACAAGCTTATCTTCTACCAAGTGTTCCATGATCGAGACCAACACACACGTCTCCTGTGACATGTGGCATCTCTCGCAGCAAGACATTGTCTTTTTAGGTAGATAGCCCCCTTTAATAGACATAGAGTTCCTATGATAATGCTATTATCTTTCCTATCCAATCTATCCTGAGCAACCTCTTTGGCAAGAGAATATGTTAGCTGTATGTTTACTTTGTAAGTCAGTCAATTTGCTTTTATGGTTTATCTTCTGCTCCTTTGTCCATTACCTATTCAAGGCTACCTTGATTTATCTATAATCTTGGTATGTTGCGATGCAGTATGGATTGGGGGCATAGTCATTGCTTTTGTATGCCGTGTTTGAGGAATGATCTTTAGCATCTTTCTTGGCTGCATATTTATCTTGTGTGTGTTACGACCTAGCATCTTTTATATTAATATTCTTCTTGCATTTATATGTATTGAAGTTTATTTTATGTTCAAGACTATGGCTCATTCACATGTACCAACAAGGTTATATTATGTCTAAGGGATCTAAGTTCAAACCGCTTGCTTGTAGAGTCAATGTCCACGCACTCGGATATCATAGCACCTTGGTCTTTTATACCTTGGTGGCAAACTATCCATGTGCTATATCAAAAATAAGGATTGCTCTTTATAAACATTTATGAAACCATTGCAACAAGCTCATTCATTTACCCATGGCCTTATATAGTTTTCCAACAATGATCGATCAACAGTCTTTTCTATCATGTTCTCTTCTATCTCCACTTTCTTCTATCTATCATCAACCCAACCTTATCTATCTCCAACAAAATCTTCTAGTCAAGCGTCAACACAGTTCTTCTGTCACTTCCCTATCTTTCCTCTCGAGGGGGCACCCTACGCCAGCTACGCTGGGGCAACTAGCTACATTGGGGCATCAATAAATTGTATCATGTCTTCAACAATCATTTTCTTTGATGCAATGTTGTAGACTGCATTGCATCAAAGAGGGGCAAAATGTAGACACCCTAAAATGACCATGTCTTCGAATCACTTGCCTTTCGTGTAATCTGTAGCATCACCTGCATTTCAACATTAATTAAATAATCTAATTATTTAATTAATTTCATCAAATTCTTCCAAAACTTCAAAATTCAACATTAATTAAATAAATCCCCTTTATTTAATTAATTTCAGCAAAATCAACCTTATTCTTGCAAAATTAAATAAATTTTTTATTTAATTAGATCACTATCCTCCTTCCAAATCTCAAGTCTCCATTAATTAAATAAATCCCATTATTTAATTAATTCACCACAAATTCCCTCTTATCTAAAATTAAATAATTCTTAATTTTTTAATTAAATCAAAATCATTCTTCCGAAATCATGCACAACAATTAAATAAATTTATTTATTTAACTTGCTTTCAAATCTTCTAAATTAAATAATTCCAATTATTTAATTGCTTCTTTCAATAATATCTTCTCTAAATTTAAATAAATCACTTATTTATTTAAGTTGCTTTTTCTTCTAAATTGAGTTATCTCTAATATAACTCAAGCTTTCTTGCTCATGCAATTAAATATTTCTAATATTTAAATAAAGAAAAATATCTTCTTATTCTCATGCAAATCCCTTCTTCTTGTTTTAAATCACTTAACTGATTGTTATATTCTGTTAATTGCTTTAACTCATTCTTCTATTCTTGATAACTCCTCTCATGCGAAAGAAAGCAAGACACTTGGCTTCTTCTTATTCGTTGCACGTTCCTCAACTATTCTCCTCTGTTGATTCTTCTGAATTATCTGGACCATTGATTGATCTTCATTGGAACCTATATAAACCCCCCTCATCTCCTTCATTAAGCCTCTCTCTTCAATTTTATTCTTAGGCATACTTAACAGCGCTTTGAGCATACAAACGCGTCGATTGAGTAACCTCACGATCTCTTAACATTGATCTCTTGAGCACACTACTTGCTTGTTGCAGCTATGGTTTCGCAACTTCATTGAGCAATCTACACTTCTCCAAAAGGGAACAATACAGATTTTGGTAAGAGCTTTCATTTTTTTTTATTTGATGATAATGGCTTTTACTTAGATTGGTTTGCTTTATGTGATTGGTTTTTAGTTTTATTAGTTTTGATTTAATCAATTTTTCCTCATACATGGGGTTGATTAGGGTTTCCTTGTACCTCAAGAAATTGTAGTCATGTGACAAGTGTGTAAAGGAGAATGAAAGGAATCTAATTCAAATATTTTATTAAATTAGCTTGCACATGTGAGTTGTATTAAATGCAAGATGTACTACCCCACATGAGATAAAAGGAAAGTGGACAAGTGTTCAATTGTGATAAAAGGAATCTAATTTAAATAAAAGATTATTTAAATTAGTTTGACATGTGAAGGGATTAAGTGGAGGATGTAGCATGTGACACTTGTTTGAACGAGACGAAAGGTGAGGGATTAATTCAAATATTTTATTTGAATTATGTGAGACATGTGATTAGGGAATTAATTAAATAAAGTGTGTTTATTTAATTAATTAGGAATGTAATTAAGTTGGAATTATGAGTGGGAAGACCTAGGACATAGGGCAAAACATTACAAGGTCATGTCAACTAGGTGATGGACAAATTTATGTGTCTACAACCTTTGACTTGAACTTTATTCTAAATATAGATAGGAGTATGTATAGCTTCTTTCCACTACACATCTAGTAGGCCAGCTTCCCCAATCATTGTCTTAACAACTTCTTGAACAGTTATGCTCTTTGTTTCCATCACTCTATTCTCTCTATATAGCTATCTTTTTATTCCATGAGTCTCACAAAACATAGTGAATTCATTAGAGGTAAATTCTTCTTCTTTGTCAGACTTCAGACACTTGATTTTCATATTTAACTTATCTTCAACCATTGTTTTGAAAGCTTTAAATGCATCTAGAGCTTCTAATTTTTCTTTAAGAAAACTAACCCAGGTCATTCTAGAATAATCATCAATAAAGAACATAAAGTACCTATCATCATGGAAACTTCTCATGTTTGTGGGACCGCAAAGGTTCACATGAACCAATTCTAACAGTTCAGTTGAAGATTTTTCTTCATCCTATAAACTTCCTCTTGCTTTCTTTTCAACTTGACACTTCTTGTAGATGATGTTATTGAAAAATATAATCTCTAGTAGATCTTTCACAACTTGAGCTAAGCTTATCCTCACTAGATCATCAAGATTGATATGACATAACTTCCTATGCCAAAGCCAACTGTCATTGTTCTGAGCCATGGAAAAAATAAAGTTTCCTTTTGTGAGATGATACAGATTTTCTTCTGTCCTTTTTCTATTGGCTATTACAGCTCCTAAATTATCTTTGATTTCAAAAACATTATTTTGAAATACAAGACTGTATCCTTTTCTACACAACTGTGTGACACTCAAGAGATTTTTCTTTAAGCTTTCAACATAGAGAACATCATTAGTATGTTGTTTTCCATCAAGACTGATTGACCCTTTTCCTCATATCCTACTAGTATAGTCATCTCCAAATCTGACTAATCCTTCATCATACTTCTCAAAATTAATGAACTTACTTTTGTCACTAGTCATGTGATTTGAGTAGCTACTATCAAATATCTAATAGTTCTTTTCTTGAAACATATCTTCATTATCAATACTTCCTTCTGGATAAAGACATTCTTCATCATCATAATTTGTGAAAGAGTAATCATCATCTTCATCGATTTCAACATCATAATATGTTCTCTTGGATGCTCTACTTTTATCTTCTTTAGCATTATTTCTCAATTTTCTTATGAGACATCTAGATGCATAGTGGCCTATTTCACCACATATGAAACAATTAGAAGATAGTTCATCCTTGCATGCCATACCAAACCTTCCTCAAGTTGTTAGGCTTACTTTCAAGGAACTTGCTCTGAAACCAATTGTTGAAATGCACAAGACAACTAAGAGGGGGGTGAATCAGTTGTCTCTAAAACTTTAACCACTTATGAACATCAACACATCAATTACTTTTATTAAGAATTAATGATGAAAACATGAAACTAGAAGCTTGACACAATAACTGTTGAAATTAAGGAACACTGAGAGGGGGGTGAATCAATGTTCTGCGAAACTTAATATTATGTTCCTTCAATAATTCACCACATACGTCCAAAAGAAAGAAGCATGAATAGAAACAACAAGATCATAACATATGAACACTAGGATTTTCATGGGGAAACCCAATTAAGGGAAAAACCATGGTGGGGGTTAACCCACAAGAATTTATACTTTGTTAAAATTATTACAAATGGGGAAGGCACACTACCCAGATCTCACTACTCAAAGGAGGCTCACTACCTACAAAATTGATTACTAGAGTTCACAAGATTATTTGAACTGAAGAATAGCATCTAACAATGCAAAATTACAATTTTGGTTATGCTCAATACACTGATTTTACACACTTCATCTTTCTCTACCTTGCTTTACTATTCTACCATGATCTAGAGCTTAGATCTCCTTGCTTTGCACTTGATATTGCTATACTTCATGCTTATTCCTTCATATTCACACACTCACACCCCAAAAATGCTTGAATCCATCGATCATATACATCTGTTACATGAAATTACATCAACTGCAGTCGACCTTAAGAAAACTTGGAAGCTATTTCAAGAACATTTTTTGTCGGCTGAATTCATGCACAAACATCAACGTGGACCAAAACCTATGTTCTCAAGTCACCACACATGTCAGCCCATACCACTGGATCTCATACATTACTCAAGCAATGACTTCTCTCAATCCGCACAAGGATCAAACATCAAGTCATCTTGTTCTTCACTGGACTGAACTGTCTAACCAAAACCTAATACTCAGATGCTTGTAACTTACAATCCCTTCATCACCAAAGGCTAAAATCTTAGATTAGGTATCCCTGACATCCCTTAACATTCCCTCATATCCACAGCTCAATATGATTACCTATGAAGAAATGCGGACCAAGATACTGGACCCTATCATGTGTTCTATTCTAGTCTATCCGGACTTAGACAAATTTGTAATCTAACTTCTAGTATGATCAAAAGATGTAATGTGGATGTGTAAGATAGATTTAGTTGCCATCAATGACAACACCTGACATGCCTAGTAGTATCTCTTGCAAACAATCTCCCCCTTTGGCATTGATGGAAACACTTAGTGAAAAATGACTAAATGTTAGAACAACTCCCCCTTACTATGTACACTTGTGATTTTTGATGCTCCTCCTTAGATGAATTCCTCATTTTTCACTACTTTTCCTCTCCCCCTTTAACATCAATGGAAAAGGTTGAGGTCTAGACCCAAAAATTCACACAAAAATTCTATATCCATGCTTCTGCATATGTACAAACGGTCCTTATTAAACACATCACCAAAAGTGTTTTTCAACAATGCCAATTCACTGTCCCATCTTTTCTTCATGACATCCAAGACTGAAATATGGCCTTTGAATAAGAATGCCTATGACTCTGCCTTCTGCAGATCAATGGGATCACTTTTCAGAGCAGCAGCTTGAGCTTCTATCAAAGCATTGAACATTGTTTCTAACTTATGGAGAATCAATCCGCAGATTTCACACATCCTTGCCACAATGTTTTCTTTTTCTTTTACAAATTTCTTTATTTCATCAATCAAGTTAACTACTTGACATTCTTGACTTACTGTAGATACTATCAAGGGATTAAAGGATTGAGATACATTTGACAATTTTTGCTCTAACTCCTTTATTTTGTTCTCAATATCCTCCACAAATTTTGAGCAAGATAGACAAAATTTGTACACATCTCCTTTAGTAATGGCATTTTGAATACTCTTTACAGTAGTATCTAATATAATTCTATCATTGGAAATTATTCTTTTCAGTTCACTAAATCTTTTATCATTAAATTCATTATGGACTTTGACTTTTGCTTACTTTTCAAAAGACTCAAAGTGAGTACTTACAGAGTTTATTAGATTCTTCAACTAACCGGAGGGGGATGCTGATGAATCCTTCTAAAATATAGGTATGATTTTCTCCAAAATGCCAGATGCCAGACCAAGTAACTCACTATCTTCTTTATAAAACTTTAGGATTTCCTCTATGGCCTTAGCTTCTGTAAAAGAGGCCAACTTCATCTTCTGTACTAGAAAAAGAGTATCAAAATTGATTGGACCTTGTATTATATCTGGATCTTCTACAACTTGTTTGTCTTTCTCAAAATTTCTTTCACTACTTCTATAGTCTCTCTTGCCCAATATAATGTTTCAATTTTATGCTCATTAGGGCCTCCATCTTCTTCTTTTTTAGAGTTAACCACATTTTTTTTCTCATCACTTACATTCATTTTCTTTGTTTCTACCTTCTCTACATCATCATCAGTGGCATCCTTGCTTTTATCTAAATCAAAAATATCTTTTGCATTCTCTTCTAGAGAATTTTGTGTATCCTCAGTAGAAGTATGATCAAATTCCTCACCATCTAGAATGGAGGAGTCAATTTCATCATCAGTTTCTTTTTCTTGATCTTCCTTGTCCTTTACCTCTTCTACTTTCTACCCTTTTTTAGAATTATCTTTAGTAGGAGCATTTGTATTCATCTCTATATTTTCCTCACCAGATTGATCTAGAGGAATTAGAGTATCCTCTGCACCATCAACATTATCTACCATCTCTCCATCCTCTTTGTTCAATATCTATTATTCTGGGATAGAAACATCACCTACTTCAGTTTGTTGCTCATTTTTCTACAAATCTTCATCATTCAGAAGTGATGTGTCATTAGTATCAATAGGTTCTTCTGTAACAACTTCATCAATGTCTCCAATCATCAGCTTATTCATCCTCTTCTTGCTTTTGAATTCATCCTTGACTTCTTTTAAAATTTTATCAGCTTCCTTTTTGGAGATTATGGGACATAGACTAGATAATACATGTTCCCTTAGCTCCAAATATTTTGCTTTGGTAGCTTCTTTTCTTATTTCCACAATGTCTCTTAAACTCTTAGGAATTTCAGATAAAATTTCCACAAATGCTTTGTTGAATGTGTTCAAGTACTTGATAGTAGCATCCTCCAAAATTCTCTTGTTGGCTTTATCAAAGTTGTCATAATATTTTGTTATTGGCTTCAAATTCCCATAAATAGTTATTGCATTCACAATATCTTCAACTGATAGGGTGGATTTTTTAGTCTTTAGTCTTTTGCTTACCCTTACACTTCCAGAGGGCTTGTCTTGGGCAGCCCTTGATGCTTCTACTTTCTTTGACTTTGTGCTTCTAGAGGGCTTCTCCTTAGATACTTTAATAGCCTTAGTGCTTGAGGCCTTCAATTCTTTAACCTCATCATCTGAATCAGTCTTTTCTTCATCCTCTTTCTCCACACTGACATATGACCTTTTGGCATTACTTTAGTTCTTTTTCCTTCCTTTTTGGTAGGTTTTTCTTTGAATTTCTCTGTAATAGAAGAAGGTGATGTATCAGAGGTTGTACCAAAACTCTTAGTAGTCCTTTCTTTAGAAGTGGATTCCACCGGAACACTTCCTTATTCTCTATCCTGCTTCTCCTTCTCAGCTTTCTCTATCCTTTCCCTATTCTGTCTCATAGCTTCTTTTGTTATGCCAATGCTTTCTACATACATTTCAACTTGTCTTTAAATCTTTCTCTTAGATTTAGGTTTCCAGAGCTCAACATGTAGTTTCACACTAAGTTTAGCATATGTACCAAATATCTCAACAGAGGTATCTTTTGGTTTGCTTAAAAGGTGTTGAGCATACATCTCCAGTATTTGTCCATCAACTTCATACCCCATGGGCATGATCCATACAATCCTTGGTTCAACTACTTCCATCAAGCATTGATCTATTTCCACCATGAAGCAAATTGTATCCTTGTATTTTTCCACTATAGATGTAGGGATTCTTTCCCTTGATTGCATCATGTTCTAAAAATTTTTGAAATATCCCCAAAGAGTAGTCCTTTGGGCATTGGAGTCACTGATATTATTCAAGTTCTCTCTTATTTGTATAGAAATAGGCTTATAATTGGTCTAACACATGATTTTCTTGCCAGGTAACTCATTCATGAAATAGAAGAACAAACACAATACCAATGTACCATACTTGAATGTATTCTTCTTGTCCTTTTTTATCTTGTTCAGGTTCTCCATTAACTGGTTTTGTAGCAGCTCACACAAGTCATAGTCAACATTCTTTCTTAACATTTGATATATAGCATAAATGGTTGTATCAGATATAGAGTTTTCTGATGAGGAGTGCACAATGGGAAACCACAGACTGATGCCCTAATCTCTCACGATCAGCAAAACTTCACATGTGAGCTGCCAAACTTTTCCATTGACCAAGTCTCTCATTATTTCCCAATGCCTTGATGGCATTCACTTTTGCAGAGACGTGTTCCATCAGTGAATGCCCGTAACCTTAGGCTAAATTTCCAAAACCACCATCACACAGCTTCCTCCTGCGAACCCTAGCACATGAAGATGCTAGGTTGTTCTTACTGTGTGAAATGCCCTGATGGAATCCTCTACAACACTGAGCAAGAAAAACAAAACAAAGAACAAAATAGATATTCATACAATGAAGCCATTCCACTGATTTTGATGGAAATCTCACCAGTGGAATCCTTCACGGTGACATACGGCAACAATGGAAAATGTACAAATGAAAGAAAACTATAATTGTGCGATTTATAGTTGTAAGAAATAAAAATCAAATGGACAGACAGAATTGCTTTATTTTTCCTGAGCACAGCACAATCACATTCAATCACACACCTAGATCTGATTACATTCAATGATCATTTGATTCCTTCCTCAGGGTATTTATCAACTTGCCCCGAGTAGTACCGATTGACTCCAAGTGGCTGGGAGATTAAGCCAAGTGGTTGGGAAACACTATTGCCTATTTTTAGCATTATTGCTATTTTTAGCATTATTTGATTACAATTGACTAATGTCCCCTAAGTTACTTGGGACTTAAAATAAACCTAGATACAACTAAAATGAAAATGCATTGGTCAAAAGACCTTATTACAAAAGTAAGCATAATGTGCTAGGTGCTCCTGCACCATACTCCCCGGGTGAAATTTATCTCAAGTCCTCTTAGAGACTAACTGCTGTAAATCACCACCCTGCTTTGTGATATCTTCTACCAGCATCCATATGGCTTCTGAGTCTAGAAGTCCTTGCCATTTGACTAAGTGCTCAAAATATGTCTAATTTCTGGTCTTCTTGGCTATCCTACTATCCAAAATGTACTCCATCTATGGTGGTTCCTTAGGTGGTAAATACTGTACCCACTCTATATTCCCTTGAACAGAATTTGATGTACCTTCACCTATATCAAGACTCCTATATAATGTCAGATCAGCAATATTGAAGATAGGTGAAATAGCAATATCTTCAAGGAGTTCAATTTTGTAAGCATTAGGACCATATTTTTCTAGAATCTGGCAAGGTCCAATTTTCTTCATCATTAACTTGTTGTGTTCTCCTTTGGGCAGTCTGTTCCTGTTGAGATGAACCATGACCATATCTCTTACTTGATACTGCACATCCCTTCTTCATTGATCCACTCTAGCCTTGATCTTCTGACTGTTCTAGTGTAGAGTATCTCTGACTTGTTGATGGATCTCTTTCATAGCTTCTACAAATGTATCAACATGTCCACTCCGTTTGTCCAATCCTTGAACATCTCTCAACTCAAAGATTCCTCTAGGATGACTACCATAAACAACTTCAAACAGACTTAGACCTGTACTTCTATTTGTAGAATCATTATAGGCATATTCAGCTTGTGGGAGTACCACATCCCAACTACTTCTATGTTCTCTTGTCAAACATCTCAGAAGATTACCTAATGACCTATTCACAACCTCAGTTTGGCCATCCGTCTGAGGATGATACGCTGAACTGAAAGACAAATTTGTACCCAATCTTTTCCACAAGGTTCTCTAGAAATGTCCCACAAATTTGCTGTCTCTGTTAGATACAATACTCAAAGGTAACCCATGAATCCTGACAATTTCTTTAAAGAACAAACCTACAATGTAACCGGCATCATTAGTAGTCTTACAAGGAATAAAATGTGCCATCTTGCTGAACCTGTCCACCACAACAAAAACACTATCATGACATGTCCTTGTCTTGGGCAATCCCATCACAAAATCCATACTCAAACCTTTCCAAGGTCTATTTGGTATGGGCAAAGGTTGGTATAGTCCTGCATTGGTTGAGACTCCCTTTTCTCACTGGCAAATCATACAACTCTCAACAAACCTTCTGACATCAGATTGCATCTTTGGCCAAAAGTAAAACCTTCTAACAAGATCTAAGGTCTTATTGAGCCCAAAATGTCCTCCCAAACCACCACTATGTTTTTCCTTCACTATATTATCCCTCATTGAACACTTAGGGATACATAGTTGACTACCTTTAAACAAAAGTCCATCCTATAATGTATAATCTGAAAACTCGCTGTGGAAAGCATTGGCAAACTCACTGCATACACTAAATTTCCTTGAAATCTTGGTCCTCTCCATATAGTCCTTTGAGTGAGTCAACACCCATACTTTGTAGCTGCACTTCTTGGACTATCAACACCCTTATGCTTAAAGCATCAGCAACCTTATTTGTTATCCCCTTCTTATGTTTGATGATGAAGGTGTATGCTTGAAGACTTTCCACCCATTTCATGTGTCTATAACTAAGCTTTTCTTATCCATTCAGGAAACTGAGAGCATGATTATTTGTATACATAATAAATTCTTTAGGAAGCAAGTAGTGCCTCCATTTTTTTAGAGCTTGTACCATAGCATACAACTCTAATTCATAAGATGAGTATTTCCTCTTGGCTTCATTTAACTTTTCACTGAAGAAGGCTACTGGTCTGCCTTCTTGGCTCAACACTGTTCCTATGGCCTACCCACTGGCATAACATTCAATTGTGAAAACCTTATTGAAATTAGGTAACACTAAAATAGGGAATTTAGCAACTTTCTATTTCAGATTCTCAAATCTCCTATCTGCTTCTCTTGTCCACACAAACTTCATCTTACCTCCACCCTTGATGGTCTCCAACATAGGTGCACAAATGTCACTATAATTCTTAATGAATTTCTTGTAGAATGTGGCCAAACCATGGAAACTTCTGACCTCACCTACTGCCCTGGGTGTAGGCCAATTCAAAATAGATTCTACCTTGGAAGGATCCATTTTTAAATCACCCTTAGAGATGATAAAACCTAGGTACACCAATTCTTCTTCATGAAGTCACACTTTTCCAAATTTATCAGTAATTTCTGATCTTGCAGCCTTTTCAAGACCATCTCCAAATGTTTCAAGTGCTCTTCCTTGCTCCTATTGAACACCAAAATATCATCAAGGTAGACTACCACAAATTTTCCTATGAAGTTCTGAAACACCTCATTCATTAGCCTCATAAAGGTACTAGGGGTGTTTGAAAGACCAAACGGCATCCCAAGACACTCATACAACCCTTCATTGGTTTTGAAAGCTGTCTTCCACTCATCCCCTTCTCTTATCCTTATCTGATGGTACCGGCTCTTCAAATCTATTTTAGAGAAGTAGGCAGCACCTCCCAAACAATCCATAAGATCTTGAATTCTAGGAATAGGAAATTTGTATCTAATGGTTATCCTATTTATTGCCCTAGAATCAGTACACAATCTCCATTTCCCATCCTTCTTTGGTGCTAAAATGGTGGGGACTACACATGGACTCAAACTCTTTCTTATTAAACCCTTGTCCAAAAGTTCTTGAACTTGTCTAGCTATCTCCTCATTCTACTGAGGGGTCATTTTATATGCTGCCTTATTAGGAAGTACTGCTCCTGGTATGAGATCTATCTGATGGCCAATGTCTCTAATTAGTGGTAGGGAATCAGGTATGTTCTTTGCAATCACCCCTTTATAACTCTCAAGCAAATCTCTGACCTCCTTACGTCCTACTTCTCTCACACTTGTTTTCTTTTCCACCTTGGGCTTCACAATCAAAGCAAAACCTATGCCATCACCTTCCTTTAGTGTATCCATGAATTCTTTTTCTCCTATCAGCATTACACTAGACCCTACATGCTGTGAATCCTCTTCTACCAGTGATTGTATCCTATAAGTCACACCATCCTTTTGGAATGTGTAATCATTCTTTTCTCCATCATGATAAGCCTTTATGTCAAACTACCATGGTCTGCCCAGCAGAAGATGGCAAGCATCCATTAGAAGGATGTCACATAGAATCTTGTCACTATACCCCTTAATACTAAATTCAACCCATGCTTGTTCTTTGATGAGCACATGTTGCCCCTTATTCAACCAACTAACTTTATACAGACTGCTATGGGGTATCTTTACTAGATTCAGCTTATTCACTGCTTCCAAAGATATAATGTTATCAGTAGAACTAGAGTCAATAATGAATTTACAAACCTTACCTTGGATCTTGTAGTTGATTCTAAACAAAACTCTTCTTTGTGATGGTTCAACCTGCATTGGTTCCTTGAGTAGCGTCCTCTTGAGCAACATACTCCTGTTTCTGATGCTAGATTCACTTCAGGAGATGTCACACTCCTTGCATCTTCTTGAGTCAATGTGGTTCTCTTCTCACCACCATGAGAAGTTGAGGCCTTCTCTGGACATTTGTATGTCGGGTGCCCTATCTAATTACAGTTATAACATCTCATATTGGAGAATTTGGACCCTCTACCTGATCTAGTTGTCCCACCTCTTCCATTAGGCCTTCTTCCTCGGTAGCCTCCTTTGCTACTTGAGTCCCCAACTTGTTCTTCTTGGTTAGACTCACCATTAGGCCTCTGGTTAGGACTTCTTCCTCCAAAACTGCCTCTGCCTCTACAATTCCTTGCACCTCTACTTTTGTTGTTTTGCTCACTCTTTCTCTTTATCTTTTCTTCAGCCCTTAAGGCCATTTAGAAACATTTGTTCACTGTTTCTGGTGCTAAGATGTTGATCTCGTCTTGGATGTTCATCCTTAGGCCATTCAAATACCTGGCCACCTTCTCTGACTCTTCTTCTTGTCTCTTTGATCTGAGACTAATTTTATGAAACTCTTGTGTGTATGCATTCACATCAAGGTCTCTCTGTCTAAGGTTTTGCAATTTCTTATACATCTGCACATCATACTCCAGGGGTAAGAACTGTGCTTTGAATTTGGCCTTCATCCTCTCCCAGGTAGTTATGATATTCTTCCCCTCCTTGATTCTCTCTCCTTGTACATAATTCCTGTTGATAACTGAGAGGGGGGGGGGTGAATCAGTTATCCTAATTATTTCCCTTAATGAACTTTCCTTTTAATTGATGCAGCATAAAATCAAACATAAAACATTAACCATAAAACAAGAAACACATGACACAGTATTTTTGACGTGGAAACCCTGTTAAGGGAGAAAACCACGGGGTGATTAACCCAAAATTATTCTCTGTTAGAAGAATAGGAAATTACAAAGATGGCACCTGCCAATTAGGGCTCACTGCCCGAGCACACTGCTCACAAGAGGCCCACTGCCTACAAGAAGACACACTGTCTACAAAGTGATGAGAATCACAGTCTTGAACTGATTGGAAGCATCTGCATATGCTGGAGTTCAGTTCCGGTTAGGCTCACTACACTGATCTGCTGCACTTCATCTTTCCTTTGTTCTTTATTCTGCTATCTTTCACATACCGGATCCCTTTTGTTACCTCTGCTCTTTATCTGGACTTCTTCGCATATATCTCCACACCAACACACTCTTCACAACTAAATCCATCCTCTATATATATCCGCACAAGTGATTTCGTCACCTTTCTAGTCGGCATCCGGAACAGTCTAGTTTCTTACAAACTTTTGTTCTGTCGGCTGAATCCTTCCTCACCAAGCTATGCGGATCAAGCATATACTTGTAGATATCATTAATCATGTCGGCCAAACATGATTCATGCCTTCACAACTTCTGTCATCAACAGTAACACATCCGGAAAGCAGTCTGATACTCTGCTAGTCAGTTCTTCCTCTGTTTTCACTGTCTCTCAGAAATCCGGTACTCAACCATTCATATCTTTTTCCTTGTCCATCACCGGAGGCTAAATCCTTGGAATATACCACTCAAGGTAGTCCTCTTAACTTCCCCAGATCCGCACTGCACCAAGACACTTCCTCTGAGAAGTCCGGACCAATCTGTCGGACCTTGCCACATGCTCTGTTCTTCTTCACCGGACCACAACATTCTTTATTCTGACTTCCGGTAGAGGCACATCATGACTTGCGGATATGTGGGATGACCTTTGTTGCCATCAATGACAACAACCAAGAATCCATATAGTGTCTCTTGCCAACAATCTCCCCCTTTGGCATTGATGGCAACACTTAGTGAAAAATGACTAAGTGTTTTCACTATGCTCCCCCTTTGCTGATGCTCTGTCTTTATATACAATTTCCGGAACTCCCCCTTAGTTGGATTCCTCATTTTTCACTGCTCCTCACTCCCCCTTTGACATCAATGGCAAAGGGTAGGGTCCGTACACCAAAATTTTCAAAAATTTCCTATACATAGCCGCATATTTACATACTTACATATACTGAAGAATGTCTGCAAAGGATGTCTGCAATTGAATCATTTCTGTAGCCCAACTTTGCTTCATTCTATCCAAAATTGAAATGTGACCACTTAGCAAAAATGCAAACGCTTCTACCCGCTTGAGATCTGTCGGATCTTTTGTTTGGGCGGTGGTCTGAGCATCACTGATGGCCTCATGCATGGTTTCCAACTTAGGGATTATAATCCTTCTAAGTTCTCCCATCCGGTTGGTGATGTTCTTCCTTTCCTTCTCAAGATTTTTTATTTCATTCAAGACTGCAATGGTCTGACATTCTTGATTTATTATAGAGGAAGAGAGAGGATCAAAACTTTGAGATAAGCTTTGTAGCTTATCCTGTTCCTCTTTTATTTTCTTGTCAAATGCTGCTGTTGCCTTTGACCAGGATATACAAAATTTATAGATGTCACCGCCATCCTTAAGAGCATTCTCTAAGCTCTTTATTCCAATGCTTACAATCTTCCTATCTTTAGAGATTAATTCTAATATCTCTGAAAATCTTTTATCCAAAAATTCCTTCCGGACCTTTTCTTCAGCTGATTTTTCTAAAGAATCAAAATGTATATCAACACTGCTGACTAAGGTTTTTAGATTACCGGAAGAGGAGGCTATCAGATCTATCTGGATTGATGGCATGATCTTCACAAGTACTCCGGAAGCAGCCTCTATCAACTCACAGTCTTCCATATGAGACTTCAGGAGTTTTTCATTTGCCTTGGCATTTGCAAATGAAGCTATCTTCATTGTTTGTACCAGAGAGAGAGAGTCAAAATCAAATGGGCCTTTTAGAAGCTCCGGTTCATCAATCTCTAGAGTTTCTTTGCTCAAAAATTGTTGAACAGTTTGTGCAGTGTCTCTTGCCGGAGACAGATGTTTCTTTTCTTCTGCAGTCTTAGAACTGTCAACCTCTTTGTCTTTCACCACTGCTTCCTTCTCCTGTAATTGCTCTTCTTCTTTGGATCCGGAGACTGTAGGGGAAACCGGAGGAGAGATGCTAGTTTGTTCATGAGCCACTTCTTCTGGAGCAGAGGGTCCCAAGTCCTCAGCTGTTTCTGTACCTAAATCCTCTACAACCGGAAGATTGAACCTTTTGAAGGCCTTCCGGAGGATCTCTTCTGTTTCTTGGGCCACTTTGTCAGTCTCGCCAAGCATGAGTTGATTCATCCTGGCTTTGCTTCTGAACTCATCTTTGCAGTCCTTGAAGATAATGTTCATTGTCTTGGGATCAATTTGAGGATATAGCTGAATAGCTATCTGCTCCCGGATCTCAAGATCTTTAGCATGAGCATTATTCTTTCTTACTTCCATTTCCTTTTCTAGGCTTTTAGGAATAAGAGATATTATTTCAATGAAAGCCTTATTATATATGTTAAGATATTTTACTGTGGCCTCCTGCAGAGTCTTTTGGTCGGCCTCACTGAAGTCATCATATGATTCAGTCATTGGTTGAAGGTTTCCATCCACCATGACCGACTTGATTATGCTCTCTAGTGACAGAGTGGGCTTTTCAACAGTTACCTCTGCCATTTCATCCTTGTCTTGGCCTGTGGAGGGCTTACCGGATCCTTTCTTCTTCTGTTTCTTTACTTCTCTTACTCCCTCATCTGATTCTGTTTCCTCTTCATCCTTTTGGCTTCCATAAGCCCTTGTGGCTTTTGTCTTGGATCTCTTACCGGATGCCTGAACTTCCGGTTTTGAACTTTTGGTTGTGGAAGGTGCAGGTCTCTTTGATGATCTGGTCCGGGTGGGAGTTTCAACCGGAGCACTTTCTTTGCTTTTCTCTTCTTCCTCGGCCTTCCTCCTCTTTTCCCGGCTGGCATCAAGTGCCTCCTTTGAGATGCCAAGACCTTGAGCAATGTGCTCTACTTCTTTTCTCACCTTTCTTTTGATCTCAGGTTCCCTGAGTTCTACATGTATTTTTACACTCAGCTCCTCAAAGGTTCCAAACCTTTCTGCCTTAGGATCTTTGGGCTGACTTAGCATGTGTTGAACATGCAGCTCCACTATCTGTTCATCCACTTCATACCCCATGGGCATGATCCAGACAGTCCTTGGCTCTACTGCCTCCATTAGGCACTGATCAGTGTCAACCATAAAGCACACTGAGTCTCTGTATTTTTCAACAAGAGACTGGGGAATTCTCTCTCTTGCTTGCATCATGCTCTGAAAGTTTTTGAAGTATCCCCATAGAGCTGTATTTCTCGCTTTTGCATCCCCAAGTCCATGCAGATAGTCTCTTATCTGAACTGCAACAGGTTTGTCATTCTGCCATACCCATCCACTTGTTCCGGGTAGCTCATTCATGAAGTAGAAGAATAGACATACAATAAGAGTACCATACTTGAAGGAATTCTTCTTATCCTTCTTGATTTTCTGTATATTTTCCATTAATTGGCTTAGCAGTAGTTCGCAGAGATCATATTCTGCATTCTTTCTTAACATTTCATAAGCAGTGTATATTGCAGTTCCGGATACAGAATTCTCCCTGCTGGAGTGATAGATCTTGTATCCTATTATCATTGATGCATATTTGATATCCGGATCCGAAATATCTTCAATGGTCATTGCCCTCTTGTCAAATTTTGATCCGGTGGCCTCAGTTACAATGTTGTTCTTGACAGATTTGAGGATAGGTACCCCTCCGGAAGAGTATAGGCCAGTTACTGCTCTAATTGCCTCTTTTGTGATCTTGCAGGGTCTATCTAGCCATAGAAAGTTGTCATGCATCCTGCTCAGTACATACCGGACCCATTCATCTTCTTCAAAGCAGGGGAAATGAATAAATTGCTCAAATTGTTTCTTCTAAATATCCTTATACTCTGGTTTAAGCTCAAAAGCATTGTCAATCAGCTGCTTGTGATAGAGGTCTCTTAATTTGAATTCCCCAAATTCCTCAATGTTTGCATGTATGTAAACCCTAATGTCTTCGGTGTGTAAAACTCCGTGAGGAACACTAGAGAAGGCTCCTAGTGGGTCTACCTCCAATGATTTGTAGGGATGTTTCTTGAATGAGGGGCGAGGTCTATCAGAGATCTTAACTATGTTTGGAGTAGCCATTCTTCAAAGATTTGTAGTGAGGTAATGAAAAACGGAGAATACCTTATGCGCCTTCGGTTTGCACGGAGTGGTTGGATTGATTTCTTTATGCAATAACTTCGGCAGGAGATCCTTGGTGTGCTTGATGAACCTTGTTGCAGAGCTCCACTTTTCGCTTCTTCTCGAGTGCAGAATGAGCAAATAACCTTTGAGAAATCTCTTAAATTTCTCTGCGAACCCTAATATCTGTCTGCAATAAATGCTTCACCTACATCATTCCGGTTTGCCTTGTCTGGATAGCTTGGATTGTCCCGGATTAGTTCTGATCTGAGGATATCATCCGGATCTTTCAATCATGAATAAATCAAGGTAACATATTACAAGAGCATCCCAAACACTCTGTCCAATCCGCAGAACAAGATAGTGCATTTCCGGATCTTTCTGGACCTTTTTGTAATCCTTTATCATACCGGAGCATCTCCCTGAACAGGTCTTATTTGATCGATCACAGCTTCTTCATAACTCCATGCGGACCTCTGAAAACTTGACTGAAGTATCTCAAGACTCATATCTACAAACCCTTTGATCCGCATCTTGTGCCACATCCGGCACCACTTGTTTGGCTGGGGGAACAAGATTTTCTTTGAGTCTCCCCCTGAGCCTGAGCTCACTTTTTAATTTCTGGAAGAATTATCAGCACCAGAGTCTGGTGCGGATCCAACCTCTACATTCTCTGAACTTTTCTTCACCCAAATCTTGCTCATCTGATTCCTAACCTCATCCGCATTCATCTTTTGTTTACCCTTGTCTTGATTCTGATTATACACCGGACCTCTTTTGTCCTGATTCTTGTTTCTGCAGACTTTAGCATTATGACCGGACCTATTGCAGATTTGGCAAATAATATTTCTTTGCATATTTGACTGATATCCTCTTGATCTGCATTGATTAACCCTATGACCTATTCTATTGCATGTGAAGCATCTACCTTTGAATGATTTGTTTACTTGCATAATTCTGCATTCATGGGATTTGTGTCCATACCTTTTGCAGTTGAAGCACTGTCCGGAGAAGGATGAATTAATCTGATTCATTCTTATTCTGCACTGATTAGCTTTGTGACCAAAGTGGTTGCAGCTGTGGCAGTATCCATTGAAGGATGGATATCTTTGAGCATTTGGCTGTCTTACCGGAGGTCTTCTAGGCCTGCTCCTTGGATTTTCTGATCCAAGATTCTTCTGACCGGATCCGAAGCTTTCTCCTTTCTCATATCCCAAACCATACTTGTCATCTATCCTCTTTTGACTTCCAAGAAGAACTTCAAGTTGAGCAGAACTTATCTTGAATTTCTCTTTATATTCATTTGCTGTTTGAAGGTCTCTTTTGAGAGAGGCAATTTGATCCTCAAGTTTTCCTTCATTATCTTTGGCATCTTCAAGATCAGATTCAAGATGTCTGATAATCCTGTCCATCTGGTGGCATTCTTCTGATTTTTCTTTAAGAGATTGTCTTAGATTGTCTTCAGCCTTTCTTTTTTCTTCAATCTCTTGAGTAAACTTTATAGTTCCTGATTCCATTTCATGTCTTAACATAATGACTTCTTTTGATAACTTTTCACATAACTTGGTTTGCTCAGTCAATTCTTCATTTGTATTGCTTTCTTCACTTTGCCTTGCCAACTGTTGAAGCAGCTCCTTTCTCTTTTTCATAGAGAGACTTAATTTGTCTTTTAATTCTCTCATGAATTCATCAGCCTGTTTGAGTCTTTCCTTTAATTCACTAACTTCAGAATTTGACTGTTCAAGATCCTCAAGAGCAGTCTTGAGTTGCTCTCTTAAACCATATGCATCCATTTGAAATCCCAGATCTTCCTCAAGCTGTTAGGCTCTATTAGGAGGAACTTAGCTCTGATACCAATTGTTGATAACTGAGAGGGGGGGGTGAATCAGTTATCCTAATTATTTCCCTTAATGAACTTTCCTTTTAATTGATGCAGCATAAAATCAAACATAAAACATTAACCATAAAACAAGAAACACATGACACAGTATTTTTGACGTGGAAACCCTGTTAAGGGAGAAAACCACGGGGTGATTAACCCAAAATTATTCTCTGTTAGAAGAATAGGAAATTACAAAGATGGCACCTGCCAATTAGGGCTCACTGCCCGAGCACACTGCTCACAAGAGGCCCACTGCCTACAAGAAGACACACTGTCTACAAAGTGATGAGAATCACAGTCTTGAACTGATTGGAAGCATCTGCATATGCTGGAGTTCAGTTCCGGTTAGGCTCAGTACACTGATCTGCTGCACTTCATCTTTCCTTTGTTCTTTATTCTGCTATCTTTCACATACCGGATCCCTTTTGTTACCTCTGCTCTTTATCTGGACTTCTTCGCATATATCTCCACACCAACACACTCTTCACAACTAAATCCATCCTCTATATATATCCGCACAAGTGATTTCATCACCTTTCTAGTCGGCATCCGGAACAGTCTAGTTTCTTACAAACTTTTGTTCTGTCGGCTGAATCCTTCCTCACCAAGCTATGCGGATCAAGCATATACTTGTAGATATCATTAATCATGTCGGCCAAACATGATTCATGCCTTCACAACTTCTGTCATCAACAGTAACACATCCGGAAAGCAGTCTGATACTCTGCCAGTCAGTTCTTCCTCTGTTTTCACTGTCTCTCAGAAATCCGGTACTCAACCATTCATATCTTTTTCCTTGTCCATCATCGGAGGCTAAATCCTTGAAATATACCACTCAAGGTAGTCCTCTTAACTTCCCCAGATCCGCACTGCACCAAGACACTTCCTCTGAGAGGTCTGGACCAATCTGTCAGACCTTGCCACATGCTCTGTTCTTCTTCACCGGACCACAACATTCTTTATTCTGACTTCCGGTAGAGGCACATCATGACTTGCGGATATGTGGGATGACCTTTGTTGCCATCAATGACAACAACCATGAATCCATATAGTGTCTCTTGCCAACAATTCCACCATGCAAGAGCAGATCCCTGCAACCTTGCCTTTGCCAATTTAACCCTCTTATCGTTAGGGATTTCTTTGTATTTGAAGTGATTGTTCAATGCCTCAATCCAGTCAATCACCTCTTCAGCTTCCATACTTCCACTGTACATAGGTAACCCACCTATGGTGTCCCTATTGACTGACTTCAATGCATTTAAAAATGCCCTCTGGTTTGCTCATATCTCCTCTACCTTTTTACTGGTTTCACCAATTTTTGCATCTCCTTCATCGCTGCCACTTTCATCTTCTCTATCTTTGCCTTTGGACTGCTTGAACTCTCCCAACTTGGATTCAAGCATCTCCTTGATCAACTTCTTGACAGCGTCCTATGATATATTTTTGGGAGGCATTCTCTCCGCCTCTGTGCCGCTATCTCTATCTGACATAAACATTCACAGACAGTACCCAAACGCCAACCATACTGCAAATCATCAATTTGACTTGCCGCCCAAATCTTTTCAGGCTCTGATACCAATATGATGAGGAGCGCATAGTGGGAAACCACAGACTGATGCCCTAATCTCTCATGATCAGCAAAACTTCACATGTGAGCTGTCAAACTTTTCCATCGGCCAAGTCTCTCATTATTTCCCAATGCCTTGATGGCATTCGCTTTTGTAGGGATGTGTTCCATTAATGAATGCCTGTAACCTTAAGCTGAATCGCCAAAACCACCGTCACACAGCTTCCTCCTACAAACCCTAGCACATGAAGATGCTAGGTCGTTCTTACTACGTGAAATGCCTTGATGGAATCCTCTACAACATTGAGCAGGAAAAACAAAACAAAGAACAAAACAGATATTCATACAATGAAGTCATTCCACTGATTTCGATGGAAATATCACTAGTGGAATGCTTCATGGCGACATATGGCAACAATGGAAAATGTACAAATGAAAGAAAACTACAGTTGTGTGATTTACAGTTGTAAGAAATAGAAATCAAATGGATAGAACAGAATTGCTTTATTTTTTCTTAGGGTATTTATCAACTCGCCTCGAGTAGTACCAACTGACTCCAAGCGGCTGGGAGATTAATCCAAGCAGTTGGGAAACACTATTGCCTATTTTTAGCATTGTTGCTATTTTTAGCATTATTCGATTACAATCTACTAATGTCCCCTAAGTCACTTGGGACTTAAAATAAACCTAGATACAACTGAAATGAAAATGCATTGGTCAAAATACCTTATTATAAAAGTAAGCATAATGTGCTAGGTGCTCCTGCACCATTTTCCCTGTTGGAGTGGTATATCTTATACCCAATTACCATGGATGCAAATTTGACATCTGAATTAGTTTTATCATTTATTGTCATTGCCCTCTTATCAAACTTTGATCTTGTAGCTTCAGTCACAGTCTGATTCTTTACTAATTTTAACATTGGCAGTCCACTGGATGAGTTCAATCCTGTTACGGCCTGTATAGCATCCTTGGTGATCTTAAAGGGTTCCATAAACCACATGAATTTAACATGCATCTGAATCAGTACATACCAGACCAACTCATCTTCACGGAAGGATGGGAACCCAATAACCTAAATGAGATGTTTGACTTGCAGCACCTTATACTCAAGTTTAAGACCATGAATCTCATCCCTTAGATGATTCTTGAACAAATCTACTAAGTTTGAATCCCCAAACTCATCTATGCTAGCATGAATATAAGCCCTAATATCTTCAACATGCAACACTCCATGCAGAACATTAGAAAATACACCTAACGGATCGACCTCTACAAATTTGTGTGGATGCTTTTTCAATTTGGGTCAGGACCTTTCAGTGATGTTAAGAACTAATGGAGTAGCCATATCCAAAGATTATAAATTTAGAGAGCTTTATAGAGAATACCTTGTTTTGTTGGTTAGGATTCGCTGTTGAATTTGCTTTTCGTACTCTAAATCCATGAAGTCTCAACTCGGATGCTCTTCTCCTTGTTCTCTTGGAATGCAAAGTGATTCAAATGTTGAGTAAATGACCTTTTATGCTCTACAAACCCTAATTAGCCATTGTAATAAATGCTCTTCCCTAATACATCTAGTTACCCAGTTTCTTCATATAGTCAATCTTCAATTGATTTGCAATCAATTGCATTAGCTTCTTTTCTTTCAAAATTTACTTCAACATATCTACAATAGGCTTCTTTATCTTCATTCATCATGCTAGATTTAGGCACCCACTTACTGGTAGGGGGAAATTAGATTTTCAATGCAGGTCCCCCTAAGCTAGAGCTCCTATTTCAATTCCTGGAGGAATTATCAGTATTGGATTCTAGTGCGAATCCATCACTGTCATTCATCACACTTTTCTTCACCCATGTTTTGTTCATTTCATTCTGGATCTCATTCACATCTACTTTTCCCTTGCCTTTGTCCAACTTCTACTCTACTTTTCCTTTACCTTCCTGTGAGTTCTCCTTTTTGCTTCTGTAAAATTTGGCAATATGTCCAGATTTGTTGCCGTTGAAACACACAATCTTATTTTTCTGACAATCACATGTTGGAGTAGTTTTAGATCTACACTGCATTGCAATATGCCCAAACTTATTGCAAGTAAAACATCTTCCATTGAACACTTGTTTATTCTTGGGAGGATTCCTTGATCCACTTCTGCATTCCTCAGTCTTATGACCTATCTTTTTGCACTTAAAGCATTGACCAGAGAAAGATGATGTATTTTGATTCACTTTACTTCTGCATTGATTATCTCTATGACCATACTTATTGCATTTGAAACAATTGCCATTGAAAGATGGATACCTTTGAGCATTAGGTTGTCTTATCAGAGGTCTTCTAGGATTCTTTATTTGATTTCTTGCTTTAGGATTTCTTTGACCAAATCTAGAGCTTTCACCTTTCTCAAATCCCAGGCCATGCTTATCATCTCCCTTCTTCTGACTATCGAGTAGCACCTCAACTTTAGCTGAGCTTATCTTGAATTTCTCTTTATATTCATTTACAACTTCTAGGTCATGTTTGAGAATGACAATTTTTCTTTCAAGTTGTTCCTCATTATCCTTAGTTTCTTGTAGATCAGATTCTAGAAGTCTAATTATTCTATCTAATCTACAACACTCTTATGTTCTTTATTTCAGAGATTGCTTCAGTTTTTCCCCAGTCTTCTTCCTTTCCTCAATTTATTTGGTTAGCCTCATCACCCCGGATTCCATCTAATGTTTTAGGACAACAACTTCTTTTTCTAGCTTCTCACATTCCTTTGTCTTCTCCTTTAGAGCCTCATCAATGTCATTATCTTCATTATGATTTGCTAGCTGATGAAGTAGCTCCTGTTGTAAATATGTGCATAATCAGTGTTGTCATTGATGTCAACATATTCTTGTTGCCATTGGTGTCAATTGTATCCTATCCTATTGCCTAACTAGAAGACTGCAATGTTGAGGATATTGAGAAAATTAATAAAGATCAATCGATGTGGATCATACGGCAATATATAGAGGATTGTGTGAAGTAGCTCTAGTCAAGATTTGAGAGGTCTGCCTAAAGATTTTAAGAAACTATGGCCATCTAAGTAGAACCAGTTTTGTAGTATTCAGAAGAGATAGAGGAACAGAGAAGTGGTTCACATCCTTCTAGATATGTCAAATAATGATCTGTAGATCTAGAGGCATGTTTGGGAGGTTAGTGTGTATCATCCATTCAATTGGTTCATGGTTTGGAGGTCCGCAAGCAATCTTTCTAAGATGACAGTCATGGTAGATAGTATTCTTGAGGTTCAAGATGAAGATGCAAGTGATCCTGATGACTTGGAGGAGTGTGGATGTTTTTGTTGAATTCATTATGCTTGTGGAGGTCTTTGGATCATGTGATTGCTGTGTTGGAGGTTTTCATTGAAGTTTGATCTTGTTGGTGAAGATTTCCTTCTTAGTGTTTTTTTTCTTCCCAATCATAACTGATCAGATGATTCAAGCATATTATGAATGTTCTAGAAGCAATTCTCTGGAGTGTGGTGTGTTGTTGAAAGAAGATTCAAGTCTTAGCAATGTTTGGCTGATATCTTAGTGATTCACATTAAGTAAAATGTTTGGTGTGCCGACCTTGATGTTTATTCAAAGGTTGATGAAGCATATACAGGAGTGTAGTTGGGTTGTGGAAAATTATCCTCGAGAAAAAATAATAAATCCAAAGAAAGGATCAAGAGTAGAGCAAAGAAGAGCAGGAGTAGAAGAGAAAAAATAGAGCAGAGTGAAAAGTTAGTGAAGAAGATTTGGAAGAAGAATAGAAGTTTTATTAGCATTCAATGAAACTGAACTAGGCATGAAGTAGATGTTATTTCTTAGTTAATTCTTTCTATGTTAAACTAAAATTTATTGTAGGTAGTGAGCCTCTCTTTTGAGAAGTGAGCTTTGGGCAGTGAGCCCAAAGGCAAGTGCCTTCCCATTCCTTTTAAGTACTTTTAACAAGGTATGAATCTTGTGGGCTAACACCCACTGTGGTTTTTCCCTTAACTGGGTTTCCACATCAAAAATCTTGGTGTTAAATATGTTGATTATGTTTCTTCTTATGTGATGTTGTTTCATGATTTAATGTTTACATCATTAATTGTGAAAGAAGATTAAAAGTAAGAAAAGGTTAATTTTTGGGACAACTGATTCAACCCCCCTATCAGTTGTCTGGTCTAATTCCAACAATTAGTATCAGAGCCAGATCCTCTAAAAGAAGGTTGACCACTTGAGGAGATCTAAGATGTCAACTTATAAGAAGGAAAGCCTGAGATTTGATGGAACAAAATACTCCCTTTGGAAGGTACGTATGTAGTGTCATTTGGAATGTGTTGGTAATGACTTTTGGACGATAACAAAGAATGAGTATAAGATTATGAAGAATGGCCCTACTACTGTAGACGAACTCAGGGAAGCTGAATGCAATATTCAAGCCAAAGAAGCTTTATTGAGTGCCCTGTCTGATATAGAATTGGCAAATGTCCTGGATTTGAAAACTGCCCATGAAATTTGGAAAAAGCTGGAAAATCTGTATGAAGGTGACAATATGTTAAATGTGCCAAGCTACAAAGCTTGAAGGGTAAATATGAAAGATTGGTAATGAGGGAAGATGAAAACATTACTTCCTACATGCAGAAAGTAAATGAAATTGTGACCAGTATCAGAAATGTAGGTGGAGTATTTGAAGAATCAAAAATTGTTGCCAAAGTGCTCAAATCCTTACCTACAACATACAAGCATAAAGTTGCAGCCATTGAAGAAATCGAGACAGTAACAACTGTCATAAGAGATTAGTTAGTTGGTAAGCTTTTAGCATTTTAAATGAGCGAGTTTGGTGGTTCTCTCCCTAAGTTTGAATCTACAATTAAGGCCATTGTATATGGAAAGCAAAGATATGATCTGGGTGAAAGTTCTTCAAGAAGATCAAACCGATTTATGAAGACAAGGAAGGATCTTGAAAATGATGAAATTGAGACTGTAGATCTTGAAGCTCCTATTGCCAAAAGAATACCAAGAGGATCTGGTAAATATGAAGGAAAGTTTTCACTCAAATGTTTTTCTTGTAATAAGATTGGTCATTTTGCCTCAAGATGTCCGAAGAGGTTCTCAAAACCAAACCCTAATAGATATAAAGTTCAAAAAAAATGTTACTATGTCTAAGAAGCTAGAGAAGGAGTCACAAATGATGAATCTGATCATGGAGGTTCCACTAAAGATGATTGGGTGTTTATTATTATCAAGGAAGGAGATCTGGTGTCTATAGAATCTACTAACTGTACAAATGTGGAAAGTGCCTTGGCTGCTTAGGTTGTTGAAAAAGATGAATGGGTGATTAATAGTGGATGTTCTCATCATATGATTGGTGATAAAAGTAACTTTGTAATCTTTGAAAAATATGAAGGTGGAATTGTGAAATTTGGAGACAACTCAGCTGGTAGAATTTGTGGCAAAGGATCCATCTCTTTTGATGGTAAGAATAACGCTGATGATGTTCTGTATGTGGAAGGACTAAAGCATAATCTTCTCAGTGTTGGACAATTGGTTGATAAGGGTTATGATCTCTGATTCAAGGATGGAAAATGTAGGATCTTGGAAAGCTCCAGAACTAAAATTGCATCCAGTACTCAAACTAGAGGTAACATCTTTCATTTAAGTAGTTTTGGCAAAAGTTGTTTGATTGCTCAGATAGATCAAAGTTAGTTATGGCATAGAAGGATGTGTCATGTAAATTTTGATAACATTGTCAAGATAAGTTCTACTCAACCTGTAAGAGATCTTCCAAAACTTATGAAACTTGATAACATATGTAGAGAATGTCAATTGGGCAAATGAAACAAAATTTCATTCAAAAGTAAAAAACAATTTTCAAGTGAACAGTTGGAACTTGTGCATACTGATCTATGTGGTCCTGCTAGAATTAGGAGTATGCAAGGAGATAGATATTTTATGTTGTTGATTGATGATTACTCCCAGATGATGTGGGTAACCTTCTTAAAAGAAAAATCAAAAGCTCTTGACAAATTCAAGGTATTCAAAGTTAAGGTGGAAAATGAGATTGGTGTGAAGATAAAGTGTCTGAGATCAGACAAAGGTGGAGAATACCTCCAGTGAGTTTGATTCATTTTGTGAAAAGTATGGAATTAAAAGACAGTTATCTGTTCCTAGGATTCCTCAGCAAAATGGAGTTGTGGGATAAAAGAATTGGACCATTCAAGAAGTTGCCACGACCATGATGATGGAAACAAATGTTCCTCAAGTTTATTGGAGAGAATCTATGAGTACTGTAGTCTACACTCTTAACTAGGTGTAGATCAAAGGAAATTTTGGTAAGACACCTTATGAACTATGGTTTGGTCATCCTCCTACTATAAGATACTTTAGAGTTTTTGGTAGTAAATGCTATATCAAAAGAGATGAGGATCTAAGCAAGTTTGAAGCAAGAAGTGATGAAGGAATTTTTTTGGGTTACTCTACTCAAAGCAAAGCATACTAGTGCTTTAACAAAAGGTTGAAAAAGATTGTTGAAAGTGCTAATGTTAGAGTTGATGAGAGAAAAGGACATTCCAGATCTTGTGGATATGATTCAAATGATCAAGATGAAAATCCAAGTCAAGAAAGGCAAGTGCAAACTTAGATCCAAATCTAGATTGATCCAGAAAACCTAGTAATTCAAGAGGATAATGCTAAAGTTGAGGAACAAGCTCAAGAAATAGAAGCTCAAACAATTCCCAAAACTCTTAGGTATGTAAGGATGGATCATCCTGAAGATCAAATTATAGGAGATAGAAATAAAGGTGTCTAAACTAGAAGAAGAATTGCTGAAGATCAAGAAGAGATTTGTCTAATCTCAAAGATTGAACCAAAAATAGTAAGTGAAGCATGCAAAGATCAAAACTGGGTAAAGGCAATGAAAGAAGAATTAATGCAAATTGAAAAGAATCACACTTGGGATCGTGTTTCTAGACCTAAGGATAAAAATGTGATTGGAACTAAATGGGTTTTCTGGAACAAACTAAATGAAGGAAGTGAAGTTGTAAGAAATAAAGCAAGGTTGTTATGCAAAGGATATTCTCAAGTAGAAGGAATTGATTTTGAAGAAAGTTTTGCTCTGGTGGCAAGAATAGAGGCAATCAGATTGTTTCTTACTTTTACTGCTTATAAAGAGTTTAAAGTCTATCAGATGGATGTCAAGTCAGCATTTCTAAATGGAGAGTTAGAAGAAGAAGTCTACATTGAGAAACCATAAGGATTTTAGTTGTCTGATCAGGGAGACATGGTCTGTAGATTAAGGAAAGCATTGTATGGACTCAAGCAAGCTCCAAGAGCTTGGTATGCAAGATTAGATAAGTATTTTCTAAAGCTAGGTTATAGCAAAGGCACTTCTAACAATAATCTCTTTTTGAAGATTGATCATGAGAATATTCTGATTGTTGAGGTATTTGTTGATATCATTTTTGGTGGAAATGAGAGTATGTGTAAAACATTTTCTGATCAGATGTAAAGTGAATTTGAGATGTCCATGTTTGGTGAAATGAACTTCTTCTTAGGTCTACAAATCAATCAGTCAGACAAAGGTATCTTTATATCTTAGTCTAAGTATGTGAAAGAATTGTTGAAGAAGTTTGGAATGGAAGATTCAAAGCCAGTAGGTATGCCTATGGTAACAGGATGTAAGTTGAGTAAAGATGATGACTCCTCTAAGGCAAATCAGAAAAGGTATAGATCAATGATTAGAAGACTACTCTATCTGACTTAGACCAGACCTGATATCATGAATGCAGTTGGACTTGTCGCTAGATTCCAAGCTGATCCTAAAGAATCTCATGTTGTAGCAGTCAAAAGAATTTTTAGATATCTCCAAGGGATAATTGATTATGGACTATGGTATCCAAAGGATAATGACTTTACTCTTCATGTGCATATATAGATGCTAATTGGGTAGGAGATGTGGATGATAGAAAAAGCACTAGTGGTGGTGCAATCTTCTTGGGAAGTAGATTGGTTTCTTGGCTAAGTAAAAAGCAGGAGGCAATTTCCCTATCTACAGTAGAGGCTAAGTCTATAGCAGCAACAAACAATTGTACTCAAGTCCCGTGGATGAAGAAAATGTTGAAGGACATCAGAATTGTGTTTGAGGAGCCTATCACATTCTTTTGTGATAATTTGAGTGCAATAAGTATCTCAAAGAATCTGGTGTTGCATTCAAAGATAAAGCATATATCCATCAAGTTTTATTTCTTGAGAGAGAAGGTAAATGAGAATGAAGTCAAGTTGGAGTTTGTGTCCTCAAAGGATCTGATTGCAGATATTTTCACTAAGCCTCTTCCAAGGATACTTTTGAGTATCTCAGAGAGAAGTTAGGGGTTATTACCCCTCCTAATCAGAATTAAGATGCACTAGAGTGCATCAATCTGGTGGAATTCACAGTCATATCTTGTGATCCAAAGTGATGTTAAGGAAGCACTACTCAGGGGGAGTAGTCTACATGCAATTTTTGAGTTTGATCTAAAACAAAACTAAGGAGAAAAGACTGCAAATATGTGTCCTTTTCCATTTATGTCAAAGGGGGAGAAGTCATGTGAAAAACTAGTTGCTGGTGAAAGGGGAAGCAGTGAATATAGTGGTTGTAGAAGTGATAAGAGAACGGGGGAGAAGCTCTTGTCTTTATGATTGAATTAGTTTTTCACATCATATGTTTCCAACAATGACAAAGGGGGAGATTGTTGCAAATATGTGCCTAATTAGTGTTGTCATTGATGTCAACATATTCTTGTTGCCATTAGTGTCAACTGTATCCTATCTTGTTGCCTGACTAGAAGACTGGAATGTTGAGGATATTGAAAAAATTAATAAAGATTAATGGAGGTGGATCATACGACAATATAGAGGATTCTGTGAAGTAGCTCCAATCAGGATTTGAGAGGTCCACATGAAAATTTGAAGAAACTACGGCCATATGAGTAGAACCAGTTTTGTAGTATTCAGAAGAGACGGGGCAATAGAGAAGTGGTTTGGATCCTTCCAGATATGTCAAATAATGATCTGCCAATCTAGAGGCATGTTTAGGAAGTCAGTGTGTATCATCCATTCAAGTGGTCCATGGTTTGGAGGTCCGCAAGCAATCTTTCTAAGATGACAGTCATGGCAGATAGTATTCTTGAGATTCTAGATGAAGATGCAAGTGATCTTGATGATTTAGAGGAGTGCAGATGTTTTTGTTGAATTCATTATGCTTGTGGAGGTCTCTAGATCATGTGACTACTGTGTTGGAGGTTTGCATTGAAGTTTGATCTTGTTGGTGAAGATTTCCTTCTTGGTGTTGTTGTTCTTCCCAGTCATGGCCATCCGGATGATTCAAGGATATTGCAGATGTTCTAGAAGCAATTCTCTAGAGCATGGTGTGTTGCTGAAAGAAGATTCAAGTCTTAGCAATGTTTGGCCGATAGCTTAGTGATTCGCATTAACTAAAATGTTTGTTGTGCTGACCTTGATCTTTATTCCAAGGTTGATGAAGCATATAAAGGAGTATAGTTGACTCATGGAAAATTATCCTTGAGTGAAAATAATAAATCCAAAGAAAGGATCAAGAGCATAGCAAAGAAGAGGAGGAGCAAAAGAGCAAAAGCGGAGTAGAATGAAAAGTTAGTGAAGAAGAGTTTGGAAGCAGAACAGAAGTTTCATGAGCATTCAATGAAACTGAACCAGGCATGAAGCAAATGTTATTTCTCAGTTATTCTTTATGTGTTAAACTAAAATTTCTTGTAGGCAGTGAGCCTCTCTTTTAAGCAGTGAGCTCTGGGTAGTGAGCCTAAAGGCAAGTGCCTTCCCATTCCTTTTAAGTACTTTTAACAAGGTATGAATCTTGTGGGTTAACACCCACCGTGATTTTTCCCTTAACTGGGTTTCCACATCAAAAGTCTTGGTGTTAAATGTGTTGATTATGTTTCTACTTATGTGATGTTGTTTCATGCTTTAATGTTTACATCATTAATTGTGAAAGAAGATTAAAACAAAGAAAAGGTTAATTTTTGGGACAACTAATTCACCCCCCCTCTCAGTTGTCCAGTCTAATTCCAACAACTCCTTCCTCTTTTCATTAGATTTGCTCAGTTGTTCTTTTAAGGTCTCAATGAAATCTTCAGCATCTTTAAGGTTCTCTTGCAAATCTCTAATTTCTGCTCTGGACAGATCAAGATCATCTAAGGTTATTTGAAGTTATTGATTGATACCATCAGAATACTTGAATGAACCCATTGAAAACACCTTCCTAGATCTTCCTCAAGCTGTTAAGCTTCTTCCAAGGAACCTAGCTCTGATACCAATTGTTGAAATTAAGGAACACTAAGAGGGGGGTTGAATCAATGTTCTACAAAACTTAATATTATGTTCCTTTAATAATTCACCACATACATGCAAAAGAAAGAAGCATGAATAGAAATAACAAGATCGTAACACATGAACACTAGGATTTTTACATGGAAACTCGATTAAGGGAAAAGCCACAGTGGGGGTTAACCCAAAAGAATTTATACTCTATTAAAAGTATTACAAATGGGGAAGGCACATGCCTTTGGGCACATTGCCTAGAGCTCACTACTCAAAGGAGGGTCACTACCTACAAAATTGATTACTAGAGTTCACAATATTATTTGAACTGAAGAATAGCATCTAACAATGCAAAATTATAGTTCTGGTTATGCTCAATACACTAACTTTACACACTTCATCTTTCTCTGCCCTGCTTTACTATTCTGCCATGATCTATAGCTTAGATCTCCTTACTTCACACTTGATAATGCTATACTTCATGCTTATTTCTTTCATATTCGCACACTCACACCCCAAAATGCTTGAATCCATCGATCATTTATATCTGCTACATGAAATTACATCAACTGCAGTTAGCCTTAAGAAAACTTGGAAGCTATTTCAAGAACACTGTTCTGTTGGCTGAATTCATGCACAAACATCAATGTGGACCAAAACCTAAGTTCTCAAGTCACCACACATGTCAGTCCATACCACTGGATCTCATACATTACTCAGCCAATCACTTCTCTCAATCCGCACAAGGATCAAACATTAAGTTAGCTTATTCTTCACTAGACTGAACTGTCTAACCAAAACCCGATACTTAGATGCTTGTAACTTACAATCCCTTCATCACCAAAGGCTAAAATCTCAGATTTAGGTATCGCTAACATCCCTTAACATTCCCTTAGATCCATAGCTCAATATCATTACCTATGGAGAAATGTCGACCAAGATGTTGGACCTTGTCATGTGTTCTGTTCTAGTCTATCTAGACTTAGATAGATTTGCAATTTGACTTTCGGTATGATCAAAAGATGTAATATGGATGTGTAAGATAGATTCAGTTGCCATCAATGACAACACCTGACATGCCTAGCAATGTCTCTTGCCAATAATAACACATGAGACACATGAGACACTAGATTTTTATGTGGAAAACCCTATAAGGGAAAAACCACGGTGGGTGCTAGCCCACATAAATATATATGTTATAACAATACCGAAAAATAGAGGCTCACTTCTCAAAATGCTCACTGCAAATGTTAGGGCTCACTACCAAGGATTGGTGAGCTAATTTGATAACATCTACTTCATGTCTGGGTTTAGTTCCATTGAAGCACAATATAACACCTCTACTCTGCTCTTCTTACACCTTCGCACTTATCTCCACATTTTTGCTCAAGGACATATTTTTCACAACTTCATTACATGTTTTTATACACTTCATTAACCTTGGAATGTACATCAAGGTTGACATTGCATTCATCAACCATTGGAACATTCTCCAAGGTTGGCATTACAAACATACATAGAAATAGGTCTAGTCCTAAACAAAATTAGGTAAGGGAAAGATGTATGTGGATTATGTTATGCCTTAGTTGGGACTCAAATGCAATCTTCCATGCCACGACATGCTTCCACAATCTTTGATGTATCTCTGTAACAAATAAAAACAACCAAGTCGGCCAAGACTAGTGTTATCATTAAGTCTTCTAAGAGCAGTCTTCATTGATGATCTAAATTTCTCTGTGTACCAATCTAAAGGTAGGAACACGATCAGGAGATATCCACAATCACATTGTAATCACCAGGAGCAACCACACAATCTCTATCCACTCTGTCAAGAAGATTCTTCAAACCATAGCACATAAGAAACACTGCCAGGTACTATCATAAAGAAAAGATCGCTTGCAGACCACCAAATCATGAACAATTGGAGTTGAAGGCACTTATCATCATTACAAACTTGATCCCAGAACTGTAGACTAAAATACTTAAATGTAGAGGAATGCGGAGCATAATACATTCTCCCTATGACCACCAAATATACAAAAAAAGCAGTTTTCACTCTGGTGAACATAACTCACTTAAATCTTCATATTGGAGGCTCAAACTTGGAACATAGCATCTTCAGACATGCATCTAAATAAATTCCAATCCACAAACAAGGATATTCATTCTACAAGAAATGGGAAGCAATCTACTAGACTATTATGTTGTATCAGGAATACTTATTATCTTCAACACTTAACTCATTACAAGCAAGCATCAAAACAAGAGCATAGTTGACACCAATGACAACACATATATGTTGACATCAATGACAACACCAGTTAGGCACATACTTGCAATGATAACTTGTAGATGAGTTATTGTAGCTAGCTACACATGTAGACAATCCTTTGGACCCTCCTATTGTGATTGCAAAAAAAATTGTGCACAAGATTATAAATCTAATCCTAAATTAACTCTAATCTAACCTTAATCTAACTAATATGATAAAACATGTAAAAGAAAAGGGGGCAATGAGTCTATCAATCTTGTCCTCCAAACATTACTTGGGAGGTTGAGAAATTTGAGTTATAACCACTACTTTGCTTCACCTAATAAATTGCATCCAACACACAAGAGGGTGCATCTCCTAGGAATAAGTGAACCATGAAAGAAATAGTCAACAACCACCCTATCTCAGGCATAAGTTGCAAGTACAACTCCCTAGTCTTTGTGCAAGATGTATGTTTGATGTTAAAATTGCACTAAGATGTTTGGGCTGACCACACAAGAATTTTCCATCAACAAACTCTTAGTGATGTAAAACATCTTTCAAATTCATCAAATACTCATGAAATTAATGCAAAAAGTACAAGATAGTGCAACTCATGACTACAAAACTAGAGAGAAGTACAAAAAAAGGAAAATTGAATTCTATTAGAGAAGAAAATGTTTTCATTTCCAATCCTTTGAAAGGTTGTGTTTGTACATATATAGGTTTAGTTGGCAAGGAATTTGGAGAGCTTTCTCTCCAACAAACCATATTTAAGACAAATATTTATTACATTTGACAAAAGGCCAATTTTGGAGATAAGAGTATGTTGGCAAGAGACACTATGTGGCTTATTGATTGTTGTCATTGATGGAAACAAAGTCTATTCCACACATCAACAGCACATAGTATGTCTATACCGGAAGTCTAATTGAAGAGTGTTTTGGTCTGGTGAGAAAGAATAGAGCATGCAGCTAGGTTTGACAATCAGGTCCGGATCTCTCAGAGGATGTATCTTAGCAAAGTGTGGACTTGGGAAAGTCAAGAGGAGTACACGACTACCACATTCCAGAGATTGAGCCTCCGGTGATGAAAAAGTGAAAAGATATGAGCACCTAAGTGTTGGGTTCTTGACAGGCAGAGCAGACTAAGCAAGAACTAACCGGCAGAGCATCAGACCTTAATCCAGATGAGAAATTGATGGTGATCAAGCTTCTTGAGGGATCATTCATTTTTAGCTGACATGATTGATGACTTACATGTCTCTATTTTTGATACGCATCACATATTAAGTATGGAATTAGCCGATAGACTAGTATTTAGTAAAAATCTTAAGTATTCTGGATGTTGACTAGAAACATGTTGAAATCCTTGGTGCAGATATATATACCAGATGGATTTTGGTATGAAGGTGTGTGTGGTGTGATATTGTGTGCAAAGAAAAGCAGAGAGTAGTGTGGAAGCAACTATACAAGTACAATATGTGACAGAACAATAGCATTAAGTAGAGGAAGAATGAAGTGCAGCAGATCAGTATATTGAACCTAACCGGAACTGAACCTCAGCATATGTGGATACCTCTAATTAGTTCAAACACCTGGTTACTTTCTATATACCTTGTAGATAGTGAGTCTCTTATAGGTAGTGAGCCTCTTATGAGCAGTGTGCTCGGGCAGTGAGCCCTAATTGGCAAGTGCCATTTTGTACTTCTATTCTTTTAATAGAGAATACAATCTTGGGTTAGTCACCCCATGGTTTTTTCTCTTAATAGGGTTTTCCACATAAAAATCTTTGTGTTATGTGTGTTGATTTCCTTTCTACTCTCATGTTCATGTATTCTTATATGTTTTGATACTGCACTAATTGTTAAAGAAGAAAAGAAAGTTAAATAAATAAGATAACTGATTCACCCCCCTCTCAGTTATCCACCTTGTTTCCAACAATTGGTATCAGAGCCAAGTTCCTCGAAATAGAGCCTAACAGCTTGAGGAAGATTTGGGAATCTCAATGGATGTGTATGGCATGAGGGAACAACTTCAGTCTGCCCTAGATGATCTTGAGTGATCTCACTCTGAAGTCAATAACCTGAGGGAAAGACTCAAACAAGCTGTTGAATTCATAAATGAACTAAAAGAAAAATTGAGTATCTCTGTGAAAAAGAGAAAGGAACTTCTTCAACAATTAGCAAGTCAAAGTGAAGCCAATGATACTAATGAAGATCTGAATGAGAAAAACAAGCTATGTGAGAAGCTATCAAAAGAGGTCATTATGGTAAGACATGAAATGGAATTAGGGGTTATGAAATTCACCCAAGAAATTGAAGAGAAAAGAAAAATTGAAGCTAATCTAAAACAATCTCTCAAGGAGAAGTCAGAAGACTACCACAAAATGGATAGAATAATCAGGCATCTGGAATTTGACCTTGGAGAAGCTAGACATAATGAAGAACAACTTGAGAATCAGATAGACACTCTTAAAAGGGATATCCATTAAGGCCTAGAAGACCTCCGTTAAGGCAACCAAATGCTCAAAGATATCCATCCTTCAATGGATACTGCTACAATTGCAATAACTTTGGTCATAAAGCAAATCAATGCTGAAGAAGAATGAATCAGACCAATTCACCCTTCTTTGGATAGTGTTTTAACTGCAAAAGGTATGGTCACAAATCTCATGAATGTAGAAATATGCAAATAAACAATTCATTCAATGGTAGATACTTTGCATGCAATAGAATGGGACATATGGCTAATCAATGTAGATCAAGTGGATATTAGTCAAATATGCAAAGAAATATAGCTTTCTACAATTGCAATAGATCCGGTCATATTGCCAAATTCTGTAGAAGTAAGAATCAGGATAAAAGGGCTCCGGTGCATCATAATCAAAATCAAGACAAAAGAAAAGGAAAAGTGAATGCAGATGAAGTTCAAAGGGAAATGAACAAGATTTGGGTGAAGAGAAGTATAGAAAATGTTGGGGATGGATCTGCACCAGAATCTAGTGCTGATATTCCTTCCAAAAACTAAATAGATGAGTTCTGGCTCAGGGGGAGTCAAAAAAGAAAACAATTTCCCCTAGCCAGTCAATTGGTGCTTAAAATTGGCACATGGAGTGTTAGGGATTGAAGAGTTCTCAAAGAGATATCTTAATAACCATTGGTAAAAATATAAAAGATCCACAAAGAGTTTTGAAGAGGTTAATCATCCAAGATTGGTCCAGTTTAACAGTCATCCAGTAAAAGCAAGATTTTTGCAGTTAGATCCGGTATGATTCAAAATTGAAATATCTTGATCTGCGGATAAATGGAATGATTGGAGAAAGGAAGATAGATTGTCAATTATCACCAAGAATAATTCTAAGTGCATCTTAGTGATTCAGAAGGATCCCTCCCAGAACAAGGTCAGAACAAGGGAACCATAATGACTTAATGTGTGCATTTATTGCAATATGAATTTAGGGTTTGCGCAGAAATATAAGGGATCTTTTGTTCATCATTTGCATATTTGCATTCAAGAAGAAGAAAGAAAGAGCTCTGCAACAAGATTGCTTCAACCCGCTCAAGGATCAACTGCAGAATTTGATTCAACTAGCGATCTTTTGGGCTCTTATCGTGAACCCTAGAAGCGTAAAAAGGTATTTCTACTCTTGAATATCTCTTTGAATCTTTTGAAAGATGGCTATGCCAAATCTTGTTAAGATCACTAATAGGCCGGACCCTAAGTTCAAGAAACATCCTTACAAATCCCTAGAAGTTGATCCCCTAGGCGCATTCTCTAGCATTCCGCGTAGAAGATGTTAGGGTATACATTCATGACAACATTGAGGAATTTGGGGAATCCAAGCTGATGGATATCTATCACAAGCAACTAATAGATGAAACATTTGAACTTAAACCCCAATACAAGACCATCCAGGATAAGCATTTTGGACATTGCATCTACTTCCCCTATTTTGTAGAAGATGAATGGGTCTGGTATGTTCTCAGTAGAATACATGATAACTTCATGTGGTTGTTGAAGCCCTTCAAAATAACAAAGGATGCAATTAGGGTAGTAACTAGCTTGCACTCGTCCGGTGGGTTGCCTGCTCTCAAATTGGTCAAGGACCAAACTGTAAGTGAGGCTACTAGATCAAAATTTGACAAAAGAGCAATGACAATAGAGGATATCATAGATCTGGATATCAAATTTGCTTCTATGATAATTGGTTAGAAAATATATCACTCCAATAGGGAGAATTATGTATCCGAAATAGTAATATACATTGCTTATCAGATGCTAAGGGAAAATGTTGATTATGATCTTTGTGAGCTTCTCCTAAACCAACTGTTAGAGAATTTGCAGAAAATAAAGAAGGATAAGAAGAATTCATTTAAGTACGGTGGCTTGATACTATGTCTCTTCTTCTATTATATGAATGAGCTACCCGGATCCAATGGTTGGGTATGGAAAAATGATAGAGTGGTTTCCATTCAAATTAGAGATTATATGTATGGGCTTGGTGATGTCAAGGCTCAAAGTACATCACTTTGGGGTTACTTCAAAAACTTCCAAAGTATGATGCAGGCCAGAGAAAGAATTCCACAAACATTAGTTGAAAAATACAAAGATATAGTGTGTTTCATGATAGATATTGATCAAGGCCTAATGGAGGCAGTGGAGCCCAGGATAGTCTAGATTATGTCAATGGGCTATGAGGTAGATGAGAAAATCTTGGAGCTGCATATCCAACACCTGTTGAGTCAGCCTAAGGACCTTGAGGCAAAAAGGTTTGGAACCTTTCAAGAATTGAGTGTGAAAATTCATGTTGAACAAAGACAACCAGAGATGAAGAGAAAAGTGAGAAGGAAAGTAGAGGAAGTTGCCAAAAGATATGGCATCTCAAAAGAGGCAATTGATGCAAACAGAGAAAAATTAGAAAGACCTAAGAAGGAGAGACAAGAAGCAGAAAAAGAAAGTAATCTAGTACAAGCCCCCTCCCGGACCAGATCCTCCAAGAGCTATGCACCTGCCACCTCCAAGAGCCCAAGAGCCCAAAATCCTTAAAAATGGAAGCCAAGACATCCAGAAAATGAGAGAAGAAAATGAAGACAAAGGCCGCAAGGTCATACATAAGCCAAAAGGACGATGAAGAAATAGAATCTGATGAAGAAGTTAAGAAAATGAGGAAGAAGAAGAAAACATCCAGGGAATCCTCTACTAGTCAAAATAAGGAAGAAGAGGCAGAAGAATTTGTTGAAAGGCCTACTCTCTCCATTGATGATGTCATCAAGGCAGTTACTGTGGATGGGAATCTACAACCAATGACAAAATTCTATGATGAGTATAGTGACACAGACAAAAGGATCTTGGAAGAAGCTACAATTAAGTACTTAAACATATATAATAAAGCATTCATTGAAATCATCTCTCTAATCCCCAAGAGTTTAGAGAAAGTACTTGAACTTAGAAAAGACAATGCCAAGGAAAAGGATTTGGAGATCCGGGAATAGATAGCTATTCAACTCTATCATTCCATCACTCCAAAACAAATGAACATGATCTTCAAGGATTGCAAGGATGAGTTTCGAAGCAAAGCCAGAATGAACAAGCTTATGCTCAGAGAGACTAATCAGGTGGCAAAAGAGACTGAAGACATCCTTCGAAATGCATATAAAGGATTCAATCTTCCTATTATAGAGGACATAAGTGATGAACCTTCTACCATGGATGTCAAAGGATTAAGTGCATCAAAGGAAGATTCTACTGAGAAAATTGTAGAAGAGTCAAAGGAGATAGGTGAGGAGAAGACTAAGGACTTGGATTCCTCTGTTCTAGAAGAGGAAGTCCATTAAGAAGTAAACATCTCTCTTCCGAATCCCCCAGCAGACTCCAGAGCTGAAGGAGAAGCAAGAAAAGAGGAGAAAGCAAGTCAAGAAGAGGAGAAAAAGGGAAGAAAAGAAGAACAAATAGAGAAGATATTTGATGACAACTTTGAGGCTGCAAAAGAAAAGAAGTCTCTGGCAAGAGACACTGCAAAAGTAGTGAAGAATTTCTTGACCAAGGAATTAATGGAGATAGATGAACGAGAACTATTTCATGGACCACTCAATTTTGACTCCCTCTCTCCGGTCTAGACAATGAAGGTAGCATCTTTTGCTCAAGCTAAATCAAAAGAAAAGCTTCTAAAGTCTCACATGGAAGACTGTGAGCTAATAGAGATTGCATCTGGTGTGCTAGAGAAAATCATGCAATCCTTTCAAAAGGATCCTTCGGCCTCCTCATCTAGTAATCTGAAATCTCTTGTTAATTTTGTTAGCACACATTTTGTTTCTTTGGAGAAATCAGCAAAAGAGAAAGTCCAGAAAGAGTTTTTGGGTAAGAGATTCTCTGAAGTATAGGGGCTCATAGCAAATGATAGGAGAAATCTGAATATTGGAATAAAAAGCCTAGAAAATGCTCTTAAAGATGGTGGAGAATTATACAAATTTTGTTTATCTTGGTCCACAGTGACAGCAGGCATTGCAAAGAAGGTGGAAGAACAAGAGGGTAAACTATCAAGTTTATCTCAGAGTTTTGATCCTCTCACCTCATCCATAGTGAATCAAGAGTGCCAGTCTATTGCCACTATAAATGAGATAAAGAGGCTTGAGAAGGAGAAGAAGAATAGAATAAGCAGAATGAGTGAACGAAGAGGGATAATTATCCCTAAGTTAGAGGCAATGCATGAGGCCCTGATTGATGCTCAGACCACAGCCCGGACTAGTGATCCGATAGACCTAAAGAGGGTAGAAGCTTTTGCATTTGTATTAAGTGGTCACATCTTAATTTTGGATAGGATGAAGCAGAGTTGGGCAACAAAATTTGGCCAGTTGAAAACCACTTTTGTGGATATACTTAAGTATATGTAAGAATAACATGTATATACTTATGCATCTATGTATAGGTTGATTTTTGCAAATTTTGGTGTGCGGATTTCACCCTTTGCCATTGATGTCAAAGGGGGAGTGAGGAGTAGTGAAAAATGTGGAATCCAGCTAAGGGGGAGCTCTAGTAAAAGTGTACATAAGACAGGGTATCAGCCAAGGGGGAGTTTGCTATGACACTTAGTCATTTTTCACTAAGTGTTGCCATCAATGCCAAAGGGGGAGATTGTTGGAAAGAGACACTATGTGGCTTCTTGATTGTTGTCATTGATGGAAACAAAGTCTATTTGACACATCAACAGCACATAGTATGTCTATACCGGAAGTCTGATTGAAGAGTGTTTTGGTCTGGTGAGAAAGAATAGAGCATGCAGCTAGGTCTGACAATCAGGTCCGGATCTCTCAGAGGATGTATCTTAGCAAAGTGCGGACTTGGGAAAGTCAAGAGGAGTACATGACTACCACATTCAATAGATTGAGCCTCCGGTGATGAAAAAGTGAAAAGATATGAGCACCTAAGTGTTGGGTTCCTGATAGGCAGAGCAGACTGAGCAAGAACTAACCGGCAGAGCATCAAACCTTAATCCAGATGAGAAATTGATGGTGATCAAGCTTCTTGAGGGATCATTCATGGTTGGCTGACATGATTGATGACTTACATGTCTCTATTTTTGATATGCATCACATATTAAGTATGGAATTAGCCGACAGACTAGTATTTAGTAAAAATCTTAAGTATTCTGGATGCTGACTAGAAACATGTTGAAATCCTTGGTGCGGATATATATACTAGATGAATTTTTGTATGAAGGTGTGTGTGGTGTGATATTGTGTGCGAAGAAAAGCAGAGTGTAGTGTGGAAGCAGCTATACAAGTACAGTATGTGACATAACAACAACACTACGCAGAGGAAGAATGAAGTGCAGCAGATCAGTATATTGAGCCTAACCGGAATTGAACCTCAGCATATGTGGATGCCTTTGATCAGTTCAAACACCTGGTTACTTTCTATATACCTTGTAGACAATGAGTCTCTTGTAGGCAGTGAGCCTCTTGTGAGCAGTGTGCTCGGGCAGTGAGCCCTAATTGGCAAGTGCCATTTTGTACTTCTATTCTTTTAACAGAGAATACAATCTTGGGTTAGTCACCCCGTGGTTTTTTCCCTTAACAGGGTTTTCCACGTAAAAATCCTTGTGTTATGTGTGTTGATTTCCTTTCTGCTCTCATGTTCATGTATGCTTATATGTTTTGATACTGCACTAATTGTTAAAGAAGAAAAGAAAAATAAATAAGATAACTGATTCACCCCCCTCCCCTCTCAGTTATCCACCTTGTTTCCAATAGAGTATTCATTTATTAGACTTTAGAAAAGGACAAAAATGTTTTTAAGAGACCTTATTCGAACATCTTCAGGTTTCTAGTAGCATTGTCACCATCTTCATCAATAGCCAACAAATATCCTTAGTATAATTTAGTCTCTTGAAGCTTCCATTGGGTTCATCTCCAAGCGTTGATAGACTTCAATGGTCCTCTTGGTACTTGAAATCCATATATTTTGCCGATTCATGTTGTCCCCTGATGTTTGTCTTCTTTTTAGCAGAGTTCCTCTTTTCCCTTCACATGTGAATGTATGATTGAACCTTAGATCATTAGGTCTTCATGCTCCTTGAGTTAATTTATGTCCATGTAGACATCCAAGAGGTAGTAGTACATTGGGTTAACAAACCAAGTTGTTCATGTAGCAAGTAGTTATGATCTCCATGAGTAGTAATAAATTCCTTTGTCCTTGATTAAGTCATGGATATTCATAGGAAGTTGATCATCTTCCTACTTATTAGGTCCCTTTTCGTTCTTTGTTGTCTTCATTAAAATACTAGTACTCATTTAGAGCCATTCATCTCAATGCTCCTTGTTTGTTGTTCTCCAAATATAGTTTTGAGTGCAAGCCTCTTCATACTAAAAACTTCTACAACACTTGAACAAAATCCTTACAAACACAAAAAAATATAGTATCAAAATTCTTTTAAGACAAGAACTCAAGAAACACACACACACACACACACACACACAGAGTTATCTATTTAAGTCCTATAATAAATTATTAAGTGTTAAAATGAATAAATATTCTACTAATCTGCATTGCCATTCTTATTTACTTGGTATGCACCTACTCATGGGTCACTAAATATCAACTATTTTACTATTCAAACTTAATCCTACATGTTCTATTCATGTAAACAATTATGGCATACACATGAATATATATAGGTATGTGCGAATTCCAGCATCTAAACTACTATGCCATAGTGTGAACAACTCTCTTCAAAACCCAAATGAAGTTAAATAAAATCAAGGCCCAAGAGTTCCAACACATCATTCACCAAAACTACACGAATTTTGCAACATACCATACATAGCCTTTTAAACACAATTCTAAGAGAGTCCAACCTACTCCAACCTACACTTAGACCTTGTCCCCATCTCTAGACTTGAGCAAATGACCATACATAGACATGGAAAAGTTTACATAATCCAAAGTGTAAGTATATATATATATATATACCCAAAACCTCATTAAAACAAGCAAAATGGACGAGCATATTGTGATGAAAAGACAAGTGAAGGGATTCGTGGCCATGAGCTTATCCATAGGTCGAGGAACATGAACTTTATTGCTAGTGAAAAGGGCAGGGGGGCTCACTCACTTTATGATGATCAGATGGCTTGCGTAAAGCGGGCCCCGATCTGTGGCTATCGAGCCCGGGTAGGTATAACAAGTTGTGGGTCTATGGGCTTTATGTGAAGAAAAAGCGTGATAAGATGGGGATACTAACTACAATCACACTCAATCGTTTAAATGCCACCCTGATGAATAACTGATGAAATGGTTAAAGGGATAGATGGCGCCACTGGATTCTTTAAGTGGTCCTCCATGCTACAATCGGTCAGTGATAAATTAAGAGAAGGTGCCAATGCATTTTAAAGTGGAAAATGTAACATCTCCCAAAAGCAACTATACTTCTGGTTTTTTACATAATCTAACAATAAAATAATACATATTTCTGGGCCCAAAAGTAACTAGAGATTTTTTTTTGTTTACGTAATCTAACAATAAAACAATATATATCCCATATTATGTATGTCATGATCCATGAGAATCAAATAATATATCAGATGATTACAAAAGTCTCATAATTACATTTCGATTATCAACAATGAGGATAACATCATTTCATATTTTAAATATACAAAGTGGGTCAAAACTACAACTATCACAATGATAATAAATACATTAATCCATAGCCAACTCCACATGTACAAGTGGCCATTACATAGTATATCATAAATATAAATATAAAGGGTCTCACTTAACTTTGTAAGTTAATTCCTCCAAGTTGTTGTAGTCGATGGGGAAGGTTTGTAGTCGATGGGGAAGGTTTGAACCCACTATGAGGATGTCCCTTTCCTCTCCAACCATCAATACAACAATGAAGATTCCAACCAACAATCCAAGAGTGTGGGAGTAGCATACAACACTAGTGATTATTTATTAGATTAATTTCTTATCTTTATGCATTCATAGAAACTATATCACACACATACAAGATTACACTTAAAAAACAAAACATATAGAATGCACACACCAACACATTCACATGTCACACATCACTCGAGCATACAAAACACACATAGAATACAATTACATCATACAAGACAAGAACATAATTACAAACACTTGAAGATAACACAAAAATACACAACCATGACTCAACTCAAAATTTAATACACAATCAAGACTCAACCCAAGTCCCAGGGACCCATCAAGACCCATCTCCCAAATATGTAATGTACCCAAGTACCACTCCCTCACAAAAGACAAAAAAAGTTAACTATACCACCATAGAGCACCCTACGCCAACCCCTTAGGGTAGAACATGGTATGCATACCAAAAATGTGTCACGTCTTATCTTCAAAGATCTCCTGGCTACTAGTGATGGATGGTGAAAATAATGCATAAATAACTTGTGGACCTTTTACCATCGAGAGCATTAAAGCTTCACATGATGTGGTGCCTATGGTGAGAAAGAGAAAGCTCGATTCCTCGACTAAATTTCTTAAGGAGAGATGTCTCAATGTGTTGGGATTGAAGTAGAGAAGATGATGCTAGGATGTATCCATCCATGATAAGGACATCTAACCTCTCCTACTCCTTTAATCTTATCACTTCCAATGAAAGTCAATATATCAACCATCCTAGCCCTTAGGATAATCAAGTGTTGAGAAGCTCTGAGTTCACTCTCATAAATTGCGTACTCATAAAACACCGCTCTACTCTCATGAGTAGAAGCATGACACAAATGATGCCACATATTAATAAATAATAAATAATGACACAAATGATGTCGTATAATAAATAAAATTATTAATAAGACTTAATTCATATAATATCAGTAATTCACTGATATATCAAGATTTGCAATCTAGTTATGGATTTTTTGTGTGGGGATTTAACCAACTAAATTATGCACCTTCCCTAAAAGTTTTTGAAAAACTCATATCGAAAAATAAAAGTTATTGATGTTGCAACGAACTAATTTCCTCATGACAGTTTTATCAGTTTAAAAAAACATAGTCAACTTGTTTTAATAACTGAAAATAAAATATAAAAGATAAAATTATGAAAATTGAAGGTAAACTTTATCCCCTAATTTAAAAGCATATATCCAAAAAAAAAAAACCCTGATCATTGTTTAAGAGATATGCCTAAACTAAGATGGGTTTCTATTTTCTTTTCAGCTTCTTTCCAAGTTTTCTATTATGCTTTCTTTCTATATAAGAAATTAATATTTTCATTATTCTAAAGACCATATTTAGATCAAATAATCTATCTAATCTTCCTACTAAATTTTAAGAATTCCCAACAAATCTAATTCAACAAAATTTCTTTCTAAATCTTCTAAATCAATAAATCTACAATTTGTTTAAATCTTTCTTTTTGCACAAGAAACATACAAATAATAATTTCTTCACCAAACCCTATATTCAATTATTAACCAAAGTAAATATTTTCTAAAGCCTTTCATGTTAGGGATCCTACCTCTATCCTTTTAGCAATTTGGTAAAAAAAAAGGAGATGAACCAATCAATTCAAAAACCACAACAATCCTTCAATTCTTCAACAACACTTTCAAATACTTAAGCTTCCATAATCCGTTTCAATTCTCTTTCTAAATAAAATTGCCCTAACCTTCTAATTTTCTTCTTTTAATAATCCTTCATTTTCTTTCCAAAACCTAAATTAAATCTAAAACTCAAAATATAATAATATATTCCTATAAAAGAAAATAATACTAAAATATCCTTAAGCTTCCTCATGCACAATCCTTTTTTTTTAAACAATAATATTAGAATATTTTTTCAATTCTATTTAAATAAAGGAATCCACTTAAAAATTAATATTAGAAAATATAATTTTCTAATTCATAAATAGGAATATAATAATTTATTTTCCAAATCATTAAAATAGACTTGCACATTCAATAATTAAATAAATTAACAAATTAAAATAATTAAACTTATTTCTTTTCCCAAAAGAAATTAATTACCAAAATAAATAAATGAAAGAAATGATATAATGCCAACACTATTTGTTTATTTATTTTAAATTAAATTAACTCCTCTTGTATTAATTAATTAATTAATCGTTTCCCACACAATTGGACATAGAATGAAACACTCCAATCCCAAAACCCACTTCACCTTCCCCATTACTTGTACCTATTGCACAACACATCTTGCCACACAAAACTTTAGTAGCTTTTGTTAGTCACAAGATGTATATAATAAAAAATTCAACATTTAATAATTACTTATGCTATCATCATGTATATAGCCTATAAGAACCATAGAAAGTGAACACACTATTATTCCACATCCCATTAGCTAATTACAACAATAAAACACCATGGAATAATAATACTAACATATCACAAAAATCATCCACAAAGAGGTCAAGTGTGGGATGTTACAGAAAGCTTGAATAATTTTAATACAAAATTTAGGCAATTAGGGTTTTTTCAATGGCTTCTTGACTACAATAGCATTATGAGATAAGAATGATCATTATGAATGAATTCAAAGGGATCTACCATGATCATGAATAACTCACTTATGAAGAAACCTTGAATTACGAACATGGAATTTGTATGAAATAAAGTATGGGAAACAATGATGCATAAAATAAAGATGTAGAGAGATAATAGGGATATAAAGTAGGTGTAGATGGATGAATTCATTTGAATTTAACAGGGATCTTTCATGATTACAATTGGCTGACCAAGAATACTATGAATGGAAAGAGAAATTTTAATGCAAAGTCCATGCAATCACAAGATCTTGAAGTAAAACAAGCCAAAGCCATGCATGAACATAGAGCTAAAATGAGATATGAATTAAATATTCAAACATGCCTCTATATACTTGTGCATATGGATTTTAAAAATAAAATTAGGTAAGTAGTGCATACAAATAAGAGTTTGACATAAATGCTTCAAGTCGTGATCATAAACTCCTTCATAAGTAAACATTTGAAAGCCCTTAAAACCACTTGGAGAGAATCCTAACACATGTGAATCCATTCTTTAATACAAAACCCCTAACATCTTAGGTTAGATTACAATAGGTGAAATATATATCAAACTTGCAAAAATGCACAAGTGCCCAAAAGCATGGCTACAAGCATTAAAATCAAGACCCAAGGCCTCCAAAATCTAAAAAATAGGGTGCCCAATTCTAAAATAAGATGAGGTGCATTGTGGGAGTCATAGAAAATGCCCTCACTTTTAAATAAAATAAAGTTGCACACCAAAAATTAGAATTAGGAGCATATGGATCATTAACATTTTTTTATAGAAGTAGTCAGTTAGCTGCAACTAAAGATTTTGTAATCTTTCATGCATGTGCAAAAAATATATGGTTTTTGCAAAAAATAGACCATAAAACACTACTCATGCATGTGCAAAAAATTTGGAAGAATATGTCTCTATTATTGCTGAGGTGGAAAAATCTAATGTACACCTGCCAAATGATTTGTATATTCTTGATTTGAGGGAAGGGTAATTAGAGTTGTGATTGTTACCATCTCAAATTCAACCCTTGAGAGTTCATCTAGAGCTAAGCTCAAATTGCCAATGACTCTATCATCATCCTCATTTATCTCAAGAATAATTACAGTGGTGAGCTGTGAGCACTCCTGTTTCCACTCTTCCAACCTCTTTAATGACCTATCTTGCCTCCAAAATTGTGGCAAATATGGCCCTTGCAATCTATGAAAATAGGTCAACTCCTTGGCAATGTCATTAGAAAACTTCTTATGCTTCCTCAATATTTTCCTAATGGCTTTGAATGTGCCCAACAACTCTGTTAAATTCTTAGTTGAACTTTCATCACATATTTGTGCATTAAATAGAATATTGAAAATTATGACCTTGGGTGTCATATGCCTCTCCCATGTCTCCATTTTAATTCATAATCTCTTATGTTCTTCAAGCATGCTCATCAAGGCACTCTGAATTTCCCATGTCCTTTCCACATATGCCATTATTATTTCCAATTTCTTATCCAATAGGCCTTGAACAAAATCAAATTCTACTTGCTTCAACTTCTTCAAGGCATCCTCCTCTCTAGGTTTTCTTTTATCTAGTTCTTGCTTGAGCTTTTCTTTTGCTCTAGAGGAAACTAGAAGAGTAATTAGTGGGAGAGCACCAGTAACCACATTCAATCTTTCTTACAGAGACAAGTTTTGCTTATTCAGTTTTTCCAATTCTACCTACATCTTTCTAACTGAAGCCTCTATAAACATAGAAGAATGTGTGGTCAAAGCAGCACCTTCAACATAGGTCATATCCTCTAGCCCGTGCACAATTAGGCTTCCTATCACCTTTCTTGGGTCCTCAATAACAGGAGGTTTGTTACCTAAGGGAGAAATTGACCAGATGGCTAAGGCATTTGTATCTGGATCAAAGGCAGAACCAAATTATATGTCTTGTATGTCATCTCCTCCATTATATTCAAATCAATGCCTTCATGCTTTCTAATTGTATCAAATGTAATGGCAGATGATATATCCCACCCTGGCAATAGCATGCAACCACTCTTTGTGACAACTTGTCTCCCCATTTGTGGGGTCATCCTAGCCATTTCTTCACGGACCTTCTTCCAAAAATCTACAAGGACTTTTTCCTTATTCTCAGGAGTTAGCTCCTTTACTTGATTATTTATTTCTTATCCCTTTATTCTTAGGACAAAGTCTCTGAACTTCTTAGAATGAAGAAAAGAATCATCATCCATGAATTTGCTACTTGCTAACGTTCGAACATCACCAGATAAATCATTTGCAGCCTCAAAAATGATTATCATCCTCTCCTCATGAGGTAGTCCTACTTCCATCATAGGAGGTTGAATTACCTCCATCATATCTGATGAGCCTAGAGTCTCACCCTCATCCACTGAAAAACTTGGAGCATGGTGGTGCAGGAGCACCTGGTTAAGTTTATGCCTCCATGAGGCCATTTTGTAAATTTTGTTTTAGTTTGTGTATAGTCCATGTAATAAGGTCTTCTAATAGCATTTCATGTTTGTTTGAGTCTAATTTGAGTCATTAGGTGTAAATTAGTATCATCAATGTTGCAAATGTTGTTAAATTGCATAATATGGAATGTGAAGGGTCAATGTTGTACAAAGTGAGAATTTGAATAGTTGTAATGTGAAATATTGGTTATAAACCATTGGGAACTCATAAATACATGTTGTAAACATGACCCAAGTGGTGGGAGAGAAGTTTGGAGGAATAAAATACCAATTAGACATATTTTTCTATGCATTTTTCTGTGTAATCTGACTGCAAAATTGTTGCTCCATTGCATGGTACAGACTGGTATGGATTATTACAGTCCTAAGATTTGTTTTATTTGATAGAGGGATGAACTAACTTTCACTTGCGTTTGGTTTGGTGCCTTTTCATTGAATATTTTGAAAGTTATTGCAAATCTACTAAAACTCGCCTAACTCTATCCTAGAATTACTAGTTTTGGGGAAAATGGCATAACTTTTATTTCCACTGTTGGATTTTGATAAAAAAAAATGGAGGAAAGGTTTGTAATAAGGTCCTCTTTAGCCTCACCAGTGCGATTGGCTTAATTCATTGATTTGTGAATGTTATAGGTGATTGTTCCTTTCATTTGCATGCATAATTACCTAATTAGGCCTAGTCAAGGAACATGGACAGTCCATTTTTGGAGGGTTTGGTCCAAAGAAGTCCATGATTATTTTGGGATATGTTTGAAAAATTGTAAATGGGTGTCTAAAACTATTTTCATAGTTCTTATATGATTCATGTATCAAAAGATATGATAGGTTGCTCCTAGAGGAAGGGTTACAAGGCTAAGAGGCAAATTTGAGTTGTTTGTCTTTAGAGCATTGTCATTGACCATTTGGGTGATCAATTTGTGTTTTTTAAGTTGTTTTAATCTTGTTAGATGCCTAAACAAGCATGAGTAAGTGTTTTGAGTCCAATATGCATATTGAGAACCATGAAGTCATGCCTCATTAAGAGAGAATTTCAGTTTTGTGAATCTAATTTATGCCAAGATAATGGAAAGTAGAAGAATGTGAATCCTTGCTCTACATCAAAGTGGTATCAGAGCTAGAAGGTCTGGGAAAGAGATAATTTGGTGTTTGTGTGTTTGTGCAAGTTGAAGAGAGAACCTAGTTGCCAAAAGACTAGGTAGAGGAAAAGAGAAGAGACCTAGGTGAGGCAAAGACAAGATGAAGCAAGGTTAAAGGGACTTGCTTGAAGAAGGAGAAATGGTTTTGTTGAAGAGGTACTTGCTGGGTGAGGGTTCACCAAAGAGGAAACAAGAAAGGAAAAAAGAGAAAAAAGAAAAGGCAAAACAAAAGGCAATTGTCCAAGAGGTAGCAGAATTGAAAGAAGTCTTGAAACAGATGGAAAAAGATATGGAAAGAATAAATTGGGAGTTCCAAATGAAGATGCAGTAGTTGCAAAGTTGGCACTTGATAATGAAGAAGAAGGTTGTATGGCCTATTCAAAGGCTTGTGCAAAAGAGAAGACAAATGAAAGCATTAGAATCAGATGTGAAGACAAAAGAACCTTTGATGGAAAAAGGTAATGAATAAGCAAAGGAATATGAACAAGAAGATATGGACATTACATCCATTTCTAAACAAGAGGATGCTATGACAACAACAATAGAGGAGGTTGCTAATGAATATGTTGCAGATTTGTTTGTTAAGGAGGTATATGCAGATTGTGGTAATGGTGAATATGCTGCTATATTGTATGATGAAGACATAAATGACGATGCTACTGAGGTATATGCACAAGAAATGGAATTTTGGAACCTAAAAGATGAGAGGATGCTAAATAGGAGATGGTATAAGAAAAAGAAGAGGAAGAAGGACCCATGGATAGTTGCAAAGAAGAAGGACAAATTGCAGAAGAAATGAAGACCAGGAAGGAGTTATTAGTTTCAAGACAGACAACTGAGAGGGGGGGTGGATCAGTTGTCTCAAAACTTTCTTTTCATTAACCACTTAAATCCTTCTTGTAATTCAGTAGTATAATAATAAATCAATCATGGTGATGCAGAGGCATCCACACTATAACCTTACAATACAGCATGGATGTCTGCAGCCCATCATCATCATCATCATCATCATCATCATATTTGACTTAACACTGTCAGCATCATCATCATATTTCACCTGCCGACCGATATCCTCCTGCAGACAAGCGTTCGTGCTTTCGCCTATCAACAACATCACCTTATTCGATTAACGACAGCATCATCATGTTCGACCAGCGCGAACATCCTCTTGACGTCCACTGTTCACTTCAGCGACAACTTCTTTCTTCACTATCTTCAGCATCATGATATTCAACATCATGATAATCAACAGGATAAAGAACATCCGGTTCCTTCCATTTATCCTGATGATGACAAACCTTCACTTCTCGCACCGTCCCTTCCGATGCTGACGTCACCCGATATCCTGATGACGATGACGTCACCCACAGATCCTCAATATCCTGCTGCTCCGAAATATGCTGATGACGTATATCCTGATGATGATGACGTCATATCCTGCTGTTGGCCAAACTTAGCTTTTTTCTCGGCCCGCGATCAACCCGATCTTCTTCCTGATGCCGATGCACTCCTCCTCGGCACCTCCTGATGATGATCACCCCGACGCACATTCACTTCATACAATCAAAAGCATCATGCTCTCCTCCCTTTACGCAGATGACGATGCTCGAAGCGACTGCAGGATATACGCAGAAATATCCTGATGATGCCGTTTTGGCAACTTTTCAACCTTAGCAGATTTTCACTGTTCTGATCCGCCAAACCTCCTGGGATGACTCGATCCACTTCCAGGGTGATCTTCCACAATTTATCAGCTTGACCTAGCACATGCCCATGCTAGGGTCTTCAACACCTTTCAGCCGCGATCCTGCACACCTGCATGCGAACAAACAAACTAACACCTACCCTACTGTACATAACCATTCCACCGATCAGACGAATCAACCGGTGGAATGGATCAGTGAATCCATGAAACCACCAAAACCGCAGATCGATTACACAAAGGAGATCAGACAGAAGATGAAAACAAAACCTTTATTGATTTCAAAGATGCAATACAATATACTGTTTCTCACACAGCACACTCTAACTCCTCTGCTCAATGCAATTCTATCCTATTGATCGATGATCTACAGTCAACCGATCCTCATGCTTAACTAGGTTTTCCTGCGAGTACTACTGACCCGACTCCAAGCGGCTGGGAAATCTCTCCAGGCCGCTGGGAGATCCAACCGGTCCTACAGCATGACAGCTGTTCTAACAAACTTCCTAAAAATAGTAAAAGCATGGTCAGCATGATCTTATCATGATTAGCATGACCTTATTACATGCATTTGGTCTTAACAGGCCTTCTTGAAAACATAAACAAGACTCAAACTAACTAACTGCCTCATGAAGGCCAGCTGTCAGGTAGGTGCCCCTGCACCATACTCCCCAACAGAAAAGAACTCATGTCCCATGAGTTTAGTATGTGGAAGTCCTCCACCTTTACACTTTGCCTTTGCAATATGCTGATCTGTTCCAGCTTTGTCCCCTGCTAGCTCTTGACTGCTCCAAGACATCTAAACTGTAACTTGCTTTCTGGCAAGTAAAACCTCATGCCTGTCAATGTAGGCCTTTTTCTCACATACCCTGTGTTTGTCAGGTTGTCTGACCAGAACCTTTGTCTGAACTGCCTCTTGAACTTCTGAAATGTTCCATCCTATCTTCCTGTCAATCTTTATAGGACAAACAATAGTCCCAATTATGACAACATCCTTGTCATTCCTCTGAACTGGTTGCTATTTGCAAACCTGTTTCTGCACCTGCTGCTGACCTCTGTCAGTCACAACTAAAACTTTCTTCAACCTGTTGGCCTGAACAACTTCTTTTCCTGCAGTATCCTTATCTGCCTTTATGCCTGCTCCTATAGGCATCTGCACAAATTCCTTCTTTCCCATTAAAATGATTTGGGCTGCCCCCTGTGCTGCAGCATCTGCCTGCAATGGCATCAACTTCATAGTCTTCCCATCTTTCTTGATGGTGTAGGTATTAGCATACCCATCATATAGTACCCTTCTATCAAATTGCCATGGTCTACCCAACAGTAGGTGACAACATTCCATGGGCAAGATATCACACAAAATTCTATCCTGATATGCTCCAATCTGAAAATCCACATATGCCTGTTCAGAGACAAAAAGTGATTGACTATCACTCACCCAAGATGCCTTGTAAGGGTGTGGATGTGGAATCCTTTCCAAATTCAGTTTATCCACCATCTCCTGAGATACCATGTTGTCTGTTGAACCAGTGTCAATGACAACCTTACATACTTTACCTTTGCTCTTGCATATGGTCTTGAAAAGAGCTCTTCTTTGTGGGGATTCTTTGTCAGGTACCTTCATGGTAGTCACTGTTCTTCTCATCAGTAGAGACTCTCCGCTCTCTGGGTATGCATAATTATCAGGCTCCTTATCCTTTTGATAAGTGTTTGAACTCTGCACACTTTGCTCTACTGTCTCTTCTTGCACAAGTTGTACTCTCTTGTCATTAGTTCTATCATTTCTAGATGATGAACCTTTGTTTTCTGGACATTTGAAGGATGGATGACCAAACTCTCCACAGGTGTAACATTTTCCTGAAAATGTAGTAGAACCTCTACCACCTCCAAATCTTCCTTTATTACCTTTCCATCCACCTCTGAAATCAAACTGTCTCTGTCCTTTACCAGTGTCTTCTTGACCCTCATTTGTTTGCTTTTGTGTAGGGGCTGCTCCTCTTCCCCTCATATTGTTTCCTCTTCCTCTCATGGACTTATCATGTCCTCTATTCATCTTTTCTTCAATTCTAATTGCCATTTGATAACAATCCTCCACATTCTTAGGGTTAGCTAAAACTAACTCATCCTGTATGTTAAATCTCAAACCAGCCAAGTACCTAGCCACCTTTTCTACCTCATTCTCATGATGACCAGATCTCATACTCAACTTATAAAACTCCTCAGTATATGCCTTCACATCCCTTTCCTTCTGCCTTAAAAATTGCAGCTTTTTAAACATCTGGATTTCATAATCCCTTGGCAAGAATTTACCTTTGATCCTTGCTACCATCTTATCCCATGAAGTGATCTTGGACTTCCCTTGTTTCCTTCTCTCAGATTGTACATAATCCCACTAAACCAAAGCATGACCTCCTAACTTGGTCTTTGCAATCTTTACCTTCTGATCCTCAGCAACATCTTCACATTCAAAGTGATTATCAAGTGCAGCAATCCAATCCAGCAATTCATCCTCATTCAAACTTCCAGTATACTTGGAAACATCAACCTTTACCTTGGGTTTATCACTCTGCACTGCCTTTAACAGTTTTGCAAGCCTCTGGTCTTCAGCATCCAGATCTTCAGCTACCTCTTCATATTCTTCAACAGTATCTTCATCTTCTTCAGACTCACTGTCTGCCACTTCCCTCTTTTTGTTCTTTTCCAGGGCTGTAAGCCTGGCTTGAAGTGCTTCAGCAAGCTCCTTCATCTTCCTCATCTCTCTAGCATGTTTCTCCTTCATCTCCTGCAATTCCCTTGCAGTACCACTACCTTTAGGAGGCATTTTTGTCAACCTCTCACTCAACACACAACACACAATCAACTCTACCTCTGCCCTTTCGGTGACAGAATCAACACACAACAGCCCAGACCTTTTGCTGAGCTCTAATACCACTATGATGCAGAGGCATCCACACTATAACCTTACAATACAGCATGGATGTCTGCAGCCCATCATCATCATCATCATCATCATCATCATCATATTTGACTTAACACTGTTAGCATCATCATCATATTTCACCTGCCGACCGATATCCTCCTGCAGACAAGCCTTCGCGCTTTCGCCTATCAACAGCATCACCTTATTCGATTAATGACAGCATCATCATGTTCGACCAGCGCGAACATCCTCCTGACGTCCACTGTTCACTTCAGCGACAACTTCTTTCTTCACTATCTTTAGCATCATGATATTCAACATCATGATAATCAACAGGATAAAGAACATCCGGTTCCTTCCATTTATCCTGATGATGACAAACCTTCACTTCTCGCACCGTCCCTTCCGATGCTGACGTCACCCGATATCCTGATGACGATGACGTCACCCACAGATCCTCAATATCCTGCTGCTCCGAAATATGCTGATGACGTATATCCTGATGATGATGACGTCATATCCTGCTGTTGGCCAAACTTAGCTTTTTTCTCGGCCCGCGATCAACCCGATCTTCTTCCTGATGCTGATGCACTCCTCCTCGGCACCTCCTGATGATGATCACCCCGACGCACATTCACTTCATACAATCAAAAGCATCATGCTCTCCTCCCTTTACGCAGATGACGATGCCCGAAGCGACTGCAGGATATACGCAGAAATATCCTGATGATGCCGTTTTGGCAACTTTTCAACCTTAGCAGATTTTCACTGTTCTGATCCGTCGAACCTCCTGGGATGACTCGATCCACTTCCAGGGTGATCTTCCACACTTTATCAGCTTGACCTAGCACATGCCCATGCTAGGGTCTTCAACATCTTTCAGCCGCGATCCTGCACACCTGCATGCGAACAAACAAACTAACACCTACCCTACTGTACATAACCATTCCACCGATCAGACGAATCAACCGGTGGAATGGATCAGTGAATCCATGAAACCACCAAAACCGCAGATTGATTACACAAAGAAGATCAGACAGAAGATGAAAACAGGACCTTTATTGATTTCAAAGATGCAATACAATATACTGTTTCTCACACAGCACACTCTAACTCCTCTGCTCAATGCAATTCTATCCTATTGATCGATGATCTACAGTCAACCGATCCTCATGCTTAACTAGGTTTTCCTGCGAGTACTACTGACCCGACTCCAAGCGGCTGGGAAATCTCTCCAGGCGGCTGGGAGATCCAACCGGTCCTACAGCATGACAGTTGTTCTAACAAACTTCCTAAAAATAGTAAAAGCATGGTCAGCATGATCTTATCATGATCAGCATGACCTTATTACATGCATTTGGTCTTAACAGACCTTCTTGAAAACATAAACAAGACTCAAACTAACTAACTGCCTCATGAAGGCCAGCTGTCAGGTAGGTGCCCCTGCACCATACTCCCCAACAGAAAAGAACTCATGTCCCATGAGTTTAGTATGTGGAAGTCCTCCACCTTTACACTTTGCCTTTGCAATATGCTGATCTGTTCCAGCTTTGTCCCCTGCTAGCTCTTGACTGCTCCAAGACATCTAAACTGTAACTTGCTTTCTGGCAAGTAAAACCTCATGCTTGTCAATGTAGGCCTTTTTCTCACATACCCTGTGTTTGTCAGGTTGTCTGACCAGAACCTTTGTCTGAACTGCCTCTTGAACTTCTGAAATGTTCCATCCTGTCTTCCTGTCAATCTTTATAGGACAAACAATAGTCCCAATTATGAAAACATCCTTGTCATTCCTCTGAACTGGTTGCTGTTTGCAAACCTGTTTCTGCACCTGCTGCTGACCTCTGTCAGTCACAACTAAAACTTTCTTCAACCTGTTGTCCTGAACAACTTCTTTTCCTGCAGTATCCTTATCTGCCTTTATGCCTGCTCCTATAGGCATCTGCACAAATTCCTTCTTTCCCATTAAAATGATTTGGGCTGCCCCCTGTGCTGCAGCATCTGCCTGCAATGGCATCAACTTCATAGTCTTCCCATCTTTCTTGATGGTGTAGGTATTAGCATACCCATCATACAGTACCCTTCTATCAAATTGCCATGGTCTACCCAACAGTAGGTGACAACATTCCATGGGCAAGATATCACACAAAATTCTATCCTGATATGCTCCAATTTGAAAATCCACATATGCCTGTTCAGAGACAAAAAGTGATTGACTATCACTCACCCAAGATGCCTTGTAAGGGTGTGGATGTGGAATCCTTTCCAAATTCAGTTTATCCACCATCTCCTGAGATACCATGTTGTCTGTTGAACCAGTGTCAATGACAACCTTACATACTTTACTTTTGCTCTTGCATATGGTCTTGAAAAGAGCTCTTCTTTGTGGGGATTCTTTGTCAGGTACCTTCATGGTAGTCACTGTTCTTCTCATCAGCAAAGACTCTCCGCTCTCTGGGTATGCATAATTATCAGGCTCCTTATCCTTTTGATAAGTGTTTGAACTCTGCACACTTTGCTCTACTGTCTCTTCTTGCACAAGTTGTACTCTCTTGTCATTAGTTCTATCATTTCTAGATGATGAACCTTTGTTTTCTGGACATTTGAAGGATGGATGACCAAACTCTCCACAGGTGTAACATTTTCCTGAAAATGTAGTAGAACCTCTACCACCTCCAAATCTTCCTTTATTACCTTTCCATCCACCTCTGAAATTAGACTGTCCCTGTCCTTTACCAGTGTCTTCTTGACCCTCATTTGTTTGCTTTTGTGTAGGGGCTACTCCTCTTCCCCTCATATTGTTTCCTCTTCCTCTCATGGACTTATCATGTCCTCTATTCATCTTTTCTTCAATTCTAATTGCCATTTGATAACAATCCTCCACATTCTTAGGGTTAGCTAAAACTAACTCATCCTGTATGTTAAATCTCAAACCAGCCAAGTACCTAGCCACCTTTTCTACCTCATTCTCATGATGACCAGATCTCATACTCAACTTATAAAACTCCTCAGTATATGCCTTCACATCCCTTTCCTTCTGCCTTAAAAATTGTAGCTTTTTAAACATCTGGATTTCATAATCCCTTGGCAAGAATTTACCTTTGATCCTTGCTACCATCTTATCCCATGAAGTGATCTTGGACTTCCCTTGTTTCCTTCTCTCAGATTGTACATAATCCCACTAAACCAAAGCATGACCTCCTAACTTGGTCTTTGCAATCTTTACCTTCTGATCCTCAGCAACATCTTCACATTCAAAGTGATTATCAAGTGCAGCAATCCAATCCAGCAATTCATCCTCATTCAAACTTCCAGTATACTTGGAAACATCAACCTTTACCTTGGGTTTATCACTCTGCACTGCCTTTAACAGTTTTGCAAGCCTCTGGTCTTCAGCATCCAGATCTTCAGCTACCTCTTCATATTCTTCAACAGTATCTTCATCTTCTTCAGACTCACTGTCTGCCACTTCCCTCTTTTTGTTCTTTTCCAGGGCTGTAAGCCTGGCTTGAAGTGCTTCAGCAAGCTCCTTCATCTTCCTTATCTCTCTAGCATGTTTCTCCTTCATCTCCTACAATTCCCTTGCAGTACCACTACCTTTAGGAGGCATTTTTGTCAACCTCTCACTCAACACACAACACACAATCAACTCTACCTCTGCCCTTTCGGTGACAGAATCAACACACAACAGCCCAGACCTTTTGCTGAGCTCTGATACCACTATGATGCAGAGGCATCCACACTATAACCTTACAATACAGCATGGATGTCTGCAGCCCATCATCATCATCATCATCATCATCATCATATTTGACTTAACACTGTCAGCATCATCATCATATTTCACCTGCCGACCGATATCCTCCTGCAGACAAGCCTTCGCGCTTTCGCCTATCAACAGCATCACCTTATTCGATTAACGACAGCATCATCATGTTCGACCAGCGCGAACATCCTCCTGACGTCCACTGTTCACTTCAGCGACAACTTCTTTCTTCACTATCTTCAGCATCACGATATTCAACATCATGATAATCAACAGGATAAAGAACATTCGGTTCCTTCCATTTATCCTGATGATGACAAACCTTCACTTCTCGCACCGTCCCTTCCGATGCTGACGTCACCTGATATCCTGATGACGTATATCCTAATGACAATGACGTCACCCGCAGATCCTCAATATCCTGCTGCTCTGAAATATGCTAATGACATATATCCTGATGATGATGACGTCATATCCTGCTGTTGGCCAAACTTAGCTTTTTTCTCAGCCCGCGATCAACCCGATCTTCTTCCTGATGCCGATGCACTCCTCCTCGGCACCTCCTGATGATGATCACCCCGACGCACATTCACTTCATACAATCAAAAGCATCATGCTCTCCTCCCTTTACGCGGATGACGATGCCCGAAGCGACTGCAGGATATACGCAGAAATATCCTGATGATGCCGTTTTGGCAACTTTTCAACCTTAGCGGATTTTCACTGTTCTGATCCGCCGAACCTCCTGGGATGACTCGATCCACTTCCAGGGTGATCTTCCACACTTTATCAGCTCGACCTAGCACATGCCCATGCTAGGGTCTTCAACACCTTTCAGCCGCGATCCTGCACACCTGCATGCGAACAAACAAACTAACACCTACCCTACTGTACATAACCATTCCACTGATCAGACGAATCAACTGGTGGAATGGATCAGTGAATCCATGAAACCACCAAAACCGCAGATCGATTACACAAAGGAGATCAGACAGAAGATGAAAATAGGACCTTTATTGATTTCAAAGATGCAATACAATATACTGTTTCTCACACAGCACACTCTAACTCCTCTGCTCAATGCAATTCTATCCTATTGATCGATGATCTACAGTCAACCGATCCTCATGCTTAAATAGGTTTTCCTACGAATACTACTGACCCGACTCCAAGCGGCTGGGAAATCTCTCCAGGCGGCTGGGAGATCCAACTAGTCCTACAGCATGACAACTGTTCTAACAAACTTCCTAAAAATAGTAAAAGCATGGTCGGCATGATCTTATCATGATCAGCCTGACCTTATTACATGCATTTGGTCTTAATAGACCTTCTTGAAAACATAAACAAGACTCAAACTAACTAACTGCCTCATGAAGGCCAGCTGTTAGGTAGGTGCCCCTGCACCATAGTGCATGAGCACCTACCTGATAGCTGGCCTTCATGAGGCAGTTAGTTGTTTTAGGTCTTGTTTATGTTTCCAAGAAGGTCTGATAAGACCAACTGCATGTAATAAGGTCATGCTGATCATGATAAGATCATGCTGACCAGGCTTTGCTATTTTTAGTTAGGACAGTTGTCATGATGTATGTTTGGTTGGACCTCCCAGCCGCCTGGAGATTTCCCAGCCGCTTGGAGTCGGGTTAGTAGTACTCGTAGGAAAACCTATTTAAGCATGAGGATCGGTTGACTGTAGATCATGAATCGATCGATAGTATAGTATTGCATTGAGCAGAGGAGTTAGAGTGCGCTATGTGAGAAACAGTATATTGTATTGCATCTTTGAAATCAATAAAGGTCCTGTTTTCATCTTCTGTCTGATCTCCTTTGTGTAATCAATCTGCGGTTTTGGGTGGTTTCATGGATTCACTGATCCATTCCACCGGTTGATTCGTCTGATCGGTGGAATGGTTATGTATAGTAGGTTAGGAGTTAGTTTGTTTGTTCGCATGCAGGTGTGCAGGATCGCCGTCGAGAGGTGTTGAAGACCCTAGCATGGGCATGTGCTAGGTCGAGCTGATAAAGTGTGGAAGATCACCCTGGAAGTGGATCGAGTCATCCCAGGAGGTTCGGCGGATCAGAACAGTGAAAATCCGCTAAGGTTGAAAATTCGTGAAAACGGCATCATCAGGATATTTCTGCTTATATCCTGCAGTCGCTTCGGGCATCATCATCCGAGTAAGAGGAGATCGGCATGATGCAGTTGATTGCATGAAGTGCAAGTGCGTCAGGGTGATCATCATCAGGAGGGCCGAGGAGGAGCATATCGGCATAAGGAAGAAGATCGGGTTGATCGTGGGCCGAAGAAAACTAAGTTTGGCCAACAGTAGGATATGACGTCATCATCATCAGGATATACGTCATCAGGATATTTCAAAGCAGCAGGATATTGAGGAGCTGCAGGTGACGTCATCGTCATCAGGACATACGTCATCAGGATATCGGGTGACGTAAGCATCGGAAGGGACGGTACGAGGAGTTAAGGTTTGTCATCATTAGGATAAATGGAGGGAACCGGATGTTCTTTATCCTGCTGATTATCATGATGTTGAATATCATGATGCTGAAGATAGTGAAGATGGAAGTTGTCGCTGAAGTGAACAGTGGACGTCAGGAGGATGTTCGCGCTGGTCGAACATGATGATGCTATCGATAATCGAGTAAGGTGATGCTGTTGACATGCGAAAGGGCGAGGGCTTGTCATCAGGAGGATATCGGTCGGCACAGGAAATATGATGATGCTGACAGTGTTAAGAAAAATATGATGATGATGGTGATGATGATGATGATGATGATGGGCTGCAGACATCCATGCTGTATGTGAAGGTTATAGTGTGGGTGCCTCTGCATCATAGTGGTATCAGAGCTCAGCAAAAGGTCTGGGCTATTGTGTGTTGATTCTGTCACCGAAAGGGCAAAGGTAGAGTTGATTGTGTGTTGTGTGTTGATTGAGAGGTTGACAAAAATGCCTCCGAAAGGTAGTGGTACTGCAAGGGAATTGCAGGAGATGAAGGAGAAACATGCCAGAGAAATGAGGAAGATGAAGGAGCTTGCTGAAGCACTTCAAGCCAGGCTTACAGCCCTGGAAAAGAACAAAAAGAGGGAAGTGGCAGACAGTGAGTCTGAAGAAGATGAAGATACTGTTGAAGAGTATGAAGAGGTAGCTGAAGATCTGGATGCTGAAGACCAGAGACTTGCAAAATTGTTAAAGGCAGTACAGAGTGATAAACCTAAGGTAAAGGTTGATGTTTCCAAGTATACTGGAAGTTTGAATGAAGATGAGTTACTGGATTGGATTGCTGCACTGGATAATCACTTTGAATGTGAAGATGTTGTTGAGGATCAGAAGGTAAAGATTGCAAAGACCAAGTTAGGAGGTCATGCTTTGGTATGGTGGGATTATGTACAATCTAAGAGAAGGAAACAAGGGAAGTCAAAGATCACTTCTTGGGATAAGATGGTAGCAAGGATCAAAGGTAAATTCTTGCCAAGGGATTATGAAATTCAGATGTTTAAAAAGCTACAATTTTTAAAGCAGAAGGAAAGGGATGTGAAGACATATACTGAGGAGTTTTACAAATTGAGTATGAGATCTGGTCATCATGAGAATGAGGTAGAAAAGGTGGCTAGGTACTTGGCTGGTTTGAGATTTAACATACAGGATGAGTTAGTTTTAGCTAACCCTAAGAATGTGGAAGATTGTTATCAAATGGCAATCAGGATTGAAGAAAAGATGAATAGAGGACATGATAAGTCCATGAGAGGAAGAGGAAACAATAATAATTCAGTAGTATAATAATAAATCAATCATGGAAACACAATGCAATAATTCAAGAGTAGAAACACATTAACACATATGACACCAATATTTTAACATGGAAAACCCGGTTAAGAGAAAAACCACGGGGTGACTAACCCAAGATTGTATTCTCTGTTAAAAGAATAAGAGGAACAAAATGGCACATGCCAATTAGGGCTCACTGCCCAAGCACAGTGCTCACAAGGGGCCCACTCCCTATAGGAGACACATTGTCTATAGAATAATAAATATTACATACTTGAACTGAAGATTAACATCTTCCCATGCTTGAGTCAGTTCCATTTAAGCTCAATACTTCTGCTTTATTTTTTGCTCTTCTCCTTTCTACCACTCTCTCATCTCTACTTCCATCCTTTGAAATGACTTCACAACTCTCATTTATACAAGAAATCAACTTTGGGATAATCATCAAAGTTGGCACAGTACATACTTTATTTTATTATAGAGCAAATACAAAAATACAACTTGACTTATTACAAAAGACTTCATACAAATCACCACATTGTCGGCCACATATATCTGGGACTTCAATCTTCTTAGAGGAACACATCATGCTTAGCAGAATATCTTCAAGATCATCTGCAAGATGTGTAAAACATCTGGTCGACCAAGTTTAGGAAGAACATCATCATCCCGAAGTAATTCTTCAATTATGATCTCAATCTTTAATGCGGACCACCAACATGAACTGGACACAATCTAGAGACCCCGACAAGCTTGTCTGAATCACCAAGAACATCCACACTACTGCTTATTGAAATCATTCTCTTCTTCATCTAGAACCTCAAGAACATAGTCTGTCATCACTGTCATAGTGGAATAAATGCTTGCAGACCTCTAGACCATGAACCAATTGAGTTGTCAATTCACATTGACTTCCTAAACACTCCACCAAATCTACATAACAAGATATTGCATTTCTGGATCTCACTGGACCTATTTGTGTCACTTTGTCACCTTTGAACATCTTCCAGAACTAGTTTTACTCATATGGCCATAACTTCTTCAAATTTTCATGCGGACCTCTCAAATCTTTACTGAATCACCTTTAGACACATATATACAAACCCTTTGATGTGTATCCTCTGATCTTCATCTTAGCTGGGATCTTCACTTCATAGAGCTTCATTGTCTTTACTATTCTTCTTTGTTTCTGATAGGACTAATTTTCTCAATATCCTCAGCACACAACTCATCCAATCCTTGACATCAATGTAATAGGAGTATGTGGACATCAATGCAACAGGAGTATGTTGGCATCAATGACAACACCGGTTCAACCCATACTTGCAACAATCTCCCCCTTTGTCATTGATGGCAAAATATGATGTGAAAAACTATTTTAACCATCAAGACAAGTACTTATCCTCACTAAATGACATAATTCCTCCTATCAACAACAACCATTCACATGTCTTCTCTTCCTTTTCTGCTCCCCCTTTGATCAGCAACCACTTTTGTTTTTCACATGTCTTCTCTCCCCCTTTGACATCAATGGCAAAGGGCACATACTTGTATCACTCAGAATCATACAGACTGCTCCCCTTGAGTAGCAGCTTCCTATCATCAATCCAGACCACAAGATATGATTGTGAGATCCACCAGACTGATGCACATTAGGGCACCTTAATTTAGAATCGAAGGGGTAATAACCCCTAACTTCTCCCTGAGATACTCAAAAGAGTCCTTAGGTAGAGGTTTAGTAAAAATGTCTGTAATCTAATCCTTGGAGGGCACAAACTCCAATCTAACCTCATTCTTGTTCACCTGCTCTGTGAAAAAGTGAAACTTGATGGATATATGTTTTGTCTTTGAATGCAACACTGGATTTTTTGATATATTTATTGTACTTGAATTATCACAGAAGATTGTGATAGGTTCCTCATACTCCACTCTGATGTCTCTTAGCATTTGCTTCATCCACAATACTTGAGTGCAACTACCTATTGCTACAATATAGTCTGATTCTGCAGTGGACAAAGATATTGCCTCTTATTTCTTGCTCAGGCAAGAAACCAATCTTTTCCCTAAAATGAATGCTCCACCACTGGTACTCTTCCGGTCATCCACATTTCCTGCCCAATCTGCATCTGTATATGCATGAAGAGAGAAATCATGATCTCTAGGATACCATAAACCATACTCAACTATTCCTTTTAGATATCTGAGAATCCTCTTGATTTCGATGACATGAGATTCTCTAGGATCAGTTTGGAATCTAGCAACAAACCAACAACATTCATAATGTCAGGTCTAGTTTGAGTAAGATACAGTAGTCCTCCAATCATTGACTTGTACTTTTTCTGATCAGCCTTAGGAGAGTCATCATCTTTGCTCAGTTTACATTTGGTTGCCATGGGAGTATTCATTGATTTTGAGTCTTCCATCCCAAATTTCTTCAACAATTCTTTCACATATTTGGTCTGTGAAATGAGATTCCTTTCTTTGTTTGAGTGATTTGCAGACCCAAGAAGAAATTCATTTCCCCAAACATGGACATCTCAAATTCACTTTTCATTTGATTTGTAAAAGTTTTGCACAAACTATCTCTTCCTCCAAAAATGATATCATCAGCAAATACTTCAACAATCAAGATATTTTCATGATCAATTTTGAAGTACAAGTTACTGTCAGTAGTACCTTTGTTGAAACCAATATTCAAAAGATGCTTATCTAGTCTTTCATACCAGGCTCTTGGGGCTTGTTTGAGACCATGCAGTGCTTTCTTCCACTTGCAGACCATATCACCATGATTAGATAATTGAAATCCATCTAGTTGCTCAATGTATACTTCTTCCAAGTCACTATTCAGGAAGGCAGACTTGACATCCATCTGATATACTTTGAAATCCTTGAAGGCAGCAAAAGCAAGAAATAATCTGACTACTTCAATTCTTGCCACCAGAGTAAAAGTTTCTTCAAAATCAACTCCTTCTACTTGGGAATAACCCTTGCAGACCAATCTAGCTTTGTTTCTGACTACTTCACCATCTTCATTCAGTTTATTCTGGAAGACCCATTTGGTTCCAATCACATTTTTGTTTCTAGGTTTGGGAACAAGATCCCAAGTGTGATTTTTCTCAATCTACATCAACTCTTCCTTCATTGCTTTAGTCCAACTTTCATCATTGCATGCTTCACTTACTATTTTTGGTTCAATTTTTAAAATTAGACAATACTTTTATGAGTCTTGAGCAATCTTTCTTCTTGTTTGAACACCTTTGCTTTTATCACCTATGATCTGATCTTTAGAATGATTCAGTTTTACATACCTAGGATTTTTGGGAATTTCTTACACTTCTATTTCTTGGACAAGTTCATTCAAACTTATCTCTTCTTCCTACATTTCAAGATTCTCTGGATCAGTCTAGATCTAAATTTCAGAAGGGGCTTCGACTTCTTGGATCAAAACATCATTCTGATCATCTTCTTCATATTTATAAAACATTGAGGGTTTTTCAATGCCTTCATCAACCTTCACATTTGTACTTTCTATAATCTTTCTCAATCTCTTGTTATAACACTGGCATGCTTTGCTTTGAGTAGAATAACCCAAGAATATTCCTTCATCACTTATAGCATCAAATTTGCCAAGGTATTCATCTCTTTTAATGTAACATTTACTACCAAAGACTTGAAAATACTTTACAGTGGGAGTGATGCCAAACTAGAGTTCATAGGGGGTCTTACCAGTATTGCTTTTGATTTGTACTCGATTAAGAGTATAGACAACAGTGCTTACAACTTCTCTCCAGTAGATCTAAGGAACATTTGCTTCCATCATCATGGTTCTAGATGCTTCCTGGATGGTCCAGTTATTTCTCTCCACTACTCCATTCTAATGTGGAGTCCTTGGAGCAGATAGCTGTCTTTTTATCCTATGTTTCTCACAAAATTTAATGAACTCTCTAGATGTGAATTCTCCGCCTCTATCAGACCTAAGACATTTTATGTTTAATCCAGTTTCATTCTCTACCATAGCCTTGAATATTTTGAATTTCTCAAGAGCTTCAAATTTCTCTTTTAGATAAGTCACTCACATTATCCAGGAATGATCATCAATTAGTAACATGAAATATCTATCACCTTGCAAACTCTTGATTCTTGCTGGTCCACATAGATCAGTATGTACTAATTCCAACAATCCAGTAGAAGATTGTTCCTTACTTTTGAATGTGACTCTGCTCATCTTACCCAATTGACATTCTTTGCACAAACTGTTAGTAGGTTTCACCAGTCTAGGAAGATCTCTTACAGCTTGAGTGTTGCTTATCTTGATGATATTATCAAAATTCACATGACATATTCTCCTATGCCACAACCAACTCTAATCAATTTGGACAAATAAACAATTTTTGCTAGTACCAACCAAGTGGAAGATGTTACTTTTTGTTTGAGTACCGGATGCAATCTCTATTCCAGAATTTTCAAAGATCTTACATTTTCCATTTTTGAATCAGAGATCATAGCCTTTGTCCACCAACTATTCAACACTGAGAAGATTGTGCTTCAGACCTTCAACATACAGTACATCACTAGTTTAGTTCTTTCCATCAAAAGAAATAGTTCCTCTACCTCTGATACTGCCAGTAGAATTATCACCAAATTTTACAAATCCTTCATATCTTTCCAAATCTATGAACTTATTTTTGTCACCAATAATATGGTAGGAGCATCCACTGTCAATGATCCAATCATCCTTTTCTTCAACTTGGACAGCCAGAGCTCTATCATTTTATGATTGATAGATTCAGAGGGTATTGGATCTTTTTCCTTGATGGCAATAAACACCTAGTCACTTCTAGATTTGTTTCCTATCTTTGATTCATCATCTGTTACTCCATCATCATCATCTTCATGAACATAGTAAAATTTCTTTTGGAATCTTGATATGTTTGGATTTGCCCTTGAAAATCTTTCTGGATGCCTTGAGGCAAAATGACCAATCTTGTTGCAGCTGAAACATTTGAAGGGCAATTTTCCTTCATACTTACCAGATCCTCTTGGCAGTCTTTTTGCAATAAGGGCTTCAAGTTGAGTAGCTTCTGCTTCATCTTCTTCTAGATCTTTTCTTACTTTTTCATACCATGATAGTTTCTTTGAGAAGTTCTCTCCTAGATCATACCTTTGTTTGCCTTTTACAAAGGCACTAGCTTTGAATACAAATTCAGTCTTGGGGGGTGCATCTCCAAACTCGACCAATTCAAATGCAGCTAATTTTCCAACCAATTGATCTCTTGTAACATTTGAAAAAGATCTGAATTCTTCAATGGCAACAACCTTGTGTTTGTAAGTAGGAGGTAGGGATCTGAGAACTTTGGCAACAAACTTATCTTCATCCAAGATTCCACCAGCACACCTAATGCCACAAACAAGCTTATTTACTTTAGGCATAAATGTAGTGATATTCTCATCTTCATTCATCTTCAGGTTTTTGAATTTTCCTTTCAGACTCTATAGCTTGGCACATTTAAGATATTTGTCTCCTTCATGCAGAAGTTTCAATTTTCCCCAAATCTCATATGCAATTTTTAAATCTATAATCTTTGTCAGCTCTGAATCAGATAAGGCACTTAATAAAGCTTCTTTAGCTTGAAGATTTTCTTCAGCATCTTTGATTTCATCTATAGTTGTCAGACCATTCTTTGGAGGAACATACTTCTTTAAGGGTATGGTCCAATATTGCATTCCCATACATTGCAAGTGACATTCCATGTGGCTTTTCCAAAGAGTGTAATTGGTTCCATCAAACCTCAGACTATCCTTCTTGTAGGAAGACATCCTAAATCTCCTCAAGCGGTTAAGCTCTTTTAGAGGAACTTAGCTCTGCTACCAATTGTTACTTTCAAGATAGACAACTGAGAGGGGGGGTGAATCAATTGTCTCAACTTTTTTTTCATTAACCACTTAAATCCTTTTTGTGATTCAGTAGTATAATAATAAATCAATCGTGGAAACACAATGCAATAATTCAAGACTAGAAACACATTAACACATATGACACCAAGATTTTAACGTGGAAAACTTGGTTAAAGGAAAAACAATGAGGTGACTAACCCAAGATTGTATTCTCTATTAAAAGAATAAGAGGAACAAAATGGCACATACCAATTAGGGCTCACTACTTGAGCACACTGCTCACAAGAGGCACACTTCCTACAGGAGACACACTGTCTACAGAATAATAAATATTACATACTTGAACTTAAGATTAGCATCTTCACCATGCTTGAGTTAGTTCCATTTAAGATTAATACTTCTTCTTTGCTTTTTGCTCTTCTCATTTCTACCACTCTCTCATCTCTACTTCCATCCTTTGAAATGACTTCACAACTCTCATTTATACAAGACATCGATTTTGGGATAATCATCAAAGTCGGCACAATACATACTTTATTTTATTACAAAGCAAATACACAAATACAACTTGACTTATTACAAAAGGCTTTATGCGAATCACCACATTATTGGCCACATATATCTGGGACTTCAATCTTCTTAGAGGAACACATCACGCTTCGCAAAATATCTTCAAGATTATCTACAAGATGTGTAAAACATCTGGTCAACCAAGTTTAGGAAGAACATCATCATCCAGAAGTAATTATTCAATTATGAGCTCAATCTTCAATGTGGACCACTAACACAAATTGGACACAATCTAGAGACCCCCACAAGCTTGCCTAAATCACTAAGAACATCCACACCACTTCTGCTTACTGAAATCATTCTCTTCTTCATCCGAAACCTCAAGAACATAGTCTGTCATCATTGTCATATTGGAATAAATGCTTATAGACCTCTAGACCACGAACCAATTGAGTTGTCAATTCACATTGAATTCCCAAACACTCCACAAAATTTCTAGAACAAGATATTGCATTTTCGGATCTCACTGGACCTATTTGTGTCACTTTGTCACCTCTGAACATCTGCCAGAACCAATTTTACTCATATGGCCATAACTTCTTCAATTCTTCATGAAAACCTCTCAAATTTTTATTGAATCACCTTTAGATACATATATACAAACCCTTTGATGTGCATCCTCTGATCTTCATCTTAGCTGGGATCTTCACTTCATAGAGCTTCACTGTCTTCACTGTTCTTCTTTGTTTCTAATAGGACTAATTTTCTCAATATCCTTAGCACACAACTCATCCAATCCTTGACATCAATGCAATAGGAGTATGTTGACATCAATGACAACACCAGTTAGGCCCATACTTGCAACAGGAGCATACCGGCATTCAATGGGACTTGAATTTTCTTTTCTCCGAGAGTATGGTGCAGGAGCACTTGGCTGAGTTTATGCCTCCATGAGGCTATTTTGTAAATTTTTTTTTAGTTTGTGTATGGTCCATGTAATAAGGTCTTCTAAGACCATTTCATTTTTTTTGGAGTCTAATTTGAGTCATTAGGTGTAAGTTACTATTGTTAATGTTGCAAATGTTAAATTGCACAATATGGAATGTGAAGGGTCAATGTTGCACAAAGTGGGAATTTGAACAATTGTAATGTGAAATATTAGTTATGAACCATTGGGAACTCATAAATACATGTTGTAAACATGACCCAAGTGGTGGGAGAGCAGTTTGGAGGAATAAGATACCAATTAGACATATTTTTCTATGCATTTTTCTATGTAATCTGACTACAAAATTATTCCTCCATTGCATGGTACGGACTGGTATGGATTTTTAAAGTCCTAAGATTGGTTTTTTTTGATAGATGGATGAACTAAATTTCACTTTCATTTGGTTTGGTGCCTTTTCATTGAATATTTTGAAAGTTATTGCAAATCTACTAAAACTCACCTGAATCTGTCCTAGAATTACTAGTTTTGGGAAAAATGTCATAACTTTTTATTTCCACCATTGGATTTTGATAAAAAAATGGAGGAAAGGTCTATAATTAGGTCCTCTTTAGACTCACTAGAGCGATTGTCTTAATTTATTGATTTGTGAAAGTTATAGGTGACTGTTCCTTTCATTTGCATGCATAATTGCCTAATCAGGCCTAGTCAAGGAACAGGGACAATCCATTTTTGGAGGGTTTGGTCCAAAGGAGTCCATGCTGATTTTTGGATATGTTTGAAAACTTGGAAATGGGTGTCTAAAACTATTTTCATAGTCCTAATATGATTCGTGTATCAAAAGATATGATAGGCTACTTCTAGAGGAAAAGTTACAAAGCTAAGAGGCAGTTTTGAGTTGTTTGTTTTTAGAGCATTGTTGTTGGCCATTTGGGTGATCAATTTGTGTTTGGTTAGTTGTGTTAATCTTGTTAGTTGCCTAAACAAGCATGAGTAAGTGTTTTGAGTCCAATATACATATTGGGAACCATGAAGTCATGCCTCATTAAGAGAGAATTTCAATTTTGTGACTCTAATTTATGCTAAGATAATGACAAGTAGAAGAATGTGAATCCTTGCTTTGCATCTTATGGGAGGGCTTTGGAGAGACCTAGTGTAGTGGAGTGACAACTCTAGGGATTTTAGAGCCTGACGTTTGTCTTGATGAGGAAGGAACTGATCCTAAGGGGGATGCACTGTCTTTGGCACCATAGGAAGGTTAGAGCATAATTGGTTTGCATTTTGTAGCATGATCCTTATTCTTTCAATAGGGTCTTCAATTTCCATGAGAGCTCTATTATAGGAAGGATCAGCTTCACGTCTTATTTTCTCTGCTTTCTAGATCCTTTCCCATAATTCCATTCTTCTCTCATCTTCCTTTTCAGTAGTACAATTCCTGATGAGATCCTCTAGAAGGTGGAATTCATGCACAAAAGCTGCAAAATCATTACCCAACCTGGACTTATTTATGAATCCCTCTAGATCATACCTCCTTAGCACACTCTTTGGCAACTTGTAATGATCCAACTTTGAGGCCAACAAATCTAATCCTTCCTTTGATGTGACCTAAAAAATTAGTAAAGGAAATGGGTCCAGGAAGGAAGGATGCCTTCTTGTAATTCCTGAAGTGAGTGTTTTCATACTCATTTATCTGCCACATAATTTCTAGAAATGCCACTCTGTCAGGGATTATTCTTGGAAAAATATGAGGTGCACCTTCAAACCCATATATTATAATGATGGTAACCTCTGCAAAGATGTACCAATCACCCTAGTTGTGACCAATGCCCAAATTAGGGCACATGTCCTTTGGCCTCAAGAATTTTTGAACTTTCTTTGATAATCTGTATTCTGAATAGCCAAGTGATTTGAAGATCTCTTTGATAAATAATTCCTCAAAAACTAGATCATTAGATTGAGGGAAGTTACTATCCAAAATATAAGTCCATTCTTGGATTGGTAATACTTTGCCTAGGTTGCCCACACTCCTAATTCTCGGTGGAGGCCTGCACACTATAATTCCTTTGTATAACAAAATGTGACACAATAGAGAGTACCATTTGAAGTGGACTATAGAATTATCCTTCTTCATGTTTTCCAGGGCCTTATTGATCTTCTCCTCTAAAAATGTTGCTTAGTCAAAATGCCTATTATCATCCCATTTTTGAATATCCATAGTCAAAACCATAACATTGATGGGCATGAAAACACTAGCATCAATCCCTAGGACTTGACATACAACAAAGTATGTCTTCTGGAAGTAATCCTCAAACAAGTCATAGATGAAGGGCTCCTTGTCAGTGCTTGAGAATTTATGTAATTTACCATTGACCCTAGACATGTGAGCAGGGAGTCACTTTACCCTATAATTGCTCTTATGTCTATGATATTCCCTTAGTAGGTCTCAAATATCTAGTGGCATTTGATGGTTAAAGTCCAACATGAATACCTCACAAATATATGCCTTGTCTAGTCTAACTAGTACATCTCCATTGTCCATGTAGATGGTTTTCTTCTCTGGAACATAGATCCTAGCTAGTGCTTGTATCAACTCTACATTGATGAAGACATTAGGGACCACCAACTTGGATAACCCTAGCTTCCAAGGGTTTTTCATTAGAAATTTCCTCAAGCATTTCCTAAAATGGTATTTGAATAGTACATATCCATGGATTGGGAGAATGGAATCTTTGTAGTTCTTGTGAACATCAAAATTCTATCTGCTTGTATACCTGTGCCCTGTTGGTGGTGAGGTCTTTTGAAGGATATGGGCAATTGGGAAACAATGTCATCATTGAATTCTCTATCCCTCTTCTTCTCTATCTTCCTCACAACTCTTTGTGATGAACTAACCATCTTGATTACACTAGGGTTTTAAGGTTTCTGGTATATAGGTGTTGTCAAAATAACCCTATGACTATGCTTTCAATTGAATATTTCTTATGCAAATTATCAAATAGACCAGAGCACTAACAACTAATAGCATTCATAGAGGTGTTCAATTCACATGAAAACAACCCCAATATAGTTGAGAGAATGTAGGGCACTTATAGGTTTTAATGGTGACTTGTGATCTCTTGTTGACTATGTAATACCTTCTTCGATGTAGGAACTTGGAAGTTCTTGGCCTAGGCATAGTTGCAGAGCTCAGATGTCAAATTTATGTTCTCAATTGTGCAAAATGACAACACAAATCAGCCTTAAACCATTTAGGGCACCATTAATGTCGAGTGTGCGGGGGCAGTAAGCAGAGGATAGCCATTTCTGAACTTTAAATCTCCATCATAGATCATACTAAATCAATGGTTCTCATTGGATTTTGAATTTACTCCAATAAAGATGAGAAAACCCTTTATGTCATGGAATCCTTTTACCACAGTGGTGCTTCACTACTTCATGCTGAGTCTTTTGAAGCCTTGGAAAAGCTAGTTCCCATGAAACACTATTGATGTGGACACCGTGGATATTATGGAAAAATTAGTCCACATCATCTTCTTCATGATCCTGCTAAAGTCTTTAAATGGCCTCAGTCAAGGAAGGAATCCCCACGAAGCACTGTTGAGTCATTGGGACCACCACGCTAGCTTTGCTATCTCGTAACACCTATTTGGGAGCTCCATTAGAGAGATAAGTTTCTACAAAATACCTTTTACCATGGAACACATATGACACGTCAGCCAACAAAATACTTCACAGTCCCTCAGAGACCCAAAATGAGGCTATGTGAATGAAGAATCCCCAACGAAAAGGAAGCGACTCCAAAGTGGATTGCTCACGAAGTACAACTTAAAGGATAATTAGTGCACATGCTATAAAGTTATTTTTAAAGGGCTTGTTACCAATAACCTAGTGAAGAGGTTGGTGACTTCAAATGATAAGACATACTTAAGTTATAACTTAAGTCATCGAGAACTGCTAACAAGTGGTCAATGAAGGATTAAGATGTAGGGTAAACAATGACCATTATATTAAGGACTTAGGCTTTTAGGAGTTTTTCTAGGGTTTAACAAGCCTACAAAAAATGGAACCATGGGCAGAAAATGCATAAATATGGAGGTTCTAATAGCAGCTCTAGTTGGGGACAATTGACAACAAGGTCAACATGAGGATCCAGATCTCTGAGAGCTAGTAGACCAAATAAGAAACACGCACAAACAAGAAATAGGACAAACAAAATAGAACAAACATATATACACAATATAATAGAAATGTGCATGGATATAATTCAAGCAAAATATTACTTGAAGAACTATACATGCAATAGTAGTTCTTAGACTTCACCATTCAAGGCTTGGTTGAAATATGAATCTTCCCCATGATGATTTGTTATGACATAGGGCCCTAACCATAATGCTTAAAATTTTCCATGCTTGCCCATGTCTTGTGCTCTGGAATTCCACATCAAAACCAGTGAATCCACCTTGAATTTTCTTTCAAAAATTCTCTTTTCAAATAGATGTCTAGCCTTTTGTTGCAGTTTAAAGTTATTCCTTTGTATATCTCTTCTGACCTCATCAAGTTCAATCAACTGTTCTATCCTTTCCTCCATAGGTTCAGGAATATCCATGTACTCTTCTTGGATGAACTTGTAAATAGGTAATAGATTATTTATTGGCAATTTGGCCTAAGTACCATAGACTAATTCAAATGGTGATTTACCAGTAGCCTTTTTAATAGTCACCCTATCAGGCCACAAAGCCAAGCTTAACTTGGAATCCCAAGCCCCTTTTTCTTTTCCAACATCCTCTTGATGATCTTCATCAGAATTTTATTGCTTGATTCAGCATGACCATTTCCTTGAGGGTGGTAAGGTGAAGAGTATGACATCTTAATGCCATAGGAATTGCAAAAACTTGTAAAGTCATTAGATCTAATGCACATGGCATTATCCATTATAATTCTGACTGGTGCCCCAAATATGATAATGATATGATTCAAGATGAAGTCCATCACTACTTTGCTTGTAGCTTTTTTAGTTGGGATGGCTTCAATCCACTTGGTGAAGTAGTCTGCAGCTACAAGAATCTATTTATAGCCTCCACTTAATCTCTCACTAATCTCACCAATAAAATCAATGCCCCATTGATAGAAATGGGCTTTAACTTGCATAGGTCTAAGAGGCAATGCATCTGAGTACTTAAGTTTCCCAGAGAACTTCTAGCATGCCTCACATTTTCTTACAGACTTATGGGATTCTAAGAATAAGGAAGGCCAATAGTAGCCTACCCTTAGGATCTTATGGGAAGTTGTCTTAGCCATGTAGTGACCTCCACATACTCCTTCATGCATTTCCTTCAACACTACTTCATCTTGATACTTATCCAAACATAGTAATAAGACACCATCACTATTTTTCAAATATAGGTCTCCTTCGATGAACACATACTTTAGGGCTTGTAGTTTCAAAGTTCTTTCTTGATTCTTAGTGAGCCCATCAGGACATCTTAGGCATGTCAAATAATAAATGGTGTCAGTATACCATGAGATTCTTTGTAGACTACATTTCACCCCTGTTTCTTCCTCAATGGTATTAACTTGAGCAACTTCTAAATTAGTCTCTGCCATTAGCTTAGCAAGTCCTTGTCCCCTGACCAATTTTATAATTTGTATGTCAATGTTAAATTCTTAGATCTTGTTGATCCACCTACATCTTCATCCAGTGACCTCTTGTTGGACTAGGATGTCCTCCATAGCTGCATTAGGCACATATGCTACTACCCTTTCCCCAACTAAGTAGGCTCTAAAATTCTTCACAACTTTTACCAAAGCATATGCTTGCTTTTCTATTCTATCATATCTCAACTCTGCAGCTTGGAGAGACTTACTAAAAAATGCTATAGGCTATTGGAAACCCTCCTCATTCATCTGCAACATGACTACTGCAATAGTATGAAATGAAGCAAATGAAAAAAATTGGAAGGGCTTATTGAAATCTAGAGACTTCAACACTGGTGCTTCCTTAATGGATCTTTTTATTGCTATGAAAGCATTGATGTAATCATCTTCCCATATGATCTTGGCACCTTTCTTTAGCATTTTAGAAGTGGGTTTGACAACTTATGCAAATTTATAAAAACACCTTCTTATAGAGTTGATTTGGCCAAAGAAATATTTTATTTCCTTGATAGTCTTGGAAATATATATCTTGTTTATAGCTGCTATCCTCTTTGGATCAATCTTAACTCCGTCTTTTGATACAATGTATCCTAGTAGCATCCCCCTTGTCACTACAAATGCACATTTCTTGGGATTGAGAGAAATCCCATATTCTAGAGCCCTCGTGAAGATTTGCTCAAGATACATGTAGTGATCTTCAACCTTCTTTGAGAAGGTAGTTAAATCATCTTGATACACAACCATTATTATATTGATCAAATATAAGAAAGCAACATCCATGGCTCTTTGAAATGTTGTTATAGCATTGGTTAGCCCAAATGACATCCTGATGTAAATATATGTGCCCCAAGGGGTGGTGAAAGTTGTCTTCTACTACTTTGATTCCTTGATTTTTACCTAATTATATCTTGAGAAGCCATCCATCATGGACAACTACTCATTCCCTATGACTCTTTGGAGCATTATTTCCATATTGGGTAGAGGATAGTTATCTTTTAATGATGACACACTCAAATTTCTAAAGTCTACACAAAGTCTTATATCCCCATTGTTCTTCCTCATTGGTACCAAGTTAGAGACCCATGTAGAATATCTGACCGGTTTAATGATTCCACCATCTCTCATTTTCATTAATTCTTGTTGCATTTTTGGAATAAATGTTAGATTGATGGGTCTTTGCTTTTGACTAAAAGGCTTAGCATCTATTTTCAAAGGGATCTCATGCTAGAATAAATCCTCCCTCTAAGCCTTTAGATCATCTTAAGACTAGGGAAAAACATGCTTATATTTCCTCAATAAGGCAATAAGCATTGTTCTTACCTTAGGACTGATCTTCTTTCCAATATACACTTTCTTAGGTTAGGTCTCAATTCCTAAGTTGACTTCATCTAAATCATCTCTATGGACTAGTGTAGGATTCAAAATATTTCTATCATTGTTATCAAATACTCTTTTAAGAGCCACTATTCCCTTTGGGATCTTATTTGTTTTCAATTGGATGACTTCACTCCCAAAAATAGTTTCCGTTCCATCCATATTTTCTACAAATGCATTGAAATCTATCTCTTGTGAATGGTATTTATCTTCACACTAAAGGAACCTTAGCAAGTCTATATCATCATTAAAAATCTGCCAATTACAAATATTGTCAGGCACAGATGGTCTAGTTTTAACTTCAACTTTGGAGATTCCGGATAGGGTAATGTCATCACTTCTTAAAGCTATGTTGGTAAAAAAATCAGCCATCACATTCTTGTTCCACCCTATCGAATCAATGAAAAAGGCATCAAGAAACTCTAAAGTATTCCACACAACATGTTTATACTGCTTGAGCCTTCTATGCTTTGACAAGTATTTGTCTCAAGTACTTGTGAAACAACCAATTCAAAATCTCCAAAAACTTTAAACAATTTTATGCCATGTTTAATTGTCATGTTTAGACTGAGAAATAATGCATCATATTCTAAAGTATAATTTGTGCAAGAAAAACTCAACAGAAATGAATATTTGAAAGTTTTTCCACTTGGTGCAATGAAAGTTATACTAACTCTTGATCTTGCTTTAGAACATGCACCATCAAAGTACATCTTCCATAATCCTTCTTGGTTTTCTTGAATTTCAACTTCTAATGGATCATTATCCTTTGACTCTTTCTGACCCGACTCAACTCTAAAGTTCCACATATTAATATCACAGAAGTTAATCTGTTGATTAGGATTAAATGGTTTGTAAATATGCTCTAACACTATATGGGACCTAGGTTCCCTATCTAATCTGACTTCTTTTCCACTTATCGGAATGGTAGCGTATGAAATATTTAGCTGTATACTTCCTCCTACTGTTGAAGTCCACTATCTTGACAGAAGCATTCCATATTGTGGTGGAATATATACAATAGTTATATCCATTTTATACACATTCTCAAGAAATGCAGCTAATCTAAGTCAACACACTTCATTATCCCAATGACTGGGACAACTCTATTTTTAATGCATTGTTCCTATGCTCATCTATTCTCATCATTTCTAACAAAGGAACTAAAACTTTTATCTGAGACAGAATTTGAGTCATATCAAACATTGGAATAGAAGAAGTGTCCGGCATAACCTTACTTACCTCTATTCTCTTGGTATTTTCTTTCTTATGGAGACAAGAATTTTAGGAGCATTATATGTATTTGACTCTCTCTCCAATTTCATTTCTCTCTAACAATTCTTAGGCACATCAAACTGCACCTTCTGAATTCTAGGCAACTCAATTTTCTCATCTGATTCCTTCATGTTTTCAGTAGCATTGGATGTTTCCTTGATAAAGAGACTGTCAGGTTTACTCTAATCTGCATTCACCATTCTATTTCTCAAATTATAATCACTTCTTGCTTGGGCAACAACAACCATAGTCAAGGATTTAATTTCTTCCTTTGAGGGTCTCCTTAAACTAATCCCTCTTGCTCCTAAATCTATAATGTGTACAGTTGCATGTTCCTTTTCATTGTCTTCACAATCAGAGAAAATCTGCTAATGGTAATTCTCTTTACAACACCTTTGATTGTCCACATCATTTTAAGTATATTCTTCCTCTAAAGAAGCATAGTATTCTTTCATGACATATGGTTTAGAAGAGAACATGTCGATTGTATGATCCTGATCATAATTGTCTTCATTATATTCTTCATCAGGCACACTGGACTCTTGAAGTGACTGAGACACGACAAATTGAGTTGGGGAATGAGGTAGTTGGCATACTGTACACCAAAGGTTGTCTTCAACCATATTTGCACCATGCCATTTCAATGGATTAGGGGTTTCTTTATTTACATAACCCTTTTGAATATTTTGCACTAGTTTACCATCTTTCCATGTGGCGTTATAAGGCATATCTTGTAGCCTTGGTCTTTGGAAATTAGGGTTGTCATGAGTTAATCCGTTCTCATTCTTTGCAACTTTATAAATGAGATCCTTTAATGCACTCATGACCTTGTCTAATTTATCCTCTTCTTTTGGCTATCTTGGATGATATCCTTTGGGATTTTGTAATATTTTGACATCATCTCTCTTCCCTGCCTTTCTAGCTACCTTTCTATTACTTTTAGTAATCATTGTAGCTTTAAAGGAATCCCTTAGTGTCAAAGGATCTTTTGTCCTCAACTCATAACCCAATTTTGAATCAAATGCATTCAAACAGAAGATTAGGAACATAGAATCATTAGGTTTCAAATGGTTTGGAATTTTATCTAAAATCTTCATGAATCTAGCATTAAAATCTGCCACTACTTCATTATATCCTTTCTAAATACTTGTGATCTCATTCACAACAAATCTAGGGTCTGTGTGATCACCGTAATGTTCTCTAAAATCTCTCCTAAACTCTTGCCAACTGTCAATACTTCCATTAGGGAGAGTCCTATATCAGTCCCTAGAATCCTTAGTAAGGGATTGCATGAACAACTTCATTATAACATCTTATGTTTCTGTCTCAAAATCATCAATGACATTTATGAAATCCTTTAGATGTCCTTCCTCTAATACCACATTGTTTCTAGTAAATTTTGGAACTACATTCTTGATTTCATTTCCAATAGAATTTGGGTATCTAGGTATACTAGTGAAATCTAGTTGCTTTTATCTCTCCAACTGTATTGGTCTCCTAGTAGATGGATTTACTATTGGTTGCTCACCCAAATTGCTCTAGTTTACTTGAGGATTTTATGTGACTTACAAATGTTGTTGTTGTGGTACATGTTGGTTTTGGATGATCTCCTAGGAAACAAGATTATGGCATGCTTGAGGCTTTTGGTATTGCATCCCTCCCTGACCTGCATAAGGGTTGTATCCTATATGTTGACTAGTCATTCTAGCATTTGCATTTTGTGGGTACTGTTGCCTCTGGGGCTGACACATGGGTACTGACACAACATGATTATTCATAGGGGTAGATACAACTACAACATTTGTAGGAAAGGTTAGTTGCTGTGGAATAGATGAGGCAACTTGTACCAAAGGAACTTGTTGGATATTTGGTAAAGGTTGTGATACATGTTGGCTATTGGCAACAGACGCATTGGGGGTGCCACAACTACTAGTAGCATTAGAATTATTTATGGCTTGTATTCTCAATAGAAACTTTTCTTTTCTTTTTAAAGTTTCCATCCTAGCCAGCCTGAGGCCCAAATCAACTACCTCCCTTTCTAATTCTTCATCATTTTAGTTAGAACTAGAGGCTACATTAGGCATAGAACACACATTTGCATCAGTAAACTTAGCCTTTCTAAATGAAGGGGAACCTAATCTCTTATAAGGTGATGAGTTTTGAGGCTCAGATACAACTGAATAGTAGGGATGGGCACTAATTGAGAACTATTTTGTGAGGAGATGGTCAGAATTTGAGGACCACTCATAGGCTCAAAATAGTACATTTTATCTCCCTCAGAATCAACCTCATAACCATGTACATTATGGGGAATAGAATGACTAACATGCTCAATTTGTCTCCTTCTATATGAGAATAATTTCTACTACCACTCAAAAGAGGTGTAGTCATAGTGATACGATCAGTAACAGGAGGAGGAGTAGACTCACCCAATTCCTTGGCCATCCACCTCTAGTTTGTAAGTTCTAAACTTACAAGCCTGTTGGGATGCCCCTAATGGATTGATCTTCTCCTATGCATCCTGCTACTTTGATGTATATTTTTCTTTCATCGGCTCAGAGATATGTAGAGTTTCCACCCAAGAATGGGAAATATAATATGAACACATAGAATGGTACTTGTTAAACAGATAACAATTAAAACTCTCAACTCTCACATAATCTAGATTTCTTGAGAATGAGCTACAATATTTTGATATTTGCAAATAGGAGAGTAAATTAACTAATCTATGACTCAAGATAAGACACAATTTTGGTTTGATCCCTAGTGGAGTCACCAATCTATTGGTGGCTCAACTGGGCAATCCTTCTTGATAATGAGAATATAGGGATCACTCCTTTTTCATACATAATTACTTTCTTCCTTGATCAATTGGTAAAGAGAATATCAAAGTCGCCACCCTCTAAAGGGAATGATAATGTAATGCACATGTGTAAATTCTAAACACCCATGATAGAACACTGGAATAATGTTTTACAATTATAAATTAAGTCCCTAGTTGGTTCCTCCAACTGATTATCTGAATCCTCTAAAGATTTAGCCAATTTCTTATGCTAAAGGACTCAAGGTCAATGGCCAACGAACAAGATTCAACAAAGAGTTGAAATCCTTTGCACTTTTGGTTCTATAAGACCAAGGTAGGTGTACCTATACAACATATAAGGATATTATCAGCTCATACAAGATGTTGTTCTTAAATAGATGGTTCTCAATGAAAATATATCAAGCAAATGAATGATTCCTATCATATTGGCTTGACCCTTTGGTAAAAAAATTCATATCAATATTGAGAATAGGTTCTAATCTAATCAACTCCTAAAACAATAAAGGAAATGGAAATGGTTTTGATTATAAAGGTGGTTCCGAATGACACTTTTACATAGTGATTGATTAGTGCCTAATCCTAGGGCCACATAGGCAAATTACAGATAACAAATGTATCCTTCAAGAAACCTTAATTCACTTTAATGAACTAATGACACTAGTGCATTACACTAACATCTCCTAGACATGGAATTTGTATAATTATCCTTTAAACCACAATATAGTATGAAATCAACTGTGTATTAATCAAGCATTTATTTCTCTCCTTGAAAGAAAGCATGAAATAACACTCACATCATAGAGGAAACTAAAAAGGTGAATTCAAAATACCCTTGACATTTTTCATTCATATTAATTTCAATAAGTACATGTATGGGGAAATTCTACAACCAATCTAATTCGATACTCAAAATTGAAATGACATATTGCTCTACAAATTTAAACAAATACAAACTGTAACTACTTTCTATTGACTCTAGACTAGAACACAATACACTACCACCCAAAATTGAGATCTAGAACCCTTTACAAATGGCCTTGAATTCCCTTTTATAGGACAAGGGAACAACAAGCTTCGAGCCATGTACAATTCTTGTTAGAAAAGGAATATGCCAAAAGGCATCTTTGAAGCACTACAAGACAAAACACATTTTCCCACCTAAAGAATGCCATTAAAACTGGTATAAAGTTTGAGGAAGATGTTTTCTCCTTTTAGAAACTAACTTTTCCCATGCTTAGAAGTTGCAACCACATGTTTGGATAGATACATTACCTCATAATGATGAAACGAACACGAGTGTAACTTGTTAGCCAAATGAAATGTAAATTACATGCATTTTATTTCATCCTTATTTCAACTGATGACCTCTTATGATGAAGACTTTGAAAAGGTTGGCCCATTAGCTGACAAAATTTGAAAGAACATATCTCTGTTATTGCTGAGGTGGAAAACTTTGATGTACACCTACCAAATTATTTGTATATTCTTGATTTAAGGGAAGGATAACTAGAGTTGTGATTGTTTCCATCTTAAATTCAACCCTTGAGAGTTCATCCAGAGTTGAGCTCAAATTTTTAATGACTCTATCCTCATCTTCATTTATCTCAAGAATAATTGGAGTGGTAAGCTGTGAGAACTCCTATTTCCACTCTTCCAAGCTCTTTAATGACCTATCTTGCCTCCAAAATTGTGGCAAATATGGCCCCTATAGCTTATGAAAATAGGTCAACTCCTTGGCAATGCCATTAGAAAACTTCTTATGCTTCCTCAATATTTTCCTAATGGCTTTGATTGTGCCCAATAATTTTGTTAAATGCTCAATTGAACTTTCTTCACATATCTATGCTTTTAATAGAATATTGAAAATTATGACCTTGGGTGTCATATGCCTCTCCCATGTCTCCATTTTAATTCCTAATATCTTATGTTCTTCAAGCATGCTCCTCAAGGCACTATGAGCTTCCCATGTCCTTTCCACATATGCCATTATTATTTCTAATTTCCTATCCAATAGGCCTTGAAAAAAATCAAATTTACTTGATTTAGCTTCTTCAAGGCACCCTCCTCTCTAGCTTTGCTTTTTCTCTAATTCTTGCTTGAGCTTTTCTTCTGCTTTAGAGGAAACTGGAAGAGTAATTGGTGGGGGAGCACCAATAGCCACATTCAATCTTTCTTATAGAGACAAGTTCTAGTTATTCAAATTTTCCAATTTTTCCTGCATCTTTCTGATTGAAGCCTTTGTAAACATAGTAGAATGTGTGGTCAGAGCAACAACTTCAGCCAGAGTGGTATCCTCTAGCCTGTGCACAATTAGGCTTTTTGTCACCTTGCTTGGGTCCTCAATAACAAGAGGTTTATTACTTGAGGGAGATATTGACCAAATGGCTAAGAAATTTATATCTGGATTAAAGGCAGAACTAAAATACATCTTATATGCCATCTCCTTTGTTATATTCAAATTAATGCCTTCATTCATTCTAATTGTATCAAATACAATAGCAGATGATATATCCCACCCTGTCAATAACATGTAGCCACTCTTTTTGAAAATTTCTCTCCCCCTTTGTGGGGTCATCCCAACCATTTCTTCATGGACCTTCTTCCAAAAGTCTGCAATGACTTTTTCCTTATTCTCAGGAGTTAGCTCCTTTACTTGCTTATTTATTTCTTTTCCCTTTATTCGTAGGATAAAGTCTTTTAACTCCTTAGAATGAATAAAATAATCATCATCCATAAATTTTCTACTTGCTAACATTCTAACATCATCAGATAATTCATCTGCAGCCTCAAAACTAATAATCATCCTCTCCTTAGGAGGCACTCCTACTTGCATCACAAGAGGCTGCATTACCTCCATCACATTTGGTGATCCTAGTGTCTCACCCTCATCCTCTAAAAACCTTTGAGTAGGGGAGGGCTATGGAGAGAACTGGAGTAGTGGAGTGACAACTCTAGGGATTTTAGAGCATGATGCCTATCTTGATGAGAAAGGAACTGATCTTGAAAGGGGATACACTTTCTTTGGTACCATAGGAAGGTTAGAGCATAATTGGTTTGCATTTTGTAGCATGACCCTGATTCTTTCAATAGGGTCTTCAATTTCCATGAGAGATCTATTATAGGAAGGATTAGCTTCATGTCTTATTTTCTTTTCTTTTTGGATCCTTTCCCATAATTCCATTCTTCTCTCACCTTCCTTTTCAATAGCATAGTTCCTAATGAGGTTCTCTAGAAGGTAGAACTCATGTGCATAAGTTGCAGAATCATTACCCGTCCTAGCATTATTTATGAATCCCTCTTGATCACACCTCCTTGGTACACTCTCTAGTAACTTGTAATGATCCAACTTTGGGGCTAGAAACTCTAATCCTTCCCTTGATGTGACCTAAAAGTCAGAAAAGGAAATGGTTCCAAGAAGGAATGATGCATTCTTGTAATTCCTAAAGTTAGTCTTGTCAGACTCATTCATCTGCCACATAATTTCTAGGAATGCAACTCTATTAGGGACTATTCTTGGAAAAATATGAGGTGCACCTTCAAACCCATACACTCTAATGATGGTAACCTCTGCAAAGATGTACCAACCACCCCGGTTGTGACCAATGCCCAAATTAGGGCACCTGTCCTTTGGCCTCAATAATTTTTGAACTTTCTCTGATAATTTGTATTTTGAATAGCCAAGTTCTCTAAAGATCTCTTTGACAAATAATTCCTCAAAAATTAGATAGTTAGATTGAGGGCAATTACTATCCCAAATATAAGTCCATTCTTGGACTGGTAATACTCTACCTCTAATTCTTAGTGGAGGATTCCACATTGTAATTCCTTTGTATAACAAAATGTGACACAACAAAGAGTGCCATTTGAAGTGGACTATAGAATTATCCTTCTTCACACCTTCTAGGGCCTTGTTGATCTTATCCTCCAAAAATGTTGCATAGTCAAATTGCCTATTATCATCCCATTTTGAATGTCTGTAGTCAAAACCATAGCATTGATGGGCATGAAAACACTAGCATCAATCCCTAGGACCTGGCATATAGCAAAGTATGTCTTCTAGAAGTAATCCTCAAACAAGTCATACATGAAGGGCTCCTTGTCAATGCTTGAGAATTTATGCAATTTTTCATTGACCCTAGGCATGTGAGCAGGGAGCCACTTTACTCTATAATCACTCTTATGTCTGTGATATTCCCTCAACAGGTCTCCCATATCTAGTGGCATTTGAAGGTTGGGGTCCAGCATGAATACCTCACAGATATATGCCTTGTCTAGTTTGACTAGTACATCTCCATTGTCCATGTAGATAGTTTTCTTCTCTGGAACATAGCTCCTAGCTAGTGCTTGTATAGGGTTTTTCATTGAAATTTTCCTCAATCATTTCCTGACATGGTATTTGAATAGTACATATCCATGGATTGGGAGAATGACATCCTTGTAGTTCTCATGAACATTAAAATTCTATCTACTTGTATACTCAGGCCCTATTGGTGGTGAGGTCTTTTGAAGGATCTAATAAATTGGGAAAGAATGTCATCGTTGAATTCTCTATCCCTCTTCTTCTCTCTCTTCCTCACAGCTCTCTGTGATGAACTAGCCATCTTGACTGCACTAGGGTTTTAGGGTTTTTGGTATCTAGGTTTTCTCAAAATAACCCTATGACTATGCTTTCAGTTGAATATTTCTTATGTAAATTCTCAAATAGACCAGGGTACTAAGAGCTAATAACTTTCACACATGCACTTAATTTGCATGAAAACAACCCCAATATAGTTGAGAGAATGTAGGGCACTTATGAGTTTTAATGGTGGCTTGTGATCTCTTGTTGACTATGTAATACCTTCTTCGATGTAGAAACTTGGAAGTCCTTGGCCTGGGTGTAGTTGTAGAGCTCAAATGTCGAATTCATGTTCTCAATTGTGCGGGATGATAGCACAAATCGACCTTAAACCTTTAGGGAACCATTAATGTCGAGTGTGCAGGGGTAGTAAGTAGAGGATAGCCATTTATAAACTTTAAATCTTTATTGTAGATCATGCTAAATCAACAGTTCTCATTGGAGCTTGAATTTACTCCAGCAAAGATGAGAAAACCCTTTATGTCATGGAGTCCTTTTGGCATGATGGCACTTCACCGCTTCGTACTAAGTGATTTGAAGCCTTGGGAAAGCTACTAGTTCCTATGAAACACTATTGTCATGGGCACCATGGACATCATGGAAAATTAGTCCACATCATCTTCTTTATGATCCTACTGAAGTCTTTAAATGACCTTAATGAAGGAAGGAATCCACGCGAAGTGCTGCTAATTCATTGGGGCTACCATGCTGGCTTCACTATCTGATAGAGCTTGTTTGGGAGCTCCAGCTGAGAGATAAGTTTCTGCAAAATACCTAAATTACCATGGAACACATATGACACATCAGCCAAAAAAATACTTCGCAGTCCTGTAGAGACCCAAAATGAGGCTCCATGAAGGAAGAAACTCTAGAAAAAAGGAAGCATCTTCGACGTGGATTGGCCACGAAGCATAACTTAAAGGATAATTAGTACACATGCTATAAAGTTATTTTTAAAGGGCTCATTACTGACAACCTAGTGAAGGGGCTGGTGACTTCAAACGATAAGACATACTTAAGTTATAACTTAAGTCAACATGAACTATTAACAAGCGATCAACGAAGGATTAAAACATAGGGTAAACAAAGACCATTGCATTAAGGACTTAGGCTTTTAGGAGTTTTTCTAGGGTTTAACAAGGCTAAAACAAATGGAACCATAGGTAGAAAATGCATAAAAATGTAGGTTCTAATAGGGTGCACGTGTATTTGTTTCCTTTCTAAATCCACAAAGATTGTTCACCATAACCTAATCATCAAGCTATGTTGGTGAATTTTACCATGAAAGAGATTTAGAACCTTTTGTTTTAGCTCTAGTGATCCCACTCTAAAAATAGATCCACTACCTCATGAGAATCTATAGCCCTTAGTAGAGATACTAGAATCACCTAGTTGAGCCCTCTCTTTTCTTTTCTTTTTTCTTTTTTATTCTCTTTCTTATTTCACCTTAATTTACAAGCATTGGAGCTTATCATTGCGTTAGGAACCACTAAAGCAATGGTAAATTGTTTTGATTTTTCACCCAATAACTTAAACCATGGCAACCTCATCCAAACAAACCTAGGAATAGTTAATATGAGCATAGGGAGAGGCAATAAACTAGTACTACACATGTTTTAAAGTAAACCTATGCTCTCTTACCATGAAAGAAACACTATGCACATGATTGTACAAACGAGACTTTATCTCAAATAGTTTACCTATTTTAAATATAAACATAACATATTGTTCATTGGAAAAGCCAAAGCAATGCTACAATTTAGGTAAAGAACACATTATTGATTTGAGCATTGTTTATGAAGAGCAACATATAATCATTTGGGATTGCATAAGACTAATCATAAGGTCCATAAAACCTAACATTAAAATAGGGTAGTAACAACAAATGCTTCCTAAGTGACCTATCACATTCAAAATTAAAATAATCACCATAAACTAAACACAAACATGACAAAAGGAAAAGAAACACACCAAAAGAAAGAAACAAAACATGCAAACAAACCAAAATTATGTACAAAATGATGAATCACACACTATGACTCACACCCTAGGCATGAAAGTAGTTCTCAAGGATCCATTAATGTGTAATAGGACATCCTTACTACTCAAACTTTGTAATTTAAAGGTTTTTTCTCCAAGGATCTTAGATATTTGAAAAGGAGCCAACCAAAGAGCATCAAACTTACCATGGTCTCCTTTCCTCTCATGCACATTGTCCCATAACAAAACCAAGTCTAAAATCTTGAAAGCTTTCACTTTAACCCTTTTGTCAAACCACCTTTTAATGACATCTTGATGCCTACAAAAGTGTTGTAAGGACTCATCTCATTTTTCTTATGATTGCATTAGATTTAATAACCTTACCTCTAATTTATCAATAATATCTCGATAGTATCTCATGAATTTTAGGGTGGGGATCTTAAGGTTTATTGGTAAGAAAAGATCTTGACCATAAACAAGATTGTAGGCAGATGTACCTAGGATAGCCTTAATCTTCATTCTATCAAACCACAAAGCATACCTCAACATGTTATGTTAATCCCTAGGATTCTTATCTAAGATTCTTTTAATGACATCAAGAGTCTTTTAGTGGCCTCAAAAACTTTGTTACCTTGTGAATAGTAATTAGAAGAGAATTTGAGAATTACCTTATCATCAAATGCCCACTTAGTAATATATAAATATGAAAATGTAGGGATATTGTCACATACCAGCACATAAGGCATTCTAAACCTTGTGATAATGTGTTCTAGAAATTCAAATTTTGATCTTGGTTGTGTAATTCTTGAATGCTTGAGCTTCTATAAAACAAGGACAATAATGTGTGGTAGTGAGAATGAATGTATGTCCAATTGAAGAATTAGGATTGATAACTCCAATGAAGTCCAATCCCCACTATGCAAAAGGGTGAGTTTCAATGATCCCACTCTAAAATAGATCTACTACCTAATGACCATCTATAACCCCTAGTAGAGATACTATAATCACCTAGTTAAACTCTCTCTTTTATTTTTTTCTTTTTTATGCTCTTTTTTATTTCAATTTAATTTACAAGAATTGAAGCTTGTCACTAGGTTAGAAACCACTAAAGCAATGGTAAAGCATTTTGATTTTTCACCCAATAACTTAAACCATGATAACCTCATCCAAATAAACTTAAGAATAATTAATATGAGCATAGGGAGAGGCAAGAAACTAGTACTATACATGTTTTAAAGTAAAACTATGCTCTCTTAACCATGAAAGAACCACTAGGCACATGATTGTACATACCAATTAATGAGACTTTACTTCAAATAGTTTACCTATTTTAAAGATAAACATAACATAGTCTTCCCCCATATTTAGGACCCTTGTCCTACCCTTCCCAAGGATCCTATCTTATTTGTCAGTAGTCCTAAATCTCTATAAAATGTTGTTAAATTGGTTAACTAGGTTATTCAAAAGGTGTTGTCCTTGCATGAGGCCTTGGAAGGACATCACAATAACTAAATGGTTATTTATTGAAATCAATAGATTGAAAATTAAGTTTTTTGTTCTGGACAAGAGACTTAAAGGGGATATTTAGGTGCCCTCACAAGAGGAGGAAATACTTTTTTAAAATTTGGGAGGTAATCCCTAAAGTTAATAGGTTGGTTATTGAATGTGCCAATAAAAAAGAGAAAATTACAAGTCTCAAGAGAAAGAGTCAAGGATAATCAGGCCACTAAAATTGTTGCCTTTAATAATGACATGAAAATTATTAAAGATAACCTTAAAAAGTCATTGAGGTAAGTAAATGTACAATAAAAAATAGTTCCCTTGGCATCAAAATATTAAGTGATAAGCTAAAGAGCTTTGTTGATAAATCTATATGCTTGCCTACTCAACTAGATGACAAGGGGACTACTGCCCAGCCTAGTTCTAGGAAAAGAAGCAATAAGAAGAAGAGCTACATTGAAGAGAAAAAGGAAATATATGAGTTTGTGGACTTACACAAAATATTCTACAAAGAAGAATTGAAGGTGGTAGAAACCTTGCATAGACGTTAATCTTTTGTCTCTTATTTGCTTTGTTTTATTTATGTTGTTGCTTTGACTTTTTGTAGTATCTATGTTGCTATTTTATTTTAGGTCAACTTATGTTTAGTTGATGTTTTGTTGGTTGTAATAGGGTTTCAAGGTCCCTTCACAACTTTCTTTACCTCGTAATCAAAACACATAATTGTTCATTGGAAAAACAAAAGAAATGCTACAATTTAGGCAAACACCACATTGGTCATTTGAGCATTGTTTATAAAGAGAAACATATAAACATTGAGATTGCATAGAACTAATCAGAAGGTTTGTTGGTGCTCAAACATGCAACTCCACAAATCCTAAAGATTTGCACCAAAACCTAAGGCTAGGGATATGTCATCAAAGGTAATAGGTAGGACTTATGATCAAACAATGGCATGAATGGACCGATTGTTGTGAGTGGGTAAACTCACCTTTGTCTTTTGGATCTGCAAGGCCAAGAGGGTGTTCCTTGAGGTCTCAACAAAATAAATACTAGATTAAACACTAGGTCCTTAAACAACTATACCCAATGTGCTATGAACCCATTTAATTGTCCCTAAGTTCATGTAACCACTAGCTACATATAGACCTAAAGTAACTCTAAAAAATACATGAAAAATCCACTCTTATCCTACACCTAAAGATGAAAGTTACAATGTATTTTCCCTAGCAAATGAATCCACTTAACATTGCATACACACTGGTAAGAGGGAGAAACACACTAGCATGATTCCCTAATGATGTTCAATTTCAATATTGCATAAGATATGACTAGATTTACAATATCAAATCATGCAAGCATGTTGGAACCTAAAACCTACTCCTATAGCTAGAGAGAGAGAGAGAGAGAGAGAGAGAGAGAGAGAGAGAGAGAGAGAGAGAGAGAGAGAGAGAGAGAGAGAGAGATTAGAAGATGTTTTCCCTTCACCAATCAGATTGGTGCCTACTCCATTAGGTAACATAGTCATAGGTTACACAGAGGATATAAGTACAACATTAAAACATAAATGGAATCACATGTGAATCATCATACAATGCATATATCTCAACTTATATAATGGACATACTCAATAACCCGGACAAAACTACAAAAAACCACATGGAATAAAAAAGAGTATTACAAAAGCTTTATAATGAATTAAAATACCTACATATTTCTCTAACCTTTGTTGAATTCATACCAACAAATGTGGCAAGAGGGAATGAGAAACTAGGTCCAAACACCATCCTAAATAATTATAAACTATCATGAAGACATAACATTACATGGATGTCATTGAAAACCCTTCCTATGCTTTACAAAGTGCATTTCATTCACTTAAAAACCATACTGCATCGTTTGATGCCCTAGAACACTACTTGAAGCACATACAACCATAATTTGGTTCAACAACCAACCCTTTTTACATCTTACAAGCATGTATATATAGCATTACATTCATTCTTGTTCTTTGGACATGGATTTGGAGTGGGAAATTGTTACTGTAGTGTTTTATTTCCTAGTTGGGTTATTTGTTTTCCTATTTTCCTAGGTTTTTCCTACACCTTTTATTAATCTTTCTTAGGTTCTTAAAGCATGTTTAATTAAGTGAATGGGTTATGAGGTGTAACCATCCTACAAGGGAGCACCCATTAGCTATCTCGAGAAGATACTTTGCTATCTTTAGACTGATAGATGGTCGCTTCCTATTGGTTGGTGTTGCCACCTCCACCCTCTCCCTTTTCTATATAAACATGCTACCTAACTTGTATTAGGAACTCATTTTATTATATTGCTTGCATTATCTTGAGTTGAATACAGTTTATTTGGCTCCTATCTAATTTCTATTTTGCTTTCTTTCATTCATTCACAATCTTGGGTAGAAATCTTACATGGTATTAGAGCGGTTGTGAGTTGTGGGTTAGCATTTTTTTTAAATCTAAGAGTGTAGGGTTGTTATTTTCAAAGCACGTGAGTATGCTCTTCTCTTGCATCTTTGGATGATCTAGAGAATCAGAAAAGTGTGGAGAAAATTCTAGTTTCAGGGGGGTTCATATTTTGACTTGCCAGTTGCAGGTTTTTTTGGAGCTTCCTAGAGACATTTTGAGCTCATCATTGAGTTCATAGTAGCTAAGACAGTTAGGTTTTCCTTTTGTTTCATTTGATTCAGACATTGAAAGCTAGATCTATGAGGCTTTGAAGATCGAAGGTTTGTTGCCAGATCCAATAGGGAGCCACCATTTCATATCAGTTTGGTTCAAAACATACCCTGCTATCGTGCTCAAAAGGGTTGAAAGCCCTAAGATTACTTATCTATTCGTCAATTTTTGACAAAGTTTCTAGGAGAGGCAAAAAAATTTGCCCAGGGACCCTTTAGCCCCCTGTACACATCACAAGGTGATTTTGTTTCAAAAATTTCAAAAAATATATATTTTTTGATTTTCCTGCAAAAACAAAAACTATATATTTTCTAAAAACATTGCAGGTTTTGTTTTTTAATAAATTGTAAAAATTGTTAAAAAAATAATTTTTTTTCTAAATTGCATAGGGTACCTACGCAAGCACAAGCCCCTGGTATGTATGACCTCCTAATAGGGAGGAAGTGCTCCTAAAGAGGTCATAGCCTCTTTAAAGAGGCTTATGACCCCTTAAGAGGATGTACCTCTCCTTGGGGATGCAACCCTCAAGTGAGGCCACTAACCTCCTTTAAGGGGTGTGGGGACGTGTGGCCTTCACCCCCCTTCCCCCCACTTTAATTTTTTTTTCAAAAGTTCAAAAAACTTGCCTTACATACCTTCTATTTGGCCTTTAGGCATGTAAAACATTTTCATCATTGCCTTTTAGTCCTCTGTGTGCCTCGGCCTCCGTGCTAGGCTTTTTACCATTTATATTTGGCATTTTTTCAAAAAAATATGCTATTCTTGGAGACAATTTGGCAGAGGTTTTTTTGACACTTACTAGAGACCTGGAAGTTTACTATTTGGAGATTCCACTAAGTTTGGTAGTAGCTCCACCAACTTTGGTGGTAAATATTTTTTTTACCCCCTCATGGATGTAGTTTTAGTTTTTGAAGACAAACTTTGTAGGCTCCTATCTTGGGCTTCTGAGCTTCATTTTTTTATTTGAGCTAATTTATCACTCTCTCTGTGCTAGTGTAGATGGTTTCTGATTTTGGTGTACGAATTTCCCATAAATCTTAGATTCTCACAGGTGACTACACAATTCCTGGGTTGAGACTTTAAAAGTTGCATAACTTTTGCATATGGCCTCGGATTGAGGCGGTTCTTGGTCTGAAAGTGCATGTTTTTTTGTGTACTTTGTAGTGGTGTTGTCTACTTCACTTGAATTTGTTCTAGATTTTTAATTTTAGTATATGCTCATTGTGTATAGGAATAAAATTAAGATCGAGAGATAATCAAAACAATGAAAATAATCAACAACTCAATCCTATAATATCAAGATAACAATCTAAGCAAATAACCAAATAATCAATGAATAATAACAAAAACAATGAAATCTTTCACCTAGATTGATTGTTATCTTGGTCGAATGTGGATTGCTTCATAAATTATGAAACCATGTTTGCAACAAGCAAATGTAGATTGTGTTTGTGCTCAAAAGGTAGAAGTGTGCTCAACGATACGATGAATGCTCCAAGTGCTGTATGAATGTTTGAGAATAAATGATTGAAGAGGATTTGTTATGGAGATGAGGAGGGTTTATATGGTTTCAATAAAGATTGATCAATATATGAAATAAATCCATGAAATAGATGGTTGAGATAAATCAAATAACTCATGATGAATGTGCACACGATATGTGTCACTCCAAAAAGGTATTTTTATTAAGATAATTGCCTTTTAATAATAGACATGGAATAGACATGATAAAGATAGATTTGATTTCATAAATTAGAATGTTTTTTTTCTAATTTATGAGTTGATGATAAAAATAAGATAAATTAAAGCTAATTAACTTAACTTTAGATTTGCTTTTTGAAGTTCTAAAAATAAGACTGATTGTGCACGAGTTAAAATGATATTTTTAGAGGAATTGGAAAGATAATTAAAGCAAATTAAATAAATAAATTTATTTAATTGATTGTGCATGATTGAAGATTAGATAAGATATGAAGATTATAAATAAAATATTTAATTTTATTTATTTTTAGAAGAATAGGAGGATAAAAGATTTTAAATAAATTAAATAAATAAATTGATTTAATTTATTTTGCATGATAGAGAAATGTAAATAAAACATTTGATTTTATTTATTTTTAGAGGATTGAGTTAATTTAAATAAAGTTGATTGATTTATTTAAATATGGAAGAACAATTTGATTTAATTAAATAATGAAAATTATTTAATTGTAGATAAAAGGATTTTGATGATAAATTAATTAAATAATTAATTTATTCAATTGACATGGATTTGAATTTTGGAAGATGATAAGATTTAATTAAATAATAAAAATTATTTAATTTTGGAAGAATAAAGTTGATTTTGATTTAATTAATTAAATAAATAGAATTTATTCAATTAATGTCAAATTTAGGAGTTTTGGAAGAAATTGATGATTTTAATGAAATTAATTAAATAATTCGATTATTTAATTAACCTTGAAATGCAAGTGATTAGACAAATTCAATGAAATGCAAGTGATGTGATAAAATGGTCATTTTAGGGTGTCTACATTTTGCCCCTTTTTCATGCAATGCAATTTATAGCGTTGTGTCAAAGAAATCAATTATTGAAGACATGATACAATTTTGATGCCCCAATGTAGATAACTTCCCCTGTGTAGCTGGCGTAGGATGCCCCCTCGAGAGGAAAGACGTGGAAGGAACAAATGGACTGGGTTGAGGCTCAACTAGAAGATTGTGTTTGATAAGAAAATTATTAGATTAGAGATAGTGATGCCCCAATCACTCAAAGTGAGGGTGACAAGGAAAGATAAGATGAATGATGATGATTATGCTTATAGATGTATGACACATGATGACATGATGATATGATGATGATTTTACATGATGACATAGATGCTTATAGATGTATGACACATGATGATGATTTTGTGATATCTAACATGTGGTTTTGTAGATATGCATCAAATGGTGATGGAGATAGAAGAAAGGAGATAGAAGAGAACATGATAGAAAAGACTATTGATTGATCTTTGCTTGAAAAACTATATAATGACATGGTTAAATGGATGGTTAAATGGACGAGCTTTTTGCAATGGTTTCACAAATGTTTATAAAGAGCAATCCTTATTTTTGATATAGCATGTGGATGTTATGCACCAGGGTATAGAAGACCAAGGTGATAATGTATCCAATGCATATGACATTGGCTTTGCAAGCAAGCAGTTTGAACTCAGACCCCTTAGACATAATATAACCTTGTTGGATATGTGAATGAGCCATAGTCTTGAACATAAAATAAACTTAAATACATAAATGCAAGAAGAATATTAATATATAGGATGCTAGGTTATAACACACACACAAGATAAATAAGTTGCTAAGAAAGATACTAAAGATCATTCCTCAAACATGGCACACAAAAGCAATGACTATGCCCCCAATCCGTATTGCATCACAACATACCAAGATATAGATAAATCAAGGTAGTCTTGAATAGGTAATGGGAAAAGGACAAAAAGATAAACTAAAAAGAAATTTAACTGACTTACAAAGTAAACATACAGTCAACATATTATCTTGTCAAAGAGGTTGCTCAGGATAGATTGGATTAGTTGGGTAGATAACAGCCTTATGTAGGAATGATATATCCATTAAAGGGTGTTGATCTATTGATAGGATAATGTCTAGTTTCAGGAAATGAAACATGTCGTATAAGATGCTTGGTCTGGTTTGAATAATGGAACATCCTATATAAGACAATTGATTGAGGTAGCAGATGTTGGAAACCAATATGTAGGACAATAGATGGCTCTGCAAGTAGGTGTTTTTTGTTTCAGGTTTGTTTAAGGACTTTTTCTTTGAAAGGATGTGTCGTTTGTTGTCTTTCTACTTGAGTTAGTCAAGTTGGGGTGATAGGATGGATTATAATAAAGAAAAGACTAGAAAGATGGCATGTCAATGGATTGACATGGATGAAGGATGATGAATTATATGTGCCTGAGTACTGGAAATGTCCTTCGTATTCCAAACTACCTACATACCCTATATCCACAGGATCAAGGCACATTATGACAAAAGATGAAAATGATAATATGTAGTTCTCGGTAGAGTGATGAGTGGGTCAAAGTGTTTGATCTTGGGTAGGTAAAATGAGGACATCTTATATACCCGAGTACTAGAAACTTCTGTTGTATTCTAGACTGCCTACATACCCATATCCATGGGATCAAGGTACCTTAAGATTTGAGAAGATGATTTGTAGTTTTGGCTTGGGCTTGATAATGCAGGATGATGATGTGAGGGGATATGATGAAGCATTTTGGTTTTGGTGAGATGGTTGAGGGATTGGTTTGATGTGTTTTTTGTTTTTGTTTTGGTTTTGAAGTGTTTTTGTTCTTGTTTATGTTTTGCTTGAAGGATGAAGTGTTTTTGTTTGAAGTGTTGGTGAACCACAAAAAAGGATCCATTGCTAGACCTATGTTAAGGAAAAGGTTGCTCCCATTCTAGTAGAGGTGTTTTATGGTTGCCTAACATAGGATAACAATCGATGATAGGAAGACATAGATAGTTGACCTAGGATAACTTGACATGGATAACTTTGACATGGACCACGTTTTGACATAGGATAACTTTGACATGAACCACATTTTGACATAGGACAAGACATGGATGAACTGATAGAGAGAAGCTAACGATTGACATGGGATGAGTGAAATTGACAAATTTGCAAGCTATTTTAGATAGGGAAATGGAAATGCAAATGGGTCAATGGTGTTATTATGAATGGATTGATGAAGTTTCTTATGAAATGGACATGGAATGAAGGTTATTATGAAATGGACATGGAATGGATAAAACTTGATAGATGATGGATGCTAACTCTACACATAGCGCTTGTTTGCCAGGTTTTCACTGTGGTACTTATCTAAGGTGCCTGTTTACCAGGTTTTCACCAGAGGATAGATTAATTTTTTTTATTTTTTATTTTTTGACATGGATACTCTAAGGATCAGGCAAATAACTTCTTGAGATGAACATTGTTGAGTGGCTCATCTAGAGGAAAGCCTTTAGGTGTTGCTAAAGTATAAGCCCCTGATCAATATGCTACTATGATAACAAAGGGTCCTAAATAATTAGGCTCGAACTTACCTTTCTTTTCTTGATCTGCTTGATTTCTCTGATTTTCCTTTAAGACAAGGTCACCAACTTGAAACCATCTTTCTTTGATCTTCTTGTTATAGTTGCATTGGAGGCAGTTTTGATAGACTTGGAGATGATTAAGCATGGCAAGGTGCCTCTCATCTAGTAGTTCTAGCTCAACTAATCTAGAAGTGTGATACTCCTCTCCATCAATCAGGTGCTACATGGATACTCTAAGGGATGGGATCTTGACCTCTATAGGTAGAATGAATTTAGAGCCATAGACCAAGGCATAGGATGTGGTACCAGTTGGTGTTTTAATACTAGTGTGATAGGCCCATAGGGTGGGATTGAGTTGCAAGTGCCAATCACAACCAGCTTCATTGACTATTTTCTTGAGGATTTTGAGAATGGTTTTGTTGGAAGACTCGGCTTGGCCATTACTCTACGGATAATAGGGAGTGGAAAAGCAATGTTGTATATTATATTGGGTGCACAAGGCATGGACATCTTGATTCTTGAATGGTCTCCCATTATCAGTGACAATGGCTTGGGGGATACCATACCGGCAAGTGAGGTAGTTAAGGATAAACTTGGCTATTTGCTTGCCAGTAATATAAGTCATGGGAATGGCTTTGACCCACTTTGTGAAGTACTCTGTGGCAGTAATGATAAATTTATGGCCATTTCATGAGGATGGATGAATTTGTCTTACGAGGTTGAGACCCCATTGTGAAAAAGGCCATGGAGTTGTCATAAGTTGTAGTTCATGAGCTGGTGCATGAATCAAATCTCCATGCTGCTAGCATTGTAGACACTTCTTAGCAAACTGTAAAGTATATTGTTCTATGGTAGGCTAGTAATAATGTATTCTGAGTATCTTCTTAGTGAGGTTAGGACCAGTAGAATGTACACCATAGGCACCTTCATTTATGTCTCATAAAGTAGCATTGGCTTCTTCCAAAGACATCATAAGAGGATACCGTCGAGACTCCGGTGATATAGTGTATCACCTAGAATGATGTAATGGGAGAGTCGATGGATAAAGGTTTTTCATTGGGTTGTGGATAGCTCAAATGGAAAGGTACCATATTTAAGGTATTCATAGATATCTTTGTACCATGGGGAATTGGGACCAACAAGTTCGCAGATGATTTCAGTAGTAGGAACATCGACAGCTGGTATCAACAATTGCTCAATCAAGAAACCCTATAAGAAACCCTATAGAGGCCATAGAGTCTGCAGCTTTGTTATGCTCTATTGGAATTTGCTCAAAAGTGATGCTAGAAAAATGTGGTTTGTAGGCATCCACTAGTTGCTTGTAAGGGACTAACTTTTCATCTTTTGTTTGGTACTCATCTGTGAATTGTCAAATGACTAGTTGTGAGTCTCCATATACCTGTAGTTATTTGATTTCCCATTGGACTGCTATATGCAGAGCTACAAGGAGTGCTTCATACTCGGCTATATTGTTGGTGCAAGGAAATGCAAGCCAATATGACTTTGGGATATAGTCATTTTGTGGTGTGATAAAAAGGATGCTAGCCCCTGAACCATGTTGTGTGTAGGAACCATCAAAATATAATTTCCACATTACTGAGGTAGAGAGATTGAAGAGATTCTCATCCCAAAAGTTAGATACCATAGGATGTACATCTGTCATGGGTGCTTCTGCTAGTTGATCTACTAGGGCTTGTCCCTTGATTTCTTTACGATCCACATACTCAATGTCAAACTCACTAAGGATCATGACCCAGTTAGCTAGTCTACATATGAGAGTTGCTTTTGCTAGTAGATACTTTAATGGATCAATTTTGGCTATTATATTTGTGTGTTGGTTTAGCATGTAATGCTACAACTTTTGGGAAGTGAACACTAAGGATAAACAAACTCTTTCCATATGTGAATAATTGAGTTCATAACCCACCAAGGTTTTATTGATATAATAAATTACATGCTCTTTTCCGGACTCATCATGCTGTGCTAGATGAGCCCTAGGGCTGTAGTTGTAGTTGAGATGTATAAGATCAAAGGTCTATCTATGACTAGTGGTACCAAGACAAGAGGTATAGCTAGATATTCTTTGAGCTGATCAAATGCTGCTTGACACTTCTCATCCCATCAAAATGAGATATCCTTTTGAAGCACGTGTTGAAATGGTTGACATTTATCTGCTAGCTGTGAGATAAACCATCTAATGGATTGTAACCTTCCTTGAAGGCTCCTTAATGCTTTCAGATTCTTTAGTGGAGGCATATCCACTATAGCCTTGAATTTTGCTAGATCTACTTCAATACCTCTAAAAGATACAATGTATCCCAATAGATTTCCTGAGGTTACCTCGAAGATACACTTCCTTGGATTGAGTCTTACTTGATATTTTTTTAGTCTGTCAAATATTTGTCCTAGAACCTATATGTGGTCTTCCCTAGAAGACTTTGCTAGTATATCATCCACATAGTCCTCCATGATGTGATGAAAGAGATCATGGAATATCATTGTCATTGCTCTTTGACAGGTTGCACCTGCATTTTTAAGACCAAATGACATGATGCACCAACAATAGGTACCCAAAGGACAAGTAAAAGCTATTTTATGCTGATCTTCTTTAGCTATCATTATCTAATTAGAGCCAAAAAATCCATCCATTAGAGAAAGCATCTCATGACCAGTGGTCAAGTCTACTATGAGATCAATGTTTGGCAATGGAAAATCATCTTTGGGACATGCTTTGTTAAGATCTCTGAAGTTGGAACACATGTGGATGCCCCCATTGGGTTTAGACATAGGTATAATGTTTGAGACCCATTCTGGATAATCAATAGGCTTGATAAATTTTGCATCTAGCAACTTCTATATTTCAACTTTCACCAAAAGAACAATCTATGGGTGCATCTTTCTCAGCTTCTATTTGACTGGTTTAGCTTTTGGATCCACCGTGAGATAGTGAACTACTAGTGAAGGGTCTAGCCCTAGCATATTAGCATAGGTCCACACAAAATTGATGGTTCATTGTAAGAAGAAGTTGGTAAGGTTCTTGTGCTCTTGTTTTGATAATGATGCTACAAGGAATGTGGTCTTTGGATTTTTCTCTGTACCCAAATTTATGTCTGTAGAATCTTCCACTAGGAGAGCTGATTTCTCTTGATACTTAGATGGTAAGGGTAGGTCAAATCCTCCATCCTTAGGTGCCAAAATTAGGTTTTCACCTTTAGATACATCCTTTATTTTTACTATTTTTTGATCAAGAGGTGCCACATTGTGGTTTTCACCTAAATATCTTTGTTTATTGTTACTTTTGAGACTAGAGGATTTGGCATTCACACCAAAATAAGAAGTTTGATCTAGTTCCATTACAAAACTAGCTTTGTGATCACCAAGATGGATACCATCCCAGAGTCCCATGAATTCTACAAGATCTTTGTCATTCTGAAAAACATCTAGAACGAGGGACCCTTGTTGGTCCCAATTGATAAGTTCAAGGTAGACAAGTGTTATAATCTAGGTGTTGGTGGTGGATGTTAAGGATACAGATGATAGCATAACTATGGATGATTCAATGAATAGGTCAGCCATATGGAGATAAGACTCATCAATGATATCCTCTTCAAACATCAAATCTGTGAGAGAATTTTGTGCTACCTCGTTGAAAATACCCTTGATGTCCAAGGTGCGTGGTACCTTCCTACCAAATCCTAACCCCTTCTTGTCTAGTTTCTTCTTCACAATAATGGGTTCCATGTCACCTTGGTTATCATTCCCAAGGCCACCTTTGCCTTTGTATCCCATGTTCTTGACAATTCTGAGGCCATTAGCATATTGCTTGATTGGTATGGTGACTTCTCTTTATAGAGCCAAGATGAGATGTCTTCAATAGTTTCCTCTCCCAATAATTTTCCTTCTTGGAATTGGGTTAGAGATGCTGGTGGGGGGATAGCTACTTTCTTAGTCACTTTAGCTATGGGAGGTTGGCCGTAGGATTTTGGGGATAAGGGCATCCACCCTACACAACAAGATTTAGAGATATCATATTCACCAAAGCCTATATCACGGATGTGAGTTGTGATTTTGGGAATAGGATTAGGATTAGGATTAGGTTCAATTTCAGAGGCTTTTTTTAGGTTTTCAGAGTCAAAATACAATGGGGATTCATAGGATTTGTCTTAATTGGGTACTTGGTTGCTATTTTTATAACTGCCTTTCAAGGTATGACAAAATTCAAAGGGATTAGGGTCTCCTAGGATAGTGATCTCTGTACCATTAAATGGGAACTTGAGAGACTGATGGTACATGGAGGGAACATCTTTCATGGCATGGATCCACGGGTGTCCTAAGATAATGTTATAAGGTAGCTCAATGTCAAGGACTTGGCACCTAGTTTCAAGCATGATGGGGCCAACTTGTATAGGTAAGTGGATAACACCTTTTGAATGACACTCAACATCATCATACCCCTTGATTGTAATGTTTTGATCAATGTTGACATGATCCTTAGAGTATCCCAATTGTTTAAGTAACTTAAGAGAACAGATATTGAGACCAGCACCACTATTTATAAGTATGTGTTTGATCTTTCATTTATGGATGAAAACTTCAATGTGAAGGGCATCATTGTGAGATGGATCATGGGATGGGAGGTGCTTTTTAGAAAAGACCACATTGAAAGGCGAGGCAATGAGAAGAGTGCTTCTGGATTAAACTGTGTATGTTTTTGCTTCAATGTTTCGGATCATGCTCAATGATCCATCATCAGGAAGAGGATAGTGTGTGAGATGGATAGCAGACTAAGACTTATAAAGGAAAAGAGACAAGGAACACAATACGAAGGGGAGGAGGAGATGAATAAGAAAGAAAAAATAAAAAAATGGGAATAAAAATATATATGTACATCCACAAGCATGAGCAAGCAATAAAAGCGAATATATATTTGAAAATATATGTGCTTCATACTAACGTAAACAAATGAAAAAACTCTATGATCTATATTATGTTATAACTAATGTTATAAAAATACATATGTATATAAAAGAATGAAGAACCTCCCAAAAAAACAAAAGAAAACTTAGAACGAAAAAATAAATTAAATTAAAGACAATAAATTAAAGAGGGGGGCGATGCAATGTTACCTATTATGGCTTGGAAATCTATGATCGCTATGTTGTTAGGAATAGAAGACTCTTGTAGGGCTCTTTCTAGCATAGCTTTATGTATAGGTGATGACTGTAGAAGGTCCAAAATAGAGATCTGTGTAGGGGTTCTCCCTAGATGTTTGACAAGATTGTAATTAGATTGGGTTGGGAGACTCGGTGTAGGCCCACAAAAGGTAACACCACGACGATGAGTTGTGATGGTGCAATCCATAGATTTACCTTTGGTAGTGAGGACAGACACATGAATTTCTTCAAAGCGACCAACAATAGAATCATAGGAAGTTGAAGCTTTGTTAATACCTTCACCTTTATCAGGATTTTGACCTTGACCATGGTTAGGGAATGGCTCCTTGTATATGTTGAGATTTTTGTTGGTGTTTTGAGTAGGGGGTGCATCAAAAGTGAATTTGCCTCTATTGATAAGGTTTTGGATCATGTACTTGAGTTTCATGCATGTTATGGTTCTATGTCCTTTGGTCCTATGGTATTCACAATATTCATTGTCTTTGTACCATGTGGGTTTATAAGCAGGTTCACCATATGGGGGTGCGTCTGGTAGCATGACGAATCCATTTTGCACAAGTTTCTGTAGAACTAACTCTATAAGCTCTCCCAAGGGAGTGAACTTATGCCTTGGAGGATAATTTTAGGGAGGTTGCTGTTGTTGATTTTGTTAGTTTTGGTTTTGTTGTCGTTGTTGTTGTGGTTGTTGTTGAGGTAGAGGTTGGTTTTGTTTGGATGAAAGATTAAGGGGTGTTTGTAATGTTTGGACATGTTTGGAATCCACCACACCATCATTGACTACATTTTTGTTTTTGTTCTAGTATTTGGGCTTATCATTTGATTGTTGTTGGGGAGGATTATAGTTGAAGCCATAGGAATTGGTGTTATACGGGTCGTATGATTGGTTTGGATCATATTGGTTGTATGATTGATTTGGATTGGGTTGGGTTTGGTTATTTTGATTTTGGATATGTGGAGGTGGTGCTAGGTAAGAATGTTGGCTCTATGATTGTGGCAGAGGGATGATGAAAGAGTTTTGTTGTTGATATTGTTGAGGGGTGATGAAAGGATTTTGTGGTGGAAAGTTGAATGTGGTTTGATTTGATTGTGACGGTGGAATATAGCCATAGGATGTTTGGATTTGAGAATGTTGAGGGTTATTGAGATAGGTGTTGGTGGGAGGGACATAGGTAGATGGGTTTTGAGATGGTTGGGGTTGATTGAAATAGGTGAGGTTGAGTGGGGATGATCATTGTGGTGGAGGGACATAGTTTGTGTTGACATTCTGGGAGTGTTGTGGGGGAGTAATGATGTTTGTGTTGATGTTTTGAGAATGTTGTGGGGAAGTGATGATGTTTGTGTTGATGTTTTGGGAATGTTGTGGTGGAGTGTTTTTGTTTGGATTAGTGATATGGAGGGTTGATGCTGTTGGGGGTGGTGTTTGTTGTGACCCTTGTTGCATGGCTACATAAGTGTTTCCCAAATTATAGTTTGGAGGAAAATCGTCTCGTGATGTGGTAGCAAATATTCCAGTTGCGATTGGTGTGGGCATTTGTAATATGCTAGGAGGTTGTTGTGTGTTTTATTTAGCTAGAGTGGCTTGTCTTGCTAGTTCTGCTTGACGATGAAGAGTCTCTTGTTGGTGTTTGTAAATCTCCATAGGATTCATAAGTGGTGATATGGGTCTTTCTATTGTTGTATTTTGATAAAGAGGATTCTCATATTGAGCATCAAATGGTTTAGTTGTTCTCCCTTGTGAGCTTTGTTCAAGTATGGGAGTGGTCACAGTTGACATAGTTTGGATAGCCAGTACAACATCATGGGATTTTTTTTTCTCTTTGAGATTGGATAGGTCAAAATCTTGAGGTACTTGAGCTCCTTGTTCTACTAGTAAGTGAAAGAAATGATCTTAGTTCTGACTAAGGATTTTGTCAAACGTGGCTATGGCTCTAGGATCTTGCATGATTTCATCAAGGTCTTGTCTATCTTCCTAAGAGGATTGACCTTCTTCAAAGTGCCGCTCTTCTTGAGATGGAACTTGAACTATGGTATAACCAGGTGTAGCAAAATCATGATGCACACCGGTAGTGAATTGAGTTACATCTACCAAAGGGACATTACCTTCTTGAGGATTGGTTGGTTGGTCATGGTACAACTTGTTTTAAAAGTTGGTTGGTCTTTCTATTGATGTTTTTTGAGTACCCTTTGGAGTCATGTTGGATTGGCTTGGTTGAGGTGTATGAGGAGATGATTTGTGCTTCCTTGGGGCAATTTGTTTAGCCTTCATAGGTTGTTGGAGTCTAGTGGTTACCATGGGATACGCTAGGAAAATGTGGTGTAGGAGCACCAAGATATCTAGGTTTTACTTGATCTTCAAGTAGTTTTTTTTGGTTTAATAGGGTCCTTGAGACCATCTCCATGTTGTAATAAGGCTTGGATGCCATAAATGTAAATGGACTATGTCCAAATGACTATAAGACTACTGTCATGTTGTTAGTCCTAAAGAGGATAGTCATGTGGTAAAAGGTAGTCATATGTTTCTTTACTTTTGTAGCCCTCCTAAGGTATGTAGGAGGCAATCCTCTTGGTTATTAGCATGTCAAAGGTTAGAAGGTATGTTAGAACCTTGTCTAAGGTTAACCAAATGTTAGCGAGCATCATTTAAACACAAAACAGTTGATACAGTCCTAAACAGGATAGTTACTAAACAGTAAATAGTTGCTAACAAGGTAGTTGAATAGTTTTACTCCCTCCATCGGTCCCAACTACCCTCCAACATGTAGAATGCATCAGGGTAGGCTTCAAAAAGGCCTTGAAACTATTCTTTTTTGTAGAAGGGGAAAGATTTAAGTAAAAGAAATAAAGAAATAACCGTTCTCTTGGATTTTTTGTGTTTTGTTACTGTTTCCAGCTCGTACCTGACCCTATACGGAACAGTCATAGCTCATGAATGTATTGGATTGTTAGTGGATTGAAATAGCTTTGATTTGAATCTTGTTTGGAGACTTGACACTAAACTAGGGGGAGAAATCGCTAGTTTCCCACAAATTGTTGTAAACCTTGAGTTAGGGCTTCTTCTGAGCTATTCGATGGATTCATCTTCATTCCACTAATCTTTTCTGTTTATGATGAGTGGAATGGATTGTTTAGTAGTTAGTTCAAGGTCTTGTGAAGGTTTTGGAGGTAGGAGAATGGTTTGGACTGAGGTTTCTAGGTAGATGACCCTGCAGAACCATGTGTTGGGACATTGGAGAAGAACAACAGCAACTAGGGGATGACCACTGATTGTGGAAGTGGAGATGTGAAATATCAGTCATTATCAATGGTGCAAGATGCTCTGGATCTAGCAATGATCCTGTGAGAGAAGGTAATCCAAACTCCTACAAGAAACCTATTCTTTCTATCTACCTCATACTCTGTCAGTCCTGCCAGGAGACAGTCACCACAAGGAAGAAACTAGGTATGTTTGGCATGTTATTGATTTGTCAAGGAAGACATTAGATGTTTGGCATGTTATTAATTTGGCATGTTGTATGAGATTGAGTTTGTCTTAATAGAGACCACCATAAGAAGGATATTGTGACTGTCATACTAATGGAGTAGTAAGGTTATGACTGTCTATGAAAGGCATAGTAGAGACTGCTATTCTGCAGGTCCTGCACAGTGGAGATGGTGGAATATTAGGTGGAGTTAGGAGTCTTGTGAGATGTATGCTGAAGTCCCCTCACTTAGTGTCATGAACATGCATAGTATTGAGTTAAAGTCCTTCATTATGAGAAGTCTGAATCTCTAGAAAAAATAGTGAACATTAAGAACGGTTCCATTGAAGTTTTGAAGTGTGCTTCTGTAGTCCTAGGTTCTCTGCATCAAAATGTCTGAGATTTTGCTAAGATTTTTCTAAGATAGTTTGAAAAAACAATTTTCTAGATAGAGGTGTTGTACTGTGCTGCAAAGGCGCAGGACTGTAGTACCAAAGGCGTGGTACTGTATTACCAAAGGTGTGGTACTGTATTACCAAAGGTTGAGTACTATGGCACCAAAGGTGTTGTACTGTGCTACAAAGGTATTGGGATATTATGCCAAAGGTGCTAAGATAGTAACAGTGATGTTTAAAAAGGAAAATTTTGATAGTTTTGGATTGGATTTTGATTAGATTTGCTTTGGCAAGAGAAAACACATCAAACAAAGTGGCAAAAAGGACTGACATGACAGATAGCATATATTCAAGGCTTACAAAAAATCTTAATGTTTCCATGGGTATTAGAGAATTAAAAACAATTTCAAGCACTTTTTTCCCTAGAGACAAGCTTTTATTGCGATAGTTTAACCCACAACTTGAAATCTCCGTCGACCAAATGTCATTCCATATAGGTGTCATACATTTAAATCTTTACAAGAGACGATAGGTAGGGATATCTCACCCTCCCCTTAGAAAGCCACAAGTAGGTCACAAGTGCTTATGCTAGCTGAGCGAATACTATCTCTTCTCAAGGGAGGCAATGGTGAGTATCTTGGGGGCAAAACCTTCTATGCCCTTGCACTGAAATTTATTGCAATGTTTGGAGGTGAATCAGGTAGTCACTATCTAGATGGTTCTTAGTTGCTTTGAGGGACCAATGCCTTATGAGCAATGTGACAAGCTACTAAAAGCTTTGACCAATCCTACTAAGAGTATCAAACACTTCACCCAATGTGAAATTGCTTTCACAAAGAGCTAGTACACCTCTTTTCAATTTGGCACCACAAGGTAACACTGACGCTAGTTAGGACTTGGCTTTCACCTTATGCCTCTTATATAGTGGTTCAAAGGAAAACTCCACTTAGGGTTGTCCCTTTTGGATGAAGCACAATCCAAAAGTAGACCCTTCTAAAGGAATAACTAAAATGTAAGATCAAGCACATTAAACAAAGGTTCAATTATCCCATTATAAGAAAAATAAGGTGCAACTAGATTAGGCACACACCTGATTGTAGTTGTCAATTGTCCCTTATGAAATTGAAGTGTTTGGCATTCATGTCCATTGTCCCTTATAAAATTGAAGTGTTTTTGCATTCATGTCCATTGTCCCTTAAGAAAGTAATATGTTCCTAAGACTTAGATTGCAAAAAAGTTGATTTGTTCAGTTGTCCCTTAAGAAAGCAATATGTTTCTAAGACTTAGTGCAATAGATATGGTAATTTCTTCAAAGCTCATCCTGCATGAACATATTAGAAAAACCCATTTGCTCTGTGTGAGTACTAAGAAGCTACAAAAAGATGATTAGTTCCACCATAACTCAATAGTTAGCAAAAATAAATCAATTGACCAAAAGCGTGTTACTGTTATACCAAAGATGACTTACTACATAACTAGAAGTGCTTGATTGTGCTACTGAAGGTGCATTGTTCCTAACCAAAGGCACTAGAATATGATACCATAGGCACTGTACTATTATACCAAAGGCATCAGACTATGATACCAGAGGCACTTTACTGTCCCATATCTACAAAACTCAATTTTTCGTCAAAAAGCTAGATTTGAAAGATGATTTCATGATTCTAATATGCTCTGGAATGATGGATAAAGCTAAGATCACAATGAAAATGATGAAAATATGATATATTAGACCCTGTAAATTAGAAAAAGCCAATTAGAAACCCTGAGAAGCTAAAGGCATTGTATTGCTTTGCCAAACGTGTTGGACTACAGACTAGAGGTGCTAGACTGTGCCTCCAAAGATGCTTTGATATTGCCTGAAGGCACTTTATTGTGGTACTAGAGGCACTTTACTATGATGTAGAGTTGCTTTGCTATGTTCGTCAGTGTTGTTCCATACTGTACTTCAAAAAAGTAAATTTTCTAAAGAAAACAAGTGATTAGTGGGTCCCACTAGGCGTACCAAAATGTGTAGAGGAATAAAATCAAGATCAAGAGATAATCAAATCAATGAAAATAATCAGCAACTCAATTCTATAACATCAAGATAACGATCTAAGCAAATAACCAAATAATCAATGAATAATAACAAAAACAATGAAAGATTTCACCTAGATTGTATTATTATCTTGGTCAAATGTGGATTGCTTCATAAATTGTGAAACCATGTTTGCAACAAGCGAATGTAGATTGTGTTTGTGCTCAAAAGGTAGAAGTGTGCTCAATGATATGATGAATGCTTCAAGCGCTGTATGAATGCCTGAGAATAAATGATCGAAGAGGATTTGTTATGGAGATGGGGGGTTTATATAGGTTACAATAAAGAGTGATCAATGGATGAAATAAATCTATGAAATAGATGGTTGAGATAAATCAAATAACTCATGATGAATGTGCACATGACATGTGTCACTCTAAAAAGGTTTTTTTTATTAAGATAATTGCTTTTTGATAATAGACATGATAAAGACAGATTTGATTTCATAAATTAGAATGTTTTTGTCTAATTTATGAGTTGATGATAAAAATAAGATAAATTAAAGCCAATTAACTTAACTTTAGATTTGCTTTTTGAAGTTCTAAAAATAAGACTGATTGTACACATGAGTTAAAATGATATTTTTAGAAGAATTGGAAAGATAATTAAAGCAAATTAAATAAATAAATTTATTTAATTGATTGTGCATGATTGAAGAATAGCTAAGATATGAAGATTATAAATAAAATATTTAATTTTATTTATTTTTAGAAGAATTGGAGGATAAAAGATTTTAAATAAAATAAATAATTAAATTCATTTAATTTATTTTGCATGATAGAGGAATATAAATAAAATGTTTGATTTTATTTATTTTTAGAGGATTGAGTTAATTTAAATAAATTTGATTGATTTTTTTAAATCTGGAAGAACAATTTGATTTAATTAAATAATGAAAATTATTTAATTATAGATAAAAAGATTTTGATGATAAATTAATTAAATAATTAATTTATTCAGTTGATGTGGATTTGAATTTTGGACGATGATAAGATTTAATTAAATAATAAAAATTATTTAATTTTGGAAGAATAAAGTTGATTTTGATTTAATTAATTAAATAAATAGAATTTATTCAATTAATGTTGAATTTAGGAGTTTTGGAAGAAATTGATGATTTTGATGAAATTAATTAAATAATTTGATTATTTAATTAACGTTGAAATGCAAATGATTAGATAGATTCAATGAAATGCAAGTGATGAGATAAAATGGCCATTTTAGGGTGTCTACACTCATTTTGTGAGGATTTGTAAAAAGCATTGAAGTCAAGTCCAGCAAGCGTTCTCTTACTAGTGTCCATTGTAAGCACACTACTTATAAAGTGGCAAATCAATTTTCTTGGGGGGGTTTCTTGATTGAGGAATTTGGGGGGTTCTCTTGGTGTGATTGTGCTTGTTCATCTTTTTTTGCTTGTGCTCTCCTTTCCTTTCACAAATGGGTAATGTTAAGTTTCCATTGCTAACACCATACAACTACAACATATGGCAACAAAATGCATGGAACTTCTTAATGCAACAAGGTTACACACCCTATGTTGAACAAAAGATAACTAAACCCACAGCTATAAGGAAAGAATACTATGGATGAATGAACAAACAAAAGCTCTAGGTTGTCTTAGGAGTTTAGTTTCTCTTGATATAATATTTCAACTTTGATGGACATAATAATTCACATGATGCATGGGACAAACTAAAAACTCTCTATGGGACAACTGATAAAGTTAGGGGATATCAAATAGATAATCAACTAATGGCACTTGATGCTAAGTCTTTTGACAACATCCAAGACTTTGTAACAAAAGTAAATGATTTGAGAGCACAATGTAAAGCATATGGCATAGATAAAAAGGACATTCAACTTGTCTTGAATACTATTAACAAACTTGGACAGGTGAATATGTTGCTTTTGTTTCCAGATTTCATACTCAGATTGACTATGGGATTTACTTATACAATGCCTTCCTTTGATTCATTTTCTGAATTATTGATTCAAGAACAAGTCAAGCTTCTTTCAATGGGTCTCTTAAAGTCATCTCAGTCTCAAGATTTGTTGGCTAGCCGATCAAAGGTACATAAAGATGTTACACATATGGTTCCTAAGGTTGCCATTGATATCAACACTATCATAAGGTTGTCATTAATGTCAACACTATCATGTGGTGATTAATATTGTTGATGAGGGAGATGGTTACACATATGGTGGTGAATGTATGTTAATGTTCATGGTTGGATTTCATGTCCTGTCTGGTGACTGTAAATAAGATATTTTAAGATGGGAATTATAAGTTCATGGTTGGATGTCATGTCCTATCCAGTGACTGTAAAGAAGATATTTTAAGATGGGAATTATAAGTTCATGGTTGGATGTCATGTCCTATCTGGTGACTATAAAGAAGATATTTTAAGATGGGAATTAGAAGTTCATGGTTGGATGTCATGCTCTTAGTCAGTAGAGACAATATTCTTTGAGTATGTTTGTTGATAACAAAGAAGACATATTAATATGGGAATTAGAAGCACTAAAATGAATTATGAAATATTAAGATGGGAATTAGAAGCACTAAGATGAATGATGATACATTATGCTATGTTGAGGATGAGAATATGTTGAGGGCTTGTGGCATGTTGTATGATCTTTCCTATTGTTCCTAAGGATGTATGTGTTGTTATATGAAGGTTTTGGCCTCCAGAAGTTTGTGAAGGTTTCTGCTACAAAGAATTGCTTGAAAGACTATTTAGTAAAATGATCTACATTCATCTGCATTTGAAGATATGGTCATGCGGTTTAGAAGTTAAGTTTAGTATGATGTAAATGTGCTAAATCCAAAGTTTTGGATCATTTGTCCCTCCACAGTGAAAGTTCTGAGAGATAGAGTTTTGGTTTATGCTTTTGTAGAATTAAGTGATGATAAAGACTATTTGGAGTGCTCTGCATTCCTTTGTAGTGATAGATGTGGCTATACAATTTTAAGGGTATGTTCACATCAATGTATGAGTGCATCCATATGAGTTTCAGGTATCTTGGAGGTCCACAAGCCTAGTTTTCAAATGACATTTATGATACAGATAGTTCCAAATGTCTAGTTGTTCCTAGGACATATACTAATAATGTTCGCCAACTTGGTGTGGCATGAAATGATACAAAGACTAATGAAAGAGGGTCCTGATGATCTTGTGATGTTTCTTATTGCTTCACAATGTGTTTTATGCTTTCTTCAAAACTAGATGTGGTCCAAAATGATGTTGTTGCTAGGTTATGCTCTTACCTAGCCAACTGAGGAATGTTGATGGTGTGCAGTTCAAAGTTCTTGTTGTACAGAGTTCAACAAGTGTTTAGAGATGTTGTATGAGTCACGCCAACTTATCTAGAAGAAGAAAAAGCAATGGTTAATCATTCATGAGTACCGCCAAGTTGAAATGACCATTGTGCTACATGTTTCATGTTCTCTTACTTAAGGGAGACCTAATTCAAATTTTTGTAGCGTATGGATGATATTCCCTAAAGGATTATTCTAAGAAGGATGTTTAGGACCAAACTAATCATGTATTGGGATTCATAAGGTGTGTGTTCTCTTCTAAAGTAGTGTGTTGTTCATGATAGGGCTTGCTCTATACATGTTTCATGTTGTGATCTTTGGCCAACTTGTAAATTGCAATATTCTTGTTGTATTGGCCAAATTTTAATGAAATTAATGTAATGTCATGTATATATTGTAAACCTATTTGGTCTAGGTGGAGTATGATTGTGAAAATAAAGATATGAAAGTGTGAAGAGCAGAGTATGAATATCATATGCATTGTGATGTGCAACTAAAGGAGAAAGAGCAGAAGTGTTAGAGGCTATCCGAATTCATCGTGAATATATTTTTGTGACAGGAGGGAAATGAAGAGTTTTCCTAATTGATCCAATTATTAGAAGAAGTAGAGTTGCAATCATCAGAGGTGTGAGCTTCAATGTCAATTTTTGGGCACTAGAAGGACTGTCATACTATAATCATTTCTAAGTTTGTTCTCAGTTCAGGGAGTAGTTGCTTCCTTGGGAGTGACACTTAAACAAAGTCTGTTGGGAGTTGTAGCTTCCTTGGGAGTGACCCTAAAACATTTCTTCAAGGAGTAGTAGCTTCCTTGGGTTGTAGCCCTAAAATAAAGTTTGTAGGTAGTAGTTGTTTTCTTGGATTACAACCCTAAAATAAAGGTGTAATTTTGAGCTTCATATATTGTGAGTTAATCCTCACCATGGTTTTTCCCTTCTTGGGTTTTCCACATATATTTGGTGTTATGTTTTGATGTGCATTGTGTTGATTTCTCATGTTTATGTTGATTTTGTAATGCTTAAGTTTTAATATGCTCCAAAGGACTTGAATTTTGTTTAGATACTAATTCACTTCCCCCTCTCAGTATCTTGGTGTGTTTAATAATTGGTATAAGAGATAAGTTACTTAGAAGAAGCTTAACCACTTGAGGAAGGCCTAGGATAGGTAATAATGAATCTCTCAAGGTACCTATGTTTGATGGAACAAATTCTTCCTTTTGGAAGCTAAGGATGGAAAACTATCTATCTTCTCTAGGGTATGGCATTTGGTAATCAATCAAGAAGGGTTACACTATTCCTGCTAGTGAGCCTACATATGCTTGGATGAGATGAAGTTATATAATAACAATGCCAAGGAAAAGAATGCTATCATGAGTGGACTAGCCGATTTAGAACTTGTGAAGGTAATGGGTTGTACATCTACTCAGGATGTTTGGAATAAAATTGAAAGTATTTATGAAGAAGATAATAAAGTGAAGCAAGCCAAGATGCAAATTTTCAAGAACAAGTTTGAGACCTTGAGGATGACAGAAGATGAAGACATTACTAGTTACATTCTCTAGGTGGATGAAATAGTCAATGGCATCAGAGGTCTTGGTGGGAAAATGAAAGAAGATGAGATTGTGAAGAAAGTTTTGAGATCTCTTCCTAAATCTTACAGTCATAAGGTGTCTACCATTGAGGAATCTTATGACTTAGATAAATACATAATAGATCAATTGTTTGACTCTCTCACATCCTTTGAAATGAGACAATTTGAAAAAGGTGCTCCAAACAAGTAAGCTGCATTCAAAGTAGGTAAGAAGATAGGAGATGAAGCAACTAATCAAGATGATGACCTTGATGAAGTAGATACAAAATTTTTAAGAATCTTGAAGAAATACACAGGAAAATATAGAGGTAAGTTACTTTTCAAATGTTTCAATTATGGAAAGATATGTCATTTTGCTTCTAAATGTCCTTTTAAAGAATCAAGGGGTGGTAACAAGAAAGACAAGTTCAAAAGAAGCCTATATTCCATAGAGAGTAGTTGTTCTTCAGAAGATGAGGATCATGATGATTCAAATAATGAAACACTTTTCATGGCCTTGAATGTTGGTGACAAAAAGGATGATGTTAGAAAATGTGAAAAGATTGATGTCTTGCAAGCTGACCAAAACAATGATAGATCAATGGTTGTATGGACTACCTTTCATGAGAGAGAAGAACCCAAGGCTTGGATAATTGCCATTGGTTTCTCTAGTCATATGACTGGTGACAAGGAGAAGTTTATCAGCCTTGATAAGTGGAATGGTTGAGATGTCAAGTTTGGTGGTGATGAGTCAGAACAAATATATGGAAATGTGTTATAACTATTGATGGGAAGAGCAGGACTGATGATGTTGTCCATGTCAAAGGGATAACACACAATCTTCTTAGTGTTAGTTAGATGTGTAGTAAAGGATACAATCTTACCTTTCATACCAAAGGTTGTGAAATCTGGAAGGTAGGGTCCAGAAAGCTAGTTGAAAAAGGTATCAAGTTATATGGTGACATCTATCATCTGAAAGAGGTAAATGGAAGAACATTCTTATTGGCTCAATCCATTGAGTGTTGACTATGGCACAAGTGAATGGGACACACCAACTTTGACAATATGGTAGAGATCATGTCTATTCATGCAGTGAGAGAAATGCCCAAGATAACCAAGCCTGCAAACACATTATGCAAGGAATGTAAAATGGGAAAGCAAACAAAGATAAATTTCAAGAGCAAGGAGTACTCTTCTTCAATACCAATGGAGCTAATTCACACTGACCTATGTGGTCCTACAAGAGTAAAGAGTCAACAAAGTGAAAGGTATTTCATGCTACTTATTGATGATTATTCTAGAATGACTTGGGTTACTTTCTTAAGAGAAAAATTAGATGCCCTTGACAAGTATAAGGTTTTAAAATCTATGGTTGAGAATGAAATGGATACTAAGATCAAATGTTTAAGGTCTGATAGAGGAGGTGATTTTACTTCAAATGAATTTGAAAAGTTTTGTGAAGATCATGGTATTAGAAGACATCTGTCATCTCCTAGGACCCCTCAGTAAAATGGGATAGTGGAAAGGAAGAATAGGACTATGCAAGAAATCGCTAGGGCAATGTTGAAAGATGTAGATCTACCTGACATGTACTGGAAGGAAGCAGTTCAAACTACTATCTTTCTAACTAATAAAGTGCAAATAAGGGTCAATAGCACTAAGACCCCTTATAAGCTATGGTATGGAAGACCTCCCACTATCAAATACTTCAAGATCTTTGGTAGAAAATGCTATATCAGAAGAGATGAAAATACTACATGGAAAGAGATGAAGATACTACATATAATAATCTTTACATCAAGGAAGAAGGAGATATGATATTAATAGTTGTAGTATATGTTCAAGACATCATATTTTGTGGAGATGATTATTTGTGTAAAAGGTTTACAGAGAAGATACAAAAAGAGTTTGAGATGTCTTTCTTCCTTGGACTTCAAATTGCTCAACTAGATGCTGGTATCTTTATTTCTCAAGCTACGTATGTCAAAGAGATGTTGAAAAAATTTGGTACTCCTATGGTTACTGGTTTTCACTTGAGCAAAGATGATGAGTCTCTAGAGGTTTATTAGACTTCCTATAGATCTATGATTGAAGGATTGTTGTACTTGATTGCTTCTAGACCTAATATTATGCATGCAGTATGTGTGGTTGCTAGATATCAAGCTAAACCCAAGCAAACACATGAGACGACAATGAAAAGAATATTTAGATACTTGAAGGTGTTATATGTGAAAAGGGGACAAGGGTATGAAATGGTGTTAAAGTGTATCAAATCAATCCCTCCTTTCACATTAACATTCGAGGACAAAATGGAGCCAAGTCACTACAAGATGGATGAGGACTTAGATGTTAATTTTTTTCTCAAGAATGATAAGGGAAGAATAGATTAGATTAAAGGATTTGTAAAACCCTAGGTTAATTAGGCCTCAAACAAAAACTAATTCCACAGAACCCAATAGGAGAAAATGATGCAAAAATTAACCATAATGCAAAGATCAATGAAAAAACACAAGATAACACAAGATATACCCTGGCAAAACCTCAAGAGGATAAAACCTAGCCTCCAAAATATCCACACTCATATGTATTTATTCAATAATAAAGATATTACAATACATGCCATGAGTCTCCATGAATACCTCTAAATCATCAAGAACCTCCAATGCATCCTCCATGTGTCCAAGCATGAAACCACACATCACTTGCCATGTTTCACAATATGCACTTATAGGAGAGAGCTCAATACAATGACAACCTCTCACAAACCTCAAATACACCTATAATGAAATAGCCAACCAACCCAAACAACTAACCATGTGCTTGATTTTATAGACCATGCTCACACAAATACAACTTGTGGTATTGAACAAAACCATGTGTTCCAAAACCATGGATACAAAAAACCATTGACCCACTTATTTAATATTGGTACTACATTTTTTTCTTCCCAACAATTAAATAATACAGATAATATCCCAATGTTACATACAACATTTACAAGTGGCCTCCAAATAAATATCTAATGTGGTTAAACACATCAATTAAGATGCACCACAAATAAATATTTATTTTACATGAATAAAATAATACAATATTATGAAAGGTGTACAACATGTATTTCCCAATATTCTCCCACTTGTTGTATATATTACATAAGGGTCAATCAATGAAATACATTATCATAGGAAAACATGAAATCACATGAATCTCTAGCATGCTCTCGTGCTCCATCAAGATACCTGCAATAAAATCAAAGTGACCACCATCTCAAGCAAGAACTCCTCTTATCTTTCAACATGCCACCTATGGAAGAAAAGGAACATGCCAAGGTGAAGATGCACCAATCCAAAGAACACAAGCATCAAATCCAAGTGATAACAAAAGGCTCCAAGCTGTTGTCAAAGACAAAAACCCACATGACTGGAAATGGCACCCACAACATATGCTAATACATCCAACCATCCCTACCTCATAGGTATCAACAACATTAATAAAATCACACCAACAGCATATCCAACCCATATATTGCAATCACAAGCTCCAAGTATAAAACCTGTCAATGAAGAACACATACATCCAAGAACTCCCAATATATGGGTAATGTCAAATATGATAATAGACCCAAGGCATACCAAGTCTATCAATCGACACTCAAACCAAGGTGTGGCTAATTAACAAGCAATTGTAGTATCAAGAACAATCACAATGATCCACACATACATGATAAATCATTGCATACTCTCTCACCACATGTCACCATAACTCTCCCAAGTCTAACCATATCAACATAATCCTCTAGGAAGTAGCCATAAGACAAAGAGAGAAAACCTGTAAATCATAATGTCCTTCTACAAACTCCTCAAAGTGCTAAGCTACGTCAAGTATAATGATCTCCTCTACAACCCCAAATGAAAAGCCTCAACAACACCCAACCATTCAATCTCATAAGATCAAATGAACATATGTAACATGTAACCAACATGGATGCAAGCCTCTCTAATCAATGTAGATCAAACTTATAACCATTCCATAACTAGGAATGAGCCTAATCACATCTCCTAAACTTGTCATAATGAACATCATAAATCAAACCATAGGAACAAGGAGACAACCATGCTAACATCCCTCAAATGAACCCCCCAGAACCAATAACTGTAACTCAAGATCTATATCTATGAGAAGATAAAGCATAAAGAAAAATGCCTCTAAAAGGATGGGAAACACCTCATAGATGGTAAATCACTAAGTAGACCAAGAGTGGGGAATGAGAATGCTCGTCCAGGATACACCAAGCCACAATGACTCTCTCCAAGAACAATCTCCTCTAGGTCCATATCTAGGTGTAAGGCTCCTCGGTCTATCTGTTGAAACCTCCAATGAGTAACTATCTCAACAAGTGTCTCTAATAAAAAGAGAACTTCAGCCTCACATAAGTCTCCAAGTATCCATAAGCACCTCCATGATCAATCCATGCTGAAACTCCTAATGCAACACCGCATTATCATGAAGATCTCAAGAAAATGGCCAAAGTACTCAACACCAAGAGAACCAACCAGATCATTGTTAATGCTCCAACTCCACATATACATAATCAAGAAACCCATCATGACATCATGATCTAACCATCACCTCCAAGGAGATCACATACACTGATGCATACATCTTGTCTCAAGAGAACCTGTATCATGTTTGAACTCTAATCTAGAATCAAGAGTCCATCAAGTCACAATATCAACATCTCTAAATCAAGGATAAACATGTCAAACTGACAAGTCATAAACTGGTACCTCAACCAAAGACTCAAAGAAGTCCTCCATTATAAACCAAGATGTCAACATCTCAAATCACATGAAGATAACCATCTACTAAGAATCAAAATTCAAGAGCCTCTCCATGACACCAACATCCACTATAGAAGATCATCCATCACAAAGGATGAATCCACAACACTACCAAAGCTTTCACTAAACTGTGATACCGAGCTATCCATGACAACAAAGAAACTATCTCCTAAATAAATATTATCCATGGCCCAAACCAATCAAGGAATCCCACTGTAACATCAACAACTCCCAAAAGGTAGAGTAAACCATGATCTCCAAACCATCACTATCAAAAGCTCACATAAAAACATGTATCCAAGCCCTCCATGAAATCATGATAAACATGCTACAAGTCCCAACAAATAACTATCCAGGCACTCTAATCATCCATCCTCTCATCCCAATGCAATTGTCATGCCCAAATTTCCCATGTGGTCATGACATGCAACACATGTGTCATGTCCACATTTTTCATGTGGTCATGACACAAAATATCAAAAAATTTCCACACATCCCTAGAAACCCCCTCGCATGCATCAGTGTGCTCAGTGGCAATACACATAAGGTGTAAACATGTCAATCAAATTTAGGGTAATGAAATCTCATATACAATCCCCTACATGATGATAGCCGACTAAGGGGTCAATGTGAAGTGAGAAGCATCGCCATTAGGGTTAGGATCGATTGATCAAAACCCTAAGTCTTCCTAGGTGAGTGGCAAGATTTTGACATGAGTCAAAATCAAAACCCTAATTCTAGAGTAAAAGAATAAAATAACTACTTAATAAAAATATCAAGTTTGTGAAAACACTATGCCATTACTCGTCACAAGGATTAAATCACCAAAGGAACTTAAACCTAATTCCCAGAAGAATTCGACAACATAACGCCTCTAGAATGTGAATAGGAATTATTCTAATAATTAAATTTTAACCAAAGGTTCTCTAAGCTCACTAAAATAGATTTAAAGAAAATAATTAATTAATTAAGAAAGCTAGATTAAATAAATTAAATAACCTCCTTTGATTAATTCCCCACATACGATTAATTAAATTGAATCATTTTCTAAATAATAAAGTTACATTAAATAAAATTCAAGGGATAACTTATAAGCAAAATTAAACCCCAATTCTAAATAATTAAAATAAAACAATATTTCCTTCTAGTCCAATATACTAAACTCTGAAGAACTAATACAATCCATTTAAAAGAATCTTAATTCCTAACCCTTATCAAGAGAATTAACATATAGTAAAAATTAATATTATTAAGAAAACAACCCACTCTTTATAAATTTTACCCCTCTACATGAATTCAAAACATCACAATAAAAATAAATAGAAAGAAAAGAACAAAAACCCCTTAAGTCCAAAAAGAGAGGGAAGGGCAAATAAAAACTAATTTAAATCCCCTTTCCCTAATTTACTCTCCAAATAAAATAATACTTTCCTTATGGAAAGAATAGAGGAAACCCTAACCCTATTGCTACTTTCTTTAATATTCTCTTTTCCCTACATTGTTTCATCTCTATTTTGTTTTCTTTATTGCATGTTGGGAGATAGGGCAGTCATGGATAAAGCTCCCATGGAGGTATATACCCATTTGAAAACCCTTTTTTTTAAAGCGTATATATATATATGTATGTATGTATATGTATGTATATATATGTATATATATATATATTTATATACACACACACACATATATATATACATACTGTGATTTACCAGAGATAAAGATTATTTTTGTTTGTAGCTATATATATATATATATATATATATATATATATATATATATATATATATATATATATATATATATATATATATATATATATATATATATATATATATATATATATATATATATATATAGGATTGCTACTTTCTTTAATATTCTTTTTTTCCTACATTGTTTTCTCATCTCTATTTTTTTTTCTTTGTTGCAGGTTGGGAGATAGGGCAGTCATGGATGAAGCTCCCATGGAGGTATATACCCATTTGAAAACCCTTTTTTTTTTTTCTAAAAAGTGTATATATATATATACACTATGATTTACCAGAGATAAAGATTATTTTTGTTTGCAACAAGAAATGAGTATGTGCCCAATATATATATATATATATATATATATATATATATATATATATATATATATATATATATATATATTTATATATATATATAAAATGCAAGTCACATAGGAGGGCCGAATGGATGAAAGGAGTAGAGTGGCAGTTTGAATACAGGTCTGCAGCCATGTTTTATTTCCCAGCTGAAGTTTAATGTTAGCACAGTCTTAACATTGAAAGGAAGGAAGGGGATGGGGTGGGGAGAACACTCCCCACCCATCTCCCACTACGTAGTGGAAGATGGGTGGGGAGTTCGACCCCCCCCCCCCCAATCTATCAACATAGAAAGAAACTAAAAAAAAAGGGGCAGTGGTGTACACCGCCATCCCCCCCAAAAAAAATGTTTTCCTTTTATTATTCATAGTCTTTTCTATAGTCTATGCGATGGAAACTTTCACAGTTCTACGAATATTTCAAATATAAAATGCATTTTTATTATATATATATGTAAGGACTCAGACTGCCATGATTTTTAAAAATACAGTCTGCTAAAAGTTTATTTAGAAATAAATAATATTAAAATGATATATATAAATATATTTATATATAATTTTCTCTCTTTCAAACAATAGTTATCTTAATAAAATATATTTCTATTTGATTTTCAACAACAAGTACTTAAATATAAAAACACAAACTATATATATATTTTCAACAACAAGTACTTATATATATACTTACACAAGATTGAATTTGCTCATTATTAACATAATTATTTTGGTAAAAAAATAACAGAATTATTTTTCAATAAACACATGAAATAACTCTTTTTTTATTTTTCAATATGTAAATATACATATGTTTTTTTGAAAGAAGACAACAACACTATGCTTTATTTTTTTTTTTGAAACAAAAATCAGCAACTAACAAATTCTTTCTTTTTCTAAATCATTAAATTAGGAACAACATATACATACATTTTTCCTTTCATTATAAAAATTTCATAAAATAAAACAGCCCCTATATTTTATTTTGAACTCCAAAATAAAATACATACAACCCAAATTGTAAACTGTAGATTAGGAAAATGCAATAAGGCAAAATACTAAATCAAATGCAAATGAAACACAAGATTATACCTCATAAAACACAACCTAATCCCATCAAGGGAAGAAGGAGCCTTTGCACCCAAAAGAAGCTCCCAAGACCAAGATTATCCCTAGACTATGGATTCAAATGTGAAATGCCCCTCAATTGTGCAACTCACTAACTCAAAGGTGATTTTGGCATGGTAACTTTGCATGAAATTGGATGATGAAAATGACTTGTGAGAGGTGGTATTTATAGACTTTTTGGAGAGATTTTGATCCAAGGGTGGAGATTGAATGGAGAGATCAATGGTGGAGGATGAAAGTGATGTGGAGGGCCTAGATTTGATCTTGGAAGATGGAGGGCTAGGAATAAAAGTAAATCTTTTATTAATTTTTGGGAAAGGGGTGAATAAATGAGGTTGGGTGAGATGGATTATTTGTGAATTAAAAATTCACATGGGGAAGGGTAAAATGAATTAAAAATTCATTTAGGGAAGAGTGGATATTTATTAGTTATGACATGTGTAAGAGATGTGTAAGAGGAGTAAATGTGATGTGTTATTTATTTGAATTTTAAATTTGGGGGATGTGGAGAGAAGTGCTAATGAGGGTTTGACTCTCTTAATTAGGGTGATTAACCTAATTAATGTGGCTGGAATATATTAGTAGAGGGATTAGAGGGGGGATAAGATTAATTAATTAGTGATTTAGTTAATTAATCCTAAGGCTAGGATGAGGTAGGCTAGAGTAGGCAATTAAATAATAGCTATTTAATTGTCTAGGGTAGGGATAGGCTAATTAGTAGGCTGGATTAATTAGTTAACATGGTTTTAACTAATTAATTGGATTTAGGGAAAATGGAGGAATTGATTTAATAAATTTTGCATATTTATTAAATCAATTAGCTAAGGTTTGGACTATTGAATTAATAAAATTAATTCAATTTAGGGGATGAAATGGTGTGGATTTAGGAAATGAAAGGGGTAATTAATTAAATAAAAATTTAATTAATTGGTTGGAAAGGAAATTGGTATGTTTAGGGATGTCGGGAGTCAGTTTGGTGGTCGAGACATTTTTAAGTGTCTACATTTGCCCCTCTTTGACGTGGCATCAGGACCTAGGAGGGAAGTGGCGTCAGGTTGAAGAAAAATATGCCCCAGCTGCCGGGAAGGAATGAGATGGATAGGGGATGCCCCCTCGAGAGGTTAGCAGGGAAATGAAAATTTTGCAGGTAAGCTCTCGAAAGGATGCGATGGAAGTGACGGTTGGAGAGGTGATGGAAAAAGAAGATGGTAGGAGGAAAAATGGAGGAAAAAGGCTGAGATCTGCACCCTAGAGGAAAAAAGAAGGGATGGAGGGATGACATTGTACGCTTGATTGGATGATGAAGCTTTGTTATGGTTGGGCAAAGGATCCTTGTAAGCTCCAAGATTAGCGTTTGGTGATGGCTGTGCACTGTGCTCAAGGTTGACAAGATTTTGATCTATTAGGTCTTGGATGCAGTGTTTTAATCGCATACAATCAGCTATCTTATGACCTGCCACGCAGTGGTATTCGCAATAGTCATTTTCATTATACCATGCTGCCTTGAGGTCATTGTCTTGGCGTGGTCTAACAGGCGGGAGTGTGATTTCTCCTTGCTTGAGACATCTATCAAGGATGTCCTCAATAGGTTCTGCTAACAGTGTGAAATTTTGACGAGGTTTGTGGGGTTTATTTGGTCCTCTTTGGTTATTGGTGTTTGCTGCATACGTGTGTGTCAGTGTGTGGTTTTGGATATGTTGGACGGCCTTCACATCGGTGATGCCGTCGTTCAGATTATTCTTGTTCTTCCCCCAATAATGTGATTTATCATTAGATTGCGTGTTGGTGTTGTTGTTGGTATTGGGGGCATTGTGATTGGTTTTGTGGTTGTTATTGTTGTTGTTGTTGGATTTGGGATCGTAAAGTTTGATAGAACCCTTGGCAATGAGGGCTCGTTCAACAGTGGTGCCTTTGTCAATAACCTCTTCAAAGGTAGATGCGCAAAGAATCTGTAAGTGAAACCCTAATTCCTGATTGAGATTGGTCACGAACATGGTGACAAGTTGTTTTTCAGGAATAGGCCATGGGAGCTTGCTTGCTAGGCCCCTCCATCTTTGTAGGAAAGAAGCGAAAGCTTCACGGTTCTTTTGTTTGGTGTTACAAAGGTCGGTCATAGACACCTCATGTTCAAAGTTGTAGGAGAAGTGGTTGACAAACTTCTCCGCAAGCTCGGGAAATGTTCGAATTCTAGGTGGAAGGTGGGCAAACCATTCAGTGGCTTGGCTGCCAAGACTTCTTGGGAAGAGTCTCATAAGATATGTGTCGTTGTGAGAGACTTCGAGGCAAGCAATGTAGAATTCCCTTAGGTGGTCCCTAGGGTCTCCCTTTCCCTTGTATTTGTCAAATTTTGGCGTTTCAAAGTTTTTAGGGAAAGGGGGCATGTATAAGGTGCGGTCAAATGGGTAGGGGCAAATATCCTCAAAGGAATAGTATTTGCGTTTGCCCCCAGTTTGTAGGTCATCCACCTTTTGAATTAAGCCTTGTAGGATGGTGTTGAGATCCTGTGGTTGTTGCGGTTGAAATGTGTAGGGTTGTTGATTGGTGAGATATTAGAGGTGGGGTGGGATTTGATGTTGGAGATTGGTTTGATTAAGATGTTGGTGTTGCAGATTGGGGTTTGGATTGATTAGTGCCTGCTGTTGTTGGTGCGCGTAGAGTTGTTGGAGAATATGTGGGGGTATTTGGGCATTGGTATTATGTTGACCTGTGGGATTGACATTGGGTATGTGGACATTGGATTGGTTAGATGTGTTGTGGGATTGTTGTGAGAATAGTTGTCGTAGGTAAGCAAGGGTGTGAGGGTTTGGTGGGGGCACACTTGTGGGGGTACTTGCTTGTGTGATGTTGCCTTGTATGCCCATTGTGTTTGAAGCGGAAGGGTTGACGGTAGTTGTGGTAGTAGAGGTGATGACAGGTTGGGAGATGTTAGTAGTGGATGTGGAAGTAGTAGATGTGGTAGCGGTTGAGGTTGTGGATGTGGTAGATATGTTAGGTGTTGACGTTTGAGAGACGGTGGGTTGGGCATGTGATGTAGATGCTTGGGTGTTTGATATGTTAGGGATGGTTGTAGAAGTGGACGGTTGTGATGATGTTGTAATGGGGGGAAGTTGAGCACCAAGCTTGAGAAGATGGTCAAGATATCTTTTTGGGTCCGATCTTAGAACTTTATCTAGTAGGTCCATATTATCGGCATCTTGCGTGAAGCTCAAGACATCTAGGTCATCTTGGGATATGGTGGGGACATTTTGTGGAGGTGGTGGTGTTGGTGCTTGTGGTAAGAAGTGAAAAGGGTTGTTGGCGCCAAAAGGGGGGATGAAGGAATATGTAGGTGGATTGTATGTTTGATAAATGGGCATGTTGTTACTGTCGGTGTTAGGCATGCCAAAGGGCCATCGTTTCACCATTTCTTGATTTCTTTTGTGTTGTAATCTTGTGGTGGGCATACATGTATGGATTTGATTTCTAGATGTGGGATGAGGTGGAGACCTTAGAGAATCAAATTGATTTTGTTGGACCCAAAGATGGATGTGGTAGTGAGATGGAGTAGGAGGGTATGATGAAGATCGATATGTCTTTCCAAAGGTTTTATCCTAAGGGTGATATGAATGGGTGATATTGATTTTTTTTTTTTTGCACAAATTTTGGACCGAAGATGTATGATGAGAAAGGGATTTGGAATTGTGATGTTTTTGATTTTTTGATTGATTTAGGATGGTGAGGTTGATGTTTTTCGAATTGAGCTTTTGGATAAGATCTAGATTTTGATTTGGTACAAAAAGGATGATGATTTTCTTTGTTTGGGGTAGACTAATGACCTTACACAAAGAGAGGTGATTTGTTTTTCTTGAAATGTAGACTAATGACTTTTCAAGGAAAATGTGATGTTAATGATAAGATCTAGATCTAACTTTGGCTCAAAAGGATGACAAGCTTTGATTGACAATTTGTTGATGGGGTTTTGATTTGGATGTGGATTTTTTTTTTTTTGAAATGATTTATCTTGGTCCAAGGAGATATGCAAAAAGGTTGAATGGGGATGGGTAGATATGTATTTGGGCTGATTATGATGCATCAAAGGGGTCCAACAATGGTGGTGAGTGATCCTCCAAGGTTAAAAGGAAGGTGTAATTTTGGAAATTTTTTGAAGAAAATGGCTAGACTGTTGACGGATTTCTGCGAGATGGATATGGATTATGGCGGAGCACAGGGTGTAGATCACAACTAAATAGGTCTCTGTCTCAGGCACGCCAATCTAAAAATAGCGCCAATCCATGGATGAAAAGGTGCTACAATCAAATAGATATGGCGTTGAAATAGGGTAAACAGATTTCTGTAGGCAAAAGTTTGGATCTGTTTAATTGGAATGGGGCAAACTGATTTGTTCTGTCTCAGGCACGTCAATCTAAAAATAGCACCAATCCACGGATGAAAAGGCACTATAATCAGACAGATATGGCGCTGAAATAGGTTAAACAGATTTTTGATGGTAAATTTTTGGATTTGGTTGTTTTGGAATGTGACTGACTAGTTTACTCCATGTCAGGCAAGTCAATCTCAAAATAGCGCCAATCCATGGATGAAAAGGCTACAATAAGACTGATATGGTGCTGAAACAGGATAGATAGATTTCTGATGGCATAATGTTAGATTTGTCTGTTTGGAATGTGACCAACTGATTTGTTTTTGTCTCTTGGCAAGTCATTTGTGAAAAATCAAAGCACTTTAACACACATTTGAATGCAAAACAAGCAATGATTTTTGTTTGTGAAATGACATGATTTTGTTTAGAACAAGCACACTTTTACAACCTAAGGTGAGATTGTGACAATATTTGTTGAATCCCCTAGCTGCGCCTATTCAAAGCGGGTAGCTCCAGGATCTTGGTAGCACCGGCTCCTCCTTACAATTGCACACACTTCTCACGCATACCAAGATCCAGGCTTCTTATAAGGCTTGACCCTCTCCAAACCTTTAGATTATCCCTGCTACCTCGGCTAAGAACCGCATGAATCAGGGCCGCTTCAAGGGTTTTGCCCTCTACGTCAACAAATAGAAGGATTTTGGCTTACTACAACAATGGCTCTTAGTAAGGGCATCCGTTCAGGTGCTTATACGTGTGGCAGCGCTACTCTCCATTATGGAGTCTCCCAGCCTCCAAGGGTCGTGCCTTGGAGAGTTTATGGGGAGGTTAGCTATCGGTATAACAAAACAACACCTATCGCTTGAGACTTTTGTCCTAAATGCCTTATTTTATATAGCGGCTTGGAAGAGCTTGGCTTTAGCTTGATGCCGCTTGGGTCATTCCCACCTTTCGAAGCGGGGTGGCAGGCCCTCTAAGGATTACAAAAGCAATACAATAACAAAAAACACTTTTGATCCCCAAGTTCATACAAAGATGCGAGGGGAGAGCATACGTGTTCCCTATGATTATATCACACTCAATATGGTTCAATTTTAGATCTTTAGATTAGATGGGGGGTGATTAATGCAAAGTGTTGTGAGAAGTTTTTGATTCCTAAGATCACCAAAGGGTGCGAGGGAAGAGCATACACTTCTCACTCTTCTTAACACAATCACGAAGACACTTCACACAAGTATTAGATTGTCTTGATTAGATGCGTGGAAATGCAAGTTTGTTGTTCTTTTTATCCAATGAAGTATGCAATTTGTTGTTCTTTTTATAGCCCAAATTGAAGTGTTTTGATTGTTTGTTTGTTGGCACACAAAAGAAGTATATTTTAGAGCACCAAAGTAAATGTTGTAGTCAAACACACTTCACACAAGGAGTTTGTTGGGATTGATTTTTAGAACACCAAATTGAAATATTGTTTAAGTCCTAACAATGTCAAAAAAGGGGGTTCTTTTTAGCTTCCAAAATCAAAGTGTTATCTAACTAATATCAAACCACCCTGCCAAAAGACTTGTTAGTATCCGCAGTACCTGCAACAAACAGAAAGCAAATTATCGAAATAGCACTAAAAAAGACATGTACAGGCGCCACTGCGGGCAGAACAACCTGACTTATGAAATAAGGCGCTAAAATATTTTATGGCGCTAATTAAAATAATGGCGTTGATACATTTTTTAGTGCTAATAAATCCTAAGTTAGGCATTAATACAGATAATAGTGACAATAATTAGTAGTGAAGGTGCCACTGCGTGGTGTTTCTGAATCCAGGGAAAACACAGATAGTGCTAATCTGAAGGATGGCGTCAAAACGAGGACTTGATGTTGCTTTGTCATTTCTTTCAAAAATTTGCCATAACCTCCCCCTGTAATTCCTGATTTTTCTGCAAAACAAAGAACAGATAACACAGAAACAACAGGAAAAGTAAGAAACACAACACATGAGTACGGTTAGTATATAAAAGAAAATCGTGCAGAGATAGCGTTAAAAGAGGAATAGCACTGAAATATGGTAGTGATGGCGCCGCTGCGACGGTTGAATAGCGCTGAACCTGCAAAAAGTCAGATACTAACACAAAAACTCACAAACAAGGATTAGATTGGACCTTGTGGGTCCCATTGGGCGTGCCAATGTAGATTAGGAAAATGCAATAAGGCAAAATACTAAATCAAATGCAAATGAAATACAAGATTATACCTCATAAAACACAACCTAATCCCATCAAGGGAAGAAGGAGCCTTTGCACCCAAAAGAAGCTCCCAAGACCAAGATTATCCCTAGACTATGGATTCAAATGTGAAATGCCCCTCAATTGTGCAACTCACTAACTCAAAGGTGATTTTGGTATGGTAACTTTGCATGAAATTGGATGATGAAAATGACTTGTGAGAGGTGGTATTTATAGACTTTTTGGAGAGATTTTGATCCAAGGGTGGATATTGAATGGAGAGATCAATGGTGGAGGATGAAAGTGATGTGAAGGGCCTAGATTTGATCTTGGAAGATGGAGGGCTAGGAATAAAAGTAAATCTTTTATTCATTTTTGGGAAAGGGGTGAATAAATGAGGTTAGGTGAGATGGATTATTTGTGAATTAAAAATTCACATGGGGAAGGGTAAAATAAATTAAAAGTTTATTTAGGGAAGAGTGGATATTTATTAGTTATGACATGTGTAAGAGATGTGTAAGAGGAGTAAATGTGATGTGTTATTTATTTGAATTTTAAATTTGGGGGATGTGGAGAGAAGTGCTAATGAGGGTTTGACTCTCTTAATTAGGGTGATTAACCTAATTAATGTGGCTAGAATAAATTAGTAGAGGGATTAGAGGGGGGATAAGATTAATTAATTAGTGATTTAGTTAATTAATCGTAAGGCTAGGATGAGGTAGGCTAGAGTAGGCAATTAAATAATAGCTATTTAATTGTCTAGGGTAAGGATAGGCTAATTAGTAGGCTGGATTAATTAGTTAACATGGCTTTAACTAATTAATTGGATTTAGGGAAAATGGAGGAATTGATTTAATAAATTTTGCATATTTATTAAATCAATTGGCAAAGGTTTGGACTATTGAACTAATAAAATTAATTCAATTTAGGGGATGAAATGGTGTGGATTTAGGAAATGAAAGGGGTAATTAATTAAATAAAAATTTAATTAATTGGTTGGAAATGAAATTGGTATGTTTAGGGATGTCGGGAGTCAGTTTGGTGGTCGAGACATTTTTAGGTGTCTACATAAACATTTATTTTTTTTACATAACAAGAGAGAAAGAAATCTTCTCTCTTAACATGAAAACAACTACACAAAGGCCAAACTTGACATAACTCTCAAGAAGCCAAAATGACAAAACTTAAAGATATATAGCCTTTTTCCTTCAAGCTCCAAAGATTCAATAACTTGCAAATAACAAGTATGGGAAGGGGAAAAAGCCATGAAATACCGCTCTCCTCCCTACCATAGACTCACTAATGAGTCCCCCCCAAGCTTGGAGGTCATCCACACACAAGGAACCTTCACTCCACAACACAACAAAACACACAAAACAAATATACATGAAGAGCACCCTTGTCTTGCATAAAACAAAACTCATAGAAATGAGTTTAACAGGGTAGGGGAGTGGACATCATTCAACTCAAGAGTGCCACTCCAAAATCTCAAAACTCAACTCTAACAAGGCCTCAAGCCAACACATTTAAACCGAATCTTACATATTTCTCCATGGCTCTGAAGCCATTCAAAAATGCTCATATTCACATCTTGCCCTCAAGGCCAAAATATCAAAAACTAGGAGGTGACCTCGAGGAGGTTCACTCCTCCCCCACCCCACACATGTTGAGCATTTTCTCCAAATGGAGAGGCTCTTACATACACCCATAAAACCCCATAACAACAAAAAACAAACAACACAATGAAACACACAAGTAAAGTAAAATACATAAGGAAAGGCATCAAGCCTTGAATCCTACATTAAATAGCCCAACAAGGAAGATAGTTGAAGAAGATCCCTTCCAACTCCACCTCCAAGTCCTTCTCCAAAAGTGTCTCTAAAAATCTCTCCAACTCTCTCCCCAAATTCAAATAAAATTGGAAAATAAAATGAAATCAACAACCCTCTCCCTCTCTTCAAGAGGGATTAAAATAGGCTTTCCTCATGAGAAGGTGACACATGTCACCTTCTCCTTCCTTCTCATAACCACTTGCAAGCTTCATGGAATGTGGGGGTGACACTTGTCATCCTCCCATTCCACCAAGTCTTGCCCCCTCCACTTTCTCTCTCTCACACCTGTGGGAGAGAAAGGTGGAGCCAAAGAAGGATGTGGGTACCACAAGTGCCCCAATCCTATCCTCTGATGAAAGCCCACAAAACCCCAAGGTACTCTCACCAATGTGAGAGAGCCTTGGAGTTGGGTCCTCCATAATTAGGGGTCTTGAAGACACCCAAGCCTTGGAAAGAGGTGTTGAATAGGTTGAGTGTTTGACCCAACCTTCCACTCCTCCCCACACTTCCATTTTCGTCACTTTACTTTAGGGTGAAGTTTAAGTGACCAAATGGAAGTTATCCTAGGGTTAGACAAGCTCAAATGGTCCCTAGACTCTAGGGGTACAACCCAAGGTCACTTTTAACCCATTTTGAGCACCATAGGGTGAGTAAAATCACATGAAAAGGGGTCACAAAAATAAAAACTCAAAAATGAAATCAATTAACATTACACCTTTACAACACCAATATAAAATCAACTGAAAAGGGGTAGACCTATCCCAAATGACACCACACATAAACATTACAAAATTTCATCATGCATTCACACAGTTGATCTTGGTTCCACTTGGAACTAGATTGACTTAACATGAGAATTCACAAAATGTGTGGGATAATCTCTGATTATCTGTGGCTTGGTTAAAACACCTGCGCACTTAAACAAAAGATGAATCTAACATGTATATCATAGCTGAAGCAAGGGAACATACACTCACACCATCGCATAATCAAATAAAACATCATAAAAATCACCTCATAATTAGATTCATAATTTGCATTTTTTTATAATCCATCTCAAGATAAAATCTCATAATCAACCATAGCATAATTTCACAACTAGTATCTCAAATAATATCATAATGCATATCACATGTCAAATCATCATTAGTGAATAAAAATTAGGTTCTATTCTAATCACAACATACTAAACATAACTAACCAAAAATAAAAGCATATAGTCTAGTATAGTCTACATATCAGGATCAATAGTCCCCAAAAGTCTAAAATGTGTCTCCAACAATAATATGACATGAGTAAAAATAAGGAAGTGAAATAGTAGGCCTCATAGCAATATACCATTGTATAAATGACCACAGACAAGGCCAACTAACAAAGTTTGCATAAACATTGAATCAATCTTGTGGATATAGATAGTCCACATCCAAGTCATCCCACTGTAGCTAAATAGGTGATCAGCCCACAAAGATGCATAACTCATAGATCCAAAACAAATGTAACATGCAAACTCATCATCACACTAGTAACATGCAAACTGAGATATCAAAGAAGATAACCTGTAGATTCCAAGACTCAAACACCAAATCAACACTAGATTCGATTTGCCAACAAGTTCCCAAACAAGTAACCATAGTCAAGGAACTAATCAAACATCCAAGAGATAAGAACAATCCCCTAAAACAACACCACAATACCACTTGTAATCATGAATCAATCATCATATACCATACCTATCAATTGCATACATGATCATGTCATGCCAATGCAAAAGTGTACCTACATATCCATGACACCATAATCATCGTCATCAATGTACCTATACTCAACTTTGACTAAAATGATACTCCAAGTCTCACACACGTATCAACCATGTCCTCAAACCAAAAGACAACTTGTGTACTAGTCTCCATCAAAGTCCAAACTCTGAAAACACCTATAAACCTATATCAGGTTGCACCGATGAAAACATGCTATACCATACTGTTGGTCTCATAACAACATGCACTCCCACAAGTTTGTGCCCAAAGATCCATCCGAATGCACTCATAAACACACTCTAAAACTCAGGCTCCTACAAGTGATCAAATAGGTACAAATCTCTCTTTGCACACCAAACTAAAAATTTGCATGATCCAAACTGTAGTACACTACAATAGCTCTCCAACACCTATCTGAAATTGAAAATCTGGTTTTGTATGCAAAAGTTATGAGCATAAAACTATCCCAGAGCAATGTGTGGATTTAGGCACCAAATTCTAACATAGATAGAAAACTATGATCATAAAACCTATACCATTATGTAGTGCTCAGAGAGACCTTTTCGACGCCTATAAGAAGTCAAAAAATTGATACCATGGGTGAAAGTTATTCCTCCTGGAAGAAAATACCCTCCGAGGGCTAAAAGTGGACCCCTAATGGGACCCACCATACCTACTGATGTCATCACTGATATCATTGCTGACTGTACAAGTGACTAGGCTGATGTTATCACTTTGACCAGCATACTCCAAAAGGTTTTTTAGTTTGTTTTAATTTTCCATCTGACCAAAAATATAAAAGGAGTTTTAATTTTTTTATATAGTCCGAATATAAATTTTAAAAGTCACTGTCATTAAATCTTTACCAACCGGCATTAAGATTTTACATAGCCTGCCTGCTAAAATTTTTCACTGTTGTTTAATATTTCTTACCATCAAAATTTAATATTTTTTTAAAATTTTAAATGCCCCTTGGGCGGTCACTGACGTCGAACCTAGCAGGTTGCCGGACGGAGCTTTGGCCCCGCCGGCAAGGCCACGGTCCATCGGCGGGCAAGGACCAACGTGACTCTACTAGGCCTAATGGCCCATGCTAGTAGGCCTGATGACCCATGCTGGTAGTCCTGCACTAGGCCAGGGTACAGGGTCCGCAGACCCCGCCCCTTAATTTTTTTATTTCATTTTTTTTTGTATATCTTGATTTATGAATGAAACACTATACTTTTTTTTGTCAAAACCATAGAAATTCTTGTGCAAGAAATTTTTAAATAATATCTTTTTCACTGTGCATACCTATAGTACGTACTGCCATACGACCAGACTAAGGGAGGATAATTTTTTTCTTTTTCTCACAGTGGCCAAATCATGCAAAATTATATGTTTTTCTTCGCCTTTTGGGCCTTCTGAACTCAATGACGAGGTCCATTTTGTCCCAGGAGGTCATCTGCAAAAAATCCCTCCACAAAACCCTCATGAAGTCGATCTAAGAAACCCTCTTTAACCATGATTTTTTCATCATCAGATTTGCAACATACATAGCAAATCTCCAATACACAGAACTCCCAATCTGCAATACAACATGCACAAAACCTTTTAATGTCTCAAATCCTTTTATGCAATTCCATAACTTCCATTTTACACCAATCTACACACAAGGGTTATACAAATATAGGGAGCTCACACCTCCTCAACCATAAACATGGCTCTGATACCGCATGTTAGGAATTTATAGGTCAAATAAAACCAATTCCACATAACCCAATAGGAGAAAATGATGTAGAAATTAACCATAATGCAAAGATCAATGAACAAACACAAGATAACACAAGATATACCTTGGGAAAACCCTTAAGAGGGAAAAACCTAGCCTCCAAAAGTATCCACACTCATATGTATTATTTAGCAATAAAGATATTACAACACATGCCACAAGTCTCCATGAATACCTCTGAATCATCAAGCACCTCCAATGCATCCTCAATGTGTCCAAGCATGAATCCACACATCACCTGCTATGCTTCACAATATGCACTTACAAGAGAGCTTAGTATAATGACAACCTCTCACAAACCTCCAATCCACCTACAATGAAATAGCCAACCAACCCAAACCACTAACGATGTGCTTGCTTTTATAGACCAAGCTCACACAAATACAACTTGTAGTATTGGACAAAACCATGTGTTCCAAAACCATGGATACAAAAACTATTGACCCACTTATTTAATATTGGTACTACATTTTTTTCTTCCCAACAATTAAATAGTACAAATAATATCCCAATATTACATACAACATTTACAACTGGCCTCAATATAAATATCTAATGTGGTTAAACACATCAATTAAGATGCACCACAAATAAATATTTATTTTACATGAATAAAATAATACAATATTATGGAAGGTGTACAACACCTATTTCCCAACAAAACAATTGGGTACAAATAGAGAATATGCTACTGATAACCAAATAGGAAAGCACTCAAGAAGGAGCAGAAACATATCAAAAGTTGAATTCCTGAGATTGAAGACTCAGAGGAGTACAGTGTGGGTGCCCTATTCTAGAAAGGTGGAATTTCCTAAAACTTAGAACTGAGAAGATGATGTAGTCAACCTCTTGATGCTAGATTTGGGACGTGATTTGTCAAAAAGACACTAGTGCCCGCACCCTAGTCTCCTACAGAGGAATATTCTACAGATTCTTCTAGATCCTAAATCTCTATCCTTCACACTGCTTCCTTATACCTACACTTTTCCAACTCCTACACTTGTAACTTGCACACATAGAGAAAAGGGGTTTGGTGGTTGTGGTGTTTAGGAGCTTGTCTTGATCAAGCCCCAGAATGACATTCAAGTCTTCCAACACCTTTGTTAGATAGAGAGTGTGTGCCCAAGGAGGGCGAAGGCCAAATCTAATGATGATATGAAATGATTGAAACACAAATTGATGTCACCTTAGAGGTGAAACCATCATGGAGATGAAGGTCCTTCATATCATGGGGAGATGGATTGATGAAGCTAAATCTACAACAAACAAACATAATAACAACACAATTCTACTCTAAAACACAAGGATGTCCTTTGAATGTGCTTATCTCAATTCCACAAGTTTGCATTATCCATCTAGGTGTAAAATGAAGTTATAAATTCACTTATAAATGCTTTCCTGCTAACATTCATAATTTAAATCAAGAAAGCCAACAAAGGGAAACCTTTTGAGAGGGCCCAAGATGACATGCTTTTATTTTGATCCCAAAAAATTAGGCTAGACTTGGATGTGGGCAGCCAAGTCCCAAGGCCCTAATTTGGTCCTTCTTAGGTTTAGAATGGGCCCCTGAGTCCCATTTGACATGGGTTTTGGGGGAAATTACTTTAGGATGAATATTTAGCTTGCATAATGTAAACACAAGGACCTAGGAGCTAAACTAGGAGGTAAAAAGGCATGAGGTCACTTTTTACTCCATAACATTTAGCCCACACTTTAATGTATGTATGATCTTATGATTCAATACATGCATTAAAGTATGGTCGAAGCACATAATACACATCAAACACAACAAGCACATAGAGCTAAAGAATACCCAAAGGTTGAAGGACTCCTTCTATCCCCCAATCTCAAGTAAGAACTAAAAACACATGAAAGTCACACAAGACATAAAGAAGATAGTGAGAAGCATGCAATACATAAAGAAGACATGAAAGTATTCAGGCAATACACAAAGTATACATTGATATAGTCAATTAAACAAATCCTAAAATAGGGGGCAGAGGGAGCTCATCACTACATGCCTTTAGACCACCAAAAACACACAAAAAAACCCAAAATGTGGAGGGAGCTCATTTCTATGTACCTTTAGACCACACCAGGGGGAAGACACGCAAAACAAAACCCAAATGTGGAGGGAGCTCATCGCTATGCTCCTTTAGACCACACTCTGGGGAAGACATGACAAACATGCAAGGAAGACACATGGAATACACGAGGGCCACATAACATGTCATCAACATTCTATATGTTATACATAGAAAACATGGGTGATAGAAAGGAGCTTATTGCTAATTCCTACCATCTAAAAAACATTTTAAACACACATGATGGTTGAAATATTCTACCACAAGTGGTAAAGACATGCTTAAGGGTGAATGACTCAAGTCCTACCTGCCTTTGCAGAGGACTTTGTATAAAAGGATGTGTACTAGCTCAAGAGATACAATGTCCCACCTTTCGTAAAAGGGATTTTTCTTAAAAGGATATGCACTAGCTCAAGAGATACATCATCCCCCCTCACGATGAGGGCTTTCTTCTTTTAAAAGGATGTGCACTAGCTCAAGAGATACACCACCCTGCCTTGTGATGAGGGATTTTAAACATGCTTTATCAGTGTAAGAGTAATCAAATAGATGCTAGTAAATATGCCCCCACCTTAAAGTGGTTGACTCCACTTGCTGGGAGTAATCAAATTTAAGGTAAGGTTAACAAACATGTAAGGAAACAAAGCTTTCACAAATCCCATGCCCCCAAGGTGACCTATGCTTTACAATCACCATATGCTTCAAACAAACACATCGATATCATTTGCTAAGTAAATGAAGAAGATATAAGCCTTGGTTAGAAAATATCACTCTAAGATAACAACCAAATAAATTCATAAAAGCTATGCATGTATATTAGATCACATCAAGGACCAAGGCCACACTTGTGGGTTTGAAACTGAGTATAGTTGTTGGGCTATACTGTAGGTATCTCAAAACTGAGAATAGCTACAAGGTGAGATACAAAACAATCCAAAGTGCATAGAAGTATATTTAGAGTATTGTAAAGGTTTGTTACAAGATTTGTACAAGATGAACCACAACACAGAGTGATTCTACTAGTCAAGCGTCAAATATATATAGCAACCCCATCTTTATGTATGGATTGGGTCCATTTTTTCTTTCTTGCTGAAGGGACACACAATCCTTATCTATTTGTTTGTTTTCATCATTCGTTGACTAGTAGAGTCACTAAAGAAAGAAAAAAATAAAAATGAGAGAGGAGACAAAGTGAATTAGGAACACCACATAGGAGGATGCCCCCAAAACACCCTCCACAATGTTATGCCCCCAAGGCACAACATAGAAAAAAAGAGGAGAGAGGATTATAGAAGAATTGAGAAACAAATAGAAGAATGTTATGACAGAGGTGGTCCCATTGTATCCTTAACCTCACAAGAGTATCAAGGGTCATCCAAGAGAACATAGATAAACATTTACCACAACACAGGGGAACACAACATGTCACATAAGGGGAGGCCACTCTTGAGAGCATCTTAGAAAGGTGCTACATCAATTGTGGTTGAATGAGTGAGAGATACTTACCTAGTAGCAGTTGTCTTCCATCAAATAATCTTCTTGATATGGAATGGCTAGTGCATAAGATACTATGGCCCACTTTAAGGATTCATCTTGTATGTCATTTTACTTTAGCTTGTCTTTTGATTTGATAGTTGTTGTAGTGTCTTGGATCTTAGGAATATGATTGTCATCTAGATTAAGCTTAACATCCATCCTTTAAGGATTTAATGTGAGAGGCTTGTATTCATTCTCTAATGCTTCTTATTTTGTTAGGAGAGTATTGGAACAAAGGGAAGGTAAAGTGTTGTTAATATAATTGTTGATTATCTCACCTTTAGTGACATCCAAAGGAGTTGAAAATGCTACCAAAGATGAACTGTTTATTGTTTTTGCACTTATTGAGATTCCCAAGGTGTTTCAACATTCAAGCAAATTGGGGAGATCAAGGGTCTTTATAGCTTTAGTGATATCCAAGGTACTTGAATATTTAACTAAAGGAGGGAGATCAATGGTCTTCACTTCCTTAGTGATATCCAAGGTACTTGAATATTCATCTAAAGGATAAAGATCAAGGATCTTTGCTTCTTTAGTGATATCCAAAGTACATGAATATTTATCTAATGGAGAAAAATCAAGGGTCTTTGCTTCTTTAGTGACATCCAAAGTACATGAATATTCATCTAAAGGAGGAAGATCAAGGGGATGATCCATAGAAGCTTCATGCATTATAGAAGGTTTAATATTGTTAGATGAATGCCCATTATCTATCCATGGAGTGTTCTTCATTAGAGGGGGTTTTTCATCCACTAATTTCTCATCCTTCAAAGGGAGAGTATTGGAATGAAGAGAGGGTGGAATGATGTTAAGGGATGTATTAATGATTTCATCCTCTTGTGCGAAAATGTCCTTATTAGTGGGAACAACTTTGGCAGAGGGGTCTAAAGCATGTGGTGGAATAGACAAAGCTATGTCACCATTACATGTATTAGAGGGTAGGTCCATGGTATTATCATTATCTTTAGTAGGAGGCAAATGAGGATCATCATCATCGTCACTTTCCTCATTATTGTCTATGAATTTTGTGAGATCCTCTAATATCGAAGGATATATTCCCATTAGAGTTACCAAGATATCAAAATCATATATATATAACAAAGAATTTCATATGTGGAACATGTAGAAATATCAATGTCATATATGTATGCTATTTGATTTAAGACTTGAGGATGCTTATTAGTGAATTTAGAGAATTTCTCAAAGTCTATGATGTATGCAAACAATGCTTCCAAAGATGAATAACAAAAGTCATCCATGATGAAAGTTTGATAGAGTTTTGTACACCAAGTCACTAGTTTGAGGAAATTGGGTTTTTGAAAATAAAAAAAACACTAATTGCACTGCAAACAAAGTGTTATGATGTCAAAGGTGCTGCAGACAAAGGTAATGTTGATGATTTCAAGATTTTGCTCAAAGAAGAGTGTTAAAGCCCTTATTGTTGAAATACACAATGTGTAATTTGTAAAAAGTGAGATTTTGAAAGGAAGAATGCAAGATAATGCAATATGATGCAACACTACAATTAAAAATCAGATTTGAATGAATGTTGAAAAGACTATCAAAATCTGAAATAAGATTTTGGCTACAAACCCTAGCTTTTGGAATTACTAGTTTATATGAAAAATGCTTTTAAGCAAAACCCTAGTGAATGAAACCTTCAAATGAAAGATATGATATGAATTAATGATGAATTATTGTAATAAGGATCACATCTGATGCAAATATTAGAAAATTAAATCTCTTTATCTAATGCAATTGAAATCATGCAAAACTATGCCTATATGCAAGCCTAGAATGCCTATTTTTTTCAATTTTTTTCAAATATATGTAAGGTATTCCAATGCAAGATGAAAAGTATGATATGAATGAATGCAATGACTTATTACAACACTTAGAAAGATGCTAAATGTGCATTGTTCTAGGTTCACCAAAATGTTATATGTGAAAAGGGGAAAAGGGTATGAAATGGTGTTAAAGTGTATCAAATCAAACCCTCCTTTCACATTAACATTCGAGGACAAAACTGAGCCAAGTCACTACAAGATGGATGAGGACTTAGCTGCTAAGTTTTATGCTTAGGAATGATAAGGAAAGAATATATTAGATTGAGGGATTTGTCAAACCCTAGGTCAAAGAGGCCTCAAACCCTAATTGTAAAGCAATTGGGTACAAACAAAGAATATGCTACTGATAACCAAATAGGAAAGTACTTAGGAAGGAGTTGAAACATACTAGAAGTTGAATTCTTGAGATTGAAGGCTAAGAGGACTATGGTGTGGGCACCCTAGTCTAGAAAGGTGGAATTTCTTAAAAATTAGAAATGATAAGATGATGCAGACAACCTCCTAATGCTATATCCAAGGCTTGATTTGTCAGAAAGACACTGTGCCCGTGCCCTAGTCTACTACAAAGGAATATTCTATAGATTCTTCTAGATCCTGAATCTCTATCCTTCACATTGCTTCCTTGTATCTACACTTTTCCAACTCCCACACCTATAATTTATACACATGGAGAAAAGGGGTTTGGGGGTTGTGGTGTTTAGGAGTTTGCCTCGGTCAAGTCCCAGAATGACATTCAAGTCTTCCAACACCTTTGTTAGATAGAGAGTGCATGCCCAAGGAGGGCAGAGGCCAAATCCTATGATGATATGAAATGATTGAAGCACAACTTGATGTCACCTTAGAGTTGAAACCCTCACGGAGATGAAAATCCTTCAAATCATGAGGAGATGGATTGATGAAGCCAAATTTGCAACAAATAAACACAATAACAACACAATTTTTCTCTAAAAGACAATGAAGTCCTTTGAATGCTCTTTGCTTAATTCCATAAGTTCACATTATCCATCTAGGTGTAAAATGAAGTCATAAACTCACTTATATATGATTTCCCACTAACATTCATAATTTAAATTGAGATGGCCGACAAAGGGAAACCTCTTGAGAGGGCCCATGTTGACATGCTTTTATTTTGATCCTAGCAAATTAGGTTGGACTTGGGTGTGGGTGCCTAATTCCCAAGGCCCTAATTTGGTCCTACTTAATGTTTAGAATGGGCCCCTAAGTCTCATTTGACAGGGGTTTCAGGAGAAATTACTCCAAGATGAATAATGTAAACACGGGGACCTAGGAGCTAAACTAGGAGAAGGCATGAGATCACTTTTTACTCCATAACAGAAGGGAACTCCAAATTATGGCTTATGGTATCCAAGAGGTAATGACTTTGATCTAAATCCATATATTGATGCTGATTGGGCTGGTTGTGTTGATGATAGAAGAAGTACAAGTGGTGGTGCTTTCTTTTTAGGAAGTAGATTGGTTTCATGGCAAAGAAAGAAGCAAGATTCAGTATCCTTATCAACTGCAGAGGTAGAGTATATTGTAGCAACATCCTATTGTATATAAGTGTTGTGGATGAATCAAACCATGAAGGATATCAAGGTACTATATGATGAGCCTATTCCTATTTTGTGTGATAATACAAATGCTATCAATATTTCCAAAAATCTAGTGATGCATTCTAGAACCAATCATATAGCAATCATGTATCACTTTTTGAGAGAGAAGGTTGCAAATAGGGAAGTATTATTGGAATATGTCCCAACAAAGGATCATATTGTAGATATTTTCACAAAGGCTCTTGCAAAGGATACTTTTGAAGATCTCTGGCAGAGGTTAGGGGTAATTGCCCCTCCTTCTTGCTAGATGCATAGTGGTGCATCTGTCTAGGGGGAGTTCATGCTATATTCTTTTTCTTGGACTGATGGTGGCTACCTATTAGGGGAAATAGATAGTGATTGTTACTGACCATGGGAGCCCTAAATTGTTTCAAGAAAGAATGTATGAACTTCAAATTTAAGAAAGTGTGCATCTTAAGGAGAAAAGTTTGTGCCCTAAAGAAAAGAAGGTGTTGCCCTTTGTCCTTGATATCAAAGGGGGAGAATGAGCAGATGTGTGTTGCCATCAATGCTAAAGAGGGGATTGTTACACATATGGTTCCTAAGGTTGTCATTGATATCAACACTATCATAAGGTTGTCATTGATGTCAACACTATCATGTGGTGATTGATGTTGTTGATGAGGGAGATGGTTGCACATATGGTGGTGAATGTATGTTAATGTTCATGGTTCGATGTCATGTCCTATCTAATGACTATAAAGAAGATATTTTAAGATGGGAATTATAAGTTCATGGTTGGATGTCATGTCTTATCCGGTGACTATAAAGAAGATATTTTAAGAAGGGAATTAGAAGTTCATGGTTGGATGTCATGTCCTATCCAGTGACTGTAAAGAAGATATTTTAAGATGGTAATTAGAAGATCATGGTTGGATGTCATGATCTTAGTTAGCAGAGATAGTACTCATTGAGGATGTTTGTTGACAGCAAAGAAGACATATTAATATGGGAATTACAAGCACTAAGATGAATGATGAAATATTAAGATGGAAATTAGAATCACTAAGATGAATGATGATACATTAAGCTATGATGAGGATGAGAAGTTGTTGAGGGCTTGTGGCATGTTGTATGATCATTCCTGTTGTTCCTAAGGATGCATGTGTTGTTATGTGAAGGTTTCAGCCTTCGAAAGATGGTAAGGTTTCTACTGCAAAGAATTGCTTAAAAGACTATTTAGTAAAATGATCCACATTCCTCCACATTTGAAGATATGGCCATGCAGTTTTGAAGTTAAGTTCAATATGATGTAAAGGTGCTAAATCCAAAGTTTTAGATCATTTGTCCCTTCGTAGTAAAAGTTATGAGAGACAAAGTTCTGGTTTGTGCTCTAGTAGAATTGAGTGCTGATAAAGACTATTTGGAGTGCTCTGCATTCTTTCGTAGTGATAGATATGGCTATACAATTTTTAGGATATGTTCATAGAAATGTATGAGTGCATCCATATGAGTTTCAGGTGTCTTAGAGGTCGACAAGCCTAGTTTTCAAATGACAATTGTGATATAGATAGTTCTAGATGTGTAGTTGTTCCCAAGACATATGCTGATAATGTGTGCCAGCTTGGTGTGGCATGAAATCATACAAAGATTGATGAAAGAGGGTCATGATGATCTTGTGATGGTTCTTATTGCTCTGCAATGTGTTTTTTGCATTCTCTAGAACTAGATGTGGTTTAGAATGATGGTGTTGCTAGGTTATGCTCTTGCCTAGACAACAGAGGAATGTTGATGGTGTGCGGTTCAAAGTTCTTGTTGTGTGGAGTTTAAGGAGTGTTTGGAGATGTTGTATGAGTCATGCTAACTTTTTTGGAAGAAGAACAAACAATGGTTAATCATTCATGAGTACTGCCAAGTTGAAATGACTGTTGTGCTACATGTTTCATGTTCTCTTGCTTAAGGTTGACCTAATTCAAATTTTTGTAGCATGTAGATGATATTCCTTGAAGGATGATGCTGAGAAGGATGTTTAGGAATAGACTAATCATGTATTGTGATCTACAAGGTGTGTGTTCTCTTTTGGAGTAGTGTGTTGTTCGTGATAGGGCTTGTCCTATGCATGTTTCATGTTGTGATCTCTGGCTGACTTGTAAAATGTAATATTCTTGTTGTATTGGATGACTTGTAATGAAATCAATGTAATGTCATGTATATATTATAAACCTAGTTGGTCTAGGTGGAGTATACTTGTAAAAATGAAAATATGAAAGTGTGAAGAGCAGAGTATAAATATCATATGTATTGTGATGTGCGAATGAAGGAGAAAGAGTAGAAGTGTTAGAGGCTTTTCTGATTCATCTTAAAGATATTTTTATGATAGGAGGGAAGTGAAGAGTGTGCCTAATTGATCCAATCATCAGAAGAAATAGAATTACAATCATTTTTGAGTTTGTTCCCATTTCAGGGAGCATTTTCTTCCTTGGGAGTGACCCTAAAACAAAGTCTACATGAAGTTGTAGCTTCCTTGGGAGTGACTCTAATACCTTTCTTCAGGGAGTAGTAGCTTCCTTGGGTTGTAGCCCTAAAACAAAGTTTGTAGGGAGTAGTAGTTTCCTTGGGTTTTAACCCTAAAACAAAGTTGTAATTTTGAGCTTCATATATTATGAGTTAATCCTCACCATGGTTTTTCCCTTCTTTGATTTTCCACGTATATCTAGTGTTATGTATTGATGTGCATTATGTTGATCTTTCATGTGTATGTTGATGCTGTAATGCTTAAGTTTTAATCTACTCCAGAGGACTTGAAGTTTGTTTAGATACTGATTCACCCCCCCATAGTATCTTGGTGTGTTCAACATAAGAGTCAGGGAACTTAATAAGAAACATAACAAGTTCAAGAAGAAGTCATAGAAAGATCAAGCACAATCATTGTTTGCCCCAAAAGAAGACTTAAATTCCTCTTCTTCAAAGGGGAACTCTCAGAAGAAGGAAAGACCAACTTGTTATTGTAAGAAAGTTTGTCATGAGGAACACTCTTGTTATAAGAAGCAGATCAATGAGATGAAGCATCTTCTAAGAAAGAACAACATTAATCTGCCTTCTTTATAACAATCCTCTACTCCTTCCAAATCAGGCAAAGGGAAAGCAAATGAACTTGTTGCTACTATAGATTCTTCTTAGAAGTGGATTCTTGACTTAGGTACCTCACATCACATGGGTTCTATCATAGAACAATTTTCTTTGTTGGAGCCTTGTTTGGTGCCCCACATTCTCATTGGGGATGACTCTCCTATTGAAGTCATTAGGAAAGGTTATGTTGATGCTAGCACTGGTACATTTGAGGATGTCCTCTGTGTGCCTAGTCTACCGGCCAACCTTCTCTCCATCTATCAAATTGTCCAGAAGGGTAAAAAAAGTTGAGTTCACTTCTGATTTTATCACCATTAGGAATCTTGAAGACAATGCACTTTTTGTAGTTGGAAAGGCTTATCATGAGTCTCGATTATATGCTTTCTCACATTTTGTACCTGATTCACATTCTACTGTTTTCTCACCCATTCAGATTTTGTGAGCAAGCTATGGCATGAGTGGTTTGGACATCTCAACTTCTTCTATCTCTAGTATCTCAGCAAGAAGGATATGGTCACATGTCTTCCTAAGATTAATTCTCAAATGGAGTTTGTTCTGGTTGTGCCTTGGAAAAACATCCTGAGGATAAGTTTGAAAAAGAAGGCTTAGAGGGCTGCTGATGTCCTTGAGCTAGTTCATAGTGATGTGGAGGATCCATTTCAATCCTTGTCTTTTAGTAAGGCTCACTACTTGCTCATCTTCATTGATGACTATTCCAAATACACTTGGGTCTACTTTCTTTGGTAGAAGGGAGAAGCTCTTGATAGATTTTAGGAGTCCAAGGCTCACACCAAGAAAAATTCTGGGAAGGTTGTCAAGATTCTCTATACTAACAATGGCAGAGAATATGTGAACCATCAATTTGAACAATTTTACACTCTTTAAGGGATAGACCCTTAGCATATTGTCACCTATACACCTTAGCAGAATGGTGTGGCTGAGCAGAAAAATAGGCATGCAAAAGAGATGGCTAGCTGCATGATCCACACATGCTACCTTGTACCTAAGTATTGGGCATAAGCTATCAACTATGCTGCTCACATCCATAATAGAGTTCCACATAAGACATTGAAGGGAATGACTCCTTTTGAATCATGGTGTGGTAGGAAACCTATTGTGTGGCACTTGAAATTTTTTGGCTCTCCAGCATGGGCTCACATTCCTTCGAAGAAGCGCAAGGCCTTGGAACCTTAGAGTTAGCCTTGTTTATTTGTTGGTTACCCCGATGGTTTCAAAGGATATCAACTCAGGGGTCTTGAGACACATAAGCTCTTCATTGAGTGAAGTATACAATTCAAGGAAAGATCTCCTAGCTTATCCTCTCTTCTTCCTTCCTCCACCATGGATTCAGAAAATGATTCAAATGAGTTTCCTCTAGCTGCCTCTACTCACAGAGTTGATCACGAGTTTTCATCCTCCTCTTCACAGAGTTCAATTTCTAAGGATGAGGATGTAGGAATTCTTGTTGGGGATCCTTCATATACTTGGAGGACTCGGTCACAACATTAGGATATTCCACATTCCTACATTGCCACAGATTCAAATGCACGGTCATTTCATGAAGCATCAGGTATTGCTGAGTGGGATTCAACAATGGAGGAAGAGTACAAGTCTTTGATTTGGAACAAAACTTGGGTTCATATTCCACTTCCTAAGGTAAGAAAAATGATTTGGTGTAAGTGGATCTATTGGACCAAATTTGTAGTAGATGGATCAGTTGACAAGTTCAAAGAATGACTTGTTGCTAAAGGTTTTTGTTAGGTTCTTGGTATTGACTACACTGAGCCTTTGCCCCTATTACCAAAATGAACTCCATATGCCTAACACTTTCTATTACTACAACTCAAGGTTGGGTTGTACATTAGATGGATGTGAAGAGGACATTTCTTCACATGGATCTACATGAGGAGATTTACATGGAGCAACAAAGGGATTCATTTAGGATTCTTTACTGGTTTGTAGATTGAGGAAGTCTCACTATGGCCTCAAACAAACCCCATGGGCTTGGTATGCCAAGATGGACTCCTTTCTTCTCTCTGTTGGGTTCTCTAGATGTTACTTAGATCTGAATGTCTACATCTTGAGATAGGAGGATGCTCTTCTTTTGTTGGCACTCTATGTTGATGACTTGATTATCACTGGGAGCACTTCATCAACCATTGTGAGTGTCAAGATTGCTTTGCATGATAGGTTTTCCATGATTGACTTGGGTCTCTTCCACTATTTTCTTAGGATTAAGATTAGTCAAACCTCTTCTAGGATCTCTCTTGTGCAATCCAAGTATTGTCTTCATCTTCTGCCTCATTTCCACATGGTTGATTGTAAGCCTACATCAACTCCCTTTTTGTTAGGAGTCAAGCTTGAGGTGAAGTGTTCCACACCACTTTTTGATACCTCTTTGTATTGTAAGCTTGTTAGTAGCCTCATCTACCTGACTCATACTTTCCTCGACATTTCATTTGTAGTTAGCATTGTTTTGTGCTTCATGAGGAAGCCACATGAGCTTCATTGGAAGGATTCCAAATGCATATTGCACTACATACATGGCACTCACAGGTGTGAGATTCACTATGTAGTGGAAATAGGTTCAAACTTGGTTGGATACATAGATTCTGATTTGGCTAGTGATCTTGATGATCGCAAGTCCACATCTACCTACAACTTTCACCTTGGTTCTGGTCCCATTTATTGGTAGAGAAAGAAGTAGCATGCTATTTCTCTTTCTTTGACTGAGGCTAAGTATCGAGGTTTCCACTAAGGCTATCTAGCTTTAGAATTTTCTCACTAAATTTTGCATCACCTTTCAAAAGCCATCAATCATTGACTATGACAACCAAAGTGTGATCCAAATCTTGAAGAACCTAGTTCATCATCAGTGGACCAAACACATCGAAATCCACATGTATTTTCTTAGGGAACTAATTTAGAAGCAAGTCGTTGAATTGTAGTACTATTGTACAATAGACCAAGTTGTAAATATATTCACCAAACCCTTCACTAAGAGAAAGTAAATTCATCATTGGTCTCTCTTGGGGGTGCAAGACATCTCTTTTGGGGGGTTACTTAGCCCTTCTTACTTTATTCTTTTTTTTGGGAGGAGTTTTTTCCCACTAGGTTTTCTCCTTTTCTCCGGTTGTTAGATATTTTTGTACATGGGTACTGTAAGCACAAAAATAATGCACTACCTCCATGAGGACCCCTTTGATGATTCAAATTCTTGTCACATACATGTAAGGATGAGAATAAATCCTTTGGGTAGCAGGCCTCTTGATGACGTGTCCTCTTTTCTTGTATTGTGTTGTTTCTTCCTTGTCGATTTCCTTCCCTCCCCGTTTACGACACTTTTTGACACTTGTTGTGACACTTGTCAACTTACGTTTTCTAGCTTTTGACCTTGATCCTAAGCATTGTGAGTCTTGTAGGTGAGTTTTCACCTCTCCCCTTTGTTTTTCCTCTAGTGCACCTCATAGAAGCCTTCTAGAGGTCCCCCGATCCATCTCCTACTGACAATTTTCATTTTCGACCAACCAATCCAAATCTCCCCCTATTAGATCTCCCCTAGAGATCTTGCAGATGCAAGTGGAGATTTGGATTCTTCCACATGACTGACCTATTTATTGATGCAGAACCTACCCTTTTCCTCTCTTCTACCATCTCCCAACCTGCTTTTCTGTATCTGACCTTCTCCAGCCTGGATCTCTCCGGGTGACCTAGGGTTGCCCCCAAGCGACCATACTAGTAAAATGGGCAACCCTACCTTTTTTGGACCCATGGAAAAACTTGATTTTCTCTCTTGTTTTTGCTCTGTTTTCACCCATTTTTATTTCTTTTTGCATGATTTTGATCCTTGATATAGAGTTAACTATTTCATGCACCCACACATGCATAATTAGCTCTATTTGATCTAAAATTAACTCTCTAATCAATATCATGCATTCCCTCACCTCCATTTCTTCTTCAGTGATAAGCTATCATTACTTCATCACTCTCTAATTAGCTGAGTTCATTGGGCAATCAACCTTGTTAACTCCACAATCTATTCTTGTTAACTCATCAATCAAATGAGTTAACTCTCCAACTAATCCCTTCCTCTGAACCTATAAATACCCACCTCCCCCAAGCACAAAGAGAGGAAAATTCATTGTGCACACAGCTCTTGCCAAATTTTGCTCTCCAACTTAGCATTCAAATGCTCTTACAGGATGAAGGTTCCTTTTTCTTTATTTGTTCAACTAAGTAGCATCACACTACTTCATTCTATGCCATTCTGCTCAATCCAAGCTCTCATTGAGCTCATACAAGCTTCATCAAAGCTTCTTTTTGCTTCTTTGGGTCATTTTGTTGTCAAAAGGATCACCTGTTACCATAGAAGGATTAGAGGTTGCCTATTACAAGGATTTCTAAGGGTAGTGGAGTCAACAAATCTTCGTTTCTCTTAGGTTCCTTCATTGTTTTCATTGCTTTCATAGTAATTAGATAATCACATTTGCTCTTGGGAATAGTAACATGTTACTTTTTTCTTGATAGTTAGATCTTGCATGTTAGATTAAACGCTTTCTCATTTATAGATTTAGTTCATTAGAAGAAGCATTTTTCCCTTTTCTTAGATTAAATTGCATTCAAAATATCGAAAACCCAAAAAACATAGATTAACTTTGCATTTGAAAAGCCATATAGGATTGCATACATATTTCCTTTTCATAGATTAGAAGCACTTTCATTTCCAAAATACTCTAAAAAATACCAAAAAGAATGTTTTGCATATCATTTAGTTTGCAGGCATATAGAAAAAATAGAATAGACAACATTGCAAACCCTCAATTCTATCACGAGGTAAACATGGTTCAAACAATTCAAAATAAATCCTTGATTTCATCACAAGGTACAAACAAAGTCAAAACATGAGTCAAACCCTAGGTCAAAACCCTAGATCTAGTTAAGGTTAGTAATCATATGACTTCCTCTCTTCTGATTCATGAATGTGCTTAGGAGTGAGAGGAGAGTGGGTGAGGGCTATTCATGACGAGATTGAGGAGATCCATCCATGACCACATCAATAGCCATTTGTTCTACCAGAAGGAGACCCATTTGTCCTCTTGTTATTAGAAGAAACTAGACAACGACAGATATAGAAAGAATTCTTACAATTCCTATAAAGACAAGAGGCCATCAATGAAAACAATCATTTCCCCACACAGAGGTGGAATCTTAGAAATCCAAATAGAAGGAAAGAAACTAGTGACCCTTCGAGTCATAGGATTATCTCAACTACAACAACAATCGAATGAGACATATAATAAAGTACACAACAACAAAGGCCACATAACTTGCCGACCCCTCTCTACGAAGTCCAGCTCTCCAACAAGCTAGACCCCCACTGTGTCTTGCCTCCTCTCAACTAGATAATTCCACGTGAGTGAGAGTGATGTGGCAGATCTTCCCATGGCAAGGAGGGAAAGGGTCTGTGTGCATGCTGAAATCTAACCCAATAGCCCCAGGCAACCAGAGTCATGATTTTGAGCATACATATTTTGGTGAACCTGATGTGAAGAGCAGAGCCTCTTGGTTATGTTGTTTGTGTTCCCATTTCAAACATCTCAAAATAACTTTAACAAAAACTTCACAACATTTTCACACCATTCTTCATAGCCACTTTCGCTACTTTAGCTTCTATCTCTTATGCTATCATCCATTCCATTTATTCTGTGGTGTCTATGGTACCCACAAATATGATGGAACCTAACTTAAATGAAGGGAGCATTCCCTCAAAGGAACCAAAAACTCCCTCATTTGATAGGTATGTGCCACCACATCCTGACGCGCCAATCACTAACTGTTATGATTATGAGGATTCTGACTATGAGTAAGATCAAAGAGAATCTAGGTGCTCTCTATCTTTCAACAACCTAGCTTGGGAGAACAATCTAGCCATAGCAAATGTGCCACATAAAGCAAGAAGGGTGAGGTTAGAAATACATTGAACAGAACAACCTTCCATGAGTAGATCTAATACCCACCTTGATGAAGAGGTTAGAAGGTTGGAGAAACGTCTGCAAGAAACCAAAGATGCTCAAGAAGCATTAAGGATTGCCTTAGAAGAAGAACAAAAAGAAGACATTTCATGTGAGGAAGCTTATCACTATGAAAATATTTGAAGAGAATATCCTAGAAATGAAGAAACCCCTAGAGTTGTAACTCCTGCAGATTTAATTACAAATCTAGTGCAAAGAATCAGAATCCTAGAAGCAAAGCAAGCTGCTCCAGAAAGGAGACTCAAGTCTCATGAATAGGACCAGGGGGCATCTCAAAATCCCCTACCTCAATTACTATTCCCAACATGCTAGTAATGACACTTGTCTAAATGGGAACCCTCCTATTCAAAACAATCCAACAAATCCAACAACAGGCTATCAAAACCCACCCATAGGGTTATTACTAACAACCCCACAATCTCAAAGTGCCTTTCTAGGAACGTATCTTAAATATTTGAAAGAGCCTCTAGACCAAAACATAAGGAATGTGTAGTTACCTTGGCCATTACTAGATCTCCTGAAGTTCAAAGGAGAAGGAGATCCAAATTTGCACATCAAAGCCTACACCACTGTCATAAGGGAGCTCCTTCCTTGGGATGGGGTTGTCGCAATTTTTTTTCCCAAAATACTTGAAGGCATAGCCTTGGATTGGTATTATCATCTCCTAGAAGCTTCAATCCATTCATTTAGATAACTAATCAAAGAATCTGTCATGGCATTCGACGTGAACAAACTCGTGAAAATAGGGATCAGAGAATTCCTTACAATGAAACAAGAACCAAACAGATTTGTAGCACATTTTGTCACTTGATGGAGGCATGTCCTCTATTCTTCAACAAGTGCTCCAAACATGGATCATCAAGAACTATGTGACCTCTTTTTCCATGCCCTTAACAAAGACATGTGAGAAGATGTCCAAAAACTACCATATAAATCCTATGAAGAAGCATTGGAAAGTGCTTTAAGGATTGATCAAGCTACCATCGACAGTGGTCAAAAAGTCTATGGTTCAAATGCACACAGGAAACAATACCTCTATCATTAAAATCCTCAAAAACAATAGGAGCACATGCATAGATGGGGTGATAGATCAACCCCCAGTCAAAAGGATAAAAGATGACTACAATGGGAGAGATTATTATCCTCCTAATGTAAATGCCATAGATAAACCTAGAAATAATGGGTACTATCCTTGAGACAACTCCCAAAGCTGGAACCGTAATGGAAACGGGAACAGGAATGACAGAAGATATGAAAAACCCCCGTATGAATTCAACCAATTTTGTTCTTTTCATAGAACAAGGGGGCATATCACAAAATCTTATAGGGAATACAATAGCTTCATAGAAAGACTTCCAGAAGACCAACAATGGCTATTTATAGAAATGTTCTTAAACCCATAGGAGGTCACCTTGGATAACAAAGATACAAGACAAAATCAAGCTCCAATAGCACCACAAAATGAAAATATGAGAATTTATCAGGACCCATTCCCTGTACATCAGGATAGAAAAATGACAAATCAAAACAAAGCAAATTAGAGTAGTAACCCTGAGATCCCACCATGGCTAGGACAAAAAGGAGAAACTAGGATGATGGGATTGGTTGAGATTATGCACAATGAAGAACAAGAGGAAGATCATGAGGAAGAAAATGAGCAAGTAGAAGCACACGAGGGCACCATTTCGGTGGTAGAGCCGATACCAACTTTGATTAGACCTTATGAGCTCATAGAAGACTTAAAGAAAATGTATGTGCATATTTCATTCATTTACTTGCTCAAGAACTCCCCCTCACATCATTCCACATTGCTACAAGCAATAGGCCTAAAATATCTTGACCAAATCACACCACCACCTAGTGAATAAATCAACCATGTGGACTACAATCCTAGCCCACCAAACTCAAAACTTAAAGATCCTGGGTTCTTCTTTGACTTACAATAGATGCCCTCTAAGGTAGAGTTAACAAAGAAAGGAGACCCTGCACTATATCTTCAAGTGTGGATCTATGAAACATTCATCAAACAAACATTAATCAATGATGGAGCTATAGTGAATATAGTTCCTTTCTCCCTCTTAGATAGAATGGGATATGGACATACCAACATTATCGCTTCAAGAGACACTCTAAGCAGGTATGATAATTTGAAAGCAGCCACCATAGGAAAGATTGCCCTTTCAATGACTTTGGGACCCAAAACCATTCCAACCACTTTCTATGTTATAGATAAGGACACATGATATAATTTGATTCTTGGGAGGCCATGGATATATAGGATGAAGGTTGTGTCATCTACATTGTTTCAAGAGGTCTTCTTTTTATACTTAGGGAAAGTGTATGTCGCATAGGGAGATCGAGAGCCTTTCAACATGTTAAAGTGAAATATGTCAAACAAATGCATAGGTATTCCCATAGACTATGAACTCCCTACCAACAAGTTAACCATCCCAAATCCTACACCTCAGTCGATATGCATCAAGCAGATTGAAACTCCAGAAAAGACAATAAACATTGCAGAAATCAAGACTTTAGAAAATGGGTCATTACCAAAGTAAAGGGAAATTGTTTCAAAGGATAAAATGATTGAAATCATGAAGTTGATCAAATGGAATGGACCACTCCAATTCCCCCTAGAAATACTCATGATCAATATCCAAGAGGCCTACAAACTCTTTCCTTGCATAGGAGAGAAGCCTCATAGAACGGAAGGACCGGTCTTTCAGACCACCACATTAGACCTAAGAAATGTAGACCCACATGCTTTCTTAGATGTAGATGAAGACATGATGGAAGGTTACACACCGTTATCACCACTAAGAAAATCACGTGTCCCTAAGATACCAGAAGAACATAATCATATAAACCTCTCACACTAATGGAGGATTCACATCAACCAATAATGCCCATGGAGGAGGCACATTCTATCGATAATGAATCAACCAATGTTATAGGAATGCTACCTAAGATGTTTGTGGTATCACAACCACAAGAAAAGATAACCATCTCCTCCTTGGTTTAGTCAAATGAACTCAATGAATGGGAAGCACCTTGGGTACAAATAGAAATGGTTGAAAGGCTTCCCAACGAGGATGAAGAGAGCGAAGGTATCTTCCATAGAGACTAGAAGATGAGAGTGACAATTTGTATCAATGACCCTATCATTTTTGAACTACCAAAAAGTTATATTGGGTATGCCATGGATCTAAGACCAAAACCCAATGGAAGGACAAGTATAAGCTCCTATTGAGCAAAGGGAGCCACAAAATCCTCTTGAATTATTCCAATTCTTCCAAATAATCCAAGAGAGAATTGATGTGAAAGTTTACTTGCAAGAATAATTTGATCTATTAAATTGTGATAGAGTATTGTATTGGACTCCTTCTCATCAACATGCTTTTTGAGACTTACTTCATCTCACAATGCCAAGAGAAACCACCAAGTTGGTAGCAATAGATTCAAATGACAAACCTTACCGAGTAGGATAACTTGTCCTAAGAAGGGGAAGCACAAAAAACAAGAAAAGAAGATGAAAGAGAGCTTTCTTGGAAGATTGGAAAGGCCCTTATATGGTTAAAGAAGATATTGGAAATAGTGCCTATCTCTTGTACACAATGGAGGGAGAGGAATTTGGTGAAACAGTCAATGCCTTTCACCTTGAGAAATATTATGTCTAAAAGACCAAAAAAAATCATAAAACATAAAAATACAAAATTTTTTATAAAAATCAAAAATGTCAAAAACAACTTGTTTCTTGCATTTCTGCATCATTCTATTCATCTTGCATTATATTTCGTGACTTTCTCTTGTACTATTTTCCCTTTAGTAAGGAGTCAAATGTTGCCTAGATATACATTATCCTTTCAGGACCTAGAGATCCCCATTTTTCACAACCACCATTATCTCCCTACATTCTGAGTGATTCTAATCGAAACCTAGCTCTTAGCTTTACACTGATCCTAGTCTTACTAAGTCAAGATGATAGGTCTAAATAAAGTTAGTATTCAAACCTATAGTGTTCAAAGGAAGCTTGCAAACAGACCTTCCCAATTCTTCTCTAATAGTAGAGAAGTCCAACCAGATTACAAAAACTTTAGGTGGCGCAACCCCTTATCTTTCTTGGGCAAAAATTTCAGGAAGATCAAAACTCTGAAGGAAGTAATCTAAGATACGAGTAAATAAAAAAATGAGTGATCAAAATAAGAGTGTCAAAAAGTGAGAATTGAGAAATCAAAGTATTGCATAGCAAAAGTTCCAAAAAGCATTCATTTCTTGAGAGGTCAAAAATCTAAAAACAAAGAGAAAAATTAAGTGAAAAAGCAAAAAAGAGATACAAAAAAAGAGTGAAAGAGAGAAGATTGTTGAATGTCTGTACTCTTGGCTGGGGATCAGTCTAAGCTTGAATCCTCAAGGGTGACATTCTAACAGAGAAAGAAAGGTACTAAGCACACACACACACACACACACACTAGTTGAGCAAAACTGAAGAGTCTAGTAGTCTCTAGGATCATCTTCTATTTAGGGACCCTTATTCTATCCCAGATATCCTTTCCCCCAGGTCTACTTTTCTTGCCATCTATGATCTCACTACAACAAAATAGGCAATTAGCACATAAAATAGTGTCAAATTTTAGTGTATTTGAGTTCGTGAATTGGAGCCAAATGCTAGAGCAAAACTCAGCGCTAAATTACATTTCACTTTGGCATCAGATTTAGCGTCGAATGTAGTGCTAGATTTTGTTACTGTTGCAAGTATGAGGTGAACCAGTGTTGCCATTGATGTCAACATACTCATATTGCATTGACAAGAAGGATTGGATGAGCTGTGTGCTGAGGATATTGAGAAAATTAGTCTCAATCAGGAATGGTGAAGAACAGTGATGATAAGAAGGCAAAAGTACTCAATAGGTTGAGATTCAGAGGATGCAGATTAAAGGGTTTGTAGATATGAGTCTTGAGATGATCTAGTTAAGATTTCAGAGGTTTGCATGAAGATGTGAAGAAGTTGTGATCGATCAAGCAGAACTAGTTCTGGGAGATGCTCTGGAGTGATAGAGTGCCACAAAAAGGTCCAGTGAGATCCAGAAGTGCATTGTCCTATTCTGTGGATTGGACAGAGTGTTTGGGATGTCCTTATGATGTGTTGTCTTGATTTGTTCATGGTTTGGAGGTCTGAAAGCACCTCTTGCTATATGACAGTGGCGATAGACTGTGTTCTTAAAGTTTCAGATGAGGAAGAGAAGAGATTCCAGTGAATAGAGGAAGTGCGGATGTACCTGGCCATTCAGGTAGGACTGTGAAGGTTCTTGGATCATGTTAAGGTTGTGTTGTTGGTCTGCATTGGTGGTAGAGCCCGGAATTGAAGATATTCTTTCAGATGAAGTTCTTGTTCAGACTAGCCAACCGGATGAGTTGTTCATCTTGCGAATGTTCTTGTGGTGGCCGACTAGATGTGTTATTCATCTTGCGAATGTTCTTATGATTGATTGCCGACTTAGATGATTGTTCCTAAGTTGATGTCTTGTATAAATAAAGGTTTGTGAGTTCATTTTGTAGTATGGTTGTGGAGCGGATGAGTGTGGTATAGCGAAAGAGCGAAAGGCAGAGCAGAAGTGTTTCGGGCTTAAATGGAACTAATCCAGACATGGTAAAGATGTCATTCTCCAGTTCAAGTTTGTGATACTTATGATCTTGTAGACAGTGTGTCTCTTGTAGGCAGTGTGCCTCCTTGTGAGCAGTGTGCTCGGGCAGTGAGCCCTAATTGGCATGTGCCATTCATTTTTCTTATTCTTCTAACAGAGAATAATCCTTGGGTTAATCATCCCATGGTTTTTCCCTTAACTAGGTTTTCCACATCAAAAATCTTGGTGTCTAATGTGTTGATGTTTATCTGCTCTAGTGTTTATGCTTTCTGCTTTCATGAATGATTAATTGATATGCTATTAACTAACAAAGAAGAATCAAGTGTTTGAAATAGAAGCAAGGTTTTTATACAACTGATTCACCCCCCTCTCAGTTGTGTGCCCTAGATCTAACAATTGGTATCAGAGCTAGGTTCCTCTGAAAGGAGTTTAACTGCTTGAGGAGATCCAGGATGTCGTCATACAAGAAGGATAGTCTGAAGTTCGATGGAACCAACTTCACTCTCTAGAAAGGTCGCATGAAATGTCACTTGGAGTGTATGGGAAAAGCATACTTGACCATGGTCTCAAAACCATATGTACCTCCACAGAGTGGTCCGACAACTCTGAATGAAATCACAGATGCTGAAAACAATATGTGGACCAAAGAAGCTCTTCTAAGTGCATTGAATGACTTAAAACTCTCAAATGTTATTGACCTACCAACTGCATATGAGATCTGGACTAAACTGGAACTTCTGCATGAAGGAGATGAGTTTGTTAAGAGTGCAAGGTTGCAAAGTCTGAAAGGGAAATTTGAAAGATTGAAGATGAGAGATGATGAAAATATCACTACATTTATGCCAAGAGTGAATGAGCTGGTGTGTGGAATCAGGAATGCTGATGGAGTTCTGGATGAAAATGAAATTGTTTGCAAAATTCTAAGATCCCTTCATGCTGACTACAAAATCAAGGTTGCTGCCATTGATGAATTCAGAGTGCATACAACTGTCACAAGAGAGCAATTGGCTGGCAAACTGGCTGCATTTGAAATGACTGAATTTGGAGATGATCACCCCAAGACTGAATCTACATTCAAAGCCAGTGCCTATGTGAAAGGCAAACAAAGATTTGATCCAGGAGAGAACTCTTCAAGGAAGCTATCATGGTATGATCAAGCAAGGAAAGACATGGAAGAGGAAGAAGCAGAAACATCTCAACTTGAAGCCCTCATTGCAAAGAGACTACCAAGAGGATCTGGTAAGTATGAAGGAAAACTACCCTTTAAGTGCTTCAACTGCAATAAGATTGGTCATTTTGCTTCAAGATGTCTGGAAAGATCTGCAAGGTCAAATACTAACAGACAAAGGTTCCAAAAGAACTGTTATTATGTTCATGAAGAAGATGATAATGAAGGAGTAACAGATGATGAATCTAAAATAGGAAGTAAATCTAGAAATGAATGGGTGTTTATTGCCATCAAGGAAGAAGGTTCAATATCCTCTGAATCTATCAATCATAAGGTTGTGGAAAGAGCTTTGTTTGCCCAAGTTGAAGAAAAAGATGATTGGGTTATTAACAGTGGATGTTCCCACCATATGACAGGTTACAAGAGCAAGTTCTTAGATTTGGAAAGGTATGAAGGAGGAATGGTAAAGTTTGGAGACAATTTTGCTGGTAGAATCAGAGGTAGGGGAACTATTTCTTTTGATGGAAAGAGCAAAACCAGTAATGTACTATATGTTGAAGGATTGAAGCACAATCTTCTCAGTGTTGGTCAGTTGGTGGACAAAGGTTATGATCTTCGGTTCAAGAACGGAAGATGCAGGATCTTTGAAAGATCCGGAACTGAGATTGCATCTGGTACTCAAACAAAAGGTAATATCTTCCATCTAGTTGGTTCTAATAAAAGTTATCTATTTGTTCAAGTTGATTAGAGCTGGTTATGGCATAGAAGAATGTGTCATGTGAATTTTGATAACATCATCAAGATAAGCAATACTCAGGCTGTAAGAGATCTTCCTAAATTGGTGAAACCTACAAATAGTTTGTGCAAGGAATGCTAGCTAGGTAAACAGAGCAAAGTCTCTTTCAAAAGCAAGGATCAGTCCACTATTGGATTACTGGAATTAGTCCATACTGATCTATGTGGTCTGACAAGAATCAAAAGTATGCAAGGTGATAGATATTTCATGTTACTGATTGATGATCATTCTCGGATGATGTGGGTTACCTTCCTAAAAGAGAAATTTGAAGCCCTTGAGAAGTTCAAATTCTTCAAAGCTATGGTAGAGAATCAAACTGGATTGAAATTGAAATGTCTGAGGTTTGATAGAGGTGGTGAATTCACATCCGGTGAATTCATAGACTTTTGTGAGAAGCATGGCATAAGGAGACAGTTGTCTGCTCCTAGTACTCCACAGCAGAATGGAGTTGTTGAGAGAAAGAACCAAACCATCCAGGAAGCCTCTAGGACAATGATGATGGAAGAAAATGTTCCCCAAATGTTTTGGAGAGAAGCTATCAACACTGTAGTCTATACTCTCAATTGAGTTCAAATCAGAAGCAATACCGGTAAGACTCCTTATGAACTCTGGTTTGGTGTAACTCCTACTGTGAGATATTTTAGAGTATTTGGTAGCAAGTGTTACATCAAAAGAGATGAATATCTAGGAAAGTTTGATGCTAGAAGTGATGAAGGAATTTTCTTGGGTTATTCCACTCAAAGCAAAGCATACCGGTGTTACAATAAGAGATTGAGAAAAATGATAGAAAGTACAAATGTGAAGGTTGATGAAGGAATTGAGAAGCCCTCAAGGTTTTATGAATATGATGAAGATGATCAGAATGATTCCCTGGTGCAAAGAGCTCAATCCTCCTCTGAAATTTAGATTCAGACTGATCTGGTAAATTAGGAAGAAGAGGTGTGTCTAAATGAGCTTGATCAAGAAACAGTAGTGCAAGAAAGTCCCAAAATTCCAAGGTATGTAACTCTAAATCATTCTGAAGATCAGATCATAGGTGACAAAAGCAAAGGGGTACAAACAAGAAGGAGAATTGCTCAAGATTCAAATGAATACGGTCTGATTTCAAAGATTGAACCTAAGACAATTAATGAAGCTTGCAATGATGAAAATTGGACCAAAGCAATGGAGGAAGAGTTGATGCAAATTGAGAAAAATCATACTTGGGATCTTGTTCCCAGACCTAGAAACAAGAATGTGATTGGAACCAAATGGGTCTTCCAGAAAAAACAAAATGAAGTTGGTGAAGTAATCAGAAATAAGGCCAGATTAGTTTGCAAAGGCTATTCTCAAATAGAAGGGATTGACTTTGAGGAAACCTTTGCTCTGGTAGCAAGAATTGAAGCAGTCAAACTATTTCTTGCATTTTCTACTTTCAAAGATTTCAAAGTATATCAGATGGATGTCAAATCAGCCTTCTTGAATGGTGACTTAGAAGAAGAGGTGTACATTGAACAACCAGATGGATTTCAGTTATCTGAGCATGGTGATATGGTCTGCAAATTAAAGAAGGCACTATATGGTCTAAAGCAAGCACCAAGAGCATGGTATGAAAGGTTAGATAAGCATCTTGTGCAGATTGGATTCAACAAAGGTACTACTGACAGCAACTTATATTTCAAAATTGATCATGAAAACATTTTGATTGTTGAAGTATTTGTGGATGATATCATTTTTGGAAGAAGAGATAGTATGTGTAAAACTTTTGCAAATCAGATGAAAAGTGAGTTTGAGATGTCTATGCTTGGTGAAATGAATTTCTTCTTGGGTCTGCAAAGTACTCAAACAAAGAAAGGGATCTTCATTTCTTAGACCAAATATGTGAAAGAATTGTTGAGAAAATTTGGGATGGAAGATTCAAAGCCAATGAATACTCCCATGGCAACCGGATGCAAGTTGAGCAAAGATGATGACTCTCTTAAGGAAGACCAGACAAAATATAGATCAATGATTGGTGGACTATTGTATCTCACTCAGACTAGACCAGATATAATGTAGGCTGTTGGTCTTGTGGCAAGATTTTAGGCTGATCCTAGAGAATCTCATGTTATGGCAATCAAGAGGATTTTTAGATATCTAAAAGGGACAGTGGAGTATGGTTTGTGGTAACCTAGAGATCATGATTTCTCTCTTCATGCCTACACAGATGCAGATTGGGCAGGAGATGTGGATGATCAGAAGAGCACCAGTGGTGGAGCATTCTTATTGGGAAAGAGATTGGTTTCTTGGCTAAGCAAGAAACAAGATACAATATCTCTGTCTACAACTGAAGTAGAATACATTGCAGCAGCAGGTAGTTGCACTCAAATCTTATGGATGAAGCAAATGCTAAAAGACATTAAAGTAGAATCTGAGGAGCCTATCACATTTTTCTATGATAATTCAAGTGCAATAAATATTTCTAAGAATTTGGTGTTACATTCTAAGACCAAGCACATATCTATCAAGTTTCACTTTCTGAGAGAACAAGTGAACAAGGATGAATTCAGATTGGAGTATGTATCCTCCAAAGATTAGATTGCAGATATCTTTACTAAACCTCTTCCCAAGGACTCTTTTGAGTATCTCAGGGAGAAGTTAGGTGTCATGGCCCCTTCGGAGATGAACTAGGATGCACTGATGTGCATCAGTTTGGTGGATATCACAGACATATCTTGTGATCCGGATTGATGATGGGGAGCTGCTGCTAAGGGGGAGTAGCTGGTATGATTCTGATGTGTTAGAATTGCAAGTATGATCCCTTTGTCATTGATGTCAAAGGGGGAGAGAAGACATGTGAAAAACAAGTGGTTGATGATCCAAGGGGGAGTAGTAAAGGAAGAGAAGACATGTGCAGAGTTGTTGTTGATAGGGGGAGTTGTGACAGAAAGGAGAAGTTCTTGTCTTGATGGTTTTTCACATCATATGTTGCCATCAATGACAAAGGGGGAGATTGTTGCAAGTATGAGGTGAACTAGTGTTGTCATTGATGTCAACATACTCATATTGCATTGACAAGAAGGATTGGATGAGCTGTGTGCTGAGGATATTGAGAAAATTAGTCTCAATCAGGAATGGTGAAGAACAGTGATGAGAAGAAGGAAAAAGTACTCAATAGGTTGAGATTCAGAGGATGTGGATTAAAGGGTTTGTAGATATGAGTCTTGAGATGATCCAGTTAAGATTTCAGAGGTCTACATGAAGATGTGAAGAAGTTGTGATCCATCAAGCAGAACTAGTTCTGGGAGATGCTTTGGAGTGATAGAGTGCCACAAAAAGGTCTGGTGAGTTCTAGAAGTGCATTGTCCTATTCTACGGATTGGATAGAGTGTTTGGGATGTCCTTGTGATGTGTCATCTTGATTTGTTCATGGTTTGGAGGTCCGGTAGCACCTCTTGCTGTATGACAGTGGCGATAGACTGTGTTCTTGAAGTTTCGGATGAGGAAGAGAAGAGATTCCAGTGAATAGAGGAAGTGTGGATGTACTTGGTCATTCAGGTAGGACTGTGAAGGTTCTTGGATCATGTTAAGGTTGTGTTGTTGGTCCGCATTGGTGGTAGAGCCTAGAATTGAAGATATTCTTCCGGATGAAGTTCTTGTTCAGACTAGCTGACCGGATGAGTTGTTCATCTTGCGAATGTTCTTGTGGTGGCTGACCGGATGTGTTATTCATCTTGTGAATGTTCTTATGATTGATTGTCGACTTAGATGATTGTTCCTAAGTCAATGTCTTATATAAATAAAGGTTTGTGAGTTCATTTCGTAGTATGGTTGTGGAGCAGATGAGTGTGGTATAGCGAAAGAGTGAAAGGCAGAGCAGAAGTGTTTCGAGCTTAAATGGAACTGATCTAGACATGGTAAAGATGTCATTCTCCAGTTCAAGTTTGTGATACTTATGATCTTGTAGACAGTGTGTCTTGTGTAGGTAGTGTGCCTCCTTATGAGCAGTGTGCTCAGGTAGTGAGCCCTAATTGGCATGTGCCATTCATTTCTCTTACTCTTCTAATAGAGAATAATCCTTGGGTTAATCACCCCATGGTTTTTCCCTTAACCAGGTTTTCCACGTCAAAAATCTTGGTGTCTAATGTGTTGATGTTTATCTGCTTCGGTGTTTATGTTTTCTGCTTTCATGAATGATTAATTGATATGTTGTTAACTAACGAAGAAGAATCAAGTGTTTGAAATAGAAGCAAGGTTTTTGTACAACTGATTCACCCCCCCTTAGTTGTGTGCCCTAGATCTAACAGTTACTTCTAGTTTTGCTTCTTCTTTTGCTTCTTGTGTTGCTTCTAGGTTTGATTCCAATTTTGCTTCTAGGTTTGCTTCTGATTTTGCTTCCAATTTTGCTTCCACTTTTGCTTCCGATTTTGCTTCCAGTTTTGTTTCCATTTTTGCTTCCAGTATAACGTCACTTGTTGCATCTAGCTTTGCTTCCATTTTTGTATCTTTTGTTGCTTCTAATATGGCTTCTATTATTGCATCTTTTGTTGCTTCTAAAATTGCTTCCATTTTTGTGTCTTTTGTTGCTTCTAATATGGCTTCTATTATTGCATCTTTTGTTGCTTCTAAAATTGCTTCCATTATTACTTCTTTGTTTGCTATGTAAATTGCTTCTATTTTTGCTTCCTAGATAATGCCAAGTTTTACTTCCAAGATTGCTTCTAGTTCGCTTCTAGTTTGGCTTCTATTGTTGCTTCCTTTTTTTCTTCTAAAAATGCTTCTTGTTTTGCTTATATTTATTAATTTAATATGTTTTATTTCAATTTAATTAGTTAAATATATCATGTCCCTTAAATAACTCATATGATTATAGAGTAAGTAAATTAAATATCTATAATTTAATTAAATTTGACAACATCCATCCTAAGCAGTAAATTAAAATCATCATACGCAATAAATATCCATCCAAAAATCGTTGACCACTTTCAATATATATAAATTGACAAGTCAGTACTGATAAGATCATCATCATATATAACTAAAACAAGTGAAAGTCAAATATGCCAGTAGATCAATAACATGTCAAAATGATACATGTCCAATAGTTGACATAAGTCAAACTGATACATGTACAAATGATATAAGTAAAAATGATAAATTATGTAACTCAAAATGATACAAGTCAAGATGATACATGTCCAAATAATATAAGTCAAAATGATACATGTCAAAATGATACAACTCAATAATATGGTACTGTAGGCTGTGAAAATGATACATATGATAGTAACCATGAAAAGAGGCATCATAATGATATATCAACAATGATCCATGATGTAGTCTATATGATCATGAATGCTACTGGCTACTACTAGCAACTACCTCATCATCATCGTCACCATCGTGATCATCATCAGCATGATCATCATTGTCATCATCATCATCGTCATTGGCCTTGGTGTCTTCTGTATCTGTGTCATCATCATCCTCTGCCATGCGATTTGTACTAGAACCAACATAATTTGGATCTATATCATGAGGATCATCTTGATCTTCTGGAAGACCTGTGTTCTGCAAAAAAAAATATTTAAAATGAAAAGTTATTATTTATTTTATGCAATAATTTATTTTTTTGTTATATATCTAATATTACAACATATGAAATGAAACCATAATCATATTACATTAGATCAAAGTGCACATACCATAATAAAATTTCAAAAAAGTTACAGCTAATATGTCATTCCAATGATGTAAAACATGCAACAATTCTAATAAACATTAGTAAAGATCATAAAAAAAAATTGTTATACAATATAACTATCAATTATAAATTGTATTACATAACTTTAAGTGCCACAGATTGTTTGGTCCATGTATGTTCTTTTTCACTATTAATGTAATAGCCTGCATTAGACATAAACATTAAAGAGTTTTTAAGTAGCAGTTGATTAAATTCTCTTACATGTCATTAAGAATGCACAGTTTTTTTTCAATAATTATTTATCTTAAGGTTCATGAGTAACCTTAAGATAAAAGGTCTATTTTGTTTGAAAAAAAATTGAAGTTAGCAATATGGCTTTATCCAGCCAATTTTAGAAAGAAAAAATGTTAGCCCTATTCCCGCTCATAGGTCTTCAATGTGAGCAGGAATAGAGTAAATTTGGGGATTTAGAAAGAAAGATAAAGTTTAGGATGTCTTCAAGATAGCTAGCATGGGCAAGGAGGTCAACCATGCACACATAATGATCAACTGTAGGTGTAATGCAATAAGGGTTACAAATGTGATTGAAGTATGTACAACTCTCATCCACTAAACCTGCATAGCTGCATGCACCTAGAATACAAGCAAAGATTACAATGTTAGGATATGTTCTAGATTGCTTAATTAATTCAAAGATTTTGAGAGCATCTTTACAAAATCCATATTTTGCATATCCTGCAATCATTGCATTCCATGAGATGACATCTCTTTGAGGAATTCTATCAAACAATTTACATTTTTTGTCTATGATTCCATATTTTCCATACATGTCTATGAGAGCATTTCAAACTATAATATCTCACAAGAATCCCCCTACCATTATACTTTGAAGGATGTCCATACCCTATTCCAAAGATCCCATTTGGGACAGGCAGGGATGATGTTGGCAAAGGTTGCAGAATTTAGATTTACAGTTGACAATTGCATTTGCTTGAAAGTTTCTAAAGCCTGTTCAACAAATCCATTTTGTACAATCCTAGAATCATTACATTCCATGAGATGACATCTGTTTGAGGCATTCTATCAAATAGTTTGTGTGACTTGTCTGTGCTTCCACATTTTTCATATATGTCTATCAAAGCATTTCCAACTATAATATCTGACAAAAATCTACCTTCTATTATACCTCGATGGATGTCCATACCATGTTCCAAAGCTTACCATTTTGATACAGGCAGAGAGGATGCTGGCAAAGGTTGTGGAATCTAGCTTTATACCTACCAAATTCATTTGCATGAAAGTTTCTAAGCCTTTTCAATAAATCCATTTTGTGCATATCATGCAATCATTGCAGTCTATTAGACCACATTTCTTTCAGGGATTTTGTCAAACAATTCACATGCCTTGTCTATAATTCCACACACATCTCTCTCTATATATATGTATATTCAATTACATTTGCTTGAAAGTTTTTAATGCCTTATCAACATATCAATTTTGTGTATATCGTGCAATCGTTGCAGTCCATGAGACCACATTTCTTTGAGGGATGTAATCTATTTTATCCACACAACTCAGCATAAATTAACCTAGATTGGTGGTATTTAAGAATCCCTTGAGAGGATTGCCATTATGTTTCTAGGAGACATATTATCATAGGTTAACCCATGGAAAACTTGTGTAAAGGATTTAAAACAACAAGCTTCAACTGTGGAAATGCATCTAAGATGAATGTGTAGAACTATATTCCTTTTAATTAATGGCATAGGAAACTACAAGGAACATCAATTCTTATCCACACATTATAAGCTACAAATAAATTGATTAAAATTTGAAATCATTCATGAGATAATTTGTGCATAAATTCTATTCTTCTTTATTGAATTTTGTGCATAAGTCTTTGTGAAGGCTTTCATGATCAGAAGTGGCACTTGCAACTAAACATCTGCAAAAATCCACTTCCAATTATGCTTTGATGGATGTCCATATCCTCATCCAAAGCTTCAATTTGTGCATAGGAAAGGATGATGCTGGCAAAGGTTGATGAGTTGGGAGTTACACCCACTAGTAGGAAATCTGACATGGTGCACATTATTATAGTGTAAGCCTATTTTTTAGATTGCTTCATTTAGCATCATCAATAATCTGCACAAGAACATTGTCCCTATTTAAAATGATGGAAAGGGTTCACATCTCACAACAATTTCTCTTGTGATAATTTTGGAGATAAATTTTGTCATAGTGTGGCAATCAACACATACTTGAAGGTTCTTAACAATTCTAATAGATGTTCCATGGGGCATCTTTAACAAACCAAATGCAATTGCCAACTTTTCACCATGGTGGCACAGAAATAATTCTTTTTCCCATCCTTCCACAACATTAAGTAAATTCTTGAATCTGGAAAATACCTTGCTGCCTTCATCTTCCAAGCTAATTTCTCTAACTTTTCATAGGTCTCCTTTTTCTATGGATATGATCTGTCTCCTACACAAAAAGCATGTACGATTTTATGCCCTTCAATCCAACTGCATCTGGGGATTTTTTTAATTCCTCTATCTTTCATCAATAGCCTTACCTCACCACACCTGCCCACTTGTGGATAGATGTTTGAGAGAAGAAAATAAGTTACGCAACATTTTTAGGATCCAAATCAAAAAGCAGTGTTGCTGTAAATACTCCTAAGCCTATATTCATATGTGATCTACATGCACCAAGAAAACACATCCATATAACCAACACATATTTAACAGGTATCTCAATGATAAAGTTTAGGGTGTCTTCAAGATAGCCAACATGGGCAAGGAGGTCAACCATGCACACATAATGATCAACTGTAGGTGTAATGCAATAAGGGTTATGTTGTGCCTTGCACACATGCCCCATACTAAACATGGGAACCCTCCCTTCCTTTGTTTTGGCTACTGAATTGTTTGGTTTTCTGATCTCTCTCTCTCTCTCTCAAAGTGGTTCTATGGTCTGAAGTATTTATGCCCTAGGTAGGAAGATTGCATTGAAAAATCACTTCAAACCTGCTAGGGTGGGTTGTTATTTTCCCTTTGAAGTCCTTGATTTAGTATTTTGTGCTAAAACTGGCCTCAACCGACCTATGCGCTAAAACTAGCCTCAACCGACCTTTGCACTGATTTTTAGTTTGTTGGACCTAGCGCTAAAATCCCCTTTGACTGACTTATGCGTCAAAACCTTGTCACTCCGACCTTCTGCGCTAAAATTTGTTCCAACTGACCTTGCGTTAAAAACTTCAACCGCCAACTTGGTCGGATCCCCAAAAGAACCCTGCAGGTTAGACGAGTTCAAAAATCCCACCAAGCAGGCCAAGTCGAACCTCTTGGGTTCGCGCTGAAATTTCCCTCAACTGACTTGTAAACCATCGGAGGTCAGAGACCTCGAGTTTCTCTGCCAAGTCAGACCAACTACAAATCCGCGCTGACAGTCCGTACTCTTGAGTGATTAATGACAGAATGGCATGGTTTAAATGGGAAATTAAGTGGATTTTAACTCATTTTTAATTACATTTTTGACTGCGCATCTCGAGCTCCGATCTTCCCTGCCGACATCGCCCGAGCTCGAACCCGCGTCCTCCCTGACAAGTTTGAATCTGCGCCGCCATTTGCAGGTAGGGTTCTAACCTTCTTTATTTCATGTTTTTTTAGGGTTTTTCGAGCAAATCAAAGGGGGCCGTTAGGGTTTTGTATTTGAATAATGATTGATGAAACATGATAGTTCTAGGTTAGGGTTTAGCGAATTTGTCGCTTCAGTCTTTCAAAAACCCTAGACTAGGATTTAGGTAAAAACCAAACTGGAGAACCTCAGGCAAATTCAGACCTTTTTGGTTTAAGACCTACAAACCCCGCGCACCAAGCCGGTGCTAAATCAATCCCCAATCGACCTTAGACACCAAAACCACCGGATCTGGTCCGACACCCCGGGATTTAGCGCCAAAAACCCAACGCCCAATTGCGCTAAAAACAACTTCATCCGACCCTTGCGACTAATATGTCATTTTCAGTCAGGTTGGATGGTTTCAAAATTTTCACAACTCAGAAAACTTTTTTTTGCGCTGAAACCTCCTCCATTCGACCTTGCGCTAAAATACCTTGTATCCGACCTAGTCGGATGATGTCCATTCCCCCGCGAAGTCGGTGCTGCTCGAAATCCCTGCCGGAGGACTCATCAAACTGTTTGCGCTACAATATCCTCCATTCGACCATGTGCTAAAATGCCTTGTATTCGACCTGGTCGGACCCCATCGAAACCCGCGCAGGTCAGACCTACCTAATTTCTGCGTAGAAGAAGCCATGTTGTATCAGCAATTATTTTTGCGCCAGATTGTCTACCGACTGACTTGTGAACCATTAGAGGTTGGAGACCTCCAAATCTCGCGCAAGTCAGACACCCCTAAAAATAGTACAAATTCTGAGATGCATAGAATAGACCCTAATCCAAGATCAGACCTTCCTTATTTTCCCGCCAAGGTCGGACAACTTCAATTTTAGCACTTTTCTTGTTCGAAGTCGGACAACCTCCGAATTAGCGCAAAACCCTCTAAATGGTCGAATTTGTTGAAGTTTCTTTAGAGAAGGTTGTTTTAAGTGATTGAATTAATGTTGTGATGTTGTGATAATGATGTTTTAGGTGAAATTCTTCACAACATTGGATATCTGCTTGCATGCAATGCCTTTTCATGTTAACTCAGTTTTCCTTCGATGCATGCTTTTATGATTGGTTTTAGGGAACTGAATTGGTATCAAGTTTATAAGGTCCGGTTTTGTAGATTAGATGACTGCATGGGCTCAAGCTATGAGGTACGAGTTCAAGGGGATACCTCCAGAGACTAAAATCCACTCTGGGTGGAGCAATGTGGGAGACACCGATCTAGGTCATATCGACCTAGATGATTTCAGACTCAGAATCTTTGGACCAACTCCAACTCCCTGGGCCAAGAGACTAAAGGATAGTGGGCTTGGACAAGCAGCTGCCTTCCCAACCTTAGTGCAATGCACAGAATTGATGGCAAGTTGTGCAGACAGATATGATGTTATATCCAGACAAATACAGACAGCCAATGGAGAAGTCCTACCTAATTTGACCCCGCCCACTTTGGCAGAGATGCTGGATATTCCATGGCATAAAACCATGACCATGCCTGATAGACAAGCATCCAAGGAAGCATATAATAAAGATGTGGAGGGATGCAGGAAACATATAAATGACCATTGGGTCAAGAGCAAGAAGTCCGCTCTCGTCAAGCTCCCCATAGTATTATACAGAAGTGATTTCCATGATGAAATTGGGGACATCATAACTTTCTTGAGCAGAGTATATGGGTTGCCAGCTGCTTCCACCTTTGAAGATTGGATGTTTGTTATAATCTCGGAAGTACTAAAGGGAACCAAGTTCCATTGGTCGCAAATCATTAGCGACAATATACATGAAGCTTTCAGCAACTTCAATGAGAAGTATTTCAGATGGACATCCTACGTTGTTTATGCATTGGCGAGAATGAATCATTACGACGGATTGTCCAAGATCAGAGAAATTGGAAATGATGAAAAGACTCAGGTCAAGGTATATGAAGGCTATCCTCAGTTGACTTCGTCCCAATCCTTGATACACTTCAAGCGGGTCAACAATGCATTACTATGTATATAGCAAGGAAGTTGCAAGGTAATACAGCCTTAAGGATTTCTGCCGAGGCCATGAACGAAGTAATCCAATATGGCCGGTTGTATATCCAGTTTGAAAAGTTTACATATATCAGGGTACAAGGCTTCACTGGAATGGCATATAGGTTGCCAAGATACCCTGATGATAAGACAGTGCTCCTAGAACTGTCTAGGCAACTAATACCATGCGCAGAAAAGCTCAAGCACCTGCATAGAACAAATGTCTAGTTTCCCATCAAGTTTGGCAAAGGACTCTACGCGTGCCCCACCCTCACCTCAGCTAAATATTCAGATAAAGAGCTCCAACTCTTAAACTTACACTATTACAATGCCAGGACTCACTTTGACCCGAATCAAGTGATGGAGAAGTTCGTGAGCAAGAAGCTATTTCACAAGGACCATATTGAAGATTTCTGGGCCAACTGCCCTGATGACTATGAGGTCATGAAAAGGGCGCACGCAAGGCTATCCTTGGATTTCATTAAGAAATTCCATATAATGGCAGTACCAGACCAATTGCAGGATGATGAAAATGTCATGGTCAGAGGCCCATGGGAGGCACAATACCACCTACCCATTCCATTACCCAATTGGGCGAACGCCGAAGAGAGCTCCTTGGATGTGATCATGAAGGAGCCGATTAGATTAAGTAAAGCCTGGGTCAGAGCGCAATTGGGTGTCCTAAGGGGGCAAGGGGTCCAATTGACCTATACGGCAGTTGAATCAGATAAAGACTCTGGCGGAGAGGAAGATGAGCCCATACTAGTGACAGATGATATGGAGCCAACCAAGGAGAAGGATTCAGACATTGAGGAACATGCCCCTTTGGCAACAAAGGCAGGAAAAGTGAGGAAACCTCCTGTAAGATCTCCCCGGAAGAAAGATCCACCTCCTAGGGCCAGAGCTTCTAAGAGGAAAGACATGCCAAGCAGTACTGGGGAGGCCTCCAAAGTCAAGAAGGTAAAAACAAAAGCAGCAAGCAAGGAAGATGTTGCAGCTAAAGATAATTCAATTCCTTCAATCACCCAATCCCCCATATCGGATACAAGAATTGCTGTCTTGACTTCCACCTTTTCTACTTCTATCCCTCCTCCTTCCTCCGTTTCATCTACTTCTCCCACCACTTCAGCTGTCATAGTGCAGGAATCATCTCCTTCCGCTTCTCCTACCTCTGGCATTACTACCACTTCCTGCTCACTGGCAATCTCCTCTGGTGATCTCAGCAACCCTGTTTCTCCTGCTCTTGCCATTACATACCCCTCTACTACATCTACCCTTTCCTCTTCCTTACCATTGCCTTCCATATCAACCATCTTATTGCCCCCACTTTCATTACCCTCGTTGGCCTTTTCTTCACCCTTTACCATTTCCTCTTCCTTATCACTAGCCTTAGCTAATTTGACCCAAATTAGTACACCTTCCCTCACAATTTCTTCTGCTGTTCCCATTTCACAAATGCCTGCAGAATCATTGGAATTACCTTTGTTGACGGGTATTGAGAAGGTTTGCGCGGAGTTGGAGTTGCAGGAGCAGGGAGTAGTGACTGAAAAGAATGAGGAAGTAGTGACCGGTGTGGATGATAAAAGTCTGCTCGACACATCAGATGGCATAGAAATAATTGATATATCTGATAGTCCCCTGAGCAAGGATCCAATAGAAGAAGTTTTGAAGATTACGCAGGAGAATGTGATTGAAAGCCTGAGTGAATTGGCTCAAGGGGAAAAGGAGACGAGTCCTGAGCCAGAACAAGAGCCTTCTAAAGAATTGGATATATCAGATAAGGGTGGAGCCACTGAGTTGAACAAATCTTCCGCTCTCGAATGGCTGCAAGGTAGGGTGATGTACCTGGAACCCCAGATTGAAGTGATGAAAATTGATTTAAGCACCATTCTATTGCAAGCTCAAAAGCCTCAGAAACAGAAAAAGGCAAAGGTGTAATCAAGGATCTACCAGAGTGAATCAGGCTCAAGGATCGCGGAGGTAGCTGTCCCTCCGGCTGACGTAGCAATAGATCAGGTCAGGGCGGAAGATTATATGATATCTACAATTGACTTAGGCCCAACCACCCGTGCTCAAAGGGTGGATGATTTCAAGGGATCGGTTATATTAATTTTGAAGCAGTTGGATAAGGATGAAATGTCCAAGAAGGAATTAAAGCACCAAAATGAGGAGCTCAGAGCATGCCTTCAATTTTTGGTAAAACCAGTAGATGCAGGAGGTGATATAAGGACCGTGCCTACTTTCCTATCTACTAATGAAATGGCAAAGCTGAGCGAGGTAAGATCAAAGTCCCAGGGCATCGAGAATTGGTTGATGAGTGTTTTTGACGTAGGATGCGATGCCATAAGTGCCTCTGCTCAAGCCCACCAACGAACGGTGGATTTACATAAAAAATGGAAGGATTTGCATGATGAATGTGACTCTTTCGACAAATATTACTCTCACATGTATCCGCGAATCAAGGGTATCTGAGAGTTGCTAGCTCAAACATTGGTTACTGAAAATATTTTGATGGGGGATAGGCTCCCAAAGGCTATTGAATGGTATCAGCAGTTACTTCTGAGGAAGGAAACCTTTGAATAGGTAAAGGAGGCATACAGGCCCGCCGACGAAGAACTGAGATCTGTCATATACGATAGCAGTGACGCTCTGAGGAGCTATAGGGAGGAATCTTTTGATGATTATGCTCCTTTTGAAGCTAAGAAATGCAAAGGTAAGCTGCATATTATATTATTTGAAGACACTGCATTAAGCACAGAAGAACGGCTGGATAAAGCAAGTGACCTCAGAGCAGAATTCAAGGCATTCCACAGGGTAGAGGTAGATTTTGAGAGGATATACACCAGGTTCAGTCGGGAGCTGGAAGTATTTGATTACAGAGTTCATCATTTGAAAGATCTGGACCCATCTGACATCAATCTGACGCTTGAAGCATGGTTGACCTATCGGAATAAACTGGCCAGCGGGGATAGCATTGATCTGGATAAAGAGTCTTAATATTATTTGAATATTTTATTGATTCAATCCCGTCACTGTTGTGAACTTGATGTATCTGGACGACATGTGACTCATTTTTGTCTTCTTCTCACTTCCAAAATGAAGCCTTTTCACTAGTGTATTGAGTTGGCTAGTCAAAATGACTAGATTCAATGTATCTGGGGCTATTTTTTCGTCTTCTTCATATAAGACAAAATGTAATCTGGGAATTAATGTGGGTCATTCTTGATGTAATCTGGACCGTCGGTGTTGAGTTAATCTCCACCGTTCATTTGAAGAGCTAGGGCATGCTTCTTTCTATATAAAGGGCTACCATTTCCACTTTTGTAAGAGAGATTTTGATGCCAAACTGTTGACTCTGTGCCATTTGAATTAATACAAAGCAAGTTTCTGTGGTATTTCTGAGAATTTGTATCTTGTGTCGATTCATTGTGGTTTTCATGGTTTGCTTCTTGCTCTCCCATAGTTAGATTAGTTGTGTTTTTATGATGTTAATGGTTTGCTGCAGTATTTGATGAATGTTCCAAGTCCATACTTTTAGTTGTTTGCTGATGGTAAATAACTATGTAAAGTTAGTCTGGGCTAATGATTTGTGCTGAAGTTCAACTTCATTTTATGAGTTAAGTTGTGCCATTTATTGGGTATTTAATGAATGAATGTGGTCTGAAAACCTTTCGACTTCCATTGAAGATAGCACTGTTTTCTACAGCACTGTAACACCCATTTTAGTTTGGTAACTCAGAAAACTGGTTTAAAAGTCTAGAATATTTGTCTACTGAAGATAACTCTTGCATTGTGAATGTCATTTAGGACTCCTTCTAAAACCCTAAATCTTTTGCATTTTCTTTAAACCCACTGTTAGTTGTTAGATAGAAAATTTCAGCAGCATGTTACCTTGTCAATCTGCTGAAAATAATAATAGGGTCTATGTGTATTTGCTGCTCCAAGCCTGAAGATTTGCAGATTGCATGTAAGACCCCTTGCAGGTACAGCTAGAACATGACCATTGAGAAATTCCAAGCAAGCTAAGACCTAGCTGTATTATCCTTGAAGTAGTCCTACCTAGGGTAAGATACTTTTCAAGAGAGGTGAAACCAGCAATCACACCTACGTTGCTGCATGCTAAAACCACCATCAACAGGTTAGAAATGTGATTGAAGTATGTACATCTCTCATCCACTAAACCTGCATGGCTGCATGCACCTAGAATACAAGCAAAGCTTACAATGTTAGGATATGTTCTAGAGTGCTTAATTAATTCAAAGATTTTGAGAGCGTCCTTGCAAAATCCATTTTGTGCATATCCTGCAATCATTGCATTCTATGAGATGAGATCTCTTTGAGGAATTCTATCAAACAGTTCACATTTTTTGTCTATGATTCCATATTTTGTGCATATCTTGCAATCATTACAGTCCATGAGACCACATTTCTTTGAGGCATTCTATCAAATAGTTCACGTGCCTTGTCTATGGTTTCACATTTGGCATACATGTCTAATAGGGTAGTTGCAACTACAACATTTGACAAAATTACTCTAGCCCTTATGTATTGATGGATGCCCATACCCTATTCCAAAGCTCCCATTTTGACATAGGCAGGGAGGATGCTAGCAAAGCTTGTGGAATTTGGCTTTACACTAGAGAATTTTATTTTCTTTAAAATTTCTAATGCCTTTTCAACAAATCCATTTTATGCATATCCTGCAGTCATTGCAGTCCATGAGATCACATTTCTTTGAGGCATTCTATCAAATAGTTCAAGTCCCTTGTCTATGCTTCCACATTTTGTATACATGTCTAATAGGGTAGTTGCAACTACAACATCTGACAAAATTCCTCTATTCTTTATGTTTTGATGGATGTCCATACCCTATTCCAAAGCTCCCATTTTGGCACAAGCAGGGAGGATGTTGGCAAAGGTTGTGGAATTTGGCTTTACACCAACCAATTGCATTTGCTTTAAAATTTCTAAAGCCTTTTCAACAAATCCATTTTGTGAATATCCTGCAATAATTGCAATCCATGAGACCACATTTCTTTGAGGCATTTTGTCAAATAGTTCACATGCCTTATCTATGCTTCCACATTTTGTATACATGTCTAACAGGGTAGTTCCAACTACAACATTTGACAAAATTCCTCTATTCTTTATGTTTTGATGGATGTCCATACCCTATTCCAAAGCTCCCATTTTGACAAAGGCAGGGAGGATGCTAGCAAAGGTTGTGCAATTTGGCTTTACACCAGCCAATTGAATTTGCTTTAAAATTTCTAAAGCCTTTTCAACAAATCCATTTTGTACATATCCTGCAATCATTGCAGTCCATGAGACCACATTTCTTTGAGGCATTTTGTCAAATAGTTCACGTGCCTTGTCTATGCTTCCACATTTTGTATACATGTATAACAAGGCAGTTGCAACTACAATAGCTGACAAAATTCCTCTATCCTTTATGTATTGATGGATGTCCATACCCTATTCCAAAGCTCCCATTTTGACACAGGCAGGGAGGATGCTAGCAAAGGTTGTGGAATTTGGATTTACGCCAACCAATTACATTTGCTTTAAAATTTCTAAAGCCTTTTCAACAAATCCATTTTGTGCATATCCTGTAGTCATTATAGTCCAGAGACGACATTTCTTTGAGGCATTCTATCAAACAGTTCATGTGCCTTGTCTATGCTTTCACATTTTGCATACATGTCTAACAGGGTAGTTGCAACTACAACATCTAACAAAGGAGGACTTAAGCATTTAGAAACCTAAACTATGATGTATCTATGATCTTATCAAGCATGATCTTATGATAGTGTTTGGACTGAACTTGGGAATTCACACATCTCAGTTATAGTGTGGTGTGTGGTATGTTGACTCCTGACATAAAGCTCAGACTTCATTTCAAAAGGAGCATGTCTATTAGAACAGTCTGAATCAGAGAACAACCCATGGACACTCCCTGTTGGAACTTAGAAATGGGAAGACTCACTCATAACAATTCCCATCACTAGATACTAACTTCTTCAACCATCAAATAATAAAAGACTTCCCTTCAACGTAAAGAGGAAAGATGTAATGACAATATAATTCAAAAAGATGAAGATTCAAGGTGATATTCTTCTTTAGATAGCAAGGGAAGAAGTGGAACCCTATAACTGAATGATCATTGAGTTCGAGTCATAGGATCAATCCCTATGGACTTTCCCTATTATAACTTATAAATATGAAGACTCAATCCTAACAATTTCTATCATTAGATACTAACTTCTTTAGCCATCAAATAATAAAAGTGTTTTCCTCTAACATATGAGAAAGATGTTATAAAAATATAATCCAAGAAGATGAAGATGCAAGTGTATATTCTACTTTAAATGGCAAGGGCAGAGATGGAACCATACAACTAAATGATCATTCAGTTCTGAGTCATAGGTTGACCATGGACGTTCCCTATTAGAACTTAGAAATAGGAAGACTTGATCATAACAATCCCTATCATTAGATATTGACTCCTTTAGCCATCAAATAATTTTAAAAACAATATTCCAGGTTCCTTCAACATAAAGAGGAATGATGTTATGAGTCCTATGATAATATAATTCAAGCCACCTAAAAATGTAAGTTAATATTCTTGCAAGTTAATATAACATCATAGGGCTTGAATGAAGTCTGAGCATTCACCAATCTCAAGATCAAAGTTGCACATTCCAATACTATTGCAAATGGAAGTTACCTATCCCATCACTATTCTAGATGGAAGTTACCCATCTCAGTACTAGTCTAATTCAAACTAGATGGAAATTACCTATTCTAGGTGGAAGTTACCTATTGAGAGATCAACCACAAAAAAATGTTCTCTGCCCATCAAAACTATTCCAGATGGAAGTTAAGTTAAAATTCTGATCAATTTTTTCCACCAATAAAACTTACCCTATTCCAAAAATTTCTAACCATAAAAAATACCATACCTAACATCATTTTATAAGCCCATATCAGGATTGAATTTCTTTAAGGGTTTATAAGCAAGGAAATTGGGGTCCAATGTTTAGGTGCAATTTTATCTGGGGTAGCATAGCACTCAAAGCTCTAAATAATAATTTCTTTTCTTTTTAGGGCAATATTTAAAGCATCACCATAACTTATTAAATACTGTGTAGAGATGGCACCATCATCTTCGAGCTCACCATGCACGGCCTACAAGTTCACATGCCTTGTCTATGCTTCCACCTTTTGCATACATATCTATCAAAGCATTTCCAACTATAATATCTGATAAAATGCTCCCTTCCTTTATGCTTTGATGGATGTCTTTACCCTATTCCTGCAAAGCTCCCATTTTGGCATACGCAGGGAGGATGTTGGCAAAGGTTGTGGAATTTGGCTTAACATTTGCTAATTGCATTTGCTTGAAATTTTCTAAAGCCTTTTCAATAAATCCACTTTGTGTATATCCTACAATCATTGTAGTCCATGAGACCACATCTCTTTGAGACATTCTATCAAACACTTCACATGCCTTGTCTATGCTTCCACATTTCGCATACATTTCTACCATGGTAGTTGCAACTACATCTGATAGAATTCCTCTATCTTTTATGCTTTGATGGGTGTCAACACCCTATTCCAAAGCTCCCATTTTGGCACAGTCAGCGAGCTATATGTTGGAAAAGGTTGTGGAATTTGGATTTACACCTGCCAATTGCATTTGCTTGAAATTTTCTAAAGCCTTTTCAACAAATCTATTTTGTGCATATCCTGTAATCATGACATTCCATGAGACCACATTTCTTTGAGGCATTTTGTCCAATAGTTCACGCGTCCTATCTATGCTTCCACATTTTGCATACATGTCTACTAGAGCAGTTTCAACTACAACATATGTCAAAATTCCTCTATGCTTTATGCTTTTATGGATGTCCATACCCAGCTCCAAAGCTCCCATTTTGGCACACGCAGGGAGGATGCTAGCAAAGGTTGTGTATTTTTTTAAACTCTAAGGCAGTTGGTTGTGCTCTTACCCATATTGTTATCTTACCTTACAAAGGCATTCTTTTGTAGTACTATCAACAATTGTTAGGTGGGGACTTGTCAAAACCCTAAGTGTATGGTTATTATGTCCTAACACCTTACCTTGGGGGCCATTGCTAGGTCTTGCATCATGGTTAGGGTATTAATATACTAAGATAGATTGGAGATATTCCATGTAAATGATGTCACAATCAAACAAAGACTATCCAACCCTAGTGAGATGTTTCCCATTCTTGTTAATGTGTTGCCACTTATGTGAAGCCATGGAAGAATAGGTTGATTAGATTTGAAGGAAACATGAGGCCAATCATTATTAATACCAGTCCATCTTAGGTTGATAAAAGTGGGGGATAGTTATGAAGTTGGATTTGTTGTCATAGGGTGGTATTGTGGCCATATTGTCATGCCCAACAAGACTATCCTAGTCATAAGGGAATGCATTCATGTTATAGGATCACAGAGGAAAATCATCATGCATATTGGATTTCAATCCAATCTAGATTGGTATGGGTGGGTGTCTTAATATATAATTGTCATAGGATACATCAACATTGGGTTCTATTGGTGTCTCATTCTTTGTAGTACCCACATGACTGTTTGAGCTTCTTGAACAATGTCTTTCTATGCTACAGTACTAAGGGCCTAGGGTAAAAGGTAGTTTAGTCATTGAAGGAGGCAACATCTAATTTTGGAGGACTATCTCAGTTTAAGTTCCTTCATAGGATTGTTGTAAATACTATAACAACCATGAGGGCATGAGCGCTATTTGGAATATTTTTGACAAAGCTTGAAGTGGAGTGACAAGACGTAGACCCTATGACAAACCTAGAAGGTCCAATACTATGACAACAATCTCAAGAAAGTTCTAATGCAAAGATAAAAATCAGTCCCCCATAAACAATAGTCCTAAAATTTCCACCCCAAGTGTAATCAATAGTGAGACAACAACATGATTTAGTCAAGCATATGTAATCACCACTAGTGTGGAGGTAGTCATAAAACTCCATGGACACTATTGTCATGGACTGTCATATTAAAATAGACATCAAATTCTCTGATAGTCACATTTGTATGCAGCCAAAGTACATCCATAACAATCATATATGAATGATTGTTGCACTTATAAGATCATGATATCCCCACAAAGAGGAAGGCTAAGGATTGCTATATCCATTTATTCAAAGAAAAGTGCTAGTGGAGACACCCACTCATCACCCTAAGATGCGAAACATAGTCAAATAGTAATGATAGTCATCACTGTCATTTCATTTTCCTTCTGTCTCTCTCCCACCTTCATGATCTTCCAAATCATGGTTATTATCCAAGGAGGCTGGTCTAGAACTTGATATCAATGATGTTGAGATTTTTTCCATTAGAAGATTACTTCAAAGCTATGAATGTTCCATTTAGGCACTTCAAGATGAGGGTGGATGTCTCAAAGGTTGTCACACATTTATCAGACCATAAGGAGGTTTAACACCTAGAACTTAAGATTTAAAAGGCATTTCCTATCAACATAGTGTACAATAATTGATCGTGGAAGTTAGAGATTGCATATGGAAGAAGGACACCTCTATAATGTCATGTGGGTAGGATGGAAGAGCACCAAAATAAGACTGTCATGATAGTCGTAAGCTCACTAAAATCTCTTTTTAGAGACTGTCATCTTGTTGTGAGTCTAGTTTTATGCAGAATTGCATAAAGGTTTCATTACAATGAAAATTATAATATGGGCTACCAAGTATTAGCTATCACCTCAACTCAAATTTGTTTACTCATTACATCCATTGTTCCCAATATGGAGGCCTTATTATGTACCTTTCCTTTATATATTCTAAAAAGAAACAATAATGATAAGGATGTCCCAGTGCTAGTGCTAAGCCTAAAGATCTAGTAAAGTGTGCAAATCCTGCTACTCAAGGTTCTATGGTGATTATTGGCATGAATGAAAGCTAAACCCCTAAAAGGACACCAAATAGAATCTTGGAGGAAGCTAGAACATTAGATCTGCAACTCTACTCAATCTACACCTCTCGTATGGCCAAGAAGATTTCTTGGCTAAAGTGACATTACATAAACATTTACATGTGAAATTATACAAGGAAGAAATAAACCCAAATCCATCCAACATAAAGTCATGCAGAGAAACTATTGCAAACATCTAAGGCCACAAACAATGAAATGCTAGCAATACATCAGCTATACTTCCAACTATATTGTTGACAATGAATAAACTAATGCATTCATCTTAGCAAAGTCTCAAGAGGTTATAATTAGAATTAACCTTACCTAAACTTCGCTGATGTACATAAGCTTTTCCTCCATCATTTTTTGTGTTAACTACACAAGTAACATAAGGAGATCTGGCACACCTTCTCCACTGAAACCCACAATCAATAAATGTTAAATACAACCGAACAACCAAATATCTGAAAAATAATTCTATCTAGTATATTGTAACCTCAACTGAATATGGACTTGAACACACTACAATGCTTATGTGACAGAAATCCTAGTTCCCTAATGTCTAGATCATGATTCCTACCCAGTCCTTGAAGCCTATGTAGTAGTGTGTACACACACTTGAAAAATAACCATTAAACTTGACATTGAACTTTTCTTCACTACTAAGTTGGGTAAATTTTGATAAATTGGAAAAGCTCAAGTCATACCTAATTGCGCTAGTCACCATCATCATCATCCTCATTATCATCATTCTTTTTCCCCTTCTTACTATTCTTATTCCTAGATTTGTTATTATTATTACTATTGTTCAGAGACATACCTTTAAGAGAAGCTGAAACTTCATCCTCCAGAGCGGCATCTTCATTGTCGTTAGCCACTGGGAAGCCATATGCAAAATATGGTGAAGCTTTTACTAACATCAATGAAAATGAAAATTATTTGTATACAAAGATTTATCATTACTAAAATTCATCGTTGAGAGATGATAAACTATAAACAATGTTCACACACAACAATTACCTTAACTACCACACATTTTCAATTTCACTTAATCACATTCTTTAAATGACACATAAAATATAAAATATATAGTTACAAAATCTATTGAACCCCAGAAAAGAAACTAAATAGAACTTCATCCCAATGGAAACCTTAGGGTAAATGATTAAAATATTATTAAGAACTTGTTGACATGGTTGCTAGATGATGGACAAGATTGCTTTTATTCCTTAATGTCTTTTACCGGCTTGCCTGGCAACCACAAATGGCCCACAAAATGCTATTTCTTAAAAAATATGGTTCCTTGTCATTTTGTTTCTCGTAACATAGCTAGCTTAGAAAATGCCAGAAAAAAATAGATTTGGAGTCACTAAGTTTCAGAAAGTTACAATTTACTAGTCATAGCAAGGTACTTTGTGTGACGCCCCTGGGTAAGTAGTTCCCCTGTTTCCTTCTTCCTCAAGTCAATGGTAACAAAGGCAATTACCTTGCCAATCCAGAGAACCTTGACTTCAATTTTAATCTCCTCCTGAGTTAAAGGGAAAAAAAACTCAACAATCTAAATCAACCTAAAGTTTCTTCATCATGCAAAAAACAAAAGAAATCCAGACCATCAAGAAAATATTTGCAATGAGAATTTTCAAGATTTACCCCCCATCTTTGCAGCATTAAGATATTAGACATTGATTTCAACTGAGAATGTTCAAGATTTCCCCCAATCCAAGATCAAATCAATACTTGATAATAAAGCTGCCGCCATTGTTTTTGGGGTTTACAAGTGATTGTTTATGAGATGAAACTTCCTTTATCTAAGGTAAGGAAGAAATGGGTATCTTACCAGGAGGCATGGAGGGACTTTGAGAGTGCATAGAAGGAGTCCATGCTCTACAAGGTTGACTTGCAGGCCTTGCAGAAGAAGAGCATCTTAGAAGCCTGACGGCAGGACCAAAAATTTTCACATTTTTACATAAAGGCACATTCGCTCCATTAATTCCCTCCAAAACTAAAACTTATATTATAATTTTAATTAAAAAATTATGAAATTATATTACAATATAATTATTCATTATTATAATATTTAAATAATATGAAATATTATTAAATTATATTTCACTTAAATTATATAATTTTGTTCTTATATAAGTTATAAATTAACAACTTAAGTTATTAAATTATATAATTTAAATTAATTTAACTTAAATTATACTTGTACATACTAGAGTTGCAAAATTAAATAATTTATCAATATTATAGTATATTTAAAATTTTTATAATTAATAATTTTGTCTTTATTTTATTTGTATTTATCTAGTTTGTCTATTTTCTTGTCTTATTTTTAAATTTTTTTGTATATTTCCTATTGTATGATTTGTCTTTTTTCTTCTTAACCCTTTGTTTAATCCTTTCTCTCCCTTTATTCTTTTGGTCTAAGTGAACATTTATTTCCCCTTTTCATCTTCTGTCTCCATTCTATTTTACGTCAGCACTCCTCTAACTCTCCGCAGTCATAGTCACCAACTCTTCGTAGTCACAGTCACAGTCACGGCAATCGTCACACTCATTGTTAATAATGTTGTGACGGTTAAGTTTGAATCTACATTTCCCCCCAATGCATTAACAACAATGGCAAGACTATAATTTCAAATGAATACCTCTTGCAACTATGATGGTACAACACGACCTTCCAAAAACACAGTAGGAGCAGCCAAACACCAGGTGGAATGGAACTGCCTTCTCTCTTTCTTGAAACTGGAAGCCCTTGGTAGTTTCCCTTGGAGTCTATAGTCTTAGGCCATATTTAACTTTGTCATGGGCTCACAAGTTTGAAGTTCCCAATTTTGTTTTAAGTTTAGAGTTAAATCGATTTTTATTGTAAATGGGTCTAGTGTTGATATCAGAGGGGATTTGTTTATCACAAGTTTTCTAGAAACCTATGGAAGCTTAAAAACTCACCAAAATAAAGTGTTTGCAATATTTTTCAACTCCAAAAAAAGATGAAGAAAATGTTATACAAAAGAACGAAAGGAGAAATATGAGGTTTACTATTCTCTTTTCTATTAGTGGATGCTGCAAAGAATTTTTTGCAATTATGAAAATTCATTTTATCATTTTCTTTCCTACTCAACTGTGATTATTTCATTATTCATTGATTTTTGAATTATTGAATTGTTGTGGAGTAACATTTTAGTATTAAGAGTAGGTCATTGATGCGAACTAAACATGAAACAATTAACTATGCAAGATTATTTTTTGCTTATACAAAATGAGTTACGTAATTTATATGGTAGTTATTCTAGTTCATGATGGGAGGCATATGTCTAAGGTTGTATGTATTAGAACAGTAAAATAAAATAAGCATCAGCAAGTCATATGGTAGTTGGCTAAGATGATATTTGTGAATTACTTATAAAGTAGAATGCATACTATTCCTTGTAACTATATATTGTTTACCATTTTTAGTCTTGAGGCAATAAGGTGACCTTTTACTTCAATTTTAGTTGTCTAGAGATTTGGACAAGATTTAAACTATTTTCATAAGACTATTTTGAAAAAGTTAAGTGCGTAGAGAATTTGTCAAATACATAGAAAACTGATTTAGTTTGCAAGAAAGAAAATTATATTCAAGATGTTAGATACATTAAACCCTTCCAAATAATTCTATTAATGTTAATAAATGACCAAAAATAGAATTCAAAACATACAAGTAGATATATCAATGAGAAAAGAAAGGGGTTGAAAATAAATGACCTCTAATGTAGTTAGATTTGGAGGTGATGATAGTGTTAATTTGGTTATATAAACTATACTTATCTATATTTTTGCAAGGATGTTGTTATTGGTATGCAATTAATTTTTTACTTTTGGAACATGGAACAAAATGTACAGGAATAGATGTAGTCATGGGTATCAGAAGGGGAAATACAATTGTAATTAACAAGTCATGGCAGATTTTATCATGATTCTAGTAGCTATTAAATCAAAACTTAGTGGCTTTGGAAGAGTCATTGTGTGAGCATATATATAATTGTACATTTCATTGCAAAAGTTATTTTCATTAATTGTGTAGAAAGTAATTAATTCTCAAATGACAATTGACAACATTATTTTAACTCTATGCATTAGTGGCTCCTTTGATTAGAGATGGATGACCTAGAGAAGAAAGTATTGATTGAAGTGTTTAGATCGAAGAGTTGTTTTGGGATATTGTTATAATTCTTTGCAAAGTGTTATCCTATTGTATTCAATTGTGCATTTTCCATTCAAATTTAGCATTGGAATCTAGAGTTTCTTGAAGTAATATCCCTTCTTGTGAATCAGAACCAATGTCAACACTTATGCTTGAGGAGAAAAGTATCTATGAAATCACTAATCAATATCATATGCATAGAACATTGACACCAATTGTGTTCATTTTCTAGTTTTTGTACTGTATCTTCTCATGTATGATACCCACTTCGAAATTAAAGATGTTGATAACAAAAGTTTTTATTCCTTCACTTTTTAATAAACTTTTCACATGAAATTTGCATCTTTGTATACTATAACTCATATTAAGAGTCTTCAATTTTTGGTACAAATTTGTGTAAGTTGTTCAAACCTTGACTTGTCTTAGGTGTATATGCAAAATACATGTAATTTAGCTCATAAGATCAACCTAAAGATCATGAATTAGTATAGTGCCTTACAATCACTCTTTTATGATAGGCTAATTCTTGTTAGCATGAGTACTTAAATGGTTCATTTGCCACAACATATCTTTTGGAGGAAATCATTACAACAAATTTGCAGATTATGCTAGACAAGGTGGATGGAATAGCGAGGACTTGTAATTATAAAGAGATGTAATTAATTAAATTACACATCAATTAAATTTCATTAAAATCATAACTAGGCATAAATTAGTTTCTTTATACTAGACTAAAGCTTAAATCACCAATAGCAAGTTCATATCACACTCATTATAATTTCTATAATCATCTATCATAACTAGGCACAAATTAGTTTCTCTCTATTGCTATCTATCTATCTATCTCTATCTTCCAATCTCTCTCTATCTCTCTATTTCTATCTATATCTCTCAATATCCCCCTCCCAATCTCTCTCTCTCTCTCTCTCTCTCTCCATATATATATATCGACATCATACCCATGACACACATCCTTTCCTCTATTACATCCTCCCTAACCCTTTCCCAACATTGATAGCCCACTACCCATGCCACCTCATTTTCACAACACATTTGACCATAACATTGCCACAACAATCATCACTCATCTTGATACCATCCTCCACCATGTGACATTTATCTAACACAGATAGGCATTAATGTAGGCACTAATGTCGTCACTAATGTAGGTGCTAAAGTCGGCGTTAATGTAGGCAATAAAGTCAGTGCTAAATTAGGTGCTAATTTGCACCTAATTTAGTACCTACTTGTTCTGGTCAGCACAAAAAATGCCAAAAATAGTGCCATCCCGATAAATAGCACTGACTTTTTCAAAAAATTAGAGAAAAATACATTAAAACAGTGGGTGGAAGCAAAAAATGGAAAGAAAAGGGATCTAATCACAAGGATTTATTGTAGTGTCTAAGTCTTGAGAACACCTATAAAATTTTCTACTTGTCTAAAGTTGAAAGCTTATCAATTTTTCTTATCTAGATAAGGATCAATGTTTAGCCTTTAGCAAAGTCTAGAAGTTAGAAGCACTCCATATTCATTTCCACTCCCCACTTGAGTTTCCTTAAAACCTATCTCACAGCCTTGAATAGGTCTCTTATATCAAGACAACTCGGAATCCCCTAAATCAAAAATAGTATTCAAGAGCAGTCACTATGTTTGTTCCACATTGCATTCATGCCAAAAATTAGAAAAAGAATATCAAAGCAATAAAGTCAAGTGTCATATCTCAAGGCATTTAGTAAGTGCAATAGTTTCATTTACAACATTTCTTGTGTTCTTGTATTATCATATCATAAATTGCATATCATATATATATCTCACAAAACTACAAAAATATGTCATCATTGTCATACTTGCATTTGTTAAAAGAGTTGAAAAGGTCAAACATAATAAAAAAGTTCCTAAAAACTTCCAGACATGCACAAGAGATGAGTATAGAATTTGGCAAGAGAAAAACCATAGGAAAGGATAAACTTTCATAGATACATTTGAAGTTTACATGTACAATGGTATCAAAGAGCTAAGACAAAATGCTTTCAAGAGAAGTAGAGGCTCCCCATGCAAGGTGGCATGAATTTCAAGAAAAGCAAGTCAAGGATGGTTCCCTCCAATAAAACCCTTAGGGCTTCAGCTCCTATGTCTACGAGTGCCACTCGTTGCTTCATGAGATCTGTGAGAATGATGTGTTCTGCTGCGGGCATGTGACTGTGAAGGCCCCACCATACTAGTATCAAAATGCCCAAAATTAAGGCGAGTCATCTCCCGAAGTACTTTGTTCTCAATCTAAAGTGTGTCGACCTAGGTCTTCAACATTGTAACCATCTGACACCCATGGTAGATAGGGACAAAAATGTTAGTGTGTCATCCTATAGCTGGAGGCACACCGGGATCATCCAAAAGATGATCATGAGTCATCCTAGTGAAGGGAAAGGTCATTCCAACATTAACCTCATGAACCAAGTCCCTCCACTCTTTGACATTGCTTGAAATGCCAAATCAAGACAGGACCAAGTTGGTGACACATGAAAAGAGAAAGGACAAAGTTAAGTGAAAACAAATAGACAAAACATACGTGGGTCTCCAGGCTGCCAGTCAGGGTCAAGCTGATGCATCACCTCATCTGAATGAGGAGGTCGAGGAACAACAGAAGGACCCTTGGTGATGTCAAGAACCTCATCTGGAACACCAATGTCATTAAAATCCTCATCCTCAAGAGGGGCCTCATCTGATGAATCTTCACTATCAAGAACATAGTCCTCGTCAGTGGACTCTGAGTCAACTATCACAACCAAAGATCAAGAAGGAGTCCCTCTCCCTCCCCTCCATCCTCCTTTAGAAGCCCTAGTGATAAAAACACCTAGAGTCAAAGGTGTCCAAACAACATTCCTCTGTCTGATCTCCCCCATCTCCTAAATAGTCTTGTAACAAGTAGACACTATGGGCAAGTCCTTAGGGACATCCTTGCCAAACTGCTACAAAACACGGTCCACTCGATGAGGCTCAACCTAACCATTACAGTCTATGATCTCTGAAACCTCATGGAAGTACACTTTCATCTCGTCATCATGAGCCCAAGCCCCCTCCATGTTATGATAAGGGTTAGAAATCATGTCATCATTAGTAAGGGTAGCAATAGTGGGAAGAGTAGCATCAAAGTGACCAATATGTGCCCACCTCACTACTCTCGGTAGTCACCTATTTGGAAGAGGAATGAGCTTCTAATAAGGCCTCATGTGCTCAAATATCCATGTCATAATTAGAGAAGAGTGGCTAAAAGCTAGAGCCCCTCGCTGAGAGATCTGATAAAAATCTCTGTAGACCATCACCAAGATATCAGGTCCCCATGTATAAACTATGCCCTCCTCTAATTCTCGAATAATGGGTACCCAACACCATCTTAGATGAGCTGAGGACTTGTCTCCTAACAACCTCAAAGTGATCAAGATAATCAAAAACCTCCTTAGAAGTGGGATGTAGAGTCATGACACATAAGTAAGCTGAACTCCTGTCTGGTGATTAACCCCTATAAAAGTAGCCCAAGAAGCCTTGTCCTCATATGACTCACTAATAGGAAGAAATAGAGGTTGTCCCCTCATAGGAACCCCAAGTATGTGATATACATCATAAAGAGTGATAGTCCACTCTCCTGAAATCTACAGGAACCTGAATGTGTTCTTGTCTGCTTCCCAGTAAGTCAAGATATCACAACATATACAAGATATAGGATGAATCACAAGAACATGGCAAACTCTAGCAAGACCTGCCCTCTTCAGTTTGGTGCGATCCTCTATAATTAGTGAAGCAAACATCCCTAAGAGGCACCCTTTCTCTCGATAGGCATTCCATCAAATATGCATGTCCTACAAAATCAAAAGAGAATTTTAGATTAGATCTCATAAACTCGCAAAAATCCCTAAAAATCATAAAACTGTAGAAAACCTTACACAAAAAAAATGTATAAACCTTCAAAATTGCAATAAGAAGGCATATTTAGTGACCAAAACATGTTAGATCAGAGTGAAACAAGCATTAAACAACTTCAAATGAGGTCAAAAATTAGTCCAATAGGGTCGCCCCCTGAGCGACCCAGGTGTTTTTTAGGATATCCCTGAGTGATCCTATTGTCAAACAAGAACTCCATGGGTGACCCTTCTTGACAAAAGGGATGACCCTAGGAGCAAGCACCTTGAGAAAAAATACCCTAAAAAACTCATTTCTCAGTCGATTTCAGAAAATGAAAGACCAATCTCACTCTAAACGACGAGATGAACACAATGTTGTTTAGTGTGAAAATTGGTAGTTTGTTTAACTAGGTCAACTACTACCATTTCACTACTAAGCATTGGAAGGACAAGGACTAAGCTTGTGAACAAGCTTCTAATCACTTTGTCTGTCCCTTATGCGTGTGTGGTTATGAAACCTAAGGTCCTAACCAAGATTTTATCAAGTGTTTTCCTTTCAACCAAGTAAAACCCTAATTACACCTTAAATCATAAATATATAGAAACTGATGAAACAACTGGAAAGACTAATCATAGAAGTGTAGAGGTAGAGTACTTAGATTTTGAGGGCCACTTGGACTAGGGCACCCACTCTAGTGTCCTGGAAATTTCCACACAGGAAAATCTTTTGAACAGGGTGTCTGAGACTGCTAAAAGGCTTCCAAATCCCAGAAAAAACCCCTGGTTGGACTAGGGCATCTGCTCCAATGTCCTGCAAGTTTGAAAATATGAAAGTATGTCATGATTGTACCTACAATATCCTCCTTTCTGTAGCTTCTTTCCACTAGAACCTGTGAAACATGATCTACACCTACAAAGGAAGGAAATTGTTGTGGCTATATAGAAGCTTGCCTTAGTCAAGCCTCATCTTTGGTATTTCTACCTCAACAATAGCCAGAGATAAAGATTTACAAAAGTGTGTGCAAACCTAACAATATGTGTATGCATAAAAAATCCAACCCTAGATGTCTCAATCAAGGGAAGATCAACAACTTGCTTTGCATTAATAAACACATACAACTTCACCTCAAGGAGATGAGATAAATGAAGACTTGCATGAACAAGAATGTGAATCAGCAATGTCCATGGATGATCTCCAAGCTTGTTGTTGGAGGCTTCAACCCTTCTCTCAATCATGTAAAGGGTGTAGAAACCCTAGGAAGAGCAAGATAGACTCAAGATCTTGATTCCTAATCTTCATCCATTGTCTCCAAGATAGCAAATAAAGAATACTTCAAAGAGCTTCAACAGTAATTGTAGTAGAGTTTTGGCATCAAGCTTGCATAAGAATTATGTGTGATAAAATGATTTACAAATGTCTTTTTATATCTAGCTTTAAGGAAATTCAAATTTTGAAATAACGTCTCAATATCGAGCAAAAATTGAGAATTTGAAAATGGAATCTCGAGGCACTCGGTGGGAGCCGACACCCCACCAAAATTCAAAATCCTAGGAAATAGGAGAGGACTAGGGCATGGGTGTCCAAGTCCAAGCCCCCATTTCCACTCAGATCTGCATTTTTGGGGGTCCTAGGGACCCAAATCTCAAATCCCCTTTCTGGGTTCTATCAATAAGTTACCTCAAAAAGTGAACAAAATGCTTCTAAACTTAGTCAATCAGGGTTTTGGGAAGGCTAAAAAAGCAAAGGTTGAGAGGTCACCAAGAGTGAGGAGCTAAACTGAGGGAAATTGTACCATTCCATATATAAGGACAATTTCTGACGTTACATTTAGCCCCCACTTTAGTGGCCAAATGACACTACGTGCATATACAACTAAAGGAAAGTAAATACATCAATCATGAAAAGGATACCCAAAAGGATACTATAGAGGAAGCTGAAGCATTGTCACCAAGAAGGAAGAAGCCCCCAGGTCTACAATCCTGCAAGACCACAAAGTTAGGAACCACAACCTACAAAGGAACACTTGTTAGAGAAATCAAAACCAAATCAACCTGCAACCACAACCAATAAGTCAATACAAAAAATGCTAAGAGGGTTGAGTGATGGGAAGGGGGCAAATCAAGGGAGATAAATGCCCCCCTTGTTTCTACTTGCTTAGTCTGAGAGTAGAAACAAGGAGATATCCACGTGCATTGATTTCAAGGAAAATGTGTTGTGAGGGTCATTTGAAGAAACAACACTCAAACATAACACATTGGGGAAGAAAGAGAGTGGAACCAAGATTCCAATGCAACAAACTAATTGAAATTGAAGTTTGAAAACTCAAGAAAAAGGGCTCAAGAGGTTAAAGAGCACACTTTTGCACCTAGTTAGGGATAGGAATTCTCACTCACTTTAGGTAAAAGGGAGTTTTCACTTATCACTAACTCATTCTTTTTTTTTATCATCACTGAGAGAAGAATAGGAGAATGACCATGCCAAGCTAACATTGATATCATCCACCATGATTGGAGATGCTCCGAGCTTGAGTAGTGGAGAGACATTTTGAGGCCAAGGTAGGGTCTTGATCCAACTCTTTTGTCATCTTTTTATTTGATATTTATCAATGTCTATTCCAAGAGGGGAAGGTGGATAGGGGTCCCAAATAGGGGCGCCCGGGTCCACCTAGGGTGCCAGAGTCCCTCTGGGGTGCCCTAGTCCCACAAGGGTGCCAGTGTCTCTTTGGGGCACCCTAGTCCATAAAGGACACATGCCCTATGCACAGGAATTCTATTTAGTTTTTGATAGATTATTTTGGTTTCTAAAGGGGATTCTAATACTCTTGCTTGCTTTTTGATCTACAAGATGTCCCTAAGATGTGTGAGCACATAGATAGTTGTCTGATGGCACTTCTATGAGAGCACTTATAGACGGTGGGCCTATGGTGGGTGTTTGCTATGCCCACAATCATATTCCACTGTATGATGCTCATGGAACTAATGGAGAGGTGGGATGCAGATACATCCACATTCCTCTTACTAACTGGTGAGATTACCATCACACTGGAGGATGTATTTAGGATCCTTCGACTGCTAATCTGAGGAGAGACAGTGAGGGTTGTTGAACATCGCTTAAAGAGGTATGCTCACGAGAGTCAGATATAGTACTTGGGTCATACTATTTCACAAGAAGAGTGAGGACACATTCATCTTTGTTTGCTAGAGCAGGGATGCAAAGACATTCCCTTACTATAGAGGATCATGATTGTCATAGTTGCACTAGCCATCGTACCAGATGGACGAGGTACTCACCTTCATAGGGGTCTCATTCATAACGTTAGAGCAATGGAGGAGCATTAGACTATCTATGCATGGGGGGCGCAATATGCTTGCGCATATTTATCGCAACTTAGTGTGATATGTCCATTATGAGATGCATAGTCTAATGGTTTGCACATTATTACAAGTCTGGGCCTTTGAGCACATCAGGTGCACACGACTGATGGGTTTTCCTATAGAGGCATCATTTACCCATCTGCATGTCTATGCATATCCACTAGTCAAGGGTTGGAGGCATGGCAATCTACTATACTAAAGAGTAGTATTTGATAGATTACAGCTTGGTGACATCTGGAAACCATATTGCAGCTACATCAGATGGCCTGGTGAGTAGAGGTAATTAGTGAAGATGTAGAGGAATACGCTGATGGTTGGTCACCTCGATCATAGTGTATCTTGGTTCTACTTTGATAGGGTGGCATGACAATTTGGATAGATACAAGATGTTCCTACAGTTCGTTTGAGCTATGCATATGCAACTTAGAGTGTAATAGGAGCCAATACAATTCGACGGCTGACTATAGCGGACATGCCACTTAGTGACGATGAGGGTCCCAATTATGTAGAGCTATTGTCAGAGACAAATGATGTTAGGTGTACTCAAGCATATCAGACCTGGTGGAACAGAGCATGACCTGCACCTATCTTTCCACCTGGGCATCCTATAGGAGATGCTCGACCTTAGGCCGGTCACATGAGTGACATAGGGGTGGAGGATGATGTCAATAAGTTTGTGGGATACTATAATCTCAAGGAGGATGTGGAGGAGGATGAGGATGAGTCTGAGGAGGTCCCATCATAGTACATCTTTAGAGCAAGATTGCGAAAGAGCTAGTAGGAGGTAGACATTGATGAGAAGACCGAGTCGAGACCGCAGTCCAAGGCTCATGATCCTACCCCTCCAGACGATGCGAGGTCTATTCAAACAAAGCAAGGGGAGAGTAGTAGGTCTATGTCCCTAGCTACAGATCAGATAGAAGAGCTCATCACACCATCAGCAATCCAAGATCCATCCTAGAGAGATGGAGATCCAGGTTAGGTTTGATTTCTTATTTAATGCTTTGTATAGATTATTATTTGTGATATTTATATGGGAGTCTAACATCTATCTCATCCTCTTATTTTGTAGTTGGGATAGACACATGGCGAGACTTTGTGAGTTGCATCATAAGAGACATAGTACTGTTAGATGCCTTAGAGTAGCGTGCAGGCAAGTTATTCACCACGATCATCCGTTGGGTGACATGCTGAGATATTTATGCCTATTGTCAGATACAGGACTGCTATAGAGGCCATGCTAGAGTAGTTTGCATGAGAGAGAGAGGAGTTTTCACAAAGAGATGAGCACACCAAGGCTGAGCTCAGGGTACAGTGAAAGTAGATGGTAGTGGTTCCTACATTAGAGGGAGAGCCTAGTTGTCAGTGAGTTCTTACTGCGGGAGGTCCAATAGGTAAGAGTTGATAGAGATAGGGTTTAGGTTGAGAGAGACTGGTACCAAAGGATGTACCAGGAGGCACATGAGCAAATGATAGAGATGAGAAGTGAGATCAGGGGGTTACAATCGCAAAGAGTCTCTAGGAGTCATTCGCAATCTATAGCCACACATGGTCAGGCTTCTGTCACTCGCACACCACAAGGGCCTAAGGGTGCCGATGATCAAGGCTCAGCTATGTGATGTATAGACTTTAGGCACTATGACATCCCATTTTGTCTTGAGGGATAGTCGACTTGGATGTATACATGAAACTAAGATATATATGATTATTTCTTTTGATCTATGTGTAATAGATTTTGATCTATCACATGTGATTTTTTTTGTAAAAAAATGCAACTAGTGATGATGTCTAAATGCTATAATTAATGCTATTGTGATATACTAACAATTCTAAAAAGAACATGTAGTAACAAACACAATGATTAATTATTTTACACATAACTTTAATTTCCATGCTATATTCAGTTAATACAAAACTGATCTAAGCATTACTACTTAAACATGATGCAACAATGATCAACTGAACAAAAGATGTAATGCCAAATGAATTAAGACAAAACAGTACTATCTTGTCAAAATTGAAGCTAATCTATGTACTAAATTAGCTTAGGAACATTTAACATTAGATCTCTAAGCATAAAATCTTTTGAGGTGTGCCGCATTAATAGGTTCCTTAAGCAGCATACCTTACTCATCAGCTAATTTATACGCTCCAAATCCAAAGGTTTCATTGATTATATATGGTCCAAGACAATTAGGGATGAACTTTCCTTTTTCACTAGGCGGTGTGTTTATATTCTAGATTTTCATAAAGAACCAAGTCCCCAATGTTAAATGAACGTTATATGACTTGCACATTATAGGATCATTGTATTCCTTTTTGATAAGCCTTGAGATGTTCAAGAGCATTAATACATCTTTCATCAAGTATCTCAAGTTCTTGTAATCTTTTCTCCTGTTCTATGTCATAATCCATGATATCTCTTAGGGAAATTCATAGAGAAGGAATTTCTAACTCTAAGGGCATTATCGCGTCTACACCATAGACAAGATTATACGGTGTGTTACCAATAGCTGTTTGAATACTTGTTCTATAGGCCCATAATGCATAGGATAATTGTGTATGCCAATCTTTTTGATGTTTATTAATAGTTTTCCATAAAATCTTTCTAGTAACCTTATTTGAGGCTTTTGCTTAGCCATTTGATTAAGGGTAATAAGGCATAGAGAAGTGATGTTGTATATGATATTTTTCGAGGAACTTTTTCACATCCTTGTTCTTAAATGGTGTACCATTGTCTGAAACTAAGGAGGAAGGTATTCCAAATCAAGAAATTATGTTATCTTGTATGAATAGATAGATTACATCAGCAGTCATGGATCGCAAAGGGACCACTTCGACCCATTTTGTAAAATAATCAATAGCAGTAATGATAAATGTATGTCCTTAAGAGGAGGGTGGGGAAATTTTACTGATTAGATCCAAGCCCCAGATATAGTGTTGGGAATTAAGGTGTCTCAACCTTGGTAATTTCTAGCATTATTTATGATTGTATTGATTAATTCATTGCCTATGTTGTAAATTAATTGTAAATTCCATATTGTCATTTTGTGGGATCTGGCACAGTGATGTGTCATTCTACATGGAAGATGACAACTTGTAATTTTGTGCTCACATGAGGAGATAGGTGTCCCACTTTGTGGTAGGAGAATTTTTCCATATATCAGCATCTTGGATGTTGTGTAAGGGAATGTTAACCAAAATGGTTATGACGGATTCCTATGATGAAGTTATGACATGTAAGAGTCAGAAATAGAATCTTGTAAGACAGGTGAAGACATGTGTCATGAAGCATCTTTGGGTGCCCCAAGGTGGACTATGACATGTTGTAAGAGAATATGCTATTTATAGCATGTGTATGACAGATTCTCTTACAGCTGTAAGTTGTAATTGCTATGACAGATTCTATGATGGTCGTAAGAGTCATAAGAGCATCTGTCATAGCCCATTTTGGAAATAGTTGACCTCTTTGGGATGGAAGTTGTGGTCAAGTGTCAAGAACATTCTACAATGTTGACCAAGCATCCTTACATGTGGGTTTTGGGCCATAAGGCCAAGTTGGACACCCATTCCAAGATAGGACCAATTTTGCCTTGTATATTCTATATAAACAGGTGCTTGGAGGAGGAGATGTATTATAGGATTGACAGGTACTATTATGCTACTAGATTGACTCCAAACATGAGTGTCAAAGACTATTGAATCTTTCATTGCAAGTGTATTGTAAACAATATTTAGTTTTGATAATACATTGTGCAGGTTTCTAAGTGTGGGGTTTTTCACCTGATAAGGGTTTTCCCCACGTTATATCTTTGTCTCTCTTCTTCTGTCTTCTTTCTAGTTCATGTGTATTGCTACAATATCTCATTTACATGTTTCATGTTACTGTAATTGTAAGGATTAAATTGAATTTGTATAGCTCTCCCCTCATTAGATTAGTGTAGGAAGCGATTTTTGCACACCTAGCTTCCTTTCAGTTGGTATCAGAGCTTGATCACCTTTGGTCCTAGTTGTTGGGTAGGGGTTTCTTGAGCTAATCTTAAGTTGAGTGGGAGTCTATGCAGAGCATTCTGAATCTTATTGCAGCAAGGAGATGGAAAGCACATCTGGAAGGATAGAGGTGGAGAAGTTCAATGGCACTAATTTCAAGCTGTGGAAGCTCAAGATGGAAGACATGCTTGTTGATCGAGACCTCTGGGAAACTATCAATGGAAAAAAACCAGTTGCAATGTCACATGCTAATTGGGATCTAAAGGATTGGAAGGCTAAGGGTCTCATAAGACTTAGTCTTACTGATTCTATTCTATTAAATGTCTATGAGGAGACTACTGCAAACTTGATTTGGAAGTTGGGAGATGTGTATCAATCCAAATCCTTGGTTAACAAACTTTTTCTAAGAAAGAAGTTGTATTCTCTTCGAATGGAGGATAGAGGATCTATTGCTGAACATATGAATTCTTTCAACATGCTAGTTGCATAATTAGCATCTATTGGTGTAAAGATGGAGGAGGAGGATCGCTATATGACCTTGCTTTGTTCTTTGCTGAACTCGTGGGATCACCTTGTCATGGCTATGGGAAGCACCACATCCACATTCAAAATGGATGAAGTGATTTCTTCCCTGTTGTCTGAAGAGATGTGGAGAAAGTCTTCTGAGGCAGCCAAAGAGGCTCTTACATTTTGTGGAAGACCCAAGGAGAAAGGGAAAAATAAGGACAAGAAAGCTAAGAAGGGTAGATCCAAATCCCATGGGAGATCCAAATCTCCTGGAAAGTCCAAGGCTCTCTATTAGCACTGTGGTAAATCTAGGCATTTCTGAAAGGAATGCAAAGAGGAAAAGAAAAAGAAGAAGAAGAACCTAGACTCAGATTTTGACAAGTCACAAGATGATGGTGATGCCTTCATCACAGCTTTGTCAACCCATGCATTTGATGATGTGTGGCTGATTGACTCTGGTGCATCATTCCACATGACCTCACATTGAGACTAGTTTACCAAGTATGAGGAGTTCGATGGTGGAAAGTTGTATTTGGGTGACGATTCTCATCTGAAGGTTGCTGGTTGTGGAAGAGTCTCTATTCAATTCCCTGATGGATGAGTGAAGGGGATCTTTGGGGTTATGCACACCCAGTCTTAACACAGAACTTGCTTTCTATAAGTATGTTGAATGATGCAGGTGTGCAGGTTGTCTTTTCAAAAGAAGGATGCAAGATGACTAGAGGAGCTATGGTGCTTGCTAAGGGTACTAAGAGAGGTACTCTGTTTCAACTGGAGGCATGTATTTCACAATGTAATAGTTCTTCTGACTCGAGAAAGAGGGTAGCAGTCACTTCATCCCCACCATCTGAATGAGCAGTGAAGAAATATGTTGTATCTAGTCCTGATGGTTGTAATCATGACTTGGAAGTTAAGCTTCTTGCTGAAAAGACAATGTTATGGCATAAGAGATTTGGCCACATTGGTGAGAAGGGTCTGCATACCCTAAAAAATAAGAACCTTGTTGAGGGGTTAGATGATTGTAGTCTTGAGTTCAACTTTTGCGAACATTGCATATATGGAAAACAAAACCACGTTTAGTTTTACTCGAGTTCTCATAAGTCTTCTGGTGTGTTGGACCTTATTCATTCTGATGTATTTAGTCCTGTTAATGTTCCTTCATTATCAAAATCTATATATTTTGTATCTTTCATAGATGACTATAGTAGAAGGACATGGATTTATTTTCTCAGAAGAAAATCTGAAGTCTATAGCAAGTTTAAGGAGTTTAAAACGTTTGCTAAAAATAAGACTGGTAAAAAGATTAAATGTTTGAGAACTGACAACAGTGGTGAGTTCTATTCTACAAAATTCGATAAATATTGCAAGGAACTTGGGATTGAAAGACACAAGGCAACTCCATACACCCTGCAACAAAATGGAGTTGCAGAGAGGATGAACATGACACTAATGGAGAAGGCTAGGAGTATGCTTAGTGGAGCTGGCCTAGAACAAAAGTTTTGGGCAAAAGGTATTGCCACTGCTTGCTATCTTGTAAATAGATCTCCTACATTAGCTCTTGTTGGAAAGACACCCATGGAGGTGTGGTCTGGTAGAAAGCCTTCAATAAGGCATCTTCATGTTTTTGGTTGTGAGGCATATGCACATGTGCCTAGGGAGAAGTGGTCAAAGTTGGAGAACAAGGATTTTAAGTGTATCTTCATTGGCTATGGTATCGGTGTGAAAGGATACAAGCTTTGGGATCTTGTGGCTGAAAAAGTGTTGTATAGCAGAAGTGTCATCTTTAGAGAGCTTACACATTCTTCCACTATTTTACAACTAGAAGAAAAAGAAAAGAAAGAGGATGTTGTTCAGTTTCCTACTACCCCTGAGAAGACTGAACAGAAAGACAATGTTGGACCTAATGATGAGGAGATCTCTTACAGCTCTGAAAGATCAGATGAAGAAGCTGAATCTCAACCTCAGCCCTTAAGGAGGTCTACATGAATTAGGAAGCAACTTGAAAGGTTTGGTTTTACATTACTTGATTCTAGTTGTGCTTATGCTTTGATTCCTAATAGTGATGAACCTAGAATTGTCTCAGAGGCTTTGGATATGAAAGATGCAGGTTCCTGGAAGGAGGCCATGGAGGATGAGATGGCTTCTTTGGAAAAGAATCAAACTTAGGACTTGGTGCCTTTGCCTCCTAGATGAAAACCTGTTGGATGCAAATGGGTGTTCAAGAAGAAATTTGGTGTAGATGGCAGTGTTGAGAAGTATAAATCCAGATTGGTTCCGAAGGGGTATTCACAAGTGGGGGGTATAGATTATGGTGAGATCTTCTCTCCTGTTGCAAAGCTGACATCCATTCAATTCCTATTATCTCTTGCACCAGCTTATGACTTAGAGGTAGAATAGATGGATGTGAAGAAATCTTTCCTTCATGGTGATTTGGACGAAGAAATCTACATGTCATAGCCAGAGCATTACATAGTGAAAGATAAAGAAAATTTCGTTTGCAAGGTAAAGAAGTCTTTGTATGGTTTGAAGAAATCTCCTAGGAGGTGGTACTTGAAGTTTGATGCCTTTGTGTTGTCAATTAGATTTGTGAGATTGAAATCAGATCACTGTTAGCTCATCCCACTCATACTCATTCAGCTCTGTCAGCTCATCCCACTCATACTCATTGGAATCTATGTCACTATCCTCTTGAAGGGTATGGATCATTTCCACAAGATAAGCATTTGCTTTAGCTTTGCCCTTATCCTTATATCCTAGACCTTTTGTAGTTCTAGCCAATGAGGATGAAGTGGGTTGAATGGGTTCTATAATTCCTTCTTTTCTTAGGCCAATGGGGCCTTGTCCTTCATAACCCATTTTGTGTAGGATAGACTCACCTCACCCATAGATTTCCGTTGGGAGCTTAGGCAGTTCTTGTTGTGTGCTCTCTTCTTCTTCTATGTAGAGCCATTGTAAGACATCTCTTTCCTCTATTTCATCTAATAGGGTCCCCCATTTTATAAAGGGAGATGTGGGAGGTGCAGGAGGAGCAGATGGCTTTGGAAAATGCTTGGGTTGCCCAAAAGACCTAGGAGATAGAGGCAATTTGGCCAAGTTGAGGCTGTGCTCGATGGAGTATTCCCCTACTCCTATTTCTTTGATGGTAATTTTCTACTCTTTAGACTTGGATGAGAAAGCTTTGGAGGTAGAATCATGTTGTGGGGTAGGGATGTAGATGCTCTATTGTTGGGTATGATTCAATCATGTTTTGAGAGGACAGAGTTGCAATGCTAAAAGGGGTTAGGATCACCTTGGATGGTGACTTGCTTTCCGTTATGAGGGAATTTTAAGCAGAGTACCTTATGCTAGTGTTGTTGGTAGTTTGATGCATGCTATGGTCTGCACAAGACCAGACATTACCCAAGTAGTGGGAGTCCTTAGTCAATTTATAGCTAATCCTGGAAAGGTTAATTGGGATGGAATTAAGAGTGTTTAGATATTTGAGGGGTACTTCTGAGTATTCCATATGCTATCATGGTAATGTTATAGGACCTCCACATTCTATTGATATTCATGGATTTGTGGATTTAGATTTGGCAGGTGACATTGATAGTAGGAGATCCACCAGTGCTTATGTGTTTACACTGTTTGGTGGTGCTATTAGTTGGATGAGTAAGCGACAACCTGTGGTTTCTTTATCCATGACAAAAGTTGAGTCTATGGCAAAAACTCATGCTTGTAAGGAAGCCATTTGGCTTAAGAGATTGTGTTCATATATTGGTGTTGATCCAGGTCAAATTACAATTAGTTGTGTCAATTAGAGTGCAATTTGCCTTGCGAAGAATCTAACTTTCCATGCCAGAACAAAGCATATTGATGTTCAGTTTCACTTTGTACAAGACATGGTAGAGGATGGGAAGGTAAATTTGGAGAAGTTAGATACTTTGAAGAATGTTGCAGATGCATTGATGAAGCCAGTGAGCACAGAGAAGTTTAGATGGTGTTCGGAGCCTATGGGCCTCTCGACCTATAGTAGTTAAATATTCTTATTCTATTGGCTCTTACAAGGTGTTTGACAAGTGGGAGAATGTTGGAAATTAAGGTGTCTCAAACTTGGTAATTCCTTGCATTATTTATGATTGTATTTATTAATTCATTGCCTATGTTGTAAATTAATTGTAAATTTCATATTGTCATTTTGTGGGATGTGGCACAGTGATGTGTCATCCTACATGGAAGATGACAACTTGTAATTTTCTCCTCACATGAGGAGATAGGTGCCCCACTTTGTGGTAGAAATTTGTTTCCATGTGTTGACATCTTGATGTTGTGTAATGGAATGTTGACCGAAATGGTTATGATAGATTCCTATGACGAAGTTATGACATGTAAGAGTCAGAAATAGAAGCTTGTAAGACAGGTGAAGACGTGTCACGAAGCATCTTTGAAAAAGGCATCTTTGGGGGCCCCAAGGTGGACTATGACATGTTGTAAGAGAATATGCTATTTAAAGCCTGTGTATGATAGATTCTCTTACAGTTGTAAGTTTTAACTACTATGACATATTCTATGATGGTCTTAAGAGCATCTGTCATAGCCCATTTTGGAAATAGGTGACCTCTTTGGGATGGGAGCTATGGGAAAGTGTTAGGAACATTCTATAATGTTGACCAAGTGTCCTTAGGTGTGGGTTTTGGGCCATGAGGCCAAGTTGGACACCCATTCCAAGATAGGACCAATTTTGCCTTGTATATTCTATATAAATAGGTGCTTGGAGGAGATGTATTATAGGCTTGACAGGTACTGTTATGCTATCAGATTGACTCTAGACACAAGTGTCGAAGGCTATTGAAGCTTGCATTGCAAGTGTATTGTAAATAATATTTAGTTTTGATAATACATTGTGTAGGTTTCTGAGTGGGGTTTTTCACCCGATAAGGGTTTTCCCCACGTTATATCTTTGTCTCTCTTCTTCTCTCTTCTTTCTGGTTCATGTGTATTTCTACAACATCTCATTTACATGTTTCATGTTACTATAATTGTAAGGATTAAATTGAATTTGTATAGCTCTCCCCTCATTAGATTAGTGTAGGAAGCGATTTCCACACACCTAGCTTCCTTTCATAGAGAATGGCCATAGTGACACCTAGGCATGAAGCTCTTGAGTGGGAGCATGGATTAGGTGTTTATGTTGTTGGCATTATAGGCATCTCTTGACATAAGCAAAGGAATCTTGTTCCATATGCTGCCAGTAGTACCCCATGTTAGGACAGTAAAAATTTCAAAATTTTACTGTTTTCTCACTCCATCATGTTTGAACATGATCCTAAAAATATCCCAAAATCATAATAAAATTTTTTCACAAGGTGTCTATGGATGAGCAGTGTTAAATTTTATCAAGGCCAATCTATCGGCAAGATGTTGTGTTGTTTACACCGATACATAAGGGATCATTTGGAAATAACCATCGGCATGAGAATAGAGACCGGAAGGAGATTTATAGAAGTCACCGATGGAATAAGTGATACCGATGACTTTACATCGGCAAGAAAAGCGAGTGGTCATACCGATCAGTATGACAGACAACTATCGGATGACCTTTTAAAAGTTACCCCGACGGTATATATCATACCGATAAAGTATTTCAGCAAGAGTCTCATCGAACATCTTGCGGAGGTAATGAAGCAAACGACCATCGGTAAGAAGTAAACTATCGGGATAAGATACAAGGAAGTTTTCGATACTAAATGTCTTGGTGATAAGAGAGCTTTCGGCAAGACTCACAGTGATACTATTATCTGTCGGAATGACTCAACATATCGAAACAAAGGAATTAGGTCTCGCCGATTCACAAGTCACAGTGATCAAAAGGTATCGGTGATACTTTGACATACTCTGCCCGATAAAGAATATGAAAGAACCATCGGTGAGAGGATTCGGATCAGGTTATCTTTTGAAAGCTATCCTGATAGTATGTTTCACTCCAATGGGTATGCTCCATCGGCAAGACTTTAAAATAGTCATTCCGATCTAAAGTAATATGACGATCGGTGGGATAACAAGAGTTGGGGAAACATAATTATGTTATCTCGATAGTATTAATCATCCCGATAAACAAAACATATCGGTAAGACTCATTACATCAGAGTGAAATCTAAATCATATGGCGATGAAGGAAGTCATGCCGATGGTCGCGCCCACTTGAAGATATGACATTTCATAGCGTCGGGGGTACAAATAAGGGGTCACGCTGATTGATTGTTCGCGCCATAAAAACATTAAGGTCGCCTAGACATTTCAAAATTCACGCCGATAAGAGGAGTTATGGCGATGTGACATTTCACAACAATGAACATTGAATTGATCAGATGATTAAATACAAATGGCTACGAAATTTCTATGATCATTATAGTTGCAAAAAAACCGTCCAAGAAGAGAATACAGAAGAGCTCTTAAGGCGAAAGCAGAGGATTCCAATTCCAACCACCAAACGACAGGTACATATACCAAACCACTGTATAGCCTGTGTTTAAATTCTTTGCCAAAGTTTTAAAATGGAAACTCTGGGGAAGTGAAAAGGCAGAAAGTTACAAGGGGAAACCAGTAAACCTAAGAAACAAAAAATTGAACAAACCCCTGAGGAGAAAGTAAGAGAGAGAAAACTGAACGAGGACCTAATTGATCAATTGCCTGGGTCAACTCCCAAGGCCAGAAGGTCTGCCCAACTCAGGGCAGAAGTGGAGAAATTAGAAGATAAACACAAACGCCTCGGAGATATCTGGACCCCAATACGGGGATATGAACTTTTTAGATTCCACTACAATAGAAGGTTTAGGAATGCTCCTATGTCGAACCCATGGCACATGAATTTAGGAAAACTGGTTGTACCCAATGTATTCCTGAATGTGGAACTCCTTCAATTACTTGCCAGACACTATAATTCAAACCTGAAAGCCATCTACAACCCACAGGGAGAACCAATTGTGCATTTGTCAAAAAATGCTATTTGTGAGGTTTTTGATTTAGATGATTTATGCACTGTCCCTATCATTTATGAAGATCTGGATAAGGAGTATTGGAGAATGGACACAACTTACAATGGATGGAGGTTTCCCATTCATAGGCCCATGATTGAAGGAGAAGTGATCCCCTTAACTGAAAATGATGGCCCTCCCTTTCATGTAGCCATATTTGAACCATATATACAATATACCTATTACTCTGTAGGCCAAATCCTGGGTTTAGAGGTCCCTGAGTTCATGACTATTCCTCTGATGGTCATAGCCTCTGACATTCAGTGTCATAATGCAAGACAATTTGATTATGCTTCCTATATTGCTAGTAGAATGGACTCTGGTCTATCTGCAATAAAAAATAGTGCTCCAGCATGCTCTTTTGAGCATTACTCAATGCTTATGCACATGGTGTTATATTATGGCCAGGAGGTAGGGTTATGGCCAAGTGAGTTTCAAGTTGTTGCTGCAGATAAGAAAGGGGAAAAGATACCTGTACAACTGTGGACTAGAATTTGGGAAAGTAGATATGCCCATTCTAGCTATGCTCAATTTGAAGAGCATTGTGTAAAAGTACTGTATAGGTATTTTAATCACCCCTGTGAATATTTAATTTCAACTGAGATAAAAAGATTCCTCAGGCCAAAAGATTCTAGTGGCCCCCCTACTGTCACTCATAATTGGGGAGACTGGTATTGTTTTGAGGATGCTACTATGATCAGAGTTTATGGTTTTGAAGATACTCCATTCATATTGCCCAAGACTGTCCCTGACAAGCTTGCATATCTGGAGATAATCAGACAAATGCATTGTTCAAATGTGATGCATTTGAGTTCACATGGCAAACAATCATTTATGCCCAGTACTTTATGTTTTGGAGATTTTACTGTAGTTTCTAAAGAAGGTTATAGTCTCATTCTAGATAAATTAATGCATTATAACATGAAGACTGCTGAGATGAGAAAAGGATTTGACCCTGAAGGCTTTATTGATTCTGCAAGAAGAAAACAGAATCTCAGTGGATACATGCACATACATTATCCACATGATGATGTCATTAGAAATTTAGAAGAAGCAGAAGTCGAATTGGTGGTAGAAAAATATAACAGGGATTTAGATGAAAAGAAAAAGTAGTTAGCATCAATTGAGGTTGTATCCTTTGAAGATGAAGAACTGACAGGGCAAGAACAGCCACCAGGTGAAAAGGTAGAGATGTCCAAAAGGAAAATGCAACAATATCAGCCTCCTGTTGTACTACATGATGAGGAGGGGTCTGCTGATGAGGATCCACGCCAGACAGCCTATGATTCTTTCATTGCAGATGATGAGTTTATTCAATCAAAAGAATTTAAATCATTTTTATATAAATACAAAGGGAAAGAAATCAGAGAGTCAGTAGATAATGTCTCTGCTGATAATGAAAGACAATTATTAGATACGCTGAAGGAAACAGTAGATAAAGCAAGACATGACACCTAGCAAGGGTAGACAGTTACTTAAAGATGCAGGGGTCATGATTTTTCTTGGTCTGGATTTAAATTCTGCTTTGGTTTTTGATAGTTTTTTGAATAACACGGATGATAAGTATAAACTTACTCCAGAAGGAGTTAATGAAGTATATATGGGAACAAGGTATAACAATGATGAAAATTCCCTAATGATATGGGCGTTATACCCTCCCCACAAGAAGACGGCCATCATTGATACTGAAAAGACTTTTGGCCACGTGATGACTTTGAAAGCAGGGGAAACTAACCCTATAATTACAGCAGACATTGGTATTAATGTTGCCAAATTGAATAAAGCACAAGCTCAAATGTTGATCAAAGAAAGGGATGCATACAAATTGAATTGTGAAAGACTGACAAAAGAAAATGATTACTTGAAGGATGCTGTTAAAAGTACTTTTGGCCAGACCACAGAAAGAATAACTCAAGGTGAGAGCTCACAGGGCATTCAAGTGTTATCCCCTAATCAGGCAACCCAAATTTAGATGGATACATTTGTTACAATACTGCAGAAGTAGGTATGCAAACATGGTGCGATGGTTAAACCAGTTTTTGGATAACTTCTCAGAGAATCATAAAGCAGTTCAAGAACATGAACGACTTGAAAAAAGAATACGAGAAAAATTGACTGAGATACAAAATAGAAGTACTGCTGATAGTACAGATATCTCTGATGCAAAAGCATTTCTCAAACAACATCAAAATTATTATGACAAGCTTAAAGCTGATGCTAAAGAAGGAGATGATGCCTCAAACGCAGGAGTGCCCAGAATATTTAAAGACAATGGAGAGGTGAAGAGCAAGGAAGAATGGATTATTGATTGTCAAAGTATATTACACAAAGCCACAGGAGCTCTGAAAGACAAAGCCTCTGCATCTAAAGAAGTCTGCAAACAATTGGAGAGGATGATTACACTTGACATAATTACCAGAAGTGGTGTTCACCTTACTGATACTCATCGTGAGCAGGATTACTTAGATTACTTGGCAAAAGTCTACTTGTGGCTAAATAGAGCCTAATCATAATTATGTTATAAATTGTTAATGTTTGTTGAAGTTCCCAAAAGACTTATTGAAGAGTCATGTCTCTTCATAGAAATATTTATATAGGCTCAAACAATTGGTGCTGAAAAATCATCAGCGTAGAATATATTCAAATATATCATATATACAATGTTTCAAAATGACTATGTTGCATATTTTATTTGAAGAAGAAGTTTGAAGTTCTCTGATTCAGTGGTTCTGCTTTGGTATCAGTTGTTTGTTAAGATTATTCAGTTGTGTGGCTGTCTCCATTTCTGCATTTCCTTGATATTCAGATTAAACGTATCAAGTATATATTTGATCTGTCAATACACATTTGCTGTATCTGTGTGATTAAATAGGTTGGTATCCATTTGAGGAATTAAACCCTTCTGATTTAATTAAAGTAGCCTGGAAGTATTAAGCTTGGATTACTAAGTAGGGCCATACAATTAGATTGCCATTCTGTCTCCAGTAAATATTATCTGTTAATCTTGTCTATTCATTTCATTTGGTTCCTTCAAGTAAGGATTAAAGTACCTTTTGGTGAATTATAAGATATCTGATTTTATTTGGTTGGATTATCAAGAAGAGTCTGTGAGTCATTTACTTGCACGTTTATACAAGCTATAAACTAAAATTGTGCCAAACAACTAGAATTATTACCATTAGGAAACCATTAGTCCTGGTCCTTCAAATTGGCTCTGTTACCCAACAAGGCACTAGTCTTATTTTACTTAAAAACTTTTACCTTGATATTGCTTATACAATTTCTACCAACTATTCATTAGATATTAAACCTAAAGTTAGTTAGCGAGCATTTCATCTATCCTACATCTTGTGCCACTATAGATAGATTTAGTTAGTCCACACATTCACATTCAATCTGCTTTAATCTTCCAAGGTTTACCCACCTAGGTGTAGCAGGACCCAAAGCAAAGGAAATCAACTAACCTTGAAGGTTGATTTTGTCAAGTTAGTTCAAAAATGTTGCCAATCTAAACATAGAACTTGGCATCCCCTTAGGATTGACAACCTGCATTTCTGAGACCTAACAAATTGGCGACTGTACTAGGGACTAGTAAAAGACCTTAGAAAGTAATCCTTTCCTTCATAGAGTCGATTCAGAAAATTTAAGTTGGTAACTCTGCTGGTGACAAGAACCCTACAGATAAAATATAAACTTTTCCTATTTAATAGGTGGCGACTCTAGTTACAATTATAACAAAAAACTCAATATCAAATGGATGGTAGGAGATCCAAGATGGAAGGCAGAAATTTGCAGTCATCTCCACCACTTAGAAACATTTTCAAAAGAAATGTGAATCCAAAGTATTCCCACCAAGATAATAATCTGGACATCCAAGAAAATGATTCAGAACAAAATATTGCAATTCACAACAAATTCACACCTCTACATGATTCAAACGAGAACCTCAGTGGAGCAACTGATGATATTTTGGCAAGGTACAGACCCACTCCTCAAGAACAGCGAGATCATGATGCAAAGGTCATGAGGGATATTGATAGGAACCAATCTGAACATGATTTCAAGATCTCATTTGACCAGGGAGAAGAGATAGGGTATGGATTTTCAAATCAAGGAATGAATGATAATCCAGAACATCGGGAAATAAATAATCAGGACATGAGTGAAGAGCAACAGGAAATACTCATGCTCCGAAAGGAACTTGAAAGGTACAAGATACAGGAAGAGGAGTTGTTGCGGCAAGAAATTCAACAAAGGAAAAATAAAGCCAAAATAGCTCCCCCTAAATATGTACCCCCGCATAGAGGGAATATTTCAAGAAATACACAGCAAAATACAAGTAGTGCTCAAAACTCACATGCTTCCGGAAGTCATCAGAACACTATTCCCCAAAACCCTAGACCACCTCCCATACGTAATGTATCTCAACACATGGTAAATACTTACCCACCCCCTGGTCAACAATACTATAGACCACAGAATCATCACACAAACCCCCACATGAACCAACATCAACAATATGCATATCATCAGCCACCAGGTGGATACAATTATTATCCCAATCCACCACCTTTGAATTTCCCTCCCCAAAACCTTGCAAATATATGCAGTCAATTTGATTTAACTAGATATCAGTTGTATCCATATCCTATGGATAGTACTTGGAGGAATATGGTTCCCAAGTTTACTGGAAATAATGCAATATTTGCGGAAGATCATATCAAAAGTTTCAATGCTTTTGTACAGGATATTGGTATGGATTGGGAAGACATTAGAATGAGGTTATTTATGATGTCCCTCACTGAAGATGCCAGAGATTGGTTTAACAGCTTGCCTGATGCATCAATCAATTCACTAACTGATTTCCATAATCAGTTTAAGGATCAGTATGGTAACCAATATGCTCCTGAGTTTGCACTACATGAATTAATAAGTATACAGAAGTATCAAAATGAGTCAGTATTTGATTTCAACTTGAAGTTTTCCAAGTTACATAATAAGGTACCACATGGAGCTAAGTTATCTGACAAGGCAGCACTAAGTATCTATATGAAAGCATTTGACCCTAAAACAGGATATGAACTTAGAAACAGATGTCCTGCAACCTTGGCTGAAGCACAGAAAGTGGCCATAACTATTGAAAATAATAGGAAGGCTGCAGGAATGGTCAGTAAGAGGGATAATCATAGAAATCCTCAGAATTCAAATCTTCAACAAACCAAACCAGAGAGTTAGCATAGACATGATAGACCTAGGTTACATGATATGCCCTACAATACAAATTGGAAGGATGGAAGACCTATCGATAACAACAGAAAGCAACCATATGGAAAAGATACTCCTGATCCCCTGAAAAGAAACATGGCACACATGGTAGAAAATAAGCCTTGGTGTTTTATATGTAGTTTACCACATTTACCTGAATACTCTGAGGTAGCTAAATCCATACAGCAAGAGGAAATGTTATACAACTATAATAGGGATAATCATACCATCAATATGATGCAGGATACACCATGTGTAGTGACAGAAGATTATTCTTCTTCAGAAGAGGAAGGATATGAGTATGATGTAAGGAACCAGAAGTATCATATTAACATGGGAGAACAAGAGGTATTTTCAGACCAGGAAGATAGTTATAACAACAAGTCATATGGTCAATGGAGAAAACCTACTGAGGATGAAAGAGAGGCTCTCACAGTGGCTGCAGTGGCTCAAGCTCGAAACACTTATAACTTGAGGAATAGAACAACAAATGTTGGGCAAGGAACTCCTGGAAGTGTATTTATAAAAGACCAAAATAACAAAGGTAATAACACAAAATCATCATCTAAAGAACCAGAAAAGGGGGATAAAAGTAAAATGAAAGAAAATCAAGAAAAAGAGAACACAAAAACAGAAAAGAATGACCAGATCATAGCCCATTCTTTTGATATTGCACATGCAGTGTCTCAGGTGAAGATATCAGTCCCACTTCTAGAGATGATGAAAATAGATAAATATAGGAGTACAGTTGTCAAGATGATTTCTGATTCACCTAATCCAAAACATAAAGGGTTTAAAAAAACAACAAATAATGTACATCAGGAAAATTTCAAGATGCCTGAGGTGTACCTTGGCGACACACTTACAAAAAATCCCTCACAGGTAGACCCATTCTATACCACATTAATAATCAAGAACAGGATAGTCAGAAATTGCATGATTGATTCAGGTGCTGCTATGAATATCATGCCTATAGCAGTTATGAAAGAATTGGGAATGTGGGTTGATACTACGTATGGCCAGTGTTATGCAATGGATAACAGATCTATTCCAGTAGTTGGTATCATGAAGGATGTAGAGATAAAACTTGCCTCACATCCTGAAGCCACTTATAACATTGACATTACTGTGGTTGACATCCCACCGTATTATGGGATGCTTTTATCAAGGCAATGGGCTGCTATGGCAGGAGGCAATGTTCAGTTAGATTTATCATATGCCACCATACCAGTGGGTGACAAGGAAATCAAATTGTGCAGAGAGCCAAGGTATGACAATATCATAGAAAGAATGGACCGGCATCAGGTGAATTTCTTTTGTGACACAGATTTGGGAGTTTTCAAAGTTGGAGAAACTACACCAGAGTTACATAACACTAACCCAATACACACTGAATCTATGAAAGAAGAAAATGAGTTGTGGAAAATGTATTTTGATGGTGCATGCAGCAAAGTAGGAAATGGGGCTGAAGTAATTTTCATTTCACCAGGAGGTAAAACTTTTAAATACTCTTTCCTATTGACATTTGAATGTACAAATAATGTAGCTGAGTATGAAGCCCTGCTCATTGGCCTAAACATAGCCACCAAACACAAAATAAAAAAGTTGGCTGTCTATGGTGATTCTAAATTGGTTATCTCCCAAATAAGAGAAAAATACTTATCTAAAAATAAAAGATTAAGACAGTACAGAAATGCAGTTTGGGATAGTGTTGAATTATTTGATGCCTTTTCAATCAGCTGGGTTGATAGGTCTAAAAACATTATGGTAGACTTTTGAGAAAACATTGCATTAAAGAGAGATGATGTCACATTGGGAGGAATCACAGAAGTTGAATTTAAAACTAGACCTACCATTCCTGATAATATACAGAACTGGCAAGTATTTGATAGTGATGCTGACATAATCAATTTCTTGCATTGTGCTGATTATTATGAAAATCAAGAAATTGATTTCAGTGCATTTATGGAGGAACATGATGGGAAGGAAACCCTTTTTAGCCAAGAAGTGGTCCAGTTGAAAATGAATAAGATACCCAAAGGACTTATTGCATTAGAAAAGACATTTGATGGCCATGACAAGTATAAAAAGAAAGACACACCAGTGGTACCTAGTAACCTTGAAGAAATCAATTTAGGGACACAAACAACTCCAAAAAATGTGTATATTGGAAGAAGTCTTGACCCAAAAATCAGAAGCAGACTTATCAACCTGCTCAGGAAGTACAGGCATGTGTTTGCTTGGTCATATGATGACTTAAAAGCATATAGAGAGGATCTATTTCAACATGAGATACCACTGAAGCAAGATGCTAAACCTTTCAGACAGAAGCAGAGACCGATTAATCCTACACTAGCCCTTAAAATGTTAGAGGAACTTACAAAGTTAAGGGATGGAGCTATAATCAAACCTATTAGACACTCTTCTTGGGTTTCAAACTTAGCGCCTATCAGGAAAAAGAATAGTGATATTAGACTGTGTGTGGATTTCAGAAACTTGAATAAATCTTCCCTCAAAGATAATTATCCTCTTCCCAATATGGAGGCGATATTGCAGAAAGTCACTGGATGCGAATTATTGTCAATGATGGATGGTTTCTTTGGTTACAATTAGGTAAAGGTTAAGGAGTCTAAACAATTTAAGACTGTATTCACCACTCCGTGGGGAACATATGTGTATTTGAGAATGCCATTCGGATTAACTAATGCTAGAGCAACATTCCAGAGAGCGATGGATGTAGCTTTTGCTGAATTGATCAATAAGATTATGATAGTATATCAAGACGACTTGACAGCATATTCTAAAAGGGCCGAAGATCATTGCACACATTTAGAACAAGTATTTATCAAATCCCTAGAATATGGGATATCATTGAACCCTAAAAAATGCCATTTTGCAGTAACAGAAGGAAAATTGCTTGGCCATATAGTCTCGAAGGAAGGAGTTAAAATAGATCCTGAAAGGGTAAAAGCAATTGATCAGCTCCCTATTCCAAAGAATATAAAAGCCATACAATCATTTTTTGGCCAGATAAATTTTGCAGAAATTGTTTGTCCTATATCAAGAATGCTGAAAAAGAACTCAGAAATAAAATGGACAACAGAAACACTAGAAGCATTTGGTGGTATTAAGGAGGCAATCAAGCAAGCTCCAGTCCTAGTGTCCCCTGACTTCAGTAAACCTTTCCAACTTTTCTCATTTGCTTCCTATCATACAGTAGCAGCAGTGTTATTATAGAAAAATAATGATGGATATGAACAGCCTATCTCATTCTTCAGCAAGTCCCTTTAGAATGCAGAGTTGAAGTATGACATTATTGAAAAACAAGCATATGCATTGGTAAAAGCAGTTAAAAACTTTAGACCATATTTGGTGGGAGCTAAAATCACAGCATATGTTCCTAATGCTGCGGTGAAGGATGTATTGGTCCAAACTGAAGTCACCGGTAGGAGATGTAGGTGGATCAATAGGATTCATGAGTTCAACATTGAAATCCAAATCACTAATTTGGTAAGGGGACAGGGTCTTGCCAAATTGATGACTGAAAGTAACCTAGAAGCCTCTCAGATATGTAATGTTGATGCAAGTACCAGTATAGAACACACTCCATGGTATACTGATTTAATATATTATCTAAATCATATGAAATGTCCTGAAGGATATGATGATAACAAAAGGAGGACACTCAAATTACAAGCTTCAAAATATGTACTCATCAGTGGGGATCTTTATTGGAAAAATAGAGATGGGATTCTACTATTATGCTTGGATGAATATCAGTCAAAACGTATTATGAAGGAGCAACATGAAGGCATGTGTGGAGGTCATTTCTCAGCGAAAACTACAGCCCACAAAATCCTGAGGGCAGGATATTATTGGCCTAAAGTTTTTAATGATTCATACCAGTACACTAGAAAGTGTGAAGCATGCCAGAAGTTCTTAGGCAAGTTAAAGTATCAAGGAGCACTACCCTTAAAACCTATACAGGTTGAGGCTCCATTTTATCAATGGGGTATTGATTTTATAGGTGAAATCTCAGAAAAATCAAGTGGAGGGCACAGATGGATTTTAGTGGCTACTGATTACTTTACAAAATAGGTGGAAGCAATCCCTACCAAACAGGCTACAAGTAAAGTTGTGATCAATTTTCTAATGGATAATATTATATGCAGATTTGGTACTCCAGTAAGATTGATTACAGATAATGGGATGTGTTTTAGATTTGATGAATTCAAAGATTTTTGCAGTACACATGGTATCACTGTTTCTTATGCTGCTCCCTACCATCCACAGGCCAGTGGACAAGCTAAATCAAGTAATAAGAGCCTCTTGAAAATCATAAAAAGAATGCTGGATAGAAATAAGAAAGCTTGGGATTCAAAATTGAGAATGGCAGTATGGGCTGATAGAATTACTATAAAAAGGGCAATTGGGAGATCTCCTTATGAGTTGGTATATGGAACACAAGCAAGATTACCATTGGACAATCTTATACCAGTGTATAAATTCATTCTCCAGGAAGACTTGAATATTCCTGAACCAATGGAGGAAAGGTTAGAACAATTGGCAGAGCTTGATGAAACAAGAAGAATAGCTCAGAGGCAGAATGTTAAACTACAATCACAGGTAAACTATCTCTTTGACAAGAAGGCCAAAGACAGGAAGTTTGAAATAAATGATATGGTACTAATGTGGAATGCAAGATGTCAGGACAAAGGAAAACATGGAAAATTTGAAGCCCTGTGGTTGGGTCCTTTCGTTATCACTAGCAAAGGAGGTGATGATTCTTACTATGTACAGAATATGTAAGGAGAGGAACAAGAATTGCCTGTACATGGGTAATATTTGAAGCAGTTCTTTTCATAAACATGTACAAAGAGAATTGGGCATTGCCAGTGCATGGACAACCCTCAAATAATTCTCAAAATATTTTATTCCATGCACAGTAGTCTAGGAATCATTCCCGATCCCCATCATTTGTTAACTTTCCTTTTCCCATTTTCATAAAAACATCACCCCCAAATAAATAAAATATGTGGTCTACTTCCCCAGGAGATCTGGATCCTTGTCATACTCACAGGGAGTATACATCCCAGACAGAGCCACTATTAGGACAGTAAAAATTTCAAAATTTTACTGTTTTCTCACTCCATCATGTTTGAACATGATCCTAAAAATATCCCAAAATCATAATAAAAATTTTTCACAAGGTGTCTATGGATGAGCAGTGTTAAATTTTATCAAGGCCAATCTATCGGCAAGATGTTGTGTTGTTTACACCGATACATAAGGGATCATTTGGAAATAACCATCGGCATGAGAATAGAGATCGGAAGGAGATTTATAGAAGTCACTGATGGAATAAGTGATACCGATGACTTTACATCGGCAAGAAAAGTGAGTGGTCATACCGATCGGTATGACAGACAACTATCAGATGACCTTTTAAAACTTGCCCCGATGGTATATATCATACTGATAAAGTATTTCGGCAAGAGTCTCACCGAACATCTTGTGGAGGTAATGAAGCAAATGACCATCGACAAGAAGTAAACTATCGGGATAAGATACAAGGAATTTTTCGATACTAAATGTCTTGGCGATAAGAGAGCTTTCGGCAAGACTCACAGCGATACTATTATCTATCGAAATGACTCAACATATCGGAACAAAGGAATTAGGTCTCGCCGATTCACAAGTCACAGCGATCAAAAGGTATCGGTGATACTTTGACATACTCTGCCCGATAAAGAATATGAAAGAACCATCGGTGAGAGGATTCAGATCGGGTTATCTTTTGAAAGCTATCCTGATAGTATGTTTCACTCCGATGGGTATGCTCCATCAGCAAGACTTTAAAATAGTCATTCCGATCTAAAGTAATATGACGATTGGTGGGACAACAAGAGTCGGGGAAACATAATTATGTTATCCTGATAGTATTAATCATCCTGATAAACAAAACATATCGGTAAGACTAATTACATCGGAGTGAAATCTAAATCATATGGCGATGAAGGAAGTCATGCCGATGGTTGCGCCCACTTGAAGATATGACATTTCATAGCATCGGGGATACAAATAAGGGGTCACGCTGATTGATTGTTTGTGCCATAAAAACATTAAGGTCACCCAGACATTTCAAAATTCATGCCAATAAGAGGAGTTATGGCGATGTGACATTTCACAGCGATGAACATTGAATTGATCAGATGATTAAATACAAACGGCTACGAAATTTCTATGATCATTATAGTTGCAAAAAACTGTCTGAGAAGACAATACAGAAGAGCTCTTAAGGCGAAAGTAGAGGATTCCAAATCTAGCCACCAAACGACAGGTACATATACCAAACCACTGTATAGCCCGTGTTTAAATTCTCTACCAAAGTTTTAAAATGGAAACTCCGGGGAAGGGAAAAGGCAGAAAGTTACAAGGGGAAACCAGTAAACCTAAGAAACAAAAAATTGAACAAACCCCTGAGGAGAAAGTAAGAGAGAGAAAACTGAACCAGGACCTAATTGATCAATTGCCTGGGTCAACTCCCAAGGCCAGAAGGTCTGCCCAACTCAGGGCAGAAGTGGAGAAATTAGAAGATAAACACAAACGCCTGGGAGATATCTGGACCCCAATACGGGGATATGAACTTTTTAGATTCCACTACAATAGAAGGTTTAGGAATGCTCCTGTGTCGAACCCATGGCACATGAATTTAGGAAAACTGGTTGTACCCAATGTATTCCTGAATGTGGAACTCCTTCAATTACTTGCCAGACACTATAATTCAAACCTAAAAGCCATCTGCAACCCACAGGGAGAACCAATTGTGCATTTGTCAAAAAATACTATTTGTGAGGTTTTTGATTTAGATGATTTATGCACTGTCCCTATCATTTATGAAGATCTGGATAAGGAGTATTGGAGAATGGACACAACTTACAATGGATGGAGGTTGCCCATTCATAGGCCCAGGATTGAAGGAGAAGTGATCCCCTTAACTGAAAATGATGGCCCTCCCTTTCATGTAGCCATATTTGAACCATATATACAATATACCTATTACTCTGTAGGCCAAATCCTGGGTTCAGAGGTCCTTGAGTTCATGACTATTCCTCTGATGGTCATAGCCTCTGACATTCAGTGTCATAATGCAAGGCAATTTGATTATGCTTCCTATATTGCTAGTAGAATGGACTCTGGTCTATCTGCAATAAAAAACAGTGCTCCAGCATGCTCTTTTGAGCATTACTCAATGCTTATGCACATGGTGTTATATTATGGCCAGGAGGTAGGGTTATGGCCAAGTGAGTTTCAAGTTGTTGCTGCAGATAAGAAAGGGGAAAAGATACCTGTACAACTGTGGACTAGAATTTGGGAAAGTAGATATGCCCATTCCAGCTATGCTCAATTTGAAGAGCATTGTGTAAAAGTACTGTATAGGTATTTTAATCACCCCTGTGAATATTCAATTTCAACTGAGATAAAAAGATTCCTCAGGCCAAAAGATTTTGGTGGCCCCCCTACTATCACTCATAATTGGGGAGACTGGTATTGTTTTGAGGATGCTACTATGATCAGAGTTTATGGTTTTGAAGATACTCCATTCATATTGCCCAAGACTGTCCCTGACAGGCTTGCATATCTGGAGATAATCAGACAAATGCATTGTTCAAATGTGATGCATTTGAGTTCACATGACAAACAATCATTTATGCCCAGTACTTTATGTTTTGGAGATTTTACTGTAGTTTCTAAAGAAGGTTACAGTCTCATTCTGGATAAATTAATGCATTATAACATGAAGACTGCTGAGATGAGAAAAGGATTTGACCCTGAAGGCTTTATTGATTTTACAAGAAGAAAATAGAATCTCAGTGGATACATGCACATACATTATCCACATGATGATGTCATTAGAAATTTAGAAGAAGCAGAAGTCGAATTGGTGGTAGAAAAATATAACAGGGATTTAGATGAAAAGAAAAAGCAGTTAGCATCAATTGAGGTTGTATCCTCTGAAGATGAAGAACTGACAGGGCAAGAACAGCCACCAGGTGAAAAGGTAGAGATGTCCAAAAGGAAAATGCAACAATATCAGCCTCCTGTTGTACTACATGATGAGGAGGGGTATGTTGATGAGGATCCACGCCAGACAGCCTATGATTCTTTCATTGCAGATGATGAGTTTATTCAATCAAAAGAATTTAAATCATTTTTATATAAATACAAAGGGAAAGAAATCAGAGAATCAGTAGATGATGTCTCTGCTGATAATGAAAGACAATTATTAGATACGTTGAAGGAAACAGTAGATAAAGAAATGCAAGACATGACACCTAGCAAGGGTAGACAGTTACTTAAAGATGCAGGGGTCATGATTTTTCTTGGTCTGGATTTAAATTCTGCTTTGGTTTTTGACAGTTTTTTGAATAACACGGATGATAAGTATAAACTTACTCCAGAAGGAGTTAATGAAGTATATATGAGAACAAGGTATAACAATGATGAAAATTCCCTGATGATATGGGCGTTATACCCTCCCCACAAGAAGACGGCCATCATTAATACTGAAAAGACTTTTGGCCATGTGATGACTTTGAAAGCAGGGGAAGCTGACCCTATAATTACAACAGACATTGGTATTAATGTTGCCAAATTGAATAAAGCACAAGCTCAAATGTTGATCAAAGAAAGGGATGCATACAAATTGAATTGTGAAAGACTGACAAAAGAAAATGATTACTTGAAGGATGCTGTTAAAAGTACTTTTGGCCAGACCACAAAAAGAATAACTCAAGGTGAGAGCTCACAGGGCATTCAAGTGTTATCCCCTGATCAGGCAACCCAAATTTAGATGGATGTATTTGTTACAATACTGTAGAAGCAGGTATGCAAACATGGTTCGATGGTTAAACCAGTTTTTGGATAACTTCTCAGAGAATCATAAAGCAGTTCAAGAACATGAAAGACTTGAAAAAAGCATACGAGAAAAATTGACTGAGATACAAAACAGAAGTACTGCTGATAGTACAGATATCTCTGATGCAAAAGCATTTCTCAAACAGCATCAAAATTATTATGACAAGCTTAAAGCTGATGCTAAAGAAGGAGATGATGCCTCAAACGCAGGAGTGCCCAGAATATTTAAAGACAATGGAGAGGTGAAGAGCAAGGAAGAATGGATTATTGATTGTCAAAGTATATTACACAAAGCCACAGGAGCTCTGAAAGACAAAGCCTCTGCGTCTAAAGAAGTCTACAAACAATTGGAGAGCATGATTACACTTGACATAATTACCAGAAGTGCTGTTCACCTTACTGATACTCATCGTGAGCAGGATTACTTAGATTACTTGGCAAAAGTCTACTTGTGGGTAAATAGAGCCTAATCATAATTATGTTATAAATTGTTAATGTTTGTTGAAGTTCCCAAAAGACTTATTGAAGAGTCATGTCTCTTCATAGAAATATTTATATAGGCTCAAACAATTGGTGCTGAAAAATCATCAGCAGTAGAATATATTCAGATATATCATATATACAATGTTTCAAAATGACTATGTTGCATATTTTATTTGAAGAAGAAGTTTGAAGTTCTCTGATTCAGTGGTTCTACTTTGGTATCAGTTGTTTGTTAAGATTATTCAGTTGTGTGGCTGTCTCCATTTCTGCATTTCCTTGATATTCAGATTAAACGTATCAAGTATATATTTGATCTGTCAATACACATTTGCTGTATCTGTGTGATTAAATAGGTTGGTATCCATTTGAGGAATTAAACCCTTCTGATTTAATTATAGTAGCCTGGAAGTATTAAGCTTGGATTACTAAGTAGGGCCATACAATTAGATTGCCATTCTGTCTCCAGTAAATATTATCTGTTAATCTTGTCTATTCATTTCATTTGGTTCCTTCAAGTAAGGATTAAAGTACCTTCTGGTGAATTATAAGATATCTAATTTTATTTGGTTGGATTATCAAGAAGAGTCTGTGAGTCATTTACTTGCACGTTTATACAAGCTATGAACTAAAACTGTGCCAAACAACTAGAATTATTACCATTAGGAAACCATTAGTCCTGGTCCTTCAAATTGACTCTGTTACCCAACAAGGCACTAGTCTTATTTTACTTAAAAACTTTTACCTTGATATTGCTTATACAATTTCTACCAACTATTCATTAGATATTAAACCTAAAGTTAGTTAGCGAGCATTTCATCTATCCTACATCCTGTGCCACTGTAGATAGATTTAGTTAGTCCACACATTCCCATTCAATCTGCTTTAATCTTCCAAGGTTTACCCACCTAGGTGTAGCAGGACCCAAAGCGAAGGAAATCAACTAACCTTGAAGGTTGATTTTGTCAAGTTAGTTCAGAAACGTTGCCAATCTAAACATAGAACTTGGCATCCCCTTAGGATTGACAACCTGCATTTCTGAGACCTAACACCCCATACATAATAATTTTTGCACCAATGATTTTCCACCAAAATGCCCTCCACAGGCACTAGAGTGAGCTTCTTCTAAAGCTATTAGAATCTCTAAATTATTTGAACATCAGAGTTAAACACCATTATAACTTCGTTGATACAAGACATTTGATAATATAATGTATCACGCCACTAGTTTGCTTAAATGGAGTTGGGCACTCTTAGATGTTGAATCCAGAATGGTTCCATCATGTAGATAGTTTAATATGTACGAGAACCATTCATCAGTGTATGTATTACCACAGAGTTCCAAATTTACAACTATATGGTCATCGATTATTAGTGTCTTAAGATTATGAAGCACAAAAGTGAATTTCTCAGGAGAACCTTCAGGAGATATAAGGGAAGCTATGCTTGCCATTGCATCTGCATACCAATTATCTTTCTTGGGAATGGTATCAATTGAATATGATTTGAATTATTTTAGGAGAGATAAAGTAAACTCAAGATACTGAGATAGCTTATTGTGCTTAGTTTGATATGATCTTGTTATCTGTTTAACAATTAACTGAGAATCACCATATATTGTAATGTTTTTGATATTAAGAGCCAAGGCTACATGAAGTCTAGCGATAAGAGCTTTGTATTCAGCTATATTGTTTGTGCATAAGAAATCTAAGTGGTAAGATAAGGGAATTGGCTTACCAACAGGAGGTATTAATATAACATCAGCTGCTTTAGAGCCAGTTCGACATTTTGATCTGTGAAAGTATAACTCCCATTGTTCATCTGCAGAGATTGTTAAAATCTGTTTGTTAGGAAACGCATCGACATTTTCTATACAGAAGGGTGAGGGAGCTTTAGCTAATTGATCAGCTATCACTTGCCCTTTAATTGCTTTTTGTGAAATACAATTGAGATCAAATTATGTTAACAACTTAACCCATTTAGCAAGATGACCTAATAAATAAATTCTTGAGAAGAGATGTTTCAAAGGGTTGAATTTTATCATTATATGCACTTCAACATTTAAGAGATAATGTCTAATATTTTGAGTGGCAAACACTAAAGCTAAACAATGCTTCTCTATAATTGTGTATCACACTTCATAATTGAGAAAAGTACAACTGATCTAATAGATAGCGCATTCTTTGCCTTCAGCATTATGCTACGCTAACAAAGTTGCTAGGGCATTGTTAGATGCTTAAATGTATAATAGAAATGGTTTATCAGAAACAATAGGTTGTAAAATAGGAGGATTAGCTAAGTAATCCTTTAAATCATCAAAATCTTTTTGAAATTCAGAATTCCATTGGAAGGGAGAATCTTTTTTTAATAGTTGCATAAAGGGGTGAGTCATATTCGCAAGTTGTGAAAAAAATCAGCGGATGGCCTATATCTTTCCTACAAACTATGAAGTTGAGATATGTTCTTAGGTATTTTCATAATAATAATCGCATCTATCTTTTTAGTATTGACTTCTATACCTCGATTTGAAACAATAAACCCAAGTAACTTTCCACTATTCACACCAAAAACACACTTACGGGGATTTAATCACATATTATACTTACATATGTGCTCAAATATTTGTCGAAGATTTGTAACATGATCCTTACAATGGATAGACTTCGCTAGGATGTCATCAATATAATGTTAAAAAATATTGTGCATATAATCATGAAATATAAGTCATTGCATGCTGGTAAGTAGCTCCTACATTCTTAAGTCCAAACGACATGACTACCCAACAAAATATACCCCAAGGTGTTATAAAGGTTGTTTTATACTAAGTAAGAGGATTTATAAGGATTTGATTATATCCTAAAAATCCATCCATAAAAGATAGCAACTCATGTCTATCTATGGAATCAACAATCATATCGATATTAGGCAGCAAAAAATCATCTTTTAAAGATGCCAAATTTAAATCTCAAAAATTTGTGCACATTATTATATGACCATTTAGTTTAACAATGGAAACAATATTTGAGATCCATAGAGAGTAATCAATTGGTCAGATAAAACTAGCTTGTAAGAGTTTTTCTATTTCAGCTTTAACAAGCAAAGCAATCTTAAGATTCATCTTACGAATCTTTTGTTTGAAAGGCTTAGCATCTGGTTTCAACATGATATTATGTGTTACAATCTGAGGATCTATACCAAGCATGTCTGAATAATTCCAAGCAAATAATTCTGATAACTCATTCAACAGTTTGGTCATTTCTTCTTTTTCTTTCACTTTTAAACAATCACCAATAGGGATAACTTTTTTGGGTTATCCTTATCCATAACGACATCAATAGTCTTTCTACTAAGGAGAGTACTATGGTTTGGGGGATTGTAGGATTGTATTTATTCTTCAAGTTCTTCACTATGCTCTACTATAGTAGTTATTGTGCTAGTAGTCTTTCCAAAATATGCATCATTGTTTAAATAATAAGGTAGGCCGTGTTTATGGTGATAATGAGGAATACCATCATAAGCACCTAAGAATTCCATTATCACTTCATTTGCCATAAACATATCCAAAGGAAGTGATCCTAGAGGACAATTGATGTCAATCATCTTAGGGCATATCAAACTAAGTGTTGATATTGTATTCACATTTAGAGTAGGGCGTTTGAAGCCTTTGGATTCCCTAAAAAGATTATATCCAATGCTACTTGAGTAATGTTGAGAAGTGGATTCTATAGGGACTTCGATTCCTTGTTGATTTATGCCACAACCATTATCTAAATAGTCACAATTTTTGTAAAGGATTCAAAATCCTCTCCCATAGAGAGAGACCATTTCTTTAGATGAAGGCAGAGCTTCATAAGTCTCATAGTCAGTAGTATAACTCAGAGTATTATCCTTATTTGTCACCAAAGAGGCCTTATGTTTATCATTTGAAGCATGTGATGGGATCGATGCAATATTTGATGTTTTGGGGATAGGGTTTTTAAGTTTATATTCTCTTGTGGAGGAAGATGCAAAATCTAGTGAACCCCAGTCATCACCAACAAATGCATTCAATTGTTTAGACTCTTGCCTAACATTTTTAGAGGCAAGAGGAGCTAATAAATCAGATTTCAAATTGTTTAAACTCTTAGGACCAATAATATGCTTATGCACTTCCATTTGTAGACAATTATCAGGTTCAAGATCCGAATGGATAGTATACAGTTTTTCTTTAAATATAAATTTAATCGAATGGTGTAAAGTAGAAGGAACTACTCCTAATGCATGTATCCAAGGTCTACCTACAATCATGTTATAAGATAGAGAATAAGGCATGACATGAATAAAGTTAGGCACCATCATAGGTCCAACTTGTATAGGTAAAGTTATAGTGCCCACGGATTGTCGTCCAACATTATCAAAGCCACAAATACTTAATGATTTCGGTTTGATGGCAGATACATCAATTTTAACATTATGCAATAAATCAATACCACAAACATTAAGGGCTAACCCATTATCAATCATAACTCTCTTAACCAATGTTTTGTTGATTGTAATAAACATAACCAAAGGATCATACTAATTCTAAACCTCGAGAGATGGTAATTCATGTTCTTGAAATAGAATATCTATTTTTGTTGCATGCATACAATCTAGTAAGGCGGCAACATCATTTGGTTTAATAGTAGAAGGAACAATCACCTTTTGTAAAGCTTCTTTAAGCATTCCATGGTAAGTAGGTGAAGTTTGAATAAGTTCCCAAAGAGATATCTTTGCAGGAGTAGTGCGATGCTACTCTATAAGATCATAGTCTTTACCACCTTTATATGTTAAATGAGGTGCTTGGGGAAGCATAGGTTGAGAGGCTAGTAAAGATATTGGAACACTCATGTGTTGTGTACTTTGTTTGTTATTCTAAGTATTATATACATGAGCAACCACATTATGATTGGTTTGTTGTGAGTTTTGTTTCGCTATTTGTTTTGCATAATCATAAATGTGATTAGGAGATTGAGAAGAGGATGAAAGTCCTTTTACAACAAGCATAGGTTTAGAGGATGGTTGTGTTGCAAGTATGGGCCTAATCGGTGTTGTCATTGATGTCAACATACTCCTGTTACATTAATGACAAAGTTTGGATGAGTTGTGTGTTGAGGATATTGAGAAAATTAGTCTCAATCAGGAACAGTGAAGAACAGTGATGACATAAGGTAAAAGTCCAAGATAGGATAAGGATCAGAGGATGTGGATTAAAGGGTTTGTATATATGTGTCTTAAGATGTTGCAGTAGAGATTTTAGAGGTTGACATGAAGATATGAAGAAGTTATGGTAGTTCAAGTGAAACCAGTTCTGGTAGATGTTCATTGATGACAGAGTGATACAGATAGGTCTGGTGAGATCTGGAAATGCATTCTCTGGTTCTGCGGATTTGAGGAAGTGTTGAGGAAGTCTGTGCGGTGTGTTAACTTGATTGGTTTGTGGTTTAAAGGCCTGCAAGTATCTATTCCTTTGTGACAGTAATGGCAGACTGTGTTCTTGAGGTTCTGGATGAAGAAGAGAAGGATTTCAGTAAGTAGAGGAAGTGCGGATGTTCTTGGTGTTTCAAGAAATTTTTTTTGACATCCTTGGATCATGTTTAGTTTGTGTTGACGGTCTGCATTAGAGTTGGAGCCTAAAATTGAAGAAATACTTTCGGATGAAGGTGTTCTTTTTGTGACTGGCCGACCGGATGAATTATACATCTTGCAGATGTTTGCTAACTTAGATGTTTGTCCCTAAGTTGATGTCATGTATAAATAAGGGATTGTGAAGTCACTTCAAGGTGGACTTGTGGAGATGAGTGTGTGGTAGTGAGGAGAAGAGAGAAAGGCAGAGCAAAAGGTTTGGGCTTAAATGGAACTGACTCAAGCACGGTGAAGATGCTATTTACTAGTTCAAGTATGTAATACTTATTCTTTTGTAGACAGTGTGTCTCTTGTAGGCAGTGAGCCTCTTGTGAGTAGTGTGCTCAGGTAGTGAACCCTAATTGGCATGTGCCATTTATTCTTTCTATTCTTCTAATAGAGAATACATTCTTAGGTTAATCACCCCGTGGTTTTTCCCTTAACCGGGTTTTCCATGTCAAAAATCTTAGTGTCTCATGTGTTGATGTGTATTTGCTCTTAACTTATTGCATTATGCCTTCATGATTGATTTACTATTATGCTTGTGTGGAGTTAAGTATTTGATGAAGAAGAAATTTTTGGACAACTGATTCACCCCCCTCTCAGTTGTCTACCCTAAATCTTACAATTGGTATCAGAGCCAAGTTCCTCTGAAAGGAGCTTAATCGCTTGAGGAGATCCAAGATGTCATCCTACAAGAAGGATAGTCTGAAGTTTGATGGAACTAATTTTTCTCTCTGGAAATGTTGAATGAAATGTCACTTGTAGTGTATGGGATTTGCATACTGGTCCATGGTTACAAAAGCTTATGTACCTCCACAGGGTGGTCCAACAACCCTAAATGAAATCACAGATGCTAAAAACAATTTGCAGACCAAAGAAGCTCTTCTAAGTGCATTATCTGACTCAGAGCTCTCAAATGTTATTGATCTACCAACTATTTTTGAGATTTGGAATAAACTAGAACTTTTGCATGAAGGAGACCAGTATGTTAAATGTGCAAGGTTACAGAGTCTAAAAGGGAAATTTGAAAAACTAAAGATGAGAGATGATGAAAATATTACCTTTATTATGCCAAGAGTGAATGCGATGGTTTGTGGGATTAGAAATGCAGGTGGAACCCTAAGTGAAGATGAGATCGTTGGCAAAGTTCTCAGATCCCTTCTTGCTTCTTATAAAATCAAGGCTTTTGCAATCAAAGAATTCAAATCTCACACAACAGTCACAAGAGATCAATTGGTTGGTAAGTTGGCTTCTTTTAAAATGGCTGAGTTTGGAGATGATCCTCCAATGACTAAATCTGCATTCAAATCCCATGCCTCTGTAAAAGGGAAACAAAGGTTTGATCTAGGAGAAAACTCTTCAAGGAACCTATCATGGTATGAAAAAGCAAGAAAAGACTTGGAAGAAGAAGAAGCTGAAACTGCTCATCTTGAAGCTCTTATTGCAAAAAGACTACAAAGAGGATCTGGTAAGTATGAAGGGAAATTACCTTTTAAGTGTTTTAACTGCAATAAAATTGGTCATTTTGCCTCAAGATGTCTGGAAAGATTTTCAAGACCAAATTCTAATAGACCAAGGTCTCAAAAGAATTGTTACTATGTTCATGAAGAAGATGATAATGAAGGAGTAATAGATGATGAATCAGAGATAGGAAACAAATCCAGAAATGAATGGGTGTTTATTGCCATCAAAGAAGAGGAACCAATATCATCTGTATCTGTCAATCATAAAGTTGAAGAAAGAGCTCTGGCTGCCCAAGTTAAAGCAAAGGATGATTGGGTCATTGACAGTGGATGCTCTCACCATATGACAGGTGACAAGAATAAGTTCTTAAATTTGGAAAAGTATGAAGGAGGAATTGTAAAATTTGGAGATAATTCTGTTGGCAAGATCAGAGGTAGAGGAACTATTTCTCTTGATGGAAAGAACAAAACCAGTAATGTACTGTATTTTGAAGGATTAAAACACAATCTTCTCAGTGTTGGACAGCTGGTGGACAAAGGCTATGATCTCAGATTCAGGAATAGAAAATGCAAGATCTTTGAAAGTTCTGAAACAAAGATTGCATCTGGTACTCAAACTGAAGGTAATATCTTCCACTTGGTTGGTACTGGTAAAAATTACTTATTTGCTCAAATTGATCAGAGTTGGTTATGGCATAGGAGGATGTGTCATGTGAATTTTGATAATATCATCAAGATAAGCAATACTCAGGCTGTAAGAGATCTTCCAAAATTAGTGAAACCTACTAATAGCTTGTGCAAAGAATGTCAGTTGGGTAAACTAAGTAGAGTCACATTTAAAAGTAAGGAATTGCCTTCTACTAGACTGTTGGACTTAGTTCATACTGATCTTTGTGGTCTGGCAAGAGTTAGGAGTATCCAAGGTGATAGATACTTCATGTTGCTAATTGATGACTATTCCTGGATGATGTGGGTAACCTTACTAAAAGAAAAATTAGAAGCACTTGAGAAATTCAAAATATTCAAGGCCATGGTGGAGAATGAAACCAGATTAAGATTGAAATGTCTGAGGTTTGATAGAGGTGGGCAATTCACATCTGGTGAACTCATAGACTTCTGTGAGAAACATGGAATAAAGAGACAGTTGTCTGCCCCTAGAACTCCACAACAAAATGGAGTTGTTGAGAGAAAGAACTAGACCATCTAGGAAGCATCCAGGACCATGATGATGGAAGCAAATGTTCCTCAGATCTATTGGAGAGAAGTTGTCAGCACTGCAGTTTACACTCTAAATCAAGTTCAAATTAGAAACAATACTGGTAAGACTCCTTATGAACTATGGTTTGGCATTACTCCCACTATGAGATATTTCAAAGTTTTTGGTAGTAGATGTTACATTAAAAGGGATGAAGATCTAGGAAAGTTTGATGCTAGAAGTGATGAAGGAATATTCTTGGGTTACTCTACTCAAAGCAAAGCATACCGGTGTTACAATAAGAGACCGAGAAAGATTTTAGAAAGTGTAAATGTGAAAGTTGATGAAGAAATTGAAAGACCCTCAAGAATTCATGAGTATGATGAAGATGATCAGAATGGTGTTCAGATTCAAAGTATCCAAGCCTCTTCTGAGAAATAAAGTCAAGTTGATCTGGTAAGATAGGAAGAAGAGATAAGTCTCAATGAAATTGATCTAGAATTAGAGGTGCAAGAAACTCCCAAAGTTCCAAGGTATGTAACTCTAAACCACTCTGAATATCAGATCATAGGTGACAAAAGCAAAGGGGTGCAAATAAGGAGGAGAATTGCTCAAAATTTAGATGAGTATTGTCTAATTTCAAAGATTGAACCTAAGACAGTGAATGAAGCTTGCAATGATGAAAATTGGTCAAAAGCAATGGAGGAAGAACTAATCCAAATTGTGAAAAATCATACTTGGGATCTTGTTCCCAGACCTAGAAACAAGAATGTGATTGGAACCAAATGGGTCTTCTGGACCAAACTGAATGAAGCTGGTGAAGTAATCAGAAATAAAGCTAGATTAGTCTGCAGGGGTTACTCTCAGATTGAAGGAGTTGATTTTGAAAAGACTTTTTCTCCGGTGGCAAGAATTGAAGTAGTCAGATTATTTCTTGCATTTGCTGCCTTTAAGGATTTCAAGGTGTATCAAATGGATGTCAAATCAGCCTTCTTAAATGGTACTTTGGAAGAAGTGTACATTGAGCAACCAGATGGATTTCAATTGTCTGACTATGGTGACATGGTCTGCAAATTGAAAAAGGCATTGTATGGACTGAAGCAAGCCCCAAGAGTCTTGTATGAAAGATTGGATAAGCATCTCCTAAAGATTGGCTTCACCAAAGGTACTGCTGACAGCAATTTGTATTTCAAATTTGATCATGACAATATCTTAATTGTTGAAGTATTTGTTGATGATATCATTTTTCGAGGAAGAGATAATATGTGTAAAACTTTTGCAAGTCAAATGAAAAGTGAGTTTGAGATGTCCATGCTTGGAGAAATGAATTTCTTTTTGGGTCTACAAATTACTCAAACAAAGAAAGGAATTTTCATTTCTCAGTCAAAATATGTGAAAGAATTTTTGAGGAAATTTGGCATGGAAGACTCTAAGCCAATGAACACTCCAATGGAAACTAGATGCAAGTTAAGCAAAGATGATGACTCTCCCAAGGTTGATTAGACAAAATATAGGTCAATGATTGGAGGACTGTTTTATCTCACTCAAACTAGACCAGACATTATGCAGGCTATTGGTCTTGTTGCTAGATTCCAAGCTAATCCTAGAGAATCTCATGTTATGGCAATCAAGAGGATTTTTAGATATCTAAAGGGGATAGTTGAGTATGGGTTGTGGTACCCTAGAGATCATAATTTCTCTCTTCTTGCATATACAGATGTTGATTAGACAGGAGATGTGGATGACTGGAAGAGTACTAGTGGTGGAGCATTCTTTTTGGGGAAGAGGTTGGTTTCTTGGTTAAGCAAGAAACAAGAAACAATATCTCTATCCACTATAGAAGCAGAATATATTGCTACAGCAAGTAGTTGTACTCAAGTCTTGTGGATGAAACAAAAGTTAAGAGACATCAGAGTGGAGTATGAGGAGCCTATCACAATTTTCTATGATAATTCAAGTACAATAAACATTTCTAAGAATCCAGTGTTGCATTCAAAGACTAAACATATATCCATCAAGTTTCACTTCCTGAGAGAACAAGTGAACAAGAATGAAGTCAAATTAGAGTTTGTACCTTCCAAGGATCACATTGTAGACATCTTTACAAAACCTCTGGCTAAGGACTCTTTTGAATATCTAAGGGAGAAGTTAGGGGTTATTGCCCCTCGAGTGATGAACTAAGATGCACTAAGGTGTATCAGTCCGGTGCATATCCCAGTCACATCTTGTGGTCCAGACTGATGATGGGAAGCTGCTACTCAGGGGGAGTAGCAGATATGATTCTGAAGTGGTAGAGTTGCAAGTATGAGTCCTTTTCCATTGATGTCAAAGGGGGAGAGAAGACATGTGAAAAACAAGTGGTTTCTGATCAAAGGGGGAGCAGTAATGGGGGAGAAGAAATGTGAATGGTGGTTGCTGATAGGGGGAGTTATGATAGTAAAAAAAAGTTCTTGTCTTGATGGTCAAAATAGTTTTTCACATTATATGTTGCCATCAATGACAAAGGGGGAGATTGTTACAAGTATGGGCCTAACCAATGTTGTCATTGATGTCAACATACTCTTGTTACATTAATGACAAGGTTTGGATGAGTTGTGTGTTGAGGATATTGAGAAAATTAGTCTCAATCAGGAACAACAAAGAACAATGATGACATAAGGTAAAAGTCTAAGATAGGATGAGGATCAGAGGATGAGGATTAAAGGGTTTGTATATATGTGTCTTAAGATGTTGCAGTAGAGATTTCAAAGGTCGGCATGAAGATATGAAGAAGTTATGGTAGTTCAAGTGAAACTGGTTTCGGCAAATGTTCAGTGATGACAGAGTGATACAGATAGGTCTGGTGAGATTCAGAAATGCATTCTCTAGTTCTGCGGATTTGAGGAAGTGTTGAGGAAGTCTGTGTGGTGTGTTAACTTGATTGGTTCGTGGTTTGAAGGCCCGCAAGTATCTATTCCTTTGTGACAGTAATGGCAGACTGTGTTCTTGAGGTTCCAGATGAAGAAGAGAAGGATTTCAGTAAGTAGAGGAAGTGTGGATGTTCTTGGTGTTTCAGGAAAGTTTTTTTGAAGTCCTTGGATCATGTTCAGTTTGTGTTGATGGTCCACATTAGAGTTGGAGCCGGGAATTGAAGAAATACTTCTGGATGAAGGTGTTCTTTCTGTGACTGGCTAACTGGATGAATTATACATCTTGCGGATGTTCTTGCAGATGTTTTCAACTTAGATGTTTGTTCCTAAGTTGATGTCATGTATAAATAAGGGATTACAAAGTCACTTCAAGGTGAACTTGTGGAGATGAGTGTGTGGTAGCGAGGAGAAGAGCGAAAGGCAGAGAAAAAGGTTTGGGCTTAAATGGAACTGACTCAAGCATGGTGAAGATGATATTTACCAGTTCAAGTATGTAATAATTATTCTTTTGTGGATAGTGTGTCTCTTGTAGGTAGTGAGCCTCTTGTGAGAAGTGTGCTCAGGCAGTGAGCCTTAATTGGCATGTGCCATTTTGTTCTTTCTATTCTCCTAACAGAGAATACATTCTTGGGTTAATCACCCCGTGGTTTTTCCCTTAACTGGGTTTTCCACTTCAAAAATCTTGGTGTCTCATGTGTTGATGTGTATCTACTCTTAACTTATTGCATTATGCCTTCCTGATTGATTTACTATTATGCTTGTGTGGAGTTAAGTATTTGATGAAGAAGAAAGTTTTGGACAACTGATTCACCCCCCCTCTCAGTTGTCTACCCTAAATCTGATAGGTTGAACCACATTTGCACATAAGTAACCATAATTTTTAGTTTTTAAATCTCTTCTTTAGCTTTAGGAACATAAATCGTATTTACAAATCTTTAAAATTGTGATGGCTTAAAGGTCGTATTGGAATGTTCAATCGAGATAAAGTCCTCAAGGGCTTCATCTAACTTATCGAAGTCATCACGACTAAATGGCTCATCATAAGCATGAAAATATTGTAAAAATTAATCTGACATTTTAACATGCTCTAATTGAACCAAGATCTAAATGCACAATGATGGCCTTTGCAAAAGAAATACGACTTTCAACAATAAATGATAATTTCCAACTCTTTTAGTGAAAAGATAAAGAATGTAATTCACAATTTAACATATGCAATTTCACTAAAGAGGATTTTCAATCCAATTATGCTCTAGAATAGTAAATTATTTCAGATTTGAAGTTTAAAAGGATGCAAATTCTTTAAAGCTTGGGTTCACCAAAATGTTTAGTCTGAAAATTGATAGTTTGTTTAACTAGGTCAAATACTACCATTTCACCACTAAGCATTGGGAGGACAAGGACTGAGCTTGTGAACAAGCTTCTAATCACTTTGTCTATCCCTTATGCTCACATGGTTATGAAACCTAAGGTCCTAACCAAGATTTTATCAAGTGTTTTTCTTTCAACCAAGTAAAACCCTAATTATTCCTTAAATAAAAAAATATGTAGAAACTGATGAAACAACTAGCAAAACTGATCACAGAATGTAGAGATAGAGTTTCAAAGACAGAGTACCTAGATTTTGAGGGCCACTTGGACTAAGGTGCCTGCTCCATTGTCCTGGCAATTTCCACACAAGAAAATCTTCTGCACAAGGTGTCTAAGACTGCTAAAAGGCTTGTAGATCATGGAATAAACCCTTGGTTGGACTAGGGTGCCCACTCCAATGTCCCGCAAGCCTCAGAATCTAAAAATATGAAAGTTTTTCACAACTATACCCACAATATCCTCCTTTCTGTAGCTTCTTTCCACCGGAACCTGTGAAACATGATCTGCACCTACAAAAGAAGGAAATTGTTGCAGCTATATAGGAGCTTGCCTCAGTCAAGCCTCATCTTTGGTATTTCTACCTCAATAATAGCCAAAGATAAAGATTTGCAGAAGTGTGTGCAAACTTAACAATGTGTGTATGCATAAAAAATCCAACCCTAGATATCTCAATCAAGGGGAGATCAACAACTTGCTTTACATCAATAAACACATACAACTTCACCTCAAGGAGATGAGATAAATCAAAGACTTGCATGAACAAGAAGGCGAATCAACAATGTCCACGAAGGATCTCCAAGCTTACTATTGGAGGCTTCAACGCTTCTCCTAATCATGCAAAGGGTGTACAAACCCATAGGAAGAGCAAGATAGACTCAAGATCTTGATTCCTAATCTTCATCCATTGTCTCCAAGATAGCAAATACATAATACTTCAAAGAGCTTCAACAAATCACTGATCTTCAATAGCAATTGTAGCAAAGTTTTGGCATCAAACTTGCATAAGAATTGTATGTGATAAAATGATTTGCAAATGTCTTTTTATATCTAGCTTTAGGGAAATTTATATTTTGAAATAACATCTCGATATTGCACAAAAACTAAGAATTTGAAAACAGAATCCCGAGGCATTCGGTGGGAGCCAACACCCTACCAAAATTCAAAATCTGTGGAAAGAGGGGAGGGCTAGGGTGTGGGTACCCAAGTCCAAGCCCCCATTTCCACTTAGATCTACATTTTTGGGGGTCTTAGGGACCCAAATCTCAAATCCCCTTTCTGGGTTCAATCAATAAGTTACCTCAAAAAGTGAACAAACTACTTCTAAACTTAGTCAATCAGGGTTTTGGGAAGGCCAAAAAAGTAAAGGTTGAGAGGTCACCAAGAGTGAGGAGATAAACTAGGGGAAATTGTACCATTCCATATAGGAGGACAATTTATGACGTTACAAATGCAATAGGAAAAACCACCAAAAATAGATGATTTTAAGAGATTTTTCGTAAAATACAACCTAGAGTTTAGAGAAGAGTTTTTCACTAATTGCATACCTAATTCTCTGTTGTTGAAGAAGAAGTGGCCATCTTTGCGATCACCTTGATGATACCTCTCTTTTGATTGCTCACATGAATGATTTTGTCACTATTTCACATCAATCTCATAATCTAGCTCTCTTTGTTTGCCCTTAGCTTAGTTTCATTTATGCATTTGTTTTGTGCATTGTTTTGTGTGCTCTCATATCTACAGGTTCGAACTGACAAAAGAAAGCAACTAGTCAAACTCAAATGATCCATGGTAAGTTCATCATTTCATTTTTCATTTACTTTGATATATTTAAATGTCAGACGAATACTAGTTATTGTAGGTACAAATTGTGGGAAAATCAACAAGTAAGGCCTAATTTAGGAATGGTACCTACCTTCCATGTAGACTATCGTCCCCAAGGGGGCAAATATGTAAGCACAAAAATTATGCACTGCCTCCATGAGGACCCCTATGATGATTCAAATCCTTGTCACATACATGTAAGCATGAAAATAAATCCTTTGGGCAACAAGCCTCTTGATAACATGTCCTGTTTTCTTGTCTTGTGTTATTTCTTCCTTGTTGATTTCCTTCCCTCCCCATTTCCGATGCTTTTCAACACTTGTTGTGACACTTGTCAACTTGCATTTTCTAGCTTTCAACCTTGATCCTAAGCCTTGTGAGTGTCTTGTAGGTGAGTTTTCACCTCTCCCCTTTGTTTTTCCTCTAGTGCACCTCATAGAAGCCTTCTAGAGGTCCCCTGAGCCATCTCCCATTGATAGTTTTTGTTTTCAACCAACCAATCCAAATCTCCCCCTATTATTTCTAGATCTCCCCTGGAGATCTTGCAGATGCAAGTGAAGATTTAGATTCTTCCACAGGACTAACCCTTTTCTTGATGTAGATCCTGCCCTTTTCCTCTCTTCTACCATCTCCCAACCTGCTTTTCTGCATCTGACCCTATCCAGCTCAATTTGCTCAGGCGACCTAGGGTCACCCCCCCGGTGACCCTACTAGTAAAAGGGGTGACCCTGCCATTTTTGGACATGCAGAAAACCTTGAGTTTCTCTCTCATTTTTGCTCCATTTTCTCCTATTTTTCTTTTTGTTTGCATGATTTTTGATCCTTGATATAGAGTTAACTATTTTATGCACCCACACATGCATAATTAGCTCTATTTGATCTCAAATTAACTCTCTAATCAATCTCATGCATTCCCTTACCTCCATTTCTTCTTCAGTGATAAGCTATCATTGCTTCATTACTCTCTAATTAGCTAAGTTCATTGGGCAATGAACCTTGTTAACTCCCCAAACTATTCTTGTTAACTCATCAATCAAATTAGTTAACTCTCCAATCAATCCTTTCCTCTGAACCTATAAATACCTCCCTCCCCCAAGCACAAAGGGAGGTAAATTCATTGTGCACACAACTCTTGCCAAATTTTGCTCCCTGACTTAGCATTCAAATGCTCTTATAGGACAAAGGTGCCTTTTGCTTTATTTGTTCAACCAAGTAGCATCGTACTGCTTCATTCTATGCCATTGTGCTCAATCCAAGCTCTCACTGAGCTCATACAAGCTTCATCAAGGTTTCTTTTTACTTCTTTGGGTCATTTTGTTATTAAGAGGATCACTTACTACCATAGAAGGATTCAAGGTTGCCTATTACAAGGATTGATGAGGGTGGTGGAGTCAACAAATCTTCATTTCTCTCAGGTTCCTTCATTGTTTTCATTGCTTACATAGTAATTAGATAATCGCATTTTCTCTTGGGAACAGTAACACATTGCTTTTTCCTTGATAGTTAGATCTTGCTTGTTATATTAAACACTTTCTCATTTTTAGATCTATTTCATTAGAAGAAGCATTTTTCCCTTTTCTTAGATTAAATTGCATTCAAAATATTGAAAACCTAAAAAACATAGATTAACTTTGCATTTGAAAAGCCATATAAGATTGCATACATATTTCCTTTTCAAAGATTAGAAGCACTTTCATTTTCAAAATACTCTAAAAAATACCAAAAAGAACATTTTGCATATCATTTAGTTTGCATGCATCTAGGAACACTAGAATAGACAACATTGCAAACCCTCGATTCCATCATGAGGTAAACACGGTTCAAACAATTCAAAACAAACACTTGATTTTATCACAAGGTACAAACAAAGTCAAAACATGAGTCAAACCCTAGGTCAACAAAACTGTAGGTCAAAACCCTAGTTCTGGTTAAGGTTAGTAATCATACAACTTCCTCTCTTCTGATTCATGAATGTGCTTAGGAGTGAGAGGAGAGTGGGTGAGGGTTATCCGTGACAAGATCGAGGAGTTCCATCCATGACCACAGCAACAGACATTTGTTCTACCACAAGGAGACCCATTTTTCCTCTTGTTATTAGAAGAAACTAGACAACAATAGATACAAAAAGAATTCTTACAATGCCTAGAAAGATAAGAGGCCATCAATGAAAACAATCATTTCCCCACACACAGGTAGAATCTTAGAAATCCAAACAGAAGGACAAAAACTAGTGACCCTTCAGGTCAGAGGATTATCTCAACTACAACAACCATCAAATGAGACATACAACAGAGCACACAACAACAAAGGCCACAGAACATGCGAACCCCTCTCCAATGAGCCAGACCCTTGCCATGTCTCACCTCCTCTCGACTAGCTAATTCCATGTGAGTGAGAGTGATGTGGTGGATCTCACTGTGGCAAGGAGGGAAAGGGTCTATGTGCATGCCAAAATTGGACCCAATATCCCTAGGAAACTAAAGTCATGATCTTAAGCGTACAGGTACCTCATTAGGCTTGATTTTTCAGGACCCATCTTTTTACCCACCTAAGCTATGCTTAAGGGGGGGTGTTAGTGTAGGGTTTTATTTCCTAGTTGGGTTATTTATTTTCCTATTTTCCTATGTTTTTCCTACACCTTTTATTAATCTTGCTTAGGCTCTTAATGCATGTTTAATTAAGTGAGTGGGTTATGAGGTGTCACCATCCTACAAGGGAGCACCCAATAGCTATCTTGGGAAGATATTTTTCTATCTTTAGACTGATAGATGGTTGCTTCCTATTGGTTGGTGTTGCCACCTCCACCCTCTCCCTTTTCTATATAAACATGCTACCTAGCTTGTATTAGGAACCTAATCTATTGTATTGCTTGCATTCTCGAGTTGAATACACTTTATTTGGCTCATATCTAATTTTTGTTTTGCTTTCCTTCATTCATTTTCAATCTTGGGTAGAAATCTTATAGAAAAATGTTTGCAAGTTGACCACACCTTTTACATCATCTTCACATGGGTTGTACTAGAGAACCATGCCTATTTGGAGTGTTTGCCCATGCTTTAGTATAAATATTTCATCATGGAAGGACCTACAAGAGTCTTAGGGGGTATGGAATCCACCTACCAGGTCCACAACCATCAAAGAATCAGTAATGATTGTCCTGAGAGTTGTTGGAGTGGTTTGGGTTCTTGAATGCCCATTGACACTATTTCTAACTAATTTTTTTCCTTCTAGTAGGCTGCCTTCTATTTTAGCAGGCTTTAAATTTTAAATCTTTCTTTTCTTTACTATGCCATGTTTTTAAACTTCTATTTAAAGCTTTTTTCGATATTTTGACAAGTTTATGAATAAGTGAACTTTTCAAAATGTATTATATTTTCTCTACTCTCTCTTTCTTTCTTCTTTTTTGATGTTTCAGCGAGTTCGTAAACTTGCAAACTTGAAGAAAAAATTTACTTTATAGATTTCTTCGTCTCCATTTTCATTCTTCTTTTTAGTGATTTGATAGGTTCTTAGTTGATATCTAGAGTCCTCTATTGATAAATAAAATTTTCTCTTTCCAAGTGAAGTGTGACAACTCTGTTCAATTGAACCTATCAAGAACTAAAGGAAAGAATCAAATATGGAAAGAGGAAAGCATCCAAGAAATCCACAAGAGTCGAAGGATGGGGCAACACACTCTAGAAGGCAGCATGCTACTTGGAAAGATACAAAGAGAGGCCAATCTACTAGATATACCTTTCAAAGAGATGATGATGGTCCTTTAATTGGTTATAATGTGCATGATGATACATATCCTTATACTTTAGATGATTCTGGTGATAAAATGGTTAGGACAAATAGAAGAAATCTTAGAAATGAACTTGGTATGCCTAGAGATTCAGTCAACATAACTAGAAGAGACAAAAACCTATCCTAAGAAGCACAATATGAGGATTTGGACACATCAAATCTCACAAATGTAGGAACTCCAAGATTAGGATCACATCCTAACTCCCCTAGCTCTACACATAGGACTGAACTTAAACATTTTGCTTCATTTAATGATGCAAATACTAATACACAATCAAGAAATTAGTGTAGGGAAAGAGAAATTGATGAAAGATTGGATCTAGTTGATCACCTTAGACAAACAAAAAGAGAACTACAAGCTCAAATTAATTTGCAACAAGATCATCTTGCACAAAATTCTCAACAACAAAATCAACCAATACCTGATAATATTCCTAATCAACCTGCAACAAGTCATCTACCTAATCAACAAGGTAACAAGAAGGATATAAGAACCCATAATAGGAGGCATGCCTAGAGATCCCCTCCTTGAAGGAAGCCATTAGGGATGGAACAATACAAACAGTTAGAATTCTATGGTATCCCCAATTATCCCAATCCTATACCAAATGAAATCAGGGGTAGGGTGCCTAAATTTCAAGGTAATAATGTTGTCACTAGCAAAGAACATCTGAAATGCTTCATTAATATAATAGATGAATATGAAATTGAAGATTATAATGTTATGATGAAGTTGTTTTTCCATTCATTAGAGGAAAGGGTAAAAGAGTGGCATTGGAATTAGGGCTGACAACTGAGAGGTGGGGTGAATCAGTTGTCTTAAAACTTTAAAGCTTGTTGTAGTTAATTCTTCTTTACAACTTCTTAACAGATTAAAAATATAATCATGAAAAGTAGGAATCAATAACACATGAGAAGAAACACAAATAACACACTTGACACTAGGATTTTTAATGTGGAAACTTGGTTAAGGGAAAAACCATGGTGGGGGTTAACCCACAAAGATTATACTTTGTTAAAAGTATTACAAAAGGAGAAGGCACATGCCTTTGAGCTCACTACCCAGAGCTCACTGCTCAAGAGAGGCTCACTACCTACAAGAATGATTACAAAAGGATTATAGATTGTTTAAACTGATGAGTAGCATCTGTCAATGCAAAAATTTAGTTCTGGTTAAGCACAAAATACTGATTTTACACACTTCATCTTCACTTTACCCTGTTTACTGCTTTGCCATGATCCAGACCTTAGATCTCTTCTCTTTTGCACTTCTATCTACTTTTTTCACACTTACTTCATATTCATACAACTTCATCATGCAATACACTTGAATCCATTAGCTATATATTTATCTGCTTCAAGAAATTCAATCACCTTTCTATCAGCTTTATGAAGAACTTAACAAACGTTACAAGTACTCTTTTTTGTCGGCTAAATCCATACACCAATATTGATGTGTACTAGGAATAACACTTTTAGGTCATCATATATGTTGGCCACTAACATTATATCCCATATGAAACTCACCAAAACACTTCTACTAGTTCCGCACAAGGATCTAACACAAGTTAGCCTATTCTTCATTGAACTATTCTATCATATTGGGACCCGGTACTCAGATGCTCATAAATTTTAATCCCTTTGTCACCAGAGGCTGAAATCATGGATTTATATTGTTCTAACATTCCTCTACACTCCCTCAAATTTAAAACACACAATGATTAACTAGAGAGATCCGCTGACCAAAATACTAAACTCTGCCATATACCCTGTTCCTGTCTATCTAGTCTTGACAAATCTTGGAACTGACTTCCGATAAAATTTGATACTACACCATGGATGTGTGGAATGGAGTTAGTTTCCATCAATAACAACACATGACATGCCTTGCAGTGTCTCTTGCCAACAATCTCCCTCTTTGGCATTGATGGCAACACTTAGTGAAAAATGACTGTCATGACTGACTCCCCCTACTATGTACACTTATATACTCTTCCACTACTCCCCCTTTATGGATTCTTCATTTTCTTTCATTTTTTACTGTTTCTCACTCCCCCTTTGACATCAATGGAAAGGGGTGGGATCTACAAGCCACAATTTGCACAAGAAATTTGTATACAAGGCCGCATATGTACAAACAATCTATGTATTATATTTACATGAACTTGAGAATATCTACAAAACTATTTTTCAACTGCACAAGTTCAGAGGCCTAACTTTTTTTCATGCCATCCAAAGTTTAGATGTGTCAACTTAGTAGGAATTCCTGTGATTCTGCTTTCTTAAGGTTTGAAGGATCACCTGTCTAGATTGCAACTTGGGCTTCTGATAAAGTAGTAAACATTATTTCTAACTTGGGGGCAATCAATCCCTGGAGGTCACACATTCTATCCACAATATTTCTCTTTTCTTTTACAAGTTTCTTCATTTCATCAGTTAAATTGATTGGTTGACACTCCTGACTTACTGGAGAAACTATTAGAGGATCAAAATTTTGAGATAGATTCAACAATTTTTGTTCCTACTCCTTTATCTTTTTCTCAATATCCTCAACAACGGGCCAAGATAGACAAAATTTGTATACATCACTCCCATCATTAAGAGCATTTTGAAAACTTTTTATACTAATATCAAGTACCTTTCTATTATTCCCTATTAGGCCATTTAGCTAACTAAATCTCTTATCCAAAAATTCATTCCAGACTTTGATTTCTGCAGACTTCACAAAAGACTCAAAGTGTGTACTTACAGAGTTTACAAGGCTTTTTAGATTTCCAGAGGGAGAATCAGATGGATTCTTTTGGAAAGTTGGCATTATCTTCTCTAGATGTAAGGCCTAACAACTCACTATCCTCTATGTGAGATTTCAATATCTTTTCTCTTGCCTTGGCTTGTGTGAAAGAAGCTATCTTCATCAATTGTACCGGAGAGGGAGTATCCATGTTGATTGGTCCTTGAATCAGTTCTGGTTCATCAAACTCTAACATCTCTTTACTCAGGAAAATCTTCACTGCATCTACAGTGTCTCTTGCCACAATTTCTAGACCACCTTCCTTTCCTTGAGTTTTCTTAGTATCAGGACTATTTTGTTTGGGTGCATTAAAATTGCACCATCTTCTTCTTTCTCTGCTTCACCTTTCTCTATGTTATCTGTAGGGGGATTCTCTACTTTGTCCTCACCATTTGCAATCTATTTCAGAGGATCTTGTGTAGCAGCAATATTCTCAACATTGTCTTCTTTTCTAGGTTGATCAGGAAGAGTTAGAGTATCTCCTGCATCATTAGTTTTATCCACCATCTCTGTATCTTCCTTTTTTATTTGCTCCACTTTCAGAATAGAGGAGTCATCAACCTTGGTTTGCTACTCATCAGTTTTCATTTCTTCAATATCTAGAATTGATGAATCAATCCCATCATCAGTGTCCTCAAAAAATGGAAGATTGTGTCTCTTTAATGTACTTAGAAGTATTTCCTATGTTTCTTTAACTATTTTATCCAATTCTCCAAGCATCAATTTGTTCATTCTCTTCTTGCTCTTGAATTCATCCTTCACTTCTTTGAATATCATATTCATTTGAACTTGAGTGATCTGAGGGCATAATTTTATCAATATATGTTCTCTAAGCTCTATATCCTTGTTTTTTGCATTTTCTTTCCTCAACTCCAAAATGTCAGAAGACTTTGAGGGATCTCAAAAGTTATTTAAATCGGGGCCTTATTATAAATATTCAGATATCTAACAATTACTTCCTCTAACACCCTCTTATCTATATCACTGTATTCATCATAGAATTCAGTCATGGGTTTCAAATTTCCATCCACAGTGACTGATTTTATTACATCTTCCACAGAAAGTGTGGGCTTCTCAACATATGTATCTGTCTTCTACCTTTTGCTTTCTCTTTTACTTCTAAAGGGCTTCTCCTTAGTCACCTTGGCAACTTTTGTTCCAAAGGCTTTCAACTCCTTTACCTTAGCATAGAATTAGGTTTTTCTTCATCAACTATTGTGCTCTTATAGGTTCTTGTGGCCTTTGTTTTTAGTCTTTTCCCTTCTTTTCTTGATGATTTTCCTTCTAGTTTCTTAAGATCGACAGGTTTTGGGGGAATAGGGGTAGCAACAGAGTTTCTAGTAGTCCTTGATGTGGAGGAGGATTCTACCAAAGCACTTCCTTGTTTCTTAACCTGCTTCTCCTTCTCTACCTTTTTAGTTCTTTCCCTAAATTGCCTCACAACTTCCTTTGTGAGACCTAGATTCTCAGCCAACTTCTCAACTTATTTTCTTACTTTTCTTTTGGTTTCAGGTTCTTTGAGCTCAACATGTAGTTTTAAACTTAGCTCCTCATATGTCCCAAATCTTTCAACTGTTGTGTCTTTTGGCTTGCTCAAAAGGTGTTGAGCATACATATTCAAGATTTTTCAATCTACCTCATACTCCATGGGCATGATCCAAACAATTCTAGGTTCCACTGCTTCCATTAAGCACTGATTAGTGTCAACCATAAAACATATTTCATTCTTGTACTTCTCAACAATTGATTTAGGGATTCTTTCCCTTGAATGCATCATACTCTAAAAATTCTTGAAGTATGCCCAGATTATAGTTTTTTGAGCTTTATAGTCACCAATACTATGTAGATGATCTCTGAACTAAATAGTAACTAGCTCATCATTAGTCTTGTGTACACCCTTTACTCTAGGTACCTCATTCATAAAGTAGAAAAATAAACATAGAACCGATGTTCCATATTTAATGGTGTTTTTCTTATCTTTCTTGATTTTGTTCAAGTTTTCAATTAGTTGGTTCTGCAATAATTTGTACAATTCATAATCTGTATTTTCTTTTAACATTTTTTGTGCAACATATATGGTCATTCTAGAGACAGAGTTCTCCCTGTTGGAATGATAAATTTTGTAGCCAATTACCACTGAAGCAAACTTGACATCTAGATCAATAATATCATTGATAGTCATTGCCCTTTTGTTGAATTTGGTACTGGTTGCATCAGTTACAATCTAGTTCTTCATGGATTTTAGCATGGGTAAGCCACCGGTTGAATTCAACCCAGTCTCAATCCTGATAGCATCCTTTGTAATTTTAAATGGTTTCATCATCCACAAAAACTCATCTAACATTCAACTTAAAACATAATGAACCCATTCATCTTCATCGAATGTTGGAAACCTCATAATTTGAATGAAAATGTTTATCTTGCAGTACCTTATACTTGGGTTTAAGATAGTGATTTTCATCCCTTAGATGAATCTCAAACAAATCTACATACCTTGAGTCCCCAAATTCATCTATGTTCGCATGAATATAGATCGTAATATCTTCAACATGTAGCACACCATACGGAACACTTGAAAATGCACCTAATGGGTTGATTTCTACTGATTTGTGTGGATGCTTTTTAAATTTGGGTTGAGGCCTTTTAGTAATATCAACAACCAAAGGTGTAGCCATTGCAAAGATTAAAAGTTCAAAGCTTCGTAGATAAATACCTTTTTGACAAAATTAGGGTTGGCAGACAAATTTGTCGGTTGTACTTCAAATCCTTGGAATCTCAGCTCAGATGCTATTCTTCTTGCTCTCTTTGAATGTAAAGTGATTCATATGAAGAGTGAATGACCCTTTTAAGCTCTGCAAAACCTAATTTTCCTTTGTAATAAATGCTCTGCCCTAACACATCTGGTTACACTATTTCTGCATATAGTCAACCTTTAATTTCTCTGCAAATCACCGTATCCACTTCTTTTCTTTTGAAAATCCTTTCAAATGACCTGTAATAACCCAAATTATCTTTTCTCATCATGTCAGATTCAAGCACCTACTTTATGGCTAGGGGAATTTGATTTTTAATGCTTCTCCCCCTAAGCCAGAGCTCCTAATTCAATTTCTAGAGGAATTGTCAGCACCAGATTCTGGTGCAGACCCATTACTATTTTTCATAACACTTTTCCTGACCCACGTCTTGCTCATTTCATTCTGGATCTCATTCACATCAATTTTTCCCTTGCCTTTGTCATGTCTCTGCTCATCTAGTTTTCTATTTACTGGACCTTTTCTTTCATTATTCTTACTTCTACGGAATCTTGCAAAATGACCAGATCAGTTACAATTGAAGCACACAACATTTCTTTTCCCATTTGATTGATTTCCTCTTGATCTGCACTGATTAGCCATATGTCCAAATCTATTGCATGCAAAGCATTTTCCATTGAAATAATTGCCATTCATTATCATACTTCTGCATTCATTGGATTTGTGACCATACCTTTTGCACTTGAACCATTGACCAGAGAAGGATGGATCATTTTGATTTATCTTGCTTCTACACTGAGTAGCTCTATGACCAAATTTATTGCAATTGAAACAACTTCCATTGAATGATGAATATCTTTGAGCATTAGGCTATCTTCCTAGAGGTCTTCTAGGTTTGTTTCTCCTATTCCTTGATTGAGAATTTCTTTGTCCGGATCCAAATCTTTCACCTTTCTCATACCCATGACCATGCTTATCATCCGCCTTCTTCTGGCTCTCAAGTAGTACTTCAAGTTTAGCTGAGCTTATCTTGAACTTCTCCTTGTATTCATTTGCATCTTCTAGGTCATGTTTGAGAATGATAATTTTCCTTTCGAGCTCTTCATCATTGTCTCTACTTTCATGTAGATTAGACTCTAGATGGCTAGCAATTTTGTCCAATCTACAACATTCTTCTGTACTTTCTTTCAAAGATTGGTTCAATTTTTCTTCAATCTTTTTCCTTTCTTTAATTTCCTTGGTTAGCCTCATCACCCTAGATTCCATTTCATGTTTTAGGACAACTTCTTTAGCTAACTTCTCACATTCCTTTGTCTTCTCTTTTAGGGCCTTATCCTTGTTGTTGTCATCACAATGATTTCCCAGTTGAAGAGGTTGCTCCTTCCTCTTTTCATTGGATTTGCTTAATTTTTCTTTTAAAGTCTCAATGAAGTTTTTAGCATTTTTAAGGTTCTCTTGCAACTCTTTGACTTCTACTCTGGACTAATCAAGATCTTCTAAAGTGAGTTTAAGTTGTCCTTAGAGGTTGTATTCATCCATTTTGCTACCTTCCAAGATCTTCCTCAAGCTGTTAAACTTTTTCAAAGAACCTTGCTCTGATACCAATTGTTGGAATTAGGGCTAACAACTGAGAGGGGGGGTGAATCAGTTGTCTTAAAACTTTAAAGCTTGCTGCAGTTAATTCTTCTTTACAACTTCTTAACAGATTAAAAATATAATCATGAAAAGTAGGAATCAATAACACCTGAGAAAAAAATAAATAACACACTTGAAACTAGGATTTTAATGTGGAAACCTAGTTAAGGGAAAAACCACAGTGGGGGTTAACCCACAAAGATTATACTTTATTAAAAGTATTACAAAAGGAGAAGGCACATGCCTTCAGGCTCACTGCCTAGATCTCACTGCTCAAGAGAGGCTCATTGCCTACAAGAATGATTAAAAAAGGATTACAGATTGTTTAAATTAATGAGTAACATTTGTCAATGCAAAAGTTTAGTTCCAGTTAAGCACAGAATACTGATTTTACACACTTCATCTTCACTTTACCCTATTTACTACTCTGCCATGATCCGGACCTTAGATCTCTTCTCTTTTGCACTTCTATCTGCCTTTTTTCCACTTCATATTCGCACAACTTCATCATGCAATACACTTGAATCCATTGGCTATATATATCTACTTCAAGAAATTCAATCACCTTTTTGTCAGCTTTATGAAGAACTTAACAAACAATACAAGTACTCTGTTCTGTCAACTGAATCCATACACCAATATTGATGCGTACCAAAAACAACACTTGTAGGTCATCATATATGTAGGCCACTAACATTATATCCCATACACAACTCACCAAAATACTTCTACTAGATCCGCACAAGGATCTAACACAAGTCAGCCTGTTCTTCACTGAACTATTCTGTCATATTGGGACCCGGTACTCAGATGCTCATAACTTTTAATCCCTTTGTCACCAGAGGCTGAAATCATGGATTTATATTGTTCTAAGATTCCTCTACACTCCCTCAGATTTGCAACATGCAATGATTAACTAGAGAGATCCATCGACCAAAATACTAAATTCGGCCATATACCCTGTTCCTATCTATCCGGTCTTGACAAATCTTGGAATTGACTTCCAGTAAGATCTGATACTGCACTGTGGATGTGTGGAATGGACTTAGTTTCCATTAATGACAACACATGACATGCCTTGCAGTGTCTCTTGCCAACAAGTGGTACTTGAGTTTTCTTGATAGCAATATTGACTCGTGGGAAGAATTCATGAGAGTTTTTAGGTTGCAGTATGGAGATAGAATTAATCCTAAATTTGTGATCCATGAGAACTAACAACAATAAAAAAGGGTACAAATGAGATTTTTTTAGAATTCAATATTAGGTTTGTCATGACAATGAGAAAGGTGCCTCTTAATTTGAGGTCTAATGAGTCCATGTGCTTAGTTCTCTACTATGGAGACTTTGATGCAAAGATAGGATATTGACTTTGTGACAAGAATCCTCAAACCTTAAGAGAAGATTACATCATGAAAATTAACATAGAGATCAATATGAGGGCATCTAGAAAACATGTCAAAAGAGCTAATGTAAAGATTCTAAAACTAGATTTGACAACTTCAAGCAAGCCTCTTACTACTAATGACAATATTGAAAAGTTGGTGGTGGCTATGAAGGATTTAACCTATAAGGTAGCGAGAAATGAGAAGGGTATACCTTCTAATATTGTTGCTACTCATTTCAATGAAGGGAAGAGGTTACATAATAAACTCTACAATACTTATTGGTCTAAAAGACTACGAGAAAATGATATAATGATGTCTCCTAGGCAAGGAAATTAGAGGCATTAAAGACAAGGATATACCTAATCCTTTGAGGAGAGATCATGCGAATATGTAGGATGATGTGTTATGGTGTGAGGTATGTTTTCTACCTCATGACCCAACAAATTGTGTTGTTGTAGTAGTGATATCAAAGGAGAAATAATTCTCTAATGAAGAGGGAACAACCAAGTATTATGAGGATGCTGATGCAAATCAGTTTGATGAATTCCATGGGGATGAAATCTTCCAACTTGATTTTGATGGCAGTCAAATTCAATACCCACTGCCAGCTCACAATTTCAAACAACTCAAGGATGTCATGTCGTACAGATACCAAACAACCAGGCCTTCTAAGAAATATATTAAGGCCCTTACTAATGCAGTAGTTATGTAGGTCCAAAGTGAGTATCAACTTAGGGGTAGGCAAGTTAATGCCCAATATGATAATGAGAATGCCACTATACCAAAACAATCTAGCATATTTGTTGATGAAGGAAAAAAAAGTGGACACTAGTACTAGAAGGGCCAACACTACAAGTAAAAAGATAAAAAAAACTCAGTGAGATTAGCACAAAAGAAGAAATTAGATGCAACTATTGTCCTTATGCATAAATATGCTCCAAAAAATAAAAATGCAAGTGTAACAACAAAAAGGAGTGACAGTACCAAGATGACAGAGGTTGACTACAAGCCACTCCAAGTACAGAAGAGTTCTCAACAAAGACAACATGCAACCAAGGCAATTAAAAATGACAAGGTTGACCAGGTAATGCCTTTTATTCTTGACACTCATGCAATTACTGTAACTCAATTTGCCCCTCTACCTGATTATGTTCCTATTGATATGGCTCTCATTATGAGACAAATGAAAGTCATAGTGCCAGTTTGGGAGATGCTTAGAATTTTAGTACATAAATATAGACTCTTGAAATATATCAATGCCCCAACCATGTCTAAAGACCAAACAAATCCTTTGAATGATGCTACTTAAGATAAAATAGTTGAAGAAAATTCTTAAGAGACACTCAAGATCTACCTTGGCATGGTGTCAATATCTAGTCAGACTCTAGTTGACCCCTTTTACATTTCATTGTTGATAAAGGGGTGGTTGGTGCATAATTGTATTGGATTCAAGTGTATCAAGTAATGTGATGCCATTAGAAGTCATGAACTTGATAGGCTTGAAAGTTTCAAAGTCTTATGGAAAGTGCTTTGCAATGGACTCTTGAGAAGTAAATGTTATTGGGGTTTTTGTTGGAATTAGACCAGACAACTAAGAGGGGGGAGGGTGAATCAGCTGTCCCAAAAATTAACCTTTTCTTCCTTTTAATCTTCTTTCCCAATTTGCCAATTGATTAATGATGTAAACATTAAAGTATGAAACAACATCACATAAGCAGAAACATAATCAACACATTTGACACCAAGATTTTTGATGTGGAAACCTGGTTAAGGGAAAAACCATAGTTAGTGCTAGCCCACAAGATTCGTAGCCTATTAAAAGTACTTAGAAAGAATGGGAAGACACTTGCCTTCAAGCTCATTGCCCAGAGCTCACTGCCCAAAAGAGAGGCTCACTTCCTATAAGAAATTAAGTTTAACACAGAAAGATTTAACTGAGAAATAGCATCTACTTCATGCCTGGTTCAGTTTCATTGAATGCTCATAAAAATTTAGTTCTACTTCCAAGCTCTTCTTCACTAACTTTTCACTCTATTCTGCTTTTGCTCTTCTACTCCTCTTCTTTTCTCTGCTCCTAATCCTTTCTTTGGATTTATTATTTTCTCTCAAGGATAATTTTCCACGACTCAGCTACACTCTTTTGTATGCTTCACCAACCTTGAAATAAACATTAAGGTCAGCACACCAAACATCTTACTTAATGTGAATCACTAAGCTATTGGCCAAACATTGCTATGAATTGAATCTTCTTTCAACAACACACCACACTCCAGAGAATTGCTTCTATAACATCTGCAATATCTTGAATCATCTGGTCGGCTAGGACTAGGAAGAACAACAACACCAAGAAGGAAATATTCACCAACAAGATCAAACTTCAATGCAAAACTTCAACATAGTAGTCACACAATCTAGAGATCTCCATAAGCACAATGAATTCAACAAAAACATCCGCACTCCTCCAAATCATTAGAATCACTTGTATCTTCATTTGGAACCTCAAGAATACTATCTGCCATGACTGTCATCTTAGAAAGATTGCTTGTAGACCTCCAAACCATGAACCACTTGAATGGATGATACAAACTAACTTCCCAAACATGGCTCTAGATCTATAGATCATTATTTGACATATCCGAAAGGATCTAGACCACTTTTCTGTTGCTCTGTCTCTTCTGAATACTGCAAAATTAGTTCTACTTAGATGGCCATGGTTTCTTCAAATCTTCATGCAAACCTCTCAAATCCTGACTGAAGCTACTTCACACAATCCTCTATACTACCATATGATCTACATCCATTGATCTTTATTAATTTTCTCAATAACATCAACATTCTAGTCTTCTAGTCAGGTAACAAGATAGGATACAGATGACACTAATGGCAACAAGAATCTATTGACATCAATGACAACACTGATTAGGCACATATTTGCAACAATCTCCCCCTTTTTCATTGATGGAAACATATGATATGAAAAACTAATTCAACCATCAAGACAAAAGCTTCTCCCCCTTTCTCTTATCACTTTTGCAACCACTATCTTCACTGCTCCCCCTTTCACAATCAACTAGTTTTTCACATGACATCTCTCCCCCTTTGACATCAATGGAAAAGGACACATATCTATAGTCTTTTTTCCTTAGTTTTGTTTCAAATCAAACTCAAAAATTGCATGTAGACTACTCCCCCTAAGTAGAGCTTCCTTAACATCAATTCGGATCACAAGATATGACTATGAATTCCAATGGACTGATGCACTCTAGTGCATCTTAATTCTGATCAGGAGGGGTAATAACCCCTAACTTTTCTCTGAGATACTCAAAAGTATCCTTGGGAAAAGGCTTAGTGAAAATATCTGCAATCTGATCCTTTGAGGACACAAACTCCAACTTGACTTCATTCTCATTTACATTCTCTCTCAAGAAATGAAACTTAATGGATATATGCTTTGTCTTTGAATGCAACACTAGACTCTTTGAGATACTTATTGCACTTGAATTATCACAGAAGATTGTTATAGGCTCCTTAAACACAATTTTGATGTCCTTCAACATTTTCTTTATCCATAGGACTTGAGTACATTTTTTTGCTACTACTATATACTCAGCCTTGTTACAAGTATGGGCCTAACCAGTGTTGTCATTGATGTCAACATACTCCTGTTACATTAATGATAAGGTTGGATGAGTTGTGTGCTGAGGGTATTGAGAAAATTAGTCTCAATCAGGAACAATGAAGAATAGTGACGACATAAGGTAAAAGTCCAAGATAGGATGAGGATTAGAGGATACAGTTTAAAGGGTTTCTAGATATGTGTCTTAAGATGTTCCAGTAGAGATTTTAGAGGTCCACATGAAGATATGAAGAAGTTATGGCAGTTCAAGTGAAACCAGTTCTGGTAGATGTTCAGTGGTGACAGAGTGATACAAATAGGTCCGGTGAGATCTGGAAATGCATTCTTTGGTTCTGTGGATTTGAGGAAGTATTGGGGAAGTCTGTGTGGTGTGTTAACTTGATTGGTTCATGGTTTGAAGGTCCATAAGTATCTATTCCTTTGTGACAGTAATGGTAAACTGTGTTCTTGAGGTTCTGGATGAAGGAGAGAAGGATTTCAGTAAGTAGAGGAAGTGCAGATGTTCTTGGTGTTTTAGGTAAGTTTATGGAGGTCCTTGGATCATGTTCAATTCATGTTGATGGTCTGCATTAGAGATGGAGTCTGAAATTGAAGAAATACTTCTGGATGAAGGTGTTCTTTCTTAGGCTGGCCGACCGGATGATTCACTCAACTTGCAGATGTTCTTGTGGATGATTGCCAACTTAGATGTTTGTTCTTAATTTGATGTCGTGTATAAATAAGGGACTACGAAGTCAATTCAGTGTGGGTCTGTGGAGATGAGGAAGTGGTAGTGAGGAAGAAGTGAAAGGCAGAGCAAAAGGTTTGAGCTTAAATAGAACTGACTCAAGCATGGTGAAGATGCTATTTACTAGTTCAAGTATGTGATACTTATTCCTTTTGTAGACAGTGTGTCTCTTGTAGGCAGTGAGCCTCTTGTGAGCAGTGTGCTCAGGCAGTGAGCCCTAATTGGCATGTGCCATTTGGTCTTTCTATTCTTCTAATAGAGAATATTATCTTGGGTTAATCACCCTGTGGTTTTTCCCTTAATCAGGTTTTCCACGTCAAAAATCTTGGTGTTATGTGTGTTAGTGTGTATCTGCTCTAACTTGTTGCATTATGCTTTCATGATTGATTTACTATTATGCTTGTGTGGAGTTAAGTATTTGATTTGGAAGAAAGTTTTAGGTAACTAATTCACCCCCCCTCTCAGTTGTCTACCCTAAGTCTAACAAGCCTCTACTGTAGATAGGGAAATTACCTCTTTCTTTTTACTTAGCCAAGAAACCAATCTACTTCCCAAGAAGAATGCACCACCACTAGTGCTTTTTCTGTCATCCACATCTCCTACCCAATCAACATTTGTATATGCATGAAGAGTGAAGTTATTATGCTTTGGATACCATACTCCATAATCAAGTGTCCCTTGGAGCTATCTAAAAATTATTTTGATTGCTACAACATCAGATTCTTTAGGATCAGCTTGGAATCTAGTGACAAGCCCAATTGCATTCTTGATATCAGGTCTGGTCTGAGTCAGATAGAGCAGTCCTCCAATCATTGATCTATATCTTTTCTGATTTGCCTTAGGGGAGTCATCATCTTTACTTAACCTACATCTAGTTACCATAGGTCTATCTACTAGCTTTGAATCTTTCATTCCAAATTTCTTCAACAATTATTTCACATACTTAGACTGAGATATAAAGATACCTTTGTTTGATTGATTGATTTGTAGACCTAAGAAGAAGTTCATTTCACCAAACATGGATATCTCAAATTCACTTTGCATATGATCAACAAATGTTTTGCACATACTCTCATTTCCACCAAAAATGATATCATCAAAAAATATCTCAACAATCATAATATTCTCATGATCAATCTTGAAGTAGAGACTACTATCAGTAGTGCCTTTGCTATAACCTAGCTTTAGCAAATACTTATCTAATCTTGCATACCAGGCTCTTGGAGCTTGTTTGAGTCTGTACAATGCTTTCCTTAATCTGCAGACCATGTCTCCCTGATCAGACAACTGAAATCCTTCTAGTTGCTCAATGTAGACTTCTTCTAATTCTCTGTTTAGAAATGTTGACTTGACATCCATCTTATAGACTTTAAAATCTTTATAAGCAACAAAAGCAAGAAACAATCTGACTACCTCTATTCTTGCCACCGGAGCTAAAGTTTCTTCAAAACCAATTCATTCAACTTGAGAATATCCTTTGCATACCAACCTTTCTTTGTTTCTTACTTCACCTTCTTCATTTAGCTTGTTCCAGAAAACCCATTTAGTTCCAATCACATTTTTGTCCTTAGGTCTAGAAACAAGATCCCAAGTGTGATTCTTTTCAATTTGTATTAATTCTTCTTTCATTGCCTTTACCCAGTTTTCATCTTTGCAAGCTTCACTTACTATTTTTGGTTCAATCTTTGAGATTAGACAAATCTCTTCTTGATCTTCAATAATTATTCTTCTAGTTCAGACACCTTTATTTCTATCTCCTATAATTTGATCTTCAGGATGATTCATCCTTACATACCTGGGAGTTTTGGGAATTGTTTGAGCTTCTATTTCTTGAGCTTCAACTTCTGCACTATCCTCTTGAATTACTAGATTTTTTAGATCAATCTAGATCTAGATTTGAGTTTGCACTTGCCTTTCTTGAATTAGATTTTCATCTTGATCATCTGAATCATATCCGCAAGATCTGGAATGTCCTTCTTTTCTCTCATCAACTTTGACATTAGCACTTTCAACAATCTTTTTCAACCTCTTGTTAAAGCACCTGTATGCTTTGCTTTGAGTATAGTAACCCAAAAAAATTCCTTCATCACTTCTTGCTTCAAACTTACGTAGATCCTCATCTCTTTTGATATAGCATTTACTACCAAAAACTTTGAAGTATCTTACAGTAGGAGGATGACCAAACCATAGTTCATAAGGTGTCTTACCAGAATTGCCGTTGATCTACACCCGATTAAGAGTGTAGACAACAGTACTCATAGCTTCTCTCCAATAAACTTGAGGACCTTTTGTTTCCATCATCATGGTCCTAGAAGCTTCTTGAATGGTTTGGTTCTTTCTTTCCACAACTCCATTTTGCTGAGGAGTCCTAGGAGTAGATAACTGTCTTTTAATTCCATGCTTTTCACAAAATGAATCAAACTCACCGGAGGTAAATTCTCTACCTCTGTTGGATCTCAGACACTTTATCTTCACACCAATTTCATTTTCCACCATAACTTTGAATACCTTGAATTTGTCAAGAGCTTCTAAGTTTTCTTTTAAGAAGGTTACCCACATAGTCTGGGAGTAATCATCAATCAGCAACATAAAATATCCATCTCCTTGCATACTCCTAATTCTAGCAGGACCACATAGATCAGTATGCACAAGTTCCAACCATTCACTTGAAAATTGTTCGTTACTTTTGAATGAAATTTTGTTTTGTTTTCCCAATTGACATTCTCTACATGTTTTATTAGGTTTCATAAGTTTTGGAAGATCTCTTATAGCCTGAGTAGAACTTATCTTGACAATGTTATCAAAATTTACATGACACATCCTCCTATGCCATAACCAATTTTGATCTGACTGAGAAATCAAACAACTTTTGCCAAAACTACTTAAATGAAAGATGTTACCTCTAGTTTGAGTACTAGATGCAATTTCAATTCTGGAGCTTTCCAAGATTCTGCATTTTCAATCCTTGAATCGAAGATCATAACCCTTGTCAGCCAACTATCCAACACTAAGAAGATTATGCTTCAATCCTTCCACATATATAACATCATTAGTGTTATTCTTACCATAAAAAGAGATGGATCCTCTACTACGGATTCTACTAGCTGAGTTGTCTCCAAATTTCACAAATCCACCTTCATATTTTTCAAAGCTTACAAACTTACTTTTATCACCAGCATATGATGAGAACATCCACTATCAATCACCCATTCATCTTTTTCAACAACCTAAGTAACCAAGGCACTTTCCACATTTGTACAGCTAGCAGATATAGTAGACACCATATCTTCTTCCTTGATAGCAATGAACACTGATGAGTGCCAAGTAGTACCCATGAAATACATCTTTTACCTCTCTTTTTCTCCTTCCTGATCCCATCTTTCTTAATGTATGCACCCAAATAACCTAGCAAGATCCTTCTAGATAATGATTAATTGAGATAGATTACTTAAGATCATAATTTCTGATTGAGAGACTAATGTGCATGGAATTGATGGAAAAATGCATAAACTTCTCTCTTTTTGAATCAACAGGTGTAGATGCCAGGAACAACAATTTTTTATATCTCCGAAGATAGTCTCCAATGATCTCTGGAGACAATACCAGAATACCACGACACCAGAAGTTTTGAAGGAAAGAGAAAGCCTCTTCGGAGCTGAACAAAGAAGGCCACAATGGTATCTTCGGAGCTACAAACATCTCCAAAGCTACAGACATCTCTAGAGCTACAGACATATCTTCGGAGCTGCAGACAGGGATAGATATCTCTGGCACCTCTTGAGAGCAAGGCATATTTCTAGCATAAGCTATCGATCAGGCACTCTTAATAGTGATCGTAATACCCCTCATTTCACTCAAATCGTCACCTGAGTGGTGAAGGGTCATCTCTAGTTAACTGCTAGAGTTTTTATCTTTTAAAAGTTTTTGCATGAGTTACAGATAGAACTAATTCGATATCCATATTTTTAGGGCCTCGCTGCCCAAATGTATTAAGACTCAAACTTAGAATTCTGAGTGGACTTCTGTTCCACTCAGTTTACTTTTATTGCATGATTTTTTTCCATAGTTAGACAGCTAGTGTAATAAAGAGCTGAATGTCATCTCATAGAAGAACTAGTAGATAAGACAAGTGATATGTCATCACTCATTTTATATAAACTGATAGAAACAACAGAAACAGATATACAATGATTTGATTTATTCTAACTCTCGATAATCTCAGTTCTGTGATATCAATATTTTTTATGAATGTAAAGCGAATGAAATTGGATTGAGTTTAGTTGAGACCTTCTTTCGTGCTGATTCTCTACTGTAGCCTTTAGTCCCAAGGGTGTGGAGCAAGGGCCCACTCTCACCACCAAAGTAGAAGGCTAGTACCACTGTTTTATTACTTTAGATTTTACTGTGAAAAGTATTTACTGATTTTGATAGATAGATGCATGTTACTATTTTTAAATTGATTTAAGTAACTTCCTATTTAATTCTATTTTCAGCATTCCTTAAATTTATTTAGTAAGTAGACAGATTAATCTCTTCAAATTAGTAGAAGCTATTAAGATTAGCTAGGAAAATTGGTAACTATAGAATCCCTAGTTACAGACAGCTAAGGACACAGCCCCTAGATTTTGACATCTAAAATATGATTAAATGATGAGGTACAATGACACCTTGTCAAACACCCAATCATCTTTAGTGGAACCTCCATGATTAGATTCATCATCTGTGACTCCTTCTCTAGCTTGTTGGACATAGTAACATTTCTTTTGACCTTTATATCTATTAGATTTGGTTTTGAGAACCTCTCCGGACATCTTGAGGCAATGTGACAAATCTTATTGCAAGAAAAACATTTGAGTGGCAACTTTCCTTCATATTTACCAAATCCTTTTGGCATTCTTTTGGCAATAAGAGCTTCAAGATCTGTAGTATCAATTTCATCATCTTCAAGATCCTTCCTTGTCTTCACAAATCAGTTTGATCTTCTTGAAGAACTTTCACCTAGATCATATCTTTGCTTTCCATACACACTAACCTTAAATGCAGATTCAGACTTAGGGAGAGAATCACCAAACTCACTCATTTCAAATGCTGAAAGGTTACCAACTAATTGATCCCTTGTGATAGTTGTTACTGTCCTGATTTCTTCAATGGCTAAAGCTTTATGCTTGTATGCTACAGGTAAGGATTTGAGCACTTTGGCAACAATTTCTAATTCTTCGAATACTCCATCTGCATTTCTAATACCGGTTACAAGTTCATTTACTTTCTACATGTAGGAAGTAATGTTTCATCTTCCCTCATTAAAAATCTTTCATATTTACCCTTCAGGCTTTGTAGCTTAGCACATTTAACATATTTGTCACCTTCATACAGATTTTCTAACTTTTTCCAGATTTCATGGGTAGTTTTCAAATCCATGACATTTACCAATTCTGTATTAGACAGGGCACTTAATAAAGCTTCTCTAGCTCGAATATTGCATTCAGCTTCCTTGAATTCATCTAGAGGAGTAGGGCCATTCTTCAGAATCTTATACTCATTCTTTGTTATCATCCAAAAGTCATTACTAATACATTCCAAATGACACTACATGCGTACCTTCCAAAGGGAGTAATTTGTTCCATCAAATCTTAGACTTTCTTTCTTATAAGTTGACATCTTGGATCTCTTCAAGTGGTCAAGCTTCTTTTAGAGGATCTGGATCTGATACCAATTGTTGGAATTAGACTGGACAACTGAGAGGGGGGTGAATCAGTTGTCCCAAAAATTAACCTTTTCTTCCTTTTAATCTTCTTTCACAATTGCAAATTGATTAATGATGTAAACATTAAAGCATGAAACAACATCACATAAGCAAAAACATAATCAACACATTTGACACCAAGATTTTTGACGTGGAAACACAGTTAAGGGAAAAACCACAATGGGTGTTAGCCCACAAGATTTGTACCCTGTTAAAAGTACTTGGAAAGAATGGGAAGGCACTTGCCTTCGATCTCACTACCCAAAGCCCACTGCTCAAAAGAGAGGCTCATTGCCTATAAGAAATTAAGTTTAACATAGAAAGATTTAACTGAGAAATAGCATCTACCTTATGCCTGGTTGAGTTTCATTGAATGCTCATAAAACTTTAGTTCTGCTTCCAAACTCTTCTTCACTAAATTTTCACTCTATTCTTCTTTTTCTCTTTTGCTCCTCTTCTTTACTCTACTCCTAATCCTTTCTTTGGATTTATTATTTTCACTCAAGGATGATTTTTCACAACTTAGCTACACTCTTTTGTATGCTTCACCAACCTTGGAATAAACATCAAGGTCGATACACCAAACATCTTACTTAATACGAATCACTAAGTTGTTGGCCAAACATTGCTAAGACTTTAATCTTCTTTCAACAACACACCATGCTCCATAGAATTGCTTCTGGAACATCCGTAATATGCTTGAATCATCCGGTTGGCCAAGACTAGTAAGAACAACAACACAAAGAAGGAAATCTTCACCAACAAGCTCAAACTTCAATGCAAACCTTCAAAACAGTAGTCACATGATCCAAAGATCTCCACAAGCACAATCAATTCAATAAAAACATTTGCACTCCTCCATATAATTAGAATCACTTGCATCTTCATCTGGAACCTCAAGAATACTATCTGCCATGACTGTCATCTTAGAAATATTACTTGCAGGCCTCCAAACAATGAACCACTTGAATGGATGATACAAACTAACTTCCCAAACATGCCTCTAGATTTGCAGATCATTATTTGACATATCTAGAAGGATCTAGACCACTTTTTTTTACCCTATCTCTTTTGAATACTGCAAAACTAGTTCTACCCAGATGGCCATGGTTTCTTCAAATCTTCATGTAGACCTCTCAAATCCTAACTGGAGCTACCTCACACAATCCTCTATACTATTGTATGATCGGCATCCATTGATCTTTATTCATTTTCTCTATATCTTCAACATTCTACTGTTCTAATTAGGCAACAAGATAGGATACAGTTGACACTAATGGCAACAAGAATATGTTGACATCAATGACAACACCTATTAGGCACATATTTGGAACCATTTTCTATGATGTTGAGGTACAACTAGCTGCATACCCTAGCATGTGTTTCATGATGGACATAATTATTGTAGATTGCCTAGCCAAGTGGGTATGTTGTCAAGAAAATGGGCAGCTTCAATAGGTGGTAGTATACAAATGGACTTATCTTATGCCACCATATCAGTCAATAGAAAATAGGTTTAGTTGCATAGAGAAAAGAAAATGTTACATATTGTGGAGGACCCAAAAAAGGCAAAGGATGAGGTGCACTATATAGGGAGTGAGCCTGACAACATAATTGAGAACTATGATGATGGTGTTAATGACCATGTCAATCTTACCTCATGCCCAAATCCTTCTTTCCTTGGAAGCAATGATATTTGGAAAATGTACTTTGATAGTACCTATTCACAAGAGGGAAATAGTGCAGGTATTATTTTAATCTCTCCAGATGACATATCTAACACTTGTTCACTTTTAGGTTAAATTTTGGATGCACCAATAACGTAGTAGAATATGAAGCTTTACTATTCAAGTTGAATATTGCTTCTAGGTATGAAATTAAGTGTCTTTGGTGTGTTTAGTGATTCTAAGTTAATACTATCTTAGGCTGGAGGCTCATATATAGAAAAAGAGAAAATATTGAAAATGTATAGGAATATTGTATGGGATACCATTGAGTTATTTGATCCTTTTGGTATCAAGTGGTTGGATAGAAATGAAAATGCCACAATTGATGCACTTGTTGTTATAGCCTCAAAATTTGATACATCCTTGTCATCACCTCATTGCACTAATAGTGTTCAAGTCCTCACTAGGCTTAGCATTATTGATAATATATATAGTTGGCAAGTATTCAATGATGACATGCAAATGTTTGATTTATTGAATGGCATAAGTGAATTTGAAAACCAATAGATTGATTGGTAGCCAATGATTGAGGTAGACGATGAAAATGAGAGTTTGTTTGTAAATGTGGTCATTCAGCTAAAGACCAATACCATTCCAAGAGGTCTTGTATCTCTTAAAAGAATGTTTGATAATAATGATTTCTACAAGACAAGGAGCAAACCAATTAGTGAAGATGATGTAGAAGGAGTAAATCTAGGGATTGAGTCAACTCCAAAGATGATCTACATTAGGAAGAAGTTGAAGCAAGAAGAGAAGCAATTGCTAATTAGTCTATTGAAGAAGTTCAAGAAGTGTTTTCCATGGTATATGATGAGTTAAAATCCTATAGGATATATTTATTTCAACATACTATTCCTTTAGAAACACATGCAAAACCATTTAGGAAAAATAAAAGGCCTATTAATCCTATAATGGCTTCTCATATGGAAAAGGAACTAATGAAGTTGAAAGAGGGTGGTATGATTAAACCAATCAAGTATTTATAATGGGTGTCTAACCTTGTTCTAATGTGAAAGAAGAATAGGGACATAAGGATTTGTGTAGACTTTAGGAATTTGAACGTTAAGTCCCTCAAGGACAATTACCCATTGCCTAGTATGGACCATCTGTTGTAGAAAGTGATAGGATCTAAATTAATGTTGATGATGGATGGCTTCTTAAGATATAATCAAGTAATGGCCAAAGAGTCTAAGAAACACAAGTCAACCTTCATCACTCCTTGGGGAATATTTGTTTATGTGAGGATGCCTTTCAAAATCAGAATGTAGGAGCCACCTTCCAGAGGGAAATGAATGTCACTTTTGCAGGATTGATAAATGAAATCATGGTGGTATATCAAGATGATATAGCAACTTATACCATTGATAGGGATGACCATTACAAACACCTAGATTTGATTTTCCAGTGGTTCTTATAATATGGAATTTTCTTAAGTCCTAGGAGGTGCATATTTGGTGTTGAGGAAGGTAAGATTCTAGGGTATATTGTGTCTAAGGATGGTGTGAGGATTGATCTAGAAAGAGGTAAAGAAATTGATCTCATTCCTCAACCCAAAATAGTTAATTTGGAGAGGAGATATACTTGACAAGTGAATCAACATTTCCATCTTTTTGATGTTATGCCTCTGCAGTTTGGAATATACCTTAATACAGTATCAAACCATGTATATTCCAAATTTCATGATGATTGGACTATTAGAAGGGTGTTTTATAGTTGACAATATAAAGACAGTGTTGGTTCTATGAAAGTGTTCTCAATAGATTGCTCTACATTCCTCTACATTAGCAGTTATGGCTATGCGGTTCTGGAACTATGTTTTGGGTATAGTGAAGGTGATAATTCTAAAGAGTCAAATATTTTGTCCTTCCATGTTAGGAAAAGTCTCTCAATCTTGTAACCTTGAAAGGATACTATTCTTCCCAATTTTGGTCTTTTTGAATACCCTTTATCTTGGAGAATGGTCTAAAACTTTTAAAGTTTCCAAAAGAGCTAAAATAGCGAGACTTACTATTTTTAGTAAGTCATTCAATGAGATTGGATTGACCTAAAATCTTTCCCAGAAGGTGTGGAACATATAAGTGAGCACCTTAGGTGAGTTTTGTCTCAGGATCATATCTGGATCGCGAGATATTAAAGTTTCTATTTTTTTAAATTGTCGAAAAAAGTTTTGAACTCAATTACCAGAATTGAAATTTCTCTAAACATCCTAAAAATTATCATAGCTAGTGTAGCTAGTTATAGGGTAATAGATCTCTTCATGATCTTTCTGATGCATCAAACAGTTTGTCAATCGGACACTCAGATCAAAAGTTATGGCCTCCGGAAGTTGGACCTTCTATTTTTGGGAAATGTAAAAACATGTTGGACACATAAAAGAGCTGTAAAGGGGAGAGTTACATGTGTTGGTGTGTTTTGGCACATCACAAGGCATCTTTTATTGGAGATAATTTGGGAGCCACTTTATGGGTGGTTTTGGCTCATGGTTTTGTAACTATCGGTAATGGTTTACTATATTGTATCTCCTATATATCATGAACTTGAGATGGGGGTTGCATGTAAGAATCTTATAGATGTTGAATTACCTCCTAGATCTCTGGTTGGATATACTCCTATAAAATCTTGCTCTACAAGTATATTGTAATCTTTGTGATTCTTGAATAATATATTGGACAGCTTTGGAGTGTGGGGTTTTTTACCTAAAAGGGTTTTCCCCACATATATCTTATGTTGTGAGTTTTGTTTTTGCATTTGGAAGTTGTTATTATCTTTCTATTAATGTGCATCTTAATCTATAACTGTAAAAGTAAAAATTTACATAAGTCTTTTCTCAATAGATTAGTGTAGGAAGCATTTCTGCATACCATGCTTCCTTTTAGTTGGTATCAGAGCATGATCACCTTTTGTTCTAGTTGTTGGGTAGAGGGTTTTTTGAGCTGATCTTCATTTGAATGGGAGCTTGTGCAGAGGATTTTTAAATCTTTATTGTAGGTAAGAGATGGCGAGCACATCTGGGAGGTTTGAGATAGAGAAGTTTAATAGCTGTAATTTCAAGTTGTGGAAAATCAAAATGGGGGATATGCTTGTAGATTGAGATTTATGGGAAGACATATATGGTACAAAACCAATGGCAATGTCTCAAGAAGACTAGGATCTCAAAGATTGAAAAGATAAGGGTTTGATAAGACTCTATTTGGCTGATTCAGTGCTCATGACTATCCATGAAGAGAAGACTGCAAAGGAACTTTGGAAGAAGCTTCGAGATATTTATCAGGCTAAATCCTTGATGAACAAGTTATTCCTGTGAAAGAAATTATATCCTTTGAGAATGGAAGATGGAGGATTTGTCACTGATCACTTGAATATATTCAATATGCTTGTTGCCTAGTTGACTTTTGCTGGTGTGAAGATTGAGGAGGAGGATCGATGTATGACATTACTATGTTCCTTACTAGATTTGTGGGACCACCTTGTTATGGCCATTGGGAGTACCACTACCACCTTCAAGATGGATAAAGTGGTTTCTTAGCTATTGTCTAAAGAGATGCAGAGAAAGTCTTTTGAATTAGCTAATGAAGCTCTTGTGGTTAATGGTAGATCTAAAGAGAAGGGAAAGAAAAAGGATAAGAAGGAAGAAAAAGGAAGATCCAAATCCTATGGGAGATCTAAGTCTCCTAGAAAGTCCAAGGCCCTGTGTTGGAACTACAGCAAACCTGGTCACTTCTGCAAGGAGAAGAAAAAGAAAAAAAAGAAGACTTATGATTCAAATTTTGACAAGTCCTCTCAAGATGAAGGATAAGCATTTTTAACTGCCTTGGCAACGCATGCATCTAAGGATGTGTGGCTTATTAAATTTGGTGCATATTTTCACATGACCTTACATTGGGGTTGGTTTTCGAAGTATGAAAAATACGATGGTGGAAAGGTGTGCTTAGGTGATGATTCTCACCTAGATATTGTTGGCCGTGGAAGAGTCTTGATTCAATTCCTTGATGGACAAGTAACGGGAATCAATGGTGTTCTGGATATCCCTAGTTTGACATGGAACCTCCTTTCTATAAGTAAATTGAATGATGTGGGTGTGCAGGTTGTTTTCTTGAATGGAGGATACAAGATGACTAGAGGATCTATGGTGTTGGCTAAGGGTGTTTTGATCAGCAATTTGTTTCAGCTTGATGTATTCAATGCAATATTGCCTCTATTTCAAAGAAGAGAGCTTCAGAGTCTTCATCATCACCATTGGAACTAGCAGTGAAGAATACTATTGCATCTACTTCCGATGGTCATGCTTTCTGGGTACCTAAGGGTGCTCATTCTATGGAGATGAAACTTCTAGCTAAGAAGACAATGTTATGGTACCAAAGGCTTGGTCACATTGGTGAAAAGGGTTTGAGGGCCTTGAAGAATAAAAATCTTGTTGAGGGTATGAATGATTGTAACCTTGAGTTTGATTTTTTTGAAAATTGCATTTATGGAAAACAAAATTGTGTTTAGTTTTATCCCAGTTCTCACAAATCTTCTAAGGTGTTGGACTTGATTCACTCTGATGTTGTGAGGCCGATATATTTCACTTCCCTATTTTTTTATCATTTTACATTATAATTGGTGACATTATCAGACATTTAGTTACCATTGTTCCATTATGCAGAATTAGACTATATCTCTTGATTTTGGATTAGCACTGATTAGACATATGGTGATTTGATTAGATCATATTTTAATGTTATGATGGTGTTAGACATGTGGAACATATTTGATGATGATTATTGATGTGATTACAAGTTCATTATGTGGATTTAATATTTGATGATGATTATGAGATATTACATAGGAAATGCAATTTTAATCTTCTTTATGTTAGAAATGATTAATGTTGTATGCAATGACATGACTTTAATTTCAGTTACTTCGGCTATGATTTATCCATGATGTGATTGACCACTTGATCTAGTCATGCAGGTTATATTCCCAAGCCATGGGAAATCGGAGGTAGTTTTCACACATATGTTATTCCCTGTAAAACTGATCCATTCCCAAGAGGGATGAGGATCACGTTTGAACAGATGATGCTTTCTTGCATGCTTGAATTATTTATTTGGCATTGTCCACCCTTCTTAAATTGATTTATATCATGTGTTCTATATTTATATTTGATTTATTTGGTATTATTTTTATTTATGGGCCATTTAAAAGTGATTTTATACCTCCCTTGGTGTGTTTTAGTGTCCCAAACTTACCCTAGGTGGTAACCCTAGGGTTTAGGGTCCATTTGGACTTACTAAACCCTAGGGTAAATCACTCTAGGTCACTCTAAACTGGGGTTTAGTAAAAGTGACGAATTTTGAAATGGCTAAGGGTGGGAGAAGAGTCATGCTTTGGGAAAGACCCATCTCCTTTCCCAAAGTTTGGGGATCCCTTCACCAAGAAGACTTGGGAGGTCTTCAAGACCCCCAAGTGTGTGGGATCTTCCTCCAAGACTCTCACACATGTGTGAGAGCATCTTGGAGGGAGATGGCTCTCTTGGATAATAAGAGGATGCCATGTGGCATCCCTTATCCTCATGGAGCCTTGGAGGGAGTTGCCACCTCTCCACTTGGTCTCTCACACGTGTGAGAGCACAAGTGGATAAGGTGAGAGTTTGAATGGATTGGAGGGTGACACTTGTCACCCTCACACTCCTTCTCCCTTGCAAGTGGCATGGGATGAGGAAGGAGAAGGTGATAAGTGTCACCTTCTCATTCCTCAAGGCCAAATTTGAAGGCCTATTTTATCTCCTCTTGGAGAGGAGTTGGGGGTTCTTTTTTAAAAAAATTTCTTTCTATTCTTGGAGGTTTTGGGAGTGTTGGAGAAATTTTGGAGGCTTGGAGACTTGGAGAAGCTTGGAGCTCTTCTTTAAATGTGCTTTCATTGCAGGGCTTTTGAAGGTAAGCTCCATGGCAATAGCCATTTCCCTATTCATGTTTTATTTTTGTGAATGTGTTGGAAATTTATGTTTGGTGCTGTTTTCATTTTTGTGTGGGTTGGGAGTTGGTAAGAGCACCTCCATTTAGAGGTAAGGCTCAACTCGTATGGGGTGGGGAGAGTGAACCTCCTCGAGGTCACCTCCTTATTGTTGTACTATTTGTAGCCTTGAGGGCATTCTATGGTGTTTGGGAGAAATTTGGATGGCAAGAGTGCCATGATGGTTTTGATATTTATGGAGATATGTATATTTTTACTATGGCTTGAGGCCTTGAGATTTTGTGGCTTTTGGATTTCTTGGGGTGACCTCTTGAGTTGAGGGGTCCACTCCCCTACCCCTCCAAACTCATTTATTGAGTTTTGTTATGTGCAAATCCATGGGAGTAAATTTTGTGTGTATGGAAATTTTCTTGTTGTGGTGTGTTTGTGAAACTGTGTGAATCCTACCTCCCTAGCTTAGGGGTGACCCACTAGCAGGTCTATGGTAGGGAGGAGGGCATTCCTTAGTGGCTTGTTTCCCCATTCTTTGTGTTGTAATATTGTAGGTTTTTAGTTGAAGAAATGGTGCTTGGAGAAGTCCATTTTTAGTTTTTTGGCATTATCTTATTGGATTGTTTTAAGAGCCATGGTCCTAGAGGCCTTAATGTAATTATTGTCAACATTATTACTCTCCTTTGTGTTGGCTGTTGTAAGGAAATTTTGATGTGAGCTGCTTTTTATTGTATATTCAAAAGAGATGCTCATCATGTTGTGCTATTGTGCTTATGTGTTTATAGAAAGTTGCCAAGAAAATATATAGTTGTTGTTAAGTACTTCAAGGAAATAAATGCACCTTATCTTGTTGTTTGTACCTATGTGTCTGTTGAAAGTTGGATAGAAATGATTTTTCTATTTGCTGTCATTTTATATTTGAAAGGAAAAGAAGTTAAAATGCTAAAGTAGCCCCTTGAATTGAGTTCTAGAAATAAAAAATGTTGTTGTATAAACTATATCTTATTCTCAAAGAAAATGTCAAAATGGGATTGTATATTTTCTGTTAAAACAAAAGTATAGTATTATACTCCATTTATTATTGCTGTCAAAAGAGAAGAAAGAAAAATAACATCTTTGTATATTTATTGTTTTTTAAAAAATATACTGGTTTATATTAGGATACAAATCTGATTATGTAAATTTTTCCCTTGAAGGATTCTATATATATGTGTGTGTGTGTGTGTAAAATATATATATACACATATATACATATTATATAAATATATATGTTTCTATTTTTTTAATATATTTTAGCTCTATTGCTAACTGTGTAAGCTGTGAGTATATATATATATATATATATATATATATATATCCATTTTTATACACATATAATTTAAATGTTATTAAACTGTAACAAATAAAACATAATCGAAATGCTCTTAAATTAAACTCTATAGATTACAGTGATAAAAAAACAAAGAGGACTATATTTTTTTGAGCCAGACCCGTGAGGGTCTTATTGCAATGTTTAGGGTTAATAACAAAAAAAACATTGCAATTAGTGGTGGTTTAAACCACCGCCCACTATTCCCCCTTGCTGCATTTAAGATGTGGGGTGTGGGGAGGAGGCCATACCTCCACCCACACACTAGTGTGTGGGTGGAGGCACGACCTCCTCTCCACACCCCTCTCCCCTCTCCCTATGGCATCGCCCATACCATCCCCCTCATTGTTAAAACCTCCATTAAACATTGATGCCACAGAACCACAGTGGTGGTAGTAGCCACAAAACCCCTATCGCCATTTCTTGCCGTTTGGCCTTGCTAAGGACTATGCAATTTTTGCCTTGCCAAAATAAGATATATATATATAGCCTTCTATTGTTTCAAAAAACAATAGAGAAGAAGAGAAAACAAAACAAAGAGGAAAAAAAAGAAAGGAAGGAACTAGGGTTATGGTTAAGGAAATAATAAGATAAAAAAAATTAGAGCTTTCCATAAGGAAATCAATAGAATAATGAGAGTAGGGTTTAGTGTAGTGAAAGGAATATTAGAAGTTTAGTTTTTAATTATTTTTCTTTTATTCCTTTCATTTGCACGGGAATTTAAGTTTCCTTCTCAATTACTTTTCTTTGCCCTTTATGAAATTGTTATGCCTTCCCCTGTATTTTATTTATTTGGACTTTTACAAATATTTTGGGGGTTGGATTTTATTCCATGTGGAAATTTTAATTGTGGGAATGGATTGTTTTCATTTGTGATGGGATGCTTTATCTCTTAGTAAATTATTTATTTTTAGGGCATTTATTTTAATTTCTTGTGCATTTTAAATTTAATGTTGTGGGAAACCTTTCAATGAATTTAATTTTATTCTAATCGATTTTATCCTAGAGGGGATATTTGTATCTATCCTCCTTTTAATTACATTATTTATTTTATATTGAGTTAATTAATAAATGTACTCATAGATATTATATTTATTAATGGACTCAAGTATTGAGTTGTATTTTTGGTTGTTTATTTTAATTCGAATTTCATAATTTTGTTGAGTGGTCAAATTTATTTGACCTTGGAAATTTATTTAATTTTCTTTAAGATTAATTATTTTAATTTTTGCATTAATTTCTTCTTGGAGTTTTCTTTTTAAAATATTTATTTCAATTATTGAAAATGTGTTATGTTGAATTTTTCGCAAATTTTAGGGTTTTATTTTTATGGCATTTTCATGACTTTCATTTAATCACTCCATTTTATCATGCAACCACTATATCATTGGATACGTTATTATACTCAATTTTATTATGAATTAGAGTTAAGGTTTGATTTCTATTCAGTCAAAATCATCTCTTTTGCCTAGTAAACTTAGGGTTTGAATTAAATCTATTCTAACCCTAGAAGTGGCACACATCGCGTCGCATAACCCCCTAGTCGACTTTCATCACATAGGGGATTGCGTAGGTAGTCGCACTTCCCTAGATATGCTTGACATGTTTATGCCTTATGCATATTGCCACTGAGCATGCAAACATGTGTGAGGGGGTTTCTAGGGACACAGAAAAGTTTTTGTTATTTCATGTCATGATCACATGTCAAATGTGGACATGACACATGTGTTGCATGTCATGACCGCATGGGAAATGTGGGCATGACATTTGGTATCAGAGCCAAGTTTAAACACTGAGCTTGTTTTGGGCACATTATTATTCCGTAGTTTTGAGTAATTTGTAATTACCTCATTTTTGTAGGATGCATCCCCAATGAGCTTGGCAAGTGCGTTCACACTGCATAGAGTCTATAGAGGTTCGTAGTGACTCTTCAGCTAAGGGTCAAGGGCCGTCAGCACTATAGGCATAGTAGGCACCTCAGGCCCCACCTATACCTAATATTGGGCCGTAGATATTACAAGCACTATAGGCAGTGTTAGATTGACTACCACTAGCCACAGTTGTGCCACGCATAGAGCCACGTGCTAAGCACCGCGTTGATCCATGAGAGGAGCCACATGTGGAGCTATGAGTAGTGTCAGGTGTTGAGCCCCATGTTGAGCTGCAAGAGGCACCACATGTGGAGCCATATGTTGAGGTACTAGATACAATGGCAGAGGAGGTTGGATCAGCCTACAGGGCCCATAGCAGGAGCCCTCCGCATCATGCTAGGCATGAGGAGGCAGTGAGAGTGGAGCAATTTGTTCACAAACCTTATGATTATTATGCGAATGAGCCTATTTGAGGGCGCAAAGATCAAGGAGACCCTGTCAAGATTTGTTGACACTGAATCCACATACATTCACTGGGACCACCAAGGGAGCTGAGGCAGAAGCCTAGCTCAATCAATCTAGACAGATGCTTTGCATTGTATCCTTATGAGGGCAACATGAAAGAATGTGTGGGAGTCCACCTATTGCGAGATGTAGCAACTACTTGGTGGCACACTGAGGAGTGCAAGTGCCATCTATCATTGGACACACTCACATGGGAGATTTTCATTAAGTGCTTCAATGCACGATATTTATCAGATCACTACAGACAACGTCGTATAGACAAGTTTCATGACCTTCAGCAGAGAGGGCTTATTGTTTCTTAGTAAGAGGGAAGATTCACCGAGTTGTGTCGATATGCAGAGTATCTTCATGATGAGAAACTCCTGGTTCATAAGTTCATCAGAGGGTTGAACCATTGCATAGCAGGGCCTGTACGCATGGCAGACCCCCAGACATTGAGTGGTGATGCTAGGATGGCATACATAGCTGAGGAGATATAGGGACGAGGGTAGAGTTCATGCCCTCAATTTCAGGATCGTGGGTAGTAGCAGCATCAATAGAGTTACTGTAGACACCGTTGCCACCTCAGAGAGGAGGATTTAGTTTTGCATACTTACCTCCTAGGCCCCCACAATAGCAGCAGTCGTAGTAGCAGCAAAGATCCAGGCCATAGTAGAGGGTACATGTGGGGCATAATCAAGGTTCGTAGTAGTAAGGCCCATGTAGAGAGTAGAGGCAACAGGGACCACCTGTAGGACCCTCGAGGTCATAGCAGTCATACAGGGGTTCATAGGGGTCCACATGTAGATCTAGACAACATCAGTTGGGTAGGACTTAGAATGGATAGGTATAGGTTTGGGGCCCATGCTATGTGTGTGGTGGAGTGAGACATCTAGATAAAGAGTGCCCATAGGGCTTTATAGTAGGGGGACAGCCTCGCACAGGAGGATTAGAGAAGACAGTTGGAGATGTGGGTAGATCCCACCATATGTTTGCAACGATTGATAATTGCTAGGCTAATTTTTAGGCATTAGTGATTGAGACATCAGGTATGATAAGGGGGTGTCCCCATTTCTATTCTTGTTGACTCTGGCACTATTGACTCTTTCATATCTCCATTGTTAGTGGAGTGTTGCAGGCTGGTGGCCTCTAGGCAGGGCAATAGGTGGGAGGTTGAGTTGGCCACGGGGGCCAAGATGGCAGTAAACACCTTCATCCATGAATGTGAGATACCTATGGGAATCTTTACTACAGTATGTGACCTTAGAGTTATGACATTAGGATCCTACAATGTGGTTTTAGGTATGGATTAGCTTGTAGCTCATAGAGCCAAGCTAGATTATCACTAAAAGGTGATTAGCTACATAGACGATCATGGTACATCAGTTGAGATAGTGGGCATTCAGAAGCCCACAGTAGTTCATATGATATCCACTCAGTAGCTTAAGCACTGCATATGGAAGGGATGCTAGATGTTCACTATTACAGTGAGTTATAGATCAAAGGACGAGCCTAAGGCATCATTAGATGACCATCCCATCTTGAGAGAGTTTTCTAATATGTTTCTAGCAGAGTTATTAGGGATGCCACCCCATCATGAGGTAAACTTTCATATTGATTTAGTGCCAGGTGCCGAGCTAGTGTCTCGTGCACCCTACAGGATGACCACTCATAAGCTCACAGAGCTCAAGTTGTAGCTTGAGGACTTGCTTGAGAAGGGGCACATCTGACCGAGCATTTCACTTTGGGACACTCCAGTGATCTTCATGAAGAAGGATGTGTCTCTTCAATTACGCATGGATTATAGGCAGTTGAATAAGGTGACGGTGAAGAACTGTTATCCTCTTCCTAGGATTGATGATCTCTTTGATCAAATGTAGGGAGCCAGAGTGTTCTCTAAGATTGACCTGAAGTCTGGTTACCATTAGTTGTGTATCACACTGGCAGACATCCATAAGACCACCTTCTGGACTTGATATGGCCACTATGAGTTCACTGTGGTCCCCTTTGGTTTGATGAATGCCCCTGTAGTGTTCATGAGTCTCATGAACGGGGTGTTCCGTACCTACTTGGATCAGTTCTTGATTATTTTTCTAGATGACATATTGATCTATTCATGGACTGAGGAGCATGAGGAGCACCTATGTTAGGTTTTACAGTGTTTGAGGGGGTAGAATCTTTATGGAAACTTGGTGAAGTGTGCATTTTTTAGAATAGAGGTACAGTACTTGGGGTACATCCTATCTGGTGATGGAATCTCTATTGATCCATCAAAGATTAGGGCTATCAGAGATTGGCCAACACCCACCAGTGTGACAGAGGTCAGGAGTTCTATGGGGTTAACTAGTTATTACAATAGTTTTGTTGAGGGTTTCTCTTAGATAGCGCATCCCATCACTTCCCTTCAATGGAAAGGGAAGAGTTTTCTATGGACTGAGTAGTGTAAGAGGGCCTTTGGGGTCCTCAAGGAGTGTCTTACCAGCACTCCCATTTTAGCAGTTCCTGATCTAGCAGTAGATTTTATGGTTTGCATAGATGCATCACTTGAGGGTTTGGGAGCCCTACTTATGCAGGGTGGTAGAGCGATTGTGTATGAGTCGCGAAAGCTCAAGACCCATGAGATGAACTACCCCACTCACAATTTGGAGCTCATAGCAGTGGTTTATGCTCTAGTTCATTTGAGACATTTCTTATTGGGTCATTGCTTTGAGCTCCATTCAAATCATCACAGCCTTCAGTACATATTCACACAGTCGAATCTAAATGCCCGCCAACAATGTTGGATGGAGTTTCTTTACAAGTATGAATTTGATGTCCACTACATCAAAGGGAAGGAGAATGTGGTTGCTGATGCTTTGAGTTGAAGGAACCACAAGATCTTGACCTTGACTCTGAGTGTGGACTTGAGGGGACACATTATTTAGCATCTGCCTAAGGATGAGTGGTTTCTTGAGGTGCAGTAGGAGATCCAGTCATAGAGGGCCTTTCTGGGCAAGTTTGCAGGATACTCACTTGAGGTAGATGGGTTACTTCATCATCAACAGTGCATCTATGTACCCCACGCAGGTGACCTATGTACTATAGTATTATCAGAGGCTCACAGAGCAACATATGTAGCACATCCAAGGGTGAAGAAGATGTATGCCGACCTACGATAGTTGTACCATTGGGCAGGTATAAGACAGGATATTGTAGAGTTTGTTGCTCGATGCCTTGAGTGTTAGAGGGTTAAGGTCGAGCATCAGCATCCAGTAGGTTTTTAATACCCTCACAAGATACCTGAGTGGAAATGGGACACCATTTCCATGGATTTCAATGTTGGTCTTCCTATGTCTTCATGTCGCCATGATGCCATCATGGTGACAGTTGACAAGTTGACCAAGGTGGCTCATTTTTCACCTATATGCACGACATACAATACACCAGTAGTGGTGAGAGTATTCTTAGACAACATTGTGAGATTACATGGAGTACCTCATCACATCATTTCTAACAAGGATTTAGTGTTCACTTCAACCTTTTGGAGAGCTTTAAATCAGGTGTTGGAAGACATGCTCCATATGTATGTTATGGACCATCAGTCTAGATGGGAGGAGTATTTGTATCTAGTTGAGTTTGTCTACAATAATGGGCATCATAGCTCGTTGGGTATGCCTCCTTTTCAGGCTTTATACGGTAGACCATGTAGGACACCATTGATTTGGGATTGGATAGACGATAGGGTTGCCATTGGTCTAAAGTTGGTTTAGGATATGAAGCAATAGGTCACACTGATTAGACAGAGACTTCAGGAGGCATAGGATAGATAGAAGAAGTATGCTGATGCTAAGAGACTAGATCAGAATTTCTCTATTGGTGACAGAGTATTCCTTAGAGTGTGGCCACACAAGAGTCCAATCCATTATGGAAAGGGCTCTAAGATTTCACCACAGTTTGTAGGACCTTTTGAGATCTTCAAGCAGATAAGACCTGTTGCCTACCGTCTAGCATTGCCACCTAGCCTATCATGTATCCACGATGTCTTTGATATTTCTGTAATGCGGCGATATATATCTGATTTATCTCATGTATTGGACTGGAGTACTCTACAGGTAGAGGTAGACGAGAAGTTGGCTTTGGAGCAAATTTGCATATTGGCTCGTCAACACTGGGCTTTCGAGGTCGAAAGCTAGACTAGGTTAGGGTCCAGTGGGATCGTTATGATGAGGTCACAATGACTTGGGAAGATGTAGCTAGTTCGAGGGCACTCTATCCTCACCTTTTTTATGACTTCCAGGAGGAAGTTTAGTCTTAGGGGGGAGGATGTGAGGCCGATATATTTCACTTCCCTATTTTTTGATCATTTTACATTATAGTTGGTGACATTATCAAACATTTAGAGACTATTGTTCCATTATGCAGATTTAGACTATATCTCTTGATTTTGGATTAGCATTGATTAGACATATGGTGATTTGATTAGATCATATTTTGATGTTATGATGGTGTTAGACATGTGGGACATATTTGATGATGATTATGATATATTAGATAGGAAATACAATTTTAATCTTAATTATGTTAGAAATGATTAATGTTGTATGCAATGACATGACTTTAATTTCAGTTGCTTCGGCTATGATTTATCCATGATGTAATTGACTACTTGATCTAGTTGTGCAGGTTATATTCCTAGGCCACAGGAAATCGGAGGTAGTTTTCACACATATGTTATTCCTTGTAAAACTGATCCATTCCCAAGAGGGATGAGGATCATGTTTTAATGGATGATGCTTTCTTGCATGCTTGAATTATTTATTTCGCCTTGTCCACCCTTCTTAAATTGATTTATATCATGTGTTCTATATTTATATTTGATTTACACCATTTGGTATTATCTTTATTTATGGGCCATTTAAAAGTGATTTTATACCTCCCTAGGTGTGTTTTAGTGTCCCAGACTTACCCTAGGTGGTAACCCTAGGGTAACTCACTTTTAGTCACTCTAAACTAGGTTTTAGTAAAAGTGACGAATTTTGAAATGGCTAAAGGTGGGAGATGAGTCATGCTTTGGGAAAGACCCATCTTCCTTCCCAAAGTTTGGGGATTCCTTCACTGAGAAGACTTGGGAGGTCTTCAAGACCCCCAAGCGTGTGGGATCTTCCTATAAGACTCTAGCACATGTGTGAAGGCATCTGGGAGGGAGATGGCTCTCTTGGAGAATAAGAGGATGCCATGTGGCATCCCTTATCCTCATGGAGCCTTGGAGTGAGTTTCCACCTCTCCACTATGAGAACAAAAGTAGATAGGGTGAGGGTTTGAATGAATTGGAGGGTGACACTTGTCACCCTCACACTCCTTTTCCCTTGTAAGTGGCATGGCTCATTCCTCAAGGCAAAATCTGAAGTCCTATTTTATCTCCTCTTGGAAAGGAGTTGGGGGTTCTTTTTTTTTAAAAAAATTTTCTTTCTATTCTTGGAGGCTTTGGGAGTCTTGGAGAAATTTTGGAGGCTTGAAGACTTGGAGAAGCTTGGAGCTCTTCTTCAAATGTGCTTCCATTGTAGGGCTTTTGAAGGTAAGCTCCATGGCAATAGCCATTTCCCTATGCATGTTTTATTTTTGTGAATGTGTTGGAAATTTATGTTTGGTGTTGTTTTCATTTTTGTGTGAGTTGGGAGTTGTTAAAAGCACCTCCATTTGGAGGTAAGGCTCGACTCGTATGGGGTGGGGAGAGTGAACCTCCTCGAGGTCACCTCCTTATTATTGTACTATTTATAGCCTTGAGGGCATTCTATGGTGCTTGGGAGAAATTTTGATGGCAAGAGTGCCATGATGGTTTTGATATTTATGGAGATATGTATATTTTTACTATGGCTTGAGGCCTTGAGATTTTGTGGTTTTTGGAGTTCTTGGGGTGACCTCATGAGTTGAGGGGTCCACTCCCCTACCCCCTCCAAACTTATTTATTAAGTTTTGTTATGTGCAAATCCATGGGAGTAAATTTTGTGTCTTTAGAATTTTTTTTGTTGTGGTGTGTTTGTGAAACCATGTGAATCCTACCTCCCTAGCTCAGGGGTGACCCACTAGCAAGTCTATGGTAGGGAGGAGGGAATTCCTTAGTGGCTTGGTTCCCCATTCTTTGTGTTGTAATATTGCAGGTTTTTAGTTGGAGAAATGGAGCTTGGAGAAGTCCATTTTTAGTGTTTTGGCGTTATCTTATTGGCTAGTTTTGAGAGCCATGGTCCTAGAGGCCTTAATGTAATTATTGTCAACATTATTATTCTCTTTTGTGTTGGCTGTTGTAAGGAAATTTTGATGTGTGTTGATTTTTATTGTATATTCAAAAGAGATGATCATCATGTTGTGCTATTGTGCTTATGTGTTTATAGAAAGTTGCTAAGAAAATATATAGTTGTTGTTATGTACTTCAAGGAAATAAATGCACCTTAACTGGCTAATTGTACCTATGTGTCTATTGAAAGTTGGATAGAAATGAATTTTGTATTTACTATCATTTTATATTTGAAAGGAAAAGAAGTTTAAATGATGAAGTATCCCCTTGAATTGAGTTCTAGAAATAAAAAAATTTACTGTATAAACTATATCTTATTCTCAAAGAAAAAGTCAAAATGGGATTGTATATTTTATGTTAAAACAAAAGTAGAGTATCATGCTCCATTTATTGTTGTTGTCAAAAGAGAAGAAAGAAAAATAACATCTCTATATATTTATTTTTCAAAAAAAAATATATTGGTTTATATTAGGATACAAATCTGATCATGTAAATTCTTCCCTTGAAGTATATATAGATATATATATATATATATATACATATTATATAAATATATATGTTTTTATTTTTTTAAATATATATTTTAGGTCTACTGCTAACTGTGTAAGCTGTGAGAATGTGTATATATATACACACATATAATTTAAATGTTATTAAACTATAACAAATAAAACATAATTGAAATGCTCTTAAAGCAAACTATACAGATTACATAGATAAAAAACAAAGAGGAAACTGTATTTTTTTGAGCTAGACTCGTGAGGGTCTTATTGCAATGTTTAGGGTTAATAACAAAAAAAAACATTGCAGTGAGTGACGGTTTAAACCGTAGCCCATTGTTCCCCCTTGTTGCCTTTAATATGTGGGGTGTGGGGAGGAGGCCTTGCCTCCACCCACACCCTAGGGTGTGGGTGGAGGCATGGCCTCCTCCCCACACCCCTCTCTCCTCTCCCCATGGTGTCACCTATATTGTCCCCCTCACCATTAAACCCTCCATTAAACTTCGATGCCTCAGAACCGCAGCGGCGGTAGCAGCCATGAAACTCTCGTCGCCATTTCTTGACATTCGGCCTTTCTAAGGATTGTGTGATTTCTGCCCTACCAAAACAAGATATATATATATATTACCCTCTATTGTTTCAAAAAATGAGACTGTATACCTATTACCTCTATATTTTGCAAATATATATATATATCTATATGTATGTATGTATGTATGTATGTATGTATGTATGTATATTAACACACATAAGTGTATATATATAAAAATATATATACAAAAAAAAAAGAGAGTGAAGAAACCCTTACTGATAAAATAAAAAAAACATACACCTCTGAGAGGTATTTTCATGGCGGCCTCCTCAGCAACCCTTCAACCTGCAACAATGGAGGCAAAACAAATACAATAGAGAAGAAGAGAAAACAAAACAAAGAGGAAAAAAAAGAAAGGAATGAGCTAGGGTTGTGGCTAAGGAAATAATAAGATAAAAAAAAATTAGGGCTTTCCATAAGGAAATCAATAGAATAATGAGAGTAGGGTTTAGTGTAGTGAGAGGAATATTAGAAGTTTATTTTTTTCTTTTTTTTCTTTTATTCCTTTCATTTGCACGAGAATTTAAATTTCCCTCTCAATTACTTTTCTTTGTCCTTTTTGAAATTATTATGCCTTCCCTTGTATTTTATTTATTTGGACTTTGTTTTTTTGATTAGTAAAAGGCCGAGGATATTAATATATAAAGTCAATAATAAAATACAATAAAATACAACTATATTCAGTGCGGGCACCGGTAGGAAAGAACAGAGCAAAGAAAACCTCTGGTCTAGCCCAAGACTTTTGTAGTCCAGTACAAACTATTTATTTATAGATCTTATACAGGGTCAAGCCCACCAAGGATTCATCCTTTCTTATACAATTTTTGGGGTTCAAGTACAAACATTGCCCTACACTAGGGCCTTTCTTCTGATATTCTTTTGTTGTATAGCTTGTTGGATCTCCTGCTCCTGGGATGTCCTCAATGACATATAGTATTAGATCAACTGTATATTGTCAAGTGAGGGGCTTCTTCTATCTAGCTCCTACCAGATTACCTATCTTACCTAAAATCACAGGGAAAACTTCCAACTCTTTTCGCATGTTAGCTGAACAAAACAAGGATAAACATATACTTCTCTTCCTGCAAACACCTGTCAATTCTCTAAATCCTTTGCTTGAGAGGAAAATTAAAATACTTCCTCTTGCCAATCTTATCATTAATATTTAATCACATTTGCTTCGAAGTTAATTTAAATCCCAAACTACATGACTGATCCCCTATATATGCCAACATCTAATTATATATACTTGTAGGGTTTAGTGTAGTGAAAGGAATATTAGAAGTTTAGTTTTTAATTATTTTTCTTTTATTCCTTTCATTTGCATGGGAATTTAAGTTTCCCTCTCAATTACTTTTCTTTGCCCTTTATGAAATTGTTATGCCTTCCCTTGTATTTTATTTATTTGGACTTTTACAAATATTTTGGGGGTTGGATTTTATTCCATGTGAAAATTTTAATTGTGGGAATGGATTGTTTTCATTTGTGATGGGATGATTTATCCCTTAGTAAATTATTTATTTTTGGGGCATTTATTTTAATTTCTTGTGCGTTTTAAATTTAATGTTGTGGGAAACCTTTCAATGAATTTAATTTTATTCTAATCAATTTTATCCTAGAGGGGATATTTGTATCTATCCTCCTTTTAATTACTTTATTTATTTTAACTTGAGTTAATTAATAAATGTACTGGTCGAGATTATATTTATTAATGGACTCAAGTATTGAGTTGTATTTTTGGTCATTTATTTTAATTCAAATTTTATAATTTTGTTGAGTGGTCAAATTTATTTAACCTTGGAAATTTATTTAATTTTCCTTAAGATTAATTATTTTAATTTTTACATTAATTTCTTCTTGGAGATTTCTTTTTAAAATATTTATTTCAATTATTGAAAACATGTCATGCTGTCAAAATTTTCCCATATTTTATGGTTTTATTTTTATGGCATTTTTGCAACTTTCATTTAATCACTCTATTTTATCATGTGACCACCATATCATTAGATGTGTTATTTTACTCAATTTTATTATGCATTAGAGTTAAGGTTTGATTTTGATTTAGTCAAAATCATCTCTTTTGCCTAGGAAACTTAGGGTTTGAATTAAATCCGTTCTAACCCTAGAAGCGGTGCACATCATGTTGCATAACCCCCTAGTCAACTTTCATCACGCAGGGGATTGCATAGGTAGATGCACTTCCCTAAATATGCTTGACATGTTTACACCTTATGTGTATTACCACTAAGCATGTAGACGCATATGAGGGGGTTTCTAGGGACATGCAAAAAAGTTTTTGTTATTTTGTGTCATGACCACATGTCAAATGTGGACATGACACGTGTGTTGCATGTTGTGACCACATGGGAAATGTGGGCATGACAGACGTGTTTGGTCTTATTAATGTTCCTTCGATTTTAAAATCTGTTTACTTTATTTCATTCATTGAGGATTACAATAGAAGGACATGGGTGTACCTTAGAAGTAAATCTAAAGTCTTTAATAGATTCAAAGAGTCCAAAGCTCTTGTAAAGAATCAAAAGGATAGAAAAATTAAGTGTTTAAGGACTAACAACAGTGGTGAGTTCTTTTCATTAGATTTTGACAAGTTCTATAAAGAACATGGGATTAAGAGGCATAATACAACTCTGTATACCCCTCAATAGAATGAAGTTACAGAGAGGATGAATAGAATGTTGATGGAGAGGGAAAGGAGTATGCTAAGTGGAGCTGGTCTTGAACAAAAGTTCTAGGCTGAAGCTGTTGCTACCACTTGTTACTTGGTTAATAGGTCTCCTACATTAGCACTCGTTGATAAGACACCTATGGAGGTATGGTCTGGTAAAAACCTTAATTAAGATAGATTCAAGTATTTGGTTGTGAGGCATATGAACATGTGCCTAAGGAGAAGACGTCTAAGTTGGACAACAAGGCTGTAAAGTGTATCTTCATCGGTTATGGAATTGGTGTGAAAGGGTACAAGCTTTGGGATCTAGTAGCTAAGAGAGTTTTGTATTGCAAAAGCATGATCCTTAGAGAACTCAATCCTTCTTCTATTGTCTTGCAGCCATATAAAGAAGAAAAGAAAGATGATGTGGTTCATCTTCCTTCCATCCCTGAGAAAGTTGAACCAAAAACATCTATAGGACCTGCTAATGAGGAGAGCTCTAGGAGCTCTAAAAGTTCATAAGAAGATGAAGAACCTCAACCTCAACCTTTGAGGAGGTCCACGCAGGTAAGGAAGCAACCTGATAGGTCTAGTTATTCATTACATGATTCCAGTTGTATTTTTTCTTTGATTTCTAACACTGATGAGTGTTGGGAATTAAGGTGTCTCAACCTTTGGTAATTCCTTGTATTTTTACAATGTATTTATTTATTTATTGCATATTGTATTAATTGGATGCAAATACTATGTTGTCATATAGTGGGAGTTGGCACAGTGATGTGTCATCCTACATGGCATATGACCACATGTAATTTTGTCCTCACATGAGGAGATAGGCATCCCACTTAGTGGTAGGAATATTTTGCCATGTGTCAGCATCTTGGATGTTGTGTAAGGGAATATTGACTCAAACAGTCATGACAGATTCCTATGACAAAGTTATGACATGTAAGGTTCAGAATAGGAGATTCTATGATAGGTGAAGACATGTGTCGAAGAGCATCTTTGAAAAAGGCATCTTTGGGTGCCACATGGTGGACTATGACATGTTGTAGAAGAATATGCTATTTATATCTTGTGTATGATAGATTCTCTTACAGTTGTAAGTTGTAACTACTATGACAGATTCTATGATGGTCGTAAGAGTTGTAAGACCATCTGCCATAGCCCATTTTAGAAATAGGTGACCTCCTTGGGCTGGGGTGACTTGACAAGTGTCAGGAGCATCCTACAGTGTTGGACAAGTGTCCATAGGTGTGGGTTTTGGGCCATGAGGCCATGTTGGACGCCCATCCCAATGTGGAGCTATTTTTGCCTTGTATTTGTTATATAAATAGGTTCTTTGAAGAGGAGAAGTACTATAGGTTTGACGGGTGTTGTTATGCTATCAAAACATCTTTAGATACGAGTGTTGAAGACTCCTGCAAGAGCATTGGCTTTGTGATTGTATTGTAACCTTCTTTATTTACGGAATATATTTGAGTTGTGTTTTGGAGTGTGGGGTTTTTCACCCGTAAGAGTTTTTCCCACGTATATCTTGTGTCTCTCTTCTTATGTCTCACTTTATTGTGTATGTGTTTGCTGTAATATCTCTGTTAGTGGGTTAACATAGCTATAATTCTAAAGATAAAATTGAATTTGCACTCTCCTCCCATCATTAGATTAGTGTAGGAAGCATTTTCCGCACACCTAGCTTCCTTTCAGTTGGTATCAGAGCCTGGCTAGTTTTGGTTCTAGCTACTCGGTAGGGGTTTTTTGAGCTAATCTTAGGTTGAGTGGGAGTGTTGTCTAGAGCATTATGTATCTTGTTGCAGCAAGGAGATGGAAACCACATCCAAAAGATTAGAGGTGGTGAAATTCAATGGCACTAATTTTGAGTTGTGGAAACTCAAGATGGAGGACCTACTTTTTGATCGTGACCTATGGGAAACTATATCTAGAGTAAAACCTACAATAATGTCACAAGCTAATTGGGACCTCAAAGATTAGAAGGCTAAGCATCTTATAAGACTCTATTTAGCTGACTCTGTCCTGTTGAATGTCCATGAGGAGAAGAGCACGAAAGATCTTTGGAAGAACCTGGGTGATGTTTATCAGGCCAAGTCCTTGGTGAACAAGATTTTTTCTAAAAAAGAAGTTGTTCACTCTAAAGATGGAAGATGAAGGATCTATTACGGACCACATGATTGTTGCACAGTTGACATCTGTGCGTGTGAAAATGGAGGAGGATCGATGTATGACCCTACTTTATTCTTTGCCAAATTCATGGGATCATCTTGTCATGGCTATCAGAAGCACCACTACTACCTTCAAGATGGAAGATATGGTGTCCTTGCTGTTATCTAAAGAAATGCAGAGGAAGACATCTGAGTTAGCCAAAGAGGCTCTTGCAGTTTGTAGAAGACCCAAAGAAAAAGGGAAGAAGAAGAAAAGGGTAGATCCAAATCCTGTGGGAGATCTAAATCTCCTGGAAAGTCCAAGGCTCTCTGTTGGAACTAGGGGAAGATGGGGCATTTCTGAAAGGAATACAAAGAAGAAAAGAAAAAGAAAAAGAAGACAACCCCTGATTCAAATTTTGACAAGTCACAAGATGATGGTGATGCCTTCATCTCAGCCCTAGCCACCCATGCATCTAATGATGTGTGGTTGATTAATCCACATGACCTCACATTGAAGCTAGTTCATGAAGTATGAAGAGTTTGATGGTGGAAGAGTGTACCTAGGTGATGACTCTCATCTAAAGATTGTTGGTCATGGAAGAGTCTCAATCCAATTCCCTGATGGATGAGTGAAGGGAATCACTAGGGTTATGCACATCCCAGGCCTTACACAAAACCTACTCTCTATAAGTATGTTGAATGATGCAGGTGTGCAGGTTGTCTTTTCGAAGGATGGATGCAAGATGACTAGAGGATCTATGGTGCTTGCAAAGGGTACTTAGAGAGGTACTCTATTTCAGATGGAGGCATGCACTTCACAGTGGTATAGTTCTTCTGACTCGAAGAAAAGAGTTGTAGTCAATTCATCCCCACCATCTGAACGACCAGTGAAGAAATTTGTTGTAACTAGTTCTGATGGTAGTGCACATGCTATGGAAGCTAAGCTTCCTACTGAAAAGGCTATGTTATGGTATTTGAGATATGGCCACATTGGTGAGAAAGGTCTATGAACCCTCAAAAATAAAAACATTGTTAAGGGGTTAAATGATTGTAATCTTGAGTTTGACTTTTATGAACATTGTGCATATGGAAAACAAAACTATGTTTAGTTTTACTCTAGTTCTCACAAGTCTTCTGGTGTGATGGATCTTACTCATTCTGATGTGTTTGGTCTTGTTAATGTTCCTTCGATTTCTAAATCTGTATATTTTGCATCTTTCATAAATGATTACAGTAGAAGGACATGGGTTTATTTTATCAGAAGCAAGACTAAAGTCTTTAGTTATTTTAAGGAGTTTAAAGCCTTTTCTAAAAATCAAACTAGTAAAAAGATTAAGTGTTTGAGAACTAACAACAGGGGTGAGTTTTGTTCGATAGAGTTTGATAAGTTCTGTAAAGAGCAAGGGATTGAAATACATAAGACAAATCCACACACCCTGTAGTAAAATGGAGTTGTAGAGAGGATGAATAGGACACTGATGGAGAAGGCTAGGAGTATACTTAGTGGAGGAAGCCTCGAACAAAAGTTTTGGGCTAAAGCTATAGCCACTACTTGCTATCTAGTAAATAGATCTCCTACATCAGCTCTTGTTGGTAAGACACCCATGGAGGTGTGATATGGTAAGAAGCCTTTAGTTAGACATCTTGGTGTTTTTGGTTGTGAAGCATATGCACATGTGGCTAGGGAGAAATAGTCTAAATTGGAGAACAAGGCTATTAAATGTATTTTCATTGGCAATGGTGTCAGTGTGAAATGATACAAGATTTGGGATCCTGTGTCTAAAAAAGTGTTGTATAGCAGAAGTGTTATCTTTAGAGAGCTAACACCCTCTTCCATTGTTCTATAGCTAGAACAGATAGAAAAGAAAGAGGATACTGTTTAGTTTCCTTCTACCCCTGAGAAGATTGAACAGATAGACCCTATGAGACCTGATGATGAGGAAAGCTCTAGCAGCTCTGTAAGCTTAGAAGAAGAAGAAGAACCTCAACCTCAGTCATTGAGGAGGTCTACATGAACAAGAAAGCAACCTAATAGGTTTTGTTATTCATTACTTAATTCTAGTTGTTCTTTTTCTTTACTTACTAACACTGATGAGCCTAGAACTATGAAAGAGGCTATGGGTATGAAAGATGCAGGTTCCTGGAAGGAGGCCATGGAAGATGAGATGACTTCTTTGGAAAAGAATAAAACATGGGACTTGGTGCCTTTGCCTGATGGACAAAAACCTGTTGGATGCAAATGGGTGTTCAAGAAGAAATTTGGTGCAGATGGCAATGTTGAAAAGTACAAGGCTACATTGGTTGCGAAGAGGTATTTACAAGTGGAGGGAATTGATTATGGTGAAATTTGCTCTCCCGTTGCAAATCTGACATCCATTCAATTTCTATTATCTCTTGTAGCTGCTTATGACTTAGATGTAGAACAAATGGATGTGAAGACAATTTTCCTTCATGGTGATTTGGAGGAAGAAATCTACATGTCACAGCTAGAGCATTACATAGAGAAAGGTAAAGAAAATTTGGACTGCAAGTTAAATAAGTCTTTGTATGGTTTGAAACAGTCTCTTAGGATGTGGTACTTGAAGTTTGATGCCTTTGTGTTGTCGATTGGATATCTGAGATCTAAATCTGATAATTGTGTATATTACAAATTTGACAATGATCACACTCTCATTATTGCATTGTATGTTGATGATATGTTGTTGATTAGGAATGGTAAGAATATGATTTCTGATTTGAAGTCTTAGTTGTCAGCACAAATTGAGATGAAAAATCTCGGGGCAGCCAAGTACATTCTGGGAATGGAAATTAGAAGAGACAGAGCTAATAGAAAACTTTGGTTAAGCTAGAGTAAGTATGTGAAGACTATGTTGGATAGGTTCAGCATGGCAAATTGTAGATTGTTGTGTGTTCCTATTTCATTGGGGACAAAGTTATCTATTAATGATTGTCCAAAATCTCCTAGTGAGGTGGAGGACATGAGCAAAGTACCTTATGCTAGTGCTATTGGTAGTTTGATGTATGTTATGGTCTGCATAAGACTAGACATTGCCCAAGTAGTGGGAGTCCTTAGTCAATTTATGGCTAATCCTAGATAGGTACGTTGTGATGCAGTTAAGCGAGTGTTTCGATATTTGAGGGGTACTTCTGAGTATTCCATATGCTATCATAGTAATGCTTTAGGACCTGCACATTCAGTTTGTATTCATGGATTTGTGGATTATGATTGGGTAGGTGACATTGACAGCAGGAGATCCACTAGTGCCTATGTGTTCACTATGTTTGGTGGTACAATTAGTTGGATGAGTAAGTGACAACATGTGGTTGCTTTGTCCACTACAGAAGCTAAGTACATGGCAGAAACTCATGCTTGCAACGAAGCCATTTGGCTTAAGAGATTGTGTTCAGATATTGGTGTTGATGCAGGATACATTATGATTTGTTGTGATAGTCAGAGTGTGATTTGCCTTACGAAGAATCCAATTTTCCATGCCAAAACAAAGCATATTGATGTACAATTTCACTTCGTGTGAGACATGGTAGAGGATGGGAAGGTAAATTTGGAGAAGGTAGATACTTTGAAGAATGTTATAGATGCATTGACAAAGCCAGTGAGCACAGAGAAGTTTAGATGGTGTTTAGAGTCTATGGGCCTCTCGGCCTATAGCAGTTAAATCCTATTAATTTTATTGGCTCTTACAAGGTGTTTGACAAGTGGGAGAATGTTGGGAATTAATGTGTCTCAATCTTGGTAATTATTTGTATTTTTACAATGTATTTATTTATTTATTACCTATTGTATTAATTGGATGCAAATCCTATGTTGTCATATTGTGGGAGTTGGCATGGTGATGTGTCATCCTACATGGCATATGACCACATGTAATTTTGTCCTCACATGAGGAGATAGGTATCCCACTTAGTGGTAGGAATATTTTTCCATATGTCGGCATCTTGGATGTTGTTTAAGGGAATATTGACCGAAACGGTCATGACAGATTCCTATGACAAGAGTTATGACATGTAAGAGTCAGAAAAAGGAGATTCTATGACAGGTGAAGACATGTGTTAAAGAGCATCTTTGAAAAAGGCATCTTTGGGTACCCTAAGGTGGACTATGACACATTGTAAGAGAATATACTAGTTATAGCTTGTGTATGATAGTTTCTCTTACAGCTATAAGTTATGACAACTATGACAGATTCTATGACAGGTACTATTATGCTACCGGAACATCTCCAGATACAAGTGTCAAAGACTCCTACAAGAGCATTGCCTCTATGATTGTATTGTAACCTTCTTTGTTTACAGAATATATTTGAGTTATCTTTTGGAGTGGGGTTTTTCACCTGAAAGGGTTTTCCCCACGTATATCTTGTGTCTTTCTTCTTCTGTCTCACTTTCTTGTGTATGTGTTTGCTATAATATTTCTGTTAGTGGGTTAACATAGCTATAATTTTAAAGATAAAATTGAATTTTCACTCCCCCCCCCTCATTAGATTAGTGTAGGAAGCATTTTACGCACACCTAGCTTCCTTTCAATGAGCCTAGAACTGTGAAAGAAGCTATGGGTATGAAAGATGCAGGTTTGTGGAAGGAGGCCATGGAAGAGGAGATGGCTTCTTTGGAAAAGAATAATACTTGGGAGTTGGTACCTTTGCCTAAAGGATGAAAACCTATTGGAAGTAAATGGGTGTTCAAAACGAAATTTGTTGTAGATGGCAGTGTTGAGAAATATAAGGCTAGATTGGTTGCGAAGGGGTATTCTCAAGTGGAGGGAATTGACTATGGTGATATTTTCTCTCCTATTGCAAAGCTGACATCTATTCAGTTCTTGTTATCTCTTGCAGCAGCATATGATCTAGAAGTGGAGCAGATGGATGTGAAGATAGCATTCCTTCATGGTGACTTGGAGGAGGAAATATATATGTCACAACCAGAGCACTACATGGTGAAAGGTAAAGAAAATTTGGTTTGCAAGTTGAGAAAGTCTTTGTATGGTTTGAAATAGTCTCCTAGGATGTGGTACCAAAAGTTTGATGCCTTTGTATTGAGTATTGGATTTTAGAGATCGAAATCAGATCATTGTGTTTACTATAGGTTTGACAATGATCTCATTCTCATTATTACATTGTATGTTGATGATATGTTACTCATTGGAAATGGTAAAACTTTGATTTTTGATTTGAAGTCTCAGTTGTCAGCATAGTTTGAGATGAAAAATCTAGGGTAGCTTAGTACATTCTAGGAATGGAAATCAGAAGAGACAGAGCAAACATAAAACTTTGGTTAGGCCAAAGTAAGTATGTTAACACCATGTTGGAGAGATTTAGCGTGATGGATTGTAGACCTTTGAATGTTCATGTTACAATGGAGACAAAGTTATCTATTGAAGATTGTCCAAATTCTCCTTCTGAGACAAAGGATATGAGTATAGTTTCTTATGCTAGTGCAGTTGGCAGTTTGATGTATACGATGGTTTGCACAAGACCAGGCATTGCCCAAGCAGTGGGAGTCCTTAGTCAATTTATGGCTAATCCTGGATGAGTACATTGGGATGTAGCGAAGAGAGTGTTTAGTTATTTGCAAGGTACTTCTGAGTATTCCTTATGTTATTATGGTTATTCTACAGAACCTCAGCATTCACTTTGTATTCATGGATTTGTGGATTCAGATTGGGTAGGTGACATTGACAACAGGAGATCCACCATGCTTATGTGTTCACTATGTTTGGTGGTGCTATTAGTTGGATGACTAAGTGGCAACCTATGGTCACTTTGTCCACTACTGAAGCTGAGTACATGGTAGCAACTCATTCTTGTAAAGAAGCCATTTGGCTTAAGAGATTGTGTTCTAACGTTGGGTTTGATGCAAGGAAGATTACTATTTGTTGTGAAAGTCAGAGTGCCATATGTTTGGTGAAGAATCCTACTTTCCATGTAAGGACTAAGCATATTGATGTCTAGTACCATTTTGTTCATGACATGGTAGAGGATGGGAAGGTAAACTTGGAAAAAGTTGAAACTTTGATGAATGTTGCAGATTCCTTGACAAAACCTGTGAGCATAGAGAAGTTCAGATGGTGTTTAGAGTCTATGGGCCTCACGGCCCCTAGAAATTAAATCATGGTGTTGATACTCCCTTTACTCTTACAAGGTGTTTGACAAGTGGGAGAATGTTAGGAAAAAGTGTCTCAACCTCACAACCTCAAAAGGTTACTATTTTTCCCAGTTTTGGTCTTTTTGAATACCCTTTATCTTGGAGAATGGTCTGGAACTTTCAAAATTTACAAAAGTTTCCAAAAGAGCTAAAAATAGTGAGAGTTACTATTTTTAGTAAGTCCTTTGATTGAGCTTGGATTGACCTAAAAAAATTTCCAAAAGGTGTAGAATAGCTAAGTGAACATCTTGGGTGAGTTTCATCTCAAGATCATATTTGGATTGCGAGATATTAAAGTTTCTATTTTTTGAAACTACCAGAAAAAAGTTTTGAACTCAATTATCAGAATCAAAACTTCTCTAAACATCCTAAAAATTGTCATAACTAGTGTAATGGGTTACAGGGTGATAGATCTCTCCACAAGCTTTCTGACACATTAAACGGTTCATTAATCGGACACCCAGATCAAAAGTTATGGCCTCTGAAAGTTGGACCTTCTATTTTTGGGAAATGTAAAAATGTGTTGGACACATAAAAGCACTGTAAAGGGAAGAGTTACATGTGTTGGTGTGTGGTTTGGCACATCACAAGGTATCCTTGATTGGAGCTGATTTGGGTGCCACTTCATGAGTGGTTTTGGCTCATGGTTTTGTAATTATTGGTAACAGTTTACTGTATTGTATCTCCTATTTATCAGGAACATGAGATGGAGGTTACATGTAAGAATCTTATAGATGTCGAATTACCTCCTAGATCTCTAGTTGGATATACTCCTGTAAAATCTTGCTCTACAAGTATATTGTAATCTGTTTGATTCTTGAATAATATATTGGGCGGCTTTGGAGTGTTGGGTTTTTTACCTGAAAGGATTTTCCCAACATATATCTTGTGTTGTGGGTTTTGTGTTTGCATTTGGAAGTTGTTATTATCTTTCTATTAATGTGCATCTTAATCTATAACTATAAAAGTAAAAATTTGCATAAGTCTTTCCTCAGTAGATCAGTGTAGGAAGCATTTCTGCATACCTTGCTTCCTTTCATTCCGCTGTGAAAGTTATGCATGATAGGGTTCTGGCATGTGTTCTAATAGTATAACGTGATGATAAAAGATGATTAGGATGCTTTACATTTCTCTAGAAGTGAAAGTTTATCTTTGCAATTTTGTGGACATGTTCTTGGATGTGCATAACATGCTCTTTTTCTGATTCAAGCCTCTTGGTGGTTTGCAAGCTTAGTTTTTCAATAATAGAATGTTGCAGTGTGTTCCAGATGACTTGCAGTTTCTAGAGTTCATGATTGAGGTTGTGCAACACAAAATCTTTGATGTGAAGAGGTAAAGGTGCATTTGGGAATGTTGTATGAGTCCTTTAGACTCATCTAGAATATTTTCATGAAAATATATCTTGTTTCTAGTACCGCACAAGCATTTCAAGTTGTTGTAGCCATTATGCTTCAAGTTTTTATATGTTTTTCTTAAGTTTGTTCTATTTTCAAATGAGTGGAGTGTGCGGAGGTAATTCCTTGATGTTTGATGATGAAAAGGATGTTTTGGACCTGGTTAAGGAAGTGTTGAGGTCTGCAAGGTATGGGTCTTCTGCTGGTATAATGTGTGATGTTGTTTAGGTCTTATCTTCTACATGTTTCATGTTGTACACTGCCTAACTGACTTGTAAATGTATTTTTCATATTACTTTTGGCCAAAAAGCAATGTAATCAATGTAATATCATGTATAAGTAGTAAATCAAAGTTTTTGAGGCAAAGTGTGATTGCAAAGAGATTAATAGGGCTTGCATGCAAGATAAGGAGCAAATTGAATGCATTATGATGTGCGACTAAAGGATAAAGATCAGAAGTTATTGATATTGTCCTGATTCATCTTGAAAACCTATTTGTGACATTAAACAAGCATAGAGTGTGCCTAATTGATCTGATCATTAGAAGAAACTGTAAAGAGGTGGAACTGCAATCATCAAAGGTGTGAGCTTCAATGTTAGTTTTCAGATAGTAGGACTGTCATACTGTAATCTTTTGTAAGTGTATTCTCAATTCAGGGAGTAGTAGCTTCCTTTGGAGTGACCCTAAAACAAAGTATTTAGGGAGTAGTAGGTTCCTTGGGAGTGACCCTAAATCAAATTTTTTAGGGAGTAGTAGCTTCTTTGGGTTGTAGCCCTAAAATAAAGTTATTTGAGCTTCATATATTTTGAGTTAATCCTCACTGTGGTTTTTCCCTTTTAGGGTTTTCCACATATATCTTGTGGTATGTGTTGATGTGCATTGTGTTAATATTTCATGTTCATATTAATGTTGTGATGTTTAAGTTTTAATCTGCTCTGGATAAGTTGAAGATTATTTAGATACTGATTCAACCCCCCTCTCAGTATCCTTATGTGTTCAGTAGAGGAGCCATGGCTCCCCACCGCCTTGTTAAGGTTGGCTATGGTTAGGCCTTAGAGCCTACCATAGGTCATGGCTTGCATATAAATTACTATGCATTACTTGTGTATTACTTGCTATTAAATCTTCACAGTGAACTTTATATTCGATGATCCTCTTATATATATATAATTGTTGTTAATTCATTATCAGATTTCATAAAATTGTTGTACAGTTATCTCATTATATATATAATATAATTTAATATATATATACACACACACATACATATCTTCAATTATGTATATATCTATTTCATACTTAGTATGAATATATATATATATATATATATATATATGATTTGTAATATATGTAGTTGGTAAAATAAATTAGAGTTTTAAGTTAAATGAAATGATTTAGTTCATAAGTGTATCTCTCTAAATGGATTTTCAATCATAGATTGATATTTTCATTAATGGGATAATGTTCATTTATTTGTATTCATAAGATTCTTGTATTTAAAATTTTGATATAAGCAAATGTGTTAATTTTCTTAGCTACGATAGAATAAATTTTAGTATTTTAATTTTTAGTATTGAATATTCAAATTTAATTGTTAAAGTTTAAAATATTGCATTAAAATATTGTTAGTAGTATGAAATTAACTAAGTTTCTCATTCCACTTTTGTTCAGTTGTAAACAAACAATTCTCTCTCAGGTTTTCATCTTCTTATCGAAAGGAGTTTTGAGTGTATTAGGCAAAAAAAATTTTTCAACAATTTGTTCAAACATAGTATTTAAAAAAAGAAAAAAAATTTCTCATTTTTGAGTTCTTATCTTAACTTTTTAATGTTATTAAGGGTGGGCATGACACATTGTTTCATTGCTATATCTTAGTTCTAATAGTACACATGATCATTATTGCTATATCTTGCTTCATATAGTGTACATGACTATATGATCTTACATTTGCTATATCTACTTTGAGCATTTAACATTGATCCTTACATATGCTTAGACTAGGAGGCATGGTACTATTCCCCCCTTATCCATTGATCTTACTTTGTCATATTTGAGTGGTCCTATTTATATTGAGATTACATTGCTATCTCACATGTCTTGATCCTATCATTCATTATGTCTAAATTTATATATCAATTTGATCCTATACATTGCACTTAATTGATCACATCTATTGATATATCTTACCATATGGATTCCACATTAGGGGGCATCATGCTTTTACCCCTTATCATATTGGGCTCTATTATCATACTTGATTAACTAGATCTATATCACTTATCTTATGTTCATACTTGCTATATCTAGGGACTTGCCCCACTATTAGGCCTTTATGCCATTGAGCTTATCCATGCTCCTGTTGATCTTGTTAGGATTCATTCTATCAGTCCTACTTGTCCTTTGAATCCTACCATAGGTGTGATCATTCTCAGGGATGCCACATACAACCATCTATTATACTTTCACGTGTTTTTATCCATACATCACCATTCTCAAGTCCATGCTAGGGGTATTGGTCTAATCTTTTATTCTATCTCTAGTCCATTTCCATGCTTCTCATGGTGTACCCCTCTAGCTATGATTGTTATATCTATACACTTAGATGATTATATGCACTTGCATGTTACTAATTTATTGAACATGACTATGATTATTATTATCTCATTATGCACTCTATTATCAATCTATTTCTATTTTATCACTTCCTTCAATCACTTGAGGAAGGATATACAAGATCACTAAAGTTATCAGGTAAGTGCAGGAAGATGGGGGGCCAAAAAGGGGTCTTAAGTGGCCACTTTTTTTCTGAAATCAGGAAATACTAGCCTTGGATGAGAAATTGAGCATTGTTACACTCAAAATTTGGAGATGCAACCAAAACAATGTTCGTAGTGCTCTGAGTCTACTTTCTAAACTACTTTTTTTTTTTAAAATGACATAGATTAAGGGGTTCAAAAGAGGGAGCCACATAAATTGGTGTTCTTTCTGTCAAAAAAACATAACATAGCATGTTTTGTGGCTACCTCAAAAGGTCAACTTTTTTCTGGTATTTTTAAAATCGCTTTAGTGAGAAATTAGCTAATAGCATGTAGTTTATGCCTGATTTTTCTAATAATTGTTTGATGAATATTTGATTTTTTACTAATTTTCAAAGTGGACACATCCTAAAAAATAGAATTTTGGCCGTGCTACCCCTATAAATTTTGAAAACTAATCGAAAATCATTTTTTTCTTTTTTTAATATTTGTAGAATGGAGTCTAGTTTCTAAATATGTAATTTTTTTGAAATTTCAATGAATAGTTAATTTACAATGAAAAAAAGACCAAACAGTGGTTTTTGCCCAAAAATAGACACACAAACAAAAGAAATTAAAGATGAAAGGCTTAACATTGTTAAAATGTGAAAAAAATTACATCATCAGATAGCTGAGAGAAAGCCTAACATTACCCAGGTGTTCGATTTGTTTGACCTTGAAACACGTGTAAATCTGAGGGTTAGCACGAATGAAATTATGTAAAATCTTGAAGAATATGGAAAAACACGTCTATTACTATTCAAAAGGCACTCCAAGCCTTTGGGTTGGAAATCCAAAGCAAATCCCAAGCCCAAGGCTTGGGATTCCCAAAGCAAGACATAACACGCTCGCGTTATTCTTTTCTTTGCATTTTTCCTTTTCCACAAAAGTTTGTGTTGTTTTTCATGTTTTAAATAATGCGAGCGCGTTATGTTCAACTTCAATTTTTTTATGTTTAAGGCTATTAATCATGTATGTATGTATGCCTATATGTATGTATGTATGTATGTATGTATGCCTATATGTATGTATGTATCTATGTATGCCTATATGTATGTATGTATCTATGTATGCCTATATGTATGTATGTATAGTGTCGAGGGTAGAGGAGGGTAGAGATGGGAGTGAGCCAGATAGGGGAGGAGAGGGGTGTATAAGGATTGAGTGATTAAGGTTTAAGGTTAAGGGTTGAGCATTTAGGGATAGGATTTAGAGTTTAGGGATAAGGGATTAGAGTTTAGGACCTTGAGGGATTAGGGTTTAGGGTTGAGGCTTTAGGGATAGCATTTAGGGTTAAGGTAGAGTGTTGAGGGTAGAGGGATTAGGGATAGGGTTTAGGGTTGAAAGTTTAGGGTTGAGGGATTAGGGTTTAAGGTATAGTTTAGTAGTTCTAGTGGATAGAACCAGTAAACAATGGGAGATTATTTGCCTGTTTCATAACAATATACCTCCCCTAAGTGCGGGGTGGACAGCAAGAAACATAGATGTACCCCAATGCAAAGCTTTTCTCATAATGATCATCCTTTTGATTTTAACTGTTAATTACTCACTGTGGATGTACCATACACAAAGCTTTTCTCATAGTGTGTACACCTATTGGCATAATGAACCCCAGGTGGGCCAGAAAAACATGCCATATAACATTACTAACATTAAAAAAGTTCATAGCCATTTTTCTAACATATTCTTGCAACTCAAATATCTTTAAGAGAAGAGTGTCAAAAATGATGGGTTTAACAACCTAACATAAGGCAAAGTAGTTTTGTTGGGTTTAGGGATAGGGTTTAGGGTTTAGGGTTGAGGGATTAGGTTTTAGGGTTGAGGGATTATGGTTTAAGGTATAGTGTTGAGGGTTGAGGGTTTAGGGATAGGGTTTAGGGTTGAGGGATTAGGGTTTAGGGTTGACGGATTAGGGTTTAATGTTGAGAGTTGAGGGTTAAGGGTTGAGGGTTTAGGGATAGGGTTGATGGTCAAGGGATTAGGGTTAAGGTAGAGTGTTGAGGGTAGAGGGATTAGGGATAGGGTTTAGGGTTGAAGGTTTAACGATTGAGGGTTAAGGCTTTAGGGTTGAGGGTTAAGGGATTGGGGTTTAAAATATAGTGTTGAGCATCGAGGGTTTATGGATAGGTTTTAGGGTTTAATTCTTAAGGGTAAAGGGTTGAGGGATAGTGTTTAGGGTTTAGGGATAAGGGATTAGGGTTTAAGGTATAGTTTCGAGGGTTGAGGGTTTAGGAATAGGGATAGAGTTTAGGGTTTAGGGATGAGGGATTAGGGTAGAGGGTTGAGGGATTAGGGTTTAAGGTATAGTGTTAAGGGTTGAGGGTTGATGGATTAGGTTTTAGGGTTGATGGATTAGGGTTTAGGGTTGATAGATTAGGATTTAGGGTTGATGGATTAGTGTTTAATGTCAAGGTTAGGGTTAGAGTGTCAAGGGTAGAGGGATTAGGGATAGGGCTAAGGGTTGAAGGTTTAAGGATTGAGGGTTGAGGCTTTAGGGATGAGGGTTTAAGGCTTAAGATATAGTGTCAAGTGTTGAGGGTATAGGGATAGGGTTTAAGTTTTAAGGGTTAAGGTATAGGGATTAGGGTTTAAGGTATAATGTTGAGGGTTGATGGTTTAGGGATAGGGTTTAGGTTTGAGGGATTAGGGTTTACGGTTGATGAATTAGGGTTTAATGTTTAGAGTTGAGGGTTGAGGGTTAAGGGTTGAGATTGAGGGATAGGGTTAATGGTCAAGGGATTAGGATTAAATAAGAGTGTTGAGGGTAGAGGGATTAGGGTTTAAGGTATAGTATCGATCCTATTGAGGGTCTAGGAATAGGGATAGCGTTTAGGGTTTAGGGATGAGGGATTAGAGTTGAGGATGACGGATGATGGATTAGGGTTGAGGGTTGAGGGATTAGGGTTTAGAGACAAGGTTTAGGGTTAGGGTTGAGGGATTAGGGTTTAAGGTATAGTGTTGAGGGTTTAGGGATAGGGTTTAGGGTTGAGGGATTAGAGTGAAGGGTTGAGGGATTAGGATTTGACATTGAGGGTTGAGGGTTTAGGGTTTAGGGTTTAGGGTTAGGGTTGAGAGTTGAGGGATCAGAGTTAAGGGTTGAGGGATTAGGGTTTGACATCGAGGGTTGAGGGTTGAGGTTCGAGGGTCAAGGGTTTAGGGATAGGGTTGAGGTTCAAGGGATTAGGGTTAAAGTAGAGTGTGGAGGGTGTAAGGATTACGGATAGGGTTGGAGGGTTTAGGGATAAGGGATTAGGGTTTAAGGTATAGTATCGAGTATGTTGAGGGTTTAGGAATAGGGATAGCATTTAGGGTTTAGGGATGAGGGATTAGAGTTGAGGGATGATGGATTAGGGTTGAGGGTTGAGGGATTAGGGTTTAGGGATAAGGTTTAGGGTTGAGGGTTAAGGGATTAGGGTTTAAGGTATAGTGTTGAGGGTTTAGAGTTGAGGGATTAGAGTTTAAGGTATAGTGTTGAGGGTTTAGGGTTGAGGGTTTAGGATTAGGGTTTAGGGTTGATGAATTAGCATTTAATGTCGAGGTTAGGGTTAGAGTGTCAAGGGTAGCAGGATTAGGGATAGGGTTTAGGGTTGAAGGTTTAAGGATTGAGGGTTGAGGCTTTAGGGATGAGGATTTAAGGCTTAAGATATAGTGTCAAGTGTTGAGGGTGTAGGGATAGGGTTTAAGTTTTAAGGGTTAAGGGTTGAGGGATAGGGATTAGGGTTTAAGGTATAGTGTTGAGGGTTGATGGTTTAAGGATAGGGTTGAGGTTTGAGGGATTAGGGTTTAGTGTTGATGAATTAGGGTTTAATGTTGAGGGATTAGGGTTTAAGGTATAGTATCGAGTCTGTTGAGGGTGTAGGAATAGGGATAGCATTTAGGGTTTAGGGATGAGGGATTAGAGTTGAGGGATGATAGATTAGGGTTGAGGGTTGAGGGTTGAGGGACTAGGGTTTAGGGACAAGATTTAGGGTTAGGGTTGAGGGATTAGGGTTTAAGGTATAGTGTTGAGGGTTTAGGGTTGAGGGATTAGGATTTGACGTTGAGGGTTTAGGGTTTAGGGATAGGGTTGAGGGATCAGAGTTAAGGGTTGAGGGATTAGGGTTTGACGTCGAGGGTTGAGGTTTGAGGGTCAAGGGTTTAGGGATAGGGTTGAGGTTCATGGGATTATGGTTAAAGTAGAGTGTGGAGGGTGTAAGGATTAGGGATAGGGTTGGAGGGTTTAGGAATAAGGGATTAGGGTTTAAGGTATAGTATCGAGTTTGTTGAGGGTTTAGGAATAGGGATAGCATTTAGGGTTTAGGGATGAGGGATTAGGGTTGAGGATTAAGGGATTAGGGTTGAGAGTTGAGGGATTAGGGTTTAAGGTATAGTGTCAAGGGTTGAGGGATTAGGTTTTAGGGTTGATGGATTAGGGTTTAAGGTATAGTGTTGAGGGTTGAGGGTTTAGGGTTGACGGATTAGGGTTTAGGGTTGACGGATTAGTGTTTAATGTCAAGGTTAGGGTTAGAGTGTCAAGGGTAGAAGGATTAGGGATAGGGTTTAGGGTTGAAGGTTTAAGGATTGAGGGTTAAGGCTTTAGGGATGAGGGTTTGAGGCTTAAGATATAGTGTCAAGTGTTGAGGGTATAGGGATAGGGTTTAAATTTTAAGGGTTAAGGGTTGAGGGATAGGGATTAGGGTTTAAGGTATAGTGTTGAGGGTTGATGGTTTAGGGATAGGGTTTAGGTTTGAGGGATTAGGGTTTAGGTGTAGCGCCCCTCCATTCTCACCTTGGATGTACAGGTAGTTTGGCTAAGGAACTTGATGATGAGGATGGAACAAGAGCTTCTATTAATACTTTTGGGAGCATGATGTATATTGTTATTATGCAGAGATTTATTTGGATAAGGTGATGCAGTAGTATGTTGTTAGGATAGGTGGAAAGGATGGCATCATACCATTGGACGTATGGGTGACATACAAGTATGAGATATGATTGCTAGAGTCCCTTCCCTAGTGCTTTGGCTATTATGTACATGTGCTCTAACTTGTATGTTTGAGTGAACAGGTACCAGGCATCGACTCCACTTGAATTGGCAAGTTTGAGCATGCCTTGCACCCAATGGAAGTAGTTGACCGAAGATAGCACTTGGTCCCCCACCCTAACCATCATCCTCGAAGAGGATGAGTACCTAGTTTGATACCTTGTCAAGTACTATCAGTGGTCAGTCAGGGTTGCTTGAAGTTTTGCCTTTTGACCTTGGTTAGTGGTTAGGTAATTATTTTGGCTTTTGATTTAATTCGTTTAATAATATGCCTTGGTTATCTTATGCATTAAAATAGATTGATAAATAAATATATATAATCCTAGTTGATAATAAAATAAAATTATAGTGTAATATTATAATTAAGAAATAATAATAAAATAGTAAATAAATAGAATATTATAAAGTTGGTTATATAATTAATTATAATATGTGAGTGAGTGTGGGTAAATGGTTTTACCCGTTTGTGTAAAATTATTTATTATGTGTATGTTTAAATTATGTTGGTTGCATATATTTTATTTATTTTTAATAAGGGTTAGTAGGTAGTTAGTTGGGGTAGTTGTAAAATTATTTTGTACGGGAGTGGGAAAAATAACTTCCCTCCCTTCATTATTTATTAAAAAGGAAAAATTCCTTTTGGGAAGGAGGTAATTAATTTCATCTTCCCTTCAGAATGAGATTTTTGAGGAAGATAATTTGATAATGGAGGAATCATTACACCATTTGAGGTTCAATTGCATTTGTAGTGAAATCATTTTAGATTTTGGGGGAATGAAACATATGACTTTTAGGTCTGGTACTTTTATATGGAGGATTGAAGAAAGTTATGGATCTGGGACAAGAAATCAATGATTTGGGAGATTTTTACTACAGGTGAATTTGCATCGATTTCCATTTTTATTTGATTTGTGGCATAGTTGCTTCATAATCTTTTGCCTAGATTTTCTATTTCCATTACACATGATGTACATAAATTTACTATAGCTACACAAAACTATTCCATTAGCTTGTGCTATCCAAGTTCTCCTAGTGTAGCTCTTGGTTGCAACTATATAGATATTTTATGCTTAGACTTATTAGATTTTTGAATCACTTCCCTATACCATTAGTTTCCTCATTTATCTAGAGAATTAGAAATGCTTGAATATCTATTGCTACATCAAGATAGGTGTTATTCTTATCATGTTTTGTAATAAACATTTCTTATAATTTCATGTCTGATTGTGAGTCTTACTGCAAGTTCACTTATATCGGCCTATACCTACCCTTTTACTTTTCCTTTTATCCTTTTAACTACCAATGACGGCTTCTATTGAGGAGACAATGTTGTGCATTACGCGAAGTTTCTTACTTATATCTAACAAGTTTCCCTAGTTTTTATAGATGTGTTGTGGGCATGCTTATCAAACTAAATGCATTGTCGTCTTCTCTCTTGGGTGATAGAATAATGAATCTTCTTCATAACATTTAGTAATGGCTTGAACTTGGAGATTACCCTAGTGCCTTCTCTTCCAAGCCAATTTATCCAACTTTGTTAGGATCTTCTCAACCCTAGATTTTATTCTCTTGTTTTGGGCCTTTTTAATAAATATATTTTGTGTGTATCCTGCAATAATTACATTCCATGAGCCCAGATTTCTTGAGAACCTCCTTGAAGTTGAACAAATTTCCAATCATCAGAGGAGGAAAAAGCATCTCATGTTCCTTGTGCATGATTCTATAATTTGCATACACATCTAGCAGGGTCATTACAACTGCATCATCTGACAGACTTCCTCTATCCTTTATGCTACGATGGATGTCCATACCTGTTCCAACGGTCCCTTTCTTCCATAGGGGTAGGATAATGTTGGCAAAGGTGGTTAGTTGGTGTTATGCCTACCGATTGCAATTGCTTGAAAGTTTCTAAAGACTAGTCAACAAATCCATTTTGCGCATAACCTGCCATCATTACATTCCATGAGATTACATCTCTTTGAGGCGTTACACTTTATACTTCTTTTCATCCCTTAAATATTTGAGATAATCTCCCCTTAGGGCATGTCACCACAGCAACCTTCTATACTTTCTTTCTCATTTTTTTTGGTAATGCTAGTTTAGACGATGTGCGCCCTGGTTGTGAAGTCTTAGTGTTGTGTGAATTATTAAGGAATTGTGATATCTTACAATCTTCTAGGTGGCCACATAGGTTAGTAATTATTATGTAGAAATTACTATTAACCATATATCATCACTATAGTGAGTTGTTGTCATGCAATCTGCATAGTCCCTTATGATTTATATGCATGTAAATGTTAATATAATGTCTTGGCTGAACCGTATAATTAATATTAGAAACTTTCATAAATAAAACCTTGCATGTATATGGCATTAACTTATTGTTATGTATCTCTATTATTACAATAAATAATCCATGATTAGATAATTAAGTTATAAGCCCCTTATATTCCTCGATGAGACATGTTTGTTTAGAGTATCCTCTAAACCATTTAAGAATTGGTTGTTGGAATATTATTTAGCCTAGATCCATACATAGTTAGTGCAATGCCATAATAATATATTAGAAAGATTGATGTCTAGATAGTAAATAGGTCGCTTTAACAGTCTCTAATTGAGATATTAAAGGTAGTACAAGGATCCTTCCAGTGTAAATATTTTGTCATGTTATGGACTCCTTCATGATCTTATTAGGGTATTTTTATAAAATTTAATATATTTGATGTTATGGCATCTAAGTGTTCTTAATGGCCTTTAAAATGGTTTGTAGAACCTTATCAATGAATGAATGTATCTTGCAAATGATGAAAGCCTAGGATCTTTTATACCTTGCTTGTTATTACTAATCTTTATCAAATATTATTATGGTTATTGGAATTATCCATTAATTTTGTAGAATAGTTTAATTAGCATTAAATTCATGTGATAATGATTATGTTTTAATTTTCTTTGTGGAAATAGGTTGTAGAGGTATTAAATTTATTAACTAGGTCAATCTTGTCTAGTGTTAGAATGATACATAGAAGTTTGTTAATTAAGTTGGTTTAGAAAAGAAAAATGTATAATATAGTTGTTACCAATATTGTAATTTGTTTCATAGTGTCATTTAATAGAATAACCAATTAAAGTGAATATTTGGTCGTATATAAAATTGAGGGAATTGGTTTATTCACATATCAAAAATTGAATGGTTGTAGATGTGATAAGAACAAGGTATTTATGTGTGGTTAAAATCTTACATTGTTAACTTGTTAGAATTAATTGTTCGTATTAACCTATGTGTTATAATTGGTAGATTAATGACATACTATTGCTTAAAGTGACATCAAGTGTCTGTGTCATTGGGAAATTGATTCTAGAGGCCTAGGAGGGTATAATTGTGTGTATGGCCCTCATGATTATGTAACCTTGAAGGTGGTTGGCTATGTTGTGGTCATGTGTGTTGAGTGAGATGTAACCCTAGAATGTTGTCTCCCATACTAGTATGAATTCATGTAATTGTGATAAATGGGCAAGAGGGGTAATGCCTTGCTCTATGTATGATCATGTGGTTATGATACATGGGCAAGAAGATCAATGCCTTGTCAGGGTAGGCTTTACTAGTTGCAAGTAGGGGGAGTGGCTCTTGATGGGGTCCAGAACCCAAAGTGGTGTCTAGGACAACCCATTGAAGGGTTTCTTAACCCAGTGATAACATTATAATGAAATAGGGAAATGGGCAGAATTAACATTAGTTAAGATAATGTATGCCTCACTCATGGCTCAAGTACTTGTTTAGGCTTGAGATGAGATGAGAAGGCCTGGAATGGCAAGATCAACTACCCTATCCCCATGAAAGGTATGTTGATTCTACATGAATTGTATGGGGGCTAGGGATTAGGAGAGGCTGCCAAGACAACCCAAAGATGGGAGTCGGGGCCTAGTAAGGTCCACCTGGACAACCCATATCAATCCATGTGATGACACTCCTCCCTATTACAGTCTAGTACTCCCTAGTTGTATTTCCTCCCTTGATTGTGTAAGTGCCTCTGGAAGTGCAGTTAAGTATGTCAGTGATGTTTATTGTGGACAGTTTGATAATTGGTGTCATGTATAACCCTACTGCTTGTGTTAGTCTATTGTTCTCCTTACTATCTATGAGTGTGGGATCTTGTGTTATCTCCTAGCTCGGGGGGTGGACCTTAGGGTTCCACATGGTCAGGGGGAAGAGCTTTTATTTCCATTGGTTTTTCCCTTGCCGATGTTCATGGGTGAGGAGGATGTATCTTGTGCATTAGATATTAGATCTTGTACCAGTTTGAGGAAGATGATTATGCATACTCATGGGCTAGCCTTGTGTGATAGTCGATTCATAATGTATGTAATCAGATGTATTCAGAAAGGTGATAATGTAACATGTGTATAGGAATTTGTATATTCACATGTAATCCTGATCATGTTGATTATTCATCTGATGTTATGATATGGAGATGTATATGTTTATTCATTTAATGCTATAGATTTAGAATGATCTACTAATGTTAGTTAATAATGTATGTTGAATTATGTTAATTGATTTGGCAAGTAATGTAACCATGAAATCTTAGAGGACAAGTCGTTAGTTCAAATGATGTGTATAGATGTGTTAACATTACTTTGTTATCTTATTCATATAAAAAAAAAAATTATCCTGCTTTGCATAGCATAGATATGTTGTTCTCTAAGGTGTTCATGGAGGGGCATTACATTAGGGCTTAATGTTGAGAGTTGAGGGTTGAGGGTTTAGGGTTTAGGGTTTAGGGTTCAAGTTTTAAGGGTTAAGGGTCGAGGGATTCGAGCTAAGGGTTGAGGGATTAGGGTTTGATGTTGAGGGTTGAGTACATTGAGGTTTGAGGGTTAAGGGTTTCAGGATAGGATTGATGGTCGAGAGATTAGGGTTAAAGTAGAGTGTCGAGGGTATACAAATTAGGGATAAGGTTAGAGGGTTTAGGGATAAGGGATTAGGGTTTAAGGTATAATATCGAGCCTGTTGAGGGTCTAGGAATAGGGATAGCATTTAGGGTTTTGGGATGAGGGATTAGAGTTGAGGGATGATGGATTAGGGTTGAGGGTTGAGGGATTAGGGTTTAGGGATAAGGTTTAGGGTCGAGGGTTGAGGGATTAGGGTTTAAGGTATAGTGTTGAGGGTTTAGGGATAGGGTTTAGGGTTGAGGGATTAGAGTGAAGGGTTGATAGATTAGGATTTGACGTTGAGGGTTGAGGCTTCAGGGTTTAGGGTTTAGGGATAGGATTGAGGATTAAGGGATCAAAGCTAAGGGTTGAGGGATTAGGGTTTGACATTGAGGGTTGAGTACATTGAGGTTTGAGGGTTGAGGGATTAGGGTTAAAGTAGAGTGTCAAGGGTATACAGATTAGGGATAGGGTTGGAGGGTTTAGAGATAAGGGATTAGGGTTTAAGTTATAGTATCAAGCCCATTGAGGGTCTAGGAATAGGGATAGCATTTAGGGTTTAGGGATGAGGGATTAGAGTTGAGGGATGACAGATTAGGGTTGAAGGTTAAGGGATTAGGGTTTAAGGTATAGTGTTGAGGGTTTAGGGTTGAGGGATTAGAGTGAAGGATTGAGGGATTAGGATTTGACATTGAGGGTTGAGGGTTGAGGCTTTAGGGTTTAGGGTTTAGGGATAGGGTTAAGGGTTGAGGGATCAAAGTTAAGGGTTGAGGAATTAGGTTTTGACATTGAGGGTTGAGGTTCGAGGGTCGAGGGTTTAGGGATAGGGTTGAGGTAGACAAGGAGCGACTGAGAGACATAGAGAGGGGAGAGGTAGAGAGGTGAGGGGGAGAGATAAGTGAGATATAGAACATGAGCTAATGGAACTAGAGGTGAGATATTGTAAAGGTGTGATCGAAGGTGAGATAGGCACAAATATTAATGGATCAATCTATAGCAGGACAAGACGTGAGCCAGTAAACAATGGGAGATTATTTGCCTATTTCATAACAATATACCTCCCCCTAAGTGCAGGGTGGACAACAAGAAACATAGATTTAGGGTTTAGGGATAGGGTTTAGGGTTGAGGGTTTAGGGATAGGGTTTAGGGTTGAGGGTTTAGGGATAGTGTTGAGGGTTGAGGGTTTAGGGTTGAGCAATTAGGGTTGAGGGTTGATGGATTAGGGTTTAATGTTGAGAGTTGAGGGTTTAGGAATAGGGATAGTGTTTAGGGTTTAGGGATGAGTGATTAGGGTTGAGGGATTAGGGTTGAGGGTATACAATAAATAAACTAGAATTTAGGCAGGGTTGGGAAAATTTTGTGAATCATCATGGGTTGGAGATTGGAGATTTTGCTATGTTCAAGTAAATATCCAAGTCATATTTTAAGGTTAAGATATTTCAAAGAATAGGGTGTGTGAAAAATTTCAATGCTCTTCAGCTTATGAATACCAACATTGATACAAATAAAAGATGCCCTTTTTCTAACAGAATATGCAGTTCAAGTTAACCAATGGGCAGCAAGTTGCTAAATGAATTGGTTTCTGATGGGGAAAACAACAATGATGTTGAATCAATGGAAGAAAATCAAAATTAGGGTTGAGGGTTGAGGATTGAGAGTTGAGGGATTAGGGTGTAGGGTATAGGGTATAGGGTAGAGGTTTGAAGGTTGAGGGATAATGTTCAAGGTTGAGTGTCCAAGGTTAAGTGTAAAGGGTATATAGGGTTTAAGGGTTTAAGGTTTGAGGGATTAAGGGTTTAAGAGTTGAGGGATTAGGGTTTAAGGCATAGTGTCAAGTGTAGAGGGTTTAGAGACAAGGTTTATGGTTGAAGGTTTAAGGGTTAAGGGATTAGGGTATAAGGTATAGTGTTGAGGGTAGAGGGTTTAGGGATAGGGTTTAGGATATAAGGTTTAAGGGTTAAGGGTTGAGGCTTTAGGGATAGGGTTGAGTGTTTAGGTTAAGTGAGACACCTAGATGACTAAGGACAGATGAAGAGGCAGACAAGGAATGACTGAGAAACCTAGAGAGGGGAGAGGTAGAGAGGTGAGTGGGAGATAGAGGTGAGAGATAGAGAGGTGAGGGGAGAGATAGAATAAAATGAGAGAGTGAAGTTGACAACTTGAGGGAAAGATGGGTAAGGAGGAGGGAGAGAGGTGGAGAGGAAGGGAAATATCTAGAGAGCATTGAGAGATATAAAAGTGAGAGACCTATAACCTAGGGAGAGAGGGGTGAGAGAGCTAGGGGAGAGATGGGGGTGAGGCAGATAGGGGAGGAGAGGGGTGGATAAGGGTTAAGGGTTTAAGGCTTTAGGGTTTAAGGGTCAAGGGTTTAGGGTTTAAGGGTTGAGGGTTTAAGGGTTGAGGGATTAGGGTTTAAGGTATAGTGTCAAGGGTTGAACCCTAATCCCTCAACCCTCGACACAATACCTTAAAACCCTAATCCCTCAACCTTGGGGTTTAAGGTATAGTGTCGAGGGTTGAGGGATTAGGCTTCAACCCTCGACACTATACCTTAAACCCTAATCCCTCAACCCTTAGACCCTTAATACCTCAACCCTTAAACCCTCAACCCTTATCCACCCCTCTCCTCCCCTATTTGCCTCACTCCCATCTCTCCTCTATCTCTCTCACCCCTCTCTCCCTAGGTTGTAGGTCTCTCACTTGTATATCTCTCAAGGCTCTCTAGATATTTCCCTTCCTCTCCACTTGTCTCCCTCCTCCTTACCCATCTTTCCCTCAAGTTGTCAACTTCACTCTCTCATTTTATTCTATCTCTCCCCTCACCTCTCTATCTCTCACTTCTATCTCCCCCTCACCTCTACCTCTCCCCTCTCTAAGTTTCTTAGTCACTCCTTGTCTACCTCTCCATCTATCCTTAGCCATCTAGGTCTCTCATTTAACCTTAAACCCTAAACCCTATCCCTAAATCCTCAACCCTTAAAACTTAAATCCTAAACCCTATCCCTAAACCCTTAACCCTCGACACTATAACTTAAACCCTAAACCCTATCCCTAAAGCCTCACCCCTCAACCCTTAAACCTTAAACCCTAAACCCTCTACCCTCGACACTATACCTTAAACCCTAATCCCTTAATCGTCATCCCTAAATCCTCAACCCTCATCCTTTAAACCTTCAACCCTAAACCCTCTACCCTCGATAGTATGCCTTAAACCCTAATCCTTCAACCATTAAACCCTCGACCCTTAAACATTGGGCAAACTTTTGCAAAAAAGAAAAAAATGCAAAGAAAACAATAATGCGCTCACGTTATAACACGAGTGAGTTATGCTAGCGTTATAATGTGCTTGTGTTATAGCGTGAGCGTGTTATGGTTTTGTGTTGTCGAGCCAAAGGATCGGCAACACCAAGCCATAATGTGAGTGCATTATAATGTGCTCGCATTATGGCTTTTTAAAAAGTTTTAAGAATTTGGCCACTATTTAGCCCCCCATCTTTGTGCACTTACCCTATCATTAAATTGTATTTAATCTACCTTGCAAGTTAGAAGCTACTCATAGAATATTCTATCCCTGTCTTGCATAAATTCATAGGAGAACACATGCAAAAGAAAAGAACATGGAAAGAGAATCGTCATCCTTTATGGTTTGCTTTTTTATCTATCTATTGCATTCAATTTATGCATGTCTAAGAATGAGTATACTTAGAGATTCATATGGACCTCAAATTGAGGGTAAAATCTAATGAAAAAACTGATCCGTTATGCATTTTCATTTAGTTTTGTGCCTGATTTAGGCCCATGTCTTAATGCATTTATATAGCTACAAATGGAACATTTCTATGCATAGCTAGGGTAGCACACCTAGCCTTGCCTAGACATAGCCCTATGCTTATCACTTATATCCCCATCATGTATCTTACATTTTTCCTACATTTATCCTACAAATTTTTGAATAGCCTTGCCCACAATGGCTATTCAAAAATTGGTTCCCTATGTTTTTCTTCATTTATCCCCATCATGTGTTAAAACCATAAAAAAATCTTCAATTCCTCAAGAAACCTTAAAATATTTCTAAGCCTTTCAAGATCCCTAAGTGTAGCCTTTCGACAAGTTTGCATGTTCATGAACCTGCCAAAAGCCTGAAAACCCTATAGAAATTAAAACATTTCAGATTTTTGGTAGGCTTGTGAACTTGTGAATCTATCAAAAAGGTTCATAAAGTCCCCAAGTCACGGAAGAATTAAAGTAAAGAGGAAGAAAGACCTTTGTTTCAATAGGTTGACGAACTAGTGAACCTACCAAAAAGGTTTGTAAGTTCTCAAAAGGCCCGAAAGGCCAAAGAGCAAGAAAAGAGAGAACAATGAAAAATAATTAATGAGAAGATGAAGTTATTTCAACAAGTTCATGAATTTGTGAACTTTCCAAAATGTCAAAAATGGGTCATAAGTTTCCAAAATGTCCAAAAGACTAACAAAGAGGGAAAAATGATGGAAAATATGAAAGGGAAGAATGTTTTGGCAAGTTCACTAGTTCATGAACTTTCCAAATCATTGAAAGATGAAGGAGAGAGGAAAAGAGAGAAAGACAAGGGGCAAACAAAGAAAAAAGAAAGCAAATGTTTTTTCTAGTTCGTGGGTTCGTAAACTATTTGAATCGTCAAAAATCAAAGCAAAGTTTTAAACTTTAAGGCATTCTAAGGATTAAAGGAAAAGGGGTGCCAAAATGAGGATTAGCTAGACATAATGTAGTACAGGTGCATGTTGAAATGCCTCAACCACCTCAACAACCTACCAAGAATGCCATGAATGTGATAGGTGATTTTAAGCTACCAGTTGTACCTATGCACTATCTAGATCGTCTAGTTTGGGCAGGATGCATTCACGACCATGGATCTTAGGGTTTGAATGCAAATTTCATTCAATGATACATCTTCCAAAATGGCATCAAGGGGCTATATATACATTTTGGTGTTTGATTTCAAAGGGTTGGTTGCTAAAGCAATTTTCAGGCACCTACAAGTGTCAAGGATCATCTAGCATTTCAAATCACACCAATCCATTCTAGTTGGAGCAAAACATTTATAAATAATGGGAGTTAATATTATAAATGGTGTTTGTAATAGAATGTTTCCATGTTTGTTTGTAGATTTTCAAGGAAACCCTTAGTCGCAACTATGTGTTTTCTCTTGCCACATTTGCTAGTATAATTGTAATGGAGATTTGATAAATTGCACACCATTTTAATTAATTCCAAGCATTGTAATGGTCATTTCTACATTTCATGTGGATTTTTACAAAATGGGAATGGATTATTAAGTATGCTATATTATTTGGTGTCATATTTGTGATGCATGTTCATGCATAGTTCATATTCCTTTTATTTTGATTTGTTGTTTCTTACTAGAAATTTGGACTCTATTGCCCAATGGATAGGTACCAGTCTTGCAAGTTCATGGTCAAACACATGCCTTAAGATGAAAACATCATTCACCTATAATTTAGAGTAGGTTGGTAAATTAGTTTAGGCTCTTCTTGTTTACACAAACTAATATTACACTTTGGTATATCTCAAGGGAGATTGTGTCAAATAGATATTTAGAGGTTTGTGTAGGTGTGAGATAAATGTATAGGGAACTATGATAGTAAGAGTGTAGGGTATAAGTGTGTATTAGAAATCAAGGGGATTCATTTTTAGTAATTGAAACTAATTATACTTTTGGTGCACTTGTACACTTTCTTACAATCTGCTATTAGTGAGGTCTAGTAGGCTCATTCTCAAGTTCCATTAGGGTGTGGTAGTTAAATCCTTGTTTCTAATTGTTTCATATATATAGACCTCAAGTGAATCCACCCTAGGTTTTCAAGAACCTGAAGAAGAAGAGGATCTACCCCATCCTATGTGTTGGTCCAAAACCACCCTCTCTTTGTTTATGTATCACTCTCCTTTCTTGTGATATTTTGTTCCTCTTTGTCTCACTCTTGGTGATGTTTCTAGAGGAGAAGGTAGATGTTTTTTTGCACTAATAGATCAAACTTGATTATTTGGCCCAAGTTGTATCTATAGTTGTGAAGGCATCCTCATAGCTACTATCTAGATCCTTTTAAAAGCAAAACCAAAATAAAACATTTAGCTAGTTGGACCCATTTTACACTTTGCTCCTAGACCAACTATGCACAAATCTTCACACTTTGATGTTATGTTTATGTTAAAAAAGACATTTATTTCAATACTTTTACATATCCATTTATCATCTAGGAATTGAACATTCATTAACATCTACACTTAGATTGAGTAATGAATCTAGCATATCTAATCACACTCATCCTAACACATGTGAATCACCTAGTAATCATTCTGGAATTCAAGAGCTTGTTTGAAACTTGCTAACTATCAAGGTATTTTTAAATATCACTTGCCTGATAGAAAAACCTCAAGAGTATGATAGAGAATGTCACTTCCTAGAATTTGGATTATATGAGAATTGATAGTTATAGATATAGAGTTAGTTTGTAGCCACATATTAGATCTAGAACTGCAAAGTTGATCTAGCATAGAGTAAAAAGGAATATACTTATTCTTATCCACATACATGACTATTTACAACATTTACAAATTCTAAGGAATAAGGATCTCATTGTCTTTTGAAAACAACATTCTTTGGTTATTAACATAAGTAACCTCTCTCTTCATTTATTACTATTTATAAAATGATTGTACTTTATGTCTAATATTGTTTGATCCAATCCATTTTATTTTGTTTATCTAAAACCCACACACACATTTTACTTCCTCATATCAATAGGTGTTTAATTATGTTTATTTACCTAATTAGTCTAAGGAAACCTATGTTGAAATAAAGGCAAACAATTGAGAGGGGGAGGTGAATCAGTTGTCCCAAAACTTTAACACTTGCAGTAATTTATCTGCCTTATCACTTATTAACAAATTAATAATACAACCATGAAAGCATAAATCAACAACACATGAGCAGAAACATAATCAACACACATAACACCAGGATTTTTATGTAGAAACCTAGTTAAGGGAAAAACCATGGTGGGGGTTAACCCACAAGAAATTATACTCTATTAAAAGTATTACAAATGAGGAAGGCACATGACTTCAGAGCACACTGCCTAGAGCTCACTACTCCAAGAGGCTCATTGCCTACAGAAATGATTACAAGAAGATTATAGAATGTTTGAATTGATGAATAGTATCTACAATACAAAATTTAGTTTCAGGTAAGCACATAATACTGATCTTACACACTTCATCCTTACTCTACCCTGTTTCACTCTTCGGCCATAATCTAGGTCCATCGGCTATATATATCTGCATCAAGAAATTCAATCAACTATAGTCAGCTACAAGAAAACTTAGAACATTTATTAAGAACTCTGCTTTGTCAGCTGAATCCATGCACAACAACAATGCGGACCAAAAACTTGTGTTCTCAAATCATCAATCATGTAAGCCAATATCATTGGTTATCACAAGCTGCTTAACCAACAACTTTTCCTCATCTGAACCAAGATCAAATACTAGGTTGGCATGTTCTTCTTCTAACTGTACTGACTAATTGGAACCTGATACTTAGATGCTTATAACTTTTGAATCCTTAATCACCGGAGGCTAAATTTCTAGATTTAGATAGTCCTAATAATCCTTATCACTCCCTCAGATCCACAGCACACTGTGATTTACCACCATAGAGATCCAGACCAAGATACTAGACCCTATCATATGCTATGTTTCTAACTATTTAGATTTAGACAAATCCTCACTCTAACTTCTGGTATGAACAAATCATGTAATGTGGATATGTAAGATAGACTTAGTTACAATCAATGACAACACCTATCATTCGTAGCAGTGTCTCTTGCCAACAATCTCCCCCTTTGATATTAGTGGCAACACTTAGTGAAAAAAATGACTAAGTGTTAGAACAACTCCCCCTTACTATGTACACTTATGCTTTTCACTATTCTCCAGTGTTCTCCCTTTGCTGGATTTCTCATTTTTCATTGCTCTTCACTCGCCCTTTGACATCAATGGCAAAGGCTGAACTTTTTGGATGTAACAATTCCATAATCTCACATTCCTCCACAATGGAGTGTATATGCAATATATCTTTATATCTAGGAGTGAATATTGCCTTGTGGTCTAGTAGTTCCAATATCTGTAATTGAACATCAAACTTGATAAAATCTGCATACCAAAATTCACCAAAAATTTTATGTACATGGGCATGTATACAAACAACCCTATGACTTATTTACATAAGTTTGAACACATCACCAAAGGCATTCCTCAACAGTGCCAACTCATCAAGTCCCAACTCTTCTTCATGTTGTTCAAAAACTGAGATGTGACCATTGAATAAGAATGCTTGAGACTCTACTTTCTGCAAGTCAGTAGGATCACTTGATTTAGTAGCAGCTTGGGCTTCTATCATGGTATTGAACATTGCTTCCAACTTGGGGGAAATCAGTCCCTAGAGCTCACATATCCTGGTCTCAATGTTATCATTTTCCTTCATCAATTTCTTTATTTCTTCAATCAGGTTGATTGTTTGACATTCTTGGCTCATCAATGATACTATCAAAGGACCAAAACATTGGGATACACTTGACAGTTTTTCCTTAGACTCCTTTATTTTTATTTCAATGTCCTCTATAGCTTTAGGACAAGATAAAAAAAATTATATACATTCCCTCCTTCTGTAAGAGCATTTTGAATATTCTTAACACTGGTATCCAACACAGTTCTATCTAATGCAATCATCCCTTTTAGTGCATCAAATCTTTTATCATTGAATTAATTTTGAACCTTGACCTCTGTAGACTTTTTAAGAGATTCAAACTGAGAACTTATAGAGTTTATTAGACTTTTCAATTGGCCAGAGGAAGATGTAGATGAATCCTTTTGGAATGATGGCATGATTTTCTCCAGAATCCTAGATGCAAGACCAAGTAGTTCACTATCTTCTATGTGAGACTTCAGAATATCTTCTCTGGCCTTGGCTTGAGCAATGGATGCCAATTTTATCTTCTACCCTGGAGATAAGGTATCAAAGTTTATTGGACCTTGTATTATGTCCTAATCTTTTTCAATTTATTTATCTCTTTCTAAAATTTCCTTCACTGCTTCTGTAGTGTCTCTTGCCCAAAAAACTAATGAATCTATTTGATCCTTATTGTACTATCAACCAGATTGTCCTGCTTGTGCTCTTCCTCAACCTTTGCAATCTCTTCTTCTTTTTCATTTTTTCCTTGTCCTTTTCTTCTTCTTGGTACTTAGCTTCTTCTGTTTCATGCTTTTTATTCTTGAATGAATCATCTTTAGTTTAAGCATCTATTTCAACATTCATCTCTATATCTTCTTTGCCGGATTGATCTGGAGGAGTTTGAATACCTCCTGCATCATTAGTTTTATTTGTCATTTTTTCATCTTCTTTGTTTATTGCTTCCTCTTTCAGAATAGAGGAGTCATCTATCTTAGTTTGTTACTCATTGATATTCAATTCTTCAACATCCAGAATTGAGGAATCAATCCCATCATCAATCTTTTCTTCAACAATGGGAAGATTATGCCTTTTCAATGCACTCAGAAGAATCTCTTGAGTATCTTTGACTATCTCATCAGTTTCACCAAGCATGAGTTTTTTCATTCTTTTCTTACTCCTGAAGTCATCTTTCACTTCCTTGAATATCATGTTCATTTGTTCTGGAGTAATATGAGGGCACAATTTTATCAGCACATGCTCCCTAAGCTCAATGTCTTTACTTTTTGCATTTTCTTTTCTTGATTCTAGAATATCTACAAGACTTTTTGGAATTTCAGAAGTTATTTCAATTAAAACATTATTGTAGATATTTAGATATTTGATTGTTGCTTCCTCTAGAACCCTCTTATCAGCATCACTATAATGATTAAAAAATTTAGTCATTGGCCTTAAGTTCCCATCTACAGTGACTGATTTGATCATGTCATCCATAGAAAGAGTAGGCCTTTCAACATATGTTTCAGTCTTTTGCCTCTTTCTTTCCCTTTTGCTTCTGGAGGGCTTCTCTTTAGATATCTTGGCTACTTTTGTACCTAAGGCCTTCAATTCTTTGACCTCAACATCAGAATCAGTTTCTTCTTCATCATTTTTCATGCTTTTATATGTCTGGGAGGCCTTAGTTTTCAACCTTTTCTCTTCTCTTCTGGATGATTTGCCTTCCGTTTCATCAGGTTTGGCAATTTTGGGGGGAACAGGGACTCAATAGAGCTCTTAGTAGTCCTTGATGTGGAGGAGGATTCTACCAGAGCACTTCTTTGTTTCTTATCCTACTTCTTCTTCTCATCTTTTTCTATCCTTTCTCTGTCCTGCTTCATAAATTCCTTTGATATACCAATACTTTCAGCATACATTTCAACTTGCCTTTGAATCTTTCTCTTAGATTCAGGCTCCCAAAGTTTAACATACAATTTCACATTGAGTTCACTATATGTCCCAAATCTTTCAACTGTGGTGTCCTTTGGTTTACTTAGAAGGTGTTGAGCATACATATCCAATACTTGTTCATCAACCTCATACCCCATGGGCATGATCCATATTGTTCTTGGTTCAACAACTTCCATTAGACATTGATCTATACCCACCATAAAACAAATTGCATCCTTGTATTTTTCAACCACAGATGTAGGAATTCTCTCCCTTGAATGCATCATGTTCTAAAAATTCTTGAAAAATGCCCAAAGAGCAGTCCTTTGGGCATTGGAGTCTCCAATACTGTTCAAGTGCTCCCTTATCTATATTGCAACAGGTTTATCATTGGTCCAAAACATGTTTTTCTTGCCGATTAACTCATTCATAAAATAGAAAAATAGACATAGAACCAAAGTACCATATTTAAAGGTGGTGATCTTGTCTTTCTTGATTTTTTTCAAGTTCTCAATTAGTTGGTTCTACAATAACTCACACAGGTCATAATCTACATTTTCTTTTACCTATGCAGCATATATGGTCATTCTAGAAATAAAGTTCTCCCTATTGGAGTGATAAATTTTGTAACCAATTACCATTGAAGAAAACTTAACATCTGGATCAATAATGTCATTGATAGTTATTACCCTTTTGTCAAATTTGGCACTGGTTGCATCAGTTACTATTTGATTCTTTACTACTTTCAACATTGGTAGTCCACCGGATGAGTTTAACCCTATTACGGCCTTGATGACATCCTTGGTGATCTTGAAGGGTTCCATTAGCCACATGAACTCATCATGCATATGGATTAAAACATACCAGACCCATTCATCTTCATTGAAGGATGGAAACCCTATAATCTGAATGAAATGTTTATTGTGCAGTGCTTTATACTCAAGTTTAAGACTGTGAATTTCATCCCTTAGATGATTCTTGAGCAAATCTACAAACCTTGAGTCCCCAAATACATCTATGCTAGCATGAATATAGGCCCTAATATCTTCAACATGCAATACACCATACAGAACACTTGAAAATATGCCTAATGGGTCAACTTCTACTGATTTGTATGAATGCTTCTTGAATTTGGGTCAGGGCCTTTTAGTAATATCAACAACCAATGGTGTAGCCATTGCAAAAGATCACAAGTTCAAAGCTTCATAGAAAAATACCTTTTTCTTCCACAGAATTAGGGTTAGCTAATGAATTTGTTGGCTGCACTTCAAATCCTTGTAATCTTAGCTCAGGTGCTCTTCTGCTTACTTTCTTTGAATGCAAAGTGATCCAAATGATGAAAGAATAACCTTTTATGCTCTACAAAACCTAATTCTCCTTTGTAATAAGTGTGTTGCCCTAACTTTGTCTAGTTACTCTATTTCTTGATGCAGTTTCTCATGAATCACTTCGTAAATCTCTGTATCCACTTTTTTCTTCCAGAAATCCTTTCAAATGATCTACAATACCTCAAATTATCTTCTCTCCTCATGCCAGATTCAGACACCCACTTACTGGCTGGGGGAATTTTATTTTCAGTGTAGTTCCCCTTGAATCAGAGCTCCCATTTTAGTTCCCTGAGGAATTCTTAGCACCGGATTCCAATGCGGACCCATCGCCATATTTCTTACACTTTTCTTCACTCATGTCTTGTTCATTTCATTCTAGATCTCATTTACATCAATTTTTCCCTTGCCTTTGTCTTGTCTTTGTTCATCTAGTTTTCTGTTTACTAGACCTCTTTTTTCATTATTCCTATTTCTACAAAATCTTGCACTATGACCAGATCGATTACAATTGAAACACACAACATTTCATTGCCCATTTGATTGATTTCCTCTTAATTTGCACTGATTAGCCATATGTCCAAATCTATTGCATGCAAGGCATTTTCCATTGAAAGAATTGCCATTTCCTCTATTGTTAGAGTTATTCATTATCATACTTCTACATTCATTGGATCTATGACCATACCTCTTACACTTGAAGCATTGACCAGAGAAGGATGGACCACTTTGATTTACTCTGCTTCCTCACTGAGTAGCTCTATGACCAAATTTATTGCAATTGAAACAATTTCCATTGAAAGATGGATACCTTTGAGCATTAGGATGTCTTACCGGAGGTCTTCTAGGTTTGTTTCTCCCATTCTTTGATTGAGAGTTTCTTTGTCTGGATCTAGAGCTTTCACCTTTCTCATACCCAAGACCATGCTTATCATTAGCCTTCTTTTGACTCTCAAGCAACATTTCAAGTTTAGCTGAGCTTATCTTGAACTTCTCCTTACATTCATTTGCAATTTCTAGGTCATGTCTGAGAATGACAATTTTCCTTTCAAGTTCCTCCTCATTATATTTGCATTCTTGTAAATCAGATTTTAGGTGACCAATTGTTCTATCCATTCTGCAGCATTCTTCTATTCTTTTCTTCAGATTTTGATTTAGGTCTTCTTCAATCTTCTTCATTTCCTCAATTTCTTTAGTTAAGCTCATCACCCTAGGTTCCATCTCATGTTTTAGAACAGAAACTTCTTTTGTCAACTTCTTACATTCCTTTGTCGTTTCTTCCAAGGCATCATTCATTCCATTTTCTTTAGTGGGATTAGCTAGCTGCTGAAGTAGCTTCTTCCTCTTTTCCATACATTTTATTAGTTTTTCTTTTAACATCTCAATGCAATCATCAACATCTTTAAGGTTTCTTTTAGTTCATTTATTTATGCTTTGGATTGACCAAGATCTTCTAAAGCCAATTGAAGTTGTTCTCTGAGTGAACCCATTGAAACTCCTTCCTAGATCTTCCTCAAGCTGTTAAGCTTCTTCCAAGGAACCTTTCTCTGATACCAATTGTTGAAAAAAGGGTATACAATTGAGAGGGGGATGAATCAGTTATCTCAAAACTTTAACACTTGCAGCAATTTATCTTCCTTATCACTTATTAACAAATTAATAATACAACCATGAAAGCATAAATCAACAACACATAAGCAAAAAAATAATCAACACACATAACACCAGGATGTTTACGTGGAAACCTAGTTAAGGGAAAAACCACAGTGGGGGTTAACCCACAATAAATTATACTCTGTTAAAAGTATTACAAATGGGGAAGGCACATGCCTTCAGGGCACACGACCAAAAGCTCACTGCTCCAAGAGGCTCATTGCCTACATAAATGATTACAAGAAGATTATAGAATGTTTGAACTGATGAATAGTATCTACTAATGCAAAAATTTAGTTCCGGTTAAGCATAGAATATTAATCTTACACACTTCATCCTTACTCTGCCATATTTCACTCCTCGGCCATAATCTGGACTTAGATCTTTACCTTCACACTTCTTTCTACCTTTTTTGCACTTACTCCTTCACCTCATCACCATCACCCTCCAAAACACTTGAATCTGTTAGTTGTATATATCCACATCAAGAAATTCAATCAACTATAGTTAGCTACAAGAAAACTTAGAACATTTATTAAGAACTTTGCTATGTCAGTTGAATCCATCCACAACAACAATGCAGACCAAAAACTTGTGTTCTCAAATCATCAATCATGTCAACTAATACCACTGGTTATCACAAGTTGCTTAACCAACAACTTTTCTTCATCCAGACCAAGATCAAATACTAGGTCAGCATGTTCTTCTTCTGACTGTACTGACTAACTGGAACCCGATACTTAGATGCTTATAACTTTTGAATCCTTCATCACCAGAGGCTAAATTTATGGATTTAGATAGTCCTAACAATCCTTATCACTTCCTCAGATCTGTAGCACACTGTGATTTACCACTGGAGAGATCCAGATCAAGATATTGGACCTTATCACATGCTCTATTTCTAACTATCCAGACTTAGACAAATCCTCACTCTGACTTCTGGTATGAACAAATCATGTAATGTGGATATGTAAGATAGACTTAGTTGCCATCAATGACAACACCTGTCATGCATAGCAGTGTCTCTTGCCAACAACCTATTTTTCTTTTTCATTTTTGAAATGAATAATTTAAGAATACAAAACAATTATTTTAAAGTGAGATAGAATAAAAACAAATTTAATTATGACTAAATTGTTTTATTTAACTAGAACAAAAATAGGAGATTAAAAGTCAACTGAGACAAATTCAAGAAGAAATGGACTCAATGGGGGCTTCCAAGTACTTGTGTAAAAGAGAAAGTATCATCCTAAGCAACCTAAATAACATAATTGACAAGGAGGAGACCTTTTGGAAACAAAGATTGAGGTTACAATGGTTTAAAGAATAAGATCAAAACACCAATTTCTTTCATTTAACAACTCTAAAGAACAAGAAGAGAAATAGGATTATGAAGCTGGTTCAAGATAAAGGAATCATCATCAATATAGAAAAAGATATTCAAGAAGAAGGTGTCAGGTTATATAAATATTTGCTAAATCCCAACTCCCTTCCTAGTGATACTATTAAAAATCAAATCTTGTAGGTCATTCCTAACCTCATATTAAATAGGACCATGAAGAAATGGACAAGGACATATCAAAGGAAGAAGTTAAAGGGGTGGTCTTCTCTTTAGACCCATACAAAGCACCTAGTCTTGATGGCTTGCCTCTGGCCTTCTTCTAAATATATTAGGATATTATTAGCAAAGATGTCACCCTAACTGCCAAAGAGTTTTTAGAACTGGTGAAATTTTAAGAGTTACATAACATGTTTATAGTTCTAATCCTTAAAGCTATTGGAGCCAATAAGTTGATAGATTTTAGATTGACAAACCTTTGCAACACCATTTATAAAATATTTTCCTAGTTGATGTTCCATAGGATCTAACCATTCCTAAACAAAGTTATCCATCCCAATCAAAATAGTTTTGTTCTGAGAAGACAAATCACATATGTTATCATCATGGTACATGAAACTCTTCATTCATTGGAGAAAGAAATAAAGAAAACATGGTGCTAAAGTTGGATATCTCAAAAGAATATGATAAAGTCTCTTAGGGCTTCCTCCACAAGCTTATGAGAAACTTTGGGTTCATGAATAATGTTCTAAATTTATAATAGAGAATTGTTATTCCTGATCAATGGTAGTCCCAAAGGTCATTTCAGAACAACATGAGGAATGATGTTAGGAGACTTGTTGTCTCCTTATTTATTATTTTGGCCAAAGTATTAGGTAGAAATATAGAGGATAGTATCAATAGAGGAAATCTAAAATGTTTCATAGGTCTACCTCCCTCCTTAACCCAAGCTCCCACCAACAATTCGTTGATGACATGGTTCTTCTTGGGGAAGCCACTATGAGGGAAGCCATGGAATGGAAAAGAATCTTAAATAACTATGCCAAGGCTTCCGAGTGACTCATTAATATGAATAAGAGTGGCATCTTATTTTTCAATACCTCTCTTAAGCTCCAAAATAGAATTGTTAGATGTCTTAAAAATGCAATATACAAGAGCTACTTGCCACTTATTTGAGCATGCCTCTCACTCATGGAAAAATACATAACTCTATTTTGGAACAACCTCATTGAAAGAATGAAAAGGAAAATTGAAACCTAGAAAGGATCTCTCTTGAGCCATGATGGCAAAATGCAACTTCTCAAAGCCTCCTTGCAAAGCACCCCTATGTATCTTCTTTCCATATTCAAAATCCATAGTAAATTGGATAACAAACTTGAACAAATTCAGAAACATTTCCTTTGGTCTATGATTTAACAAAAAACATTTATCTTGTGGCTTGGGACAAAGTCTACATACCCATAGAGAAAGGGGGTCTTATAATAAGAAGAATCAACATTATGAATAAGGCCCTTCTAGCTAAGACTAGTTGGAGACTCATCAAGTCAAATAGCAAGTGGACTATTACCATGAAAGCCAAATACCTAAACAGGAGAGACAAGATTCTTCTCCTCCAACCTTAACAACTTCCCCTTCAGTTGAATATATGGAATAATGTGGTTAAAATCAAGCCCACCCTCTTGAAGGGTCTTAAATGGCAAGTGGGGAAAGGAGATAAAGTCAAATTTTGGGAAGACCCTTGGTTGTCCATAGTCCCCCTTCAGAACCACCCCATCTTCTCTATTATCAAGGATGATTTAAAAAGAAGATTAGGAGGTCTACTAAAAAATTACTGGACTATTGAAGATAGCAATGTCACTTGGAACATTTCCCTTGACTGGTTTGATACTCTCAGGAAAATTTCTGCTTTAATATTGATTAAAATATTAAGAAGTCACAAGTTTCATGGAAGATTTCGTGAGGAAAACTTAATATGGATAGTTGATCCTTCAAGCAACTATTTGGTCAAATCAGGATTCAATATGTTAGATGAATCCTAGGGTGATTCTTTCAATTTAAAGAACATATGGATGAACAACATTTTATAAAAATCCACATCTTTTGGTGGATTGTGTGCTAAAGGAAAATATTGACCATAGACAACTTACAAAGGAGATTCTTTCAGTTGGCCAACAGATGCTCCTTGTGTAAATAAGAAGAGGAAAGCATAAATCATATCTAGTTGGACTATATATATTCCTAGAAAGTTAGACAAAAAATCTTGAGTATGTTCATTATATCCTAGGTCTGGAAAGTAGATGTGAGAACAATTACTAATAGTTGGAACTCTCCTTTCAATCACCCTTTGATCAAGGAATGATGAAGGTGGCATTTTCTTCAAGTTGGATGGGGCCTATGGAAAGAGCAAAACAATAAGATCTTCATAGACCAAAATAAACCTTGGGAGGTGGTTGCTGACATAATTATGCTTAGTATTGTGGAAAACATTATGGTGGTCAGTCTTTAAAATTCTAAGTTCAACCCCTCAGCCATAAAAGAAAAGATTGCTAAAGGATGGTGTATTTCTAAAAGATTGGCTAAAGATGATCTCTCTAAGTCTATCAAACATAAAAACACCAATTGGACCCCCCTAACTTAGGATGGCACAAGGTTAATTTTGATGGATCATCAAAGGGTAATCCTAATCATGTGGGTGGGGTGGCTTATTGAGAGACAATAGGGGTCAAGTTATAGTCACGTTCACTAAAAACTTGGGTCTTCATACCAGTAAATTTGTTGAAGTAGCAACGACTCTTCAGGGTATTACCCTAGCTAAGAACAAAGGCATTTGTAAATTGATCATTGAAGAAGACTCCAAAAATATCATTGATATGATAATTAATAAAGCTATCCCTAGTTGGTCTTACAAAGATATAGTGGAAGAGATTAAAATTAGGATAAGGAACTTTGAAGACACTAAATTTGTCCATACCTATAGGGAAGGAAACTCTTTGGCGGACTTTGTGGCCAACCTAGGCACTCAAATTGAGGGACTAACCTTTTGAAATGATTCTCACTCCTTCCCAATTCAAACCAGATCCAAATTTAATGAAGATGTAGCTGTTGATATAATTAAAACCCTACATTTGGTTGTCCTAAAATGTAAGGCCAACATGAGTGGCGTAACTCTCCCAAAAAAAGGTATTGATAAAAAGGAGAGATGTAGTAAAGACTGGTTCAAATTATCTTATCTCATAATTCATGCCCCGGGAATAAGAAAGTTGTAATGGGAAGTAATCAAAAGCCCTATCATTGTTGGTTCTCACCTCATTCTCAACATGGGTGGAAACCTAATAAAAGTTGAACCCACAAACTATGAGAAATTGAAAGAGGATAATGAGCTCTAGAACATTATGAAGAGAGGTAACCTCTCTTCTTACATCAAAGCCATGAATGGGTTTGATATTATCCTCTCCAAAGAATTTGTTGTGTCTTGGAAATCTTGAATCATCTTCATTTAGGGTATATCTTTTCAAGTTTCTGAGGAGCTTATAGCTGTGGACACTAGTCTTTAGATGGACGGTGAGCAAATCCCAAAGAATTTTAAGGGCAACTATTAGGAGGCTATGAAGCACTTCATGAAGTGAGGGGAAAGAATTAAGAGATTGTAGAATGGTTTCAATAGGGAACACCTCCTCAAGGTTTAGCAGACGGTGGATAAAGTCTTGATGTGTTACATCACTTTGGATGGTAGATTCAGAAGGTTCCATGCCTTTATTTTTCACATGTTAAATCAGTTTAGACATGGTATTGTTAGAAATGAAGGTGCAAACCACACAATGGAAATTTGATTCAAACCGTATTTATGCCCTCTAAACAATGTAGAATCAATGGAGATTGCAACAAAAATAAAACCCACTACACAAAAATAACAAGCATTAAGAACATAACACATAACACAATATGTAACATGGAGAAAACCCTTTCAGGTAAAACTCCACCAAGAAAATGTTGCAAGTATGGGCCTAACCGGTGTTGTCATTGATGTCAACATACTCCTGTTGCATTGATGTCAAGGATTGGATGAGCTGTGTGCTGAGGATATTTAGAAAATTAGTCCTATTAGAAACAAAGAAGAATAGTGAAGACAGTGAAGCTCTATGAAGTGAAGATCCTAGCTAGATGAAGATTAGAGAATCCACATCAAAGGGTTTGCAGATATGTGTTTGAAGATGATCCAGTCAAGATTCGAGAGGTTTGCATGAAAATTTGGAGGAGTTATGGCCATGAGAGTAAAACCAGTTCTAGCAACTGTTCAGAGGTGACAAAGTGACACAAACGGGTCCGGTGAGATCCAGAAATACAATATCATGTTTTGCAGATCTGGTGGCATGTTTGGGAGGCTAATTTGAATTGACAACTCAATTGGTTCATGTTTTGGAGGTCCACAAGCAATCCTTGTAATGTGATAGTGATGACCGACTGTGTTCTTGAGGTTCTAGATGAAGATGTGAATGATTACAGTAAGCAGGAGTGGTGCAGACGTTCTTGGTGATTCAAGCAAGCTTGTGGGGGTCTCTAGATTGTGTCCAATTTGTGTTGATGGTCCACATTGAAGATTGAGCTCGTGATTGAAGATTTACCTTTGGGTGATGGTGTTCTTCCTAGTCTTGGCCGATCAGATGATTTGCGCATGTTGCAGATGATCTTGAAGATATTTTGTGAAGCATGGCATGTTCCTCAAAGAAGATTGAAGTCAGCTATGTGTGGCCGACAGTGTAGTGATGTGCATGAAGTTTTTGTAATAAGTCAAGTTGTATTTTTGTAATTGCTCTATAATAAAATAAGTGTATGTTGTGCTGACTTTGATGATCATTCTAAAGTCAATGTCATGTATAAATAAGAGTTGTGAAGCCATTCAAATGTATCTGTGTGGTCATGATGAGAAGGTGGTAGTGAAGAGAAGAAAAAAGTAAAGCAGAGGTGTTGAGCTTAAATGGAACTGACTAGAGCATAGTAAAGATGCTAATCTCTAGTTCAAGTATGTAATACTCATATTCTTCTATAGATGGTGTGTCTCCTATAGTAGTGGGCCTCTTGTGAGCAGTGTGCTCGAGCAATGAGCCCTAACTAGCAAGTGCCATTTTATTCTTCTTATTATTTTAATAGAGAATACAATATTGGGTTAGTCACCCCATGGTTTTTCCCTTAACCAAGTTTCCCACATTAAAATCTTGGTGTTATATGTGTTGAATTTGTTTCTACTCTTGAATTATTGCATTATGCTTACATGATTGAATCATTGATATGGTGTTGAAATATAAGAAGGTTTTAAAGTGAATAAAGAATAGGATCTTGGTGACAACTGATTCACCCCCCCTTTCAGTTGTCTATCCTAAATCCAACAATTGGTATCAGAGCCAAGTTCCTCTAGAAGAAGCTTAACCGCTTGAGGAGATCCAGGATGTCATCCTACAAGAAGGACAGTCTCAGATTTGATGGAACAAACTACACTCTTTGGAAGAGCTACATGGAATGTCACTTACAATGCATGGGAAATTAGTATTGGAATATAACTACAACTAAATATGTTCCCCCAAATAATGGTCCAACAACTATGGATGAAGTCAGAGATACAGACAATAAACTTCAAGCTAAAGAAGCCCTACCGAGTGCCTTGATTGATTAGAGTTGACAAATGTTATGGATTTGAAAACTGCTTATGAAATTTGGACAAAGACGGAAAATCTTTATGAAGGAGACAAATATGTTAAGTGTGCCAAGCTACAAAGTCTAAAAGAAAAGTTTGAAAACTTGAAGATGAGTGAAGATGAGAATATCACTTCATATATGACAAAAGTAAATGAGCTTGTATGTGGCATTAGATGTGCTGGTGGAATATTGAATGAAGATGAGATTGTTGATAAAGTTCTCAGACCTCTACCTCCTACTTACAAACATAAAGTTGTTGCTATTGAGGAAATCAAATCTTTAACAACTATTACAAGGGATCAATTGGTTGGTAAGATATCTACATTTGAGTTGGTTGAGTTTGGTGATGCACTTCCCAAGACTAAATCTGCATTCAAAGCTAGTGCCTCTACAAAAGGCAAATAGAGATATGATCTTGGAGAAAGTTCCTCAAGGAAATCAACATGGTATGATAAAGCAAGGAAAGATCTAGAAGAAGATGAGTTAGAAGCTAAACAACTTGAAGCCTTTATTGCAAAGAGACTGCTAAGAGGATCTGGTAAGTGTGAAGGAAAATTACCTTTCAAATGCTTTGCCTGCAATAAGATTGGTCATTTTGCCTCAAGATGTCTGGAAAGGTCTTCAAGGCCAAACCCTAATAGATCAAGGTTTCAGAAGAAGTGTTACTATGTTCAAGAAGATGATGATGGAGTAACAGATGATGAATCTAAGATAGGAAACAAACCTAGAAGTGACTGGGTGTTTATTGCCATCAAAGAAGAAGATCCAATGCCTATTGAATCTCCCAATCATACGATAATAGAAAGTGCTTTGGCTTCTCAGGTTGAAGAAAAGGATGAATGGGTTATTGACAGTGGATGCTCTCACCATATGACTGGTGACAAGAGTAAGTTCTTAAGCTTGGAAAGATATGAAGGTGGAGTTGTAAAGTTTGGAGATAATTCTGCTAGCATAATTAGAGGTAGAGGAACCATTTCTTTTGATGGAAAGAACAAAACCAGTAATGTTCTATATGTTGAAGATCTAAAGCATAATCTTCTCAATGTTGGACAGTTAGTGGACAAAGGCTATGATCTCTGATTCAAAAATGGAAAATGCAAGATCTTTGAAAGCTTTGGAACTGAGATTGCATCCGGTACACAAACAAAAGGTAACATCTTTCACTTGGTTGGTACTGGAAAAAGTTGCTTATTTGTTCAAATTGATCAGATTTGGTTGTGGCATAAGAGAATCTGTCATGTGAATTTTGATAATATCATCAAGATAAGCAACACTGAGGCTATAAGAGATCTTCCAAGACTGGTGAAACCTGCTAACAATTTATGGAAAGAATGTCGGTTGGGTAAGTAGAACAGATTCAAAAGTAAGGAATAATCTTCAACCGGATTGTTAGACTTGGTGCACACTGATCTCTGTGGTCCGGCAACAATTAGCAGTCTACAAGGAGATAGGTATTTCATATTGCTGATTGATGACTACTCCCGGATGATGTGGGTGACGTTCTTGAAAGAGAAATCTGAAGCACTTGAGAAGTTCAAAATATTCAAGGCTATGTTAGAGAATGAAATTGGCATAAACATAAAATGCCTCAGGTTTGATAGAGGTGGAGAATTCACATTTGGTGAGTTCATAACATTCTGTGAGAAACATGGGATAAAGAGCCAGTTATCTACTCCAAGGACTCCACAACAGAATGGAGTAGTGGAGAGAAAGAATCAAACTATCCAGGAAGCATCTAGGACCATGATGATGGAAGCAAATGTCCCTCAGATCGATTGGAGAGAAGCTGTAAGCACTGCTGTCTATACTCTTAATCAGGTACAAATCAGAGGCAATACTAGTAAGACCCCTTATGAACTTTGGTTTGGCATCACTACTAAAGTGAAGTATTTCAAAATCTTTGGTAGTAAATGCTATATCAAAAGAGATGAAGACCTTGGCAAGTTTGATGCTAGAAGTGATAAAGGAATATTCTTGGGATATTCTACTCAAAGGAAAGCATATCGTTGTTATAACAAGAGATTGAGGAAGATTGTAGAAAGTACAAATGTGAAGGTTGATGAAGGCATGGAAAGTCCCTCAAGGTAATAGATGATCAGAATGATGTCTCAAACCAAGGAGAACAAGTCCCAACTCTAGTTTAGACTCAGACTGATCCAAAGAATCCTACAATACAAGAAGAGACAAGTTTGGATGAACCTGTCCAAGAATTAGAAGTGCAAGAGAATCCCAAAAATCCTAGGTATGTAAGACTGAATCATTTTGAAGATCAGATCATAGGAGATAGAAGAAAAGGTGTTTAAACAAGAAGAAAAATTTCTCAAGATTTAGTGAAGTATTGTTTGATTTCAAAGATTGAACCAAAAATAGTAAGTGAAGCATGCAATGATGAAAGCTAGGTTAAAGTAATGGAGGAAGAATTGATGCAAATTGAAAAAAATCACACTTGGGATCTTGTTCCTAGACCTAAGGACAAAAATGTGATTGGGACTAAGTGGGTCTTCTAGAATAAACTGAATGAAGATGGTGAAGTAGTAAGAAACAAAGCCAGATTGGTCTGTAAGAGTTATTCTCAAGTAGAAGGAGTTGACTTTGAAGAAACTTTTGCTCTAGTGGCAAGAATTGAAGTAGTTAGGTTATTTCTTGCCTTTGTTGCCTTCAGAGATTTCAAGGTATATCAGAGGGATGTCAAGTCTGCTTTCCTAAATGGTGATTTGGAAGAAAAGGTATACATTGAGCAAACAGATGGATTTCAATTGTCTGATCATGGAGATATGGTTTGCAAGTTGAAGAAGGCATTGTTGGGACTCAAACAAGCCCTAAGAGTCTGATATGAAAGATTGGACAAACATATTTTGAAGATTGGTTTCAACAAAGGTACTGCTGACAATAATCTATATTTTAAGATTGATCATGAAAATATCTTGATTGTTGAAGTATTTGTTGATGATATCATTTTTGGAGGGAAAGATAGTATGTGCAAGACTTTTGCAAATTAAATGTAAAGTGAATTTGAGATGTCTATGTTTGGGGAAATGAATTTCTTCCTGGGTCTACAAATCACTCAAACAAAGAAAGGAATCTTCATATCACAGACCAAATATGTGAAAGAATTATTGAAGAAATTTGGGATGGAAGATTCAAAGCCAATGAATACTCCCATGGCAACTAGATGTAAGCTAAGTAAAGATGATGAATCTCCTAAGGCTGATCAGAAAAAGTATAGGTCAATGATTGGAGGACTGCTCTACCTTACTCAAACTAGACCTAATATTATGATTGTTGTTGGTCTTGTTGCCAGATTCCAAGCTGATCCTAGAGAGTCTCATGTCATGGAAATCAAGAGAATTCTCAGATATCTGAAGTGAATAGTTGAGTATGGATTATGGTATCCTAAGGATCATGATTTCTTTCTTCATGCATATACAAATGCTGATTGGGTAGGAGATGTGGATGACTGGAAGAGTACCAGTGGTGGTGCATTCTTTTTGGAAAAAGATTGGTGTCTTGGCTAAGTAAGAAACAAGAGGCAATATCTTTGTCCACTACAGAAGCAGAGTATATTACAGCAGCAAGCAATTGCACTCAAGTATTGTGGATGAAGCAAATGCTAAGAGATATCAAAGTGGAGTATGAAGAACCTATCACAATCTTTAGTGATAATTCAAGTACAATAAACATATCGAAAAAACTGGTGTTAAATTCAAAGAAAAAACATATATCCATCAAGTTTCACTTTTTGAGAGAGTAGGTGAACAAGAATGAAGTCAGATTGGAGTTTGTGCCTTCAAAGGATCAGATTGTAGATATTTTTACCAAACCTCTACCTAAGGACACTTTTGAGTATCTTAGGGAGAAGTTAGGGGTTATCACCCCTCTGGTTCTGAATTAAGGTGCACTAATGTGCATCAGTCTGGTGAATCCCATAGTCATATCTTGTGATCTGGATTGATGTTAGGAGGCTACTACTCAATATTCTCAATGTTCGATAATTACTGGACAAAGGCTATGATCTCTGATTCAAAAATGGAAAATGCAAGATCTTTGAAAGCTCTGGAGCTGAGATTGCATCCGGTACACAAACAAAAGGTAACATCTTTCACTTGGTTGGTACTAGAAAAAGTTGCTTATTTGTTCAAATTGATTAGATTTGGTTGTGGCATAAGAGAATGTGTCATGTGAATTTTGATAATATCATCAAGATAAGCAACACTGAGACTATAAGAGATCTTCCAAGACTGGTGAAACCTGCTAACAGTTTATGCAAAGAATGTCGATTGGGTAGGCAGAACAGATTCAAAAGTAAGGAATAATCTTCAACTGGATTGTTAGACTTGGTGCACACTGATCTCTGTGGTCCAGCAACAATAAGGAGTCTACAAGGAGATAGGTATTCTATATTGCTGATTGATGACTACTCCCAGATGATGTGGGTGACTTTCTTGAAAGAGAAATCTGAAGCACTTGAGAAGTTCAAAATATTCAAGGCTATGTTAGAGAATGAAACTGGCATAAACATAAAATGCCTTAGGTTTGATAGAGGTGGAGAATTCACATCTGGTGAGTTCATAACATTCTGTGAGAAACATGGGATAAAGAGCCAGTTATCTACTCCAAGGACTCCACAGTAGAATGGAGTAGTGGAGAGAAAGAATCAGACTATCCAGGAAGCATCTAGGACCATGATGATGGAAGTAAATGTCCCTTAGATCTATTAGAGAGAAGCTATAAGCACTGCTATCTATACTCTTAATCGGGTACAAATCAGAGGTAATACTGGTAAGACCCCTTATGAACTTTGGTTTGGCATCACTACTAAAGTGAAGTATTTCAAAATCTTTGGTAGTAAATGCTATATCAAAAGAGATGAAGACCTTGGCAAGTTTGATGCTAGAAGTGATAAAGGAATATTCTTGGGATATTCTACTCAAAGCAAAGCATATCAGTGTTATAACAAGAGATTGAGGAAGATTGTAGAAAGTACAAATGTGAAGGTTGATGAAGGCATGGAAAGTCCCTCAAGGTATTATGAGTATGAAATAGATGATCAAAATGATGTCTCAGACCAAGGAGAACAAGTCCCAACTCTAGTTCAGACTCAGACTGATCCAAAGAATCCTGTCCAAGAATTAGAAGTGCAAGAGAATCCCAAAAATCCCAGGTATGTAAGACTGAATCATTTTGAAGATCAGATCATAGGACATAGAAGAAAAGGTGTTCAAACAAGAAGAAAAATTTCTCAAGATTTAGTGAAGTATTGTTTGATTTCAAAGATTGAACCAAAAATAGTAAGTGAAGCATGCAATGATGAAAGCTGGGTTAAAGTAATGGAGGAAGAATTGATGCAAATTGAAAAAAATTACACTTGGGATATTGTTCCCAGACCTAAGGACAAAAATGTGATTGGGACTAAGTGGGTCTTCCAGAATAAACTGAATGAAGATGGTGAAGTAGTAAGAAACAAAGCCAGATTGGTCTGTAAGATTTATTCTCGAGTAGAAGGAGTTGACTTTGAAGAAACTTTTGCTCTAGTGGCAAGAATTGAAGTAGTCAGATTATTTCTTGCCTTTGTTGCCTTCAGAGATTTTAAGGTATATCAGATGGATGTCAAGTCTGCTTTCCTAAATGGTGATTTGGAAGAAGAGGTATACATTGAGCAAACAGATGGATTTCAATTGTCTGATCATGGAGATATGGTCTGCAAGTTGAAGAAGGCATTGTTGGGACTCAAACAAGCCCTAAGAGTCTGGTATGAAAGATTGGACAAACATATTTTGAAGATTGGTTTCAACAAAGGTACTTCTGACAATAATCTGTATTTTAAGATTGATCATGAAAATATCTTGATTGTTGAAGTATTTGTTGATGATATCATTTTTGGAGGGAAAGATAGTATGTGCAAGACTTTTGCAAATCAAATGTAATGTGAATTTGAGATGTCTATGTTTAAGGAAATGAATTTCTTCTTGGGTCTACAAATCACTCAAACAAAGAAAGGAATTTTCATATCACAGACCAAATATGTGAAAGAATTATTGAAGAAATTTGGGATGGAAGATTCAAAGCCAATGAATACTCCCATGGCAACCGGATGTAAGCTAAGTAAAGATGACGAATCTCCTAAGGCTGATCAGAAAAAGTATAGGTCAATGATTGGAGGACTGCTCTACCTTACTCAAACTAGACCTAATATTATGATTGTTGTTGGTCTTGTTGTCAAATTCCAAGATGATCCTAGAGAGTCTCATGTCATGGAAATCAAGAGAATTCTCAAATATCTGAAGCAAATAGTTGAGTATGGATTATGGTATCCTAAGGATCATGATTTCTTTCTTCATGCATAAACAAATGCTGATTGGGCAGGAGATGTGGATGACTAGAAGAGTACCAGTGGTGGTGCATTCTTTTTGGAAAAAGATTAGTTTCTTGGCTAAGTAAGAAACAAGAGGCAATATCTCTGTCCACTACAGAAGTAGAGTATATTGCAGCAACAAGCAATTGCACTCAAGTATTGTGGATGAAGCAAATGCTAAGAGATATCAAAGTGGAGTATGAAGAACCTATCACAATCTTCAGTGATAATTCAAGTACAATAAACATATCAAAAAAACTGGTGTTGCATTCAAAGACAAAACATATATCCATCAAGTTTCACTTTTTGAGAGAGCAAGTGAACAAGAATGAAGTCAAATTGGAGTTGGTGCCTTCAAAGGATCAGATTGCAAATTTTTTTTTCCAAACCTCTACATAAGGACACTTTTGAGTATCTCAGGGAGAAGTTAGGGGTTATCACCCCTCTGGTTCTGAATTAAGGTACACTAATGTGCATTAGTCTGGTGAATCCCATAGTCATATCTTGTGATCTAGATTGATGTTAGGAGGCTACTACTCAAGGGGAGAAGTCATTATGATTCTGAAATATGAGAAGTGGTTGCAAGCATGTGCTGTTTGCTATTGATGTCAAAGAGGGAGAGAAGACATGTGAAATGTGAAAAATAAAAAGTGGTTGCTGATCAAATGGGGAGTAGTAAAGGAAGAGAAGACATGTGAATGGTTGCTATTGATAGGGGGAGCTATGTCAGTTAGTGAGGAGAAGTTCTTGTCTTGATGGTTAAAACAATTTTTCATATTATATGTTGCCATTAATGACAAAGGGGGAGATTGTTGCAAGCATGGGCCTAGCTGGTGTTGTCATTGATGTCAACATACTCTTGTTGAATTGATGTCAAGGATTGGATGAGTTGTGTGCTGAGGATATAGAGAAAATTAGTCCTATCAGAAACAGAGAAGAACAGTGAAGACAATGAAGCTCTATGAAGTGAAGATCTTAGCTAGATGAAGATAAGAGAATGCGTATCAAAGGGTTTGTAGATATGTATCTGAAGATGATCTAGTCAAGATTTGAGAGGTCCACATGAATATGTGGAGGAGTTATGGCCATGAGAGTAAAACTAGTTCTGGCAACTATTTAGAGGTGATAGAGTGACACAAATAGGTTCGGTGAGATCTAAAAATATAATATCATGTTCTGTGAATTTGGTGGCATGTTTGGGAGGCTAATTTGAATTGACAACTCAATTGGTTTATGGTTTGGAGGTCCACAAGCAATCCTTCTAATGTGACAGTGATGACCGACTATGTTATTAAGGTTCCAGATGAAGATGTGAATGATTATAGTAAGCAGAAGTGCTGTGGATGTTCTTAGTGATTTAATCAAGCTTGTGGGGGTCTCTAGATTGTGTCCAATTTGTGTTGGTGGTCTGCATTGAAGATTAAGCTCGTGATTGAATATTTACCTTTAGGTGATGGTGTTCTTCCTAGTCTTGGCTGACCAGATGATTTGCGCACGTTATGAATGATCTTGAAGATGTTTTGTGAAGCATGTCATGTTCCTCGAAGAAGATTGAAGTACCGGCTATGTGTGGCCGACAGTGTAGTGATATGCATGAAGTTTTTGTAATAAGTCAAGTTGTATTTTTGTAATTGCTCTATAATAAAATAAGTGTATGTTGTGCCAACTTTGATGATCATTCCAAAGTTGATGTCATGTATAAATAAGAGTTACGAAGTCATTCAAATGTATCTGTGTGGTCATGATGAGAAGGTGGTAGCGAAGAGGAGTGAAAAGCAGATCAGAGGTGTTGAGCTTAAATGGAATGACTCAAGCATAGTAAAGATGCTAATCTTTAGTTCAAGTATGTAATACTCATATTCTTTTGTAGACAGTGTGTCTCCTGTAGGCAGTGGGCCTCTTGTGAGTAGTATGCTCGGGCAGTGAGCCCTAACTGACAAGTGCCATTTTATTCTTCTTATTCTTTTAATAGAGAATACAATCTTGGGTTAGTCACCCCATGGTTTTTCCCTTAACCAGGTTTTCCATGTTAAAATCTTGGTGTTATATGTGTTGAATTTGTTTCTGCTCTTGAATTATTGCATTATGCTTCCATGATTGAATCATTGATATGATGTTGAAATATAAGAAGGTTTTAAAGTGAATAAGGAATAGGATTTTGGTGACAACTGATTCACCCCCCTCTCAATTGTCTATCCTAAATCCAACAGAAAAGAGGCTCCAAGTTGTATTATCTCCAAATATGAGATTACAATACATGCACTTCCTCTCCTTCTTAAGTCTTCAATCTAGTAGAGCCTGTTACTCTTAGCTCTGATAAAAACATAGTACAAATATCTTGCGACCCCCCATCATGGATGAATTAGTGTCGATGACCAAATATAAACATACGACTGAAACAAGAGTGCTGCCAGTAAAACCTTTCATCCCTTATGGGTGATTTACAAACAATAATAGGAATAAATTACATAGAATTTACAAGGTTGATGGCACCTTAATCCTAACAGGTATTAAACTAAATTTTGCTTATTGTTTATTGTCTTCTCTTGAGGAATTGGTTCAAAAGGTGCTTGTTGGTGAAAAGGATCTTCCCCTTCATCAGGGGCTCATATATTGCCTTTACCATTTTCATCTGGCATGTACCCTGGCCCCTTCTTTCTGTCCATATATCTACAAGGTCCTCATCTTGTCCAGCATCACTCTTTGGAGGGCCCTATTGCTAAAAAATTGAAAAAGGTTTCTTCCCTCACTCCCCTGTTACTCTTGAACCTATTCTTAGTGTTGTCCTCCCTTCCATATACTTAAAAGGAAAGAAAAAAGTTACTGATAGTAACCCCAATGTTTCTACCCCTATTTTGAAGCCTTCGGGCCCTGTTAGCATCTCTACCTCCAGAACAGGCCCCTGAAGATACCAGTGCTCCTATGATTTAACATTATGCCCTCTACCATCCACACCAAGTATAGAGGAAAGTCCAACAGGAATGCCAACCTACTTGGCCTTGCTCATATTGATCTTAAACATCCTGAGGAAATCTTCAATTTTGTTATCTCCCTTGCCCTCACTAATAAGGGTTAAGCTAATCCTTCTTCTATTGGCCCCTCTTTTGGCCATGCTGACTCGAAAGGGCTAAACTAGGATCCCCCTAGCCACTAATTTATGTAGGGGAATTTTCATCGTAACTCTTGCAGTAGACTAGAGGAGAAAATCACCAACCTTGAAGAGGGCACAATCCTTCAGAACAATGTCCTAAAATGGCAGATAACCATGTTAAAAACTACCAAACATAAAATTCATCATTTAGAAATCATTGCATACCAGGAAACCCCTAACTGAAATGATGAGCAAGTGGAAGATGAGAAATGGGCAAAGTTTGAAAAATTCTTCACCATGTTTGATAAGTGGGAGTCTTTGGAGTAGGAGATTAACACTATAAAGAGGAATCAAAAAACTAAAAAGATCATGGTAGAAATAACTGCATTCAGTAGGGAAACAATGAAGACCTCAACCACAACCCTCCTTGTCTTCCAGTCTATATTGGAGAAGAGAAAAGCTAAGCAATAGGAAAACAAGACTTCTGCTCCCCAAGCTAGCCCCGCCAACAGGACTTGGGCGAAGAACATTGGAGATAAAGGCAAAGCTACTGTCGAGGACAACAAACCTAATGAGGTTTCCTTTGAAGATAAGATCAACTTTCTCAATTGCGAGTGGCAAGCCATAAGTGTCCTGAAGTAGTTCGCAGATATGTAATGTTTGTTTTTTGGTTCTTGGCTGGTTCAGCGTTGGTCTTTTTATTTTTTGTTGGTTGTTTTGCTTAGTTTGGTGTTTGGCTTTAGCCTTGGTATTTCAGTCTCACCTCTCGTGAGACTTGCTTGTAGCCTTTATGGCAGCTTTTGTAATGGGTCTAGGCCCTTCCTATGTTTTACCTTAATCAAAACTAGAGAAGAGTTATGAATTAATTAATAAGGAAATTATGAAGAATTATGGAAATGAAAATTAGAGAGTAAAAGTTTTTTTTTTTGAAAAAAAATGATATGAAGAGTTCTAAGATAAAATTTAGATATGTGGTAATTTTTGTAGGTTTTCTTAAAGGATAAAGAATTATAACTCACTCCATCTTTTTTTAGATTAAATGGTTGAGATAAGTAATTTTCTTACTTTATTAAATTAAATTTAAAATTAATAATTTTTAAAATTATTTATGAAATTTTTTGTATTTTTAAACAAAATTAATCTAAAACATTTATACAATAAAATATGAAAATTTGTGTCTATATGATTTAAACTAACATCTAAAAATATTTCTTCTTTATTACTCTTTGATTTACTCTTTAAACTACTTTTTTATTGAAAGTGTTACAACATATTAATACTTTTTAAATCTGATTCCTAAACTATATAAATATCTTTCAAAGAATCCATATTATAAACCAAATTTTATGAAATATTCTTGATTATAATCACAACCATTTTTCTTTTGATTATACTTTGTTCACTTGCATAAGGCACTTAGAACCTAACTTAATAATGAATGCAAGATAACCAATAGGTGCTTGAGGAATAGAAAGGGCGGTGGAATTCTTATGCTAAGAAAGAGAAGAAGCTAATAGTATTTTGAGTCCATGAATTTGTCCTCCTAGAAGTTTTCTGCCACTACAATTTCATATAGATGTCAATTATCATGCTTTTACCTATACACCAATGTGAAAAAAATAAAAATGAAATGTATCTTTGCCTTATGGACTCGGTCAAGAACACGGGATTGAGAAATTGAGCCATAAAGCTAAAGGTGAAAGAGGAAGCTTGGCTGAATTTCTAATCCACTGAGTGATCACACGTTTAAGGTGGGCCACTGCACTCATGCAAAATAAGTCGAATCTGACTCAAACACTGATCTAATTTTATTAGAAAAAGAAATCACACAAAGTTGATATGCTGAATATTAATGTCAAGCAAAATATAGATTTTGTAACTATTTATACTTAATATCAGTATAATTATGTGAGTTGAGTAACTGACATAAGCTTTTACAGGTTGAGAATAAAACAACAATGCTGATTTGGAATGTTCCTTTCTGCTGTCAAAAAAGAGGGTCTGAAATTTGTGTGTCCCAATAAAAAATATGACAGTTTTGATATAAAGCAAAGAAATGGACATAATTGTATAAGGGTTTGGGCCCTTTCAAAAACCCATCAGTCTATAGTTCTGGTTAAAAGTGTTTACCTTTAACTTAAAAAGATTCTATATGACCTAGAATAATGTGCAATTAAAACATTGCTTTATCTGATTGTGGATAAAATGTTTGTCTCTGTAATTAGTTTTTATCTGATTGTGGATAAAATGTTTGTCTCTACAATTGGTTTTTATCTGGTTGTGGATAAGATGTTTGTCTGTGCAATTGGTTGTCTCAATTTAGACTCTTTTTTAATAGAAAATAATAAATTTTGTCTTAAGAAAGAAAAAGTTACCATGGTATAAATGTACAAGACATTAAAACAATGTTAGAATGGTAAATTTTGTTCTAAGAGAAAAAAATGTAACAATAGTATAAATGTACAAGGCATTAAAACAATATTGGATGAAGTATGTTAAATAAAAAAAAGATCAGCAAGGACCCAACAAAGTACAAAACAGAGACCACAGTATGGAAGCACCAAAAAAAGGAAAAAAAGACCAATAGAACAAACAAATGATCATATATAAAACATTGATCATGTGGCATTACAAAACCATCCAAGATTTCTATCGTCACCTACTGAACCACCACCAACAAACTTTCTTTGACAGTCTATCAGCAATGCAATTTAATTCCCGATAAATATATTTATAAGAGACATAAACTAAGTGTAAAAATGGTCAAAGCTTATTATAAATGTAATACAAACTTTAAAATTATGAAATAGATTTATATAGTTTTAAATTATGGAAAGAACATTCTCATAGAGTTTCTGACGAATTTGATTTGCATATTTCCCACTACAACTCATGCAAATGACTGTAATTTTCCTGATTTTAAAAATTTTAAGAGCTAGTTTGCATTAAAATCGATCTTATCTTATGATAAATAAAATCAGTGAAGGGTATCAAATTTTTTAACAATTCCAGCAATCTAGTTAAAAGTCTCACATGAATTTTGAGTTGTTACTTGTGATATTTATGCATTGTTTTCGATTTAAATTAAAATTGTCAAAATTTCAAGTAAGGAATGGTTTAAAATTTATAGAAAAACTGTAATTGCTCATTAAAACTTATGAGTAGTATTTTGTGTAATTAAGAAAATTTTTCCTTAATTTTGGATTAAATATTATTGTTTGAGAGAATTAAAGGATAAACATAAATTTGAATGTCTTTTGTACATAGTAAAATTAAAAAATTTAAATTGAAAGAAAATTTAAAATAGAAGAGTTATATACTATTATATTTATATTTAAAAAATATATCTACAGTAAGGGGAGAGATATCTTCCAATTTGTTTTTTGGTTTTTGGTTTTGACATTTATAAATTATTCTAACTAATATTTGCATTTTGGTTTTATATAGCAAAAGCATCTTCGAGAGTGGTGTCAGGTTTAGTGGTGTATTTATTGTGGCATTTCATTATGATCCACTATAGCAATGCATTGAATTTTAATTGATTTTATTTTATTTATTTGGTACTTTTTTTTTTTTGGATTTTTGTTTACTGGTTACAAAAATCTGAATCTTCAACCCTTGTTGTGAGTGTAGAATGCCTCTCGACGTAATTATACTTGATCTCGTGGATACAATGTATGTAGGCGGCCTATAAAAAAATGTTCAATATGAGTCAATTCATTAACATTAGAAATTCTAGTTTAAAACATTATTTTGGAAATTAACTTATGAACTCTATTGATTGAGAAAATTTTGATATTTGAAATGAAACAAAGAGCATTGATAAACTAGTACACCTAATTTGGTTGTATTGATTAAGATATGCATATACACTTTTGAACTCTAGTGTTAATTGAAATACTTAGTTGATTTAAGATATTATTACATTTAAAATGACATATCTATCATGTTAGTAGACTTAAAGGTCATATGATGAAGTATATGAAGTATTCTCTCTTATGCTTATAGTTCAAATAATATTTTCTTGGTTGAAATACTTGTATAGATGGTAAATGAATGTCTTCATGATTGAGTATACATTATGGTAATGATTAGTTGAGATAGTTTACAATTGAATAGTAAAACAATGAACCTACCTTGTCAGATGAACTAGTGATCTTTGAAGGCTTGTGTGCATGTTCTCTTTTATGTATCTTAATTCTATGATGTTTAAAGTACTTTAGTTGATTGTAAGTGATGTGGTTGATGTGAGGCCCAGTTTCTTTATTTTTATAGTTACTTCAATATTAGACAACTACTATTACTATGGACTTTATGTTTATGGACATTATATTTGAACTCATGATTATATTAGTAATGGGTTGTGTTTGACAAATGAATGATGACATGAATGTTTATGAACTAGGATTTTATTCATGGTTTTAGAAGAATTCAATTGTGTAATGTCCTTGTATGCGGGTGATGTGCCCCGGTGGCTATGAATGTCCGTAGTGGAATGTCGCTCTTGGATGCTCCAGTGGGGAGGTCTAGCCCCCACCCTTAACACCTGGGAATGCCGCCCTAACCTCCAGGCTGGCCTTTTGTTGTAGTGGTTGGGCCTTAATGGTATCAGAGCTGAGGTCTCGAGGTCGAGCCCTATGAAGCGTGGTGGGCTGTAATGTCCCTATGCGCAGGTGATGTGCCTCAGCAGCCACAAATGTCTGAAGTGGAATGTCACCCTCAGATGCTCCAGTGGGGAGGTCTAGCCCCCACCCTTAACACCCAGTAATGTCACCCTAACCTCTAGGTTGGTCTTTTGGTGTAGTGGTTGGGCCTTAGACTGTAATGTTCCACCCCAGGTGGACACTTGCAATTTCAACATTTCTGCCTGTGGGTTACTAGTTTTTTCTTGTTTGTTGTTTCAATATGATAGGATGGCAGATAATTTATATGAATGCAAATAACATTTACCAATCACAGAGTATAATAATACATTAATAAAGGAATAACAGTCTCAATCTAAATATATAAGGTTTTCTAATTCAATATGTACTCAAAACAGATATTAATTTTATGTGCTCAGCAATATACATACCCAGAAATTCTGTAACAACACTTTAGAATCTTTATAATGGATGTGCTGCATCATAAAATAGAATCTCCACCCTTAAAATGCACCTAGAGTATTCCTATGGACTAGCCACCCACAACAGGAGTAGATGAGAGCCTTTAAATGGGTGTTTTCTGCTCTAAACTAACATGTACCTGCATACAATCTTGTACAGCCTGCACAGTGCTTGAAAATTGCTCTCTAAAATGCCCACATGTTAGTAAAGGAAGTTGCCAGTAGCAATAATAACTTCAGCGTAATTCTGTCTTGAATGATCTGCTAATTAATCTTCAAACCCTTAATAAAAAATGATGATAATCTCTTAAACAATGTTAGATCTATTCCCACGTGCCAAGAGAAATAGAGACATACATCAACAATAATGTTCAATAATGACATTCTTAAAACCCTTGTGAATTCATGTATAAATCCTTTAATGAAGCACAATTGTAGCCTCTGATGTGAAGCCACCAATGATTGTAGCCTTAAGATGATCTTTCACACCCTCAGGTAGCAAGAACAATGAAGAATGCTACGTTCTCCAATGACTGAATTGAAATCTTAGTGAAACCCTAGGTTTCTTCTTCTCCAAGAGAAGAGCTCTCCAAAACGTTAAACTCCAATTTATAAGATGATCAAATGATAGTTCTATTTTCTTTTTGAGGTCCTTTTATACTCATCCCCAAGAGGGTCTATTTCACTTGAAGCATTAAATCATTTAAAATATATTAAAATATTCTTTTTATGACTTTTTCAACCAAATCCTCAAAGTGGGCGCACTTCATAAAGAACTTAATTAATAGCTTGACTTCATAATAATTAATGCCCCTTATAATAAAGTCAAATAAAGTCATTAAGTGCTCTCACTTAATATTTTGACTTTATGATATTAAATACCTCTCAATTATAAAGTCACATGAAGTCAATATAATATTCCCTTAAATAATTAATTATTATTAAAGTAACACTTTGATGATAATTAAATGTTATAACTCCAATAATAATCATTATTTAATAATTCTGACTTCATCACTAGCTAGCCCACTACTCCCACTCTCAATCTGGATTCCTTACTAAAAATAGTAAGGTGGGTCTCTAATGTCCAACTGACTTACTATAAATAGTAAGTATATGAAAAAAATGCCAGAAACCCTTGAATATCAATGCCTCAGAACATATGAAGGATCTGGAAATGAAAATACGGACAACTTTCCTTTGGAGAGCCATAAAACTCCACAACAGGGTCCTCTAAACATCATTATTAGCCTACAAGGATTTGGTGATAGGCTAAACCATCAAACTTTGATGCTCGCTCAAAATGGGGACATTACAGTCTCCCCTCCCTGAAATTGCTTGTCCCTAAGCAATCTCCACTGCAAAGAAATTCCACTCTACCAGAGGCCCAAAGGAAGAACTATGAAATGTCCCACACATCTCTAACCAACTCCCGAGGCACCAACACAATTACAACTACACAAGGATAAGAGACATACCAACTATCCAACTCATGCACACCAGATTTGTGCATCAATATTAGCTCATGTACAAGTAAGTCAAAGATGAAACTATAGGCTCTCTACACACTATACACATTGCATAAATCGCCAGTAAGCTCTGTTTGGAATATCGATGCACTAGAAAGATCCCAAACTTTGTGATCAATGCTTAGCTGAATGTTAGGATCCCAGATCATCCTATAGAATGCCCCATCCAAATCTTAAATGTGATACCACTGTACCTTGTAACTAAGTCAACCCCGATAGAAGAAAGAAGCAATCCACCAGCCAAATCGATTCCTAGATCCCATAGCCAGAATGGAAGTCTGCCCTACTCATTACCCACTGACTTCCCCTACGCAACTCTGACATAACCTTCACCATGCTAAGAGTGGTGAAGTAATTCACTAGGATCCATCCACAGTGTTGTGCCAAGCATGTCACCACCCAGATCCCAACACTGAGAATCATTCCCATATAGATTATGCACAAGAATCTCAATGGCATGTAACATAAATCTCTGAAGTAGAGCAACAACACACTCTACCATAGAGCCATCAACATGAATGGATTGTGTTTCACTAAGTATGTCATAGATGCTTACAGACCAATACAAATCTAACACGCCCAAGTTTCCATCCACATGTGTAGTAATGAAATTAGTGGTTGATGCACTAAATGTAGAATCCACCCATTCACCCAACTCTAGGACTTGAGCCTTAAATAGGCTCTCAACTAGAGGTATCTCATGAGACTCAAGATGCAAATTACGTGTACCAATAATTTTTTTGGGATCATACCTCTTCTCTTGTTCACACATAACTGCATATTCTTCTTGTTTGCTTACCTCAAGACATTCCTCCTTTGCATGCTCAACTTCTACAGACTCTTCTCTCAGAAGAATTAGAGATCTAAGGCATGACACACTCTACTTCTTGGCTTGATCTATCTAGTTGCAACATTCCTTGACCTCCTGCAAACATTGTTTTGGTTGGGCAGCCAATAACTTTGCCTTCTCAACTCTTTGTAACCACCCATCACACAAAACTTGTGTCTTGTCCACATCTTCTAAGGTCTAATTCACAAAATCAAACTTGTTGTGGCTTGAATCTACATCACATAATTCATTTTTAACACCTAGATCTTGAGTGTCATTATTAGGGAACTCCAAACATCCATCATCCTCACATGGAATGGCTGCTATCTCATGATGATACAAAGGAATATGATTGTTGTTACAAAAATTAGAATCATTGTCAAGGCTGATATCATCTCCATTAATGCTAATAATATTACCCTAGGGTTCTACCAAATCACTATCATGATGTAAAACTTCCTCATCATCAATCACTTTAGTTTTGAACCCATGTTTTTCTACCTTCTCCTCATTAGGTTTCCTAATATGTCATCATCACATTCTGATCCATTCTTGTTGCCTGCTACAACTCCTTGTCCATGATTACCTATAAGATAAAAATCATTTTGAAGCAGTTCTTCTTTCTTATCCTTTCGTTTAGATTTTCCAAATAGCAATAAATATCCCTATTTAGTTTTAGGATTCCTCATTAGATCATACAAATTCTGCATCAATTCAAACATGGATTTGTCTAAAGCCATATTTCCTTTGTTCTGAATTTCAAAGACTCGCCCAACAAGATGGCAGGAAACCATTCTGATACCACTGAATGTCCCACCCCAGGTGGACACATGCAATTTCAACATTTTTGCCTGTGGGTTACTAGTTTTTTCTTGTTTATTGTTTCAATATGATAGGAAGGAAGACAATTTATATGAATGCAAATAACATTTATCAAGCACATAGTATAATAATGCATCAATAAAGGAATAACAGTCTCAAATCTAAATATATAAGGTTTGCTAATTCATTATATACTCAAAACAAATATTAATTTTATGTGCTCAGCAATATACATACCTAGAAATTCTGTAACAACACTTTATGTAACGTCCAAAAAATACCACTTACTAAAAGAAACCAACAAAAAGCAATTTCAATCCATAAATAATTAACTACAATTATATTCTTATAAAATAGTGTGAAAAAAGGAAATAATTAACCTTCTTCTCACAAATATCACAACTTGCAAATAATATTTGTATACAATCATCAAATGTGATTCAATACATCTATTAATAAGATAACTTAAATAAGAGGACTAAGCCTTACCATATTTAGCCATGTAGGTTCATATAAGAATATCTTATCAACCATAGGTTAACTTTTGACATCTAAACCTTGCAACATCCTATATTTTACTTAAACAAATATTCAATAACTTGATGCAAGCACATACTACTATGCCTTTAAAGCAGAAACAAACATAGTTGATTTCCCATCTCATTAACCCTTAGAGGAAAGATAATGTAGCTTACAAATCTAAGAAAATTTCAGCAGCATAACAATATGTAAATTAACACTTTAAGAGCATGAAAGAAGAAGAAAATAGATAGAAGAGAAGAAACACCAATATATGTGGGGAAAACCCTTTCGGGTAAAAAACCCCACCCTCCAAAGCATCAAACCAATGTATTAATCTACAACCACAAACAAGTTACAATACACTTGTAGGTTCAAAGCCTTAATGTATGGAAATTTACATCTTGCTCCCTTGGAAGAAAAACTCACAGCATAACCCTGCATAAAACTCCTTCCCCAAATAACTCCTCAAGCCTTCAATTTATAAGAGTTCCAATACAATAATCCCCCCAAAAAGGAAACTCAAAACCATGAGTTATAATGCCTAGTCATGGAGAATCAAATCCACCGTAATATAGAAAGTTACTCAAATCAAAACCGACTCTCCAAATATGGCACTCCATTTTGGCTCCAAAAATCATGCTTTCACAATCTCTTAAAGTCTTGCCTAATTTCTTTCTTTGATGAAGATCTCAAACTTTCAATCCTTTGAAATGAACATTGCCAAAAATTATCACAATTGCTCATCCAAAATCCTCTCCTAGAATGCAATCAATATAATTAAACAAATAATGCCTAATGTAATTTATTTATTTTTGATCCTACCAAAATGTAAACTTACCTCCCTTTTCTCCTCCAAAATCCCTTCTTTTTCTCCTCTTTATTTATATCTAATGTTCCTTCTAAATTCACTATTGTTCCTAAAAAGTAAAAAAATACACTCAAAGGAAATTTAGAAACTAAGTGTAAATTTAATTAATGACAATTCATAAAAGACATTTCCCTAAAATGATATTCTTAAATTCTAAAAAAATTGAACTACCTTTATTACGAATTTTATTTGGCACTTATTAAATTTATTTATTACTAAATACCTAATTAGTTTATCATTCTAAATAATATTCTATTTTAAATAAAATAAATGTAAATATTTTTTAATCACCACATAAATTTACTAAAACTAATTTTAAATTAAATTGGATAAGATTTAATAACTAAAATACAATTTAAAAAAAATAATAATAAAAGTCAAGTTTTCATAGCAAGAACTAATTATAAACTTACTAATAATGTGAGTTTTACACACAGTTTAGAAATATCTAATAATGAAGAATTAGCTTTTCTTATTTTCTAATATAAAATAGTCACCTTTTTATTTTGTTGCTTTTATCTCATGAAAACTTGCTATTAAAATATTAAATCAGATAAATATACTCCTAATATTTATTTCTTTCTAATTAAGTTATCTACTTTGTTTTTGCATTATTCTATTTTTATTTTCACTTAACATGGTTTTTTTTCCTTGATTTTAGCTTCCGATTTTCTATTTTCATTTTTTTTTTCTTTTTTAAGTTTTCTTTGTTTCTATCTTTTCTTTTCTTTTCTAAGTTTTGTTTTCTTTTTCTATGAATTATTTCTATTGTTATAAAATAAAACATACATTCTAATTTTGAAAAAAACATAAATTTAGTAATTAAACATAATTTTATTAATTAATTTGCCACACAATTATTTCTAAAAATAATAATTAATAAAATATAATTCTTTCCCTCACATACAATTTCAAATAAAATCAATATATATAAATATAATTTAAATTACTTTTATTTCACCGAGAGAATTTTTAACTAACAATTAATTAAATAACAACTATAACATATTAAATGATTTTCTTTTCTAGTAAAATAAGAAGACAATATATCAATAAAATTAATTTATGCAATGACTATACAACTATATGCCATCTAAGTGCCTGTGTGTGCAAATTTCTTTCACCACAATTGCTATCAGTCAGCTAGACACCCCCTCCTCGATGATACTTTCTCTATCAAGAGTATATTCCTGTTATGCACATGAGTCAAAGTTTGGTCAACAATCATTAAAATAGTAATATTAAATTGAAAATTAATTATTGAAAATAGGGGTTATGACACTTTAGAACCTTTACAATGGATGCACTGCATTATAAAATAGAATATTCACCCTTAAAATGCACCTATATCATTCCTATGGACTGGTCGTCCACAACAGGAGTAGATGAGATCTTTTAACTAGGCATTTTCTACTCTAAACCAACACATCCTTGCATACAATCTTGTACAGCCTGCACAGTACTTGAAAACTGCTCTCTAAAATGCCCACATGCTAGTAAAGGAAGTTGCCAGCAGCAATAATAACTTCAGTGTAATTTTGTCTTGAATGATCTTCTAATTGATCTTAAAACCCTTAATAAAAAATGATGACAATCTCTTAAACAGTGCTGGATCTATTCCCACGTGCCAAGAGAAAGACACATTCATCAACAATAATGTTCAATAATGATATTCTTAAAACCCTTGTGAATTCTTGTATGAATCCTTCAATGAAGCACAATTGCAGCCTTAAGATGATCTTTCACACCCTCAGGTAGCAAGAACAATGAAGAATGCTATGTTCTCCAATGCCTAAATTGAAATCTCAGTGAAACCCTAGGTTTCTTCTTCTCCAAGAGAAAAACTCTTCAAAACGTTACACTCCAATTTGTAAGATGATCAAATGAATTCTATTTGCTTTTTGAGGTCCATTTATACTCATCCCCAAGAGGGTCAATATTTCACTTGAGGCATTAAATCATTTAAAATATATTAAAATATTGTTTTTATCACTTTTTCAATCAAATCCTCAAAGTGGGCATACTTCATATGCACTTAATTAATAACTTGACTTCATAATAATTAATGCCCCTTATAATAAAGTCAAATAAAGTCATTAAATACTCTCACTTAATATTTTGACTTTATGATATTAAATACCTCTCAATTATAAAGTCACATGAAGTCAATATAATATTCCCTTAAATAATTAATTATTATTAAAGTAACACTTTGATGATAATTAAATGTCATAACTCCATTAATAATCATTATTTAATAATTCTCACTTCATCACTGGCTAGCCCACTACTCCCATTGTCAATCTAGATGGCATACTAAAAATAGTAAGGTGGGTCTCTAATGTCCAACTAACTTACTATAAATAGTAAGTATATGCAAAAATGCAAGAAACCCTTGAATATCAATGCCTCAGAACATACGAAGGATCTAGAAATGAAAATACAAACAACTACCCTCTGGAGAGCCATAAAACTCTACAACAGGGTCCTCTAAACATCATTATTAGCCTACGAGGGCCTGGTGATAGGCTAAACCATCAAACTCTAATGCTCGCCCAAAATGGGGACATTACAAATTGACAATCAAGGATACATAAATTGTTTTTAAGTCATTAAGTGAATTAGTAGATTATGTAATTGTGAATGAATTAGAATAGCTAAAGTTTAATTTTGTTTATGCATTAGTATTCTTAATGTTGCTTTGGCTATATGTTCCATGATATACTAATGTTCAAAAATGGAGTTGTGCAAGTGAGTGGCCAAGATCAGAATATTCTGAAGACTTCCCAAAAACCCCACTTGTGCTAACCTGTTAAACTAGCCTAACCCATTAAAGGGGTGAAGGCTAATGTATGTATGTAATATTTAATTGTCTATTTTTATATTTAGTCTATGGTTGGCTTCACGTGTATTTTATTAAAAGTTAATTGAAAATTGTTTGAATTCTTTTCTAATTTCTCTTTTTTCAAAAAAGATAAGGGAAAGTTCATCTTTCAGAAACTTTGGTTTAAGGGAAAGGAAAATAGAGAAATTTCCCATCTTTTTGGATTTTTGGGAGTTATTTATGGGGGGAAGCTTTCTCCTTTAGGTAGTTTTTTTTCTTTTTTGAAGTTTTTGGTGAGGATTTCGGTGAGAAGGCTAGGAATTGTGTGTTGAAGAAAAGAGTTTTGGAAGGATTGGGGAAGGATTGCAAGATTGGTTCAAGGAATTGAGAGAATTGTCATTTGTGGATTTTCAAGTGTCTCATATAATTTTTTGGGCTCTTCCTAGAACCTAGGGAGCTGAGGTAGGGCTTCAATCATTTATTTTCTATATTTTGTAATTAATATTTGTGGATGCATGAAATTGGATTGCATGTTGGCTTTATGATTTTTATTTTATATTTCTTTTTGTGGGAATTGGGTAGTATAGGGGAGTAGATCTCCCATGAGGAGTGAGAGCCTCCCAAGTATGGGGTTGAGAAAGGCATGGAGCCTCTCTTGGGAAAATTTTCTGAAGTGATATGTTGTTGATTTGTTGAAGTTGGTGATGGAAGTTGTTCAATTTTTGTGGTGATTTCTTATTTTGGGAGATATAAGAGTTTACTTATGAGTATGGGAGTTTTCATGGGACTTGACATTTATGAGTTGCACGGAGGAGGGTTTTTATTATGATATGTGTTTTGTGTTATTATTCCCCAAGTGGGAGGATTATCCCCTCTCTCCCCCTTTATGGAATCCATAATAGATTCATAGTTTTTAAGTAATTATATGGGGGTTTTGCTTGTGTGTAATGGATAGAATTTGTGTTTGGATGTGTTTTGTGTTGTTGCATGTGAAAACCCGGTTCTTGAGGAGTCTCCTGCTCAGGGGTGGGTTTATTATCAAACCCTATGATAGTGTGTATAGTAGGTCTTGGTCATCTATTTGGTAGCTATGTTGCAGATTTCATGTAAGAGGTTATAGGAAGATCTATGGTGTTCAGAGAATTTATTTATGTATTTATTATAAGAACTATCAAGCCCTCTTTCATTGCAGTGAAATTACACTGGATTTAAAAATCCATGTCAAAGTATTATTTTGGAGTTTGAAAAAATCTGTAATGGAATTTTTATAATTTCAAGATGCATGTGTGAAGTAGGGAGATTATGAATTTCGATAAGCTAGTAGAATTCTTCTTTGTTATGGATACATACATGTCAGTTTAAATATACCTTTAGTGTTAATGAGAATGTTAATTTGTGTGTCCCAATAAAAAATATGACAGTTTTGATATAGTATTTTTAAAAAAAGGAAATAAAGGGACATAGTTGTATAAGGGTTTGGGCCCTTTCAAAAACCTATCAGTCTATAGTTCTGGTCAAAAGTGTTTACCCTTAATCTAAAAAGATTTTATATGACTTAGAATAATGTGCAATTAAAACATTTCTCTATCTGATTGTGGATAAGATGTTTGTCTTTGCAATTGGTTGTCTCAATTTAGACTCTTTTTTAATAGAAAATAATAAGTTTTATTTTAGGAAAGAAAAAGTTACAAGGGTACAAATGTACAAGACATTAAAACAATGTTAGAATGATAAATTTTGTTCTAAGAGAAGACAAGTAACAATAGTATAAATATACAAGGCATTAAAATAATATTAGATGAAGTATATTAAATAACTTTAGTATAGAAAAAAAGTTCAGCAAGGACCCAACAAAGTACAAAAGAGAGACCACGGTATGGAAGCACCACAAAAAAGAACCCCCAAAAAAAAACACCAATAGAACAAACAAATGATCATATATAAACCATTGATCATGTGGCATTATAAAACCATCCAAGATTTCTATCTTCAACTACTCACCCAGCACCAACAAACTTTCTCTAACAGTCATCAGCAATGCAATTTACTTCCCGATAAATATATTTATAAGAGACATAAACTAATTAATTCTCTAAAATCTTCCATAGGATAACAGTACAACATGTCTCTACATAGGCCATATGGTTAAGTCTAAAAATGGTCAAAGCTTATTATAAATGTAATACACAACTTTAAAATTATGAAATAGATTTATATAGTTTTAAATTATGGAAAGAACATTCTCATAGAGTTTCTGACGAATTTGATTTGCATATTCCCACTACAGCTCATGCAAATGATTGTAATTTTCCCGATTTTTAAAATTTTAACAGCTAGTTTGCATTAAAATTGATCCTGTCTTATGATAAATAAAATCAGTGAAGGGTATCAACTTTTTTTAACAATTCCAGCAATCTAGTTAAAAGACTCACATGAATTTTGAGTGGTTACTTGTGATATTTATGTATTGTTTTCGTTTTGAATTAAAATGGTCAAAATTTCAGTTAAGGAATGGTTTAAAATTTATAGAAAAACTGTAATTGCTCATTAAAAAAATATGAGCCTGATTTTGTGATATTTTATGTAATTAAGAAAATCTTTTCTTAATTTTTGATTAAATATTATTGTTTGAGAGAAATTAAAAGATAAACACAAATTTGAATGTCTTTTGTAAATAGTAAAATTAAAAAATTAAATTGAAAAAAAAAAATTTAAAATAGAAGAGTTATATATTCAACTTTTGATTTCATGGATATAAGGTATGTAGGCGGCCTATAAAAAGATGTTCCATATGAGTCAATTCATTAACACTAGAAATCTTAGTTTAAGACATCCTTTAGGAAATTAACTTATGAGTTCCATTGATTGAGAATAATAAACTTGAATGAAAATTGATATTTGAAATGAAACAAAGAGCATTGATAAACTAGTACACCTAATTTGGTTGTGTTGATTAAGATATGCATATACACTTTTGAACTCTAGTGTTAATTGAAATACTTAGTTGATTTAAGACGTTTTTACATTGAAAATGACATATCTATCATGTTAGTAGACTTAAATGTCATATGATGAAGTGTAATGCCCCTCGATTTTGGTTTGTGACAGTTGTTAGTTCCCTTTTTGCTTTTAGTAAGTGTTGAGACAGTTAGTAGTTTTATATTGCATTTTGCTAGTTTGAGACATTTGAGTTATTAGACTATGGTTTATGCTTACTATGATCATGATGGACTATGGTTGACTGATGTGGTTATTGGCGTGTATTATGAGTAGGATAATGACATTATTGTTATTTTAGTTATGATGTATTTTGACATGATTAGCGGATGGTTAATTGATTATGCAAATTAATGTTTTTTTTTTTAACAAAATTGGCGGACCACTGTAATTATATTAAATATAGAAATAATTACAAACCCTGGTTCAACGAGCATACTGGTAGGAAAGAACCAGGGGAAGAAAACCTCCAGTTATAGCTCGAGAATACAAAAAAGCTCCAAACATTTCACAAAAATAGGAGCAAGATTTTACATGTATAATTTTAACAAAATATTACATTTTGATCATCGAACTGAGGAAGCAGAAACCCAAAAAAGCTACTAGCTAACCCAAATTCTCTTCAGTATTCAGATCCTGCACAATGTAATTTGGATCCCCCACAGCATGATCTTCAATAGGCGAACCCAGAGGGGGAGGAAGAAGAGGATGAAATTGCACTAAAAACAATAGAGCTTGAAATTTCTCATCCACTCTGTTAGATAAGCTCTCACCAATCTCATTACCATGAGCATGTAAAGAAAGATGTAGAAAATCTTCATCCTCATGCAACAGAGAAGAACGAACTGCATTAAAAACACAATTATGGGCAGGAGAGTGAAGAACTTGACATTTGGTAAAAAGGCCACCGATAAAAGCTTTTGAACTAAATAAATCATAATTCTAAAAGGCTACATCAATACTTTCATCAATAAAAAGGAAACGATGAACATACTTCTCAATAAGCTGGCGAACTATGCCAATATCCTGTAATAAGTCCATAGCATTAGAAACAAAAACCATGAAGATCTGAGAAGGATAAAGAACTTGGACATAGCCTTCAAGTATGTCGCTGCCCACAACCTCTCTAATGGCTTCCTCCACCTCCAGGTCGTCTATAGCAAAGATAGATCTTAAGCCATCTGGAGACATAGAGCTGATGAAAGCAGACTCCCACTTTGAAATAGGAAAGAATAATCTACGATTAAGCTGAATTTCCATTGCATCGCACAGAACAAGCAACAATAAAAGAAGGATGGTTAAACATATTAAGAAATAGCAATATATAACCCAATGGATCAATAGATCATAATTAGCAGGCGTCATCACCTATGAGGGAAATGATTAAAACTTGTTGAGAGCCGGCACTGTAAGGAAGCAAGGACAAAAAACTTACGGAGGATAATAATCAATGGACAACAAAAATCACAACATAGATGAACGACGCATGTGGGAATAATGGCAACTCCAAGAAAGAACTACTAAATGCCACATCCATGAAACCACACAAGTGAGAATTAAGTCGCATAACTTAAACAATCAAATTGTACTATATCCGCTAAATGTGGATATTTGCCAGATAAGTCCTCATCAAAATAAGTTAGTGAGGATTCTAAATCAAAACCCAAGTTAGCAATAGCATCAGCCAATTTATTGCCCTCTCTAAGGGTATGCGAAATAATGAAGCTATCAAATGAATCCAAAAGATGCCATGCCTCTAGAAGAAGATAATCTAATTGCCAATTAAAAATATGATGCTTTTTCAAGGCATTAATAATTATTAAAGAATCACCCTCAATATGGAGTCTAGAGACCTTTAAACTAATAGCCAACCTAAGACCCTCGACAAGAGCAAGGGTCTCAGCCTAGTTATTAGTACCATCAAGAATTTTACCAGAGAAGGCTTTAAGAATTTCACCTTTCATATTTCGAAAAACCCCACCAATAGAAGAAGGGCCCGGATTGCCACGAGAAGCCCCATCAAAATTAAGCTTAATGAAATCACCAGAGGGGGGCAACCACTTAACTAACCTTCTATCCTCCTGAGTGACTGCAAAAGAATTTGAAAAAGAAAACGAACCTAAAGAGGGCCAATTTTCCAAAATGGAATTATCCCATGAAGAGAAATGAAGATTAGAAGACTTCATAGATTTAAGATAATTCACCACAACCTCTGAGATAGATTTTTCAATAATAAAGGAAACAGACTGAAAATCCTTTCTGACATTTCTAAAAATCCTTCTATTCCTTTCCAGCCAGATATTCCAAATAACAATAGAAGGTGCAACAATCCAAATAACAGCAAAAGTAGAACCTTTGAATAAAATAGGCCAACTTTTAAAGAGTTCCAACAAAGTATTAGGAAGATGAGAAGACCAACTTAATTTGGAAAAAAGCCATGTCCAACAAGAAAAAGCAAAAGAGCAAGAAATAAACAGATGATCTACCTCTTCTTCACATAAGCCACAAAACACACAACTGAAGGAATCCATAATCCCCAACCTGGCCAATCTCTGACCCATTAAAATTTTATTTTTCAAAGCTAACCATGCAAAGGCTCCAGCTTTTTGAAGACAAGCAACATTCCAACACAGCAGTTGAGGCCAATCCGGATCAGAAGGAAAATCTAGTGAAGAAAGATATCTATAACCATCTTTAACAGAATAAGAACCAGTATTAGAAAAGGACCAAAATAAAACATCTTCTTTTGGTAAAAAAATAAACCCTTCTTTTACTTAATATTTGGCTAAGAAGGATCTTCTGATTCTCAGGAATAGGACAAGATGAAAAATCTCTCCAATTAGAACTATAGAAAGAACCTTCTTTAGTAACTGAAAGACAGTCACTTACTCTAACACCCCAAGAAGAAGAAAGATAAGATTTAGCTTGAACCAATTCCTTAACCGAGGAGAGAGGAGAAAAACCATTCCAAGAATCATCCCAAAAAGAAGATTTAGAACCATTAAAAATTTTCCAAGATAAATGAGGTAATAGAACTCTCCTGCAAGAAACTAAAAAATTCCAAATTGAAGAACCCTTAGGAGGATTAGAAACTGTAAAGATCCTATCAGGGGAAAGGGAGTCTAAATATTTATATTGAAGGAATTTAGACCATTTAAGATCCGGATTAGAAAACATCTTCCAAGCCAACTTAGCACCCAAGGCTTTATTATGCATAGAGATATTATGAATACCCGAACCACTAGATAATTTAGGAACACAAACCTTATCCCAAGCAACTAAGGAAACTTTATGACCTTCATCAACAGAGCCTTTCCATAAAAAGGAATTCAAAGATTTCTGAATCTCCTGAATTACACCTCTGGGAATATTTAACACAGAAAGCATATAAATAGGAACAACAGTTAAAACAGATTTTAAAAGAGTGATTCTACCAGACAAAGTTAACCATCGAGCCTTCCAAAGAGCAATTCTAGTATGAATAGAATGAGAGACCTTTGCCCAAAAGGACTTCTTTTGTGGACCAAAGAATAAAGGGATTCCCAAATAAAGACTAGGTAAAGTCTCCAATTTAACTTTAAGGATAGAAACAATCCTAATTTGCAAGGAAGGTTTTGTATTAAAGAAATAAATTTTTGATTTATCCAAATTGACTGCTTGATTTGACGTAGAACTATATCTAGAAATAAACTTCTGAATACACTTAGCCTCTTTGATAGAAGGAAGACCAAACAAAAGAGTATCATCTGCAAACAAGGTATGAGTTATTGAAAAAAGAATGCTTGAATCTGAACCCCTTTCCAATTAGATAAACTATTTTGCAATAAGATTTCTCTACTAAAAGTCTCAGCCATTAAAATAAAGAGAAAAGGAGATAAGGGATACCCTTGTCTTATGCCTTAAGAAACTTGGAAGAAAGTAGAGGGACTACCATTAATGATAACCGCTGATCGAACACCCGAGATACAAGAATGAATCCATTTACACCATTTTTTATCAAAACCAAATTTGAGAAGAACTTTTAATAAAAAATTCCAAGAAACCCTATCATAAGCTTTCATCATGTCTAGTTTGAGCATCATAGCAGGAAGTTTAAGATCTTTAATAGAATGCAAAACTTCATGAGCCAAAATTGCGTCGTCCGCCGTTTCCTTACTAGGAACAAAACCTCCTTGTTCAAAAGAGATAATTCTAGGAATAAACATGGCTAGCCTCATGGAAATAGCTTTTGTAAATATTTTATAAATAGTGTTACATAAAGAAATCGGTCTAAACTAAGAAAAAGAAGAGGGAGCAGTGGTCTTAGGGATTAAAACAATAAAAGTTGCATTCATTTCTTTTAGGATATTACTGTGTTTCCTTGATTCTTCCAAGGCCAACCAGATATCCTTCCCCATGAAGTCCCAACATTTTTGAAAAAACAGAGGAGTAAATCCATTCGGACCAGGAGCCTTATCAAGGTCCAAAGAGAAAACTACTCCCTTAACCTCTTCCAAAGAAAATTCCTTCATTAAATAAATGTTATCATCATCATTCAAAAACTTAGGAATATTATCTAATAGAGAATTACACAGCTCTTTAGAGGGTTCATTCAGATTTCCAGTTAACAAATTTGAGAAAAAGGAAATGGCCTCCTTTTGTAAAAGGATAGGATCTGATATTGGGGACCCATTAGAATCAGAAATATGATGAATTTTATTAACCTGTCTATTCATTCTAACAAAAGCATGAAAGAATTTAGTATTTCGATCCCCAGCTTGCAACCAAGTTTCTCTTGATTTTTGTCTCCAATACTCTTCTTCTCTATCCAAGAGCTCATCCAACTCCAACTGGAGCTATTTTTGTTGATCAAAGGTTGAACTATCCATACCACAATTGATAATATGAGAGTTTACCAAGAGAAGCCTTTTTTCAATAATCTCTTTCTCTTTAAAAATATTCTTAAAATGGGTAACATTCCATGATCTTATAAGCTTTTTTATTAAATGGAGTTTTCTAACAAGCTGAAACATTCTAGAACCCTCCACAAAAGGCATAGTTTCCCACCAGGATTTTAATAACGGAAGAAAAGAAGGATCTCTAAGCCACATTGATTCAAATTTAAAAGGCTTTTTCAAACTTGGTTGAGATCCCAAAATATCAATTTCTAAGAGAATAGGAAAATGATCAGACCTTGAGAAAGAAAGAATCGAGGAAGAAAAAGAACCCTGAAAAGATAACCAAGGATATGACAATAAAAATCTATCAAGCCTTTCTACTATACTAAGGAAGTCTTTCCTTTTATTAACCCATGTAAATCTCCCATTAGAAGGTAGACAATCAATCAAACCATTATCACTAATAAATTCTGAAAAGTCCATCATAACCTTTGAAGGGGGAATAATACCACCTTATTTTTCATTCATATTTAAAACAACATTAAAGTCCCCTCCCAAAATAAGTTTCTCCTCAGGTAAGGATTGAACAATATCAGATAAGGAATCCCATAAACGTTTTTTATCTACTGATGAAGTAGGGCCATAGACATTAATTAGACCAAATTTCAAATGATTTTCAAAACAAATTTCTACAAAAAGCCAATTAGTGGTTTTAGAAATAAGAGTCACTTCCACAAACCTCTTATCCCATAGGATAACTAAACCCCCTGAAGCACCAATAGAAGAGGAGCTTAAAAAATTCCATTTCTTCCATAATTTAAAAACATTCTCTGTTGATTGGTCAGACAACTTAGATTCTTGAAGTAGAACTAAATGAGCACCTGATAAATCAATCTGATGTTTTATCAGGCATTTTTTGTTAGAAGCATTAATGCCCCTAACATTCCAAGAAATAATCTTCATTACACCTGAGGAGAGCCCTCAGCTCTCCTCATCGCAGATCTTGTTAACATTTTTTCAAGTGTTTTTTGCACACCTGCTTCAATTTCTTCCTGAGTAACCCTAACTTTCGATTTTCTTCCTCTAGTCTTAGGAGGGGAGGACAAAACCATGAGTGTTTCCAAAGGAGTTTGAGAAATACCTGAAACTGAGTCATTAGGAACATCAACCTCATTTAAAACATCATCAACAATCTTTTCAATAAGTTCTTCCCCAACCTTAGCAACCACTTCATCAATGAAAGTTTCTGCCTCTTGTAAAGAAAAAGGAAAAACCTCTTCAACATCTATTTGAGCTACAGAGACATTACTAAAACCTTCCCTTTGATCAAAAACCTTTGTAGACAGAGGTGGATCAGAAGGCAAATCTACAGTAGAAGAAGATCTCAGATGAACTTCATCATCAATACAAGAAACAGGGTCCAAAAGAACTTCAGGAGGTTGAGGCAAAGGTTCCTCAGGAGATACCTCAGAAACATGATTATCCAGTGAAAAATTCTCTAGGCCTAAAGGAACACTATTAACACCTACATCTTCTGAAGTTTGGGCATTAACCAAATAATCCAAAGAATGTTCAGGGGATACATCCGAAACGCCTAACAAAACCTCATTAGAATGATTGTGGACAATACAATCTGCTCCACAAACCAAACCTTTCTGGACTACATTAACAGAAATAGGAACACAATCATCCAAAAACTTAGAATCGGATCTATCTCCTGACACAACTTCATTATTAACCTCAGGTAAATCAAAGTCCTTACCCTGAGGGCTAACCAAAGGATCCCCATGAGTAAATTGAACAGAAGAATGAAAACATGATTTTCCCTTTTCCACCCATTCCTCTGAAGAAAACAAGTTATCAAATTTAAAAATGGTTTCTAGATCTTCAAAAATGAATTTTTGGGTCCACGAGGATTAGAGGTTTTCAAAATGATATTCTCTGGGAAAGCATAAGAAGTATTCATAATCAAGCACATTCTAACTGGAAGCTTAGGGTTTTTAAATGTTAAGAGATCATGGTTAATGAAAAACCCTAACATCTGAGCAATGAATTTTAAAACACTTAAGTCTCTGTATTCCAAAGGTAAATTAGGGAAATTTACCCAAAAGGGGAAGAAATTATCGTTACTCTTAGATGGACTAAAATTTGGAAACCATGGTTGTAAATGAATACCCTTCCCATTAAAAAACCAAGATTTAGTTTCCAAAATTAAATTTTGAGCTTCCACAGATGAGAAGATTGCAACAAAAAACCCTAAAGACTCATCCAACATAAAAAAATTTGTCACACCTTCCCAATTATCATCAACCCAAGACTCCAAATTCACAAAAACCAAAGAACAATTCCAGATCTTACCTATTAATGATGTCTGAGTAAGATCCCGCACATGGGGATCAATAAGGTCATCTGGTAATTGAACCTCTAAATTAATACCTGATTGCAACTTGACATTTTTCTGAACCGCCTTAGGAATCCAAACTTGTTTGACTGGGGGATTTGGCTGTTTAAAATGACGAACAACATTCCCAAACCTAGTAACCCTAGATCCAAAACCCTCATGACAAAAATTCACCTGTCTATTGAATCTCTGGCCTGAAGAGAAGACATCATGGAAACCATTCGAATCCTTAAGAAAATCCACAAATAAAGATTCTTGAGATTGTAGTGGTCTCCACAGTCTACCCACAAAATGTCACTGCCCTCGCTGCCGTTGCTGCCACCGCTCCATTTTATTATGCAGATTAATGTTACAATGCTTTATGGATTAAATGTTATTTGACTGTCAGTTAGTGATGTTTGTGTTTATTGGCTTGTTTTAGAGCAGGGATGATGTAGTATTTCTCATTTCGAGCACCCACTACGTTGTGATTCTCTGACTCTGTGCGTTTGATATATATTCATATGCCCGTATACAACCTATCATTTTGATGCAGGTTGTAGGTACCAGGCATCGACTCCACCTAACTTAGCAGGTCTGAGCGTGCCCTTGAACCAATGGATAATGTTGAAGGGAGATAACATGGGGTTTTCCCTAGGTCAGTCTATGTTCTCTATTTGTGATCATGAGTCTTGTTGTACTCTATGGTTTTGACCTCAGGTTTGGTCATCATCAGTATGTAATTGTCTTTGCTTGATTTTGTTCATTTCAGTCTATGTGAAATATTTGGAAATGAATAATAATAATAATTAAGTTAGATATAATAGTTTTTCTAGTCGTTATTTATCATTGTGATTTTGAGAATATTATTTATGTGTTTTGATATGGATTAAACTAGTAATTTTAATGATTTTATTGAGTGTCATAAGTTACTTATATCATTTTATTGTTAAAATATTATATGGTAGTTTAAAAATATTATTAATTAATAAATTTATGTTTGTGAGTTGTCGTATGAGATTCTAGATTTGGGGAATCTCTCTATATAGTAAATAAAATTAATTGTTTCTAAAAAGGGAGGTTAGTGGGATTCTCTGGAGGGAATGGTGTTAGTGGACATTTATGAATCTTGGGGATTTTTGAGAAGGATTTTGGGGAGGAAGGAAGGGGGAAGAAGATCAACAATAGGCGAAGAGGTAGGAGGAGGAAACCTTCAGAAGGGAATTCAAAATCTTGCAGATAAAATATAGGTATGTCAATATTGTTTTTCTTATTTTCTAGACTGGTCATTCTCTAAGAAATTGGGAAGCCCTTGTTGTCTAGTTTTACCTCTGTTAGTTATTGTAGACCTAGAGCCTATATCATTCTCTTAATCAATGATCTGTCAATCAACTTCTTCTAGAACAATCCTTCAACTCTGAAATCAACTCATTTCAACAAACTGCATCATTCTGAAATTGGATTCATCAATGACATTAGTGAGTTCTCTCCTCTGTAGATTATGATCGGCCTGAGTAAACTTGTTCATCTATAAAACAATATCATATTTTGAAACTCTATCTTTAAGCAATCCTTGAAGGATGCTCTTGCAGGTTGATTTAATATTGATAACCTGCAAATGCAAACCTTTTAATACTTAATTTTTTTTGTTTTCTTTTAATGCGGGATCGAATTTGTCCTTTACCTTGCAAGTCAAATCAGGCTTATAGATTCTTTAACGAAATGAATTTATGGCATTCCCACCACTGAATTTGTTTGTTTCCTTGGACATCGGCTATTGGTGTAGATTTCATTACTTGGTCCTTCCATCCTCGTTGTGCCCTTGAAGACCCTGTGTTCTGTGTTCCTTAATTTTCTTAATCAAATCTCTTGATCGCTACACTTCTACTCATGAAAAGATTAAATTATTTCACACCTGGCAAAGAAAACAAACATTCAAATGAAAGAAAAAAAAAGACTCCTCATCTATAACATTCTAAACCCACAATTTCCTTTCTCGAGGTGTCCTTCTGTAAGAGTGTTGCATTCTTGTGTCACCCTAGCTTGTCTTGGCACCTTCTAGGTTGAATATGCATTATTTCTATGCTCAGTTTAATTTCATCTGATGAAACATCTAGATGTATATAATGATTACCTTCTATTTTTCCCTTGCAAGTCGTGGTATGGCCACGACTAAAGCTCTTGCCTAAGCATTTGTTAATTCTTCTTATCGCCCACTTTTGTCTTATTTATCTAAACATTAGTGATCAATTTTCTTTGAGGGTGCTCTTTTCCCCATCACAATGCAACTCACTTTTATTGATTAACATCCAACGTTCAACTTCTATGATATCACTGAGTTGATTAGAGGATTCCATCGTTGGTAATGCCACCAAACCCTCATCTAAGGAGGGATTCTTACCTAATGGGATGCCAATACTTCAATCATTTCGTTAAATTCTGAAATATAGATTTGTATTATACCATTTAGCTTGCCTACTAATTCCTTAGTGATCATTCATTTATTCTCACTCTTTAATCTAACTTCAACTTTTTTTATGCTTATAACTAAATTTGTAGGCCGATCATTCCATCACCTAGTTTTCTGCAATCTAATTTGAATCCCCTGTTATCACCATCCACCGTACAGTCTCTCTGAGGCAAGGCAAAATCTACAGGAATACTCTTATGCTTTTTCCCTCAATACTATTTGGGTTTTGGAAGTCTAACTTTGCATGAAGGTGAGTTTAGAAAGTCTTTGTTTAACAATAACTACTTTCTTAAAGGGCACAATTTTATAATAGATAATTTCTATTATAAACTTTGTTCTGAATTTACTGTTTGATTTTTTTTATTCCTTCTAATAATATATTTTTTTAGGAAATAGTTAGAATTTCATACTTAGATTTAGGCGTTATCTTTATTAGTTCATTAAATTTTTTTATGGACAGAATACAACTTTGTTTTTGATGGGTAGTGTAAATAAAATGAATGGTCTTCTCTCTCTATAGTTGATAGGGTTAAAAGTATTACTTAATTAGATTTAGCCTAGTTAGTAAATGTCCTATCTTTAAATAGAATTTAAGTTGTGGGGAAATTAATTCCTCATTTGCTTAATAGAATTAAATATGTCTAGGATACAGTAGGTAACATGGGAATTTCTTTATTTTGATTTATAGATAGATTTATAATTCTAGCCTTAGTAAGAGTTTACGTGGTCATTTATATACAGGATATGAATAGAAATATAAGATTTGGTGTCAAGTCTTACATTAAGGCAATTGCTCTTCTAATGTCTTTTTATTAATGAGGTGATTAGGAGAAACTTGATTTATTTAGGTTATATTATTTTTATTTAGTATTGCTAGATCAACGATTCCGTGGTTTTTACCTTGTATTTCTGTATGTAATATTTGTCAAATTTTATGTATTAATTAGTGGTGACCTGTGTCAAGTGATTTGAAATTTTGACTTATTTTGGATGTATCATTGGTGGGTTCAGATAAAGAGTCGTTATAGAGATGTTGGACTCATTTTTAATTCTGTTGATTGTGTTGCTTATCCTGAGGCTTTGTTTGAGACTCTTGTGGGAAGAAATTATTGTGTACTTGTTTATGACTCTGTATTCTAGAGAGAAGGGGAGATTGACTAAAGACTTGGCCCTTGCATGCCTCTTGTTTTGAGTTGGTTTGTTGTGAATGTTGGAGGTGCTTCATGTGTATCCTTGTGGTTTTGTCTTAGTTGGGTTGGGCAACTGAGTGCAGGTAGGGGAGTGGCTTCCGATGTGGGGCCAATGCCCAAAGTGGCTATCTGAGTAACCCATTGGAAGTGGATTAAACAAGTGAAAACCTAATAATTAACTAAGGGGAGGGGAAAGGGTAAACTTCTAATTAATCTAGTTAAGGAAGACCACATGTGTGACCTATGGGGCCGGCGCCTAGAGAGAGGCTGTCAGGGTAACCATAGATGGGGGCCGATGTCTAGAGAGAGACATTTAGGGTAACCCATGTAGAGCCATGTGATGACACTTCTTCCTACTGCACTCTAGCTTGTCCTGTTCTCTTGCCTCTGGATTTTGATTGTTGTGATTAGTGTTGTCCGCATGTGAACTTATGGTATTTCAATTTTTTGTTAGTTCTTTTGTCTTTGCTTATGTCGAGGAACGTCATTGTTATCTCCTAGCTCAGAGGGGTGGATGTCAGGGTTCCACACGGTTGGGTGGAACAGCTTAATCCATTGGTTATTCTCAGTCATTCTGTGTTCGTGATCTCTGTAGTCATGATTCCAGTTCTAGACTTGTACTTGCATCCTCAGAGCTATTGTGTAATTTTGTTGTATATTGTAAACTGACGTAATCAATCAGGAATCCTGTAATCTTGTAATCCTATAATTGATCCTTTGTAACTATTCATATGCATAAAGGAATTATGTAATCTTATTCTGTTGTATCATAATGTATTTTACTTGTGTTGTTGATTTATTCGTATCTGATGTAGTTATGTTTCCCTAGAGAAGTTAGTTGTTCACCTTGTTAATGTTTTGTATTATGTTAACTTTATTTTTTGTTAATGCATTTACTTGCTTCAAAAAAAATATTTCTATAAATTTTGCACCTATTAGCCTAACTCTCTAGGGTTGCATAACGAGGCATCACATGAAGTATATGAAGTATTCTCTCTTATGCTTATAATTCAAATAATATTTTCTTGGTTGAAATACTTGTATAGATGGTAAATGAATGTCTTCATGATTAAGTATATGTTAGGGTAATGATTAGTTGAGATAGTTTACAATTGAATAGTAAAACAATGAACCTACCTTGTTAGATAAACTAGTGATCTTTGAAGGCTTGTGTGCATATTCTCTTTTATGTATCTTAATTCTACGATGTTTAAAGTACTTTAGTTGAATGTAAGTGATGTGGTTGATGTGAGGCCCGGTTTCTTTATTTCTATAGTTACTTCAATATGAGAAAATTTGACTATGATGTTATATTTTTATGCTTTGTGTGAGTTTATGCTACTATTACTATGGAATTTATGTTTATGGACATTATATTTGAACTCATGATTATATTAGTAATGGGTTGTGTTTGACAAATGAATGATGACATGAATGTTTATGAACTAGGATTTTATCCATGGTTTTAGAAGAATTCAACTGACAATCAAGGATGCATAAATTATTTTTAAGTCATTAAGTGAATTAGTAGATTATGAAATTGTGAATGAATTAGAATACCTAAAGTTTAATTTTGTTTATGCGTTAGTATTCTTAATGTTGCTTCGGCTATATGTTCCATGATATACTAGTGTTTGAAAATGGAGTTGTGTAGGTGGGTGGCCAAAATCAAAATATTCTAGAGACTTCCCAAAAACCCCACTTATGCTAACCTATTAACCTAGCCTAACCTATTAAAGGGGTGAAGGCTAATGTGTGTGTAATATTTAATTGTCTATTTTTATATTTAGTCTATGGTTGGCTTCACATGTATTTTATTAAAAGTCAATTGAAGATTGTTTGAATTCTTTTCTAATTTCTCTTTTTTCAAAAAAGATAAGGGAAAGTTCATCTTTCAAAAACTTTGGTTGGAGGGAAAGGAAAATGGAGAAAGTTCCCCTCTTTTTGGATTTTTAGGAGTTATTTATGGGGGGAATTTTCTCCTTTAGGTAGTTTTTTTCTTTTTTGAAGTTTTTGGTGAGGATTTAGATGAGAAGGCTAGGAATTGTGTGTTAAAGAAAAGAGTTTTGGAAGGATTGGGGAAGGATTGAAGGATTGGCTCAAGGAATTGAGAGAATTGGCATTTGTGGATTTCTAGGGTTTTCATATCTTTTTTTGGGATCTTCCTAACTTGGGGAGCTATGTAACGCCCCACCTTGAACACCTTAGAGAAAAACACATTTAAGCTATGTAACGCCCACCTTGTACACCTTAAAGAAATACACTCTTATGCTATAAGAAACAGGAAATTTTTTTTTTAATGTTTAAGATAACAAGTAATGTTAACACAACTAATTACGACATATTCTCTAAGAATCCAAGGCTGCATTACTTTACAAACCAATTAACATAATTTACATACAACAGTAACTGATTCGAATCCAATGCACAATAACTTATTCATAATCATTGCATGTCTACAAATAATGTAATACAATCTACATACATAACTGAAATGCTTTCCTTACTCATAAGTACATCATGACATCATTACATTGCCATTTTTAGACTACATCAGAATCACATACATTATGATTGATCTGTTACACAAATCTGGTACAAAATAATACACATACATCTTCATCAACTGGGACAAGTACAACTAGAACAAATCTTTTCTGCATATGAACTTGACAAAGGATAACCAATGGATAATAAAGCTCTTCCACCCGACCATGTGGAACCCTAAGGTCCACCCCCCGAGCTAGGAGTTAACATGAGGTCCCAAACAATAACAGTCAGGTAGACAAAAGACAAACAAGAACAAAGGACGACCAAATGCCCAATACAACACATGGCAATAATGACACAACACATCTTAACTTCCAGAGGCGACATGTAACAAATGAGGAGAGACCAAACAAGGGATGCTAGGTTGTAGTAGGGAGAGTGTCATTGCACAGTCCTAGCATGGGTTATCCTGACAGCCTCTCACTAGGCGTCGGCCCCCATCTATGGTTATCCTGACAGCCTCTCACTAGGCGCTGGCCCCATAGGGTGACACATGCGGAATCGACCTTCCTTTCGTGAGGACAAGGAAGTCAATCATGCCAACTAGGCCTTCTCTACCCATCCTTAGTCTATACAAGCACTACAGGCCATGGGAGAGGAATCCATTAATCTTGTTTAATGTGAAAACTACCCTTAACCCCCTAGTTCATTTTAGGTTATCACTTAATTAATCTACTTTCAATGGGTTATCCTGATTGCCACTTTGGGCGCCGGCCCCACGTTGAAAGCCACTCTCCTTCCTAACACCTAGTAAACCCTAACCACCATACAAGGCATTATAGCAATACACATACATGTTCATTGCAACGCATAAACCCTCTTGCATTACAAACAGAATCATAACACCAATTGTTATCCATCGCCTATAGCATTACAACATTTTACACTTTTACAGATACCAGGTCTCTCCAAACAACAATTACGACAAAACGGATACAAGATAAATATAATTGGACGAACAATAATACATCCCCAAGGGAGTACATTCATCATTCACAATGTCTTTTATCCCAGACAAATAAATAAATCACAACATTCATGAAGAGCCTTTCTACACATCATGATGGATTTAGAATATTTACATTCTCTCACAACACCATAACCAAATTCCTTATACATGACAAAAGGCGACACGACTTCAATAACTTAGGACACTTATCAACACATTACATGAAGTCGAAACACAACAACCTTGGCCTCTGGAAATGAACCCTTGACAACTTACACCTTGACCATTTCATACAATTTCAATTCACACTAACTAATTATCTAATACCTTTAAATCAAATTTCTAATACAATAATTATATACCTGATCCTTAACCCATTATCTTAACAAAAAGAAGAAACCATATTAAAACCGATGTCAATCTAAATTAAATTTCATTAACCATAATATATAATCACAACAATTTTCTTTTAATCAAATAAATAATGACAACATTATTCTAAATCCCCAATTTTATTTGGCAACTATACTTTTGAAATAATAATAATAGTAACAATAATTATTATTATTATTATTGTAATAATAACAATAATGATAATAATAATAATTATAATTATAATAATGATACTAATAATAACATTGATATTAATAGTATTACTGTTAATATACCAAGGTCATTGAACACATTGCAAGAAAAATAAACATTCCTTAGGGTTAATCTAAGCCAATCAAATGAAATGCATACAAGAAAGCACAACTACTCTAGATTAACAATGACGGGTCTCTGTAGACTAGAATTGAAACGATAAATCTTAATGCACGGAAAGTAAATAAGAAAACTCTGCGGTACAACTCCTTCAAAGGCATTTCCTGATTCATTTTGTATCTAGGTAGCTGCGGAAGAGGAAGTGGATGCCATTAGATAGAAGGGAACTTACACAGTATGAAAGCAAACCAATGGAGGTGTAGTTGGTTTAGGGAGGGCAGATCTAAAACTTTCAGAGTCCAAGCTACATAAAAATTAACAGTTACAATAATCAAGCTGCCTAACCTGAGTTCGAGACCTTCTGGAAAAAAACATCTAATTGGTCCAGATCATCCAGATCATCCAAAACAATGAGCACACGAACAGATCTCAACCGATTCACCAGAATTCTCTTGCCTTCATGTACATCGTGGAATGGTCTGTTATCAAATCTACGAGGAAAGATGCCCTCTAGAAGGTTTTTCTGCAATCCAGGCAAGGCTATTTTCTCTCCATCGTCTTTTACATCAAAAAGGAAGGTGGAGTTGGTGAAGGAGGAATGCTTCCTCTTGTACAGCTCTGTTGCCAGTGTGGTCTTGCCTAAACCTCCTATTCCCACAATCCCCACAACTTTTACCATCTGCCCGCTCAGGGAGGATGAATTTGCTACTTTTTCGAAGCCCTAGACAGCATCATCAAGTCCGACTAAATGCTTGGCTACAGGTAGTGGCACCTTTTCCACTGTATCAAGTATAGAATTCATAATGCTCTTTAATGCCTCCAATCCCTCATCATCTATCTCGTTAACAATGTAACCGTCAGTAAGTGAAACTTTCTCCACCGCCGTCTTCCACTCCTTTAATTGATCTGGTGTGTATCTAAGCTTCCTTTTATGATCTTCAAATGCTTTGGCATAGATCCAATTTCCTTTCTCAGACCATCTGAGATCGCTAGGCTGAATATGATAGAAGACGGGAATAATTTTGGTGCCAGTTTTGAGCATAAACGATAGCTCGGCAAAACACCACGGAGATAGCGCATAGTTCTTCGATAATATGGCAATATGAACTGAAGCACTAGCCATTGTTGCTTGTATTTCTATAGTTATCTCATCACCTCCTTGAAGCCAGTACATATCAAGAAAAACTTTTAGTCTCGTATCATTCAGTGTCTCAAAGACTCTTCTAGCCAAAGTGTGTTTGACATCCTTTCCATAATGATTAATGAATACATCGCAGGGAACGTATTCGATTTCTGTTGAGGACAAGGCACAGCAACTCTGTGCTTGTCTGTGGATTAGTTGCATCACCACTTTGAATGCTTCGTTAAATATATATGGATCGTAATATGCATAGTGACTCCCACGAATTCCTTAAGGCTGCGGACTGGGGCCGGATTATATCATCAACCTGTGATGGTGGGTTTGATATTACTGCGATGATAGAAACTGTAGCTACTTTGACACCAAATCCTCCTCCTATCAAAATACGGTGATGGGCATGCGATTCAAATCCTCAGTTGCTCCAATCCTATAGTCTTCCAACACCAATTACTGTCATTACAGGCGAACTGATAGACTCCCAGAGTTCACTGATTTCAATAATCTGATTTTTCCCCTAAGATTGGATGCATTTGGTCCTCTTATATCGTTATGCATTGGCAAGTCGTGCCTTCTCATTTTCGTCACCTCTTTTCATAAGCGCTTATCATTGTTCGTGATTATTCTTATTACCTTTGTTTATTTATTTCATCTTATGTATGATAGTTATTTGTTGATGTGTCTTTAGCTTTCGATGCTCAAGGGACCATGTTATTCAATACCACAGACCATGATTTATTGACTTTAGCACTGTCTTAGGATATAATGCATTGCCGCCAATCCCAGATCGATTGTTGATGATGGCAGTGCCGAATGGGTGTTGACCGAATAGTTAAATGTCTGAGAGGATACGAAATTGCAGAACCAAAACATGACTGAATCTATGCAAGAAGTTTAGCAAGAGGGATTTGAGAGATCTTAGGGAAACATTACCTTGGATCTTCAAACCCTATCAATCATACACTGGTCTAAAATTACATAAAGAAGAAATTGCCGAATTACATCCCCAATGATATGAAGAAGACCATCGAAATGAATGATTGCAGGGATGACAGAATCATTCGGCAAATGCAGAGAAAGGAGATAATTGAACAATGAATTCCTTGAGCAGAAAATGATTTAAAACCCTAAGAGATATTACTGTTTACACGTAGAGAAGACAGTCTACAAAAATGAACACCAGGTTTAGGATTTGGTGGTGAAAACTTAGAATACAAACTAATTGCAGATTGAAGTATATCGTAAGCAGATATTCAACCAACAACCCTTTGAAATGAAATAAACACAACAACATTTGCAGATTCAGAATAAGGTTCAGAGATAAAGCATTCGGTGGAACCTGGCTACGATGTCAAATCGACGAGTCTGCTTCAGTTGCTGCAGTTCCAAGCTGCTTATTCCAGCCTTCTTCTCTTTTCTTTCACCTGTAATGCTGTCCTCTTTGCCTCAACAAGCTTTTCTTTTATAACACAGTCTCTCTCATCTACCAAGGAACTTGGCACGCGATCCCGTGCATCTCTCCTCTAAAAAAATATATTTTATTTAATTTAATGATCCCAAAATGTTATTTATTTATTTTATTTTATTTTTTTAAATGTAAACACATAATTCCCGACAACATTTAATTACTTTATAGCCGACCAACCATATTGTATTTAATAAAGTTATAACATTACAACAATCTATAATTGTACAACTATATATTAATTTATTTTATTAATTTAGTTGTAAATCACTAATTACAACATAACTTACAACTATTTTATTTATTTAAATATTTATTGCAAATAATATTATATTAAATAATATAAAATTTCTTACAATCTTTATTTAACAACTATACTTCTAATAAAATAATAATTTATTTACAACAATAATCAACAACTATCGACACAATATTATCTTTTATCAATATACTTAATTATCAACATTTATATTCTTTCGTATAATGATTCTAATTAAAGCACAACACTACCATACACACTTAGACACCTTCAGAACTAATTAGACTCCAAGGTACAGTTTTACCTGACCGCAAGACATGATCGAAAGACAACTAATAACCACAAGGGTAAACTGACGACCAGACAAGACTGACTAGGGACCTCACGTTAACTCCAATCAACTAATCCATTGGCGAAGGCACGCTCAGACCTGGTAATCAGGTGGAGTCGGTGCCTAGTACCTGCATCCTGCAGCAACACACGGTTAACCATAACAAGATATATATACATCACATGCAGTCCTATAGTGAATGGAAATAGCAGTGAGGTAGGGTACTCGAGAGCGAGTAATACGACACTGTTCCATTCACGTTTATGAATAATAATCAACTATTTTGAACAAGGTATCTGATTACTAGACAACAACATAAAATGATCAACTATCTTCCAATCCCATATAGTGAATAACATCAAAGCATCTATAACATCTAGTTCATTTATCAAATTGTAAAGCATAAAATAATAGAATCCAACATCAACATCTGTTATCATAATAATTAGGTCCATAATGAATTAGCACAATAACAAGAGATCCATCATCTACAGTCTAAGATACTGTCCTAAAGTCTAATACTACTAAGCAAACATCAGTCTAACAGACGACAAGATGAGGGGCACTACAAGCTATATGAAACAGGAATTTTTTTTTAAATGTTTAAGATAACAAGTAATGTTAACATAACTAATTACACCATTAAACATTCTACATGTTCTCCAAGTTCCCAAGGCTGCATTACTTAACAATTTAACTAACATAATCTAACATACATCAGTAACTGATCTAAATCCAAAGCACAATTAAATAACTTATTCATATTCATTGCATGTCGTCAAATATTGTAATCTACATGATCAAATACATAATGGAAATGCTTTCCTTACACATAAGTACATCATGACATCATTACATTATGAATGATCTATTACACAAATCTGGTACAAGATTATACACATACATCTTCATCAACTGGTACAAGTACAATTATCTGAAAACTGGGATAAATCTTTTCTGCACACGAACTTCACCAAAGAATAACCAATGGATAAGGAAGCTCTTCCACCCGACCATGTGGAACCCTAAGGTCCACCCCCTGAGCTAGGAGTTAACATGAGGTCCCAAACAATGACAGTCAGGTAGATATAGACTAGCATGAACAAAGGATGATCAAACGCCAATACAACACATGGCAATAACATAAACAACACAACACAACTTCCAGAGGCAAAACATAATGAATGGGGAGAGTACAACTAGGGAATGCTAGGCTGCAGTAGGGAGGAGTGTCATCACATGGCTTGTCATGGGTTGTCCTGGTAAGCCTTCCTAGGCCCTGGCCCCCTATCTTGGGTTGTCCTGGTAGCCTCTCCCGACTCCTGGCCCCCATACAACGCTCATGCGGAATCAACATACCTTTCATGAGGACAAGGTAGTTGATCTTGCCATTCCAGGCCTTCTCATCTCATCTCAAGCCTAAACAAGCACTTGAGCCATGAGTGAGGCATCCACTTATCTTGTTTAGTGTGCTTAACTACCCAACCCCCTAATTCATTATCTAGGTTATCACTGAGTTATCAAACTCCCACATGGGTTGTCCTGGATGCCACTTTTGCGCTCCAGCCCCCATTGAGAGCCACTCCCCTACCTGCATCTAGAAGACCCTACTCAACAAACATAGCAAACATCATCATGACAACGATGATACATGAACCATGCAAGGCATTAACCATCTTGCATAAAAATTATCCTCATATCCACATGTAAATATAATAATGCAAGGCATTATCCCTCTTGCATATCAACTTAATCACAGGGACAACTCACAAATATTGCCCATAACAATACATAAACATTACTCTGTTACAATACTCGATGTCTCCCCATTTCAAAATCTAACACAAAACTCATTACAAGATGTATATAATTAAACGAACATCAATACATCCCCAAGGGAATACATTCATCATTCACAATGTCTTTTATCCCAGACATAACTAGAGACAACATATCATCATATATCCAATACATAAAAACACTATACTTGAAACAAATCACATTATCCTATGCCTCTGGACTGACACCCAAACAACTTGCACAGTGGACCCCATTACAACTAACAATCTCATTGCAATGTTAATAAACCCACTCTCGAGGCTATTTAATCAAACTTCAATTAACAACACCTTCATAATGATGTTGTAATAAGATTGTTACCAAAATTAGATTAATCAACAATAATCATAACAATTTAAATTAAACTATTAACTACATTTCCTTATAGTTCAATAAATTACACCTATTAACTTTACTAAAATATTAATCTACTTTTGATTTTGGCACTTTTAAAACTAACAACCATATAATTTATACAATTTCCCATTAGACCTCCTCCCATACCTTATTCTAGATGGCTTGGAGATGACAACTCATTCAGTTCAATTCAGATTCTAGAGTTAAACACTAAATTCCTCCTTGGTTCATCATGAATAACTTGTAATGAAATCAACAATGCTTTATATTATCTCTTTTAATCAAACTAATTAAATGCCACAATTAAATTAAAATAATACAACTCGTTATCTAAATAAATTACATGATTAACTAAATAACTACAACAATTCATTCGTAAAAGAAACACTTAATATAATTATGCTATTCAATTCCAGTTTACCATTACGACACTACCATACCAATTCGGTCTTTATCATTTTCTTTCAAACTTGTCCAATTAACTTGACTCTTTCAAGAAATGAAATGAATGAGAACGCTAAATTAATACCGTATAACTAAATGACAATTATAACGAGGAGAAATCATCAACGACGAACATTATTGTTTTATTCCACCTTCACACGGTCATTCTATTAACCAAATAAGATAGTTTAATATACTTGCATGTCTTCATCGTAATGATGTCTCGGAAATGTTTTAATCAAAGATGATTCAAATTTGTCTAATAAGACGATCAGAACTGGTAATTCTCATGTCGCCAAAACTTGTTAGATGTATCAACTATGTTTGTTTCCAAGGCATTACAGTTCTCATGTAGATACTTTCACTATGTCTGTACAGCTGTAATAGTCTACTGTCTTGTAGGAACCTATGGAATCACGATCATCTTATGCAAATTGTAAATGAGGTGTAAAATTGTTATTGAGTGTCTTACCACTAAAATGGACGATATTAGTTTAGTCTAACAACTTCGGGCAGCATCCATCCAGCTCCCTTGGACTGCGAAATGCTTGTATTGACAGCACAAACTTAGATAGCTTAATCTCTCTCTAGAGATTTATCTAACGGAAGGCTATGATGACAGTAACTGGATTTGTTGGATTGACTCTAAGCAATTTTAATAAATGGTATTATTGTTGCCCAACGTCCATCTGATGCTCCTCACGGTTGTGCAGATTTCCATATATGAAAGGCATGGATACAAATTAAAATACAACAGGAATGCCTCTATTTCTACTTTTTTTTTAAATGTCTGACTGAAGTTTACGTAATATAATCCTCCTTTGTAATACTTATAGCAGGATACAAGCAATTAATCGCTGGTGTGCATAGCTGATTACCTTGCTGCACTGGCCCTCAGTGGAAGTGCCAAACTTTATCGCTGAGGAAACTGTTGAGTCTGTACAGATTGATTTGGATTTGTTCTCCAGATTTAAGCTTATATGCAGGTGCGATTTGACAGGACTCTAATATGTGTATACTGACAACATGCTGTAACTGTTATAAACCTGATAGGAATCTAAATGAAATATCTCTCACACACATGTATATATATATATATGAAATGCAAGTTACGTGACAGAAAATCTGAGACATCTGTGCACATCCGGAATTGCAATGTAATAAATTGTGAACTGATGTAATGTCTGAAATCTATTATATAACTCAAAACTCAAGTTAAAACCAATATCTGAAACTTCTGAAAAACTGAAATGAACTGATGAATGGAAACTAACGCTTGAAGTTGTAATATTACTGAAAATAAATGAGATAAAATTGATAATACATAGGACAGAAGAAAAATTTCTTAAGAAGGTATGGATGCCAACTCAGCAAAAAAAGTTTCTGAGAGCAGTATGTGCGCTGCACTTGTACAAGAGATTCAGCCTTTCAAGCTACCAAAAAATATAAACTCTGCTAGATACAAGTTAACATTTCTCCTTATAGAGGACACAAGTCTATATTGTAGACTTTGCATGCGGAAGCCTATTTATTACATATCTATCTAAACAGCCTAGATAAATTCAATCTAGACCATTGTCACCAAGAAAATAGAGACATTTCAGGTTTGTAAGGGAGGCCAATTAACAAAAAATAGGTTTATGTGCCATGGGAGGAGGAATTGCACTGGGAGACAGCAATATAGAATATTTATAAATGATAGAAAATGGTTTTTCTTCAGTTTTAAATCATTCTAGAGTGCCATGGCAGAAGTGTCAGTATACTTGACCGAAGACATAGGAAAATTTGGTCAAGTCTCCTAATGCCTGGTGATGTCCTATTTCAGAAATCAAGCTGTGCCTATGATCCATTTATCAGTATAATCATTGGTTACAGAAGCACTGGTTTAGAAGACCCAGTTGTTGACAGATGAGACAACATATTAATAGTTTTTTGATGTATTCTTATATGCCGTGGAGTTCTGTTGTAACTCAGCAATCTAATCTGTTATTTGGAACAAGAATATCAAAGTTTTGATTGCGCAGAAATGAATCATTTCTGATTGCTTTAATGTCTTTGTTGTTTATTGAAGATAAAAAAAACTTTTAAAAATGGTCTATCAGTTAAGAATGTCAAATGCCAATCTGATGCCTTAGTTGCTAGGTTTCACAGCACTCCAGAGGTGTTCCACACAGCATGGAAAAGATATTACATATCCAGTCACTGGCACTAAAACAGTAAGAAGGTTGCAGTGTGGAGATAAACCTATTGTCAGATGTATGAATGTTTAGTGGCTAAGAGAGAAAGAGAATTGCAATTACATACACCCGATGCCATGAAGAAATCTACTGTAGGTAATTACGACTACGAGTATATGTTAATTACCCAGATTTCATTGTTATACCTTTGAAGGAGGACCAATTACTATACAGATCTGTGGCGATCTCACCAAGTGAAGAAAACACTTTTTAGTTTAAGAGTCTGATGGGAGGTGAGAAGACTACAAGGGTTCTATGTATCTGCTACAAACCAACAACCCACATATCAATTCCGTCCATTGGAGGTGAACAATTGCAGAAGTGATAGAATGTTCAGGCAAATGGAGTGGAAGGGAGCCAAAAAAAATGAAATTCTTTGAGCCGAAAATGATTTGTAAACCTTATGAGTTGCACTGTTTAAACGTAGACAAAGTAGCTTACAGAAATGAGCAACCGGGTTTAAGATTTGGTGGGGAAAACTCAGAACACAAACTGATTGCAGGTTAGGGTATATCATAAAGCGTATATTCAACCAACAAACCATTTGGAATGAAATAAACAACAACAACATTTGCAGATCAGAATAAGATTCAGAGATTAGGCATTCGGTGGAACCTGGCTGCGATGTCGATTCGACAATACCGTTCCAACTGCTACAGTCCAAGCTTTTCTCCAGTCTTCTTCTCTCTTCTTCTACCTGCCATTCCCCCCCTTTGCTTCTACAAACTTCTCTTTTATAGAACAGTCCCTTCCATCTTCCAAGGAACTCAGCACGCGATCCCATGCATATCCCCCCTTCTAGATATATTTTTATTTAATTTCATGATCCCAAGAGGTTTCTTTTTAAAATATTAACACATAATTCTGACAAAATTTAATTTTTTTATAGCCGACCAACCATATTGCTATTAATAAAATTGTAATATTACGTCAATCTATAATTTTATAACTATATTTTAATTTATTTTATTAATTAAGTTGTAAATCACAATTTACAATATGATTACAACTATTTTATTTATTTAAATATTTATTATAAATAATATTATATTAAATAACACAAAATTTCTTGCAATCTTTATTTAACAACTATACTTCTAATAAATTAATAATTTATTTACAACAATAATCAACAACTATCAACATTATGCTCAATATTATCTTATATAAATATATTTAATTATCAACATTATAATTTCCGTAATATGATTCTAATTAAAGCACAACACCACCTTACACACTTAGACACCTTTAGACCTAATTAGACTTCAAGGTGCAACATTACCTGACAGCAAGTCATGATTGAATGACAAACAATAACCACAAGGGCAGACTGACGACCAGACAACACTGACTAGGGACCTCACGTTAACTCCCACCAACTAATCCATTGGCGAAGGCACACTCAGACCTGGTAATCAGGTGGAGTCGGTGCCTAGTACCTACATCCTGTAGCAACACACAGTTACACATAACAAAATATATATATCACATGCAGTCCTATAGTGAATGGAAATCGCAGTGGGGTAGGGTACTCGGGAGCGAGTAATACGACACTGTTCCATTCACGTTTATAAATAAACAATTAACTATATTGAACAAGATTTTCCGTTTACTAGTCAACAACATAAAATGATCAACTATCTCACAATCCCATATAGTGAATATCATCAAAACATCTGTAACATCTAATTTTATCAAATTCTAAAGCATAAATAATAGAATCCAACATCAACAACTGTTATCATACTGATTAGGTCCATAATGAAGTAACAAGATAACAAGAGATCCATCATCTACGGTCTAAGATACTATCATAAAGTCTAATACTACTAAGCAAACATCAATCTAATAAACGACGAGTTGAGGGGCACAACAAGCTAAGGTAGGGTTTCAATCATTTGTTTTATGTATTTTGAAATTAATATTTGTTGATGCATGAAATTGAATTGCATGTTGGCTTTATGGTTTTTATTTTATATTTTTTTGTGGGAATTGGGTAGTATAGGGAGTGGATCTCCCATGAGGGTTGAGAGCCTCCCAAGTATGGGGTTGAGAAAGGCATGGAGCCTCTCTTGGGGAAATTTATGAAGTGATATGGTGCTGATTTGTGGAAGTTGGTGATGGAATTTGTTCAATTTTTGTGGTGATTTCTTGTTTTGGGAGATATATATGAGTATGAGAGTTTTGATGGGACTTGACATTTATGAGTTGCATGGAGGAGGGTTTTTATTACGATATGTGTTTTGTGTTATTATTCCCCAAGAGGGAGGATTATCCCCTCTCTCCCCCTTTGTGGAATCCATAATAGATTCATAGTTTTTGAGTCAATGTATGGGGGTTTTGCTTGTGTGTAATGGATAGAATTTGTGTTTGGATTTGTTTTGTATTGTTGCATGTGAAAACCTAGTTCTTGAGAAGTCTCTTGCTTAGGGGTTAGTTTATTTTCAAACTATATGGTAGGGTGGAAAGCAGGTCTTGGTCATCTATTTGGTAGTTGTGTTGCAGTTTTAATGTAAGAGGTTACAAGAAGATCTATGGTGTTTAGAGAATTTATTTATTTATTTATTATAAGAACTATCAAGCCCTCTTTCATTGTAGTGAAAGTACACTAGATTTAAAATCCATGTCAAGGTATTATTTTGGAGTTTGAACAAATTTGTAATGGAATTTTTATAATTTCAAGATGCATGTGTGAAGTAGGGAGATTATGAATTTTGATAAGCTTGTATAATTCTTCTTTGTTATGGATACATACATGTCAATTTCTTGTATGGAAATCTAACTCTAGTTTTTATTTTTAAGATATTGCATACACAATAGTATGAAACTTGTGTGCCTCAGTAGAAATATGATAGTTTTGGTATAGCATTTTTTCAAAAAAGAAAGAAAGGGACATAATTCTATTCGGGTTTGGGTCCTTTCAAAAACCCATCAGTCTATAGCTCTATTCAAAAGTGTTTAACCATAATCTAAAAAGATTGTTGGACACCTAAAAATGACCTTTGCATTATTCATCTTGCATACACCACATTCTTTTAAATCACTTGCATCCAACATTCATTAAATAACTTGATTATTTAATTAATTTCATCAATTTCTTCTAATTCTTCTAAATCTAACATTAATTGAATAAATTCTATTTATTTAATTAATTTCATTAATTCTTCAAATTCACCACCTTTATTTTTCTATTTTCCCATTAATTAAATAAACCAAATATTTAATTAATTCATATTTCAATTCCTCTTATCCACAACAATTAAATAATTTTAATTATTTAATTAACTAATGATTCCTCCAAAATTAAATAAATTATTCAAATTTATTTTATGTTGACTTTTCTATATCTTCTAAATAAATAAAATCAATATTTTATTTATATTTTCTAATTCCTCCATCATGCACAGTAAATTAAATAAATTTATTTATTTAATTTCTAATTATCTTTTCAATTCTTCCAAAAATATCTTTTTCCTCCATGCACACAAATTAAATAATTTATTATTTAATTTTATTCAAAAGCATGTTGAAAAGAAAAATAAAAGTTGATTTAATTGGCTTTAAAACATTATCTTTATCAATCAACTCATAAAATAGAAAAGTATTCTATTTTTATGAAATCAATCCTATGTTTAGCTAAGAAAGAAATTAAATCAATAAAACATATTTTTGCATGTACACATGTCATGTGCACATTCCTTCATGTCTTCTCAACTCATCTCATCCGTCCATATCATTGAATTATCTCCATCGTTGATCGATCTTCCCTGAAAGCTATATATACCCCCATTCATCTCTTCACAAATCCTCTTCAATCATTAAGATTTGAGAATTCATATAGTGCTTTGAGCATCTCGTATTGTTGAGCACATATTACATTTTTTAGCACATCATCTATCCACTCTTGTTGCAACCATAGTTATGCAAATTAAGAGAGCAATCCACATATAAACCAAGGAATACATACAATCTAGGTAGTAATGTTCTCTATTTATTTTGCATTGAATTATGAGTTAATATCTTAGATCTATTTCTTGAAGGTTGTATGGTTAAGTTTTGATATTTATGTTTGATATATTTAACTCAATTTTCCTCACACATTTTGGCACACTTAGTGGGACCGACTCCCTAATCTAATTTTATTTTTCTTTAGAAAAATTGATTTTTAAGCTATAGGTACAGAACTGTGCATTAGGAACACAAAAAATTACCTTCGACAGACAGAAACTCACCTCTGGTCGACAGAAACTTGCCTCTAGTTGATAGAAACTCGCCTCTATTCGACAGAAACTCACCTCTAGTCGACAAAAGCTTAATTTTGGTTGACAAAAACTCATCTTTGGTTTATAACACTGTGCTTTCAATTTTTTTTGTTTTCTGACTTGATATTGATTTGCAGGGTCTTCTAGCATCTGATTTATCTACTTTGTGCATGCAAGCTATTGTATTTGCAGACATTCATACTATGTGTTCACAAGTTGATTTATTTGTGGGCATGATTTTATGCTTTTTGACCTAACTGATCCTTTACATCTTGTTTATTGTTTGATTTTGGTGCAGGGTAATAGATTCATCTTCCATTCAACCCCCTAGCTCATCAGAAATTCATTTATCTACCTTTCGACATCATGATTGACTTTAGTTTTTTTATTTTGTAGGTTTGAGATAGAAACTCGCTTTTGACAGATAATAACTCACTTTTGGAAGACAGAAACTCTCCTTTGACCGATAGTAACTCACCTCTGGTAGACAGGAACTTGCCTCTGGTATAATTTCCTACACCTTTGGTTAACATAAACTCACCTTTGCACACTGTTTCTGTGCTTTTGGTCTGATTATTGATTTTTTCCTAACAAGTGTTTTTTGGATACTAATCACAACTTTCACAGCCTCTTATATCTTGATAGAGAAATAAAAGAGAGATTGCTAACAAGTTTTATGCAGGATACTTGTCAAAGGATCTATTTTTACCACTATGTCTTATAAACACTTCAATTTCTTAAAGGGAATTTATGATTGTATACTTTGTCTTGAATATCTAAGTACATATGCTCTCCTTGCACTGAAAGGTGATCTTGGAGATCAAAAATACTAAGATAATTCACTTATTGCTTTGTTCTTGAGGACTCGAGAGTCATATGTATGCTCTTCTCTCATGTTGCAAAATGATCCAGAGAATCAAAAGTACTCAATATCTTCTCTAGGGGGCTTTCTAGGGGATTTCATCACCTCTAGGCATGACCTCAACTATGTGTTTTGGCACGGTATATAAACATTACAAGAATCGAAAGACTCATTTCAAAGGAAGGATCCCTTTAAGCTAAGAAAAAGCCTTGAGATCCTTGGTCTTCTAAGACTTGATTTGGTTTGCACAAGGTAAGAAGTTGGGACACCCCTGTTCATAGATTTGTACCCCCTATACCTCATGTGTATTGGGGGACTCCTTAGACACATTGTGATCCTAGATAAGACCTTCGGCCATCATATCTTTGGTGCATCACTGCTAGCAGTGGGGGAGAAGAGCTCACATTTGTACCTTCATTAGTAGAGATAGAATATGGTTTTGGGCAAGAATTAAGTGTCTCCAAGAGTAATGGGTGTAAGGTGGTCCATGATCTTGCATTCCTGACCTATCCAAGCAATGATAAGATGGTATTAAGTGGGTGGAAATAGCTATTATTTAATAGTGGAGATTGAAGCTACACTTAAGTGAGTCCGTGGGATATGACACTCCTACTTGAATTATTTTAGGTTGTTGTACAAGTGTTTAGTGTGTATTCTTGTTATCTACTAGTATTCACCATTTGTTTATCTATGGAGGTTAATAGCCTCGCACACCCAACTCCTAAGAGTTAGTCAATAGCCATTGTGTCTACTTTGTTTGATTTCTCTTGCCAAAAGATTCCAAAACTATCTTTCAAGAAATTAAACTATTACAAAAACCCACCTTTGAGCTACAAAACCTTGCTTTGCACACTGTTACTATGCCTCTGGCTGACAAAACTACACCTTTAGCACACAGAAACTCACCTTTGGTCCTATGAAGATTTTCAACTAGTTTCACAAAATTACTATTGAAAGTAAGGAATACTGAGAGGGGGGTGAATCAGTATTCCACAAAACCACTTGTTAACTTTATTAATCTAATTTCCAAAATTAATAACATAAAAGAAGAACAAGCATAAGAGCAGCAACCATAAAGACATAACACATTGACACCAAAATTTTTACATGGAAAACCCAAAGAGGGAAAAACCACGGTGAGTGTTACCTCACAATATATTATGAAAGCTCAATACCAAAGTACAAGAAGGCTTATTGCCTTAGGGCTCACTACCCTATGAAGAAGTGCTCACTACACAAAGGCTCACTACCTAGAGAAAAGAAGAAAGAAGAAGGATTGGCTCATTGCTAGAGGATGAACTGTTGTTGATGCATCTACCACATGCTGGATCACTATTCCAATGAGGGATGAATACATAGATTCAAAGGTCTTCATTTATTCTTCCCTGCTTCTCAACTTTACTATATATACTCTATTTTATGTCATTGTTCAACTTTTCTTCTCTGCACTTTGCTCATATTTGTTCACACATGAATTTGTACACCACACTTCACATGACCACCCACCAACAATGAATTCCATCAAGTATATATATTCGCTACAAGATTTAACTCATAATCAAGTTGGCAAGCAAAACATAAACTATGTACACAAATACTACATCTTGTCAGCTTGTACTTATGTACAATCTACAATGCAGACCAAGACAAACATATAATGATCTACCTATAGGTTGACACAAATCATACAACCACTTAGATTTATTCCTTAAACAATATATCTTCTCCGCATATGAATTTTTTATGCTTGTCAGCCTATCTCTTAAGAGCAACTTAACCAATTCAACTGTCACATCACAACTTTCATTACAGATCATGTATGACTCTAAGAATCATATCCAACACTCATCTTTAACCTCTTAACATATCTTCAGAATCACAAGACAAAGTATGCAACTGCAAAGGAATGCGGACCCTTTTTCTCAGGCACTGTGCACTGTTCCTGACTTAACTGTGTTCACCCGGACTTAGATAAATCATGGTATGTCTTCAGGAGATCTTAAGAACTTGTAACCTTGGATATTTTACCTTCAAGCAATTGTGAACAACATACCTAAATCATATACCTTGACCATCAACTACAGAGGAATATCACTTGAGTCTGCTACTAACTGTATGTTGTCAGTACTTAGCCATTCTGCCTTAGTCTTTTGTGTCCAGACCAAATCCTTGTGTGCAAGCTATTTCCAAGTTGAGTTCCCAATCATCCTTAGCTCCATCATGTTATGTTTACATTGTTGCCATCAATGACAACATTACCCAATCAGTAGTGTCTCTTGACTATGTTGCCAACAATCTCCCCCTTTAGCAAATTGATGGCAACACTCAGTGAAAAATGTGTATCTGCTCCCCCTTATTTTGTAATTCTTCTCCCCCTAAGGTGTTTTCCCATTTTTCACTGGTCTTCTTCTCCCCCTTTAACATCAATGGCAAAAGTGTATGTACAAGAGTCAAAATTGGACCAAAACTGCAAAAATCTTCATACTCTGCCACATATGTACACATACAATACTTCAACTCAATTAGTTGTTGGTGAATGAATATCTTTATACACAATCTTTAATTGTGTAATCTCTTCATCCCATCAAATTTTAGCTCTTTCCAAAATTTGAATTTGACCATTCATTATAAAGACTGATTCTTCTACCTTTTGTACATCAAAATTTGTGTCAATTTGTGAAACTGCCTATGCTTCTACTGCAATACTGATCATTGAGTCTAACTTTAGACTAATGAGTCCTCTCAACTGACACATTTTACTTTTCACCTGAACCCTCTTATTTACAATATCAATTAACTCATTATGAATATTAATTACTTGTATTTCTTTATTGCTTACCGATTCAGTTGTTGGATCAAATGTCTTGGAAATATTTATTAGTTGCAGTTTTTGATCCTTTATCTTTTCTTCTAGCTCTTTTGTGTCTACCAACCAAGATAGGCAAAATTTGTATAGGTCACTGCTTCTTTGATGGCACTTTGTATGCCTTTCATTTTATTGTCTAATAGAGATTTGTCATTTACTATCATAGTCTCAACTCATTTAACCTTTTCTCATTAAATTCTTGTCTCACTTTTTTCTCAACAAATCTTTCAAAAGATTCAAAATGTCCACTTACAAAATTTATTAGTCCTTTTTTTGAAATATACCGAACAACTGAGAGGGGGGGTGAATCAAGTGTCACAAAAACTTAGCTTCACATGCATATCAAACCATTAACAACTTAATTATTCATAATTAGATTCAATCATGAAAGCATGTAACCATTAACTTAATCACTATCGCACATTCAACACAGTAGACACAAAATTTTTATGTGGAAAACCCTAAAAGGGAAAAACTACGGTGGGTGTTAGCCCACAAAAATATATAAGTTATAGAAATACCAAAAAATAGAGGTTCACTACCTACAAGGCTCACTTCCCAAATTGCTCACTTTAAAGAAAGGCTCATTGCCTATGGGTTGCTCACTGTCAAAGGAAGGCTCACTGCCAAAGGGAGGCTCATTGCCAAAAGGTTGAAATCAAATAACAGCATCTACTCCATGCCAAGGTTCAATTCCATTGAAGCACAAACACCTCTGCTCTACTCTACTGCCTTACTTCACTTTATCTTCCCTTCTTCACACTTGGATACATTTTCATGACGCAATTACAAGTATTTATACAATTCATCAACCTTGGAATGATCATCAAGGTCAACATTACAATCAACAATCGTTGAAACAATCTCCAAGGTTAGCAAACATATGTTACATCATATAGGTCTAGACCTAAATGGATTTACAAAGAAAAGAAAGGAATGTGAATCATGCCATGCCTTAGAAAGGACTCAAACACAATCTTCCATGCTATAACATGCTATCACAATCTTTTATGTATCTCCGCAGATGATGAATTCAATCAGGTCGGCCAAGACTGATATTAAAACAAGTATTCTCAAGAACATGCTTCATGCACAATCTGAATTACACCTTGTGGACCAATCTAAATGTAGGAGCATGATCAGGAGACATCCATAAGCACATTATAATCCCTAAGAACAACCACATGATCTCTAATCACTCTATCAACAAGATTCTTCAAATTGAAGTACAGGAACAACACTGTCAGCCACTATCATGAGTAAAAGATAGCTTACAGACCACCAAATCATGAACCATTACATTTGAAGGCACTTAACATCACCACTAACTTAATTCTAGAACCGCAGACCAAAATACTTCAATGCAGATGAATGCAGAGCAAAAAACTTTCTCCCTGTCACCACAGGCATACAAAAAAATCTGTTTTCACTCTGGTGAACATAACACACTCAATTCTTCATACCGAAGGCTCAAACTCAGAATATAACATCTTCAGATAGGCTTCTAAATAACTTCCAATCCATAGGTAAAGATATTTATTCTACAGGAAATGCAGAGTATTCTTCTGGATTGTTCTTCTGCATGTAATGCACTGTTTCTACTACAACATAATGTTATCACCGGAGGGGCTAATTTTCTTAATATCCTCAACAAAGTAAGAGCACAGTTGACACCAATGACAACATTGATTAGGCACATACTTGCAACAATCTCCCCCTTTGTCATTGATGGCAACATGTGATGTGAAAAAGTAGAAAGACCACCGAGACAAGATTCTCTCCCTTTCTCTTTACACATCTTCATTATTTCTCCCCCCGAGTTTTTCACATGATTTCTCTCCCCCATTGACGTCAATGGAAAAGGGAACATACTTGCATGCTGCTGCTCTGATCCATTTACTTTATCAAAAATATTTAGCTACTCCCCTTGAGATGTAGCCTTCAGAACATCAATCCAGATCAAAGAATGACACTTTGAGCTCCACTGGATTGATGCATTCCTATGCATCTTAGTTCAGGATAGGAGGGGTAATGACCCCTAACTTTTATCTAAGATACTCAAAGATATCTTTAGGTAGAGGCTTAGTGAAAATGTCTACAATTTGATCCTTTGTGGACACATAGTCCAACTTTACTTCATTCTCTATCACCTTCTCTCTCAAAAAGTGATACCTTATTGATATGTGCTTTGTTCTTGAGTGCATCACTAGATTCTTTGAGATGTTTATGGAACTTGTATTGTCACAAAAGATTGCAATTGGATCTTCATACACAACTCTTATATCCCTCAAGGTCCTCTTTATCCATAGTAATTGAGTACAACAACATGCTACTGTAATATACTGCTTATGTAGTTGACAAAGAGATTGAATCTTGTTTCTTTCTTAGCCATGAAACCAATTTGTTACCCAAGAAGAAGGCACCTCCACTTGTACTCTTCCTATTATCAACATCTCCAGCCCAATATGCATCTATATAAGCACTGACAGTGAAATCATTGTCCTTTGGATACCATAAGCCATAATCCAAAGTATGTTTCAAATACCTCAGGATTCTCTTAACTGCCATGACATGTGATTCTCTTGGATCAAATTGAAACCTTGCAACAAGACAAACTACATGCATAATATTGGGTTTGGTTTGATTTAGATAAAGCAATCCTCCAAGCATGGATCTATATTTTTTCTAATCAGCCTTAGATGATTCATTAGTTTTTCTCAATTTGTAACCAGTCACCATGGGAGTACATACTAGTTTAGAGTCTTCCATCCCAAACTTCCTCAACAAATCTCTCACATACTTAGATTGAGATATGAAGATTCCTTTATCTAATTGATTAATTTGTAGACCCAAAAAGAAATTCATTTCACCAAACATGGACATTTCAAATTCACTTTTCATCTCACTGGTAAACCTTATGCACATACCTTCATTTCCTCCAAAGATAATGTCATCAACAAAGACCTCAACAATCAAGATCTGATCATCATTAATTTTGAAATATAGATTGATATCTGCAGTACCTTTACTAAATCCCAATTGTAGTAATACTTGTCTAACCTTGCATACAAGGCTCTAGGAGCTTGTTTGAGTCCATACAATGCTTTCTTCAACCTGCATATCATATCAACTTGGTCTGATAACTTAAATCCTTCTGATTGCTCAATGTAGACTTCCTCTTCCAACTCACCATTCAGGAATGCAAACTTTACATCCATTTGATACACTTTAATATCTTTGTGGGTTGCAAATGCTGGGAACATTCTGATTGCTTCAATCCAAGCTACAAGAACAAAAGTTTCTTCAAAATTTATCCCTTCAATTTGAGAATATCCTTTGCATATAAGTCTTGCTTTATTTCTTACAACTTCTCCATTTTCATTTAGCTTGTTCCTAAAGACCAATTTAGTTCCTATAACATTTTTGTTAGCAGGTCTTGGAACTAATTTCCAAGTTTCATTCTTCTCTATCTGCAATAGTTCTTCCTCCATTACCTTTACCCAATGTTCATCATTACATGCTTCATTCATAGTTTTTGGTTCAATCTTTGAAAGCAAATAGTAATTGACTTGTTCCTCTACAGCTCTTCTTCTTGTTAGCACACCTTTGTTCTTTTCACCTATAATCTGATCTTCAAAATGATTGATCCTTACATACCTGGGAGTCTTAACAACACTTGCTAGAGCCTCTTCTTCATCCTGACTGTCGTCTTGCTTATCTTTCTCTTCATTTACTATAGTCACAGGTTCATCTGGTTCACAACAACTCAGGTCTGATATTCTTTCCTTGCCTTCATCTACCTTCACATTTACACTCTCAACAATCTTTTTGAGCCTTTTGTTGTAGCACCAGTAAGCCTTACTCTTGGTAGAGTATCCAAGGAAGATTCCTTCATCACATCTTGCATCAAACTTTCCTAGCTCTTCATCTCTCCTAATATAGCATTTGCTTCCAAAGACTTTGAAATATTTTACTATAGGAATTTTTCCATACCATAATTCATAAGGAGTTTGAGTACCGTTACCTTTCACTTGAACTCTGTGTGTATGAGGAAAATTGACTATGTTTAAATCATAAAATCAAAACAAACAAATCAAAAGCCCATAACATAAAGAGAACTAATCCAAATAAAAGCCATTATCGATAAATCCAATGAAATAAGAAAGCTTTTATCCAGATTTGTGTTGTTCCCTTAGTTGAATGTGGATTGCTCAATAACATTGTGAAACCATGTTTGCAACAAGCAAGTATAGGTGCTCAAAGATCAATGTCAAAAGATTGTAAAGTGCTCAATCGATGCAATGTATGCTTAAAGTGTTGTAAATGATGCCTGAGAATAAGTGATCGAAGAGGATTTGTGAAGGAGATGAGGAGGATTTATATAGGTTTCAACAGAGATCAATCAACGGTCCAGATAATTCAGAAGAATCAATGGAGGAGATAAAACAAATAACCATGATGAATGTGCACACAACATGTGTCAATCCATAAGGATATTTTTATTAAAATATGATGAAAACAAGATTGAATGAATAGATAACTCAACTTGTGATTTTGTCTTTTTTAGAGTTCTAAAAATAAGACTGATTGTGCACATGAGTTAACAAGATATTTTAAGAGGAATTGGAAGATAACTGAAATTAAATAAATAAATTTATTTAATTGTTTGTGCATGATAGAGAAACAGAAGCTTATAAATAAAATATTTGATTTTATTTATTTTTAGAGGAAAAAGCAAATTAAATAAATAAATTTATTTAATTGTTTGTGCAAGATTAGAGGAATATGAAGATTATAAATAAAATATTTGATTTTATTTATTTTTAGAGTATTGAGATAATTTAAATAAATTTGCATGATTTATTTAAATTTAGAAGAACAAGTGATTTAATTAAATAATGTGGATTATTTAATTGTAGATAAGATAGAATTGGATGAATTAATTAAATAATTGAGTTTATTTAATTAATGTAAACTTGGAATTTGAAAGAGGATAATGATTTAATTAAATAATTAAAATTATTTAATCTTGGAAGAATAAGGAGAAATTTAATTTAATTAATTAAATAAAGAGAATTTATTTAATTAATGTTGAATTTAGGAGATTTTTTAGAAGAATTTGATAATTCTGGTGAAATTAATTAAATAATTAGATTATTTAATTAATGTTTGAAATGCAGGTGATTCGACAGATTAGATGAAATGCAAGTGATTCGACAAATTAGACGAAATGCAAGTGATTCGAAGACTTGGTCATTTTAGGGTATCTACATTTTGTCCCTCTTTGATGTGATGCAGTTTACAACGTTGCGTTGAAGAAATTGATTGTTGAATACATGATATAATTTTTGATGCCCCAATGTAGCTAGTTGCCCTAGTGTATGCCCCCTTGAGTGGGAAGACAGGGAAGTGACAGAAGCATTAGGTTGACGCTCGACTAGCCGATTGTGTTGGAGAGAGGTAGCAGAGAGAAAATTGGGGTGGGAAGAAAAAAATGAGGGAGGAATACTATAAATAGGTCCCATGGGGACAACAATCCTCATTTGCACACTAAGGGATTCTAAATTTAGAGTGTAGAGCCTCCTAGCTTTAGGGTGTGAGAGTTGAGCAGAAGGAGCTAACAGTAAGGAGAGATGCTGATTCCAGCGCACAAGCATCGGGCAGAGCGAGTGCAGATGTATGGGAGGCCAGCAGGAGCTCTAGTAGTGGTAAGTGTCTAAAAACCTCATTTTAATTTGACATTTTAGGGCAGTTTTAGGGCTAGGTCTAGGTAGGTAGTTAGGTCAGCCAAAAGCGCTGCAGGGTAGTATAGCACTCTTGGTAGTCATCCTAGGTGCTTTTGGAGTGCTGTGACGCATTTGGTAGGTAAGTGCAACATGTTTGGTGCTGCTGTAGTGCTTTTAAGTTTTTAGTTGCCACACCGCAGCGCGGTTGGTAGGATCCTGTAGCAGTAGAGTGCAGTTGGATAGGTAGCAAGGTGCAGTTGGTAGGGGAGGAGGAAAATCATGTTGCCCTTGGTGGTGCCATGAGGTGCGGTTGGAAGCATAGTGAAGCACACTTGTAAAACAAGTCGCCTTTGGTAGAGGATAGCTCAACGCGTCTGCATAGACAATATGGCACTTTTGGTAAGATAGTGTAGTGCTCTTATGGAAAGCAAGGTGCCTTTAGTTTGGATAGAAGAATGCAATAGTTAGGGTTGACCGAAGGGTTGACTACCCTAGTTTAGCTAAGGGGAGAGTTGGTCCTAGGGCCTGTGACATAGGATAGATGTCGATAGGACTATGGAGAAATTTTGAAAAAGGTCTGACAAGTGGTTTTGTGGATGCAGAGGATGATGCCGCCACTGATGTCGAGGGAGCGACACCACCCTATAGCACACGAGGTGGTACAACTGACATGGGAGGAGGATGCATTCCTAGAGCACGTAGGATTATGGCATGTGGCACATCTGACACACATTAGGGTGAATCTCATCCTAGTGACAACGGTCGTGGAGAGGTTCCATAGTGAGACATGTTCATTTCACTTTCCGACGGGGGAGGCTATAGTGCACTGGAGGATGTGTATCGCATCCTCAAGATTTGAATTGAAAGGGAGCAAGTTGACTTTGACCCAGCACACGGTGAGGCGGACCTAGTAGAGGTATTCTATACAAATGACCTGAGGATAGACGATGGCGAGATTCGGTGGGTAGAAGTCCTGAGACTCTCTGATAGGACCAGGTGGATAGTGTCTTCACTAATTGGTGGCTTCCTGTGCCCAGATAGGTGATCTAGAGGATTATCAGTTGGATGGGGCATGGTATTATCTGGGATGTTCACACATGGCATTCAGAATGTGTGGGGCCCATGTGTACTAGGGAAGCTATATCAAGACATGCATGACTGTGTCTATAGGAGAGGTCAGAGTCTCTCAACAAGGGTGACTTTTCTACAGGTGTGGGCATGGGAGCACATTCCAGTGATCAGACCCCTTACACACTGCCACCGAGAGAGGGGGGAGCTGTATGTGTTTCTATATGAGGGAGTCATCACACACCAGAGGCTGGGATCTATTAGCCACTGGAGGCAATAGATCGACGAGATGGACACGTTTGTTTGGAGGCCGTGGTTACTATGCAAGGAGTGGGAGGATGAGCACGAGCAGCTGATGTATTATTGGCAAGCTCGCTATTTGTTCGGGAGGCAAACAGACACTATTGAGAGATACCTACCAGAGCGGGTACTTAGATAGTTTGGATTGCCATAGGGGTTGCCAGTTGGAGAGGTGACACACGTGAGGACTCGGTGGGAGGCAGGGGACTAGGATGCAGAGATTCCAGTGGCTACAACATTAACACAGTTGCGAGGACTTGTCCTAGTGAGATGGGATTGGGATTTAGGATTGGCAGATCTAGGGACACTGCTAAAGTATGACAGGTACTGGAAAACACACAGGACAGTGAGGTTGACTACACTAGGTGTGGCAAGGATAGTGGGGGAGGTATTAGTCCTAGGTGTGGAGGCAAGGATGAGGTGACAAGCTAGAGAGGCCAGAAAACAGTTAGGTGGGGAGGCTGGAGGCTCACAGGCAGATGCAGAGATGGTGGAGGCAGAAGATCCGGTCATAGAGATCGATTTACAGAGGGCTGAGTGGCTACTACAGGAGGAGATAGCCTGGAGGACACGATTAGAGCTCTAGATGGTGTGGTTGAGGAGAGATAGGGATGTAGCGAGGGCAGAGGTGAGACAGGCTGAGGCCCTATCACATGTGCAAACACAGGTAGTAGTAGCAGCACATACAGCCTTGGAACATGCATAGGCATAGTTACAGATCCAGGCATAGGCACAAGCATGGGCATAGGCGGCACTCGCACCAGCAGGGGATGATGGGCAGTTAGCCCAAGTGATTAGGGAGAGAGATGCAGAGGCACAGCTATGGATGACAGCAGAGGCCACACTATAGAGAGTGAGGTGAGAGAGAGATGAGGCACGCCATGCACTAGGTACCAATTAGAGGACATTATACAGCGAGCTTGTCTAGGTGCAGGGAGAGCTAGTGTCAGTAGGCAGAGAGGCTGAGTACTATAGGGGTCTCTATGTCGGTGCAGTGCCAGAAGCTTAGCAGGCACCGAGTTACAGAGAGAGGAGCAGGTCCAGAGCATCTGGGTCATGCAGGACAGGGCAGTCATTATCCTCAGTGAGAGGACCCTTTGTGCCGCTAGGGGGAGGAGGACCATCAGGTGGACCTACACCAAGCACAAGTGGGGGCAGGGGCCACAGCAGGAGGGCAACTTTACCCACTAGAGCATGGATATTTGTACGCTGTATCATTTTTGTATCATTGTTGTATCATTATGGATACTTCTATATTTTGACTGATGCCTGCATGCATCCTGATGTATATTTTGAGGGCTCTTGATAGCCTTGATGTACTTATATTGATGTATACATATGGACTATTGATGTAGACACTGACATTTTTGTATTTTGATGACCTTCACATGATATATATGATGATAGATTCTGCGTACTGATGTTTATTCTAGTGTGTATACACTTCATGATGATATGGATTTATGCAATGATGCATGTTGATTATATGATGCATATAGATGTATATTGCCTATGGATGCTTATAGATGTATGATGCTATGACTTGTGATATCTAACATGTGGGTTTTGCAGATATGCACTAGAGAGAAGAAAAGCAGAGATGGAAGAGAGAGACTGTTGATTGATCAATGCTTTGAAATGATATAAGGTCACAGGTGAATGGATGAGAAAAATAATGAGATTTTTGCATTGGTTTCACATTTGTATATAAAGAGCAATCCTTATTTTGATATAGCACGTGGATAGTTTGCCACCAGGGTATAAAAGACCAAGGTGCTGTAATATCTGAGTGCGTGGATGTTGACTCTACAAGCAAGTGGTTTGAACTTAGATCCCTTAGACATAATATGACCTTGTTGTACATGTGAATGAGCCATAGTCTTGAACATAAAATAAACTTCAATACATGTAAATGCAAGAAGAATATTAAATATGTAAGATGCTAGGTCGTAACACATACAAGAAAAATATGCTGCTAAGAAAGATGCTAAAGATCATTTCTCAAACATGGCATACAAAAGCAATGACTATGCCCCCAACCCATACTGCATTGCAACATACCAGGATTATAGATAAATCAAGGTAGCCTTGAATAGGTAATGGATGAAGGAACAAAAGATAAATCAAAAAGCAAATTGATCGACTAACAAAGTAATCATACAACCAACATATTCTCTTGCCAAAGAGGTTGCTTAGGATAGATTGGATAGGAAAGATAGCAGCCTTATCGTAGGAACTTTGTGTCTGTTAAAGGGGGCTATCTACCTAAAAATACAATGCCTCACTGCAAGAGATGCTACATGTCGTACGAGACCCATGTGTTGGCCTTGACAATTAAACATTCTACAGAAGACAAGCTTGTGGATCTGGTGCTTTGGTTAAGTTGGACTTAGATGATGTTGGCAATCAATATGTAGGACAGTAGATGACTCTAGAAGTAAGATGCTTTGCTTTAGGTTTGCTAAGAACTTTTGCTTTGAAAGGATGTGCTAGCTTGTTGTTTTGTTGCTTGAGTTAGTCAAGTCAAGGTGAATGGATTTTGCTAAATGAAAGACTAGAAAGGTCACATGCTAATGGGTTGAGATGGGTGTAGAATGATGAATCGTATGTGCCTGAGTACTGGATACATCCTTCATATTCCAGACTACCTACATACCCTATATCGATGGGATCAAGGCACATTACAATGAAAGATGAAAGTGATAATATGTAGTTCTAGATAGAGTTATGAGTGGATCAAGGTGAAAGGAGGGGATCTTATGTACTTGAGTACTGGATACTTCCTTCGTATTCTAGACTGCCTACATACCCATATCCATGGGATCAAGGTACCTTAAGATTGAAATAAGATAATATGTAGTTTTGGTTGGTGTGATGATGTAGGAAAAGCATTGGGAAGATAATAGCCTTATCATAGGAACAATGTGTTTGTTAAAGGGTGCTATCTACGGAAAGGAGAACGATTGAAGCACTTGAGAACCATGAACAAGGAACCACTCCGAGACCTAGGTTAAGGAAAGAGTTGCCCCCATTCTGGTAGAGGAAATTGCATGAATGACCAACGAAGAAGACACATAAACCTTTGACCTAGGACAAGACAGTGTTACCTGTTGACACAGATCAAGAGGTGGGATGATGATGATGGACACTGACAAATTTCCAAGCTATGCTAGATAGGGAGATGGAAATGCAAACAAGGTCAATGGTTTTATTATCGATGGATGGATGAAGTGTGTTGCGAAATGGACATGGAATGAACAAGACTTGATAGATAATGGATGTTGACTCTACACATAGCACCTATTTGCCAGGTTTTCACTATGGTACTTATCCAAGGCGCCTGTTTGCCATGTTTTCACCATAGGACGGATTATTTTTTCTTCATTTTTTTTTTGGAATACTCTGAGGATCATGCATAGAACTTCTTGAGATGAACACTGTTAAGTGGCTCATCTAGGGGAATGCTGTCAGGTATAGCTAAAGTATAAGCTCCTGATCCATATGTTGCTATGACAATAAAGGGTCCTAACCAGTTAGGCTCAAACTTGCCCTTCTTTTCTCGGTCTGCTTGATTTCTCTAATTCTCTTTGAGGACAAGATCACCAACTTGAAACCGTCTTTCTTTGATCTTTCTGTTGTAATTATGCCGAAGGTGGTTTTGATAGACATGGAGATGATTAAGTGCGGCAAGGCACCTTTCATCTAGTAGTTCTAACTTAGCTAATCTAGAAGTGCGATACTCATCTTCGCCGATTAGGTTCTGCATGGATACTCTAAGGGATGGGATCTCGACCTCTATGGGTAGGATGGCTTCAAAGCCATAGACCAAGGCATAGGGTGTGGCACCAGTTAATGTTTTGATACTAGTGCAGTAGGCCCATAGGGTGGGATTGAGTTGCAAGTGCCAATGATGACCAACTTCATTGATCATTTTCTTGAGGATTTTGAGAATAGTTTTATTGGAAGCCTTAGTTTGGTTGTTACTCTGTGGATAGTAGGGAGTTGAAAAGTGATGTTGGATATTGTATTGTGTGCACAAGGCACGAACATCTTGGTTTTTAAATGGTCTCCCATTATCAATGACAATGGCTTGGGGAATACCATACCGGCAAATGAGGTAGTTAAGGATAAACTTGGCTATTTACTTATCGGTGATAGAGGTCATGGGAATGGCTTCAACCCACTTCGTGAAATACTCAGTGGCTGTAATGATGAATTTGTGGCCATTGGATGAGGATGGGTGGATTTGTCCTACAAGGTTGAGACTCCATTGAGAAAAAGTCCATGGAGTTGTCACAAGTTGTAATTCATGCACTGGTGCATGAATCAAATCTCCATGTTGCTAGCATTGTAGACACTTCTTAGCAACATGTAAAGCATCATGCTCTATTGTAGGCCAGTAATAACGTGTTCTGAGTATCTTCTTAGTGAGATTAGGACTGGTAGAATGTGTGCCACAGACACTTTCATGTATGTCTCGTAAGGCAGCGTCAACTTCTTCTGTGTTAAGACATTGTAAGGGGATACCATCAAGACTCTGGCGATATAGTGTATCACCCAGAATGGTGTAATGGGAGGATCGACGAATAAAGTTTTTACGTTGGGTGGATGAAAGGTCAGAGGGAAAGCTATTGTTTTTAAGGTATTCATAGATATCTTCATACCATGAGGAATTGGGACTAACAAGTTCGCAGATGATTTCAGTAACTAGAACATCGATGGCTGGTATCAACAACTGCTCAATCAGGAATTCACATTTCTATGTATTAGTAGGCATGTCTATAAGCGACCCCACAGAAGCCATAGAATCTATAGCTTTGTTATGCTCTCTTAGAATTTGCTCAAATGTGATGCTAGAGAAGTGTGGTTTGTAGGCATCCACTAGTTGCTTGTAGGGGACCAACTTTTCATCCTTTGTTTGGTACTCATTTGTGACTTGTTGAATGACTAGTTGTGAGTCTCCATATACCTGTAATTCTGTGATGTCCCATTGAACTGCTATTTTGAGACCTATGAGGAGTGCTTCATACTCAGCAATGTTGTTGGTGCAAGGGAATGCAAGCTGATACGAGTTTGGAATATAGTCATTTTGAGGTGTGATAAATAAGATGTTGGCCCCTGATCCATGTTGTGTGTAGGAACCATCAAAGTACAACTTCCACATTACTGAGTTGGAAAGAGTGAAGAGATTCTCATCTAGAAAGTCTGCTACCATAGGGTATGTATCTGTCATGGGTGCTTCTGCTAGTTGATCTGCTAGGGCTTGTCTTTTGATTGCTTTACGATCCACATATTCAATGTCAAACTCGCTAAGGATCATGACCCATTTAGCTAGTTTGCCTGTAAGAACTGCTTTTGCTAGTAGATACTTCAAAGGATTGATTTTAGCTATAAGATTTGTGTGTTTGTTCAACATGTAATGCTACAACTTTTGGGAAGCAAACACCACTGCTAAACAAGCCCTTTCCATTAGTGAATAATTGAGTTCATATCCCACCAAGGTTTGGCTGATATAATAGATTGCATGCTCTTTTCTTGACTCATCATTTTGTGTTAGAAGAGCCCCAAGGGCTGAAGTTGTAGTTGAGATGTATAATATCAAAGGTTTATCAGCAACTGGTGGAACTAATATAGGAGATGTAGCTAGATATTCTTTGAGCTAATCAAATGTTGCTTGGCACTTATCATCGCATTGAAATGAGACATCCTTTCAGAGAAAGTGTTGAAATGGTTGACATTTATCTGCTAGTTGTGAGATGAAACACCTGATGGATTGTAACCTTCCCTAAAGGCTTCTTAATGCTTTAATGTTCTTTGGTGGAGGCATCTCCACTATAGCCTTTACTTTTGCAGTGTCTACTTCAATTCCTCTATGAGATACAATGTATCCCAACATCTTCCCTAATGTTACACCAAAGACACACTTCTTTGGATTGAGATGCACTTAGTATTTTTTGAGTCTGTCAAAGATCTATCCTAGAACTTGTATGTGATCTACCCTAGAAGATTTAGCTAGTATGTCATCCACATAGTCCTCCATGATATGATGAAAGAGATCGTGGAATATCACAGTTATTGCTCTCTGATAAGTTGTACCCACATTCTTTAGACCAAACGGCATGACACACCAACAATAGTTACCCCAAGGACAAGTAAAAGTTGTTTTATGTTGATCTTCTTTTGCTATCCTTATCTGATTGTAGCCAAAGAATCCATCCATGAGAGAAAGCATTTTGTGACCTACTATCAAGTCTAATATAATATCAATGTTTGGTAATGGAAATTCATCTTTGGGACATGCTTTGTTAAGATCTCTGAAATCATTACACATGTGAATGTGCCCATTGGGTTTAAACACAGGCACAATGTTTGAGACCCAATCTGAATAGTCAATAGGTCGAATGAACTTGGCATCTAATAGCCTTTGTATTTCCACTTTTACTAAGAGGGCTATCTGTGGGTGCATCTTCCTTAGCTTTTGCTTGATTGGTTTAACTTTTGGATCAACTGTGAGATAGTGAACCACTAGCTTAGGGTCTAACCCTGGCATATCAACATAGGTCCATGCAAAGTTGATGGTTCATTGTAAGAAGAATGTGTTGAGAGTCATGTGCTCTATTTCTGATAATGATGCTGCCAGGAATGTGGTTTTTGAATTTTGCTCTGTGCCAAGGTTTATCTCTGTAGAATCTTCCACTAGAAGAGCTTACTTCTCTTGAAACTTAGATGGTAGGAGAAGGTCAAATCCTCCATCCTTGGGTGCCACAATTGGGTTTTCACCTTTGGATATGTCCTTTGTTTTTACTATTTTGTGATCAGGAGGTGCCACAGTGTGGTTTTCACCTAGAGATCTTTCTTTATTTTTACTTTTGCAACTAGAGGATTTGGCATTCTCACCAAAATAAGCCGTTGGCTCTAGTTCCATTACAAAACCTACTTTATGATCACCAAGAGGGATACCTTCCCAGAGTCCCATGAACTCAACTATAGCTTCATCATTCTAAAATACATCTATAATGGGGGACCCTTGTTGGTCCCAATCGATAAGTTTAGGGTAGACAAGTGTTACTTTCTAGGTGTTTGTGGTGGATGTTAGCGATACAGATGATAGCATAAATACGGATGATTCTATAAATAGGTCAGTCATATGGAGGGAAGAGTCATCGATGGTATCCTCATTAGACATCGAATCTGTGAGAGAAGTTTCAACCACCTTGTCGAGGATACCCTCGAAGTCCAAGGTGCGTGGTACCTTTCTACCAAATCCTAACCCCTTCTTGTCTAGTTTCTTTGTCACACTAATGGGCTCCATTGTTCCATGATTCTGTTTCCCAAGGCCACCTTTGCCTTTATTGCCCATGTTTTTGACTATCCTTAAGCCATTACCATATTGCTTGACTGGTATTGTGACTGGTTCTTTCTCCTTATAGAGCCAAGAAGAAATGTCCTCAATAGTTTCCTCTTCCAATAATTTTCCCTATTGGAATTGGGTTAGAAATGTTGGGGGAGGAATAGCTGCTTTTTTAGTTGCTTTGGAAATGGGCGGTTGGCCATAAGATTTAGGGGATAAAGGCATCCGCCCTACACAATAAGATTTTGAGATATCATAGGTTCCAAAGCCTATATCACGGATGTGATCTTTGATTTTAGGAAGAGGATTAGGTTCACTTGTGGAGGCTTTTGTCAGATTTTTAAGATTGACATATAGTGGGGATTCAAGGGCTTTGTCATTTTGAGGCACTTGGTTGCAATTCTTATAACTACCTTGCAAGACATGGCAGAATTCAAAGGGATTGGGGTCTCCTAGGATAGTTATCTCTGTACCATTGAATGGGAACTTGAGGGACTCATGGTATGTGGAGGGAACAACTTTTATTGCATGGATCCATGGGCGGCTGAGGATAATGTTGTAAGGCAACTCAATATCAAGGACTTGGCACCTGGTTTCAAGCATGACAGGGCCTAGTTGTATAGGCAAGTGGATAACACCTTCGGAGTGACGCTTAGCATCATCATATCCCTTGATTGTAATACTTTGATCAGTGTTGACATGATCCTCAGAGTATCCCAATTGCTTAAGTAACTTTAAAGAATATATGTTGAGACCAGCACCACCATCTATGAGTATGCATTTGATTTTGCGCTTATGGATGAGAACCTCAATATGAAGGGCATCATTGTGACATGGATCATGGGATGGGAGGTCCTTTTTAGAGAAGACCACATTGTAGGGTGAGGCAATGTTACCTACTATAGCTCAGAAATCCATGACTGTGATGTTGTTAGGAACCGAAGACTCTTGTAGGGCTTTTTCTAGCACCACTTTATGTGCAGGTGATGACCGTAGAAGGTCCAAGATAGAGATCTATGCTGGCATTTTCCCTAGATGTTCGACAAGATTATAATCAGATTGAGCTAGGAGACTAGGTGTAGGACCATGAATGGTGACATGACCACAATGAGTTGTTACAACGCAATCCGTAGATTTGCCTTTGATTGTGAGGGTAGATACTTGACTCTCTTCAAAATGACCCACAATGGAGTTAATGGAAGTGGAAGCATGATTGACACCTTTACCTTTATCCTGAGGAGGAGGTGGACCATGGTGAGGGAATGATTCCTTATACATGTGGAGGTCTTTGTTCATGTGTTGAGCTAGTGGATCATCTTCAAGAGTGATTTGGTTGCCTTCAATGAGATTTTGGATTAGATGCTTGAGTTTCATGCATGATGTGGTTCTATGCCCTTTGCTCCTATGGAATTCATAGTAGTCATTTTCTCTGTACCGTGCAGTTTTGTAAATAGGTTTGCCATATGGGGGAGCATCAGGTAAAGTCATGAGGCCTTTGTGTAAAAGCTTTTGTAGGACCGATTCTATGGGCTCTCCCAAGGGAGTGAATTGATGTTGTAGAGGGTAATCTTGTTGAGGCCACTCTTGTTGTCATTGATGTTGGTTTTGATATGGTTGCCTTTGTTGTTGCTATTGTTGAGGTTGACTTGGTTTGGAAAGTTGAAGTAGTGTTTGCAATGTTTGGACATGTTTAGAATCAACCACCCCATCGTTGACCACATTTTTGTTTTTGTTCCAATATTTAGGTTTATCATTTGTTTGTTGCTGAGGAGCATTGTCTTTAGTTTCTTTGAAGATTTTGACGACACCCTTAGTAATGAGGACTTTTTTGATGTTGATTTCCTTGTATGTGATTTCATCAAAGGTTGTAGCACTAAGAATTTGCAAATGGAAACCTAACTCCTTTTTTAGGTTCTGCACAAATATGCTAACAAGTTGTTTTTTAGGTATCTTGAATGAGAATTTGCTAGCCATTTGCCTCCATCACTGAAGGATTGAAATGAAAGTTTCTCCATTTTTCTGTTTATTGTTGCATAGATCTGTCATGGAGATCTCATGCTCTGCATTGTAGGAGAAATGGGTGGCAAATTTCTCTGCTATCTCATTAAAAGATTTGATTCCTATGTGTAAGTGTGAGAACTATTCTATAGCTTGACCTCCAAGACTGCGAGGAAAGAGACACATAAGATATGTGTCATTATGTGAGACCTTGAAGCAAGCAAGATAGAATTCCTTGAGATGGTCTTTTGGGTCTCCTTTTCCTTTGTATTTATCAAATTTGGGAATAGTGAAATTTTGAGGAAAAGGGATCATGGGTAATGACCAATCAAAAGGATAAGGACACACTTCTTCTAAAGAGAAGGTCTTCTTGGTGTGGCCAAATGTAAGATCAGATAGTTGTTGAACTTCTGTGATTTTTAGCTCCATAGTCGTGGGAGGGATTGGAAACATCTCCTGTTGTCCTAGAAGTGGTTGTTGATGCCCATATGGAAGATTGTAGTGTAAGCCATGGGTATTGGTGTTATAAGGGTCATAAGATTGGTTGGGGTCATACGTGTTGTACGTTGGATTGAGATTGGGTTGGAATTGGATGCTTTGATTTGGAGGTGGGGGTGGTGCTAGGTAAGAATGTAGGCTTTGTGACGGTTGAAGAAAAGAGTTTGGTGGGGGAAAGCTAAAGTTTGGGTTAGGTTGCGATTGTGGCACATAGCTTTGGGAAACTTGATGTTGGGAATGTTGAGGGTGGTAGGTAAGGTTGTGAAAAAGTTTAGCGCTAATGATCGTAGTGGAGGGGGGACATAGGTAGATGTGTTTTGTGATGGCTGAGGTTGATTGAGGATGAGTGTAGAAGAATGTGTTGGATCTAGGGCATACAACTGAGAGGCGGGGGGGTGAATCAGTTGTATAAAACTTCTTCTTCTTTCAAACACTTAATTCTCTGTTGTTAGTTAGCAGCATATCAAATAATCATCCATGGAAGCATAATACATAAACACAAGAGCAGATAAGCATCAACACATTGAACACCAAGATTTTGACGTGGAAAACCCGGTTAAGGGAAAAACCACGGGGTGATTAACCCAAGAATTATTCTCTGTTAGAAGAATAAAGAAAAATGAATGGCACATGCCAATAAGGGCTCACTGCCCGAGCACACTACTCACAAAGAGGCCCACTGCCTACAAGGAGACACACTGTCTACAAAGTGATAAAAATCACAGTCTTGAACTGGAGAATGACATCTCTATCATGTCCGGATCAGTTCCAATTAAGCCCAACAATCTCTGCTCTGCCTTTCGCACGTTTCTTCGCTATGCCACACTCATCCACACACCACACCTTGAAATGAACTCACAAACTGTTATTTATACAAGACATCAACTTAGGAACAAACATCTAAGTCGGCAAACAACCATAGGAGTATCCGCAAGATGAATAACACATCCAGTTGGCCATCACAAGAACATTCGTAGGATGAACAACTCATCCGGTCGGCTAAACAGAGCAAGAACTTCATCCGGAAGAATAACTTCAATTCCGGGCTCTACCATCAATGCGGACCAACAACACAACCTAAACATGATCCAAGAACCTTCACAAGCCTGTCTGAATGTCCGGATACATCCGCACTTCCTCTACTTACTGGGATCTCTTGTCTTCCTCATCCAGAACTTCAAGAACACAGTCTGTCGCCACTGTCATAATGCAAGAGGTACTTCGGGACCTCCAAATCATACACAAATCAGGATGACACATCACAAGGACATCCCAAACACTCCGTCCAATCCGCAGATTAGGATGATACAATTCCGGACCTCATCGGACCTTTTTGTGATCCTCTGTCACCTCTGGATACTTGCCGGACCCGGTTCTATACCGGCAGCCACAACTCCTTCAGATCTTCATGCGGACCTCTGAAATCTTAACTGTAGCATCTCAAGACTCATATCTACTAACCCTTTAATCCGCATCCTCTGGTTCTCATCCTATATAGTACATTTACCTTCTTCTCATCACTATTCTTCACTGTTCCTGACTGAGGCTAATTTTCTCAATATCCTCAGCACACAGCTCATCAAATCCTTCTTGTCAATGCAATATAAGTATGTTGACATCAATGACAACAATGGCTCACCTCATACTTGCAACAATCTCCCCCTTTGTCATTGATGGCAACATATGATGTGAAAAACCATTAAGACAAGAACTTTAACTTTTCATATGTCTTCTCTTCCTTTACTGCTCCCCCTTTGATCATCAACCACTTGTTTTTCACATGTCTTCTCTCCCCCTTTGACATCAATGGCAAAGGGCTCATACTTGCAATTCTCATACATCAGAATCATACCAGCTGCTCCCCCTTAGTTGCAGCTCCCCATTAGTCCGGATCACAAGATATGACTATGATAGCCACCGGACTGACGCACATCAGTGCATCTTAGTTCATCACCGGAGGGGCCATGACCCCTAACTTCTCCCAGAGATATTCAAAAGAGTCTTTGGGAAGAGGTTTTGTAAAGATATCTGCAATCTGATCCTTGGAGGGAACATACTCCAATCTGACTTCTTCCTTGTTTACTTGTTCTCTCAAAAAGTGAAATTTAATAGATATGTGCTTAGTCTTAGAATGCAATACCGGATTCTTGGAGATATTAATTGCACTTGAATTATCACAGAAAATTGTGATAGGCTTCTCATATTCAACTTTGATGTCTCTTAGCATCTACTTCATCCATAAGATTTGAGTGCAACTACCTGCTGCTGCAATGTATTCTGCTTCAGTTGTAGACAGAGATATTGCATCTTGTTTCTTACTTAGCCAAGAAACCAATCTCTTCCCCAAAAAGAATGCTCCACCACTAGTGCTCTTCCGGTCATCCACATCTCCTGCCCAATCTGCATCTGTGCAAGCATGAAGAGAGAAGTCAGGATCTCTAGGATACCATAGACCATACTCAACTGTTCCTTTCAAGTATCTAAAAATTCTTTTGATTGCCATAACATGAGATTCTCTAGGATCAGCCTGGAATCTTGCCACAAGACCAACAGCCTGCATTATATCTGGTCTAGTTTGAGTGAGATACAACAATCCACCAATCATTGATCTATACTTTGTCTGATCTGCCTTTGGAGAATCATCATCTTTGCTTAACTTACATCCGGTTGCCATAGGAGTGTTCATTGGCTTTGAGTCTTCCATACCAAATTTCCTTAACAATTCTTTCACATATTTGGTCTGAGAAATGAAGATCCCTTCTTTTGTTTGAGTAATTTGCAGTCCCAAGAAGAAATTCATTTCACCAAGCATAGACATTTCAAACTCACTTTTCATCTGATTAGCAAAAGTATTGCACATACTATCTCTTCCTCCAAAAATGATATCATCCACAAACACTTCAACAATCAGAATGTTTTCATGATCAATTTTGAAATATAAGTTACTGTCAGCAGTACCTTTGTTGAATCCAATCTGCACAAGATGCTTATCCAACCTTTCATACCATGCTCTTGGGGCTTGCTTCAATCCATACAAAGCTTTCTTCAACTTGCAGACCATATCATTATTATCAGACAATTGAAATCCATCCGGTTGTTCAATGTAGACTTCTTCTTCCAGATCACCATTTAGGAAGGCAGACTTGACATCCATCTGATATACCTTAAAGTCTTTGAAGGCAGCAAATGCAAGAAGTAATCTGACTGCTTCAATTCTTGCTACCGGAGCAAAAGTCTCTTCAAAGTCAATTCCTTCTATTTGAGAGTAGCCTTTGCAGACCAATCTAGCTTTGTTTCTGATTACTTCACCAGCTTCATTTAGTTTGTTCCGGAAGACCCACTTGGTTCCAATTACATTCCTGTCTCTAGGTCTGGGAACAAGATCCCAAGTATGATTTTTCTCAATTTGCATCAATTCATCTTCCATTGCTTTGGTCCAGTTTTCATCATTGCAGGCTTCATTTATTGTTTTAGGTTCAATCTTTGAAATCAGACAACATTCATTCTGATTTTGAGCAATATTCCTTCTAGTTTGTACACCTTTGCTTCTGTCACCTATGATCTGATCTTCAGAGTGATTCAGTCTTACATACCTTGGAATTTTGGGAGTATCCAGCATTGCTGTTTCTTGATCAGGCTCATTCAAACCTATCTCTTCTTCCTGATTTACCGGATCAGGCTGACTCTGTCTCACCGGAGAGGATTGAGGTCCTTGAACACTGTCTTGGTCATCTTCATCAAACTCATAAAATCTTGAAGGCTTCTCAATTCCTTCATCAACCTTTACATTGGTGCTTTCTATCATCTTCCTCAATCTCTTATTGTAACACCGGTATGCTTTGCTTTGAGTGGAGTAGCCCAAGAAAATTCCTTCATCACTTCTAGCATCAAACTTTCCTAGATCTTCATCTCTTTTAATATAACACTTGCTACCAAATACTCTGAAATATTTCACAGTAGGAGTGATGCCAAACCAGAGTTCATAGGGGGTCTTACCGGTGTTGTTTCTGATTTGAACTCGATTGAGAGTGTAGACTGCAGTACTGATAGCTTCTTTCCAAAACATTTGAGGAACATTTGCTTCCAACATCATTGTCCTAGCAGCTTCCTGGATGGTCCGGTTCTTTCTCTCAACTACTCCATTCTGCTGTGGAGTCTTAGGAGCAGACAACTGTCTCCTTATACCCTGTTTCTCACAAAAGTCAATGAATTCACCAGATGTAAATTCACCACCTCTATCAGACCTTAGACACTTTAGTTTCAATCCGGTTTGATTCTCCACCATAGCTTTGAAGATTTTGAACTTCTCAAAAGCTTCTGATTTTTCTTTTAGAAAGGTAACCCACATCATCCGGGAATGATCATCAATTAATAACATGAAATATCTATCACCCTGCAGACTCTTGATTCTTGTCGGACCACATAGATCAGTATGTACTAATTCCAACAATCCGGTAGAAGACTGATCTTTGCTTTTGAAAGAGACTCTGCTTTGTTTACCTAACTGACATTCTTTACACACACTATTTGTAGGTTTCATCAATTTTGGAAGATCTCTCATAGCCTGAGTATTGCTTATCTTGATGATGTTATCAAAATTTACATGACACATTCTTCTATGCCATAACCAACTCTGATCAATTTGAACAAACAAACAACTTTTATTTGAACCAACCAGATGAAAGATGTTACCTTTTGTCTGAGTACCGGATGCAATTTCAGTTCCGGAGCTTGTAAAGATTCTGCATTTTCCATTCTTGAACCGGAGATCATAGCCTTTGTCCACTAACTGGCCAACACTGAGAAGATTGTGCTTCAATCCTTCAACATACAGTACATTTCCTGTTTTGCTCTTACCATCAAAGGAAATAGTTCCCCTACCTCTGATTCTGCCAGCAGAATTGTCACCAAACTTTACCATTCCTCCTTCATATCTTTCCAAATCTAAGAACTTATTCTTGTCACCAGTCATATGGTGAGAACATCCACTGTCAATAACCCAATCATCCTTTTCTTCCACTTGAGCAGCCAAGGCTTTTTCAACAACTTTGTGATTGACAGATTCAGAGAGTATTGAATCTTCTTCCTTGATGGCTATAAACACCCACTCATTTCCGGATTTGCTTCCTAGTTCTGATTCATCATCTGTTACTCCTTCATTGTCATCTTCTTCATGAACATAATAGCAATTCTTTTGAAACCTTTATCTGTGAGTATTAGATCTTGCAGATCTCTCCGGACATCTTGAGGCAAAATGACCAATCTTATTGCAGTTGAAACACTTAAAGGGTAGTTTTCCTTCATACTTACTGGATCCTCTTGGTAGTCTCTTTGCAATGAGGGCTTCAAGTTGAGCTGTTTCTGCTTCTTCTTCTTCCATGTCTCTTCTTGCTTGATCATACCATGACATTTTCCTTGATGAGTTTTCACCCGGATCAAATCTCTGTTTGCCTTTCACATAGGCACTGGCTTTGAAAGCAGATTCAGTCTTGGGAGGATCATCTCCAAACTCGGTCATTTCAAATGCAGCTAGTTTGCCAGCCAGTTGTTCTCTTGTGACAGTTGTGTGGGCTCTGAATTCATCAATGGCAGCAACTTTGATTTTGTAGGCAGCAGGAAGGGATCTTAGGATTTTGCAGACAATCTCATTTTCATCTAAAGTTCCACCAGCATTTCTGATTCCACATACCAGCTCATTTACTCTTGGCATAAAGGTAGTGATGTTTTCATCATCTCTCATTTTCAATCTTTCAAATTTCCCTTTCAGACTTTGCAATCTTGCACTTTTGACAAACTCATCTCCTTCATACAGAAGTTCCAGTTTAGTTAGGATCTCATATGCAGTTGGTAGGTCAATGACATTCGAGAGATCTGAGTCATTCAATGCGCTTAGAAGAGCTTCCTTGGTCCGCAGATTGTTTTCAGCTTCTGTGATTTCATTCAGAGTTGTCGGACCACCTTGTGGAGGTACATATGGTTTTGAAATCATAGCCAAGTATGCTTTTCCCATACATTCCAAGTGACACTTCATGCGACCTTTCCAGAGAGTGAAGTTGGTTCCATCAAACTTCGGACTATCCTTCTTGTATGACGACATCCTGGATCTCCTCAAGCGGTTAAGCTCCTATCAGAGGAACTTAGCTCTGATACCAATTGTTGGATCTAGGGCATACAACTGAGAGGGGGGGGGTGAATCAGTTGTATAAAACTTCTTCTTCTTTTAAACACTTAATTCTCTGTTGTTAGTTAGCAGCATATCAAATAATCATCCATGGAAGCATAATACATAAACACAAGAGCAGATAAGCATCAACACATTGAACACCAAGATTTTGACGTGGAAAACCCGGTTAAGGGAAAAACCACGGGGTGATTAACCCAAGAATTATTCTCTGTTAGAAGAATAAAGAAAAATGAATGGCACATGCCAATAAGGGCTCACTGCCCGAGCACACTGCTCACAAAGAGGCCCACTGCCTACAAGGAGACACACTGTCTACAAAGTGATAAAAATCACAGTCTTGAACTGGAGAATGACATCTCTATCATGTCCGGATCAGTTCCAATTAAGCCCAACAATCTCTGCTCTACCTTTTGCACGTTTCTTCGCTATGCCACACTCATCCACACACCACACCTTGAAATGAACTCACAAACTGTTATTTATACAAGACATCAACTTAGGAACAAACATCTAAGTCGGCAAACAACCATAGGAGTATCCGCAAGATGAATAACACATCCGGTCGGCCATCACAAGAACATTCGCAGGATGAACAACTCATCCGGTCGGCTAAACAGAGCAAGAACTTCATCCGGAAGAATAACTTCAATTCCGGGCTCTACCATCAATGCGGACCAACAACACAACCTAAACATGATCCAAGAACCTTCACAAGCCTGTTTGAATGTCCGGATACATCCGCACTTCCTCTACTTACTGGGATCTCTTGTCTTCCTCATCCGGAACTTCAAGAACACAGTCTGTCGCCACTGTCATAATGCAAGAGGTACTTCGGGACCTCCAAATCATACACAAATCAGGATGACACATCACAAGGACATCCCAAACACTCCGTCCAATCTACAGATTAGGATGATACAATTCTGGACCTCACCGAACCTTTTTGTGATCCTCTGTCACCTCTGGATACTTGCCGGACCCGGTTCTATACCGGCAGCCACAACTCCTTCAGATCTTCATGCGGACCTCTGAAATCTTAACTGTAGCATCTCAAGACTCATATCTACTAACCCTTTAATCCGCATCCTCCGGTTCTCATCCTATATAGTACATTTACCTTCTTCTCATCACTGTTCTTCACTGTTCCTGACTGAGGCTAATTTTCTCAATATCCTCAGCACACAGCTCATCAAATCCTTCTTGTCAATGCAATATAAGTATGTTGACATCAATGACAACAATGGCTCACCTCATACTTGCAACAGAATGTTGTGGTTGGGATTGCATGACCCTAGTTGGTTGAGAGACATGAAGGTTTGATGATATGGAAGGTGGTATTTGTTGAGATCCTTGTTGCATTGCTACATAGTTGTTCCCCGGATTATAATTTGGTGGGAAACCTATTCATTATGGGGTAACCAAAATTCCACTTGTGATTGGTGTGGACACTTTAGGAGTTTGTTGTATATTTGATTGAGCTATGGTGGCTTGTTTAGCTAGCTCCGCTTGACATTGAAGAGTCTCTTGTTGGTGTTTGTAGATTTCCATAGGAGTCAAAAGCAGTGATATGGCCCTTTTTCCTGTTGGGTTTTGATAAAGGGGATTCTCATATTGGGCAATCATCCTTCCCTGCGAGCTTTGTTCGGGTAAGGCGTGGTCACTGTTGACATAGTTTGGACTATTGTTATGGTGTCTTGGGTGTTGCTTGGCTCGCTAAGCATGGATAGATCAAAACCTTTAGGTAGTTTGACTCCTTGCTTTGCTAGCAAGTGAAAGAAATGATCTTGGTTCTCACTAAGGATTTTATCAAAGGCGGCCATGGCTCTAGGATCTTGTATGAATTCATCAAGATCTTGCCAATCTTCTTGAGAGGATTGACCTATTTCAAAGTGTCGCTCTTCTTGAGATGGGGCTTGATCTGTGGTATAACCTTGTGGAACAAAATCTAGAGGCATGCCGGCGATGTAGTGAGGTGTACTTACCAAAGGGACCCTTCCTGAGATGGAACTAGATTGACAATATAACCTTATGGGACAAAATCTAAAGGCATGCCGGTGGTATAGTGAGGTGTACTTACCAAAGGGGTTCTACCTTCTTGCAGATTGTTTGGTTGATCAAGGTGCAGCATGTTTGGAGAGTTGGTTGATCTTTCCACGGGTGTCCTAGGAGTAACTTTGGGAGTAATGTTGAGTCAGCCTAATTGTAGTGTATGAGGAGGTGATTTGCGCTTCCTAGGGACAACTTGCTTGGACTTCATAGTTTGCTGGAGCCTAGTGGTTACCATTGAATACACTAGGACAAAAATAAATGATGGGATTCTGCTTGTGTTTCAAAAAAGACAAACCATGATGCATAATTTACTAGACCAAAGACACTATATTGTTTGACTAGAGGTACAGGACTGTGCAACCAAAAGCGTGCTACTGTAAAACCCAAGGTGATGGACTGAGCTACCAAAGGTGAGCTATGGTGACCAAAAGTGAGCTACTGTTATACCAAAGGCACTGATGTAGGGTTGCCAGAGGTGAGGTACTGTACTACCAAAGGTGAGCTGTTGTAATACTAGAGGCACTAAAGTAGTATATGATGCTTTAAAAAGGCAAAATTTGATAGATTTGGTTTTGGTTCTAATTGGATTTGCTTTGGCAAGAGAAAACACAGCAAACAAAGTTTGGCAAAAAGAACTGACACAACAGATAGTGTATGTTCGAGGCTCACAAAAAAGCCCAATGTTTCCACAGGTATAAGATAATTGCAAACAAATATCAAGCACTTTTTTATCCCTAGAGACAAGGTTTCATTGTAGTAGATCAAATCACAGCTTAATACTCTGTCGATAAAAATGTCATTCCATAAAGGTGTTAGACATTTTATATCTTTGCGAGAGACAATAGGTAGGGATATCTCACCCTCCCCTTGGAAAGCTCAAGTAGGTCACAAGAGCTTTATGGCCAAGGGAATACTATCTCTTCTCAAGGGAGCCAATGGTGAGTATTTTTAAAGGCTTAAATCAATTCCCCTTGCACTGATGATTACCGCAATGTTCAAAGGTAGATCAGGTAGTCACTATCTAGAATGGTTCTTAGTAACTTTGAGGGACCAATGCCTTACAAGAAATGTGACAAGCTACTAAATGCTTTAACCAATCCTACTAAGAGTATCAAACACTTTGCTCGATGTGAAAATCATTTCCACAAAGAGCTAGTACACCTCTTTTCAGTTTGGCACCACAAGGTAAGGCTGATGTCAGTTAGGACTTGGCCTTCACCTTATCCCTCTTATATAGTGGTTCAAAAGAAAACTCCGCTTAGGGTCATCCCTTTTAGATGAAGTGCAATCCAAAAGTAGGACCTTCTAAAGGAATAACTGAAATGTAAGAGCAAGCACGTCAAACAAAGGTTCAATTGTCCCATTATAAAAAAATAAGGTGCAACTAGATTAGGCACACACACGATTGTAGTTGTGATTCACTATTTTAACAGAAGCACTGAAGCAGACCCAGAAACAACATACTATGCTTCCAGAAGTGCTAAAGCAGATCCAAAAGTGACGTACTGTGCTACCCCAAGCACCATCCTGTGCTACTAAGAGTGCTTTACTGTCTCATATCCAAAAAAATTGGTATTTTATCAAAAAAGTTAGGTCAATAGATAATTTCATGTTTGTTTTGTAGATCTAGGATATAATAGCTGATAGATCTATAACCTGGGATCAAGAACAAATCAAAGAATGCCGCCAATAGATATGTTAACTCAAAAAAGGTGAATACTCCTAAATACGTCAGCTTAGGATGTATAGAAGAAAATTGAATGACAAATAAACTAGCTTGTCAGTCAAATTAGTGATAGGTATGTGAGCAAAACCCTACAAAATCACTAACCAAGATCAAATAAACCTCTTTGGCCAAATGCACTTTACGATACTACCAATAGCGCTGGACTGTTTCACCAATAGCACATTACTGTACAATCTAGAGCACTGTAGTATCACCCGAGGGCACTGTACTGTGCCTCTAGAAGCGCTTTAAGATACTGCCAATAGCACTTTTCTATGTCTTTCACGTTGTTCTATACTGTACTTAAAAAAAATCAATTTCTCAAAGAAAAAGAGGGATTAGTGGGTCCCATCGGGCATGCTAGAATGTGCATGAGGAAAATCGACTATGTTTAAATGGTAAAATCAAAACAAACAAATCAAAAGCCCATAACATAAAGAGAACTAATCTAAATAAAAGCTATTATCAATAAATCCAATGAAATAAGAAAGCTTTTACCTAGATTTCTGTTGTTCCCTTTGTTGAATGTGGATTGCTCAATAATGCTATGAAACCATGTTTGCAACAAGCAAGTATAGGTGCTCAAAGATCAATGTCAAAAGATCGTAAAGTGCTCAATCGATGCGAGGTATGCTCAAAGCGCTGTAAATGATGCCTGAGAATAAGTGATCGAAGAGGATTTGTGAAGGAGATGAGGGGGATTTATATAGGCTTCAATAGAGATCGATCAATAGTCTAGATAATTTAGAAAAATCAATGAAGGAGATAAAACAAATAACCATGATGAATGTGCACACAACATGTGTCAATCCATAAGGATATTTTTATTAAAATATGATGAAAACAAGATTGATTGAATAGATAATTCAACTTGTGATTTTGCCTTTTTTAGAGTTCTAAAAATAAGACTAATTATGCACATGAGTTAACAAGATATTTTAAGAGAAATTGGAAGATAACTGAAATTAAATAAAAAAATTTATTTAATTGTTTGTACATGATAGAGAAACAAAAGCTTATAAATAAAATATTTGATTTTATTTATTTTTAGAGTATTGAGATAATTTAAATAAATTTGCATGATTTATTTAAATTTAGAAGAACAAGTGATTTAATTAAATAATGTGGATTATTTAATTGTAGATAAGATAGAATTTGATGAATTAATTAAATAATTGGGTTTATTTAATTAATGTAGACTTGAAATTTGAAAAAGGATAATGATTTAATTAAATAATTAAAATTATTTAATCTTGGAAGAATAAGGAGAAATTTAATTTAATTAATTAAATAAAGAGAATTTATTTAATTAATGTTGAATTTATGAGATTTTTTAGAAGAATTTGATAATTCTGGTGAAATTAATTAAATAATTAGATTATTTAATTAATGTTTGAAATGCAGGTGATTCGACAGATTAGATGAAATGCAAGTGATTCAAAGACTTGGTCATTTTAGGGTGTCTACACTCTATTTTAGATGTAAATAGTAGTATGAATAGCCTCTTTCCAAAACACTTCTGACAAATCTGTTTCTTTCATCATAGTACTAGCAACCTCTTGAACTGTCCTATTTTTCCTTTCCACAACTCCATTTTGCTAAGGAGTTTTAGGTGCAGATAGTTGTCTCTTTATCCCATGCTCTTCATAGAAAATGTTGGATTCATTTGATGTGAACTCACATCCTCTATCAGACCTCAAGCATTTGATCTTCAAATCTATTTCATTCTCAACCATTGCCTTGAAAGATTTGAATTTTTCCAGGGCTTTTGATTTGTCTCTTCGAAAAGTAACCCAAGTCATTTTGGAATAATCATTAATAAGCAACATGAAGTACCTATCACTTTGTAGACTTCTCACCCTTGTAGGACCACAGAGATTTGTATGCACTAGATCCAGCAAGCCGACAGAGAATTGTTCTTTGCTCTTGAAACTTGTCCTTGTCTATTTTCCCAACTGACATTCCTTACAAATTGTGTTGGAGGGTTTCACAAGTTTTGGTAAATCTCTCACAAATTGACCTAAACTTATCTTCACCACATTATCAAAGTTTATATGACACATCCTTCTATGCCACAACCAACTTTCATTTGCTTGAGCCAATAAATAGTAATCATTAGATCCTCTTAATTGATAGATGTTACCTTTTGTCTTCTTACCTCTAGCAAACACAGTTCCAGAGCTTTCCATGATCTTGCTATTGTCAAGAGACACTGTGTGGCTTCATGGATGTTGTCATTGATGGCAACAAAGTCCTTCCCACACATCCCCAGGACATGGTGTGTCCATACCAGAAGTCAGATTGAAGAGTGTTGTGGTCTGGTAAGCCAGAACAGAGCATGCAGCAAGGTCTGACAATTAGGTCTAGATCTCTCAGAGGAAGATTTCAGCAAAGTGCAAACTTAAGGAAGTCAAGAGGTGTACCTTGAATGATATATTCCAGAGATTGAGCCTCCGGTGATGAAAGAGTGAAAAGATATAAGCACCTGAGTGTTGGGTTCCTGTTTGGTAGAGTAGACTGAGGAAGACCTGACAAACAGAGCATCAGACTTTAATCTGGATGAGATATTGAAGGTGATCAAGCCTCTTGAGGTATCATTCATGATTGATGACATCTATAACTATGTTTTTGATACGCATCAATTAGTAAGGATTTAGCCAATAGACCGAAGTTTGGGAAGCTATTGAGTATTCTGGATGCTGACTAGGAGGTTGATAAAATCGTTGGTACAGATATATATATATACCAGAGTGATTTTGGTATGAAGGTGTGTTTGGTGTGTTGTGAAGTGCGAAGAAAAGCAGATAGCAATGTGGAAGCAATAATATAGGTCCAGTATGTGACAGGACAGCAGCACCAAAGAAGAGGAAGAATGAAGTGTAGTAGATTAGTGTATTGAGCCTAACCGGAACTGAACCTCAGCATATGTGGATGCTTCTCATCAGTTCAAGTATCTTGTTACTTTCTTTATACCTGGTAGACAATAAGTCTCTTGTAGGTAGTGAGCTTCTTGTGAGCAGTGTGCTCGGGCAGTGAGCCCTAATTGGCAAGTGCCATTTTGTACTATCTTATTCTTTTAACAAAGAATATAATCTTGGGTTAGTCACCCCATGGTTTTTCCCTTAACAGGGTTTTCCATGTCAAAATCATTGTGTTATGTGTATTGATGTTATTTATGCTTTCATGGTTATGTTTGCTTTTATGATTTGATGCTGCACTAATTGTTAAAGAAGAACATAAAGTTGAAGTAATTAAGATAACTAATTCACCCCCCTCTCAGTTATCAACACTTGCACCCATTGTCTTTGAATCTTAGATCATATCCTTTGTCACACATTTGACTAACACTCAAAATATTATGCTTCAAGCCCTTCACATAGAGAACATTGTCAGTATTATGCTTCCCATCAAATGAAATAGATCCATTTCCACAAATCTTTACCAGCTGCATTATCTCCAAACCTAACTAGTTCTCCATCATACTTTTCCAAACTTACAAACTTACTTTTGTCACTAGTCATGTGATGTGAGCATCCATTATCGATAATCCATTCATCTTTATCTTTTTCAAATTGAACAGCCAAAGCACTTTCTTCCACTAGTTTTTCATCCTTCACATAGCTAGCAGAATTAGTAGACACGGGATCTTCTTACAATAGTAATAAATAGGCACTCATTTGCACTAGAACTAGCATAATCAGATTCATCACCAATCACCCCTTAATCATCAAAATCTCTGACATAGTAGCATTTCTTTGGAACTCTAGGTCTGCTCTCATGTTTCTTCTTATTTCTTTCAATTCTTTTAGGACATCTGGAAGCATAATGACCTACTTTACCATAAGAGAAACATTTGAAAGGTAATTTAACTATGAACTTACTAGAGCCTCTTTGTAGCCTATCAACAACGTTACCTTCAATTTCCTCAAAGTCATCATCTACCTTGTATTTCTCAGCTCTAGAGATTTTTGCTAAAGTATTGGCTTTAAAAGTTTATTCAAATTTAGGTAGGGCATCACCAAATTCTCTCATCTCAAAGGATGTAAGCTTTCCAAGTAACTAATCTTTGTCAATAGTTTTCAAAATCATGAATTCTTCAATTGCAGCTACCTTGTGACTATATGACTTTGGTAGTGATCTGAGGATTTTCATCACAACTTCCTTATCACTGAGAGTTCCTTCCATACCCTTTATTCCAATGATAAGTTCATCAACTCTTTACATAAAGGTTGTTATGTTTTCATCTTCATTCATCTTCAAACCCTCATATTTCACTTTTAGGCTTTGTAGCTTGGCTTCTTTTATAGAATCATCTCCTTCATATAGATTTTTCAACTTCTCCCATACCTCATTTGTAGATTCAAGGTCCACAACTTTTGTCAATACTGAGTCACTTAAGGAACTTAGAGGAGAATCCTTTTCTTTGACATCTAACTCATATTCTTTGATTTCATCTTCAGTCATCAGACCATTTGTAGGCATGGTATATTTTTTTTCTGCAACCTTCCATACTTTATAAAGATAAAGAAGATGGATTTTCATTCGTACCTTCCAAAAAGCATACCTTGTCCCATCAAAATGTGGAGCTTCCTTCTTATAATACATCTTGGATCTTCCTCAAGCTGTTAGGCTTTCCTTAGAGGAATTGGCTCTGATACCAATTGTTGAAATATACCAGACAACTGAGAGGGGGGTGAATTAGTTGTCACAAAAACTTAGCTTCACATGCATATCAAACCATCAACAGCTTAATTATTCATTATGAAATTCAATCATGAAAGCATGTAACCATTAACTTAATCACTATCACACATTCAACACAGTAGACACCAAATTTTTACGTGGACAACCCTAAAAGGGAAAACCATGGTGGGTGTTAGCCCACAAAAATATATAAGTTATAGCAATACCAAAAAATAGAGGCTCACTACAAAGAAAGGCTCGCTGCCTATGGGTGGCTTACTACCAAAGGGAGGCTCACTGCCAAAAGGTTGAACTGAGATAACAACATCTACTCCATGCCAAGGTTTAGTTCCATTGAAGCACAAACACCTTTTCTCTTCTCTACTACCTTGCTTCACTTTATCTTCACATCTTCACACTTGGATACATTTTCATGACTCAATTACAAGTATTTATACACTTCATCAACCTTTGAATGATCTTCAAGGTTAGCATTACAATCAACAACCATTGGAACAATCTCTAAGGTCGACAAACATACATTACATCATATAGGTCTGGACCTAAACAAATTTACAAAGAAAAGAAATGAATGTGGATCACACCATGCCATAGCAAGGACTCAAACACAATCTTCCATGCTATAACACGCTATCACAATTTTCAATGCATCTCCAAAGATGATGAATTCAATTAGGTTGGCCAAGACTAATATTAACACAAGTATTCTCAAGAACATGCTTCATGCATGATCTAAATTACACCTTGTGGACCAATTTAAATGTAGAAACATGATCAAGAGACATCCACAAATATATTGTAATCACCAGGAACAATCGTACGATCTCTAATCACTCTATCAATAAGATTCTTCAAACCAAAGTACAAGAAAAACACTATCAACCACTATCATGAGTAAAAGATAGCTTGCAGACAACCAAATCATGAACCATTGCATTTGAAGGCACTTAAAATCACCACTAACTTAATTCTAGAACCGCAGACCAAAATACTTCAATGTGGAGTAATGCGAAGTAAAACACATCCTCCCTATCACCACCAGGCATACATAAAAAGTTGTTTTCACTCTGGTGAACATAACTCACTCAATTCTTCATACTGAAGGCTCAAACTCAAAATATAACATCTTCATACATGCTTCTAAATAAATTCCAATCCAAAGGTAAAGATATTTATTCTACAGGAAATGCAGAGCATTCTTCTAGACTGTTCTTTTATATGTAATGCATTGTTTCTACTGCAACACATTCTTATCATTAGAGGGGCTATTTTACTCAATATCCTCAACAAAGTAAGAGCACAGTTGACACCAATGACAACATAGATATGTTGACATCAATGACAACACCAATTAGGCACATACTTGCAACACCTTTTAGTTGATCTATTGAGGACAAAGAAGCATCCTTTTGATATGATGGCATCAGCTTCTCCAAAATGCTAGATGCCTCACCAATCGATTCACTATCCTATATGTGAGACTTCAAAACTTCTTCCTATACCTTTGCCTACACAATTGATACCAATTTAAATTTCTATACCTGGGACATTGAGTCTAGGTTTATTGGTCCTTGCAAAATTTCTAGCTCATCCAAGACCTGTTTCTCTTTCTCCAAAAAATATTTAATCGATTCTAAAGTGTCTCTTTCTATACCAGAGACATCTTCTACTTGGTTTAGCTCCAAATGATCTAAATCCATAGCTTCATTTGTACTAACCTTTTGTTCCAATGCAGGGATTTCCTTATCCTATTTCTCTTCTTGATCTTTGACCTTATATGTCTTCTTAGTCTTCTCTAATCCTGTCTTGTCATTTTTTTGATGTTCTGGAGGGAGACTAGATTCAGTAATTGTAACAGGTGCTTCCTTCTCTTTGACCACTTTGTCATCTATCCCTTGGTTCAAATTCACTTTTGAAATAGATGTATCATCTCCAACATTTACTTCATCATTGTCATATATTGTTGGGAGATGAAATTATTTTAGCACTTTTAAAGTGATTTCCTCAGTCTCCTTAACTACTTTCTCAAAGTCATCTAACATGAGAATATTCATTCTCCTCTTTGTTTTGAACTCCTTGCTAAGTACTTTGGAGATTTTTATTTTGTCTTCTAGAAAGATCTCTGGACATAACTTTATTAGTGTATGCTCATAGAGTTCAATGTCTTTTGCCATAGTTGCTTCTTTTCTTGCAGACATAATACTACCCAAGGTATTTGGAGGATCGATAGTTATCTCAATAAGGGCTTTGTTATAAATGCCCAGATATCTGACAATAATAGTCTCAATAATTATTTTGTCTAGATCATTATACTCATCATACAGTTGGGCTATGGGTTTTAGGGTTTCCATCAATAGCTATAGCCTTTAGAATGTCTTCAAGACTTATAGTGGCCTCTTCTGTCTGAGGCTTGTCTTACCTTGACCTTTTCTCAAACTTAGTCTTACCGAAGGGATTCTTTTTGTTACTTCTAGAGGCTTTGGTGACCTTAGTGTGCATCTTCTATACTTCTTCATATGTTTCTATTTCTTCTTCATCAACACTTATACTTTCATGCCTCCCTTTTGCTTTGGTTTTCACCCTTTTCTTCCTAGGTGCCTCCATACTTGCCGAATGTGTTGGACTGGAGGATGTAGATGCTAAACTTCTTGTTGTTCTTTTTGATGCTTCAGGCCTCTCTGGTTTCTTCTTAGGCTCTTCTGGAGCCTTGACTAGTTCTTTTTCTTCCTTTTCTTTTGCTGCCTTTTCAACTTGTGCTCTTTCCCTTGCTTCTTTTACTTGTTCTTTTGTGAAACCTTGTTTCAGGGTGAAATCTTTTGTCACTCTGCATTTTTTTGGAGATTTCAAGTTTTCTTACTTCAACATGAATTTTAGCAGATAGCTCTTCATATGTTCCAAACCTTTCTTCTTTGGGGTCCCAGGGCTTGCTTAGCATGTGTTGTGCATAATTTTCCATTATTCCTTCATCTACCTCATAGCCCATTGGCAAAAGCCATACTATTTTAGGCTCAACGACCTCCATCAAGAATTGATCTTTTGTCATAATAAAGAAGATAGTGTCCTTGTATTTCTTAATGACTAATCTAGGGATCCTTTCCCTGGATTGCATTAACCTTTAGAAATTTTTGAAATAGCCCCATAGGGCTGAGTTTTGTGCATCGATATCACCTATGCTACTCAACTGGTTTCTAATCTGAATTGCAACTAGTTTGTCTCTAGTCCAAAAATAGTTCTTCATGTTGGGAATTAAGGTGTTTCAACCTTTACAAATTCCTAGCATTATTCATTTAATTGTATATTTATTTATTGCCTAATATTGTATTTACTTGCACATTTAGTTCAGTCACCTAGTTGAGGTGGCACAGTGACATGTCATCTTACTTGGAATGTGACTTGGATGGTCAAGTCAAACCTACATGGATTTGGGCATCCCATTTGAGGTGGCATGAATATTCCATGTGTCAGCATCTTGTGGGATGTGGAAGAGGATAATCCATATGACATAATCTATGATGCATAAGGGCCAAGTTTGGAGATTCCTATGACAAGTTGTGACAAGTTTCGGTGAGTATCTTTGCATGAGGGAAAGACATCTTTGGGTGCCCAAGTTGGGCTATGACATTGTTCACAAGAGACACTGCTACACATGATAGGTGTTATCATTGATGGTAACTAAGATTATTCCACCCATCCACATAACACAATTTGTTCATACTGGAAGTCAGAATCAGAATCTATCTAAGTCTGGGAAGTCAAAAATAGAGCAGGTGACAAGGTCTGGATCTCTCCGGTAGTAAATCAGAGTTTGTTGTGGATTTGAGGGAGTCATAAGCATTGTTAGGCTAATCTAAATCTAGAGTTTTGGTCTCTGGTGATGAAGGATTCAAAAGTTACTAGCATCTAAGTATCAAGTTAACAGTTTGACAGAGCGAACAGAAGAAGAACAGGCCAACCTTGTAATTCATCTTGGTTCCAGATGTATGGAAGTTGTTGGTTGGACAAGGTGTGATGATTTTTGAATGTAATTTTTGGTATGCATTACAAGTTGTATATGGATTTAGCTGATAGAGCAGAATCTTCAATAAAGTTCTAAGTGTTCCCGAAGCTGACTGAAAAGTGGTTGAAGATTAGGATCAGATATATATAGTTGATTGATTTGAATGATTTTGGTGTGTGTGTGTGTGTTGTGAATATGGAGTAAGTGCAAAAAGGAAGAGATCTAAGATCTAGATTATGGAAAAGTAGTAAACAGGGTAGAACAAAGATGAAGTGTATCAATTTAGTATTATGTGCTTAACTAGAACTGAATCCTTGCATTGGTTGATGCTAATTATTAGTTCAAATTCATTATAATCTTCTTACTATAGGAAGTGAGCCTTCTATAGGCAGTGAGCCCTCTTTTGAGTAGTGAAATCTGGGCAGTGAGCTAGAATGCATGTGCATTCCCAATTGTAATACTTTTAATAGAGTATAATCTTTGTGGGTTAACCCCCACCGTGGTTTTTCCCTTAACTGGGTTTCCACATCAAAAATTATTGTCATGTGTGTTTATTTGTTTCTTCTTGTGTGTTGATGACTCATGCTTTAAATGTTTTAATTAGTTCTAAGTGATATTGTTGTAAATGATAAAGTTTTTGAACAACTGATTCACCCCCCCTCTCAGTTGTTCTGCCTAATTCTAACAATTGGTATTAGAGCCTGGTTTCTTCGAAAAAGTTTAACAGCTTAAGGAAGATCTAGGAAGGTAGTAAAATGGATGAATATAACATTCAAGGGCAACTTAATCTCACTCTAGAAGATCTTGAGTAGTCCAAAGCAAAATTCTAAGAGTTGCAAGAGAACTTCAAAAAAGATGAAGACTTCATTGAGATTTTAAAAGAAAAATCGAGCAAATCCAATGAGAAGAGGAAGGAACAACCTCTTCAACTAGGAAATCATTATGAGAACAACAACAAGGATGAGGTTCTGAAAGAGAAGACAAAGGAATGTAAGAAGTTAGCCAAAGAAGTTGTTATCCCAAAACATGAGATGGAATCCAGGGTGATGAGGCTAACCAAAGAAATTGAAGATAGAAAGAAAAATGAAGAAGACTTGAATCAAAATCTAAAAGAAAGAACTGAAGAATACTACAGATTGGACAGAATCGTTGGCCTCCTATAGTCTAATCTACATGAAAGTAAAGACAATGAGAGAAAGCTTGAAAGGCTAATTGTCATTCTTAGACATGACCTAGAAGTTGCAAATGAATACAAGGAGAAGTTCAAGATAAGCTTAGCTAAACATGAAGCACTACTTGAAGGACATAAAAAGGCTGATGACAAGCATGGTCTTGGATATGAGAAAGGTGAAATCTACGGATCTAGACAAAGAAATTTTCAACCAAGGAATGGGAGAAACAAACCTAGAAGACCTCCAATAAGATAGGCTAATGCTCAAAGATATCCATCATTTAATGGAAATTATTTTAATTGAAATAAATTTATTCATAGAGCTACTCAATGTAGAAGCAAGGTAAATCAAAATGGTCCATCCTTCTCTGGTCAATGCTTCAAGTGTAAGAGGTATGGTCATAGATCAAATTAATGTAGAAGTATGATAATGAATAACTCTAGAGAAAATGGCAAATCTTTCAATGGTAACTGCTTTACTTGCAATGGATATGGAAACATGGCTAATCAGTGCAGTTTAAGAGGAAATTAGGTATATAAGCAAAGAAATGATCTTTTCTTTAATTGCAATAGCTCTGGTCATACTACAAGATTCTATAGAAGTAGGAATAATGAAAGAAGAGGTCCAACAAATAGAAAACCGGATGAGCAGAGACAAGACAAAGGCAAAAGAAAAATTGATGTGAATGAGATCTAGAATGAAATGAGCAAGACATGGGTTAAGAAAACAAGCGAGAACAATAGTAATGAGTCCATACTAGAATCTGGTGCTGATAATTCCTCTGGGAATTAAATTTGGAGCTCTAGCTTAGGGGGAACTGCATTGAAAATTAAATTCCCCCAGCCAACAAGTGGGTGCTTGGATTTGGCACAATGAGAAGATATTTTGTATTATTTCAAAACTTTTGGAAGGATTTCTAGAAGAGAGATGTTGATATGGAAATTTACAGAGTGATTCATGAAGAATTATTCAAGAAACTAAGTAACTAGATGAAGTTAGGGTAGAGCATTTATTACAAAGGCAAATTAGGTTTTAAAGAGCATAAAAAGTTGTTCACTCCTCATTTGAAGCACTCTGCACTTGAAGAAAGCAAGATGAATAATGTCTGAGCTAAGATTATAAGGAATTGAAGTGTGACCGATGAATTTATCTGTCAACCCTAATCTCGTGAAAAAAGTATTTATCTGCAAAGCTTTGAACTTTAACCTTTTTGCAATGGCTACAACTTTGGTCGTTGACATTACTGAAAGGCCTCAACCCAAATTTAAGAAACATCCACACAAATCTATAGAAGTCGACCCAGTAGGTGCATTTTCAAGTGTTCCGTATTGTGTGCTGCATACTAAAGATATTAGGGTTTATATTCATGCAAACATAGATGAATTTGGGGACTCAAGGTATGTAGATTTGTTTGAGAGTCATCTCAGGGATAAAAATCACAACCTTAAACTAGAGTATAAGACACTACTTGATAAACATTTTATTCTGATTATGGGGTTTCCAACATTTGATGAAGATGAGTGGGTCTGGTATATATTGAGTTAGATGCATGATGAATTCATAAGGCTGTTAAAACCATTCAAGATTACCAAGGATGTTATTAGAATTGTGACTGGGTTAAACTCAACTGGTGGATTACCTATGATGAAATCTGTGAAAAACCAAATTGTTATCGATGCAACTGGTGCAAAGTTTGACAAAAGGGCAATGACCATAAATGACATTATAGAACTAGATGTGAAGTTTTCTTCCATGGTGATTAGCTATAAGATCTATCACTCTAGTAGAAAGAATTTAGTCTCCAGGACTGCCATATATGCAGCATATCAAACATTGAAGAAGAATGCAAATTATGACCTATGTGAGCTATTACAAAACCAACTGATTGAAAACCTAAACAAAATCAAGAAAGATAAGAACAATACTTTTAAATATGGTACATTAGTTCTATGCCTATTTTTCTACTATATGAATGAAGTACCTGGAGTAAAGGGTGTTCACTGGACTAATGATGAGCCAGTTGCCACTCAAATTAGAAATCATTTTCGCAGCATTGGTGATTATAAAGCTCAGAAAACTACAATCTAGGGATACTTCAAGAATTTTTAGAGTATGATGCATTCAAGGGAAAGAATTCCTAAATCAATTATTGAGAAGTACAAGAATGAAATATGTTTTATGGTTGACACTGATTAGTGCCTAATGGAAGCAGTGGAACCTAGAACTGTTTGGATCATGTTAATGGGGTATGAAGTATATAGAAAAATCTTGAATATGTATGCTTAACATCTAAGAAAACCAAAAGACACAACAGTTGAAAGATTTAGGACATACGAGGAGCTAAGTTTAAAACTACATACTAAGTTTAGAGAACTTGAAACCAACAAAAAAGTAAGAAAACAAGTTGAGTAGTTGGCCAAAAATCTAGGTCTCACAAAGGAAGTCGTGAGGCAATTTCAGGAGAAGCGGGATAAGAAACAAGGAAGTGCTCTAGTAGGATCCTCCTCCACATCAAGGACCACTAGAAGATCTATTTCTACCCCTGTTCCTCTAAAACCTGCCAATCCTAAGATACCAGAAGGAAAATCATCAGGAAAAGAAGGAAAAAGAGTGAAAACAAAGGCCACAAGAACCTATAAGAGCATAAAAGTTGATAAAGAAAGAATAGATTTTGATGTTGAGGTAAAGGAGTTGAAAGCCTCTAAAACAAAAGCTGCCAAAGTGACTAAGGAGAAGCCCAACCAAAGCAAAAAGACAAACAAAAGGTAGAAGACAGATACATATGTTGAGGAGCCCACAATCTCCATGGAAGATGTAATAAAATTAGTCACTATGGGTGGAAATTTGAAACCCATGACTAAATTTTATGATGAATACAGAGACATAGATAAGAGGGTGTTGGAGGAAGCAACTATTAGATATCTTAATATCTATAATAAGGCCCTGGTTGAAATAACTTCTGAGATCCCTCTAAGTCTTGCAAACACTTTGGAGTTGAGCAAAGAAAATGCAAAATGTAAGGATATGGAGCTTAGAGAGCATGTACTGATAAAACTATGCCCTCAAATCACTCAAGTTCAAATGAGTATGATATTCAAAGATGTGAAGGATGAATTTAAGAGCAAGAAGAGAATGAACAAACTAATGCTTGGAGAATTGGACCAAATAGTTAAAGAAACATAGGAAATACTTCTAAGTGCATTGAAGAGACATAATCTGCCATTTGTTGAGGAGGAGACTGATGATAAGATTGATTCATCAATCCCAAATGTTCAAAAGATGGAAATTGATGAGTAGCAAACCAAGGTTGATGACTCCTATGGTCCAGAAGAGGAACAAAGAAACAAAGAAGATACAAAGATGGTAGACCAAACTGATGATGCAAGAGATACTCCAACTTCTGCTGATCAATCTAGAAAAGAAGATAGTGTTAAGATTACTGCTGCTACAAAAAATCCTTCTGAATAGATTTTAGATGGTAAGGACATGGGAATGAATTCCCCTGCAGATGGCACAGTGAAAGGTAAAATAGAGGAAGAGAAAGAAGAAAGTAAGACAGAAGAAGATAGTGCAAATGTGGATGCATCTGAACAAATCAGTCCTGATACTAACATTGACAAATCTCAAGGAAAGGAAGATGGTTCAAGAATTATGGCAAGAGACATTGCCGATGTAGTAAAAGGTCTCTTGAGTAAATAAATGCTTGAATTTGATGATCCAGATCTGTTTCAAGGACCGATCAATCTAGATGCTCTCTCTCCAGTTCAAGTAATGAAAATAGCATCCTTCACACAAGCCAAGGCAAGAGAAAACTTGTTGAAATCTCACATTTAGGATAGTAAGCTGCTAGGACTTGCAACTGGAGTATTGGAGAAGATAATACCAACCATCCAAAAGAACCCATCTGACTCTCCCTTTGGACATCTAAAGAATCTTGTAAATTCCATAAGTACACATTTTGAGTCTTTTGAGAAGTTTGCAGAAACTAAAGTCAAAAGTGAATTTTTGGATAAGAAATTTAGTGAAATAAAGAGCCAAATAAGGAATGAGAGAATGATACTTGGTATTAGTATAAAAAGTATTTAAAATGCTCTAAGTGATGGAGGTGATATATACAAATTTTGTCTATCCTAGCCTAAATTCAGTAAGGATATTGAGAAGATGAGAAAGAAGCAAGAACAAAAATTGTCAAATCTATCTCAAAATTTTGATTCTCTAACACTTTCTCCTACAAGTTAGGAATGTCAAGTAATCAGCTTGATCAATGAAATAAAGAAGCTTGTTAAAGAAAAAGGGAATATTGTGAAGAGAATGTGTGAGCTCTGAGGATTAATTGCCCCCAAGTTAGAAATAATGTTTAATGCATTTTCAAAAGCTCAAACGGTAGTTCAGACAAGTCATTCTCCAGATCTGACAAAGGCAGAAGCATATACATTTATTCTGAGTGGACACATCTCAATTTTGGATGGTAAGAAAAGAAGTTGGGCCTCTAAACTTGAGCAATTGAAAAATAGTTTTACAGATATTCTTAAGTTCATGTAAATATAACTTAATGATTAGGTGTACATATGCAGCATTGTATTTTTGAGAATTCTGTATTTTAGACCCCATCCTTTGCCATTGATGTCAAAGGGGGAGTGAAGAACAAGGAAAAAAGATAAATCCAGTAAAGGGGGAGCTTTGGAAATAGTGGAAAGCAAGTGTATAGAGCAAGGGGGAGTAGCACCGACAGTCATTTTTCACTAAGTGTTGCCATCAATGCCAAAGGGGGAGATTGTTGGCAAGAGACACTACTATGCATGGTAGGTGTTGTCTTTGATGACAACTAAGATTATTCCACCCATCCACATAACACAATTTGTTCATACTGGAAGTTAGAGTCAGAATCTATCTAAGTCTGAGAAATCAGAAATAGAGTAGGCGACAGGGTCCAGTATCTTGGTCCGGATCTCTTTGGTAGTAAATCAAAGTTTGTTATAGATCTAAGGGAATCATAAGCATTTTTAGGATAATCTAAATCCAGAGTTTTGGTCTCTGGTGATAAAGGATTCAAAAGTTACTAGCATCTGAGTATTAGGTTAACAATTTGATAGAGCAGACAAAAGAAGAACAGGCCAACCTTATAATTGATCTTGGTTCCAGATGTATGGAAGTTGTTGGTTGGACAAGTTGTGATGATCAATGATAGTAGCTGACCTGATTGATGATTTGTGAGTGCAAGTTCATGTTACAAGTTATACATGGATTTAGCCAACATAGCAAAATCTTCAATAAAGTTCTAAGTGTTCATGAAGCTGACTAAAAAGTGGTTGAAGATTAGGATGCAGATATATATAGCCGATGGTTTTGAATGATTTCGGTGTGTGTGTGTGTGTGTGTTATGAATATGGAGTAAGTGTGAAAAGGGAAGATAGGAGTGTAAAAAGGAAGAGATCTAAGATCTAGATTATGGCAGAGCAGTAAACAGGGCAGAACAAAGATGAAGTGTATCAAGTCAGTATTCTATGCTTAACCAGAACTAAATCCTTGCATTGGTCGATGCTAATTATCAGTTCAAATTCATTGTAATCTTCTTACTATAGGCAATGAGCCTTATTTTGAGCAATGAGCCCGAATGCATGTGCATTCCCAATTGTGATACTTTTAATAGAGTATAATCTTTGTGGGTTAACCTCCACCATGGTTTTTCCCTTAACCAGGTTTCCACATCAAAAATCATTGTGTCATGTGTGTTTATTTGTTTCTGCTCATGTGTTGATGACTCATGCTTTAAATGTTTTAATTAGTTCTAAGTGATATTATTGTAAATGATAAAGTTTTTGAACAAACGATTGACCCCCCTCTCAGTTGTTCTACCTAATTCTAATAGACATGTAAGAGGAATTTACTATATTTAGTCTTGTATGATAGATTCTCTTACAACATTTAAGGTTGTTATGTTGGGAAAATCTATGACAACTATAAGATGCGTAAGAACATTTGTCATAGTCTATTTTTAGCCTTAGAGTGCTCCAAGTTGGGAAAATCAAATATGCCATATATGACATATGTAAGAGATGTATTTGTATCTTGGACAAGTGTCCTTTGATGTGGGATAATGTCCATGTGGCCAAGGTGGACACCTATCTCAAGAAGCTTCCAGAATATGCCTTATGTCTCTATAAAATGCATTATTTTGGAGTTGTATTTGCAGTGTTTTTATAGGTATTGTTATGCTGCCAGAATCACTCTAGAAATGACATTTGAAGACTCTTGGAATAGCTTGCATTGCAAGTGTATTGTAATCCTTTCACAAATTTGATAATACATTGTATAGGTTTTAGAGTGTGGGGATTTTTACCTAAAAAGGGTTTTCCCCACAATACATCTTGTGTCAATATTTTGTGTTGTGTTACTACTATAATTTATTATGTTATATGTTTAACATTACTGTAATTGTAAGGATTAAAATGAATTTGCATACATTACTCCTCATTAGATTGGTGTAGGAAGTGTGTTCCATGTACCTTGCTTCCTTTCACTTCATGTCAGGTAACACTTGCATAAAATAGAAAAATGAGCATAGGATCAACATACCAAATTTGAAAGGGTATTTGCCTTCCTTTGTTTTCTTCAAGTTCTCCATTAATTGTTGTCAGAGCAGTTCACATAGGTCATATTCTACATTTTCCTTGATCATTTGATAAGCAACATAAATGGTTGTACCGAAGGCAGAGTTTTCCTAGTTCGTGAAGTAGAGCTTATACCCAATCACCATTGATGCAAATATGATTGCATGATCTTCAATATCATTGACAGTCAATGCCTTTTTATCAAATTTTGCTCCAGTGGCTTTCATTAATGTATCATTTTTCATAGCCTTCAATACAGGTACTGTGCGAGTAGAGTTTAGTCCTGTGACAACCCTTATGGCATCTTTAGTGATCTTGAATGTAGAGTGAAGCCATATAAACTCATCATGAATTTAGCTTAAGACATACCAGACCCATTCATCTAATGCAAAAATTGGAAAATATATAAACTAAATAAGTTTCTTTTCTTCCAGTACTTTGAATTTTTTCTTCAAATCAAGTTTATTGTCACTCAGATGATTTAGATATAGATCTTTGAGTAGACTACCTTTGAGTTCTTCAAAGGTAACATGTATATAAGCCCTAATGTCCTTTGCCTGTAAAACACCGAACGAAATCTCTGAAAATGCACCATTTGGATCAACCTCTGTTGATTTGAATGGATTCTTTTTGAATTTTGGCCAGGCTCTTTTAGTTATATCAATCACATGTGGTGTTGACATTTTTGCAAAGATTCAAATGAATTCATGGTAGGGTTTTGAGCCTAAAGAATACCTCTTTCTACCAAATTAGGGTTTCCTTCACCTGAGGTCAATTTTGACTTGAATCATTTTGGGAAACTCTGAGTTGCTTAGATTTTAGCTTTAGATCACCTTAAACACTTGAAAGATTGAATGCAAAGTGATTAATCTTTAATGAATCCAAGCCTTTAAACCCCTTGAAGTCATAAATGTAGTCTTTCAAAAAGTTGTCAAACACTTCTCTATTAGTCACAGTTAATCCAAAATGCTCTGCAATGTTCTGCATTAGATCTTTCTTTACCAAAATTTCCTTTAGGGGCTTTGTCATAGAGTTCTTCACAACATACCTTAGTGCCAGATTTTAGCAGTAGCTTTCTGGCTGGGGGCTTTAGATTTTCAACATAGTTCCCATGAGCCAGAGCTCACAATTTACTTCTCAGAGGAAGTATCTACACCAAATGCTAGTGCGGATCCATCCTTGACTTCAATTACTTCTTTCTTGATCCAAATCTTGTCCATTTCTTTCTTAGTTTCAACAAGATCAACGTTTTATTTTCCCTCATCATTCCTATACTTTGTTTTCCTTTCTTCAGCATAGTAGTTCCTTTTCACATTCTTACTTCTATAAAATCTTGCAACATGTCTAAACTTGTTGTAATTATAGCACATAATGTTTCCCTATCCTTGATTCCTTCCTCTGAATGAATTCATCCTTGATTTGCATTGATTAGCAATGTGTCCAAATCTATTACAAGTAAAACATCTTCTATTGAATGATTGAGTATTCCTTGGATTATGAAAGCCATTTCTTACTAGACTTCTACATTCATTTGATTTATGACTAATTTTCTTGCAATTTAAACATTAACCAAAGAATGATGGAACATTCTAATTTATTCTACTCCTACATTGAGTAGCTTTATGACCAAACTTTTTGCAATTAAAACAATGTCCATTGAAAGATTGGTACCTTTGAGCATTTGGTTGTTTGATCGGAGGTCTTTTAGGTCTTCTCCTTTGATTCCTGAATTGCTTCCCTTTGTTTTTCTTCATCTAAAAGTTTTCTTGACCTAATTTTGAACTTTCTCCTTTCTCAAATCCTAAGCCTTTCTTGTCATCTAAACTCTTTTGACTAGCAATCATCTCATCAAGTTTTTTAGAACTTATCTTGAACTTTTCTTCATAGCTCTTGGCTTTTTCTAATTTTGTTTTTAGGCTCACAACTTCTTCCAACTTGACACATTCTTCTATTTTGTTGTTTACCATCAAATTTAGATCTTCTTCTACTTTAGCTCTTTTAATAACTTCCACTTTCAAATCATCTAAGCTCTCATTTGTTGATATCAATTGTTCACTAACATCTTTGTATTTTTCTTTGAATTTATTGACTTGTTCTTTAAGCTTTAAGATGCACTCATCAGCTTCTTGAATGCTATCCTTCAAATCCCTGATTTATGCTTCATATTTTTCAAGATCAGCAAGAGTTGCTTCTAGTTCAACATTGTTTTCATATGAAAAGTTTCCATACTTTCTAGCTACCATGATTGATCTCTCCTAGATCTTCCTCAAGTAGTTAGGATTCTTCCAAGGAACCTTGCTCTGATACCAATTGTTGAAAGTAAGGAATACTAAAAGGGGGGTGAATCAATATTCCACAAAACCACTTGTTAACTTTATTAATCCAATTTCCAAAATTAATAACATAAAAGTAGAACAAGAATAAGAGCAGCAACCATAAAGACATAACACATTGACACTAGGATTTTTATGTGGAAAACCCAAAGAGGGAAAAACCACAGTGAGTGTTAGCTCACAATATACTATGAAATCTCAATATGGGATTACAAGAAGGCTCACTGCCTAGAGAAAAGAAGAAAGAAGGATTGGCTCACTACCATAGGATGAACTATTGTTGATGCATCTACCACATATTGCATCATAGTTCCAATGAGGGATCAATACACAGATTCAAAGGTCTTCATTTATTCATCCCTACTTCTCAACTTAAATACATATACTAGGTTTTCTATTCTTGTTCAACTTTTTTTCTTTGCACTCTACTCATATTCCTTCACACACAAATTTGCACACCACACTTCACATGACCACCCACCAACAACGTATTCCATCGAGTATATATATTCACTACAAGATTTAACTCATAATCAAGTCGACAAGGAAAACATAAACCGTGTACACAAATACTACATCCTATCAGCTTGAACTTGTGTACAATCTACAATGCGGACCAAGCCAAACATATAATGATCTACTTATAGGTTTGTACAAATCATACAACCACTTAGATTTATTCCTTAAACAATATATCTTCTCCGTATATGAATCTTTTATGCCTGTCAGCCTATCTCTTAAGAGCACACTTAACCAATTCAACTATCACTTCACAACTTTTACTACAGATCATGTACGACTCTAAGAATCACATCCAACACTCATCTTTGACCTCTTAACATATCTTCATAACTACAAGACAAAGTATGCAACTATGTAGGAATGTGCACCCTTTTTCTTAGGCACTGTGCACTGTTCCTGAGTTAACTGTGTTCACCCATACTTAGCTAAATCATGGTATGTCTTCTGAAGATCTTCAGAACTTGCAACCTTGGATATTTCACCTTCAAGCAACTGTGAACAACATACTTGAACTGCATACCTTGAACATCAACTATAGAGGAATACTACTTGAGTCTGCTACTAACTCTGTTTTGTTAGTACTTAGCCATTCTGCCTTAGTCTTTTGTGTCTGGACCAGATCCTTGTGTGTAGGCTATTTCCAAGTTGAGGTCTCAATCATCCTTAGCTTCATCATGCTTTGTTTGCCTTGTTTCCATCAATGACAACATTACCCAATCAGAAGTGTCTCTTGACTATGTTACTAACAATTACACCTTTGAATTATCCAGACATGCCTTTGGCATACAAAAACCTACCTTTGGTCAATAGTCCTATGCTTATGGTCCACAAAATTGTGCCTTTGAGCTATCCTACTACCATTTTTGAGCTATTCTGATACCACCTCTAACATATAGTCCCATTCTTCTAGTTAAATACAGTCATCAGCCATCTTTTCACCCAGAATCAGAAAACATCCATTTTCAGTGGAATTTGTCCTCAAACCTTGCATCATATAGACCATCCATCCTCAGTACTCTAGTCATTAGATTAGTTTTCACTCATCTTCATATTAAAATTTGGACTTTTATAGCATTTTATCCTCTTAATACTATAACATTGTCATCATCATCAAACAACTCATATATTATCTAGCTCTTTAGCTTCAATTTGGCTTTCCTCCCAAAATCTAGATCACATCCTCTAGTTTGTCTTTGATTTGAGAAGTTGCCTCTCTTAGATCCTTAAAGATAAATTATCATTCTAGTGATTTAAGCTAGCTTAGGAGAGTGGTTTCTCTTGGGTTAGTCAAAACTCACTATCTATATTTGTCTTTCCTTGAGGCCATTAGTCTATCTCTTGGAAGATCATCCAAATCACATTAGTAATTGATCTAGGTTTTATCAATCATCCCCCAAACAACTAATCAAACCAATCATCTTAATAGTCTCAACCTTATCACAAGAATCCAAACATCACTACATCCAAATCTTTGTCATAGAAAATTAGAGATATCACATGACTATGACTATAAATCAACACCAATTAGCCATGGAGGCTAGCCACAACAATCCCCAAAACAATCTCCAAACCAATCCTCAAGATGTCAACACTACATTGATAGATGCTACACAATTTACCATGGGTTTTAACCCTCATGACTTTTTGCCAAAAGGATATACCATGGGTCACTCTTCATCTCATCAATATGGACAATATCAAATAGGACAAACATCCCAAGAAGTATCGCAAGAACGAATTGAAGAATTACAAAATCCTAAGATTCTCAACACCATAGATAGGCTCTTGGCTTCTGATCCTAATAGATTATTTCTTTTTCTTGCTAAGCAAGGAGCTAAGTTTCCTAATGAATTTGACACATCTACACTCAAAGAGCAAGACCCCATTAATGATGCTATTGTTTCTATGGGTAGATCACACCTAACTCCTATTTAAACCATGTCTACCATAGCAACCTCAATTCCAAATTCACCTTCACATGGTGTTCCTCTAACACCATTCACCTATAAGTATCACAACCCACTTTATCAACCCCCAACAACACTTGAACCTCTTCTTGTCCCCACCAAAATTTATCAAATGAACCAATCAAACCCCTTCTTTACTACATCCACACCTCCATCATCTCAAATTCCAAACATAGTGTCACAAGTTCAATCTTTCATTCCTAATGTTGCTTGTCACTCCTCCATGAGTGTCACAAGTTTAATTGTCCATTTCTAATGTTTCTTATGCCACTCCTCCATGAGTGTCACAAGTCCAATCTTCCATTTATAATGTTGCTTATGCCACTCCTCCACAAGTGTCACAAGTCCATTCTTCCATCCCTAATGTCTCTTATGCCACTCCACAAGTGTCACAAGTTCAAACATCTATTCCTCAACATTCTTACATCATTCCACCCCAACACTCCCAAATTCAATACTCTTACATTATTCCTCCACAACATTCTCAATCTCAACACTCCTACATCACTCCTCCACAAAACTCTCAAGCCCAACACTTTTACATGAATCCACTCCAAAACAATACTCACAATTCTTATGATACATACAATATCCACTCATATGCATCCAACACCAATCCCTCCTACATAGCACAATAACCACCATCCATCCAACATGGCCTTGCTCAACAACAACCCACATTAGATCTTGATCTTAAATTATCCAATCAACAAAAGCAAATTTCTAATCTCACCCTTAGACACACCAAGAAAACTTTCTCCTTGGAGTAGGTTTGTCCTTACCCCTTTGATAGGTCACTACCTTTGATCCCTTTTCCTCCTAACTTTGACATGCCAAAATTTGACAAATATAAAGGAAATGGTTCAACCCAAAAGAACATCTTAGGGAGTTCTACATTTCTTGCCTAGAGGTTGCCCATAACGACACTTATCTCTTATGCCTCTTCCCTTGTAGTCTTGGAGGGTAGGCAATAGAATGGTTTTCTCATATACTCATGGGTATAAAAAGATTTAATGAATTGGCCAAAAAGTGTGTCACACACTTTTCCTTCAATATCAAACATGAGATCTCCATGACAAAATTGTGCAATAATAAACAATGCAATGGGGAAACTTTCATCTCCTTCTTACAAAGATGGAAAAACATGGCTAGCAAATTCCCTTGGCCTATCCCAAAAAAACAACTAGTTAGCATGTTTGTGTTGGCAAGAGAGACTACTAGGCATGTCAAGTGTTGTCATTGATTGCAACTAAATCCATCTTACACATCTGCATTGTATCATCTGTTCATACTAGAAGTTAGATTGCAGATTTGTCTAAGTCTAGATAGATAGGAACATGGCATATGACAAGGTTCAACATTTTGGTCTGCATTTCTCTACAGGAAATCATATTTTACTATAGATCTAAGGGAATGTTAAAGGATGTCAGGGCTACCTAAATCCAGAGTTTTGGCCTCTAGAGATGAAGGGATTGAAAGTTACAAGCATCTGAGTATCAGGTTTTGGTTAGATAGTTTAGTCTGATGAAGAACAGGCTAACCTGGTGTTTGATCCTTGTACGGATTAAGAGAAGTGGCTGGTTGAGCAATTTATGAGATCCAGTGGTATTGGCCAACATGTGTGGTGACTTGAATACACATGTTTTGGTCTGTGTTGATATTTGTGCATAGATTCAGCTGACAGAACAGTGATCTTGAAAAATTCTCTAAGTTTTCTTAAGGCCAACTGTAGTTGATGCAATTTCATGTTGTAGATATATATATTTGATGGATGTGAGCATTTTGAGATATGGTTGTGTGAAGATGAGGTGAGAAGACTGAAGGGTGGAAATATCAAGTGTGAAGCAGGGATCTGATCCTCAGATTATGGCAAAACAGTGAAACATGACAATAAGAGATGAAGTGTGTGAAGTCAGTATATTGAGCCTAACTAGAAATATAATCTTGCATTGTTAGATGCTATTCTTCAGTTCAAGTACTTTAGTGAACTCTTGTAATTGATCTTGTAGGCAATGAGCCTCCTTTAAGCAGTGAGCTCTGGGCAGTGCACTCGAAGGCATGTGCCTTCCCAATTTGTAATACTTTTAATAGAGTATAAAATCTTGTGGGTTAACCCCCACGTAGTTTTTCCCTTAACCATGTTTCCATGTAAAAATCCTAGTGTTATGTGTGTTGATTATGTTTCTGCTCATGTGTTGTTGATTCATGCTTTCATGGTTATATAATTAATCTATTGTAAGGAAGATTAAATACAAAACAAGATAAAGTTTTGAGACAATTGATTCACCCCTTCCCCACTCTCAGTTGTCTACCCTAATTTCAATAATAGGTATCAGAGAAAGATTCCTTGGAAAAAGTTTAAGAGCTTGAGGAAGATCTAGGAAGGTGTTTCAATGGATTCATTCAAGTATTCTAATGGTATCAATCAACAACTTCAAGTAGCCCTAGAAGATATTGATCTATCCAGAGCAAAAATCAGAGATCTGCAAGAGAATCTTAAAGATGTTGAAGATTTCATTGAGACCTTAAAATGAAAACTGAGCAAATCTAATGAAAAGAGGAAGGAGCTACTTCAGCAGCTAACAAATTAGAATGAAGACAATGACATGGATGAGGCTCTAAAGGAGAAGACAAAGGAATGTGAGAAGCTGGCAAAATAAGTTGTTGTCCTAAAACATGAGATGGAATTTGGGGTGATGAGGCTAACCAAGGAAATTGAGGAAAGGAAGAAAATTGAGGAAACATTGAATCAATCTCTAAAAGAAAGAATAGAAGAGTGTTGTAGATTGGACAGAATAATTGGCCATCTAGAATCTGATCTACAAGAAACTAGGGATAATGAGGAACAACTTGAAACATAGATTGTCATTTCAAACATGACCTAGAAGTTGCAAATGAATATAAAGAGAAGCTCAAGATAAGCTCAGCTAAACTTGAGGTGCTAATTGATAGTCAAAAGAAGGCGGATGATAAGCATGGTCTAGGATTTGAGAAAGGTGAAAGCTCTGGATCTGATCAAAGAAATCTTGAAGCAAGAAATCAAAGAAGGAATCCTAGAACACCTTTGGTAAGACAACATAAAGCTCAAAGGTATCCATATTTCAATGGAAATTGTTTCAAATGCAATAAGTATGGTCATAGAGCTAATCAATGCAGAAGTAAAGTGAATCAAAATACATCATCTTTCTTTGGTCAATGCCTTAATTGCAAAAAGATAGGTCATAAGGTTGAGGAATGTAGAAGTGGATCAAGGAATACTCCTAAGAATAAACAAGTGTTCAATGGAAGATTTTCACCTGCAATAAGTTTGGGCATATTGCAATCTAATGCATATCTAAACCTGCTCCAACATGTAATTGTTAGAAAAATAAGATTGTGTGTTTCAACTGCAACAAATCTAGACATATTGCTAAATTTTGTAGAAGCAAAAATGAGAAATCACATGCAGGTAAAGGAAAAATAGAGAATAAGTTGGACAAAGGCAAGGGTAAATTAGATGTGAATGAGATCTAGAATGAAATGAACAAAACATGGGTGAAGAAGAGTTGTGATAGTGATGGGTCTACACCGGAATCTGGTGCTAATAATTCCTTTGGGAATTAAATCAAGAGCTCTAGCTCAGGGGGAGCTGCATTGAAAATCTATTTCCCCCTACCAATAAGTGGGTGCCTAAATCAGGCATGATGAATGAAGATAAAGAAGCCTATTGCAAATCTGTTGAAGCAAATTCTAGAAGAAAAGAAGGTAATGTGATTGATTGTAGAGCAATTGAAGATTGACTCTATGCAGAAATAGTGTAACTAAATGTATTAGGGAAAAACATTTATTATAATGGTGAATTAGGTTTTGCAGAGCATAAAAGGTCATTTACTCAACATTTGAATCACTTTGCATTTGAAGAGAACAAGGAGAAGAGCGCCTGAGCTAAGATTTCAAAGATCTGACGTGTGAAAAGTAAATTCGACAGCTAACCCTAACCGATGAAACAAGGTATTCTCTGTGAAACTCTCTAAATTTTCTATCTCTAGTTATGGCTACTCCATTGGTTGTTGACATCACCGAAAGGCCCTGACCTAAATTCAAAAAGCATCCACACAAATCAGTAGAGGTCAATCTATTAGGTGCCTTTTCAAATGTTCTGCATGGTGTGTTCCACGTTGAAGACATTAGAGCTTATATTCATGCTAGCATAGATGAGTTTAGGGATTCAAACTTAGTAGATTTGTTCAAGAATCATCTAAGGGATAAGATTCATGGTCTTAAACTTGAGTATAAGGTGTTGCAAGTCAAACATCTCATACAAGTTATTGGGTTCCTGTCCTTCAGTGAAGATGAGTGGGTCTGGTATGTACTAAGTTAAATGCATGTTGAATTCATGTGGTTGATGAAACCCTTCAAGATCACCAAGGATGCTATCTAGGCTGCAACAGGATTGAATTCAGCTAGTGGACTGCCAATGTTAAAATCAGTGAAGAATTAGATTGTGACTGAAGCTACTGGATCAAAATTTGACAAGAGTGCAATGACAATAAATGATATAACTAATCTAGATGTCAAATTTGCCTCTATGGTGATTGGGTATAAGATATATCACTCTAGCATAGAAAAATCTATATCTGGTATAGCCATTTATGCTGCCTATCAGATGTTAAGAGAAAATGCTGACTATGACCTGTGTGAGCTGCTATAAAACTAGTTAATGGAGAACCTGAACAAGATCAAAAAGGACAAGAAGAATACATTCAAGTATGGTACATTGGTATTGTGTTTGTTCTTCTATTTCATGAATGAGTTACCTAGCAAGAAAAGCATGTGTTGAACCAATGATAAGCCTGTTTCCGTACAAATAAGAGAGTACTTGAACAATATTGGTGACTCCAATGCCCAAAGTGTTGATAACTGAGAGGGGGGGTGAATCAGTTATCCTAATTATTTCTTCTTTTGAACTTTCTTATTAATCAATGCAGCATTGAATCAAACAAACAAACATTACCATGAAATGAAAAACACATGGCACAGTATTTTTGATGTGGAAACCCTGTTAAGGGAGAAAACCACGGGGTGATTAATCCAAAGATTATTCTTTGTTAGAAGAATAAGGAATTACAAAATGGCACTTGCCAATTAGGGCTCACTGCCCGAGCACACTACTCACAAAGAGGCACACTGCCTACAAGGAGACACACTGTCTACAAAAGAATCTTATACAATACTTGAACTGATTGGAAGCATCTACATATGCTGAGGTTCAGTTCCGGTTAGGCTCAGTACACTGATTTGCTGCACTTCATCTTTCCTCTGCTCTTTATTCTGCTTTCCTTTCACATATCGGATCTTTCTTATTACTTCTGTTCTTCTCTGCACTTGTTCGCACACCACACAACACAACAACCCTTCTCACAACTAAATCCTTCCTCTATATATATCCGCACTAGTGATTTCATTATCTTTCTAGTCAGCACCCGGAATAGTCTATCTTCTCACAAACTCTGTTCTGTCGGCTGAATCCTTGCATATCAAGTAATGCAGATCAAGCATATACTTGTAGATATCATTAATCATGTCGGCCAAACATGATTCATGCCTTCACAACCTTTACCATCAACAGTAACACATCCGGAAAGAAATCTAATGTTCTGTCAGTGAGTTCTTCCTCTGTTCACACTGTTACTCAAGAATCCGGTATTCAGCTATTCATATTTTTTTCCTTATTCATCACCGGAGGCTAAATCCTTGGAATATACCACTCAAGGTAGTCCTCTTGACTTCCCCAAATCCGCACTACACCAAGATACTTCCTCTAAGAGATCCAGACCAATCTGTCAGACCTTGCCATATGCTCTGTTCTTGTTCACCGGACCACAACAATCTTCATTCTGACTTCCGGTAGAGACACACCATGACTTGCGGATATATGGGATGACCTTTGTTGCCATCAATGACAACAACCATGAATCCATATAGTGTCTCTTGCCAACAATCTCCCCCTTTGGCATTGATGGCAACACTTAGTGAAAAATGACTAAGTGTTTACACTATGCTCCCCCTTGGCTGATGCTCTATCTTTATATACAATTTCTGGAACTCCCCCTTAGTTGGATTCCTCATTTTTCACTGCTACTCACTCCCCCTTTGACATCAATGGCAAAGGGTAGGGTCCGCACAGCAAAATTTTCAAAAATTTACTATACTTAGCCGCATATTACATACTCACATAAACTGAAGAATGTCTGCAAAGGATGTCTTCAATTGGACCAGTTATGTAGCCCAACTTTGCTTCATTCTATCCAAAATTGAAATGTGACCACTCAACAAAAATGTAAAAGCTTCTACCCTCTTGAGATCTGTCGGATCATTGGTTTGGGCAGTAGTCTGAGCATCACTTATGGCCTCATGCATAGTTTCTAACGTAGGGATTATAATCCTTCTAAGTTCTCCCATCCGGTTAGTTATATTCTTCCCTTCCTTCTCAAAGTTCTTTATTGCATTTGTGATTGTAATAGTTTGACTTTCTTGATTTACTATGGAGGAAGAGAGAGGATCAAAACTTTGAGACAAACTTTGAAGTTTGTCCTGTTCCTCTTTTATTTTCTTATCAATTTCTACTGTTGCCTTTGACCAGGAGATACAAAATTTGTAAATGTCACCACCATCCTTAAGAGCATTTTCTAAGCTCTTTATTCCAATGCTCATATTTCTCCTATCATTAGAGATTAATCCTAGTACTTCAGAAAATCTCTTATCCAAAAACTCCTTCCGGACCTTTTCTTCAGCTGATTTTTCTAGAGAATCAAAATGTGTACCAACATTGCTGACTCAGGTTTTGAGATTACCGGAAGAGGAGGCTGTCAGATCTATCTTGACCGATGGCATGATCTTTTCAAGCACTCTGGAAGCAGCCTCTATCAACTCACAGTCTTCCATATGAGACTTTAGGAGTTTTTCATTTGCCTTGGCATTTGCAAATGAAGCAATCTTCATCGTCTATACCGGAGAGAGGGAGTCAAAGTTGAATGGACCTTTTAGAAGCTCCGGTTCATCAATCTCTATTGTTTCTTGGCTCAAAAAATTTTGAACAGTTTGTGTAGTGTCTCTTGCCGGAGACAGATGTTTCTTTTCTTCTGTAGTTTTGTCCTTTAGAATCTTTTCTCCTTCCACATTCTTACCACTTTCAGTTGTGGTTTTCTCTATTGGAATCTTCTCTTTCTCTGCATCCTTGGTGCTGTCAACCTCTTTTTCTTTTACTGCTTCTTCTTTCCCCTGTAATTTCTCTTCTTCTTGGGATCCGGAGACTGTAGGGGAAGCCAAAGGAGAGATGTTAGTCTGTTCAAGGGCCACTTCTTCTGGAGCAGATGATTCCAAGTCCACAGCTATTTCTGCACCTAAGTCCTCTACTACAGGAAGATTAAACCTTTTGAAGGCCTTCCGGAGGATTTCTTCTGTCTCTATGGCCACCTTGTCAGTTTCACCAAGCATGAGTTGATTCATTCTTGCTCTACTCCTGAACTCATCTTTACAGTCTTTGAATATTATGTTCATTGTCTTGGGATTAAATTGAGGATATAGCTGAATAGCTATCTGCTCCCAGATCTCAAGATCTTTTGCCTTAGCATTATTCTTTCTTATTTCTAATTCCTTCTCTAGACTCTTAGGAATTTCAGAGATAATCTCAATAAAGGCTTTATTGTAAATGTTGAGGTACCTGATTGTAGCTTCTTGCAGGATCTTTTGGTCTGCCTCATTGTAGTCATCATAAAATTCAGCCACTGGTTGAAGATTCCCATCCATAGTGACTGACTTGATTACACTCTCTAGAGACAGGGTAGGCTTTTCAACAAATTCCTCTGCCATTTCTTCCTTGTCTTGACCTGTGGAGGGTTTACCAGATCCTTTCTTCTTCTACTTCTTTATTTCTTTTACTCCCTCATCTGACTCAGTTTCCTCTTCATCCTTTTGGCTTTCATAAGCCCTTGTGGCTTTTGTCTTAGATTTTTTACCGGATGCCTGGACTTCCAGTTTTGAGCTTTTGGTTGTGGGAGGTGCAGATCTTTTTGAAGATCTGGTCTGGGTGGAAGTTTCAACCGGAACACTTTCTTCATTTTTCTTTTCTGCCCTCTTCTTCTCTTTCTCATCCCCTTCCTTCTTCTTCCGGTGAGCATCAAGTGCTTCCATGGAGATTCCAAGGCCTTGTGCTATGTGTTCTACTTCTTTTCTAACCTTCCTCTTGATCTCCGGTTCTCTGAGTTCAACATGAATTTTTATACTCAGTTCCTCAAATGTTCTGAACCTTTCTGCCTTTGGATCTTTAGGCTGACTTAGCATGTGTTGAACATGCAGCTCCACTATCTGTTCATCCACTTCATACCCCATGGGCATGATCTACACAGTTCTTGGTTCTACTGCCTCCATTAGACACTGATCTATTTCTACCATAAAGCATAATGTGTCTTTGTACTTTTCAACAAGAGATTGGGGTATTCTTTCTCTTGCATGCATCATGCTCTGGAAGTTCTTGAAATATCCCCATAGAGCTGTTTTTCTTACTTTGGCATCCCCAAGTCCATGCAAATAATCTCTGATTTGGATGGCAACTGGTCTATCATTCTGCCATATCCATCCACTGGATCCAGGAAGCTCATTCATGTAATAAAAGAAGAGACAAAGGATCAAATTGCCATACTTGAAGGAGTTTTTCTTGTCTTTCTTGATCTTCTGTAGATTTTCAAAAAGTTGGTTTACAAGAAGCTCACACAAGTCATAGTCTGCATTCTCCTTTAGCATTTGATAAGCTGTGTAAATTGTAGTTCCCGGTACTGAATTTTCCCTACTGGAGTGATAGATTTTGTAACCAATTATTATAGATGCAAATTTGACATCTAGTTCAGTGATGTCTTCAACTGTCATAGCTCTCTTGTCAAACTTAGATCTGGTTGCATCACTAACTGTCTGATTTTTGACAGACTTGAGAACAGGTAATCCACTGGATGAGTGCAGACCGGTTACAGCCCTAATTGCATCTTTGGTGATCTTGAAGGGCTTGTTCAACCATAGGAAGTTGTCATGCACTCTACTTAGTACATACCGGACCCATTCATCTTCTTCAAAATAGGGGAAATGGATGCACTGTGCAAAGTGTTTATCCCGGATGGCTTTGTACTAAGGTTTAATCTCAAAAGAGTTGTCTATCAACTGTTTGTGATAGATATCCATCAATTTTGATTCTCCAAAGTCTTCAAAATTTGCATGAATGTAAACCCTAATGTCCTCTGTATGCAATACACCATGCGGAACACTAGAGAAGGCTCCTAGTGGATCTACCTCCAAAGATTTGTATGGATGTTTCTTGAATGTGGGGCGAGGTCTATCAGAGATCTTAACTATATTCGGAGTAGCCATTTTTCAAAGATTTGCAGTGAGATATTGAAAACAGAAAATACCTTATGTGCCTTCGGTTACACAGAGTGGTTGGATTGATTTCTGTATGTAATGACTTCTACAGGAGATCTTTGGTGAGTTTGATGAATCTTGTTGCAGAGCTCCACTTTTCGCTTCTTCTTGAGTGTAGAATGAGCAAGTGATTTATGAGAAATCTCTTATATTGCTCCACAAACCCTAATATTTGATGGCAATAAATGCTCGACCTACATTATTCCGGTTTGCCTTGTTCGGATAACTTGGAGTACCGGATCAGTCCTGATCTATGAACATCATGTGGATCTTCCAATCATGAACAAATCAAGATGACACATCACAAGGACATCCCAAACATTTTGTTCAATCCGCAGAATAAGACAATGCACTTCCGGATCTCTCTGGACCTTTTTGTAATCCTCTGTCATTCCGGAGCATCTCCCGGAATAGGTCTTGATCGATCACAACTTCTTCACATCTTCATGCAGACCTCTAAAATCTTATCTGAATCATCTCAAGACTTATATCTTCAAACCCTTTACTCCGCATCTTGTGCCACATCCGGCACCACTTGATTGGCTGGGGGAATAGGATTTTCTTTGAGTCTCCCCCTGAGCCAGAGCTCACTTTTTAATTTCCAGAAGGAATATCAGCACCAAAGTTTGGTGTGGATCCAGCTTCTATATTCTCTAAACTTTTCTTCACCCATATCTTGTTCATCTGATTCCTAACTTCATCCGCATTCATTTTTTGTTTACCCTTGTCTTGATTCTGATTATACACCGGACCTCTTTTGTCCTGATTCTTGCTTCTGCAGACTTTTGCATTATGACCGGACTTATTATAGATTTGGCAAATAACATTTCCTTGCATATTTGACTGATAACCTCTTAATCTACATTGATTAGCCATATGACCTACTTTATTGCATGCAAAGCATCTACCATTGAATGATTTGTTCATTTGCATATTTCTGCATTCATGAGACTTGTGTCCATACCTTTTGTAGTTAAAGCACTGTCCGGAGAAGGATGAATTAGTCCGATTCATTCTCTTTCTGCACTGATTAGCTTTGTGACCAAAGTGATTGCAGCTGTGGCAGTATCCATTGAAGGATGGATATCTTTGAGCATTGGGCTATCTTACCAGAGGTCTTCTAGGCCTATTCCTTGGATTTTCTAATCCAAAATTCTTTTGACCGGATCCGAAGCTTTCTCCTTTCTCATATCCCAAACCATACTTGTCATTTGTCCTCTTTTGACTTCCAAGAAGAACTTCAAGTTGAGCAGAACTTATCTTGAATTTTTCTTTATATTCATTTGTTGTTTGAAGATCTCTTTTGAGAGAGACAATTTGATCCTCAAGTTTTTCTTCATTATCTTTAGCATCTTCAAGATCAGATTCAAGATGTCTAATAATCCTATCCATCTGGTGGCATTCTTCTGATTTCTCTTTAAGAGATTGTCTTAGATTGTCTTCATCTTTTCTTTTCTCTTCAATCTCTTGAGTAAACTTTATAACTCCTGATTCCATTTCATGTCTTAACATAATGACTTCTTTTGATAACTTTTCACATAACTTGATTTTCTCAGTCAATTCTTTATTTGTATTGCTTTCTTCACTTTGTCTTGCCAATTGTTGGAGTAGCTCCTTTCTCTTTTTCATAGAGAGACTTAATTTGTCCTTTAGTTCTCTCATGAATTCATCAGCCTGTTTGAGTCTTTCCTTTAATTCATTGACTTCAGAGTTTGACTGTTCAAGATCCTCAAGGGCAGTCTTGAGTTGCTCCCTTAAACCATATGCATCCATTTGAACTCCCATATCTTCCTCAAGCTGTTAGGCTCTATTAGGAGGAACTTGGCTCTGATACCAATTGTTGATAACTGAGAGGGGGGGTGAATCAGTTATCCTAATTATTTCTTCTTTTGAACTTTCTTATTAATCAATGTAGCATTGAATCAAACAAACAAACATTACCATGAAATGAAAAACACATGACACAGTATTTTTGACGTGGAAACCCTGTTAAGGGAGAAAACCACGGGGTGATTAACCCAAAGATTATTCTCTATTAGAAGACTAAGGAATTACAAAATGGCACTTGCCAATTAGGGCTCACTGCTCGAGCACACTGCTCACAAAGAGGCACACTGCCTACAAGGAGACACACTGTCTACAAAAAAATGTTATACAATACTTGAACTGATTGGAAGCATCTACATATGCTAAGGTTCAGTTCCGGTTAGGCTCAGTACACTGATCTGCTGCACTTCATCTTTCCTCTGCTCTTTATTCTGCTTTCCTTTCACATACGAGATCTTTCTTATTACTTCTGTTCTGCTCTGCACTTGTTCGCACACCACACAACACAACAACCCTTCTTACAACTAAATCCCTCCTCTATAGATATCCGCACTAGTGATTTCATTATCTTTCTAGTCGGCACCTGGAATAGTCTATCTTCTCACAAACTCTGTTCTGTCGGCTGAATCCTTACATATCAAGTAATGCGGATCAAGCATATACTTGTAGATATCATTAATCATGTCAGCCAAACATGATTCATGCCTTCACAACCTTTACCATCAACAGTAACACATCCGGAAAGCAATCTGATGTTCTGTCAGTGAGTTCTTCCTCTGTTCACACTGTTACTCAGGAATCTGGTATTCAGCTATTCATATCTTTTTCCTTATTCATCACTGGAGGCTAAATCCTTGGAATATACCACTCAAGGTAGTCCTCTTGACTCCCCCAAATCTGCACTGCACCAAGATACTTCCTCTGAGAGATCCGGACCAATCTGTCAAACCTTGCCATATGCTCTATTCTTGTTCACCGGACCACAACAATCTTCATTCTGACTTCCGGTAGAGACACACCATGACTTGCGGATATATGGGATGACCTTTGTTGCCATCAATGACAACAACCATGAATCCATATAGTGTCTCTTGCCAACACAAAGGACTACTCTTTGGGGATATTTCAAGAATTTTTAGAGCATGATGCAATCAAGGGAAAGAATCCCTACTTGTGTGGTGGAAAAATACAAGGATACAATTTGTTTCATGGTGGAAACAAATCAATGCTTTATGGAAGCAGTTGAACCAAGGACTGTATGGATCATGCCCATGGGGTATGAAGTTGATGGACAAATACTAGAGATGTATGCTCAACACCTTCTGAGCAAACCAAAAGATACTTGTGTTGAGAGATTTGGTACATATAGTGAACTCAGTGTAAAATTGCATGTTCAGCTCTGAAAACCTAAGTCTAAGAGAAAGATTCAAAGACAAGTTGACATGTATGCAGAAAGCATTGGCATAACAAAAGAAGCTATGAGACAAAATAGGTAAAGGATAGAGAAAGCTGAGAAGGAGAAGCAAGACACAGAATAGGGAAGTGTTCCGATGGAATCCACTTCTAAAGCAAGGACTACTAGGAGTTCTAGTACAACTTATGGTGCATCACCTTCTCCTATTGCAGAGAGATTCAAAGAAAAACCAATTGGTAAGGAAGGAAAAAGAACAAAAGTAATGGCCAAGAGGTCATATGTCAGTGTGGAGGAGGATGAAGAAAAGACTGATTTAGATGATGAGGTTAAAGAATTTAAGGCCTCAGGTACTAAGGTTGCTAAAATATCTAAGGAGAAGCCCTCTAGAAGCACAAAGTGAAAGAAAGTAGAAGCATCAAGGGTTGCCCAAGAAAATCCCTTCGAAAGTGTAAGGGTAATAAAAAGACTAAAGATTGAAAAATCTACCTTGTTAGTTGAAGATATTGTGAATGTAATAACTATTCATGGGAATTTAAAGCCCATAAAAAAATATTATGATAGCTTTGATAAAGCCAACAAGAGAATTCTAGAGGATGCTATTGTTAAGTACTTGAACACTTTCAATAGAGCACTTGTGGAAATTTTATCTAAAATCCCTAAGAGTCTAAATGACATTTTGGAGATGAGAAAAGAAGCTGCTAAAGAAAAGGATTTGGAGCTGAGAGAACATGTGTTGTCAAGTCTGTGTCTGGTAATCTCCAAAAAGGAAGCAAATAAAATTTTCAAAGAAGTTAAAGATGAATTCAGGAGCAAAATTAGGATGAACAAGCTAATGCTTGGAGATGTTGATGAAGTGGTCAAAGAAATAGAACAAATCCTGAAGAAAGCCCTGGACAAGAATAAGCTCTATGTTGTCCCTGAAGAACCTATTTATACTAATGACAGCCATTCTGAATGATGAAGAGTTGTAGAAAAATGAGCAACAAGCTGAAGTAGATCATGTCTCTGTTCCTGAAGAGGAAATATCAAATAAAGAAGATGAAGAGATGGGGAAGGAAGATAATGATGGTACAAAGGACATTCAAATTCCTCTAGACCAATCTTGTGAGGCAAATATAGAAATGAATATGGAAATAAATGATCCCACTAAAAGTGAGTCTGAGAAGAATAAGGAGCAAAAAGCTGAAGAGGTTGAGGACAAGGAAGGTCAAGAAGAAGAAACTAATGATGGAATTGATTCCTCCATTCCAAACGTTGAGGAATTTGACAAAAATGATGATGATGTTGCTACTAAGGATACACAAAATCCTCTGAAAAAGAATGTAGAAGACATTCCTGATGATACAGAAGTAGAGAAAAAGAAAGACAATGTAGGCCCTAAAACTGAAACATCATATTGAGAAAGAGACACTGTAGAAGCAGTGAAAGAAATCTTAGAGAAAGACAAACAAGTTGCAGAAGATCTAGATATAATATAAGGTCCAATCAATTTTGATACTCTTTCTCTAGTATAGAAGATGAAGTTGGCCTCCTTTACACAAGCTAAGGCCAGAGAGGAAATCCTGAAGTTTCGTATAGAAGATAGTGAGTTTCTTGGTCTGGCATTTGACATTTTGGAAAAAATCATGCCTACATTTCAAAAGGATTCATCAGCATCCCCCTCTGGTCAGTTGAAGAATCTAACAAACTCTATAAGTACTCACTTAGAGTCTTTTGAAAAGTCAGTAGAAGTCAAAGTCTGGAATGAATTTAATGATAAAAGATTTAGTGAACTGAAGAGAATAAATGCCAATGATAGAATTATGTTGGATACTAGTGTAAAGAGTATTCAAAATGCCCTTACTGAAGGAGGATATGTGTACAAATTTTATCTATCTTGGTTAAAAGTTGTAGAGGATATTGAGAACAAAATAAAGGAGTCAGAGCAAAAATTGTCAAATATATCTCAATCCTTTAATCCTTTGACAGTATCTATAGCAAGTCAAGAATGTCAAGTAGTTAACTTGATTGATGAAATAAAGAAATTTGTAAAAGGAAGAGAAAACATTGTGGCAAGGAAGTGTGAACTCTGGGGACTGATTCTCCCTAAGTTAGAAATAATGTTCAATGCATTGACAGAAGCTCAAGGTGCTACTCTGACAAGTGATCCCACTGATCTGTAGAAGGTAGAATCACAAGCATTCTTATTCAATGGTCATATTTTAGTTTTAGATAGCATGAAGAAAAGATGGGATAGTGAATTGGCACTGCTGAAAAAAACAAAATTGGTGATATGTTTAAGTTTATGTAGATAGGACATAAGGATTTCTTGTACATATGCGGAAGTATGGATATAGAATTTTTGTGTGAATTTTTGGATCCAGACCTTGACCTCTACCATTGATGTCAAAGGGAGAGAAGAAAATAGTGAAAAATGAGGAATTCATCAAAGGGGGAGCATTGGAAATCACAAGGGTACATAGTAAGGGGGAGCTATTCTAACACTTAGCCATTTTTCACTAAGTGTTGCCATCAATGCCAAAGGGGGAGATTGTTGGCAAGAGGCATTGCTAGGCATGTTAGGTGTTGTCATTGATGGCAACTAAATCCATCTTACACATCCACATTGTATCATCTATTCATACTAGAAGTTAGATTATAGATTTGTCTAAGTCTGGATAGAAAAGAACATGGCATATGATAGGGTTCAGCATTTTGGTTTGGATTTCTCCATAGGAAATCATATTGTACTATAGATATGAGGGAATGTTAAGGGATGTCAGTGTTGAAATTAGGATAGACAACTGAGAGGAGGGGAGTGAATTAGTTGTCTCAAAAAAATATCTTTTTCTATATTTAATCTTCTTTACAACTTATTAACAGATTAATGATATAACCATGAAAGCATGAATCAACAACACATGAGCAGAAACATAATCAACACACAACACTAAGATTTTTACGTGGAAACCTGGTTAAGGGAAAAATCACGGTGGAAGTTAACCCACAAGATTTTATACTCTATTAAAAGTATTACAAAATGGGAAGGTACATGCCTTCAGGCGCACTACCTAGAGCTCACTGGTCAAAGGAGGCTCATTTCCTACAAGATCAATTATAAGAGTTCATTGAAATATTTGAACTGAAGAAAAGCATCTAACTATGCAAAATTATAGTTCCGATTAAGCTCAGTACACTGACTTCACACACTTCATCTCTTTCTACCTTGCTTTACTATTATGCCATGATTCAGAGCTTAGATCTCCTTGTTTTGCACTTGATACTGCTATACTTTGTACCTATCCCTTCATATATGCACTCTCACATTCCAAAATTCTCAAATCCATCGATCATATATATCTACTACATGAAATTACATCAACTGCAGTCAGCCTTAAGAAAACCTAGAAACTATTTCAAGAACACTATTTTATCAGCTAAATCCATGCACAAACATCAATGCAGACCAAGACTTATGTATCCAAGTTACCTCAGATGTTGGCCAATACCACTAGATCTCATAAATTACTTGACCAACCACTTCTCTTCATTCGTACAAGGATCAAATCCCTAGTCGGCCTGTTCTTCACCGGGCTAAACTGTCTAACCAAAACTTGATACTCAGATGCTTGTAACTTACAATCCCTTCATCAAAAAAGGCTAAAATCTTGGATTTAGGTAGCCTTGAAATCCCCTAACATTCCCTCAGATCTGTAGCTCAATATGATTACCTGTGGAAAAATGTGGACTAAAATGTTGAACCCTGTCATATGCTCTGTTCCTGTCTATCTAGACTTAGACAAATCTTGAGTTTGACTTCCGGTATGATCCACTAATACAATGTGGATGTGTAAGATAGATTTAGTTGCCATTAGTGACAACACCTGACATGCCTAGTAGTGTCTCTTGCCAACAATCTCCCCCTTTGGCATTGATGGCAACACTAAGTGAAAAATGACTAAGTGTTAGATCAACTCCCCCTTACTATGTACACTTGTGATTTCTAATGCTCCCCCTTTGATGAATTCCTCATTTTTCACTACTTTTCCTCTCCCCTTTTGACATCAATGGGAAAGGTTGGGATCTGTATATCAAAATTAATGCAAAAATTTTATGTACATGGGTCAAAACTCTAAGTATATACTTCTGCATATGAACACATAGTCCTTAAGCTTTGTTCATTAGAAAAAAGATATCACCAAAAATGTTTTTCAACCTTGTCACTTCATTGTCCCAGTTCTTCTTTATGCTTCCCAAAATGGATACATGCCCACTAAGTAAAAATGCTTGTGATTCTGCCTTTTGAAGATTAGTAGGATCATGTAGCAGCAGCAGCTTAGGATTCTACCAATAGATCATACATAGTTTCTAACTTAGGGGAAATCAGTCTCTAGAGCTCATCTAGTCTTCTCAAAACTTTAACCTTTTCCTTTTCCAAATCACTCAATTCATTTCACAAACCCACTACTTGACATTCTTTAGTAGTTATAGACTCGGTTAAAGGACTATAGGACTGAGAGATGTTAGATAATTTAAGTTCTAAGTCCTTAATCTTCTTCTCAATATCTTCAATAGCTTTAGACCAATTTAGGAAAAATTTATAAATATCTACACCTTCATAGAGGGAATTTTGAATACTCTTTACACTAATATCAAGCACTGATTTATCATAACTAATTATTTTCTTTATTTTAGCAAATCTCTTCTCATTAAATTCATTTCTGACTTTAACTTCTACTGACTTCTCAAAAGTTTCAAAATGAGTACCTATAGAGTTTATCAAACTCTTCAACTAATTGGAGGGGGATGCTGATGAGTCCTTTTGAAATGTAGGCATGATTTCTCCAAAATCCCAGATGCAAGGCCAAGCAACTCACTATCTTCTATATGGGGTTTCAAGATTTCCTCTCTGGCCTTAGCTTGTGCAATAGAGGCTAATTTCATCATTTGTACCAGTGACAAAGTATCAAAATTGATTAGTCCTTGTATTATATCTTGATCTTCTGCAACTTGTTTATCTCTCTCCAAAATTTCTTTCACTACTTCTGCAGTGTCTCTTGCCCAATGTGATGTTTCAAATTTATTCTCTTCAAGGCCTCCATCTTCTCCCTTTTTAGAGTCAACCACATTGTCTTTCTCATCATTTTCATTCTTTTTCTCTACTTCTGCCTTCTCTGCATCATTATTAGAGGCATATTTTCTTTTATCTATCTCATAAATGTCTTCTGCATTATTTTTGAAAGGATTTTGTGTATCCTCAGTAGCAGCATTATCAATTTCCTCAACATCCAGAATGGAAGAATCAATTCCATCATTAGTTTCCTTTTCTTGATCTTCCTTCATCATCACTTCATCTTCTTTATTCAATATTTCTTCTTCTAGAATGGAGACATCATCTACTTTAGTTTGTTGCTCATTTTTTTGTAACTCTTCATCATTTAGAATTGATGTGTCATCCATATCAATAGGTTCTTCTATAACCACATAAAACTTGTTCTTGTCTAGTGCTTTCTTTAGAATTTGTTCTATTTCTTTAACAACTTCATCAATGTCTCCAATCATTAGCTTATTCATCCTTTTCTTGCTTCTGAATTCATTCTTGACTTCTTTGAAAATTTTATCAGCTTCCTTTCTGGAGATTATAGGACACATACTAGATAATACATGTTCCCTTACCTCCAAATCTTTTTCTTTGGTAGCTTCTCTTCTTATTTCCAGAATATCTCTTAAACTCTTAGGAACTTCTGACAAAATTTCCACTAGTTCTCTATTGAATACATTCAAGTATTTTATAGTAGCATCCTTCAAAATTCTCTTGTTAGCATCACTGCAATGATCATAAAATTTAGTTATTGGCTTTAGGTTTCCATTTACAGTCATTGATTTAATGATGTCTTCCACAGAAGGAGTAGGCTTCTCAATATCAGCCTCTAACTTATGCCTTTTACTTGGCTTTTTGCTTCCGGAGGGCTTCTCCTTAGACACTATAACAGTTTTAGTGCTTGAGGTCTTCAACTCTTTAACTTCACTATCTAAGTTAGTTTCTTCTTCATCCTCCTTCTCCACACTAACATATGTTCTTTTTCCCTTTACCTTTGTCCTTTTTCCTTCCTTACCAATAGGTTTTTCTTTGGATTTTTCTGCAACAAGTGATGTACCGAAGGTTGAACTAGAACTCCTAATAGTCCCTGACTTAGAGGGGAATTTTTCTAAAACACTTCCCTGTTCCTTGTCCTACATTTCCTTCTTAGTTTTCTTTGTCCTTTCCCTGAATTGTCTCACAAATTCCTTGGTAAGGCCTAAATTCTCAGCCAATTGCTCAACTTCTTTCCTCAAAGTCCTTTTGATTTCAGGATCCTTGAATTCAAGATGCAATTTTAGTGAAATCTCTTCATATGTTCCAAATCTCTCCTCAGCTGGATCCCTAGGCTAGCTCAACAGATGTTGTGCATATAGCTCCAATACATGTCTATCCACTTTATACCCCATGGGCATGATCCACACAAATCTAGGCTCCACCGCTTCCATTTTGTACTGATCAACAGTAACCATAAAACAAATGGTGTCTTTGTATTTTTCAATCACAACCCTAGGTATTCTATCCCTAGCCCGCATTATACTCTAGAAGTTTTTGAAGAATCCCCAAAGTGCAATTTTTTGTGCATCATAATTACCTAAATAACTCAAATGATTTTTAATCTAAATTGCTACCAGTTTGTTATTAGACCAATATATATTCTTATTCCCAGGGAGCTCACTCAAGAAATAAAAGAAGAGACACATAATTAGCATACCAAATTTGAATGAGTACTTCTTGTCCTTCTTTATCTTGCTTAAATTCTCCATAAGCTAGTTCAACAACAGTTCACAGAGATCATAGTCTACATCTTCTTTTACCATCTGATATGTAGTATAGATGGTTGTTCTGGATACTAAATTTTCTATATTGGAGAAGTATATCTTGTATCCTATCACCATTAATGCGAATATGACCCCATGATCCTCTATATCATTTATAGTCATAGCTCTCTTGTCAAATTTTGATCCAATTACCTTTGTGACTTCCTAGTTCTTCACATCCTTCAACTGGGGCATAGCATCAGTTGAATTCAAGCCTATAACTGCCCTTATTGCATCTTTTGTGATCTTAAACAGATGATTTAGCCATAAAAATTCATCATGGATATGGCTCAAGACATATCAGACCCACTTGTCCTCTACAAAATTTGAAAACTCAACAAATTGTATGAACTTCTTGTCTTTCAAGGATTTGTACTCTAGTTTGAGCTCAAAATCTTCATCTTTTAAGTGATTCATGAATAGATCAACAAACCTTAAGTCGCTATGCTCCTCTAGAGGTGTGTGAATGTAAGCCCTAATATCCTCTATGTGAAGAACTCCATATGGAACACTAGAAAATGCTCCCATCAGATTGACTTTAGTGGACTTGAAAGGGTGCTTCTTAAACTTTGGCCTAGGTTGCTCAGTGATATTCACAACTAGAGGTGTAGCCATTTCAAAAGATCATAGGTTCAAGGCTTCATAGAAAAATACCTTTTTCTCCATGGGATTAGGGTTAGCTGACTAATTCACTTGTCACACTTCAAATCTTCAAAATCTCAACTCATGTGTGTTAGGATTAGCTATGGAGGTAGCTATCCTAGGATCAAGATGTCTAAGAGCTAATCACAAGAATCAAAGAAGATCAACATAATAGAATAATATTCTACACACAAGATTAATTGATATGATACAATGAGAAGCCTTGGTTATAAAGACCAAGGTTGAGAGCTAGGATGTTGTAGTCATGTGACAAGTGTCACATTCCTATTACATATGACAACTAGAGGATAGGATGCCAACTAGGTCACATGTGTAGGATAAGACAAGTATCAACACCTAGCAACAACTAGACACAACTAGAAACATCTAGTAGATTCACTAAGTCAACTTAACATGTGAACATGTGTGTGAGTAATATTTAACTAATAAATAGTTAAATAATATGAATTATCCACACAACAAGGGTAAACCAGATAGGTAATAACCTTGTTCACACCAACACCCCCCCTTAAGTGCAACTTAGAGAGGAACAAACAAATGCAAATATGCAAAGATGGGTCCTAGGAACAAGGCCATGTTAGGTACCCATGTACAAACAATCTCTCACAAGTAGAGAAAAGGAGAAAACCTCATGGGAAAAACTCCTCTCCAAAAGAGAGAAAAAGTGAAGGAAGAAAGGAAGGAGGACTCAACATGACCCCCCAAGGACTACTTCCATCACAAAGATACAAAAGATATCCCCCTATAGGAGATAAAAGAAGGACTAAGAAGCCTTCACAAAGGATGTCCCCAAAAGATTAGGAACATGAAGAACTCCACCAAAGCACAAAAAAGATGCAAACAACTGTTGAAGAACTGGTACACTGCTGAAGAACCTTCACTAAAAAATAGGATGAAGATTAGGATCAAGGAGACAAAAATCTGCATGAGTATGACACTACTCAACCAATCTAATAGTTGAAGATGCAAATGACACATCAATCTATATGAGTGACCCCAATGACACTACTCAACCAATGTGATAGTTGAAAATACAGGTGCCAATAGTCTCAAGAACTAATCATCTGAATAAGGTAGAAGGTTGCCTCCACAAGAATGCAAGATTGTCTATATGGTATCTGTTCGATCTCACCAAAATGCATGGGTCACCAGCCACTGCATCTGCCTAGTATATAGGAACAAAAAATGGATACATAGTTCACTCCAAGTGAAACCAAGGAAGCATTAGCACAAGTAGGATGATAACCCCATAATGTTGACAAGGGAGAAGTATGGCAGCTCCACTAAAACTGTGTCAAAATGTAGTGCAAGAAGGTGAAGAAGCAACATCAGAAGTTGTACAAAAGAGTACTTGCAACTTAGTAAAGGGTGTGTAAATAATAGGGCACACACACATGAGGCTGAAAATGTTGTCATGGAGGGACACTCACCAGATAAGATTGTGATGGAAAATAACAAGGCACGAACACAAACACCCATGGCACTTTATAAAGTAGTGCAAGTACAAAAATGGCACAACATGATGTGCAAGATCCCCAAACTACAAGTACAATATGTGGCATTTTATCTCAGTGCATTTACAAATCAAAAAAGTGCATTTAATGGATACACGCAATGTCCAAAAGAAGGACGAATGAGTTGATGTCATGAGGTGAACAATGAAGAAATTGACCATGCATGCCTTACAAACCTCAAAAAAATGACAAAAAACTACAAATAAAGAACCCCCAGAACAAATAATGCTACAAAATATGCCGCCCAGAAAGAAATACAAGATTGAGTACAATGTTGTCAATGTGGAAACCAAAATTGACTGTTTATAATATACGGTGATTTTACAAATTTTGAATAAAATTTGCTTTCCAAAATTAAAAAAACCTATACCATCAGATTCCTTGCATTTTTTTGATCAATTTCAAAAAAAAGTTTGGTCAATTTCGACATCGTAGGCAAAAGTTATGCCCTATCGAAAAAATGTCAAAAAATCAAGCAAAAATGATATTTGGAGGCAAATTTAGGACAAATATAGAAAGATGACGAAAAATCACCTACACCATGATGAAGTACTCAGAAGAACCTTTCCAATGACTATAAGAATGTGAAAAACTGACTCCCCGGGTGCAAGTTGTGGCAAAAAGAAAAGGTCCCCCTCCTTTGTCAAACTTTGCCAAAAAAATCAACTACCTATCCCATTTTTGGGACAGACTATCTCGTTCTGAGGCAGGGTGACTCAAATGTGGACAAGGAGTCTGACTTGAGCACTATTTTGGAAAAACCACTATTTGGATATCAAAGATCTCGAAATAAGTGGGGTGGAAAACCATGAGGGCCCATTTGGCGTACAGCCACGGGTGTACAGAGTGTCAACGGACATGAGAGATAAACTGTCACTTTTGTTTTTGACCACCACGTAGTTTTTGTTGACAACCAAAGACTTGATGCTGCCGAGACCATAGGTATACACCAAAATGTGTTATAACTGCCGCCAAAAAGAATGATCTTCAAACATGCCTATGTCTTGTGACTACCATTGTAAACAAAAGGACTACAGTTTTAGATTTTGTATATGCCACAGTTGCCGGATTTCCAAGCAAATGCAGAGTCTACCAGTGAAATCAATATAAGAGCCACCAGTCATGATTTGTCAGGTGACAAGCATTATCATTGCCACTATTGGTGTTTCAGAAGATTGTCGACTGTGTGAAACCAAAAAATGCTGACCAGAAGTCTTTAGAAGATGGTCGATGATCTATGAAGACTGCAAAGTATTTCAAAGATGCTAGAAACAAAGAAGGATATGAATCTCAACCTAAGGGATACTAGATCTACTTCAAATAGGTCTGGAATGCTTGCAGAGGCTGAGTATATCAGCAGAGATCTAGAATGTATGCAGTGATCATTTCTATGTGCCAAATACCAAAAAAGATCCAACAACAATAAATTCACCCAAAAATGAACCACGACAACAAAATGGCCTAGATCGTGTCTATAAAAAGCACTACATATGGACCAGATGCCCATAATCTTTGGAGAATATCCACAAAGATAGGTCAATGCTTAGCAATGAACAGTTACAGAAGCCAAACACTTTTGACTAGCAACCGGTGGTAGTTTGAAACCTCCGCCAAAGCTACCAATGGAAAAAGAAGGACTGGTGGGAGAGTTGGAAAACTACTGCCAGTCTTTGTTTGTTGACCACTTAGATACCATGATCCCAGAGCCCTTACAACTCCTCGGTAAACTCTGATAAGAACAAGCGACACTATCGGTAATATGTATGGGAGGTGCTATTAAAAACAACTATAGAAACTGCTAATAACAAGTACTATCAATACTAAGTGCAGATCTCAATCTCTTTTTTAGGGATAGCATTAACCAAAGCCCAAAAATGAGCCAAATGCGAATTCCAACAAACCAGATCAGAGGTGAAGGATCAGATAAGATGCAAATGCAGGGCGAAACTCCAGTGCCTCGGTAGGCTTGACCTCAACAAAACTAGATAAATGGTAATCTAGTTCTCACTGAAATACAATCATTGTAGTAGATCACAAAATAAAATCCGTTGACCCTAAGGCATTAGAAATTTGAACCAAAACAAAGAACAATGATTATGATGTTTCAAAAATAACAGCCAAAGGCCAAACAAATAGCTAATATCCAATGTCGTAGGCCTTCTAATTTTCTTGACACACTATAGTAAGAAGTTTGAAACTAATCACAAGTTTGTAGAGAGATCAGATGTGGATGCAGGCTAAGATCTTGAAACATACAAAAGAGATCATCCAAAAAATGGATTGAACAAGCCACCGATCATTGTGAAGTTCAAATTTCCAATGTCAAAATGGAGCTGATTGTCTCAAGGAACTAGATCTAGGTCATGGAGGGTGATGCAAGGTCGAGATCAATTGAAGGCCTAAGAAAAATAACTCTACTAGAAATCAGTGGCAATAAGCTTTCAATCCATGATGGGAATACTAGGTACAAATATAAAATCACCTCCATAATCACCAAAAAACTCCACCAAAATTTCACTTGTCCAAATCTTGAGACTGGATCTGAGTTTCAGGGTAGGCCAGATGGTGCAAAAAACCAAAAACTTGTAGAGCACTATTGGGGCCTGTATCAGGCCAAAAACTGAAGATGAGGCCTACAATACAGATCAGGCTTACAAAACTTGATGATAAGATGATCAACCCAGAAAATTCGCAGGGGACAAAATGGCCCTTTGCTAAAACAATTTTGCCTTTTGGACAAAAAATCTTCTAAGGAGCTAAAAAATACCAAATTTGACTGTGACCGAAGTATATCAAGTTTATAGTCAATCTTAGCAGATTTGACCTTTTTGATCTCAATGGTGAGGTCAGTTTTGCTCCAAAATGCACCAAAAGAAGCCTGCAATTTCAAATCACAAGCCCCTAAAATTTCTTTCAACCTTTCTGATTCTCCAGTTCATCCAAGGATGCAAGAGAAGAGCATACTTGGTTTCAAGAAAGAAAAAAACACTATCTAAGATCTTCTAAAAATGAACTAACTCTAGACAATCAACTAGCTCTGATACCATGTTAGGATTAGGTATGGAGGTAGCTATCCCAGGATCAAGATGTCTAAGAGCTAATCAGAAGAATCAAAGAAGATCAACATGATAGAATAATATTCTATAGACAATGATACAATGAGAAGCTTTGGTTATAAAGACCAAGGTTAAGAGCTAGGATGTTGTAGTCATGTGACAAGTGTCACATTCCTATTACATATGACAACTAGAGGATAGGATGCCAACTAGGTCACATGTGTAGGATAAGACAACTATCAACACCTAGCAACAACTAGACACAACTAGAAACAACTAGAAACATCTAGTAGACTCACTAAGTCAACTTAACATGTGAACATGTGTGTGAGTAATATTTAACTAATAAATAGTTAAATAATATGAATTATCCACACAACAAGGGTAAACCAGATAGGTAATAACCCTGTTCACACCAACAAGGTGCTCTTTTGCTTGCTCTCTTCAAATGTAAAGTGATTCAAATGTTGAGTAAATGACCTTTTATGCTCCACAAAACCTATTTTTCCATTGTAATAAATGTTTTTCTCTAATTCCTCTAGTTACATTGTTTCTAAATATAGTCAATCTTCAATTTCTCTACAATCCATCACATTTGCTTCTTTTCTTCTAGAATTTTCTTCAACAAATCTGCAATAGGATTCTTTATCTTCATTCATCATGCCAGATTCAGGCACCCAGTTACTAGTAGGGGGAATTATATTTTCAATGTAGCTCCCCTTGAGCCAAAGCTCCTGTTTCAATTCCCAAAGGAATTATCAGCATCGAATTCTTGTGCAGACCCATCACCATCATTCACTACACTTTTCTTCACCCATTGTTTGTTCATTTCATTTTGGATCTCATTCACATCTACTTTGCCCTTGCCTTTGTCCATCTTCTACTCTATTCTTCCTTTACCTACCTATGACTTCTCCTTTTTGCTTCTACAAAATTTAGCAATATGTCTAAATTTATTGCAGTTGAAACACATAATCTTATTTTTTTGACAATTATATGTTGGAGTAGGTTTAGATCTGCATTGCATTGTAATATGCCTAAACTTGTTGCAAGTAAAACATCTTCCATTGAAAGATTGTTTGTCCTTAGAAGGATTCCTTGATCCACTTCTGCAATCCTCAGCCTTATGACCTATCTTTTTGCAATTAAAGCATTGACCGGAGAAAGATAATGCATTTTAATTCACTTTACTTTTGTATTGATTAGCTCTATGACCATACTTATTGCATTTGAAACAATTTCCATTGAAAGATGGATACCTTTGAGCATTAGGTTGTCTTACCAGAGGCCTTCTAGGATTCCTTCTTTGATTTCCTGCTTCAAGATTTCTTTGACTAGATCCAGAGCTTTCCCCTTTCTCAAATTCCAGACCATGCTTATCATCTACCTTCTTCTAGCTATCAAGTAGCACCTCAAGTTTAGCTGAGCTTATCTTGAACTTATCTTTATATTCATTTGCAACATCTAGGTCATGTTTGAGAATGACAATTTGACTTTCAAGTTGTTCCTCATTATCCCTATTTTCTTGTAGATCAGACTCTAGATGGCCAATTATTATATCCAATCTGTAGCACTCTTCTATTCTTTCTTTTAGAGACTAACTTAGGTTTTCTTCAATCTTCATCCTTTCCTCTATTTCCTTACTTAGACTCATCACTCTGGATTCCATCTCATATTTTAATACAATAGCTTCTTTTGCCAGCTTCTCACATTCCTTTGATTTTTCCTTCAAAGCCTCATCCATGCCATTGTCTTCATTCTAATTTGCTAACTGCTGAAGTAGCTCCCTTCTCTTTTCCATGGATTTTCTTAGTTTCCCTTTTAAAGTCTGAATGAAATCCTTAGCATATTTAAGTTTCTCTTTCAGTTCTATGACTTCTGCACTGGAATGATCAAGATCTTCTAAAGCAACTTGAAGTTGTTCATTGATGCAATCAGAATACCTAGATGAACCCATTGAAATACCTTCCTAGATCTTCCTCAAGTTGTTAAACTTCTTCCAAGGAACCAAGCTCTGATACCAATTGTTAAAATTAGAATAGACAACTAAGAGGGGGGTGAATCAGTTGTCTCAAAACTTTATCTTTTTCTATATTTAATCTTCTTTACAACTTATTAACATATTAATGATATAACCATGAAAGCATGAATCAACAACACATGCGCAGAAACATAATCAACACACATAACACCAGTATTTTTATGTGGAAACCTAGTTAAGGGAAAAACCATGGTGGGAGTTAACCAACAAGATTTTATACTTTGTTAAAAGTATTACAAAATGGGAAGGCACATGCCTTTGGGCACACTGCCCAGAGCTCACTACTCAAAGGAGGCTCACTGCCTACAAGATCAATTATAAGAGTTCACTGAAATGTTTGAACTAAAGAAAAGAATCTAACTATGCAAAATTATAGTTTCGGTTAAGCTTAGTACACTGACTTCACACACTTCATCTCTTTCTACCCTACTTTACTATTTTGTCATGATCCGGAGCTTAGATCTCCTTGTTTCACACTTGATACTACTATACTTCACACCTAAACCTTCATGTTCACACTCTCACATTCCAAAATGCTCGAATCCATTGATCATATATATTAGCTACATGAAATTACATCAACTGTAGTTGGCCTTAAGAAAACTTGGAAACTATTTCAAGAACACTAGTCTGTCAGCTAAATCCATGCACAAACATCAATGCGGACCAAGACTTATGTATCCAAGTTACCTCACATGTTGGTCAATACCACTGGATCTCATAAATTACTCAACCAACCACTTCTTTTCATCCATACAAGAATCAAACACCTAGTCAGTCTATTCTTCACCGGACTGAACTATCTAATCAAAACCCAATACTCAGATGCTTGTAACTTACAATCCCTTCATCACTAGAGGCTAAAATCCTAGATTTAGGTAGCCTTGACATCCCCTAACATTCCCTCAGATTCATATCTCAATATGATTACCTATGGAGAAATTCGGACTAAAATGTTGAACCCTATCATATGCTATGTTCCTATCTATCCAGACTTAGACAAATCTGCAGTTTGACTTATGGTATGATCCACTGATACAATGCGGATGTGTAAGATAGATTTACTTCTCATCAATGACAACACCTAACATGGATAGTAGTGTCTCTTGCCAACAATTAGGACTACCTAAATCTAGAGTTTTAGCCTCTAGAGATGAAGGGATTAAAAGTTACAAGCATCTGAGTATCAGGTTTTGGTTAGATAGTTTAGTTCGGTGAAGAACAGGCCAACCTGGTGTTTGTTTCTTGTACGGATTAAGGGAAGTGGTTGGTTGAGAAATTTATGAGATCTAGTGGTATTGGCCAACATGTGTGGTGACTTGAATACATAGGTTTTGGTTTACGTTGATATTTGTGGATAGATTTAGCTGACAAAATAGTGATATTGAAAAAGTCTAAGTTTTCTTAAGGCCAACTGTAGTTGATGCAATTTCATGTTGTGGATATATATATTCAATGGATGCAAGCATTTTGATATATGGTTATGTGAAGATGAGGTGAGAAGAGCAAAGGGTGGTAGTATCAAGTGTGAAGTAGAGATCTGATCCTCAGATTATTGCAGAACAATGAAACAGGGCAATAAGAGATGAAGTGTGTGAAGTTGGTATATTGAGCCTAACTGGAACTATAATCTTGCATTGTTAGATGCTATTCTTCAGTTCAAGTACTTCAGTGAACTCTTGTAATTGATCTTGTAGGTAGTGACCCTCCTTTGAGCAGTGAGCTCTGGGCAGTGCGCCCGAAGGTATGTGCTTTCCCAATTTGTGATACTTTTAACAGAGTATAAAATCTTGTGGGTTAACCCCCACCATGGTTTTTCCCTTAACTGGGTTTCCATGTAAAAATCCTGGTGTTATGTGTGTTGATTATGTTTTTGCTCATGTGTTGTTGATTCATTCTTTCATGGTTATATCATTAATCTGTTGTAAAGAATATTAAATACAGAATAAGATAAAGTTTTGAGACAACTAATTCACCCCCCTCTCAGTTGTTTGCCCTAATTTCAACAATTTGTCCAAACCCTCAATCCTAAAATTAGATTTTACTTGCAAATCCAATGTGCTAACTTGTTTGATGAAATCATATCCAAAGGGACCAATATTGAAAAAGCCCTCATTACAAAAGGATTAGTCAAAATATTCAAAGAGACCAAAGATAACCCTCAAACCTTTAATGACAAACCTTAATTTTGGTCCAAGAACAAAAATATCATCAATGATGGTGTTGTGGACACTAAACACACACAAACTCTCTAAACACCTGTCAATCTTCAATCACCTGCAAAAACTACCCCATCTACTCCTAGGGATCAACCCAAACAATACTATGCACCTAGACGCAAATTCTCTCCTTTAGGAGAACCGATTGAATCAGTCCTTAAGAAACTTGTCCAAATTGGACTCATCATGTTACCAAAATCTCACCAATATGATTAACCCACTTTCAAACCCTCTCGGTACAAAGACAATGAATATTGTGAAAACCATAGAGTCAAAGGACACAAAACCCCTAGATGCATGAAACTGTAGAATCTCATCAAAAATCTTATAGACAGAGGAGAAGTCACTATTGATGATCCTCCAACCCATACCATGAACAAAGACCTCGACATGCACAAGGATCCATTCCCTCAACATGGTAAAGGTAATAACCCCAATAAAGGTAAAAATGTCAACAAAGCTTCCTCTTCTTATGATTCCATTGTCAGTCATTTTGAAGAAAGTAGTGTGTCCACTCTTAGCATCAAGAGAATACTCCCTGATTGTGTGGTTACAAATCATCATGGTCATGTCACCCTTCATGGGCCAACACTTGATATCCCCATTAACTCTGAGTACAATATCATAGAACATCTAGGGAAGACTCTGATGGTGTCAGATTGTCATTGATGTCAAAAGGGTCTTGTAGGATCTTGGTTTGATATTAGTAAACATTTGAGTAGGAGACATCATCTCTTGTGTTCTTTCTATTGTCATATCATAGATTGAGTTACATCAGGATGTTAGTGATGTGTTTCAAGATGTTGATCATATAGGAGCTCAAATGGGTTACATGCATGTTCATATTGGTGTTACAATGATTGATCTTGGCTTGACAAAGTTCACTTGCTTCAGATTTACAAGACCAGTACAGATCAGGTTGAATATGATGTGGTGTGTTAGTTGAAGTGTTGAACAACTTGATTCATTTAGTGATACATACTCATATCCATGAAGTTTGATCAAGAACATTAGTAAATCAACTCACTACCAACAGGTTATTCTTCAATGCAGAGATTATTGTTTTTGGATATCTGGTTTTTGTTGATATGTTCATGATGGTTGTTTTGAACAAGGGTTTGAGATATTTGCTTTGAGTTGTTCTTCATGCTTCATGCTTCAAGATGTTATGAGTTATTATGGTAAGTCTTGATGTCTTTGGTGTTATAAAGATCTGCCATGAAGTTTTTGAATGGAGAGTTTTAGTGGATGAAGCCTTTAAGTTGAGAGTTTTAATGGATTAGTTTAATTGTTCATTACAAGTGATTGTCTAAGATGGTTTGATTCAATGGAATCTTCTTCAATAGTGATCTGTTAAAAATCAGACTATATTTAGTGAAGCTACCTTGAGCATAGTTTGAGGTTCTCATCATACACTATGATGTTCTCATCATACATTTTGATGTTCTCATCATACATTATGGTTAGGGCTTAATGTTTCTCTTTATATTTAAAGAAGGAAACTTTATTGACTAACCTGTCATAGCTCTTTATGTCTATTTGATCGCTGACCGGTTAGTGCAGGTGGTAAGTAACTTAAGTCACAAACTAAGGGTTATAGACTCGTTATGTCACCAGCCCCTCCTCTCCTTAATACCGGTTGAACCAATCTTAACCTTGAGCGCATGGGCGGTAAAGTAATATCAACGGTTGTGTTTAAAAACTCCAAGGGCGCGAAAGCCACAATCAGTGGTTAACGTTTAAATCTTGCCTCCAAAGTATGACCATGTACATTGACATGCATATGAATGTCAAAACATAATGTTAACTGTAGTTCAATGCCTTTTGGTAGTTTATAGAAATTTTTTTTGAAGCCCGAATAGAAAGAATGTTTCAAGGAGTTTTTGGAAGGTTTTAGAAATATTTTTTTTAAGATGAAAGATTTATTTGGAAACAAATAAGATGCTTTTTCTTTAGAAGGCAGATTTGATATAGAATATTGTGAAGGAGAAGATTTTTCTTAAAGAGAAGAAAAGAAGTTGAAAAGATTTTTTTTGCAGGAGATTATCTTTTGAAGATATTTTTGATGAAGTTTAAGAATTTTTGTTTGAGAATAAGGTAGATTTGATACAAACTTTTTGAAGACAAAATTTTATGGATTGAAGAGAAGATAAAGAGTTTGATGATTAAATTTTTCTTGCAGGAATATCAAGAGAAAATATTTTCAGGGCAGATTGGTACAAAAATGAATATGATTTCTAACTCTTATGTTTGCAAATTAAAGAGTCCTGAGGAATATGAAAGGTCATTGGTTTTTCAGATTGAAAGAAAGAGATGGAAGACTTTTTATATACAGGGCATTGAAAGAGAAGATCAAGAGAATTTTTGAGAAGAAGATCTAGAGTTATTTTATGTGAGAATTTTATTAAAGAGAGGGTGAAAAGTTTTATTTCAAGAGATTAATTTTATTTTTACATCTGAAGATGAAATTGTCCTTGCAGATAAAGATAATGTTTGAAAGAGATTTTATTCTCTTTAAGTGCAAATTTTTTATTGCAGAGAAGTTTGATTTATTCTTTGTAGATTGACAATTTGGTGATAAGTTAATTTTACAGATTGAATTTGAAGGGGTTATTGAAGAATTAAAAATGCACAGAGAAATATGAAAAGATTTTTTTTCAAAGGAAAGGAATATGAAAAGATAATCAGAATTTGTATATAATGTTTTAACAAGTACATTGACGGAGTGTGTGTGAGTGATGTTGTGCAGATCAATGATGAACTGATAGGGATCAAATATAGATACAGAGATTGACAAGGTGATCAGAATGACAATATGCAATTGCAATGATAATCAGGTGCATTGATTGTATGACTGGTAAGGCAGAGATGAAACATACAGAGAAAAGTAGTGTTGTTAAGCATATCTGGATGAAGGATTGATTTTTGAATAGAATGGTCATTTGACAGACACATGAGAGAGAATAAATGTTATGTATTGAAACAGAGAAACCCTCTGAATTTGTGTTTTCAGTTTGTTCTGTAATAGGGGTTGGTGCTCCTTGAAGCTGGTACTTCTAAACAGTATGCCAGTGAGGCTTGTACGTCAGTGAGACCTCAATAGTTAGTGAGACATAATATTCAACCAGTGAGGCTTTGTAAGATGTTTTCAAAGTTAAGCCAGTGAGGCACTTCATGAGTGGTTTTTCTACCCAGAGAGGGTTTTCCACTCCAGTAATTCTTTTGTTAATAGATATGCTTCTATGTGTGTTCTTGCTTCTATGTTAAGATTTATCTCTATGTGGTACTGCTCATAATTTTCACTATCAAACTTGTACATAGTTTATTGATGACTTTCTCTTTCTGAGTCTTGTAAACCAAAAGTTATAATAAGTTGCAAAAATCTACACAAAACTGATTCACCCCCCCTCTCAGTGTTGTCTGAACTCCTACAAACTCCTGCACAAATATCCATTTAAGATCTCCTAAAGTTGTCACCTGCACACAAAGCAGTGCTTGAAAAATCTCTCCAAGAGTCATCGATACCAAACAACATAGTTGTCATGAAATTTCAAGCCATGATAGGTCATATTTCTTCACCATATCATATAGTCTTCTCTAAAAAGCCTTACATCTCAAAACCCTTGTCATAATGATGTCCTCCATATTGAAGTATTCATCCATCAACATAAGGTCAAATGTATTCTTATAGATGGTGGTGTTGTCTTGAACATTTGCTCTATGAAACTGCTAAGACAATTGGGATACTCTAAGGATGTTATTGATTCTGAACAATCTATTAGCATTAAAGCCTATGATGAGGCAGAACACTGGTCAGAAGATGTAATTCATTTGCCTATTCAAGTTGGTCATGTTATATTAGAAACTCACTTCTAAGTATTGGACCTTGATCTACCTTATAATATCATCCTAGGTCACCCATGGATTCATACCATGTAGTATGTTCCCTCTATGTACCATCAATGTCTCAAGTTTCCTTTCAATGGTACTGAAATTACTATCCTTGGAGACCCAAATCCTTTTGAGTTTTGTCGTGCCATGCAAGGGCGATATCACAACACCAACCAAACCCCAAATAACATTGAAGCCTAATGATGTAGAGCTACCACAACTAAGGGGTCCCAACTAACTACTCAGGTGAAGATTATGTAGGGGATGGTAGGGTAAAACAGGACTTTAGGCCCTTATGGACCTAGATGCTCTATTGGTCTTCTTGATGGACATGACTATCCTCTCTTTGTCCATGGTTCCAACACTAAAAAACAACACCACCAATTGGTTCATACACATGGGCTCTTTCCCAAACCTTATAGGGACCCTAGACCACCTATTTTTGACTAGTCAGTGCTCACAAAACCACCAAAATGCTCTAGGTGCAACTCCTTGTACCCTTTTCCTTCACAACTAGTCCAATTTCCTTGTAGCCCTCAAAAAAGGACTATCAAGCGATAACTTTTGATTCTGACTTCCAAAAAATATTGTGAATGGCTTTTTGAGTACCCATTAACAATTTTTAAAACATACCAAACATGCAATAGGGGGTCTTTTGGAACACAAGCCTCAAAATATGATTGTACCAGTTTCGTACTGGGCCTAATTAGGTCAATTTTACAAAGTACTCACAAACTCCACTCCATTCTTCCAATTCCTATTCCAAGGTGCCCAATAGGTTTAAAATAGATATATTCCATTAGTTTTTGGGGTCCAAGGTCATTCCAAGTCATTTTATCAACAAAACTCCAATCTACTAAACCTAGTTTGCCTAACACATGATGCTAATAGGCTCCAATGGCTCCAAACATCAACTTGCACCTATCCCCTACTCCTAAACACAAAACCCAATTGAAAATAGACCAAACTAATCCTATTCCACTCATTTTGGGGCTCTAACATAAATGGAATGAGTTAGGAACCCATTGATTTCACTAAAACCCTCAAAACAAGGGTTTAAGACCAACTTGTACAAAAATAGTGATAAAATGTCTCAAGGTTAATGAAAATCCCTCAAAAGTGATTCAAATGAAATTTCAAACCATTCTTCAACTAGTTTTAGGCATATTCCTTCTTGATAGTACTGTACGGCTTGTCTAGGGACGTTAAAAAATAGGGAATAACAACAAAATACAGAAAACAACTAGTAATACTTGTATTTCTTCAATCTTCACTACACATTTTTCACTCCTTCGCATGAAAATGCCTAAGTAAGATGCCTACAACCTCACTCCATGATTTCATTATTCCCAATTCATGGGAAAACCCCAAAAAAGAAGGCATTGAAAGTCTATCCTCTCAAAAAATCAAAAATAAATTGTCCTATTTTAAGTAAATTTCAGACTTCACTAAAGAAAAAGCCTACCACTACATGGTCATGGCCCTAGTGGGCTTCTTCCAATCAATAAATGGTCTTTCAAGACCTTATTTTATGCAAAGATGACTCCACACCTAGAACTTATTCATGTTCACCCTTAATTGACAAAAATCTTTCAATGGTGCCCCTGCACCACCCAACCATCTCCTTCATATATTGATCCAGATGCTTTGAAAAAAGATAGCTAATAAACCCATTCCTGAGATCAAGGTCAAATACAAAGACATAGGATTTGGTGAGTATGACCTTCAAAAATTTTGTTGTGGGAAGAATGCCTTTATCACCTAAATCATATGGCAAACCACCTATTGCAAAGGTCACTAAAAAGGTAGCTCTACAAGCTACCCCAACAATATTCATTCATTGGGGGTTGTTAGAAGATGAATCTCTTGAAGATATTTCCTCTTGGATATTCCAAGATGAAAAAGATCCAATCACATTACCTATTGAACAATATAGAAAGGGTCTCTGAATGGTAAAGAACATGGGTTATAAAGGCCAAGGTGGTCTTGGTATGCATGAACAAGGAAGTCTAGAACCCATCATTGTGACTAAGAAGAACAACAAGCATGGTTTAGGATATAGTAAGGAGGTACCATGTTCCACAAACACTGAGTTTATTCTCGATAAGGTGGCTAAGGCTTTTCCCACGATTTCAATCTCTAATGAGGATACTATCGATGACTCTTACCTACACCTCACTAACCTATTTTAAGAAACCTCAATATTTATGATATAATCCATCTCCCTTACATCCAACACAAAAAACTAGAACCTTCCACTCATCTACCTTGAATGTATTAATTGAGACCAACAAGAGGCCCCCATTATTGATATCTTTTAGAATGATGAGGCTATAACAAAATTCATGGGACTCTGGGATGGTATTCCACTTGATGATCATAAAACTAGGTTTGTCATGGATTTAGATCAAGCAACATACTTTGGTGAGAATGCCAAATCCTTCAGTCCCAAAAATGAAAATAAAATAAATAGATCCCTAGGTGAAAACCACAATGTGGCACCTTCTAATCATAAAAAAGTAAACACAAAGGATGTATTCAAGGGTGAAAACTTCTCTGAGACACCTGATGGAGTATTTGACCTTCCCTTACCTATAAAGTATCAAGATAAGTCTTCTCTTTTAGTTGAAAAATCATAGGAGATAAATCTAAGAATAGTTCAAAACCCTAAGATCACGTTTCTAGCTTCACTTTCAGAATAAGAGAGAAAAGTTTTCACAAAATTCTTCTTGCAAAGGATAGTCAATTTCACTTGGTCATATGCACACATGCCTGGGTTGGACCCTTCATTAGTGGTTCATCACTTAGCAGTATTCATAAATGCCAAGCCCTTCAAACAAAATCTCCACAAAATACATCTACAAATAGCACTATTGGTAAAAGCAGAGCTTTAGAAATTTCTAGATGTGAAGTTTATTCGACCTATTGATTATCTAGAGTGGGTTTCAAACTTGATACCTATTTCCAAAGGCACTAGGGGCATCCACATTTGCACAAACTTTAGAGACCTAAATAAAGCATGTCCTAAACGTGACTTTCCATTGTCAAATATTGACATCATTGTAGACCTAATAGCTAGACATGAAATGCTTTCCCTAATGGATGGTTTTTTCTAGATATAATCAGATCATCATAGCACCAAAGGATCAACATAAGATAGATTTTACATGTCCTTGTGGCACCTATTGTTGTCAAGTGATTCCTTTTGGTCTCAATAATGTGGGAGCCACTTATCAGAGAGCAATAACAGTGATAATTCAAGACCTTTTTCATACTATTATGGAGGATTATACTAATGATATATTGGGCAAATCTACTATTGTAAGTATGTGCCTAATCGATGTTGCCATTGATGTCAACATATCTTTGTTGTCATTAGTGTCAACTGTGTCCTATTCTATTACTTTTTTAGAAGCTTTGTATGTTGAGGATATTGAGAAAATTGGCCTATCCAGAAGAATCAGAAAGTAAACAGTGAATCACAATGAAGACAGTGAGTTGCATACTGAAGAATAGTCCAAAAGATTTCTCTGCATTTCTTGTTGACTAAAGATCTTGGTCTGTGGATTGGAATTTATTTAGAAGCATGGTTGAAGATGTTAAATCCTAAGTTTAAGACTCTGATATGAAGATTTGAGTGAGTTACATTCACCAGAGTAAAACTTGCTTTTTCTGATTATTCACTAGTGCCTAAGAGAAAGTATTTGCTCCGCATTCCTTTGTAGTTCTAGAGGGAAGTCTGGGATGATGATAAGTGCCTACAATTGCAATGGTTCATGTTTTGGTGGTCCACAAGCTATCTTTCTTTTATGACAGTTAAAGACAGTGAAGTTCATGTGCTTCGGTGTGAAGAATCTCATGGATAAAGTGATATGAATTTGTGTGGTTGCTCCTTGTGATTTCAATGTGCTTGTAGATACCTCTTGATCATGTTCCTACATTTACATTGGTTTGTGTGAAGGAATTGAGATTGTGTTTGAAGATTATTCCTAGATGACATAGTGTGTAACCAGTCTTAGCCAACCTGGTTAATTCGAGTGATTGGGGAGATCCCTTAAAGATTATGGAAGTCTGTTGTGGCGTGGAAGATCATGTTTGAGTCCTAGCTAAGGCATGGCATGATCCACATACATCTATACTATAATTCCTTAGCATAATTTTGTATTAGGTCAAGACCTATTTTGTAAATGTTTGTAATGCCGACCTTGGAGGTTGTTCCAATGGTTGATGATTGTAGTGCTGACCTTGATGATCATTCAAAGGTTGATGAAGTGTATAAATACTTGTAATTGAGTGAAGGAAAAGATGTCCTTGTGCAAAAATGGGAAGATAAGGAAAGAAGTGGAAAGGCAGAGCAGAGCAAAGGAACTATTATACTTCAATTTATTAATCTTAGACATGAAGAAGATGTTTTTGGCAGTGAGCCTAGTAGTGAGCTACTAGTAGGGTTTAACATTCCTCAGGGTTTAACAACCCTCATTGTAATCTTTCTATGTTTAGGGTTGAGGCAGTGAGCCTACTAGACTTAGTTGTGCTTCATGGTAGTGAGCCAGTATGTTCTAGGCCCGTGAAGTGACCATGCTTGAACATTATTTTTCAAAGATTGCAATATATTTTGAGAACTAATGCTCTCTATGGTTTTTCCCCACCTTGGAGTTTTCCATGTAAAAATATGGTATCTCTTATGTTTAATGTTGCATTTTTGTTTAAGTTTCTAATTTCATGCATTCATTGTTTAATCTTAATAACTTTGGACAAGTGATTAATGTTTAAGAGCAGAAGTGTTTGAAGTTTTTGGGACAACTAATTCACCCCCCTCTCAGTTGTTTGACACATTTCAAAAATTGGTATCAGATCAAGGTTTCTCTAAAGAAAGTCTAATAGCTCTAGGAAGATCCAAGATGTCTTATAAGAAAGAAGCATTGCATTTTGATGGGACAAATTATGCTCTTTGGAAGGCATGAATAAAAATCCATCTTCTTTGTCTTGGTTACAAAGTATGGAAAGCTGTAGAAGCAAAATACACCATGTCTCAAAATGGTTTGATGAGTGAAGATGAAATCAAAGAATATGAGATGGATTTCAAAGAAAAAGATGCTCTGTTAAGTTCATTAAATGACTCAATACTAACAAAAGTTGTGGATCTTGAAACTGCAAATGAGGTATGGGAGAAGCTAAAAAATCTGTTTGAAGGAGATGATTCTATGAAGGAGGCCAAGCTACAAAGTCTAAAAGTGAAATATGAGAGTTTGAAGATGAATGAAGATGAAAACATAACAACCTTTATGTAAAGAGTTGATGAACTTGTCATAGGGATAAAAGGTATGTGGGGAACTCTCAGTGATAAAGAAGTTGTGATGAAAATTCTCAGATCACTACAAAATCCTATAGTCACAAGGTAGCTACAATTGAAGAATTTATGCAAGTAAAATCTATTAACAGAGATCAATTACTTGGTAAGCTTACTACCTTTGAAATGAGAGAGTTTGGTGATGCCTTTCCAAAAGTCAAGACTTCCTTCAGAGCTAGTACTTTTGGGAAAACCTCCAGATCAAAAAAGTACAAGGTAGAATCCGATGATGAGTTTGATGAAATTGAATCCAACTTTGTGGATAGAGTGCAAAGAGGATTCGATAAGTTTAAAGGTAAATTACCTTTTAAATGTTTTTCTTGTGGTAAAGTATGCCACTTTGCTTCTAGATGCCCTAAAAGAATTGAAATAAATAGAAAAAGATATGAGAACAAACCTAGGATCCAAAAGAAATGTTATTATGTTGAAGATTTTGATGATGATGAAGAAATATCAGATAATGGTAAACCAGACAATGCTATTTACTTCTGGTAATGAATGCTTGTTTATTGCTATTAAGGAAGAACCTGTGTCTACTAATCTTGCTAGCTGTGTGAAGGAAGAAAAACCAGAGGAAAGTGCTTTAGCTACTTAGGTTTTTGAAGACAAAGATGAATGGGTTATTGATTGATGCAGAGCACATGGTGGAAGCTCTCAAAACATGGGTGAAATACCCATCATACCCATAGTTCAAATAGATTAATGTTCAAATACATACTTCATGCCGATGTGTCCACAACCCCTTGTTCATTGTGACATACTTCTATCAGCGTGAGTTTAACCTTGTCCCTCGATCTCACATCTCTTACCGATGGAGATTTGACTTTTCGCCTATCGGCAAGACCTTCGCTATTGGTCGACCCAAAGTCTTTCCTACCAATGCGCTGATGAACCTCCTCTGATCTTCCGATACAACTAATCTTGTCTGTGCATAGCCTCTTTCACCAATTTCCTTCACCACTGCTACTGGTCGCCTCTTGCATTTGGAAAAACAACACGAGACTTCACCCGACTTCTTATGCCGATCATACAATGTTTCTTCGGCCCAACTGTCGATTCTTTCCTACAACTTTGTGACTCTTGCAACTTCACAGATCTTTAACTTCACCAACCTAGCACATGACGATGCTAGGGTTCCTCAGCACCATTGTATGCGATCCTACAAATATAAAACCCCAACGAACAAAATAGAAAACACAAATCAAAAGCATTGTACAACCATTCCACTGATTTCGAAGAAATCTAACAGGTGGAATGGATTAGAAATCCATCTCAGCTACAAAATAGTAAATTGATTTCACACAAAGAAACCTTTGAGAAATTGAATGACAGAAAGATGCACAACACTTTTTTTATTATGCTTTCCAGAAAATGTGCATACAGATGCTCTGTTTCTCAGTTACAATCACACTGTTCTGATCTCTCTTACAACTGCTACCTACTACTACTCATTAAATTTGATGATCTAGGGTATTTATCTACTTGCCCTGAGTAGTATTGAATTGACTCCAAGCAGTTGGGAGATTAATCCAAGCGGCTGGGAGATCTAACAACCTCCAACTACCTATTTTTAGCATTATTGCTATTTTTAGCATTATATGATTACAATTGACAAATGTCACTTGGGACTTACAAAATAAACCTAGATACAAACTAAATTAACATGCATTGGTCAAATAGACCTTATTACATTAAATGGTCTTATAGGACCTTATTGAAAACAACAAAATGACATTAAACACAACATGAAATTAAATGCCGCATGGGGGCCACTATGGAAAAGGTGCCCCTGCACCATACTCCCCACTGAGAAAAGAACTCATGCCACATGAGTTAGGTCTTCATTTTTCTCCACCTGTATCCTTTACTGTCTCTTGCCTTCTCCATGATCTCTGGACTGTAACTTGCTACCATGGAATCAAAGACTCATGCCTAGCATTGTAGGCTCTACTCATGCCATTCTTTCTTATTGTCATCTCTGCCTGAACACCTACATTATACACCTTGGGTAATGCTTCTTGTACTACTGCTATGGTAGAATATGTTTTCCTTTCAACTCATGTTGGTTCTAGAGGACAAACAATTGTCCCTACTATGATTGCATCCTTGCCTTTACAATCAACTTGTGGTTGCTTGTAGACCTATTCTTTGACCTTCTACTAATCCATCTGATCTCCATCAGTGAAAACTAAAACCTTCTTCAAACTGTGATCTCCATTCCTTGAGATATCATTAACTGTCTGTGTCTCTGCTTCAGTGATCTACACAAACTCTTTATTTCCCATCAAAATAAATTTGGCTACCTTCTTTGCTTCAACATCCTCCTGCAATGGTCACATCATAAAAGTCCTCCCATCCTTCTTGATGGTGTATGTGTTAGCATATCCATCATACAATGCTCTCCTATCAAATTGCCATGGCCTACCCAAAAGTAGGTGACAACATTCCATTAGCAAAATATCACACAAAACCCTATCTTGATATTCTCTAATCTAAAAATCAACATATGCTTGTTCATATACCAAAAGTGATTGACTATCACTTACCTAAGATGCTTTGTAAGGGGTTTGATATGGAATCCTTTCCAGTTTCAACTTATCCACCATTTCTTGAGATACCATATTATCTGTTGAACCAGAATCTATTACTACCTTGCATTTTTTACCTTTAGTTTTGTATTTGGTCTTGAAAAGAGCTCTCCTTTATATCATCTCCTTGGATGTCTTCAAGATTGTTCTCCTTAGCATTAGTGATTCTCCATCTTCAGCTGGGGCTACACTTCCCATTGGAGAGTTAACACTTTCATCTACCTTCTCTTCTTGCACAAATTGAACCCTCTTGTCATTCGTCCTATCACCTCTTGATGATGAACCTTGCCTTTTTGGACATTTGAATGTTGGGTGACCAATTTCATTACAATGATAACATCTCCCAGTGAAAACATTAGAACCTCTACCACCTCTAAATCTACCTCTTGTTCCTTTCCATCCACCCTTGAAATCAGACTACTCTTGTCTTTTAATAGTCTCTTCTCGGTTAGACTCACCACTAGGCCTTTGGTTAGGACTTCTTCCTCCAAAACTGCCTCTAAAATTTCTGTCACCTCATCCTCTATTGTTCTACTCACTCTTCCTCTTCATCTTCTCTTCAGCTCTTAATGCCATTTGGAAACACTTGTTCACTATTTCTGGTGCTAAGATGTTGATCTCATCTTGGATGTTCATCCTTAGGCCATTTAAGTACCTGGCCACCTTCTCTAACTCTTCTTCGTATCTCTTTGATTTGAGACCGAGTTTATGAATCTCTTATGTGTATGCATTCACATCAAGGTCTCTCTGTGAGGTTCTACAATTTCTTATACATTTGCACATCATAGTCCAGGGGTAAGAATTGTGCCTTGAGTTTGGTCTTCATCCTTTCCTAGGAGGTTATCATATTCTTGCCCTCCTTGACTCTCTCTCCTTGTTCATAATTCCACCATGCAAGAGCAGATCCCTGCAATCTTGCCTTTGCCAACTTAACCCTCTTATCATCAAGGATTTCTTTATATTTGAAATGATTGTTCAATGCCTCAATCCAATCAATCACCTCTTCATCTTCCATACTTCCACTATACATAGGTAACCCATCTATGGTGTCCCTATTGATTGACTTCAATGCATTTAAAAATGCCCTCTGATCTGCTGGTATCTCCTCTGTCTTTTTACTGGTTTCACCAATTTTTGTATCTCCTTCATCACTGTCACTGTCATCTTCCTTATCTTTGCCTTTAGACTACTTGAACTCTCCCAACTTGGATGCAAGTATCTCCAAGACAAGCTTCTTCATGGTGTCCTGTGACATACTTTTGGGAGGCATCCTCTCTACCTCTGGCTCGCTTTCTCTGTCTGACATAAACCTTCACAGTCAACACCCAAATGCCAACACTCCTGCAAATCCTCAATTCAACTACAACACAATGCTCAATCAGATGTCGCTACTACAGACCCAGTGCTCTCATCCAATAGCAGATCCTGGAGATGTGCTACCACTCTCTCTCTCAGTGGCTTCACTCTGCACCCTCTTCCAGCCAAATCTCTATTGGTGAATGGTCTTGACATACCTCATCATCATCTACCCACACACTATAGGAATAGGATTCATCTACCTTCTCAGTGACAAAAACAAATACACAACACCTCCACCTAGAGCTTTCACTAGCTTTGATACCAATTTGATGTAGAGAACACGGTGGAAGCTCTCAAAACATGGGTGAAATACCCATCATACCCACAATTCAAATAGATTAATGTTCAAATACATACTTCATGCCGATGTGTCCACAACCCCTTCTTCGTTGTGACATGCTTCCATTGGCCTGAGTTTAACCTTGTCCCCCGATCTCACATCTCTTACTGATGGAGATTTGACTTTTCACCTATTGGCGGGACCTTCTCTATTGGTCGACCGAAAGTCTTTCTTGTCAATGCACTGATGAACCTCCTCCAATCTGTCAATACAACTAATGTTGTATGTGCATATCCTCTTTCACTGGTTTCCTTCACCACTACTACTGGTCGCCTCTTGCATCTGGCAAAACAACATGAGACTTCACCCGACTTCCTGTGCTGATCATACAATGTTTCTTCAGTCCAATTGTCGATTCTTCCCTACAACTCCATGACTCCTGTAACTTCACAGATCTTTAACTTTGCCAACCTAGCACATGACAATGCTAGGGTTCCTCAACACCATTGTACGCAATCCTGCAAACATAAAACCCCAATGAACAAAATAGAAAACACAAATCGAAAGCACTGTACATGCATTCCACCGATTTCAAAGAAATCTAACCGGTGGAATGGATTAAGAAATCCATCTCAGCTAGAAAATAGTAAATCAATTTCACACAGAGAAATCCTTGAGAAATCGAATGATAGAAAGATGCACAACACTTTATTTATTATGCTTTCTAGAAAATATGCATACATATGCTTTTATTTCTCAATTATAATCACACTGTTCTGATCTCTCTTACAACTGCTACCCACTACTACTCATTACATTTGATGATCTAGGGTATTTATCTAATCGCGTTGAGTAGTACTGAATTGACTTCAAGCAACTGGGAGATTAATCCAAGCGGCTGGTAGATCTAACAACCTCCAACTGCCTATTATTAGCATTATTGCTATTTTTAGCATTATGTGATTACAATTGACAAATGTCACTTCGGACTTACAAAATAAACATAGATACAAACTAAATTAACATGCATTGGTCAAACAGACCTTATTACATTGAATGGTCTTATAGGACCTTATTGGAAACAACAAAATGACATTAAACATAACATGAAATTAAATGCCTCATGGAGGCCACTGTGGAAAAGGTGCCCCTGTACCATTGATAGTGGCTGGTCTCACCACATGACTAGTGACAAAAGTAAGTTTGTGAGTTTGGAAAGATATGATGGTGGAATGGTTAGGTTTGGAGATGATACAGCTGGTAAGATTTGTGGAAAAGGATCTATTTCTTTTGATGGAAAGCATAATACTGAAGATGTCTTTTATTTGAAAGGATTAAAGCACAATATTTTGAGTGTGGGTTAGATGTGTGACAAAGGTTATGATTTAAGATTCAAGGACAATGAATGCAAGATCAGAGAAACTCCAGAATAGTCATTACAATTGGTAAGAAGACCAAAGGTAATATCTATCACTAGAAAGGAACTGATAACTATTGTTTGATAGCTTAGACTGATGAAAGTTGGCTATGGTATAGAAGGCTATGTCACATCAATTTTGATAACATTATGAAGATAAGTAATGCACAGACTATTAGAGGTCTGCCTATGCTTGTGAAGCTTGCTAATCCTATTTGCAAGGAGTGTCAATTTAGGAAACAAACAAGAACAAATTTTGAAAGCAAGGACCAATCGGTTGATGAACAACTAGAACTAGTACATACAGATTTGTGTGGACCTACCAGAGTAAGAAGTTTACAAGGAGATAGGTATTTCATGTTGCTTATTGATGATTATTCTAGAATGACTTAGGTTACCTTTTTGAAAGAAAAAGTAGAAGCTCTAGATAAGTTCAAGGCATTTAAGGCAATGGTTGAAAATGAGATGGATTTGAAGATCAAATGTTTAAGGTCTGATAGAGGAGGAGAGTTTACATCAAATGAATCCAATTTCTTTTGTGAAGAACATGGGATAAAGAGACAATTATCTACACCTAGAACTCCACAACAAAATGGAGTTGTTGAAAAAAAAATAGAACAGTTCAAGAAGCTGCTAGAACCATGATGAAGGAAGCTGATCTTTGGGAAGCATATTGGAGAGAGGCATTCACACTATTGTATATATCCTAAATAGAGTCCAAGTCAAAGGTAATAGTTCTAAGACTCCTTATGAATTGTGGTATGGTAAAGTTCCTGTAGTTATTGCTAGGTTTTCACCATGGTAATGGATAGGAGGAACTCAAGTGTCTAGTTTGATGGATGTTGGTAGTCTCGTTAGAGATGGATGTCATCGCATGGACCATGTCATTATGCTCATAGATGTTGGTAAAGGGATTGCATGAATGAGAGATGGATTATGAAGGGAATGATGGTAGGGTAGGCTAGTCACTTATGATGTGGATTTATATAGGCTTATGGAATGAAGATGGATGAAAAGTTTATGCCAAAGCATGGACCATAGGGACAACATGGGGGAGATATGTAGGATAATGGATGAAAGGTGGGGAGATGTAGTTATGTGGAGGTATGGTAGAGTGGAAGGGAACCATGACCAATGGTTGCACACACTGTGATAAACATTGAAGCTTTTGATGAGATGGTGGTGTAGGAAGCAATGGAGATGTTTTCTTAGGAGATGGTTGATGAAGTGATTTAGGAACCCACATAGATTTAGTATTTTTAGTGATTTTATTTTGCTTGTGGGATTTTTGAAGGGAATGAAAGTTTTGGATGGAAATAGGCTCTTGGATGGATATAGGTGGTTGGGATTCTTGAGATGTGGATGAGGATGCCTCATTTGATTTGCTAGCTATTTGCTTAGGAACCCAAACCATTTTTCTTTTGGGCTTTGCATTTGGAGGTAAGGGTTTAGATAGCTGTTTAGATGAACTTTGCTTTGATTTTGATTCTTTATGTCCTAAGGTATGAAGACCTTTAGGATTTTTGGTAGGATTTTTAACTTTATAGGTAGAGGCATCAAAATTTTTGCTTTTGAATCCCATGGGGTGGGTGGAGTGGATGGAATGATTAGAAGCTTTATGCTTAGGCGATGTGTGCATTTATTGGTCATGATTAGGGATGTAAGGATACTTATGAATGATAGGTATGTTAGGTGTTGGAAGAAATGGTGGCAAGGTGGATGGAGGGATATTTGGAGTTGGTAAAAGTGGAGGCAAAGTGGATGGAGAAAGGTGTATGGTCACATGCTATTGACATTTATAGGATGATGGAGTTGGAATGGCAACATATGTTTTGGGTATATTATGAGGGGTGCAATGGAAAGTGGTAGGTTTAGGATGCATGAAGGGATTACAAACATCTTGGCCTTGTTTACCTTGGGGTGTGTATCCAAGGCTATATGATTGTGGAGGGATCTTGACATGGTTTGGCTCCAAAATACCTTGTTCATAAAGACCTAGGCCTTTACCTTTGTAGTTCATGTTTTGGAGGATGTGATGGACAATGGGACTAGATGTGTTTTGAACATTAGACTTGAGCTTATTATTGGATGAAGAAAGTGAAGTGGATAGAGGTTGTTTTTGTCCTAAGGAAGAACATTCATGGACAAAGGTGGTAAGACCAAGGGGATATGATAATGGATTTGAAGTGGAATCGATCGTGGATGTGGAAGGAGGGTCATTAGGATCTTGATTAGAATTATGTTCATGTAGACCCAAGTTATTTATTTGATCTTCTATGCTTGCTTGGGGGACAAGTGTCTCATCATGACAAGTGGATGTTTGCTCATTATAGATAGGGCTAGATGGTGGATGACTAGGAGCAATGTGGATATCTTGCTCGTGGATAGATATAGGATTATGGATAGTATCAAGTGGCTCATGGATAGCTTCTTTATAGGTATCATCTTGATCATAAAGAAGGTAAATGTTATGGATGGGTTGCATGAAAGTGTTTTGATCTTGAGTTGGACTAGGGCTTGATGTTTCCATATGCTTAGGATTAAATCTTTGACATACCTCTTGGGTTACTTGAATGAAAGTAAATGACTCTTGGATAGGCTCTTGGTCAATAACATGAGAACATGATGACTCTTGACTTGGATTCATAATAGGAGACTCTTGAATAGGCTTGATGGCTTGTATGTCACATGATGGGCTCAAAGGGCTAGGTATGTTAATGGAATGCTTTTGAAGAGGCTTAAGAATATGTGAACCACATGATGAGATTATAGGATTGGACATGACCTTTGGAAGTTCATTGGTAGGCTCATGAATGGGTGTTTGACATGGAGGTAGTTTATTCCTAGCTAGTAGCCAATGAATCACATCCTTTGCAAGTGTATGAGTGGATGAACAATATAATGGATGGATGATAATAGTAGATGGTGTTGTAGGCTTATGATTAGGATTAGGTTGAGGGATAATTAGATTGGGTGGATTAGGATTTGGACTAGATGGGGGTGACACATGGGATTTGAATGATGTGGCATGATTTCCCATTATAGGTGGGTACACCTTGTAAACAATTGGGACAAATATTGGGCATTTATTTGTATTATGGCCTTTGGTCCTATGGTATGCACAATAATCATGTTCATCATATGGACTTTCTTCACATGGTTTGACTTCAGGAAGTTCAATGAGTTTTGCTTCAAGCATCCTTTGTAAAACTATCTCAGCCACATCCTTTGGTGAAGGATTAAAATGACATGGTGATGAAGGTAATGGAGGGCTTGGTGATTTGGAAGGTGGAGGGATTAATGGACTAGGAATGGGATCACATGGTGGTGTTGGGATAGGACTTGTTGTCTCATGTGTTGGAATTGGATTGGATGGTGGAGGCCACTCTAGATTGGTGTCTGCCTTGTCAAAGGTTATTAGATCTTGCATAGGATAACTTGGGCTTTGATTTATGTACAAGGGGTCACTTGGATTTGGATATGATTCTTGTTGGAAAGGTAGACTTAGGTCTATCAATGGTGCTTGGTGGTCTTGTTGAAAAGGTGTACTTGGACTTGCTTGATTTATGTACAAAGGGATATTTGGACTTGTATGTTGTTCTTGTGAGGACACTTGGTTGCCTTGTGGATGGGCTTGGTAGTGTATTGGAACGGTGGAATTAGGAATTGGATAATGTTGAGGTGGAGGTTGATAGGTTGATGTGGCATTGACTTGGTGGATAGGTGGATTAGGTTGATATGAAGCTGAAGATGATGACATGTAAGGTTGTTGTGGAATTTGTTAAGGTTGGGATGGTGTTTGGACTTCTTGTTGTGATATGATTTGTTTTTGATGTTGGTAAATGTGTTGATGTGATGATGATGGAGAGGTTGTATAGGATAATGATTGTTGTGATATTGATTGATATGGATAAGGGTTGTGATAGGTTGATAAAGGGTTGATATGACATGTGGATGAATTTGGTTGATATGAAGTGGGATAAGTTGATGTAGAATTGATTTGATGTGTGGATGGATTAGATTGGTATGAAGTGGGATAAGTTGATGTGGAATTAATTTCTGTGTAGATGGATTGGGTTTTGGACTCGTCTCATCCTCATAAGTAAAGAGATGGCCTCCTCGAAGTATAAACTTGGTCTTAAGAGGAGAGGCTCCTTTAATTGTGATCTTTGGTCTTGGATTGTCTTCATGACTTGGATTAGGAGGATAGCCACCTTTAATTATGACCTTGGGTTGTGCATTGTCTTCATGATTTGGATTAGGAAGAGGGGCTCCTCTAATTGTGATCTTGGGCTTTGGTTTTATTTCATTGTTTGAATTAAAGGGGTAGCCTCCTTGAATTGTGATTATAGGCTTAGGTCTTGTCTCATGATAATAAGGATAACCCCCTTGAATTATCACCTTAGGCTTGGGATTTGTCTCATGATTAGAGGGATAGACCCCTTGAATTGTCACCTTAGGCTTGGGATTTATCTCATGATTAGAGGGATAACCCCCTTGAATTGTCACCTTAGTCTTGGGATTTGTCTCATGATTAGAGGGATAACCCCCTTGAATGATTACAACCATCTTGACAAGTGTTGACTAGGACTAGGTTGATGATGATTTGGAGATGATTTGGAATGAGTATGGATGTGACTAGGATGTGTTTAGAATAAAATTGATTTGGGTATGATTAGGATATGATGTGGATGAAATGTAGGATGAATTGTTTATGTGATTAGTTTTTTAGAGCTTGATTTGGCAATGTTTAAACAAATGATTATGCATATATGCACATGAATCACTCACGCAAGACACATAAGCAAGTTTAATTTTGAAATATGAAGAATGTGATGATTAAAAAAACACTTGAAAACACATCACAAGCCTAATGTCTAGTCAAGTGGGTATGGCAATTAGGTCTTAGGCTAGATTGCACAAGGTTGACTAGGAATTGAAAGGAAATCTTGCCACACAGTCGGGAGAAAGGGGTAACCCACCCTTGACCTTCACTTCCCAAAGGTATAAAGTTATTTAGGGCTTAGCCAAGAGTGACAAGATTCCAAATCCCAATGAGGGTGTCTTTCGATTCAGCCTTGATTGAGGTCATTCCTTAGAGTGGTGTGTCTCCAAGTAGGCCTCCTAGATAGGGTTTACAAAAGCAAACCAAGTGAGCTGTCACTTGATTCACACTCGCAGTTGTTAATTGACCCTTTAGAAATGAAATGTTTGGAAGACAATTCAATAACTTATTCATTTTAGATCCAAAGCCAAATGTGTGGGAAGACAATGATTCATTTTAGGCCAATTTCAATGGTATGATTGCAAACAATTTGTTCATTTTAATCCCAAAGTCCAAATGTGTGATCAAACAAGATTAAGAGATGAAAGATTAGAATGAGTGCACCTGATACAATCACTTTCCAATTTGTTGTAAATGATAATGCCGATGTTTCTCTAGCTCCTTAGATGCTCCTGAAAGTCACCAAGACGAAATAAAAGCAAACTTGCAAGCTAAAAGTGATATTAGGTCAAAATATGAAATATGATTAAAATCTGAAACAAATGACCTAATATAGAATAAATAAGTGCATATTCAGATTCTTCATGAAATTCTATGCACTTTTAAAAAAAAATTCGTCAAAATTGGATAAAAAATGCTCAAGTTATGCTCAAATGAAGTTTGAAATGAAGCTGAAGTTTGACTGATAAAAAAACTTGAAAATGGTATAGTCACCTGATAAAACCTATTCAAATGAAAAGTTTGTCCTCCCAGATTTCCAACAAGTCCTTGTTTGCATGATTTGGCTTCTGTATGTGAAAGTTATGATAGAAACACCAAGATGCACAATGATAGCAACCAGAAGCAAGTTACAATTACCATATGTGACCAACTGTTGATTACAAGGGATCTAAATTTGTTTGCAGGCAATACATTATAGCTTAGATGCAACTCAGATAAGACTAGATGTGAATTGTTTCAGCTCATAGGTGACACAAAAAAGCATGAAGTGCTTGTTTTCAGCTTATAAGTGACTTGGATCTTCAAAGATAAAAATACGTGACAGAAAACCCTATTATGCGCAAAGCGATGTCATCAGTTGAAAGCGATCACTATCAGAATGGAAGTGATCCATTTATATACAAAAGTAAGTGTTGTTAAGATAAAAACAATGCAAATCAAGCTGAAGGCGATTGCTGACAGTAAGAAAGCGATCTAAGTATATGTAGAAGCGAGTACTGTTAGGGAAAAAGTGATGCAAAACATGCCAAAGGTGATTTCTGACAGAATTAAAGGGATCTAAGTATACGCAAAAGTGAGTACCATTTAGATAAAAGTGATGCAAATCATACCATAAGTGATTACTGTCAGAATAAAAGCGATCCACAAAACACTATAGGCAGCCGATTTCAGTGTAGAAGCGACGTGGATATGTAGAAAGTGGCAAATTTTTGTTCATAAGCTATGCAAAATGGATGGAAGCGACATGTAATAGCTCATATGCGACTAACAAAAGGTTAAAAGTGATGAATAATAGCCCAAAAGTGACAGATAATAGCCCAAAAGTGATCTGGAAAGTTTTAGGTGACAGAATGCAAATGTTAACCATAAGCAAATGATGTCTAAGATAATGTTTTTAATTAGGTGTTGCAAGACATGGACAAATTTGGGAAAATTTTGGGTGTCTACAATTCCTACTATGAAATATCTCAAAGTTTTTGGTAGCAAATGTTATATCAAAAGAGAAGAAGATCTAGGCAAGTTTGATGCTTGATGTGATGAAGGAATCTTCCTTGGTTACTCCATGAAGAGCAAGGCCTACCGGTGCTATAATAAGAGGCTGAATAAGATCATTGAAAGTGCAAATGTCAAAGTCAATGAAAGCAAGGAGAGGTCTCCAGAATCAAGTGGATATGAATCAAATAAACCAGATGCTTTAGAAGTGGTGCAACATGAAGACAACTTAGATGAAGAGGAAAAAGCTCTAGAAAGTTCTACCAAGACACCAAGGTATGTAAAACTTAATCATTCTAAAGATCAAATCATAGGAGATAAGAGAAAACAAATCCTGACTAGAAGAAGAGCTACAGAAGAACAAGTAAATTTCTATTTGATTTCCAAGATTGAACCTAAGACTATGAATGAAGCTTGCAATGATGAGAATTGGGTAAAGGCTATGAAAGAAGAATTGATGCAAATAGAGAAGAATTAGACTTGGGATCTTGTTCCCAAACCAGCAAATAAAAATGCAATTGGCACCAAGTGGGTTTTCGGAAACAAGATGAATGAGAATGGTGAAGTGGTATGAAACAAAGCAAGGTTGGTATGGAAAGGATACTCTCAAGTTAAAGGAATAGATTTTGAAGAAACATTTGCACCAGTAGCAAGGATTAAAGCTATAAGAATGTTTTTGGCATTTGTAGCCTACAAATATTTTAAGGTATATCCAATGGATGTGAAGTCAGCATTCTTGAATGGAGAATTGGATGAAGAAGTCTATATTGAACAACTAGAAGGATTCCAGTCATCACATCAGGCTGACATGGTATGCAGATTGAAGAAGGCATTGTACGGATTAAAACAATCCCCTAGGGCCTGGTATGCTAGGTTGGATAAGTATCTTATACAGTTAAGATTTAGCAAGGGTACTACTAACATCAATCTCTATTTCAAGATCAATAATGAACAAATCCTAATTGTTGCAGTCTTTGTTGATGATATTATCTTTGGAGGCAATGAAGGTATGTGCATAGTTTTTGCTGGAGAAATGCAAAATGAATTTGAAATGTCCATGTTTGGTGAGATGAATTTCTTTTTAGGTCTACAAATAAACCAATCAGATAAAGGTATCTTCATTTCTCAATCTAAGTATGTGAAAGAGTTGTTAAAGATGTTTGGGATGGAAGACTCTAAACTGGTAAATACTCCCATGATAACCAGTTGTAATTTGAGTAAAAATGATAATTCACCTATGGAAGATTAGAAAAGGTACAGATCTATGATTGGAGGATTACTTTATCTAACTCAAACCAAACCTAACATAATGCATGTAGTTTGTCATGTGGCAATATTTTAAGTAGAACCTAAGGAGTCACATGTGATGGCAGTCAAGAGAATTCTAAGATATTTGAAAGACACAATGGATTATGGTTTGTGGTATCCAAAGGACAATGATTTCACTCTTAGTGCATACACTAATGCAGATTGGGCTAGAAATGTGGATGACAGAAAAAGTACAAGTGGAGGTGCATTCTTTTTGGGAAAAAGGTTGGTATCTTGGATAAGCAAGAAACAAGATTCAATATCTATGTCCACTATAGAAGCATAATATATTGCAACAACATGTAGTTGTACTCAAGTGTTATGGATGAAGCATACATTGAAGGACATTAAAGTTGTGTATGAAGATCCAATTGCAATCTTTTGTGATAATAGAAGTTCCATAAACATATCAAAGAATCCAGTAATGCATTCAAGGACAAAGCACATATCCATAAGATATCACTTTCTGAGGGAAAAAGTGACATAGAATGAAGTCAAGTTGGAATATGTATCTATAAAAGACCAGATTGTAGAAATTTTCACCAAACCTCTGCCTAAGGATACTTTTGAGTATCTTAGAGAAAAGTTAGGGGTTATTACCCCTCCTACTCTAAACTAAGATGCACAAGAGTGCATCAGTCTGGTAGTGCTTAGAGTCCCTTCTCTAGATCCATATTGATCCTTTTAGGGCTGCTTCTTAGGGGGAGTAGTCAGAGAGTTTAGAAGAGAGATTGGATCAAAATAGAAGAGTGAAAGTATGTGCCCTTTTCCATTGATGTCAAAGGGGAGAGAAATCATGTGAAAAACTCTAGTAGACAAAGAGTGCAAATGAGTAAAGAGAAAGGGGGAGAACCTTGTCTTGATGGTTGTTGCAGTTTTTCACATCATATGTTGCCATCAATGATAAAGGCAGAGATTGTTGCAAGTATGTACCTAATTGGTGTTGTCATTGGTGTCAACTATGTCCTATTCTATTACTTGTTTAGAAGCTTTGTATGTTGAGGATATTGAGAAAATTGGCCTCTCCGGAAGAATCAGAAAGTAAACAGTGAATCAAACTGAAGACACTGAGTTGCATACTAAAGAATAGTCCAGAAGATTGCTCCACATCTCTTGCTGACTAAAGATCTTGGTCTATGGATTGGAAGTTATTTAGAAGCATGGCTAAAGATGCTAAATCCTGAGTTTGAGCCTCCAGTATGAAGATTTGAGTGAGTTACATTCACCAGAGTAAAACCTACTTTTTCTGATTATTCACTGGTGCCTGAGAGAAAGTATTTTACTCCACATTCCTCTGCATTAAAGTGTTTTTCTCTACAGTTCTAGAGGGAAGTTTGGGATGATGATAAGTGCCTACAATTGCAATGGTTCATGTTTTGGTGGTCTGTAAGCTATCTTTCTTTTATGACAGTTGAAGACAGTGAAGTTCATGTGATTTGGTATGAAGAATCTCATGGATAAAGTGGTTTGAGTTTGTGCGGTTACTCCTAGTGATTTTAACATGCTTGTGGATACCTCATGATCATGTTCTTACCTTTACATTGGTCTGTGTTAAGGAATTGATATCGTGTTTGAATATTATTCCCAGATGATGTAGCGTGCAACTAGTGTTTGCCGACTTGGTTAATTCCAGTGATTATAGAGATCCCTTGAAGATTATGGAAGCATGTTGTGGCATGGAAGATCATGTTTGAGTCCCAACTAAGGTATGGTGCAATCTGCATACATCTATACTAGAATTCCTTAGCATAATTTTTGTATTAGGTCAAGACCTATTTTGTAAATGTTTGTAATAACGACCATGGAGATTGTTCCAATGGTTGATGATTGTAATGCCAACTTTGATGATCATTCCAAGGTTAATGAAGTATACAAATACTTGTAATTGAGTCAAGGAAAAGATGTCCTTGTGTGAAGATGGGAAGATAAGGAAATAAGTGGAAAGGTAGAGCAAAGAAGAGGAACTATTATACTTTAATGTATTAATCTCATACATGAACAAGATATTTTTTTTGGTAGTGAGCCTGGTAGTGAGCCGCTAGTAGGGTTTAATAGCCCTCATTGTAACCTTTTTATGTTTAGGGTTGAGGCAATGAGCTTGCTAGACCTAGTTGTACTTCATGGCAGTGAGCCAATATGTCGTAGGCCTGTGGAGTGACCAAGCCTGAACATCATTTTTCAAAGATTGCAATATATTTTGAGAGCTAATCCTCTCCATGGTTTTTCCCCACCTTGGGGTTTTCCACATAAAATTCTGGTGTCTCTTGTGTTTAATGTTGCATCTGTGTTTAAGTTTTTGATTTCATGCATTCATTGTTTGATATTAATAATTGTAGACAAGTGATTAGTGTTTAAGAGCAGAAGTGTTTGATGTTTTTGGGACAACTGATTCACCCCTCCCCCCTCTTAGTTGTCTGGTGCATTTCAACATCTACTACTAGGGAAGATCATCTATAGATTCTAGGATAGATATTTGATAGACTAGAGAAATATCAAGTGAGGCTCATCCCTAAGAAATGTCTTTGGTGTCACTTCAGGGAAATTGTTGGGATACATTATATCTCATAGAGGAATTGAAGTAGACCCAAGGTCAAAGATATAGTTGAGATGACTCCACCTTCCACTCTAAAATAGTTAAGGAGCCTTCAAGGGAGATTACAATCCATTAGATGGTTCATATCACAACTAGAAGATAAATGTCAATCATTTCTACACTTTCTCTGAAAGGATGTCTCATTTCGATGGGATAGTAAGTGTCAACAAACATTTGATCAAATCAAGGAATATCTAGCTACACCTCTAGTTTTGGTGCCACTAGTTCTAGATAGACCTTTACTCTTATATATCTCTACTAGATCTACAACATTAGGTGCTCTTCTAGCACATCATGATGACTCGGGAAAAGAACAAGCAGTTTACTACATCGGTCATGTTGAACACCTAGAATATTGAGAGGGGTGAATTAGTATTCTATTAAACCATTCATTCATTAATCCATTAATCCATTTGCTACATTCAATAATAGTAAAGAAAACCAAGCATAAAAAGTACAACCACAAAGCATAGCACATGAACACTAGGATTTTTACATGGAAAACTCAAAAAGGAAAAAGCCATAGTGAGTGTTAGCTCACAATATATTATAATATCAACAATTTACAACAAGGCTCACTACCTTAGGGCTCACTACCCAAGGACTCACTGTCCAAAGAAATGCTCACTACAATAGGCTCACTACAAAATGAAATAAGATAGAATAAAGAGAATGGGTGGCTCATTGCCAAGAATGAACTATTACAATTGCATCTAGAAATGAATGGAATATAGTTCTAATGAAACTCAAAATACTATCTCAAAACTCTTCATCCTAAACTACTCTATCAGACTACTCTGTTCTACATAAAACTTATATCTCTCTTCTCAAGCACTTGTCATACTTACTAGATCACAAGACTTCTTGCATGTTGCACATCCACTCTCTTCTACTTTTCAAACACCAAAATGAATCTCATATATATATCCGCAACGCATACCACCTTCAAAATAGGTTATCTTGCAAGCATGAAATGTGCAGTTATGCAATGTGTAGCTTGTCAGCCCCAATGTAATCACCAATAGACTTTGTGGATTAAACCAACACTTGGAATACATTCTTTTATGTTGGAAAAAACTATAGAACCACTCAAGATATGATTCTAATCAATAGATTCTTCTACACAAGGATTATAGTATCAGATGAGCTTCACAAACTGACTAGCACAGGCTTAGACCAACTGTCAGAACACAAATTGCAATCTGAATTACAAAGCTTCCTCAAACTCACAACCAAGACTCCTTAGTCATCCCAAAACTTAACTTCAGAACTACAAAACAAAATATTAGTATGCGATGAAATGCAGAGTACTAGAATTTAGACTCTATCACTATCAAACACTGTCAATACCTATAGTGATACTTAAGTACTCTTAACTGGCTTACTAAAGGACTTCAGACTTTGAAACTTTAGAATTAGAGACTTCAATCATGTGTTTACAACACCTTAAAATTGCAAAAAGAAGTATTCATTACCAGAGAAATGCATACCAAAACAAACAAGTGTTCTGTTATGTTTAAGACTGTACTCTATTATGTCAAACTTATCCCACTTGAAACTATACTTTTAGATATCATTAGAAGATAAAAATTTGGAATTAGGAACATCTAAGGATTACCAACATCTTAACAAAAATGCAATATATGATCTTCAAATGTGGACCAATGCGGACCATAATATTGTAGCTCTATAGTCACCTCTGTAATCTACCAATACTTAGTCAAAATGCTTAAGTAGATCTTTACCAGACCAGAACTCTTTGTACATATGACTTCATGAGGATAAGAATATCTTTTAAGGAGATTACTATAAACTCACAACCTATTTTCCATCCTTAGAACTTTGCTGCCTTGTTTCTATCCACAGTTGTTTTTACTCTGTTGCCATAGTCTTCATACCTTGTTCAATCCTTGCTGCATCCTTGTTGAATCCTTGTTTCCATCAATGACAACACAATTTAAACATCATGCTTAGTCAATCTTAGTCATACCAATAGTGTCTCCATCAATGATGTTTGCCAAGTTGCCAACAATCTCCCCCTTTGGTATTGAGGGTAACACATGATGTGAAAAACCATCAGAGAATAAACATTATTTGTTCACAACACAAGTTCTGTCTCCCCCTTACTTTTTACACACTTCTCCCCCTAACTACTTGTACTCTTTCATATGCTTCTCTCCCAAGTGATTAACTTTTTCATGTCATTTATTCTCTCCTTTTATGTTTTTTACCTGCTTTTCTCCCCCTTCGACATCAATGGCAAAGGTCTATGATACAGGAGTATCTACATATTGAATCTTCTTCACTTAAGTAGTTGATTCCTATGTACACCAAAATTTCAAAACTATTTCTATCAATCATATATACAAGAAATAAAAAACTTACTAAGTTTTGGGTAAAATGTCCTTATAAATGTTTTTTAGTTGTACAACATATTCATCCCATCTTTCCTTAGCATGGTTCAAAATTTGTATGTGCCCATTAATTTGGGATACCAACACTTTTTCTTTATCAACAATAGCGGGGGCTTTAGTGATTTGTCTTATTTTATCTGCTTCTACTACAAGTGATTTTATAAATGCTATCTTAAAGCTGACAATTTCTCTAAGCTAACTCATTCTATTTTTGACAACTTCTTTTTGACTCTGCAATTTATCTATTATAGAATGTATGGTTTCAACTTCTTCCCTCTGATTTCCAATAGTATCCTTTAAAGGATCATAAGTTTGGGAAATCTTGATCAATTGAGCTTCCAAACCATCTATCTTTCAAATCCTAATTAGTTGTAGTAGGCCAAGTTAGACAAAATTGATACAAGTCACTAGCATCTTTTATTTTTGTCTCTACATATTCAATACTCTTATCCAACAAATTTTTGTTTTTAGAGTACTTGTTATTAAATTCTATTAACCTTTTTCTATCAATCTCAGCCCTTACCTTCCTGTCTACTACTTGTTCAAAGGAATCAAAATTAGAACTGACAGACTACATGTGTTTCTCCATCTGCATTGGAGGAGTCAATGAGGTGTCTCTCTTTACACCATGCATGATCTTCTCAAAAGTTGTTATAGCTTCACCAATAAGCACAGTATCTTCCATGTGAGATTTTAGTATCTCCTATTGGGTCGTGGCTTGGAAAATTGTTCCCAACTTCAATTTTTGCAGTGTGGACATGGTAGCCAAATTTAACTATCCTTGCAACAATTCAAGTGATGACAAAATCTAAGTTTCTCTCTACTTCACCAAAAATTCTCTAAGCGATTCTAATGAGCTCTCACCAACAGTGTCTTTTCTACTTTCATCTAGAGACACTTGTGCAACATGAATTCTTGGAGGCTCTTCTCCATCAGGAGCTTCTTACTATTCACTGTTCTCCAGAATAGAGGTGTCAACCACTTGTTCTGAGGTATCCTCTTTTTGTTTTTCCTCTTCCTCTACATTCCTTTCTTCAGCAGACTCTCTCATTTCTTCATTGTTTCTTGAGTTTAGCGAAGGAGGGTTCACACCTTGATCCATTGAGATTGTAGAAGGTGGTGGAGATGGTATACTTTGTTCACCACCCACATTCAGGATTGCACTTGAAGTTCCAGCACAAGGATTTTGCTCTTCTTCATCTATATCTACTACAATTGGAATTTGAAGTTCATTGAGCACATTCAAAATTTTCTCCTTAGTTTCTTTCCCCAACTTTTCAATCACATTTCTATCCCTAGCCATAAAATTATTGATTCTCCTTTTGGTTCTAATCTCTTCACTAAGCCTCTAAGTGGATTTAAGTTTATCTTGTCCAATGAGACTTGGACAAAACTTCTTCAAAACTAATTCCATAATTTCTACATCTTTAACCATAGCCTCATCTTCTCTAGCAGTTAGAATGCTAGCTAGGATGTTATGCAAGTCAGTCACAACTTCAATTAATGCTTTATTAAACATATCCAAGAACCTTACCACAGTGATTTCAATTATAGCCTTGTCAGCATCAGATCTCTCATCATAGAGGTCTGGAATAAGTTTCAAATTTACATGCACAACCACTACATTGATTGTGGCTTCTAGAATCATAGTGGCTTCATCTTATTTAGTATCAGTTTTTTTCTTTTTCCATATGTTTTTCATCAGTATGAAGATATCCCTTTTTCTTCTAGACTAATTTATCTTCTTCTTCACTAGGACCTCAATGGCTCACATAAATTTTGCTGGTGGCCTTCCTTTTCACTCTTTTATTCTTCTTCTTCACAGTAGGCTTGGTTCTTTTAGAAGTTTCCTTTTCAACATCAGTTGTAGGTAGGGGTTTAGAGGTCTCAAGAGTAGCTACAATGGAAGAGGAGGTCCTTGTTGACCTTCTTATCCAAGGAACATGCCTTTCTTGTTTAGATTTCTCTTCATGCCTCTCTGGAGTCTTTGTTGCTTCAAAAGATTGAGCCTTAACTCTGGCTTGTTCTATTTTTTCTTTTGTGAATCCTTTTCTTTGAGCATATTCATCCATCATTTTTCTTACTCTTCTCTGTGTCTATGAAAGTGTTTCTTCCAAATAAATTTTGACATAATTTTCTTCATAAGTCCCAAACCTTTCTTATTTAGTGTCTCTAGGTTTACTTAGCATCAGATCTACTAGACCTATCAAAATATCCTTAGTAACCTCATATCCCATTGTTGGGATCCACACTATTCTTGGTTCCACTGCCTCCATGAGGCAATCATCTTTAATCACCATAAAGACATAATTTTTATACTTCTCTACTATGCTTCTAGGGATTCTAACCCTAGCTTGCATTTTGTCCTAGAATACTTTAAAATATCCCCACAAAGCTACACTTTGAGCACTAGCATCTGCAATCCTCTGCAAGTGATCTTTGATTTGTACTACTATAGGGATTTGATTTAACCAAACAACATTGTTCACACCTGGCATCTCCCTTAATAAATAGAATAGAGGACAGATAAAAAGAGTACCATACTTGAATGGGTACTTCGTATCTTTGGTCCTCTTCAAATTTTCCAACAACTATTGTTGGAGAAACTCACACAAGTCATAGTTAATGTTTTTCTTCACCATCTCATATGTTGTATAGACGGCTGTAGCTGAGATAGAGTTCTCCTTGTTGGAGAAGTACACCTTATATCCAATGACCATCATGTTGGCAAGAGACACTATAAGGATTCTTGAATGTTGTGATTGATGGCAACAAAGGTTATTCCACACATCCGCAGGACATGATGAGTCTTTACCAGAAGTCAGATTGAAGAAGTGTTGAGGTCCAGTAAGCAAGAATAGGGCAGTCAGTAAGGTCTGATAGACAAGTCCAGATCTCTCAGAAGAAGTATCTCAGTGAAGTGTGGATTTGGGGAAGTTAAGAGGAGTACCTTGACTAACAGATTCCAAGGATTTAGCCTCCGGTGATAGATGAAGGAAAAGATATGAATACTTGAGTGTCAGGTTCCTGATTGGCACTGTAGATAGAGGAAGAACTGACTGACAGAACATCAGACATTATTTTGGATGTGTTACTAATGATGGTAAAGGCTCTTAAGGAATAAGTTATGATTGGTCGACATGATTGATGACTTCTACAAGTATATCCTTGATCCGCATTGCTTAGTATGCAAGGATTCAACTGACAAATCAGAGATTGAGGAAAATATTGACTATTCCAGATGCTGACTAGAAAGGTGATGAAATCACTTATGCGGATATATATACAAGATGGATTTAGATGTGAAGTGGTGTGTGAAAAATTGTATGGCATGAATAAAGGTAGAAAATTAGAATGAAGACAGTGAGACAGATCTAGAATATGAAAGTACAGTAGCATTAAAAGAGAGTAAGAATGAAGTGCAGCAGATCAGTCTATTAAGCCTAACCAGAACTAAACCTCAGCATGAGTAGATGCTTCTCATCAGTTCAAACATTGAGTTACCTTCCCTTCTTGTAGACAGTGAGTCTCTTGTAGGCAGTGAGCCTCTTGTGAGCAGTGTGCTCGGGCAGTGAGCCCTAATTGGCAAATGCCATTTTGTTCTATCTATTCTTCTAACAGAGACTAATATTTTACCCCATGGTTTTTTCCCTTAATAGAGTTTCCATGTCAAAATCTTTGTGTCATGTGTATTGGTGTTGTTTCCATTTCATGATTATGCTTGATTATTTGATTTAATATTGCACTAACTATTAAGAAAGTTTAGAAAGATATGATAACTGATTCACCCCCCCTCTCAGTTATCAACACATCAAATAAAATTTAACTCCTGAATCCTCTATATCATTAACAGTTAAAGCTCTCTTATCAAACTTTGCACCAGTTAACTTCATCATAGTATCATTCTTCATTGATTTCAGCATAGAAATTATTCTGTAGGAACACAAACCTATAACTACCTTATGGTATCTTTGGTTATCATCTAGGGCACATCCAACCACATAAAACTATCATGGATTCTGCTTAAGACATACCTCACCCAAGCATCTTCATAGCAGAGAAGGAGAAAGTTTATCCATGTATCTAGTTTCTTTTCATTTAGGGCTCTAAATTCTACTTTCAGTTCAAAGTTATTATTCATTAACTCATTCAAATATACTTGCCCTAAGTTTACATGGTTGTATTCTTCCATATTAGCATGAATGTAAGTTCTAATATCCTCATTATGTAGAACACCATAGGGCACACTCAAAAATGCACCTTTTGGGTCTGTTTCCATGGACTTGAACAGATGCTTTTTGAATTTGGGTCTAGGCCTATTAGTCACCTCAATAACTTGTGGAGTAAACATTTTCATGGCTCAATGGAAAGCTTTACAAGAGGAATGATGATAAATACCTTATCATTCACTCATGGTTAGGGTTTCAAGATCATGCTATAATCTTTGAGTTCACCTTTGCTTTGCTGTACATATTTCCTTAGTCAATTGAAAGTTTTGAATGCAATGTGAATTTCCTTCAAATGAATTTGTTTATAACCTCTTTTCACCAAAACCTAGGTTGCCATAAATGCTTTGTTTCCAAAAAGCTATTAACACTTCCTCTGCAACCCACAGTCAATACAAATTGCTCTGTAATCTTCTGCATTAGACCCTTTTCTACCAAACTTTTCTTCAAAAGATCAAACATAATGTTCTTCAACTCATATCTACATGCTGAGTGTTAGCACCACTTCTCTGGCTAGGGGAACAAGGTTTTTCATTAAAGCTCCTTTTGAGCCAAAGATCTTAATTCACTTCCTAGAGGAGGTATCTACACTAGAGGCTGGTCCAGATGCATTTTTGACTTCATTAACATCCTTCTTGATACATATCTTGTCCACCTACTTCATGGTTTCTATCAGATCAACCTTTTGCATTGGTTTCTTCTTTTCTACCAGATTATCCTTCTTCACATTCTTTCTTCTACAAGACCTTGTAATATGTCCAAGCCTATTACAAATGTAGCACACAACATTCCTCAAACCATTGTACCTTCCATTCATTCTAGATCTGCATTGGTTAGCCTTATGTCCAAATCTATTGCATGTAAAGCAATTGCCATTGAAAGATTGAGCAGTCCTTCCATTGTTATAGCTATTCCTTATATGACTTCTACATTCACTAGCTCTATGAACAACTCACTTGCATGTAAAGAATTGACCAAAGAAAGTGTTGGAAATAAGGTAGATAATTGAGAGGGAGGGTGAATCAATTATCTTAAGTATCTTAACTTTCTTTTGACCTTTAACAATTAGTGCAACATCAAAACATATAAGCATATATATCATGAGAGTAGAAATAAAATCAACACACATAACATAGATTTTTACGTGGAAAACCCTGTTGAGGGAAAAACCATGGGGTGACTAACTCAAGATTGTATTCTCTGTTAAAAGAATAACAAGTACAAAATGGAACATGCCAATTAGGGCTCATTGCCCAAGCACACTGCTCACAAGAGACTATCTACAATTTTTATAGAAAGTAACCAGGTGTTTGAACTGATGAGAGGCATCCACATATGCTGAGATTCAATTCTTATTAATCTCAATAAACTGATCTAATGCACTTCATTCTTCCTCTGCTCTAGTGTTGTTGTTCTGTCACATATTAGACTTGTATTGTTGCTTCCACACTTATCTTTGCCTTTCTTCACACCTTACTTCATCACACACACTTCTTCATACTGGAATCCATCTAGTATATATATCTGTACCAAGGATTTCAACAACTTTCTAGTCAGCAACCGAAATACTTAAGATATTTGTAAACTACTGATATGTCAGCTGAATCCATGCTTGATATGTGATGCATATCAAAATCATAGACATTGGAGTTATCAATCATGTTGGCCAATATTCTATGATCCCTTAAATAGCTTGATCACCAATAATTTCTCATCCAGATTGAAGTCTGATATTTTGCTGGTTAGATCTTCCTTAGCCTTCTTTGCCTGTCTGGAACCCAACACTCAGATGCTCATATCTTTTCCATGTTTCCTCACCAGAGGCTCAATCTCTAGAATATAGTATTCATGATACTCCTCTTGACTTCTCCAAGTCTATAACTTTTTGAGTTACGCCATCTGAGAGATCTAGACTTGATTGTCAGACCTTGTTGTATGCTTTATTCTTGCTCACCGGATCAAAACAATCTTCAATCTGTCTCTTGGTATAGACATACTATGTGTTGCAGATGTGTGGGATACACTTTGTTTCCATCAATGAAAACAATCATGAAGCCACATAGTGTCTCTTGCCAACAATCTACCCCATTTGGCATTGATGGGAACACTTAGTGAAAAATGACTAAGTGTCATAGAAAACTCCCCCTAGGCTGATGCTCTAACTTATGTACTATTTTACCAGAGCTCCCCCTTAGCTGGATTCCACATTTTTCACTACTCCTCACTCCCCCTTTGACATCAATGGCAAAGGGTGGAATCCGCACACCAAAATTTGCAAAAATATAGCCGCATAAGTATATATACATGTTATACTTACATATACTTAAGTATATCCGCAAAAGTGGTCTTCAACTATACAAATTTTGTTTCCCAACTTTTCTTCATCCTATCCAAAATTGAGATGTGACCACTCAACAAAAATGCATAAGTTTCTGCCCTTCTTAAGTCTACCGGATAACTGGTCCGAGCTGTTATCTAAGCATTAGTTAAGGCCTCATGCACTGCCTCTAACTTAGGGATAATTATCCCTCTAAGTTCACTCATCTTGCTTATTATATTGTTCTTCTCCTTTTCAAGCCTCTTTATTTCATTTATAATGGAAATAGCCTGGCACTCTTGATTCATTATGGATGTGGTGAGGGGATCAAAATTCTGAGATAAAATTGATAGTTTATCTTCTTGTTCTTTTACCTTCTTTTCAATATCCTCTGTCACTTTAGACCAGGATAGACAAAATTTGTACATTTCTCCACCATCTTTAAGAGCATTTTCTAGGATCTCTATCCCAATATCCAAGGTCCTCCTATCATTAGTTATGAGTCCCTGTACTTCAGTGAATCTCTTTCCCAAAAATTCGTTTCAGACCTTTTCTTCTACCGATTTCTCTAAAGAATCAAAATGAGTGTTGACAGAGTTTACCAAAGATTTCAGGTTACCAGATGGAGAGGCCGAAGGATCCTTTTGGAAGGATGGCATGATCTTCTCCAACATCCTAGATGCAATCTCTATTAGCTCATAGTCTTCCATGTGAGACTTCAGAAGCTTTTCTTTTGCTTTAGCTTGGGCAAAAGATGCTATCTTCATTGTTTGGACCGGAGAGAGAGAATAAAAATTTAGTGGTCCTTGGAATAGTTCCAATTCATCTATCTCCATCATCTCTTTGGTCAAGAAATTCTTCACTTCCTCTTTAGTGTCTCTTGTTGGAGACTAAGTTTTCTTTTCTTTTGGAATCTTTGAACTGTAATCAGAGATCTCTGTTTGTTCTTCTCTTCCCTTTACCTCCTCTTCTTGACTCATTTTTTCTTCTTGTCTTCCTTCTCCTTTAGTTCCTGAGTCTGGAATGTCTGTAGTGGGATCCAGATGAGAGATGTTAATTTCTTCAAGAAATTCCTCTTCTGGAATAGAGGAATCCAAGTCTTTAGACTTCTCCTCATCCATCTTTTTTGACCCTTCTACATTTTTCTCAGTAGATTCTTCTTTTGATGCACTTAATCCTTTGACATCCATGGTAGAAGGTTCTTCATCTATTTCCTCTATGATAGGAAGATTGAATTGTTTGAAGGCATTCTAGAGGATGTCTTCTATTTCTCTTGCTACTTGATCAGTCTCTCCAAGCATTAGTTTGTTCATTCTTGCTTTGCTCCAGAATTCATCCTTGCAATCCTTAAAGATCATGTTCATTTGCTTTGGAGTAATGGAAGGATAGAGATGAATAGAAATCTGTTGTCAGATCTCTAAGTCCTTTTTCTTGTCATTCTCTTTTCTAAGATCAAATACCTTCTCTAGACTTTTGGGAATTAGAGAAATGATTTCAATGAATGCTTTATTATAAATATTCAGGTACCCGATTGTAGCTTCTTCCAAGATCCTTTTGTCCGTGTCACTATAATCATAATAAAATTCTATTACTCATTGCAGATTCCCATCCACTATGACTACCTTGATGATATCATCAATAGAAAGAGTGGGCTTTTCAACAAATTCTTCTACCTCTTCTTCTTTGTTTTTGCCGACAGAGGATTCACCGGATGTTTTCTTCTTCTTCATTCTCTTAACTTCCTCAACAGTCTCTGTTTCTTCATGATCCTTTTGGCTTATGTAGGATCTTGTGGCCTTTGTTTTCATTCTCTTTTCTCCCTTTCTAGATGTCTGGACTTCTAGTTTTGAGGCTCTTGATCTCTTAGAGGTGGTAGGTGCAAAGCTCTTGGAGGATCTAGTCCTAGAGGAGGCTTGTACCAGAACACTTCCTTTTTCTGCTTCTTGTTTCTCTTTCTCAGCTCTTTCTATTTTCTCTCTATTTGCATCAACTACCTCTTTTGATATGCCATATCTTTTGGCAATTTCCTCTACTTCCCTTCTAACTTTCCTTTTTATTTTTGGTTGTCTCAGCTCAACATGTATATTTACACTTAATTCTTGAAAGGTTCCAAACCTTTCTACCTCAGGGTCCTTTGGCTGGCTTAATAGGTGTTGAACATGTAACTCCAAGATTTTCTCATCTACTTCTTAATCCATTGGCATTATCCATACTATTCTGGGCTCAACTACCTCCATTAGGCATTGGTCAGTGTCAACCATGAAGCATATTGTATCCTTATATTTTTCAACTATGGTTTGAGGAATTCTTTCTTTGGCCTACATCATACTTTGGAAGTTCTTAAAGTATCCCCAGAGTGTTGTTCTTTGAGCCTTAGCATCACCAAGTCCATACATATAGTCTCTGATTTGTATGGCAACTAGTCTGTCATTTTACCATACCCAACCACTTGATCTGGGTAGCTCATTCATATAGTAAAAGAATAGACACAGTATTAGATACCCATACTTGAATGAGTTCTTCTTGTCCTTCTTGATCTTCTACAAGTTTTCTAACAGTTGGTTCAAGAGAAGGTCACATAGATCATAATCTGCATTTTCCCTTAGCATCTAATATGCTGTATATATTGCAGTCCCAGACACAGAATTTTCCCTACTAGAATGATAAATTTTATAACTAATTATCATAGAGGCAAATTTGATATCCAGATCTGTGATGTCTTCTATTTTCATTTCTCTTTTATCAAACTTAGTTCTGGTAGCTTCACTTACTATCTAGTTCTTGACAGGTTTGAGTGCAGGCAACCCACCAGATGAGTGCAATCCAGTTACTTCCCTAATGACATCTTTTGTTATCTTGAAGGGTTTCATTAGCCACATGAAATTGTCATGTATTCTACTAAGAACATACTGGACCCATTCATCTTCTACAAAATAAGGAAAGTGGATTCAATGTCCAAAATGCTTATCCTAGATGGCCTTGTATTGAGGTTTGAGTTCAAAACTTTCATCTAGTAACTATTTATGATAGATGTCCATCAACTTGGATTCTCCAAATTCCTCAATATTGGTGTGGATGTAAACCCTAACATCTTCTATGTGCAGTACCCCATGTGGAATGCTAGAAAAAGTGCCTAAGGGATCAACTTCTAGGGATTTGTAAGGATGTTTCTTGAATTTTGGGCGCGACCTATCAGAGATCTTAACAACCATTGGAGTAGCAATTTTTACAAAAGATTCAAAGAGAGATATTCAAAATGGAAGTACCTTTTATGCTTCAGGGTTCAGGAAAAAAGAACCAGAACAAATCATTGGATGAATCAGATTTTGTGATTGATCCTTGATAAAGTTGTAAAAACTTGATGCAGAGATCTTCTTTTCTTCTTCTTAAATGCAAATGTACAAATGATGAGTAAAAGAACCCTTTTATTTCAGCTCAAACCCTAATTTCCTTTTGCAATAAATGCACAACTTAAGTCATCTGGTTGCCTTGTTCTGAGAGAGATCTTTCTGAATCACTGAGATGCACTTAGAATCATTTTTAGTGAAAATTTACAATGTATCTTCTTTCCTCCAATCATGCCATGAGTCTGTAGATCAAGATATCTCAACTTTGAATCACATCAGATCTATTTATAAAAATCTTGCTTTTACCAGATGGCTGTCAGACTGGATCAATTTTGGATGATTAAACTCTTGCAACACTTCATGTGGATCATTCATATTCTCACCAAGAGTTATTTAGGTAATTTTCTGAGAACCCTTTAATCCACAATATTTCATGTGCCAAATTTAGGCTCTAATTGACTGGTTGGGGGAATTTATTTTTCTTTGTGACTCCCCCTAAGCTAGAGCTCATCTGTTCAGTTTCTGGAAGGAATATTAACACCATATTCCAGTGCAGATCCATCCCCAACATTTTATGTACTCTTCTTCACCCAAATATTGCTCCTCTCCCTTTGAACTTCATCTGCATTCACTTTGCCTTTTCCTTTATCTTGATTTTGACCCTTTTTATCCTGATTTTTACTTCTGCTGAATTTGGCAATATGATCAGATCTATTGAAATTGTAACAAACAACATTTCTTTGCATATTTGACTGATATCCTCTTGATCTACATTGATTAGCCATATGTCCCATTCTATTGCATGCAAAGCATCTACCATTGAATGAATTGTTTATTTGCATATTTCTACATTCAAGAGATTTGTGACCATACCTTTTGCAGTTGAAACACTGTCTGGAGAAGGATGGATTAGTCTAATCCATTCTTCTTCTACACTAAATTTCTTTATGACCAAAGTTGTTGCAATTGTGGTAGTATCCATTGAAGGATGGATTTCTTTGAGCATTAGGTTGCCTAACCAGAGGTCTTCTAGGCCTGTTTCTTTGATTTCCTGATCCAGAGTTCTTTTGACTAGATCCAAAGCTTTCACCTTTCTCATATCCTAAGCCATGCTTGTCATCTACCCTCTTTTGGCTTTCAAGAAGAACTTCAAGTTGAGCTGAGCTTATCTTGAATTTCTCTTTGTATTCATTTGCTATTTGAAGATCTTGTTTAAGAGTGTCTATCTGATTCTCAAGTTGTTCTTCATTATCTCTAGCTTCTTCAAGATTAGATTCAAGATGCCTAATTATTCTGTCCATTTTGTAGTAGTCTTCTAACTTCTCCTTGAGAGATTGTTTTAGATTATCTTCAATTTTCCTTTTCTCTTCAATTTCTTGGGTGAATCTCATAACCCCTAATTCCATCTCATGTCTTACCATAATGACCTCTTTTGATAGCTTCTCACATAGCTTTTTTTTTCCCATTCAGATCTTCATTAGTATCATTGGCTTCACTCTGACTTGCTAATTTTTGAAGTAGTTCCTTTCTCTTTTTCACAGAGATACTCAGTTTTTCTTTTAGCTCATTTGTGAAATCATCAGCTTGTTTGAGTCTTTCTCTCACGTTATTGACTTCAGAGTGAGATTGCTCAAGATCCTCTAAGGCAGACTAAAGTTGTTCCTTCATACCATACATATCCATTGAGATTCCCATTTCTTCCTCAAGCTGTTAGGCTCTATTTAGAGGAACTTAGCTCTGATACCAATTGTTGGAAACAAGGCAGATAACTGAGAGGGGGGGGCTGAATCAGTTATCTTAAGTATCTTAACTTTCTTTTGACCTTTAACAATTAGTACAACATCAAAATATATAAGCATATATAATCATGAGAGCAGAAATAAAATCAACACAGATAACACAAGGATTTTTACGTGGAAAACCCTGTTAAGGGAAAAACCACAGGGTAACTAACCCAAGATTGTATTCTCTGTTAAAATAATACGTACAAAATGGAACATACCAATTAGGGCTCACTACCTGAGCACACTCCTCACAAGAGGCACACTACCTACAAGAGACTCACTGTCTACAATGTTTATAGAAAGAAATTAGGTGTTTCAACTGATGATAGGCATCCACATATGCTAAGATTTAGTTCTAGTTAAGCTTAATAAACTGATCTAATGCACTTCATTCTTCCTCTACTCTAGTGCTGCTATTCTATCACATACCAGACTTGTATTTCTGCTTCCACACTTATCTCTACCTTTCTTCACACATTATTTCATCACGCACACTTCTTCATACTGGAATCCATATGGTATATATATCTGGTGCAGGAGCACCTTGCTAGCTTTAAGCCTTCATGAGGCAAATTTTGGTCTTAATCTAATTTTGGTGTTTTAATGATGTAATAAGGTCATGAATTGACCATTGGCAATGTATTAGAGGCATTTTATTAGGTTCTAGTGGGATTTGGAGTTATTTTGTAAAGGATTACAAAAATTGCAAAATTGTCAATATTGCAAAAAAAGTGCAAAAAGGGCAAACAAAAGAGGAATATGAAGGGTCATAGGGAGTTTAATATGTAGTTTCTCACGTTGGAGGAGTTTTATTTAATTATTGTTGTAATAAATGTCTATGTAAGACCACTCTAATGTATTTAGAGGTCATTTGGTGGTGGAGCTTTAAGTTTGCTCAAGTTTAGTACTTTCTAAGTTGAGTAAACTCCTAACCACTAACACTACTCAACTTAGAAAGTACTAAACTTGAGCAAACTTAAAGCTCCACCACCAAATGACCTCTAAATACATAAGAGTGGTCTTACATAGACCTTTATTACAACAATAATTAAATAAAACTCCTCCAATGTGAGAAACTACATATTAAACTCCCTATGACCCTTCATATTCCTCTTTTGTTTGCCCTTTTTGCACTTTTTTTGCAATATTGACAATTTTGCAATTTTTACAATCCTTTACAAAATAACTCCAAATCCCACTAGATTCTAATAAAATGCCTCTAATACATTGCCAATGGTCAATTCATGACCTTATTACATCATTAAAACACCAAAATTTACCTCATGGAGTCTTAAAGCTAGCAAGGTGCTCCTGCACCAATATCCGCACCAAGGATTTCAACAACTTTCTAGTCAACAACTGGAATACTCAAGATATTTGCAAACTACTGATCTATCGGCTAAATCCATGCTTGATATGTGATGCATATCAAAATCATAGACATTGGAGTTATCAATCATGTTGGCCAAATTGTATGATCCCTCAAATAGCTTGATCACCAACAATGTCTCATCCGAATTGAAGTCTGATATTCTGCCGGTTAGATCTTCCTTAGTCTGCTCTACCTGTCTAGAACCCAACACTTAGATGCTCATATCTTTTCCATGTTTCCTCACTAGAGGCTCAATCTCTGGAATATAGTAGTCATGATACCACTCTTGACTTGTCCAAGTTTGCAACTTTCTGAGTTACACCATCTGAGAGATCCAAACTTGATTGTCAGACCTTACTGCATGCTCTATTCTTGCTCACTAGATCAAAACAATCTTCAATCTATCTTCCAGTATAGACATACTATGTGTTGCAGATGTGTGGGATAGACTTTGTTGCCATCAATGACAACAATCATGAAGCCACACACTATCTTTTGCCAACAAAAAGATGGAACATTTTGATTCATTTTCCTCCTAAATTGAGTAACCTTATGACTGAACTAATTGCATGATTAAAAATAACCATTGAAAGATAGGTACCTTTGAGCATTTGGTTGCCTGACCGGTGGTCTTCTAGGTCCATTCCTTTGATTCCAAATCTACTTGCCCTTGTCCTTCTTGTTCTCAACATTCACTACTTGACTTGATTTGGAACTTTCACCTTTCTCAAATCCCAACCCTTCTTTGTCATTAGGGTTCTTCTGACTAGTAATCATCTCATCAAGTTTTGCAAAACTTATCTTGAACTTTTCTTCATATCTCTTTGCCTTCTCCAAATCTGACTTTAGGTTCACAACTTCTTTTTGAAGCTTTGCACATTCTTTAGATTTGCCTTTCACCATTAGATTTAGATATTCTTCAGCTTTTTCCTTTTCTTCAACTTACACTTCCAAACCATTCAAGCTTTTTCCTTTTCTTCAACTTCTTGACTTTCTCCCTTAGCTAATTGATGCACTCATCTACTTGACATTTTCCTTCAAATCCTGGTTTTCCTCTTCAATCCTTTTAAGGTCTTCAAGAGAAACTTTGAGTTCTTCATTATTGAAAACATGCATTTTCATTTTGTAATTCCAATTAGATGAATTTCTTCCAAAGGAGTAAGATACCTTCTAGCTACCATGTGTTCAATCTCTAAGATCTTCCTCAAGCTATTAGACTTCATCCAAGTATCCTTGCTATAATACCAATTGTTGAACACCCAAAATATTGAGAGGGGGTGAATCAATATTCTATTAAACCATTCATTCATTAAACCATTAATCCATTTGCCACATTCAATAATAGTAAAGTAAATCAAGCATAGAAAGTACAACCACAAAGCATAGAACATGAATACCAGGATTTTTACTTGGAAAAATCAAAAAGGGAAAAACCACGGTTAGTGTTCACTCACAATATATTATAATATCAACAATTTACAACAAGGCTCACTACCAGAGGCTCACTATCCAAAGAAATGCTCACTGCAATAGGCTCACTGCCAAAAATGAAAGAAGATAGAATAGAGAGAATGGGTGGCTCACTACCAAGAATGAACTATTATAATTGCATCTACAAATGCATGGAATACGGTTCTAATGATACTCAAAATACTATCTCAAAACTCATCCTAAACTGCTCTATTCTACATAAAACGTAGATCTCTCTTCTCAAGCACTTGTCACACTTATTGGATCACAAGACTTCTTGCATGTCGCATGTCTACTCTCTTCTACTTTTCAAACACTAAAATGAATCTCATATATATCCGCAACACATACCATTTTCAAAATAGGTCAGCTTGTAAGGATGGAGCATGTAGTTATGCAATGCGTAGCTTGTTAGCCTCAATGTATTCACCAACAGACTTTGCGGATCAAACCAACACTTGGAATAAATTCTTTTATGTTGGTACAAATTATAGAACCACTCAAGATATAAGTTTAATCAATAGATTCTTCTGTACAAGGATTATAGTATCAGGTCAACTTCACAAATTGACTAGTATAGGCTCAGACCAACTGTCAGAATGCAACTTGCAGTGTGAACCACAAAGGTTCCTCAAACTCACAACCAAGACTCCTTAGTCATCCTAAAACTTAACTTCAGAACTGTAGAACAAAATATTAGTATGCGGTAAAATGCAGAGTACCAAAATTTAGATTGTCACTGTCAAGCATTGTCAATGCCTGTAGCGATACTTAGGTACTCTTAACTACCTTATCAAAGGACTTCAGACTTTAAAATTTTGGAATTAGAGACTTCAAAAATGTGGTTATAACACCTTAAAATCACAAGAAGAAGTATTCATTACCATAGAAATGTGGACCAAAATAAAAAGGTGCTCTATTCTATTTAAGACTATACTCTACTATGTTGAACTTATCTCACTTGAAACTATACTTCCAAAGATCATTAAAAGATTAAACTTTGGAATTAGAAACATCTAAGGATTACCAACATCTTACTAGAACCACCAGATATGATCTTCAAATTTTGACCAATGCAGACCATAATACTATAGCTTTGTAGTCATCTCTGTAATCTGCCAATACTTAGTCAAAATGCTTAAGTTTCTTTACCAGACTTGAACTCTCTATACATATGACTTCATGAGGATAAGAATATCCTATAAGGACATTACTATAACCTCACAACTCATTTTCCATCTTTAGAAATTTGTTGCCATGTTACTATCCACAGTTGTTTTTACTCTATTTCCACAGTCTTGATACCTTGTTTAATCCTTGCTACATCCTTGTTGAATCCTTGTTGTCATCATTGACAACACAATTTAAACATCATGCTTAGTAAATCTTAGTCATACTAGTAGTGTCTCCATCCGTGATGTTTGCCAATTTGCCAACAAGTCGCACCTTGGTTGGCTATGAGCTTAATTATACTCCCATGGAGTAGGCATGTCTAGTAGTAGTTTTTGCTTCCCAAAAGTTGCAACATTATATGTTAAACCAACACACCAATTTCATTTCTAAGGTAGATCCATTAAAATATCTTTTATCCATGGCAGCCCTCACAAGTAGACTAGCTAAGTGGGTCATGATTTTGAGCAAGTTTGATATAGATTATGTTGATCAAAAGGGTATCAAAGGATAAGTTATCATAGATCAACTAGTATAAGTTCCTATGATATATACAAACCCTATGCTCTCTAATTTTCCAGATGAAGGGATATTCAATCTTTCGACCTTAGTTGAATGGAAACTATACTTTGATGGTTCCTATACCCAACATGTTTTAGGAGCTGGAATCCTCTTCATTACACCACAGGGTGATTGCATTCCAAAGTCATATCAACTAGCTTTTCCTTGCACCAACAATATTGCTGAGTATGAAGCTCTACTTACCAGTCTCTACATAGCAGTACAAAGGAACATCAAACAATTACAAGTTTATGGAGATTCTCAACTAATCATTCAATAGGTTACAGATAAGTACCAAATAAAAGATGATAAGTTGATGCCCTATAAAAGAACGGCTGACGACTACAAACAACACTTTTCTACTATTTCTTTTACACAAATCCCCAGGGTGACTAATAAAGTTGTCGATGCTATGGATACTGTTGGATATCTCCTGGACATGCCTACAAACACTCGGCATTATGAATTCTTGGTGAGGTAGTTCATATTGGCTATTGATGTTCCACCTCCTGAAATTATCTATGAACTTGTTGGTCCTAATGCTCCCTAGTACCATGATACTTCTATGAATACCTCTATGATAACACCATCCCATCAAACCTTACATCTACCCAATGAAAAACCTTCATTTGCCAAACCTCTCATTTTACTATCCTTGGCAACACACTATACCATAGGAGTCTTGATGGTATCCTCCTTAGATTCCTTAACTTAGAAGAAGCTAACATTACCATATGAGATGTACACGAAGGTGTCTATGGATCACATTCTACTAGTCCTAACCTAGCCAAAAAGCTACTCCACACAGGTTATTATTGACCCATAGTAGAACAAGATGCAAATCAATTTGCCAAGAAGTGTCTTCACTGCCAACATCATGGAGATTTGATTCATGCACCAGCACATCAGCTACAACCTATTACTACTCCATGGCAATTTTCACAATGGGGACTTGACCTCATAGGTAAAATTGATCCATCCTTTTCCAATGGCCATAAGTTTATCATTATTGTTGGCAACTTTACAAACATCATTTGATGAAGACACTACTGGCATGAAGAAGTTTGGCTAAGCATGATGTTTGTTTAGTGTTGTCACTGATGGAAACAAGGATTCAAAAGGGTTGTGAGGTTATAGTAATCCTCATGAAGTCATGTAAACATATAACTCTGGTCCGGAAAGAAGACTTAGATATTTTGGCTAAGTGTTGGTAGAGTACTAAGATGACTACAAAGAGACAGTATTATGATCAACATTGGTTTGTAGTTGAAGATCTAGTCTTGTGGATTTGGTAAGATGTTTCTAATCCTTAGATGATCCTAAATCCAAAGTTTTATCTCTTGATCATCTTCAGAAGTGTACTTTCAAGAAGCTTAAGTTTGACATAGCAAAGAACAATAGTAATCAATGCAAAACACCTACTTGTTTTGGTCCACATTCCTCTAGTAATAGATATTTCTTTCTATGGTTTTGAAGTGTTGTAAACACATGTCTAAATTCTCTAAATCCAAAGTTTCAGAGCTTGAAGTTCATTGGTAAGGCAGTTATGAGCATCTAAGTATCACTACATGCTTAGACAATGTTTGACAGTGACACAGTACAACTTTTGATGGTCTACACTTAACTGCATGATTATGTGATGCTATGTAGTTCTGAAGGTAATCTTGGGGATGCGTAAAGAGTGTTAGCTATGATTTTGAGAAAGTTTTGTGGTCTACATCAAAAGTTGTGTTCTGACAGTTAGAATGAACCTGTGATAGTTTGTGTATGACTTGGCTAACCTAATACTTTGATATGTGTGTGGCAAGATCTATTGGTTAGAATCATATCATAAGTGGTTCGATAGTTGAATCTGACATGTATGAATATGTTTCAAGTGTTGAATTGATTCACAAAGTATTTTGGTGAAAGGATTAGGATGACAAATTACACAAGATATAACTACATGCTTCATCTTTGTAGGCCGACCTAATTTAAAGATTGCAAGTGTTGTGGATATATATGTGTAGACACTTAAAATTATCCATGTCTTGCAACACCTTGTCAACACATTACTAAAGACATCATATAACATTTTGTCCTAATCCCACTTATCCCACTTTCCAAATTAATTAATAAATCCTATTTATTAATTAATCTCCCTTTCACATGTCCCAACTAATTCAAATAAAATATTTGAATTAGGCCCTCACCTTTCACCACAATCCAACACATGTCATATACTACATTTTTCATTTAATACACTTCACATGTCACACTAATTTAAATAAAACATTATTTAAATTAGGTCCTCCCTACACTTGTCACATGACTACAACTCCTCATGGAGTGGGAAACCCTATTCGATCCTCTGTCCACATCATTCAAATTAACTTTCAATCTTGGCCATTCATTCAAATCACTCACTTCCTATAAATCAACCCTCAACCAAGCCATTTGATCAATAAGTTTCCAAGAAACCTTATGCTATCAAAATGACATTAGAGCCTCTCATGATCTAGTTTCCAAGTATTGTTATGCTGCTAGAATAAGCAACCAATATTCATCCTTTGAAATCATGCATTCCTATGCAAGATTGAGAAGAGCAATGGAGGATAACTAAGCTTAGTGTAGAGATTTGTTTTGGTTTTGTTTGTCATTTGATTTCTATGCTATCTTGTACTTCATTGTGCTTATTAGGGTTTGATGATTTGTTGTTTATGATTTAGCCTTGATTTTTACCCTAGCTACATTTGGTGAACCTGACGTGAAGCTTACAAATCTAACATTTTTTGTTGATTTCTAAAAATTAGTTCTTGTAGGTGACCTCTAGGCCTAAAACGGACCTCACCATTGCGTCTGGGAGGCCTCACAAGCAAAAAATGACATAAAACTTCCCTTATTTCACTTTAGAATTTTTTTTACAAATTTTTGAATTTTTTTAGGGGCTAAAAATCCGTATAGTATGGATGCATACCATATGGACCCATAGAGCCCCCTATTTGACATCAGCTATGGTTTTGTGTTTGGTGTGCAGGTAATTGTTTGTGGGCTATGTGTTGAGGGTTTATGTTTGCTGGTAGATTTTAAAACCCTAGTCGACCTGCTAGGGTTACCTATAGTCGACACCTTCAGAAGACTTTTACCACTTGTGAGAGCCTAGTTGCCACCTTTATTTCATATTGTTGCCTCCATTTAAACTCTAATACATCATCTTCTTGGCTCATTCGTCTACCCCTATTGACTTCTAACCCTAATCTCCCTACTGCCCTTATTTCCCTACACTCTCTCGACCCCCCATTCCTTTGATAGCCACCTTGACCTTCAGTCAAAAACCCTTCATCACCAACAAAACCCTCACTCCATACACTTTGGTCACCACCGTTTATATACCCTGTCGCCACCATTGGTGGTGACTAGGTCTTTTGTTGCCTCCTCTAAACCCTGTTAGCACCCATCAACCTCAAGTCCTCCTCATCACTATTTGATATTTAGACCATCGCCATTTGGAATCTAAGATGACATTGTTAAAATCCAAACCACCATGGAAAACCCTTAAAAATCCTTAACAGTCTCTGTAATCCCTATTGCCATTTAAACATACACCATCATTGTCTTCCTCTTTGAGGTTGCAGTCTTTGCAGACTATCAAAACTCTTTGTATTTGCACCCTAACCTATAATGAAACCCTAGCCTTAACCATTGCTATAAACTATGTGTCGATCATTTTAGGGCTTAAAATATAAGCCTCAATCTTAGGCATATGGGGAGGCGCTAAACATTCACACCCTCCCCCTTTTCCATTTAATTTTCATTTTTTCTTACCCCCTTGCCCCTGGTCACATGGGTGACCAGGGGCCTATCTAAGACCTTAACCACCAGCCAGGTTGTGGTTAGTAAACTACCTCATGTGACCACTATTACTAAACTACTAATGGTTAACCACCAACTTGGACCTCCTTTGCTTCCACATGTCCTAATAGGCACTTTTTTCAAACTTGCATAACTTTCATCTACGGAGGCAGATTTTCACGAAATTTGTGGAGTTGGAGAGATAGTTTGCCAAGCTTCACAGTGGCAAAGCTTTCATTAGGTGACTATATCATTTTCATCACTTTTTTCCTCATTCAAAGTCATCTCTCTTTTGCAACTTCAAATGAGCATAACTCTTGCAATTTTTATTCATTTTTCATAAATTTTTAAAAAACTGCATAGAATCTCATAATTTTTTTGTTAATTCTATCCATTCTAATATATCTATTCATCTTAATCAGATTTCTTAGATTTCTTCATTTTCACATAACATTTTCATTTGTAATTTTACTTGTTATTTCTTTGATTTTGTGGCTTCTAGGTGATCACATGGAGCTATAGCAACATTCATATCAGTCATAGCAGTAGATTGGAAAGAAAGAATATTCAGGTGCACCTTATTCATCTTTTATCTCATTTCATTTCTTCATAATCATTGTTTGCAAACACACTTCAATTTGGGCATAAAAAGAACAACTTGTTTGCCTTCACATTTGGATTTGGGCATTGAAACATACTCTTGTCTTCATTCACACATCAAATGGGCTTAAAACAAAACATTGTCTTCCATCACATATTTTGCTTTGGATTAAAAAGAACAAGTGCTTGCATTGCCTAGTGAACTTTATTGTGGTTAAAGGTGTGTATGCTCTTCTCATGTACTTCGTACGATCTTGAAAATCAAAAACACCTTTCATCCATTCAATTTCACACCACACATTTCATTTTCTAAGGGGAATTTACATTGCAAGTGTGAATCTAGTGTGTATGTGTATGCCCTCTCCTCCAATCACATGGTGATTTTGGAGATCAAAAGAACCCACTCTATTTGCTTTTGTCACCCTTTCTGGGAGGCTTGCTTGGAGACACACCACTCCAAGGGGTGACCTCAACTCTAGCATTCTAACAAAGTATAAAAAGTGAGGTGTGAATCGAAAGACACCCTCTTAGAAGTGTAAATCTTGTCATTTGGGCTAAGCCCCCAAGAACTTTATACCTTAGGGAAGTGAAGGTGAAGGGTTGGTTACCCCTTTCTCCTAGTTGTTTGACACTATTTCTCTTTCATTTCATGGAATTGGGGCCTCGGTACCTTGAGTATATTGGGGACATCCTTAGTCAACTTGTTCATCCTAGATTAAGACCTAATTGGCCACACCTACCCAACTAATCTAGGATTGTTGATGTGTCTTCAAGTGCTTGCTTAATCATCACATTCAAAATTTTAAAGTCAAACTTGCTTATGTGTCTTGTGTGTGTGATTTATGTGTGTACATGTGTAATCATTTGTTTGCAAATTGTCAAATCAAGCTATAAACACAAACACATAAAAACAACATTCTAAACATTCTTGCCATCACATTCATCCTTGTCATTCCATCCTAATATTGAAACCCTAATCATCCTTGTCATTTACCTAATCCACATCATCATTCCAAGTCATCTTAATCAAATCCTAATCATATTTTAATCATTCCATATCATCAAATCAATTCCATCCCTAATCATATCCTATCTATCCTAGTCCTAGTCAAACACTAGTCAAAATGGTCCTAATCCTTAGCAAGCCTATGCCCAATCCAAAACCCAAGTTCATACTTTGAGGAGGCCATCTCTTTAGTATTAACAATGAGAACAATCCTAAGCCCAAACTCACACTTAGAGGAGGCCCTTCTTCTAATCCTAATAATGAAACAAATCCAAGACCTAAGCTTATACTTTGACGTGGCCCTCCTTCAAATTCTAGTGATGATCCAAGTCTCATGAACAAATCCTATGTGTCATCCCCCTCCATAACATACCACCTTAATCCATCTATATGTCAAGTCAATGCTACATCAACCTATCCATTCACTTCATAACAATAACATGTGAGCCCAAGTCACATTTTGCAACAAGATCAAATGCCTTTGGGTCCTAATGATACCTTTGACAAGGGAGACACCAACCTCACTCATACAAGTCCTATAATGCCCCATCATGTAACCCCAGAATGCTAGACTAAAAGTACAAAGTTACAGAACTAATTTTTTTTTGAAAGCATGATAGTGTAAAGTAGAAACCAGACATAACACATTGCATGAACTTACTCTTCTAACCACTCTAGGGCAACATAACTGCATTAATAATAGGAAATAAAACTACAGAAGCCATAACCATTACACTACTAACTTCCACTGAAGCAGAATAGGTTTGTAGTACCCTGTCCATGAACACCTTGATAGACAACACTTATCAGCAAGCAAAGCGGAAATATTTTCTCTTATAAATAGGACAACAAGTGAGGTTTAGCAGATCAAACACATCAATAGTTAACAACTTGTCTCCCAAGGCGTCAAGGATGCACTACTTAACAATAAACAACATCATTACATGCATTGCTAACTAACATCGACAATTCATACAACTCTATAACAATAATGATTAGTCAAGTACATCTACACTCCATGCCATAACTAGATAAACAATTTGGATAAGAATTCATGCACATTAACAAGTCTATACAATTGAGTGCATCAACATGAGATTTACATAATCGACAACCTGATTACAACTGAATATAAACAATGAGATACAATAAATACACAAGACTAATGCATGAGCACAGGAACGATCTTCAAAACAGGTACAAGGTCTGATGTCTGGCACACAAGGTGAATCCTCCTCGCTCACGAACAAACAGCAAGGGAGAAAACCAATGGATCTAGCTCTTTCCACCCAACCATGTGGAACCCTGAGGTCCACCCCCCAAGCTGGGAGTTAACATGAGGGCCCCACAAGAACAATGGTCAGGTAGACAGTGGATTAAGAACATCACAAGACTCCAACATCACTAGCCAATCTCACAACAACACAACATTACTTTCAGAGGCAACACATGACACTGTCATCATAACAGAAAATATACATAACGGTGCAAGGCATCAACCATCTTGCAACCAATCACAATACAATGAATCACTCGAGCAAGGCATAGGTCCTCTTGCTCCAATATCTCAACCATAACAAGGAATTAAAACAAGCTCAACACAATAGGGGACCACAACTTACAAGAAGAGCTTGACAGTATGGGTTCAAGACCAAACAACAGGTCTAGGTAAACACATTGCAAGGCATTGACCTTCTTGCAATTATGGCAACACATAAGGCAAAGTCCCAATACATAATTCAAGGTTTCCAAAAGGAGTAATACTTGGGAGATCTCTTCCATACCGATGACGGTATGACCCCATTGTCTTGACCATCACAATAGTTCGACAACTTAGACAAATAATGATTGCAACACTCATGAAGAACTTAATCATTACCCCAAAATGCATTCACAAGATACCATGCGCATGAACGCAAAATTACAACCTAGGCCTCTGGAACCAAAACACTCTATTAACTTGCACAAGGAGTCTCATTAAGACCAATCAATCAAACATATGATCAAACTTGTTTTCTTGATGTAACTGAGTTCACATACACCCTTTATCTTAGCAACTCTTAATATCAACTTAATTAATAACTTTTACAAGGAGAACATAACAAATTCACTGACGGATTCATATAATTAACATTTGACCAGAACTGACTTGAAATGGAAATCTTCACTACATAATAAATATCTATTTAATAACCTCATACAAGGTTTAAATATCTGCACCCGGGTAATTAAAAGACATATAACGATATGCAAATTTTTCCGTATGAGAGATAAATAATACTAATAATAATAATAATAAAATAATAATAATGATAACAAAATTCTATATTTATTCACAAGGAAGACTTAAACATAATAATAATATATTTATTTAACATAGTGTATTCTCGATTATATCCTTGAAAACAAGAAAGAACCAATTCCAAATTTACATTACGATTCCTTACTATTGACTTAGATTAATTAGAATACGAAGGTAGGATTATCACCGCTTATCAATTTGCAAAACTATAATATCAATAGAGCAGATTGAATAAATAACTACTTGCCGTTTAATTCCCATTTAATATAAACATTACTCTACCCTACTAGCAAGGAAGGCCTTTAATATTAAAATAAGATTGTATTCTTGTTGCGAAAGGATCTATAATGACATTCAATAGCAACAAGAACTATTAATTACACCATTATATTAAAATAACTATATGCCAAAAATTTATTAAAGAAACTAATTTAATTGCTCTACAAGGCTTCCTCATCATAACCTAACTAAGAAGACCATCATTGCCATTGATACAAATCAATTAAATTCAATAGTTACAATGAAGTCTAATTCAACTCTTGCAGAGGGTTCCTAACAAGGGGTTTGACAACTACGAATTAATTTACAACTACATTTTATTATTACTCAATTTAATAACTCCAATATATATATATATTCCCTAAATATCTTCCTTTTTAACTACAAATTATCTTCTAAAGGAATATGCATTCATTCTCTTTCTCTAAGGAAACATTAAAATAAATTGCAATCATCAAATCTCCTTCTGGCAACTGCAGCTAAACTAAGGATGCTGTGAGATAAGGCCTATAATTTTGACAGCCAGATCGTGGCCTGTAGTGAATGAGAGATCTGGTCTAATTTGAAAATAATCAAACTATCCCAAAAAGGCAAGAAGACAGTGCAATAATTAGGAATGATGACAAGTCATAGATTCTATTAGCTATAATTTCCTTTCTATCTAGCAGAGGTTGTAGCTATGAGTGATAGTCCAATATCATAAACCTATTTAACTTTCAAGGTGAGGAAAACAATTAACTATTCCGCAAAACCTTGATTGCACCAATATAGATTAAACACTACTTTACAACAGCTCTAAACCTATCCTATAGAATTTAATTTTCCACTAAAACTTCGCTGTCCAGAAAGAACGTGACACTAGTTGGATAGCCGGCATTGATCTACAACTAAGTTTCTCTATTCCCTAATCCCATGATTCCATCTTATGAAAATACACATTTCTCACTATTCTAACACATTGTTTAACTGGCTCAAGCATGGGTTTAGTTAATAGTCAAAAGCTGACGTGGACAGATTTAAGTCGAGCACCTTTGATTGTTTAAACGTTTGTAAGAGCAGCTATTCCCAGGCGAACCACTGGCAGGTAATCAAGGGACAACTACTGCATCAATCTACCGCACCAAGGAGTGCACAACTGGAGTTTACTGATGGCAAACTATTCCTGCCAGTCCTAGGGCGAAAACTCAGACAACCACATCTAAATCTACGAAGGCAACATTCTAAAGACAGCATGAGAGAGTGTGGGTCACGGACAGTGGCATAAATGGCAACTTCCAAGCCATAACTCTCAGCACTGGGCACACAACCCTTGGCCTCCATTTCAAACAGCAACAGTCTCTGCGCCTTTTCAAATTGCTTTAGTTTGTAGAGCGCTTTGATTAAAAGATTATACGTTTGTAAATTAGGGTTTATCTTAACTGTTTCCCTATGCATAAAACTGGGGTATTAACGGAGAGAATTGGACTGAATGAGCACACTGAGGAGGGCGTTGTAAGAGCAAATACCTAGCTTGCAATTGAAGTGGCTCTCCATGTTTCTGAAGATTTCAACGGCGGACTCTGCTCTGCGGGCTTTCGCGAAGGCTTTGAAGACGGAGAGAAAAAGGCCCTTCGTGCACAAGCATTGTTCCGCCTGCATTTGAAAAAGAATTGCGCTCATTTCGTTGAGCTTTCAAGCGCTGCCAAGCTTGTCGATGATCATGTGATAGATGGCGTAGTTGGGTTTGTAGTTGGGATGTTGGGTGGCTTTGTTGAAAATGGCCAGAGCTGCCATCATGTTTTTCTCTGCTTTCATCACCTTCAGAACGTGATCTGGGGATATAAATCTTGGCAAGTATGTTGCCGCCATTGATAGGATTCAATCAGTTAATTTGCATGGTCTTCCTTGCAGAAGGCTAAACTCAGAAAGGTTGAGTTTGGAATGTATGGAGCTTAAGGAATTAAGGGTTTTTGCTTGATTGGGATTTACAAGACATGAAAATATATCTAGAATTGGCCATCAGAGATCCAAAATTATAAAAGCAATGCACCTTCAACAATTCGGCTCTGCTCAGACCATCTTCCTTCAACCGGCCCTTGAAATAAGCGAGGCAAAGCTCAGACAAAACATACAAACCCCGGTCTAATCTTAGAATTGAGCGAACCCAGGCAGGGAGACACTCGGCTGGAAAAACATAGCGCACCAAATTCTGCTCATCAGCTACAAGCATCGAACGAAACGACGCACCGGTAGGCGATAAAAGATTCACAAGTGCACTGGCTGTGTAATCGCATGCCTGAGCAATCCATCCGCCGCCGATAAAGTGCTAAGAGAAATCTTCGAATCCAAAGATTTTCTGAAGCAAGACAGGAAAACAGCCCACATAAAATTGGCGGCATTGGTCTGCGTTGCGCCTCTGAATAAAGGACTCCACGGCGCGGCATGAATTCACAATATCAGCCGGAGAAGTGCTGCTTGGCAACAGGGCGCTTAATTCTTAAGCTTGGTATGATAAATCCATTAAAGGTGAAGGAGGAGAAACCGCTGCCATTGTTGCCGTTTTTTCTAAACCCTAATGCAAATAAACCCTCTTAAACCCTAGCTGAACATGAAAGCTTCATTGAAACCCTAACTGATTTTAAACCTGTAGGTGCTGATATGAAGTATGAAGCACAAACCCTAACTAAAAACCCCGTTCCAAACTCCTCCCCAAAATATATATATATATATATATATATATATATATTAAAAAAAAAACCCTAGAATAGCCCAATAACCCACGGCAAAATTATTATCTTATAAATCTAATATTAACATGCATTTCAATAAACACAATTTACATTATATCAATCTATGCATTAATGAAATTGATGAACATTGCCATATACCGTTTAAACATTTACAACACTCACAAATTAGGCAATATAATTTATTTATTAATTCACATAGTATTAAATAATTATATTTTCTACATTATTTAATTCTTATTAAAACCATTAATATTTATTTAACATAACTATATTCCTAGTCAAGTAATTATATTCGAATGCATCAAAACACTGACGTAACACAGGCAACTCTGACCTTGTTAAACCTCGTGGTGGCACTAAACTTGACTGACAAGCAAGATTGGAAGACAAGACAAGACCACAATGATGGAGGCAAACAGACAACTGACACAAAAGACCAGGAACCCCATGTTAACTCCGTTCCACGAATCCATCGGCTAGGGCACGCTCAGACCTGCTAGTCCAGGTGGAGTCGATGCCCGGTACCTGCATACTACATCGAAACAACAGGGTTGTACATATATACATGTTATCATAAACATAATGAACGGAAGTCGCAGCGTGGCAGGGTACTTGGACACAAGTAATGCCACACTGTTCCGTTCAGTAACTCATCAAATAAATAACTGCATCCAATCCTAGACATACATCATAATCATGATCAAACAATACCTTAAACATAAAGTAACATTAATATGAAATCATGATCATATTAAACTGAAATTAACATCAAACCATAATATGTCCATCAACTAAGAATGCACAAGGTACAAGAGATCAAGCATCATCTAACATAATCTATATCTAGTTCGTATGATAATCAAGTGTCTAGCAATATCAAAGAAAACATCAACCATAGCATAGAAATCAAAGTGTCTCAAAACTGAAAACATGCACTAAAGGACTATCATCGGTACTAGGATTGTCATAGGAATCATGAGAACAACATCTATCGCAAACAAAAAGGCGAGGGGCATTACATCCTCCCCCCTTAGATTTTGACTTACTCCTGGAAGTCACAGATTAGGGTAGAAACATAGTGTAATAATATTGCCATATTCTATTGCCAGAATATAACTTAGTCAAATACACTAAGCTAACAAACATTTCTAGGGAGAACACTATGCTATTAAACAATCAAAAGGTTAAAATGCTGCATTTTTAACATTTTCCATTAACTATCCACCCTAAGTCTTATCACAGATTCAACAAAATATCAAAATTTTTCATCTATTTGAAGCATGGAAACACCATTTATCAATACATGGGTACAGTTTTCATGATTTGCCATACATTCTTCACACACACACCAATATACATCACTGGGATTCACATCACAAGGCCACATAGAGGTCCATCTGGATACTGAAAACTGCATACTAATCCAAGAGCCAAAAGCCAAATCCATCTCACGTAATCCATACTTCACACATAATGACTTGTTGGTGCAAGGTCACACTCACAAGGTGAGACCATCCAATAAGCCATAATGACCCCTCTCTTGTTGTATAAGGTGGTTAGCCTCCAAGAGATAGTCATCACACATAGGTGGGTAGTGGGTCTTAGCTGTATAACAGCCTCACATACCCCCATCCTCAAGGTTCCCTGTGTCTGCTTCCTCGCATACACTCACCAAGTCCGTCTCATACGTCCTTGGAGAGGAGTCACAATACAACACATGGCCGACATCGAAAACAATAAATATAACTAGTTTAGCCACCAAAGTCATGAAGAAAGATAAAAATTTAATTTCAACAATAAAATAAGAAATGCGCGCAATTTTCAACACTAAATCAAATGTAACCACGAGGGCTACAAGCAATAAGATCACAAGGTGTGGCTAAACCATCATAATCAAATTCAAAAAAAAAAATGTCAGCCTTCGCAATCAGTCAAAAATCATCAATAACCATAGAGAAAGTCCACAATTTGAAATTGCACTGTACGACACTATGTGACTAGATAGTAGCCACCAAACGAGGAAGGAGGGAACAACGTCAGGCTATAACAGTAGCCCTCATGTGGTGCAGAATGAGCACGCCATCCACATGGCTTAGAGTGTACTCCTCAGCTACACCCTGCATCGCGTCGTCACGCGGCATGGACTAGCCAAGTGGCTCACACACTCCTTGGCTGCCCACATGGAATGTGCACCTCGGCCACATCCCGCATCGCATCTCAGCACGGCATGGTCATACGCTAGCCGGAGAAGGCACATACTAGCCGTATGCCACATGGCAGTGTGTCTGTGGCTCCGCAGAAGTAAACATGCGCAGAACACACCCCGCATAGCGACACCTCATGGAAAAGGCACACGCAGGTACTCGCCGTAGCCAGAGGTATACATGGCTAGGACCTACTCATATGCTAACCGACCCAACACTATCGAAAGCAAACATGAGTATCCCTCTACGAGTGTGTGAGGCCCCATTATGCTCAACACACAAGTAGGCTATAACACAATCTCATAGTGCACCTTCACGTGTCTATGCACGTGGCATCGTGTCCTCGAGCCTGGCTCGCTACTAACAGCAACGCGGCATCATCACCAGCACTGTGTCAGAACATCAGTGGGGTGTGGCATCGTACCTATCATGTCGGAACATGTGCAGATACGGAATCTATCTCAGCATGGGTAACAAATCTCCCTCCACATGCTAGACCTCAAAATATACATGGGGCACATGGTCTCACTTGGGTTACCCACGCAGGTCCTAGACCCCGGCCCCCAAGTGACGACTCATGTCATCACATAGTTCTAGTTGGGTTGTCCATGCAGGTCCTAGACCCCGGCCCCCAACTGATAACTCATGTGGTATATCATACCTTTCGTGAAGACAAGGTAAATGATCCTCCAAGAAATACCATCTAGATGCTCAGAAACTATGGGGATTAGGCTAACACATATGAATCAAGTACCCTGATCCATCATAAGGGGAAGTAGTGAGTACGTTTCCTTAGGGTCGGTCGAGCGAGGGACCGCTCTGCGCCGTCATAAGCGTACGCTATTCACTCCGCCCAAGGAACTTTGTGGCTGCTACTACCCCTTCACAGACGGAGGGACTAGAGAACCAAAAGAAGAGAATCTATGAATCCAACTTTTGGCTACTCTTTTATATCTATATTTTCAACCACACAAGGGTTGGCCCTCCATCGGGTAACAAACATGCAAACACACATAATGGTATGACACATTCCACACCAAAATACACACATTCCCCATGGATGGGTACCCAGTATCACCATCCTATGGGCACACAAAGCATGTACGAGGTATTCACAACACTCAACCAATGCACAGTTACTGGTTCCTCACATTTACAGGGGGCAGATTTGCATTTACATACACAATTTTTTATTACTACGAAGGATCACATACCAATAGTACATTTATTTCCATAACCACTGTGATTCCCTTTATAAGATCATATCATTTCATATTATCCATAACCCTTTCATATACCACCTAATGCTAAAAGTCACTGTCATGATCATCACGATTACTTAACAATTCCACTTAACAAATTATACACAAGTTCCATATTCACAAATAACAATGATGATCCTCTACTTAACTCTTACCACTTCATGTAGGTCTTTCCTAAACACAACAACTCTTACTCCATCACAAGCTATTTGAATTCTCACAGAACCAAAGGATTCGTATATTTTCAACATGCAAGACATCCAATGCATAAATCTTTTCTATTTATAAAATAGTAAGAAGAGAGAAGGACATTCCCTCATGAGTTTTCAGCTACACCTAGTAAACAAGATTTTCAAACACCAAATGTAGTCATCGTAATTTTCCATGCACTAGCATCTTATTTATTCCACAAAAATAGCCTTTTCCATTAAAACATATCACGTTATGTAATACAAAACTTAATCATATCCATTTACTTCCAAATACATAGATTAAATACCTAGCTACACCCAATCACATCTTATCCTAATGCACCTTTAGTCAAACAAAAGAAATTTACATTCCAACTTAGCCAATTAATCTAAACTTGCACATGCATAAGAGAAGTTACTATAACTAGACATGGGCAGCAACATTAACCAGAGATCCCAGTGCTGCAACCTGGCTCTGATACCAAGTGTAATGCCCCGTCATGTAACCCCAGAATGCTAGACTAAAAGTACAAAGTTACAGAACTGATTTTTTTTTGAAAGCATGATAGTGTAAAGTAGAAACCAGACATAACACATTGCATGAACTTACTCTTCTAACCACTCTAGGGCAACATAACTGCATTAATAATAGGAAATAAAACTACAGAAGCCATAACCATTACACTACTAACTTCCACTGAAGCAGAATAGGTTTGTAGTACCCTGTCCATGAACACCTTGATAGACAACACTTATCAGCAAGCAAAGTGGAAATATTTTCTCTTATAAATAGGACAACAAGTGAGGTTTAGCAGATCAAACACATCAATAGTTAACAACTTGTCTCCCAAGGCATCAAGGATGCACTACTTAACAATAAACAACATCATTACATGCATTGCTAACTAACATCGACAATTCATACAACTCTATAACAATAATGATTAGTCAAGTACATCTACACTCCATGCCATAACTAGATAAACAATTTGGATAAGAATTCATGCACATTAACAAGTCTATACAATTGAGTACATCAACATGAGATTTACATAATCGACATCTTGATTACAACTAAATATAAACAATGAGATACAATAAATACACAAGACTAATGCATGAGCACAGGAACGATCTTCAAAACAGGTACAAGGTCTGATGTCTGGCACACAAGGTGAATCCTCCTCACTCACGAACAAACAGCAAGGGAGAAAACCAATGGATCTAGCTCTTTCCACCCAACCATGTGGAACCCTGAGGTCCACCCCCCGAGCTAGGAGTTAACATGAGGGCCCCACAAGAACAACGGTCAGGCAGACAGTGGATTAAGAACATCACAAGACTCCAACATCACTAGCCAATCTCACAGCAACACAACATTACTTCCAGAGGCAACACATGACACTGTCATCATAACAGAAAATATACATAACGGTGCAAGGCATCAACCATCTTGCAACCAATCACAATACAATGAATCACTCGAGCAAGGCATAGGTCCTCTTGCTCCAATATCTCAACCATAACAAGGAATTAAAACAAGCTCAACACAATAGGGGACCACAACTTACAAGAAGAGCTCGACAGTATGGGTTCAAGACCAAACAACAGGTCTAGGTAAACACATTGCAAGGCATTGACCTTCTTGCAATTATGTCAACACATAAGGCAAAGTCCCAATACATAATTCAAGGTTTCCAAACGGAGTAATACTTGGGAGATCTCTTCCATACTGATGACGGTATGACCCCATTGTCTTGACCATCACAATAGTTCGACAACTTAGACAAATAATGATTGCAACACTCATGAAGAACTTAATCATTACCCCAAAATGCATTCACAAGATACCATGCGCATGAACGCAAAATTACAACCTAGGCCTCTGGAACCAAAATAGTCTATTAACTTGCACAAGGAGTCTCATTAAGACCAATCAATCAAACATATGATCAAACTTGTTTTCTTGATGTAACTGAGTTCACATACACCCTTTATCTTAGCAACTCTTAATATCAACTTAATTAATAACTTTTACAAGGAGAACATAACAAATTCACTGACGGATTCATATAATTAACATTTGACCAGAACTGACTTGAAATGGAAATCTTCACTACATAATAAATATCTATTTAATAACCTCATACAAGGTTTAAATATCTGCACCTGGGTAATTAAAAGACATATAACGATATGCAAATTTTTTCGTATGAGAGATAAATAATACTAATAATAATAATAAAATAATAATAATGATAACAAAATTCTATATTTATTCACAAGGAAGACTTAAACATAATAATAATATATTTATTTAACATAGTGTATTCTCGATTACATCCTTGAAAACAAGAAAGAACCAATTCCAAATTTACATTACGATTCCTTACTATTGACTTAGATTAATTAGAATACGAAGGTAGGATTATCACCGCTTATCAATTTGCAAAACTATAATATCAATAGAGCAGATTGAATAAATAACTACTTGCCGTTTAATTCCCATTTAATATAAACATTACTCTACCCTACTAGCAAGGAAGGCCTTTAATATTAAAATAAGATTGTATTCTTGTTGCGAAAGGATCTATAATGACATTCAATAGCAACAAGAACTATTAATTACACCATTATATTAAAATAACTATACGCCAAAAATTTATTAAAGAAACTAATTTAATTGCTCTACAAGACTTCCTCATCATAACCTAACTAAGAAGACCATCATTGCCATTGATACAAATCAATTAAATTCAATAGTTACAATGAAGTCTAATTCAACTCTTGCAGAGGGTTCCTAACAAGGGGTTTGACAACTACAAATTAATTTACAACTACATTTTATTATTACTCAATTTAATAACTCCAATATATATATATATTCCCTAAATATCTTCCTTTTTAACTACAAATTATCTTCTAAAGGAATATGCATTCATTCTCTTTCTCTAAGGAAACATTAAAATAAATTACAATCATCAAATCTCCTTCTGGCAACTACAGCTAAACTAAGGATGCTGTGAGATAAGGCCTATAATTTTGACAGCCAGATTGTGGCCTGTAGTGAATGAGAGATCTGGTCTAATTCTAAAATAATCAAACTATCCCAAAAAGGCAAGAAGACAGTGCAATAATTAGAAATGATGACAAGTCATAGATTCTATTAGCTATAATTTCCTTTCTATCTGGCAGAGGTTGCAGCTGTGAGTGATAGTCCAATATCATAAACCTATTTAACTTTCAAGGTGAGGAAAACAATTAACTATTCCGCAAAACCTCGATTGCACCAATATAGATTAAACACTACTTTACAACAGCTCTAAACCTATCCTATAGAATTTAATTTTCCACTAAAACTTCACTGTCCAAAAAGAACGTGACACTAGTTGGATAGCCGGCATTGATCTACAACTAAGTTTCTCTATTCCCTAATCCCATGATTCCATCTTATGAAAATACACATTTCTCACTATTCTAACACATTGTTTAACTGGCTCAAGCATGGGTTTAGTTAATAGTCAAAAGCTGACGTGGACAGATTTAAGTTGAGCACCTTTGATTGTTTAAACGTTTGTAAGAGCAGCTATTCCCAGGCGAACCACTGGCAGGTAATCAAGGGACAACTACTGCATCAATCTACCGCACCAAGGAGTGCACAACTGGAGTTTACTGATGGCAAACTATTCTTGCCAGTCCTAGGGTGAAAACTCAGACAACCACATCTAAATCTACGAAGGCAACATTCTAAAGATAGCATGAGAGAGTGTGGGTCACGGACAGTGGCATAAACGGCAACTTCCAAGCCATAACTCTTAGCACTGGGCACACAACCCTTGGCCTCCATTTCAAACAGCAACAGTCTCTGTGCCTTTTCAAATTGCTTTAGTTTGCAGACCGCTTTGATTAAAAGATTATACATTTGTAAATTAGGGTTTATCTTAACTGTTTCCCTATGCATAAAACTGGGGTATTAACGGAGAGAATTGGACTGAATGAGCACACTGAGGAGGGTGTTGTAAGAGCAAATACCTGGCTTGCAATTGAAGTGGCTCTCCATGTTTCCGAAGATTTCAACGGTGGACTCTGCTCTGCGGGCTTTCGCGAAGGCTTTGAAGACGGAGAGAAAAAGGCCCTCCGTGCACAGGCATTGTTCCGCTTGCATTTGAAAAAGAATTGTGCTCATTTCGTTGAGCTTTCGAGCGCTGCCAAGCTTGTCAATGATCATGTGATAGATGGCGTAGTTGGGTTTGTAGTTGGGATGTTGGGTGGCTTTGTTGAAAATGGCAAGAGCTGCCATCGGGTTTTTCTCTGCTTTCATCACCTTCAAAACGTGATCTGGGGATATAAATCTTGGCAAGTATGTTGCCGCCATTGATAGGATTCAATCAGTTAATTTGCATGGTCTTCCTTGCAGAAGGCTAAACTCAGAAAGGTTGAGTTTGGAATGTATGGAGCTTAAGGAATTAAGGGTTTTTGCTTGATTGGGATTTACAAGACATGAAAATATATCTAGAATTGGCCATCAGAGATCCAAAATTATAAAAGCAATGCACCTTGAACAATTCGGCTCCACTTAGACCATCTTCCTTCAACCGGCCCTTGAAATAAGCGGGGCAAAGCTCAGACAAAACATACAAACCCCGGTCTAATCTTAGAATTGAGCGAACCCAGGCGGGGAGACACTCAGTTGGAAAAACATAGCACACCAAATTCTGCTCATCAGCTACAAGCATCGAACGAAACGACACACCGGTAGGCGATAAAAGATTCACAAGCGCACTGGCTGTGTAATCGCATGCCTGAGCAATCCATCCGCCGCCAACAAAGTGCTGAGAGAAATCTTTGAATCCAAAGATTTTTCGAAGCAAGACAGGAAAACAGCCCACATAAAATTGGCGGCATTGGTCTGCGTTGCACCTCTGAATAAAGGACTCCACGGCGCGGCATGAATTCACAATATCAGCCGGAGAAGTGCTGCTTGGCAACAGGGCGCTTAATTCTTAAGCTTGGTATGATAAATCCATTAAAGGTGAAGGAGGAGAAACCGCTGCCATTGTTGCTATTTTTTCTAAACCCTAATGCAAATAAACCCTCTTAAACCCTAGCTGAACATGAAAGCTTCATTGAAACCCTAACTGATTTTAAACCTGTAGGTGCTGATATGAAGTATGAAGCACAAACCCTAACTAAAAACCCCGTTCCAAACTCCTCCCCAAAATATATATATATATTTAAAAAAAACCCTAGAATAGCCCAATAACCCATGGCAAAATTATTATCTTATAAATCTAATATTAACATGCATTTCAATAAACACAATTTACATTATATCAATCTATGCATTAATGAAATTTATGAACATTGCCATATACCGTTTAAACATTTACAACACTCACAAATTAGGCAATATAATTTATTTATTAATTCACATAGTATTAAATAATTATATTTTCTACATTATTTAATTCTTATTAAAACCATTAATATTTATTTAACATAACTATATTCCTAGTCAAGTAATTATATTCGAATGCATCAAAACACTGACGTAACACAGGCAACTCTGACCTTGTTAAACCTCGTGGTAGCACTAAACTTGACTGACAAGCAAGATTGGAAGACAAGACAAGCCACAATGATGGAGGCAAACAGACAACCGACACAAAAGACCAGGAACCCCATGTTAACTCCGTTCCACGAATCCATCAGCTACGGCACGCTCAAACCTGCTAGTCCAGGTGGAGTCGATGCCCGGTACCTGCATACTGCATCGAAACAACAGGGTTGTACATATATACATGTTATCATAAACATAATGAACGGAAGTCGCAGCGTGGCAGGGTACTTGGACACAAGTAATGCCACACTGTTCCGTTCAGTAACTCATCAAATAAATAACTGCATCCAATCCTAGACATACATCATAATCATGATCAAACAATACCTTAAACATAAAGTAACATTAATATGAAATCATGATCATATTAAACTGAAATTAACATCAAACCATAATATGTCCATCAACTAAGAATGCACAAGGTACAAGAGATCAAGCATCATCTAACATAATCCATATCTAGTTCATATGATAATCAAGTGTCTAGCAATATCAAAGAAAACATCAACCATAGCATAGAAATCAAAGTGTCTCAAAATTGAAAACATGCACTAAAGGACTATCATCGGTACTAGGATTGTCATAGGAATCATGAGAACAACATCTATCGCAAACGAAAAGGCGAGGGACATTACAAGCCCTTCATTATCTTTTCCACCATCTAATCCTCCAACTCCACACCCTAAGTTCAAACATTATAAAAGTAAACTTATGGAGTTATCCAAATCCACAAATCCATTCAATCACTTTGACCTTCCACCTAATCAAGATCAAAATCCTGAGCCAACACCTTCCACTTCTTTTATTCCTCCACCATGGAAACCTTCCATTCCACCTAGTCCTAAGCCTACAACTTCCACCCTCATTATCCATCCTTAATATTGTCCATCCAACCATACCCTTATGAAGGATGTGATCTATTGGCTACTAGTAAGGAATAGACCATCCCATGTCAAACACCAATCCTTCATCCTATGAAAGAACCTTCAAATGCCATGCCTAGTCTTCCATATCCATCATGTATCCCATAACCTATCAAGCCTCTCCAAGAGTCATCCACTTCCATTCAAGCAAGTGAACTATTATGTCAAGGGTATACTCCTAAGCATGAGAAAACATTAGTCCGTAATCCAAATCAAGGTCAAATCATCTCCATTCAACCCATCCATAGCTCACTTAATCCCATCTATGATCAAGCTCCCATCTATGATCAAGATCCTATCTATGATCAAGAAAGCCATGATGATCCTCTTAGCCAACTTTATGCATTCCATGGTTTAGAGATTATCACTACTCCTATCCACCCTCCAACTAGTCCTATTCATAATCCTACTTTATCCACTTCACTTGATGAGACACTTGCCTCCCAAGTACACATAGATGATCAAACCAATAGCATGTATCTTTGTGACCATAATGATAATCAAGATCCTAATGATCCTTCCTTATCCACTATTGACCCCATTTCAAATCTATCATATCCTATTGGTCTATCCACCTTCATCCATGAATGTTCTTCCTTAGGATAACAACAACCTTTGTCCACCACCTCACCTTCTCCATCCAATAATGAACTCAAGTCTAGTGTCCAAAACACACCTAGTCCCATTATCCATCACATAATCCAAAACATGTATTATCATGGTAAAGGCTTAGGCCTTCGTGAACAAGGAATTTTTGAGCCCATCCATGTCAAAGTCCCTCCATGCTCATATGGCCTTGGATATACACCCGAAGGTAAAAAATCTCAAGATGTTGGTACTTATTCCATTCATCCTAAGTCCACCACTTTCCATCATAAATCCTATCATACTCCCAAAACATGTTTCCATCCCTCCTCCATCATCCTACAAATGCCAAAAGCATGTGACCATACACCTCCCTCCATCCACTTTACCTCCACTAGTCCCAACTCCTAATATCCCTCCATCTAATTTACTTCCATTTCTTCCAACACCCAATAGCCTTATCATCCAACCCCCTCATCTATCCATCCATAAATCTCCTTACATTCCCAGTCATTACCAATCAATGCATACATCATCTAAACATGAAGCTTCCATCAACCACATGGGATTCAAAAATACAAAATTGGATGCCTCTGCACATAAAGCTAAAAATCCTAAGGATCCTCATGCCTTAGGACATCAATGCAAAGAATCAAAGAAAAGTACATCCAAAAAGATATCCAAGCCCATACCTTCACAAGAAAAGTCCAAAATCAAAATGGTTTGGGTATCTAATCAAAAAGATAGAAAGTTAAAAGAAGCATCCACATATCAAAAATCCCATTCCATATACAAATCCCACAAACAAGACAAAAATCATAAAAATCATAAGTCTATGTGGGTACCTAAATTCCTACATCAACCATCCCATAAGAAAACATCTCCATTGCTTCCTACACCTCCCCCAAATCAAAAGCTTCAACATTTATCATGGTGTGTGCAACTATTGGTCATGATTCCTTTCAATACCTCCATCACCCCATCATTCAACTATTATCCTACATATCTTCCTCATCACTTCCCTATGGTCCATGCTTTTGCATAATCCTTTTACCTATCCATCATTACATAAGTCCTACATAATCCACTATCTACCTAATCCATCTTCCTCTCATGCAATCCCTTACCAACATCTATGAGCATAATGACATTTGACATGGTCCATGCGATGACATCTTTCTCCAATGGGACTATCACCTTTCATGGAACTAGATGCTTGAGTCCCTCCTTTCCATAGCCACCTATCCCATTCAAAAAATTTAAAAAAAAGTCAAAAAAAAAGAAAAAGATAAAATCAAAAAAGTAAAGAGAAATCCCTTCATCCAACAGTTAAAACTACCCTTGGTGGTGCCTTGGATAAGTACCATGATGAAAACCTAGCAAATAGGCATCATGTTTAGGTTGATCTTCTATGTCACTTACACTTGGGGGAATGTTGTCTCATCCAACCTATCATTTCATATCCTATCTTCCTATCTTACCATCCTTATCCATTACACCTACATACATATACCTATCCTATTGTGTCCACTCATCCTTATCTTCCCTTCCTCTTTTGATCTTGATAAATATTGGGGGAAAAATGTTGACAAATGTTTTGGAAATCTCTTGATAGACCTATTCCTTTCCAAACAACCCATCTCATCATCATCCTATCATAAGCCTTGTTATGTAAAATCCTATCATCATACACTTTGTCATGTAAAATCCTAAGCATACCACCTAGAATGGGGCATATTATTCCTGTGTGACATAGTCTTTGGAGATCACATCCTAGTTCCCCTATGATGCATATATCCATCCATTTTATTATCTCACATCCTATCACCCACCCTTTTATCCATCCATCTAATCATACATCCATCCTTGTGCCTAGATTTGGTTTTCCCTTGTCATTACTATCTAGTGCAAAGGCTATTCAAATTATAATCCATTGACATCCCAAAACATTTCAAAAAATACAAAAAAAAAAAAAAACATTCAAAAATACCAAAAAAGTCAAAACATTCAAAACACAAAAAAATCACAACATTCAAAAATCCAAAAAAATTAAAACATTTCCAAAATCCAAAAAAATCAAAACATTCCAAAAAACACAAAAAAAATCAAAATATTCCCTCAAAACACAAAAAAATCAAATATTCCAAAAATACAAAAAAATCACAACATTCAAAAATACAAAAAAATGAAAACATTTTCAAAAATCTAAAAAAATCAAATATCCAACAAAAATCCCAGCAATAAAATTTAGTTGAATAAATCCATCTATCAAGTCAATCAATTCACTCCCAATAAATTCTTCCAATCAATCCAATCAAATCAATTCATCAATTCTTCAATTCAATTCACCAAATCATATCAATCCAATTCTTCAAGTCCATTCGTCCAATAATCAAAATCATCAAGTAAAATCATCAAATTGATCTAAGCAATAAATTCATATTCTTCAAATTAATCATCAACTCAATTCATCAATTCAAATCAGATCAAATCAATCAAATCATCAATTCATCAAAATCAATCTCATCAATTCTTCAAATCAATTCATCAAATCATTCCAACCCAATCAATTTTCCAAATCATTCTTCAAATCAAATCAAACCAATCCAATTCCTCAAATTCATCAAAATCAATTAAATGACCCAATTCTTCAATCATTCAAGTCCAATCATTTTGACCAAATCAATTCATCAAATTATTCACTCAAACCAATCATCAAAATCAATCACATTCATCAAATCAAATCATCAAACAAATTGTTTCAATCCAATCATCAAGTCAAATCAATTCATCCAATCAAGTCCATCAAAATTTAAATCAATATTCAAATCAATTCAATCATCAAAACAATCCAATCATCAAATAATCAAATCAAGTCAAACAATTCATCAAATCATTCCTTCAAATAAAATCAATGCTCCCAAACATTCTTAAAATTCAATTCTTCCAATCAATTAATCAAAACATCAATCATCAAATTCAATTCTTTAAATCAATTCAATCCAATCACTTCTTCTAATCCACTCATCAATTCACTTCTTCAAATCAATATTTCTTCAATCAAATCATCCTTATCAGTCACATCAATTCATCAATTCTTCAAATCAAATCAATTCATTCAATCAAGTCCTTCCAAATCAAATCAATCCACCAATTCAATTCTTCCAGTCAAAATCAATTCTTCAATTCATCCAATCAACCAACTCATCAGTTCAAATCAATTCATTCAATCAATTCCTTCCAAATCAAATCAATCTACTAATTCAATTCTTCCAATCCAAACCAATCATATCAATTCTTCCAATCTAATCCAAACCATCAATTCTTCAAATCAATCACATCAATTCATCAAATCATCATTCAAATCAATCACATCTTAAATCAATTCTTCCAATCATTCAAACAAATCCAATATAATCAATTCATCACATCAATCCAAATCATTCCAAATCAATCACTTCTTCGAATCCAATCAATCCATCAATCCAATCAAATCAATTCACTTCTTCCAAATCCAATCAATCCAATTCTTCAAGTTCAATCAATCAAATTCTTCAAACCTAATCAATCAATTCATCAAACCAATCAAACCACTCAATTCAAACCAATCCAATCACTCAAATCAAATCATCATGAATTCTTCAATCATTCAAATCATTATTATAAAATCAATCATCATTATCAAACCAATCAAATCAATCCAAGCAATAATCCAATTGCAAGTCATATCAATTCATACCAATCAAGTTAATCAATCTTGTCAAATTATCCAATTGTGTCAATGGTCTTGATCCTAAACTTGATGTAAACCAAATCAATCAATCAATCAATTAATCAAATCCTAGTGTTGATTCGCATGGCCAACAATACTAGTATCAATCAATCAATTAGTTGTCTTATACAAGATGTTGTATTGTCAAAACTAGATTAGACATCTTATACAGCATGTTTCATTTCCTAAAACTAGACATCATCATCAATCAATCATTGGTTTACAACTTGATAGGGACAATACCTTGTTTGTTTTTGTATCATTTGTGCATGCTTGCTTTCTTTCTTGTGTGTTTTATCATTTTATCTTGCATTTGAATCACATCCATAATCATTCTAGCTAATATTCATATCTTGTGTCTATTGGAATAGCTTTTTGCACTATCCTTTGCATCTAAAGTCACATCATACCTTTTGTGCATTAGGACTTCAATGCTCTAAGTTTACTTCCTGATATGTTTAGACAAGGTTGTATTACGCTGGAGCATAAGACACATTGTCACCCTGGTCCTTATACCTTGGTGCATAATGTCTAGTGCTATATCAAACTTCATGGCTGATCACCTTCATTGCAGCATAATGTATCATTCATTTCTTCTATCGATTCCCCTATCTTTCTTCCTTGACCAATCCCTTTCATTTTTTGAGAGCCTACCCATGTTTGTCCAACCCACCTATCCTCTCAAGGGGGCATCATCATCGTTTTCCTCTATCTAGACCTTATCTTCTTTGAAATTATGTTACTTCTGTTGATAACTGAGAGGGGGGGTGAATTAGTTATCTTAATTATTTCAACTTTCTGATCTTCCTTAGCAATAAATGCAGTATCAACTTATATATGCAAACATGACCATGAAATAGAAATAACACTGATACACATGACACAATGATTTGATGTGGAAAACCCTGTTAAGGGAAAAACCACGGGGTGATTAACCCAAGATAGTATTCTCTGTTAAAACAATAGGATGATACAAAATGGTACTTGCCAATTAGGGCTCACTACCCAAGCACACTGCTCACAAGAGGCTCACTGCCTACAAGAGACTCACTGTCTACTAGTTATAAAGAGAGTAATAAGATAATTGAACTGATGAGAAGCATGATGAGAAGCATCCACATGTGTTGGAGTTTAGTTCCAGTTAGGCTCAGTATACTGATCTGTTGCACTTCATTTTTCCTCTTCTTTGGTACTATTGTCCTATCACATTCTTGACCTGTCTTACTACCCTTGCACTCCTCTTCTACTTTTCTTCACACTTCAAACACCTTCACATCCAAATCCATTTGGTATATATATCCGCACCAATGATTTCAACATCTTTCTAGTCGACATCCAGAATAGTCAATATTTTCCTAAACTCTGATCTGTCAGCTGAATCCTTGCTTACCAAGTGATGCGTATCAAGGAGATTCTTATAGAAGTCATCAATCATGTCAGCCAATCATGAGTGATACCTCAGGAAGCTTGATCAGCATCAATATCTCATCCGGATTAAGGTCTGATGCTCTATCGGTCAGTTCTTCCTCTATCAACCTTGCCAAATAGGACCTCAATGCTTAGGTACTCATATCTCTTCACTCTTTCATCACCGGAGGCTTAATCCCTGGAATCTATTAGTCAAGGTACTCCTCTTGACTTCCCCAAGTCCACACTTTACTGAGATACTTCCTCTGAGAGATCCAGACCGACTGTCGAACTTTTCCACATGCTCTGTTCTTGCTTACTGGATCACAACACTCTTCAATCTGACTTCTGGTATAGGCACACCATGTCCTGTGGATGGGTGGGATGAAATTTTTTGCCATCAATGACAACATTCATGAGGCCATATAGTGTATCTTGCCAACAATCTCCCCCTTTGGCATTGATGGCAACACTTAGTGAAAAATGACTAAGTGTCACACTATACTCCCCCTTGGCTAATGCTCTATTCTTATGTACATTTTCAGAGCTCCCCCTTAGCTAGATTCCTCATTTTTCACTGCTCCTCACTCCCCCTTTGACATCAATGGCAATGGGTGGTGTCCGCACACCAAATTTTACAAAAGTCAATCTATACTTAGCCGCATAAGTATATAACAGGTTATACTTACATATACTTAAGTATGTCCGCAAAGGTATTCTTTAACTATACAAGTTCTGTCACCCAAATCTACTTCATCCTATCCAAAATTGAGATGTGACCACTCAACAAGAATGCAAAAGCTTCTGCTTTCTTAAGATTTGTCTGGTCATTTGTCCGGGTTGTGGCCTGTGCATCAGTTAGGGCCTCATGCATGGCCTCTAACTTAGGGATAATGATCCCTCTGAGTTCACTCAACCTGTTTATTCTATTTTTCTTCTCCTTCTCAAGCATCTTTATTTCATTTATGACTACAATAGTCTGACACTCTTGATTTACTATGGAGGAGGATAGAGGATCAAAATTTTGAGATAAAGTTAACAGTTTATCCTCTTGCTCTTTTATTTTCTTCTCAATGTCCTTGGTCACTTTAGGCCAGGATAAACAAAATTTATATATATCTCTGATATCTTTGAGAGCATTTTCTAGGCTCTTTATTCTGATATCCAAAACTCTCCTATCATTGGTTATTAGCCCTTGTACCTTTGATAATCTTTTTACCAAAAACTCCTTCTAGACCTTATCTTCTACTGACTTCTCTAAGGAATCACAATGTGTGCTAACATTATTAATTAGAGATTTGAGATTACCAGGTGAAGAGGCTGAGGGATCCTTTTGAAAAGATGGCATGATCTTTTCCAATACACCGAATGTAATTTCTATGAGCTTGCAGTCTTCCATGTGAGATTTCAGAAGTTTTTATTTTGCCTTTGCTGAAGTAAAGGATGCCAACTTCATGGTTTGAACTAGGGAGAGGGAGTCAAAATTGAATGGTCCTTGAAGAAGTTCCAATTCATCAAATTCCATCATCTCCTTGGTTAAGAATTCTTTGACTACTTCTACTATGGCTCTTGCCGGTGACAAGGTTTTGTCCCCTTCTACAGCCTTACTACTATCATGTTCTTTTTCTTTCTCCTCTACTTCTTGAATAATCTTCTCTTCTACTCTTTCTTCTTCTTTAGATCTGGAGTCTACAGGGGAAACCAGAGGAGAGATGTTTTCTTGTTCATGGACCTCCTCTTCCAGAGCAGAGGATTCTAAGTCCTTATCTTTCTCTTCACCTATCTCCTTTACCTCTTTTGCCGCTATCTCAGTAGATTCTTCTTCAACATCTATAGCTGAGGGATCACCTAAGTCCTCTATAATAGGAATATTGAATCTTTTGTATGCATTCCGGAGGATGTCTTCTATTTTTTTTGCTACCTTGTCAGTTTCTCTAAGCATAAGTTGATTCATTCTAGCTTTGCTCCGGAACTCATCCTTACAATCTTTGAAAATCATATTCTTTTGCTTAGGAGTGATAGAGGCATAGAGCTAAATGGCTATCTATTCTCGGATCTCCATATCCTTTTCATTAGCATTATTCTTTCTCATTTCAAGTTCCTTCTCAAGGCTTTTAGGAATTAAAGATATGATCTCAATGACAGCTTTGTTGTAGATATTCAGATACTTGATTGTGGCATCCTACAGAATCTTCTGGTCAGCTTCACTACATTCATCATAGAATTTTGTTATTGGTTTCAAGTTTCCATCCATAGTAATTGCCTTGATGATATCATCAAGAGTAGGTTTCTCAACACATTTATCTATCTTTTCTTCTTTCTTGTCTAGACCAGTAGTGGATTCTCCAGATACTTTCTTCTTCTTCTTCATTTTCTTAATTTCCTGATCAGACTCTGTCTCTTCATCATCTTTGAGGCTGGTGTATGATCTTGTAGCCTTTGTCTTTGTTCTCTTTTCACCTTTACCGGATGATTTTTCTTCTAATTTTGAGGCCTTTGAGCTCTTAGCATTGGCAGGTGCAGAGCTCTTAGGAGATCTGGTCTGGGAGGGGGCTTCCACTAGAGTACTCTCTTTTTCTGCTTCTTCCTTTTCTTTCTCTGCCTTTTCCCTCTTCTCTCTGTTTGCATCAAGTTCCTCTTTTGAGATGCCATACCTTTTGGCAACATTCTCTACTTCTTTTCTTACTTTTCTCTTCATCTCCGGTTGTCTGAGGTCCACATGAATCTTTACACTCAGTTCTTCAAAGGTTCCATACCTTTCTGCCTTGGGATCCTTGGGCTGACTTAGCATGTGCTGAACATGCAACTCTACAATTTTCTCATCCATTTCATACCCCATTGGCATGATCCATATTGTTCTTGGTTCTACTACCTCCATCAGACATTGATTAGTGTCTACCATGCAGCACATTGTATCCTTGTATTTTTCAACTAGGGATTGGGGAATTCTTTCTCTAGCCTGCATCATGCTTTGGAAGTTTTTGAAGTAACCCCACAGTGTTGTGTATTGTGCCTTGGCATCACCAAGCCCATGCAAGTAATCTCTGATTTGAATTGCAACAGGTTTGTCATTCTACCATACCCAACCACTGGATCTGAGAAGCTCATTCATAAAGTAGAAGAACAAACATAGTATTATCCCACCATACTTGAAAGAGTTCTTCTTGTCCTTCTTGATCTTTTGTAGGTTTTCCATCAGTTGGCTTAGAAGGAGTTCACAAAGATCATAATCTGCATTCTTTCTCAACATTTCATAAGTAGTGTAGATTGCTATTCGGGATATAGAATTTTCTCTACTGGAGTGATATATCTTGTAGCCAATAATCATGGAGGCAAACTTGATGTCTGGATCTGTGATATCCTCAACTGTCATTGCTCTTTTATCAAATTTAGAACTAGTAGCCTCACTCACAATTTGGTTTTTGACTAATTTTAGAGTAGGTAACCCACTAGATGAGTGCAATCTAGTTATTGCTCTAATTGCTTCCTTGGTTATCTTAAATGGCTTCATCAACCACTTAAAGTTGTCATACATTCTACTCAAAACATACCGGACCCAATCATCCTCAACAAAATAGGGGAAATGAATGCACTGTTCAAAATGTTTATCTTGGATGGCCTTATACTAAGGTTTTAGTTTGAATGAATCATCTATTAGTTTCTTGTGGTAGATATCCATCAGCTTGGATTCACCAAATTTTTCAATGTTTGTGTGAATGTAAACCCGAATGTCTTCTACATGTAGAATTCCATGTGGAATGCTAGAAAATGCACCTAGGGGATCAACTTCTAGAGATTTATAGGGGTGTTTTCTAAATTTAGGGCATGACCTATTAGTGATCTTCACGATATTTAGAGTAGCCATCTTTCAAAATTTCACAGAGAGATTTTCAAGAGCAGAAAATACCTTTTACACTTCTAGAGTTCATGATATGAACTGGATCGGATCCCTGGATGAATCGACTTCTGCAGTTGATCTTTGATGGGCTTGCAGTAATTTGTTCCAGAGCTCCTTTTCACTTCTTCTTGAATGTAAAATGAACAAATGTTCAATAAGAGAACCCTTATATTTCTCTGCAAAACCCTAGTTTCATATTGCAATAAATGTGTAACTTAAGTCATTTCAGTTTGCCCTATTCTCCTTGTTTTGAGAAAATCTTTTCCGGATTACTGAGAAGCATTTAGAGTTGTTCTTGGTGATGATTGACAATCTATCTTTCTTTCCCCAAACATTTCATCTATTCATAGATCAAGATTCCTCAATTTTGAATCAAGCCAGATCTAATTGAGAGAAACCTACGTTTACCAGATGACACTCAAACCGGATCTATCTTGGAAGATTAGACTCTTCAAACCTTCTTGCAGTTCTTTCATATTTTTACCAAACTACTTTAGATGTTTCTCTAAGAATCCTTTAATCTGCAACTTCCCATGTGCCAATTTCAGGCACCAATTGACTGGCTGGGGGAATTTGTTTTTCTTAGTGACTCCCCCTGAGCCAGAGCTCATCTATTCAATTTCTGGAAGGATTATCAGCACCAGATTCTTGTGCAGATCCATCCCCAACATTCTCTGTACTTCTCTTCACCCATATCTTGTTCATCTCCCTTTGAATTTCATCCGCATTCACTTTGCCTTTTCCTTTGTCTTGGATTTGATTATAATGTGTCAGACCCTTATTGTTCTGATTATTACTTCTATAGAATTTGGCAATATGACCAGATCTATTGCAATTGTAGCAAATAGCATTTCTTTGCATATTTGACTGATATCCTCTTGATCTACATTGGTTAGCCATATGTCCCATTCTATTGCACACAAAGCATCTACCATTGAATGAATTGTTCATTTGCATATTTCTACACTCATGAGATTTGTGACCATACCTTTTGCAATTGAAACACTATTCGGAGAAGGATGAGTTAGTCTGATTCATTCTTCTTTTGCACTAATTTTCTTTATGACCAAAGTTATTGCAACTGTGGCAATATCCATTCAAGGATGGATATCTTTGAGCATTTGGTTGCCTTACCAGAGATTTTCTAGGCCTGTTTCTAGGATTTTCTGATCTGGAGTTCTTCTGACCGGATCCAGAGCTTTCACCTTTTTCATACCCCAAGACTTTCTTGTCATCTACCCTCTTTTGGCTTTGAAGAAGAACTTCAAGTTGAGCAGAGCTTATCTTGAATTTCTCTTTGTATTGATTTGTTGTTTAAAGATCCCTTTTAAGAGTGTGAATTTGATTCTCAAGCTGTTCTTCATTGTCTCTATCTTCTTCAAGATTAGATTCTAGATGCCTGATTATTCTATCCATTTTTTGGCAGTCTTCTGACTTCTCCTTGAGAGATTGTCTTAGATCATCATCAGTTTTTCTTTTCTCTTCAATAGCTTGGGTGAATTTTATAACTCCTGATTCCATTTCATGTCTTATCATAATGACCTCATTTGATAACTTTTCATATAACCTGGTTTTCTCCTTTAGATCTTCATTTGTATCATTGGCTTCACCTTGGCTTGCCAATTGCTGAAGTAGTTCCTTTCTCTTTTTCATGGAGATACTCAGTTTCTCTTTTAGCTCATTTATGAAATCATCAGCCTGTTTGACTCTTTCCTTCAAGTTGTTGACTTCAAAATGAGATTGCTCAAGATCATCTAAGGTAGACTGAAGTTGTTCCCTCATACCATACATATCCATTGAGATTCCCAGATCTTCCTCAAGCTGTTAGGCTTTGTTTGGAGGAACCTGGCTCTAATACCAATTGTTGATAACTAAGAGGTGGGGTGAATCAGTTATCTTAATTATTTCAACTTTCTGATCTTCCTTAGCAATAAATGCAGTATCAACTTATATATGCAAACATAGCCATGCAATAGAAATAACACCAATACACATGACACAATGATTTGACGTGGAAAACCCTGTTAAGGGAAAAACCACGGGGTGATTAACCCAAGATAATATTCTCTATTAAAAGAATAGGATGATACAAAATGGCACTTGCTAATTAGGGCTCATTGCCTGAGCACACTACTCACAAGAGGCTCACTGCCTACAAGAGACTCACCGTCTACCAGTTATAAAGAGAGTAATAAGATACTTGAACTGATGAGAAGCATCCACATGTGCTGGAGTTTAGTTCTGGTAATCTGTTGCACTTCATTTTTCCTCTTCTTTGGTGCTATTGTCCTGTCACATTCTGAACCTGTCTTACTGCCCTTACACTGCTCTTCTTCTTTTCTTCACACTTCATACACCTTCACATCCAAATCCATCTAGTATATATATCTGCACTAATGATTTCAACATCTTTCTAGTCGGCATCCGGAATAGTCAATATTTTCCTAAACTCTGATCTGTCGGCTGAATCCTTGCTTACCAAGTGATGCATATCAAGGAGATGCTTATAAAAGTCATCAATCATGTTGGCCAATAATGAGTGATACCTTAGGAAGCTTGATCACCATCAATATCTCATCTGGATTAAGGTCTGATGCTCTGCTGGTCAGTTCTTCCTCTATCAACCCTGCCAAACAGGACCTTAATGCTTAGGTACTCATATCTCTTCACTCTTTCATCACCGGAGGCTTAATCCCTAGAATCTATTATTTAAGGTACTCCTCTTGACTTCCCCAAGTCTGTACTTTACTGAGATACTTCCTCTGAGAGATCCAGACCTGACTGTCAGACCTTTTCACATGCTCTGTTCTTGCTTACCGGATCACAACACTCTTCAATCTGACTTACGGTATAGGCACACCATGTCCTGCAGATGGGTGGGATGAACTTTGTTTCCATCAATGACAACATTCATGAAACCATATAGTGTCTCTTGCCAACAACTTCTCTTAGTCACAACATTTGCAACATCATCTCAAAGAGGGACAAAATGTAGACACTTAAAATTGTCCATGTCTTGAAACATCTTGTCGACACATTACTAGAGACATCATATAACATTTTTTCCTAATCCCACTCCTAATCCTATTTATCTCACTTTCCAAATTAATTAAATCAATCCTATTTATTTATTTAATTTCCCTTTCACATGTCCCAACTAATTCAAATAAAATATTTGAATTAGGCCCTCACCTTTCACCACAATCCAACACACGTCACATACTACAGTTTTCATTTAATACACTTCACATATCCCACCAATTAAAATAAAACATTATTTAGATTAGGTCCTCCCTACACTTGTCACATGACTACAACTCCTCATGGAGTGGGAAACCCTATTCGGTCCTAGCCGTCCACATCGTTCAAATCAACTTTCAATCATAACCATTCATTCAAATCACTCACTTCCTATAAATTAACCCTCAACCAAGCAATTTGATCAATGAGTTTCCAAGCAACCTTATGCTGTCGAAATGACATTAGAGTGTCTCATGATCTAGTTTCCAAGTATCGTTATGCTTTTGGAATGAGAAACCAACATTCATCCTTTGAAATCAAGAATTCCTATGCAAGATTGAGAAGAGCAATGGAGGAGAGCCAAGATTAGTGTTAAGATTTGTTTTGGTTTTCTTTATCATTTGATTTCCATGTGATCTTGTACTTCATTGTACTTGGTATGGTTTGATGATATGTTGTTTATGATTTAGACCTAATTTTTACCCTAGCTACAATATGAGATCCATTTTGATGTTTGAGACAGAAGTGTACAAATATGAATGTGTGTGTATGCGACATGTGAAGTTTTGTGATTTTGTAAGGGTGACAAGTGTAGAAGAAGAGAGATCTTATTTTCATGTAAGAGCAGAGCAGTGTAACAAAGTAGTTTAGGATGAAGAGTTTTGAGGCAGTTTTTGGAGCTACATTCGAGTTGTATTCATGCATTTGCAAATGAAACTATAGCAGTTCATTTTGGCAATGAGCCAATATGTAGTGAGCATCCTTTTATGGATAGTGGGTCCTTAAGGGTAGTGAGCCCTAAGGCAGTGAGCCTCTTTGTAATTCGGTATTGATACTACATAATATATTATGAGCTAACACTCACCATGGTTTTCCCTTTTTAGGTTTTCCATGTAAAAATCATGGTGCTCATGTGTTATGGTTTATGGTTGTGCTTTATATGCTTGATTTTCTTTATTGTTGTTAAATGTGGCAAATGAATTAATGGTTTAATAGAATACTGATATACCCCTCTCTTAGTATTCTAGGTGTTCAACAATTGGTATTAAAGCCTGGTTCCGTGGAAGAAGTTTAACAACTTGAGGAAGATCTTGGAGATTGAACACATGGTAAGTAGAAGGCATCCTGCTCCTGAAGAAATTCATTCAAATGGAATTATAGAAGAAGAGTGCATATATGTCAATGAAGAAGAACTAAAAGTTGCCCTTGAAGATCTTGAGAGAATTGAAGAGGAAGATAGGGATCTGAAGGAAAATGTCAAGGAAGTGGATGAGTGCATCAAGAAGTTAAGGGAGCAAGTCAAGAAGTTTAAAGAAAAGCATAAGGAAGTTAGTGAACAATTAAGATTAGTAAATGAAATCTTGGATGATCTAAAAGTTTGAATTGAAGATAAGGCAAAAGCACCCAATGCAGAAGATTGCGGAGCAATTTGGATCAACTATGTGTGACAAAGAAAGTGTTTAGCATCTTTTTGGAAATGAGCATTTATGGCGATTAGATTGTGATGAAAAGGGTTTATAAGAAATATCATTCAAAGGAAACTCACTTTGCACTCAAACTCTCAAGTGACCAAGGAGATCTGAGCAATGAAGTAAAGTGAATTCAAATGGTTGTTGTAAAGAAATCCTAACCAAAAAGTGAAGAACAAGGTGATTACAGTCATCCCTCTAAGAAAAGAATTTCATTGAGTAGTAAGAATGTCTACTCCATAGGTAATTGAGATCACTAAAAGGCCCCAACTAAAATTTAAGAAGCATCCATTTAAATCCCTAGAAATAGATCTTGATGGTGCATTTTTTGAAGTGCCCTATGGTATAATGCATAATGAGGATATTAGGGCTTACATTCATGCAAATGTGGAGGAATATGATCATGTAAAGTTAGGGCAAGTGTATTTGAATGAGTTGACAAATGACAAACTTGAATTGAAGAAAGAATATAGTGCTCTGCATGAGAAGAAATTGGATACATGGTTAGATTTTCCTGTTTTCTATGAAGATGCTTGGGTTAGGTATGTCCTGAGCATAATCCATGATGAATTATTTTGGTTGAATGCGCCTCATATGATAACTAAGGATACTATTGAGGCAGTTATAGGTTTGTGTTCAATTGGACCAGTTTTGACACTCAAACCAATGAAGAATAATACAATGATGAAGCTAATTGGTACCAAATTTGACAAGAGGGTGCTAATTGTCAATGATATACAGGATCTAGTAGTTAGGCTTGCTTCTATGGTGATTAGATATAAGGTATATTTCTCCAATAGGGAGAACTTTATTTCTATAGTGGCCATCTACACTGCATCTTAGATGGTAAGGAAGAACATTGATTATGACTTGTGTGAGCTGCTCTGGAAACAATTGATGGAGAATTTGAAGAGGACTAAAGACACCAAGTACTTATTTAAATATGGTATTCTTGTCATCTATTTTCTATTCTATTTCATAAAGGAATTACCATGTATGATTAATATTGTTTGGTTCAATGATTCCCCTATAGCAGTACAAATCAGGAAGCATTTGCAGAGTATTGGAAATGATAGTACTCAGAGTGTAGCTCTATGGTGATACTTCAAAACATTCTAGAGAAAAATGTACCCTAAAATGACTGTGTCGTTGAATCACTTGCATTTCATAATCTGTCTAATCACCTGCATTTCAACATTAATTAAATAATCTAATTATTTAATTAATTTCACCAAATTCTTCTAAATCACATACTTTCAACATTAATTAAATAAATTCTCTTTATTTAATTAATTAAATTAAATTCCTTTGTTATTCTTCCACAATTAAATAATTTTATATTATTTAATTAGATCATTATCCTCTTTCCAAAAATCAAATCCACATTAATTAGATAAATCCAATTATTTAATTAATTCATCACAAATTGTATCTTATCTATTCCTCTAATCATGCACAACAATTAAATAAATTTATTTATTTAATTTGCTTTCTTATCTTCAAATTCTTCAAATATCTTTCAAATCTTCTAAAAATAAGTCTTCTTCTCCATGCACACAAAATTAAGTAATTTATTATTTAATTTCCCTCAAATCATGCAAAAGCAAATCTTAAGTTGAGTTATCTCTTCACTCAACCTTGTTTTTATCAATTTCTCTCAAATTAGAAAAAAGCTTTCTAAATTGTGAAAAGCATGTCTTATCTTTAGAAAAGAAAGTGTTAACTCAAATAAAACAATTTTTGTGATACACTTGTCTTCTTCTTATTTGTTGCACGTTCCTCAACTATTCTCCTTCGTTGATTCTTCTGAATTATCTGGACTGTTGATTGATCTTCATTGAAACCTATATAAACCCCTTTCCTTTTCTTCATTAAGCCTCTCTCCCTTCAATCACTTATTCTCAGGCATACTTAACAGTGCTTTGACCATACATCGCATCGATTGAGCAACTTTACGATCTCTTGACATTGATCTTCTTGAGCACTCTTACGATCTTTTGACATTGATCTTTGAGCACTTTACTTGCTTGTTGCAACCATGGTTTCGCAACACTATTGAGAAATCCACATTCATCCAAAGGGAATAATACAAATCTCGGTAAAAGCTTTCATGTTTTATTGATTTATTAGTAATGGCTTTTATTTAGATCGGTTCTCTTTATGTTATTGGTTTTTGATTTTGTTAGTTTATCATAGTCAATTTTCCTCATACACATTCTGGCACGCCCAGTTTATTGGTATGATAGTAAAGCGCTATTGGTATGACAGTAAAGCACTTTTGGTATAACAGAAAAGTGCTAATGGTATGATAGTAAAGCACTTTTGGTTGAGATAGCAGGCTTGCAAACTTTAAAACCCCATAACTTTCTCAAAACTTAATAAAATTTGATGCTTTTTTTTTAAAATTGCATAGAAAATCATAAGGAATCCATTGGTGATATTTAATCTCTTGTATCTCATCATATTTGTTACCAATTTATGGATTTCACTTTGGCTTTCTAGGGTTTCTCACTTATTGTTAGGGTTTTGACTTGATTTCTGACATCTTGTTCTTTTCTTTAGAGCTAATATCACTTGGTGCAGTGTCTTATCACTTATCAACATCCTAGATCATCACTCAATCATTCAATCATCCTTTGATCTAGCATTTTTGACAAAATATTGTTTTTTGTAGGCCTATTATTACACCGTGCGTTTGGTAGTACAGTGTCGCGTGTTTGGTAGTACAGTAGCTCACTTTTGGTAGCAAAGTAGCTCGCTTTTGGTAGCACAGTACCACGCTTCTGGTAGAACTATGCATCACTTCTGGTAAGATAATAAGTCACTTCTGGTCTGCAACACATCACTTTTGGTAGCACAATGAAGCGCTTTTGGTTCACAATAAGTCGCTTTCGGTAAGACAGTAGCTCGCTTTTGGTCAAATTGATTTATTCTTGCTAACTTGTGAGTTTGTGTGGAACTAATTGACTTGTTGTAGCTTCTTATCACTCACACAGAGCAAAAAAGTTTTTTCTAATATGTTTATGCAGGATGAGCATTGAAAAAATATTGATTTATTACACTAAGTCTTAGAAACATTTTGCCTTCTTAAGGGACAACTGAACAAATCATTTCAACAATCTAAGTCTTAGGAACACACTACTTTTCTTAAGGGACAATGGACATGTATGCAAAAACACTTCAATTTTCTAAGGGACAATGGACATGAATGCCAAACACTTCAATTTTATAAGGGACAATTGACAACTACAAACGTGTGTGTGCCTAGTTTAGTTGCACCTTATTTTTCTTATAACTAGACAATTGAACCTTTTTTTGATGTGCTTGCTCTTACATTTCTGTACTTCCTTTAGAAGGGCCTACTTTTGGATTGCACTTCATCCAAAAGGGATGACCCTAAGCAGAGTTTTCCTTTGAACCGCTATATAAGAGGGATAAGGTGAAAGCCAAGTCCTAACCGACATCAGCCTTACCTTGTGGTGCCAAACTAAAAAGAGGTGTACTAGCTCTTTGTGGAAATGATTTTCATATTGAGCAAAGTGTTTGATACTCTTAGTAGGATTGGTTAAAGCTTTTAGTAGCTTGTCGCATTTCTTGTAAGGCATTGGTCCCTCAAAGTCACTAAGAACCATTCTAGATAGAGACTACCCGACCTACCTCCGAACATTGTGGTAATCATTAGTGCAAGGGGAATCGATTTAAGCCCTTAAGATACTCACCATTGGCTCCCTTGAGAAGAGATAGTATTCCCTTGGCCATAAAGCTCTTGTGACCTACTTGAGCTTTCCAAGGGGAGGGTGAGATATCCCTACCTATCATCTCTCGCAAAGATACTAAATATCTGACACCTTTATGGAATGATATTTTTATCGACGGAGTATTAAGCTGTGAGCTGATCTACTGTAATGAAACCTTGTCTCTAGGGATAAAAAGTGCTTGTTATTGATTGCAATTGTCTTATACCTGTGGAAACATTGGGCTTGTTTGAGCCTCGAACATACACTATATGTTGTGTCAGTCCTTGTTTTTGACCACTTGTTTGCTGTGTTTTCTCTTGCCAAAGACAAAATCCAATTAGAACCATAACCAAATCTGTCAAAATTGCCTTTACAAACATCAGACACTACTTCAGTGCCCTAGTATTATAGCAGCTCGCCTTTGGTAGTACAGTAGATTGCCTTTGGCATAGCAGTAACTCGCCTCTGGTAAAACTCTACTTCAGTGCCCTTTGGTATAACAGTAGCTCGCTTTTGGTCACTGTAGCTCACCTTTGGCATAGCAGTAACTCACTTCTAGTAGCTCAGTTCATCACCTTTGGTGTCACAGTAGCACGCTTTTGGTTGCACAGTCCTGCGCCTTTGGTCAAATAGTATAGTGCCTTTGGTCTAGTACATTATGCATCAGAGTTTGTCCTTTTCTCAAAGCACCTCACAGAGTCCCAGCATTACCTTTTTCCCTAGTGTATCCCATGGTAACCACTAGGCTCCAGCAAACTATGAAGTCCAAGCAAGTTGTCCCTAGGAAGCACAAATCACCTCCTCGCACACCACAATCAGGTCATCTCAACATTACTCCTAAGGTTACTCCTAGTACACCCGTGGAAAAACCAATTAGCTCTCTGAACATGCCGCACATTGACCAACCAAGCAATCCTCAAGAGGATAGGATTCCTTTGATAAGTACACCTCAATACATCACCGACTTGCCTCCATATTTTGTCCCACAAGGTTATACTGTAGATCTAGCCCCATCTCAAGAAGAGCGACACTTTGAAATAGGTCAATCCTCTCAAGAAGATGGGCAAGATCTTGATGAATTCATACAAGAGCCTAGAGTTGTGGATGCCTTTGACAAAATCCTTAGTGAGAACCAGGATCATTTCTTTCGCTTACTTGCAGAGCACGGAGCCAAGTTACCTCAAGATTTTGATTTATCCTCTCTCAAGGAGACAAACAACACATTGAGTGCCATACAAGCGGTGCAAACCATGTCCACGGTGACTATGCCCTTACCTGCACAAGGCTCGTAGTATAGGAATCCCCTTTTTCAAAACCCAACAGAAGAGAGGGTCATATCACCACTTCTGACTCCTATGGAGATCTACAAAAACTAACAAGAAACTCTCCAACATCAAGCAGAGTTAGCTAAGCAAGCCACCTTAGCTCGATCAAATATGCAACAACTTCCTAAAGTGTCCACACCAATCGCAAGCGGAATATTGGTTACTCCCTCACGAATAGGTTTCCCACCAAATTACAATACGGGGAACAACTATGTAGCCATGCAACAAGGGTCTCAACAAATACCACCTCCTATATCATCAAACCTTCATGTCTCTCAACCAATTAGAGTCATGCAACCCCAACCACAACATTCTTCTACTCTCATCACCAATCAACCTCAACCATCACAAATCACATCTACCTATGACCTTCCTCCACAACATTCATCTGTGCTAAATTTCTTCAACACCTTACCTATCCACTCTCAACATTCCCAACATCAAGTTTCCCAAAGCTATGTGCTGCCATCGCAACCTAATCAAATGCATTTAGTTTTCCTCCACCCAATTCTTTTCTTCAACCATCGCAAAGCCAACATTCTTACCTAGCGCCACCTCCACCTCTTCCACATAAAAACCTCCAATTTCAACCCAATCTGAACCAAACGCACAACGCATATGATCCCAACCAATCTTACGACCCTTATAATACCAACGCACATGGCTTACACTACAATCTTCCGTATGGATAGCAACAACCACTTCTTGGACAATAGGAGATACTTCCAACTCCTCCCACAACAATGGAGCTCAAGATTGCAGAAGTTCAACAACAACTATCTGATCTTATGTTTGGCCACACCAAGAAGACCTTCTCTTTAGAAGAAGTGTGTCCTTATCCTTTTGATCGGTCATTACCAATGATCCCTTTTCCTCAAAATTTCACTATTCCCAAGTTTGATAAATACAAAGGAAAAGGTGACCCAAAAGACCATCTTAGGGAATTCTATCTTGCTTGCTTCGAGGTCTCACATAACGACACATATCTTATGTGTCTCTTTCCTCGCAGTCTTGGAGGTCAAGCAATAGAATGGTTCTCACACTTACCCATGGGCATCAAGTCTTTCAACGAGCTAGCAGAGAAGTTTGCCACCCACTTTTCTTACAACATGGAGCATGAGATTTCCATGACCGATCTATGCAACAATAAATAGAAAAATGGTGAAACTTTCATTTCTTTCTTTCAATGATGGAGACAAATGGCTAGCAAATTCCCTTTCAAGATTCTAGAGAAACAGCTTGTTAGCATATTTGTGCAGAACCTCAACCAAGAGTTAGGTTTCCATTTGCAAATTCTTAGTGCTGCATGAAATCACATACAAGGGAATCAACATTGAAAAGGCCCTCATTGCTAAGGGTGTGGTCAAAATCTTCAAAGAAATGAAAGATAGCGCTCCTCATCAACAATTGAACGATAAACCCAAGTTTTGGAACAAGAACAAAAACATGGTTAACGATGGGGTGGTGGATTCTAAACATGTCCAAACTTTACAAACACCGTTGCAGCTCTCCAAACCAAGTCAAGCTCCACCTCAACAACAGCAGCAACAAAGGCAACCTTATCAAAACCAACAGCAACGACAACAAGAGTGGCTTCAACAAGATTACCCTCTACGACATCAATTCACTCCCTTGGGAATGCCCATCAAATTAGTCTTATAGCAAGCTTTGCAGAAAGGGCTCATCACCTTACCTAATGCTCCCCCATATGGCGAACCTGTTTACAAAACTACACATTACAGAGACAATGAATATTGTGAGTTCCATAGGAGCAAAGGGCATCGAACCGCATCTTGCATGAAACTCAAGCACCTCATCCAGAACCTTATCGATGGTAATCAAATCACTTTTGAGAATGAATCACCTGCTCAACACATGAACAAAGATCTCAATATGTACAAGGAACCATTCCTTCATCATGGTCCACCTCCTCCTCAGGATAGAGGTAAAGGTATCAATCATGCTTCCACTTCCTTTGATTCCATTGTCGGTCGTTTTGAAGAGAGTCAAGTGTCTACCCTCACAATCAAAGGCAAATCTACGGATTGCGCTATTACAACTCGTCGTGGTCATGTCACCATTCGTGGTCCTACACCCAGTCTTCTGGCTCAATCTGATTATAACCGTGTCAAACATCTAGGGAAAATGCCAACACAGATCTCTATCTTGGACCTTCTACGGTCATCACCTACACATAGAGTGGTGCTAGAAAAAGCCCTCCAAGAGTCTTTCGTTCCTAACAACATAGCAGTCACAGATTTCCAAGCTATAGTAGGTAACATTGCTTCCCCCTACAATCTAGTCTTCTCTGAGAAAGATCTCCCATCCCATGATCCTTGTCACAATGATGCCCTGCATATTGAAGTTCTCATCCATAAGCGCAAAATCAAACGTATACTCATAGATGGTGGTGTTGGTCTCAACATCTATTCTTTAAAGTTACTTAAGCAATTGGGATACTCTAAGGATCATGTCAACACTGATCATAGTATTACAATCAAGGGGTATGATGATGTTGAATACTGCTCAGATGGTGTTATCCACTTGCCTATACAACTCGGCCCTATCATACTTGAAACTCAGTGTCAAGTCCTTGATATTGAGTTGCCTTACAACATTATCCTAGGCCGCCGGTGGATCCATGCAATAAAGGTTGTTCCCTCCACGTACCATCAATCGCTAAAGTTCCCATACAATGGTACAGAGATAACTATCCCGGGAGACCCCAATCCTTTTGAATTCTGTCGTGTCTTGCAAGGCAGCTATAAGAATTGCAACCAAGTGCCTAAAAATGACAAAGCCCTTGAATCCCCACTATATGTCAATCCTGAAACTCTGACGCAAGCCTCTACAAGTGAACCTAAATCCCTCCCCAAAATCACAGCTCACATTCGGGATATAGGCTTTGGAACCTATGATATCTCAAAGTCTTGTTGTGTAGGGCAGATGCCTTTATCCCCTAAGTCTTATGGCCAACCACCCATTGCCAAAGTAACCAAAAAAGTAGCTTTTCCTCCCCCAGGATTCCTAACCCAATTCCAACAGGGACGGTTATTGGAAGAGGAAACTATTGAGGACATTTCTTCTTGGCTCTATAAGGAGAAAGAACAGGTCACAATACCAGTCAAGCAATATGGCAATGGCTTAAGGATAGTAAAAAACATGGGCTATAAAGGCAAAGGTGGCCTTGGGAAATAGAATCAAGGAAATATGGAACCCATTGTTGTGACAAAGAAGCTAGACAAGAAGGGATTAGGATTTGGTAAGAAGGTACCACACGCCTTGGACATTGAGTATATCCTCGATGAGGTAGCTGACACCTTTCCCACCGATTCGACGTCTACAGAGGATATCATCGATGACTCTTCCCTCCACATGACCAACCTATTCATAGAATCCTCCATTTTTATGCTATCCTCCATATCCTTAAACTCCACCACAAACACCCAGAACATAACACTTGTCTACCCTGAACTTATCGATTGGGACCAACAAGGGTCCCCCATTATAGATGTATTTTAGAATGATGAAGCTTTAGCTGAGTTCATGGGACTTCGGGAAGGTATCCCTCTTGGTGATCATAAAGCAGGTTTTGTAATGGAACTAGAGCCAATGGCTTATTTTAGTGAAAATGCCAAATCCTCCAGTCGTAAAAGTAAAAATAATGAAAGATCTCTAGGTGAAAACCACACTGTGGCACCTCCCGATCACAAAATAGTAAAAACAAAGGACGTATCCAAAGATGAAAACCTAACTGTGGCACCTAAGGATGGAGGATTTGACCTTCCCCTACCATCTAAGTATCAAGAGAAGTCAGCTCTCCTAGTGGAAGATTCTACAGAGATAAACCTTGGCACAAAGAAAAATCCAAAGACCACATTCCTAGTAGCATCATTATCAGAAACAGAGCACAAGAACCTTAACACATTCTTCTTATAGAGAACCATCAACTTTGCATGGACCTATGCTAATATGCTAGGGCTAGACCCCAAGCTAGTTGTTCATTATCTCACAGTTGATCCCAAAGTGAAAGTAGTCAAATAGAAGTTGAGAAAGATGCACCCACAGATAGCTCTCTTGGTAAAAGTGGAAATACAAAAATTATTAGATGCAAAGTTCATACGACCCATTGACTACTTAGATTGGGTCTCAAACATTGTACCTGTGTCTAAACCCAATGGGCACATCCGCATGTGTAATTATTTTAGAGATCTCAACAAGGCATGTCCCAAAGATGACTTTCCACTACTAAACATTGACATTATAGTAGACTTGACAGCAGGTCAGGAGATGCTTTCTCTCATGGATGGATTCTTAGGCTACAACCAGATAAGGATAGCAGAGGAAGATCAACATAAAACAACCTTTACTTGTCCTTGGGGCAATTATTGTTGGTGCATCATACCGTTTGGTCTGAAGAATGCAGGAGCAACCTATCAGAGAGCAATGACAGTGATCTTCCATGATCTCTTTCATCACATCATGGAAGACTATGTGGATGATATACTGGCTAAATCTTCTAGGGCAGATCACATACAGGTTCTAGTACAGATCTTCGACAGGCTCAAGAAATACCAAGTAAGACTCAATCCAAAGAAGTGTGTATTCGGTGTAACATCAGGGAAGTTGTTGGGATACATAGTATCTCGTAGAGGCATTGAAGTGGATCTAGCAAAAGTAAAAGCTATAGTGGAGATGCCTCCACCCAAGAACCTTAAAGCACTAAGGAGCCTTTAGGGAAGGTTGCAGTCCATTCAGTGTTTCATCTCACAGCTAGCAGATAAATGCAAACCATTTCAACACTTGCTCTAAAAGGATGTCTCATTTCGATGGGACGACAAGTGTCAGGCTGCATTTGACCAACTTAAAGAGTATCTAGCTACACCTGTATTGGTTCCACCAGTCGTAGACAAACCTTTGATATTATATATCTCCACTACAAATTCGGCCATGGGGGCCTTGCTAGCACAAAATGATGAATCAAGAAAGGAGCATGCAATTTACTATATCAGTAGAACCTTGGTGGGATATAAGCTCAATTATTCACCAATGGAAAGGGCTTGTTTAGCAGTAGTGTTTGCCTCCCAAAAGTTGCGACATTACATGTTGAACCAACACACAATTCTTATAGCCAAGATTGATCCCTTAAAGTATCTACTAGCAAAAGCAGCTCTCATAGGCAGACTAGCTAAATGGGTCATGATCCTTAGTGAGTTTGACATTGAGTACACGGAATAGAGCAATCAAAGGACAAGCCCTCGCTGATCAACTAGCAGAAGTACCTATGACAGATACACAACCTATGGTAGCAGACTTTCCTGATGAAAATCTCTTCACTCTTGCTAACTCCATAATGTGGAAGTTGTATTTTGACAGTTCCTACACACAGCATGGATTAGGAGCTGGCATCGTATTTGTCACACCTCAAAATGACTATATTCTGAAATCATATCAGCTGGCATTCCCTTGCACCAACAACATAGCCGAGTATGAGGCACTCCTCATAGGTCTCAATATAGCAGTTCAATGGGACATCACAGAACTACAGGTTTATGGAGACTCACAACTAGTCATTCGCCAAGTCATAGATGGGTACCAAACAAAGGATGAAAAGTTGGTCCCCCACAAGCAATTAGTGGATGCCTACAAACCAGACTTCTCTTGCATCACATTTGAGCAAATTCTAAAAGAGCATAACAAAGCTGTGGATTCTATGGCTTCTCTAGGGTCACTGATTGACATGCCTGCTAATACACAGAAATGCGAATTCTTGATCGAGCAATTGTTGATACCTGCTGTCGACGTTCCAGTTACTGAAATCATCTGCGAACTTGTTGGTCCCAATTCCCCATGGTATGAAGATATCTATGAATACCTTAAAAACAAAACCTTCCCCCCTGACCTATCATCCACCCAATGCAAAACCTTTGTCCGTCGATCCTCCCATTACACCATTCTGGGTGATACACTATATTGCCGGAGTATCGATGGTATCCTCTTACGATGTCTTAACGCAGAAGAGGCTGAAGCTACCTTACGAGACATACATGAAGGTGTCTGTGGTGTACATTCTACTGGTCCTAATCTTGCTAAGAAGATACTCAGAATAGGTTATTACTAGCCTACAATAGAGCAAGCTGCTGCACAGTTTGCTAAGAAGTGTCTACAATGCCAGTAGCATGGAGATTTGATTCACGCACCAGCTCATGAATTACAACCTGTGACAACTCCATGGCCTTTTTCTCAATGGGGTCTCAACCTCATAGGACAAATCCACCCCTCCTCCTCCAATGGCCACAAATTATCATTACCACCACTGAGTATTTTACGAAGTGGGTTGAAGCCATTCCCATGACCTATATCACCGGTAAGCAAATAGCCAAGTTCATCCTAAACTACCTCATATGTCAATATGGTATTCCCCAAGCCATTGTCACTGATAACGGGAGATCATTCAAGAACCAAGATGTCCGTGCCTTGTGCATACAATACAATATCCAACATCGCTTTTCAACTCCCTATTACCCACAGAGTAACGGCCAAGTTGAGGCTTCCAATAAAACTATTCTCAAAATCCTCAAGAAAACTGTCAATGAAGCTGGTCGTGATTGGCACTTGCAACTCAATCCTGCCCTATGGGCCTACCGCACTAGTATCAGAACACCAACTGGTGCCACACCCTATGCCTTGGTCTTTGGCTCTAAAGCTATCCTACCTATAGAGGTTGAGATCCCATCCCTCAGAGTATCCATGCAGGACCTGATCAGCCGAGAAGAGTATCGCACTTCTAGATTAGCTGAGCTTGAACTACTAGATGAGAGGCGCCTTGCTGCACTTAATCATCTCCATGTCTATCAAAACCACCTCCGGCGTAATTACAACAAAAAGATCAAAGAAAGACGGTTTCAAGTTGGTGATCTTGTACTAAAAGAAAATTAGAGAAATCAAGCAGATCAAGAGAAGAAGGGCAAGTTTGAGCCTAATTGGTTAGGTCCCTTCATTGTGACAACAGCATATGGAGCAGGAGCTTATACTTTAGCTACACCTGACGGCATTCCTCTGGATGAGCCACTTAATAGTGTCCATCTCAAAAAGTTCTACGCTTAATCCTCAGAGTATTCCAAAAAAAACAAAAAAAAAACAAAACAACAAAAACAAAATAATCTGTCCTCTGGTGAAAACCTGGTAAACGAGCACCTTGGATAAGTACCATAGTGAAAACCTGGCAAACAAGTGCTATGTGTAGAGTTAGCATCCATCGTCTATCGAGTCCTATCCACTCCATGCTCATTTTGTAGCAAGCTTCGTCCATCCATCCGTAATAAAACCATTGACCTTGTTTGCATTTCCATCTCCCTATCTAGTATAGCTTAGAAATTTGTCAATGTCCATCATCATCATCCTACATCTTAATCTGTGTCTACAGTTAACACTGTCTTGTCCTAGGTCAAAGCTTTTTGTGTCTTCTTCGGTAGTCACCCATATAGTTTCCTCTACCAGAATGGGGGCAACTCTTTCCTTAACTTAGGTCTAGGATTGGTTCCTTGTTCGTGGTTCGCAACGCACACTTCAATCTCTTTCTCATTGTTCACAGGTAACACCCTTTAACAGACACATTGCTCCTACGATAAGGCTGTTATCTTCTCAACACTTTTTCTACATCATCACCTCCAACCAGAACTACATATCATTTCTTCTCAATCTTAAGGTACCTTGATCCCATGGATATGGGTATGTAGGCAGTATGGAATATGAAGGAAGTTTCCAGTACTCAGGTACATAAGAGCCCCTCCTTTCCACCTTGATCCATTTCATCACTCTATCCAGAACTACATATTTATCACGTTCACCTTTCCTCATAATGTACCTTGATCCCATGGATATGGGTATGTAGGCAGTCTATAATATGAAGGATGTATCCAATACTCAGGCACACACGATCTATCATTCTCCACCCACCCCAATCCATTAGCACTGTCATCCTTCTAGTCTTCCGTTTATCAAAATCCATTCACCCTGACTTGACTAACTCAAGCGGCAAGCTAGTGCATCCTTTCAAAGCAAAAGTTCTTAACAAACCTGAAGCAAAGCAGCTTCCTTCCAAAGTCTTTTACTATCCTGCATACCGATTGCCAACATCAGCTAAGTACCGCTTAACCAAAGCCCTAGACCAATAGGCTTGTCTTCTGCGCAGTGTTCCATTGTTAAGACCAACACACACGTCTCCTGCGACATATGGCATTTCCTGCAGTGAGACATTGTCTTTTTAGGTAGATAGTACCCTTTAACAGACACAGAGTTCCTACGATAAGGCTGGTATCTTTCCTATCTAATCTATCCTGAGCAACCTCTTTGGCAAGAGAATATGTTGGTTGTATGATTACTTTGTAAGTTAGTCAATTTGTGTTATGGTTTATCTTTTGTTCCTTTATCCATTACCTATTCAAGGCTACCTTGATTTATCTATAATCTTGGTATGTTGTGATGCAATACAGATTGGGGGCATAATCATTTTTTTTTGTGTCGTGTTTGAGGAATGATCTTTAGCATCTTTCTTAACATTCTATTTATCTTGTGTGTGTTACAACCTAGCATCTTACATATTAATAATTCTTCTTGCATTTACATGTGTTGAAGTTTATTCTATGTTTAAGACTATGGTTCATTCACATGTTCCAACAAGGTTATATAATGTCTAAGTGGATCTATGTTCAAACCACTTGCTTGCAGAGTCAATGTCCACACACTTGGATATTACAGCACCTTGGTCTTTTATACCTTGGTGGCAAACTATCCACATGCTATATCAAAAATAAGGATTGCTCTTTATAAACATTTGTGAAACCGTTGCAACAAGCTCATTCATTTACCCATCCATTTACCCATGGCCTTATATAGTTTTCCAACAATGATCGATCAACAGTCTTTTCTATCATGTTCTCTTCTATCTCCTTTCTTCTATCTATCATCAACCCAACCTCGTCTGTCTCCAACAAAATCTTCTAGTCGAGTGTCAACACAGTTCTTCTGTCACTTCCCTATCTTTCCTCTCAAGGGGGCACCCTACGCCAGTTACACTGGGGCAACTAGCTACACTGGGGCATCAATAAATTGTATCATGTATTCAACAATAGATTTCTTTGACGCAATGCTATAAATTGCATTGCATCAAAGAGGGGCAAAATGTAGACACCCTAAAATGACCATGTTGTCGAATCACTTGCATTTCATAATCTATCTAATCACCTGCATTTCAACGTTAATTAAATAATCTAATTATTTAATTAATTTCACCAAATTCTTCTAAATCACATACTTTCGACATTAATTAAATAAATTCTCTTTATTTAATTAATTAAATTAAATTCCTTTGTTATTCTTCCACAATTAAATAATTTTATATTATTTAATTAGATCATTATCCTCTTTCCAAAAATCAAATCCACATTAATTAGATAAATCCAATTATTTAATTAATTCATCACAAATTGTATCTTATCTATTCCTCTAATCATGCACAACAATTAAATAAATTTATTTATTTAATTTGCTTTCTTGTCTTCAAATTCTTCAAATATCTTTCAAATCTTCTAAAAATAAGTCTTCTTCTCCATGCACACAAAATTAAATAATTTATTATTTAATTTCCCTCAAATCATGCAAAAGCAAATCGTAAGTTGAGTTATCTCTTCACTCAACCTTGTTTTTATCAATTTCTCTCAAATTAGAAAAAAGATTTCTAAATTGTGAAAAGCATGTCTTATCTTTAGAAAAGAAAGTGTTAACTCAAATAAAATAGTTTTTGTGATACACTTGTTTTCTTCTTATTCATTGCACGTTCCTCAACTATTCTCCTCCGTTGATTCTTCTGAATTATCTGGACCATTGATTGATCTTCATTGAAACCTATATAAACCCCCTTCCTCTCCTTCATTAAGCCTCTCTCCCTTCGATCACTTATTCTCAGGCATACATAACAATGCTTTGAGCATACATCGCATCGATTGAGCAATTTTACGATCTCTTAACATTGATCTTCTTGAGCACTCTTACGATCTTTTGACATTAATCTTTGAGCACTTTACTTGCTTGTTGCAACCATGGTTTTGTAGCACTATTGAGCAATCCACATTCATCCAAAAGGAACAATACAAATCTCGGTAAAAGCTTTCATGTTTTATTGATTTATTAGTAATGGCTTTTATTTAGATCGGTTCTCTTTATGTTATTGGTTTTTGATTTTGTTAGTTTATCATAGTCAATTTTCCTCATACACATAATATATCATGGAGGTAGTGGAACTGAGAATAGTGTGGGTTCCAACAATGGGATATGAGGTTAAAGAATACATTTTGATTGGTTTGGTAGATCTAATGCTGAGAAAACCCAAAGACCCCAAAGAAGAAAGGTTTGGGACTTATGAGGAAAGTCTCTCAAAGTTCATCTGGAACAAAGATAACTTGAGACCAAAAGAAATGTAAGGAAATGGGTAGAAGAAGATAGATGAAGCTATATCTAAGGCACAAGCCTCTGAGGTAAAAAAGGCTCCAGAAGAGAAGACTAAGCAAGCAGGTGCTCTGGAGAAGCATGAAGTGAAGACTAAACCTGCTAAACCTTCTCCCAGGATAAGAAGGAATACTAGGACATCCTCCTCTATTGCAAAGATAGAGCTTGTTGAGAAGAAGCATAAAAGAAAAAAAACAAAGGCCACAAAAAGAATATATGTGAGCCTTGGTGGTGAAGAAGAAGAAGAAACAAAATCTGATGGAGAGATAAAGGAAAAGAGGGCAAAAATAGATGAAGCTATTGTAAGCAAAAAAGTGAAGCCCTCCAAAAAGGATAAAGGAAAGAAAAAGAAAAAGAAAACTAAAACTAAGAAAGATGAAGCTGCAATGAATCTGGAAGCCACAATTAATGCAATGGCTGAGCATGGGAACTTGAAGCTAATTACTGATACATATGATGAATGCTCAGATGCCAACAAGGTAACAATTGAAGCAGTTGTGGTAAGATTTTTAGACATGTTCAATAAAGCATTAATTGAAGTTATAGATGATTTACCAGATAGTCTAGCCAGTGTCTTAATTGGAAGAAAAGAAGGGGCTATAGCTAAATATGGTGAGTTGAAGGAGTATGTTCTGAAAAAACTTTGTCCAAGTCTCACTAGTTAAGACAAAGTTAAGGTCACTCAAAAGCTCGAAGAATTTAGAACCAAGAGGAGAATCAATACTTTAATGTCTAGGAATATTGAGAAATTGGTGAAAGAAACTAAGGAGAAAACTCTGAGTGTACTTCATGAACTTCACATCCCAACTATGGCAGGTACAAATGAAGAAGAACAAAATGTTGATGTTGACAATTCTAATGCAGTTCTAGAAGTGAATGTTGAATAGAGTGTGGATCAAAGTGCAATAACTCCTCCGGTGAACTCTGGGAAAGATGAAGAAATCAAAGATTCTGCAATGGAAAAGAACTCTGAGGAGATAAAAGTGATATTTGAGGATAGAGCCTCTAAAGGACAAGATGGTAAAAGGAATAAGGTAAATGAGCATATGGTTGATAACTCTACTCTAGAATCAAAGAATAATGAACAAGAACCTACTCAATAAAATCCTCCAGAGAGACATGATACTGAAGTGTCTCATGATGAAGGCAAAAGAGACATTGTTGGAGAAGATTCATTTGACCCTATAAGAGAGTTTTTGGAAAACTAGAAAGAAACACAGATTTTGTCTACACCTAAGTTATTACAAGGATCAATAAACCTAGCTACAATGTCTCCACTACAGAAACTGAAGCGTGGGTCAATTTTTCAAGAAACAACCCAAGAAGAGATCTCAAAGTCTCACATGGAGGATAGTAAGCTTATGGGAGAAGCTATGGTAATCTTTGAGAAGATCATGCCTAGTGTAAAGAAAGACACCTCCTGGACTCCTAGAGTACAAATTAAGAAGCTTATGGAGTCAGTCAATTCTCATTTTGAGTCCTTTGAACAAGTAGCTAAAAAGAAGGTAAGGGCTAAGATTGATAGTAAGAGGTTAGTTGAGCTCAATGATAAATACTCTCAAGATAAAATTGTGTTATACAAGAGTATAGAATATGCACAGATGACCATCAAAGAAGCAAGTGAAATATATCAATTTTGTCTAACCTAGCCTAAGAAACTAAAGGAGCTAAAAGAGAAAATAGATGGATGGGAAGTTCAACTAATGAAGATCTCTAGAACTTATGATTCGATGAAGGATGTGTTGATGTGTTTTCCTTACACATACAATGTAGAATAAAATACCTATGTACTCTATCCTCTCTTGAACGAAATCACTCAAATGCTAAACTAAGAAATCAAATGAGTAGATTCCAACGTTCTTCATTAGTTCTTTCAATTTCACAACTTGGGATAACTTAGTAGTAGGATGTGAATTGTTGTTTAACACAAAGGGACTTACACAAATGTTAAACAATAGGAAACTTGTTTCTTTCAATTAATAGGCAGTATAGTTCTTTAGAAGGTCTAGCAATATGTTAACTTAGGATATGGCAATGAAAGCTCTCAAATCTAATTCTAAGAGGATTCTAAAGAAAACACAAAAGAGATGAGTTTTAGAGAAATCTAATCTAAATGCAAGCAATCACCACTAATCCACTGGAATCTCAACCACACTTTGCTTCACCATAAGATAACAACTACACAAAGGTGATGCAATCTTCAAAGGGAAAAAGTAAGATTTCCAAATTACTTATGAGCATAAATCCTCACAAACATGAAGGTAAATGATCATAAAGTAATTGAAGTTAAGCTCAAATAAGGTTCAGACTAACCATGCACTACAATCTACCATTGACAAATTATAAATGGTATGAACTATAAGGACTCCAAACATGAATCAACAATAACAACTTCCATGAACATAAAATGAAATTGCTGAAAATAAACTAAGCTAATCTTATCCTATGAGCAAACACCTAGAAACCATGCATCCATTGAAACAACACAAAATCACCATGGATAATTCAACAATGAATTTGGATTTATTTCAGCAGAGTCTTTAGCAATAATTTCTTAGAGCATTCCCCCCTTCAAATGAGAGCAAAATGAGGCTTATATAGCCCTCAAGATACAATGAATGGCCAAGATTAATTCTAGAAATCAAGGGTCCTTATTGCACCACATGTAAGTGGTTACAAAATTTACTATTATTAGGCACTACTTTTATGAGGCATTCACTAAGTGGGGTGTCCTCCTTTATTCCTCTCCTTTTTTGTGATAAATTCTAGAAATCTAGTCATGACACATGTCATTTCCTCCATAGGTACACTTGACAACCCTTGAATGGTATCTTCTACAATTTACAACTCCTCTGTGCATTTGACAAGTGACATTTCCCATCTAGCCATGGATGCTTGAAACATGCCCATGAAAGTGGAATGTGTGGAGACATCATCCAAAAGCTTCTTAGAAACAATCTGGGTATGCCTAAAATACATTGTATGCATTTTATCCTTCAACAAATATTCATCAATTTCACCTATAGGATCAAATATCTTGTTTATTAAAACATGTATTTTGCCTCTAATTTCTGGAAGTGCTTCTTTTGTTCAGAGGTTTTCACTCTCAATCTTCTCAAGAATCTACTCCTTTATGTTTAGAGTGTAATACCAAGAAGGAAAATTATATGATGAACCCTATTCAATCACTCCTTCATCTATTAATGTGGCATTCGAAGTATATTATCACCCTTTTCAATCGAGGCATCACTTCTTCTCTGACAACTCTGAATTCTGCACAATGCACTAGAATAGCCTAAACTCTATCCAAAAGAGAGGAGGTTTCCTTATATAACTTTACAACTTCATCAACTAGCCCATCATCTTTGACCTTGAAACTTTCTGCCCATTCTTGTAATGCTTGAGATGAAGATCTCATTCCTTCTAAATGTGCAATAGATTCCTATGAAAGCAAAGTAGGTGGTGCAGGTATTCCCACTACTTGATCCACTAGCATCATCAATTATTGGATATAATGCTGAAATGCTTAATTATCCTTTTCCAACTAGATCCTCTGTTCCCATTCCTTCTTCAATCTTTCTTTGATGGTTGTGACTAAATCTTTCAATTCTTCTATTTCCTGTTCCACTGTGGTTGGACCCAAATCAATTGTATTAATGTCATAGCCACCCGGAACACCTTCACCTACATCCATGTTCATCCTTGGGACTGCAACATGCACCTATCGTGACCCAAAGATGTCTCTTGTGATCTTTGAAAATTTAGTAATCTTTTGTTTCCCTTTGTCCAGTTTGGCTCTGCTCAGAAAGTCCTCCAAACTCAAGATGGGTTCTCTTTCGACAATAGATTTTTCTTTGACTCTCTCACTTAGCCACTCTGGCAAGTCAGACAAATCTTCCTGATTTTCCTCTGGAATTTTCTTCTATTAAATAGTAGGAAGAGCCTCTTCATCAAATTCATATAGCTCCATATTATCATGATTCTTTATCTCAATTACAACTTCATCTTGCTCCTTAGGTGGATTTGACTGGACCTCCTCAATTTGGTTCCCTTGCAGCATGGATTCCAAGGCTTCATGCATATCTTTTCTAGCTTGTACTTCCAAAGCTACTTGCTCATTTTGTTCTGCTTCATCCCCTTCATTAAATATTACACTATTACACTATTATTTTAAAATCTTTGACATCGGCATGCAAAGTACATTCACTTGTTTCAATTTATTTATTTTTGAATATTGTTTCAAAACATATCATTGCAACGTAGGGGTGAGCAAATTGGAATTATTTTCATCAATAAGGAAGTGGGATTGTCAAGAAATTAGTCAAGTTTTATTTTTACAAAAAGATCGCATTATTGATTTTTATTGTAATAGGACAAGCTAATTTAAAATTACATATTCAATTTATCCCACATGCACTAGGTGGTGTAATTTTTCCTATTTGCTTGTCTATTAAGCATCATTACATGGCTGACATCATGATGTTCATGCAGGTGAATGATGAATGCAAAGGAAAGGCAAGTTGTTATGAAAAGTGTTATGAAGGGAATGTGGCCAAAGATGAAGATTACATCAAAATGGTGAAATCTTGGTGACACCAATTTGGGGCGAACCAACATGGATGAAATTCAGTGAAACTTGAAATTAAGGCAATAGTGTAATATTTATTGAAGGGGATGAAGAAAAACAAAATGAGCAAGTAGCTTTTAAAGTACATGCTGGAAAAGATAAGCATGAAGGCTTGGAATACACACTGCAAGGGAACCAAATCAAGGAGGTCCACTCAAATCTACCTAAGGAGCAAGATGAAGTCGTAATTGAGATAGAGAATTAGGGTAATATGGACCTATATGAATTTGATGAAGAGACTCTTCCTACTATTCAACAGAAGAGAATTCCAGAGGAAAATCAGGAAGATTTGTCTGACTTTCCAGAGTGGCTAAGGGAGAGAGTCAAAGAAAAATCTATTGTTGAAAGAGAACCCATCCTGAGTTTGGAGTACTTGCTGAGTAGAGCCAAACCAGACAAAGAGAAACAAAAGATTACTAAATTTTCAAAGATCACAAGAGACAGCTCTGGGTCACAACAGGTGCATGTTACAGTCCTAAGGATGAACATGGATGTGGGTGAAGGTGTTCCAGGTGGATATGACATTAATACAATTTATTTGGGTCCAACCATAGTGGAACAAAAAATGGAAGAATTGAAAGATTCAGTCACAACCATCAAAGAAAGATTGAAGAAGGAATGGGAATAGATGATCTAGTTGGAAAAGGATAATCAAGCATTTCAGCATTATATCCAACAATTGATGATGCCGGTGGATCAAGTAGTGGGAATACCTGCACCACCTGCCTTGCTTTTGTAGGAATCTATTGCACATTTAGAAGGAATGAGATCTTCATCTCAAGCATTACAAGAATGGGCAGAAAGTTTCAAGGTCAAAGATGATGGGTTAGTTGATGAAGTTGTAAGGTTATATAAGGAAGCCTCCTCTCTTTTGGATAGAGTTTAGGCTATTCTAGTGCATTGTGCAGAATTCAGAGTTGTTAAAGAAGAAGTGATGCCTTGATTGAAAAGGGTGATAATATACTTCGAATGCCACATTAATAGATGGAGTGATTGAACAAGGTTCATCATATAATTTTCCTTCTTGGTATTACACTCTAAAGATAAAGGAGAAATTTTTTGAGAAGATTGAGAGTGAAAGCCTCTGAACAAAAGAAGCACTTCAAGAAATTTGAGGCAAAATACTTGTTTCAATAAACAAGATATTTGATCCTACAGGTGAAATTGATGAATATTTGTTGAAAAATAAAATGCATACAATGTATTTCAGGCATACTCAGATTCTTTCTAAGGAGCTTTTGGATGATGTCTCTGCACTTTCCACTTTCATGGGCATGTTTCAGGCATCCATGGTTGGATGGGAAATGGCACTTGTCAAATGCACAAAGGAGGTGCAAATTGTAGAAGGTACCATTCAGGGGCTGCCAAGTGTACCTATGGAGGAAATCACATGTGTCATGACTAGATTTGTGGAATTTATCACAAAAAAGGAGAGGAATAAAGGAGGACACCCCACTTAGTGAATGCCTCATAAGTACAATGCCTAATAATAGTAAATTTTGTAACCACTTGCCTGTGTGGCGCAATAAGGGCCCTTGATTTCTAGAATTAATCTTGGCCATTCATTGTATCTTAAGGGCTATATAAGCCTCATTTTTCTCTCATTTGAAGCAGAAATGATCTGAGAAATTTTTGCTAAAGACTCTGCTAAAATAAATCCAAATTCATTGTTGAATTCTCCATGGTGATTTTGTGTTGTTTCAAATGGATGCATGCTTTCTAGGTGTTCACTCATAGAAAAAGATTAGCTTATTTTGTTTTTAGAAATTTTATTTTATGTTCATGAAAGTTGTTACTATTGATTCATGTTTAGAGTCCTTATGGTTCATAACATTTATAATTTGTCAATGGCAAGTTGTAGTGCATGGTTAGTCTGAACCTTACTTGAGCTTAACTTCAATTACTTTATGATCATTTGCCTTCATGTTTGTGAGGATTTATGCACATAAGTAATCTAAAAACCTTACTTTTTCCTTAGAAGATTGCATCACCTTTGTGTAGTTGTTACCTTATGGCGAAGCAAAGTGTGGTTGAGATTCCAGTGATTTAGTGGTAATTGCTTGCATTTAGATTAGAGTTCTCTAAACCCATCTCTTTTGCATTTTCTTTAGAATCTCGTTAGGGTTAAATTCAAGAACTTTCACTACCATATCCTAAGTTAATATATTGCTAGACCTTCTAAAGAGCTATATTGCCTATTATTCAAGAGAAACAAGTTTCCTATTGTTGAACATTTGTGTAAGTCCCTTTGTGTTAAACAACAATTCACATCCTACTACCAAGCTATCCCATGTTGTGAAATCAAAAGTACTAATGAACAACCTTGGAATCTACTCATTTGATTACCTAGTTTATGATTTGAGTGATTTTTTCAAGAGAGGATAAAGTACGTAAGTAATTTTATTCGGTGTTGTATGTGTAAGGAAAACACATCAACATGATGCTATTGGGAATCAAAGGGTAGCAGTTGAAACTATCCATTCTGACATACACAAGTTGCAGACATGACAGGAGGTCATAAAACATAGGATGAGTTAGCTCTGGGAGATTGTAAGCTTTAAGATTACATCCATGACAAGGCTTGTAGCAGTAGCAAAACAGACTAGGAAAAACACTATGGCCCTTAATACTATGAAGAAGGTAGAAGAGTTAGTCTCCCAAATCAATGGGCACATACAAGTTTTGAGTCATGCCAAGGTCAGGTGGGATGAAGATGCAGTTCAACTAAAGAAGATCTACAAAGATATTCTCCCTGCAAGCCAGTAAGGTATTTGACTTCACATGTATATATGTGGATAGTACAAATAGTTTTAGAGATTTGATGTACATAGAAATCTATCATTTGTACATATTTTTGTATCATTCACCTTTTCCATTGATGTCAAAGGGCGAGAGTGAAGCATGTGAAAAACATAAAAAGAAAAATAACTAAAAAACAAAGGAGAGATGCATCCAGTTAGGGGGAGTAGTGTGTAAAAAGTAAGGGGGAATAGTTTGATGGTTTTTCACATTTTGTTTTGCCATCAATGCCAAAGGGGGAGATTGTTGGCAACTTGGCAAACATCATTTGATGAAGACACTACTGGCATGATGAAGTTTGGCTAAGCATAATGTTTGTTTAGTGTTTTTATTGATGGAAACAAGGATTCAAAAGGGTTGTGAGGTTATAGTAATCCTCATGAAGTCATGTATATAGAGCACTCTTATTTGGAAAGAAGACTTAGACATTTTGGCTGTGTTGGCAGAGTACTGAGATGATTATAGAGAGATAGTATTATGATTAGCATTGGTCCATAGTTGAAGATCTAGTCTTGTGGATCTACTAATATGTTTCTAATCCTTAGATGATCCTAAATCCAAAATTTTATCTCTTGATCATCTATGGAAGTGTACATTCAAGAAGCTTAAGTTTGGCATATATAGCAAAGAACAACATAATCAGTGTAAAACACCTACTTGTTTTGGTCCACATTCCTCCAATAATAGATATTTCTTTCTATGGTTTTGAGGTGTTTTAAACACATGTTTGAAGTCTCTAAATCCAAAGTTTCAAAGATTGAAGTCCACCGATAAGGTAGTTATGAGCATCTAAGTATCATTGCATGCTTAGATAGTGTTTGATAGTGACACAGTGCAACTTCTAATGGTCTGCATTTAATTGCATGATTATATTATGCTATGTGGTTATGAAGGTAAGCTTGGTGATACCTAAAGAGTCTTATCTATGATTTTGAGCAACTTCTGTGGTCCACATCGAAAGTTATGTTCTGACTGTTAGAATGAACCTGTGATAGTTTATGTATGAGGCTAACCTAATACTTTGATCTATGTGTGGCAAGATCTGTTGATTGGAATCATATCCTAAGTGGTTCTATAGTTGAAGCCAACATGTTTGAATATGTTTCAAGTCTTGAATTGATTCACAAAGTATTTTGGTGAATAGATTAGGTTGACAAGTTACACAAGACATAACTAAATGCTTCATCTTTGTAGGCCAACCTAATTTGAAGATTGCAAGTGTTGCGGATATATATATATATATATATATATATATATATATATATATATATATATGAGATCTATTTTGATGTTTGAGATAGAAGTGTGTAAATATTAATGTGTGTGTCTATGACATACGAAGTTTTGTGATTTTTAAGGGAAACAAGTGTAGAAGAAGAGAGATCTTATTTTCATGTAGGAGCATAGCAGTGTAATAGAGTAGTTAAGGATGAAGAGTTTTGGGACAGATTTCTGAGCTACATTGGAGTTGTATTCATGAATTTGTAGATGCAACTATAGGAGTTCATTTCAATAATGAGCCAACCTTTCTCTCTTTCTTTTCTTTTGGCAATGAGCATCCTTTTGTGGACAATGAATCCTTAAGGGTAGTGAGCCTCTCTATAATTCAGTATTGATACTACATAATATATTGTGAGCTAACACTAACTGTGGTTTTTCCCTTTTTGGGTTTTCCATGTAAAAATCCTAGTGGTCATGTGTTATGGTTTATGGTTGTGCTTTCTATGCTTGATTTACTTTATTGTTGTTAAATATGGAAAATGAATTAATAGTTTGATAGAATACTGATTCACTCCCCCCTTCAGCATTCTAGGTGTTCAAAAATTACTACCACTAAGAATTTCATAAAGTGGGTAGAAGCTATTCCTATGGGCTACATCACTGGCAAACAAATAGCTAAGTTCATCCTAAACTATCTCATTTGCCGATATGGTATTCCCCTAGCTATAGTAACTGATAATGGAAGACCATTTAAGAACCAAGATGTCCATGCCTTGTATACCCAGTACCATATTCAGCATCATTTCTCCACTCTATACTATCCATAGACTAATGGCTAAGTTGAGGCTTCTAACAAAACTATATTGAAAATCCTAAAGAAAATAGTCAATGAAGTTGGTCATGATTGGCATTTGTAGCTCAATCCCACCTTATGGGCCTACCACACTAGTATTCAAACTCCAACTGGTGCTACCCCATATGCTTTAGTATGACACTGAATCCATTTTACCTATCAAGTTTGAGATCCCATCTCTTAGAGTTTCTATGCAGCATCTTATTGATGGAGAGGAGTATAGAATTTCTAGATTGCATGAGCTAGAGTTATTGGATGAGAGGCGTCTCACAACACTTAATCATCTTGACATCTATCAAAACTACCTTCATTGTAACTATAACAAGAAGATCAAGGGAAGACAGTTTTAGATAGGTGATCTTGTTCTTAAGGAGAATTAGAGAAACCAACAAGATCAAGACAAGAAGGGCAAGTTTGGGCCTAATTGGTTGGGACATTTTGTTCTCACAATAGTTTATGGATCAGGAGCTTACACTTTGTCAACACATGAAGGAATTCCTCTAGATGAACCCATAAATAGTGTTCATCTCAAAAATTTCTATGCTTTATCCTCAAAGTATCCCTGGAAAAAAAAAAGAAAAAAAATAGAAAAAATAGAAAAATCTAAAAAAATAATAATCTATCCTCTGCTAAAAATGGGGTAAACAAGCTCCTTGGATAAGTACCATAGTGAAAACTTGGCAAATAGGTGCTATGTGTTAGAGCCAGGATTAGCTACAAGCATTCATCTATGGGAGAGTTATGAAAAAAGATAAGAGAATATTGATGCAAAATATTGGAGAAATGCATTGAATAACCCATGAAAAATACATGCAAAGGAGTGAGTATTTATAGGCAAGGTGAGTGGGGTGAGGTGTCAATATTGACCAATAGGAAATGTAACTCCAGCATCTCCAAAAATAGGGGGAGGTGAAGTAACTTCCATGAATAGATTGACACCACACACACATGCACCCACTAACATAAAAGGCCTATTAAATAGCTCACATTATTAAACTACCTAAGCAAGCTTAAAAATATGTGTAGGAAAAACCTTATAATAAGGAATAAAAAACCTACACTAACACTATGTGTAGAGTCAACATCCACCATCTACTAAGTCTTTTATCCATCTCACTCCATCTCATTTCATAATAAATCCCTATCCATTCATAATAAAATTATTGACCTTTGCATTTCTAGTTTCCCATCTATCATGGTTTGAAATTTGTTAATGTCAGATGTCATCCATTAGCATCATCCATAGTTAGTTCATCCATAGTCAGTAAATTCATTTTCCTCCATAATAACCTATACCTAAATGGGGGCACATTTTCCTTAACCTAGGTCTAGGAATGGATCCTTGTTCGAGGTATGATAACATCATCACTTATCTTCACCCATATCATCCTATAATATCATCACAAACAAGAACTACATATCATCATCACTCTCATCTTAATGTGCCTCGATCCCATGGACATAGGGTATGTAGGTAGTCTAGAATATGAAGGAAGTATCCAGTACTCATAATGTACATGTGATGTTATCATTATATCCAAACACCATAAACCATCTCATATTATCATAACAAACAAGAACTACTTATAATCATCACCCACATCTTAATGTGCCTTGATCCCGTGGATATAGGGTATATAGGTAGTCTAGAATATGAAGGAAGTATGTAGTACTCAGGTACATAAGATGCACCCATTCCATCCCAATCCATAATAAATTCAATTCTCACTTCATCCATTTATCACAACCCATCTTATTCACCTATCACCTCGACTTGACTAACTCAAGTAGAAAATGAACTATGCATCCTTTGAAAGCTCAAGTACTTATCAAACTAGAAGTAAAATACTACTCCTAAATAAATACACTTGCCAGCATACCCCTTGCCACATCTACTAAATCCATCTTATCCAACAAAAAATCCTTTAACGGATATATCATTTCTACAATAAGGCCCAATCAACCATGAGCACCCTCTTTGGCAAGAGAATATGATGGCTATGTTTTTGTTTTATCAGTCAGATGATTTCATTTTGGTTTATCTTTTGTTCCTTTCTAATACCTACTCAAGACTACCTTGATCTTTCTATATCTAGGTATGTTGCAAGGAAGTATGAATTGGGACATGGTCATTATTTTCATATGCTATGTTTGTGGGATGAGTTTATTATCCTACTATGACTAATATGTATCTTGTTTGTGTTGGAATTAGCATCTTGCATATCAATATCTTTTACATCTAAGGTTTTGTAAAGGACTTATGTGTATTAAGATCATTCTATGCTAAGACTATTTTCCATTCACATATCCAACAAGGTTCTATTATGTTTAGTAGATATAAGTTCAAACCATTTTTTTGCAAAGTCAACGTCCTTGCATTGGATACATTGTCACCTTGGTCTTATATACCCTGGTGCATAATATCCATATGCTATATCAAAAATAAGGATTGCTCTTTATAAATTTTAGCATAACCATTACAACTTCCTATCCACCCACCCATCCATATATCCTAATAAAATTATAGCTTTCATACAAGATCGGTCAATTATCATCTTCCTCTATTCAAAAATCATTTGTTCTATCCATGGTAACATCATCATTATCTTCTTCAAATCCTACAAAACCATCCATGTTAGGCATCATGATCATAAACATTATAGTATCTCATCATATAAATGTTAGATTCAGGACAGACAACTGAGAGGGGGGTGAATTAGTTGTCCAAAACTTTCTTCCAATTAAACTTTTAAATCCACTTTGTAATTCATCAGCATAATAATAAATCAATCATGGAAACATAATGCATTAAATCAAGAGCAGAAACACATTAACACATAACACACCAAGATTTTGACATGGAAAACTCGGTTAAGGGAAAAACCATGGGGTGACTAACCCAAGATTGTATTATCTGTTAGAAGAATAGAAAGAACAAAAATGGCACATGCCAATTAGGGCTCACTGCCCAAGCACACTACTCACAAGAGGCTCACTGCCTATAGGAGACACACTGTCTATAGAATAATAAGTATTACATACTTGAACTGAAGAATAGCATCTTCACCATGCTTGAGTCAGTTCCATTTAAGTCCAATACTTCTGCTCTGCCTTTTGCTCCTTTCTTCTCTACCACACTCTCATCTCCACAAGATACATTTGAAATGACTTTACAACTCCTTATTTATACAAGACATTGACTTAGGATAATCATCCAAGTCAGCATACATTACAGAGAAAAAACATAACTAATTACAAAAAGACTTCATGCGGATCAACACACTACCGGCCACAAAGATCTAAGACTTCAAACTTTCTTTAGGAACATGCCATTCTCCACAGAACATCTCCAAGATCATCCACAGGATGTGTAACTCATCTGGTCGGCCAGACTTAGGAAGAACATTATCATCCAGAAGTAATTCTTCAATTTTGAGCTCAATCTTCAATGTGGACCATCAACACTAAGTGGACACAATCCAAAGACCTCCACAAGCTTGCCTAAATCACTAAGAACATCCACATTGCTTCTACTTTCTAAAATCATCCTCTCCTTCATCTGGAACCTCAAGACCACAGTCTGTCATCACTGTCATATTGGAATAGATGCTTGCAAACCTCCATATCACAAACCAATTGAGTTGTCACTTCACATTGACTTCTTAAACACTGCACCAAATCCGCAAAACATGATATTTTATTTCTAGATCTCACCGGACCTATTTGTATCACTCTGTCACCTCTGAACATCTGCCATAATTGGTTTTACTTAAGTGGCCATAACTTTTTTAGATCTTTATGTGGATCTTTGAAATCTTTACTAGATCATTTTAAGACACATATCTACAAACTCTTTGAAGCACATCCTCTAATATTCATCTTAGCTGGGATCTTTACCTCACTGTCTTCACTGATCTTCTCTATTCCTGATTTGGACTAATTTTCTCAATATCCTCAACACATGGCTCATCCAATCCTTATCATTAATGCAACAAGAGTATGTTGACATCAATGATAACACTGGTTAGGCCCATACTTGCAACAATCTCCCCCTTTGTCATTAATGGCAATATATGATGTGAAAAACTATTTTAACCATCAAGACAATAACTTTTCTTCACTATCACAACTCCCCCTATCAGCAATAACCATTCACATGTCTTCTCTTCCTTTCCTGCTCCCCCTTTGATCAGAAATTACTTGTTTTTCACATGTCTTCTCTCCCCCTTTGACATCAATGGCAAAGGGCACATACTTGCATCAGTTCAGAATCATATTAGCTGCTCCCCTTGAGTAACAACTTCCCAAACATCAATCCAAACCACAAGATATGACTGTGAGATCCACCAGACTGATGCACATTAGTGCACCTTAATTCAAAACTAGAGGGGTAATAACCCCTAACTTCTTACTGAGATACTCAAAAGAGTCCTTAGGTAGAGGTTTAGTAAAAAATATGTGCAATCTAATCCTTGGAAGGCACAAACTCCAATCTGACTTCATTCTTGTTCACTTACTCTCTCAAGAAGTGAAACTTGATGGATATATGTTTGGTCTTTGAATGCAACACTCGATTCTTAGATATATTTATTGCACTTGAATTATCATAGAAGTGTGATAAGTTCCTCATACTCCACTCTAATGTCTCTTAGCATTTGTTTCATCCATAAAACTTGAGTACAACTTCTTACTGCTGCAATATATTCTACTTCAGCTGTGGATAGAGATATTGCCTCTTGTTTCTTGGGTAGCCAAGAAACCAATCTCTTCCCCAAAAAGAATGCTCCACCATTGGTACTCTTTCAGTCATCCACATCTCCTGCCCAATCCGCATCTGTATATGCATGAAGAGAGAAATTATGATCTCTAAGATACCACAAACCATACTCAACTGTCCCTTTTAGATATCTAAAAATCCTCTTGATTGCCATGACATGAGATTCTCTAGGATCAACTTGGAATCTAGCAACAAGACCAATAGCATTCATAATGTCAAGTCTAGTTTGAGTGAGATACAATAGTCCTTCAATCATTGACCTATACTTTCTTTGATCAACCTTAGGAGAGGCATCATCTTTGCTTAATTTACATCTAGTTGCCATGGGAGTACTCATTGGTTTTGAGTCTTCCATCCCAAATTTCTTCAACAATTCTTTCACATATTTGGTCTGAGAAATGAAGATTCCTTTCTTTGTTTGAGTGATTTGCAGACCCAAGAAGAAATTCATTTCCCCAAACATGGACATCTCAAATTCACTTTTCATTTGATTTGCAAAAGTCTTACACATACTATCACTTCCTCCAAAAATGATATCATCAACAAACACTTCAACAATCAAGATGTTTTCATGATCAATTTTGAAGTACAAATTACTGTTAGTAGTACCTTTGTTGAAACCAATCTTCAAAAGATGCTTATCTAATCTTTCATACCAGGCTCTTAGGGCTTGCTTCAATCCATACAGTGCTTTCTTCACCATGATCAGACAATTGAAATCCATCCGGTTGCTCAATATATACTTCTTCTTCCAAGTCACCATTTAGGAAGGTAGATTTGATATCCATCCGATATACTTTGAAATCCTTGAAGGAAGCAAAAGCAAGAAATAATTTGACTGCTTCAATTCTTGCCACCGGAGAAAAAGTTTCTTCAAAATCAACTCCTACTTGGGAGTAACCCTTGCAGACCAATCTGGCTTTGTTTCTAACTACTTCACCATCTTCATTCAATTTATTCTAGAAGACCCATTTAGTTCCAATCACATTCTTGTTTTCAAGTCTGGGAACAAGATCCCAAATGTGATTTTTCTCAATTTGCATTAGCTCTTCCTCCATTGCTTTAGTCCAGTTTTCATCATTGCAAGCTTCATTCACTATCTTAAGTTCAATCTTTGAAATTAGACAATACTCTTCTAAATCTTGAGCAATCCTTCTTCTTGTTTGTACACCTTTTCTTTTATCACCTATGATCTGATCTTTCAGAGTGATTTAGTCTTACATACCTAGGAACTTTCAGAGTTTCTTCAACAGCTTCATTCAAACTTATTTCTTCTTCCTAATTTACTGAATTAGTTTGAATCTAAATTTTAGAGGGAACTTGGACTTCTTGAACAAAAACATCATTTTGATCATCTTCATCATATTCATAAAATCTTGAGGGTTTTTCAATACATTCATCAACCTTCACATTTGTACTTTCCATAGTCTTCCTTAATCTCTTGTTATAACACCGGTATGCTTTGCTTTGAGTAGAATAACCCAAGAATATTCCTTCATCACTTCTAGCATCAAATTTTCCTAGATCTTAATCTCTTTTAATGTAACATTTGCTACCAAAGACTTTGAAATACTTCACAGTGGGAGTGATTCCAAACCAAAGTTCATAAGGAGTCTTACCAGTATTGCTTCTGATTTGTACTCGATTGAGAGTATAGACTGCAGTGCTTACAAAATCTCTCCAATAGATCTAAAGAACATTTGCTTCCATCATCATGGTTCTAGATGCTTCCTAGATGGTCCAGTTCTTTCTCTCCACTACTCCATTCTGCCGTGGAGTCCTAGGAGCAGACAATTGTCTTTTTAGTCCATGTTTCTCATAGAATTCTATGAACTCACCGGATGTGAATTCTCCACCTTTGTCAAACCTCAGACATTTCAATTTTAATCTAGTTTCATTCTCTACCATAGCCTAGAATATTTTGAATTTCTTGAGCTTCTAATTTCTCTTTCAAAAAAGTCACCCACATCATCGAGGAGTAGTCATCAATTAATAGCATAAAGTATCTATCACCTTGCACACTTTTGATTCTTGCCGGACCACATAGATCGGTATGAACTAAGTCCAATAATCTAGTAGAAGACTGTTCCTTACTTTTGAATGTGATTCTTCTCTGCTTACCCAATTGACACTCTTTGCACAAGCTATTAGTAGGTTTCACAAGTCTTGGAAGATCTCTCACAACTTGAGTGTTGTTTATCTTGATGATATTATCAAAATTCACATGCCACATTCTCCTATGCTACAACCAACTCTGATCAATTTGAACAAATAAGCAACTTTTACCAGTACCAACCAAGTGGAAGATATTACCTTTAGTTTGAGTACCAGATGCAATCTATATTCCAGAACTTTCAAAGATCTTGCATTTTCCATTTTTGAATCAGAGATCATAGCCTTTGTCTACCAACTGTCCAACACTGAGAAGATTGTGCTTTAGGCCTTCAACATACCGTACATTACCAGTTTTGTTCTTTCCATCAAAAGAAATAGTTCATCTCCCTCTGATTCTACCAGTAGAATTATCACCAAATTTTAACACACCTCCTTCATACCTTTCCAAATCTATGAACTTATTTTTGTCACCTATCATATGGTGGGAGCATCCACTGTCAATGACCCAATCATCCTTTTTTTCAACTTGGGTAGCCAGAGCTCTTTTGACAATTTTATGATTGACAAATTCAAAGGGCATTGGATCTTCTTATTCGATGGCAATAAAAACCTAGTCACTTTTGGATTTGTTTCCTATTTCTGATTCATCATCTATTACTCCTTCATCATCATCTTCATAGACATAGTAACATTTCTTCTAGAACCTTGATCTATTAGGGTTTGGCCTTGAAAATATTTCTGGACACCTTGAGGCAAAATGACTAATCTTGTTGTAGTTAAAACATTTAAAAGGAAATTTTCCTTCATACTTATCGAATCCTCTTGGAAGTCTTTTTGCAATAAGGGCTTCAAGTTGAGCAGCTTCTGCTTCATCCTCTTCCAAGTCTTTCCTTTCTTTTTCATACCATGATAGTTTCCTTGAAGAGTTCTCTCCTGGATCAAACCTTTGTTTTCTTTTTCAAGAGGCACTAGTTTTAAATGCAAATTTAGTCTTGGGGGGGACATCTCCAAACTCAGTCAATTCAAATGCAGCCAATTTACCAACTAATTGATCTCTTGTGATACCTAAATAGGATTCAAATTCTTCAATGGCAACAATCTTATATTTGTAAGAATCGGGAAGGGATCTAAGAACTTTGCCAACAATTTCATCTTCATCGAAGACTCCACCAACACATCTAATGCCACAAACAAGGTCATTTACTCTTGGCATAAATGTAGTGATACTTTCATCTTCTCTCATCATTATATTTTTGAATTTTCCTTTTAGACTCTGTAGCTTGGCACATTTAACATATTTATCTCCTTCATGTAGAAGTTCTAGCTTTTCCCAAATCTCATGAGCAGTTTTTAGGTCAACAACATTTGTTAGTTTTGAATCAGATAAGGCACTTAGAAGAGCTTCTTTAGTCTGTAGATTATTTTCAGCATCTCTGATTTCATCTACAGTACTCAGACCATTCTGTGAAGGAGTATACTTCTTTGAGGCCATGGTCCAATATTGCATTCCCATACATTGCAAGTGACATTCCATGCGACTTTTCCAAAGAGTGAAATTGGTTCCATTAAACCTCAGACTATCCTTCTTGTAGATGACATCCTGGATCTCCTCAAGCGGTTAAGCTCTTTTAGAGGAACTTAGCTTTGATACCAATTGTTAGATTCAAGACAAACAACTGAGAGGGGGGGTGAATCAGTTGTCCAAAAATTTCTCCCAATTAAACTCTTAAATCCATTTTATAATGCAGTAGCATAATAATAAATTAATCATGGAAACATAATGCATTAAATCAAGAGAAAAAACACATTAACACACAAGACACCAAGATTTTGACGTGGAAAACTCAGTTAAGGGAAAAACCATGGGTGACTAACCCAAGATTGTATTCTCTATTAGAAGAATAGAAAGAACAAAAATGACACATGCCAATTAAGGATCACTACCCGAGCACACTGCTCACAAGAGGCTCACTACTTACAGGAGACACACTGTCTATAGAATAATAAGTATTACATACTTGAACTAAAGAATAGCATCTTCACCATGCTTGAGTCAGTTCCATTTAAGTCCAATACTTTTGCTCTGCCTTTCGCTCCTTTCCTCTCTACCACACTCTCATCTCCACAAGATGCATTTGAAATGACTTTACAACTCCTTATTTATACAAGACATTAACTTAGGGATATTCATCCAAGTCAGCATACATTATAGAGCAAAAACATAACTAATTACAAAAAGACTTCACGCAGATCAACACACTACTAGCCACAAAGGTCTAAGACTTCAAACTTCCTTTAGGAACATGCCATTCTCCATAGAGCATCTCTGAGATCATCCACATGATGTGTAACTCATCCGGTCAGCTAGACTTAGGAAGAACATCATCATCAAGAAGTAATTCTTCAATTTCAAGCTCAATCTTCAATGCAGACCATCAACACTAACTGGACATAATCCAAAGACCTCCACAAGCTTGCCTAAATCATCAAGAACATCCACACTACTTCTACTTTCTAAAATCATCCTCTCCTTCATCTAGAACCTTAAGAACATAGTCTGTCATCACTATCATATTGGAATAGATGCTTGCGGACTGCCAGATCATGAACCAATTGAGTTGTCACTTCACATTGACTTCCTAAACACTCCACCAAATCCACAGAATAGGATATTTCATTTTTGGATCTCACCGAACGTATCTGTATCACTCTGTCACCTCTGAACATATGCCAGAATTGGTTTACTTAAGTGGCCATAACTTCTTCAGATCCTTATGCGGATCTCTAAAATCTTTATTGGATAATCTTAAGACACATATCTAAAAACCCTTTGAAGTGCATCCTCTAATCTTCATCTTAGCTGGGATCTTTACCTCATTGTCTTCACTGATCTTCTTTGTTCCTGATTTGGACTAATTTTCTCAATATCCTCAGCACATGACTCATCCAATCCTTATCATTAATGCAATAGGAGTATGTAGACATCAATGACAACACCAGTTAGGCCCATACTTGCAACAATAAATCCATGATCCTAATTTCTAACATCTCATCCATACATCTATAAGCATGTAAACATCATCATAGTGTATCCATAGCATATAAAACATCATAGTAAACACATCATCACATAAATCCATGATCCTAATATCTACCATCTCATCCATACATCTATAAGAATGTAAACATCATCATAGTGTATCCATAGCATATAAAACATCATAGTAAACACATCATCACATAAATCCATGATCCTAATATCTATCATCTCATCCATACATATAGAAGCACATAAACATCATTATAATGTATCCATAGCACACATAAGCATATAGACATCCATAACATCATCATAAACATGAATCATCAATATAACATCATAGAGTACATCAATTGTACATCTCATATGGTCATCAAAATAATCATGTCTCATCATTATATCAAAAATGAATCAATATATTACAACAGGCTACCAAGAGCCATCAATAATATACATATGCACCCTCAAGAATCATAGTATCAAAAATACATGAATGATACATCATAAATATATGACTAGCTCTAGTGTCGACTAGAAGAGCTCCCTATTGAGGCCTCTACCTGGGCTCCACCTATACTAGGTGGTGGTCCTCTAGATGGTGGTCTCGATGGTGGTGGCCCCATCACAAATGCCCTTGATCTCTTTAATGAGGAGGCCCTTGACTTGTTGCACTCTCTAAAACTTGGTTGTCTTTACTTAGCTAAAACTACATTGTAATATAGGCCTCTATAGTACTCAACCTCCCTGATAGTAGTGTTCAGTTGTCCCTTAACATGTGTAAGCTTAGCAAGCAAAGCCACTATAGCCTGATTCATCCCTAAGGCCACCCTTGCTATGTCTCTCTCCTACGTGATCATCTTAAGAGATACCTTGGCCCTTTGCCTCAGCGCAACTACAACATCACACTTTGCAGTCATGTGCACTAGTGCTCCTCCATCTACCTGAACTTGTGCCTTGGCATGCCCCTACTGCTAGCCTACCCTAACCTATTGAAGCTCTATTCTTGTAGCATTGTGCTCTTGTCTCATCCTCATATATTGTACCTCTAAATAGGTATGTATCCCTGTCTCCACTTGCAGGAGTCACTACACTTGTTGCAACTCAGTCTCTCCCTATGGGGCATCATCCTATTGCTGTCATGCCTCCATCTAAATGTCTGAATACTCTGGGGCATCTACTTGATGTTGTCTAGCCTTTTCCTATCTAGCCTATCCTCTCATAGTAGCCCTCTATCCCTATCTTTGCCTCCTCGCTTTGCAAGGTCTCACCTCCAAGCCCCTGCCTCCTACCTCTTCTTATCCCTACCTGTCTTGGTCACCAACTACCCCTAGGATAGTCATCCATGTAGATCAATGATTCAACCAATAAGTATTGTACTTTGAAGTGGTACTTAGATTAGCTCCACCCCTAACTATATCCCCTACAACTGGGGCAAGCCCCTGTATCTCTAACAATGTTGTGGTTGTGACTATCTCTGGGCCCAATATGGAATCTCCCTATTTGTCTTGGAAAAGATAGCATCCCCAATAGGCTTAGGCTACCAAAGTCCAAACTATCTCAGTACTCTCTTTGAGATATATCACTCAACCAAATGAATGCTCCAGCCAAATAGGTATCATCCCTGTCGACAATAAGTTAGCTACTCTGCATCATCATCCCAAATCTTAGAGTCCCTCCATGGCCTCGAGATAAAAGTGTCCAACTCATCCAATTGTCAGCTCCAGTAAGTCAACTCACCCAGTCTTCTCTGAGTGATAGCTCCATCATATAAATGTACAAATAGATTCCCTATCTCTCGTCACTGTGGAGATATCAAATGAGTCATAGCAATGTGCTCCCAAGCCCATATGTGAAGTAGAGTCTCACCTACAAATAGACTAGTCCTGAACTTGTATGTCACACCATGCAAATAATGATAAAGATGGCCTAGTAGACATGGCCCCCATGCATACCTAATGCTATAGGTGAACATCCCCTCTAACATAGTGCCCCATCCAATAGAAATTCCACAAGAGAACCTATCCAAAACTAGTAAACCACCAATTAGAGATACAACAAATAGCTAAATCATGTCACATAGTCACCTCATCTAGCTCCATCTGATCTCATGATCCTCGATCCCAAGATATGGAGTCATGAACAATTACCTCAAAGAAATCTCACCCAAGTCAGTGTCATAGTCTACCCGCGCTCTATGGATTAGAATCCTCAATATACACTAGACATATTCCAGCATAATAGTGGCCTCCCCAGTAGGTAAGTGAAATGAGCTATGCTCACTATTCCATTGCTTAGCTAGTGCAATCATCATAGCAAGGTGTGCATGCATTGGAGTGATGTGGGCTATGTACCACAATCCCATCACCTCTAGGAAAACCTCCTCCTCAAGCTCTAAGTCTGCAACTAAGTCCAAATCTATTGGATGTCACTCCCTCGATATCAATGGAGATAACACAACCTGCATTCAAATAGTTCACTTGTCAAAAAACCTGCAAAAAACCTAATCTCTATAGTCTAAAGAAAAAGTGTATCACTGTTTTCCATAGGCACATTTATGTCTCCCATAGGTGCATCCCTATTAACCAAATGCAGTTTTCTTTTATGCTAGTCCTAGTTATTAGCCAAAAGCGATGCCTTTTTACCATAGGCGTGCTGCTACTAATCAAATGTGACCCTATTTTGCAAAGGCAAATTGTTGCTTGCCAAATGCAAACACCTTTACCATATGCGAAACCAAACCTACAAAACCCTAAACTGAGCCAAAGGTGAGATTTTTTTGCCAAAGGCATAACTAAGTGCCTCAAAGGTAAGCCTTTTTGCAAAGGCACAACAAAACTAGCCATATGTGCATTTCTAAACCTAACCTGCTTTTGGTTGCACCTAAATTCTACCCTCATTAATGTGTCTAATAAATGCACCTAAAGGGAAAGTTAGTAGAACATACCACTCTTGGAGTTCCATCTAGTCATCCATAAGTGTTCACTCACTTGGCGCAGTGGTCATGTCATAGAATGCCATCCATCTCTACTCTTGAAGTCTACTGTAATCTCTAAAAACCTTAAAGCACTAGACAATAAGAGCTTTGAATCTCTAAAAACTCTAGGGATGCAAATAAGTTGAAAGTGACCCCTTGGACCCTACTTATAGGGTCCCAACCCTAATTTTTCCCTCCCATTATCCTATTTTTCTTTGTGTAAGCTTTATTTCTCCATTGTGTCATCCTCCTACCTCCAATCTAGTCCTTCTTTCTCATCATTAGCCTTTTCTTCTAGTCATGAGTCAACCCAATCCTTCTGTCATTTCCCTGGTTTTCCTCTCGAGGAGGTATACTACACTAGTTATACTCAAGCACAGTTATTAAATCACATCATCATTAGTATTTTCTTTGAAACAATGTTGTAAAATGTATTGTCTCTAAGAGGGACAAAATGTAGACACCTGAAATGACCTTTGCATTATTCATCTTGTATACATCACATTCTTTTAAATCACTTGAATCTAGCTCCACACTAACACTTTTGCTTAGAGCGAAGAATTGATGAGGCCACAGCATGGAGTACCTCATCCCCAAGAGGGAACACTTCAAACCTGGAAGCTCGTTGGCCCAGTGAAGGCGTAAAGCCTATGACCTCATTGGCCGAGTGGGGGTTTGAATTCTGGTGACTGCCACTACAATCAAGCGACTTAACCACCAAACCATGCCCTTAACAGCAACTTGATTATTTAATTAATTTCATATTAGCTAAAGATGAATAAAACTTAACTGCTTGAGGAGAACCAGGATGTCATCCTACAAGAAGGATAGTCTGAGGTTTGATGGAACCAATTTCACTCTTTGGAAAAGCTGCACAGAATCTTTACCTTACTATCTTCACTATTCTTCTCTATTCCTGATAGAACTAATTTTCTCAATATCCTCAGCATACAACTCATCCAATCCTTATCAGCAATGCAACAGGAGTATGTTGACATCAATGACAACACCGGTTAGGCCCATACTTGCATCAATCTCCCCCTTTGTCATTGATGGCAACATAATATGTGACAAACTATTTTAACCATCAAGACAAGAACTCCTCACTGACTGACATAACTCCCCCTATCAACAACAACCATTCAAATGTATTTTCTTCCTTTACTGCTCCCCCTTTGATTAGCAACCACTTTTTATTTTTCACATGTCTTCTCTCCCCCTTTGACATCAATGGCAAAGGGCACATACTTGCATCACTCAAAATCATACCAACTGCTCCCCCTGAGTAGCAGCTTCCCATCATCAATTTGAACCACAAGATATGCCTGTGAGATCCACCAGACTGATGCACATCAGTGCACCTTAATTCAAAATCAGAGGGGTAATAACCCCTAACTTCTCCCTGAGATACTCAAAAGAGTCCTTAGGTAGAGGTTTAGTAAAAATATTTGCAATCTAATCCTTAGAAGGCACAAACTCCAATCTGACTTCATTCTTATTCACTTGCTCTCTCAAAAAGTGAAACTTGATGGATATATGTTTTTTCTTTGAATGCAACACCAAATTTTTTGATATATTTATTGTACTTGAATTATCATAGAAGATTGTGATAGGTTCCTCATACTCCACTCTGATGTCTCTTAGCATTTTCTCCATCCACAATACTTGAGTGCAACTACCTATTGCTGCAATATATTCTACTTCAGCCATGGACAGAGATATTGCCTCTTGTTTCTTGCTTAGCCAAGAAACCAATCTTTTCCCAGAAAAGAATGCTCCACCACTGGTACTCTTCCAGTCATCCACATCTCCTGTCCAATCTGCATCTATATATGCATGAAGAGAGAAATCATTATCTCTAGGATACCATAAACCATACTCAATTGTCCCTTTTAGATATCTAAGAATCCTCTTGATTGCCATGACATGAGATTCTCTAGGATCAGCTTGGAATCTAGTAACAAGACCAACAACATTCATAATGTTAGGTCTGGTTTGAATGAGATACAATAATCCTCCAATCATTGACCTGTACTTTTTCTGATCAGCCTTAGGAGAGTTATCGTCTTTGCTCAATTTACATCCAGTTGCCATGGGAGTACTCATTGGTTTTGAGTCTTCCATCCCAAATTTTTTCAACAATTCTTTCACATATTTGGTCTATGAAATGAAGATTCCTTTCTTTGTTTGAATGATTTGTAGACCCAAGAATAAATTTATTTCCCCAAACATGGACATCTCAAATTCACTTTTCATTTGATTTGAAAAAAGTTTTGCACAAACTATCTCTTCCTCCAAAAATGATATCATCAACAAACACTTCAACAATTAAGATGTTTTCATGATCAATTTTGAAGTACAAGTTACTATTAGCAGTACCTTTGTTGAAATGAATCTTCAAAAAATGATTATCTAATCTTTCATACTAGGATCTTGGGGCTTGTTTGAGTCCATACAGTGCTTTCTTCAACTTGCAGACCATATCACCATGATCAGACAATTGAAATCTATCCGGTTACTCAATGTATACTTCTTCCAAGTCACCATTCAGGAAGGCATACTTGACATCCATCTGATATACTTTGAAGTTCTTGAAGGCAGCAAAGGCAAGAAATAATCTGACTGCTTCAATTCTTTTCACCAAAGCAAAAGTTTCTTCAAAATTAACTCCTTCTACTTGAGAGTAACCCTTGCAGACCAATCTGGGTTTGTTTCTGACTACTTCACCATCTTCATTCAGTTATTCTAGAAGACCCATTTGGTTCCAATCGTATTCTTGTTTCTAGGTCTAGGAACAAGATCCCAAGTGTGATTTTTCTCAATTTGCATTAGCTCTTCCTCCATTACTTTAGTCCAGCTTTCATCATTGCATGCTTCATTCACTGACTTTGGTTCAATCTTTGAAATCAGACAATACTCTTCTAAGTCTTGAGCAATCTTTCTTCTTATTTGAACACCTTTGCTTTTATCACCTATGATCTGATCTTTAGAGTTATTCAGTCTTACATACCTATGAATTTTAGGAATTTCTTGCACTTCTATTTCTTGAATAGGTTCATTCAAACTTATCTCTACTTCCTAATTCACCGGATCAGTCTGGATTTGAATTTCAGAAGGGACTTGGACTTCTTGGACCAAAACATCATTCTGATCCTCTTCATCATATTCATAAAACCTTGAGGGTTTTTCAATACCTTCATCAACCTTCACATTTGTAATTCCTATAATCTTTCTCAATCTCTTGTTATAATACTAGTATGCTTTGCTTTGAGTAGAATAACCCAAGAATATTCCTTCATCACATCTAGCATCAAATTTTCCTAGATCTTCATCTCTTTTAATGTAACATTTGCTACCAAAGAATCTGAAATACTTCACAGTGGGAGTGATGCCAAACTAGAGTTCATAAGGGGTCTTACTAGTATTGCTTCTAATTTGTACTTGATTAAAAGTATAGACAGTAGTGCTTACAACTTCTCTCTAGTAGATCTAAGGAACATTTGCTTCCATTATCATGGTTCTAGATGCTTCCTGTATGGTCCGGTTCTTTCTCTCCACTACTCCATTCTACTGTGGAGTCCTTGGAGCAGACAACTATCTATTTATCCCATGTTTCTCATAGAATTCTATGAACTCTCCAGATGTGAATTCTCCACCTCTATCAGACCTGAGACATTTTATGTTTAGTCCAGTTTCATTCTCTACCATAGCTTTGAATATTTTGAATTTCTCAAGAGCCTCAAATTTCTCTTTCAGAAAAGTCACCCACATCATCCAGGAGTGATCATCAATTAATAACATGAAGTATCTATCACCGTGCACACTCCTGATTCTTGCCGGACCACATAGATCAGTATGAACTAAGTCCAATAATCTGGTAGAAGACTATTCCTTACTTTTGAATGTGACTATGCTTTGCTTACCTAACTGACATTTTTTACACAAACTATTAGTAGGTTTCACCAGTCTTGGAAGATCTCTTACAGCCTGAGTGTTGCTTATCTTGATGATATTATCAAAATTCACATGACACATTCTCTTATGCCACAACCAACTCTGATCAATTTGAGAAAATAAACAACTTTTACCAGTACCAACCAAGTGGAAGATATTACCTTTTGTTTGAGTATCGGATGCAATCTATATTACGGAACTTTCAAAGATCTTACATTTTCTATTTTTGAATTGGAGATCATAGTCTTTGTCTACCAACTATCCAACACTAAGAAGATTGTGTTTTTAGACCTTCAACATATAGTACATTACTGGTTTTGTTCTTTCCATCAAAAGAAATGGTTCTTCTACCTCTGATCTTGCAAGCAGAATTATCACCAAATTTTACAACTCCTCCTTCATATCTTTCCAAATCTATGAACTTATTTTTATCACCTATCATATGGTGGGAGCATCCACTGTCAATGACCCAATCATCCTTTTCTTCAACTTGGGCAGCCAGAGCTCTTTCTACCATTTTATGATTGACAGATTTAGAGGGCATTGGATCTTCTTCCTTGATGGCAATAAACATCCAATCACTTCCAGATTTGTTTCCTGTCTCTGATTCATCATCTGTTATTCCATCATCATCTTCATGAACATAGTAACATTTCCTTTGGAATCTTGATCTATTTTGATTTTCTCTTGAAAATTTTTCTAGACACCTTGAGGAAAAATGACCAATCTTATTGCAATTAAAACATTTAAAAGGAAATTTCTCTTCATACTTACCGTATCCTCTTGACAGTCTTTTTGCAATAAGGGCTTCAAGTTGAGCAGCTTCTGTTTCATCATCTTCTAGATCTTTTCTTGCTTTTTCATACCATGATAGTTTCTTCAAAGAGTTCTCTCCCAGATCAAACTTTTGTTTTCCTTTTATATAGGCACTAGCTTTGAAAGTAGATTCAGTCTTGGGGGGTGCATCTCCAAACTCGGCCAATTCAAATGCAACTAATTTACCAACCAATTGATCTCTTGTGATATTTGAAAATGATCTAAATTCTTCAATAGCAGAAACCTTGTATTTGTAAGAATTAGGAAGGGATCTGAGAACTTTCGCAACAATCTCATTTTCATCCAAGATTCCACCAGCACATCTAATGCCACAAATAAGCTCATTTACTCTTGGCGTAAATGTAATGATATTTTCATCTTCTCTCATCTTCAGGTTTTCAAATTTTCCTTTCAAACTCTATAGCTTGGCACATTTAACATACTTGCCTCCTTCATGCAGAAGTTCCATTTTTTCCCAAATCTCATATGCAGTTTTTAGATCAATAACATTTGTCAACTCTGAATCAGATAAGGCATTAGTAGAGATTCTTTAGCCTAAAGATTGTTTTCAGCATCTCTGATTTCATCTACAGTTCTCAGACCATTCTATGGAGGAACATAATTGTTTGAGGCCATAATCCAATATTGCATTCCCATACATTGCAAGTGACATTCCATGCAGCTTTTCCAAAGAGTGAAATTAGTTCCATCAAGCCTCAGACTATCCTTCTTGTAGGATGACATCCTGGATCTCCTCAAGTGGTTAAGCTCTTTTAGAGGAACTTAGCTCTGATACCAATTGTTAAATTCAGGACAAACAACTGAGAGGGGGGGGTGAATCAATTCTCCAAAACCTTCTTCTAATTAATCACTTAAATCCTTCTTGTAATTCAACAACATAATAATAAATCAATCATAGAGACATAATGCAATAATTCAAGAGCATAAACACATTAACACATATGACACCAAGATTTTGATGTGGAAAACTCAGTTAAGGGAAAAACCATGGGGTGACTAACCCAAGATTGTATTCTCTATTAAAAGAATATGAAGAACAAAAATGGCACATGTTAATTTTGGCTCACTGCCTGAGCACATTGCTCACAAGAGGCCCACTGCCTAAAGGAGACACACTATCTACAGAATAATAAATATTACATACTTGAACTGAAGAATAGCATCTTCACCATGCTTGAGTCAGTTCCATTTAACCTCAATACTTCTGCTCTACCTTTCTCTCTACTCCTCTCTACCACACTCTCATCTCCACCAAGATACCTTTGAAATGACTTCACAACTTTATATTTATACAAGACATTTGACTTTGGGATAATCATCCAAGTTGGCATACATTACAGAGCAAATACATAAATACAACATGACTAGTTACAAAAAGACTTCACGCGGATCAACACACTATCAGATACATAGATCTGAGACTTCAATCTTTTTTGAGGAACATGCCATGTATCACAAAACATCTTCAAGATCATCTGCAAGATGTGTAACTCATCTAGTTGGCCAAACATAGGAAGAACATCATCATCTGGAAGTAATCCTTCAATTACAAGCTCAATCTTCAATGCGGACCACCAACATGAACTAGACACAATCCAAAGACCTCCACAAGCTTGCCTGAATCACCAAGAACATCCACACTACTTTTGATTACTGAAATCCTTCTCTTCTTCATCCAAAACCTCAAGAACTTAGTCTATCATCACTATCATATTGGAATAGAGGCTTGCAGACCTTCAGACCATGAACCAATTGAGTTGTTAATTCACATTAACTTCCTAAACACTCCACCAAATCCACAGAACATGGTATGGCATTTCTAGATCTCACCAGACCTATATGTGTCACTTTGTCACCTCTGAACATCTGCCAAAACTAGTTTTACTCAATTCGTCTTAACTTCTTCAAATATTCATGTGGACCTCTCAAATCTTTGTTGGATCATTTTAAGACACATATCTACAAACCCTTTGATGTGCATCCTCTGATCTTCATCTTAGATGGGATATTTACCTTATTGTCTTCACTATTCTTCTATGTTCCTGATAGGACTAATTTTCTCAATATCCTCAGCATACAACTCATCCAATCCTTATCATCAATACAATAGGAGTATGTTGACATCAATGACAACACTAGTTAGTCCCATACTTGCAACATATATCTCATTTTGCATTTACCGAACTTCTTCCTTAGCACGACTATGGAATTACATTTTCTTTGTAACTCTTCTCTCGACTGTATGTCAAATGAAATGAGGGTTTCAAATTTTTAAACAAAGTTTCATTTTTGTTGGCATAAAATATTCATTTCCTTCATGGCTGAGCTCCACCACTTCTGAAGACACAAAAAATGAAATAAACTGATGGGTTTTTGTGTATGAGATGAGGGTTTCATTATATACAGATGGGTATTACATTTTAAGCATAAAAATGCTTTCTCTATCATGGCCATACCTATCCTCTCTGTGTTGAATCATTGCTTACTGTGGCTCTGTTTGAAGTTATCTTGCCATGATTTTAATGCATTATGCACCATTTCTTTATGACTATCATAGTCAGATAATGCATTCTATCTTTCTATAACTCCAATATATCTAATGATACAAAGGTTTTAACATTTTTAAAAGCATACTTCTATTTCTCTTATCTCACTTATAACTTTAACATTTTAGTCCTCTGTAACATACACTCTATCAAAAATCCTTGTCAATTGTTCATGGCACATTATCATATGAGATGAAAATGATATATGCATTCAAAAGATTCCTCTACCTTAGATAGCTCCTATAGCTTGTATGCTCCTTCTTGATTATCTAATTTTATCATTTGATCATTAGACATTAAATGTATATCTAGTCCACATTAACCTATAGCTATTCATTTTGATCTCCTATATGGCTGCCACTTGTGTATTTGTTCTCCACTCTAATGTATTAATTGAGATCTCTCATTTTGTATGGCAATTACTTCTTCCTGTAGCATATATTTATCTCATCTCTGCATCATTATTGGCTATCCATGAACTCTATATTTGTATGATTCTATAGTTGTGACCAATACAATTGGCATTTATTTCACATGTCATTATGAATGACAATGGCTTATTAGCTTTGTATAATGATAGATGAGACATTAAATAGTTTGACTATCATTTAACTTTGTAACAAGATACTTATTTGATCTACAATGCTCTCTTGACTAGATGTTCCAACTCACCGTTTCAAATGACATGCTTCTAATGGAGGATTGAATAGATGTCTCTATCATTTATGAGAAAACTTTATTGATAAAGTGCCTATGTATTGTGAGAGGAACCTCCTACAACAATATAATGAGAAATGCACAAAATAATAGAAATAGTAGAAACACAAGGAATTTATTGATCGTAGGCCACTTCAAGGGGGTAACCTCCTTTGAGCAAGCTCAATACAATAAATTCGTGGATGTCTTCATTGGCCTCAACACATACTTATATACTAAGTCTAATCTAAACAACTATTACTTCCCATGAATGTGGGATAATACAATATACTCACAAGACAACTTACAAAGCATACACGTTCAAAAACAATATACTAACAAAGTAGCGAGAAGGGTTAAACACAGGTTCCTAACATATTGGAATTGAATGCTGCACTTCTGTATAGATTGGACATGCACAACTATATTTGATTTTTCTTGTCATTATGACAGTCACTCAGAAACATTAGGATTATCTCATGAATGAGATACTATCCAATGTGGACTGTGTAGTTCCTACTGTCCCATTTCCTTTCTTTTGTAGTACTATTTGCTAGAACTTGCTTGTTTCTCCATGATGCAACTATTCTTGTGTATGAGGAAAATCGATTATGATACAATCAAAACTAACAAATCAAAAACCCATAACATAAAGGGAAGTATTTAAATAAAATCCATTATCAATAAATCAAATGAAATAAGAAAGCGTTTACCTAGATTGTGTTGTTCTCTTTGTTTGAATGTGGCTTGCTCAATAACGCTGCGAAACCATGTTTACAACAAGCAAGTGTAGGTTCTCAAAGATCAATGTCAAAAGATCGTAAGTGCTCAACGATGCGATGTATACTCAAAGTGTTGTTAAAGGATGGCTGAGAATAAGTGATCAAAGAGGATTTGTGAAGGAGATGAGGGGGGTTTATATAGGTTTCAACAGAGATCAATCAATAGTCCAGATAATTCAGAAGAATCAATGGAGGAGATAAAACAAATAACCATGATGAATGTGCACATGACATGTGTCAATCCATAAGGATATTTTTATTAAGATATGATATAAACAAAATTGATTGAATAGATAACTCAACTTGTAATTTTGCCTTTTTTAGAGTTCTAAAAATAAGACTAATTGTGTACATGAGTTAACAAGATATTTTAAGAGGAATTAGAAGATAACTGAAATTAAATAAATAAATTTATTTAATTAATTTTGCATGATAGAGGAATAGATAGATTATAAATAAAATACTTGTTTTTATTTATTTTTAGAGTATTGAGACAATTTAAATAAATTTACATGGTTTATTTAAATTTAGAAGAACAAGTGATTTAATTAAAAAATGTAGAATTATTTAATTGTAGATAAGAGGATTTGTGATGAATTAATTAATAATTGGATTTATTTAATTAATGGAGATTTGAAAGTTGAAAGAGGATAATGATTTAATTAAATAATAAAAATTATTTAATTTTAGAAGAATATAGAGGAATTTAATTAAGTTAATTAAATAAAGAGAATTTATTCAATTAATATGGAAATTATGTGGTTTGGAAGAATTTAATGAAATTAATTAAATAATTAGATTATTCAATTAATGTTAAATGTAGGTGATTAGACAAATTAGATGAAATGCAAGTGATGTGATGACCTGGTCATTTTAGGGTGTCTACATTTTGCCCCTCTTTGATGCAATGCAGTTTACAACATTGTGTCAAAGAAAATGATTGTTGAAGATATGATACAATTTTTTATACCCCAGTGTAGCTAGCTGCCCCTGTGTAGCTGGTGTAGGATGCCCCCTCGAGAGGAAAGATAGGGAAGTGGCAAAAGGATTGGGTTGACGCTTGACTAGAAGATTGTGTTGGAGATAGGTGAGGTTGGATAGATGACAGATAGAAGAGAACATAAGAGAAAGACTATTGATCAATCATTGCTTGAAAAACTATATAGTGTCATGGAAAAATGGATGGTGTAAATGGATGAGCTTGTTGCATTGATTTTCACAATTGTTTATAAAGAGCAATCCTTATTTTTGATATAGCACGTGGATAGTTTGTTACCAAGGTATAAAAGACCAAGTTGCTGTGATATACGAGTGCATCGATGTTGACTCTGCAAGCAAGTGGTTTGAACTTAGATCCCTTAGACATAATATAACCTTGTTGTACATGTGAATGAGCCATAGTCTTGAACATAAAATAAACTTCAATACATGTAAATGCAAGAAGAATATTAATATGTAAGATGCTAGGTTGTAACACACACAAGATAAATATGCTACCAAGAAAGATGCTAAAGATCATTCCTCAAACACAGCAAACAAAAGCAATGACTATGCCCCCAATCCATACTGCATTGCAACATACCAAGATTATAAATAAATCAAGGTAGTCTTGAATAGGTATTGGAAAAGCAACAAAAGATAAACCAAAAAGCAAATTGACTGACTTACAAAGTAAAACATATAGCCAACATATTCTCTTTCCAAAGAGGTTGATTAGGATAGATTGCATAGGATAGATAATAGCCTTATCGTAGGAGCTATGTGTCCGTTAAAGGGTGTTATCTATTGAAAAAGACAATGTCTTACTGCAGGAAATGCTACATGTTGCATGAGATGCATGTTTTGGTCTCAACAATGGAACACTCTATAGAAGACAAACTTGTTGATCCGGTACTTTGGTTAAGCTAGATTTAGCTTATGTTGGCAATTGACATGTAGGATAGTAGATGACTTTGGAAGTAAGCTATTTTATTTCAGGTTTGTTAAGGACCTTTTCTTTGAAAGGATGTGTATGTTTGTTGTTTGGCTACTTGAGTTAGTCAAGTCGAGGTGAATGGTTTGATAAACGGAAGACTAGAAATATGACATGTTAATGGATTGAAACGGGTGAAGAAGGATGAATAAAATGTGCCTAAGTACTAGATACATCCTTCGTATTCCAGACTACCTACATACCTTGTATCCACGGGATCAAGGCACATTACGAGGAAAGATGAAAAAATGGTAATATGTAGTTCTAGGTAGAGTGATGAATGGGTCAAGGTGTTTGACCTTGGGTAGGTGAAATGATGAGATCTTATGTACCTAAGTACTAGATACTTCCTTCATATTCCAGACTGCCTACATACCCATATCCATGGGATCAAAGTACCTTAAGATTGAGATGAGATGATATGTAGTTCTAGTTGGTGTGATGATGTAGGAAAAGTGTTGGGAAGATAATAGCCTTACCATAGGAGCGATGTGTCTGTTAAAGGGTGATATCTATGGAAAGGATAATGATTAAAGTTCTTTGTGTTTTTGTGAAGTGTTTTGCACGAGTATGCATGAACCAAGAATAAGGAACCACTCCTAGACCTAGGTTAAGGAAGGAATTACCCCCATTCCGGTGGAGCAATTTTGCATGGGTGCCTGACAAATGGAGGAGATGTAGAAAGTTTGACCTAGGACAAGACAGTGATGACTATTGACATAGATCAAGACATGGGATGATGATGATGGACATTGACAAAATTTCCAAGCTATTCTAGATAGGGAGATGGAAATGCAAACAAGGTCAATGGTTGGATGGATGAAGTGTGTTATGAAAAAATGGAATGAACAAGACTCAATAGATGATGGATGTTGACTCTACACATAGCACATGTTTGCTAGATTTTCACTATGGTACTTATCCAAGGTGCATGTTTACCAGGTTTTCACCATAGGACGGATTATTTATTTATTTATTTTTTAATTTTTTTTTTTTGGTATACTCTAAGGATTAGGCATGGAACTTCTTGAGATGAACACTGTTAAGTGGCTCATCTAGAGGAATGCTGTCAGGTGTAGCTAAAGTATAAGCTCCTGAGCCATATGCTGCTATGACAATAAAGGGACCTAACTAGTTGGCTCAAACTTGCCCTTTTTTTCTCAGTTTTCTTGATTTCTCTGATTCTCTTTGAGTACAAGATCACCAACTTGAAACTATCTTTCTTTGATCTTTTTGTTCTAATTATGCCGGAGGCAGTTTTGATAGACATGGAGATGATTAAGCATGGCAAGGCACCTTTCATATAGTAGTTCTAGGTCAGCTAATCTAGAAGTGCGATACCCCTCTCCGCTGATCAGGTTCTGCATGGATACTCTGAGGGACGCAATCTTGACCTCTATAGGTAGGATGGCTTCAGAGCCATAGACCAAGGCATATGGTGTGGCACCAGTTGGTGTTCTGATACTATTACAGTAGGCCCATAGGGTAGGATTGAGTTGCAAGTGCCAATCACGACTAGCTTCACTGATCATTTTCTTGAGGATTTTGAGAATGCTTTTGTTGGAAGCCTCAGCTTGGCTATTAGTTTGCGGATAGTAGGGAGTTGAAAAGTGATGTTGGATATTGTATTGTGTGCACAAGGCATGGACATCTTAGTTCTTGAATGGTCTCCCATTATTAGTGACAATGGCTTGGGGAATACCATATCGGCATATGAGGTAGTTAAGGATAAACTTGGCTATTTGCTTCCCAGTGATATAGGTCATGGGAATGGCTTCAACCCACTTCATGAAATACTCAATGGCCATAATGATGAACTTATGGCCATTGGATGATGATAGGTGGATTTTTCCTACGAGGTCGAGACCCCATTGAGAAAAAGGCCATGGAGTAGTCATAGGCTATAGTTCACGAGCTGGTGCGTGAATCAAATCTCCATGCTGCTAGCATTGTAGACACTTCTTAGCACATTGTAAAGCATCCTATTCTATTATAGGCCAGTAATACCCCATTCTGAGTATCTTCTTAGCAAGATTAGGAGTAGTAGAATGTGCACCACAAACACCTTTGTGTATGTCTCATAAGGTAGCTTCATCTTCTTCCATGTTAAGACATCGTAAGAGGATACCATCGAGACTTTGGCGATATAGTGTATCACCCAAAATGGTGTAACGAGAGGATCGACAGATAAAGGTTTTGCATTGGGTGGATGAGAGTTCCAAGGGAAAGGTACCATGTTTAAGGTATTCATAGATATCTTCGTACCATGGGGAATTGGAACCAACAAGTTCACAGATGATTTCAGTAACTAGAACATCGATGGCTGGTATCAACAACTACTCGATCAAGAATTCACATTTCTGTGTATTAGCCAGCATGTCTATAAGTGACCCTATAGAAGCCATAGAATCTACAGCCTTGTTATGCTCTCTTGGAATTTGCTCAAAAGTGATGCTAGAGAAGTGTGGTTTATAGGCATCCACTAGTTGCTTGTAGGGGACCAACTTTTCATCTTTTGTTTGGTACTTTTCTGTGACTTGTCGAATGACTAGTTGTGAGTCTCCATCTACCTGTAATTTTGTGATGTCCCATTGAGCTACTGTATTGAGACCTATGAGGAGTGCTTCATACTTGGCAATGTTGTTGGTGCAAGGGAACGCAAGCCAATATGACTTTGGAATATAGTCATTTTTAGGTGTGATAAATAAGATGCCGGCCCCTGATCCATGTTGTGTGTAGGAACTATCAAAGTATAACTTCCATATTATTGAGTTGGAAAGAGTGAAGAGATTCTTGTCTAGAAAGTCTGCTACTATAGGGTGTGTATCTATCATGGGTACTTCTACTAGTTGATCTACTAGGGCTTGTCCCTTGATTTCTTTACAATCCATATACTCAATGTCGAACTCACTAAGTATCATGACCCATTTAGCTAGTCTGCCCGTGAGAGCTGCTTTTGCTAGTAGATACTTCAATGGATCAATTTTGGCTATAAGATTTATGTGTTGGTTTAGCATGTAATGCTGCAACTTTTGGGAAGTGAACACTACTGCTAAACAAGCTCTTTCCATTGGTGAATAATTGAGTTCATATCCCACCAAGGTTTGACTAATATAATAAATGACATGCTCTTTTCTTGACTCATCATGTTGTGCTAGAAGGGCCCCAAGGGCTGAAGTTGTAGTTGATATGTATAATATCAAAGGTTTATTAGCAACAGGTGGAACCAATACATGAGGTGTAGCTAGATACTCTTTGAGCTGATCAAATGCTACTTGACACTTATCGTCCCATCAAAATGAGACATCCTTTCGAAGCAAGTATTGAAATGGTTGACATTTATCTACTAGCTATGAGATGAAATGCCTAATGGATTGCAACCTTCCCTAAAGGCTCCTTAATGCTTTGAGGTTCTTTAGTGGAGGCATCTCCACTATAGCCTTGACTTTTGTAGGGTCTACTTTGATACCTCTACGAGATACAATGTATCCCAATAGCTTCCCTGATGTTACACCAAAGACACACTTCTTTGGCTTGAGGCGTACTTGGTATTTCTTGAACCTGTCAAAGATCTATCCTAGAACTTGTATGTGATCAGCCCTAGAAGATTTAGATAGTATGTCATCCACATAGTCCTCCATGATATGATGAAAGAGATCGTGGAATATCACTGCCATTTCTCTTTGATAAGTTTACCCTGCATTCTTTAGGCCAAACGGAATGACACACCAACAATAATTACCCCATGGACAAGTAAATGTTGTTTTATGTTGATCTTCCTCTACTATCTTTATCTGCTTGTAGCCAGAGAATCCATCCATGAGAGAAAGCATTTCATGACTTGTAGTCAAGTCTACTATGAGGTCAATGTTTCATAATGAAAAGTCATCCTTGGGACATGCTTTGTTAAGATCTCTAAAATCATTACACATGCATATGTGCCCATTAGGTTTAGACACAGGTACAATGTTTGAGACCCAATCTAAATAGTCAATAGGTCAGATGAACTTTACATCTAACAACTTCTGTATTTCCACTTTTACCAAGAGAGCTATCTGTGGGTGCATCTTCCTCAGCTTTTGCTTGACTAGTTTAACTGTTGGATCCATTGTGAGATAGTGAACCACTAGCTTAGGATCTAACCCTGGCATATCAGCATAGGTCCACACAAAGTTGATGGTTCTCTATAAGAAGAATTTGTTAAGATTCTTGTGCTCTATTGCTGATAATGATGTTGCTAGGAATGTGGTCTTTGGATTTTGTTCCGTGCCAAGGTTTATCTCTGTAGAATCTTCCACTAGGAGAGCTAAATTCTCTTTATACTTAGATGGTAGGGGAAGGTCAAATCCTCCATCCTTAGGTGCCATAGTTGGGTTTTCACCATTGGATACATCCTTTGTTTTTACTATTTTGTGATCGGGAGGTGCCACAGTGTGGTTTTTACCTACAAATCTTTCTTTATTTTTACTTTTGTGACTAGAGGATTTGGCATTCTCACCAAAATAAGTTGTTGGCTCTAGTTCCATTACAAAATCTATTTTATGATCACCAAGAGGGATACCCTCCCGGAGTCCCATGAACTCAGCTATAGCTTCGTCATTCTGAAATACATCTATAACAGGGGACCCTTGTTGGTTCCAATTGATAAGTTCAGGGTAGACAAGTGTTACTTTCTGGGTGTTTATGGTGGATGTTAGGGATATGAATGATAGGATAAAGATAGAGGATTCTGTAAATAGGTCAGTCATTGATGGTATCCTCATTAGACGTCAAATCTATGAGAGAAGTTTTAGCCACCTTGTCAAGGATACCCTCGATGTCCAAGGCGCGTGGTACCTTTCTACCAAATCCTAACCCCCTCTTGTCTAGATTCTTCATCACAATAATGGGTTCCATTATTCCTTAATTCTATTTCCCAAGGCCACCTTTGCCTTTATAGCCCATGTTTTTAACTATCCTTAAGCCATTGCCATATTGCTTGACTGGTATTGTTATTGGTTCTTTCTCCTTATAGAGCCAAGAAAAATTGTCTTCAATAGTTTCCTCTTCCAATAATTTTTCCTACTGGAATTGGGTTAAAGATGCTAGGGGGGAATAGCTACTTTTTTAGTTACTTTAGCAATTGGTGGTTGGTTGTAAGATTTAGGGGATAAAGGTATCCACCCTACACAACAAGACTTTGAGATATCATATGTTCCAAAGCCTATATCACGGATGTGAGATTTGATTTCAGGAAGAGAATTTGGTTCACTTGTATGGGCTTGTGTCATATTTTTAGGATCGACATATAGTGGGGATTCAAGGGCTTTGTCATTATTGGGAACTTGGTTGCAATTCTTATAACTGCCTTGCAAGACACGATAGAATTCAAAAGGATTGGGGTCTCTTGGGATAGTTACCTCTGTACCATTGAATGGGAACTTTAGAGACTAATGGTACGTGGAGGGAACAACTTTCATTGCATGGATCCATGGGCAGCCTAGGATAATGTTGTAAGGTAGCTCAATGTCAAGGACCTGGCACTTGGTTTCAAGCATGATGGGGCCCAGTTATATAGGTAAATAGATAACAGCCTCTGAATGGCATTCAACATCATCATATCCCTTGATTGTAATACTTTGATCCATGTTGACATGATCCTCAGAGTATCCCAATTGCTTAAGTAACTTTAAAGAACAGATGTTGAGACCAACACCACCATCTATGAGTATGCGTTTGATTTTGTGCTTATGGATGAGAACCGCAATATGAAGGGCATCATTGTGACATGGATCATGGGATGGGAGGTCCTTTTTAGAGAAGACCACATTGTAGGGAAAAGCAATGTTACCTACTGTAGCTCAAAAATCTACGACCACTATGTTGTTAGGAACCAAAGACTCTTGGAGGGCTTTTTCTAGCACCACTTTATGTGCAGGTGATGACTGTAGAAGGTCCAAGATAGAGATCTGTGTATGGGTTTTCCCTAGATGTTCGACAAGATTATAATCAGATTGAGCTGGGAGACTAGGTGTAGGACCACAAATGGTAACACAACCACAACGAGTTGTAACAACACAATCCTTAGATTTGCCTTTGATTGTGAGGGTAGATACATGACTCTTCGAAACAACCCACAATGGAGTCAAAGGAAGTGGAAGCATTATTGACACCTTTACCTTTATCTAGAGGAGGACCTTGGCCATGGTGGTTCCTTATACATGTTGAGGTCTTTGTTCATGTGTTGAGCTGGTGGTTCATCTTCAAAAGAGATTTGGTTGCCCTCAATGAAATTTTGGATTAGGTTCTTTAGTTTCATGCATGATGTGGTTCTGTGTCCTTTGCTCCTATGGAATTCACAATATTCATTTTCTCTATATCGAGTAGTTTTGTAAACAGGTTCGCCATATGGGGGAGCATCTGGTAAGGTAAGGAGCCCTTTGTGTAAAAGCCTCTGTAAGAAGACTCGATGGGCTCCCCTAAGGGAGTGAATTGATGTTGCGGAGGGTAATCTTGTTGAGGCTACTCTTGTTGTCATTATTGTTGGTTTTGATATGGATGTCTTTGTTGTTGCTTCTATTGAGGTCGAGTTTGACTCAGTTTGGAAAGCTAAAGCAGTGTTTGCAATGTTTGGACATGTTTAAAATCGACCACCCCATCATTGACCGCGTTTTTATTTTTGTTCCAAAACTTTGGTTTATCATTTGTTTGTTGTTGAGGAGCATTGCCTTTAGTTTCTTTGAAGATTTTGACCACACCCTTAGTAATGAGGGCCTTTTCAATGTTGATTCCCTTGTATGTAATTTTGTTGAAGGTTGTAGCACTCATAATTTGCAAATGAAAACCTAATTCTTGGTTCATGTTCTACACAAATATGCTAACAAGCTGCTTTTTAGGTATCTTGAATGGGAATTTGCTAGCCATTTATCTCCATTGTTGAAGGAAAGAAATGAAAGGTTCACCATTTTTCTATTTGTTGTTACATAGATTAGTCATGGAGATCTCATACTCTGCGTTGTAGGAGAAATGGGTGGCAAATTTCTCTGCAAGTTCATTAAAAGACTTGATACCCATGGGGAGGTGTGAGAACCATTCTATAGCTTGACCTCTAAGACTATGTGGAAAGAGACACATAAGATATGTTTCGTTATGTGAGACCTCGAAGCAAGCAAGATAGAATTCACTGAGATGGTCTTTTGGGTCCCCTTTTCCTTTGTATTTATCAAACTTGGGAATAGTGAAATTGTGAGGAAATGGGATCATGGGTAATGACCGATCAAAAGGATCATGACACACTTCTTATAAAAAGAAGGTCTTCTTGGTGTGGCCAAACATTAGATCAGATAGTTGTTGTTCAACCTCTACAAGTTTTAGCTCCATAGTCATGGGAGGGGTTGGAAACATCTCCTGTTGTCCTAGAAGTGGTTGTTGTTGCCCATATGGAAGATTGTAGTGTAAGCCATGGGCATTGGTGTTATAAGGGTCATATGATTGGTTGGGGTTGTATGTGTTGTATGTTGGGTTTAGATTGGTTTGGAATTGGGTGTTTTGATTTGGAGGAGGTGGGGGCGGTGCTAGGTAAGAATGTAGGCTTTGCGATGGTTGAAGAAACGAGTTTGGTGGTCGAAAGCTAAAGTTTGTTGGGTTAGGTTGTGGTTGCAGAACATAGCTTTGGGAAGTTTGGTTTTGGGAATGTTGAGGGTGGTTAGGAAATGTGTTGAAAAAGTTTAGCGTTGATGATTGTTGTGGTGGGGGGACATAGGTAGATGTGTTTTGTGATGATTGAGGTTGATTGAGGATGAGCGTAGAAGAATGTTGTGGTTGGGGTTGCATGACCCTGGTTGGTTGAGAGATACAAAGGTTTGATGATGTTGGGGCTGGTGCTTGTTGAGACCCTTGTTACATGGCTATGTAGTTGTTCCTCGAATTGTAATTTGGTGGGAAACCTTCTTGTGATGGGGTAACCAATATTCCACTCGTGATTGGTGTGGACACTTTAGAAGTTTGTTATATGTTTGATCGAGATATGGCAGTTTGTCTTGCTAATTCTACTTGATGACGTAGAGGCTCTTGTTGGTTTTTGTAGATCTCCATAGGTGTTATTAGCGGTGATAATGGTCTCTCTACTATTGGTTTTTGATAAAGGGGATTCTCATATTGGACAATCAATTTCCCTTGTGAGCCTAGTCCGTGTAATGGGGTGCTCACAGTTGACATGGTTTGGACCGCCGTTATAGTGTCTTGGGTGTTGTTAGGCTCGCTAAGATTGGATAGATCAAAACCTTGGGGTAATTTGGCTCCTTTCTCCACTAGCAAGTGAAAGAAATGATCTTGGTTCTCGCTAAGGATTTTATCAAAGGTGGCTATGGCTCTAGGATCTTGTATGAATTCATCAAGATCTTGCCCATGTTCTTGAGAGGATTGTCCTATTTTAAGGTGTTTCTCTTCTTGAGATGGGACTTGATCTATGGTATAACCAGGTGAAACAAAATTCAGAGGCATGTCGGTGGTATAGTGAGGTGTACTTACCAAAGGGACCCTACCTTCCTGAGATGGGACTTGATCGATAGTATAAGCTTGTTGAACAAAATCTGGAGGCATGCCGGTGGTATCATGAGGTGTATTTACCAAAGGATCCCTACCTTCTTGAGGATTGTTAGGGTGGTCAAGCTATGGCATGTTTGGAGAGTTGGTCGATCTTTCCATTGGTGTCATGGGAGTAACCTTGGGAGTAATGTTGGATCAGCCTGATTGAGGTGTGTAAGGAGGTGATTTGTGCTTCCTCGAGACAACTTGCTTGGACTTCATAGTTTGCTGGAGTCTAGTGGTTACCATGGAATACACTAGGACAATATGCTGGGATTCTGCTTGTGTTTTGGAAAAGGCAAACTTTGATGCACAGTTTACTAGACAAAAGGTGTTGTACTGTTTGACCAAAGGCACAGGACTGTGCAACCAAAAGTGAGCTACTGTAATACCAAAGGCGATGGACTAAGCTACCAGAGGTGAGGTACTGATATACCAAAGGTGAGCTACTGTTAGACCAAAAGTGAGCTACTGTTATACCAAGGGCAATGAAGTAGGTTTGCCAAAGGCAAGGTACTATTATACCAAAGACAAGATATTGTAATACCAAAGGCAAGTTGTTATACCAAAGGTGCTAAAATAGTGTTTGTGATGCTTTATAAGGAAAATTTTGATAGATTTGGTTTTGGTTCTGATTGGATTTTCTTTGGCAAGAGAAAACACATCAAACAAAGTTGCAAAAAGGACTGACATAATAGATAGTGTATGTTCGAGGCTCACAAAAGGCTCAATATTTCCACAGGTATATGATAATTGCAAACAATATCAATCACTTTTTATCCCTAGAGACAAGTTTTCATTGTAGTAGATTAGCTCACAACTTAATACTCCATCGATCAAAATGTCATTCCATAAAGGTGTCAGACATTTATATCTTTGTGAGAGATGATAGGTAGGGATATCTCACCCTCCCCTTGGAAAGCTCAAGTAGGTCATAAGAGATTTATGGCTAAGGGAATACTATCTCTTCTCAAGGGAGCTAATGGTGAGTATCTTGAGGGCTTAAATCGATTCCCCTTGCACTGATGATTACCGCAATGTTCAAAGGTAGATCAGGTAGTCACTATCTAGAATGGTTCTTAGTAACTTTGAGGGACCAATGCCTTACGAGAAATGTGACAAGTTACTAAAAGCTTTAACCAATCCTACTAAGAGTATCAAAAACTTTGCTCGATGTGAAAATTATTTCCACAAAGAGCTAGTACACCTCTTTTCAGTTTGGCACCACAAGGTAAGGCTGACATCAGTTAGGACTTGGCTTTTGCGTTATCCCTCTTATATAGTAGTTCAAAGGAAAACTCCACTTAGGGTCATCCCTTTTCAATGAAGCACAATCCAAAAGTAGGCCCTTTTAAAGGAATAACTAAAATGTAAGAGCAAGCACGTCAAACAAAGGTTCAATTGTCCCATTATAAGAAAAACAAGGTGCAACTAGATTAGGCACACACACGTTTGTAGTTGTTAATTGTCCCTTATGAAATTGAAGTGTTTGGCATTCATGTCCATTGTCCCTTAAGAAAAGCAATATGTTCCTAAGACCTAGATTACCAAAGTGATTTGTTCAATTGTCCCTTAAGAATGACAATATGTTTCTAAGACTTAGTGTGATAGATCAAGATTTCTTCAATGCTCGTCCTGCATGAACATGTTAGAAAAACCCATTTGCTCCATGTGAGTGATAATAAGCTACAACAGATTGATTAGTTTCCACAAGAACTCACAAGTTAGAAAAAATAAATCAATTTGACCAAAAGCACTGCACTATGTTACCAAAAGCGACTAACTATAATGCCAAAAGTGCTAAACTGTGTTGCAAGAAGCAAGTTGCTATAGACTAGAGGTGATGCACTGTGCTACTAGAAACACTATTGCAGATCTAGAGGCAATGTATTGTGCTACCAAAAGTGTGGTACAGTGCTACCAAAAACACCTTACTGTCTCTGATCTAGAAAAAGTTATATTTTATCAAACAAGGCCAAGTCAAAAATATGATTTCATGGTTGACTTGAAAATCTGTGATGTAATAGCTCATAGATCTATAACCTAAGATCAAGAACAACTCAAAGAATGCCACAAATAGATAGGTTAACTCAAAAATTAAAAATACTCCTAAATACATCAGCTTAGGAAGTATAAAAGATAATTGAAAGACAAATAAATCAGCTTGTCAGTCAATCAATGATAGTTATGTGAGTTAAAATCTTGCAAATCAGAAAACAAGATCTCAAAAACCCTAATATGCTAGAAACGCCTTACTGCTCTGCCAAACGTGCTGGACTGTTTTACCAATAGTGCGCTACTGTGCTACCAAAGGTGCTACAGTATTGCCCTAGGGCGCTATACTATGCTGCCAAAAGTGCTTTACTATACTGCCAATAGCATTTTTTCGTGTCTTTTGCATTGTTCCATACTGTAATTCAAAAAAATCAATTTCTCAAAGAAAAAGAAGGATTAGCAGGTCCCACCGGGCATGCCAGAATGTGTATGAGGAAAATCGATTATGATAAAATCAAAACTAACAAATCAAAAACCCATAACATAAAGAGAACTATCTAAATAAAAGCCATTATCAATAAATCAAATGAAATAAGAAAGCTTTTACCCAGATTGTGTTGTTCTCTTTTTTCGAATGTGGATTGCTCATTAACGCTGCAAAACCATGTTTGCAAGAAGCAAGTGTAGGTGCTCAAAGATCAATGTCACAAGATCGTAAGTGCTCAATGATGTGATGTATGCTCAAAGTGCTATTAAAGGATGCCTAAGAATAAGTGATCGAAGAGGATTAATGAAGGAGATGAGGGAGGTTTATATAGGTTTCAATAAAGATCGATCAACGGTCTAGATAATTCAGAAGAATCAACGGAGGAGATAAAACAAATAACCATGATGAATGTACACATGACATGTGTTAATCCATAAGGATATTTTTATTAAGATATGATGAAAACAAGATTGATTGAATAGATAACTCAACTTATAATTTTGCCTTTTTTAGAGTTCTAAAAATAAGACTAATTGTGCACATGAGTTAACAAGATATTTTAAGAGGAATTGGAAGATAACTGAAATTAAATAAATAAATTTATTTAATTAATTTTGCATGATAGAGGAATAGATAGATTATAAATAAAATATTTGATTTTATTTATTTTTAGAGTATTGAGACAATTTAAATTAATTGCATGATTTATTTAAATTTAGAAGAACAAGTGATTTAATTAAATAATGTAGAATTATTTAATTGTAGATAAGAGGATTTGTGATGAATTAATTAAATAATTAGATTTATTTAATTAATGGAGATTTAAAATTTGCAAGAGGATAATGATTTAATTAAATAATAAAAATTATTTAATTTTAGAAAAATATAGAGGAATTTAATTAAATTAATTAAATAAAGAGAATTTATTCAATTAATGTCAAAATTATGTGGTTTGGAAGAATTTAATGAAATTAATTAAATAATTAGATTATTAAATTAATGTTAAATGCAGGCAATTAGACATTAGACAAAATGGAAGTGATGTGATGACCTGGTCATTTTAGGGTGTCTACAGTTCTCATACTCTAAAAGTAATAGCTCCTTGTCTCAATCATGAAAAGAAATAAGATCCTATGCTATTCCAAGTTTGTTAAATTTACTTGATTTAGTCTATGTAATGAAATCTACATTCTATTCCACCATTGTGGCATGGCAACAGGCTGATCCATATATGCACTTATGATACTATTTATTCAAATCATGCATACAAATGATACCTATTTTCTGATGTTATGCTATCATCAATCAATTATATACAGTTGCCTCATACTATCCACCAGAAACTTTTGACATTCAACTAATGCAATGTACCTTAGTATTCTCATTTCTCTCTGATGCATCAAAATACTATGAAAGATATATAAGTGAAATACATGTGAATGTCACTTTTCCAATGTCAGTTGAAGTAATGATGATAGCTGCCATGTGCATTAAATGCAGTCCCTTTTTATAGTTTAGTTCATTTTCATGGTTGCATTTGATTACTTGAACTATAATCATGACTATGTGTTGGAACAAAAACTGATGCATATGATTTCTTTTATTATTCCTTCAGTTTGTCATGTAAATGTGAATAATGATTCTTTCTTTTTCTATTCATCCTTTCTGAGATTAAGGGGAAGCAACATGATGGGCTCAACCTTGTGGGAGCCCACTTGACACCACATGATGAATGTCTTCAATCAACTACATGACTTATCCTATACCTGCACATGAAACAAACATATTAGAATAAAACAATGATGCTCCATGATTGTTTCTTTTTCAATTCCTTCTGCATATGGATGATATTCATTTGATCAATGCACTATAATCAAAGTATTATGCCTCTTCTAATGGATAAATTATTTTCATAACCGAAGCTTCTAATGGGACCCTTCCCACATTTTTCAGGTATGTATCAAGATCAGGAGCATGATAGGAGGCTACTCGAAGATCGACAAAACCAAGGCAATGATGGCTATGTCTTTCCTTTTTCATTCATTAAATGAATAATATTTTCTTTATATCTACATATGTTCAGCTATAACCCACGGCTTGTGTGGGACATATGATATGTCATCATTTCTTTCAATGCAATGCTTATTCCTTTATGTATTTCAACTTGTAAATGAATAACCATTGTGATGAATGAAATACTTATCTCACTTGAATATTTTGCAATGCAATGAATGATCTAAAATCTTTCTTTCTTTCTTGAACAACTGAACTACATTTATCATTGAAACATAATAACTATGCAACTAACTCATAACAGAAGTAAATCAAACCTCACTCAAAAATGATAATGTCACATTTGCTCAACCAATTTTTGAGCTATGGTAAAAAATTGTAATACTAACATTAATTGAATAAATTCTATTTATTTAATTAATTTCAGTAATTTATCAAATTCACCACCTTTATTCTTCTATTTTCCCATTAATTAAATAAATTAAATATTTAATTAATTCATATTTCAATTCCTCTTATCCACAACAATTAAATAATTTTAATTATTTAATTAACTAATTATTCCTCTAAAATTAAATAAATTGTTCAAATTTATTTAATGTTGACTTCTCTATATCTTCTAAGTAAATAAAATCAATATTTTATTTATATTTTCTAATTCCTCCATTATGCACAATAAGTTAAATAAATTTATTTATTTAATTTCGAATTATCTTTTCAAATCTTCTAAAAATATCCTTTTCCTCCATGCACACAAATTAAATGATTTATTATTTAATTTTATTCAAAAGCATGTCAAAAAGAAAAATAAAAGTTGATTTAATTGGTTTTAAAACATTATCTTTATCAATCAACTCATAAAATAGAAAAGCATTCTATTTTTATGAAATCAATCCTATCTTTAGCCAAGAAAGCAATTAAATTAATAAAACATCATTTTGCATGTACACATGTCGTGTGCACATTCCTTCATGTCTTCTCAACTCATCTCATCCATCCATATCATTGAATTATCTTCAGCATTGATGGATCTTCCCTGAAAGCTATATATACCTCCATTCATCTCTTCACAAATCCTCTTCGATCATTAAGCTTTGGGCATTCATACAACACTTTGAGCATCTCGTATCATTGAACACATGTTACATTTTTTAGCACATCATCTATCCACACTTGTTGCAACCATGGTTATGCAAGTTAAGAGAGAAATCCACATATAAAGCAATGAATACATACAATCTAGGTGGTAATGTTCTTTGTTTGTTTTGCATTGAATTATGGGTTATCATCTTAGATCTATTTCTTAAAGTTTGTAGGGTTGAGTTTTGATATTTATGCTTGATGTATTTAACTCAATTTTCCTCACACACAATTGTATATGACATAGAATAATGTGCAATTAAAAATTGCTTTATCTAACTATGGATAAGATGTTTGTCTCTACAATTGGTTGTCTCAATTAGACTCTTTTTTAGTAGAAAATAGTAAGTTTTGTTTTAAGAAATAAAAAGTTACAATGATACAAATATACAAGACATTAAAATAATGTTAGAATGGTAAGTTTTATTCTAAGGAAAAAAATATCAATATTATAAATGTACAAGGCATTAAAACAATTAGATGAAGTATGTTAAATAACTTTAGTAGAGGAAAAAAAAGTCAGCAAGGACCCAACAAAGTACAAAACAGAGACCATAGTAACCCAAAAGCACCAAAATCATATATAAAACATTAATCATGTGGGATTACAAAACCATCCAAGATTTGTATCTTCCCCTACTGACCCAACACCAACAAACTTTCTTTAACAGTCTATCAGCAATGCAATTTACTTCCCCATAAATATATTTATAAGAGACATAAACTAATTAATTCTCTAAACTCTTCCATATACATAAAAGTAGAACATGTCTCTACATAGGCAATATGGTTAAGTCCAAAAATGGTCAAAGCTTATTATAAATGTAATACACAACTTTAAAGTTATGAAATAGATTTATATAGTTTTAAATTATGGAAAGAACATTCTCATAGACTTTCTGTCAAATTTGATTTGCATATTTCCCAGTACAGGTCATGCAAATGACTAATTTTCTTGATGTTTTGAAAGAGCTAGTTTGCATTAAAATCAATCTTGCCTTATGATAAATAAAATCAGTGAAGGGTATCAAGTTTTTTAACAATTCCATCAATCTAGTTAAAAGCCTCACATGAATTTTGACTGGTTACTTGTGATATTTATGAATTAGTTTTGTTTTAAATTAAACCTGTCAAAATTTCAATTAAGGAATGGTTTAAATTTTATAGAAAAACTATAATTGTTCATTAAAAAAATATGAACAGACTTTTGTATAATTATGAAAATCTTTTCTTAACTTTTGGCTAAATATTATTGTTTGAGAGAAATTAAAAGATAAACACAAATTTGAATGTCTCTTGTAAATAATAAAACAAAAAAAAAATGAAAGAAAAGTTAAAATAGAAGAATTTGTTAAATACCTGAAAAGGGGGATGAATGCAAGCATGTAAGTACACTAGATCAAACCCTCTTCCATAATAACATTCAAGGACAAAACTAAGCTAAGTCACTACAAGATGAAAGAGGACTCAACTACTGATTTTGTGCTCTTGTTTACTATGGAAAGATTTGATTTAACCAATCCTTTTATCAAACCCTAGGTTAAGTATGATTAAAACCCTAATTATGAGATAATCAGCTTGTAACAAACAAACAACAATAGAAAGCTAGGATCTAAAAGTACCAAGATGATCAGTGAGATACCAAAACCTATTCCATGGAAGCTAAAATGTCAGAGGACTCTAGGGTGGGCGCCCAGGTCCTAAAAGTCAGGATCTTTGGAAAATCAAAACTAGAGAAATGTTACTGAGATTGTCTAGATGCCTATTCTAGTGTCTATTTTAGCAGGAGGACATTGGAGCGGGTGCCCAATTCTTTTGCAAAGGAATTTTTGTAAACTATTTTTAGATCTTGAAACCCTTTCTCTTTAACAACCTCCTTGTACCTTGACTTTTTCAATCCTTGCACCTATAACCTACACACAAGATGAAAATGGGTTTAGGGGGTTGTGGTGTTTAGGGATTTTCCTCAGTCAAATCCTAGGATAGCATTCAAGATTTCTAACATTGTTGTTAGAGAGAGAGTGTGTCCTTGCAGGGTATAGGCTAAATATAATCCAAATGATGAAATGATTCAAACAATAATGATGTCACCTTGGAGGTGAAGTCCTTAGGAGAATGAAGACCCTTCAACTCATAAGAATTTTGATGATGATTCCAAATTTGTAACAAACACACACAAGACCAACACAAATATACAATAATAATACAATAAATGCTTTGAATGCTCTTTTCTCTAATCTCATAAGTTTGCCATCATCAACCCTACTTAACATGAATTCAAACACTCACTTATATACGCTTTCCCATTAAAAATTCACAAATTAATTGAAAGAGCTGACAAGGAGAGACCCATTTAAAGGTCATATGCCAACATGAATTAAATTCTATTGATAACTGAGAGGGGGGGTGAATCAGTTATCCTAATATTTCAACTTTCTAAGCTTTCTTAATAGTTAATGTAACAGGAAATGGAAATAACACCAACACACATGACACAATGATTTTGATGTGGAAACCCTGTTAAGGGAAAAAACCATGGGGTGATTAACCCAAGATATTATTCTCTGTTAGAAGAATAGATAGAACAAAATGGCACTTGCCAATTAGGGCTCACTGCCCGAGCACACTACTCACAAGAGGCTCACTGCCTACAAAAGACTTACTGTCTCCAAGAAGAAAACTTGAATTGATGAGAAGCATCCACACATGCTGAAGTTCAATTCTGATTAAGTTCAATAGACTGATCTGCTGCACTTCATTCTTACTCTCCTTAAGTGCTACTATCCTCTTACATTCTGAACCTATTTTTCTACCTTTATACTATTCTTCTACTTTTATTTGCACTTCAATACATACACCACATGCCCCTTCACATCTAAATCCATCTTGTATATATATCCACACAAGTGATTTCAACACTTATCTAGTTGGCATCCAGAATAGTCAATATTATCTCAAACTCTGGTCTGTCGGCTGAATCCTTGCATACCAAGTAATGTGGATCAAGGATATGCTTGTAGAAGTCTTCAATCATGTCGGCCAATCATGAATGATACCTCAAGAAACTTATTCATTAGAAATATCTCTTCTAGATTTGGGTCTTGTTGGTCATGATGTTAGTCACAAACAAGCATAGAATAAAAGTACACATTAACCTTTATTCATCTTGAAAGATACGATGAGTTCAAAGAATTCATGATCCGAAGTCTCCAGTGATTAGGTCTTAATTGTTTGACGTTACTCAGAGGTTGATGTGTGTTGCTGTTTCCTTATTCAGGCCTTATGTTGAGTTCATCATCTTGACATTATTTCTGCAAAGATTCTTCACAAAGAGGTTATTTTATATAGTTGTTTGATCAAATGATAAAATTATACTCAAATATTTGCATGATATTCATCAATAATACATGCTTCAGCTTCAAATATGCTAAATATTTTCAATTATCTACGAGATGTCCACATATTTGCATTATTTGCTTAAGATTATCAGTTATTTGTAATTATGATGGTGAAATGCTTTGAAATTTAAAGAAATTGAAAGAAATGCTTCAAATGAATGTTGAACCTTCAGCTATTAAACCACATGTACATCAAATACAGTCATGAAGAGAAGAAAACCAAACCATATGTTCACTAGGACATTCCACAACTAGATATAGTTGATGCTAACTTCAAAGGAATTGTATGAAAACAACATATGCAAGTAGACATGCACTCCAAGGGACGCAACAAATCACCGCATATATCTAGAATTCACACATTGATTACTCAAGATTTACTATGAATTGTAATCAAAACATTCTTCTCATTCATTAGGTATGTAAGGATATAAATGTATACAAAAAGCTTTGAAATGAGCCCTGAATATTTCAGCAGACGGATTTCAATTAAGTTTCGAATGTTAGAAAATAGGCATTCCAACACCTTTTATAGAACAAGGTGAGGAATCCGTTACAAAAAGATCAATGATCTTGATTTATCTATGAATATCTACGGTCAATATACCTCTCTTGACTAAGTCAACATTATCAAAATGGCACAAGTTGCCAGCTGGCAACTATCTAAAATACTTATTTTCACTAAGTATCAGATGCTGATATTTACTCTATGATGCATCATCATCTACTTTATCTGAATTATGTGCTTCATCGTCATGTGCATCACTTTCTAAACTTTCTTCATCCTGATGAAGATGAACTTGTATATGAGGCTACATGATCATCCTGATGTTTTCATATAACCGCACAATTTTATCTATCTCCCCACCATCTTGGGTCTTTACTTTGATGATGGCATGCTTGTGTGCCTAGTATTTACCTCTGATGCTATCCAACTTGCTTTTCTTGTTGTTCAGTGTCTCATTGTAGTTTTCCATCTTGACCTTGATTCTCATTATTTTATCTATGACTTCTTTCATCAAGTGAACAAGTGGATCATCGGCTACTGATTGGAAGTTGCCATGTAAATCTTTGATGGCAAACTCCTCATCCTGATTCTCTACCTTCCCTTCCACTTTTCCTTCCAGTGTTTCCAACATTTCTGCTTCAACAGACATTAAATGATGCAGTTACATGATGATGTCTCTTAGTTTATTATTGCATCTTTTAAGTACTCCACATTCAAATTGAATGTCCTGGTACCATATGTCAATCAGTAATGTAGTGTTATTGTTTAGTACCTATTTGTTGATAAGCAGTTGTGGGTTAATCCACCTTATTTCATCTAAGGCAAATAATGTCTTCTCTAATTGGAATGACCTTTTCCTTGTCTCCATTTGCAATTTGTCTACCTTCTTTCTGGAGATACTGAGGGAATTCCACCTCTTTAAAGAGGCCCTTATTACATCTTCTACTACATCCAATGTGGATAACATCCATTTCCTTAATACAGACGACTCATGTTTCATGAGATCTAATTTATTTACCTCCTCCTGGGAAATAGCAGTCAATGGGACTGCATGTTCAATTGAAGTATCTTCAGTATTAGTCAGCCTCCCTATGTAGGCATGTAATTGAGCAATGTACTCTTTGTGTTGCTTATTTTTCTCCTTCTCTCTTTTTACCTTCTAAATCAAAGAATCTATAATATCTTTGCCTTCTTGACCCTCTTGGTCTTCATTGGCAAACCCTAAGTCAACTGTACTAATCTGAAACTTGTCTAAGGTAATTTTACCTTTTTCTTTCTCTATAGTGGGTACTACAATCTGTGCAGTCCTTCTCCCAGTTGTTGGATCCCTCTTGATGGCCGAAGTCATTTTGGCCTTCCTCTTTGGTTTTACTATATGCTAAGAAAATAAGGTAGATACATCAAATTCCTGAATTACAAAATCTACCTCTGCGTTTACTTCCTTCTCCAACCATGGAGGTACCTGATCATGTTTCTCTGCACCATCATGATGTTCACCTTGATCTCCTGGGTCTATCAGCATATGTGATGGAGAAGGTGATTTCCTTGGTTCTTCTTCATGATGCTCACTCTGAGCTTGATCCTATGGTGCATCCTCCGGCTAAGGAACTTCTTTTTCTGGAGGAGCATCTTCCTGAGGTGGAGGATCTTGTGATATGTCCATATGATGATCATGATGATCATGATCCTTCTCCTTTATTACCTCATCCACTTTCAACTTTTCCTCCTATTGAGGCACGTTTACAGTAGTGGATATTGGGGAAGTCTTCTTACGTGCTGGTGCTGGTTTCGAAACCACTGTTTGTTCTGCACCTGTACCACTTACTTCTTCAACTTTGGCAGTAGGATCTTCTACCACATCTTTCTCATCAGCCTTCTTTTCTTGAACCTCTACTATAATAGGCTTTGTTGATGCATCCTACTGGCTTATCTTTGAAGTATGGCCTTCTGATTCTGCCATCTTCACTTCCTCTATATGTTGCCCTTTATTAGGTGTTCCTGCTGGATGTTCAAGACTTGCATCCTATTTACCTATCAAATCTACCACCACAGGACTTGTCACCTGTGGAATTAAGGTATCTAGCCCAATCTCCTGGGCTATCTTTTCTGGGCTCTTTTCTTTTTTAGTTTCCACTTGCTTTATCTCTTCCAGTATAGTTTGAACTGGTGGAATCTTGTGAGGGGTCATGTGTGTACTTGCAGCAAGAGTTTCCATCTGTTGTGAAGCTACTTCTTTCACAACCTCATCATCTGATAAATTAATTGTCTCCTCTGGTGAGATATGACATCCTTCATGTTCCTAGGAGGTTTCTTTCATCTGCTCTTCTACGAGTTCAGTTTTGAACTTCACAATGGTAGGAAGTGGAACATTATGCTGAAATTCCTTGTGCACAACTTTGCTACCTGCCCCTTGCAACAACGTAGGGGATTGCCTTATTTCACCCCTCATGGAGGTTCTTAGTTTCTTAGGTGGGGTAGATACCACCACTTGTGGAGCTTTTCTCTTCCTTTTGAATAGTAGGGGGGCTTCTTCTTCTTTAGGCTCTTCCTCCATGAGGATATCATCTTCTTCTAGCTTCCGTGAGGATTGACCCTCTTCTTGGGTCTCAGTAAGTTTTGCCTCTACTATCTTATCTTTTGTGGACTTTTGTTTTCTTGTCCATGGAGGTGATGCTGATCCTGATCCTGATCCTGATCCTGATGTTGCTGCCTCCTCAGCTATAAACACTACCCTTTCAATTATCACCCCTTTGGGTTAACTGTCAACTTTCTTACCCCTAGGGGGTCTTTTTCTTTCTGATTGTTGTGGAGGCAGTCTGTCTCCCTTAGATTTTCTTTTTTCATTTATAAAATCATCATATTCCTCATCAGGAATATCATCTCCTTTCTTCTTGTTGTCCACAGTAATGGCAACACCCTTCTACTTCAATGCCTCAATCTACTCATCAACCCAAGCTTGGGTTAGTTGTACGGTCCTGACAATGAAAGGATCCAAAGATATGTCCTCTTGTATGGTGAGTTAGGTGTAGATATGGTGTCATTATATATTTTCTTCTCCTCATATTCATCTGCAATTATCCTATAGTCATCCTTCTTTAATTATTGGGGAATGGGGATACAGTCAAAGGTTTTGATTTGATTCAATGTTAGCCTTTGGTATCTTCTTCTTCTGGCTTCTGATTCATCCTCAGAATTAGCCCAAAAGTCTTCTAGGTTCCTCCTGTGAATAGGCCTCCCTATTATTTTTTATATCCTCCCATAAGGATCATATGGTCTTATTAGTGGGAAAGGCTGTAACTACATTTTATTCAAGGTGACCATCACCTTCTTTATGCTTTCTAAATTTGGGCACATATACCAGCCAATGGTGATTGGAAACAAAATTGGTGGCAGCTTCCAGGCATCCTTGTATGTTTTCAACATTGTGGAGCTCTGCCTTATGAATTCCATTAGTATTACTGCATCAGTGGGGTATCTTGGCAGCATGAGGGGATTCCCTTCAAAACCCTCAATTCTCATATAGGAAAAAGTTGCAAACTGAATATACCAGGCTCCATGCCTGTAGATTATCTCTTGAGTCTCCATGCTCAATCTCTTTGTCCTGTCCTCCTCCATGGTTCTTACCAGATCCATATAGAATGCATCATTTACCAATTTATAGTCTTGGAGGTAATTAGCTCTCTACAGTTGGGGATGATGATCCCAGATATGGGCATCATTACTGGTTCCTCCAATCCTTCCAACTGTTGTCAATGCATCAAATGTGCCTTTGTAAGCACAAGAGTAGACAATGTATGATGTCATATAGAAAGAACAATTTGAACCTCCCAGGTTCATTAGCTGCTCATGTAGAGCATCACTTATTAGCTGGCCCCATAGTGGCTTGATGTCTGCATACATGCACATCATGATTACACCATACATCTAATCTTTAAAACTACCAGCATCAGGCTGGCCTGTCACCCTGCTAAGCAGTGCAATCATGTATTGATACTTGTCATCAAAATCATACGTGAACAAGTGCACAGGAAGTTTGGTGGCTGCAGGATATGTGCTGTTCTTGGCTCTCCATTGATACATGTTCTTCCTGGCTTGTTTCTTATTATTTTCATATTCTATTTCAAACTTCTTCAAGTCTACACTGTTAACCTTCCTACCCAATGGCAGTCCAAATGTCTAGGAAAGACCCTTGATGGACAAGTCTGCATATATTCTGCCATGCTTCACCACCTGTCTGGTTTCTGGATTATAATTCTATGCACACTCAATGACCAGCTCCAGAGACTCCATGGAGTATGGAAAACTGGCCACGTTCCACATTCCAAACATGAATACTGCATCCAGCACACGGCTTCTGTTGTTCTCATCATTCAGCTTGGCTGACTAGGCTTCCAAATTGGTACTCCCCTGGTGTGTATCTGTTATGGCACCATATTTGAATAGGATGCCTCTTGGAGATGAGAACATGGGCTTGTTGAACTCAGCCTCACACTTAGCTAACCTCTTATCAGCCATGGATATCTGTAATTAACACAATTGGTCTTACAATGGATACTCATATGCATGCATATAACATTTATCTCTACTAATCATCATGCCTACTATATTTATTCAACATTAACTTATCATGGGGGTGCATAAACCAAAACCTCAAATCAACAACACCATACCTGACTATACAGAAGCAACAGGATGAGGGTTTCAATTACTTACCTGGATATGCAAATCCCCTTTATACTAGTAGATTTCTGAAAGTGCTCTTAATTCTACTGATGATCACACACTTCCTCCTGCTTGTTAGCTCTGTTCTTACAAGGGTCGCTGGTATGAGGGTATGGAAGTTGGTGCACTGTAAAAATGATTTTATCACAAGGTAAATGTGAAAATGACAATGAATTTACATTTTAACCTTGTAATTAGGGTAAAATTAGGGCAATCCTGACAGATTGGATTTTATTCATCGATTTTCCGCATGAAAACTCAGAATTTCACTAGCTGTTTCATTAGACTTTGTGGTTGGCAGGAACTACCTACCATGTCTGCGTGCATTAAATATTAATGGCGGCAACGGGAGTGGGGTGATATCCATATGTCATGATACACAAAAATATGATAGCCTCAGGATATCAAGTGATATTAACAAATATCAACCTGAGTGTAATATGATCATCCTCCTTGAGAGGAATAACTATCGTGACAAGGTCAGGTGATGAACGCACCTTTGGGTCATGCTTAGTACATCAGGAGGATATTTCAATATATCGGGTGATGTTTCATAATGATGATGATGATCAAACAAACTTATATGCTTCTTTCTTTCAGAATATCAGGATGATGTCATCCAAATATTCACCTGTTATATCACTACGGCATCATGACGTCATCGTCATGCTATACGAATAGGATCATGTTCAGAAAATATGCCCCCGAGAGGTAAAAAGTGATGATTACGTCATCATCATGTCTATTTCTTTGTTTATCAGACTTAAATGACATCATTAGGATAATGGCTTAGGGGGATATTTCGCGGCAGGAGGATATTAAGAAATATCAGGTTACATTGAGAATATGATCCTCGCGAAATGCATAAGGCTGTTGATGGGTAAAGGTCACTATCACCTAAAATTGATGTTCAGATATTTGGACCGCATGATTTATCAGGTGATAAATTAGATCATGATGACCTTCTGTAATATGACTGATGTTGAACAATATGATCCTCCCCCTGTGAATATTAGGTTTGACTCAAACTTTGACCATTCATAACTATCACACCTTAACGAATATCAGGGTGATACAAAAGGCAAACCTGCATGAAATTTGATGCTCTTTCTAAATATGAGGTTACTGGACTAAAATATGAATCTTGACAAACTGACCTCATGATGATGACTTACCCAGCCCTTTTCATGGATGATGATCTGCATGACTTATTTTTACCATACCACTAGAAAGCACAAAACAAGCCAAAAAGTTGGGCCCCTGTTTTGCCAAGTCGAAATGGGGCGTGTTGTGTAACTACACAACAACTTGCCACCAAAGAAAACAAACAAATTCTAATGATTCAAGTGATGTGATCATATTCATCCATAATATTCTAATTCTTTCTAAGTACAAGCATCATGATCTTCTGAATGATAAAAGTTCATCATGGTAATAATGCTAACAAAGGACCATGTGTGTGCAAATGATTAATTATCTTCATCTTGAAAGCAAGCTGAAAACATAAGTAACTGGTGTTAAACTACATAGTTGGAGATCATCCCTCATAGCCAACCTGGATAGAGCCTTGCTGCCAACAGGCATCTATAGCCTCGACAAGGTTATCTATACAATCTCCCTAAGTAGAGCCCTACTACCAGCAGGCGTTCATAGCCCTAGTAGAGTTACTTAGATGGCCTAATTTTATTTCTCTTTTGATTTTCTCTAAAATCTGTATCTGATATCATCATGTCAGCTCATTTATACAAAGTATAGTCACTTGCAGCTTTAGGTTGGAGATTGTATTGGTAGCAAGGGAGTCCCTTTAGATTTTTCACTTAACACCTATACTTGTGTGTTCAACAAACCCAAGGCTGTTAGGTGTTTCATTGTGATTGATTCACTTTGATCAAGAAAAGGCACCCTGACGAACGGATATCATAGACCTAATCATGAATACTTCTTAGAATGAATCACAACCTATGTCTAAATATGATCTCATCACTTGAATCCTAACAATTTAGTTATTTTCTATGGTGATGAAGTGCATAATCTTGACTTACCAAAACAAAAACTCAACCAAAACGAAACAAAACAAAACAAACAAAACAACAAAACAACAAAACACAAAAAACAACTATACAAGCAACTATGCAAATGTACAATATGATACACATGATTGTCATGAAGTCACTCAGGCTTGGAAATAATGTTTGAGAAATTATCCATTGACTGGCAATGGGATATCCTCACCTGTCAAATTCTTGAGCCTATAAGTACTGTCTCCTAGTATCTCAGAAATTTGAAAGGGACCTATCCATAATTTGTCAAATTTGCCATGGCCACCTTTCCTCTCATGGGCTTTATCCCACATTAGGACTAAATTAGATATCCTGAAGGCTTTAACTTTGGCTCTCTTGTCAAACCAACATTTGACAATAGCCTGATGTTTTGCAAATTGGTCAATAGCTTGACTTCTTTTCTCTTCCAGGTGCATTAGCTGAAGCAACCTGACTTCTTGTCTATTGTTTATGCCTAGGTACTCTTGGACAAACTGCAAGGTAGGAATTTTCAAGTTAACAGGGAGGATAAGATCTACCCAATACTAATTGGAAAGGTGAATTTCCTAGTGCAGTTTTCATTCTAGTTCTATCTACCCATAAGGCATATTTCAGAAATGAGTTCCATTCCCTAGGGTTCTTCTCTATTAATTTTCTTATGATATTCAGCAAATTTTTATTGGTGGATTCTGCTAATCTGTTTCCCTAGGGATAATAGTTGGATGAGAACTTGAGTATGATCCCATGATCAAAAGCCCAACTTGATAATTTAGTTGAAGTGAAAGCAGAACCATTATCACTTACCAGAGCGTAAGGAGTTGCATACCTAGTAACAATATTGCTCTCCAAAAATTTAATAACATCATTTGTAGTACAAGTCTTGCTGCTGACAGCTTTACTCCATCTGGTACAATAGTCAGTAATTGTTAAAACATACCTATGACCTAAAGAGGATGGAGGATTAATTGGTCCTATGAAGTCCATGCCCCATTGTGCAAATGGGCGCTCTTCCATCACTGGCTACAATGGTTGTGCAGCATATTTCTCTCTGTTGGCAGCAACCTGACATACATGACAACATTTAACATGATCAGCTGTATCTTTAAAAAATGTGGGCCAATAATATCCTACTCTGAGGATTGCATGTGTTGTAGCCAGGGCTGATCCATGTGTTGTTCGGAACTTGTCATGTAGTTCTGATAAAACTTTATTTGCTTCTGGCTTTTCTAAGCATCTCAGGTATATTCCTTCATAATTCTTCTTGAACAAGATTCCTCCCTTCATCATATATTTTTGTGACCTTATCTTCAAGGCTCTTCTCTATGAAGCTTGCATTCTGGGAGGACATCTTCCAATAATCAAGATGTGCCTGATATCTGAATACCACTCTTTATTGTCCTTTGTATTGATTACATATTGTTGACTTGTAATGTTTGGATCAATTTCAGATATCATTTGGCTTAAGGCCTGTCCTCTTACCAGCTTCATTGGTGTAATTTCCATGTCATACTCTTGTAATACAGTAATCCACTTGGTTCTTTTCTCACCAGGCTCACTCTGCATTAGCAGCATCTTCACTGCTGCATCAGGCACTACTGCAATCACTTTGCTTCTTAGTATGTAATGCCTAAACTTCTTTACTGCCCTGCCTAATGCAAGTGCTTGTCTTTCAACATCCACATATCTTAGTTCAGCATCCTTGAAAGGACAGCTCATGAAAGCTATTGGTTTCTCTTCTTTCTCTTCATTCCTTTGAGTCAATACTACTGTAGAGGTATGTTCTGAGGCAAATGAATAAATGTAGAAATCTTTTGTGTAGTCTGGACTAATGAGGATAGGAGCATCTGATATGGCTTTCTTTATGTCTACAAAGGCAGCTTTGGCTTTTGCTATCCACTCAATCTTGGCATCTTTTTTTAGCATAGCATTTAATGGTCTAACTATCTCTGCAAAACTAGTGATGAATTTTTTTACAAAGTTAATCTTACCGAAGTAAGACTTAAGTTCTTTCTTACTTCCAGGGAGTTGTATTTTCATGATAGACTCCACTCTGGCAGGATCAATGATGATCCCATCTTTAGTTATCAAATGGCCAAATAATTTGCTTGTTGTTACCCCAAATATGCATTTCTTGGGGTTCAAGGATATTCCATACTCTTCATATTTCTTCAGCACACTTCTAAGATCTGTTACATGATTCTTCCTTTCTTTGGAGAATACTGTCAAGTCATCCATGTAGATGACTATACATTTTCCTATTAAGCCTCTGAAGGCTATGTCCATTGCTCGTTGGAATGTAGCTCCAGCATTTATAAGTCCAAATGGCATACGTCTATATGTAAATATCCCCCATTCAGTGGTGAAGGCAGTTTTCAATATGTCAACCTTATCAACCATCACTTGGTTGTATCCTGAGAAACTGTCTAGGAAGGACATCATCTTGGTTCCATTTACAATCTGTAGAACTTCATCTAATGATGGTAAAGGATAATTATCCTTCTCTGATGCTCTATTCAGATTCCTAAAATCTACACATAGCCTAATGTCTTCATTCTTCTTTCTAACTGGGACTAGATTAACCACCCAAGTGGAGTGCCTTACAGGAAAGATTATCCTGGCATTTAACAGCTTCTTGACTTCTTAAAAAATTATGGGTTCAAGCAAAGCATTTACTAGCCTTTGCTTTTGTCTGAAAGGTTTAGCATCTGGCTTGAGGGGTATAGTGTGAGTTATGATTGTTGTGTCATATGTCTTCAACTCATCATATGTCCAGGCAATTACATGCATGTAATCTTTGAGAGCCTGAGTTATTCCTTTTAACTCTTCTGGTGTGCAAACTTTACCTATCAGGACGTTTCTTTTATCTTCATTTTGTCCAATATTCACTTGTGAATACTGACCTCCATCAGTTTTGGGAAGATCCTTCTGTTTCAACATATTATCCAAATCAAAGGCTCTTTCTAATTCAATCATACATTTGGGGATCCTGTTGCTAGGCAACTCTAATATTTCATCTTCTTCCTAAACTTGATCTTCCATACTATTCTCATCTATGATCTGAGCATCAAATATATCCTTGTTAGAGATGAAATCAAGAATATGTTGATCATCATCAAAGACCTAGAGATTAGTAACATTATTAGGTACTGATGGTACAGATACTAGTTCTACTAAAAATCTCTTTAAACCTGATATAGATAATGGATCCAATGTACTAGCAGCCTGGGCAAGTGCATCTGCCCTATGATTCTGTTCTCTATGAATGTGGGTGATATTAAATGCATCAAAGTCTTCAATCAAATCCCACACTCTGTGTCTATAATTTGACAATCTCTTATAATTGTAAGAGTAAATTCCTCTTACCTGTCTGACAACTAATTCTGAGTCTCCAAATACATGCAGAATTTTTACTTTCTTCTTGAGAGCAAACAGTATCCCATGAATTAGAGCTTCATACTCTGTCACATTGTTAGTGCAGGGGAACTGTAATCTGTATGTAGCTAAGTAAGATTTTCTGGATGGGTCAATAAGATCAATCCCTACTCCAGCTCCTTGTTTGGACTTGGATCCATCAAATCTTAGGATCCAGGACCTATCTTTAGCCAAAGGCTTGGCTGGACCTTCCTTTTTTTTGTAGCTCTAGCTGCTGCTCCACTTGATATCCACTTTAGTTTAGGAATTTCAATATCTTTGGACTTCACCTTTTCTTTCTTCTGTGAAGTTCATGATGATGATGATAGTCTGTGGTCTAATGGCATAAACTCCAGGTTCAACATTTACATACATTATCTCGTTTGTTTTGTTGTATTCAGTGATCATGTGTTTTATTCTAGGTTCAACATCTATTTTTATCTGGTTAGGTATACCTTTCCAAGGCAACCACATAAGACTGAAGTCAGTAGACATATAACCGTTCAAAGTTTTTGACTAGTCTCTACTAAGAAACATCCCATACGTGTCAGGAATGTCAACTACCTGGATATCAATGTAATATTGGATCCTGGGATCAGATGCTAGCTGCATGTGTATATGAGTCAGTTCACCTATCACACTCACTTCTATCTTATCTAGCTGTGTCACCTTCTTTAGGGATTTAGTAGGATGCAGTCCTAAAGCATTGCATATAGACAAGGGCATCACATTGGTAGATGCCCCTGAATCCACCAAATAGTTGTGTAAATTCTTGCTAAACATCCTTATGGTAAGGAGGAAAGGTGGTGACTTAGTCTTATCTCGGTATAATGTCATATGTGAGGTTTCTGTAGCTTGGACAGTAGCTGGCACTTTAGGCTTGGTATTATTATCTCTAGCAGCATGATCTTTACTACTAGACTGACCTAGGGAATGAACATCCTCTTTAGGAGCAGGATCATCCAGTGATTTCATAAATGCCTTCTTGATTGCAGGGGTTTTTAATAACTCTGATAAAGACAGGCTGATCTTTATCTTTTTCATCTCATCTGCCAAGTATGTAACAAGTTTGTCAGACTCATGAGGTAAGCTAACAGCCTTTGACACTGTATTCTGGGGTGACAGATATTGAGCATTCATCTTGGGAAATCGCAGATTATTGCTTGCTTTGGGATCAGGAGGTGTGTTGAAATTATTTGGAGGTAGAGATGAAGTCAATGGACCAGCAGGTCTGTTGGCACTACTTCTCAAGTTATAGTTATGCTTACCAGGATATTGTTGCTGGTATGCATGCACCTCCTCATGTTCAATGGAAGGCTCATTCTCATCTTCAAAAGGGAAGACATAATTTGACTCAAAAGATATGGAAGATTCTTCACATGCTTGTGAACCATTTGGATGATTAGTATAACTTTTTAATACTAAGGCTAAATCATATCCACAAGGAACTATTTCATTACCTTCCACCTAAGGTGGATTCCCTGTAGTATTAGACACTTCTGTTTGAAAAATGCTGGCAACAATTTAGAATTGTGGACAATCTAACTCTGCATGAGCATTTGTATTGTGGATCCTGCACCAATTGGTGAGGGCTGCCTCAGCAAGATTGACTCTCGTAGTCTGTTTTGCTTCACCAGGTGATTGATTATCTAAGGGTGATGGCAATGAACTGTTGTTCGGCCTGGAGTTCCATACTCTAGGCTGTCTCTAAGGATTATTGTTATTTCCACCACTATTGTTGAAATTATTGTTAGTGTATCCTCTATCAGGATAATTGGGTCTGTCATTGGAATAACCTCTATTCTGATTTGACTAGGAATAGAAGTTTTGATTTCTCAAATGAGTCACTTCTGTAGTGAGTTTTCTTAGCTAAGCAAAGATTTCCTTGATTTCTTCCTTTTCCTCTTGAGCTTTGGCTACTACATTTTCATTTTGAGGCTTGAAGAAAGAGGATCCATGGTTATTGTTGGATAGGTCAGCACCCTAAGATGTCTAGGTTTATGCAGGATATTGTGACATCTGGCCATTCCCATTAGGAGGTGGTATGATACTCAATGGACTGCTGGGGGTATCATTGCACCATTAGGATATTGTGCAAGATATGTTGGATATATGCCAGGCAGTGTAGGAAATGCTATGTTTGGAGTAGGAGCAGGTACTAACTGCTGATTCACTTTGATAGCTTCTTGAAAAGCTCTTGTCAAAGTAGTGATTTCAGGATGTGTTCTCCTAATGAACATGGAAGTCAATGGATCCAGAGTTGAGTAATAGATACTCCTAGCAGCAACATCTATTACTACATAAGGAGTAACTAACTTGGATAACATTTTCTGGAACCTAGCATTGAAATTGGCAATAGGCTCTCCTTCAAACTGTTTGATAGTGGCAAATAGGTGATAGTTCATTGAAGGATCAATCGGTATTTTGAACCTATCAGTAAAAGCTTTCTCTAAGACAGCCCATGAACCAACAGAACCCTGACCAAGACTAATGAATGAATTATAAGGCTCTTCCCCTAATGAAAAAGGAAATAATCTGCATACAACATCTTGATGTTCTATTCTGGCTCTGCAACAGGCCTCCTTAAAGGTTCTGATATGATCATCAACATCTTGATAAGGATGATATTTTGGACAAAGTTTGTCTAGATTCTTTGGTAACTCATGATATGCATTGAAGGTTAAAGGTGACTCTGCCATGAAGAAAGACATTGTGACCAGAGGAGGCTGAGCCTAAGGTACAATTGGCTGAGGCTAGACTAAAGGTACACCCTGAGGAGATCCTGTAGGTATATTGAAACTGATAGGAGTTATAGGATGACATTCTGGTGGTGTTCCTGATGCACACTGGAACCAGGAGTATGATGGATATCAACAGTCCTAGGTCTGAAACCCCTAACAGGTAGTTCTTCAGAAGGTCTGGTAGATCTTAACCTGGTATTTACCCTGTGAGACAGGATTTCTCAAATTTGGGGTAAATTGGCTAGAACTTTAAAAATATTGGTTGGATTTCACCAGTAGAGGTGATATTTATGATTGAATGACTGATCTGACTAGATATCTGCGAAATATTTGCAAAGATAGTGCAAATATGAGGTGATATTTGGGGTATGATGACTCGTACCACAGGATATCAAGTTTCTAAGGCAAACCTCTTCAAAGCTTTGATAGATTTACTTAACATTGGCTGATATTTGTGAATTCATGATGATCTACTGTAAAGCTTGCAATATTTACATTTGATTTGAAAATCTTTACACAGAATGAGCATCTACAAGCTTGCTACAGTAAATATTTGAGCAATATTTAGAATTCACAGATACGTTCGGGGTTACCTTACTCTCTGCATCATCAAACCTGAAAATAATGATGATGATTGTCTTCTTTCAGATGGAGGCCCTCCTTCTAGCACTAATTTATGTTGGTCATGATGTTAGTCACAAACAAGCATAGAATAAAAGTACACATTAACCTTTATTCATCTTGAAAGATACGATGAATTCAGAGAATTCATGATCCCAAGTCTTCAGTGATTAGGTCTTAATCGTCTGATGTTACTTAGAGGTTGATGTGTGTTGTTGTTTCCATTTTGGGGCCTTACGTTGAGTTCATCATCATGACATTATTTCTGCAAAGATTCTTCATAGAGAGGTTATTTTATACAGTTGTTTGATCAAATGATACAATTATACTCAAATATTTGCATGATATTCATCAATAATACATGCTTCAGCTTCAAATATGCTAAATATTTTTAATTATCTACGAGATGTCCACATATTTACATTATTTGCTTAAGATTATCATTTATTTGCAATTACGATGGTGAAATGCTCTAAAATTTAAAGAAATTGAAAGATGCTTCAAATGAATGTTGAACCTTTAGCTATTGAACCACATGTACATCAGATATAGTCATGAAGAGAAGAAAACCAAACAATATGTTCACCAGGACATTCCATAGCTAGATACAGTTGATGCTAACTTCAAAGGAATTGTATGAAAACAACATATGCAAGTAGACATGCACTCCAAGGGACGCAACAAATCACCGCATATATCTAGAATTCACACACTGATTACTCAAGATTTACTATGAATTGTAATCAAAACATTCTTCTCATTCATTAGGTATGCAAGGATATAAATGTATACAAAAAGCTTTGAAATGAGCCCTGAATATTTCAGAAGATGGATTTCAATTAAGTTTCAAATGTTAGAAAATAGGCATTCTAGCACCTTATATAGAACAAGGTGAGGAATCTGTTACAAAAAGATCAATGATCTTGATTTATCTATGAATATCTACGGTCAATATACCTCTCTTGACTAAGTCAACATTATCAAAATGGCACAATTTGCCAGCTGGCAACTATCTAAAATACTTATTTTCACTAAGTATCAGATGCTGATATTTACTCTATGATGCATCATCATCTACTTTATCTGAATCATGTGCTTCATCGTCATGTGCATCACTTTCTGAACTTTCTTCATCCTAATGAAGATGACCTTGTATATGAGGCTACATGATCATCCTGGTGTTTTCATATAACCACACAATTTTATCTATCTCCCCACCATCTTGGATCTTTGCTTTGATGATGGTGACGAGGGTCGTTGCAGTCCTCATTATTTAATTCTAATAATATCAATCCAAGGCGGTGTCCATGGCTGTATGCAAAAGGGAGAAGGAATAACTTGCATGGCAGTCTTTTCTACAGAAGGGATTTGACAATTGCATGAAACAAACTAGGTTTAAAATCTGCTAAAAAAGACAACCTAATTTAAGGAAAGCAATAACTTGAACTGTTGATCTAATTCTGGAATAAAGGAACAGCTAAAGAAATTTTGAATAAACAAATTGCATAACAGCAAAACAACTAAACAAACTAAGAAATGTAGTCTCTGCCCTTCGGTTGGAGTGGGCCCTTGCTCCTTCCTCCGGAGAGACTAATCAATTCTAGCAATCAGCAAATGAGTAGAACAACTTTCTTTATTCAATAACCTTCAAAATCCAAATTACATGCTGCTGTAAAAAAATAGAGTTCTTCTTTCCTTCCTTCAATGAATTCTTTTACAACTTCCTTCTCCCCTTCTATTCTATGCCATAGTTCTTTATGTATAACTATGGTTATTAAATTCTAATTGAGAGTCTCTCTAGAGTAGAGAACTTATTCATGCAGCTAACTAAACTTATTTATCTAGTTAACTAAACTTATTCATTTAGTTAACTGATTATACAATTGCTGATTACAAGGCAAAACATGCAGTCTTTTAGAAAGACATGCAATGACACTAAGTGTGTATTCTTTGCATGGAATAATTACTCATAATTAGATCCATTAATTTAGGAGTAATTATAGTCAATCTATCCTTCAGAAAATCTCAGAGTGTGTGTTGGTAGATTGGAAGAATTCGCAGCAATTTCATAAAGTATTTCTAGAACATCTTCGGAGCTTGTGGAACAGTCAACTTCTGTCATAAGCTACTCATTTAATTTATGAGATATCCTTTAATGATTTCTGGGTTTTGTTCCCCTAACTTTCAGCTTTCTAGATCATTTTGAATTTCTAAATTCTATTAAGAAAGGAGAGAGATATCATAGTTTTACTAAAACTAGTTTTCTTGACTTTTCTGTTCTGCGTCTTCGCGTTCTGTAACAGTCAACTTATATCATTGACCATTTATTCATTTTAATTAATCTCTTCAAAAAACCTTCATAGATTTGTTCCTCTCTCTTTAAGCTTTCTGGATCATTTTGAAATTCTAATTTTCGTTAAGAAATGAGTGAGATATTACAGTTTTACTGAAATTGCATTTTTGACTTCTGCATCTCTAGCGCTCTATCCATCTCCGGTGCTCTGTGCATCTCCGGAGCTCTGTGCATCTCCAGAGCCCTATCCATCTCTGGCGCTCTGTGCATCTCTGGAGCTCTGTCCATCTCCGGTGCTCTGTCCATCTCCGACGCTCTGTGCATCTCCAGAGCTCTGTCCATCTCCGGTGCTCTGCGCATCTCCAGTGCTCTGTGCATCTTCAGAGCTCTGTGCATCTCTGGAGCTCTGTCCATCTCTGGCGCTCTGTGCATCTCTGGAGCTCTGTGCATCTCCGGTGTTGTGTGCATCTCTGGAGCTCTGTCCATCTCCGGAGCTCTGTAATTCTGAAACTCTGCAACTTAACATAAAATAGACTTTCTCTTCACTTTATTGATAAAATAAATGCTAATCTCAAAGTGAACATATAATATCAAGATAAACTCATGCATGGCATTGATCATTGCATTTAGACAAGTTTATTTGATATTTAGCTACAAATCTTCAACCCCATACTCAAGTGCACTTCAAAAATTAATTTAATGAAGAGAAAATATATGCTTTTATTTGACTAAAGATGAGACACTTTATGGTCTCATCATCTCCCCCACACTTAAGAGGTTGCAGGTCCTCCTGCACTTCATAATCATCTATTTGAGGTAACCTCTTTGCTTTTATTTCAATTGTTCTGGAGATGCTTTATAGTTGCTGATCTAGTGTTCTCTGGAGCATTTGTTCTAATAATCTTTGGAGCTGATACCCTGTTGTGCATCTGTAAATCTGATACCATGTTGATCCCTGGAGTTGGTGCTTGTTGTTCATCTCTAGAGCTAATACTCTGCTGATCTCTAGAGCTATTGTTCTATTGATCTCCAGCGTTGATCTCTAGAGCTATTGTTCTATTGATCTCCAGCGTTGATCTCTGGAGCTGATGTCCTATTGAACTCCAAAGCTGCTATTCTGAGTGATCTGGAGATGCTATTTTGAGAGCTCTAGAGTTGTTGTTCTGATTTCTAGAGTTGTTTTTAGCTGAGTCCATCATAGTCTTCCATGTGACCATCATGCACTAGTTAGTTCTCCATCTTTTTAGCCCATGTTTTGCATGATGCATGCAAAGAGGTCTTCAACTTCTGAAAGCTAAAATATCTGCAAGAGTTCTTGGAAGTAGCAAATTGTATAGAAAAAGCATGTGCAAAGCACTTATTTGTAGAAAATAAACCTACCCTAACCTACTCTACTTAGTGATGTAGAGATAGGTTACACAAAACCATTGACTAGTTGGAGAAAATAACTTCCTTTTCTCAAAATAAGGATCCATGCATTTAACTTTCTAAAAGAAAAGGAAAACCATGAGAAGAAGATGACTGAAAATTTGAACTTTGATGCTTCACCTTCCTTTGAAATAATAGCCTCCTCCATAATTTCTAACTCTAGTACATGCATGGGCTGATTAGAGAGATCTTGCAACCCTTCCTTACATTCTGATGCATGCATGATTAGAGACAGCTCCTTGCTGTTCATGGGTTGATTGGAGAGATCTTGAAATGCTTCCTCATATTCGAGTACATGCATGATTAGAGGCAGCTCCCTGTTGTTTGTCAAATATCTGATCGGGCAGCCCTCCTTGGACTTTAAAGGCATCCAAATAATACTCTGCCATACAAGCTCCTCCAGTGGAGACAAGATTTCTTCATTATACTCGTTACCTATTGCAAGCAATAGGGCATCAATGTCTCCTTCTAAAATACATTTTTCCTTGCTGGACATTGGAGTCATGGTCATCCAGTTGAAGAGGCTGCACAAGAGCTGAAATTACAGAACAACAAGATTTTTCACCTTCTTTGCATGCAAGAACCTTATGATTTGGATCTATTGTTTGGGGAGGTTTTTGGCATACAGATCTCTTTTGAGGAACTTCTTTTACCTACCTAGACTTCAAAACAATAAATCTAAAAAGATTACCAAACTAATTTTCCCCTCTTTTTGACCTGCTGTCACCAGATCAACAGCAACTCCCTAATGACACCTATCCCTGGCAACGGTGCCAAAAATGACGAGGGTCATTGCAGTCCTCATCATTTAATTCTAATAATATCAATCCAAGGCGGTGTCCATGGCTGTATGCAAAAGGGAGAAGGATTAACTTGCATGGCAGTCTTTTCTACAGAAGGGATTTGACAATTGCATGAAACAAACTGGGTTTAAAATCTACTAAAAAAGACAACCTAATTTAAGGAAAGCAATAACTTGAACTGCTAATCTAATTCTAGAATAAAGGAAATGCTAAAGAAATTTTGAATAAACAAATTGCATAACAGCAAAATAACTAAACAAACTAAGAAATGTAGTCTGTGCCCTTCGGTTGGAGTGGGCCCTTGCTCCTTCCTCCGGAGAGACTAATCAATTCCAGCAATCAGCAAATGGGTAGAACAACTTTCTTAATTCAATAACCTTCAAAATCCAAATTACATGCTGCTGTAAAAAAACAGAGTTCTTCTTTCCTTCCTTCAATGAATTCTTTTACAACTTCCTTCTCCCCTTCTATTCTACGCCATAGTTCTTTCTATATAACTATGGTTATAAAATTCCAATTGAGAGTCTCTCTAGAGTAGAGAAATTATTCATGCAGCTAACTAAACTTATTTATCTAGTTAACTAAACTTATTCATTTAGTTAACTGATTATACAATTGCTGATTACAAGGCAAAACATGCAGTCTTTTAGAAAGACATGCAATGACACTAAGTGTGTATTCTTTGCATGGAATAATTACTCATAATTAGATCCATTAATTTAGGAGTAATTATAGTCAATCTATCCTTCAGAAAATCTCGGAGTGTGTGTTGGTAGATTGGAAGAATTCACAGCAATTTCATAAAGTATTTCTAGAACATCTTCGGAGCTTGTGGAACAGTCAACTTCTGTCATAAACTACTCATTTAATTTATAAGATATCCTCAAATGATTTCTGGGTTTTGTTCCCCTAACTTTCAGCTTTCCAGATCATTTTGAATTTCTAAATTCTATTTAGAAATGAGAGAGATATCATAGTTTTACTAAAACTAGTTTTCTTGACTTTTCTGTTCTGCGTCTTCGCGTTCTATAACAGTCAACTTATATCATTGACTATTTATTCATTTTAATTAATCTCTTCAAAACACCTTCATAGATTTGTTCCTCTCTCTTTAAGCTTTCTGGATCATTTTGAAATTCTAATTTTTGTTAAGAAATGAGTGAGATATTACAGTTTTACTGAAACTGCATTTTTGACTTCTGCATCTCCGGCGCTCTATCCATCTCCGGAGCTCTGTGCATCTCCGGAGCCCTATCCATCTCTGGCGCTCTGTGCATCTCTGGAGCTCTGTCTATCTTCGGTGCTTTGTCCATCTCCGGCGCTTTGTGCATCTCTGGAGCTCTATCCATCTCCGGCGCTCTGTGCATCTCCGGAGCTCTGTCCATCTCCGGTGCTCTGTGCATCTCCGGCACTCTGTGCATCTCCGGAGCTCTGTGCATCTTTAGAGCTCTATCCATCTCCGGTGCTCTGTGCATCTCTAGAGCTCTGTGCATCTCCGATGCTCTGTGCATTTCTGGAGCTCTGTCCATCTCCGGAGCTCTGTAATTCTGAAACTCTGCAACTTAACATAAAATAGACTTTCTCTTCACTTTATTGATAAAATAAATGCTAATCTCAAAGTGAACATGTAATATCAAGATAAACTCATGCATGGCATTGATCGTTGCATTTAGACAAGTTTATTTGATATTTAGCTACAAATCTTCAACCCCATACTCAAGTGCACTTCAAAAACTAATTTAATGAAGAGAAAATATATGCTTTTATTTGACTAAAGATGAGACACTTTATGGTCTCATCAGATGGCATGCTTGTGTGCCTGGTATTTACCTCTGATGCTATCCAACTTGCTTTTCCTATTGTTTAGTGTCTCATTGTAGTTTTCCATCCTGACCTTGATTCTCATTATTTTATCTATGACTTCTTCCATCAAGTGAACAAGTGGATCATCAGCTACTGATTGGAAGTTGCTGTGTAAAGCTTTGATGGCAAACTCCTCATCCTGATTCTCTACCTTCCCTTCCACTTTTCTTTCCATCGTTTCCAACATTTCTGCTTCAACAGACATCAAATCATGCAGTTTCATGCTGATGTCTCTTAGTGTATTATTGCATCTTTTAAGTACTCCACATTCAAATTGAATGTCCTAGTACCATACGTCAACGAGTAATGTAGTGTTATTGTTCAATACATGTTTGTTGATAAGTAGTTGTGGGTTAATCCTCCTTATTTCATCTAAGGCAGATAATGTCTTCTCCAATTGGAATGACCTTTTCCCTATCTCCATATGTAATTTGTCTACCTTCTTTCTGGAGATAATAAGGGAATTCCACCTCTTTAAAGAGGCCCTTATTACATCTTCTGCTACATCCAATGTGGATAACATCCATTTCCTTAATACAGATGACTCATGTTTCATGAGATCTAATTTATTTACCTCCTCCTGGGAAATAGCAGTCAATGGGACTACATGTTCAGTTGAAGTATCTTCAGTATTAGTCAGCCTCCCTATGTAGGCATGCAACTGAGCAATGTGCTCTTTGTGTTGCTTATTTTTCTCCTTCTCTCTTTTTACCTTCTGAATCAAAGAATCTATAATATCTTTGCCTTCTTGACCCTCTTGGTCTTCATTGGCAAACCCTAAGTCAATTGTACTGATCTGAAACTCATCTAAGGTAATTTTACCTTTTTCTTTCTCTACAGTGGGTACTGCAATCTGTGCAGTCCTTCTCCGAGTTGTTGGATCCCTCTTGATGGCCGAAGTCATTCTGGCCTTCCTCTTTGGTTTTACTATATGCTCAAAAAATAAGGTAGATACATCAAATTCCTGAATTACAAAATCTACCTCTGCGTTTACTTCCTTCTCCAACCACGGAGGTACCTAATCATGTTTCTTCGCACCATCATGATGTTCACCTTGATCTCCTAGGTCTGTCAGCATATGTGATGGAGAAGGTGATTTCCTTGGTTCTTCTTCATGATGCTCACCCTGAGGTTGATCCTGTGGTACATCCTCCTGCTGAGGAACTTCTTTTTCTAGAGGAGCATCTTCCTGAGGTGGAGGATCTTGTGATATGTCCATATGATGATCATGATCCTTCTCCTTTATTACCTCATCCACTTTTGACTTTTACTCCTGTTGAGGCACGTTTACAGTAGTGGATATTGGGGAAGTCTCCTTAGGTGTTGGTGCTAGTTCTGAAACCACTGTTTGTTATGCACTTGTACTGCTTACTTCTTGAACTTTGGCAATAGGATCTTCTACCGCATCTTTCTCATCAGCCTTCTTTTCTTGAACCTCTACTATAATAGGCTTTGCTAATGCATCCTGCTGGCTTATCTCTAAAGTATGGCCTTCTGATTCTGCCATCTTCACTTCCTCTATATGTTGCCCTTTATCAGGTGTTCCTGCTGGATGTTCAGGACTTGCATCCTGTTTACCTGTCAAATCTACCACCATAGGACTTGTCACCTATGCAATTAAGGTATCTAGCCCCATCTCCTGGGCTATCTTTTCTGGGCACTTTTCTTTTTCAGTTTCCACTTGCTTTATCTCCTCTAGTATAGTTTGAATTGGTGGAGTCTTGTGAGGGGTCATGTGTGTACCTACAGCAAGGGTTTCCATCTGTTGTGAAGCTACTCCTTTCACAACCTCATCATCTGATAAATTAATTGTCTCCTCCAGTGAGATATGACCTCCTTCATGTGCCTGGGAGGTTTCTTTCATCTACTCTTCTGCGAGTTCAGTTTTGAACTTCACAATGGTAGGAAGTGGAACATTATGCTGAAATTCCTTGTGCACAACTTCGCTACCTGCCTCTTGCAACAGCGTAGGGGATTGCCTTATTTCACCCCTCATGGAGGTTCTTAGTTTCTTAGGTGGGGTAGATACCACCAACTATGGAGCTCTTCTCTTCCTTTTGAATAGTAGGGGGGCTTCTTCTTCTTCAGGCTTTTCCTCCATGAGGATATCCTCTTCTTCTGGCTTCCGTGAGGATTGACCCTCTTCTTGGGTCTCAGTAAGTTTTGCCTCTGCTCTCTTATCTTTATGGGACTTTTATTTTCTTGTTCATGGAGGTGATGCTGATCCTGATCCTGATCCTGATACTAATCCTGATGTTGCTGCCTCCTCAGCTGTAAACACTGCCCTTTCAATGATCACCCCTTTGGGTTCACTATCAACTTTCTTACCCCTAGGGGGTCTTTTGCTTTCTTGTTGTTGTGGAGGCAGTCTGTCTCCCTTAGATTTTCTTTTTTCATTTATAAAATCATCATATTCCTCATCAGGAATATCATGTCCTTTCTTCTTGTTGTCCACAATAATGGCAACACCTTTCTTCTTCAATGCCTCAATCTGCTCATCAACCCAAGCTTGGGTTAGTTGTACAGTCCTGGCAATGAAAGGATCCAAAGATATGTCCTCTTGTATGGTGAGGTCAGGTGCAGATATGGTGTCATTATATATTTTCTTCTCCTCATATTCATCTGCAATTATCCTACCGTCATCCTTCTTTAATTGTTGGGGAATGGGGATACAGTCAAAGGTTTTGATTTGATTCAATGTTAGCCTTTGGTATCTTCTTTTTCTGGCTTCTGCTTCATCCTCACAATCAATCCAGAAGTCTTCTAGGTGCCTCCTGTGAATAGGCCTCCCTGTTATTTTCTATATCCTCCCATAAGGATCATATGGTCTTATTAGTGGGAAAGGCTGCAATTGTATTTTATTCAAGGTGACCATCACCTTCTTTATGCTTTCTAAATCTCGGCACATATACTAGCCAATGGTGACCGGAAACAAAATTGGTGGCAGCTTCTGGGCATCCTTGTATGTTTTCAACATTGTGGAGCTATGCCTTATGAATTCCATTAGTATTACTGCATCAGTGGGGTATCATGGGAGCATGAGGGGATTCCCTTCAAAACCCTCAATTCTCATATAGGAAAAAGTTGCAAACTGAATATACCAGGCTCCATGCCTATAGATTATCTCTTGAGCATCCATGCTCAATTTCTTTGTCCTATCCTCCTCCATGGTTCTTACCAGATGCATAGAGAATGCATCATTTACCAATTTATAGTCTTGGAGGTAATTAGCTCTTTGCAGTTGGGGATGATGATCCCAGATATGGGCGTCATTAGTGGTTCCTCCAATCCTTCCAACTGTTGTCAATGCATCAAATGTGCCTTTGTAAGCATAGTAGTAGACAATGTATTATGTCATATAGAAAGAACAATTTGAACCTCCCAGGTTCATTAGCTGCTTATGTAGAGCATCACTTATTAGCTAGCCCCATAGTGGCTTGATGTCTGCATACATGCACATCATGATTACACCATACATCCAATCTTTAAAACTACCAGCATCAGGCTGGCCTATCACCCTGCTAAGCAGTGCAATCATGTATTGATACTTGTCATCAAAATCATACTTGAACAAGTGCACAGGAAGTTTGGCGGCTACAGGATATGTGTTGTTCTTGGCCCTCCATTGATACATGTTCTTCCTAGCTTGTTTCTTATTATTTTCATATTCTATTTCAGACTTCTTCAAGTCTACACTATTAACCTTCTTGCCCAATGGTAGTCCAAATGTCTGGGAAAGACCCTTGATGGACAGGTCTACATATATTTTGCCATGCTTCACCACCTGTCTAGTTTCTGGAATATAATTCCATGCACACTCAATGACTAGCTCTGGAGACTCCATGGAGTACGGAAAACCAGCCACGTTCCACATTCCAGACACGAATACTACATCCAGCACGGGGCTTCTGTTCTTCTCATCATTTAGCTTGGCTGACCAGGCTTCCAAATCGATACTTCCCTGGTGTGTATCTGTTATGGCACCATATTTGAATAGGATGCCTCTTGGAGATGAGAACATGGGTTTGCTAAACTCAGCCACACACTTAGCTAACCTCTTGTCAGCCATGGATATCTGCAATTAACACAATTGGTCTTACAATGGATACTCATGCATGCATATAACATTTATCTCTACTAATCATCATGCCTACTATATTTATTCAACATTAACTTATCATGGGGGTGCATAAACCGGATACAGAAGCAACAGGATGAGGGTTTCAATTACTTACCTGGATATGCAAATCCCCTTTATACTAGTGGATTTTTGAAAGTGCTCTTAATTCTACTGATGACCACGCACTTCCTCCTGCTTGTTAGCTCTATTCTTACAAGGGTCGCTAGTATGAGGGTATGGAAGCTGGTGCTCTATAAAAATGATTTTATCACAAGGTAAATGTGAAAATGACGATGAATTTACCTTTTAACCTTGCAATTAGGGTAAAATTAGGGCAATCCTGACAGATTGGATTTTATTCATTGATTTTCTACACGGAAACTCAGGATTTCGCCAGTTGTTTCATTAGACTTTGTGGTTGGCAGGAACTACCTACCATGTCTGCACGCATTAAATGTCAATGGCAGCAATGGGAGCGGGGTGATATCCATATGACAGGATACACAAAAATATGATAGCCTCAGGATATCAAGTGATATTAACAAATATCACCCTGAGTGTAATATGATCATCCTCCTTGAGAGGAATAACTATCGTGACAAGGTCAGGTGATGAACACACCTTTGGGTCATGCTTAGTACATCAGTAGGATATTTCAATATGTCAGGTGATGTTTCAAAATGATGATGACCGAACAAACTTATATGCTTCTTTCTTTCGGGATATTAGGATGACATCATCTAGATATTTGCCCATTGTATCACTAAGGCATCATGACATCATCGTCATGCTATACGAATAGGATCATGTTCAGGAAATATACCCCCAAGAGCTAAAAAGTGATGATTACGTCATCATCATGTATGTTTCTTTGTTTATCAGACTTAAATGACATCATTAGGATAATGGCTTAGGGGGATATTTTGCAGCAGGAGGATATTAAGAAATATCAGGTTACATTGAGAAATATGATCCTCGTGAAATGCATAAGGTTGTTGATGGGTAAAGGTCACTATCACCTAAAATTGACGTCTGGATATTTGGACCGCATGATTTATCAGGTGATAAATTAGATCATGATGACCTTCTATAATATGACTAATGTTGAACAATATGATCCTCCCCCTGTGAATATTAGGTTTGACTCAAACTTTGACCATTCATAACTATCACACCTTAAAGAATATCAAGGTGATACAAAAGGTAAACCTGCATGAAATTTGATGCTCTTTCTAAATATGAGGTTACTGGAATAAAATATGAATCTTGACAAACTGACCTCATGATGATGACTTACCCAGCCCTTTTCATGAATGATGATCTGCATGACTTATTTTTACCATACCGCCAGAAAGCACAAAACAAGCCAAAAAGTTGGGCCCCTATTTTGCCAAGTCAAAATGGGGCATGTTGTGTAACCACACAACAGGTCTGACACTTTGTCAGTACAGTTCTTCCTCTGTCTACTCTATCAAACAGGAACCCAACACTCAAGTTCTCATATCTCTTCACCCTTCCATCACCAGAGGCTAAATCCTTGGAATCTATTAGTCAAGGTACTCCTCTTGACTTCACCAAATCTGCACTTCACTGAAATACTTACTCTGAGAGATCCAGACCTGACTATCAGACCTTGCTGATTGCTCTATTCTTGCTTACCGGATCATAACACTTCTTCTATCTGACTCCCAGTAGAGACTCATCATGTCTTGTGGATGTGTGGTATAACCTTTGTTGCCATCAATGACAACATTCCTGAATCCATATAGTGTCTCTTGCCAACAATCTCCCCCTTTGGCATTGATGGCAACACTTAGTGAAAAATGACTAAGTGTCACACTATACTTCCTCTTAGCTGATGCTCTATCTCTATGTACATTTTTCAAAGCTCCCCCTTAGCTGGATTCCTCCTTTTTCATTGCTCATCACTACCCCTTTGACATCAATAGAAAAGGGTGGGGTCCACACACCAAAATTTTCAAAAATTAATCTATACTTAGTCGCATAAGTATATCATCCAGTTGTACTCTACATATACTTTAGTATATCTGCAAAAGTGTTTTTCAATTGTACAACTTCGGTTGCCCAACTCAGCTTCATCCTATCCAAAATTGATATGTGACCACTCAACAAGAATGCAAAAGCTTCTGCCTTCTTTAGATCTGTCGGATCATTTGTCTTGGCTGTGGTTTGAGCATCACTTAGGGCCTCATGCATGGCCTCCAACTTAGAAATGATTATTCTTCTAAGTTCATTTAACCTGCTGATTCTATTTTTGTTTTCTTTCTCTAGCTTCTTATTTTCATCCAAGACTACAATAGTCTAACATTCTTGATTTACTATCGATGAGGTAAGTGGATCAAAATTTTGAGAAAGTTTTGTTAGTTTGATCTCTTGTTCTTTCATTTTCTTCTCAATCTTCATTATTGCTTTGGACCATGATAGAAAAAATTAATATATTTCCCTGCCATCTTTAAGAGCATTTTCTAAGCTCTTTATCCCTATATCCATATTTCTTCTATCATTTGATATTAGACTTAGTACTTCAGAGAATCTTTTATCCAAAAACTCTTTCTGGACCTTTTCTTTAGCTGATTTCTCTAAGGACTAAAAATGAGTGCTGACTGAACTAACAAGAGACTTAAGATTACTTGATGAGGAAGCCAATGAATCCTTCAGAAAGGATGGCATGATCTTTTCAAGCACACCAGATGTAGCTTCTATTAGCTCACAGTCTTCCATGTGAGACTTCAGGAGTTTTTCTTTTGCCTTTGCATTAGCAAATGAAGCTATCTTCATTATTTGTACCAGGGAAAGAGAATCAAAACCAAATGGTCCTAGTAGAAGTTCTGGTTCATCAATCTCCATTGTCTCTTTGTTTAAGAATTCTTTGACAATTTCTACAGTGTCTCTTATCGGAGACAGAGTTTTCTTTTCTTCTGCAGTCTTAGAGTTGTCATCTTCTTTTCTTCATTTTCTTGACTTCTTCATCAGATTCAGTTTCTTCTTCATCCTTTTGACTAGCATAAGATCTTGTGGCTTTTGTCTTAGTTCTCTTCTCTCCTTTGCTGGATGAATTTGCTTCTAGTTTTGATGCCCTTGAGCTTTTAGCAGTGGCAGGTGTAGATTTCCTTGATGATCTGGTCTGGGTGGAAGATTCTACTAGAGCACTTCTTTCCTCTTCTGCTTCTTTTTCTTTTTCTGTTCCTTTTATCTTTTCTTTGTGGGCATCAAGTGCCTCTTTTGAGATTCCATTCCTCTTGGCAACTTCTTCAACTTCCCTTCTTACTTTCCTCTTGATTTCAGGCTGTCGAAGTTCTACATGAATCTTTACACTAAATTCTTCAAAGGTTCCAAACATTTCTGCCTTGGGATCCTTTGTTTGACTCAACATGTGCTGAACATGCAGCTCCACAATGTTCTCATCCACCTCATACCCCATTGGCATGATCCATATTATTCTTGGTTCCACTACCTCCATTAGACACTGATCCGTCTCTACCATAAAGCATACTATGTCTTTGTATTTCTCAACTAGAGATTGGGGAATTCTCTCTCTAGCTTGCATCATGTTCTGAAAGTTTTTGGAGAAACCCCAGAGAGCTGTGTTTTGAGATTTGTCATCACCAAGTCCATGCAAATAATCCTTGATTTGTATGGCAACCGATCTGTCATTTTTCCATACCCATCCACTAGATCCAAGTAGCTCATTCATAAAGTAGAAGAATAGATAGAGTATTAGGCCACCAAATTTGAAGGAATTCTTCTTGTCCTTCTTTATCTTCTGCAGGTTCTCCAAGAGTTGGTTTAGAAGGAGCTCACAAAGGTCATAGTCTGCATTTTTCCTCAACATTTCATATGCAGTGTAGATAGCAGTTCCAAGTACTAAATTCTCCATGCTAGAATGATATATCTTGTAGCCGATGATCATGGATGCAAACTTGACATTCGGATTAGTGATGTCATCTACTGTCATTGCACTTTTGTCAAACTTGATCTGGTAGCCTCAATCACAGTTTGATTCTTGACAGATTTAAGAATAGGAATCCCACTGGATGAGTGCAATCCGGTAACTGCCCTAATGGCATCTTTTGTAATCTTGAATGGTCCATTTAACCATATGAAGTTGTCATGTATTCTACTTAAAATATACCTGACCCATTCATCCTCAGTAAAACAGGGGAAATGTATGCATTGTGCAAAGTTCTTGTCTCAGAGGGCCTTGAATTGGGGTTTGAGCTCAAATGAATCATCTATTAGTTGTTTGTGGTAGATATCCCTCAATTTAAACTCTCTGAATTCTTCAATGTTTGCGTGAATGTAAACCCTATTATCTTTTGTATGCAATACACCATGTAGTACACTGGAAAATGCTCCTAGGGGATCTACTTCCAAGGATTTGTAGGGATGTTTCTTGAATTTGGGGTGAGGCCTATCATTGATCTTTACTATATTTAGAGTAGCCATTATTCAAGGATTTTACAGAGAGATATTTGATAACGAAAAATACCTTTTGTGCTTGTAGGGTTCGCGAAGTGAACTTGAATGATTTGCTAATTGAATCAACTCCAATGGTTGGTCTTTGAGAAGTTTGAAGCAATTTGTTGCAGAGTTCTCCTTTCTATCTTTTCGAATGCAAATGTTCAAATGACAAGCACATGAACCCTTTTAATTGCAAGAAAAACCCTAAATTCATACTACAATAAATGTGCAACTTAAGTTATTTCAGTTTCTCTGTTCTTCTTATTCTGAAATAGATCCCTTTTCGGATCACTCTAATATGCTTAGAGTTACCCTTGGTGATTAACAACAAGATTTATTACTTTCCTCAACCATTTGATTTATCCGCGGATCAAGATGTCTTAGTTTTAGAATCACACCAGACCAAACTTGTAAGAAACCTACTTTTACTAGAAGTCTGTTAAACCAGATCTATCTGAAGGGATTAGACTTTTTAAATCTTCATGCAGATCTTTCAAATCTTTACTATGGCTTATCTAGGTGTTTCTCTAAAAACCCTTTGATCTGCAACCTTTCATGTGCTGATTACAGGCACCAATTGACTGGTTGGGGGAATTGGTTTTTCTTTTGTTACTCCCCCTGAGCTAGAGCCCATCTATTCAATTTTTGGAAGGAATATCAGCACCAGATTCTAGTGCAGATCCATCCACTACATTCTCTGTACTTTTCTTCACCCAAATCTTGTTCATCTCACTTTTAACTTCATCTGCATTCACTTTTCCTTTTCCTTTGTCTTGATTCTAATTATGATGCACCGGACCCCTTTTGTCCTGATTATTACTTCTACAGAATTTGGCAATATGACCGGATCTATTGCAATTGTAGCAAACAACATTTCTTTGCATATTTGACCGATATCCTTTTGATCTACACTGATTAGCCATATGACCTACTCTATTACATGCATAGCATCTGCCATTGAATGAAATGTTCATTTGCATATTTCTACATTCATGAGATTTGTGACCATACCTTTTGCAGCTAAAGCACTATCCAAAGAAGGATGAATTAGTTTGATTCATTCTCTTTTTGCATTGATTAGCTTTGTGACCAAAGTTATTGTAGTTGTGGCAGTATCCATTGAAAGATGGATATCTTTGAGCATTGGGTTGCCTTACCAGAGGTCTTCTAGGCTTGTCCCTTGGATTTCCTGATCCAAAATTCTTCTGACCGGATCCAAAGCTTTCACCTTTCTCATATCCTAAGCCATGCTTGTCATCTACCCTCTTTTGGCTTTCAAGAAGAACTTCAAGTTGAGAAGAACTTATCTTGAATTTCTCTTTGTATTCATTTGTTGTTTGAAGATCCTTTTTAAGAGTGTCAGTTTGATCCTCAAGTTTTTCTTCATTATCTCTATCATCTTCAAGATTAGATTCAAGATGTCTGATTATTCTATCCATCTTGTGGCAGTATTCTGATTTCTCCTTGAGAGAATGTCTTAGATCATCTTCAGTCTTTCTTTTTTCTTCAATTTCTTGGGTGAATTTCATAACTCCTGATTCCATTTCATGTCTTACCATAATGACCTCTTTTGACAATTTTTTACATAACTTAGTTTTCTCCTTCAGGTCTTCATTTGTATCATTTGCTTCACCTTGACTTGCTAATTGTTGAAGTAGTTCCTTTCTCTTCTTCATAGAGATACTTAGTTTCCCTTTTAATTCATTTATGAAATCATCAACTTGTTTAAGTCTTTCCTTCAATTCATTGACTTCAAAGTTGGAATGTTCAAGATCATCTAGGGCAGACTGAAGTTGTTCCCTCAAACCATACATATCCATTTGAATTTCCAGATCTTCCTCAAGATGTTAGGCTATGTTTAGAGGAACTTATCTCTAATACCAATTGTTGATAACTGAGAGGGGGGGTGAATCAGTTATCCTAATATTTCAACTTTCTGAGCTTTCTTAACAGTTAATGCAACATCAAATCAAATAAGCAAGCATAATCATGAAATGGAAATAACACCAATACACATTGTTAAGGTAAAACGTGGATAAATCAAATGAATTATATAAAACCCAAATATCAACAGAATAAATGAGAGCAAGAAAGATTGAACGAAAAGAGCAATGAATAACACAAAGCAAACCTTCCCTGAATCGATGCTTCTGTTGTTCGCCTATTACAACCGTCCTTTTGCTGATGAAGTAGGCCCTCAGAGAGTGCACTCCTTTAGCTGTGTTCGAGGAAGTCGATGGTAAATGGCTGTTGTGATATGCAATGAAGATGAGCTTCAAAGCAAGTATGTGATCTCAAGCTAGTGAATGGTAAGAGGGTGCCAAAGGCACGCTAGTGAATTTCTGCAGAGTAACAATGTAGATAGCTTGGATGAATAGAATGGAGGGATGAAGCTTTTTTTATAGACTTAGAAGAATGAGAATCAATGGTTGAGAGGAGATATGAAGATCAATGGCTGAGAATGGTTGAGGAATGTGCAACCAGTAGAAATATGACAAGTGTCCCAACTCCATCATGAAAGAGGGGATTTGACAAAATTGATTGGAGAGTTAACTCCTTTAACTAAATTTGATTAGTCAGTTGGAAGAATGAATTATGGAATTGAATGAATTGATTGAGGGATTAACTCAATTGACTGGTTAGTTAACACTTTTGATTGATTAGTTAACTAACATTTGATTTGAGAAGAAATAGGACATGTGGGTTAGGGAAAATAAGGTAATTAAATATTTAATATATTTAATTACATGTGCAACAGGGTGAGGTGGACAAGGTGAGGTGGAAAGGTGAGGTGGATTTTTGAAATTAGAACTTAGGATAGAGGAATTTGGTTTAATTAAATAATTTATGATTATTTAATTATGTGAGGACATTTAGAAGAATTTTAATTAAATAAATAGATTTTATTTAATTATGGAACAGTGAATCGATTAAATAAATTTAGAATATTTATTTAGTTGAATCGTGTCATTTTTAGGTGTATACATTTTGCCCCTCTTTGATGCAATGAAGTATACAGCGTTACTTCAAAGAAATCGATAGTCTGACAGTGATACATGCCCCAGTCTGCCCCTAGTACAAGTTTAATGACGATAGGATGCCCCCTCAGGAGATTGGACAAGAAGAAGGCAGAAGGCGTGAGACAGACAATCTCACGAAGACAAAGGGGTATAGGTTAGGTTGGAGAAAGAGCTGAATGAGACGCAATGCAAGATAGAATGATAATACACACAAGCAAGTAAGCAAGTATGCACAAATGATACAAGAACAAACAAGGTGTTGCCCCTGTCAAGCGGTAAACCAACGATATACTTATAATAATATATGATAGTGTTGTCATGGCGGGGAACGATATATCCCTAGTCCAACATGGCAGGCGTGTTGTCATGGTGGAGAATGATAGATTCCTAGAGCAACATGAAGGATAGTGTCTGGTTTCAGGAAATGAAGCATGTCATGTAAGACGCGTGTATTGGTTTGATTTTGACAATGCAACATCCTGTATAAGACAATCAATTGATTAACTGATCAAGTTGGTTTACGACCAGACAAAGATCAAGACCCCTGATTGTGATTGGATCATTTGTGCAAGATTGACTTGACTTGATTGGTATGGATTAAGGATGGACCTTGCATTTGGATCCTTGCTCAAACTGACTGGAGAAGGATGAAAGATATGATGATAGATAGAAATCTGATTGGTAGAAGAAAGACTCGATAAAAGGACTCACAAGCTTTTATTTGTATTGATACTCTGCATTGTTGGATCTTTATTACATGGGGTATGGTATGGATGTATAAATGGATATAGGATGGATGCTTTGCTATTGGAGAGCTTTACTTCATCATTGGGCATTTTTTTTGTGGTATTTTTTTTAAATGTTGTAAGTGAATACAAGCATCGAGGTATAATTGAACTGAGATGACCTGAGTACCGCTTACATGGATTGTGATTTAGCAAGTTAATACAAGCATCTAGTCAAAATTGAATCTAGATGACCTGAGTACTTCTTGCATTTCAACACACAAGGATTGCCCCCATTCATGTTATACCTTTGATGTCCTCAATGATCTTTTGCCGATCATGTCCTTAGACAAGGCTTCACATTACTAAAGTTTAATCCACAAACAACAAACAAAGAAAATAATCATGCCCCCATCATAGCATCTCTAGCTTTTGGCATTCTCGAGTAGCATAGGAAGGTATGATAGCAATAATCTGGACTCGAACTGTTAACCATGTTTCTGATCTACAAAGCATATTTGTGTTGATATGTGTTTAGTTCTTGTCTTAATTTGCGTAAAATCATTTAGAAGACCTTGGGTATTTGCTTTGCATTGGATAGGTTAAGATGCTCACAGTCAAGATTTCTGCTTGAGGCGCGGGTTCTGCTTGCATTTGCTTGCTTGGTGAGAAGATTGCACAATCTTTATTGGGGAGACGAACCCTAAGAGATTGACCTAGTACCTCGGGGGCTCATTGCTAAATGGCCTTGCCTATGTGACGATGCATAGGCAACGTAGTTTGGGGTAAACCCTAATGGACCATGGATGGATTAGAAGAAAGACAACAAGAAAGGGGATGAATGGGACTGTGGGAGAAATGGAATCCTTGGGGGTGCATTAGAATAATGGCCTTGCCTACGTGACGGTGCAGAGGCAATGTAGTTCACAGACTTGGACTATGGACACTGACAAGAGACACTATGCCAGGCTCACATTAAGGAGACGGTATGGGACAAGACCTTGGTTGATAAGGCCACAAGGAGAGTATCAAGCCATTATAGGTAACTATGAAGTGTTTATTGTGGGACAGATATGGGTCAAATGGGAAATGAGCAAAGGAAGAATGGACTCAGGGTGATTGGATTCCCAAAGATGGAGAAGGTGATTTATCACAAGTAACGCCTGTTTACCAGGTTTTCATCACTTGCTTTTATTTGCACTAGAAGCTAGAAAGTAAACATGATGCTTGTTTGCCAGGTTTTCATCATGATACCTATCCAAGGCACCTATTTGCCAGGTTTTCCCCAAAGGATGATTTTTTTGTATGCTTTCTATTTTTTCTGATTTTTTTTTGTATTTTCTCTTGTCAACTTTTTTTTGATTTTTTTTTATTTTTGATTTTATTGTGCCCCCTTGCATTGGGGTTCTCCTAGGTATAGAACCGGCGAAGGTGCATGCTGTTGATTGGATCATTGAACAACTCACCCTCTGATGTGGCCAATTGATATGCCCCCGATCCGTAAGCAGCTACAATCACATAGGGCCCAAGCTAGTTAGGTTCGAACTTGCCTTTCTTTTCTCTGTCTTGTTGATTGTGAGGATTCTCTTTGAGAACGATGTCCCCAACCTTAAAGCATCTTGGGTGAACCTTGTGGTTATAGCTTCTTGACATCATCTATTGATATGCTTTGAGATGATCAAAGGCTTTCTGGTGCCTTTCTTCTAGCAGCTCTAGTTCTTGTAACATGGAGACTCTGTATTCTTCGTCTGATATGAGACCTTTCAACGACACCCTAAGAGATGGTAGTTCGACCTCAATGGGGAGGATGGCTTCTAAACCATAGACAAGGGCGTAGGGTGTAGCACCTATGGGAGTGTGTATACTGGTTCTGTAGGCCCACAGAGCGGGATTGAGTTGGACATGCCAATCACGGCCAACATCATTGATAGTCTTCTTTAGGATTTTCAGAATGGTTTTATTCGATGCCTCAGCTTGGCTGTTACCTTGGGGGTAGTATGGAATGGAGAAATGATGTTGGATTTTGAAATGCTCACAAAGTTCTTGGACATCCTAATTTTTGAATGGTCTTCCATTATCCATGATAATAGATGAAGGAATGCCATATCTACAGATAATGTAATTTAGAATGAAAGAGGAAATTTGCTTGCCTGTGATGGTGGTTAGGGGAATGGCGTCAATCCACTTTGTGAAATATTCAGTGGCGGTTATGATGAATTTGTGGCCATTGGAAGAGGGTGGATGAATCTTTCCCACAAGGTCAAGTCCCCATTGGCAAAACGGCTAGGGTGTCGTTAAAGATCTCAACTCTTGAGTAGGTGCATGGATCAGGTTCCCATGTATTTGGCACTGTTTGCACTTTTTGATGAACTGATATGAATCCATTTCCATGTTTGGCTAGTAATAACCCAAACACATGAGTTTCTTGGCTAAGGAAGGACCGCTAGAGTGTGTTCTGTAGATCCCTTCGTGTACGTCTCGCAAGGCAGTTATGGATTCTTCTTGTTCTAAACAATGGAGCAAAGTACCATCTAGACCACATCGGTAAAGGGTATCAGCTATGATGGTGTAGCGGGAGGTTTGCCATATGAAGGTTCATTTTTGGTTAGAAGCAAGGTCAGGTGGGAGAATGTTGTCCTTGAGGTAAGTGTAAGTCTTACCGTACCAAGGTGAATCAGATCTAACTAGGAGGCATATGGAATGGGTCTCAAGAAGATCATAAGCTAGTTGCCAGATAGTTTCCACTAAGAACTCATACCATGACTCATTTTCAGGTATTTCTAGAAGAGAGGCTATGGTAGCCATTGCATCTACTACTTTGTTCTCGATTCTGGGTATTTGCTCGAAGGAGATGGTCCCAAAGTGCTCTTTGAAGTTGTCGACCATTCTTTTGTAGGGGATGAGCTTTTCATCTTTGGTTTGATACTCATCATTGACCTGGTTGACTATAAGGTGAGAATCACCATAGACATGTAGTTCTTGGATTTTCCACTCAGTTGCCATCTTAAGACCAATTACCAAGGCTTCATACTCCGCTATGTTATTGGTGCATGGAAATAACAAACGGTAAGACTTTGGAATTGTGTCGCCTTGGGGAGTTATGAATAGGATGCCTACCCCCGATCCATGGTTTGTGTAAGACTTGTCGAAGTAGAGTTTCCAAGAAGATGTTGATATAGTGAATAAGGACTCATCTGGAAACTCAAACTGCATGGGCTTGTTGTCTTGTAATGGTGCATCTGCTAGTTGGTCAGCTATGATTTGTCCCTTGATAGCTTTTCTATCCACATATTCGATGTCATACTCACTGAGAAGCATTACCCACTTTGCTAGGTGACCTGTGAGAGCATCTTTGCTGAGAAGATACTTCAATGGGTCTATTTTTGCAATGAGCTTAACTGGGTGTGCAAGCATGTAATGCCAAAGTTTTTGTGAAGCAAAAACTACCGAAAGACATGATCTTTCTACTTGTGAGTATTGCAACTCATAGCCCACTAAGGTTCGACTGATGTAGTATACAACTCTTTCTTTGTTCTCATAATCCTGTTGTGCTAGAAGTTCCCCCAGAGTAGTAGGTGTAGCAGATATGTAGAGAATTAGAGGTTTTCCTTGGATTGGCGGCATGAGAATGGGTGGATTCATAAGGTACTCCTTTAGCTTGTTGAATGCTTCTTCACACCACTCATCCCACCTAAATGGAATGTTCTTATGCACGAGATGGCTGAAAGGCTGGCACTTGTCTGCCAGCTGTGATATGAATCTGTGGATGGCCTGCAGCTTGCCCTGTAAGGATCTCAACTGAGTTAGAGTCTTGGGAGGTGGCATGTCCATTATAGCTTTGACCTTGGCCGGGTCTACCTCTATTCTATTTGCCGACACGATGAAGCCTAGCAGCTTGCCTGAAGTTACCCCAAACACACATTTCTTTGGGTTCATCTTGACTTGGAATTGGTCTAACCTTTGAAAAACTTTTTTTAATACATCCAGGTGTGAGTCCCTTGTGAGTGACTTTGCTAATATATCATTGACATAGTCCTCCATAGTTACATGCATCATGTCATGAAATATAGTAGTCATAGCTCTTTGATATATGGCACCTGCATTTTTTAGCCCAAATGGCATGACATTCCAGCAAAAGGTACCCCATGGGCAAGTAGAAGCTATCTTGTGTTGGTCCTCTGGTGCTATTTTGATTTGATTATACCCTGAGAATCCATCCATGAGTGAGAGCATTGTATGTCTTGCAGTCAGGTCGACTATGATATCAATGTTTAGCAATGGAAAGTCATCCTTGCGGCATGCTTTGTTTAAGTCTCAAAAATCATTACATAGTCGAACTCGGCCATCTGGTTTAGACATTGGCACAATATTAGATATCCATTCTGGGTAATCTATGGCTCTAATGAACCCCACGTCTAGCAATTTCTTGAGTTCTTCTTTGACCAAAAGTGCTATGAGAGGATGCATCTTTCTCAGCTTCTGCTTTACTAGTTTCACTCCTAGATCCAATGGTAGATGATGTAAAATTAAGTTTGGGTCTAGACCTGGCATGGCTGCATAGCACCAAGCAAAGCTGCCTCTCTTTTGCTTAAAGAACGGTACAAACTTGGTTTTCTCTGGTGGTGTAAGAGATTTGGCAAAGTGGATAATCTTGGGCTGTTCTTCTATTCCAATATTCACGGGCTCTGTCAGTTCCACAACAATCTGTGACCTTTCCTGGTACATATCACTAGGGAGAGTGTCAAGCATTCCATCGTCAGGTGCCACAGTTGGGCTTTCACCTTCAGATGCATCCTTTCTTTTTACTGTTTTGTGATCTGACACTGCTGCAAGGTGGTTTTCACTGTCAGATCTATTTTTGATCTTGATATTTTTGCGACTGGAAGGCTTGGCACCCTCCCTGAAGTAAGCCACAGTATTTAGTTCGATAGCAAAACTAGCTTTATGATCTCCCTTGGGTAAGTGGTCCCTAAGTTCCATATAATCGATGTAAGCATCGTCGTTTTGGAACATATCTAGTTGGGGAGTTCCTTGCAGATCCCAGTCAATAAGCTCAGGGTGCAAGAGGGGAAGGGAGTCAGATGATAGACCTAATTCATTGGTGGTGTGAATGGAAATGTTAGGAGCATTGGCAGGGGTAGTGTTTTGGGTGGTACTTTCCTCCAAGTTGTTTATTGCAATGGAATTTAAACTTTCCTCGAAAGCCATAATCTCACGGATGGGCAAATCAGACTCCAGTGGTCTATCCCGTTGCATTTGTCCCTCACGGTAGGGGCTAAGAGTTTGGATGGTGTCAACCTCCTTGTCATCGTAGGAGTGCTCTGTTAGCTCATCCCACTCATACTCATTTGAATCATCTGAATCTGTGTCGCTGTCCACTTGGAGTATTTGGATTGTTTCCACAAGGCAAGCATTTTCCTTGGCTTTATCCTTGCCTTTGTATCCTAGGCCACTTGTGTTTCTAGCCGAAGAGGATGAAGAAGGTTGTATAGGTTCAATGATTCCTTCCTTTCTGAGGCTGATAGGGCCTTGTCCTTTGTACCCCATCCTGTACAAAATAGTCTCACCTCACCCATAGAGTTCTGTTGGGAGTCTAGGCAGATCTTGGGGTGTGTTTTCTTCTTCAGCATAAAGCCATTGCAGGAGATCTCACTCCTCTGTTTCATCAGATAAGGTCCCCCATTTCACAAAGGGATTTACAGGAGCTACGGGAGGAGCAGATGGCTTTGGAAAAGTTTTGGGTTGATGTTTGGATTGGCCAAAAGAGCGAGGAGACAAAGGCATCTTGGCAAGATTGAGGCTGTGCTCAATGGAGTATTCCCCCACTCCACTTTCTTTTATGGTAATTTTCTGTGCTTTGGGTCTTGAGGAGGAAGCTTCAGTGGTATGGTCCTGTTGTGAGGTAGGGGAAATGTATGCTCTGTTGTTGGGTATGACACACTTGGGTTTTGCATGGAAAGAATTGCAGTGTTGGTAGGGGTCAGGGTCGCCTTGAATGGTGACTTGCTTGCCATTGTGTGGGAATTTAATGCATTGATGAAAGGTTGAAGGGACAGCCTTCATGGTGTGAATCCACGGTCTCCCGAGTAGGATATTATAAGTGAGCTCCCAATCAAGGACTTGACACACCACATCTTTTATTACTGGTCCCACTTGAATGGGTAGGACAACTATTCCCTTTGTGGTTCATTCTTCCTTGTCATATGCTTTGATGGTAATTTTCCTCCTTAGATCAACTGCCTGTTCGGAGAACCCCAGTGCAAGGACTAGCTTTAATGTGCAAATATTTAAACCAGCACCTCCATCAATGAGAACCCTCTTGATGCGGTGCTTGTGTATGAATGCGACAATGTGCAGAGGGGTGTTATGAGGTTGGGATACGGATAGGTCATCTTGCTCAGTAAACGATATGGAGTTGGAGGATGTTAGATTGCCTACCCTGGTCTGAAAATTTTCTTGGGCCAAATTAGTGGGGATAGTGGTTTCCACTAAGGCTTTCTCAAGAATCTCCTTATGAGAAGGAGATAGACGCAATAGCTCCAATATAGAAATGTGAGCTAGAGTTTTCTGTAACTGGTCGATGACATTGTACTGACGGAAGTTAGATGGAGACAGTGATGACCTTGGAGGGGTGGTATTGGGCGTGACTTTACCATTGCGGATAATTATACTACAACTAGTTCTGTTAGGTCCTAGTTGTTGGTTGGGTGAGATGACATTGACCTGTGGGATTTGCTCAGAAATGTAGTTTATGGTGTAGTCAAATGGCACACTTGCATAGTTGGCATTACTAGTCCTACTGTTCTGGTTTGGCTGGTTGCGATTATTGTTATTGTCGTTACTGTTGTTGCCATTATTGTTGTGGCCATTGGTGTTGTTGTTGTTGTAGTTATATGGCCTGTTGTGATTCAGAAGTGGATCCCTATAGGCCACATGAGTTTCATTGGAGGTATGCTATTGTGTCCCTCCCTAGTTCTGATCTAGTACATCTTGTATGACATTTTTGAGGTGGATGCAATTGTTAGTTGTATGCCCCCTTCCTCGATGATATTCACAATAGTCTATGTCCTTCCAATAGGGAGGTTTGACTATAGGCTCGTAATCACTTGTTGGCAGTAGAGAAATTTCGTTGTTTGCCAACAACTTCCTTAGTGCAGACTCTTGAGACTCACCTAATGGTGTGAATTTTCTCCTTGGATTTGAACTGTACAAAGGTCTGGGCTACCGAGAAGGTGGTTTGTTGAGTGTACCATTGTTTGTTTCTCCCTTTAGAGTGAATATGGGTTGTTGTTTGGGAGCTACCGCCTTAGCATCCACTACTCCATCGTTGACCACATTCTTGTTCTTGGTCCAAAACTTTGATTTATCCATTGTGTAATTGGAAGGAGGTGTGTCCTTGTAGATCTTGATAGCTCCTTTAGCGATCATAGTCTTTTCGATGAATAAGCCCATTTCAATGACTTTTGAGAAAGATGTAGGGCATTGTATTTGTATCTGATAGCTAAGATCAGTGTTTAGGTTGTGGATAAACATCTCCAATAACTGCTTCTCAGGCATATCATAAGAACACTTACTAGCTAGTTGTCTCCATCATTATAAGAAGGTGGTGAATGACTCACCACTCTTTTGTTTGGTGTTGCATAGATCTAGCATAGATACCTCGTGTTCTATGTTGTAAGAGAAGTATGTTATAAATTTATTGACAAGTTCATCAAAAATTCTGATTCCTAGTGGGAGACGCGAGAACCACTCGATAGCTTGACCGCCTAAAGATCTTGGGAATAGTCTCATCAAGTAGGTCTCGTTGTGAGCTACTTCTAAACATGCTGCAGTGAATTCCCAGATATGATCTCTAGGATCTCCCTTCCCTTTGTATTTGTCAAACTTTGGCACTCCGAACTAATAGGGGAATGGTTTCATGACCAAATTTTTGTCAAAGGGGTATGGTGCTATATCTTCCAAGGAGTAGTTCTTGGTACTTGTACCTGTCTTAAGGTCTGATACTGTTTGTGTGAGGCTCTCGAGTCATTTTCTCATTTCTTCCATAGGAGCATTTTGATCTATGGGTTTCTTTCCTCTATCATTTGCATGCGGGACTGTGTCATTCGTATCCCTCTCATTTGTATGCGGGACTATGTCATTTGTACCCCTCTCATGATCCTCATCTACATTTTCCATGATTGTACTTATATCAAAGTCGGCAGGGAGTTTGATTCTGAGACTAGCAAGATGATGGAAGTATTTATGGGGGTCTTTAAGGAGCACCTTCTCTACTAGGCGTTGGAATTTTCTATCTTGGATGTGCGCTACTAATTCTTCATGAGAAATTTCTTTGTCACCATCACGTGGTGGGACAAGGTGATTGGATGAGCCGGCCATTTCTATTTACTTGTTGTACTGGGATCGAGTAAGAACCATGCAAGGTGAGGTGGGATGGAGTGGACTAGGATTAGAAATTTGGGCAAGGTGTCGACTGAGACTGTAGTGGATGGGATATCGAGGATATGACTTGGACAAAGGATTTTCTCGCTCAATGACTTCAAGTAAGACGGTTGACACAAGATGGTAGCCACTAGTAAGGGTAGTTGATACCTGTCTTACTATATATGGACTAGTCGTTCAACAAGACTACTAGCAAAGATACTGTGACCTACTAGGCTTATGTGAATTCACAAATGACACGAAAAGGGACCTATGTCAAACTAGTATGGGATAAATTGACTTTGGGACAAGAGGGGTTGGGATAGAAAGTGAATGGGATGATTGACGAAAGAGAGAGACTTGTGTGAAATGGATGAAGACTGACTACAAGGTTAAATCTAATCTCAGAATGTGAAGCTAGGCTGAAATGGGTGCATGCGTAGCTTTGATTTTTTTGGCAAAATTTTGGATTTTTCAGTTGTTTTTGGTATTTTTTTGGCTAGAAAAAGGTCTTCTTGGTTTGATTTTATGAATTAACAGCATGAAAACACAGCAAGCACAAAGAATATTTTGTAGTTTTTCATTGTTTTTGTAGTTTTTTTGACTCTATTTTGGACTAAACTAAACAAAAGCAAGCACAAAAATCCTAGGCGAGAAATGGATTATAAGGGTTTTGGGCCACTAGAACCAGAGGTATTTAATGCGGGCAACCGTTCAAGTGGTTACACATGCGGTGGCACTACTCTCTATTGTGGAGTCTCCCAGCCTCAAAGGGTTGCGCCTTAGAGGGTTTTGGGGGAGGTTGGCCATCGGTGTAACATAACAACACTTGTTGTAGGAAGTTTTCACCTCAAGCACAATTTATTTTAAGTGGCTTAGTAGGGCTTGGCTTTAGCCTGTTACCACTCAGGGTCATTCCCACTTGGACAAGTGTGCATCCAAGGGCAAGCCCCTCCTAAAGGTTAAACAAATAGAATGACAAGTCTGGCACTCTGATCACCCAGAAAAGGGGAGAGCATAAGCCTATTATCATTCGTCAAGCATAGAAAACACTGATTAATCCAACCTAGTTAAAATTAGAAAAACTGAATGGGCTAATCTACTCAAGCACATAACTTTGAAGTGATTTTAGCAATATAGCATTGGTTCAGTTTTAATCCCAGAAATCAATGGTGAATTCAGTTTTAATCCTCATAGCACGAAATAGTTAACTTTGAAGTTTTGGTCTCACGAGATAGCTGTAGTTCAATTTTAACCCCAAAATCAATGGTGAGTTCAGTTTTAATCCTCATAGCATGAAATAGTTAAATTTGAAGTTTTGGTCTCACGAGATAGCAGTAGTTCAATTTTAACCCCAAAATTAAAGGTGAGTTCAGTTTTAATCCCAGATAGCAATAACTTGGAAAGTGTTGCAATGTAAGAAACAAATGATCCAGTTACTTCTTTCCTAATTAGAGCTAGGTGGGGATTTGAATGCAAGTTGCATGAACAATGGGTTACTCCTTCCTAATTAGAACTAGATGAAAATTGTATGCAAGTTGCATGAACAATGAGTTACTCCTTCCTAATTAGAACTAGATGAGAATTGTATGCAAGTTGCATGAGAATGTCTAAATCAGTCCTATTCAACACTTAGTGAAAAATGATTGTCTTCAGTGGACATTTTGCACCAAATTGGATTAGCAGTCTCCTGATATCCACCTGTAGTCCACAAAAACAAAAATTGAATCAAGAAGTTTGTAAATCAAATGATTAGGTGAAAAACACATAATCTAGAAATTTCATGAAAATGTGAGTTTTGACAGTAAAATAAATATGAAAATCAGAATCTTCACAAAATTCTATGTTGTTTAAAAAAAAAATTCATGAAAATTCGATAAAAATGCTAAAGTTATGGTCGATTGAAGTTTGCAAGGTAAATGGGAGGTTTGACTGATTTTACCTGATGAATTTGATCAAATGGGCTAAAAATACCTTTACCACTGTGAAGTTCTCAAGATCAGCTTTCCGATGACTGTAAACTTGTGAAAATCTGACTTTCCTACAAAAGGTTAGACAAAAAAGAAAAAAATGCCCCTATTTGACTAATATTACCATTTTTGAAAATAAAAATAAAAAGTAAATTAAAAATGAAATGATTTTTTTTTTTTGCTTTATATTTTTTTATTTACTATATTTTTTTGTTTGTTTGTTTTTTTAAAGTTAAACCCTAAACCTAATTTTTTTTTTGTTTTCTTTAATATTTATTTTGCTTTTGTTTTGTTTTTGTGTTAATTTTTTTTTACTATTTTATATTATTTTTTTGTGCAGTGTGTGCAGGGTGGTGGTGGTTGCAGGTGGGCGGAGGGTTGGGCGGAGGCTAGCTGTGGAGTGGTGGTGCGCAGGGTAGGGTCACGGGAGGGAGGGCGGCAGAGAGGGGTCCGGGGAGGGTTTGGGGAGTGCAGGGGAGGGACGGGAAGGGGCGCGGTGATGGGTTAGGGGGGTCGGGAGAAGGGTAGGGGCTGCAGGGGACTGGGTGGCGGTTAAGGGTTTGGGGATAGGCAGGAAAGGGGAAAGGATGGGGATGGGCTGGGCACGGGGGGGGGGATGGGCGGGTGCGCAGGGGTAAGGGGTAGGGGACTGTGGGACATGGGGATCGGGTGGTAGGCGCGGGGGAGGGTAGAGGCTGAGGCCAAGGGGGCCTATGTGCAGGTTGCAGGGGGCTTTGGCCCCTTGGAAAAAAATTAAATTTTATTTTTTATTTTTTTGTTAATCTGAAAACAAAAAAGAACTCTGTTTTTTATTTTTTATTTTTTAAATTGTGTTTGCTATTTTTTTTTTTAGTTTTTTATTTTTTAAAACAAAACAGAAAAATGAATTTAATCCTAAACGATGTCTATAGAAATTTTTTTTTTTTGTTTTTGCAAAAAATAGGCCAAAAGGTAAAAAAAAATTTCAAAAAATTTTAAGTAATAAAAACTAGACAAATTATATGTTTTTTCTTACCTCCGAGGCCTTCTGGACTCAATGGTGAGCTCGGTTTGTGCATAGGAGGCCGTTTGTGAAAGTCAATTCTCAAATTTTATCTGAAACACACCTGAATCTGCAACAAAAAAATTTCTAAAACAAACACTCACAAACAAGATGGGTCAGATCATAGTGGGTGCCAAAAATGTTAGGGTAAAACGTGGATCAATCAAATGAATTATATAAAACCAAAACATCAATAGAATAAATGAGAGCAAGAAATATTGAACGAAAAGAGCAATGAATAACACAAAGCAAACCTTCCCTGAATCGATGCTTCTATTGTTCGCCTATTACAACCGTCCTTTTGCTGATGAAGTAGGCCCTCAGAGAGTGCACTCCTTTAGCTGTGTTCGAGGAAGTCGATGGTAAATGGTTGTTGTGATATGCAATGAAGATGAGCTTCAAAGCAAGTATGTGATCTCAAGCTAGTGAATGGTAAGAGGGTGCCAAAGGTGCACTAGTGAATTTCTGTAAAGTAACAATGTAGATAGCTTGGATGAATAGAATGGAGGGATGAAGCTTCTTTTATAGACTTAGAAGAATGAGAATCAATGGTTGAGAGAAGATATGAAGATCAATGGCTGAGAATGGTTGAGGAATGTGCAACCAGTAGAAATATGACAAGTGTCCCAACTCCATCATGAAAGAGGGGATTTGACAAAATTGATTGGAGAGTTAACTCCTTTAACTGAACAGTTAACAAATTTGATTAGTCAGTTGGAAGAATGAAGTATAGAATTGACTAAATTGATTGAGGGATTAACTCAATTGACTGGTTAGTTAACACTTTTGATTGATTAGTTAACTAACTTTTGATTTGAGAAGAAATAGGACATGTGGATGAGGGAAAATAAGGTAATTAAGTATTTAATATATATAATTACATGTGCAACAGGGTGAGGTGGATTTTTGAAATTAGAACTTAGGATAGAGGAATTTGGTTTAATTAAATAATTTATGATTATTTAATTATGTGAGGACATTTAGAAGAATTTTAATTAAATAAATAGATTTTATTTAATTATGGAACAGTGAATCAATTAAATAAATTTCGAATATTTATTTAATTGGTAGAAGAATGGAATAAATATTTAGAATATTTATTTAGTTGAATTGTGTCATTTTTAGGTGTATACACACATGACACAATGATTTTGACATGGAAACCCTGTTAAGGAAAAAAACCATGGGGTGATTAACCCAAGATATTATTCTCTGTTAGAAGAATAGATAGAACAAAATGGTACTTGCCAATTAGGGCTCACTGCCCAAGCACACTGCTCATAAGAGGCTCACTGCCTACAAAAGACTTACTGTCTACAAGAAGAAAACTTGAACTGATGAGAAGCATCCGCACATGCTAAAGTTTAGTTCCGGTTAAGCTCAATAGACTAATTTTCTGCACTTATTCTTACTCTCCTTAAGTGCTGCTATCCTCTTACATTCTGAACTTGTTTTTCTGCCTTTATACTGTTCTTCTACTTTTATTCACACTTCAATACATACACCACACGCCCCTTCACATCTAAATCCATCTTGTATATATATCCGCACAAGTGATTTCAACACTTATCTAGTCGGCATCCGAAATAGACAATATTATCTCAAACTCTGGTCTGTCGGTTGAATCCTTGCATACCAAGTAATGTAGATCAATGATATGCTTGTAGAAGTCTTCAATCATGTCGGCCAATCATGAATGATACCTCAAGAAACTTAGTCATTAGTAATATCTCTTCCAGATTTGGGTCTGACACTCTGCCGGTAAAGTTCTTCCTCTATCTACTCTGTCAAACAGGAACCCAACACTCAAGTGCTCATATCTCTTCACCCTTCCATCACCGGAGGTTAAATCCTTGGAATCTATTAGTCAAGGTACTCCTCTTGACTTCACCAAATCCGTACTTCACTGAAATACTTCCTCTGAGAGATTCGGACCTGACTATTGGACCTTGCTGACTACTCTGTTCTTGCTTACCGAATCATAACACTTCTTCAATCTGACTCCTAGTAGAGACTCATCATGTCTTGCGAATATGTGGGATAACCTTTGTTTCCATCAATGACAACATTCATGAATCCATATAGTGTCTCTTGCCAACAATCTTATAAGTTTGCTATCATCAACCCTACTTAACATGAATTCAAACACTTACTTATACGCTTTCCCATTAAAAATTCATAAATTAATTAAAAGAGATGACAAGGAGAGACCCATTTAAAGGTCATATGCCAGCATGAATTAAATTCTACCCTGACCAATCAGGGAGGACTTGCACATGGTGCCCAAGTCCCAAGGGACGTTTTTGGTCTAGGGTAAGTCATTAAATGGGCCCCTAGTTCCCATTTGACATGAGTTTCGAGGGATTTCTCATCAGGATGAATATGTAGCTTGTAGAGTGTTAACATGGAGACCTAAGAGCTAAACTAGGAGGTAAAATGGCATGTGTCCACCTTTTAATCCATAATAGAGTTATATATTAAACTTGATCTTGTGGATACAAGGTATGTAGGAAGCCAATAAAAAGATGTTCCATATGAGTCAATTCATTAACATTGGTAATTTTAATTTAAGACATCATTTAGGAAATTAACTTATGAATTCTATTGATTGAGAATAATAAACTTGAATGAAAATTGATATTTGAAATGAAACAAAGAGTATTGATAAACTAGTACACCTAAATTGGGTGTTGATTAAGATATGCTTATACACTTTTGAACTCTAGTGTTAATTGAAATACTTAGTTGATTTAAGACATTATTACATTGACAGTGAAATATCTATCAGGTTAGTAGACTTAAAGGTCATATGATGAAGTGTATGAAGTATTTTATCTAATGCTTATAGTTAAAATAATATTTTCTTGGTTGAAATACTTGTATAGATGGTATATGAATGCCTTCATGATTGAGTATATGTTATGGTAATGATTAGTTAATAAAGTTTAAAATTGAATAGTAAAACAATGAACACACCTTGTTAGATGAACTAGTGATCTTTGAAGGCTTGTGTGCATGTTCTATTTTATGTATCTTAATTCTACAATGTTTAAAATAATTTAGTTGAATGTAAGTGATGTGGTTCTTTATCATAATGTATTCTTACACTTATGTTAAATGTTCAACATAAATGATAAATGATTCTCTTAACTCTTAAAGAAAATATTATATGCACTTTGGATGTTTTATTAAATACAATTGTAATGGTCTAGTTGAGGGGTCATTACAATAACCAAAATATCATCATGGAGAATATCATCAATACCTCTCTATAGTAAAATCATATCTATCATAAGAAATACTAATAACATCATGACCTCTTTTAGGTAAGAGATTTGTCACAAGAGTTATGTCAAAAGATCCATCTTAGAAGAGGAACATAATAAGATCTATGTCACTAGAACAAACCACCAATGTATGATCAATAAGGATAAAGGGAAGCAAGTTCCATTCCCTATAGATACATTCTACAACAAATATAGTAGTAAGGTTGGAACCTTCTATGAGTAATACCAATGGCAAAGTTAGAACTCCTTGCAGAAATATACTGTGTGCAAGAGAAAATGACCGTGCAATGGTGACCTAAGCTAGTTAAATCATCTAATCACAATCAACTAGAAACACTCAAGATTAGACAAATAGAGGAATTCCATCAAATAAATGCATATAAAACACACAAGTTAGAACTCCCTTGTTACAATAGCATAAGTGGTTGTGCCCTTGATAATTGATTGATAATTGCTTATATGTGAGTGATCAAAGTAGCAACATAATGTTGCATTCAAAGTTTCTTGTGAAATGGCTAAAGACACCTCTAATTTATAGATTTTTAGAGATCAAAATGGATGGTTAGGATTGAAAGTGGAGATCAAGGGCTCACAATGGATGAGATCTCTCAAGAAAGGATGATTTGACAAGTGGCCAATGGGGGTTGGTTGCAAAAGGAGGTTCCATGATCATAGGAAAATTAATGGTGAAAGATTGATTTTAGAAAGAGTGGATGGATAGGATGAAAGGGGTAGTTAGGGTTCTTTTGATGAATTAATGAAAAGGTATGGCTTGGATTTTTCCAAATTTTAAATTTTAAGGCATAAGGAGAAGCCAAATTTTAAATTTGAAGAATAAGGGAATAGAAGATTTGGCCATACCTTAGAGTACCACTTTTCATGTACATGGTATGACAAGGGGAACATGATTAGAGGACAAATGAAGATTAAGGGGGCTAAGAAAAAGTGGATAAAATACCAAATTAAATAAATAGAAATATTTATTTAATTTGGGGATGAAAGGGGGATAAAGTTTTAGGCAAATAAATAATTATTTACCTAAGGCTAGGTTAGATGAAATAATGATTTTTAGTGATGGAGAGGGATAATGAGGATGTCAAATAAATATTAATTAAATAATAAAATATTATTTTATTAATATAAATGTTGAAAATGGGATAATTGATCAAATATAAACAATCAATTATAGAAGAAATGATCAGGATTGATAAGGAGTTAACTTTAGGTGTCTACATTTTTTCCCTCTTTGAGGTGATGTTGGGAAGTAATATCATTTCAAAAAAAACTATAGCACTAAAATTGATTAGTGAAGATGCCCCAGTTAGGGTGAAGAAAAATATGTAACATGGGAGTGATGCCCCCCTCGAGAGGGCAGGTGGGTGAAAAAGAGCATGGATGGGCTCTCAAAAAAAGAAAAAGAGGTAAAAAATGGATAGAGGAAAAATCATGAAGAATGGAAGAAAAATGGGGGAAAACGGAGCTAGGATGAAGACATGAGAGCAAAAGCAATGAAATAGGGTGAATAAATAAGGCTGGAGAGGGTAAAAACTATTCTTTTTTACCCTAGCCAATAGTAATTTTGAGGAGAGCAAAATGGAGCAGAGCAAAGATGGAGAACATGCCAGTTGTAGAGCATTAGTTAGAGCGGGTGAGGAGGCATAGGCATCTGGATGGAGCAAGGGCACTGGTAAGTACCTCTACTTTAGGAATTTATTATATTTGACACACAATAAATAGGGGTAGATTAGGAAGAAAAATTCAACAACTGAATTGTACAAAACATGATTTGATGTATACATTGGGTAGTGCGGTGGATGCGTTAGGGATCATGACAATTGTGGAGTGTATGTATGGGGAAATCTGGAATACTTAGGAACATCAATACAACAAAGATTAGTTACCAAAATCCATCATAACCTTCAAGAAATCAACAATGGAATAACAAAGATAAAAAAGCATTAAACTCTAATTATTACCCATTGAGTGTAATTCCTTGGTGTATTTTGTAAATGTGGATTGCTCAAAATACTAAAAGCATACTCTGTGATAAGCTTGATGGATTGAAGGATACGTGATTACTTCAACGAATGATTAAAAGTGCTAGGAGATATGGATACCAAATGCTCAAAATCATGAAGTGATTTGTGAAGAGGTGGAGGGTTGTATTTATAGCTCTCAAGAAGGATCGATCAACGATCGAGGAGATTAGATGAAATTGAAGGATGAGATAAGTTTAAGAATCATGAATGAATGTGCATATGACAAGTTTCCAAGAAAAAAGTTGTTTTATATTTTCATAAAAATATAATGTTTTTTCTATTAATGAATTGATTGAGAAAAACAATGATTTAAAGACAATTCAACTCAACTTTTGATTTATTTTTTGACATGCAATAGATAAAATTAAATAATAAATTATTTAATTTGTGTGCATGGAAGAGTTTTAGAAGAAAAGGATAAATTTGGAAGGTGAGTGGATAATTAGAAATTAAATAAATAAATTTATTTAATTTGTTGTACATGATGGAGAAAAATAGGAAATAAATAAAATATTTTATTTTATTTATTTGCATGGAAGCTATTTAGAACATATCAAAAAGTTAACTTAAATAAATTAGAATAATTTATTTAATTTTGGAGGAATAATTAGCCAATTAACTAATTAAAATTATTATTATTTTTTAAAATGTGCCTGGTAAACTTTTTAACGTGACCGGTGATGCTGGTGCGACACGCCCTCCAGCTCCATGTGAATGCTTTTGCCTAGAGCAATGAACTGGTGAGGCCACAACATGGGGGACCTCATCCCCTAGCAATAACACTTCAAACCCATGAGCTCATTGACCCAGTGAAGGCGTAAAGCCTACAAGCTCATTGGCCTAGCAGGGGTTTGAACTCTGGTGGCCGCCACTACAACTGAGAGACTTAACCATCGAACCACGCCCTTATGGGCTCACATTAATTAAAATTATTTAATTATTTTTGGATAAGATGAATTAAAGTGGCGAATTAATTAAATAATTGATATCATTTAATTAATGTGAAATTGAGGATTGAAATGGATAATTTAATTAAATAATAAAATTTATGTAATTAAAGTGGATTAGAAGAATAAAATTGATGAAATGTTAGATTTAATCAAATAATTAATGTTGGAAGGGGAATTAAATTGATGACATGATAGATTTAATTAAATAATTAGGAATTATTTAATTAATGTTGAATTAGAAGAATTGATGAGGAAAATGGTGTGAATAGTGATACATGAATGTGTTAGTCATTTTTAGGTGTCTACATTTTCCCCCTCTTTGAGATGGTGTTGCAAAGTAACAACATTTCAAAGAAGTTTAAAATATATTGTTTGATTTGATAGAAGAAGATTGATTTAGAAGATCATGGTTGGAAGAAAATGATTGGATTAGAAATGGCGATGCCCCAGTCACTCAAAGCAAGGGTGACAAGGAAAGATAAATGGAAAGTTAATGAATAAGATGAATGATGATGATTAGAAGATCATGGTTGGAAGAAAATGATTGGATTAGAGATGGTGATGCCCCAGTCACTCAAAGTGAGGGTGACAAGGAAAGATAATGGTAAGTTAATAAATAAGATGAATGATGATGATGCCCCCTCGAGAGGATAGGTGGGGTCAAAGAACATAGGTGTGCTCTCGAAATTAAATGAGAGAAAATTATTAGTAGGTAGAGAGATGTAGATGAAGATGAAAAGGTTAGATAAAAGATGGAAGATAGATGGAAAATTAATGTATGCAGTGATGTAGGATTATAGAAGAATAGAGAATTGATCAAATTGTGAAATCTATAGATATTTATTAGGATGGATGGGTGAGATGGATGGGATGATTTGCTTCAGGTTATGCTTGAAAAATATAAAGAGCAATCCTTATTTTGATATAGCAATGGATGTTATACACCAGGGTATAGAAGACCAAGGTGACGATGTATCTAATTTCATAAGATAGACACACAAAAAGATAAAGGTCACAAGCAACCCTATACTGGATAGCACCATGATACTATTGTAGGTAGGTTACAAGGACTGATGCAGATGTAAGACAAAATATGGAAGATAAAAAGATACAAGATAAAAGATGCAATATAAAAATGTAAGATAAAAGATGCAAGACAAAAGATGATGATGATAAAAAGATAATACTGATAAACAATGCAAGATAAAAGATAACACACACAAGCAAGCAAGAAAGTATGCACAAATGATTCAAAAATAAACAAGGTTATTACCCTTGTCAAGTTCAAAAGTAAGGATTAGGTGATCAAGGATTGATTGGATTGATTGAGGATAGTGTTTTCATTGTGGGGAACAATATATCCCTAAAACAACACAAGGATGCTAGCATGATATATCGCATTGATGATGATTGGATAAATAAATGATGGATTGGTTTGACAACAAGGTTGGAACAAAACCAAGGATATGATTGGATGATTTGGATAGATTACTTGACTGGAGTGGGATGGAGTAAGGATGACTTTCATGTGGATTTATTGCTTAGATTTTTAGAATGTTTTGATATTTTTCAATTTTTGGAATGTTTTAATTTTTTTGAATTTTTCTGGAAGTTTTGATTTTTTTATTTTTGAATGTTTTGAGTTTTTTGGATTTTTTGGATGTTTTAATTTTATTGGATTTTTGAATGTTTTGAGTTTTTTTTGGATTTTTTGATTTTTTTAGTGGATTGTAGTTGGATAACTTTAGTGCTAAATACCAATGACATGGGAACATCATGGATAGGTAGAAGGATGGGTGATAATGGATAACAGATGGATATGTAAAATGGATAGGTGATAGTGGATAATGGATGGATAGTGTAAAATAGATAGGTGATAGTGGATAATGGATGGACAGTGTAAAATGGATAGGTGATTCAGGATGTGATCTCCAAGGACTATATCACATAGGAATAACATGCGTTAATCTAGATACTAGACTCAAGATATGGTGTGACAATGTTGTTGAAGGCACAACACAACTGAGAGAGGGGGTGAATCAGTTGTATCAAAAATTTAACCTTAATTGATCAATTTCACAATCACATTAACTTGCTTTAACCACTTAATCTGATATGAAGAATAAACATGAAAATAAGAAACAATACTTAAGCACATCAACACCATTCACACATGAACACTAGATTCTTACGTGGAAAACCCTTAGAAAGGGAAAAACCACAATGAGTGTTAGCTCACAATATAATGTAGTAGCTATACCAAATATCAAAGAGGCTCACTACCCAAATGAATGCTCACTACAATAAATGCTCATTGCCGAAAGGGTGGCTCACTACTGGTGGGTGGCTTATTGCCAGTGGGTGAACTAATATTGTAGCATCTACAACATGCTTGAGTTCAGTTCCATTGAAGCATAATGTATCTCTCCTATTCTCCTTTACAACACACACACCTTAACTTCACATTCTTTCCCACCTTTTTCACAATCATGACTTCATTACATGTATTTATACCTATCATCAACCTTGGAATGTACATCAAGGTCAGCATTACAATCTACAACCATTGGAACTTTCTCCAAGGTTGGCATACATACATAATTTTAAAATAAGACTAGACCTAAACAAACTTGCGAAAGAAAAGAATGAAGGATGAATACATCATGGCTTAGCTTAGACCCAAATACATCTTCACACGCTTGTACATGCTTCTACAATCTATGAATTACCTCCGCAATAAGTGTGACTAACCAGGTCGACCAGACCAAGTATAGAACATCAAGAATCACTAAGTCACATGCTTCCAAGAGCTTCATTACATCTTGCAAATCAGACACATGCCCTCAATACATTCAAGGGACATCTACAAACACCATAGAATCATTTGGAAACCAACAAATCCAACTGCAATAGATCTCAACTTACTTTTCTTGAAGATGTATCACAAACTACTCTCAATCAGACACTGTCAAACTCTGCTAATCAAAAACTTTCTTTCTAGAGCACCAAATCACAAAACCTTTAGAATGAAGAAATCTAAGTCCTACCTTGTAAGCTTTAAGTCTAGAACTGCAAGACAAAAGAACATATTGTGGAGGAATACGAAGCAAAATACTTCCTATCACACTGCAAACTCTGTTAGGCACAATCTTTAAACTAGTGAATAGAACTTTTGTTGTACAGTGATCTGGACCACCAAATTTTGGATTTAGCATCTTCAAAAACTTCCCTAAAACATATCCAAATCTCCTACTTTGATCTTCAATACTAAGGAAATGCAGAACAAAACTTAGACAATTATTCTACAAGCCAAAATACTCTGTAACACACTATTTCCACTTGGAGAGCAAATTTTCTCAAAAGCACTTGGAAATTCAGTATTAGGAATATCTTCTCATCATCTTCAACAATTATATAAGACAATACAAAGTAACTAACTCATCACAAACAAGCATCAAAAAAAGAGCACAATTGACACCTATGACAACACAAATATGTTGAGATAAATGACAACACCAGTTATCACATACTTGCAACAATATCCCCCTTTGTCATTGGGTAAATGCACAAAGATGAATCCATTTAAGGTGGATGTTTCAGACTTAGAAAAAAACTTGAAATCGGTTAAACAAAAATAGGATCCCGTTATGCTTCAGGATCCTGAGCCAAAAGTGGGATCTCGTTTTCAAGAAATGGGAACCCATTTCATAAAAGGTTAAAATATAAATCTTTTATGAAACAGGATCCCGTTTCATAAAATTTGAATTTTTGACTCAATTTTTACTATGGGTTTTGGTTCGAAAAAAGGATTGGGAACCCGACCTTGGCTTTGGACTTGGTTTGACCTGCAAGTTGAAGGTCCTGTCAATGTCACAACAAAATAGTGACTTTGAGCATATGTCTGAAGGCCTTTTTTGCAGACATTTTTTATGAAATTAAAACCCATTATAGATGAGACAGTGTAGATTCTAAATATGTAATTTTTTTTAACAATTGTATTATTTTTCTATAGGTCCATAAACTTGAATTATCAGGGTTTTTTAATATTTTTATAACTTTTTAGATCAAAATAATTTTTTATAAAAAAATTCTACGAAAATGTACTTCAGACAATTCTTTTCAATTTGAAAAAAAAAATTCAAAAAATGATAATTTTAGGTCATCTTACGCGTGACATACACGACGATTTTTTAAAACACCAAAAATGGCCAATAAAAAATTAACAAAAAAAATATTCAATAAAAAATTACAAAAAAATATGGAAAATGTGCTTCATTGAGTTACAAATCTTTTCCCAAAAGGATTTAGAAAAATATGATTATTTAGGTCAAAATATGGATGACGTACACGTGCATGGTATAGTAAAAAAAAGTGACTTTTGAATAGTGGTTTTTAGAAACGCCTATTAAAAATCAATTTGTATCATCTGGGTATTAAAAAAAATTACATATTTGGAAACTAGACTTTGAGTAATACATTTCATATCTACTGACTCTTTTCAAGATTCCACCTTTAAGTGCTTCAAATTTTTAGGTCAAATGTGACAAATTCTAAAAATTAAGGAAAACACTTCCACTTTTTGGCCAAAAAGTGGACTCAACTTCTTGCACACACCCCATTGATGGCAACATATGATGTGAAAAACCATCAAGACAAGAATCTGCATTCATCACCATCTCCCCTTTCTCTTTACACATTTGAAACACTTTCTCCCCCTAAGTTTTTCACATGATTTCTCTCCCCCTTTGACATCAATGGAAAAGGACATCATATTTCATCTACTGCACATACTTGCATGCTTCTGTTTTGATCAATTTGAATTATTTTTTCACTCCTGACTGCAATAATTAACTTAGATCACTCTTTACTCCCCCTGAAGGGTAGCCTCCTAAATCAGTCAAGAGCATGCTTAACAGGTTCACCTGCTGACTTACAACTTCTACTACTAAACACAAAACACTTCCAAAATCATGTCAAGGACTCTTTATACATTCCCAATCTTTCCCGTAGAACTGCAAGGCATTATATCATCTTGTGGAGAAACGCAAACCATTAGAATTCAGACTCTATCTATGTCAAACTCTGTCAAACACTATGACGATACTTAGCAACTTGTAGCTAGCCTTCTGGTGAACTTTAGATCTCCTAATTATGGAGTAAGATACTTCATACAAGTGTTTGCAACACCTTATAACTGCATAACAAAATACTTATCTATGGAGGAATGCAGACCACTACACTAGACCCTGTTCACTATTCTTGCTATACCTTTGCTTGCCTGGACTTAAACATTTCTTCAAGATAACTTCCAAAGAGGATTAGGACTTAATCTCTGAGGCATAACACTATCAAACACCAACTGACATCATACCTAAACCACATCTGCAACACTACAATAAATCCCTGTGATTAGCTCCCTTTTTTGCTCCATTTTTTACTTCCACCCACTATTTTAATGTATTTTTCTCCAATTTTTTGAAAAAGTCAGTGCTATTTATTGGGATGGTGTTATTTTTGGCATTTTTTGCAACTAATCAGATCAAGTAGGTGCTAATTAGTGCCTACTGTAGCACCTAAATTAGCACTGACTTTAATGCCCAACTTAGCACCTAAATTAACGCCTACATTAACACCCAATTTGGTGCCTGCTTTAGCACCTAATTTAGCACTTGGTATAGCGCTTGATTCTTCACCTAACTTAGTGCCTAATGTAGCACCTAATTTATGTTTACTTGGGTTTAGGAGTATTATTTAGGGTTTAGGTTTATGGTTTTGGGGTTAGTGGTTAATGTTTAGAGGTTTAGGGTTTAGGGTTTAGAGAGAGATAGATGACCAATAGGGAGATATAGAGGCAACTGAGGGGAGAGATAGGGATATAGTGAGTGAGGGATATGGCTAGAGAGATAGGGAGAGAGATTGAGAGGTAGAGGGATAGAGGTGATAGGGAGAGAGGGGAGAGATAGGGAGATAGAGGTTTACAGTTACTTGGGTTTAGGGTTTAGAGGTTTAGGGGTTAGGGTTTAGGGGAATTATAATTTAGGGTTTAGTGTTTATTGTTTAGGGGTTAGGGGCTTAGGTTTAGAGGTTTAGGGTTTAGGGTTTATAAAGAGAGAGGAATGATAGAGAGATATAGAGGAGACTATGGAGAGAGATAAGGAGATAGAGAATGAGGCACATGGCCAGGGACATATGGAGAGAGATTATTGAGAGGTAGAGGAATGATAGAGATAGGGAGATAAAGGTATAGAGTTTATTAGAATTAGGGTTTAGGGGTTTGAGGTTTAGGGTTGCTTGGGTTTGGAGATAGATAGATAGAGAGAGAGAGAGGAGATAGATAGGTAGAGATAGAGGAGACACAGAGGGGAGAGATAGGGAGATAGAGAGTGAGTGAGAGATATCCAGAGAGATAGGCTAGAGAAGGATTGAGAGGTAGAGGGATGATAGAAATAGGGAGATAGGGGTTTAGGGGTTAGGGGTTAAGGTTTAGGAGAATTATTTAGGGTTTACAGTTAAATAGTGTTTAGAGGTTTAGGGTTTAGTGTTTATAGAGAGGACCAATAGGGAGATATAGAGAGTGAGGTACATGGCCAGAGACATAAGTAGAAGAGATAGGGATATGGAGAGTGAGGGACATGGCCAGAGACATAGGGAGAGAGATTGAGAGGTAGAGGAATGATAGAGATAGGGAGATAGGGAGATAGAGGTTTAGGGTTGCTTGGGTTTAGTGTTTAGGGTTTAGGGGTTTGTCAAGGTTTAGGGTTTCTCAGGTTTAGGGTTTAGGGCTTAGGGCTTAGGGGAATTATTTAGAGTTTATATATGTTTTAGGGGTTAAGGGTTAGGGTTTAGGCTTTAGGGGCATTATTTAAGGTTTAGAGGTTTAGGGTTTAGGGGCATTATTTAGGGTTTACAGTTGCATGTCAAAAGAAGTCTCTCTCTCTCTAATCCCTCAACCTTAAATAATGCCCCTAATCCCTAACCCCTAACCTCTAACCCATAACCCCTAAACCCTAAACCTCTATCTCCCTTATCTCCCTCAACTCTCTATCATCCCTCTACCTCTCAATCTCTCTCCCTATAATCTCTCTAGACATCTCACTAACTCTCTATCTCCCTATCTCTCCCTCTATCTCCTCTATCTCTCCCAATCTATCTCCTCCCTCTCTACCTATCTATCTCTCCCTATCTCTTGCCTCTCTCTCCCCTATCATTCCTATATCTCCCTGTCTCTCTATACATTTCTCTAGTCACTCTCTATCTCCCTATCTCTCCCCTCTATCTCCTCTTATATCTCTCCCTATCTGTCTCCTCTCTATCTCTCTCTACCTAGCTATCTCTGCCTATCTCTCTATCTCTTGCCTCTCTCCCCTATCATTCAACCTATAATATCTTCCTATCTTTCCCTTCTATTAATTCTCCCTCTTCCTTATCGATGAATGAAATGAACAAGAAAACTAGGACTCTCTCTCTCTAGTCTCTTCCTCTTTACCTCTATCTGTCTCCCTTATCACCAAAGAAAATGGAAATAAGAAAACTAGTACATGAAAAGAGGGATGATGGTATAAATTGGCAAGATGAAATGGAAATAAGATAAAACTAAAGTTCATTGGATGGGAAGAATGATGAGAGGAGAGGTGGAAAATAGTAAAATAGGGAAAAATTGGTGGGATCTAAAGGGAAATTAGAAAGGAAAAGGAAAACTAGCTAGGAAAGCTAGCTAGAAAAGAATTTAACTAGGAGGTAGATAGGTTAGAGAGAGAGAGAGAGTTGCTTGGGGTTAGGGTTTATGGGCATTATTTATTTAACATTTATGAGTTTAGCATTGCTCAAGTTTAGGGGGAGAGAGATTGAGAGTGGTAGAGGGATGATAGAGAGAGGGAGATAGGGTAGATAGGTAAGAGAGAGAGAGAGAGGTTATATTATTTAAAAATGAAGGAAGTTGATTCTACTGTAGAACATTCTGACACCTTTAATATGATTTTGAGTTAAATAGGTTCAATAAATGTTAAAATTAATGAGGAAGACAAATGTATCTTCTCCCTTTTTTTTTAACTCAAAAATTAGAACATAATGCTTGTTATAAATGGTAGTGTTGCAAAGGTGACTATGGAATCCTTTATTGTTACAATGCTCAATGGAGATATGAGGAGAAAGTTCCATGATGAAGGTTTTAAGGATGCCTTGCATGTTCTGCAAAGGCCCAAGGACAAAAGTGGATCTAAAGGGAAATGGTATAAATATCAATCCAAGTCAAGAGGAAAATCTATAATCCCTAGGAAGATAAGAGTAAAGTTTTGGAAATATGGAAAAAGAGGACAAGTGAAGAAGGAATGCAAAAGTTTAGTTAATCACTACCACAATCTCATGATCATTATTCTAGTATAAAATCCTAGTTTTCATTCTTTTTTCATAATCCATTAGTTAATCACACAATCTTAATTACTTAATATCTCAATATTTTATTCTACTCTTAACTCCTTGTACTTTAAAGTTTAATTAAATCTAGGATTGGACTTAAATCTTCTATTATAGGGTGTGATTTATTTCCCTACATTTTTTTGAACTCGCAATTTCCATGCCTATGTTTAGGATAAAAAAAGATTGATTTTTTATTTTGAGATTTTTGTGGTTTGCATTTGTTGGAAACAACCCAATGCCTTTAATTTTGCATTCCTAAGAAACATCTAGGATCCTTATGTCGCCCTTCAACAAAGTACTAGGTCAAACCCTCACCTTGCAAACATGACTACCTCTTTCTCCTACTCCCTATGATGATCACATGTTGCATTCTAATGATGAAGAAGAATATTATGATCATGATGTCTTTATTAAAAGTGTTGAAAATGAATAGAAACATGAGATCGTTGATAAATTGAAATATTTGTGCAATCAATTAGCTAATATAGATGATAATATGTCCACTTCATTTTTCATTGATGGTCTTACTCAAGTACTTATCACAATTAGATAACATGACATAGATACAATTAAGGATATATATGAAAAATAATTAAAGATAAACAAACTCCTCATGTGGTAGGCACCAGTCATTCTCTTTTGAAAATAATTCCCTTGTATATATTTTTAAAATCTAATTTTGTTTTTCTATTTTAGGAGTAGAGTTTAAATATTTATAGAAAACATTAATCCAAATCATATGCCAGATTGAGTTAAGTGAAGTGGATGATTTAATTGACAAAATTACATAAGCTCCTTAATTTGTTCTAAAGTCACCAGCAAACTTGGAAATAAATTGTCATTGGTGAAACAAGGTAACACCCACCTAGGCTTGAACAGAACCTAAAGTGCAGAGAATTTTGATTAATCTAAGCAATTATATTAGTTGGTCAAATTCACATATAAAACCTAATCATAAGATTTGGCATATCTTTAGGGTAACATACATCAGTAACAGAAGTAGCTACTCTCAATGTTCATATTGCTATGTTTACTCATGTTGTTGTGAATAAGTTAGAACAAAGGCTACAAGATTATGAGAAAACTCAAAAAGTAATGAATGATGAAGTAAACAAATTGTATTTTGAAAATGTGAAATTAAAGAAACAATTGCAAGATAGAAATGGATAAGAAATAAATCAAATGAAAGTGGATTATACTTGATTTCTCCTATGATATCCTTTGATTACTAGGGGTAATGCATCAACTTTACTTTGCATCTCATCAATTCTTTTAAGGATGACATCTATGTTGGAAGGATGAACATTAGGAGTTATGATTAAAATGGGAGTGGAAGTGGCAACATGAGATAATACGTGGAGTGTATTTTTGTAGTAACATTATTGCTCAAATTTGTAAAGGTTTGATATAAGTATTTGTGTAGTAAGATTCGTGTCTTGCCTATCCATATGTGCAACATGTGCATCATGATGAAAAACATCTTCCCTATTAAAATATGTAGTAGTCATCAAATCCTCAATCATAACTTCCTCACAAAATGAGGATTAGGTTGAGACCTTGACATTTAGAAAAAATATAAAGCAATGAAAAGGAAATTGCATCCAAGTAATCCTATTTTTTCTGCTAACAATTCAGACCAAAGATTAAACAATTTAAGGATATTGCAATAGGTAATTTGTAATGACACAAATAATATTATTGAAGCATTTCAAAGTTTAGGCCATAAGAATCATCCTTTTTTAAACATGGATTGCAAATAATTGTAAAAATTTAGAAGTCTTGGTCATTAACATTATTGTTTGCTACAATGTCATCTAGTGTATCATTGTCAATGTTCATATGTTCTTTCAAGTATTTAATATTATCATCATCCTCATCTTGACCTGCATCATCTTCATCATCATTGAAATCTAACTGTAGACCATCTATATTGTTACCAGATGTATTTGGATCATCATTTTGTATACCATCCATATTGTTGTCTTCCATAACATCATCCAACTCTGGATTGTTGTCTTCTTGTGCTTGAACATAACCATCTTCAACATCATCATGGATGTCAATTTCTTCAATGTTCACTAATCTGTCTCTCTCATTTTGTTGGCCATCATTGTTTTGCTCAGTATCCACTAATGCATCATCAAATACATGCCTTAATCTTGGATCATAATGTATGACAAATATCCATTTTGGGTCCAAAATATCTTCATAGAAAAATACCTACACATGAATGACATACATGTATTAGACGTATGGTATAAGAATTTATTGATTAATAAACACATGTATATATTCACAATAAACTATGAATTAATAAATTAATGATCACTACCGCTTCTTGTTTGAGTTAAAGAAATACCCACTCACAATGAATTGGTAGAACATAAGGCTCCTTATCCTCTGGTAGGAAACATGAGGAATCTATAGAAAACAATCCACTGTGGGTATCATGTCTTTGTGTCCTCTCAAATACTTCATACCATCTACACTTAAAAATACAACATTTAAAAGAGTGGTAATCTAACTCAATAATTTCTTGTATTTTCCCAACATATTGTAGATTCCCTTCAATTATATTCTTATCTTTTGAGCTTGATCAACTGGATTGCTTGAAGTCAACCCTGATGCCACAATCGAAGGATCGTCTCTTTACATCTACACTTTCTAAATGATAATGTCAACCATATGCCCACATTGCTGGATATTTCCTCACCTGTAAAAGACCATTTATTTCAGTGAAAACAAATATAATGACAAATATTAAAATAGTTAATAGTGTCAAAACTATAAGGAAACAACATTTTGTAAAATTCCAACTGTACCTTTCTTTCACATCCTCTAGACATGTTGATTTCATCTTCTGTTATGTTTGAATCTATACCTACATCTTCTATTTGATTTTGAATTTGTTCAGTACCCATTCTAGTGTGGAATCTTTGCCACATTCCCCAAGCAGATCAGTGGAAAGTGGAGTATTCCTTGGGTTTGATCTCTTAAATTGTCTCCTTGCTTCTAACACTTCTCTCTTTTTATCATACAGATCAATCCATTTGTTCATAAAGTCCATGTGGTACAAAATGAACTTGTAGAGTATAGCACTTTCATCTAGACCTATTACATGTCAATATGTTTATTTCAAACTCCAAATGTCATGCTATTAATTTGAAAAATAAATTATAGAGTAAATTAATGATTGCAAGAAAAAAAAAGCACACTGATCATGAATTTACTTACTAATTTCTACTTGAATACCATTAGATTGTGGTTTTTCTCCATCAATAATATTCGATGCTCGTTCTTCATCCTAGAAGTGTGGCCCATCTTCAAAATCCTTACCAAGAATTCACACAGGAAGAAAAATGCTTCATTCAATACATTCCCTTCAACCATGCAACCCTCTGGATGTGCCTTTTGTCTAACATATCTTTTTAGAGTTTTCATATACCTCTAAAAGAAAAACATCCACCTCGTTGATATGATACCCGCCAATTCAATGTCATCGACTATGTGTATAAGTAAATGGACTTGTAGGGAGCTCCTTCTCAAATACACATACATTTTCTACAATTTCCTTCTTCCATTTTGGCACTTCACATTCGTGGATCTCCTTGGAGGTCACCCACCTAATATTAGGATAGTAAATTAGTATGAACTTTTAGTCAAAAAATAAAATGCAATATAATATCTCTATGTCTCTCACACATGAACATTTCATATAGCCACATACCTTGTAAATGCTGACAATCGACTTATGGCATTCCTTAAGTCAACTGTAAGAGAGGAATCCCCCCTAATTGCTAATGGCATGATATGCTATCAAACACATTTATGAAAAGGTCATTAGTAATTTTTTCACACAAAAAAATATCAAAATATATTTAGTACTTAATCAATGTTACTAGTAAATGTTAAATGATGATATATAATACCTTCATAAAATTATGAAAATCATGTGTTTTAATCTTGTGATATGTTCATCAACTATAAAAGCTTTAGCCAATGATGACCCATAGACAGTAGGTGTCCTTATTGAACAGATGACATTTTTTAGTTGGTCTAGCTCTTTTTTTAAAAAAATCCATGGAGCTTCTGCATATGTTTCATTTTCCCTGTTTGGCCACAAATGTTTTCTATCAATTTTGGTACGTGAAAGAGCAATATCTCTCCTCGAAGACAAGGTGTCCTTCTCTTTTCCTGATATATGTCAAAATATAGAATCTGGAACATTTTTGAAGATGTGCATAGGATCTAATAGGTGAGATATTAATAAATCCTTCCAATAAGGGAGCTCATAAAATATGGATTTTCTTTTCATTCCTTCTGGCATATTAACTACAACTTGTTCTGGTTCTTCAATTGAATCACCCTGATCAAAAAATCCTCCCAACCTTTCAATTCAACATCTTCATACTTCTTAAGCCAATCACCTAGACCTATAATCATGGGAGGGCCTCTATTTTCAACTTTTCCATCAAATTGATTCTTCAAGCGATTTCTAAACTTATGATCTAGTGGTAGAAAAACCCTGTTGTTTGCATAAATAAATTTATGTATATCTTTAGAATACCGCCCTTGAAATTGTTCTACACATCTTGGACATGCAAATATCCCCTTTGTTTGAAGCCTTGCAATTCAATAAGTAATGTGTTTGATATTAAAAGGCCAATAAGAAATGTTATAACATAAAACAAATAGTATAAAACTAAGTATGAAAGTTGGGATGAAAATAAATTATGAGTGTAAGTATGTAAATATTTTATCTTACCAGAACAAACAACAAGTCCTGGGAAATCATGAATAGTCCAACATAGCACACCATGAAACATGAAGGACCTATTTTATGGGGGATGTGATATGTCATACATTCTTATGCCTTTCTATAGCAGTTGCATCTCATCAACAAAAGGTGCAAGATAAACATCCATATTTTTAACTTGATGTTTTCCTGGAACAATGAGAGTCAGCATAAGGTGCTCCTTTCTAACACTCATCCATGGGGGAATATTGTATACTATCAATTTGATTGGCCAAACACTATAATTTGAGCATAGGAAAGAGAATGGGCACACTCCATCAATTGCAAGACCAAACCTGATACTACGGGGTTCATCTTTGAATTTTTTTGGCCATTTTTCCTCTATGTGTTTCATTGCTTTGGAGTTGATTGAAATTCACATGAATCCATCTTTACTCTTGTTCTTTGCATGCTAGTCCATAAATTGTGCAAGTGACTTGCAACGAAACATTCGTTGAAGTCTAGGTATAATTGGCATGTGACGTGAAACCTTCTTTGGAACTGTAGGACCTTGTACATCTGTACGATATCTCTTCTCTTTGCATTTAGGGCATTCTACCTTGTTTTGATATTCATCTCTATATAAAATGCAATCATTTTTACATGAATGAATTTGCTTATATTCAATCCCCAACTCAACCAACAATAAACGTACCTCTCTGCAAGTTGATGGCAACACATTCTCTTTAGGGAATATTTTAGTTTTTAGTGCCCTGTAAGATTGCCAGAGATTAAATCAATTGAATGTTTAACTTAGGATGAACATGTTTGATATGTCAATCTATACTAGGACTGTTTATATACAATATATGGTTTTAAAATCCCCTTAAAGAAATATAAACGAAGTTGATGAATGTTTACGAATTATGTACACCAATTGACAATTGCAAAGTAAGAAATAGATTTCAACTCACTTCAGTAGGGTAGTGAATCCTTTGTCTGACCAACCAAATAGTGACTTGATTTCTAAAATTATTAATGTGCATGCCAGTTTTGAGGTTCTACTTGCACCCGATTTGAACATGAGTGTCTTTGCTACTTGCTTGGAGTCTTTCAGGTTGTTATCACTAGCATTACGTTGGTGGTAATTACCCCTACTATCATCGTTACTATCAACCATATGATCATTATTGTCACCATTGTTTTCATCCCCAAAGAAATATGTAAGCATTTCATTCAATCCTTCTTCATGCACTACATTTTCACTATCATGATCATCATCATTAAGGCTAGATGGCATGCCATCAATGTATGCAAATCTCATCAGCTCTTCAAATTTCTCAACTGGTAGTATTCTCTTCAATAATGCTCTTTTCACCCTGGTATTGTTTAAAGGATGGTTTGGATCATTCTATCCAAATCTTAATAACTCAGTTGGATCTTGGGTATTAGTATGTGTTTCATCAACATCTTCTACCTATCAACAAATAAAAGCATTATTTAATGTTTGGCAACAATTGGATAAATCATAAATGTATCAATTTCAAAAAAATATAATCAAATATGGCTTAAAAAATAAAAATATAAATTGTATGAACATATATACATCAATTGAATAATGGAACATTATTTTATAGATACTCTTTTTATATAATAATTTAAATAAAACACAATTTTGACAACATAGTTTATAAAACATCAATCCACACTCATTTATTATTCTTTGGTTTTCTGCCCTTAAGAACATCCTTAGGGAGACCTTGTTCTTCCCTCTTCTTTCGCGTAGGTGTGTGTTTTAAGAAGGGGTAATCAATCAATAACTCATCCCCAATGGTAAGGTCCATAGTAGCCTCAACCATTATCAATCTATCAACCTCTCTTTTCATATCTCCATCTTTATCATTTATAACCTCAACAAATTGACAATTCGGTCTTACAGTAGGGTCCCTTTCCTTACTACTATTTATAAATCTTGCAATATTTTTGTGTGTATGCACGTCTATCTATATACATAAGATGACCTCTATTCATTTCTTTTCCACTTTCCAATTGGAGATGATGTGTATACATATTCAAATTTAGACCACATGCTGACATGCTAGGCTTATATTCTGCTAGCCTTCTCCATTCACCACTGTAATATGATGGACCATAATATGGCATTAATCTCCTAGTGGTTTGTTCTGAATTGTTTCTATGTTTAGATCCCACATGTACATTTTGGACAATAAAGAGGCCTAGATTTGCTCCATGAATATTGGATGGTCATATCATGTAGCTGTATCCCCAAAATTGAAACACCTTGTACACTCTAGGTAGTTGTTGATCACTAGGCCATGTACAATATAGTCGACGATCAAATGTCTCTTTGTAAATTGATCTCAAACTTAGGGGCAAGTCATCATCTCCATCACATTCATTCTCATAGGGTATGTAGTCCACCTTCCCCTTGTCTTTAAGCAAATTATGCATCTTTAAACTAGTTCTTGTTCTGTTGCTTGTTTTCATCAATTCCTCATCTTTCAAGCTGGTATATTGGCACATATTTTTGTTAGATGTATCATCTGATAAATGATCATTGCCCTCTAGGCTGGAAATCGGTGATCCAAGAAACTTTAAGCCAAGAACTTTATCCTATAAGTATCCATTAAGAAAAAAATTAGTTATTTAAATAATAAAAAACAATGTTTAAACTAAGTATACATGTTATTTATACCAAATCAGAAAATTCCTTACAACAATTCCTATTGGATTTGAACTGATTGTAGGAGGCATACTACTAACTAGAAGCTCATCATGTATGTAATGTCTTTGTACAATCACTCATTTGAATTCTTCCTTTCCACGACATACAGAACATCCACAAACAATAATTTTCTCAAAGTATTCATCCAATGTACTGTAGTCCTGACCAACCTCTTGTTTAGTGCAATTATTTGTTGTGTCTATAGGATCCATTGTCATATACTCTTCCACCCACTATCATCTACATGATTTAATAGTTTTAGGTCCACATCCACATACATATCTTTTTTGTTTTCTAGTTGAACATTTAGGCTCTACATTTGCTCCAATCTCCATCTAAAATAATCAACAACATGCATTAATTTATGTCAAGCTTGGATAATACATTATAAATTTCAATAATACTATAAAAAAAGATGGACATAGATCACAAAATGCCATCACATCATTTTTTCCTAAGGAAATTAGATTTGAGTACCTGATTTCCTGATTCATCCATTGTGTCCTCATTTGATATGATACATGTTTACAACAAAATATAGATCTTCTTAAAATGATTTGAAATTAACACAAAGCCCTAAAAATCTATATTCAGTGTAACAGAAAGATAATGATAAGACTATAAAAAACCACACAAAATATAAATGTTACTGAAATATTAAGAATGTGGTTGCTCAAGATTTTTGTATAACTCCAATGTCAATTTTTGCCCGGGGGGGCGAAAATGGAAAATGAGATAGGTTTTATAAAAAGTTGGTGAAAATTGGTTCGGGTAGTTGAATTTTTTTTTGGTTCGGTGAATGGTAAGGTAGGTATATTAACGGGTTTAGGTAAATTAACAAGTTTTGGGTTAGGTTTGTAAATAATAAATTAAGGTATTAATTTTAATTTATTATTTATCGGAGGGTTAAAAGATGAAAAGGATTTACTTAATGGATTAAATAATAAATTAAATTAAATTTATTATTTGTGGGAAAAGTTTAAGGAAAAGTTAATTAATTAATTAAAATTAATTAAATTTCCTAGGATTATAATGGTCAATTTTTTATGTCTACATTTTGCCCCTCTTTGAGATGATGTTGTGAAGTGATGTCGTTTCAAAGAAGATTAAAACATAGGGTTTAGATTCGGATCTTGGGTAGGTTGGGGCTTATATGGCTTATATGGGGCTCATAAAAAAGAAGCATTGGTAGATAATGTCCCCTCAAGAGGATATGTAGGGACGAAGGAGATGGATAGGCTCTTGAAAAAGGAAATGGAGGGAAAGATGATGGAGTTATGCTGATTAATCTTTGAGCAACCTGATATTTGATATAGCACCTGACATTATGCACCAAGGTATAAGGACTAGGGTGACAAGGTGTCAAATGCAGAAAAGAGTAAAGTTGCAAGCAAGCATATGCCCAATGGCACCATGATATGAAAGACCATGATGACGGTGTGGCAAGTATGTTGCCAGGACCAATAACAGACACAAAACAACAATGAGTCAATACACGCAAACAAAACAAGCAAAACATGCATACACAATGTTGCCCCTAGACAAAAAAGCAAAACAAGCACCAAAAGACTTAATCATGATAGAAGTAAGATAGGCAGTAAGATCTCAAGCCAAAGACTAACATGATAAATAGATAAGTGTCATGTTGTGGGAATGATATATCCCTGGATAAGATAAGGTAAATAAAGGATGGTTTGGCCTGGGGGATCTACAACTTAGTTATTGCAATCAAGATCAAATCACTAGGTGTTAAGTTCCACAATTTAGTCTAAGAGTTTCAAAGTGTTTTTGAGATATGGCTTGGAATGTGTGAGTGTCAAAAATTGGTTTGTGTTTGTTTTGTTTGAAATTTTGTGTTTGCATGAAGTAAAATGATTGGATGGAGGGGAAGAATGAGGATACAGTACTGAACACTTTATTATGGGATTGCATGAGACTGGAAAGGTAGACAAACTCAAGAGTCTATTATGAGGAACTCAAAGGTACCAAGATACATAGACCTACACAGGTGGACAAAAGAATACCAGGATGAGAGCAGGTGAAGGAATGGGAAAGGATGAATGGAAAGACTAGTGATAACAGAATGTAGAATAGATGGCGAGACAATGCAATATGACTAGACGATATTGAGTAGATGCATATGGCAAGATATGGATGGGAGCAGAAGGGAGGACATATTTTATTATGGAAGGGAGATGGATGATGTGAAAAAGCTACCTAAAGGATGGTGGGGACAGCTTGAATTCTACACATGGTGCCTACGAACAGGTTTTCACCTGGTACTTATCTAGGGCACCACCGAAGTGGTTTTCACCATTAGACGAAATGATTTTTCTTTACTATTTTGAATTTTTTTTTTTTGTTTTTTTTGGTAATTGGGATACTTCGAGTTAGGTATAGAACCGTTTGAGATGGGCTATGTTGATAGGCTCTTCCAAAGGTTGACCTTTCGGAGTGGAAAGTTGGTAAGCTCTTGATCCATAGCTCTTGGCTACGACAAAAGGTCCCAACCAGTTAGGTTCAAACTTCCCTTTCTTTGCACGATCAGCCAGATTTCTTTGATTTTCTAGTAGAACAAGATCTCCAAGCTCAAATTTACGAGGCTTCATTTTTTTGTTGTAACCTCGGCATAGGCGATTTTGATAAGCTTTCAGATGATTAAGAGCTATAAGTCGCTTCTCGTCCAACAATTCAAGCTCTTGTAATCTTGACATCCAATACTCTTCATATGAAATCAAGTGTTGTAAGGATACTTGCAAGGAGGGGAGCTCGATCTCAATGGGTAAAATAGCTTCTGAACCATATACCAAGGAATATGGTGTAGCACCAGTAGGAGTATGAATACTAGTTTGATAAGCCCAAAGAGTGGGATGAAGTTGCAAATGCCAATCACGGCCAGCCTCGTTTAATGTTTTCTTCAAGATTTTCAAAAGAGTCTTATTAGTTGCTTCAGCTTGACCATTACTTTGTGGATAATAGGGGGTAGAAAAATGATGTTGGATTTTGAATTTATTGCAAACCTCTTTGACGTCTTGATTCTTAAATGGGTGACCATTATCTGTGACTATGGCTTGAGGAATACCATAGCGGAAAATGATATAATGGAAGATGAACTTAGATATTTGATTTCCCATAATGTAAGTAAGAGGAATTGCTTCAACCCATTTAGTGAAGTACTCGGTAGCAATGATAATAAATTTATGACCGTCTGATGAGGATGGATGTATTTTTCCAATGAGATCGAGCCCCCATTGTGAGAATGGCCATGGAGTAGTGATAGTTTGCAGTTCTTGTGCTGGTGCATGGATTAAATCACTATGTTGCTGACAAGGTACACATTTCTTAACAAAATCATGCACATCCTGCTCCATAGTAGGCTAGTAGTATCCTGTGCGAAGCAATTTCTTGACTAAGGATGAACCACCAGAATGAGCACCACAGATGCCTTCGTGTATCTCATGCAAGGCAGTTTGGGCTTCTTCCAGGTTAAGACATTTAAGCAAGACACCATCTAGTGACCTTCTATAAAGCGTATCACTAAGGAGGACATATTGGGAAGAATGATGAATGAAGGAGCAATGTTGGGATTTAGAAAGATTTGGTGGAATGATTTGGCTATGAAGGTAATGGTAGATCTCATTGAACCAAGTGGAGTTAGGACCAACAATATCACATACCAACTTTGATTATGGGATATCAAAAGCTGGTATAAACAAATGTTCTATTAGGAATTCAATTTTGTGATCATTCCCAGGTATCTCTATCATTGAACCAATTGTGGCCATAGCATCAGCAGCTTTATTGTGAAGCCTTGAAATCTGTTCAAATGCGATCCTGTTGAAATATGTTTTGAACGTATCCACTAGTTTCTTGTATGGCTTTAACTTTTCATCCTTTGTCTGATATTCATTGTTTACTTGCTTGATCACTAGTTGAGAATCCCCATGGACTTGTAAGTCTTTGATATTCCAAGTTATAGCCAATTTCAATCCTTTGATTAATGATTCATATTCGACGATGTTGTTTGTACATGGAAATTGAATGTGAAATGATTTTGGTATATAATCACATTGAGGTGTAACAAAGAGTATTCTATCTCTGGAGCCATGTTGAGTATGAGAACCATCAAAATGTAATTGCCAAGAGGGAATAGTTTCTATGTCCAAGATTGATTCATCAGGAAATTCTGTTACCATTGGATGATCTGATTCGATAGGTGCTTCTACTAATTGATATGCTATTATTTGTCCTTTTATAGCTTTTCTATCAACATACTCAATGTCAAATTCACTAAGCATCATCACCCAATTTGCCATACGTCCAGTCAGGGCTACTCTAGATAGTAGATATTTGAGAGGATCAATCTTTGATATAAGCTTAGTTTGATGACTCAACATGTAGTACCTAAGCTTTTGTGATGCAAAGACAACCGCGAGACATGCTTTTTCAATAGGTGAATAATTTACTTCATAGCCCACCAAAGTTCTACTGATATAATAGATTGCTCGTTCTTTACCACTATCATCATTTTGTGCTAACAAAGCCCCTAATGCTGCTGATGTTGTTGAGATGTATAAAATAAGGGGTTTTCCATGAATAGGTGGTGCTAACACAGGAGGAGATCCCAGGTACTCTTTAAGTTTATCAAATGCTTCTTGGCAGTTTTGATCCCAAATAAATTGTGTGTTTTTCTTCAACAAGTGAGTAAATGGTTGACACTTGTCAGCAAGTTGAGAGATAAACCTCCATATGGATTGTAATTTTCCTTGCAAAGATCTAAGTTGTTTTAGATTTTGAGGAGGAGAAATTTCCATTATAGCTTTGACTTTTGCTGGATCAACTTCAATTCCTCTTCTGGACACAATATAACCTAAGAGTTTTCCAGATGTTACTCCAAATATAAATTTCTTAGGATTTAGTCTGACATTGTACTTTTCAAGATGATCAAAAATGTTTTCCAAAACATATAGGTGACCCTCTCTAGTTTTTGATTTGGAAAGTATGTCATCTACATAATCTTCCATTTGTTTATGAAGCATATCATGAAAGATAACAGTCATTGCTCTTTGATATGTGGCTCTGACATTTTTTAGACCAAAAGGCATGACAAGCCAACAATATGTTCCCCAGACACAAATGAAAGAAGTTTTATGTTGATCTTCTTCAGCTATTCTATTTTGGTTATATCTAGAAAATCCATCCATCAATGATAACATCTCATGTCTTGCTATCAGATCCACTATGATATCAATGTTTGGTAATGAAAAATCATCTTTTGGACAAGCTTTGTTGATGTCTTCGAAATCATTACAAACTCTGATAGTTCCATTTGGCTTGGCTACAGGTAAAATGTTTGAGATCCACTCAGGATAATCTATCGGTGTGATGAAACCAACTACCAAGAGCTTTTCTAACTCTGCTTTAACCATTAGGGTAATTTTGGGATGCATCTTTCTCAATTTTTGTTTGACTAGTTTTGTTCCTAGATGGACTGTTAAATGATGCACTATCAGTGATGGATCTAATCTTGGCATATGTGCATAAGACCAAGCAAAATTGATTTCTCATTTTCTGAAGAAAGAATTGAAGTCTCAAGTTTCAAATTCTGACAATGATTTTGCTGCATATGTGATCTTGGGATTGTCTGTAGTTTTAAGATTCATCTCTTATGTCTATTCTATGAGTATAGTGGATTTTTCTTAGTGTGCCCCCACTTTGGGAAGGTTAAATTCCTCATCCTCTAGCGCCTTAGAGAGGTTTTCACCAGTGGATACGTCGTTTATTTTGATTTTTTCATCGTCTGAAAGTGCCATAAAGTGGTTTTCACTAGGGGACATTATTTTTATATTTTCATTTTTCTGACTAAGGAATTTAACAAATTCTCCAAAGAAGGCATTAGAGTGTAGTTCAATAGCGTAAACAATCTTATGATCTTTGATAGGTAGATGAGTACGAAGTCCCAAAATTTCACCAATAGCCTCATCATTTTCAAAGACATCAAGGACATGAGGTCCTTGTTGGTCCCAGTCAATGAGATCTGGATAAACAAGGGATAATGAATGAGATGAAGTGGATGGGGTGAATGATGATGATGGTTGATCAAAGGAATAAGTGATGGTATAGATGGAATTATCCTCGAAGACATCGGCAACCACTTCAAAAGGATCTATGAAAGTGTCTCAATTAAATGACTCAACTGCGGGAAAAGCTTTCGCCACTTTGTCTAAGATAAACTCAACATTGGGTGACTCACGCTTAGCGGATCCAAACCCTAAGCCAGCATGCTTAGGTGGGCAATGAAACTCTAAAGGCTCTAAGATTCCTTGTTGTTGTTGCCCAAGCTGACCTTCTGTATAGCCCAACTTTTTAATGATAGGATAACGTCTGTGATATATACTCAATGGTAATTGTCTCTATTCATCTTCGTCACTATAGAGCCATTTAGAGATGTCATCATCAATGGTTTCTTGACTCATTTGTCCCCAATATTTGAAATGTTTCAACTATGGATGAGTAAACAAGACATGATTAATCTAACGAGGTCGCCCATAGCTCTTAGGTGAAAGAGGAAGTTCATTGATATGAAACAGAGTGTACTCCCCCATGCTTGTAGCACTAATCTTAGCCTTGATCTCCGATCGGGAAGTGGATGGTGTGGATGAGGAAGATGGGGTGAGGGTGGATGGGTCAATGTAGTTGGATGATGGTTGGGCAACTTCATTAGTTGGGCAATAATTTTGATGTCGATAGGGGCCCTCCAATCATCTACAATATTGAAATGGGTGAGGGTCTGCTTGTATGGTAATCTCATGATCATTAAAGGGGAATTTTATGCATTGGTGGTATGTGGAAGGGACGGCTCTCATGGCATGAATCCAGGGACGCCCTAGGAGAATGTTATAGGGGAGATCAAGATCTAAGACCTGACATGTAGTTTCCATTGTAATAGGGCCAACCTTGATTGGGAGTCTAATTGTGCCTGCCGATTTTCTTTCTCCATCATCATAAGCTTTGATTGTAATTTGATATTTCTCATCAATGTTCTCATTGGAGTATCCTAGTTGTTTTATTAATTTGAGGGTACATAAATTCAAAGCTGATCCACCATCTATCAGGACTTGTTTCACAAAATGTTGGTTGACAATAACTTCTAGATGAAGGACTTCATTATGGAAGTGTTCTGAAGAGGAGTTTTCTGGCTCTGTTAAGATGAGGCGAGGAGTGGATGTAAGAGCCCCCACCATAGCTTGGAATTGATCTACATCAATATCACCTAGTACGTGAGACTCTATAAGGGATTTATCCAAGATTTGTTTGTGTTGGGGGGACATTTTTAAAAGCTCTAGGATTGAGATCTAGGCAGGTGTCTTTTTCAATTGATCCAAGATATTATAGTTAGGTACATTATGAGATGAAACAAGAGGTCTTGTATGGGATAGAATAGGAGGAGGATTTCCCTAAATAGTTATATGTCCTCTTCATTTAGTGACATCACACTCAGGGGTTCTACCTCTAACAGTTATAACATTGACATGAGGAAATGAAACTTCAATACGACCAACTAAGATGTGGTTACTATAGTCATAATGAACTTCATGGTGTGATGTGTTATCAACATTATTGGCTCTATTATTTTTTTTCCCATGTGGAGGAAATGGTTCTTGGTAGGCTTTGAGTTTCTCATTGGGAGACTCATGAGGTATTTGATCTACGTGTATCTCTCCTTGATCAATTAGATCTTGGACATAATGCTTCAGTCTCATGCATGAATTAGTGGCATACCCATTGACATGGTAGTATCCACAATATTGATCTTCTCAGAACCAACGGGGTTTTGGTTTACTGTCATCATAAGGTTTACTAATGTTAGGAAGTTCAATCATGTTTTCTTGTTTAAGTTTCTGAAATATGGATTCAAGAGGTTCTGTTAAATCTAAAAATTTGTGTGGTGGTCACAAACCTGGAAGGGTGAATTTCTTCGGTATATGTGGTGGACGATCCTAAGGTGTATTATGAGTTGATGAAGAATTGAGGACAAATGGTTTATTTTGCACATGTTGAACATGTTTTGTATCAGTGATTCCATCATTCACAATATTCTTGTTTCAATTCCAATATTGGGATTTATCATTGTTTTGGTTATTGGAATCACGATTCTAATTGTCTTTGTAAATTTTGATGAGACCTTTGTTGATAAGAGTCATTTCAATCATCTTTCCTTTGGTCATGATTTGCTCAAATGAATCAGAGCATTGCACTTGTAATTGAAAAGCTAGCTCTTGATTAAGGTTTTGCACAAAAATTGGAACTAGTTGTTTTTTAGGAATATGACAAGGGAGTCAACTAACAATATGCCTCCATTGTTGTAGGAAAGAAGTAAGGGTTTTCCCTCCTTTTTGTTTATTGTTATAAAGGTCTTGCATGGAGGTGACTTGTTCAATGTTGTAAGCAAAATTTTTGACAAATTCTTATACTAGTTGTGTGATAGGTGAAAAGTTAGGTTTAGCAGATCAGACATAGTCATGAAACCCTAACCCTACCATCATCAAGGAATCTAATCTAAATGAAATCAAAGAACAATGCAATTCAAGCATAACATCACCTAGACTGTGCGATTCCTTGTTTGTGAGATGTGGACTGCTTCTTCAACAATGAACAATTGCAAAGCTGAAAGCTGCCATGATAGATGATAAAAGCTCAAATGAATGCTCAGATGCTCAAGATGATAATGTAGGTGCTATATGATTGCTAGATGTCTCATATGGAATGAGAGGGTGTTTATATAGGACTCAACCAAGATCAATCGACGGTGGAGATTCAGAGGCTATGTGAATGGCTAGGATTGAAAGATACTAAATTTAGGTTCCATTAGTTGTGCATGTGAAGGATATGAATGAAAGTTGTACAACAACACATGATTGACTGGACAAGTGTTGGAATGTGATAAAAGATGAGTGTTTAATTCAAATAAAATATTTGAATTAGTTGGGATATGAGTTGGATATTAATTAAATAAATTAAATTTATTTAATTAATAGGATAAATGAATAAAATAGGATAAGATATGATGTGGAAATTAATTAAATAAATAAAATTTATTTAATTAATTAGCTAAGTGGGATGAGGATGGGATTTTAATTAAATAAATAAAATTTATTTAATTAATTGGCTTAATGAATAATGATTTAACAAGGTGTTGCTAGACATGGACAAATGTGGGACAAATTTGGGTGTCTACATTTTGCCCTTCTTTGATACAATGTTCGATAGAGCATTGTGTCAAAGAAGATACGTTATGCGTTTAATAAACAAGTTATGCCCCAGTGTAACTGGCAGGTGATGCCCCCTCGAGAGGTAAGCCAGACTAACCAAGAAGGGCTGGGTTGCCTCACGATAGAAGAAAAAAGCTAAAAAGAAAGCAGACACGAAGAAAATGGGGGTTGGGTGGAAGAAAATAGGCTGTGGCATAGAAGAATTAGGGTTGTGAGAAGGGGTATAAGTAGGTTCTACAATGGCAAATAGGCTCATTTGTGCTCAGAAACTAAAGAAATCCAGAGCTCCTGAGAGTGAGAGTTGCAAAGCTATCAGGATGGTTATTCCATGCAGGGATCATCGTGCGGAGTGAGTGAGGACACATGGGCGACCAGAGGGAGTAGGCGCACCGGTATGTTTCAAAACTTTTTCCCAAAAGCATGTAATTAATAGCCTAAAAGCGTAATTAATGCACACACATCACCAAAAGTGACTAGGTTAGGATATAGGGGTTTCAGGTCGCTTATGTAGGAATATAGAGTGCTTACAGTAGTACAGCTCGCTTATGGGCGTGGGGTAGTCGCATATGAAAAAATGGGTCGCATCCTGTCGGTGGGAAAATATCGGATAAAATGCACATATGAATCAAAAACACTCGCTTATAAGCAAATAGCCATCACATAGAGTAGTGCAGCATATAAATAAACGTAGCTCGCATTTGGTAAATAGCTCGCTTATAGGGATAAAATTGTCACATATGCTTAATTGGCTCGCTTAGGGTATAAAACTAGACGCATGTGGGATATAGGTCATGTTTAGGATAAACAGGAGCGCATGTAAAAGATAACGCGTGTATGAAGCAATAATAAGCACTTATAGAAGTAGAGCTCGCTTATAGTTAAACAGTAAGCGCATGATGTAAAATAGCGCACATATAGTCAAAGCAGGTGCGCATGGGGTAAAGCTAGTCGCTAATGAGCAGAAAAAGAGCGCATGTGGTAAAGTGAACCGCTTATGGTAGGTGTAAGGTAGAATAGCAAATAGATAAGCAGATTTTGATATGGATAACTAATGGAATGGACTGACAAGGATAAATGGATGATGCAGGATGTACTACCGCCATTGCTATCACGAGAGCCACATCCAAGAGATTTGCGATTAGTGAGGTGGTTGGATGTAGAGGAGCTACTGGTGTTAGAGATCCTGGGCTTGGAGCATGTATCCCAATTAGAGCCAGTTCAGGTACATCGAGGGCTGATGACAGTGATGGTGGAGCGATGGATGAGCGAGCATAGTTCATTCTTGTTACCGACAGGAGAGGCGACCATCACCTTAGAGGATGTGTTCTAGATTTTGAGGATTCCGATAGATGGGGAGCGTGTGGACTATGATCCCGATATGGGCCCAGCGGCATTCAGGAGATTATTTGGGACACCAGACATCGGAGCAGAGGGTTCAGAGATTCCGATGGTGAGGATGGAGGAGCTCTGTGACAGGTTACAGCGGGTAGTAGTGGCTATCATTAGATGGCTAGTGGGTGATAGGAGAGCCAAAGGTTTTCCAATAGGATGGGGGATAGTGATGGAGGGCATGTTTTCATATGGCACGAGATATGCATGGGCAGAGTGTGTGTTGGGACAGCTCTATCATTATCTGCATGATTGCGCTTATATGTTTGGAGCGAGTATGTCAGCAGGAGTGACAGTGTTACATGTATGGGCATATGAGCACATTCCAGTGACGAGACCAGAGGGATGGGTGGCTAGAGTAGCAGGAGAGCCATTTGCGCGGATGTATAGAGGAGCTTTGACATATCGACAGCACCGAGGGGTGGTATACTAGCGGAGGAGATTGGATGAGGTGGATAGATTTGTATGGAGGCCATGGCTAGAATGTGAGCACTGGGATGAGGAGGATGCAGAGCTTGTCTATGCTAGACAGGCAAGATACATTTTTGGACATGGCATGTATATTATAGAGTGCTATTTGCCAGAGAGAGCTTTGAGACAGTTCGGGGAGGCACAGGCAGTACCAGTAGGTGATGCCATTTTTGGGAGGATGAGATAGGAGGTGTTTGATTAGGGTCCAGAGGTTGTGGTTGAGACAGCTTTGGCAAAGAGAGATGGATTATAGCCAGTAGCATGGCAGTGGGGACAGGGTCCCGCAGATCCAGGAACATTACCAGAGTATGATGTACACTGGGCGACAGCTAGGCTAACTCGGTTGACACGGGATGGGGAGATTGGAGAGATTGGGATGGAGAGACCAGTTCGAAGGAGACGACGACGGGCTCCACCAGCACAGGCTGTTGTGCCAGCAGCACCAGGGATATAGATGCCAGAGCAGGTGCTAGGTCAGCCTGCTATATTAGCATGGCCTCAGGGATAGATTGTAGCAGGTGATGATGTTGGTATTCAGCAGCTACGGAGATGGATTAGAGAGGAGAGGAGATGGAGGCAGCGAGCACAGATGAGGCTGAGGAGGGTGGAGATAGATAGGCATTAGGCAATGATTAGCCTGCGACATGCGAGAGCACAAGCACAGACATATCAGGCTCAGCTACAGTTGAGAGCACAGGGGGGAGATGGACAGAATGACGGTGCTCTAGCTAGAGTGACAGGAGAGAGGGATGCGGCTAGACAGCATGAGCAGATGATGAGACTAGAGCGAGACACTGCGATACAGCAGGTACAGGCTATGAGAGCAGAGAGGGATGGTCTGCGAGCTGAGAGAGATAGTATGCGAGCTGAGAGAGATAGGGCAGTGCAACAGCTGTAGGGGGTGACCAGTGAGCGAGATAGAGCAGTGGCTGCATTGGGGACTGATGGAGCTACGATGTACTTGGCTACACAGTTGACAGATGTATAGGCAGAGCTTCGGAGAGTGCAGGGTGAGGCTGAGTATTACAGAGGCTTGTACTATGGAGCTGTGCCAGCAGAGCAGAGGCAGCCTAGTTTCAAGAGCAGGTCAGGGGCTTCAGGTTCACGGAGGATAGGTGGATCTCGATCAGTAGCCTCAGTGGTGGGGCCATCAAGAGACAGAGGACCAGGTACAGGACCTAGTGGTGGTGGTGGTCAGGGCGAGGGAGCTGCCAGTAGTCACTAGGGCTACCTTGTTTATTTTGTATCATGATGAGGCCTAGAGCCGATTTTGTACAGTCAGTCTTTCAGGGCTCAGCTTGTATTGTAGACACTTGTATTTTGACACACATGTATATATATATGGCAGTTTTGGCGATCTGTATGATGTTGTAATGGTTATTATGGTGATATTATGATGGCTATGCATGTTGTGTGTATACTGTTATGGATTATATATGGATGTTTATGCAAATGTTAATGGATGGAAAATGTGTGAATATGTAAATGGTAATGATATGGATAGACTTATGCATATAGATAGAGGATAATGAAAGGATATATGATGGACCTATGTATGTCTAACACACTTGTTTTGCAGGAGGGGGAATATGGACAAAAGATAATAGAAATGATTGATCTTGGCTGAGTATGATGGAATGAATAGATAGAATGAATAGATAGGATGATGGGCAGCTTTCAAGTAATTGCTTAGAATGAAAAGAAATGCAGTCCTTATGTTTGATATAGCATATGGATGTTATGCACCAAGGTATAAGAGACCAAGGTGTCAAGATATCTAATGCCCAACTTTCGTGTTACAATCTTGTCTGAACACATGAGGTCAAGATGTTGAGCCAACATGCACAAGATATGAATAACAACTAGTGTTGGACTTTGACGCTACAAGCAATGGTTTGAGCTTATCTCCACTACACATAATGATAGCTTGCTGGTTATATGTATGGAGCTAGTCTTAACATAGAATAGTCTCAAATGCATAAGAGACTGTTTAGCTTCTCAGATGCTAGAGATATTGATATGTAAGATGCTAATCCCAACATGTACAAGATACCAATACGCATAGGAAGAGGATAAGATCATCCCGCAAATGTAAGATAAAATGATAAAACACACAAGCAAGCAAGCAAACATGCACAAATGATTCAAAAACAACAAGGTATTGCCCCTGTCAAGCTATAAACCAATGATTAATTGCTGATTATTTTGTTGATGATAGTTGAGAGTGTTGTCATTGTGGGGAAAGCTATATCCCTAGATCAACACAAGGTTGTTTGCTGAGTTGGTTCGCTAATTAGCTGATTGATTTGGCTTACAACAAGGCTAGGATCAAGACCATTGATTGTGATTGGATAACTTGGCTTGATTGCTTAACTTGATTGGTCTGGATTTAATGATGGGCTTGCATTTGGATCTTTGTTTGGAATGGTTGGAAGATGATGAAATTCTGATTAGATTGATTTGGAGTGATGAAATGCTAATGATGGGATGATATGTGGTGGATTGAGCTGCTTTTGATTTGCTGAAGTGATTGGATTTGTGTTGATGGCTAGCTTGATGTGCTTTGGTTTTGATTTGCTTTTGTGTTGATGCTGATGATTGATAGGATTTGTTTTGATGGTTGGATTGATGTGCTTTGATTGTGATGTTTGTTGTTGCTGGGTTGATTGTTTTGATGATTGGATTATTTTGATTGATGATAGTGATGGTGTGATGATTAGAGTGTTCATGCAATCTAAGCTTAAGCAAGTGTTCTTAGTGTGCTCAAAGGATGTAAAACAAACAAGGTATTGCCCTTGTCAAGTCATAAACCAATAATTGATTGTTTGTTTTGTGTTGTCATTGCGGGGAAAGCTATATCCCTAGATCAACACAAGGATGTGGGAATGCTATATCCCATTGATAATGATTGATGCTGATTGATTGGGCTCATGACAAGATTAGGATCAAAAACTTGTTGATTTGATTGGATAATGTTCTTTGATTGATTAGCTTGCTTGATAGGGATTAGTGTGACTTGGATTTAAGATCATTGCTTAGATTGATTTGTTTGATATGGTTGGAAATGGATTGATTGAAATGGATGAATGAATGTTATTGATAGGAAGAATTGATGATGATGAGGATTTGATTTTGATTGAATGTTGAAGTGGATTGTTTTAGATTGATGATGGTTGGTTTTATTGCTTGGCTTTTTCGTTGGATATTGATTTTTTTGGATTTTTTTGACATATTTGATTTTTTTTGTATTTTTTGAAATGTTTTGGGATGTCAATGGATTTACAATTTGGGTAGCCTTTGTGCTTGATACCAATGACAAGGGAAAAAACCAAGTCTAGGTGCAAGGGATGGATAAAAGGATTGGATGGATAAAATGATGGGCTCATAGTAAATGGGATGGAAGGCTCATGATAAATGGATAGGCCATATAAGGGATGGATGCATGCCCCGTGATAAACGGATAGGTAGGCTATAGTGGAAAGCTCATGATAAATAGATGGGGATAAGCTATAAGATGGAAAACTCATGATAAGGATACGCTATAGCGGATGGATCATAAGGGATCTAGGATGTGATTTCCAAAGGCTATGTTGCATAGGAAGAACATGCCCCCATTCTAGGTGGTAATGTTTAGGATTCTTGCATGACAAAGTTCATGACCAAGGGATGACATGATTGATTGGATTTGAATGGGATGGATGAATGGTCAATGGATAGGACTTGGTTTGGAAAGAAGGTATGTCAAGAAATATCCAAACATGTTTCAACATTTTGCCCCTATGTCTTCATCAAGATCAAAAGGTGGAAAGATGGGTAAATGGATTCAATGGAATAGGCATGTATATGTAATGGCTAAGGATGGTATGATGGAAATGATAGGTTGGTATGATAGGATGGATGAGACAATGTGCCCAAGTGTAAGTGACATAGAAGATCAACCTACACATGACGCCTGTTTGCCAGGTTTTCATCATGGTACTTATCCAAGGCACCTGTTTGCCAAGTTTTCACCGTTGGATGAAAGGATTTCTCTTTACTATTTTGATTTTTTGATTTTTTGATTTTTTTTTCCTTTTTTTTTTCTTTTTTTTGGATGGGATGACAATTACGCATGGCGCCTATTTGCCAGGTTTTCACCATGGTAATGGATAGGAGGGACTCAAGTGTCTAGTTCGATGGATGTTGGTGGTCCCATTAGAGATGGATGTCATCGCATGGACCATGTCATTATGCTCATCGGTGTTGATAAGGTATTGCGTGGATGAGAGATGGATTAGGTGGATAGTAGATTATGATGTAGATTATGGAAGGCTCATGCAAGGATGGATGGATAGGGATAGTGGATTATGATGTGGAGTATATAGGCTTATGGAATGAAGATGGATGAAAAGTTTATGCCAAAGCATGGACCATAGGGATAGCATGGGGGAGATATGTAGGATAATGGATGGAAGATGGGGAGATGTATTTATATGGAGGTGTTGCAGAGTGGAAGGGAACCATGACCAACGGTTGCACACACTGTGATAAACATTGAAGCTTTTGGTGAGATGGTGGTGTAGGAAGCAATGGAGTTGTTTTCTTAGGAGATGGTTGATGAAGTGATTTAGGAACCCACATAGATTTAGTATTTTTAGTGCTTTTGCTTTGCTTGTGGGATTTTTGAAGGGAATGGAAGTTTTGGGGGGAAATAGGCTTTTGGATGGATATAGGTGGTTGGGATTCTTGAGATGTGGATGAGGATGCCTCATTCGCTTTGCTAGCTATTTGTGTAGGAACCCAAACCATTTTGCTTTTGGGCTTTGTATTTGGAGGTATGGGCTTGGATAGCTTTGTGAAGGTACTTTGCTTAGAAGATGGATGATTTAGAGACTTTTCACATTGATGGCCTAAGGCATGAGGGTCCTTAGGAGTTTTAGTTCGATTTTTGGCTTTATAGATAAAGGCATCCAAATGTTTATCTTGGAATCCCATGGGTTTGGTGGAATGATTGGAAGCTTTATGTTTAAACGATGTGTGCTTTTGTTGGCCATGATTAGGGATGTAAGGATACTTATGAATGATAGGTATGTTAGGTGTTGGAAGCAATGGTGGCAAGATGGATGGAGGGATATTTGGAGTTGGTAAAAGTGGAGGCAAAGTGGATGGTGGAAGATGTACGGTCACATGCTTTTGACATTTATAGGATGATGGAGATGAAATGGCAACATATCTTTTGGGTATATGATGTGGGGTGCGATGGAAAGTGGTAGGTTTAGGATGCATGAAGGGATTACCAACATCTTGGCCTTGTTTACCTTGGGGTGTATATCCAAGGCCATATGAGCATGGAGGAACTTTGACATGGTTTGGCTCCAAAATACCTTGTTCATAAAGGCCTAGAACTTTGTCTTTGTAGTTCATGTTTTGGAGGATGTGATTGACTATGGGACTAGCTATAGTTTGGACATTAGACTTGAGTTCTTTATTAGATGAAGAAGATGAAGTGAAGGACAAAGGTTGTTGTTGTTCTAAGGAAGAACATTCATGCATAAGGGTGGTAAGACCACTAGGACATGATAGTAGACTTGAAGTGGAATCGATGGTGGATGTGGAAGGAGGATCATTAGGATCTTGATTATGTTCATTATGTTCACTAAGATCCAAGTTATTTGTTTGATCTTTTATGCTTACTTGGGGGACAAGTGTCTCATCATGACAATTGGATGTTTGCTCATTACGGATAGGGCTAGATGGCAGATGACTAGGAGCAATTTGGATATCTTGCTCATGGATGGATATAAGATTATGGATAGGATCAAGGTGCTCATGGATAGCTTCTTCATAGGTATCATCTTAATCATAAAGAAGGTAAATGTTATGGATGGGTTGCATGAAAGTGTTTTGATCTTGAGTTGGACTAGGGCTTAATTTTTCCACATGCTTAGGATTAAACCTTTGACATACCTCTTGAGTTGCTTGAATGGAAGTGGAAGGCTCTTGGATAGGCTCTTGGTCAACAACATGAGAACATGATGACTCTTGACTTGGATTAATGATAGAAGGTTCACAAATAGGCTTGATGGCTTGCATGTCACATGATGGGCTTGAAGGGCTAAGAATTTTAATTGAGGGCTCTTGGATAGGCTCAAGGGTAGGTGGACCACATGATGGGATTATATGATTGGACATGACCTTTGGAAGTTCTTGGGTAGGCTCATGAATGGGTGTTTGACATGTAGGTAGTTTATTCCTTGCTAGTAGCCAATGGATCACATCCTTTGCAACGGTATGAGTGGATGGGCAATATAATGGATGAGCAATAATAGAGGATGATATTGTAAGTGTAGGACTAGGATTTTGATTGGATGGAAGGATAATGGAGTTTGATGGATTAGGATGCGGACTAGATGGGTGTGACACATGGGATTGGGATGATGTGGCATGATTTCTTATTGTATGTTGATACACCTTGTAAACAATTGGGAAAAACATGGGGCATGTATTTGTATCATGGCCTTTGGTCCTATGGTATGCACAATAATCATGTTCATCATATGGACTTTCTTCACATGGTTTGACTTCGAGAAGTTCAATGAGTTTTGCTTCAAGCATTCTTTGTAAAACTCTCTCAGCCATATCCTTTGGTGAAGGATTAGAATGACATAGTGATGAAGGTAATGAAGGGCTCGGTGATTTGGAAGGTTGATGGACCAATGGACTAGGAGTAGGATCACATGGTGGTGTCGGGATAGGATTAGTTGGCTCATGTGTTGGTGGGTGATTAGATGATGAAGGCCACTCTAGATCGGTATCTCCCTTGTCAAAGGTTATAAAGTCTTGTTGCATTAGGCTCGCATGGTTTATGTACAAAGGTCCACTTGGAGCTGCATGTGCTTCTTGTTGCAAAGGTGGACTTAGGCTCACTTGTGCTCATTGGGGAGGCCATTGATAGTCTTGGTAGCTAGGTGTAATGGTAGGATATGTGGACAAAAGATCTTGAGGTGGACTCAAAGATGTGGCCATTTGATCGTGTTGGAAAGGTTGACTTGTGCTCACTTGATTTATATATAAAAGGCCATTTGGACTTGATTGTTGTTCTTGTAATATCACTTGATTGACTTGTGGATGGGCTTTGTAGTGCATTGGAATGATGGCATGAGGGATTGGATAAGCTTGAGGTGGATGTTCATAGGTTGATGTGGCATTGACTTGGTGGATAGGTGGATTAAGTCGATAGGAAGTGGATGGCTATGACATGTGGCTATAAGGTGGATTAGGTTGATATGAAGTGGATGGATATGACATGTGGCAAGATGGATTAGGTTGGGAGTGAATGGCTAAGGATTGTTGTACTTGTCGAGCTTGATTAGTGGCTAAAAGGTGTTGGACTTGGGTTATGAAGTATTGCAGTTGAGGTGATTGGCTTGCGTGGGGTTGAGCTCTTTGGATGAAGAATTGTAATATTTCAATGGCATCTTGGTTTAGGGGTTGTGATCCTTGATAAAGATTTTGGAGGAATCTTTGGAATTTGATTTCTAGGTCCTCTAGTGTAGACATGTTGTCACCCAAGTGTATGTCTTAAGTCCTTTTAACAAGTGCTTGTTTAGGGATTTGGATGATGATGTGGCTTGTTTGGGTGACTTGGCTATGTTTGGGATGAAAGTGATTGGGTTTGAATGTTATTGGAAGAATGTGTAGGATGACTTGTCTTTATGTGTTTGGGTGTTTAGAGCTTGATGTGGCAATATTCAAACAAATGATTATGCATATACACACATGAATCACTAACACAAGACACATAAGCAAGTTTTAGTTTGGAAGAATGTGATGATGGTTAAGCAAGCACGTGAAGACACTTCAACAAGTCCTAGTTAAGGCAAGGCCACTATCACAAGGAGGTTCTAGTGAAAATCCAGGGGACCGGCACCCCACGAGCATCCAGCAAGCCACTTAAGACTTTAACTAACCCTACTAGGAGTTTTAATATACACAAAGGTACACCTCCTTTCGAGTTAGCACTGTATGGTGAGCGCTAATACCGGTTAGACTTGGCTTTCGCCTTATCCTCTGATTTTTATAGCGGACCGGATGAAAGTACCGCTTGAGGTCGTTCCCTTGGGGTGGATACCAAGGCAGGCCTCTCTAAGGTTAAACAAAAGCAACACAAGTAAATGTTTTTGATCTCCAAGTTCGTGTTGGGACGCGAGGAGAGAGCATACACATTTACTTGGTCACACTCACATGGGGTTCATTAACCTTAGAAATTTAATGTGTGGAAGACAATGCAAACATTTGTTTGTTTTAAAGCCCAAATCCAAATGTGATGAAAGACAATGGTTCATTTTAGCCCAATTTTTTGATGTGAGTTTGCAAACAATCATTTGTTTTAAGCCCAAAGTCCAAATGTGTGATCAAACAAGATTAAGAGATGAAAGATTAGAATGAGTGCACCTGATACAATCGCTTTCCAATTTGCTGTAGATGTTGATGCCAATGCTGCTCCAGCTCCTTAGATGCCCTAATAAAACTTGCTCCACGGTGTAGTTCGTCCTCTCAGCTTTCCAGTGAGTCCTTGTTTGTATGATTTCGCCTCCATATGTGAAAGTTATGATAGAAATACCAAGATGCACAATGACAGCAACCAGAAGCAAGTTACAGTTGCCAGATGCAATTTACTGTTGATCCGAAGCAACTATTATTTTACCACAGGCGAGCCCTTGTAGATCAAATGTGACTTAGAAAACACCCAGATGCAACTCCTATAGGCTTGTAAGCTATGTGAAATATGGCATAGGCAATCACTGCGTGTCCAGAAATGATCTCATGTTTTACCACAGGTGAACCCTTGTAGATCAAATGCAACTTTGAAAACACCAGATGCGAATGCTGTAGGCTTATAAGTGATGAAGAAAAGCCCAAAGTGACTGATTTCGGCCAACAAGCAACCTGTATCTGCAAAATGAAAGATGCAACGGAAACCCTAGTTCTGTAGAAAGCGATTACTGTCAGACCAAAAGCGATTAGGTTAAAGACAAAAGTGATTACTGTTTAGATAAAAGTGATCAAAATATGAGCAAAAGTGATTACTATCTGACTAAAAGTGATCAAAATATGAGCAAAAGCGATTACTGTTAGCCCAAAAGCAATCTGGAAAGTTTCAGGAGACGGAATGCAAATATTAACCATATGCGACCAAGTTTACCAGATGTGATCCATTTTTGTTCAAAAGCGAGCTAAATTTTACCATAAGCAATCCATTTTTGTTCAAAAGTGAGCTGAATTTTACCATAAGCGATCATTTTTTGATCAAAAGCGAGCTGAATTTTACCATAAGTGAGTTGTTTTTTATCAAAAGCGAGCTGAATTTTACCATAAGCGAGTTGTTTTTTATCAAAAGCGAGCTGAATTTTACCAAAAGCTACATACTGTTTGTTTAAAAGTGAGCCAAATTTGACCATAAGCGACCAGTCTTTGATCAAAGGCGAGCTAATTTAGCCCAGGCGATTGCTGTTTGATCAAAGGCAACCTGAATTACCAGAGGCACATTTCTACATACCGATTGTTGTTTTCTTCACCAAATGCTCCATTTTTCATCAAATTTAGGCAAATTTGTACTCAAAGTTTATGGAAATGGCATCCCGGATGTAATGGTGAGGTTAGATTTGGGATAAGAGATCATCTACATACATTTTTAGCCAAATATTTGCAAACTAGGGTTAGAAAAATGCAAATTTTTGCTACAAAAGCTTGCAAAAATGAAAGATTGGCGCTCCAAGAGATCTAAACTTCATAAAAACAACTCAAAAAAAAAAGGGTTAATCAAGGACGTGAGTCCCACCGGGCGTGCCAGAATGTGATAGGTGAAAAGTCAGGTTTAGCAGATCAGACATAGTCATGAAACCCTAACCCTACCATCATCAAGGAATCTAATTTAAATGAAATCAAAGAACAATGCAATTCAAGCATAACATCACCTAGACCGTGCGATTCCTTGTTTGTGAGATGTGGACTGCTTCTTCAACAATGAACAATTGCAAAGCTGAAAGCTACCATGATAGATGATAAAAACTCAAATGAATGCTCAGATGCTCAAGATGATAATGTAGGTGCTATATGATTGCTGGATGTCTCATATGGAATGAGAGGGTGTTTATATAGGACTCAACCAAGATCAATCGATGGTGGAGATTCATAGGCTATGTGAATGGCTAGGATTGAAAGATACTAAATTTAGGTTCCAATAGTTGTGCATGTGAAGGATATGAATGAAAGTTGTACAACAACACATGATTGATTGGACAAGTGTTGGAATGTGATAAAAGATGAGTGTTTAATTCAAATAAAATATTTGAATTAGTTGGGATATGAGTTGGATATTAATTAAATAAATTAAATTTATTTAATTAATAGGATAAATGAATAAAATAGGATAAGATATGATGTCGAAATTAATTAAATAAATAAAATTTATTTAATTAATTGGGATGGGGATAGGATAAATGGGATTATGATGTGGAATTAATTAAATAAATAAAATTTATTTAATTAATTAGCTAAGTGGGATGAGGATGGGATTTTAATTAAATAAATAAAATTTATTTAATTAATTGGCTTAATGAATAATGATTTAACAAGGTGTTGCTAGACATGGATAAATGTGGGACAAATTTGGTTGTCTACAAGTTGTTCAAAAGATGTGATGTTTCTTGGGAGACATGAGAACCATTCAAGGGCTAAGCCAGCCAAACTTTTAGAAAAAAGTCTCATTAAGTATGTAGGTTCGTGTCGAAATTCCAAGCATGCGATATAGAATTCATGAATATGATCGCGAGGGTCACCTTTTCCTTTGTATTTGTCAAATTTTGGTATTTGAATGTTTGTAGGAAAAGGTACCATGATTAGAGATTTGTCAAATGGATTAGGGTATAGTTCTTCAAATGAGTATTTCTTTTGTCGAGCACCAATCCAATTATCGATGATTCATTCGATTTCATCTTGAATGGGTGTAGTGGTGATTGATTGATTGTGTAATTGGGTTTGGGGTGATGTTTGAGGGTGATGTTGTGACAATGATTGGGATTGTTGGACTGATTGGAGTCTCAAATTTTGTTGTAGCAATTGGGCAAATTGTTGTGATTGGGCGAGTTGTTGTTGTGATTGAGAGAGTTTTTGTAGCTGAAGGATTTGGGGATCAATGGGTTTTGAGGATGAGACATTGGTAGGGTTATAATTTCATTAAATTGAGGGTATGGAAGTAGATACCTATGTTGGTTTAGTGTTGATGTGACGGATGTGGATAGAAGAAGTTTGAGGTATAGAAACATGAGTTGCATTGGGATTAACTGAGGTGAGGGAATGTTGAAGGTCTTCGGTATAGAAGATATAGGGACAGATTGTGAGATCCCTACTGGTGAAATGGAAGGTGTTGTGAGAGATGACCCTAATGAAGGAAATGATGAAGATGTTAGTGATGACTGAATAGGTTGAATTACAGGGATAGATTGTGAGATTCCTAATGGTGGAATCGATGGGGGTGTAAGTGATGACCCTAATGAAGGAAATGATGAAAGTGCAAGTGATGACTGAATAGGTTGGATCACGGGAGGAGAGTAGTCTAGAGGTATCCCCAATGTGTAAGTATGTGATGAGATAGACATAGGTGTTGAAAATGATTGATGGGAAGAGAGAGATTGGATTGTAGAAACAGAGGTATCTTGTGGTCCCAAGGTGAAATTTTGTGGTGATGTGATAGATGAGGTAGATTGGAACACATTTGACATAGGTGTTGAAAATGATTGATGGAGAGAGGAAGTAGCATGAGCTTTGGCTTTAGCTTTTTCTTCTTTTCTTCATGCTTTTTCTCTCTCATAAATATCATCAGGGACTCTAGCTCCACAATCATAAAGGTATTGCATAAAATAATCAGGATCATGATCCATGGAGAGATGAACAAGTTGTAATGTTTCAAGATCTTGTTGGAGCTGAAGTACAATGGGATTTGTTTCAGTATAATCATGTGTGGGTTTAGGAGTTTTGGGAGTAACTGGTTGGTTGGATACGTCATCTCGAACATCTACATAAGTTGAAAGGTCTCCAAGTGGATCATTATGAAAATATGATGATGATCTAGTATTTTGTTGAGTGGGACTGATTTGATCATGGATGGGCTCTTCTTCGAGGAATCTTGAGGATTGAGGTTGCCATTTTTGAGGAGTGAACTCCATATTGTTTTTCTTGGCTTGGGCATGGGTAGTAACCATGAAAATAGAGGAAAATTGAAATGTTAAAAATCTCTCAAATGGATATATATGGATGATACGAAATACTCCAAAAGGTGGGGATAAATGATATGAATCAAGATGTAGATATGAATTGTTTGATATAGGACAAAAATAGAGTCAAAATGATGACTCAAACAGACCAGATGGACCTTAGGATTGGATATGGATAAGGGGCTCCTTTAAAACACTCAGGGTTATGATATGCCTAAGGAAGAAAGGAGATTAAAATGCCACCTCTACTCAAAGGAAGTCAGGGCTTATTGAGTAGGAAAGATAAGATGACAAACATACACTAACTTAAGAATGGTTAGGGCCTCTTAAGCAAATGGGTCGGTATGGGATTGATTAGAAAAAGGTCTGTCTCTTAATTAGATGTTGATATATGATCAATAGGATAATGGGAGTCCACTATTGAAAAGAGATTTTGGGAATGGATATGGATGAATTATCAATCGAAAGAGCTTCTTATGATTCAAAGTGACAAGATTCCACTTGAGATGTGCCACGAGGATAAAAGGTTCTCAATTTTTGAAAGTCAAGTTGATGATGTAGGAGACAAGTTATAATGGTGATGATGATCAGGTATGCACACACATCAATCATATAAGACACACAACTTGATTGGTTGTTTATTATGACACCTTGATGTTTTGCAAACACTTGTAAACATGCACAATTCTAGGCTAGGAAAGGATAATACTTGTTGAGTTCCCACTTCCAGTTTTACCCAGCCGCGCCTACTTATGGTGTCTAGCTCCAGGAACTTGGGGCACGGGCTCCCCCTTATAGTGCACTCACTTCTCAAGCACACCAAATTCCAGGTCCTAGGACGCGCAGATCCTGAGGTACCTTACTATCTCTGCCATAAGCCGCAAAAATATGGGACAGCTATCAGAGTTTCCTCTTGTATCAACAAGTAGAGGGTTTTTAGCCACGAAACAAAAGAGTTCTAGTGAATATTTGGGGGACCAGCACCTTATGAGCATCCAGCAAGCCACTAAAGGCTTTGACTAACCCTATTAGGAGTTTTAATATACATAAAGGTACACCTCCTTTCGAGCTAGCACTGTACGGTAAGCACTAATACCGGTTAGACTTGGCTTTCGCCTTATCCTCAATTTATATAGCAAGCCAAATGAAAGTCCCGTTTGGGGTCACAAATGAGTTCTCCTTGCAGATGTGTCTCAAGAGCAGGCCCACTCTAAGAATAACAAAAACAAGGGAACACATTGTTTTTGATCTCCTAGATCGCATGAAATGCAAGGAGAGAGCATACACAACGCCTTTGCCTCACACTCGCATGGGGTTCATTTTAATTCCAAATCCAAATGTGTGGGTGGTTATACAAAATGTCAAAGGAATGCTTTTGATTCTCGAGATTGTCGAATACTGCAAAAGAAGAGCATACGCATTCAATGACAAAATTGCAAGCCACAAGACATCGCAAACACTTGTTAATTTTAACCCTTGCTTATGATGTGATCTAATATATAAAAAGAAGATACATTGTTTCAAGATTAGATTCTTTGACAATCGACCCTGTAAAAAACTGATTAGAGGCGTGTAATTGCAATGCAAAATATTAGATTGGCATGAATGATCCTACAAAAACCACACAAAATGTTAATTGTGGGATAAAATATGTTTTATGCTTTAAAACAAAGTGAATGAAATGTAAATAATTATACCAGAAAATGTTTGATGAATTTGACAAAATTTATTTGTTCCATTATGTAGTTCTCTAATTCACCTTTCCAAGGCCTATGAAAACGTGAAAATCTAATGAAAAACACAAAAGTTATGTAAGTTTGAAAAAGACAGCCTCCAAGGGCTAAAAATGGACACTCTTGTTTGCGAATTATGTTTTTTTGTAGTTTTCTTCTTTCAATGATCACATAAGGTAGTTATGTTCTAGGAGTTTTCACATGTCATAGAGTTTTTGCTAATCTATGCTAACATTTAAAACACCAAACTTTTGATCCCCTCCTATTAAACTTTAACGAATGATAACCCCAATTTCAACATAAAAATGGCACTTCACAACACAATGTTGAATCTGGCATTTAAAGATATGTAAACCTGCAAGACGTCAAATATTGATCATTAGAAATATATCAACATCAACAAAAGAAACTAGTGATAATAACTGTTTGTTCCCACAATATTGAATTTACATGTAATGTCATTGGATTTCAAGCTCGCTACCAAGAAATGGATATCAAGAGAAGCAACGGGTAAAACGGTTTCCACCTTGTATCTCCACAAGGTTTTTACCATTTGACAATGAAATAATTCTTCAAGAACATACTTACATAACTTAATTAGAATGAACTTGACTCCGGATGCTTGATTACCCTAACTGAATATGCCAAACGATTCAACACAAAACTTATATGATCTAAATTTTTAGATTATCACAATGTACGCAGATGTGAGGAGAGAGAATCACGGTTAATGGTTCGTTTGTGGGGATTTTGTAGAACTATATCTATTCTGAATTAAAGTTATTTGCAAATGAATGCATACAGGAAAGAGACAAACATTGGGGAAGACACAGAGAAAATTTTCCAGTATAAATGTTTGCTTACAGTCCAAGGTTTAACAAATACGCCAAAAAGAACAGCCAACAATTTTAACAAAAATGTGCATAGTAAAGATTTTTTTTCTTGACAGTGTGAGACAACTCTCCAGGCACTATAATGTTCACATATAAGAGCCACAATGACTAACACTTGTACCCCTAAAAAGTTTGAACCAAAGCAGTTGCGCTCATTCGAGATTTAAGGAATACGGGGATAGAACAACTGATGAATTTAGAAGATTTTTCGTATGAAAATAGCGAAAATAGCAGGCAATGCTTAGAAAGATCTTGGCATGAATTGCTTTACCAGATAGTGGAAATAAAGCATCTTATAAATGCATTTTTTTGAGCATAGGAACTGCCTTTACTCGTTGTATATATACGAAATTTGAAACAGTTACAGAGAGCAATCTTGAAGCGCGATTAAGGAAACTGAATTCTTGAGCTAACCCCAAATGGTAGTTACTCCATTGGGAAGAAGGCGCTGAGCATTTCCTATCAACACAAACTCAAATGCAACAACTGACAAGTTATCTATCTTGAATTAGAGAAGAAGACACATCATTTAGATGAAGTTCAAAATGTCATTGAGATGAAGGCACTCAACATGTCCTGTTAGTTCAAACTATGTGAATGTTAAATCACACTCCAATCCTACAAAGTGTTCTAAAATCAAGGAAGAGATTAGTTTTGTTCCAAGAAGATTGCCATGAAAATTGAGCTTTTGAACCTCAATATCGTTCCACATGTGTATCAAAAACCTGCAAAAACTTAAGAGTATTTGCAAAGCATTGGATTAAGAAGGAGGTTCACGTCAGGTTCACCAATGTTTACAGCAAAATATAGATCTTCTTAAAAAGATTTGAAATTAACACAAAGCCCTAAAAATCTATATTTAGTGTAACAGAAAGATAATGATAAGACTATAAAAAACCACACAAAATATAAATGTTACCGAAATATTAAGAATGTGGTTGCTCAAGATTTTTGTATAACTCCAATGTTAATTTTTGCCGGGGGGGTGAAAATGGAAAATGAGATAGGTTTTATAAAAAGTTGGTGAAAATTGGTTTAGGTAGTTGAACAAATTTTTGGTTCGGAGAATGGTAAGGTAGGTATATTAATGGGTTTAGGTAAATTAACGAGTTTTGGGTTAGGTTTGTAAATAATAAATTAAAGTATTAATTTTAATTTATTATTTTTGAAGGGTTAAAAGATGAAAAGGATTTAATTAATGGATTAATTAATAAATTAAATTTATTAATTTAATTTATTATTTGTGGGAAAAGTTTAAGGAAAAGTTAATTAATTAATTAAAATTAATTAAATTTCATAGGATTATAATGGTCAATTTTTTATGTCTACAATACGATCTATTGCCATGGCCTCGTCTGGCCCCTATAATACACAACATTGTAAATAATGTTTAGTACACCAATTATATCATTTCAACAAATATGCTATCCAACACAAAACTCACTTTAGTCATATATTTGACATATTGATATCATGTTTTGGACCTCCTAATTTTTAAACTTTTCCCTTGATCATATAATCACATTTAATCACCATTCCTATGCATTTTCAACCAATAAGTTTGACCTTAGAGGCCTCGTGGACAGAAAATGACTTTATCTCCTCTATGTTGTAGCATTTGTGAATTCATAAACACCTTCCTCCGTTGGTTGAGGTTGCTTTCTCTTCTTACCCCTATTGTATCTATAGATTCTATTGTCATATCTATTTCCACCCACTTTCCTCTCTATGATTTAGTAGTTCTACACCGTCCACGTCCTCTCTCCATGGCCTCCTCTGGATCCTGTAATACACAACAATGACAATAGTCACATAACAGTTGTGCACCAAGAAAATATTCTTGAATTTATCTTGTTAATACACTAGCTTTTCATTAAGACACACTATGAAAAACAAAATAGGGCATTGCATCATTTTGCTCTTCAGAAAAAAGTTTACATGTGGAATCTTGACAACTAGAGCTCAAATATTATGATTACAAGATGACTACAAATTCACATCAAAAAGACATTTATTTCATAGTTTACTCTCTTTTTTATTTTATGAGTCATTTTAAGGCAATCTATATCTCTCCAAGTGGCCATAAAACCCTCAAAACTATCATAGAACCCTCAAAATAGTCTCAAAGAGTCTTTGGCACCAAAATTTTAAATTCTTGATGGAGGGAAGGATAATTTGGATGTTAATTTTGAAATCACGTCATTAGATCTTTGTTAAGTTAATCCTAGTCATTGGATATTCTTTAATTATAGGGACTTTATGTTATATTTCACCATTAACTTTCACTCCAAAATTAATGGTTTCCTTTGAAAAGAATACCCTCCATTAGCTATCATAATGCCAACCATTTGTTGAAGTGAACTTAAACATTATGTGCAATTGTCATTGCTCATATTAAGTACCTACCTCTCTTCTTAGTGGTCCCACATGTGCGATGTATGTGAATGAGTCATATGGTACCTGTGCTACATGTTTAAAGTTTGGATTTTTCTCATATTGTTGGAAAAAGGCCCAAAAAGACCTTTGATTTTTTAGTTTTATACTCTATAACATGCATCTCTTTGATCTTTTCATCTAATCTATGACTGGTTTCTATTATTTCAAACCATATATGTAATAAGTCATTAGTTTGAGAGAGGGAAGTTTTGCATTACCATGAAATCCAACATTTATTCTAGTTTTTTTTCCTCAAATGTGAGAGTTTTGTCACCTAGGGTTTGATATTTTGGAGTTTTAGTAGAGGGTTTGATGTTATAATTTATGTATAGATATATTGAAAGACTTAATGATCCTTTCTTTTTCTTGTAGGTTTTGTAACAATTAAGAAGATAAAGGGCATGGTGTAAGAGAGAGGAAAAGATCCTTTGAGTACCAAGATTTGATTGCCTAATGGGCAATCCATCAAATCTTGGTAACATGCTTTCCTAGGTGATGAAATTCTGAGCCCTTGACATTGATGTGACAAGTCCGTGATCTATGTCACAAAGGATGAAGGAGGAACATACAGTCATGGTACGAAAGTGAAATTACAATGAAATTTTGATATGATTGAGATGTAGTTGGGGTATTTAGGGATGTTGTCATCACATCTTAAGGATTGACAAGATCTAAGGAATAACTAGATGTATAAATAGGACTATCATAGGTATGTGAGGAAGTGGAAGGTTGTCAGATAGTGAAGGAGATAGTTCATGGCCTCTTAAACCCGGCCTCAAGATTATAGTGAAGTCACATAATATAAACAAAGATTGTCATGACTTAGCTAAAATGTTGTCAATCTCCTATCACATATCTTAAGGTTGTCCTTAATCCCAAATCCAACTCTCAAGTGTTAGATGGAAGGTCGTGGCTGCAACTAAAATAATTGGTGTCAAAATGATAAGTCAGGGGACCATCATAGTGTTGATCTACTATTGTAGTGGGATCATGAGGATTAACATTGTAGAGGTTGTCATACCATGAGGCATAGGTAACAACCATAGGAGGTTTAAAAGAAACACTAGAAACATTAAATTATTGTCATAGTACACCTAGGATAGCTAGGTATGCATCCATAGAGTTATTACTATAAAATTGTCTCATTAATCTTGTGACCAAGTTAATTCACTATCATAGTAATAATGTAGTTAGTCATCAATCAATATGTTGTCTTTGAATTTCAATGAGATCAATTCTTGAAAAATGACAATCTAGAGGTTAAAGAGACAAGTTGATACCTTACCTAAGTTGTCATGTTCTTGAAACCTTGTCACTATAAAGAGGAGATATCTAGAGAGTAATGTCACAAGGACATAACCAAGGCATGCACTATCATGAGCCATAAGGACAACTTACTACACCATCCAAAACTCCATTTGAACTAGCTACTATCAATAATTCACATTATTGGAAACTGTTATGAAGAAAACACCATGCATAGGACTATCATAGTCAAAGTGGAGAGGATTGTCTAGTCATTGTATGACTGTCATAATAGCTAGTGGGTTAGTTACCATGCTTCAACCTAAAATAGGTTAATGAGAACATAGAAATGAAAATCACAATACCATAAGCACACTCCATAAGTTACCAATATAGTCCCAATATCATGTCATCATGATAGTAAGAGAAAAGTTGTTTGGTTTTTCTAAATCCATATCACTTGCATAAGGATTGTCACCAACCATCTGTGTAAGGTCGTGAAAGAGTGAGTAATTATTGAGCTAATCATAAGAGAAGCATGAAGTCAAAATGCTATCATGGAAACAAGATATAGTTACTTATTATAAGGACAATCCAAATTTGGTGAGGTTACTTTTTTATCAACTTCCAAACAAAATACATCATTTTGCACTGATTGGCATTAAATTAGGTGCACTTTGTGCCACCTTTGCACCCAAAAAAGATTACATTTAGGCCTAAAAGTTGGCACTAAAGTCAGCGGTAACTACTCCAACTATAGCGCCAACTATTGGATCAAAAAAAATTAAAAAAATCCTGCCTGCACATACCCCAAAACAAAACTTTATTGATTTTTGGTGTTCACTTTTTGTTTGGAGATTGAGTGTTTGGCATGCAGAGATCGAGCATTTGGGTTTTTGTGTTTGCCCTTATTTTGGGAATGGCAGGACTTGTAAATCAAAAACAAAAAATAAAAACTTCCTGCCTAAATTATATGAGAAATCTACATGAGAAAAACACCGCGTGAATTAGAGGAGAAAAAAGTAGAAAAATACAGCGCGAAGAGAGGAGAAAAAAAGGGAAAAAAAAGCAAGTAGATGAGAAATTCGATTTAGTTTGCGACACCATAGCTAAGGTTACAATTATAATAAAAAATTTTCATTACCAAAAATATTTTTGTTTCAATTAAATGGAGAGGATTGTGAAGAAAGGGTTGTGAATATTGTTTTGTTTACAGGTGAATCGTTCAAGTCTCATGTGGTTGCAAAGGAGGAGGGTAAAATTGTAGACATTGCATTATTTCCTCTACATCTAAGAGCAGTGAACGCATTTTTCAAACCCCAATATCTAGGTTCTCTTATCATTACCAGCAATACCTTTCTCAGAAGACAACTTTCTCGCTTCATTCCTAAATAATTAGTCAAGTGCTTTAAGACAAGTCGATTGTGAGCAAACTAAAATTAGGGCTTTTGAGACAAGGGTGAGAAAACTAGAATAGAGGTTGATAGAGACAATACGAGGAGATAGGGATTTTGAGATGAGGGTGAGAAAACTAAAATTAGGCCCGAAACTATAGATTCCCTCCCAAGGCACCAATTGATTCATAGGAAAATAGCTTCATGATTTGCTCTACAAGGTAAAGGTCAAAAACCTTGAGGAATATAGAAAAACTGGATGAAAACTTTCATACCTGGCAGTGTGTACTTCATTTACCTCCACAAACTGAATGAAAATAATTTGCCCTAGGTCATTGCAAAATGTCAATCAATAGAGGGAAGAGAGCAAAGGGAGCAGACTCTAGCCACAATGAGGTAATTCATTGTTAATTTATAGATTTGTAAATGTTTCCATTGTTTCTTTGATTTTTAGTTTTTAGTTTTTTATTTGTAAATTTAAAAGAATAAATTATATATATATATATATATATATATATATAGAATAACATGAGACTAACGAAGATAAAGAGGCATTGGCTAATATTGGGGGTAGAGGCAGTGAACAAATTAGATGGTGTGGACTTGACAATACTTGCCAGATACATAGAAAAATGATCTGGTAAAGCCCCTAAAACATTACAACCAAATCAATAGTGTCAAAGGGAATCAATTGATTCCCCAACTAGTCTTGGATCGAGAAAAAGATCCAGGAGGAAATCAATAACAATAACCTCTAAGAATGTGGAACAGGGAACAGAGGTTTCCAATGTCCCACCCACTCCTGGGACATAGACTTTTTTGACCACCATGCTATGTTTTGCATTTTGCATTGGTACCTATGATACCAAGATAGAATACGATGTGGTTTTAGGGGAAGTCTGAATGATAGATGCTAGAAAAACATTTGTGAATAGGTTGAAGGAATCATGCCTTCAACAGTTCAAAGACCATCTACATTTGCCATTCTCAAAGATACCCATGCACCTGTAAAAAGTAGTTATCCAGGACATGGAGACTAAATTTGGCACATGTTGGTTTGTAAAGAAGATAAAGCTATGAATGTCTCAAAACTGTAAGAGATTTCGGAGCAACCAAAGAAAGAAGATAAAAAAACTCACTCCCGAGCTAAGGCTAAAAAAAAATCCAATTGATGTAAGTGTGAAAGTATGGAAAGATCTTGTAAAAGCATATGAGAAGTTTGATGCACGGAGGAAGTCCGGTGAGGAGAGTACACAAGTATTTGAATTTGGTCATAAGATTATATCAAATTTATTAAACGATTTTTAAATTTTATTTGTGCATAGTTAAATTGAATTAGTATATGTTTCAGGATAAGGCCTCCAAGGCTAGGCTTGACAAACTTCGTGCCATGCATCACAGTGGTTGGAAAGGTTTACATGCCTTGATATATACATTTGTAAGTATATTTAATATGTTAAATGATATTTTTTTAATTTCCTAGGAAAAATTAAATGGTTGCATATTAATTACTTTAACTAGGCCATGTGCCATGTTTTGACAGGAGGAGAAATATGGCTGGTATCCAACACAATTTGAAAAGGATATGTTACAAAACAAAAAGTGGACCGATTTCATAATCTGGATGGAGAATGAGGTATCAATAGTTGAATTTCAATAACTTAGTTGGATATTGTTGTGCTAATATCTCAATTTTCATTTCTTGTGTTGAGTTGTTTATTGATGCATAGGATGAGTTCTAAAGTGCTTCTCTATTGGCCCTAGCACCCTTAAATGTAAGATTTCTCTTAGATGACAAGTGATTACTCTTATATCTTTGGGGACCCTTCTTGGTGCCATTAGGATCATAATGAGTATACTAGTCTTGTGCTTGCTTACAAAAAGTGGTTGCAATTAACCTAATCTTGTGGTCATTATCCACAACATTTTGTGTGTGTCATGCTATTGTTGGAATTAGGGCTGACAACTAAGAGGGGGGGTGAATCAGTTGTCAAAAATTTAAAGCTTGGTACATTTAATTTCTTCTTTACAACATCTTAACAGATTAATGATATAATCATGAAAAGCAAGAATCAATAACTCATGAGTAGAAACACAAATAACACACTTGACACCTAGATTTTTAACGTGGAAACCCGGTTAAGGGAAAAACCACAGTGGGGGTTAACCCACAAGGATTATACTCTGTTAAAAGTATTACAAAAGGGGAAGGCACATGCCTTCAGGCTCACTGCTCAAGAAAGGCTCACTGCCTACAAGAATGATTAAAAAAAGATTACAGATTGTTTAAATTGATGAATAGCATCTACCAATGCAAGAATTTAGTTCTAGTTAAGCATAGAATACTAATCTTACACACTTCATCTTTATTCTGCCCTATTTACTACTCTACCATAATCTAGACCTCAAATCTCTTCTCTTTCACACCTTAATCTACCTTTTCACACTTACTCCATCATCGCACACCACATGCATACTAATGCACTCGAATCCATTGGCTATATATATCCACCTCAAGAAATTCAATCACCTTTCTGTTGGCCTTATGAAGAACTTGACAAACAGTACAAGTACTTTGTTCTGTCAGCTGAATCCATACATTAATATTGATGCATACCAAAAATAACACTTGTAGATCACCATACATGTTGGCCACTAACATTATATCCCATACGTAACTCACCAAAACACTTCTACTAGATCCACACAAGGATCTAACACAAGTCAACATGTTCTTCACTGAACTATTCTTGTCATAATAGGACCCAGTACTCAGATGCTCATAACTTTTAATCCCTTTATCTCCGGAGGCTAAAAACTTGGATTTAGATTTTCTTGATATTCCTCTACACTTCCTCAAATTTGCAACACACAATGATTAACTGGAGAGATCCACTAACCAAAATACTAAACTCTACCATATACCCTGTTCCTGCCTATCCGGACTTGACAAATCTTGGAATTGACTTCTAGTATGGTCTGATACTACACTGCGGATGTGTGAAATGGACTTAGTTGCCATCAATGACAACATATGACATGCTTAGTAGTGTCTCTTGCCAACAATATCCCCCTTTGGCATTGATGGCAATACTTAGTGAAAAATGACTAAGTGTCATGACTGACTCCCCCTACTGTGTACACTTATATATTCTTCCATTGCTCCCTCTTTGATGAATTCTTCATTTTTTGTTATCTCTCACTCCGCCTTTGACATCAATGGCAAAGGGTAGGATCTACAAATCAAAATTTTTGCAAGAAATCTATATATAAGGTTGTATATGTACAAATAATCCATGCATTATATTTACATGAACTTGAGGATATCTGCAAAACTATTTTTCAACTACACAAGTTCAGAGGCCCAACTACTTTTCATGCCATCCAAAATTTAGATGTGTTCATTTAGTAGGAATGCCTATGTTTTTGCTTTCTTCAGATCTACTGGATCACCTGTCTAGACTACAACTTGAGCTTCTCATAAAGTAGTAAACATTGTTTCTAACTTGGGGGCAATCAATCCCTAGAGCTCACACATTCTCTCCATAATATTGCTCTTTTCTTTAACAAGTTCCTTTATTTCATTAGTCAAGCTAATTTTTTGACACTCCTAACTTATTGGAGAAACTGTTAGAGGATAAATTTTTTGAGATAGATTCAACAAATTTTATTCTCGCTCCTTTAACTTTTTCTCAATATCCTCAATAACTTTGGGCTAAGATAGACAAAATTTGTATACATCACCTCCATCATTGAGAGGATTTTAAATACACTTTATATTGATATCAAGTATCTTTCTATCATTCCCTATTAGGCCCTTTAACTCACTAAATATCTTATCCAAAAATTCATTCTAGATTTTAATCTCTGTAGACTTTTTAAAGAACTCAAATTGTGTACTTACAGAATTTACAAGGCTCTTCAGATTTTTAGAGGGAGAATCAAATGGATTCTTCTAGAAAGTTGGCATTATTCTCCAATATACTAGATGCAAGGCTTAATAGTTCACTATCCTCTATGTGAGATTTCAATATCTTTTCTCTTGCCTTGGCTTGTGTGAAAGAAGCTATCTTCATCATTTGGACCGGAGAGAGAGTATCTAGGTTGATTGCTCCTTAAATCAATTCTAGTTCATCAAACTCTAGCATCTCTTTACTCAGGAAACTCTTCACTGCATCTGTAGTGTCTCTTGCTAGAATTTCTAGACCACCTTCCTTTCCTTAATTTTTCTCAGTATCAGTACTATTTTGTTTGGGTGCATCAACATTTGCACCATCTTCTTCTGCTTTATCTTCCTTACTTTTGACTTCTTCTTCTTTCTCTATTTCACCTTTCTCTGTGTTATCTACAGGGGGACTCTTTCCTTTGTCCTCACCATTTCCAATATGTTCTAGAGGATATTGTGTAGCAACAGTATTCTCAACATTGTCTTCATTACTAGAATGATTAGGAAGAGTTAGAGTATCTCTTGCATCATTAGTTTTATCCACCATCTTTGTATCTTCATTATTTATGTGCTCCACTTATGGAACTGAGGAGTCATCAACCTTGGTTTATTGCTCATCAGTTTTCATTTCTTCAATATCTAGGATTGATGAATCAATCCTGATGTAGGAGCATCTAGTGGTGTAAGGGTAATCTTGCATCACCCAAAAAAATATGTGTTTCAAAATTGTTGATGTTCTTTCCATTTCTTTTCAAAATTTCTGGTTCTAGTTCCATAATCACTTGAATAATGATGTAGAACTTTTATTTTTTTTCAAACTGTTAAAAATAGCAACCTATTATTTTTAGAAAGTTTGCATTTGGGCAGGGATTGAAGTGAAAATTTACAAGAAGCTTCATAAAAGAAAAATAAGACCTTTGGTGAAGGAATCATGCAAAGATCATTTGTGAGCTAAAAGATATTAAAGTTTCCAAAAAAATGCCTAAAAATTATTCAAACTCAGGTTTGAGGCACTAAATGGCCCTGTACGGGCCTGAAAATGGCTAGAACTAGTATAGTGGGTTCTTAGCGCGTAGAGCACTCCGCAAGATTTCTGACGCATAAAAAAGTTCATCAATCAAACACTTGGATCAAAAGTTATGGCTCCTAGAAGTTGACCTATTTTTGGAGGGAGATGCAAATTTTGAAATTAGGTTGTTGGCCACCAAAAAGGCTATTAATAACCATTTTTGGGAACCCTGGGCAGTAGTAGAGTTAAGAGGGAAAGTGTATAGTCAAGAATAGATAGGAAAATAGAAACCCTAGCTGATTTGGGGTTATAGAAGACTAAAGATTCTAGAGTCTTGAGGTTGGGAAAACTGTAATGTGTTGCGGCTAGTAGAGGATTCATCCTCTAATTGTACTGAGCTTCTGTAATGTAATGTGTTGTCCAAATCAATAAAATAACATCTCTATTTTTTGTACGCAATTTTTATTGTTGTGTGTTTTATGATTTACCCCTTCATCAAGTAGTATCAGAGCAAGGGTTCTTGAGTGTGTAAACATATTGCCAACCATGAGGTAGTTTGCACCAGGACCTGAGGTTGTGGGTTTGCTGCAGAGATCAAGATGCCTCCACAAAGAAATTGTATTGGGAAGAATGCTTTGATGGAAGAGGGTTTTAGAGCCTTGCAAAGGTAGATTGATGCTCTACAAGAGGAGCTATGAAGAGGGTTTGATCTGAGAACAAGAGAAGAAAGCGAGGATGAAGCTAAAGAAGAGCTATCTGAGGAAGAACAAGAAGCTACAGGAGATCCTGTAGAAGTTAGGTTGTTGAGGGCCATTTCTAAGATTGGAAAGAGACCCAGGAGAAAAGTTTCTACATATTCTAAAGATTTGAATCCAGAACAACTCATTAATTGGATCAATGACATGGAGGAGTATTTTGAGTATGAAGATGTGGAGGAACCAGATCGAGTCAAGTTTGCAAAAACAAAGTTGAAGGGCCACGCCAATATTTGGTAGAAGGATGTCCAATTAAAGAGAAATAGAAGAGGAAAAGGAAAGATCACCAGATGGGATCAGATGGTGGAGAAATTGAAGAAGCAGTTCATTCTTGTGGACTATGAGATGGAGTTGCTGAAGAAGCTGCAAGGACTGAAGCAAGGTAACAAGTCTGTCAAAGAGTATACAGAAGAGTTTTATAAGATTACTATTAGGACATGCCATGCAAAGGCCAACAAGGAGAAGGTAGCCCATTACATTAACGGGTTGAGGCCAAGTATTAAAGAGGAGTTGAACCTGGTCAGAATGACCACCACAAAAGATACATACCAATTTTCCCTGAAGGTGGAAGAGAAGCCGAAAAAAAGATTTGACAACAAGCAAAGGGGAAGAGGTCAAGGTGGAAGGACTAGTGGAAGACCCTATAGGGGCCGAAATGAAGATGCAAAGAAAAGTGAAGAAGCTGGAACTAGTTGAAATTAGAGAGGAGATAATACCTACTGCCCTCGTGACTAGAACAATGGTGAGCAAAGAGGAAGAGTAAGAGGCAGACCTAGGCAAGGATCTGGAAGAGGAGGTTTCAGAGGAACCTGTTTCCAATGTGGAGAAGAAGGGCATCAAGCATATGAGTGTCCGCAACATCAAGGAAGGACAAATAGAATACCTGAAGGTAATGCACAAGTTGCACATGTAGATGAAGATGCACAATCTAAGCATTTTGAAGATGCTGAAAGGGGAGAAACCCTAGTTGTCAGAAGAACTTTGTTGAATGAAGAGAAAGAACCCAATCAGAGGAAGAGTTTATTCCGCACAAGGTGTAAATGTGAAGATAAGTGTTGTGATATTATTATTGATAGTGGAAGCACTGACAATCTTGTTTTAGAGGAGATGGTTGACAAGAAGAAAGCATCTACCATATTGGATTGCATTGTTGCAGAAGGACCACAGAGCTTTCGTCAATGAGTAGTGTTTAGTGAAGTTCAAGATTGGAGACTACCATGATGAGGTGCTGTGTGATATCATACTAATGGACGCATGTCATATGCTATTGGGGAGGCTATGGTAGTATGATAGGAGCACTGTCCATGATGGCCATACAAACACATATTCCCTAACAAAGGATGGAGTTCATCATAAATTGAAGCCCTTGAAGGAAGTGGAAGAAAAGGCATGTAGTACTGGTAGAATTTGCTTCGTAGATGGTATAAATTTTTTGGAAGGTATGAAGCATGAGTGTCATTACTTTGCATTGATTCCTAAGATCAGTCAAGAGAAATGTGAAGACGTACCAACAAAAGTCTCAAAAATGTTGGAAGAATTTTAGTATATTATCTCTGATAATGTACCAGAAGGCTTACCACCAGTAAGGAAGATAAGTCATCAAATTGATTTGATACTAGGAGCTAGCTTGTTGAATAAGGTAGCTCATAGAATGACTCCAACCGAGAGTGAAGAGTTGAATAGACAAGTTTAGGAGTTATTGAGGAAGGGATTGATAAGAGAGAGCCTAAGTTCCTATGCGGTACCTGTAGTACTAGCACCAAAGAAAGATGGAGAGTGGAGAATATGTACAGACTCTTGAGCCATCAATAAGATCACGATCAAGTACAGATTTCCATTTCCCAGAATGGATGACATAATGGACTGTATGAGTGGACCCAAGTACTTCACAAAGATTGACCTGAAGAGTGGGTATCACCAGATCCGTATCAGAGAAGGAGACGAGTGGAAGACAGCCTTCAAAACCAAATAAGGTTTGTATGAGTGGTTAGTCATGCCATTTGGGCTAACCAACGCACTGAGCACATTCATGAGAGGTATTGAAAGAATTTTTGGGAAGTTTTGTTATTTTTTATTTAGATGATATTTTGATTTTCAATACGACTTGGGATGAGCATATGATGCATATCAGAAGAGTTTTGGAGAAGCTAAGGGAGAAGAAGTTATTGATCAATCTAAAGAAATGTAGTTTTGCAAAGAAGGAGTTGGTATACCTAGGATTTGTTATCTCAAAGGAAGGTCTTAAGATGGACCCAGAAAAAGTAAGGGCTATCATTGACTAGCCTATGCCAAGGAGTGCAACAGAGGTACGATCTTTTCATGGTTTGGCAAGTCTTTATAAAAAGTTTATTAGGAATTTTAGTAGCATTTGTGCAGCCCTAATTGAGACAATGAGAGGGGATAGACAAGAGTTTAGATGGACTAAAGGAGTAGATAAAAGCTTTGATACATTGAAGCAGAAAGTCACAGAGCAACCTATTTTGGCACTTCTAGATTTCAATAAGGTATTACAAGTAGACTGTGATGCTAGCGGCAGTGCTATAGGAGTTGTTTTGAGTCAAGAAGGTAAGCCCATTGCCTATTTTAGTGAGAAGCTTAATGATGCCAAGAAAAAGTATTATGTTTATGATCAGAAGTTTTCTGCAATAGTTTAGGCTTTAAAGAAATGGAGACATTATTTGTTACCAAAGGAGTTTGTTTTATATACTGATCATCAAGCTTTGTAGTATCTTAATAGTGAAGGAAAGTTGAACCAAAGGCACTTAAAATGGGTTGAGGTTTTGTAGAGCTATACATTTTTTTTGAAGCACATGAGTGGGAAGTCCAACAAAGTTGCAGATGCCTTGAGCAGAAGGCAAAATTTGTTGATAGAAATAAAGATAGAGGTTGTTGGGTTCGATGAGCTCAAAAGTTTATATCCTAAAGATCTAGATTTTGCAGAGGTCTAGAAAGCTTGTTTGGAACCTATTACTTTGGATAGGACAAAATGGTTGGATTTTATGATCCAAGATTGCATGTTGTTTAGAGGAAGCCAATTGTGCATTCCAAGGAGTACCATGAGAGAGAACCTAATTAAGGAGAAGCATAGTGGAGGATTGGCTGGACACTTTGGTTGAGATAAGACCATTGCTATTGTTGGTAAAAATTATTATTGGCCACACTTGCAGCAAGATGTGAGGAAATTTGTATAGAGTTACGGAGTGTGTTAGATGGCAAAAGGAACAAGTTAGAATACAAGGCTATATCGGCCATTACTTGTACTAGAGAAGCCATGGGATGATATTAGTATGGATTTTGTTCTTGGTTTACCAAGGACACAGAGAGGATGTGATTCCATTTTTGTGGTGGTGGACATATTCTCAAAGATGGTACATTTTATTCCTTGCAAGAAGACTAATGATGCGGTTCATATTGCAAAGTTATTTTTCAGGGAGGTGGTGAGATTACACAGTCTAACAAAGAGCATAGTTTCAGATCGAGATACCAAGTTTGTTGGTTATTTCTAGAGGAAATTATGGATGAAGTTGAAGACAGATTTGAAGTTTAGTTTTGTACATCATCCACAGACTGATGGATAGACCAAAGTGGTGAATAGGAGTTTGGGTAACCTACTATGATGCTTAGTAGGAGATAAGCCCAAGGCATGGGAATTGATTTTACCATAGGTAGAATTTGCTTACAACAATTCTGTCAATAAAAGTACTGGTAAATCACCATTCCAGATTGTATATGGGAATAGTCCAAGAAATGCTTTAGAGTTAAGGAATTTGGACAAAGGAGAAAAGACAAGTGTTGAGGCTAAAGACTTTGTAGAACACATGAAGAATTTGCATGAAGAGGTGAAAAAACACATTAATAAGATGAATATTCAATACAAGGCTAAGGCAGATTAGAAAAGGAGATATAAGGAATTCCAGGTAGGAGAGGAAGTCATGGTTCACTTGAGAAAAGAAAGGTTCCCAATTGGAACATACAATAAGCTAAAAATGAAGAAATTTAGACCATGCAAAATTTTGAAGAAACAAGATTTAGGAAATGCATATGAGGTGGAGCTGTCGAGTGAGATCAACATTTCCCCTATTTTCAACATTGCTGATTTGTCAGAATATCATGAAGGTGGAACAGAGGATGGACCAATAGAAGAACAGTGGAGTATTCTGGCATCTACTTCAATAGAGGAGATATAAGAGATCTTAGATAGCCATGTGGGAAGAAGTACTCAAAACAGGCAATATGAAGAATATCTGGTGAAATGGAAAGGAAGGCCTGTTGAAGATTCTTCTTGGTTGTCTAAGGCAGAGGTTGATCGTTTGGGTTTTCCTCACACAAACACTTGAGACGTGATAGGGTCACTTCTCAAATTATCCTAGGTTTCTGATGCAAGAGCATCTAGTGGTGTAAGGGAAATCTTGCATCACCCAAAAAAGGATGTGTTTCAAAATTGTTGATGTTCTTTCCATTTCTTTTCAAAATTTCTGGTTCTAGTTCCATAATCGCTTGAATAATGATGTAGAACTTTCAGTTTTTCTAACCTACTATTTTTGGAAAGTTTGCATTTGGGCATGGATTGAAGTGAAAATTTACAGGAAGCTTCATAATGGAAAAATAAAACCTTTGATGAAGGAATCACGCAAAGGTCATTTGTGAGTTGAAAGATATTAAAGTTTCCATTTCCTAAAAAATGTCTAAAAAATATTCAAACTCAGGTTTGAGGCACTAAATAGCCCCATACGAGCCCAAAAATGGCCAAAACTAGTAGAGCGGATTCTTAGTGCGTAGAACACTCTACGAGCTTTCTGATGTAGAAAATGGTTTGTCAGTCAGACAATCAGATCAAAAGTTATGGCTCCCAGAAGTTGACCTATTTTTGGAGGGAGATGTAAACTTTGAAATTAGGTTGTTGGCCGCCAAAAAGGCTATTAATAACCATTTTTGGGAACCTTGGGTAGTAGTAGAGTTAAGGGGGAAAGTTTAGAGTCAAGAATAGGTAGGAAAATAGAAACCCTAACTGATTTGGGGTTACGAAAGGCTGAAGATTCTAGAGTCTTGAGCTTGGGAAAGCTGTAATGTGTTAGAGGATTCATCCTCTAATTGTACTAAGCTTCTGTAATGTAATGTGTTGTCCAAATCAATAAAATAACATCTCTATTTTCTATATGCAATTTCTGTTGTTGTGTGTTTTATGGCTTACCCCCTTCATCAAATCCCATCATCAGTCTCCTATTCAACAAATGGAAGATTGTGCCTCTTCAATGCACTTAGAAGTATTTCTTGTGTTTCTTTAACTATTTTGTCTAATTCTCCAAGCATCAGTTTGTTCATTCTCTTCTTTCTCTTGAATTCATCCTTCACTTCTTTGAATATCATATTCATTTGAACTTGAGTGATCTGAGGGCATAGTTTTATCAATATATGTTCTCTAAGCTCTATTGATTTTTGCATTTTCTTTCCTCAACTCCAAAATGTCTACAAGATTTTGAGGAATCTCAGAAGTTATTTCAATCAGGGCCTTATTATAAATATTCATATATCTAACAGTTGCTTCCTCTAACACCCTCTTATCTGTATCATTGTATTCATCATAGAATTCAGTCATGGGTTTCAAATTTCCATCCATAGTGACTAATTTTATTACATCTTCCATAGAAAGTGTGGGCTTCTCAACATATGTATCTGTCTTCTGCCTTTTGCTTCCAGAGGGCTTCTCCTTAGTCACCTTGGCAGCTTTTGTTCCAGAGGCTTTCAACTCCTTTACCTTAGCATTTGAATCTATTTCTTCTTCATCAACTTTTGTGCTCTTATAGGTTCTTGTGGCCTTTGTTTTTACTCTTTTCCCTTCTTTTCCTAATGATTTTCCTTCAGGTTTCTCAAGATTGGCAGGTTTTGGGGGAATAGGGGCAACAAGAGAGCTTCTAGTAGTCCTTGATGTGGAGGAGGATCCTACTGGAGCACTTCCTTGTTTCTTATCCTACTTCTCCTTCTCTGCCTTTTCAGTTCTTTCCTTGAATTGTCTCACAACTTCCTTTGTGAGACCTAGATTCTCAACCAACTGCTCAACTTCTTTTCTTACTTTTCTTTTGGTTTCAGGTTCTTTGAGCTCAACATGTAGTTTTAAACTTAGCTCCTCATATGTCCCAAATCTTTCAACTATTGTGTTTTTTGGCTTGCTCAGAAGGTGTTGAGCATACATATCCAAGATTTTTCCATCTACCTCATACCCCATGAGCATGATCCAAATAGTTATGGGTTCCACTACTCTCATGAAGCACTGATTAGTGTCAACCATAAAACATATTTCATTCTTGTATTTCTCAACAATCGATCTAGGGATTTTTTCCCTTGAATGCATCATACTCTAGAAATTCTTGAAGTATCCCCAGATTGTAGTTTTCTGAGCTTTATAGTCACCAATGCTGTGTAGATGATCTTTGATCTAGATAGCAACTGGCTCATGTTTAGTCTAGTGGACACCCTTTACTCTAGGTACCTCATTCATAAAGTAGAAAAGCAAACATAGAACCAATGTTCCATACTTAAAGGTGTTTTTCTTATCTTTCTTAATTTTGTTCAAATTCTCAATTAGTTGGTTTTGTAATAATTAGCACAAGTCATAATCTACATTTTATTTTAACATTTTGTATGTAGCATATATAGTTGTTCTGGAGATAGAGTTCTCCCTACTGGAATGATAAATTTTATAACCAATAACCATTGAAGCAAACTTCACATCTAGATCAATAATATCATTGATAGTCATTGCCCTTTTGTCAAACTTGGCACTGGTTGCATCAGTAATAGTCTTGTTTTTCACAGATTTTAGGATGGGTAAACCACTGATTGAATTCAACCTAGTTACAATCTTGATAGCATCCTTTGTAATTTTAAATGGTTTCATCAGCCACAAAAATTCATCATGCATTTGGCTTAAAACATACCAAACCCATTCATCTTCATCGAATGTTGGAAACCCCATAATCTGAGTGAAATGTTTATCTTACAATGCGTTATACTCAGGTTTAAGATAGTGATTTTCATCCCTTAGATGATTCTCAAACAAATCTACATACCTTGAGTCCCCAAACTCATCTAAGTTCGCATGAATATAGACCCTAATATCTTCAACATGTAGCACGCCATACGAAACACTTGAAAATGCACCTAATGGGTCGACTTCTACTAATTTATGTGGATGCTTTTTAAATTTGGGTTGAGGCCTTTCAGTAATATCAACAACCAAAGGTGTAGCCATTGCAAAGATTAAAAGTTTAAAGCTTTGTAGATGAATACCTTTTTCCATGAAATTAGGGTTAGTGGATAAATTTGTTGGTCGCACTTCAAATCCTTGGAATCTTAGCTTAGGCACTATTCTTCTTGCTCTCTTCAAATGTAAAGTGATTCAAATGAAGAGTGAACAACCCTCTTAAGCTCCACAAAACCTAATTTTCCTTTGTAATAAATGCTCTACTCTAACACATTCGGTTACACTATTTTTGCATACAATCGACCTTCAATTGCTCCACAAATCACCATATCCACTTCTTTTCTTTCAGAAATCATTTCAAATGACCTGTAATAACCCAAATTATCCTGTCTCATCATGCCAGATTTAGGCACCTACTTACTAGCTAGGGGAATTTGATTTTAATTCTTCTCCCCTGAGCCAGAGCTCATAACACTTTTCTTGATCCATTTCTTGCTCATTTCATTCTAGATTTCATTCACATCAATTTTACCCTTGCCTTTGTCATGTCTCTACTCATCTAGTTTTTTGTTTACCAAACCTCTTCTTTCATTCTTCCTACTTTTGTAGAATCTTGCAATATGACCAAATCTATTGCAATTAAAGAACACATCATTTATTTGCTTATATACTCAATTTCCTCTTGATCTGCACTGATTAGCCACATGTCCAAATCTATTGCAAGTAAAATAGTAGCCATTGAAAGAGTTTCCATTTCCTCTATTGTTAGAGTTATTCATATACCATACTTTTGCATTCATTTGATCTATGACCATACCTCTTACACTTGAAGCATTGACTGGAGAAGGATGGACCATTTTGATTTACTCTGCTTTTGTATTGAGTAGCTCTATGACCAAAATTATTGCAATTGAAACAATTGCCATTGAAGGATGGATATCATTGAGCATTAGGCTATCTTACCAGAGGTTTTCTAGGTCTATTTCCCTCATTCCTTGGTTGAAAATTTCTTTGTCTGGATCTGGAGCTTTCACCTTTTTCATAACCAAGACCATGCTTTTCTTCGATCTTTTTCTGACTTTCAAGTAGTGCTTCAAGATTAGCTAAGCTTATCTTGAACTTCTCCTTGTATTAATTTGAAACTTCTAGGTCATGTCTAAGAATGACAATTTGCCTCTCAAGTTCTCTCTCATTGTCTCTGCTTTCTTATAGATTAGACTATAAGAGGCTAGCTATTCTGTCCAATCTACAACATTCTTCAGTTCTTTCTTTTAGATTTTTATTCAGGTCTTCTTCAACTTTCTTCCTATCTTCAATTTCCTTGGTTAGCCTCATCACCCCAGATTCCATCTCATGTTTTAGGACAACTTCTTTAGCTAACTTCTTACTTTCCATTATCTTCTCCTTCAGGGCCTTATCAGTGTTGTTGTCTTCATAATGATTTCCCAGTTGAAGAGGTTGCTCCTTCTTCTTTTCATTGGATATTCTCAATTTTATTTTAAAGTCTCAATGAAGTCTTTAGCATTTTTAAGGTTCTCTTGTAGCTCTTTGACTTCTACTCTAGACTGATCAAGATCTTCTAAAGTGAGGTTAAGTTGTCCTTGGAAGTTGTATTCATCCATTTTACTACCTTCCCAGATCTTCCTCAAGATGTTAAACTTTTTCAAAGGAACCTTGCTCTGATACCAATTGTTGGAATTAGGGCTAACAACTGAGAGGGGGGGTTCAATTAGTTGTCATAAAACTTTAAAGCTTGCTGCATTTAATTTCTTCTTTACAACATCTTAACAGATTAATAATATAATCATGAAAAGCAAGAATCAATAACTCATGAGAAGAAACACAAATAACACACTTGACACCAAGATTTTTAACGTGGAAACTCGATTAAGGGAAAAACCATGGTGGGGGTTAAGCCACAAGGATTATACTCTATTAAAAGTATTACAAAATGGTAAGGCACATGCCTTCGGGCTCACTACCCAAAGCTCACTGCTCAAGAGAGGCTCATTGCCTACAAGAATGATTACAAAAGGATTACAGATTGTTTGAACTAATGAATAGCATCTACCAATGCAAGAATTCAGTTCTAGTTAAGCACAGAATATTGATCTTACACACTTCATCTTTATTCTACCCTGTTTACTACTCTACCATAATTTGGACCTCAAATCTCTTCTCTTTCACACCTTAATATACCTTTTTGCACTTACTCCATCATCACACACCACACGCATACCAATACACTCAAATCCATTGGCTATATATATCCACCTCAAGAAAATCAATCACCTTTCTGTTGGCCCTACGAAGAACTTGACAAATAGTAGAAGTACTCTATTTTGTCAGCTGAATCCATACATCAATATTGATGCGTACCAAAAAAACACTTGTATATCACAATACATGTCAATCACTAACATTATATACCATATGCAACTCACCAAAACACTTCTACTAGATCTGTACAAGGATCTAACACAAGTCATCTTGTTCTTCACTGAATTGTTCTTGTCATAATAGGACTCGGTACTCAAATGCTCATAACTTTTAATCCCTTTGTCTCTAGAGGCTGAAAAATTGGATTTAGATTTTCTTGATATTCCTCTACACTTCTTCAGATTCGTAACACACGATGATTAACTGGAGAGATCTTCTAACCAAGATACTAAACTTTTCCATATACCTTGTTCTTGTCTATCCGAACTTGACAAATCTTAGAACTAACTTTCGGTATGGTCTGATACTACACTGTGGATGTGTGGAATGGACATAGTTGCCATCAATGACAACACATGACATGCTTAGCAGTGTCTCTTGCCAACAACTATCTCATATGCTTAAGTTTAACAGGCTAATAATGAATAGAAAACCCTTGTTTGCTTGCCTCCAACTAATGGACTTGTTGGGACCTAAAATTTCCTACCATCTTTTGCAAAAATTTTAGGTTCCCATGATGAAAAATCCAAATTCCACAATCTTTACCACCATCCTCCCTACCTGTGTCAAAATGGGAGCTTTGGAATAGGGTATGGACATCCATCAATACATAAAGGATAGAGAAATTTTGTCAGATGTTGTAGTTGCAACTGTCATTTTAGACATGTATGCAAAATGTGGAACATAGAGAAGGCATGTGAACTGTTTGACAGAATGCCTTAAAGAAATGTGGTCTCATGGACTGCAATGACTATAGGATATGTACAAAATGGATTTGTTGAAAAGGCTTTAGAATTTTAAAGCAAATGCAATTCACTGGTGTAAATCCAAATTCCACAACCTTTGCCACCATCCTCCCTGTCTGTGTCAGAATGGGAGCTTTGGAATAGGGTATGGACATCCATCAATACATAAAGGATAGATGAATTTTGTCAGATGTTGTAGTTACAACTGTCCTATTAGACATGTATGCAAAATGTGGAAGCATAGACAAGGCACATGAACTATTTCACATAATGCCTCAAAGAATGTGGTCTAATGGACTGCAATGACTATAGGATATGCACAAAGTGGATTTGTTGAAAAGGCATTAGAAATTTTAAAGCAAGTGTAATTGGCTAGTGTAAAGCCAAATTCCACAACCTTTTCCACCATCCTCCCTACCTGTGTCAGAATTCGAGCTTGGGAATAGAGTATGGACATCCATCAATACATAAAGGATAGAGGAATTTTTTTAGATGTTGTAGTTGCAACTGCCCTGTTAGACATGTATGCAAAATGTGGAAGCATAAAAAGGCATGTGAACTGTTTGATAGAATGCCTAAAAGAAATGTGGTCTCATGGACTGCAATGACTGCAAGATATGTACAAAATGGATTTGTTGAAAAGGCTTCAGAAATTTTAAAGCAAATGCAATTGGTTGGTGTAAAGCCAAATTCCACAACCTTTGCCACCGTCCTCCCTGCCTGTGTCAAAATGGGAGCTTTGAAATAGGGTATGGACATCCATCAATACATAAATGATAGAGGAATTTTGTCAGATGTTGTAGTTGCAACTACCTTGTTAGACATGTATGCAAAATATGGAAGCATAGACAAGGCACGTGAACTGTTTGATAGAATGTCTCAAAGAAATGTTGTCTCATGGACTGTAATGACTGCAGGATATGCACAAAATGGATTTGTTTAAAAGGCTTCAGAAATTTTAAAGAAAATTCAATTGGCTGGTGTAAAGCCAAATTCCACAACTTTTGCCACCATCCTCCCTACCTATGTCAAAATGGGAGCTTCGGAATCGAGTATGGACATCCATCAATACATAAAGGATAGAGGAATTTTTTCAGCTGTTGTAGTTGCAACTACCCTATTATACATGTATGCAAAATGTGGAAGCATAGACAAGGCATGTGAACTATTTGACAAAATGCCTCAAAGAAATGTGGTCTCATGGATTGCAATAACTGCAGGGTATGCACAAAATTGATTTGTTGAAAAGGCTTCAAAAATTTTAAAGCAAATGCAATTGGCTAGTGTAAAGAAAAATTCCACAACCTTTGCCACCATCCTCCCTACCTGTGTCAGAATGGGAGCTTTGGAATAGGGTATGGACATCCATCAATACATAAAGGATAGAGGAATTTTGTCAGATGTTGTAGTTGCAACTGCCCTGTTAGACATGTATGCAAAATGTGGAAGCATAGACAAGGCATGTGAATGGTTTGATAGAATGCCTCAAAGAAATGTGGTCTCATGGACTGCAATGATTGCAAGATATGCACAAAATGGATTTGTTGAAAAGGCTTCTAAAATTTTAAAGCAAATGCAATTGATCGGTGTAAAGCCAAATTCCACAACCTTTGCCACCATCCTCCCTGCCTTTGTCAAAATGGGATCTTTGGAATAGGGTATGGACATCCATCAATACATAAAGGATAGAGGAATTTGATTAGATATTGTAGTTGCAACTACCCTGTTAGACATGTATGCAAAATGTGGAAGCATAGACAAGGCACATGAACTATTTCATAGAATGCCTCAAAGAAATGTTATCTCATGGACTGCAATGACTACATGATATGCACAAAATGGATTTGTTGAAAAGGCTTCTAAAATTTTAAAGAAAATGCAATTGGTTGGTGTAAAGCCAAATTCCACAACCTTTGCCACCATCCTCCCTACCTGTGTCAAAATGGGAGCTTTGGAATAGGGTATGGACTTCCCTCAATACATAAAGGATAGAGGAATTTTGTCAAATGTTGTAGTTGCAACTGCACTATTAGACATGTATGTAAAATGTGGAAGCATAGACCAAGCACGTGAACTATTTGATAGAATGCCTTAAAGAAATGTTGTCTCATGGACTGTAATGACTACAAGATATGAACAAAATGGATTTGTTTAAAATGCTTTAGAAATTTTAAAGCAAATGCAGTTGGCTGGTGTAAATCTAAATTCCATAACCTTTATTACCATCCTCCCTGCTTATATCAAAATGGGAGCTTTGGAATAGGATATGGACATCCATCAATACATAAAGGATAGAGGATTTTGTCAGATGTTGTAGTTGCAACTGTCCTGTTAGACATGTATGCAAAATGTTGAAGCATAGACAAGGCATGTGAACTGTTTGACATAATGCCTCAAAGAAATGTGGTCTCATGGACTGCAATGACTACAGCATATGCACAAAATGGATTTGCTGAAAAGACTTTAGAAATTTTAAAGAAAATGCAATTGGTTGGTGTAAAGCCAAATTCCACAACCTTTGCCACCATCCTCCCTACCTATGTCAAAATGGGAGCTTTGGAATAGGGTATGGACATCCATCAATACATAAAGGATAGAGGAATTTTGTCAGATGTTGTAGTTGCAACTACCTTGCTAGACATGTATGCAAAATGTGGAAGCATAGACAAGGCACATGAATTTTTTGATAGAATCTCTCAAAGAAATGTGGTCTCATGGACTGCAATGACTGCAGGATATGCACAAAATGGATTTATTGAAAAGGCTTCAAAAATTTTAAAGCAAATGCAATTAGCTGGTGTAAAGCCAAATTCCATAACCTTTGTGGTGCAGGGCACCTAGGAGCACCTTGGTTCCTAAAGGCATTTTGATGCATTTTGAGAAGTTATGTTTTTTTGTTCAATGTGTTTTGTAATAAGGCTTTTAGCCATTGTTGTTTGGTCCATTTTGTATGGTCAAGAGGTTTGGGGTGACTATATAAACCTTAAATCCTTCTTAGTCCATTTGGACCCTTGTTGTGCCAATTAGGCCTAGAAGGTCTAAGGATTGGTTTTCAAGTTTTTTTTGGTTGTTTTAATGTTTTAGTATGTTGGAAGGAGTGTGTTGATCATTTGGACTCCATTGGACAAGCCAAACAAATCAACCTCCTTGTGTTAATGCAAAACACCATAGTTGTCAAAGGTATTATGTGTTGGGTCGGTTCAAAAACCACTTTGGGTAGTTAAATGCTGTTGTAGAAGTTGGAAACCAACTTGGATGGGTTAATATGGTGGATATCTAACTCCACTATGGAGGAGAAAGTTTTTGTACGGAATTTGGGCACAAAAAATCAAAAAAACTGACTATTTTTCGCTATTTTCTTGCTGTGTACGGACTGTACGGACTTTTCACATGTGCAAATGATATTTTTCTGAAATCTCTTGAAGTCAGGGTTCCAATGCAACTAGTTTGAGGTCCTGAAGTGGTCAGGATCAAAAGTTATAGATTTTTCTTTCAAAACAGGTCCAGAAACCCTGTTTTCTAGGGCAGCCATAGAAATCCGGCCCTAGAATGCATTTCCACCATTGAAAATTTGAAAAAACTGGTGAAATGCAGGCTAGGGGTATGTATTATAAGATTCCAAAAGATTTTTGTCGGAAAATGCAGTCTTCTATTTTTAAGGTGATGCCCTAGGTCAAGTATTTCATTGTATTTGGCCAATTTCATGCTATTTGAGGTTGTAGATGATAGAATCCTGTTAGGGTGAGCAAATAAATGATGGATTTGTGTTGTAGGGACATGGTAGAAGTATTCCAAATTCCCGCCCCTGACCTATGCACCCAATTTTGAGCACTTGCTTTGTAACCTAGCCTAAATTGATCAATTAGGCCTAGAGACCTAGTAGGCGTTCTGGATTGCTGGAGTAGAGTTGGAGCAGGAGATTTGGAGGTTTGTTAGGGTCCCCTGAAAGGTGTTCAATTCCATCATTTGTTTACCCAGACCTTTGGGATTTTGTCAAGTTTTGTTGAGAAAACCTAGTTTGGAGGGCTAGTAGCCTTACTAGTCAAGGTATAGGTTGAAGAGTTTTGGGAAGTTGGAGATCAAACCAACTGCATAGAAAGTGTTTGTTGATCTGTCTTAAGGTGTTGGAGAAGCCTAGAAGGTGGAGCCATCACTAGGATACCAAATCCTTCATACACCTTTGAATGTGCCTTTGGTTGCTTGGTTGAAGGCTGTTTGAAGTGGGTGAGTGGGCAAAGGACAATAGAGTAAACCTTTGTGTGTTGCTTCCCTTGTGCCACTCTACATCAGGTGGTATCAGAGCCATCAAAGAGATGGGAGATAGAGGAGAAGAGGAGGAAATTCCTTCAAAGGTGACTAATGCCGAATTGGCAAAGATAGTGAGAGAGCAAGCAGCCAAGAACAAAAGGATGGAGGCTGAGATAGAAAAGTTGAAGAAAGACAAAGACAAGAAGAAGAAGCCAGAGGTCATCTTGGATTCAGATGAAGAGGATCAAGATGAGGAAGAAGAAGTGCCTATGGAAGAGCCACAAGGAGGCATGTCAGAGAGACAATTCCTAGATGCACTTGGAAAGTTGAGTAGGAAGGACACTAAGGCAGACTTACCTATGTTTCCTGGTAAGATGAATCCAGAGGAGTGCCTTGATTGGATTGAGGCAATGGAGAACTATTTTGAATGTGAAGAAGTGGCAGAAAATCAGAAAGTGAAGATTGCCAAATCAAGAATGAAAGGGCCAGCCTTGAGTTGGTGGAATTTTATTCAAAATGAGAGGATAGAAGATGATAGGAATCCTATCTCTACATGGAGGAAGATGGTACTTGAAATCAAGAAGCAATTTGTCCCTGAGGATTATGAGGTCAACTTGAACAAGAAGTTGCACAACTTGAGACAAAAGGACATGGACATGAGCACCTACACAGAGGAGTTTCACAAGATGACATTGAAAGCCAAGATGCCTGAGAATGAAAAACAAGAGCTTGCAAGGTATCTTAATGGCCTCAAGTTATCCATTCAAGATGAATTAACTCTCTTTAACCCGGAGACAGTCCATAAGTGTTTTCAAATGGCATTGAGAATTGAGGATAAACAAAGAAGAAAAGGTGATTCATACAGCAGCAGCAGAGGCAGAGGAAATCAGAACTTTAGGGGCAGGGGCAGATTTCAAAATAGAGATAATTTCTCTAGATTCCAAGGTGGTGGATCACAAGAAGGCAGCCAAGGGCAGGCTGATAAAAACAGTGCTGATAAGGGTCAGTTTAGGGGTAGAGGTAATGGCAGAGGAAGAAGTGGGGGCAGAGGTCCCAATGTGTTTACTGGAAGGTGTTTCTCTTGCAATCAGATTGGACATCAATCATTTAGGTGCCCGGAGAAGATGGGAAACACTGCTGCAAATCAGAAAGAAAGAAGAGTACAACTCCTTCAAGAAGAGGATTGTCAAAGCACCACAAGTTACCAAACAACCTCTTCCAAGTCTGCAACACCTGAGAGTGGAGAATGCATCATGTTCAACAGGTCACTCATCATGCCAGCCACCAAGGAGCAGCCCCAAAGAAACAACTTGTTCAGAACCACTTGCAAGGTGAAAGGAAAAGTGTGCAAGGTAATAGTTGATTCAGGTTCTTCTGAAAATTTGGCTTCTAATGAAATGGTGACTAAGTTAGGATTGGAAAGAATGCCTCATCCTAACCCCTATAGAGTATTTTGGCTAACCAAGGAACAACAAATTGTGGTGAAAGAGCAATGCTGGGTTGAATTCAAGATAGGTGAATATCATGATAAGGTTCTTTGTGAGATAGTGGATATGGATGCATGCCACCTTCTTCTTGGAAGGCCTTGGCAACATGACACAAGTGCCCAACATGATGGTAAGAACAATGTAATTCATTTGTCCAAGAATGGTGAAAAGTTTACAATGACTCCTTTGATTGATGATTGCAAAGAGAAAGTCATTTCTAGTTCAGTTATGTTGGTAGGTGAAAAAGAGTTTTTGGCTAACCTCAAGGAAGAGAAAGTGCCATGTTTTGCAGTAGTCATCAAGCCCAAGGATGTGAATCCCAAGAAGGTCAAAGTGCAGCAACCTCTTAGGAGGATTGGACCAAAGGAAGTGGAAGAATTATTGGAAAGGTTCCATGATGTGATAGCCGATGAAGGCAAGGATGCTCTTCCACCAAAGAGGGAGATTAGTCATTGCATTGATCTCATCCCTGGATCCACCCTACCAAACCAAGCAGCCTACAAGTTGACCCCAGTGCAAAATGCTGAAGTGGCAAGACAAATCCAAGACTTGTTGGATAGAGGGCTTATCAGGAGGAGTATTAGTCCATGTGTAGTACCTGCAGTGCTTGCACCTAAGAAGGAAGGAACATGGAGACTATGCATTGATTCCAGGGCCATTAACAAGATTACTATCAGGTATAGATTTCCAATGCCTAGAATAGAAGATTTAATGGATTGCTTGGGTAGGGCTAAGTATTTTACCAAGATAGATCTAAAAAGTGGTTATCACCAAATCAGGATAAGAGAAGGGGGTGAGTGGAAAACTGCCTTCAAAACCAATGAAGGACTATTTGAATGGGTTGTCATGCCTTTTGGCTTGTCAAATGCACCAAGCACCTTCATGAGATTGATGAATGAAGTGCTAAAACCTTTCCTTAACAAGTTTATTGTTGTATATTTGGATGATATACTAATTTTTAGTGACAGCAAGGAAGACCACATAAGGCATATCCATCAAGTACTCAGGAGGCTTCAAGAGGAGAAGTTGAGAATCAATCTTGACAAATGTGTCTTCCTACAAGAAGAGTTGATATTTTTGGGGTTTGTCATCTCCAAGGGTAGCCTAAAAATGGATCCAAGTAAGGTTGCAGCCATTCTTAATTGGCCAACACCTACAACAACCTCGGAGGTAAGGAGTTTCCATGGTTTATGCAGCTTTTATAGAAAGTTCATTAGAGGGTTTAGTGGCATTTGTGCTCCACTTGTTGACACCATAAAAGGGGGCAAGAAATGTGTGTTTGTATGGACAAATGAGGCCACTCAAGCCTTTGAACTGTTAAAGAAAAAAATTTCAGAAAAACCAGTCCTAGTGCTACCTAATTTTGACAAGGTCTTTGTGGTAGAATGTGATGCAAGTAAGAGGGCTGTTGGAGGAGTCCTAAGTCAAGATGGGAGGCCTGTAACATTCTTTAGTGAGAAGTTAAATGAGGCAAAACAAAACTACTCCACCTATGATCTAGAGTTATATGCCATGGTTCAGTCATTGAGGAAATGGAGACACTACTTATTGCCAAAGGAATTTATAGTTTTTACTGACAACCATGCATTAAGCTTCTTGAACAGGCAGCAAAAGCTGAATCACAGACATGTCAAGTGGATGGAGTACATCCAAGCATACACCTTCTCCATAAAACATAAGAAAGGAGTGGCCAATAAGGTAGCCGATGCCTTAAGCAGGAGAAATCTTGTTGTGCAAACTATTCAGTTGGAAAGTACAGGTATTCATGCCATTAAAGATCAGTATACAGCAGATGAAGACTTCAAAGAACCATACCTCTCTTGCAAGGCCATGACAGGAAGGTATAATACTGATTTTTCTGATTTTTTGTTGCAAGATGGATATCTTTTCAAGGGTAGCATGTTGTGTATCCCAAGAGGATCTATTAGAGAGAATATAATAAAGGAAAAGCATTGTGGCAGCATGTCAGGTCACTTTGGTATTGATAAGACCCTAGAATTGGTTAGGAGGTACTATTTTTGGCTAAAATTGCCAACCGATGTAAGGAAGTTTGTTGAAACTTGTCAAATTTGCCAAAGAGCAAAGGGGCATACATCAAATGCAGGTTTATACACTCCTCTACCTATTCCTTCAAAGCCTTGGGATTCCATAAGTATGGACTTTGTACTTGGTTTGCCTAGGACAAAGAATGGACATGACAGCATTTTTGTGGTTGTAGATAGGTTCTCAAAAATGGCTCACTTCATCCCATGTAGAACCACACATGATGCCTCACACATAGCAGGTCTTTTCTTCAAGGAAATAGTCAGGTTACATGGTTTACCTTTGTCCATAATCTCAGACAGAGACCCCAAGTTCATTGGACACTTCTGGAGGACACTGTGGAAGAGACTAGGTACAAATTTGTCCTTATCATCTGCCTATCACCCTCAGTCTGATGGATAAACAGAGGTGATTAATAGGTCACTTGGCAACCTCCTAAGATGCCTAACCAAGGAGCAGGGTGCTAGTTGGGATTCAATTTTGGCTCAGGCAGAGTTCTCATACAATGACACTGTCAATAGAAGCACCGGCCTGTCTCCTTTCCAAATTGTTTATGGCACTCACCCAAGGGGTATTTTGGAACTAAGGGAGGTTAAAGGATTGGAAAACAGTAGTGCCTTGGCTGAAGACTTCGTTCAAGTCATGAAAGATGTCCATGAACAAGTACAACAGAAATTGATGTCCACTTCTCAGAAATATAAACAATTTGCTGACAGAAAAAGAAGGGATTTGCAGTTCAAGGAAGGTGATTTAGTAATGGTTCATCTGAATAAGGAGAGGCTCCCTGTAGGTAAACACACTAAGCTACTCATGAAGAAGATTGGGCCTTGTGAAGTGCTCAAGAAATGTGGAGAAAATGCCTACAAAATCAGACTTCCGGATGGCATTGCTTTGTCTCCAATTTTTAATGTTTCAGACCTTTATCCCTATAAAGGATCTGATCCTCAAACTATTTTTGAAGAAGATCAAACTGATCAGACACTCCAAGAACTCATTCCTTCATCTCCAACTCAGATTGAGTGCATTTTGGACAAGAGGATTGCAAAACAAACTAGAAGGCACACCTATCATGACTATTTGGTGAAGTGGCTAAACAAACCTCAGGAGGATGCCACTTGGATGAGCAGGGCAGACATTGAGAAGGCAGGTTTCCCATTTGACAGCATTCCAACTCAAGAGACTTGAGTTCTCTTTGACAGTGGGTGTATGGTGCAGGGCACCTAGGAGCACCTTGGTTCCTAAAGGCATTTTGATGCATTTTGAGAAGTTATGTTTTTTTGTTCAATGTGTTTTGTAATAAGGCTTTTAGCCATTGTTGTTTGGTCCATTTTGTATGGTCAAGAGGTTTGGGGTGACTATATAAACCTTAAATCCTTCTTAGTCCATTTGGACCCTTGTTGTGCCAATTAGGCCTAGAAGGTCTAAGGATTGGTTTTCAAGTTTTTTTTGGTTGTTTTAATGTTTTAGTATGTTGGAAGGAGTGTGTTGATCATTTGGACTCCATTGGACAAGCCAAACAAATCAACCTCCTTGTGTTAATGCAAAACACCATAGTTGTCAAAGGTGTTATGTGTTGGGTCGGTTCAAAAACCACTTTGGGCAGTTAAATGCTGTTGTAGAAGTTGGAAACCAACTTGGATGGGTTAATATGGTGGATATCTGACTCCAGTACGGAGGAGAAAGTTTTTGTACGGAATTTGGGCACAAAAAATCAAAAAAACTGACTGTTTTTCACTATTTTCTTGCTGTGTACAGACTGTACGGACTTTTCACATGTGCAAATGATATTTTTCTGAAAGCTCTTGAAGTCAGGGTTCCAATGCAACTAGTTTGAGGTCCTGAAGTGGTTGAGATCAAAAGTTATAGATTTTTCTTTCAAAACAGGTCCAGAAACCCTATTTTCTAGGGCAGCCATAGAAATCCGGCCCTAGAATGCATTTCCACCGTTGAAAATTTGTAAAAACTGGTGAAATACAGGCTAGGGGTATGTATTATAAGATTCCAAAAGATTTTTGTCAGAAAATGCAGTCTTCTATTTTTAAGGTGATGCCCTAGGTCAAGTATTTCATTGTATTTGGCCAATTTCATGCTATTTGAGGTTGTAGATGATGGAATCCTGTTAGGGTGAGCAAATAAATGATGGATTTGTGTTGTAGGGACATGGTAGAAGCATTCCAAATTCCTTCCCTTGACCTATGCACCCAATTTTGAGCACTTGCTTTGTAACCTAGCCTAAATTGATCAATTAGGCCTAGAGACCTAGTAGGCGTTTTGGATTGCTGGAGTAGAGTTGGAGCAAGAGATTTGGAGGTTTGTTAGGGTCCCCTGAAAGGTGTTTAATTCCATCATTTGTTTACCTAGACCTTTGGGATTTTGTCAAGTTTTGTTGAGAAAACCTAGTTTGGAGGGCTAGTAGCCTTACTAGTCAAGGTATAGGTTGAAGAGTTTTGGGAAGTTGGAGATCAAACCAACTGCATAGAAAGTGTTTGTTGATCTGTCTTAAGGTGTTGGAGAAGCCTAGAAGGTGGAGCCATCACTAGGATACCAAATCCTTCATACACCTTTGAATGTGCCTCTGGTTGCTTGGTTGAAGGCTGTTTGAAGTGGGTGAGTGGGCAAAGGACAATAGAGTAAACCTTTGTGTGTTGCTTCCCTTGTGCCACTCTGCATCACTTTGCCACCATCCTCCCTGCTTGTATCAAAATGGGAGCTTTGGAATAGGGTATGGACATCCATCAATACATAAAGGATAGAGGAATTTTGTCAAATGTTGTAGTTGCAACTACCCTGTTAGACATGTATGCAAAATGTGGAAGCATAGACAAGGCATGTGAACTGTTTGATAGAATGCCTCAAAGAGATGTGGTCTCATGGACTACAATGACTGCAAGATAGGCACAGAATGGATTTGTTGAAAAGGCTTCAAAAATTTTAAAGCAAATGCAATTGGCTAGTGTAAAGCCAAATTCCAAAAAATTAGCCACCAACCTCTGTGCTTGTGTAAGAATGGGAGCTTTGGAATAGGGTATGGACATCCTGTTAGGTCTCAAAAATCCTAGTTATTAAACCATAAGAGGGTGCCAATCTCTTAATACATTTTTGGCTAATGAAACATGATTTATGTAATTGAAAACCCCTTACTCTTTAGGCTCTACAAACCTAGGCGAGTGTACCTGAATGATAAAGCATATTTTGAAAGCCTAATAGTGATTCTGGTTTTGAAAAATCTACTCACTATTGCACACATGTGTGAGGTAGATGCAGAGTTTTACCTATTAGTTCCTAATGAAAGTGTTTGAAGTTTGAAAATAATGAATATGATTGTGAAATGATATTTGTGATGACCAATGCTTTCATCTATTAGGCAATAGAGTCAAAAGTTAATGCTATATGGATCCCTATAATTGGTTTAACTCAGATTACTGGGCACTTAGTTGAATCTACACCTTGTGTAGATGTGCAAAGATGTTGAGTTGTAAGGTTTTTCTTACTGATCCCAATGATATTTTATTAAATCGTTGTGATCGTAGGAAAGGATTTTTATTCAAGTGGAAAGGAAACCTATCAAGATGACTAGTCTTAAAGGATTTTTAACTATTAGGCAGAGACCAATAAACATAGGCAGCTTTAGTAGGAATTAAATAAACTTTCCACAAAAAACAATCAAATTGATCACACAGAAACAATAATTGTGCTCTAACAAATTAAACATACCCTTGATATATTAATTTGAACTAATTTAAGAAATCATTCTAGAGACAACCACACAGCTCATAAACATGAAATTCCACATAGCAATTGAACACCAAAAATATAATCCACCAGATAACTTCTACTCCTTTGCATTAAATTATAAGTTTAGAGCACATGAGAATATAACATAACATAAGTATTGCAGGTTTTAGATTTGCATATATATATTAAAGAGTCTTGTAATTGTTCTCATAATTTGAAGCGGCCTTGGTATCCCTTATTTATGGGATGTGAAACAAGCTTCAGGCCTAAAGGACATGCCTTTTCATAAACATACTCCTAACTAATGCAATGATTAAGGAAATAAGAAAATAATTTGTAGATATGCAAGGTGATCAATACTGTGCTTGGTTATTCATCAGAGGTAGACTCGTGACCCATAGGTTTGGCAAAGTCATCTATTTAGGATAAATTTTGACATGTCCAAGGTATCTACTCAAAAATGTATCTCTGCACTCCTATAAATTCACTATGTCCTAGATATAAACATGTTTACTCTAGCCAGGTGATCAATGTACTCCTGTTCAACACATGTATCTAAAGCAATTATATCACTTATAGCAAATTCTAGGGTGAACAGCTTCTCAAGGCATTGATAGGTATTATCCAGTACTTTTTCTTCATCATTCACCTTATCCAGGAGTGGTTGTAGTATCCAGCTCATTTCCCTTACCCAGTCATCCTTATCTCAAAGATCACTTCCAGAAAAGAATTTTGGAAATGTTAACTCAAGGTTTTGATCAAAATCATTTAGGTCATCAATCAATGTAGTGTTATAATTTTCATGTTGGACAATTAAGTTGTTATATTCCTCAAGTATTTGACCTTGGAGACCTGACTTAGTGCTCAATTCTTCTTTCATTTCTAATAGCCTCAAATGAAGCCTTTTATGCTCTTGATGTGCAAGATATGTCCTTTTATGCATACTCTAGGTTTGGTCACTGAACTTCATTATTTTAACAAATCTTCTTTTGATCAATGTTGAGGCCATGTGGTATTTGATTGATTTTATCTCAACCTCAATTTGTTCACTTTTTTTTGAAAATTTTCTGCTTTGGTCTTCTAGTAATTTGTATTAGCTTTTTCTTCAAGGATCTTTTGATCTTTTCCATGTAGGGTGAATAAGAACTTGAAGGCAATCTATCCTTGTAAGTGGCCACCTCTTGTATTAATTTTGCATTCTTATCCATATAAGCATTGCTTTTCTTTATCAACTACTCAATCTGAGCCTTTATAAATCTTTCCACATTGATATTGAGGTCAACAGTTTCAACAGGGCCTGTGTCCTCACTCTCTGGATCAACAAATGGCCAAATGCTTCATCACGATTAGTTATAACCTGAGGTTTCTTATGTGAAGGATAGAGGGACCATATTAGCAATATCTTTTTATCAGGATCATAGCCTAATCCATTCTTAATCTTATCCAATGACTCAATACTAAGATGCATTTTGTTTTCTGGATTATTTCTAAAGGTATCAAAAACAATGGCTAAAGTCATGTCCCACCCACAGACCAATACCACTTCTACTTCTTTGAGCAATTGTCTACCTTTCTCTAGTGTCATGTCATTCATGGCATTACCTATTTCTAACTGAAGTTCTTGTAGAACTTCCTCTTGAACTTTAGGAGTAATGTCCTTCATCCTTTCCATGGCCTATTTTCCTTTGTACTCATAAAGGAAGGTTTTGAATTTTGAGGTTTTAATGAAATCAGCATCTACAACAAATTTCTAACTGGCCAAATATCTCACATCATCTATTAATTCATCAGAAGTTTCTATTATGAATTCCTCTTTATCCACAAGGGGCTCATATTCCTCAATAAGTGAAGAGGATGCTTACAAGTCTTTATTTTTCCCCTCTTCACTTTCTTCTTCAAAAGAAATTTCTAGAGTTTGTTGAGGAGATAATTGGCAAATAGGAATTTTGTCTTCTACTTGAGTTCCTTTAATAGCTTTTCCTTTTCTTTCAAAAACATTGGAAGGGACATTTTGAATCAAATCTACAACATTTATTATCAATGTATCTAGCCTTTCAATAGGATCATTCACATCCATGAAGGCTCTGCTATAAGTGGGGTTTTTAGCTACCGTCCAAGCCTCAACAAGTGTTATCTTATAATACAAATCTCTTCTTTCAATTGTAGCTTGCTCATCATAGTTTCTAGCCAGGTCATCATCGACAAATAAAACATGGTCATATCCTCTAATCTTTTGTTTTGTCTTGACACTATTTATGAAACCTTCTAAATCAAATCTTTCTCTGCAACTCCCTAATAGTAGCCTATAATGTTCCATTTTTTTGTCAATTAACTGGTACCCCTTGTTGGACATAACTGTGAAATCACCAAAACATAGAGTGCCTGGCATAAAAGACTGCTTATTATGTCTTTTTAAGTGCATAAAATCAGAAAGAGCAAGCTGTCTTACAATCTCTAGATAAGCCACCCTATCAGGACAAGTTTTTGGTAGTAGCAGAGGAGACCCTTCAAACCCAAACACTCTTATTTTTGTATAGTCAGTGTAAGAATACCAATCTCCCCAATTATGAGCAAATTTTTTAGTCTCATACTTGTCCTTTGGTCTTAAAAACTTCTAAATTTTAGGTGATATGTTGTAATTATAAGGATGCCCTAAGTGTTTATACACTGGTTTCATGAAGTATTCTTTAAAATATATATATTGGGATTTGTCACACCTGCTATCCCATATGGCAGTCATCTTTGGATGGGCTTCACATCTCCATTTATATCCAAGTCCCTTACTCCCAGGCATTTGTCCCATAATCCCCAGTTTTGGCCTTCATACAAAATGAGATGCATTAATAGGGAGTAATGCCTGAATTTATTACCTCCTCCCTTGATGGAAACCAATTCATTGTGAAGGGTACTAGCTAAGAACTCAGCATAATCAAAATGCAGGGCCTGTTGGCTTTGGATATTAGTTGTTAAAACCATGGGATCTACTTCCATAAACATTGAGGCCTCCACTCCTAACAATTGGCACACAGAGTAATAAGTATACTGAAAGTATTCTTTAAATAGTTCAATGGAAAATGGGGGATCCTTTGCAATTAAAAAACCCCTTAATTTGTTGTTTCCATCATGAGGTTGATGCATAGGAAACCTCCTTTTTTTTAATTGTTACTCAAGTTATAATATTCACCAATTAAATCTCTAATTCTGAGTTTCACATCAAATATACTATCTAGTTGGAACACCATTGAAATGTAGTCCCAAGTGATAGGGAAAAATCTCATACCATCCTTTAATTCAATCATGCAGTTATGCGGGTTGTAGCTTTTAGCTAACATTTTCAAGAATTCCACATTCACAAAAACATTTGGCACGACCAACTTTCCTAAATTCAGCCACCATGGGTTTGACATAGGGGAATGCCTATGCATTTTCTTGTAGTGGTAGATGAAAAGAACATACCCCCTTATGGGAGTCCACACATCTCCTACTTGTTTGTATTCATCCTCTAATTTATCTACATTTGGATTTAATTGGGCATTCCTCCATGATTTTTACCATGATTTTAGACATTGGTCTATTAACTCCTTGTTTAGGTGTCTTTCATTTAACTTTTGCCTTTTAGCCTTAGGGTTATCAGATGTTTCTTCCATGATGGAATGCAAGAGATTTTTCTTACATACAATTCTGAATCAGAAATCTTAAGCTTTAGAATACTTGGAAAACTGAATTGTATCAGTTGCAGATGCTTTCCCCAACACCCGTGCTTACATACTGAACCAAATATTTAAAGATTTCCCCTTTTACTCTACTATGATCATTAATGGTGGCTTTCAAATCATTGGGGAAACATTAAATTTTTGCAACATATCACCTCCTGTCACCTTGCCAAAATAATCATTTCGTTTGAAGGATTTATTATTTCTTTATTTATCAGGACCTCGTTATAGCTCAAATGGTGGTCTTGCCAAAATGCCCTCCTTTCGATATATGTGCCTTTCCTTAATGTTTTCTTAATTATCAGTGTGTTCATTTTTTTTGGGAGACTGAATATGGACTCCCTTCAACACTTTGAAATATTAGTCATTTGATAGGACATATCTCTAAGTCACCCCATCATGGTGAAATGGAATGTTACTTCTATATTTTGAAATCTCATTGATAGGTTCCTTTCAGGCCAGAATGTCGAAGAGACCTTAGAAAGATTCATCCCAACACTCAGATATCTTTGTCTCTTCAAACTTGAAATGTCAGCTCGAAATACTTGTCAAGTGTTCATATATGTGGATATTGATTTAATTGTTTTATCAATGTGACACATTAAAGGTGTCACACTAACCTCTCGACCACCTTTTAACATTTTTTGGGGTGTCAAAGGTTCTTCCATAAAGACTAAGGCTTTGACACACTATATATGAATTTTTGGTGGGTCAAAGGCAGATATGGTGGGGATGCTAATTAAATAAATGAAAAGTACATGGCGGGAAATGGATCTTATGGGTGAATTCTTTAGGGTTCAAATTTTTGTCCCAACACATCCATCAATACATAAAGGATAGAAGAATTATATCAGATGTTGTAGTTGCAACTACCCTGTTAGACATGTATAAAAAATGTGGAAGCATAGACAAGGCACGTGAACTATTTGATAGAATGCCTCAAAGAAATGTGGTCTCATGGACTATAATGACTACAGGGTATGCACAAAATGGATTTGTTGAAAAGGCTTCAGAAAATTAAAAGCAAATGCAATTAGCTGGTGTAAAGACAAATTCCACAACCTTTGCCACCATCCTCCCTACCTATGTCAAAATGGGAGCTTTGGAATAGGGTATGGACATCCATCAATACATAAAGGATAGAGGAATTTTGTCAGATGTTGTAGTTACAATTTCTTTGTTAGACATGTGTGCAAAATGTGGAAGCATAGACAAGGCACGTGAACTATTTGATAGAATGCCTCAATGAAATGTGGTCTCATGGACTGCAATGACTATGGGATAAGCACAAAATGGATTTGTTGAAAAGGCTTCAGAAATTTTAAAGCACATGCAATTACCTAGTGTAAAGCCAAATTCTACAACCTTTGCCACTATCCTCCCTGCCTATGTCAAAATGGGAGCTTTGGGATAGGGTATGGGCATCCATCAATACATAAAAGATAGATGAATTTTGTCAGATGTTGTAGTTGTAACTACACTATTAGACATTTATACAAAATGTGGAAGCATAGACAATGCACAAGAACTGTTTAACAGAATGCCTCAAAGAAATGTGGTCTCATGGACTGCAATGACTGCATGATATGCACAAAATGGATTTGCTGAAAAAGCTTAAATTTTTTTAAAGAAAATGCAATTGGCTGGTGTAAAGCCAAATTCCACAACCTTTGCGACCATCCTCCCTGCCTATGTCAAAATGGGAGCTTTGGAATAGGGTATGGACATCCATCAATACATAAAGGATAGAGGAGTTTTGTTAGATGTTGTAACTGCCCTGTTAGACATGTATGCAAAATGTGGAAGCATAGATAAGGCACGTTAACTATTTGAGAGAATACCTCAAAGAAATGTGGTCTCATGGATTGCAATGACTGCATGATATGAAAAAAATGGATTTGTTGAAAAGGCTTTAGAAATTTTAAAGCAAATGCAATTGGCTGGTGTAAAGCCAAATTCCACAACCTTTGCCACCATCCTCCCTACCTGTGTCAAAATGGGAGCTTTGGAATAGGGTATGGACATCCATCAATATATAAAGGATAGAGGAATTTTGTCAAATGTTGTAGTTGCAACTACCCTGTTAGACATGGATGCTGATGAGTGCCAGGTAGCACCCATGAAATACATCTTTTTACCTCTCTTTTTCTCCCTTTTTATTCCATTGTCTTGATGACTGCACCTAAATAAGCTAATAAGATTTCTCTAATAATGATTAATAAGAGATGAATTACTTAAGATCATGATTTCTAATTGAAGGACTAATGTGCATTGAATTGATGGAAATATGCAAAAATCTTCTCTTTTGAATCAATAGGTGTAGGTGCTTGGGTAGACAATTTTGTACATCTCTGGAGTCGACATCAGCCTGCCATGAATGGTTTCCAATGTTTCAAATTTGATTGGAAAGGTTTTTGGGATAAGAAGGTGAAGCATCTCCAGAGCTGAACGAGAAGGTCACAAACATATCTCTGGAGCTACAGAAAGAAACATACATCTCTGACGCCTTTTTAGAATAGTGCAGATTTCTAGCACAGTTGTCATTCAGATACTTCTAGTGGTGATCGGGATGCTCCTGATGTTACTCAAATCATTACCTGAGTAATTAAGGGTAGTCTATAGTTAACTGCTAGAAGTTTTTATCTCTTTTTGGTTTTTGCATGAGTTACTAATAAACTAATTTAATCCCTATATTTCATGGCCTCACTGCCCATTTGTATTTAAAACTAAGACTTAGATTCAGTGTGGACTTTTGTTCCACTCAATCTATTTTTATTGCATGGATGTTTATTCTGTAGTTAGACTATTAGTAGAATAAAGAGATTGATGTTATCTCTTAGATGAACTAGTAGAATAGGGTGAGTGATCTCTCATCACAGATTTAGATATAAACTTACAGAAGTAGCAGCAAAAGGGACAGTGATTATTCTTCTAATTTTTGTAATCTCATTTTGATATCAATATTTTTATGAATACAAAATTGATGGAATTAGACTAAATTGATTTGTGATATTATTCTCTTGTGCTGATTCTTTGCTTTAGTCTTCAATGCTAAGGGTGTGGAGTAATGGCCCACTCTCACCACCAAGGTAGAAGGCTAGTACTGTTGTTTGTTATTTTAGGTTTTGATTTAAATGATACTTACCATTTTCATAGATAGATGCATGTTTCAGTTTATAGAATTGCTTTAGGTAGTTTATTGTTTAGTCCTATTTTCAATATTCTTGGAATTCATTTCATAGCAGATAGATCAGTTTCTTTAAATCAGTAAAGGTCATTAGAGTTAGTTAGATAAAACTGGCAACTATAAGATTCCTAATTGTAGATAGCCAAGGAAACAACCCTGGATTTGACATCTGAAATATGATTAAATGATGAGGTACAATGACCCTTGTCATTTTTAGCACCATTGCCAGGGATATATTGTGTTAATTAGGAAAACTTAGCTAAACAGTTTTAGGATAGATCTGTACATGGTTAGAGCTAGAGATTTAAAAGGAAGATACATAAAACAGACACCCCATCAACAAACTATAAGAGAAAGGAGTGGGGTAGCACAAGATCTTGTTAAAGAGAGATATCTAGAACCTATCTTGGAAGCTGCATATGAAATTAATAATCCTTTCAATCCTCCAAATCTTCCACTTGCTAACTATATCCAAGAGTTACAATAAAAATTCTAGGCATATCCTTTGATAGAACCTAATTTCCTAGAACCTCAGGGAGAAGAACCAATACTAGACATGGATGATAATCATGATAATCATGAAGATGAGGAAAATTAGGCTCTGAGAACTTTCTCATATTCCATTGTTCTAGCTACTGGAGATAATACCCCTATGAAAAATATTTCACCTGCACACTTGCCAAATTTTAGGGGTCTTGCTTCTGAGGATCCAGATCAATTTTTTTTAAATTCAAAGTGGTATGCCAGACTTATGATTATGGATCAGATAATCAAAAACTCAAATTGTTTCCCTCAACCCTAAAAGATTCTGCAATGAGATGTTTTATGGGTCTGCCCTAAAATTCCATCCATTCTTGGGATCAGATGGAGATAGAATTCTTGGGAAAATACCATGACTATTGTAGAGCTAGTGATAAGAATGAGGAATTATTCAAAATTAAACAGAGAGATGAGTGACATTAGAGGATTATGTGGATAGGTTCAACTTCACTTTGAGAAGGTATGGTAACCTAGTAAATCACTCTTTGGCCAGAACCCTATTTGTAAAGGGATTAGATAAAGAATCAAAACAAGCATTGGATTTGATGGGAAAAGGGAATATCAACAAAATAGATATGCCTGCTATAGAAGAACTTTGTAAGAATTATTCCAGAACCCAAGATGTAGTGAGAACACCCAAATATTTCAAAGGGAAGAATGACATAGGATAGTTAATGGAAGAGATTGCAAATCTAAAAATAGATATTCTGGTCCAACTAAATATCACATTGGATGGGATTTAGGCAAAAACTAGAACAACTAATCAAGGTAGAACAACTAAACCACTCTCCATCTATTGTCGTAGGTGTATAAACAAGCATTTGTTGAGAGAATGCCCTTTAGACAAGTCAGAGATCTATCAGATCTGTGACAAGGAACATCCTACCAGTCAATATAGTCAACTTCTAGCCCTAAAAAGGTTGAGTAAGAAGAATTCCATCATAGAAGAAGAGTTGAACTATGTAGGACAAAAACAAGATGGGAATTTCCCTTATAATCAGTATCCAAGCCAACCTTCTTACAGGGGTCCTTCTAATTGGGGAAATAATCAATGGAATCCAACTTGGTATGGGCCTCAAAATAATTCTCCTTGGGGACAACAGGATTGGCCAAATCAACAATGGTAAAACCCACATTGGCAAAATCAGCCCTGGGGAAATCAACAATGGCCACCACAGTTTGGATCACAAAACATGTGACCTTAATGGGGTCCTCAACACTGATATAATCAACAATACCAGGGACAACCTAGAATTTCCAAGCTTAACAACAAGAATTACTAACTAGACCCCCCAACACACAAGACCAGTCACAAAATGAACTAGTTAGCCAACCACCCTTACTAGGTCAACCTATACCAAATCCATGAAATAAATAGGGAGCAACTATTTACATGATAGAACAAGAAAACTTGGCTGGTATTAATGCTATATGTCCCAATAATCTCCATCTGTATTCTAGGAAAGCATTCCCAAGGCCATCTCCTCCAACTATAGTTGAAGTAACCAATGATGTGGAACTTGAAAATTCACCCACTCAACTTCTAGAGAAGATTACTATTGAAATAGTGCAAAAAGAATCATCCTTGGATAACTCTAGAGTTCCTCCTAAAAGGATGACTCTAGAGAGCATTCTTAGAAATATTTCTAGTAAGAGCTCTAGAGATGCTTTGGAGATGGAAAAACTGGCACCATACCTAGAACAACTTAAACAACATGTTCCCCAAAAAAAAAATCTTACAAAAACAAGTCCAATCTACCCTAGAATTAGAACTGTTACAAGAAATTAGACAACTGAACATTGAAATTCTACTCCTCCAAGCAATTAGAGATGTGCCAGAACTGAACCAATTCATCAAACAACATTGTGTCAAAACACAAGGTAGGAAGAAAAATTTTCTTTCTACAATCCAGGTGGAAGGGAAAGTAGTAGATCTACTGATGGGAGAAATACTCCTCCCAAAGTATGGAGACCCTAGAAATCCTATCACAACTGTTTACATCTCAGGGGTAGAAATTTTAAATGTTTTGGTTGATTTGGGAGTAGCAATAAATGTGATGATAGTTCATACAATGGACAAATTAGCCCTCACAGGTATCCAATCCACATCTATAATCCTTCAACTTGTTGACCAGTCAGTACCTATTCTAAAAGGGGTAATTATTGATGTCCCAGTTGTGATAGAATCATGGGAATTCCTAGTAGACTTCTTAATATTGGAACCAAGAAATTAGAGAAATGCTTATCCATTGATATTAGGAAGACCATGGATGGCTACAATAGAAACATCTATTGATTGTTGAACTGGGGATATGGTCATTTCTAATGGGATAGATTTGAAGAGAATATCTTTGTATCCTCCAGCGAAACCATCAATACATTATATAGGAAGAGTATGGGTGGATGAGACAGATAACATGGAAAACAATGCCTCAGTAGCTATGGTCACCATCACATTTGGGTGAATTGGAAGAAGAAATCTACTATGATACAATAGAAGATATTACCCACATCCTAATCAATGAGGATGTAATGGAGCTTGCCCAAGATTCTAGGAGAGAACTTCTCACTTCTGCTCATTGTACCATAGAAAATATCATTCCTTGTGAAGAGACCTTTTATAGAGACTTAGCCACATTCCACATGTTGCTTCCCCATTGTTGTCCCCTCAATACCATGAATCCAGTATATGGATTGACTACATTCATGGATCAAATCACAAAATAGGTCATGATTTTACTAGGAAAGACACTTAATATCAACACTCAGTTAGTAGTAAATCAGCAAGAAAAACTTATCCAACTCCTGATTTCCCATTCAACAGCTTTTTCTTTGGAATACCAAGATATGAAGGGCATCCCTCCTAAAATATGTACCCATCATATATACACTGAAGATATCAAACCTGTCAGACAACCCCAGAGAAGATTGAATCCTACTTTAAAAGACATTGTTAAGACTAAAATAGAAAACTTGCTGCAAGCAGGGTTTATATATCCAATCTCAGATAGTCAATGGGTCTCACCCCTAGTCATAATGCCTAAAAAGAATGGGAAATGGAGGGTGTGTATTAACTATAGGGAGATAAATAAATCTACAAAAAAGGACTACTTTCCCTTACTGTTCATTGACCAAGTGTTGGATAACCTTGCTAGGAGAAAGTATTTTTCTTTCCTAGATGGGTTCAATAGGTATAACCAAATACATGTAGCACCTGAAGATCAAGATAAAACTACTTTCACCTATTCTTGGGGAACTTTTGCCTACAAAGTTCTTCCATTTGGACTATGTAATGCTCCAAGTACATTTCAGAGGCTTGTTTTAGCCTTTTTTGCTGAATTAGCTAATGAGTGCATGGAGGTCTATATGGATGACTTTATTGTGTATGGGGACAACTTTGAGGAAGCTCTCATAAACCTTGAGAAAGTATTAAAATGTTGTGAGAAGAATCAATTGTCCCTGAGCCATGAAAAGTGCTTCATGATGGTGGAGGAAGGAATTGTATTGGGACATCACATTTCAGCAAATGGGATCAAAGTGGACCAAAACAAAATAGAAGTAATCAAACAATTACCTTCACCCAAAAATCAGACAGATGTTAGAAGTTTTTTGGGTCATGTAGGCTACTATAGGAGATTTATAGAAAATTTCAACAGAATAATTGCCCCCCTATTTAGCTTGCTTAACAAAGACAAAATTTTTATGGACAGCAGACTGTCAATCAACATTTGAAACCCTAAAAGAGAAGCTTACTATCACACCTATTTTGAGAGGACCTAATTAGAGTTTACCATTACACAAACAAATTGATGCTTGAAATGAGTCCATTGGGGTGGTCTTAGGACAGAAGGAGGAAGGAGAAAGTATGCATTCTATCTATTACATTAGCAAAAACCTTACCTTTGCAGAAAGAAATTACACCACAACTAAAAAAGAATTCTTGGTAGTCATCTATGCTATAAAATATTTGTTCATACTAATCATGTAGCCATCAAATACCTAAAGAATAAGCCAGTAGTGGATGTAAGGATCATTCGGTGGTTATTGCTATTACAGGAATTTGACATCACCATAGTTGATAACCTAGGCAAGTTTAATTTGGTTGCTAACTTTTTGTCAAGATTGGATACAGGAGGAGAGAACCAGCCAGTGGAGGACAAGTTTCCAGTTGAACATCTTTTTTGCTATCTCCTCTACTACACCTTGGTTTGCTGACATAGCTAATCTCTTAGCTACAGGATTGTATCCATCCCATTTTACCTCAAAAATAGAAGAAACACTTAGTTAAGAAAACCTTATCTTACAAATGTTTAAATGGATTGCTATTTAAATGTGGTCTTGATTTCATTTTATGCAGGTGTTTAAAAGCTGATGAAATTTTTGATGTGTTGAGAGCATGTCATGATGAACCATCTGGTGGGCATTATTCTTCCCACAGAACTATCCACAAAATCCTAGGAGCTAGTTACTACTGGCCCTCTATTCATAAGGATACCAGGAAGTATGTGTAGCAGTGTGATCAGTGACAAAGGATGGGACAACCAACCTTCACCCAGGAGATGTTACTACATCCTCAAGTAATGATGGAGCCATTTGAATAGTGGGGTCTAGACTTTGTGGGACCAATTTCTCCACCTTTATCAGGCAAAGAGTATATTTTGGTATGCACAGACTATGTGACTAAATGGGCTGAGGTTCAAGATTTTCATTTTGCAAGAGAAGAGAAAGTTACTGATTTCCTTTGTAATAACATTTTCTTGAGGTTTGGAGCCTCAAGATCCATAGTTTCAAACAGAGGACCTCAGTTTAATTCATAGGTAATCAAAGCATTCATAGATCTATATCAAGTCAAGCATAGGAAATCTTCACCTTACCATCCTCAAGTCAATGGGTAGGTAGAGGTGACTAATAGGGAACTTGAGAACATTCTGACAAGGACAGTGGCAATGAATAGAAAAGATTGGGCTAACATATTACTTGAAGTAGTTTGGGCTTACAATACCACTTGGAAGTCCACAACAAAATTCTCACCTTATGAGTTAGTTTATGGAAAAAAGCCTATTTTATTTATAGAATTTGAACTCCAGTCTTAAAACTACATTAGATATTGGTCTACCATTGTCCATAGCCCAACAAAATAGAATTCTTCAGCTCAATGAGTTAGATGAAATCTGGACAGAAGCCATTCAGCAAACAGAACTAGTCCAGTATCAAAGGAAGCAATGGCATGACCAACACATTAGGAGGAGGACATTTCAACAAGGTGATTGGGTTCTTCTTTATGATTATAAATTCAAGGAGTTCAAGGGGAAGCTACAAAATCATTAGATGGGTCCTTATCAGATAAAGAAAGTTTTTAAGAATGGAACAGTGCTGTTGGAACTTATTGATGGAAGCACGAACATATTTGTAGTGAATGGCCACTAAATTTGACTCTATAAAAGGCCATCCACTAAGGAAAAGTTCATCAAATATTTGTGTTTGGTTACAGGGGACACATCCTCTGTCACAATTTTGGACTGATAAAAAAAAAGGTTGAAAACCAGCAAATGGCTGCCTTCTTAAAGAAAAAAAGAAAAAAAAAGAGAAGGTTGAAAACTAGCAAATGGCAGCCTTCTTAAAAAAAAAGAAAAAAAAATAGGAAGATAGAAAACTAATAAATGGCTGTCTTTCTTGATGAAGGGGATTGAAAACTAGAAAATGGCGGTTCCCTTCTTCATGTTAGATAAGAATAATCAAGCTACAGAGGTGATCAGGTGCCTGGAGTTACTCAAACACACCTCAGGTACTTACAAATAAGGAGCACCTTTGGTGCTTCACAAATAAGGAGTACCTCTAGTGCTTGCAAACTAGGAGCACCTCCAGTGCTCCACCAATAAAGAGCTATTCATGAATATAATAAATTGGTAGGGGACCTACCTCTCTAGGTAATAAAGTAGAGATGTCATTTGATGAGGTCATCATGACTCATCCTCCACTTTATGATAGGGACAAAGATGAAGTCCACACACATCCCGGGACAAATCATTACTCTCGTTTGCATGGGTACTTACAAAGGACTGTGCTGACATCACTTGGATACATGGATTCTTGAACCAGTATGTGGGAATGATTGTAGGTTGCATCTCAATAAAAATGTTGATGTCATTTAAAGCCACGAAGAAGCTGCTCAGGTACCATGTCATGTCAAAGTCTCATCAACACCATAACATTTCAGCCAAGTACATTGGTTCCTCATCATTATGATTGGTTCAGGTAATTCTCTCTTAATTAAACATTAATTAGCAACTATCTTGTCATTTCTATTTTTGGGTGCCATCATTATGACACGTCCTCCTGTCATTATTTTCCTTCCCAAATTCATGCATGCCGCCATCTTTTCTACACTATCACCATGCTTACGGAGTGTCCCATCACTCTGTTGCAATTATGACCATATAGGCACTCTAACTAATTTTAAGTTCTTTTTCCATAGTCCAAGCCATTAAATGAATTGACATAATAATCCTCATTCAAAACTACAAAATACCTTGAAGAACAAAGTCAGCTGACATAGTCCTCTGGAGCCTGTGGAGTTAAAGGAGAAAGAACAAATTACATAGGAGAGTGAGGGATTTAGCACAAAGGGTAAAAAGGGACTTGGAAATAGGGCTTAAGAAGAAATTAGAGCCTAAAAGTGTTACGGGTCTTTTGCAAGATGATGTTGTAACAGATATTTTGAGGAATGTAGGATGGATAGAGTTTTTGGAAAAGTTTGAAGGGTTTTAAGAGGATATTGTTGATAACTTCCTAAGAAACCTAAGGGAGAATCAAACAGTTGTAAGGGCAGTTCAAGTTAATCTCTCTTTAGCCACTATTAGTCATATTTCTAGATTGCCTGAACAAGGTGAGAGGTTCTACCATTTAAAAATTTTATATGTGTATTTGATTAGGAATTTCTCTATTGAAGGTGAACTTGCAATACAGTTGCATTCAAGTAAGAACAAGGTTAAAGGAATTCTTAGGTCCTCACTTCCAAACCCTTGGCAATCTGTAGCTATATGGTTGATGAAATATTTCACAAGTGATGGTCAATTTTTCTTAGTTTTAGAACCAATAATGAAAATCTTAATTTTTCTAATGCATGGGAATTCACACCCTGAATTTAGCATAAATATTCCCAACTTTCTGTACTCTGCCATTAGAGAAACTGCAGAAAAGTATCAACAAAACAAGGGTCCTATGAAACATCATGGCCTCATTTTTCTGATAGTCAAACATCACTTTCTATCCCAAGCTAATGGGGAAGAATTATGGCAGACATTTCTAGATAACAAACCCCAGGACAGAGAACCAGAGAGAGCTCAGGAAGTGGGTGAGGTTTCCTCTACCCAGCAAGAAGAGGAGACAAAGCCTTCAACTTCCTCTGTATCTATTGAAAAAAGGTAAGAAGTCCTCACTGAAGACAACTTCATCTGCTACCCCTATTTCTGACAAGAAAAGGAAAGGAAACGAAATTAGAGAACCTGTTATTGAGCATACACCATATATGACTCATTCAGCAAGGAGAAAGATGACTTTGGTTGAGGAGTCTTTTCTAAAGGAACCAATAAGGGAAAGCCAGGGTCATAAAACAAAGAGGATTTCAGAGAAAATTAACTCTGACATACATTATTAGGCTAAAGAGCCATCCCATGACTCAGATGACATTCCCCTGATATGAAAGAAGAAATAGAGAGAGGTTTCTCTTAAGCCATATGTTCATCAAGTCCAACTTCACAACATTCTCCTACTCTGGAGTCAGAACAAAAAGAAATTTATACTATTTCCTCCAATTCTGAGGATGATATACCTGCTCTGGAGGCACCTGCTCCACCTATGCTATGAAGAAGCAAAAGGAAAAGGTAGCTCTCCCAAGATGAAAAAGATGCTGCTCTCCTAGCTGAAGTTCTTTTGGGTTTCAGAACTTCTGAAGAGAAAGCTAGGCCTTCATCAGTGCTAGTAGTTGCAAAGAAAACCCAAGAAGAAATTTAGGATAGGGAAGCTGTAGGGGAAGTTGAAGGAGAGAAAATGGATGTAGCTGGCAGTGAAGAACCAATGGCTATGGGAGCCCCTGATGTATAACAAATAGAAGAAGAAACATTTTGCATATTCTCACCCCTTTGACCAAGAGGATACCGAAATGTCAAAAGAATAGTTGTTAGAAGAGATTGATAATCTGAAAAGATTATTATGGGGGATGACCTAGATTATCACTGACCTCAAGAAGGTTAGAATGGAGATAGAGGAGGAGAAAAAATGATGGTGATAGGTTGTCATTGATGTCAAAAGTGTGATCAATATGATGATGTAAGTTGTTGCAGGACATTAGGAAAAGATAAGTTGTTGAGAGATAGTTGTTCATTAAGATGTGGAGTTTGTCAGATTAGAGATACTCGGGAGTATCAAAGATGTCAAGAGAGCTTCATTTATGTTTTCATCATCAGGACTATCTATATGATGTTGTCTTTGATTTTTATGAGTTCATTGTTCAAGAAGAGTTAAAAGGCCATCACAATGTACCTTGATCAAAATGATGATCATGAAAATTATTGGTGCAATGCTTCATATTTGGTTTGTTATGGTTGATTATTTCTTCACTTCAGGAGTTACAGTATTATGGTTCCTCAGACTTCACTAATATGGCAGTAATAAGATCAGTATTGTGTTGAACTTCACAGTTTCTTTATATGATCACATGATTCAGAGTGTTGAAGGAAGTTGTCATTTGAGTTGTCTTGATAAATGATAGTGATGTTTCAAGTGCTTACAGGATCACAAGAATTCCTTGTTGTCACTTTGTCTACAGTATTAGTAAGTTGAGAGTATAAGTTGAGAGTAAAAAGGAGAAAGTTTAGATTGGTTGTCCATACTTCCCTCTTTGAATCAAAAGTTTTTATTTGGTGTGATTGCTCTGCAATATAAGTGATTCTTTAGTAATGATGTTTCAATTCATGATCATTGTGAGATCATCATTTGTAAGGGCTTAAGGTTTATTGAATTCCTCAAAGTCTAAAAGTTCTATAGTCTCTGCCCGTCACATTATAATAAGTCACTTTTGTTATATTATTACAGTGACTTGTTGTTGCAGGTTATAACACTTAAACTTACCTGCTAAAGGGATCATAGTCCATTCTGAAACCGGCCCCTTCACAGCCCTTTACCGACATCATCGGTATCTTCTAATGACCGCGGGGCGCCAAGATTTAATCAATGTTCTTGTTTGAAAATTGAAGAGCGCGAAAATACATTATCAATGGTCATTGTTTAAATTGCCGCTCATCTACGAGGAATAACTTTGACGTTTATTGGAGTGTCATTGCTATATGTTAGCCTTTGAAAGTCTATTCTTAGCTGTTGACTAAAGGCAGATTAGGAATTTTTTTTTAGCCCGATTAATAAGAAGAAGATCTCCATTTTATTTAAGATATTAAAATTGCTTTTTAAGGGAGCTTGATATTAGAAGGAATTTAGTGATTTTAAAAGTTTCCTTCTAAGAAAAAGACATCCATTGGATGGAATGCTTTACAATTAGAAAGTTTCTTTTTCCATCAAATAAAATGGAAATGATAATATTCTTGGAGATATTTTTTTTATTTGATTGTGAAGTAGAAGAAGCTCAACAATTTTGTATGTAAAAGCTTGGAAGGAGATTTTTTCTTTTCAGATGATTTTATTGGAGATTAGTAAAAAAATTTTTGCAAAGATTGAAGATGAAGTTGCTCAGATGCAAGGAAATATAAAAAGTTATTTTTTAGCTCACAGGAAATGAAGAGTCTTGTTGTGAAGGGCTTGGAAAGATGAAAGAGATTTTGAAGGATTGTTTCTTGCAGGAATATGAATGGTTTTACAGATGGAAGATGAAGTCAGTTAGACAAGGCATTGAAAGAACAGATCAAGTTTTTTATAAAGAGATACAGAAAGTTTTTCTTAAGATTAGGATCAATTTTTGAAAGAGAAATATAAGACATTGTAAATTAGATTTTCTTCTTGAAAATGGATTTATGGAGATATTATTTTTTGAGATGTTTGCAGGGAATAAGTAAATGAAAAGACATTGAAGACAAAATATTCAGATTGAAATAAATATGAAAGGTCAATGAATTTTTGCAGAGGAAAGGAATATGAAAAGATTTTTCTTTGTAGGAGGGAGGACATTCAATCTGTATAAAGTTGTTTTTCCAGGTGCATTGATTGAGGGATTTTCAAGACAGAGATGAACATACAGAGTAAAGTAGTGTTGTTGAGCATATCAAAATACAAGATTGAAATGTAGTGTTATTGAATGGATTAGAATACAAGATTGATATGCAGTATTGTTGAATGGAGGATTAGAATACAAGATTGATATGCAGTGTTGTTGAATGGATCTGATTAATTTGCAGAGAAAATTGTTTATAGAGATTTGTATATGGAACTTGTTTTGATTTGAAAACCAAACAGGAGGTATAAGGTTGTATACAATGGTGCAAATCTGATTGAACAACAATCATGTCTTGCACACAAAGTTTGATGTTTTGTTTATAGTGATTGTGTTTGCCAGTGTGGCTTGTGGTCAGTGAGACCTTTCTATGCTAGTGAAGCTTGTGGTCAGTGAGACCTTAATATTTGTCAGTGAGACAATTTGTATTGCCAGTGAGGCATGTTTTTTAGTTAAGCCAGTGAGGCACTTCATGAGTGGTTTTTCTACCCCTGAGGGTTTTCCACTCGGTAAAAAGGTTGTGTCTTGATTTCTTCTATGTGTGTGCATATTATTAGTTTGATCATGTTTTGTTTACATCTGTTATTGTAAGTCTTGTGCATATAAACTCAAAAAATCATTAATGTATTCCTTTCCATCAGTTCTGTAAGAGAAAGCTTTCAAAAAGTTGTAAAATGTTTGAGAATTAATACAACACTGATTCACCCCCCCTCTCAGTGTTGTCCAAACTCCTACAAAAAATAGGTAATTGAGAAACTACAAATAGAGCTCTAGAGTAAACAACAAATAATTCAAGAGAAGGAAGTAGAATTAGAAGCTCAGAAGACTAAGATAGCTAAAACCCTTAAGGAAAAGGAGGTAGAGGTAGTACAAAACATTTCTGATCTTACCAAGGCCAGAGATAATGGTCTCATAATAATTGTAGCATTAATTGAGAAAGTACAGAGCCAAGATAAACAATTGACTTGGGCCAACTATAGACACCTAAAATTGACTCATTATCATTAACATTCAAATATCACATTATCACATATGCATTTGTCTAACACACTTGAGCAATATCCCTAACACATCTATTTCTTCCATTAATTAAATAAATTTATATTTATTTAATTAATTCATTAGTTATTTCTTCTAAACTATAATTAAACAATCTTCAATTATTTAATTATCTTCATTCTATCTATTTTTAATTAAATAAATCTTATTTATTTAATTAAAGATTCCTTTCATAAACCCACTTTCTAATTAATTAAATAAATTGTACTTATTTAATCAATTTATCTTATCATTTATCTCATGAGCCGACATGTGTGCCCCTCTCATTTAAAAAGATAAGTGGTACTATATCTTTTTATTTAATATCTTTCATATGTAGTATTTTTTATGTACACAAGCACACATGAGCCCTATCATCCCGCCGCTTGTCATCTTCACATTCACCTATGCCTATCTTTCAATCTTAGCCATTCACATAGCCACCAAATCTCCATTGTTGATTGATTTTGGTTGAGTTCTATATAAACAGCCTCTCATTTCATACTACATCCTATCTAGCATTAATATAGCATCTACATTATCATCTTGAGCATATTGAGCATTTGAGCATCCATAACATCGATTGAGCTTTCATCATTATCATTATCATGGAAGCTTTTATCTTCATAATTGTTCATTATTGAAGAAGTAATCCACATCATAAGCAAGGAATCACACAATCTAGGTGATGTTGTGCTTGAATTGCATTACTTTTGATCTCATTTAGATTAGATTCTTTGATGATGGTAGGGTTAGGTTTTCATGGCTATGCTTGATCTAACCTAATTTTTTACCTATCACATTTTGGCATGCTCGGTGGGACCCACATCCTTGATTAACTTTGCTATTTGAAGTTGTTTATATGAAGATCAGATTTTTTGAGTGTTTATGGCAAGTTCTAGCCACTTTTGAGAAAAAACCTATTGTTGTCTGCATACTTGCACCACTTTTGCACTAAAATCTGCTGCCTTTAGCCATTCCTAGATCGCTTATAAATGGATAGTGATCACTTTTTGTTTATTTTGCATCACTTTTAGACTAACAATGGTCTCCTTTGCATTTAACCTAATCACTTTTGATCTTACAGTGGCCGCTTTTAGCTAATTGAATCACTTTTTGCAGAATTAGAGCTTTTGTTGTGTATTCTCTCTTTTGCAGATCTAGGTCGCTTATGAGCCTTAACCAGTCACCTTATGTTTTTTTCATATCACTTCTAAACTTCAACAATTCACATCTGGCATTTTCAAAATCACTTTTGATCTGTAGTAGTTCACCTTTGATAGGATGGAGATCACTTCTGACAGACAATAAATCACCTCTAGTAATAATTTGTAGTTTGTTTTCTTGGCTACTAATTGGGTATTTGTGCAAGATCTTATCGATTTGTCCAAGAAAAGGAGGTTATCAAACTACTAACATATCTGTTACAGCTCCGATCGGTCCAAGACTTTTGGTTTTTCACTAAATTAGGAACATTTGGGCTTGGTGCTTAAAATGAATCATTGCTTGCTCCGTGCTTGATTTATATTTTTTGATTGCTTGCATGTGATTGATTGTAACCCAAATTTAATAACAAAAGTATCATCTCCCCTTGCCTATCAAATGGATCTTGGGTGTATGAGAACTTGTTATTATCTTTAGAGGGCTTGGCTTCCCAATGTAAGAAGGGATACAACCCAAGCGGTAACAGGCTAAAGCCAAGTCCTTCCCAGCCACTATATAAGAAAAGTGTTTGTGTCGAAATCCACAAACAACAGGTGTTGTTGCATTATACCAATAGCCAACCTCCCCCAAAACCCTCAAAGGCATAACCCTTGAAGGTTGGGAGACTCCACAACAAAGAGTACCGCTACCACATGTATAGCCACCCGAATGGATGCCCTTATTAGCAACTTTGTGTAGTAGCCAAAAACCCTCTATTTGTTGATGCAAAAGGTGGGACCTTTGAAGCAGCCCTGATTCACATGGTTCTTAGAAGAGATAGTAGGGACAATCCTAAGTTTTGGTGAGGGACAGGCTTTAAGGAAACCTGGATCTTGGTATGTGTGAGAAGTGTGTGCCGTGGAGGGGAGCCGGTGCTACCAAGATCCTGAAGCTATCCACTTTGAATAAGCATGACTAGGGGATTCAACAAATACAGTCCTTTCCTAGCCTAGGTTGTACAAGTTTGTGATTCTTGTGAGTGTGAGTGACTACAATTACTGTTTTCTTGTCAAAAATCACAAATCAAACATCTTTCCTGACAGACAACAGAATCACTTTTAAGCTGTAGTTATTCACGTTTTGCCTGAACTGAATCACCTTTGAACAACAGTTAATCACTTTTTACATAAATAGAGTCACATCTAAACAATAGTCAGTCACCTCTTGTCTAAATTTGCTTACATCTAAATAGTAGTTAGTCGCCTCTGATTTGAATTAGGTCACCTTTAAACAATAGTCTTTCACCTTTAGCTTAACCTGAATCGCTTCCAATCAGTAGTAAATTGCTTTTGAGCTAACAGTTATCACCTGTGAACAATTGGATCGCCTCTGGTTAACAATGTAACCTACTTCAAAACCTAAACCAGTCTGCATTTGAGCTATTACCAGTCACCTTTAGCATTCTCTGAGTCACATATGAGCTATCACTTGTCGCATGTGGTCTAATACCAGAAAATCTTAGTGACTCAACTGAATTAGCCACAAATCCAACTTGCTTAGCTTCAACATTAGCTTTTAGACCTATCTCTGATCATTAGCAGATACCTAGACCTTGTCTCCTATTTTAAGCTTACCAATCAATCACATTTCATGAGCTTTTCATCTTTTTGAGATCCCAAACCAGCAAACCACACATTAAATCAATTATTTTGATCCATCAGCAAAACATCAACTTTAGCTTCAACAAACATTAGCAACATAGCAACCTTTAGAAAACAACTTTTCCCTTGAGTGTGCGAGCTATTCTCTAGGGAAAACCAGCCAACAACAAATCAACAAACAAAGCAAAACTACACATCAACCAAAGCAAACTAAGCAAAACAACCAAAGCAAGCAAGCAACCAACCAACCAATCAGCAAACCATCATCTTTTAGGTCTCAAAACTTTGACAAGCTAAAACTTCAGTTTTTAACATCAACATCATGCCTCAAACTAGGAGTCAATACAGAGCTAAAATGGAAGCCAAATTGCAAGTTGAGATGCAACAACTTAGATTGACACCTCTTAAGGATGCAACTCAATTCATGACTGGTATGCCTCCTCATATGTTTATGCCTCAAGGGTATACCCTTGGAGAGTCATCTTCATAACAAGTGCAACCTCCAACCACTTTTGAGACTTTTGAAGAACAATCCCAAGAAGACTTATCAAAATTTTAGGACACCCATGTGTGGGATCAAGTTGAGAGACTTGTTTTATTAGAGCCTAATCACTTCTTGCAACTTTCTTGCATGGGTACTAAATTACCAAGAGATTTTGACATATTTGCTATTAGAGAGCAAGATCCAAACACCCCCACTGTTGTTACAAAGGGACCATCCACTATAGTTACACCATCCCCCACCATATCACAAGCTCCATCTTCTACCACATCTCTTTCATTGCCTATTGTTACTTCATTTTATCTACCACACTTGGAGCACACTTTAGAACCTTTGATCATACCAACCAATGTGCTCCCTCTCATGTCATAGAATCTAAACCTTCCACCTTTCCATGTTCCTCAACATATTCCTCCTCCTACCATGATTGTTTCCATGCCTCAAGTAACACAAGATGTCCATGTGGCCCAAGTGCAAATGCTCCAAACATCACAAGTTATCCCCATATCTCATAGTGTGCAAGCATCCCAAACTATACCAACACAACCAATAGTCCAAGCCTCACGGCCATCACAATCTACCATATCCCATATACCAACTGCTAATACACTTTCTACCATATGTACTAATCCTTCTACTACACCATATAATCCCAATGTTAGTCTTATTGATATGAGTGACCCTCCTATCATTTCTCAAGCTAATCATAGCTCTACGGTCACTTATGTTGAGTAACTTACATCCATTCCGTCATACTCTTCCAATCCTTCACGCCATATCAATCCATCTTATGCTACCCAAGGCTTGCCCATTGTCACCCAACACATGACACATACCAATCCCCATGTTGTCCAAAATACAAACCCAAGTGTCCATCCTTCTTTCATGTCTACCAATCCTTCCGTCACTTACCATGTCACAAATCCAACTCCAACTTCCCAACCATTAATTAATGTCAATCCATCTTCCACTTCGAATGTGATGCAAAATCTTGGCACCCATTCATCCCAATATACCCAACCACCACTTGTGCCTCAAGGACAGCAATCCTCAACTACATATGTGTCACATCCTAATCCTTTAACATATATTGTGAGTACGCAACCTCAGAAAATGGTCATGACTTCATATATCCCACAATAGCAACCTCAATATACACCATACCATGTCTCACCACCTTTGCAACAACAACAATTATCTTTAGCAGATGTTCAAGAAATGATTAACCAAGCGGTAGGACAAGGCAAGAAGACATTTTCTCTAGACAACATATGTGCTTATCCATTTGACAAGTCTCTTCATATGATACATTTTCCACCACACTTTGAAATTCCACAATTTGACAAGTACAAAGGCAAAGGAAATCTAGAAGACCATCTTAGAGCATTCTTTGTGGCATGTCTCGATGTTGCTTATGATGATACATATCTTTTGAGACTATTTCCATGAAGCTTAGTAGGACAAGCTCTTGAATGGTTCTCTCATTTACCTCTGGGAATTAAGTCTTTTTTGGAGTTAGCCAATAAGTTTTGATCTCACTTTGCTTTCAACATTGACCATGAGATAAACATGAATGATCTTGTCAACAATAAATAATGCAATGGTGAAGCCTTTTCTTCATTTACTCAATGATGGAATAATATGGCTAGCAAACTATCATGGAAAATCCTTGAGAAACAATAGCTCGATATCTTTGTTCAAAATCTTCATCTTGAGCTATCATTCCAATTACAATTGCAAAGTGCTAGTACCTTTGATGAACTTGTTTCCAAAGGAACCATCATTGAATGAGCTTTAATTGCTGAAGGAACTATCAAGATCTTTAGCGATAACAAAGACTATCCTCAAAACTCCAACGATAAGTCTTGCTTTTGGAACAAGAATAAGAATATTGTTAACGATGGTGTCGTAGATGCAGAGAACATCCAAGATATGAAATCTCCTATCAACATCCAGGCTGCTTCTACAACAATGCAACCTTTTCAACAAATATGACAATGCCAAACTTCTAATCTGCGTCGATAATTTACACCATTAGTGGAACCTATGGAAGTTATTTTTTGAAAGCTTCTCTAAGTAGGTGATATTATCTTACCAGATGCACCACCCAATGGTGAACCGCTCTTCAAAGCTCCTTGGTACAAAGAAAATGAGTATTGTGATTTACATAGAGTTAAAGGACACAAAAAAAATGGTTGTATACGCTTAAAACATGTCATCCAAGATTGCATTGATTAAGGTTTAATCAAAGTTACACGTTCAACAACTCAACCTACACAACAATCAACATCAAACTATGATCTAGAGACTTTCAAGAATCCACTTCCATCTCATGACAAAACAAGTAACCCTCATGCTAGGAATGCCATTCAGTATAAGTATGAATCATCTACCATTGGCCGCATTGACCATGCTCACATTTCTACCATTGCTATCCAAGGTAAAGCACCTGATTGCACTATAACCACTCAAAGAGGTTGAGTTACTATTCAAGGAGCACCTATTCATCCTCCCTGACCATTCCCTAACTATAATATCTTAGATCACCTTGGCAAAACACCCACACACATATCCATTCTTGAGTTTCTTTGCATATCCCCTACTCATAAAGCTATCCTTGACAAAGCTCTACAAGAATCTTCGGTTCCCAACGATATTGATATCACAATTCCAATCTATGGTCACTAGCATTGCAACCCCTTGTCATTTAACCTTCTATGACAAAGATATTCAACCCTCCATCCATCCTTTACACAATGAAGCCCTCCACATTGAAGTGTTTGTTAAACAATGCTGTATCAAATGAATCCTAGTAGATGGTGGAGCTGGTCTTAATATATGTTCTTTGAAGTTGATAAAACAACGAGGATATTTTGAGAAAGATGTTGACACCTCCAAGGTTATTACTATAAGAGCATATGATGATGCCGAGAGAGACACTGAAGGAATTATTTTCTTGCCTATCCAAGTTGGGCTGATCACCATAGAAATCTATTGTCAGGTTCTTGATATCAACCTTCCTTATAACATCATCCTTGGTCATCCTTGGATACATGCTCTCAAGGCAGTTCCTTCCACATACCATCAATGTCTCAAATTTCCACACAACGGTGTTGAAGTTACTATCCAAGCTGATCCCAATCCATTTGAATTTTGTCATGCCTTTCAAGCTAAATATCAGAGTCCAAACCATGTTCCTATCAACACCAAGGCATATTCATCTTCATCCTATATAGATCCATCCAGCCTACTCAAGCCATCATCTAGTAAAACCCCTTCCAATCTCCATATCAAGTACACCGAACATGGCTCTGGTGAATACACACTACAAGAATCTTGTTGTGTAGGCACCCTTCCATTATCTCCTAAATCCTATGGTAAACCTTCCACATCCAAATGAACTTTAGCACCCACTGTCATCAAAGATCCACCTAAATTATTCCTTAAAGGCAGATTCCTGGATGATGAAGACATTGATGATATAGACTCTTGGATATTCTTTGATGAAAATGACCAAGTCTAACTGGAAGTAGAGCGATACAACAATGGGTTCCACATCATAAAGAACGTGGGCTAAAAAGGACATGGTGGATTAAGATCATGGGAACAAGGACCTATTGAACCTATAATTGTGTCTAAGAAGTTTAATAAGCAAGGCCTTGGTTATCAGTCGGAGGTACCGCGACTCAAGGACATTAAGTGTATTTTTGATATTGATGCTAGACTTCTAATTCAAATACTATCAACGACTCCCCCTTTCATATTACCAACCTTTTCCAAGAACATTCCATCTTCATGATCTCCATAGCCTCGTCTAGCCATAACAATTCCTCCATTAACCTTTCACTTGTATATCCTGACCTCGTAGATTGGGACCAATAGGGGGCACCGATATTAGATACATTTGAAAATGATGAAGCTATTGTAGAATTTATGGGCTTGTGACAAGGCATTCCATTGGGTGATCATAAAGCAAGTTTCATGATGGACTTACCTAAACTAGCATATTTTGACAGAAGTATCAAATCCTTCAGTCACAAAAGTGAAATATACAAAATCAAACAAAATAGGTCACTAGGTGAAAACTGAAAGGCACCTCTTGACCGTGAAAAAGTAAAAATAAAGGACGTATCTGAAGGTGAAAACCTCTCTGAGGTGCCTGAGGATGGGGGAGTTGATCTCCCTGTTGCCACTGATTATCATGAGAAATCAACAGTGCTAGTTGAACAATCACAAGACATGAACTTGGGTATAGAGCAAAATCTAAAGATCACTTTTTTAGCAACATCACTATCAGAGAAGAAAGAAGAAACTTCACAACATTTTTTCTGAGAAGAGCTATAAATTTTGCATGGACTTATGCTGACATGCCAAGTTTAGATCCATCACTTGTGGTACATCATCTAGTAGTATCTCCTAATGCAAAACCTGTCAAACAAAAATTGTGCAAAATGCATCCACAGGTAGCTTTATTGGTCAAGACAGAGATTCAGAAATTGTTAGAAGCAAAGTTCATAAAGCCTATTGATTATCCAGAATGGGTTTCAAATTTGGTACCTATAGTAAAACCTGAAGGATGAGTACATTATTGCACAGACTTTAGAGATCTTAATAAAGCATGTCCTAAGCATGAAATTCCACTACCAAGCATAGACAACATTGTAGATCTTACAGCCATACATGAAATGCTATCTTTGATGGATGGATTTTCAGGGTATAATCAAATCAAAATAGCAGAGGAAGATCAAGATAAAACATCTTTTATTTGTCCATGGGGCACATACTGTTGGGTTGTAATGCCTTTTGGTCTCAAGAATGCTGGAGCTACTTATCAACAAGCCATCACAATTATTTTTCATGACCTTTTTCATACTATCATGGAAGACTATGTTGATGACATCCTGGGAAAATCTAAGACAAGAGAAGGACATCTATAGGTATTAGCACAAATCTTTGATTCTTTAGAAAAGTATCAAGTCAGACTAAACCCAAAGAAATGTGTATTCGGTGTAACATCTGGAAAATTGTTGGGATACATTATGTCTTGAAGAGGAATAGAAGTGGACCCAGCTAAAGTAAAAGCTATCATGGAAATGCCTTCACCAACAAATCTCAAGCAACTTCATAGTCTTCAAGGTAGGTTACAATCTATCTATAGATTTATCTCACAACTAGCAGATAAATGTCATCCTTTTTAGCATCTTCTATGTAAGGGTGAACCTTTTAAGTGGGATGAAAAGTGTCAACAAGATTTTGATAAAATAAAGGAATATCTAGCAACACCTCCTATGCTTGATTGCCCATTATTGCTCTACATATCATCAACAACAGCAGCATTGGGTGCCCTTCTAGCTCAACATGATGATTCAGGAAAAGAACAAGCCATCTATTACATCAGTAGAACTCTTGTAGGATATGAACTCAATTATTCATCTATGCAAAAAACATGTTTAGCATTAGTGTTTGCTTCCCAAAAGTTGCGACACTATATATTGAACCAAACAACCAAGCTCATATCAAATGTTGATCCACTCAAATATCTTCTTTCTAAAGCAATTCTCATGGGAAGATTAGCAAAATGGGTCATGATCTTAAGTGAATTTGACATACAATATGTGGATCAAAAAGCCATCAAAGGACAAGTCATTGTTGATCAATTAGCTACAATACCCATCACAGATATCCATCTAATATATCTAGAATTCAATGATAAAGGATTGTTCAATTTACCTTCTCCAACATGGTGGCAGCTATATTTTGATGGATCATATGCACAACATGGATTAGGAGAAGGCATCTTGTTTGTTACCCCTCAAGGGGATTGTATACCCAAGTCATATAGAATTGCATTTCCATGTACCAATAACATAGCAGAGTATGAAGCTTTAATCACAGGATTGCACATGACAGTACAATGGGCTATCAAATAGTTACAAGTCTTTGGTGATTCTTAGCTTGTTATCAAACAAAAGATGAGAAGCTGCTTCCATAAAAGCTAATGGTTGATGATTTTAAAAGGTACTTTGACAATATCACTTTTGAACAAATCCCAAGACTACAGAACAGAGCAGCAGATGCTATGGCTATGATTGGGTCTCTTCTAGACATGTCATCTAATACACATAAATGTGAGTTTTTGGTCATACATCTTTTGATTCTAGTATTTGAAGTTCCACAGTCTGAGCTTATCTATGACATTTTTGGTCCCAATCACTGTGGTATGAGGATTTATACGAGTATCTCCATAATCAAACCTTTCCACTTCAACTATCTAATAACCAATGCAAAACCTTTATCCACTGAGCCTCTCGCTACACTATCCTAGGAGACACCCTTTATCACCAAAGTCTTGATGGTATCCTTCTTAGGTGTCTTGATTATGAGGAAGAAAAAGTGGCCTTATGTGATGTACATGAAGGTGTCTGTGGCTCACATTCTGCTAACCCTAGCCTTGTTAAGAAACTTCTATGAGTAGGATACTATTGGCCAACCATGGCAAAAGATGCACAACAATTTGCAAAGAGATGTCTACAATGTCAGAAACATGGAGATTTAATACATGCACCAGCACATGAGCTTCAACCTATCACTACTCCATGGCCTTTTTCACAATGGGGACTTGATCTCATAGGTAAAATCCATCCTACTTCATCAAATGGTCATAAGTTCATTATCACTGCCACTGAATACTTCACAAAGTGGGTGGAAGCCATACCAATGACTTATATCACAGGCAAGCAAATATCTAAGTTTATTCTACACTATATCATTTGCTGTTATGGAGTTCCTCAAGCTATTGCCATAGATAATGGTCGTCCCTTCAAAAATCAAGAGGTTAGAGATCTTTGCAACAAGTTTTATATCCAACATCGATTCTCTACTTCGTACTATCCTTAGAGCAATGGCCAAGCTGAAGCTTCTAATAAAACAATCATCAAAATTCTTAAAAAAATGGTTAATGAAGCTGGTTGGGATTGGCATCTACAACTCCATCCTACATTATGGGCATATAGAACAAGTATCAGAACTCCCACTAGAGCCACACCTTATGCTCTTGTGTATGGCACTAAAGCTATTTTACCTATTGAGGTTGAGATCCCCTCACTGCGAGTATCCTTACAACATACCATCTCAGAGGAAGAATATCGATTATCTCAACTCCATGATCTTGAGCTTCTAGACAAACGGCATCTTACAGCACTCAACCATCTTTAAGTCTATTAGAACCATCTACGTCACAACTACAACAAAAAAATTAGAGAACGCCAATTTCAAGTTGGAGATCTTGTCCTTAAAGAAAATCAAAAGAATCAGCAACACTATGAGAAACATGGCAAGTTTGAACCAAATTGGCTTAGTCCTTTCATCATCACAACAATTTATGGATCAGGTGCATACATTCTCTCAACACTTGAAGGCATTCCCTTGGATGAACTAGTCAATAGTGTTCATCTCAAGAAGTTTTATCCTTAAAATCTCAGCTATCCCCCAAAAAAATCCATCCAATAGTGAAAACCACTTTATGGCACTTTGGATAAAAAAAAGATAATAGTCTAAGATAAATAATCCATCCTCTGGTGAAAACCTGGTAAACAGATGCCTTGGATAAGTACCATAGTGAAAACATGGCAAACATGCGCTATGTGTAGTGACCAGCTTCCATCGTCTGCTTGGTTTGTTTGATCATCACTCATTCTACCATACTTTGCCATTCTATCCAACATAGTCCATATCATACTCCACATATCATCGCAATAAATGGCCTTTTTCACCTTCACCTCCGTCAATGCTAGATAGCATACTTGAGACATTATTGTGATAAATATATCTTTGGCACTTAGCATCTTGACTGCACACCTTCTCCATCGTCGCTCCTTCATAATAAACCTCATCCCACACTGGGGGCATCTTGTTGAGTCTTGTTTGGAAGTGGGTACCACTATCTCTAGCTCATAACACATCAGACATCTTTAGCTCATCACACAACAAACTTTCAACTTCAACCATAGTGTTCATCCAACAACAAATGTGGCAAAACATTTTGCAACTAGGCTTCATATCTTTGCGATCAATTCATGCTCATCTGATATCTAAAAATTGCAAGACATCACTAACACAAACATTCAAGCAAGCATGTCAGTCTTTCAACATCACCTCACTAGTGTAATAAGCAAGAACTACATCTCAGCTCTATCATTAAAGCCTTGATACTATGGATACAGGGTATGTAGGCAATCTGAGATGTGAAGGAAGCACTCTGATTCAGGCTAAGATGATAGCCCCTTCTTTTCATCATCCATCTTCCATCTTTCTTATAATCATCCTTCAATCTTTCATCTCACCTTCTTCTATCTTTCATCACTTATATCATCAATAAAATCTAGAACTACATATTCATCATGTCTCATCTTCATCATAAATGTGCTTTGATCCCATGGATATAGGGTATGTAGGTAGTCTAGAATACGAAGGAAGTTTCCAGTACTCAAGCACAGATGATACACCCCATCTTCTTCATCTTCTCTCATCTTCCATCTTCTTCTCTTTGATTAACTCAAGCAGGAAGCAAACTATGTGTACACTAAAAGCTCAAGCACTTTAACCAATCAAGAATAAGCCAGAAGCTATTTGTCTGCATACCTTAAGCCAACATTTGCTATAGCATTTTATCAACATATTTAGCCTTCAACAAGATGTAGCTTTCCTCTCAACAAGGCACCAACTTAAATCCATCTAAGAGCACCTAAATTTGGCAAGAAAACATGATGATTGTATCTTTTGATTTATCTTTTGTCCCTTTTCTATGCCTAATCAAGGCTGCCTTGATCTATCTATATCTTGGTATGTTGTGATGAAGTAAGGAATGGGGCATGGTCATATTGCTTTCATATGCCGTGTTTGTAGAATGATCTTATTTTCTTCCTATGCGTATTGGTATCTTGTACGTGTTGGGATTAGCATCTTACATATCAATATCTCTAGCATCTGAGAAGCTAAACAATCTCTTATGCACTTGAGACTATTCTATGTTAAGACTAGCTCCATACATATAACCAGCAAGCTATCACTATGTGTAGTGGAGATAAGCTCAAACTATTGCTTGTAGCATCAAAGTCCATCTCACAACACTAGCTATTATTCATATCTTGTGGATGTTGGCTCAACATCTTGACCTCATGTGTTCAGACAAGATTGTAGCACACTAGTTCCATATTGGATATCTCGACACCTTGGTCTTCTATACCCTGGTGCATACCATCCACATGCTATATCAAACATAAGGATTACATTTGTTTTTTCTATTTTGAATAATTACTTACAAAGTTGCCCATCACATCATCTATTCATCCTATTATTTGCCTATCTAGCCTTCAACCAAGATCAATCCTTTCCATCATCTTCATCCACATCTCGTATCCTACAAAACAAGTGTGTTAGACATACATCAGTTCATCATATATCATCTCATTACCATCTATCTATATGCATAAGTCTAGTCATATTATAACCATTTACATAGTTGCATTATCATACCATTTCCATACATAGCATTTGCATAAACATCCATACATAGTCCATGAAAATACAAATACAACATGCATAACAATAATAATATCAACAGTGCATCCATTACAACATCATATAGATCAACAATACTCCATAATATGTGTGTGTGTGTGTGTGTGTGTGTGTGTGTGTGTGAATATACAAGTGTCTCCATATACAAGTTGAGCCATAAAGAATGTATGTACAATTAGTTCTAGGCCTCATCATGATACAATATAAAACAAGGTAGCCCTAGTGACTATTGACAGCTCCCTCATCCTGACCACTGCCACTGGGTCGTGCACCTGGCCCCCTATCTCTCGGTGGCCCCATCACTGAGGCTACTAATCAAGATCCACCTGACCTTCATGACCCTGAAGCCCTTGACCTACTCCTGAAGCTAGGTTGCCTCTGCTCTGCTGGCACAACCCCATAGTATAAGCCTCTGTAGTACTCAGCCTCACCCTGTACTCTCCGCAGCTCTACCTGTACCTATGTCAACTATGTAGCCAAGTACATCATAACCCCATCTATCCCTAGTGCAGTCACTACTCTATCTCGCTCACTAGTCATCCCCTATAGTTGTTGCACAACCATATCTCTCTCTGCTCGCAGACCATCTCTCTCAACTCTCATACCCTGCACCTGCTGCACTGCCATATATCGCTCTATCCTCATCATCTACTCACTCTGTCTGGATGTATCTCTCTCCCCTATCACCTTAGCAAGTGCACCATCATCTTGTCCATCACCAGCCTGTGCTCTCAACTGTAACTGAGCTTGATAAGTTTGAACCTACGCTCTCATATGCTGCAAGCCAATCACTACTTGATGTCTATCTATCTCTACCCTCCTTAACCTCATCTAAGCTCGCTACCTCCATCTCATCTCCTCCCTAATCCACCTCCATAGATGTTGAATCCCAACATCATTGCCCACCAATATCTGCCCCTGAGGCTATACAAGTATCTGAGGCTGTCTTGGCATCTGTATCCCTAGCACTACTAGTACCATAGCCCGCGCTGGTGGAGCCCGTCATTGCCTCCTCCTAACTGGTCTCTCCATCCCTATCTCCCCAATCTCTCCAACCCTCATCAGCTGAGTCAGTCTAGTTGTCACCCAGTAAGCATCATAGTCTGGTAGCATCTCCAGATCTGTAGGACCCTGTTCCCACTACCATACAACTAGCTATAGCCCATCTCTCTCTGCCAAATCCATCTCAACCACTACCTCTAGCCCCCAATCAAACACCTCCTATCTATTCCTCCCAAAAATGGCATCACTAACTGGTACTGCCTATGGCAACCCAAACTGACTCGAAACCCTCTCTGGAAAATAGCGCTCTATAATATATATGCCGCGTCCAAAAATATATCTTGCTTGCCTAGCATAGACAAGCTCCGCATCCTCCTCCTCCCATCTCTCACATCTAAGCCATGGCCTCCATACAAATCTATCCACCTCATCCAATCTCCTCTGCCAGTACACCACTCCTCGATGCTATTGGTATGTTAGATCTGTATACATCCTAGCATAAGGCTCTCCTGTAGCTCTCGCCACCCATCCCTCTAGCCTCGTCACTGGGATATGCTCATAAGCCCATACATGCAAAACTGTAACTCCTACCAACATACTCACTCTGAAACATATACATGCAATCATGTAGGTAATGATAGAGCTATCCCAGCACACACTCCACCCATGCATATCTCATGCCATAGGAGAACATCTCCTCCATCACTATCCCCCATCATACTGGAAAGCCTCTCGCTCGCCTATCTCCCACTAGCCATCTGATGATAGCTACTACCAGTCACTGCAACATGTCACATAGCTCCTCCATCCTTGCCATCAAGATCTCTAAGCCCTCTACTCCAATGTCTGGTGTCCTAAATAATCTCCTGAACACAGCTAGACCCAAATTAGGATCATAATCAACTCAGTCCCCATCTATAGGAATCCACAGAATCTGAAACACATTCTCCAACGTGATCGTAGTCTCTCCTGCCGGTAACAAGAAGGAACTATACTCACTCATCCATCACTCCACCATCGCCGTCATCAGTCCTTGATGTGCCTGCACTGGCTCCAATCTCGACACATGCTCTAATCTAAGGATCTCTAACACTAGCCACCCCTCTGCATCCAGTAGTCACACAAATTGCAAATCCCTAGGATGTGGCTCCCTTGATAACAAAGGCGGTAGTATGCCTTGCATCATGTCATTCATCATATTAGTCCCTTGTGGTACTTAAATGCTATCAAAATTTGACCATTTATTGCTCTCCTAGTTTCTATCTACCATAAGAGGTTCAGTTTTCCATATGCGCCTATCTGTTGATCAAAAGCGACCTCTTTTACCATATGTGTTTCTATCTTGTTCATAAGCGGTCTATTCTACATATGTGATCACTGTTGGACTACATACGAGCTAACCTCCCTATGCGTGTCACCTTAGCCTATAAGCTAGCTATCTACGATATGCGAGCACTTATCCTTTCTATGCAAGCTTCACCCCTATTTGCGCCTACTGTTTGCCCATAAGTGACCCGTTTCTATCTATATGCGCATTTAGCTTGTGTCTTTGCTAGCCAACTAGAAGTGACATAGTTTTTCTAAAAGCGACCAAGACACCCCTATAAGCAATCTAAACTACCAAAAGTGACCTATCTTCCTACACAAGCGACCTAAACTACCTATCTTAAGCCCTAGTCGCTTCTAGTGAAGTGTGTGCATTTATGACGCTTCTAGCCTATCAAAAACATGCTTTTAACAAAAAATTTGATACATATCAATATGCTTACTCTCTCTGGTCACCCATGTGTCCTTACTCTCTTAGCACAATGATCTTTGTGTGGAATCACCATCCTGATAGCTCTCCAACTCTCGTTGCACACCACCTCTAAGGAGCTCTAGATCTCTATAGCTTTTTAAGCACAAATGAGCCTATTTGCCATTGCCAAACCTACTTATAGCCCTATCCAAACCCTAATTCTTCTATGCCAAAGCCTATTTTCATTTGCCTCATCCCATTTTGTTCCCACCCAACCCTATTTTCTTCATGTCAACCTTGCGTCCTAGCTTTTCATTGTATCGCGAGCCAACCCAGCCCTTCTTGGTTAGCCTGGCTTACATCTCGAGGGGGCATCACCTGCCAGTTACACTAGGGCATAACTTTGTTTATAAAGTGACATATCATAGCTTCTTTGACACAACCCTATCAAACATTGTATCAAAGAGGGGCAAAATGTAGACACCCAAAATTGACTCATTATCATTAGCATTCAAATATCGCATTATCACATCTGCATTTGTCTAACACACTTGACCAATATCCCTAACACATATATTTCTTCTATTAATTAAATAAATTTATATTTATTTAATTAATTCATTAGCTATTTCTTCTAAACTATAATTAAACAATCTTCAATTATTTAATTATCTTCATTCTATCTATCTTTAATTAAATAAATCTTATTTATTTAATTAAAGATTCCTTTCATAAACCCACTTTCTAATTAATTGAATAAATTGTACTTATTTAATTAATTTATCTTATCATTTATCTCATGACCTAACATGTGTGCCCCTCTCATTTAAAAAGATAAGTGGTACTATATCCTTTTATTTAATCTCTTTCATATGTAGTACTTTTTATGTACACAAGCACACATGAGCCCTATCTTCCTACCACTTGTCATCTTCACATTCACCTATGCCCATCTTTCAATCTTAGCCATTCACATAGCCACCGAATCTCCACTGTTGATTGATTTTGGTTGAGTTGTATATAAACACCCTCTCATTTCATACTACATCCTATCCAGTATTCATATAGCATCTACATTATCATCCTGAGCATATTGAGCATTTGAGCATCCATAGCATCCATTGAGCTTTCATCATTATCATTATCATGGCAGCTTTTATCTTCATAATTGTTCTTTATTGAAGAAGCAATCCACATCATAAACAAGGAATCACATAATCTAGGTGATGTTGTGCTTGAATTGCATTACTTTTGATCTCATTTAAATTAGATTCTTTGATGATGGTAGGGTTAGATTTTCATGGCTATACTTGATCTTATTAACCTGATTTTTTACCTATCACACCAACAATAAAATAGATGATCAGGAGGAATATATTCATGAGTTAGTTGGCCCAAGAGGAACCAATGAGCAGGAGGTACAAATAGCTCCATATGTGGGTCCAATCCCCATTGATATTCCTAAGGCCCTATTCCATTGGGAAAGGAGATGTAGAGAATATGAGGCTTCTAAGCCTATGCTGCAATTACAGAGAGCAGTTACTGCCATGACAAAAAGAGTAGAATCCCTAGAGGAAAAAGTCATTCAAATGGCCTCTATTTCTTCTGATATTCTATCTTACAGGCCTCCAAGTGCCAAATATTCTATGTTCTTATATAGGAGAGAGTCCTGTAGAGGAAGCTATCTTTGGTCTTGTCTTATCTGACTGAGAACATAGAAACAGTAGAGGGGTTCATGGAAGCATATACAAGTTCTGATGAAGACAAAAAAAATTTGTGTGAATTATATTTGCATGGTTTCTGTGTTAATGATATGACCTTCATTATTAATTATTTTGTAGGGGAATGCCAGCTCAAAGCATTCATGTCACTAATGAGAAATCATCAGATTTGGAATAAGAGAATGGAGGCTCATCTCAAGAAGGATACAAAAACAAGTCTTTTCATCAGAAAGGAGTGTCCAAACCCTTATGCTTTTGAGGTCCAATTCAGAGCATATGTCTATCACCTTGAAAGCTAGACCAAAATTTTTCCATTGTATCTAAAAAATCTGCAAGAGTGTTCCATTGATTTTGGTCTTTTTATGAATAGTTCAGCTAATCCAGTGCTTACAGTAGCAAAGAAAAGGTGGAACATTCTAACTTCAGAGTAGAAAATGAGAGAAGTGGTGACTCTTGCTAACTTAAGATTATTTATGAGGAAGGAAAGATTAATATCCAAAATGATGGATAAACATAAACAGGAGTAGATAGGTGGTCATTTCAGACCCCCTCTCATCATTGAGCCACTACCTGTCTAGGCTGAGTAGATGGAAGATGATAAGTTGTAGGAGTGGTTGAAGTAGGTTGATCAATACAGGGGAAATGGTAATACCAACCATACCACTTGGACTACCTATGCACAAGACTACAGCTAGACTAACAGGGTACTCCACCAAAACAAATCCAGATTGTGAGAAGTAGGAGGACCTGCTAATCCTTAAGTATGAGGGGAAATGATGAGTGCCAGGTAGCACCCATGAAATACATATTTTTACCTCCCTTTTTCTCCCTTTTTATTCAATTGTCTTGATGACTGCACCTAAATAGGCTAACAAGATTATTCTAATAATGACTAATAAAAGATGAATTACTTAAGATCATGATTTCTGATTGAAGGACTAATGTGCATTGAATTGATGGAAATATACAAAAATCTTCTCTTTTTGAATCAATAGGTCTAGGTGCTCAGGTAGACAATTTTGTCCATCTCTAGAGGTACTCCTAATGATCTCTGGAGTTGACATCAGCCCGTCACGAATGGTCTCCAATGTTTCAAATTTGATTGGAAAGGTTTTTGGGATAAGAAGGTGAAGCATCTCTAGAGCTAGATTGAAGTTGTGAGAATCTCTGAAGCTGAACCAGAAGGTCAAAAACATATCTCCGGAGCTATAGAAAGAAACATACATCTCTGGCACCTTTTTAGAATAGTACAGATTTCTAGCATAGCTGTCAGTTAGACACTTCAGAGGTGATTGGGATGCTCCTGATGTTACTCAAATCATCACCTAAGTAATTAAGGGCAATCTATAGTTAACTACTGGAAGTTTTTATCTCTTTTTGGTTTTTGCATGAGTTACTAATAAGCTAATTTAATCCCTATATTTTAGTGCCTCGTTGTCCATTTGTATTTAAAACTAAGACTTAGATTCAGTGTGGACTTCCGTTCCACTCAATCTATTTTTATTGCATGGATATTTATTCTATAGCTAGATTGTTAGTAGAATAAAGAGATTGATATTATCTCTTAGATGAACTAGTAGAATAGGGTGAGTGATCTCTCATCACAGATTTAGATATAAACTTACAAAAGTAGCAGCAAAAGGAATAATGATTATTCTTTTGATTTCTGTAATCTCATTTTGATATCAATATTTTTTTGAATACAAAGTTGATGGAATTGGACTAAATCAAGTGATATTATTCTCTTGTGTTGATTCTTTGCTTTAGTCTTCAGCCCTAAGGTTGTGGAGTAAGAGCCCACTCTCACCACCAAGGTAGAAGGCTAGTACTGTTGTTTGTTATTTCAGGTTTTGCTTTAAAAGATACTTACCATTTTCATAGATAGATGCACGTTTCATTTTATAGAATTGCTTTAAGTAATTTACTATTTAGTTCTATTTTCAATATTCTTAAAATCCATTTCATAGCAGATAGATTGGTTTCTTTAAATCAGTAAAGGTCATTAGAGTTAGTAAGATAAAACTAGCAACTATAGGATTCCTAATTGCAAATAGCCAAGGACACAGCCCTAGATTTGATATCTGAGATATGATTAAATGATGAGGTACAACGACCCTTGTCAGATGCAAAATGTGGAAGCATTGACAAGGCACATGAACTATTTTTTTTTTAAAATGTGCCTGGTAAACTTTTTAACGTGACCAGCGACGCTGGTGCGACACGCCCTCCGGTTCCACACAAATGCTTTTGCCCAGAGTAATGAACCGATGAGGCCACAACATGGGGGACCTCATCCCCTAGTAAGAACACTTCAAACCCGCGAGCTCGTTGGCCTAGCAAAGGCGTAAAGCCTTACAAGCTCATTGGCCTAGCTGGGGTTTGAACTCTAGTGGCCGCCACTACAACCAAGTGACTTAACCACTGAACCATGCCATCATCGGCAAGGCACATGAACTATTTGATAGAATGCCTCAAAGAATTTTTTTTTTTGGTAAACACTACCAAATATGGGGTTAGTGTTGGGAATTAAGGTGTCTCAACCTTGGTAATTCCTTACATTTGTAATGTTTTCATTTATTATTTAATTGCTTATGTTCTAAATATTTGTAAATTCCATATTGTCATATTATGGGATGCGGCACGGTGTTGTGTCGATCCTACATGGAATATGACAACTTGAAATTTTGTCCTCACATGAGGAGATAGGCATCCCACTTTGTGGTAGGAGCATTTTTCCATGTGTCAACATCTTCCATGTTGTTTAAGGGAATGTTTGATTGAAACAGTTATGACAGATTCCTATGATGAATCTATGACATGTAAGAGTCAGAAATAGAAGGTTATAAGACAGGTGATGACATGTGTCATGAAGCATCTTTGAATAAGGTATATTTGGGTGCCCCAAGGTGGAATATTACATTTTGTAAGAGAATATGCTATTTATAGCATGTGTATGATAGATTCTCTTACAGCTGTAAGTTGTAACCGCTATGATAGATTCTATGATGGTCATAAGTGTTGTAAGAGCACCTGTCATAGCCCATTTTAGAAATAGGCGACCTCTTTCGAATGGGACCTATGGACAAGTGTCAAGCACATTCTACAATGTTGACCAAGTGTCCTTGGGTGTGGGTTTTGGTCCATGAAGCCATGTTGGATGCCCATTCCAAGAAAGGTCCAATATTGCCTTGTATTTTCTATATAAACAGGTGCTTGGAGATGGAGTTTGCATCATAGGTTTATAGGTACTATTATGCTACCAGATTGACTCCAGACACAAGTGTCAGAGACCATTGAATCTTGTATTGAAAGTGTATTGTAAACAACTTTCAGATTTGTTAATACATTGTGCAGGCTTCTGAGTGTGGGGTTTTTCACCTGATAAGGGTTTTCCCCATTGCAAATCTTTGTCTCTCTTCTTTTGTCTACTTTCTGGTTCTTATGTTTTTCTACAATATCTCATGTCAATGGTTTAACATTGCTATAATAGTTAGGATATATTTGAATTTACATAGCCCTTTCCTCATTAGATTAGTGTAGGAAGTGTTTTCCGCACACCTAGCTTCCTTTCAGTTGGTATCAGAGCTTGATCACCTTTGGTCCTAGTTGTTGGGTAGGGGTTTTTTGAGCTAATCTTAGGTTGAGTGGGAGTTTGTGCAAATCATTCTATATCTTATTGCAGCAAGGAGATGGTAGGCACATCAGTAAGGTTTGAAGTGGAGAAGCTCAATGGTAGTAATTTCAAGTTGTGGAAGCTCAAGATGGAAGACATGCTTGTTGACCGATACCTTTGGGATAGTGTGAATGGAACTAAACTAGCTACAATGTCACAAGCTAATTGAGATCTCAAGGATCAAAAGTCTAAGGGTCTCATAAGACTTAGTCTTATCGATTCTGTATTATTAAATGTCCATGAGGAGACTACTGCAAAACTACTTTGGAAGAAATTGGGAGATGTGTATCAAGCAAAATCTCTGGTTAATAAACTTTTTCTAAGAAAGAAGTTGTATTCTCTTTAAATGGAGGATGGAGGATCCGTTGCTAAACATATGAATGCTTTCAACATGTTGATTGCACAATTGACATCTATTGGTGTAAAGATGGAGGAGGAGGATTGGTGTATGACCCTTCTTTGTTCTCTACCAGACTCATGGGATCATCTTGTCATGGCAATCAGAAGCACCACATCCACATTCAAAATGGAAGAAGTGGTTTCTTCACTATTGTCTGAAGAGATGCAGAGAAAGTCTTCTAAAGTAGCCAAAGAGGCCCTTGTAGTTCGTGGAAGACCTAAGGAGAAAGGGAAGAAGGACAAGATAGTTGAGAAGGGTAGATCCAAATCCCGTGGGAGATCCAAATCTCCTAGAAAGTCCAAGGCTCTTTGTTGGAACTGTGGCAAAACCTGGCATTTCCAAAAGGAATGCAAGGAGGAGAAGAAGAAAAAGAAGAAAGCTCTTGATTCAGATTCTGACAAGTCACAAGATGACGGTGATACTTTCATCGCAGCCCAGCAACTCATGCATTTGACAATGTGTGGTTAATTGACTCTGGTGCATCATTCCACATGACCTCGCATCAAAACTAGTTCACTAAGTATGAGGAGTTCGATGGTGGAAAGGTGTATCTAGGTGATGACTCTCATCTAAAGATCATTGATCATGGAAGAGTCTCTATCCGATTCCCTAGTGGTTGAGTGAAGGGGATCTTTAGGGTTATGCACATCCTAGGCTTAGCACGGAACCTGCTTTTTGTAATTAGTTTGAATGATGTAGGTGTGTAGGTTGTCTTTTCAAAAGAAGGATGCAAGATGACTAGAGGAGCTATGGTGCTTGCTAAGGGTACTTAGAGAGGTACTTTGTTTCATCTAGAAGCATGCATTTCACAATGCAATAGTTCTTCTAACTCAAGGAAGAGGGCAGCAGTCACTTCATCCCCACCTTCTGAATGAGCAGTGAAGAAATATGTTGTTTCTAGTCTCGATGGTTGTAATCGTCCATTGGAAGTTAAACTTCCTATTCAAAAGACAATGTTATGGCATAAGAGATTTGGTCACACTGGTGAGAAGGGTCTACGTACCCTAAAAAATAAGAACATCATTAAGGGGTTAGATGATTGTAATCTTGAGTTTGACATTTGCGAACATTGCATTTATGGAAAACAAAACCATGTTTATTTTTAATCGAGTTCTCATAAATCTTCTGGTGTGTTAGACCTTATTCATTCTGAAGTGTTTGGTCTTGTTAATGTTCCTTCATTATCAAAATCTATATACTTTGTATCTTTTATAGATGATTACAGTAGAAGGACATGGATTTATTTTCTTAGAAGCAAATCTGAAGTCTATAGCAAGTTTAAGGAGTTTAAAGCCTTCGCTGAAAATTAGACTAGTAAAAAGATAATATGTTTGAGAAATGACAATGGTGGTGAGTTTTGTTCTACAAAATTTGATAAGTATTGCAAGGAACTCGGGATTGAAAGACATAAGACAACTCCATACACCCTGCAACAAATTGGAGTTGTAGAGAGGATGAACAGGACACTGATGGAGAAGGCTAGGAGTATGCTTAGTGGAACTGGTCTAGAACAAAGCTGACATCCATTTGATTCCTATTGTCTCTCATAGTAGCTTATGAATTAGAGGTAGAGTAGATGGATGTGAAGACAACTTTCCTTCATGGTGACTTGGAGGAAGAAATTTACATGTCACAGCCAGAGCATTACATGGTGAAAGGTAAAGAAAATTTGGTTTGCAAACTTAAGAAGTCTTTGTATGGTTTGAAGCAATCCCCTAGGAGATGATGCTTGAAGTTTGATGTCTTTGTGTTGTCAATTAGATTTGTGAGATCAAAATCAGCTCACTGTGTGTACTTTAAGTTTGATGTTGATTGTATTCTCATTGTTGCATTGTATGTTGATGATATGTTACTCATTAGGAAGGGTAAGAATATGATTTCTGATTTTAAATCTTAGTTGTCAGCACAGTTTGAAATGAAAGATTTAGAGGCAGCAAGGTACATTCTAGGAATGGAAATCAGAAGAGACAGAACCAACAAAAAACTTTGGTTAAGCTAGAGTAAGTATGTGAAGACCGTGTTGGACAAGTTCAGCATGGCAGATTGTAGACCATTGTGTGTTCCCGTTTCTTTGGGGACAAAGTTGTCTATTGAGGATTGTCCAAAATCTCCTAGTGAGGTGGAGGATATGAGCAGAGTACCTTATGCTAGTGCTATTTGCAGTTTGATGTATGCTATGGTCTGCACAAGACTAGACATTGCCCAAGTAAAGGGAGTCCTTAGTTAGTTTATGGCTAATCTTGGACGAGTTCATTGGGATGTAGTTAAGCGAGTGTTCAGATATTTGAGGGGTACTTCTGAGTATTACATTTTCTATCATGGTAATGTTATAGGACCTCCACATTCCATTGACATTCATGGATTTGTGGGTTCAGATTGGGCAGGTGACATTAACAGTAGGAGATCCACCAGTGCTTATGTGTTTACACTGTTTGGTGGTACTATTAGTTGGATGAGTAAGCGACAACCTGTTGTTGCTTTGTCCATGACAGAAGCTGAGTATATGGCAGCAACTCATGCTTGTAATGAATCTATTTGGCTTAAGAGATTATGTTCAGATATTGGTATTGATGTAGGTCAAATCATGATCAGTTGTGGCAGTCAGAGTACAATTTGCCTTGCGAAGAATCCAACTTTCCATGCTAGAACAAAGCACATTGATGTTCAGTTTCACTTCATGTGAGACATGGTTGAGGATGGAAAGGTAAATTTGGAGAAGGTAGATACTTTGAGGAATGTTGCAAATGCATTGATGAAACCAGTGGGCATAGAAGTTTAGATGGTATTCAGAGTCTATGGGCCTCTCGACCTATAGCAGTTAAATCCTATTTTCTATTGGCTCTTACAAGGTGTTCGAAAAGTGGGAGAATGTTGGGAATTAAGGTGTCTCAACCTTGGTAATTCCTTACATTTGTAATGTTTGCATTTATTATTTAATTGCCTATATTATAAATATTTGTAAATTCCATATTGCCATATTGTGGGATGTGGCATAGTGATGTGTCGATCCCACATGGAATATGACAACTTGTAATTTTGTACTCACATGAGGAGATAGGCATCCCACTTTGTGGTAGGAGAATTTTGCCATGTTTCGGCATCTTCCATGTTGTGTAAGGGAATGTTTGACCAAAATGGTTATGATGGATTCCTATGACGAATCTATGACATGTAAGAGTTAGAAATAAAAGGTTATAAGATAGGTGATGACATGTGTCATGAAGCATCTTTGAATAAGGCATATTTGGATTCCCCAAGGTGGAATATGACATGTTGTAAGAGAATATTCTATTTATAGCATGTGTATGATAGATTCTCTTATAGCTGTAAGTTGTAACCACTATGACAGATTCTATGATGGTCGTAAGTGTCATAAGAGCTTCTATCATAGCCCATTTTGGAAATAGGTGACCTCTTTGGGATGGGAGCTATGGACAAGTGTCAGGTACATTCTACAATGTTGACCAAGTGTCCTTGGGCATGGGTTTCGGTCCATGAAGCCATGTTGAATGCCCATTCCAAGAAAGGTCCAATATTGCCTTATATTTTCTATATAAACAGGTGCTTGGAGATGGAGTTTGCATCACATGTTTACAGGTATTGTTATGCTACCAGATTGACTCCAGACATGAGTGTCGAAGACCATTGAAGCTTGCACTGTAAGTGTATTGTAAACAACTTTCATATTTTTTAATACATTGTGTAGGTTTCTGAGTGTGGGGTTTTTCACCCAATAAGGGTTTTCCCACCATAAATCTTTGTCTCTCTTCTTCTGTCTACTTTTTGGTTCTTGTGTTTTGCTGCAATATCTCTTGTCAATCATTTAATATTGTTGTGATAGTTAGGACAAATTTGAATTTGCATAGCCCTCTCATTAGATTAGTGTAGGAAGCATTTTCCACATAGCTAGCTTCCTTTCAGGTAGCTCTCTATATTAAATATAAAAAAAAAAGTTACATAGAAAGATGAGGCATTACATCTAATGATATATAACCTATGCCTTCAGCAATATCCACCTTCATATCTATTACATTTTCATCAATTAGACTTGGGTTGGCTTCCAGGAATTTCAAAAACTCTCCTATGTTATTTTCTTTCTCCACGCCCTTTTTGTAGAGGGTCCAAGCTTTGTGCAACTTCAGCTTCTTCTTCTCCTCATTTAGGCTAAGGGTGGCAAGAGCAAATCCCTATTCAGGCTCCACTACCACACCATCCATGGTAGTCCTGACCATGTCCATCAGATCTTCCCTCACCAATCTCATCGTAACTCTTAGCCCCTAGACCCTTGCTCCCACAACCTGTACATTATTTTGGAAAAAATGTTCCACCACTTGTCCATCATGCGTGTACCTTCCTGACTAGAAACCAACCCCAATCACTTTTGAGATGGCCACCTTTTCTTCATTGGAGGCTTTGTTGAACAGGTGCACAATCTGTTGCCCTCCGGTTTCACCCTCCTCGCCGTGGCACTCCACTCTAAAATGCTGAGGCATCGCTTCATTTGGACCATTCCTGAGAACAAATAGCATAATCTACTTCAATATTGCCTTAGCTTAAAAAGAAGCCTATGGGCAAGTTCTCCCCCAACCTCCAATCCTGAGGATCACCATTCCATGTGTGGGATTTTGTCATCTATGGGAAGGTGGTACATTCGCATTATTTGGACTGTCTCCATTTGTAGGTTTGTTCTTAGAGTCTTCCATCACATCTTTCTTGAGGATTCTCCTACTTCTCCTATAGTAGCCTCTTGTTTTATAGAAGCCTTGAGAGGCTTCATCAAAACGTGTAGATCCCAAGTCTAGCAAATGAGCAAACAGACTATGTCGATCTTGCAACTAATTTGTACTTTAGCAGTACTTTTATGCTCATTCTACTTGCCTCCATTTGGACTCACTTCCATCCTTATCTTCAACAGATTGATGAGTGACAAACCATGCACTAGTAATTGATAGGAACATCCTTTCACTTTTGCAAAAGTGGACAATTTCATGAGTCTCATGACATATGGTGCAATTAGGTATCTGTTGAGCAAGAGGGAAGTATATGGCATTAATAGATTGAGCTCCCACCACTAGATAGTTTGTAGTTGTATGCCCCTTAGTGTGGCACTTTGTTCATCATAAACATAAAATGATAGAGGAATTTTGTCATATGTTGTAGTTGCAACTGCCCTATTAGACATGTATGCAAAAAGTGGAAGCATAGACAAGGCACGTGAACTATTTGACAGAATGCCTCAAAGAAATGTGGTCTCATGGACTACAATGATTGTAGGATATGCACAAAATATGGAATCATAAAGATGTGAACTATTTGACAGAATTCCTCAAAGAGATGTCATCTTATGGAATGCAATGATTGCAGGATATGCACAAAATGGATTTTGCAAGGATGCTCTCAAAATCTTTGAATTAATTAAGTACTCTAGAACATATCCTAACATTGTAAGCTTTGCTTGTATTCTAGGTGAATGCAACCATGCAGGTTTAGTGGATGAGAGCTGTACATACTTCAATCACATTTGTAACCCTTATTGTATTACACCTATAGTTGATCATTATGTGTGCATGGTTGACCTCCTTGCCCATGCTAGATATCTTGAAGACACCCTAAACTTTATCTTTCTTTCTAAATCCTCAAATTTTCCACATTCCCACTCACATTGAAGACTTGTGAGCAGAAATAGGGCTAACATTTTTTCATTCTAAAATTGGCCGGATAAAGCCATATTGCTAACTTCTTTTTTTTTTCAAACAAAATAGACCTTTATCTTAAGGTTACTCATGAACCTTAAGATAAATAATTATTGAAAAAAAACTATGTAGTCCTTAATGACATGTAAGAGAATTTAATCAACTGCTACTTAAAAACTCTTTAATGTTCCTGTCTAATGTAGGTTATTAGATTAATAGTGAAAAAGAACATACATGGACCAAGCAATTTGTGGCACTTAAGGTTATGTAATAGAATTTACAGTTGATAGTTAAATTTATAACAATTTTTTTAATGATCTCTACTAACATTTATTAGAATTGTTGCATGTTTTACATCATTGGAATGACATATTAGCTATAACTTTTTTAAAATTTTATTATGGTATGTGCACTTTAATATGATGTAATATGATTATGGTTTCATTTCATATGTTGTAATATTAGATATATAACAGAAAAATAAATTATTGCATGAAATAAATAATAACTTTTCATTTTAAATGTTTTTTTTGCAGAACATGGGTCTTCTAGAAGATTAAGAGGATCCTCATGATAGAGATCCAAATTATGTTGGTTCTGGTATAGGTCACATGGCAGAGGATGATGATGATGCAGATACAGAAGACATTGAGGCCAATGATGATGATGATGACAACGGTGATGATCATGATGATGATGATGATCATAATGGTGATGGTGATGATGATGATGAGGTAGTTGTTGGTCGTAGCCAATGACATTCATGATCATATAGATTGCATCATGGATCATTGTTGATATATCATTATGATGCCTCTTTTCATGGTCACTATCATCTGTATTATTTTCATAGCCTACAGTACCATAATAATGAGTTGTATCATAAGTTTATGTATCATTTTGACTTATATCATTTGGACATGTATCATCTTAACTTATATCATTTTGAGTTACATAATTTATCATTTTTCTTATATCATTTGTACATGTATCATTTTGACATGTTATTGATCTATTGGCATATTTGACTTTCACTTGTTTTAGTTGTATGTGATGATGATCTTATCAATATTGACTTGTCAATTTATAAATATTGAAAGTGGTCGATGATTTTTGGATGGATATTTATTATGTATGATAATTTTAATTTACTTCTTAGGATGGATGTTGTCAAATTCAATTAAATTATAGATATTTGACTCACTTGTTTTAATTATAGATGATGATCATGCTATAATAATTATCTTGTTATTTAATCATATGAGTTAAATAATTAAATTACTTACTCTATAATCATGAGTTATTTAAGAGGCATAATATATTTAACTAGTTAAATTGAAATAAAACATATTAAATTAATAAATGTAAGCAAAACAAGAAATATTTTTAGAAGCAAAAAAGAAAGCAACAATGGAAGCCAAATTAGAAGCAAACCAAAAGCAATCTTGGAAGCAAAACTTAGCGTTATCTAGGAAGCAAAAACAAAACCAATTCAGGTAGCAAACAAAGAAGTAATAATGGAAGCAATTTTAGAAGCAACAAAAGATGCAATAATAGTAGCCATATTAGAAGCAACAAAAGATGCAAAAATGGAAGCAAAATTGGAAGCAACAAGCAACATTATATCGGAAGCAAAACCAAAAGCAAAATTAGAAGCAAAATTGGAAGCAAAACCAAATACAAAATTGGAAGCCAAACTAGAAGTAAAACTAGAAGCAAAACTAGAAGCAAAATTGGAAGCAAAATTTGAAGCAAAATTGGAAGCAAAAATGGAAGAAAAAGTGGAAGCAAAACTAGAAGCAAAATTGGAAGTAAACCTGGAAGCAAAATTAGAAACAAAACTTAAAGCAAAACCAGAAGTAAAACTGGAAACAAAACTGGAAGAAAAATTGGAAGCAAAATTTGAAGCAAAACCAAAAGAAAAATTGGAAGCAAAACTGGAAGCAAAACTGGAAGCAAACTTGGAAGCAAACCTAGAAGCAAAATTGGAAGCAAAATTGGAAGCAAAATTGGAAGCAAAATAGGAAGCAAAACTAGAAGCAAAATTGGAAGCCAACCTAGAAGTAAAACTAGAAGCAACAGAAGAAGCAAAATTGGAAGCAAACTGGGAAGCAAAATTGCAAGCAAAACTGGAAGTAAAATAGGAAGCAAAACTGGAAGCAAAACTAGAAGCAAACTTGGAAGCAACATAAGAACAAAAACTAGGAACAAATTCGAAAGCCAAACTGGAAGCAACAAAATCTGGTGCTAAATCTGGTGCTAAGCCTAGCACTAAAATCCAATGCTAAACTTGATGCTAAACTTGATGCTAAACCTGGTGTTATAACCGGCACTAAACCTAGTGTTAAATCTAGCGCAAAAGTGAAATGCAATTAGGCACCAAGTTTGGTGCTGGTAGAAGTGTCCAATTCATGGACTCAAATGCACTAAATTTTAGTGCTATTTTAGGCGCTAATTGCCTATTTTGTTGTAGTGCAAGTCTTCAATTGCGGAGGCATACTAGCTTACTTACTGTCCTCTACTCTGTATGCTTTCCATACTTAGGCATATCCTATCAACCAGACCTAGAATCTAGTATGTTATTCTGGAGATATCTCTTCCTACCATGGTGATAGAATCTCTGAGCCTTGTTGCCATCAATGACAACATATAGATCCATACCAGAGTAGTGTCTCTTGCCAACAATCTCCCCCTTTGGCATTGATGGCAACACTTTGTGAAAAATGCTTAACTACTCCCCCTTACTATATACACTATACTTTCTTGCTCCCTACTTTATTCCTCTGAGATGATTATCTATTTTTCACTGATCTACTTCTCCCCCTTTGAAATCAATGGCAAAGGTTGTGATCTCAAAATTACAAAATTTTATATACTTTGCCGCATATTTACAAGCACAATCTTCATCTTAATTTGAGTTTGAAGGCAAAATGTCACTATAGATAGTCTTTATTAGCACTATCTCTCCATTCCATCTATTTATTGCACTTTCTAAAATTTGGATGTGGCCATTCATCAAAAATACTATCTTTTCTACCTTCTAGAGATCTGATGGTGTGTCAATTAGTGCTTGAGATTTCATGGCCTCATCTGCCAAATTGGTCATGGAATCAATCTTGGGACTTATCAGTCCTTTCATCTGGGACAACCTGCCTTTGATTTCTCCCTTTTTCTTTATTAGAGTATTCAAATCATTATGTTTATTTGCAACTTGTGTTTCTTGGTATTTATTGATTTGGCTGCTGGATTATATGTCTCAGAGATATTCAGCAGTTTGAGTTCCAAATCTTTGATTTCATCTTCTAGTTCCTTTGTGATCTTTGGCTAGGATAAACAAAAATTGTAGATTTTTCCAGCTTCTTCAATGGCACTTTGTATGTTCTTAATTCCATTATCTAACAAAACTTTGTCTCAATCTATCATGCTCTTCAACTCAACTAATCTTCTACCATTAATTTCTTTCCTTACTTTTACTTCTATAGATTTTTCAAAAGATTCAAAATGTACACTTACAAAATTTAATAGCTTCTTAAGATGGTCAGCAGGAGATAATGAGATATCCCTTGGAGATGATGGCAGTAGCTTTTCCAAGATAGTGGATGCTTCGTTGATTAGTTTGTTATCTTGACCATGTGATTGTAATAACTCTTCTTGTGCCTTGGCCTAAACCATAGATACTATCTTGAACTTTTGGAAAGGTAACAATGAGGCCAAGTTGATTGGACCTTGAGGGAGTTCAAATTCTTTTGCAATTTGTTGCCTATTAGAGACATCCGCAGTGTCTCTTTCCCTTTCTAATATTTCTCCTTGACTTTAATCCAGAGGGTCTATGTCTATAATTTCCTATTGATCTGTGTTTTGCTCTGGAGTGGGGTTGTTCCTCTCTTCCTTAATCTCTTCACCTTTATCCTGATGTATAGAAGGTGAATTAGTTTCAATGTCGCCTTGATCTATCATATCCACTACATCAGTGTTGGAGACTTGATCTCTCTGTTCAGATTCTTGATTTTGGCTTACTTTCGTTAGAGATATGTCTTCATAATTTGCTTCTTTATTGTGATAGATAGTGGGAATATTGTTTTTATTTAATGTTGCTAGGGTGATTTCCTCTATTTCCTTAACCACTTTGTCAATTTCTCCCAACATCAATGAGTTCATTCTTTTCTTGGTCCTAAAAGCATCTTTAATTTCTTTTGAGATTTTGATCTTCTCCGCAGTAGTGATCCATGGACATAATCGTATCAAGGAATGCTCTCTCAGTTCAACATCTTTTGCCATAGTTGTTTCTTTCCTAACTGATAGAATACTACCCAAGGTATCTGGGAGATCACTAATGATCTCAATGAGGGATCTGTTGTATATGCTTAGATACTCTACAATAGCTTCTTCCAAAATCCTCTTGTCAACATCATTATAATCATCATAAAACTTAGCCACATGTTTAAAGTTACAATCAACAGTAACAAACTTTAATACATCTTCAATCTTTAGTGTTGCGTGAGACTCATCTTCTTCCTATCTTTTGTTGGGTGTCTACCTTTCTGATGACTTCTCCGTGCTACTTTTGGATACTTTAGTAGCACCAACTTTCATTATCTTTGCCTCCTTATCTGATTATGTCTCTTCTTCATCAACAATTATGCTTGCATGCATTATCTTGGCTTTAGTCTTCATTCTTTTGGAGTTGGTGGTAGGAGTTTCCACATTTGTAGATGGTGTGGAACCAGAGAGTGGATGAGGCTTCAGTAGCAATGGAAGCTCTAGTTTTTCTTTTTACCTTTTTCTATCTTTTCTAACTTATCTTTGTGCTCTTTTGAAGCCCCAGTTGATTCACATTTTCTCTTTTCTTCTACTTCTTTAATGGCTTATACCTTTTCCCTTGCTTTTGCCACTTCTCCTTTTGTAAAGACAACTTTTATGGCAATTTCTTCTGTTACTTTCCTCATTTTCTTAGAGATTTCAGGTTTTCTGACTTTAACATGAATTTTGGCATGCAATTCATCATAAGTCCCATATCTTTCTTCCTTGGGATCTTTGGGTTTACTCAGCATATATTTAGCATAGTTTCCCAGTACATCTCCATCTACCTCATATCCCATATGCATAACCCAGACCGTTCTGGGCTCAAAAGCCTCCATCAAACACTGATCTTTTGTCACAATGAAGCAAATTGTGTCCTTGTATTTTTCAACAACTGTTTTGGGAATTCTTTCTTTGGCTTGCATTGATCTTTGGAAATTCTTAAAATAGCCCCATAGGGTTGTATTTTGTGCGTCAATGGTGGCTATGCTACTAAACAAATTTTTAATTTGAACTACGACAGGTTTATCACTGGTCTAGAATAGGTTTTTCATACCAATCAACTCTTGCATAAAATAGAAGAATAAACACATGATTAGTACGCCAAATTTAAATGGGTATTTACCTTCTTTTGTCTTCTTCAGATTTTCCATTACTTGCTATCAGAGAAATTCATAGATGTCATAATCAACATTTTCCTTAATCATTTGATAGGCTATGTAACTAGCTGTGCCTAAAACAGAGTTCTCTCAGTTGGTGAAATAAACTTTATATCCCAATACCATTGAGGCAAATCTCATGGCATGATCCTCAATGTCATTTATTGTCAAGTCTCTCTTATCAAACTTTGCTCTGGTAGCTATAATTGTTGTATCATTCTTCACAGATTTCAATAGAGGTACTGATCCAGTGGAGCACAATCCAGTGATTGCCCTAATAGCATCTTGTGTAATCTTGAATGGTCTCACAAGCCATATGAACTCATCATGAATCCTGCTTAACACATACCTGACCCATTCATCTTCCCTAAATGTTGGGAAATCCAAATACTAAATAAATTTATTTTCTTCCAATGCTAAATATTCATCCTTCAGTTTGAGATTCTCATTGCTTAGATGTTTTGTGTAGGGATCAGTAAACCTGCGATCACCAAATTCTTCTAGGGCAACATGAATATATGCCCTAACATCTTCTACATGCATAACTCTGTAAGGAATACTTGAAAATGCACCCAACTAATCAACCTCGGTTGATTTGAATGGGTGTTTTTGAACTTTGGTTGCACTCCTTCAATAATATCAACAACTTGTGGTGATTCCATTTTAGAAATTTTAACAGATTTACAAGAAGGTTTTGAATGAGATTGCCTTGTACTGTCGAATTAGGGTTTCTTTTTTCTAAATTTCTCCAAACCCTTCAAATCTTGGCTGTTGTGGCTCAAAGGTTGTTCTAATCTCTCTGAGTACTTAATAGCTTCAAATGTAAAGTGATTTAAGATTAAACAAGTTCCCTTTTATCCTCCACACTACGTGACCTAGATGTCATTAAATGCTTATTTCCAAAAATCTATTAAAGCCCTTTGTTGTAGAACTCAATTGATTGGGATTTCTCCATAATATACCGCATTGACTCCTTTGCTTTTATTTCTTCTTCTAATATGTGTGTCGCATCAGATTGCATGATACATCTTCATGCTTGATTCTGCCACCCAATTTCTAGCTGTGGGATTTAAATTTTCTACACTGCTCCCCCTGAGCCAGAGTTCTTAGTTTACTTCTCAGAGGAGGTATCTACACTGGAGACTGGTGCGGATTGATCTCTAACTTCAATTACTCCTTTCTTGATACATACTTTGTTCATTTCTTTCTTGGTTTTAACTAGATCAACTTGTTATTTTCCCTTGTCATTTCTCTGCTCTGTTTTCCTTTTTTCAAAATAGTGATTTCTCTTCTCATTCTTGCTTTTGCAAAACCTTGCAAAATGTCCAAATTTGTTGCAATTGTAGCACACCACATTCTTTTGACCTCAATTCCTTTCATTGACTGAATTTAATCTGCATTGATTAGCCATATGTCTAAATCTATTGCATGCAAAATACTTTCCATTGAATGATTGATTGTTCCTTGTATTTTGAAAGTTAGTTCTCACTGATCTTCTACATTCATTTGATCTATGTCCACATTTATAGAATGCATTGCACCTAATAGGTTTCTGATTGTAGACACCCTAAAATGACCAAGTCGTCATACTACTTACATTTCGTCTAATCTAGAGCATCACCTGCATTTCAACATTAATTAAATAATCTAATTATTTAATTAATTTCACCAATTTCTTCTAAATCACATACTTTCGACATTAATTAAATAAATTCTCTTTATTTAATTAATTAAATTCAAACTCTTCTACTATTCTGCCACAATTAAATAATTTTAATTATTTAATTAGATCATTATCCTCTTTTCAAAATCTCAAGTCTCCATTAATTAAATAATTCCCAATTATTTAATTAAATCAAATTTATTCTTCTAAATTTAAATAAATCAAATTTATTTAAATCCTCTCAATCTCCAAAAATAAAATAAATCAAATATTTTATTTATTCTTCCAAATCATGCACAACAATTAAATAAATTTATTTATTTAATTTGCTTTCTTATCTACAAAATATCTTTCAAATCTTCTAAGTCTTCTTCTCCATGCACACAAAATTAAATAATTTATTATTTAATTTCTCTCAAATCATGCAAAAGCAAAGCTTAAGTTGAGTTATCTATTCACTCAACCTTGTTTTCTTATCAGTTTCCCTTAAATTAGAAAAAAGCTTTCTAATTTATGAAAAGCATGTCTTATCTTTAGAAAAGAAAGTGTTTAGCTCAAATAAAATAGCTTTTGTCAGACACTTGTCTTCTTCTTATTCATTGCACGTTCCTCAACTATTCTCCTCCATTGATTCTTCTGAGTTATCTAGACCGTTGATCGATCTTCATGGAAACCTATATAAACCCCCCCTCATCTCCTTCACAAATCCTCTTCGATCACTTATTCTCAGGCATCCTTTAACAGCACTTTAAGCATACATCGCATCGATTGAGCAACTTCATGATCTCTTGACATTGATCTTTTGAGCACTTTGAGCACACTACTCGCTTGTTGCAACCATGGTTTTGCAATACTATTGAGCAATCCACATTCATCCAAAGGGAACAATACAAATCTCGGTAAAAGCTTTCATATTTCATTGATTTATTATTAATGGCTATTATTTAGATCGGTTCTTTTTATGTTATTGGTTTTTTGATTTGTTTGGTTTATCATAGTCAATTTTCCTCATACACATTCTGGCACACCCGGTGGGACCCACTAATCCCTCTTTTTCTTTGAGAAATTGATTTTTTTTAAAGTTATAGTACGGAATAGTGCAAAAGACACAGAAAAGAGCTTTTGGCAGTATCCTTCAATGCTATTGGAGGCACAATATAGCACCCTCAAGTGATATTGAAGTGCTTCTAGTAATACAGAGAAGCACTTTTTGGTAATACAGAACGGTGCTTTTAGTAGTATCATTTAGCGCTTTGGGAAAAATAGGGTTTTTTTTTACTTTGGTTGGTGTTTTTTGTAGGGTTTTATTCATATTACATATCTTTGATTGGTCTGACAAGTTGTTGTATTTATCTTTCAAACCATCTTTTTTATTACTTCCTAAGCTGTCTTATTTAGGGGTATTTTCGATATTTGAGTTAACCTATCTATTCATGACACCTTTTTTTAGTTAGATTGATTGCAAGATACAGCTCTCGCAGATATTCTTACTTAGAACATTAGATCAATCATGAAATCCTATCTGAACCTAGTTATTTTGACAAAGTATGACTTTTTTTGGATCTAAGACAGAACAACACTTTTGGTCACACAGTACAGCACTTCTGGTAGCAAAGTACCGTGCTTCTAGATCTAATTCAGCGCTTCTATTTGCCTAGTGAGTCACTTTTGGCTTACATCACCGCGCTTTTGGAAACATAGTGTGGTGCTATTGGTACCACGGTTAGTCATGTTTGGTAAGACAGTAACGCGCTCTTGGTCAAATTGATTTATTTTTGCTAACTTGTGAGTTTTTGTGGAACTAACTAGCATGTTGCAGCTTCTTACCACTCACACAGAACAAAAAAGTTTTTTCTAACATGTTCATGCAGGACGAGCATTGAAGAAATCTTGATTTATCTCACTAAGTCTTAGAAACATATTCCCTTCTTAAGGGATAATTGAACAAATCATTTTTCGGCAATCTAAGTCTTAGGAACATACTGCTTTTCTTAAGGGACAATGGACATGTATGCAAAAACACCTCAATTTTCTAAGGGACAATGGACATGAATGCCAACACTTCAATTTCATAAGGGACAATTGACAACTACAAATGTGTGTGTGCCTAATTTAGTTGCACCTTAGTTTTCTTATAACGGGACAATTGAACCTTTGTTTGATGTGCTTGCTCTTACATTTCAGTATTTCCTTTAGAAGGGCCTACTTTTGGAATGCATTTCATCCAAAAGGGATGACCCTAAGCGGAGTTTTCCTTTGAACCACTATATAAGAGGGATAAGGTGAAAGCCAAGTCCTAACCGATGTCAGCCTTACCTTGTGGTGCCAAACTAAAAAGAGGTGTACTAGCTCTTTGTGGAAACAATTTTAACATTGAGCAAAGTGTTTGATACTCTTAGTAGGATTGGTTAAAGATTTTAGTAGCTTGTCGCATTGCTCGTAAGGCGTTGGTCCCTCAAAGTTACTAAGAACCATTCTAGATAAAGACTACCCAATCCACCTCCAAACATTGCGGTAATCATCAGTGCAAGGGGAATCAATTTAAGCCCTTAAGATACTCACAATTACCTCCCTTGAGAAGAGATAGTATTCCCTTGGCCATAAAGCTCTTGTGACCTACTTGAGCTTTCCAAGGGGAGGGTGAGATATCCCTACCTATCGTCTCTTGCAAAGATACAAAATATCTGACACCTTTATGGAATGATATTTTTATCGACGGAGTAATAAGCTGTGAGCTGATCTACTACAATGAAACATTATCTCTAGGGATAAAAAGTGCTTGTTATTGATTGCAATTGTCTCATACTTGTGAAAACATTGGGCTTTTTGTGATCCTCAAACATACACTATCTGTTGTGTCAGTCCCTTGTTTGCCAACTTTGTTTGTTGTGTTTTCTCTTTCCAAAACAAATCCAATCAGAAACAAAACCATATCTATCAAATTTTGCCTTTTAGGAGCATCAGACACTACTTCACCGCCTCTGGTATTACAGCAGCTCGCCCTTGGTGGTATAGTAGCTCGCTTTTGGTCACTGTAGCTCACCTTTGGTATAGTAGTACCTCGCCTTTGGTAGCTCAGTCCATTGCCTTTGGTATTATAGTAGCACGCTTTTCGTTGCACAGTCTTGTGCCTCTAGTCAAACAGTATAGTGCGTTTGGTCCAGTCACTTGTGCATCAAATTTTGTCTTTCTCAAAACACAAGCAGAATCCTAGCATTACCTTTTGTCCTAGTGTATTCCATGGTAACCACCAGGCTCTAGCAAACTATGAAGTCCATGCAAGTTTTTTCTAGGAAGCTTAAATCACCTCCTCACACACCGCAATTAGGCCATCTCAACATTACTCCCAAGGTTACTCCTAGAACACCCATGGGAAGATCTACCAATTCTCCCAATGTGTCGCACCTTGACCACCCTAGCACTCCTCATGAGGGCAGGGTCCCTTTGGTTAGTACACCTCACTATACCACTGGTATGCCTCTGAACTTTGTGCCACAAGGATATACTATTGATCAAGTCACTCCTCAAGAAGGTAGGGTCCCTTTGGTAAGTACACCTCACTATACCACTGGCATGTCTCTAGATTTTATCTCGCAAAGTTATACTACAAATCTAGCCCCACCTCAAGAAGAGAAACACTTTGAAATGGGTCAATCCTCTCAAGAAGATGGGCAAGATCTTGATGAATTCATACAAGATCCTAGAGCTGTAGCCACATTTGACAAAATCCTTAGTGAGAACCAAGATCATTTCTTTCTCTTGCTAGCAGAGCAAGGAGCCAAATTACCCAAAGGTTTTGATCTATCCATGCTTAGCGAGCCTAAAGACACCATACGAGCAGTGCAAACCATGTCAACAGTGACCATGCCTTTACCTGAACCAGGCTCACAAGGAAAAACAATGGTGCAATATAAGAATCCCCTTTTTCAAAACCCAACAGGAACGAGGGTCATATCACCACTTCTGACTCCTATGGAAATCTACAAAAATCAACAAGAAGCCCTCCAACGTCAAGTAGAGCTAGCTAAGCAAGCCACATTAACTCAATCAAATATACAACAAACTCCTAAAGTGTCCACACCAATCACAAGTGGAATTTTGGTTACTCCATGAATAGGTTTCCCACCCAACTACAATCTAGGGAACAACTATGTAGCCATGCAACAAGGGTCTCAACAAATGCCACCTCCTATATCATCAAACCCTCATGTCTCTCAACCCACTAGAGTCATGCCATCCCAACCACAACATTCTTCTACACTCATCATCAATCAACCTCAACCGTTGCAAATCACTTCTACCTATGTCCCTCCTTCACTACATTCATCCTCGCTAAATTTCTTTCACACATTGCCTAGCCACACTCAACTTCCCCAACATCAAGTTTCCCAAAGGTATGTGCCGCCATCGCAACCTAATCTAATGCACTTTAGCTTTCCTCCACCCAACTCTTTTCTTCAACCATCACAAAGCCAACATTCTTACCTAACGCCACCTCTGCCTCTTCCAAATCAAAACATCCAATTTCAAACCAATCCAAATCCAACATACAATGCATACGACCCTAACCAATCTTATGACCCTTATAACACCAGTGCTCATGGCCTACACTACAATTTGCTGTATGGGCAACAACAACCACTTCTAGGACAACAGTAGATGTTTCCAACCCTCCCACAACAATGGAGCTAAAAATCACGGAAGTTCAACAACATTGATCTAATCTTACATTTGGCCACACCAAGAAAACCTTCTCCTTAGAAGAAGTGTGTCCTTATCCTTTTGATCGGTCATTACCTATGATCCCTTTTCCTCAAAATTTTACTATTCCTAAATTTGATAAATACAAAGGAAAAGGTGACCCAAAAGACCATCTCAAGGAATTCTATCTTGCTTGCTTCGAGGTTTCACATAACAACACATACCTTATGTGTCTCTTTCCTCACAATCTTGGAGGTCAAGCTATAGAATGGTTCTCACACTTACCTACGGGTATTAAGTCTTTTAACGAGCTAGCAGAGAAATTTGCCACCCATTTTTCCTACAATGCAGAGCATGAAATCTCCATGACTGATCTATGCAAGAACAAACAAAAGAATAGAGAAACTTTCATTTCTTTCCTTCAACGATGGAGACAAATGGCTAGCAAATTCCCTGTCAAGATTCCTGAGAAACAGCTAGTTAGCATATTTGTGCAGAACCTCAACCAAGAGTTAGGTTTTCATTTGCAAATTCTTAGTGCTACAACCTTTGACAAAATTACATACAAAGGAATTAACATTGAAAAGGCCCTCATTGCTAAGGGTGTGGTCAAAATCTTCAAAGAAACGAAAGACAATGCTCCTCATCAACAATCAAGTGATAAACCCAAATATTAGAACAAAAAAAAAAACATGGTCAATGATGGGGTGGTCAATTCTAAACATGTCCAAACTTTGCAAACGTCGTTGTAGCTTTCCAAACCAAGTCAACAATAGCAATAACAAAGGCAACCTTATCAAAACCAATAGCAGCGACAACAAGAGCGGCCTCAACAAGATTACCCTCTGCGACGTCAATTCACTCCCTTGGGAGAGCCCATAGAGATAGTCTTACAAAATATTTTATAGAAAGGACTCATCACCCTACCTAATGCTCCCCCATATGGTGAACCTATTTACAAAACTGTGCGGTATAGAGAAAATGAATACTATGAATTCCATAGGAGCAAAGGGCATAAAACTGCATCATGAATGAAACTCAAGCACCTAATCCAAAATCTCATCGAAGGCAATCAAATATCTCTACAAGAAGATCTGCCAGCTCAGCACACAAACAAAGATCTCGATATGTACAAGGAACTATTCCCTCATCATGGTCCACCTCCTCCTCAGGATAGAGGTAAAGGTATCAATCATGCTTCCACTTCCTTTGATTCCATTCTAGGTCATTTTGAAGAAAGTCAAGTGTCTACCCTCACAATCAAAGGCAAATCTACGGATTGCACTGTTACAACTTGTCGTGGTCATGTCACCATTCGTGGTCCTACACCTAGTCTTCTGGCTCAATCTAATTATAAACTTGTCAAACATCTAGGGAAAACACCAGCATAGATCTCTATTTTGGACCTTCTACCATCATCACTTCAACATAGAGTAGTGCTAGAAAAAGCCCTCCAAGAGTCTTCAGTTCCTAACAACATAGCGGTCACAGATTTCCAAGCTATAGTAGGTAATATTGCTTCACCCTACAATGTGGTCTTCTCTAAAAAGGATCTCCCATCCCATAATCTGTGTCACAATGATGCCCTTCATATTGAGGTTCTCATCCATAAGTGCAAAATAAAACATATACTCATAGATGGTGGTGTTGGTCTCAACATATGTTCTTTAAAGTTACTTAAGCAACTAGGATACTCTGAGGATCATGTCAACACTGATCAAAGTATTACAATCAAGGGATATGATGATGTTGAACTCCATTTAGAAGGAATTATCCACTTGCCTATACAACTGGGCCCTGTCATGCTTGAAACCAGATGTCAAGTCCTTGATATTGAGCTGCCTTACAACATTATCCTAGGCCATCTGTGGATCCATGCAATGAAAGTTGTTCCCTCCATGTACCATCAGTCTCTAAAGTTCCCATTCAATGGTACAGAGATCACTATCCCTGGAGACCCCAATCCGTTTGAATTTTTCTGTGTCTTGCAAGGCAGCTATAAGAATTGCAACCAAGTGCCTAAAAATGAAAAAGCCCTTGAATCTCCACTATATGTTGATCCTGAAACTCTGACACAAGCCTCTACAAGTAACCCTAATCCTCTGCCTAAAATCAATGCTCACATCCATGATATAGGCTTTGGATTGTATGATATCTCAAAATCTTGTAGTGTAGGGTGGATACCTTTATACCCTAAATCTTACGACTGACCACCCATTGCCAAAGTAACTAAAAAAGCAGCTATCCCTCCCCCAACATTTCTAACCCAATTCCAATAGGGATGGTTATTGGAAGAGGAAACTATTGAGGACATTTCTTTTGGCTCTACAAAGAGAAAGAACCAGTCACAATACCAGTCAAGCAATATGGCAATGGCTTAAGGATAGTAAAAAACATGGGCTAGAAAGGCAAAGGTGGCCTTGGGAAATAGAATCAAGGAACTATGGAACCCATTGTTGTGACAAAGAAACTAGACAAGAAGGGTTTAGGATTTGGCAAGAAGGTACCACGCGCCTTGGACATCGAGTATATCCTCGACGAGGTGGCTAAAACTTTTCCCACCGATTCGACGTCTACTGAGGATATCATCGATGATTCTTCCCTCCATATGACCAACCTATTTACAGAATCCTCCATCTTTACACTATCATCTGTATCCTTAACCTCCACCACAAACACCCAGAATGTAACACTTGTCTACCCTAAACTTATTGATTGGGACCAACAAGGGTCCCCCATTATAGATGTATTTCAGAATGACAAAATGCTAGCTGAGTTCATGGGACTTTAAGAAGGTATCCCTCTTGGCGATCATAAAGCAAGTTTTGTAATGGAAGAAGAGCCAACAACTTATTTTGGTGAGAATGCCAAATCCTCCATTCACAAAAATAAAAATAAAGAAAGATCTCTAGGTGAAAACCACAATGTGGCACCTCCTGATCACAAAATAGTAAAAACAAAGGACGTATCCAAAGGTGAAAACCCAACTGTGGCACCTAAGGATGGAGGATTTGACCTTCCCCTACCATCTAAGTATCAAGATAAGTCAGCTCTCCTAGTGGAAGATTCTACAGAGATAAACCTTCGCACAGAGCAAAATCCAAAGACCACATTCCTAGTAGCATCATTATCAGAAACAGAGCACAAGAACCTTAACACATTCTTCTTATAGAGAACCATCAACTTTGCACGGACCTATGTTGATATGCTAGGGCTAGACCCTAAGCTAGTAGTTCACTATCTCACAGTTGATCCAAAAGTGAAACCAGTCAAGCAAAAACTAAGAAAGATGCACCCATAGATAGCTCTCTTGGTAAAAGTGGAAATACAAAAGTTTTTAGATGCAAAGTTCATCTGACCTATTGATTATTTAGACTAGGTATCAAACATTGTACCTGTGTCTAAACCTAATGGGCACATCCACATGTGCAATGATTTTAGAGATCTTAATAAAGCATGTCCCAAAGATGACTTTCCACTACCGAACATTGACATTATAGTAGACTTGACAGCAAGTCATGAAATGCTTTCCCTCATGGATGGATTCTCAGGCTATAATCAGATAAGGATAGTAGAAGAAGATCAACATAAAACAACCTTTACCTATCTGTGGGGCAACTATTGTTGGTGTGTCATGCCATTTGGTTTAAAGAATGTAGGAGCAACCTATCAGAGCACAATGACAGTGATATTCCATGATCTCTTTCATCATATCATGGAGGACTATGTTGATGACATACTATCTAAATCTTCTAGGGCAGATCACATTCAAGTTCTAGGACAGATCATTGATAGGCTCGAGAAATACCAAGTGTGCCTCAATCCAAAGTAATGTATCTTTGGTGTAACATCAGGAAAGCTATTGGGATATATTGTATCTCATAGAGGCATTGAAGTAGACCTCACAAAAGTCAAGGCTATAGTGGAGATGCCTCCACCAAAGAACCTAAAAGCATTAAGGAGCCTTCAGCAAAGGTTGCAATCCATTAGGTGTTTCATCTCATAACTAGAAAATAAATGTCAACCATTTCAACACTTACTCTGGAAGGATGTTTCATTTTGATGGGATGATAAGTGTCAAGCAACATTTGATCAGCTTAAAGAGTACATGGCTACACCTCCTATATTGGTTCCACCAGTTGCTAATAAACCTTTGATATTATACATCTCAACTACAAATTTGGCCCTCGGGGCCCTTCTAGCACAACATGATTAAATAGGAAAATAGCATACAATTTATTATATTAGTAGAACCTTGGTGGGATATGAGCTCAATTATTCACCAATGGAAAGGGCTTGTTTAGCAGTCGTGTTCACTTCCCAAAAGCTATGGCATTACATGTTGAACCAACACACAAATCTTATAGCCAAAATTGATCCCTTGAAGTATTTACTTGCAAAAGCACCTCTTACAGGAAAACTAGCTAAATGGGTCATGATCCTTAGTGAGTTTGACATTGAGTATATGGATCATAAAGCAATCAAAGGACAAGCCCTAGCAGATCAACTAGTGGAAGCACCCATGACAGATACACACCTAATGGTAGCAGACTTTTCAGATGAGAATCTCTTCACTCTTTCTAACTCAATAATGTGGAAGTTGTACTTTGATGGTTCCTACACATAGCATGGATCAGGGGCCGGCATCTTATTCATCACACCTCAGAATGACTATATTCCAAAGTCATATCGGCTTGCATTCCCTTGCACCAACAACATTGCCTAATATGAAGCACTCCTCATAGGTCTCAATATAGCAGTTCAATGGGACATCACAGAATTATAAGTATATGGAGACTCACAACTAGTCATTCGCCAAGTCATAGATGAGTACCAAACAAAAGATGAAAAGTTGGACCCCTACAAGCAACTAGTCGATGCATACAAACCGCACTTCTCTAGCATCACATTTGAGCAAATTCCAAGAGAGCATAATAAGGCTGTAGATTCTATGGCTTCTATAGGGTCACTGATTGACATGCCTACTAATACATAGAAATGTGAATTCTTGATCGAGCAATTGTTGATACCAGCCGTTGATATTCCCATTACTGAAATCATCTGCAAACTTGTTGGTCCCAATTCCCCATGGTACGAAGACATCTATGAATACCTCAAAAATAGTACCTTTCCCCTGACCTATCATCCACCCAACACAAAACCTTTATCCGTCGATCCTCCCATTACACCATTCTAGGCGATACACTATATCACCAGAGTCTCGATGGTATCCTCTTACGATGTCTTAATGCGAAAGAAGCTGAAGCTACCTTATGAGACATACACGAAGGTGTCTATGGTGCACATTCTACGGTCCTAATCTCACTAAGAAGATACTAAGAACAAGTTACTACTGGCCTACAATAGAGCATGATGCTGCACAATTTGCTAAGAAATGTCTACAATGCTAGCAGCATGGAGATTTGATTCATGCACCAGCTCACGCACTACAACTTGTGACTACTCCATGGCCTTTTTCTCAATAGGGTCTCGAACTCGTAGGACAAATCCACCCTTCCTCATCTAATGGCCACAAGTTCATCATTACTGCCACTAAGTATTTCATGAAGTGGGTTGAAGCCATTCCCATGACCTATATCACTGGTAAGCAAATAGCCAAGTTTATCCTTAACTACCTCATATGCCGGTATGGTATTCCCCAAGCCATTGTCATTGATAATGTGAGACCATTCAAGAATCAAGATGTCCATGCCTTATGTACAATACAATATCCAACATCAGTTTTCAACTCCCTACTATCTGCAGAGTAATGGCCAAGCTGAGGCTTCTAATAAAACCATTCTCAAAATCCTCAAGAAAATAATCAATGAAGCTGGTCGTGATTGGCACTTGCAACTCAATCCCGCCCTATGGGCCTATCGCACTAGTATCAAAACACCAACTAGTGACACACCCTATGCCTTGGTCTATGGCTCTGAAGCCATCCTACCTATAGAGGTCGAGATCCCATCCCTCAGAGTATCCATGCAGGACCTGATCGACGAAGAGGAGTATCGCACTTCCAAATTAGCTGAGCTTGAACTACTAGATGAGAGGTGCCTTGCCGCACTTAATCATCTCCATGTCTATCTAAATTGCCTCCAGTGTAATTACAACAAAAAGATCAAGGAAAGATGGTTTCAAGTTAGTGATCTTGTACTTAAAGAGAATCAGAGAAATCAAGTAGATCAAGAAAAGAAGGGCAAGTTTGAGCCTAACTGGTTAGGTCCCTTTATTGTCATAGTAGCATACGGATCAAGAGCTTACACTTTAGCTACACCTGACAACATTCCTCTAGATGAGCCACTTAACAATGTCCATCTCAAGAAGTTCTATTCCTGATCCTTAGAGTTTCCAAAAAAAGAAAAATTGAACAAATAATCCATCTTATGGTGAAAACCTGGTAAACAGGCGCCTTGGATAAGTAGCATAGTGAAAACCTGGAAAACAGGCACTATGTGTAGAGTCAGCATCCATCATCTATTGAGTCCTGTCCACTCCATGTCCAGTTCACAAGCAACTTTCATCCATCCATCCATAATAAAACCATTGACCTTGTTTGCATTTCCATCTCCCTATCTAATATAGCTTAGAAATTTGTCAATGTCCATCATCATCATCCCACGTCTTGCCCTGTGTCAACAGTTTGCACTGTCTTGTCCTAGGTCAAAGCTTTCTGTGTCTTCTTTGTTGGTCACCCATGCAAATTACTCTACTAGAATGGGGGCAACTCTTTCGTTAACCTAAGTCTAGGAGGAGTTCCTTGTTCGTGGTTCGCCAAGCACTTCAATCTTTTCTCCTTTTCGCAGATAACACCCTTTAACGGACACATCGCTCCTACGATAAGGTTGTTATCTTCTCAACACTTTTCCCACATCATCACTCCAACTAGAACTACATATCATCTCATCTCAATCTTAAGGTACCTTGATCCCATGGATGTGGGTATGTAGGCAGTCTGGAATATGAAGGAAGTTTCCAATACTCAGGTACATAAGATCCCCTCCTCTCCACCTTGATTCACATCATCACTCTATCCAAAACTACATATTATCATTTTTTTATCTTTCCTCGTAATGTTCCTTGATCCCATGGATATAGGGTATGTAGGCAGTCTGGAATACGAAGGATGTATCCAGTACTCAAGCACATACAATTCATCATGCTCCACCCATTTCAATCCATTAAACATTGTCATCTTTCTAGTCTTCCGTTTATCAAAATCCATCCGCCTCAACTTGACTAACTCAAACAACAAGCTAGTGCATCCTTTCAAAGCAAAAGTCCTTAGCAAACCTGAAGCAAAGCAACTTCTTTCCAGAGTCATCTACTGTCCTACATATCGATTGCCAATATCAACTAAGTACCACTTAACCAAAGCCCTGGATCAACAACCTTGTCTTCTGCGCAGTGTTCCATTGTCAAGACCAACACACACGTCTCCTGTGACTTGTGGCATTTCCCACAGCAAGACATTGTCTTTTTAGGTTGATAGCCCCCTTTAACAGACACAGAATTCCTATGATAAGGCTGTTATCTTTCCTATCCAATCTATCCTGAGCAACCTCTTTGGCAAGAGAATATGTTGGTTGTATGTTTACTTTGTAAGTCAGTCAATTTGCTTTATGGTTTATCTTTTGCTCCTTTTTCCTTTACCTATTCAAAGCTACCTTGATTTATATATAATCTTGGAATGTTGTGATGCGGTATGAATTGGGGGCATAGTCATTGCTTTTGTGTGTCATGTTTGAGGAATGATCTTTAGTATCTTTCTTAGCATATTTATCTTGTGTGTGTTATGACCTAGCATCTTACATATTAGTATTCTTCTTGAATTTACATGTATTGAAATTTATTTTATGTTCAAGACTATGGCTCATTCACATATTCCAACAAGGTCATATTATGTCTAAGGGATCTAAGTTCAAACTGCTTGCTTGCAGAGTCAACGTCCATGCACTTGGATATTATAGCACCTTGGTCTTTTATACCTTGGTGGCAAACTATCTATGTGCTATATCAAAAATAAGGATTGCTCTTTATATATAATTGTGAAACCAATGCAACAAGCTCATTCATTCTCACAAACTTTATATCATCTTCATTTGATCTATCAAACAGTCTCTGTCTTCCATCTCCTCCTTTTCTCTCTCTGGTGCATATCTACAAAACCCATATGTTAGATATCACTAGTCATAGCATCATACATCTCTATCATCATACATCTATAAGCATACTGACATCTAGAAGCATCATATAAGCATTATATATCATCACATAAATCCATGATCATACATACATGTCATTACATCCATAACATCAAGCATGGCATAGACAAAAGCATGAACATCAATGAGCAGAATAGATCATCATATACATCATGTGTAGGTCATCATAATACAAAATGTCTGTGTCTACATCAATAGTCCATATATACATCAATATAGTACATCAAGGCTATCAAGAGCCCGCAGTATATACATCAGCATGCACGTAGGCATCTATCCAAAATGATACAATATACATATATCTACATGCTCTAGTGGGTAGAGTTGCCCTCCTGCTGTGGCCCCTGGCCTCCACCTATGCTCGGTGTAGGTCACCCTACTGCTCCTCCTCCCCTTGGTGGTACCCCTGGTCCTCTAACTGAGGATAGTGACTGCCCTATCTTGTGGGACCCGGATGCCCTGGATCTGCTCCTATCTCTGTAATTGGGTGCTTGCTGAGCTGTTGGCACCGCACCCACATACAACCCCCTATAGTACTCAGTCTCTCTCCCAGCTGACACTAGCTCTCCCTGCACCTGGGTGAGCTCATTGTATAAGGTCCTCTTATCTACACCTAGTGCATGGCGTGCCTCATCTCTCTCCTACCTCACTCTATGGAGTGTGCCCTCTACTGTCAGCCATAGCTATACCTCTGCATCTCTCTCCCTCGTCACTTGGGCTAGTTGCCTGTCATCTGCTATTGGTGTAGCTGGCGGCTGTACCTGTACATGTATCTGTACCTGTGCTTGGACCTATAGCTGTGCCTATGTGTGTGCCAGGGTTGTCTATGTTGCTGCTGCTACCTGCCTTTGTACCTGGGCTAGGGCCTCGGCTTGTCTTGCCTTAGCCCTAACTGCATCCCTGTCCCTCCTCTATCGTACCATCCAGAGCTCTAGTCGAGTCCTCTGGGCTATCTCCTCCTGTAGTAACCACTCAGCCCTCTCCAAATCAGTCTCTACGGCTGGCTCCCCTCCTTTGCCATCTCTACATCTGCCTGCTAGCCACTGGCCTCTCCAACTACATGCTGCCTAGCCGCTCTAGCCTATTGCCTCATCCTGGCCTCTACACCTAGGACTAGTACCTCCCCTACTGCCCCTGCCACACCTAGTGTAGTCAACCGCACTAGCTTGTGTGTCTGCTAGTATTTGTCATACTCTGGCAGTCTCCCTAGATCTACCAATCCTATATCCCAATCCCATCTCACGGGGAAAAGTTCCCGTACCTCTGCTAAAGCTATAGCCACTGGAATCTCTGCATCCCAGTCCCCAACCTCCCACCGTGTCCTGGCATGTGTCACCTCCCCCACTAGTAGCACCTGTGGTAACCCAAACTATCTTAGTACCCACTCTGGCAAGTATCTCTCGATCATGTCTGTCTGTCTCCCAAATAGATACTGAGCCTGTCTGCAGTACATTAGCTACTCATGCCTGTCCTCCCATTCCTCACATAGTAACCATGGCCTCCAAACAAAAAGGTCCATCTCGTCGATCTATCACCTCTAGTGGCTAACAAATCCTAGCCTCTGATGTGTAATCAATCCCTCATATAGGAATGCATATGGCTCTCCCCTATCCCAATGACACTATGTCATGGGTCACATCACTGGGATATGCTCCCATGCCCACACCTATAGAAGAGTCACCCCTGCTGAGAGACTCCTGCCTCTCCTATACATGCAGTGATGCATATCGTGGTACAACTATCCCAGCACACAAGGGCCCCATGCATACAGAATGCCATGTGTAAAAATCCTAGATAGTACTGTATCCCAGCCAACCGATAGTCCTCTAGATCTCCTATCTGGGCAGAGGAAGCTGCCCATCAAGGAAGATACTATCCACCTAATCCTATCACAGAGTCTTAGGACGTCTGCCCATCGAATCTCTCTGTCGTCTATCCACAAGTCATCGGTGCAAAATACCTCTACCATGCTTGCCTCTCCTCACACTAGGTCAAAGTCCACTCTCTCCCCATCTATCTGAATCCTGAGGATGTGATACACATCCTCCAGTGTCACCATCGCCTCCCCTGTTAGAAAGTGAAACGAGCCTGTCTCACTATGAAACCTCTCTACCACTACTATCACTAGGGTGAGATTCACCCTAATGTGTGTCAAGTGTGCCACATGCCACAGTCCCATGTGCTCTAGGAATGCGTCCTCCTCCCACGTGAGTTGTACTACCTTGTGTGCTATAGGGTGGTGTCGCTCTCGCAACATCAATGGTGGCATAATCCTCTGCAATCAAGCAACCACTTGTTAGTTCTTTATATCATATCCCCTCATCCTACCAACTTCTACTCTATGATGCAAACCCCTAGGACTCCTCTTTTCATGTAACCAAAAGCACCTTGTTTCACACAATAGCACAACCCTATTTTACCAAAAGTGCCTGACTGCTTATGCAATAGCGCTAAACTATCTGACCCCACCGTGCTTTGTTTTGTACAAATGCACCTCACGGTTCTACCAGGGGCAACCTGATTCATACTCTCCCCTCCTAACCGCACTACCCTATTCTACCAAATGTGCCACACTGCGTAAACCATTTGCACTGTGGTGCCATCCCCAAAAGCCAACCATGCCTTGTTTTTACCAAACGCGCTCTACTTCCCTACCAGATGCACTACGGCGCGCCAAAAGCACCTAATGCGACTACCAGTCACGCCGCACCACCCTAAAGCACTTTTGGCATACTTGAAAACCCTACCTAGACCTAGCCCTAAACCGCCCTAAAAGACCAAATCAAAATAGGGTTTTCGAACACTTACTACCGTCAGAGCTCCCGCTGGCCTCCTGTATGTCTGTACTAACTCCGCCCAATGCCTGTGCACTGGAATCAACATCTCTCCACGCTATCCGCTCCTTCCACTCAACTCTCTCACCCTAAGTTTGGAGGCTCTATTCTCTAAATTTAGAAGCTCCTAGTGTGCAAATAAGGATTGTGGTCCCCATGGGACCTATTTATAGTGTCCCCCCTCCATTTTTGTTTCCTCCCCACCCCATTCTGCGTTTTCTTCTTACTTCTTGTGCAATCTTCTAGTCACGAGTCAACCCAGTCCTTCTGTTGCTTCCTTGTCTTTCCTCTCGAGGGGGCATATGCTGGGGCAACTACCTACATTAGGGCATAAAAAATTGTATCATATCTTCAACTATCGATTTCTTTGACACAACGCTATAAGCTGTATCGTATCAAAGAGGGGCAAAATGTAGACACCCTAAAATGACCAAGTCGTTGCACTACTTGCATTTCGTCGAATCTAGAGCATCACCTGCATTTCAACATTAATTAAATAATATAATTATTTAATTAATTTCACCAAATTCTTCTAAATCACATACTTTCGACATTAATTAAATAAATTCTCTTTATTTAATTAATTAAATTCAAATTCTTCTACTATTCTTCCACAATTAAATAATTTTAATTATTTAATTAGATCATTATCCTCTTTTCAAAATCTCAAGTCTCCATTAATTAAATAAATCCCATTATTGAATTAATTCATCACAAATTTCCTCTTATCTAAACAATTAAATATTTATTCTTCTAAATTTAAATAAATCAAATCAAATTTATTTAAATCCTCTCAATCTCCAAAAATAAAATAAATCAAATATTTTATTTATTCTTCCCAATCATGCACAACAATTAAATAAATTTATTTATTTAATTTGCTTTCTTATCTACAAAATATCTTTCAAATCTTCTAAAAATAAGTCTTCTTCTCCATGCACACAAAATTAAATAATTTATTATTTAATTTCCCTCAAATCATGCAAAAGCAAAGCTTAAGTTGAGTTATCTATTCACTCAACCTTGTTTTTTATCAATTTCCCTTAAATTAGAAAAAATCTTTCTAATTTATGAAAAGCATGTCTTATCTTTAGAAAAGAAAGAGTTTAACTCAAATAAAATAGCTTTTGTGAGACACTTGTCTTCTTCTTATTCGTTGTACGTTCCTCAACTGTTCTCCTTCATTGATTCTTCTGAATTATCTGGACCATTGATTGATCTTCATTGAAACCTATATAAACCCCCCTCATCTCCTTCACAAATCCTCTTCGATCACTTATTCTCAGGCATCCTTTAACAACGCTTTGAGCATACATCGCATCGATTGAGCAACTTCATGATCTCTTGACATTGATCTTTTGAGCACTTTGAGCACACTACTCGCTTGTTGCAACCATGGTTTTGCAATACTATTGAGCAATCCACATTCATACAAAGGGAAAAATACAAATCTCGGTAAAAGCTTTCATGTTGCATTGATTTATTATTAATGGCTTTTATTTAGATTGGTTCTCTTTATGTTATTGGTTTTTTTATTTGTTTAGTTTATCATAGTCAATTTTCCTCATACACACTGACTTACTTTACTTTTATAGACAACAACTCTATGACCAATCTTATTGCAAGTGAAGCATTTACCTTTGAATGACTGATCATTCCTTCCATTGTTGAGACTTTTCTTGAACTGATTTCTACATTCATTCATTCTATGACCAATTTTCTTGCAATTGTAACACTAACCAGAGAATAATGGATTCTTTTGATTTATTCTACTTTTACACTAAGTATCATTGTGACCAAACTTATTACATGAATTACAATAACCATTGAAAGATGGGTACCTTTGAGCATTTGGTTTTCTAATCGGAGGTCTTCTAGGTTTTCTTCTTTGATTTATGAACTGGTATCCTTTGTTTTTCCTTGGCTCACTGCTTATTTGCCTAGAGTTTGAACTTTCTCCTTTCTCAAATCCTAAGCTATGTTTGTCATCAACATTCTTCTAACTAGCATTCATTTCATCAAGCTTGGAAATACTTATCTTGAATTTTTCTTCAAAGCTTCTGGCCTTTTCCAGATCTATTTTTAAACTTATAATTTCTTTTTCAAGTTTTGCACAATCTTCTGATATGTTCTTCACAATCAAATTTAGATCATCTTCTGCTCTTGTTCTTTCTACAACTTCTACTTCCAAATCCTCTAGGGCTTCATTTGCTTATAGCAGTTGGTCACTAACTTCTTTGTATTTTTCTTTGAATTTCTTAACTAGCTCCTTCAACTTTAAGATGCATTCATCTACCTATTGCAAGTTTTCTTTCAAATCCCTGACTTCTGATTTAGAGTTTTCAAGATCCATAAGAGCTACTTCTAGTTGGTTGTACCTCTCATAATTTCTATACCTTCTTGTTGCCATGATCACACTATCCCTGATCTTCCTCAAGCTGTTAAACTTCTTCCAAGGAACCATGCTCTGATACCAATTGTTGAATGTCAGTAACACTGAGAGGGGGGTGAATCAGTGTTCTATAAATCTTTTCATGTACTTTTACTTTTAACCATTTCAAAAGAATAATCCAATAGAAGAAAAATATACAAATAAACAACATCCACAAAAGCATGACACATAACACCAATATTTTACATGGAAAACCCAAAGAGGGAAAAACCACGAAGAGGATTAGCTCTCATAAATATATTACAATCTTTATAGAAATGATGTTCAGGCTTGGTCACTCCACGGGCCTAGAACATGCTGGCTTACACCCATAAAGTACAACTAAGTTTAGCAGGCTCACTCCCTCAATCCTAAACCTAGCAAGATTACAATGAGGGTTGTTAAACCCTACAGAAGGCTCACTACCAGCTTACTACCTTGATGACAAAAACATGCTTTCAAATAGATCACACATGATATCTGAATATTGCTTTAGCATCTACCACTATGCCATGGTGCAGTCATTTAACAATTGTATTCTGAATCCCAAGTCTTCATCGCTACTTCTCTTTTAACTCTACTCTTCTATTTGCATGCTCTCATCACACACACCTTTCCCACATCACACCCTCAACTCAACTAAATTCCATTGCCTTTATATATATGTATCATGATTTGCTCCATAATCAGGTCGACATCTAAGAGGTGAAATGTGTACATAGAAAGATGTACCTTATCACTTAATCCAATGCACTATGTGACACGCGGACCCAAATCTTCTCCCAAACATGTTCATATATGTCAGCTCTAATAATTCAATTACTTACATAGATCTTTCACATGCCAACCTTTCTCCGCATCATGATTAATCTCATCAGTTGACCTGTTCCTCAAAAGCATGCTTAACAGGTTCATCTGCTGACTTACAACTTCTACTGCAAACACAAAACACTTCAAAAATCATGTCAAGGACTCTTTATACATTCCCAATCTTTCCCTCAGAACTGCAAGGTATTATATCATCTTGCAGAGAAATGCAGATCATCAGAACTTAGACTCTGTCTCTGTCAAACTTTGTCAAACACTATGCCGATACTTAGCAGCTTGTAGCTAGCCTTCGGGTGAACTTCAGATCTCCTAATTTAGAAGTAAGATACTTCATACAAGTGTTTACAATACCTTATAACCACATAACAAAATACTTATCTAAGAAGGAATGCGGACCACTACACTAGACCTTGTTCATTGTTCCTGCTATACCTTTGCCTGCCCGGACTTAAGCATTTCTTCAAGATGACTTCTGGAGAGGATTAGGACTTAATCTCTGAGCATAACACTATCAAACACCAACTGACATAATACCTAAACTGCATCTACAAGTTTTCAATTGTGTAGGCATACTAGCTTACTTACTATCCTCTACTTTGCATGCTTTCCATACTTAGCCATTTCCTGTCAACTGGACTTGGAATCTAGTATGTTCTTCCAAAGATATCTCTTCCTACCATGGTGATAGAATCTCTAAACCTTGTTTCCATCAATGACAACATATAGATCCATACCAGAGTAGTGTCGATTTGTCAACAAGGATACTACCCTATCTCAAAGGAAGAATACACCTCCACTTGTGCTTTTCCTTTCATCAACACAACCAACCCAATCTGCATCTGTATAGGCACTTAGGGAGAAATCATTATTCTTTGGATACTTGATGCAAGAGCATCCAGTGGTGTAAGGGCAATCTTGCATCACCAAAAAAAAAAAGTGTTTCAAAATTGTTGATGTTCTACCCATTTCTTCTCAAAAATCTATGGTTCTGGTCCCACAATCGCCTGAATAATAATGTAGAACTTTCAGTTTTCCCAAACTGCTAAAAATAGTAAATTGCTATTTTTAGAAAGTTTGCATTTGGGCACATAATGAAGTCAAAATTTACAGGAAGTTACATAATGGAAATATAAGAAATTTGGTGAAGGAATCATACGAAGATCATTTGTGAGCTGAAAGATATTAAAGTTTTCATATCCTGAAAAATGCCTGAAAATTATTCAAACTCAGGTTTGAGGCACTAAAAGGCCCCATACGGGCCCCCAAAAATGGCTAGAACCAGTAGAGCAAGTTCTTAGCAGGTAGAGCACTCCGCAAGCTTTCTGATGCATAAAATAGTTCATCAATTAGATTCTCGGATCAAAAGTTATGGCTCCCGAAAGTTGACCTATTTTTGGAGGGAGATGCAAAATTTAAAATTAGGTTGTTGGCCGCCAAAAAGGCTATTAATAACCATTTTTGGGAACCCTAGGTAGTAGGAGAGTTAAGGGGGAAAGTGTAGAGTTAAGAATAGGTAGGAAAATAGAAACCCTAGCTGATTTGGGGGTGACAGAAGGCAGAAGATTCTAGAGCCTGGTGATGGTAGTTGTAGTGTGTTGCAGCCTATAGAGGACTGATTCCTCTTATTGTAATTAAGCTTCTGTAATGTCATGAGTTGCCCAAATCAATAAAAAAAAGATCTATTCTCTGTGTTCAATTTCTATTATTGTGTGTTTTATGATCTTCCCCATTCATCAAGTGGTATCAGAGCGAGGGTTCCTGAGTGTGTAGACAGATCGCCGACCGTGAGGCAGTTTGCACCAGGACCTGAGGTTGTGGGTTTGCTGCAGAGACCAAGATGCCTCCATGAAGAAATCGTGTTGGGAGGAATGCTTTGATAGAAGAGGGTTTTAGAGCCCTACAAAGGCAAATCGATGCATTTCAAGAGGAGCTACGAAGAGGGTTTGAGCTGAGGACAAGAGAAGAAAGTGAAGATGAAGTTGAAGAAGAGCTATCTGAGGAAGAACAAGAAGCTGCTGAAGATGCTGCAGAAGTAAGGTTGTTGAGGGTCATTTAGAAGATCGGAAAGAGGCCCAGGATCAAAGTTTCTACATATTCTGGAGATTTGAATCCAGAACAGCTTATTGATTGGATTAATGACATGGAGGAGTATTTTGAGTATGAAGATGTGGAGGACCCAGATCGGGTTAAGTTTGCAAAAACAAAGTTGAAGGGCCACACAAATATTTGGTGGAAGGAGGTCCAATTAGAGAGGAACAGAAGAGGAAAAGAAAAGATCACCAGATGGGATCAGATGGTGGAGAAACTGAAGAAGCAGTTCATTCCTATGGACTATGAGATGGAGTTGCTGAAGAAGCTTCAAGGACAGAAGCAAGGTAACAAATCTGTTAAGGAGTATACAAAAGAGTTTTATAAAATTACTATCAGGACAGGTCATGCAGAGCCCAACAAGGAGAAGGTAGCCCATTACATTAATGGGTTGAGGCTGAGTATTCAAGAGGAGTTGACCCTAGTTAGAATGACCACCATAGAAGATGCGTACCAGTTTTCCCTAAAGGTGGAAGAAAAGCTGAACAAAAGATTTGATAGCAAGCAAAGGGGAAGAGGTCAAGGTGGAAGGACTGGTGGAAGACCCTATGGAGGCCGTAATGAAGACCAAAAGAAAAGTGAAGAAGCAGGCACCAGTTGAAATCAAAGAGGGGATAATACCTACCGCCCTCGTGACTAGAACAATGGTGATCAAAGAGGAAGAGGAAGAGGCAGATCTGGGCAAGGACCTGGAAGAGGAGGTTTCAGAGGAGCCTATTTCCAATGTGGAGAAGAAGGGCATAGAGCATATGAGTGTCCGCAACATCAAGGAAGGACAAATAGAAGACCTGAAGGTAATGCACGTGTTGCACATGTAGATGAAGATGTACATTCTGAGCATTCTGAAGATGCTGAAAGGGGAGAAACACTAGTTGTCAGAAGAACCTTGCTGAATGAGGAGAAAGAACCCAATCAGAGGAAGAGTTTATTTTGCACAAGGTGCAAATGTGAAGGTAAGTGATGTGATATTATTATTGACAGTGGAAGCACTAATAATTTAGTTTCAGAAGAGATGGTTGACAAGTTGAAGTTGACAAGAAGAAAGCATCCACATCCATATCGGATTGCATGGTTGCAAAAGGACCATAGAGCTTTGGTTAATGAGCAGTGTTTAGTGAAGTTCAAGATTGGTGACTACTATGATGAGGTGCTATGTGATATCATACCGATGGATGCATGTCATATGCTGTTGGGGAGGCTGTGGCAGTATGATAGGAGCACCGTCCATGATGGTCGTGCAAACACATATTCCCTAACAAAGGATGGAGTTCGTCATAAGTTGAAGCCCTTGAAGGAGGTGGAAGAAAAGGTATGTAGTACTACCAGAATTTGTTTGGTAGATGGTAGGAAATTTTTGGAGGGTATGAAGCATGAGCGTCATTGCTTTGCATTGATTCCTAAGATTAGTCAAGAGAAATGTGAAGATGTACCAGCAAAAGTTTCAGATATGTTGGAAGAGTTCCAGGACATTATCTCTGATAATGTACCAGAAGGTTTACCACCAGTAAGGAAGATAAGTCATCAAATGGATTTGATACTAGGAGCCAGTTTGCCAAACAAGGCAGCCCATAGAATGACCCCTACAGAGAATGAAGAGCTGAACAGACAAGTTCAGGAGTTGTTGAGAAAGGGACTAATAAGGGAGAGCCTAAGTCCATGTGTGGTACCTACAGTACTAGCACCAAAGAAAGATGGAGAATGGAGGATGTGCACAGACTCTCAAGCCATCAATAAGATAACGATCAAGTACAGATTTCTATTGCCAAGAATGGATGACATCATGGACTATTTGAGTGGAGCCAAGTACTTCACAAAAATTGAACTGAAGAGTGGGTATCACCAAATCCATATCAGAGAAGGGGATGAATGGAAGACAGCCTTCAAGACAAAGGAAGGTTTGTATGAGTGGTTAGTCATGCCATTTGGGCTAACCAATGCACCGAGCACATTCATGCGGCTCATGAACGAGGTATTGAAAGAATTTTTAGGAAATTTTGTTATTGTTTATTTGGATGATATTTTAATTTTTAGTAAGACTTGGGATGAGAATTTGATGCATATCAGAAGAGTTCTAGAGAAGCTGAGGGAGGAGAAGTTGTTGATTAATCTGAAGAAATGCAGTTTTGCAAAGGAGTTGTTATACCTGGGATTTGTTGTCTCAGAGGAAGGTCTTAAGATGGACCCAGAAAAAGTAAAGGCTATCATTGAGTGGCCTACACCAAGGAGTGCAACAGAGGTAAGATCTTTTCATGGTTTGGCAAGTTTTTATAGAAAGATTATCAGGAATTTCAGTAACATTTGTACACCCCTAACTGAAACAATGAGAGGGGATAGAAAAGAGTTTAGATGGACTAAAGGGGCAGACAAGAGCTTTGATACATTAAATCAGAAAGTCGTAGAACAACCTGTTTTGGCACTTCCAGATTTCAATAAGGTATTTCAAGTAGATTGTGATGCCAGTGGTAGTGGTATAGGAGCTGTTTTGAGCTAAGAAGGTAAGCCCATTGCCTATTTTAGTGAGAAGCTTAATGATGCCAAGAAAAAGTATTCTATTTATGATCAGGAATTTTATGCAATAGTTTAGGCTTTGAAGAAATGGAGACATTATTTGTTACTAAAAGAGTTTGTTTTATATACTGATCATCAGGCTTTGTAGTATCTCAATAGTCAAGGAAAGTTGAACCAAAGGCACTTAAAATGGGTTGAGTTTTTGCAGAGTTATACCTTTATTTTGAAGCACAGGAGTGGGAAGTCCAACAGAGTTGCAGATGCCTTGAGCAGAAGGCAAAATTTGTTGACAGAAATGAAGATAGAGGTTGTTGGGTTCGATGAGCTCAAAAGTTTGTATCCTAAAGATCTAGATTTTGTAGAGGCTTGGAAAACTTGTCTGGAGCCTGTTACTTTAGACATGACAAGATGGTTGGATTTCATAATCCAAGATGGCATGTTGTTTAGAGAAAGCCAGTTGTGCATTCTGAGGAGTTCCATGAGAGAGAATCTAATTAAAAAGAAGCATAGTAGAGGATTGGCTGGACACTTTGGTCGAGATAAGACCATTTCAATTGTTGGTGAAAATTATTATTAGCCATAGTTCCAGCAGGATGTGAGGAAGTTTGTGCAAAGTTGCAGAGTATGTCAGATGGCAAAAGGAACAAGTCAGAATACAAGGTTGTATCACCCATTACCTATACCAGAGAAGCCCTGGGATGATATCAGTATGGATTTTGTTCTTGGTTTACCAAGGACACAGAGAGGACATGATTCTATTTTTGTGGTGGTGGACAGATTCTAAAAAATAGCACATTTTATTCCTTGTAAGAAGACTAATGATGCTGTTCATATTGCAGAGTTATTTTTTAGGGAAGTGGTGAGACTACATGGTCTACCAAAAAGCATAGTTTCAAACCGAACTACCAAGTTTGTTGGTTATTTCTAGAGGACATTGTGGAAGAAGTTGAAGACAGACTTGAAGTTCAGTTTTGCACACCATCCACAGACTGATGGACAAACTGAAGTGGTGAATAGGAGTTTGGGTAACCTACTACGATGCTTGGTAGGAGATAAGCCCAAGGGATGGGATTTGATTTTACCACAAGCAGAATTTGCTTACAACAATTCTGTCAATAAGAGTACTGGTAAATCACCATTCTAGATTGTATATGGCAATAGTCCAATAAATACTTCAAAGTTAAGGAATCTAGATATGGGAGAAAAGACAAGTGCCGAGGCTAAAGACTTTACAGAACATATGAAGAATTTGCATGAAGAGGTGAGAAATCACATTAATAAGATGACTACTCAGTACAAGGCTAAGGCAAATCAGAAGAGGAGGTATAAGGAGTTCCAGGTGGGAGATGAAGTCATGGTTCACTTGAGAAAAGAAAGGTTCCCTATTGGAACATACCATAAATTAAAAATGAAGAAATTTGGACCATGCAGAATCTTGAAGAAGCATGATTCCAGAAATGCATATGAGGTAGAGTTGCTGAGTGGGATCAATATTTCTCCTATTTTCAACATCGCTGATTTAACAGAATATCATGAAGGTGGAACATAGGATGGACCAACAGAAGTGCAGTGGAGTATTCCAGCATCTACTTCAATAGAGGAGATAGAAGAGATCTTGGATAGCTGTGTGGGAAGGAGTACTCGAAATAGGCAATATGAAGAATATCTAGTGAAATGGAAAGGAAGGCATGTTCAAGATTCTTCTTGGTTGTCTAAGGCAGAGGTTGGTCGTTTGGGTTTTCCTCACACAAGCACCTGAGACGTGACAAGGTCACTTCTCAAATTACCTTGGGTGTCTGATGCAGGAGCATCCAGTGGTGTAAGAGCAATTTTGCATCACCCCCAAAAAAAAAGTGTTTCAAAATTGTTGATGTTCTACCCATTTCTTCTCAAAATCTATGGTTCTGGTCCCATAATTGCCTGAATAATAATGTAGAACTTTCAATTTTCCCAAACTGCTAAAAATAGTAAACTGCTATTTTTAGAAAGTTTGCATTTGGGCATGGAATGAAGTCAAAATTTATAGGAAGTTACATAACGGAAATATAAGACATTTGGTGAAGGAATCATATGAAGATCATTTGCGAGCTAAAAGATATTAAAGTTTTTGTTTCCTAAAAAATGCCTGAAAATTATTCAAACTCAGGTTTGAGGCACTAAATGGCCCCGTACGGGCCCAAAAATAGTCAGAACCGACAGAGCGGATTCTTAGCATGTAGAACACTCCACGAGATTTCTGACGCATAAAATGGTTCATCAATCGGAGTCCCGAATCAAAAGTTATGGCTCTCGAAAGTTGACCTATTTTTGGAGGGAGATGCAAAATTTGAAATTAGGTTGTTGGCCGCCAAAAAGGCTATTAATAACCATTTTTGGGAACCCTGGGTAGTAGGAGAGTTAAGGGGGCAAGTGTAGAGTCAAGAATAAGTGGGAAAATAGAAACCCTAGATGATTTGGGGTTGACAGAAGGCGAAGATTCCAAAGCCTGGTGATGGTAGCTGTAGTGTGTTGCAGCCTGTAGAGGACTGATTCCTTTGATTGTAATTAAGCTTCTGTAATGTAATGAGTTGCCCAGATCAATAAAAAAAAGTTCTATTCTCTATGTTCAATTTCTATTATTTTGTGTTTTATGATTTGCCCCCTTCATCAATACCACAAGCCATAATCCAGAGTGCCTTTCAAGTACCTGAATATACTCTTCATAGCCATAATATGTGATTCTCTAGGATCTGATTGAAATCTAGCCACAAGACAAACTGCATGCATGATATCAGGTCTAGTAGAAGTTAGATAAAGCAATCCACCAATCATTGATCTGTACTTGCTCTGATCAACCTTAAGAGATTCATCATTTTTACTTAGATTACATCCTATAGTCATAGGAGTTCTCACCAGTTTAGACTCTTCCATTCCAAACTTCTTTAATAACTCTATGAGATATTTTGATTGAGAAATGAAGATACCTTTGTCTATCTGATTGATTTGCAATCCAAAAGAAGAAATTCATCTCACCACACATGGACATCTCAAACTCCTTATGTGTCTCATCTACAAAATTCTTACATATTCCTTCATTTCCACTAAATATAATATCATCCACATAGACTTCAACAAATAGGATTTGATCTTTTCTTTCCTTGATATACAAATTGCTATCTACAGACCCTTTATTAAAACCCTGCTGCAATAGATACTTATCTAGTCTTGCATACCAAGCTTTGGGAGCTTGCTTCAATCCATACAGAGCCTTCTTCAACTTGCACAACATATCTAGTTGGTCTGATAACTGGAATCCATCCAGTTGCTCTATGTATACCTCTTCTAACTCACCATTCAGAAAGGCAGATTTCACATCCATTTGATACACCTTGAAATTTTTATGTGCAACAAAAGCCAAAAATAGTCTAATTGTTTCTAATCTAGCCATTAGGGAAAAATTATCCTCATAGTCTATCCCTTCCACTTGTGAGTAGCCTTTACACATAAGTCTTGCTTTGTTTCTCACAACTTCTCCAACCTCATTCAGTTTGTTCTGAAAAATCTACTTTGTTCTAATCACATTCTTGTTTGAAGGTCTAGGGACAAGTTCCCAAGTCTTGTTCTTCTCAATTTGCATTAATTATTCTTCCATTTCCTTGACCCAATATTCATTATTGCAAGCTTCATTTACTATCTTAGGTTCCACTTTTGAAAGTAAATAGAGATTTACTTGTTCTTTTGTAGCTCCCCTTCTTGTCAATACACCTTTCTTTTTATCACCAATAATTTGATCTTCAGAATAATCTCTTTGCACATACTTGGGAGTCTTTCAAATTCTTTTAGGAGCATCTTCTTGAATTTCTTCTTCTTTAGGAGAAACTTGTACTTTAGTTTGAACTTCCTTTTCTTTGCCTTTTTCTACCATCTCTATGACAATAGGTTCATCTAATTCATATCCATCCAATTGAAGATCTTCATCTACCTTTACATTTACACTTTCAATGATCTTTTTCAGTCTTTTATTATAGTACTGGTCAGCCTTACTCTTGGTTGAATAACCTAGGAATATGCCTTCATCACATCTAGCATCAATGATGCAGAGGCATCCACACTATAACCTTCGCATATAGCATGAATGTCTGCAGACCAACCTCATCATCATCATCTTCGCCATCATCATCATATTCCCTAAAACTACCAACAGCATCATCATGTTCTGCGTTACACAGTCAGCATCATCATATTTCGGACGATCGCAAACATCCGCCTGCCGACTACTGTTCATCTCCGCTTTCCTTCTAACATCATCATCATGATGTTCAGCGGGCGCACACATCCTCCTGTTCCACTGTTCATCGGGCTCGAGACACTATCGTCATCATCATGACCTTCGACACTACCTTCGTCAGCAGGATATTCAACATCCGGTTGCTCCAAATATCCTGATGACGATCACCTTCAGCAGCTTACCTTCGACGCTCCGCTACCCGACGATACAAGCAACAGCATCATGATCTACTTTATCCGGTTGTCTTCGAAACCTCCTGATGACGCTAATACACTTTCTGCCGATGCCGATACTTAACGACAGCAGGATGAACTCGCATAGGGGGGATATCTCAATATCCTGATGACGATGACGTCATATCCTGATGACGATGACGTCACCCAATATCCTGATGACCTTCTCAACACTTAGTCAAAATTCCGAACTTTCTCTCCCGCATCTACTCGCGATATGCGGATGTTTGGCACTCCCGATATGATGATCCTGATGCCGATACACTCCTCGGCTCCTCCTGCTGATGATCACCCCGACGAACCCGCACTTCATGCGCTCAGCTGCATCATGTTCATCTTCACTTATCCGGATGACGATGTCCGAACTGCCTGCAGGATATTTGCAGAAATATCCTGATGATGCCGTTTTAACAGACTTCTTCACTTAGCGAAATCTCACTTCGCCGATCCTCCAGGGATGACCCGATCCAACCTCAGGGTGATCTTCCAACTCCAGTTTATCAACTTGACCTAGCACATGAGGATGCTAGGGTCTTCAACATCTCTTGACCGCGATCCTGCACACCTGCATGCAAACAAACAAACTACTACCTACCCTAATGTACATTACCATTCCACCGATCAGACAGATCAACCGGTGGAATGGATCAGGAAATCCATGCAGCCACGCAAACCAGCAGATCGATTATACAAAGGAGATCAACAGAAAACGAAACAGGATCTTTATTGATTCAAAGATGCAATACAATATGATGTTCCTCACACAGAATACTCAACTCCTCTGCTTGATGCAACACTACACTGCCGATCGATGATCTCTACAATCAACCGATCTCATGCTTATAAAGATTTCCCTATGAGTACTACTGACCCAACTCCAAGCGGCTGGGAACTCTCCAGGCGGCTGGGAGATCCCACCGAACATACATCATGACAACTGTTATAACTAACTAGCTAAAAATAGCAAAAGCCTGGTCAGCATGATCTTATCATGATCAGCATGACCTTATTACATGCAATTGGTCTAACAGACCTTCTTGGAAACACAAACAAGACCTAAACTACTAACTGCCTTATCCAGACCAGCTGTCAGGTAGGTGCTCCTGCACCAGTCTTCTTCTCTATGCACACAAAATTAAATAATTTATTATTTAATTTCCCTCAAATCATGCAAAAGCAAATCTTAAGTTGAGTTATCTATTCACTCAACCTTAATTTTATCAATTTCTCTTAAATTAGAAAAAAACTTTGTAATTTATGAAAAGCATGTCTTATCTTTAGAAAAGAAAGTGATTAACTCAAATAAAACAGCTTTTGTATGACACTTGTCTTTTTCTTATTCATTGCATGTTCCTCAACTGTTCTCCTCCGTTGATTCTTCTGAATTATCTGGACCATTGATCGATCTCTGTCGAGACCTATATAAACCCCCCTCATCTCCTTCATTGAGCCTCTCTCTCCAACCTTATTCTCAGGCATACTTAACAGCATTTTGAGCATACATCGCATTGATTGAGCAACCTTACGATCTCTTAACATTGATCTCTTGAGCACACTACTTGCTTGTTGCAGCTATGGTTTCGCAACTTCATTGAGCAATCCACACATCTCCAAAGGGAACAATATAGATTTTGGTAAGAGCTTTCATTTGTTTTTGATTTTATGATAATGGCTTTTACTTAGATTGGTTCACTTTATGTGATTGGTTTTTGGTTTTATTAGTTTAGATTTAATCAATTTTTCCTCATACACATTCTGGCATGCTCGGTGGGACCCACTAACCTTTCTCTTTTTTAGAAAAACTTGATTTTTTTGAAGCTAGGTACGGAAAAGTGCAATCACAATGTAGAAGATTTGAAGATTCTTGTTCTCTAGTTTGAGAGAATAGGTGTTGATCATTCAAATGGGGTAACTTTAGCTCAAAAGATTTCTAGGTTTTGTTAAAAACATCAAAATCCTATCTAGATATCTCTTATTTTTTGAAGGAAGTGCACAGATTTTGAGAAAAATAGATCTCAATCTGTGTCCTTATTTTTAGCCTATGCTTTTTCTTTATTTTTTTTAGCCTATTTTTAGCAATTTCATGAAATAAGATATATCTGTGTAACTTTAGCTCAAAAGATTTCTGGGTTTTGTCAAAAATATCAAAATTCTATCTAGGTATCTCTTATTTTTTACATGAAGTGCATAGATTTCAAGAAAAATAAATCCCAATCTATATCCCTATTTTTAGTCCATGCTTGCTTTTTTCTACCTATTTTTAACAGTTTCACGAAATCAGGCATATCTTTTGCATATAGAGTCAGATTTTCATAGAACCAGTGGCGTTGGAAAGATGGTTCTCCCAAATTTTCTGTGGTGAAATAATTTTGAGGTAATTTTATCAAATTTATTAGGTACACTCAATCAAATTTAACCCTTCTTTGCAAACTTCAAATGGTCATAACTTGTGCAAAATTTACTCAATTTTCACAAACTTTTTTTTTGAAATTGCATAGAATTTTATATAGAATCTAATCATAATATTCAATCTGCTATACCTAATCATTATTATTAGATTTTTTCATATTGCTCATTTTTTCACCTACCAAGTTCAGCGCTTTTGGTCAATTGATTTATTTTTGGCTAACTATTTGAGTTTTGGTGAAACTAATCAACATTTTGCAGCCTCTTATCACTCAAACAGAGCAAATGGGTTTCTCTAACATGTTCATGCAGGATGATCTTTGAAGAAATTGACAAATCTATCGCATTAAGGTCTTTGAAAACATATTGCTTTCTTAAGGGACAATTGACATCATCTTTGCAATCTAAGTCTTAGAAACATACTGCCTTCTTAAGGGATAATTGAACAAATCATTTTGGCAATCTAAGTCTTAGGAACATACTGCCTTTCTTAAGGGACAATGGACATGTATGTGAAAACACCTCAATTTTCTAAGGGACAATGGACATGAATGCCAAAAAATTCAATTTCATAAGGGACAATTGACAACTACAAATGTGTGTGTGCCTAATTTAGTTGCACCTTATTTTTCTTATAATGGGACAATTGAACCTTTGTTTGACATGCTTGCTCTTACATTTTAGTACTTCCTTTAGAAGGGCCTTCTTTTGGATTGCACTTCACCCTAAGCGGAGTTTTCCTTTGAACCGCTATATAAGAGGGATAAGGCAAAAGCCAAGTCCTAACCGACATCAGCCTTACCTTGTGGTGCCAAACTGAAAAGAGGTGTACTAGCTCTTTGTGGAAATGATTTTCACATTGAGCGAAGTGTTTGATACTCTTAGTAGGATTGGTTAAAGCTTTTAGTAGCTTGTTGCATTGCTCATAAGGTGTTGGTCCCTCAAAGTTACTAAGAACCATTCTAGATAGAGACTACCTGATCTACCTCCGAACATTGTAGTAATCATCAGTGCAAGGGGAATCAATTTAAGCCCTTAAGATACTCACCATTGGCTCCCTTGAGAAGAGATAGTATTCCCTTGGCCATAAAGTTCTTGTGACCTACTTGAGCTTTCCAAGGGGAGGGTGAGATATCCCTACCTATCGTCTCTTGCAAAGATACAAAATATCTGACACCTTTATGGAATGATATTTTTATCGACAAAGTATTAAGCTGTGAGCTGATCTACTACAATGAAACCTTGTCTCTAGGGATAAAAAGTGCTTGTTATTGTTTGCAATTGTCTTATACCTGTCGAAACATTGGGCTTGTTTTGAGCCTCAAACATACACATTCTATTGTGTCAGTCCCTTGTTTTTGCCAACATTGTTTGCTGTGTTTTCTCTTGCCAAACACATCCAATCAGAAATAGAAACAATCTATCAAAATTTTACCTTTTAGAAGCATCAGACACTACTTCAGTGCCCCTGGTATTACAGCAGCTTGCCTTTGGTAGTACAGTAGATCACCTTTGGTATAGCAGTACCTCGCCTCTGGCAAAACTCTACTTCAATGCCCTTGGTATAAAAGTAGCTCGCTTTTGGTCATAGTAGCTCGCCTTTGGTATAGTAGTACCTCACCTTTGGTAGCTCAGTCCATTGCCTTTGGTATTACAGTAGCACGCTTTTGGTTGCACAGTCCTGTGCCCTTGGTCAAATAGTATTGCGCCTTTGGTCCAGATACTTGTGCATCAGAGTTTGTCTTTTTCTCAAAAGCACAAAGCAGAATCCCAACATCACCTTTTGTCCTAGTGTATTCCCTGGTAACCACTAGGCTCCAGCAAACTATGAAGTCCAAGCAAGTTGTCCATAGGAAGCGCAAATCGTCTCCTCCCAAACCGCAATAAGGTCATCTCAACATTTCTTCCAAGGTCACTCCTAGAACACCTGCAGAAAAACTAATCAGCTCTTCGAACATGCTGTACATCGACCAACCAAGCAATTCCCAAGAAGGTTGGGTCCCTTTGGTAAGTACACCCCAATACACCACCAGTTTGCCTTAGGATTTTGTCCCACAAGGTTATATCGTAGATCAACCCCCATCTCAAGAAGAGAGACACTTTGAAATAGGTCAATCCTCTCAAGAAGATGAGCAAGATCTTGATGAATTCATACAAGATCCTCAGGCCATAGCCGCAATTGACAAAATCCTTAGCAAGAACCAAGATCATTTCTTTTGCTTACTAGCAGAGCAAGGAGCTAAATTACCCAAAGATTTCAACCTATCCAATCTTAGCGAGCCTAGCAACACCTAAGACACCATACAAGTGGTGCAAACCATGTCAACTGTGACCATGCCCTTACCTGAACAGAGCTCGTAGTATAGGAACCCCCTTTATCAAACCCCAATAGGAGAGAGGGCTGTATCACCACTTCTGACTCCTATGGAGATCTACAAAAACCAACAAGAAACTCTCTAACATCAAGCAGAGTTAGCTAAGCAAGCCACCTTAGCTCGATCAAATATGCAACCACCTCCTAAAGTATCCACACCAATCGCGAGTGGAATCTTGGTTACCCCATCACAAATAGGTTTCCCACCAAATTACAATCTAGGGAACAATTATGTAGCCATGCAACAAGGGTCTCAACAAATACCACCTCCTATATCATCAAACCTTCATGTCTCTCACCCAACTAGAGTCATGCAATCCCAACCACAACATTCTTCTACGCTCATCATCAATCATCCTCAACCATCGCAAATCACATCTACCTATGTCCCTCCACTACGTTCATCAGCACTAAACTTCTTCAACACCTTGCCCATCCACCCTCAAAATTCCCAACATCAAGTTTCCCAAAGCTATGTTCCGCAATCGTAACCTAACCCAACAAACTTTAGCTTTCCTCCACCAACCTCTTTTCTTCAACCATCGCAAAGCCAACATTCTTACCTAGCACCGCCCCCACCTCCTCTGAATCAAAACATCCAATTCCAACCCAATCTGAACCCAACGTACAATGCATATGACCCCAACCAATCTTACGACCCTTATAACACCAACACCCATGGCTTACACTACAATCTTCCATATGGGCAACAACAACCACTTCTAGGACAACAGGAGATGTTTCCAACCCCTCCCACAACGATGGAGCTAAAACTTGCGGAAGTTCAACAACAATTATCTGATCTTACATTTGGCCACACTAAGAAGACCTTCTCTTTAGAGGAAGTGTGTCCTTATCCTTTTGATTGGTCATTACCCATGATCCCTTTTCCTCAAAATTTCACTATTCCCAAGTTTGATAAATACAAAGGAAAAGGGGACCCAAAAGACCATCTTAGGGAATTCTATCTTGCTTGCTTTGAGGTCTCACATAATGACACATATCTTATGTGTCTCTTTCCTCACAGTCTTGGAGGGCAAGCTATAGAATGGTTCTCACACTTACCTGTGGGTATCAAGTCTTTCAATGAACTCAGAGAAATTTGCCACCCATTTCTCCTAAAACACAGAGCATGAGATTTCCATGACTGATCTATACAACAACAAATAGAAAAATAGAGAAACCTTCATTTCATTCCTTCAGTGATGGAGGCAAATGGCTAGCAAATTCCCATTCAAGATACCTGAAAAGTAGCTTGTTAGCATATTCATGCAGAATCTCAACCAAGAATTGGGTTTTCACTTGCAAATTCTTAGTGCTACAAACTTTGACAAAATTACCTACAAGGGAATCAACATTGAGAAGGCCCTCATTGCTAAGGGTGTGGTCAAAATCTTTAAAGAAACAAAAGACAATACTCCTTATCAACAGACAAATGATAAACCTAAGTTTTAGAACAAAAATAAAAACATGGTCAATGATGGGGTGGTTGATTCTAAACATGTCCAAACATTGTAAACGCTGCTGCAGCTTTCCAAACCAAGTCAAGCTCCACCTCAACAATAGCAACAACAAAGACAACCTTATCAAAACCAATAACAACAACAACAAGAGCGACCTCAACAAGATTACCCTCCGCGGCATCAATTCACTCCCTTGGGAGTGCCTATCGAGTCGGTCCTACAACAGCTTTTGCACAAAGGGCTCATCACCTTACCGGATGCTCCCCCATATGGAGAACCTGTTTACAAAACTACACATTACAGAGACAATGAATATTGTAAATTCCATAGGAGCAAAGGGCACAGAACTGCATCATGCATGAAACTAAAGCACCTAATCCAAAATCTCATCGAAGGCAACCAAATCACATTTGAAGATGAACCACTAGCTCAACACACGAACAAAGACCTCAACATGTACAAGGAACCATTCCCTCACCATGGTCCACCTCCTCCTCAAGATAAAGGTCAAGGTGTCAATCATGCTTCCACTTCCTTTGACTCCATCATGGATCATTTTGAAGAGAGTTGTGTGTCTACCCTCACAATCAAAGGCAAATCTACGGATTGCGCTACTACAACCTACTGTGGATGTGTCACCATTCGTGGTCCTACACCTAGTCTTCCAGCTCAATCTGATTATAATCTTGTTGAACATTTAGGGAAAATGCCAGCACAGATCTCTATTTTGGACCTTCTATGGTCATCACCTACACATAAAGTGGTGCTAGAAAAAGCCCTCAAAGAGTCTTCGGTTCCTAACAACATAGCGGTCGCAGATTTCCAAGCTATAGTAGGTAACATTGCTTCACCCTACAATGTGGTCTTCTTGGAGAAAGATCTCCCATCCCATGATCCATGTCATAATGATGCCCTTCATATTGAGGTTCTCATCCATAAACGCAAAATCCAATGCATACTCATAGATGGTGGTGCTGGTCTCAACATCTGTTCTTTAAAGTTACTAAAGCAATTGGGATACTCTGAGGATCATGTCAACACTGATCATAGTATTACAATGAAGGGGTATGATGATGCTGAACACCGCTCAGAAGGTGTTATCCACTTGCCTATACAACTGGGCCCTGTCATGCTTGAAACCAGGTGTCAAGTCCTTGATATTGAGCTGCCTTACAACATTATCCTAGGCCGCCCATGGATCCATGCAATGAAGGCTATTCCCTCCATGTACCATCAATCTCTAAAGTTCCCATACAATGGTACGGAGATAACTATCCCAGGAGACCCCAATCCTTTTGAATTCTGTCGTGTCTTGCAAGAAAGCTATAAGAATTGCAACCAAGTGCCAAAAACTGACAAAGCCCTTGAATCCCCACTATATGTTGATCCTGAAACTCTGACACAAGCCTCTACAAGTGCACCTAGTCCTCTTCCTGAAATCAAAACTCACATCCATGATATAGGCTTTGGATCATATGATATCTCAAAATCTTGTTGTGTAGGGTGGATGCCTTTATCCCCTAAATCTTATGACCAACCGCCCATTGCCAAAGTAACCAAAAAAGTAGCTATCCCTCCCCCAACATTTCTAACCCAATTCCAACAGGGACAATTATTGGAAGAAGAAACTATTGAGGACATTTCTTCTTGGCTCTATAAAGAGAAAGAACCAGTTACAATACTAGTCAATTAATATGGCACTGGATTAAGGATAGTCAAAAACATGGGCTATAAAGGTAAAGGTGGCCTTGGGAGATAGAATCAAGGAACTATGGAACTCATTATTGTGACAAAGAAACTAGATAAGAAGGGATTAGGATTTGGTAGAACGGTACCACGTGTCTTGGACATCGAGTACATTCTCGATGAGGTAGCTGACACTTTTCCCACCGATTTGACGTCTACAGAGGATATCATCGATGACTCTTCCCTCCATATGACCAACCTATTCGCAGAGTCCTCCATTTTTACGCTATCCTCTGTATCCTTGACTTCCACCACCAGCACCCAGAACGTAACACTTGTCTACCCTGAACTTATCGATTGGGACCAACAAGGGTCCCCTGTTATAGATGTATTTCAGAATGATGAAGCTTTAGCTGAGTTCATGGGACTCTGGGATGGTATCCCCCTGGGTGATCATAAAGCAGGTTTTGTAATGGAACTAGAGCCAACAGCTTATTTTGGTGAGAATGCCAAATCCTCCAGTCGAAAAAGTGAAAATAAAGCAAGATCTCTAGGTGAAAACCACACTATGGCACCTCCTGATCACAAAATAGTAAAAACAAAGGATGTATCCAAAGGTGAAAACTCAACTGTGGCACCTAAGGATGGAGGATTTGACCTTCCCCTACCATCTAAGTATCAAGAGAAATCAGCTCTTCTAGTGGAAGATTCTACAGAGATAAACCTTGGCATAGAGCAAAATCCAAAGACCACATTCCTAGCAACATCCTTATCAGAAATAGGGCACAGGAATCTTAACACATTCTTCCTACAGAAAACCATCAACTTTACATGGACCTATGCTAATATACCAGGGCTAGACCCCAAGCTAGTTGTTCACTATCTCACAGTTGATTTGAAAGTGAAACCAGTCAAGAAAAAGCTGAGAAAGATGCACCCATAGATAGCTCTCTTGGTAAAAGTGGAAATACAGAAGTTGTTAGATACAAAGTTCATATGACCTATTGACTATTCTGATTGGGTATCAAATATTGTACCTGTGTCTAAACCCAATGGGTGCATCCGCATGTGTAATGATTTTAGAGATCTCAATAAAGCATGTCCCAAAGATGACTTTCCACTACCGAACATTAACATTATAGTATACTTGACAGCAAGTCATGAGATGCTTTCTCTCATGGATGGATTCTCTGGCTACAATTAGATAAGGATAGCAGAGGAAGATCAACATAAAACAACCTTCACTTGCCCTTGGGGTAACTATTGTGTCATGCCGTTTGGTCTAAAGAATGCAGGAGCAACCTATCAGAGAGCAATGACAGTGATATTCCATGATCTCTTTCATCATATCATGGAGGACTATGTGGATGACATACTAGCTAAATCTTCTAGGGTAGATCACATATAGGTTCTAGGACAGATCTTTGATAGGCTCGAGAAATACCAAGTCAAACTCAATCCAAATAAGTGTGTCTTTGGTGTAACATCAAGAAAGTTGTTGGGATACATTGTATCTCATAGAGGCATCGAAGTAGATCTCACAAAAGTAAAAGCTATAGTGGAGATGCCTCCACCAAAGAATCTTAAAGCATTAAGGAGCCTTCAGGGAAGGTTGCAATCCATCAGGCATTTCATCTCACAGCTAGCAGATAAATGTCACCCATTTCAACACTTACTCTGAAAGGATGTCTCATTCTGATGGGATTATAAGTGTCAAGCAGCATTTGATCAGCTTAAAGAGTATCTAGCTACACCTCTTGTATTGGTTCCACCAGTTGCTGATAAACCTTTGATATTATACATCTCAACTATAATTTCAGCCCTAGGGGCCCTTCTCGCACAAAATGATGAATCAGGAAAAGAGCATGCAATTTATTATATTAGTAGAACCTTGGTGGGATATGAGCTCAATTATTCACTGATGGAAAGGGCTTGTTTAGCAGTAGTGTTTGCTTCTCAAAAGTTGCGGCATTACATGTTGAACCAACACACAAATCTTATCACTAAAATTGATCCCTTGAAGTATCTACTTGAAAAAGTAGCTCTTACAGGCAGACTAGCTAAATGGGTCATGATCCTTAGTGAGTTCGACATTGAATATATGGATCGTAAAGCAATCAAAGGACAAGCCCTAGCAGATCAACTAGCAGAAGCACCCATGATAGATACACACCCTATGGTAGCAGACTTTCTAGATGAGAATCTATTCACTCTTTCCAACTCCATAATGTGGAAGTTATACTTTGATGGTTCCTACACACATCATGGATCAGGGGCTGGCATCTTGTTCATCACACCTCAAAATGACTACATTCCAAAGTCATATTGGCTTGCATTCCCTTGCACCAACACAGCTGAGTATGAAGCACTCCTCATAGGTCTCAACATAGTAGTTCAATGGGACATCACAGAATTACAAGTATATGGAGACTCACAGCTAGTCATTTGCCAAGTCATAGATGAGTACCAAACAAAAGATGAAAAGTTGATCCCCTACAAGCAACTAGTGGATGCCTACAAACCACATTTTTCTAGCATCACATTTGAGCAAATTCCAAGAGAGCATAACAAAGTTGCGGATTCTATGGCTTCTGTAGGGTCACTGATCGACATGCCTACAAATACATAGAAATGTAAATTCTTGATCAAGCAATTGTTGATACCCGCCATCGACATTCCAATTACTGAAATCATCTGCAAACTTGTTGGTCCCAATTCCCCATGGTATGAAGATATCTATGAATACCTTAAACACAATACCTTTCCCCCTGACCTATCATCCACCCAACGCAAAACCTTTATCCATCAATCCTCTCGTTACATCATTTTGGGTGATACACTATATCGCCGGAGTCTCGATGGTATCCTCTTACGATGTCTTAACATGGAAGAAGCCAAAGCTACCTTACGAGACATACACGAAGGTGTCTGTGGCGCATATTCTACTGGTCCTAATCTTGCTAAGAAGATACTCAAAACAGGTTACTACTAGCCTACAATAGAGCAAGATGCTGCATAGTTTGCTAAGAAGTGTCTACAATGCCAACAACATGGAGATTTGATTCATGCACCAGCTCATGAATTACAGCCTATGACTACTCCATGGCCTTTTTCTCAATGGGGTCTCAACCTCGTAGGACAAATCCACCCCTCCTCATCCAATGGCCACAAGTTCATCATTACCGCCACTGAGTACTTTATGAAGTGGGTTGAAGCCATTCACATGACCTATATCACTGGTAAGCAAATAGCCAAGTTTATCCTAAACTACCTCATATGCCGGTATGGTATTCCCCAAGCCATTGTCACTGATAATGGGAGACCATTCAAGAACCAAGATGTCTGTGCCTTATGCATACAATACAACATCCAACATCACTTTTCAACTCCCTACTATCCATAGAGTAACGACCAAGCTGAGGCTTCCAATAAAACCATTCTCAAAATATTCAAGAAAATAGTCAATGACACTGGTCGTGATTGGCACTTGTAGCTCAATCTTGCCCTATGGGCCTACTGTACTAGTATCAGAACACCAACTGGTGCCACACCATATGCCTTGGTCTATGGTTCTGAAGCCATTCTACCTATAGAGGTTGAGATCCCATCCCTCAGAGTATCCATGCAGGACCTGATCGGCGGAGAGGAGTATCGCACTTCCAAATTAGCTGAGCTTGAACTACTAGATGAAAGGTGCCTTACCGCGCTTAATCATCTCCATGTTTATCAAAACCACCTCCAGCATAATTACAACAAAAAGATCATAGAAAGACAGTTCCAAGTTGGTGATCTTGTATTCAAAGAGAATCAGAGAAATCAAGCAAATCGAGAAAAGAAGGGCAAGTTTGAGCCTAACTGGTTAGGTCCCTTTATTGTTACAGCAGTATATGAATGAGGAGCTTATACTTTAGCTACACCTGACGGCATTCCTCTGGATGAGCCACTTAATAGTGTCCATCTCAAGAAGTTCTATGCCTGATCCTCAGAGTATTCCAAAATAAAAATAAAAAAACATAAAAACACAAAAAAATCCATCCTCTGGTGAAAACCTAGCAAACAGGTGCCTTGGATAAGTACCATAGTGAAAACCTGGCAAACAGGTGCTATGTGTAGAGTCAGCATCCATCATCTATCGAGTCCTATTCATTCCATGTCCATTTTGCAACAAGCTCATCATTTACCCATCCATTTATCCATGGCCTTATATCATTTTCAAAGCAATGATCGATCAATAGTCTTTCTCTCATGTTCTCTCCTATCTGCTTTCTTCTATCTATCATCTATCCAACCTCACCTATCTCCAACACAATCTTATAATCGAGCATCAACATAGTTCTTCTATCGCTTCTCTGTCTTTCCTCTTGAGGGGGCACCCTACGCCAGCTATGCTGGGGCAACTACCTACACTGGGACATCAAAAATTGTATCATGTCTTCAACAATCATTTTCTTTGACACAACACTGTGAACTGCATCGCATCAAAGAGGGGCAAAATGTAGACACCCTAAAATGACCAAGTGGTTGCATCACTTGCATTTCGTTATTTCTTCCTAATCACCTGCATTCAACATTAATTAAATAATCTAATTATTTAATTAATTTCATCAAATTCTTCTAAATTCTAAAATTTTGACATTAATTGAATAAATCCTCTTTATTTAATTGTTTAAATTAAATTCCTTTGTTATTCTTCCACAATTAAATAATTTTAATTATTTAATTAAATCATTATCCTCTTTCCAAAATTCAAGTCTCCATTAATTAAATAAATTCATCACAAATTCCCTCTTATCCAAACAATTAAATAATCCCCAATTATTTAATTAAATCAATTCATTCTTACAAATTTGAATAAATCAAATCAAATTTATTTAAATCCTCTCAATCTCCAAAAATAAAATACAATCAAATATTTTATTTATCCTTCCAAATCATGCACAACAATTAAATAAATTTATTTATTTAATTTGCTTTCTTATCTTCAAATTCTTCAAATATCTTTCAAATCTTCTAAAAATAAGTCTTCTTCTCCATGCACACAAAATTAAATAATTTATTATTTAATTTCCCTCAAATCATGCAAAAGCAAATCTTAAGTTGAGTTATCTATTCACTCAACCTTGTTTTTATCAATTTCTCTTAAATTAGAAAAAAACTTTCTAATTTATGAAAAGCATGTCTTATCTTTAGAAAAGAAAGTGATTAACTCAAATAAAATAGCTTTTGTGTGACACTTGTCTTCTTCTTATTCGTTGCATGTTCCTCAACTGTTCTCCTCCGTTGATTCTTCTGAATTATCTAGACTGTTGATCGATCTCTGTCAAAACCTATATAAACCCCCCTCATCTCCTTCATTGAGCCTCTCTCTCCGATCTTATTCTCAGGCATACTTAACAGCACTTTGAGCATACATCTCATCGATTGAGCAACCTTACGATCTCTTAACATTGATCTCTTGAGCACACTACTTGCTTGTTGTAGCTATGGTTTCGCAACTTCATTGAGCAATCCACACATCTCCAAAGGGAACAATATAGATTTTGGTAAGATCTTTCATTTGTCTTTGATTTTATGATAATGGCTTTTACTTAGATTGGTTTGCTTTATGTGATTGGTTTTTGGTTTTATTAGTTTAGATTTAATCAATTTTTCCTCATACACAGTCATCTTCCCAAGTTGACAATCTTTACATGTAACATTAGCAGGCTTCACAATCTTAGGTAGATCTCTTACAATCTGAGTAGTACTTATTTTCACCAAATTATTAAAGTTGATGTGACCCATTCTCCTATTCCATAGCCAACTTTCATCTATCTTAACCAACAAACAATAGTTGTTAGAGCCTTTCAAGTGATAAGCATTACCATGAGTCTTCTTACCAACAACAATTATGGTTCTGGAGCTTTTTCTCATCTCACATCCTTTGTCCTTGAACACAAGATTATATCCTTTGTTGCACATTTGTCCAACACTTAGAAGATTATGCTTCAAGCCCTTGACATAAAGAACATCATCTGTATTATGCTTTCCATCAAAAGTAATTGATCCTTTTCCACAAATCTTACCAGGTGCATCATCTCCAAACCTAACCAGTCCTCCATCATATTTTTCAAACTTAACAAACTTACTTTTGTCTCCAGTCATATGATTTGAACATCCACTATCAATGATCCATTCATCTTCCTTTTCAACATGAAATGCATACAACTCTCTTGAACTTCTATCCCTCACACAGCTAGCAAGATTAGCAGAAACATGTTCTTCTCTAAGTGCAATAAATAAGCATTCACTACTATTGTCATCATCAGAACTAGACTCATCATCAGTTATACCATCATCATCTCAAACATAGTAACTCTTTCTTACCTTCTTTCCTTTACTTTCATTGAATTTTAAATCTCTACAATTGAAACATTTTAAAAATAACTTACTTTTGAACTTTTCTTTGCTACCTCTTTTTATTCTTCTTGCAAACTTTGCCTCAATTTCTGCAAAATCTTCTTCATTTGATTACACAACATACTTCTCTAATTTAGAAGTCTTTTCTTCCTTGGCCTTGAAAGTTGTCTCAGTTTTCATAGGAACATCAGTAGTACCAAATTCCCTTATTTCAAAGGCAGTTAGTTTACCAAGCAATTGATCTTTTGTAAGTTTGTCTGACTCAAGCAAATCTTCAATGGTAGATACCTTGTGACTATAGGACATTAGAAGGGTTCTAAGTATTTTGTCAATAACATCTTCATCTTCTAACTTTCCACCAAGGGCCTTGATGTTGTTGACAACTTCATCAATCTTATGTATGTTATTTGTTATGTTTTCATCTTCAGACATTTGCATGGTTTCATATGTAGTCTTTAAATTATGCAACTTAGCCTTCCTAACAGATGCATCACCTTCATAAATATTCTTCAATTTTTCCTAAATTTCATGAGCAGTTGCAAGAGCTGCAACTTTTTCCATTTCAATATTTGATAAAGCATTCAATAAAGCATTTTTAGCCTTGTGATTCAACTCAGACTCCTTGATCTCTTCTTCAGTCTCTAGACCATCTTTAGGTATTTCATATTTGTTTTTGACTATCATCCAAACACTATAACCTATATAAATAAGATAACTTTCCATGTGTACCTTCCAGTATATGTAATCAAATCCATCAAACTATGGCGTGTCCTTTTTGTGTGCCATCTTGCATCTACCTCAACCTGTTAGGCTTTCTTCCAAGGAACCTTTCTCTAATACCAATTGTTGAAGGCACAACACAATTGAGGGAGGGTGAATCAGTTGTATCAAAACTTTAACCTTAATTGATCAATTTCACAATCACATTAACTTGCTTTAACCATTTAATCTGATATGAAGAATAAACATGAAAAGTAGAAACAATACTTAAGCACATCAACGCCATTCACACATGAACATCATATTTTTACGTGGAAAACCCTTAGGAAGGGAAACCACGATGAGTGTTAGCTCACAATATAATGTAGTAGCAATACTGAATATCAAAGAGGCTCACTACCCAAAAGAATGCTCACTACAAGAAAGGCTCACTGCCAAAAGGATGGCTCACTGTCAGTGGGTGGCTCACTGCTAGTGGGCAAACTGATATTGTATAATCTATAGCATGCTTGAGTTTAGTTCCATTGAAGCATAATGTATCTCTCCTGTTCTACCTTTACAACACACACACCTTAACTTTGCATTTTTTCCCACCTTTTTCACAATCATGACTTCATTTCATGTATTTATACCTATCATCAATCTTGGAATGTACATCAAGGTGACATTACAATCTACAACCATTAGAACTTTCTCTAAGGTCAGCATACATATAAAATTTCAAAATAGGACTGGACCTAAACAAACTTGTGTAGGAAAAGAATCAAGGATGAATACATCATGGCTTAGCTCAAACCTAAATACATCTTCACATGCTTGTACATGCTTCTACAATCCATGAATTACCTCCGTAACAAGTGTGACTAACCAAGTCGGCCAGACCAAGTATACAACATCAAGAATCACTAAGTCACACACTTCCAAGATCTTCCTTACAACTTATGAATCAAACACACACCTTCAATGCATTTAGGGGACATCTATGAACACCATAGAATCATTTGGAAACTAGAAAATCCAACCACAACAGATCTCAACTTACTTTTCTTGAAGATGGATCACAAACTACTATCAATCAGACACTGTCAAACTCTGCTAATCGAAAACTTGCCTTCTGGAGCACCAAATCATAAAACCTTTGGAATGAATAAATCTAAGGACCTTGTAAGCTTAAGTCCAGAACCACAAGACTAAAGAACATACTATGGAGGAATGCAGAGAAAAATACTTCCTCTCTATCACACTGCAAACTCTGTTAGGCGCAGTCTTCAAATTGGTGAATAGAACTTTTGCTCCACACTGATCTAGACCACCAAATTATGGATTTAGCATCTTCAAAAACTTCTTTAAAATATATTCAAATTTCATAATCCAGTCTTCAATACTGATGAAATGTGGAGCAAAACTCAGATAGTTATTATGCAAGCCAAAATACTCTACAACACACTATTTCCACTTGGAGAGCAAATTTTCTCAAAAGCACTTGGAAACTCAGTATCAGGAATATCTTCTCATCATCTTCAACACTTATATAGGACAATACAAAGGAACTGGCTCATCACAAACAAGGATCAAAACAAGAGAACAGGTGATACCAATGACAACAAAAATATGTTAACATCAATGAGAACACTGGTTATCACATACTTGCAACAAATGCTTGCAATATAGGATTGATAGGATATGGTGGGAAGTATGAGATACAACAAGAGGTGTCCAAAGCTTGATTCAACATTTTTTCCTTATCTTCATCAAGATCAAAAGGAGGAAAGTAGGATGAAATGGATCAATGAGATAAGTATGTGAATATAATGGATAAGGAAGATATGATGGGAAATGATAGGATGAGATGAGACAACATGCCCCCTGATGTAAGGTACATAGACAACCAATCTACACATGATGCTTGTTTGCCATGTTTTCATCATGGTAGTTATCAAAGGTGTATTTTTTTCAATTTTTCACCATTAGATGAAGGATTTCTCTTTACATTTGTTTTTTTTAAATATCTTTTTTTTACTATTTGGATGGGATGGAGGATAAGGACTAAAGCGTATGTTTCCAATAGCAACATAGTATGTTAGCATTTTGATGCATGAGTGCACCTGGACTATATTAAGTAGTATTATGTGCATAGATGTTGGTAGATGTGGGAATATGGAAATGGAAAGAATGGTGGATTATGATTTGGATGATGGATGGAGATAGAGGGATAAATGGGAGATGGAGCAAAAGAATGGACCGTAGAGGAATGATAGGGGAAAGATGTTAGAGAAGGGATATAAGATGGGGGATGGATGTAGGTGGAAATGTCATGGAATTATGAGGAACCAAGACCAATGGTTGCACACATCATGATAGATATGGAAGCCTTTATCTTTGATGGAGTGAGGAGTAATGGGAATCAGGATAGGGGATTTAGGAATCATCGATTTAGGGATTTAGGAGCCCAAATGGACTTAGGATTTACAAGATTTTTAATGGGGAGTGAGTTTTTTGGAATTTGGGGATAGATTAAGATGTGGATACTTCATTTGGATTAATTTCTTGTTGCTTTGGGACCCACACCATTTTCATTTTTTCTTGTAGGTGTGTGGGCATATGCAACTTTTGAGATGGCTTTGGCTTTGAATTTGTGTATTGATGCCCTACAACATGATATTCTTGAGGCTTGTGTAGATATTCTTCTATATATGTGGAAGCATCCAAATTTTTATTTTTGAATCTCATGGGATTGGGAATGGCTTCATATGTGGTTGATGTGCACATTTGTTGTCCATGAGTAGGAATGTTAGAGGATATAAGGGAGTGGGATGTGTGGATAGAGAGATGAGTGTATTGATGGATGAAGGGATTAGGATATTGAAGGATAGGAATATTAGGAGTTGGAAGGAGTAGAGGAAGAGTGGATGGAGGGAGATGTATGGTTAGATGCTTTTTCAAATAGTATGACGATGGAGGAGGGATGGCAACATATGACTTGGAAGTGCGATAAGGAGCACTGAGTTTTGGATTGAAATAAGTGGCTTTAAGAGGCATGGAGGTGGTACCAATATGTGTAGATTATTTTTCTTGGGATGTAAATCCAAGGCCATGCAATCATGGATAGGTTGTGACATGGATAGGCTCCAAGATGCCTTGTTCATGAAGACCTAAACCTTTGTCTTGATATTTCATGTTTTGGAACATACGTATGCAATGAGATGTTTGTTGTTATGGAAACAAGATGTGAGTCCATTATTAGATAGAGAAGGTGGGGTTGTGGATGAATTTTGTTCCTCTTTGACAAGAGAACCACCACAAATGAAAGTAGCGGGACCAAGGCAATAGGATAATGGATTTAGAATGGGGTCAATAGGAAATGGTGGAGGATCAATAGGGGTTGATGGAGGATCAATAGGAGATAATGTAGCATTGGGATGCTTGGATCTTGACTAACATTATGTTCATTAAGATGGGGGGTGATATGATCCAAGTTACTTGTTTGATTGTCAATGCTTTCTTGGGAATTAAGTGTCTTATCTTGGGAAGGGGGTGTTATGGATGGATGGATAGGATTAGTTTGGATATCTTGCTCATGGATGGTTTTGGGATTATGGATGGGTGAAGTGATAATCTCTAGATCATGTAATGCATAAAGTGGGCTAAGAGTATCATCATGGCTTTCTTGATCAGAGATAGGAGCTTGATCATAAATGGGAGCTTGATCATAAATGGGATCTTAATCATGACTAGGACCTTGATCATAAATGGGAGTTTGATCATGAATAGGCTTAACATGGATAGTGTGATATTGGTAATGAATAGGATGAACTGGGGTGTTTTGATCTCTATTAGGATAAGAGGTTGGTGTTTCTGTTGGGAATTAAGGTGTCTCAACCATGGTAATTCCTTGTATTTTTACATTATATTTATTTATTTATTTATTTCCTATTGTATTAATTGGATGCAAATCTTATGTTATCATATTGTGGGAGTTGGCACGGTGATGTGTCATCCTACATGGCATATGACCACATGCAATTTTGTTCTCACATGAGGAGATAGGCATCCCACTTAGTGGTAGGAATATTTTGTCATGTGTCAGCATCTTGGATGTTGTGTAAGGGAATATTGACCAAAACGGTCATGATAGATTCCTATGACAAAGTTATGGCATGTAAGAGTCAGAAATAGGAGATTCTATGACAAGTGAAGACATGTGTCAAAGAACATCTTTGAAAAAGGCATATTTGGGTACCCCAAGGTGGACTATAACATGTAAGAGAATATGCTATTTATAGCCTGTGTATGATAGATTCTCTTATAGCTGTAAGTTATGATAGCTATGACAAATTCTATGATAGTTGTAAGAGTTGTAAGAGCATCTGTCATAGCCCATTTTGGAAATAGGTGACCTCCTTGGGATGGCGTGACTTGAAAAGTGTCAGGAGCATCCTACAATGTTGGACAAGTGTCCATAGGCATGGGTTTTGGGCCATGAGGCCATGTTGGACTCCCATCCCAATGTGGAGCCATTTTTGCCTTGTATTTGTTATATAAACAAGTGCTTTTGAGAGGAGAAGTATTATAGGTTTGATAGGTACTATTATGCTACCGAAACATCTCCAGATACAAGTGTCAAAGATTCTTACAAGAGAATTGGCTCTATGTTGTATTGTAACCTTCATTGTTTATGGAATACATTGAGCTATGTTTTGGAGTGTGGGGTTTTTCACCCGTAAGGGTTTTCCCCACATATATCTTGTGTCTCTCTTCTTCTGTCTCACTTTCTTATATATGTTTTCACTACAATATATCTGCTAGTGGGTTAACATAGCTCTAATTGTAAAGATAAAATTGAATTTGTACTCTCCTCCCCTCATTAGATTAGAATAGGAAGCGTTTTCCACACACCTAGATTCCTTTCAGTTGGTATCAAAGCCTGGCCAGTTTTGGTTCTAGTTGTTGGGTAGGGGTTTTTGAGCTAATCTTAGGTTGAGTGGGAGTGTTGTACATAGTATTATGTATCTTGTTGAAGCAAGGAGATGGTAACCACATTCAGAAGATTAGAGGTGGAGAAATTTAATGACACTAATTTTGAGTTGTGGAAACTCAAGATGGAGGACCTACTTGTTGATCGTGATCTATGGGAAACTGTATCCATTGTAAAACCTACAACAATGTCATAAGCTAATTGGGACCTCAAACATTGGAAGGCTAAGGGTCACATAAGACTCTATCTAGCTGACTCTATCCTGTTGAATGTCCATGAAGAGAAGAGCACAAACAACCTTTGGAAGAAGTTGGGTGATGTCTATTAGGCCAAGTCCTTGGTGAACAAGTTTTTTTTGAAAAAGAAGTTGTTTTCTCTAAAAATGGAAGACTGAGGACCTGTTACAGACCATATGAATGCTTTCAACATGATCATTAAACAATTGACATCTATGGGTGTAAAAATGGAGGAGGAGGATTGGTGTATGACCCTACTTTATTCTTTGCTAGATTCGTAGGATCATCTTGTCATGGCTATTAGAAGCACTACTACCACCTTCAAGATGGAAGATGTGGTGTCTTCATTGTTATCTGAAGAGATGCAGAGAAAGTCTTCTAAGGTAGCCAAAGAGGCTCTTGTGGTTCATGGAAGACCCAAAGAGAAAGGGAAGAAGAAGGACAAGAAAGGTGAAAAGGGCAGATCCAAATCTCGTGGGAGAACTAAATCTCCTAGAAAGTCTAAGGCTCTTTGTTGGAACTGTGGGAAAATCAGGCATTTTTGAAAGGAATGCAAAAAGGAGAAGAAAAAGAAAAAGAAGAATGCTCCTGATTCAGATTTTTCCAAGTCACAAGATGATGGTGATGCCTTCATCGCAGCCCTGGCCACCCATGCATCTGATGATGTGTGGTTGATTGATTCTGGTGCATCATTCCACATGACCTCGCATCGAGATTGGTTTACAAGATATGAAGAGTTCGATGGTGGAAGAGTGTACCTAGGTGATGATTCTCATCTAAAGATTGTTGGTCAGGGAAGAGCCTCAATTTGATTCCCTGATGGGTGAGTGAAGGGGATCACTAGGGTTATGCACATCCCAGGCCTATCACAAAACCTGCTTTCTATAAGTATGTTGAATGATGCAGGTGTGCAGGTTATCTTTTCTAAGGATGGATGCAAGATGACTAGAGGATCTATGGTGCTTGTGAAGTGTACTCAAAGAGGTACTTTGTTGCAGCTGGAGGCATGCACTTCATAGTGTAATAGTTCTTCTGACTCAAAGAAAAGAGTTGCAGTCACTTCATCCCCACCATCTGAACAAGCAATGAAGAAATATGTTGTAACTCTTTCTAATGATAGTGCACATGCTATGGAAGCTAAGCTTCCTGTTGAAAAGACTATGTTATGGCATTTGAGATATGGCCACATTGGTGAGAAGGGTCTGTGAACCTTGAAAAATAAAAACCTCATCAAGGCATTAAATGATTGTAATCTCAAGTTTGACTTTTATGAACATTGTGTATATGGAAAGCAAAATTGTGTTTAGTTTTACTCTAGTTCTCACAAGTCTTTTGGTGTTTTGGATCTTATTCATTTTGATGTGTTTAGTCTTGTTAATGTTCCTTCAATTTCAAAATCTATATATTTTGTATCTTTCATAGATGATTATAGTAGAAGGACATGGGTTTATTTTATCAAAAGCAAGACTAAAGTCTTTAGTTAGTTTAAGGAGTTTAAAGCTTTTGCTGAAAATTAGACTTGTAAAAAGATTAAGTGTTTGACAACTGACAATGGTGGTGAGTTTTGTTCGATAGAGTTTGATAAGTTCTATAAAGAGAAAGGGATTGAAAGACATAAGAAAACTCCATACACCCCACAACAAAATGGAGTTGCAGAGAGGATGAATAGGACACTGATGGAGAAGGGTAAGAGTATGCTTAGTGGAGCAAACCTCGAACAAAAGTTTTGGGTTGAAGCTGTAGCCACTGCTTGCTATCTAGTAAATAGGTCTCCTACATTAGCTCTTGTTGGTAAGACATCTCTGGAGGTGTGGTCTGGTAAGAAGCCTTTAGTTAGACATCTTCATGTTTTTGGTTGTGAGGCATATGCACATGTGCCTAGGGAGAAATGGTCTAAATTGGAGAACAAGGCTATTAAAAGTATCTTCATTGGCTATGGTGTCAGTGTGAAAGGATACAAGCTTTGAGATCCTGTGGTTGAAAAAGTATTGTATAGAGGAAGTGTTATCTTCAGAGAGCTAACACCTTCTTTTGTTGTTTTATAGCCAGAATAGATAAAAAAGAAAGAAGATGTGGTTTAGTTTCCTTCTACCCCTGAGAAGACTGAACAGATAGACCCTATGAGACCTAATGATAAGGAGAGTTCTAGCAGTTCTGAAAGCTTAGAAGAAGCAAAACCTCAACCTCACCCATTGAGGAGGTCTACACGAACAAGAAAGAAACCTAATAGGTTTGGTTATTCATTACTTGATTCTAGTTGTGCTTTTACTTTACTTACTAACACTGATGAGCCTAGAACTGTGAAAGAGGCCATGGGCATGAAAGATGTAAGTTCCTAGAAAGAGGCCATAGAAGATGAGATGGCTTCTTTGGAGAAGAATAAAACATGGGACTTGGTTCCTTTACCTGAAGGATGGAAACCTATTGGATACTGTGATAAGTGAGATAAAAATGAAGATAATACTAATCTAATGCAAACAAACACACAATTATACCTCCATTAGACCTCACGAATCCATGCGGGAAGGAGTGTGCCACTGTAGCTCCTCAAGATTTCTCTCGTGATTAGAGTGCAGATGTGGATTTCTCAAGTGTTCACAACACAATGTAAATGGGTGATTAGGGATATGATGACTGATTTGGAGGGAGATTTGGAAGGATTAGAGTGATTTTGCCAGAGGTTTGGTAGGATGAGGAGATTGGGGACTGATTCTAACAGAGGTTTGATGCATGGACTGTCTTCTAAAAATGGCTTAGAGAGGGGTCAATTTATAGAAATTTGGAGGTGAGGATGGAGGGTCAGGATTCATCTGACAAGATCAAAGGCTAGGAATAAAAGTGATTCTTTTATTCCTAGTGGAGGAATTAAATATTCCCATTTTGGGAAGAGTGGGGAATATCTGAATTTAAAATTCAAATAGTGGGAGACATCTGAATATTATATTCAGATAGTGGGAGACATCTGAATATAATATTTAGATAGTGGGAGACATTTGAATATTAAATTCAGATAGTGGGAGACATCTGAATATAATATTCAGTGAGTGGTAGACATCTGAATATTAAATTTAGATAGTGGGGGACATTTGAATATTAAATTCAGATAGTGGATGAGTGGGGGACAAGGATAATTAAGTGGCATCTTAATTAACTTAAGCATGATTTATCAGATAATCAGGATTAATAGAGATTTAGGGAAATCAATTAAATGAATATTAAGAATATTCATTCAATTGATAGGGATTAGGGTTGCAAGGTTAAATGACTCAATTAGGGTGAATTAATTGATCATAAGGGACATGCAGATTGGGAGAATGGATTGAATACGAGGTAGAGAAAATCGGTCTGCAGAGTAGTCCAATTTTAGGTGTCTACATTTGCCCCTCTTTGAGATGGTGTTGCGGCTAAGCAACATCATTTCAAAGAAGTTAAAACATAGAGATAGATTGGATAGAAAAAAGATTTTGGTTTGGAAGAATAAGGAAAGGTTTGGGGATATTTGGTAAGGGTGATGCCCCCTCAAGAGGATAGGTAGGTTGTGAGAACATGGTTGTGCTCTTGAAATGGATGAGATAGCTTGGTAGAACGGGTTAGAGAATAAGTGGTGAGATGAAAGGATGATGATGTTGGGAGATGATTGGTGGATGATCATTGTGCTGAAACTGAATTTGAGCAATCCTAGGTTTGATATAGCAAAGTGGATATGTTCACCAAGGTATAGAAGACTAGGGTGATGATGTTTATCTGACATTTGCATGGACTAGACACGCAGACAAAGGGATGATCTCATGCATGCCCAAGATAGTACAACCTTGTCTAGACGAGGGAAGGGGACTCATAGCATAAGCCCTTAGTACAAAAAAGGTATGATTAACCTTAGATGCATAAGGAGATCAATATGCTAGAACCGACCCTATGATCAATCAAGATATGAATACTAGCTTGGAGTAATGAAACCAGCCCACAAGCACAGCATACAAAAGCAAGACTATGCCCCATTCTAGATGTTTTTACCACATACCATGATATAGTAAGATCAAGGTAGCTTTGATGTGATCTTCGAATAGGACAAAAGATAAAAATCAAAAACCAAAAGACCAACAAACCAAACAAGTAGCCATTGTATCTCTTGCTAAGATGGATGATGATGTGATAGATTCTGCCTATCATAGGAAAGACATATCCTAAGGCAGGAATCGATTGATAGATGATTTGATGATGTTGGAACAGTGGCTCAAGATGTGATGGTGACAAGTTGTGATTGATGCTGATTTGATAGTTAATGATTTTGATTAAGGATAATGCTTTGATAGGTGATGTGATGCTTAGATCTAGTGTAATCTTATTGATGAGAGATGGGATGATAAAGAGAGTGATGGTGGAAAGTTTTATTTGTGTGATAGAATATTTTTGGAGTTTTGTGTGTTTTCTATTGTTTTTGTATTTTTTGATTTTGTGATGTTTTTGGACTTTGGATTTTTGCAAAAGAAATGGTTTATTATGATGGTGTCTTGGATTTCGTGTGGATAGCCTTTTGTGCTAAATACCAATGACAAGGGAAACACCAAGTTTAGAGGTGAAAGTGATGGGGTTGGATAGGGGGATTGGATAGCTGATTCATGATAGATGAATGGACAAGTGATAGGGATGTATGTTAGATAGATGGAAGATAGGGATGAGGATTTTCTCCAAGGGCTAGGTTGCAAGGAATCATATGCCCCAAGGATGCCCCCTCGAGAGGATAGGCAAGTTGCGAGAACACGGTTGTGCTCTCGAAATGGATGGACTTGGGAGTAGATGGATGGAGGATATACTTTTGAAGGGGAATATGCCAAGAGGTTTCCAAAGCATGTTGTTGATATGTTGCCCCTTGTCTTTATCAAGATCTAGGGTGAGAGATGGTTAAAACAAGATATGATGGATGAGGAATGATAGGAGACATAGGAGATGGGGGATAGGAATATGATAAGATAACGATAAGATAGTGGATAAGATGTGCAAGGAGATTATGGATGTGGATGAAGGATACAGTTTTGCCCCCAAGTGTAGGGATACAAAATGGATGGAGAAGTGATTACGCATGACACCCACAAGGGGTTCTCATCATGGTACTTGCCCAAGGTGCCACAAGGAGTGGTTTTCACCATTGGACGGATTTTTTCTCTTTACTATTTTCTTGATTTTTTGACTTTTTTGACTTTTTTGACTTTTTTGATGGAAGGGGGATTCTAGCGTCTGTTTCCATAGCCAGGAGAAGATGGTCCCATGTTGGATAGCATTATGGATGATGATTGCATGGATGTTGGAAGATAGGAGAAGATGGAATGGATGGTGGATAATGGATGGTGGATAATGGATTATGCAAAAGCATGGACTATGTGGATTATGATGTGGACTATGTGGATTAGGATGTGGACTATGCAAAAGCATGGACCATAGGAATGTGACAGGGAAGATATGTAGGATAGTGAACGAAAGATGGAGAGATGGGGGTATGTGGGAATTGCAAGTGGTGGAGGGGAACCAAGACCAATGGTGGCACACACCATGATTGATTTGGAAGCATATACTTGGGATATGGAGTTGGGAGTAATGGGGATCGGGATGAGGGATTTTTGGATGGTCGATTTGGGGTTTTAGGGACCCAAATAGACTTAGACTTTAGGGGATTTTTAGATGGGGGGTGGGATGTTTGGGATTTTGGGGTGGATTGGGATGTAGATGCCTCATTAGAGTTGAGTGCTTTTCATTTAGGGACCCACACCATTTTTGTTTTTGCTTTTTCTTGTGATGGTGTGGGATTGGATAGCCTTTTTGATTTTGCATTTTGATTGGAAGGGATAATATCCTTAGGCTTTTGTCCTTTATGAGTTGAGGCATTCAAATTTTTGAATCCCATGGATTTAGGGGAAGCTTCATGTTTGAAAGTTGTGTGCTTTTGTTGGTCTTGATTCAGGATTTTAATAGACTTATGGATAAATGGATGAGGAGATTGTAGGATGGGGATATTAGAAGTTGGTAGGATAGGAGGCAAAGTGGATTTGATAGGGATCTTGGGAGTTGGCAGGAGTGGCAGTAGAGTGGACTTGATAGGAATCTTTGGAGTTGGAAGTAGTGGCGGTAGAGGTGATTTGATAGGGATCTTAGGAGTTGGAAGGATAGGAGGTAAATTTGATGGAGGGAGATGGATGGTCACATGCTTTTGCAAATGGTAGGATGATGGAGGAGGGATGGCAACATATGTTTTGGAAGTATGATGAGATGCACCATGTTTGGGATTGGATGAATGGATTTTGGGAGGTAGATGGATGGTATCAGCTTGTGTAGATTGTTGTTCATGGGATGCATAGCCAAGGCCATACGAGGATGGATGGAATGTGGTGTGGATGGGCTCCAAGATGCCTTGTTCATGAAGGCCTAAGCCTTTGCCTTGATAGTTCATGTGTTGGAGCATACGACATGCAATGGGATGTTTGGTGCTTTGGAAACAAGACGCGAGTCCATTATTTGATGGAGAAGGATAGGTGATAGAAGGAAGTTGTTCACCTCCTACAAGGAAGTCACCACGGAGGAAAGTGCTTGTGCCAAGTGGATAAGGGGATGGATTTGGGATGGGATTGGTAGATGGAGGTAAAGGATTCACGGGGGATGGTAAAGGGGTGGTAGAAGAAGGTGTGGGATCAATAAGTTGACCAATAGATGGGAGGGGATCAGGGATGGGATTAGATGGGATGGTTAGATCTTGATTAGGAGAAGGGGTCGATGTTTCAACATGCTTTGGATTTGATTCCTAACAAAGCTCATGTGCTTGCATGGATGGGGAAGTGACTTGGATGGTAATGGTAGGTGCTTGGATGGATGTGATAGGTGCTTGACTTAGGTGTTCTTGAACATGGCTACATGGTGGTTCTGGACTTATGACAGGGGGTAGTTCAAGAGGTTCGGTGGGTGTTGGATTGCATGAGGGAGTTTGATTCCTTGCTAATAGCCAATGGATGGCATCCTTCATGAGTTGATGGGTTGAACAGCAATATAATGGATGGATGATGATGGCGGATGGTGTAGAAATAGGATTGGGATTGGATAGAGGGGTGATGGGATTAGGTAGTGATGATTCTTGGATGGGTTCAAGGATAGGTGTAGGATTAGATGGTGGTGTTGGAGGGCACTCTAGATTAGTATCTCCCTTGTCAAAGGTATTTAGATCTTGCATAGGAGAACTTGGACTCATGTGATTTATGGACAAGGGATCACTTGGACTTTCATGTGCTTCTTGTTGCAAAGGTGGATGTGGGCTCACGAGTGCTTGTTGGGATGTGATAGGTGTAATGGTCAGATATGTAGATGAAAGGTTTTGGGGTTGGTATGAAGTGGAGGGTTGATATGAGGATGATGGAGGTTGATATGATGGAAGTTGATGTGAGGTTGATGGAGGTTGATATGAGGACGATGGAGGTTGATATGATGTTGAAGATGATGACATGTAAGGTTGATGTGGAATGTGTGGAGGTTGGAATGGTGGTTGGAATTCGAGTTGTGATGTGATCGGTTGGTGATGTTGGTAAATGTGTTGATGTGATGATGATGGAGGGGTTGCATAGGATAGTGATTGTTGTGATATGGATTGATATAGATAAGGGTTGGGATGAGTTGATAACGGGTTGAGATGACATGTGGATGAATTTGGTTGATGTGAAGTGGGGTAAGTTGATGCAGAATTGGTTTGATGTGTAGGTGGATAGGATGGGATAGGTGCTAGATATGAGGGTGGTTGGACTTTGCAAGTGGCCACGATGTGTTGGATTGCTGCCAAGAGGTATTGTATGTGTCAGGATTGGCTTGTGCGACCTTTTTGAATCAATTCGTGAATGCCTTGAAAGGTTCACGGCTCTAGAGGGGATTGGCTTGCATGCATTTGGTGAAGCATATGAAGGAGCTTTTGGAGGTCCTCTATGGTTGCCTTGATGTCACAGAAGTTGTTAAATCGTAAGTCCTTTTTGGCAAGTGTTTGGTTTTGATTCGATGATGATGTGGATTATTTGGATGAAGTGGATTTTGTTCTTGGCAAGTAGACAAACAATCAAGCACAAAGACAATGGTTAAAGGTTTGATTTATGAAAGATGTGATAATCAAGCATGTACAACCTTAAGGATTTGGGCCACTAAAACAAAGGTTCGTAGTGGGGAAACATCTAGGGGATCAGCACCTTACGAGCATCTGATAAACCACTTAAGGTTTTGACTAGCTCTACTAGGAGTTTAATAGACCTCGAGGGTACTACTTCCTTTCAAGCTAGCACTGAATGGTAAGCGCTAATACCGATTAGACTTGGCTTTCGCCTTATCCTCAATTTACATATAGTGGACCAGATGAAAGTACCGCTTGGGGTCGCCAATGAGTTCTCTGAATGGATGTGTCTCAAGGGCAGGCCCACATCCTAAAAAAGATAGAATAGAACCATTCCTCTTCACCCAAGATCCTTGTGAAGGCAAGGGGAGAGGATACTTTGATTCTACCCTATGGGATAACACAAACGTGTAAGCGCACAAGACACGATAGAGAAGAGCTAATGTTCGTTTTAAGCCCAAATTGAAAATGTGCCTAAAGTTGTTTGTTGCAAGCAATGATTGATTTTAGTTGCACCAATGGTAAATGTTTGGCACACACAAAGATTTGATTGATTTGTTGATTTTAATGCACCAAATTGAAATGTGTGTCTAAGCTAGCATGTAAGAGGGTTTGTTTTAAGAGCCCAATTGAAATGTTTTTGCTAGACTAAGATAATGAAACACCTTGCAATAGATTGTTAGTGTCTTCCAAAAGGATGATTAAAGAAGGTATGTGAAAATGCCATTGCAGGCAGAACAACCTGACTTACAAAAAATAACATTAATTGAAATTACAATGCTATCTTTAACTAATATAGGAAAATAGACTGCATAAACAGATTCTTCAAGAGATTCTATGTGATTTCAAAAAAAAATTTGCAAAAATTTGATCAAAAACGTGAAAGATATGACGATTTGAAGTTTGATTGCAAGTTGGACTTTGACTGCGAAAAAAGACTAGAAAAATGCACTGTCACCTGATCAAAACCTCACAACTATGAAGTTTGCTGAATGCTCTTTCCGACAACTATTCACTTGCAAAATTTTATCTCCGTATGACCAAGTTATGAAAAGTTGAAAAAAACAGCCGATTTCGGCATGTTGGAGGCAATTGAGAAGCTGGCTGACTATTAACAAAAAAAAAAAGCTGGCGGTGATGTGTCTGCTAATCACATGTGAATGTTTTCTCCATCTGACGGTTAGGGTTGAGGTAGTGGTTAGGGTTTTAGTTTTTTTGTGTTTTGTTTTGGGCGGGAGATTTTTTAGGGCTTTTTGCTTTGTTTGTGTTGGTTTGTTTTGTTTTGGTATGAGGTTTGGGCGGGAAATGGTCGAGTAGGGCAGCGGGAGAATGGAGTTTGGGAGAGAGGTGGGTGTCGCAGGGAGGTGAAGCGGTCGGTAGGCGGGTAAGGGTCGCGGCGGCTGTGGAGGGGCAGTGGCGCAGAGATGCGCAGGGGATCGGGGGTGGGAGATGGCCGAAGGGGAGGCGAGGGGAGGAGGTAGGAAGGGGTCGGGGGATGCAGGTAGGGGGTCCGAGAGAGCATGGAGAAAGGGAGTGGGGAGCGTGAGCAGTGCAAAGGTGGGGCTGGGGGAGTGGGGAGTTCGGTGACTGGTGGGTGCTGCAGAGACATGGAGGAGGTGGCTCGGGCGAATGGGAGGCGAGAAGTGTTGGAGGTGGAAGCGGGGTCGGCTGAGGCGGTGGCGACTACAGAGGGCAGTGGAGACAGGGGGAGCACGGGAGAGTGGAGGCAGGGACAAGGGGAGAGGGAGGAGGTCGCGGACAGTGAGGAGATGGGAGGAAGATTGGTGGCGACGGGTGTTGGGGTGTCGACTAGGGGGGATAAGGGCGGGGAGGGGTCTTGCAGTGGGTGGCGACGGGTATGTAGGTTGGTGTCGACTGGAGGATGGTGTTGACAGGGGTTCTGGCTAGCGGCGATTGTTCTGTAGGGTAGCGGCTACGTCAAATTGTAGCGGCCCACAAACCTTCAAATGTGACCTGTTTACCTGCAAGTAAAAACACATAAAACCTACAAAACTGACGAAACCCTATGACATAGCTAGTCAATAATCAGTACAGCAGGGGCCACGGGATCCGTACTGTACGGATCCGTACAGTACGACCTAAGGCCCCTAAAAAATTTTCAAAAAAATTTCAAAAAATATATTGAAGTTTATAGTCAAAATTCACGGAATCGACGTCCTGATTGCGAAAATGAGATCAATTTTCACTTAGGACACAACCTGCAAGACTTCCTCATCAAAACTTGCAAAACTTGTTAAAAAATAAAGATTTTGACAACAAAACTTCACAAAACGACAAGTAGATTCGCGACCAGGCGTGCCAAATGTGATAAGTGAGATAAAAATGAAGATAATACTAATCTAATGCAAACAAACACATGATTATACCTCCATTAGACCTCACGAATCCATGCGGGAAGGAGTGCGCCACTGTAGCTCCTTAAGATTTCTCCCGTGATTAGAGTGCAGATGTGGATTGCTCAAGTGTTCACAACACAATGTAAATGGGTGATTAGGGATATGATGACTGATTTGGAGGGAGATTGGGAAGGATTGGAGTGATTTTGCCATAGGTTTGGTAGGATGAGGAGATTGGGGACTGATTCTGACAAAGGTTTGATGCATGGACTGTCTTCTGAAAATGGCTTAGAGAGGGGTCAATTTATAGAAATTTGGAGGTGAGGATGGAGGGTCAAGATTCATCTGACAAGATCAAAGGCTAGGAATAAAAGTGATTCTTTTATTCCTAGTGGAGGAATTAAATATTCCCATTTTGGGAAGAGTGGGGAATATCTGAATTTAAAATTTAGATAGTGGGAGACATTTGAATATTATATTCAGATAGTGGGAGACATCTGAATATAATATTCAGTGAGTGGCAAACATTTGAATATTAAATTCAAATAGTGGGGGACATCTGAATATTAAATTCAGATAGTGGATGAGTGGGGGACAAGGTTAATTAAGTGGCATCTTAATTAACTTAAGCATGATTTATTAGATAATTAGGATTAATAGAGATTTAGGGAAATCAATTAAATGAATATTAAGAATATTCATTCAATTGATAGGGATTAGGGTTGTAAGGTTAAATGACTCAATTAGGGTGAATTAATTGATCATAAGGGACATGCAGATTGGGAGAATGGATTGAATGTGAGGTAGAGAAAATCGGTCTGCAGAGCAGTCCAATTTTAGGTGTCTACAGATACAAATGGGTGTTCAAGAAGAAATTTAGTGCAGATGGCAGTGTTAAAAAGTACAAGGCTAGATTGGTTGCAAAGGGGTATTCACAAGTGGAGGGAATTGATTATGGTGAAATTTTCTCTCCTATTGAAAAGCTGACATCCATTCAATTTCTATTATCTCTTGTAGCTACTTATGACTTAGAGGTAGAACAGATGGATGTGAAGACAACTTTCCTTCATGGTGATTTGGATGAAGAAATCTACATGTCACAGCTAAAGCATTACATAGAGAAAGGTAAAGAAAATTTGGTTTGCAAGTTAAAGAAGTCTTTGTATGGTTTGAAGTAGTCTCCTAGGATGTGGTACCTAAATTTTTATGCCTTTGTGTTGTCAACTGGATATCTAAGATCAAAATCAGATCATTGTGTGTATTACAAATTTGACAATGATCGCATTCTCATTATTGCATTGTATGTTGACGATATGCTATTGATTGGGAATGGTAAGAATATGATTTCTGATTTGAAGTCTCAGTTGTCAGCATAGTTTGAGATGAAAAATCTTGGGGCAGCTAGGTACATTATGGGAACAGAAATTAGAAGAGATAGAGCTAACAAAAAACTTTGGTTAAGCCAGAGTAAGTATCTGAAGACCATGTTAGATAGGTTTAGAATGGCATATTGTAGACCATTGTGTGTTCTTGTTTCATTGGGGACAAATTTGTCTGTTAATGACTGTCCAAAATCTTAGAGTGAGGTGGAGGACATGAGCAGAGTGCCTTATTCTAGTGTTATTGGTAGTTTAATGTATGCTATGGTCTACACAAGACCAGACATTGCCCAAGCAGTGGGAGTCCTTAGTCGATTTATGGCTAATCTTAGACTGGTACATTAGGATGTAGTTAAGTGAGTGTTCAAATATTTTAGGGGTACTTCTGAGTATTCCATATGCTATCATGGTAATGTTAAAGGACCTCTGTATTCAGTTTGTATTCGTGGATTTATTGATTCTGATTGGGCATGTGACATTGATAGCAGGAGATCCACTAGTGCTTATGTGTTCACTATGTTTGGTGATGCAATTAGTTGGATGAGTAAGCGACAACCTATGGTTGCTTTGTCAACTATAGAAGCTGAGTACATGGAAAAAACTCATGCTTACAAGGAAGCCATTTGGCTTAAGAGATTGTGTTCAAATATTGGTGTTGATGCAGGACAAATTATGATTTGTTGTGACAGTCAAAGTGTGATTTGCCTTGCGAAGAATCTAACTTTCCTTGCCAGAACAAAGCATATTGATGTACAGTTTCACTTCATGCAAGACATGGTAGAGGATGGGAAGGTAAATTTGGAGAAGGTAGATACTTTGAAGAATGTTACAGATGCATTGACGAAACCAATGGGCATAGAGAAGTTCAGATGGTGTTCAGAGTCAATGGGCCTCTCGACCTATAGCAGTTAAATCATGTTAATTCTATTAGCTCCTACAATGTGTTCGACAAGTGGGAGAATGTTGGGAATTAATGTGTCTCAACCTTGGTAATTCCTTGTATTTTTACATTGTATTTATTTATTTATTACCTATTGTATTAATTGGATGCAAATCTTATGTTGTCATATTGTGGGAGTTGGCACGGTGATGTGTCATCCTACATGGCATATGACCACATGTAATTTTGTCCTCACATGAGGAGATAGGCATCCCACTTAGTGGTAGGAATATTTTTCCATGTGTCAGCATCTTGGATGTTGTGTAAGGGAATATTGACCGAAATGGTCATGACAGATTCCTATGACAAAGTTATGACATGTAAGAGTTAGAAATAGGAGATACTATGACAGGTGAAGACATGTGTCGAAGAGCATCTTTGGGCACCCCAAGATGGACTATGACATGTTGTAAGAGAATATGCTATTTATAGCCTATGTATGACAGATTCTCTTACAGCTATAAGTCATGACAGCTATGATAGATTCTATGACAGTTGTAAGAGTCGTAAGAGCATCTGTCATAGCCCATTTTGGAAATTGTTGACCTCCTTGGGATGGGGTAACTTGACAAGTGTTAGAAGCATCCTGCAGTGTTGGACAAGTATCCATAGGCGTGGGTTTTGGGTCATGAGGCCATGTTGGATGCCCATCCCAATGTGGAGCCATTTTGGCCTTGTATTTGTTATATAAACAGGTGCTTTTTAGAGGAGAAGTACTACAGGTTTGATAGGTACTATTATGCTACTAGAACATTTATAGATATGAGTGTCGAAGACTCCTGCAAGAGCATTGGCTCTGTGTTGTATTGTAACCTTCATTATTTACGGAATAAATTGAGTTGTGGTTTGGAGTGTGGGGTTTTTCACCCGTAAGGTTTTTCCCCACGTATATCTTGTGTCTCTCTTCTTCTGTCTCACTTTCTTGTGTGTGTTTTCTGCAATATCTCTATTAGTTGGTTAACATAGCTGTAATTGTAAAGATAAAATTGAATTTGCACTCTCCTTCCCTCGTTAGATTAGTGTAGGAAGTGTTTTCTACACACCTAGCTTCCTTTCAATTTCCACATGCTCTGGACTAGACTCATGACATAGCTCTTGTGTTTGGATGGAAGTAGTAGGTTCTTGGATAGACTTAATAGGCTTCATATTGTTGACAACATGGCTATATGATGGGTCTTGATTCGCATTGATGAAAGGGGACTCTTTAATAGGATGGATATGAATAGGAGTGGGTGATGGTGTTGGAGTGGTAGACATGCTAGTAGGATATTCTTTATTAGGCTCATGAATAGAAATTTGAGTGCATGATAGTTTTTGTTGTTTCCCTCTTAGTTGTTGTCCTTGATGTCAAATACACAAAATCTCAAGTTTGTGGTGCAATGATAGTTGCATTCATAACAGTTGGCATGGGAGAGGTGTTTGGTTTTATGTGATAGTGAGCTTGGCCACATTTGGCTGACAATCTTTGCATATTGTTGATATTATATCTTTGCATAATGTGGTTATTATATGGTTATTATATTTGTCTGCACTCTTGGTCTATGCTACAGTGATGGAAGTTTGTGATGGTAGTTTTGGTTGACTTGGTATGACAGGTACTGTTGGTATTCATGATGACATCAGGATAGTATTCATGATGTTTTTCATAGTTGATATGTTTAGCATTTGATGTGTTACAAGTTTGCGTGCTATGCATTGTTTCTCCCATTGCATTGCAGTGGTATTGTGGTTATTGGCATTCTAGAGGGCTCAAAAGCATAATGTTTTAAAATGATCTTTTCTTGGCAATATGGCTCATTGATGATCAATATTCAGATTCTATGGAGTTGTTCTTACAAAGCCTTGACCATTTTCAAAGGGACACAAAAAATATTTGTTTCATTTTGAAAAAACATCATTGGTTTCATTTTTGGTGATCTTCATTTGATTAAAGGAAAGTCAAATGTTATTTATAACTCAATATTACTAAGGCATGAGTTTAATTGGTTTGCTAAGTTGGTACAGTGTTGAAGTAACAATTGAGATCCTACTCTGTCTTCCTATAAACTAAGTTGCATTGGTTTAGTTGGTATGTTGTAACATGATGACACTTCTTGATCAATTTGACATTGCTTGGGTTTGGCATTGATGTCAAGTTAGGTTGTCTTATGAAAGGCTTAAGACATCATTGGTTTGATATTTGGTGATTATCCTTTAGCACTTTTTTGATATTGTGATAGCATTTACACATGGTCTCCCTTATGGAAGCACTTATACATGGGTGACATGGTGTCGTCTTAACATTTGTTGCACTAGAAGATGTAAACCAACACAAAGCATTGGCAAAGAGCTTTGATCATTATGATGTTTACTATTTACCAGGTATATGGGCATTGTTTTTAAAGGCATAAGGATTGTTTCTTTAGGTATTAGTTGGAGTTTATTGATCATCATTAGTATGAGCATGGGGCAGCAATATTCACTAAAGTCTTGGTTCTTACTTAGACCATGCTTTGGTCTTGTGCATTGACCTTGGTACTCACTTAGCACATTTGTATCATTAGACCGATACAAGACATTATGATGAGTATTATACTCATGTGAATAATAGCCATGATCATCGACACATATTATTTGGTTATTATGATGTTTGAATATCATGAGGTTTTGGTGCAATACCGACATAATCATTTGTGGTTTTGTATGACACAAAGTGGTAAAAGCTAATCGATATCATTTGTGCCCTAATTGTTTTCACATATTACATTTGTTGTCACTTAGGGTTTCTATCCTATGCAAGATATTGCAAGATTTAGTTGAAAATCTCTAAGACTTGACAAAGCTACGGTTGACTTTATATTGTGATATTTGGTTATATGGTAGTTGACAAACAAAAACAAAAATTGTGGCTTTGTAACTTCTCAAAATCCTTGTTGTAAAGCACAAAGTTCATGGGTTTGCATTGCATTTACTTGTTGAAAGACAGTTATAATCAATAGTTGGGTCAAGCACAAAATGGTTTTCTTGGTTAGGGTTTATCAAGTTTTGTTGATGATACTTTCTCTTATTGGCAGGGTTTATCAAGCATGAAGTGTTAGGATTTGAAAAAGATACATTCATTTGACTTAACACCAGAGTTTTCTTCTATGGTGGTAGTTTTTTATTAACTGTGTTAGTCTCTTAAAGACATTAAACAGTTTATAAACTACTTTATTTTACCACTCTTGAGAAGGAAGTTTTGTGGTTATCTTGAGAATTTGGGTTAAACCTTGGGTTAAGATGTGTATTGATCTTAAAACATCTTTGCAAATGGAATCATTTGACCATATGGGTATGTCAATTACTTGTTTAAAAGAAAAATTATTTTTATAGTTCAACTATTTCAGTTATAGATTCAAATTGTTTCATGAAAGAAGTAAGGCATTGTGAAATGTATAAAAGACATGATATGTAAACACCTGTGATGAGATTGATGAGTGTGTATCTTACATTATCATTGAGATTGTAACAGGGTGTTGATGCAACATCTATTCTGAGTTGATGTGCACACTTGTATTTATGTATTCTTAAGTCTCAAATAACGAGATAGTCAAGAACTAGATTGTAAGGAAATAGAGCAAACCTCTATATTGATTTAAATTTTGAATTGTATTCATGAGATTGCATAAAATCTAGTGAGGCACAAATAGCTAGTGAGGAATAAATAGCTAGTGAGGTACAAATAGCCAGTGAGGCACAAAAAGCTAGTGAGGCACATATAGCCAGTGAGGCATTTGTATTTGCTAGTGAAGCACATTTTGATTAAGCCAGTTAGACATTTAATGAGTGGTTTTTCTACCCCATGAGGGTTTTCCACTCCTGAAATCATTGTCTTATGGTCTCTTTGTTGCATGTCTCATTTGTTCATTACACTTGTATGTTTAGTTCCTTAGTTCACTATACCTTGCATTAATAAGTCTTTAATTGGAAATCTTTCTTCTATTTTTGAAAGTCTGAAATAAAAGTAAATAAAGTGTTTTTGTCTACAACACTGATTCAACCCCCCTTCTCAATGTTGTCAAGTACTCCAACAAGTGGTATCAGAGTGTAGGTTCCTTATTAAAGTCTAACAAAAGGTAGAAAAAACTAGCGGAGTACCATGGGAAAGGGTAGAAGAAATAGAGAAAAGAAAAAGGACAAACAAAAGGTTGTACATCTAGCTCCTGTCAAGTTATATGCTGAGTTGTTGTCTAAGTCACCTTTAAAAGATGACATGGAGTGTAATATAGAAAATGACTTTATTGTTAAGATTGATGATGCAGAAGGAGACTTCTTTGTAGATGAAGATGAATAAGCATTTGATGAAGATGATTGTGTAGTTGATATTGAAGGAGAACTCTTGTGTGCCCTGGATACAATCAAGCAACTTAGAATAGAGAATAAGAAAATTGAAGATCAACTTTAGCAAGAAAAAGATTCTAAAGACAAGGTATATTCATATTTTGCAAAAGTTTCTTTAGAATTAGAAGAAGCAAGAAATCTGATTGTAGACTTAAAGAGTTAAGTTGAAGAGTCTAATAAACTAATTATTAGTCTAAAAATATAAGTTGTAGAACCTAAAAGAGTAGCTGATTTTGCAAAATTGGATCTTGACGTCAAAACTAATGAATGTCTAAGATTCGAATTAGACATAGTCTCTTTGAGAAAGGATTTGGAAAAGGCTTCTTCTAAACTTCACAAGAATATTCAATTTGACAAGAGTACTGAATGTTTGAATGACATATTAAGTAAGTAAAAACAATACAATGACACTACTAGCTTGGGGTATGAAAAAGGAGAATGTTATAAGACAAGAAATACTCCTAGGAAGAAGATAGAACTAAAATTTCACTATGCTGCACCTAAGGTTGAAGCTAAGAAGAAAGCTAAAGTTAATGTTACTAATGAGTCTTTAAGATTTCCACCTATCAGGTATAATTATTCTTAATTCCATGGTTATTGCTATGTATGTCATGTTTATGGTCATAGGGCCAGAGATTGTAAAAGAAATGGTTTTGGGTGGAATAAAGAGAAAAGTTTTTATGGCTGGTCAAATCAGAACTACAATAATGCTTGTTATAACTGTAATTAAGTTGGCCATTTTGCAAGAAACTATTGGATGCATGCAAGGTATGACTCTCTCAGATCATCTAGAAGAAACTATTCTTCTCTTGATCAAAACTACAATATTTTGTGTTATAGATGCAATATGTTTAGGCACATAGCACAATGGTGTAGAGGAAGGATAAAACCAATTGGAGGCTACATGTTCAAGAAAAAGAAAGTGAATGCCTTAGGCAAGGAAAACAAATATCCTATACTAGTTTGGAGAAGAAAACAAAGTCAAGAAGGAAGTCCTAATATTGTGTATACTACACAAGAGATATTCATGAGTGCATAAAGAGTAGCATGAATCAAGGGGGAGTTGATTTGTAATGTATCTTTCAAACCCTTAAACATTCAACAATAGAGGTTGTCATGAGACTGATATGTTTGGTTTTGCTTAATGGCAGAGACTTTTAAAGCACTTGTCAAAGTTGTATGATTTTCTTTGGAAGCAACGACTTCAATATGTTCTTGAGATCTTTGAACAATTCAATCCATAGCTAGAATGGTGTGACAATGTTGTTTATAGTTTGGTGTGTTGAGGGTTAGCATTGATTTTCAAGGGTTTTTCTGCTTCTTCAGGATGTTTAGAGACATTATAGTTGTTCATGCCTTGCTCATGATTGGCCAAGATGTTGATGTTGAGAGCTATAAGTGTTTGGTCACTTCATGTTAAGGTATATGTCAATAGATTGGTACATTGCTTGAAGAAGAGTAATGATATTCATGCCTCATGATGCTTGTGAGTTTTTAGCATGAGTTGCAAAATATGAATTCTCTAGTTGTGTCTTGAATCATACTATATTCTTTTAATTAATATTGTTTTCATTAGATGTCATGATCTTGTCGCAGTTGATGTTTATGTTGATGAATGTTGATGCTTTAGTTACTTCCTACATCAAGCTTAGATGTTCTTATTTTAGTGAATTTCATGATTCAATTAGTTTATGGTGATGACTACAATCAGGTATCTTAGAAGAATTGTGTTAGGTTTTGATCATTTGGAAGATACCAAATGTTGAGACATCTCCAGGAGGTATTTTACCATCACAAGAACATGCTTGATGATTAAAAGAAGGTGCAGAGGTGTAGTGGCAAAAGAATGCCATTAGTGATTCGTATCTTGTTTGCAAGGTAGAAGGCAAAAGACTAGAGCAATTAAGTGTTTGATGGCTGATGCTTTTGTGTAGTGCTTGATGCCTTGATTTATGCAATGACAATGGTTTGTAGCAGTGTTGTTGTAAGAAGATTATACTGTTGAAGAGAGATACATGTCATTCTTGATCATTCTTATGATTAAATTTAAACTTCTTTACTAGAAGTTGTATAGAATAGGATAATACTCTGATGAAGAAAGATAATATATTAATATGGACATGCTTCATAATATTCTGATTCATATGCTTATAGTGAAGTATATGTTGAGGTCTTTAAGGTCCATGGAAAGTTACAGTAGGCTTTGATCTCAGGGGGAGCTTCTTAGCACCCTAGTGTGACAAGTGATGAACAAATTTTATTCTTTTGTGATCTCTTTTCATGTTGGTACACCATGGATTTACAATGGTAGTTATCATAGCACTTACTCTTTCAGTTTGATGGATATGTTCCTCTATTTCTTCTATCAGTTCAACATTTATGAGGACATTGGTTCATGCACAAATTTATCAGTTTTCTAACATTCTATTATTGCTTTGATAAGGATGGTTAATACATTGGTATAGTGGTGTACACAGATGTTATCTTGATGCTTTGATGTTGTTCTCTTGATGCCTACATTTCTTGCTTCTTGATCATTGCTATTCATGTATTCTAGTGTTTTCAGTCAGTTCTTGATGTTGGTGTCAGTGGTGTTCTACCCTATACAACTGATAGTGACCACCTCTAGTTTTACTCTTTGATGGTCTACTAATTTTCATGTTTGGCATATTCAGTTGTTGTCCTTGCTATGATACATCTTATTTTATATGGTCATATTTTTTGGTACTGATAGTGCAATGATGTTTCAAGACAATCTGGATACCTCGTGCTACAATGGCCAATGATGGTATGATTTATATTTCCTATTTTTTTGCTTATCATTTCTTTCTGCAACATATTGGCCTATGGTTCCTGATTTATCTTTGAGGTAATTACACAATTCTTCCTCCCTTTGTCTTTGATGCAAAAAAGGAGAGAGAGAGTTGTGTTTTTCCATCAAGGACAAAGGGGGAGTTTGTTTCCCTCTCAGGTGTTGTCCTTGATGTCAAATACACAAACTCTCAAGTTTGTGATACAATGATAGTTGCATTCATAACAGTTGGCATGGCAGAGGTGTTTGGTTTTATCTGATAGTGAGCTTGGCCACATTTGGTTGACAATCTTTGCTTAATGTGGATATTATATATTTGCATAATGTGGTTATTATATGGTTATTATATTTGATTGCAATCTTGGCCTATGCTACAGTGATGGTAGTTTGTGATGGTAGTTTTGGTTGACTTGGTATGGTAGGTACTGTTGGTATTCATGATGACATTAGGATAGTATTCATGATGTTTTTCATAGTTAATATGTTTAGCATTTGATGTGCTACAAGTTTGTGTGCTATGCATTGTTTCTCTCATTGCATTGCACTAGTATTGTGGTTCTTGGCATTCTAGTGGGCTCAAGAGCATAATTTTTTAAAATGATCTTTTCTTGGCAATATGGCTACATTGATGATCAATATTCAGATTATGTGGAGTTGTTCTTACAAAGCCTTGACCATTTTCAAAGGCACACAAAAACTATTTATTCATTTTGAAAAGACATCATTGTTTCATTCTTGGTGATCTTCATTTGATCAGAGGAAAGACAAATGTTATTTGCAACTCAATATTACTAAGGCATGAGTTCAGTTGGTTTGGTAAGTTGGTACAATGTTGAAGTAACAATTGAGATCCTACTCTGTCTTCCTATAAACTGAGTTGCATTGGTTTAGTTGGTATGTTACATGATTAAACTTCTTGATCAATTTGACATTACTTGGGTTTGGCATTGATGTCAAGTTAGGTTGTCTTATGAAATGCTTAAGAAATCATTGGTTTGATATTTGGTGATTATCCTTTAGCAATTTTTTGATATTGTGACAGAATTTACACATGGTGGTGCAGTGTACCTAGGACATTTTTTTTTGTCATTTGTTTAAAATTTTGTTTTTTTGAAGACTAGGGAGTTTCAAAAATAATGTATTAAATCCTTGAGAGGCATGAGGTTGTAAGTGGAGGTTGAAAATAGGCAATTATCTTTAGTGGTCTGCAATCCTTTTAAGAGAGTGACAATCTATTTTTAGATATACAGTCTTTTTATGAAAAAAAAAAAATCAGTTGATGCTATTTTGTCCCTTTTCCCACGATTGGGAAGGAGGTAATGGAGGAAATTTATGGAAATGATAAAAAGGAGACCTCTCTCATGAGATGGTATTGTAGTTTTGATGAAGTTTGAATGAAGGAGAGCAAGAAAATTACAATTTGTTGTCCCCATGTCACTATTTTTCTATAATTTTGTTGTTTCTTTCATTTTTCTGAGGCTGTACAGTACTATCAAGATCTCTCATGCATAGAATGTTGTAATGGATAGGTTTACCTTTGTGTTGAACCAATGTGGATTTATTTCATTAACATTAAAGGGTTTAAAAAACATTTTTCCTGTCATTGCCCTATTTTCCAGTTTTGTAATTGTTTTATTGTTGTTCCCCTCAACTATACCTACCCATACTACACATTCAAGGGCACATAGGATTAAAATGATGTAATAAATGTTCTTGGCCTTCATTTAAGCTAAGTTGTAAAAGTTTTCATTATGGTTTAAGATTTTTATCATTGTTTTTGTGAAAGGAGGTCTCAATCCCTTGTTTTAAGGGTTTTAGAAAGTTTTTTGGTTTCCCACTTCATATTGTTATGTTACAACCCAAAATGGGTAGATTGAGTTTAGAATGGGGTGTTTTTTAATGGGTTTTGTATGTAGGCACAGGGGACAAGCAAAAGGTGAAGATCTCAGCCATTGAGCCTCTTTTTTCTCACACTACACAGTCAAGGGTACATAAGATTAAAATAATGTAGTAAATGTTCTTAGCCTTCATATAAGCCATGTTGCATAAGTTTTCATGATGGTTTAAGATTTTTATCATTGTTTTTGTGAAAGGAGGTCTCAAACCCTTGTTTTAAGGGAACATTTTTTGGTTTCCCACTTCATATTACTATGTTACAACACCAAAATGGGTGGAGTGAGTTTAGAATCAGGTGTTTTCTAATGGGTTTTTCATGTAGGAGCATGGGACAAGTAAAAGGTGAAGATTTGAGCCATTGAGCCTCTTTGTGACATGAATTTGGCAAACTAGTGTTGGAGGAGTGAAGATTAGATCATAAAATAAGTTGAAATGAAGATAGACCCATAAAACCTTTGAAATCCATCTATTTTCACCCTATTGGATCCTTTGGGATAGGATTGAGAAGTTTGTCTTTGAGTTTGTGAACACTTCTTTTGTAAAAGTGGGCTAATTGCCCTCTAGGATAGTAGGAACAGTCAAAATTAGGGGCTTGCATTCCAAAAGAACCCAACCTACATGTTTAGTATGCTATGTAACTCCATAATGGGTACTTGAAAAGGTAATTGTTTTGTGGGTTTGTCATGTCTTTTGAAAATTATGCTTCAAAAACCTCGTTGACAGGGCTACAAGGAGATAAGTCATCCTATGAATGGAATGGTACAAGGAGGTACCTTCTAAACAATTTGTTAGTTTTGTAAGCTTAGGACAGTCAAACCAAGAAGTTCTAGGGTCCCTAGAAAGTTTGGGAAGGTTCCCATGTATATGAACCTAAAAATGGTGTTGTTTAACAGTGTTGAAAACATGCAGAAAGAGTGAACAGTCATGTCCTGTTTGATGTCAAGTGTTGTAGTTTGGTCCACTAGGACCTAGAAAACTTATTTGCCCTACCATTCCTTGTATCCTCTTCCTCTAAGTAGTTTGATTGTGACCCCTTTGTGTTCCTTGTGGAGGTGGCTCTGCATCAAATTGGTATCGGAGCACAATTAGTAGGTCTATGAAGTGTTAAGTTGAAGAGGCAGTTTGCCAAGATGCCTCCAAGAGTGAGAAACATGGCTAAAGAGATGAATGAATTGAAGGAGAAACATGCTAGAGAGTTGAGGGAGCTGAAGGAAAGAATGGCTACCCTAGAACAAAATCATAGAAGAGGAGTGGCTCTAGATGATGAGATTGAGTCTAAGGAAGAAGAGGAAGCTGAGTATGAAGATGTGGAAGAAGAGTTGGACCCTAAGGATCAGAGGATGGTAAAGTTGCTGAAAGCAGCGAAGGAAGACAAGCACAAGATGAAGACAGATGTGCTAAAGTATGGAGGAAGCCTTAGTGATGAAGAGTTGCTAGATTGGATTGTAGTATTGGACAATCACTTTGAGCGTGAAGAAGTTCCTAATGATTAGAAAGTAAAGATTGCAAAGACCAAGATGACAAGTCATGCTTTGTTATGGTGGGATTATCAACAAATAGAGAGGAGAAAGAAAGGAAAGGAAAAAACTATTTCATGGGACAACATGGTAGCTAAGATCAAAGGTAAGTTCTTGCCTAAAGATTATGAAGTTCAAATGTTTAAATAGCTTCAAAGTTTAAGACAAAAGGAAATGGATGTTAAGACATACACTGAAGAGTTTTATAAGCTAAGTATAAGGTCTGGTCAAAATGAAACTGAAGTCCAAAAAAGATTCTAGGTATATTGGTGGTTTGAGATCTAACATGTAGGATGAACTAGTGTTGGCAAATCCAAGGAGTGTTGAAGACTGTTATCAGATGATAGTTAGAGTAGAAAAGAAGCTGAAAATGAGACAAGATAAGTTAGCTAGAGGCAAAGGCAATACCTATAGAGGTAGAGGATCTTTTTCAAACACAAAACAAGTCAATGAAAGTCAAGAATACATGAGCAAGGTACAAGGACAAGATGCTGATTTGAAACAAGGACAAAGTGCAGATTTCAAAGGTAGAGGTTCTAGAGGCAGATTAGGTGGTGGAAGTAGTTCAAACACTTTTACGGGTAAGTGTTACAATTGTCAAGAGTTTGGGCACCTAGCATATAAGTGTCATGAGAAGTGAAATTTTTCAAGTGATGGTGAAAAGAAGAGTGAGAGAAGGGCTATATTAGTCCAAGAAGAAGAATGTGGTTCTAGTTCCACAAAGTGTGATGCTGAGACAGGAGAAACATTGATGTTAAGAGAAAGAGCACTACTAAAGACTTCGAGGGAGAAGGATCTAATTCAGAGGAGAGAATTGTTTAAGACAACTTGTAAAAGCAAGAATAAGGTATGTAAAGTGATAGTAGATTCTGGTTGTACTAACAATATGGTGTCTAGTGAGATGGTAGACAAGTTGAAATTGAAGAGAGTTCCTAGGGAAGTACCCTACAAAGTTTCTTGGGTGAGTGATCATCAGTCCATTTTAGTGACTAAGCAAGCATTAGTTGAGTTTAAGATTGGAGCATATGAGTACAAGGTCCTATGTGACATCCTACCCATGGATTATTGTTATGTGATACTTGGAAGACCCTGACAATTTGATAGGTTTGTAGTTTATAATGGAAGAGCCAATACCTTCACTATCAAGAAGGATGAGAAGACTTTTGTACTACTCCCATTAGAGGAGTAGTCAAGGACAACAAAGATGATTATGTTTGGCAAGAAGGGGCCAGTGATGTTTAATGAGAGTGAAAACAAGGACTGTGCAGCCTTTTCAAGGCATAAAACTATTGAGATAGCAAGGAGCAAGTGTGAAGCTGAGTTGCAGCCAGTTGTGAAGAGGAATGTCTTCATGTGGAAGAAGGAAGTGAGTGAAAATGTGGAATGTAAGAGTGAAGGGCCTATGGAAAGGCAAGAAGTGAGTGAAGGGATCTTAGTCGGGACAGTCATGTGCCTTGTAGTGATGAGTAGGGATAAGAGACAACCAAGTGAAGCTAGTGTAGTAGTTTGCAAGATTGATAGGATAGTGAACACACTAATTACAAGCCTTATAGAGGTTGGTAAAGGTAAGGTGATAGTGAACAGTGGTGTAAACAAGAAGCTAAGAAATTAAGTGAACAGACATTTGAAAGAAGCATGGATGCTAATAAAGGTGACAAGGTGAGAGGACCGAGAATGGGATAGTTTACAAAGAGTGCACATGGTCAAGAAGCAAGTAATGTTGGCAAGCATGTCAAGTATAGTGAAGGATCAAAGCCAAAAGAACCTAATGAAAACAAACAAGGAGGACAAAGACAAGAAATGGAGGACAATTTGGAAGATTATTTCCAAGGGACTTGGAAAATTTTCAAGTTAGGGTGTATAGTGCAGTGCACCTAGGACATTTTTTTGTCATTTGCTTAAAATTTTGTTTTGTTGAAGACTAGGGAGTTTCAAAAATAATGTATTAAAGGCTTGAGAGGCATGATGTTGTAAGTGGAGGTTGAAAATAGGCAATTATCTTTAGTGGTTTGCAGTCCTTTTAAGAGAGTGAGTCTATTTTTAGATATAGAGTCTTTTTTATGAAAAAAATAGTCAGTTGAGGCTATTTTTAGCCTTTTCCCACAATTGCGAAGGAGGTAATGGAGGAAATTCATGGAAAGGATAAGAATGGGACCTCTCTTATGATATGGTATTATAGTTTTGATGAAGTTTGAATGAAGGAGAGGAAGAAAATTACAGTTTGCTATCCCCATGTCACTATTTTTCTGTATTTTTGTTTTTCTTTCATCTTTTCTGAGGCTGTATAGTACTGTCAAGATCACTCATGCATAAAATGTTGTAATGGATTGTTGTACCTTCGTGTTGAACCAAGTGTGGATTTATTTCATTAACATTGAAGGGTTTAAAAAATGTTTTTCTTGTCATTGCCCTATTTTCCAGTTTTGTCACTATTTTATTGTTGTTCCCCTCAACTATACCTGCTCACACTACACAGTCAAGGGTACATAAGATTAAAATAATGTAGTAAATGTTCTTAGCCTTCATATAAGCCATGTTACATAAGTTTTCATGATGGTTTAAGATTTTTATCATTGTTTTTGTGAAAGGATGTCTCAAACCCTTGTTTTAAGGGAACATTTTTTGGTTTCCCACTTCATATTACTATGTTACAACACCAAAATGGGTGGAGTGAGTTTAGAATCAGGTGTTTTCTAATGGGTTTTTCATGTAGGAGCATGGGACAAGTAAAAGGTGAAGATTTGAGCCATTGAGCCTCTTTGTGACATGAATTTGGCAAACTAGTGTTGGAGAAGTGAAGATTGGATCATAAAATGAGTTGAAATGAACTTAGACCCATAAAACCTTTGAAATCCATCTATTTGAACCCTATTGGATCCTCTGGAACAAGAGTGAGAAGTTTGTCTTTGAGTTTATGAACACTTCCTTTGTAAAAGTGGGCTAATTGCCCTCTAGGACAACAGGAACAGTCAAAATTAGGGGCATGTATTCCAAAAGACCCCAACCTACATGTTCATTATGTTATGTAACTCCATAATGGGTACTTGAAAAGGTAATTTGTTTGTGGGTTTGTCATGTCTTTTGAAGGTTATGCTTCAAAAACCTCACTGACAGGGCTACAAGGAGATAAGTCAGCCTATGAAGGAAATGGTACAAGGAGGTACCTTCTGAGCAATTTGTTAGTTTTGTAAGCTTGGGACAGTCAAACCAAGAATGTCTAGGGTCTCTAGAAAGTTTGGGAAGGTTCCCATGTGTATGAACCTAAAAATGGTGTTGTTTGACAGTGTTGAAACCATGCAGAAAGAGTGGACAGTCATGTCTTGTTTGATGTCAAGTGTTGTAGTTTGGTCCACTAGGACCTAGAAGACCTATTTGCCCTACCATCCCTTGTATCCTCTTCCTCTAAGTAGTTTGATTATGATTCCTTTGTGGTCCTTGTGGAGTTGGCTCTGCACCAAATTGGTATCAAAGCACAGTTAGTATGTCTATGAAGTGTTAAGTTGAAGAGGTGGTTTGCCAAGATGCCTCCAAGAGTGAGAAACATGGCTCAAGAGATGAATGAGCTGAAGGAGAAACATGCTAGAGAGTTGAGGGAGATGAAGGAAAGAATGGCTACCCTAGAACAAAATCAGAGAAGAGGAGTGGCTCTAGGTGATGAGATTGAGTTTGAGGAAGAAGAGGAAGCTAAGTATGAAGATGTGGAAGAAGTGTTGGACTCTGACAATCAGAGGATGGTAAAGTTGCTGAAAGCAATGAAGGAAGACAAGCATAAGATGAAGATAGATGTGCCAAAGTATAGAGAAAGCCTTAGTGATGAAGAGTTGCTAGATTGGATTTCAGCATTTGATAATCACTTTAAGTGTGAAGAAGTTTGTGATGATCAGAAAGTGAAGATTGCAAAGACCAAGCTGACAGGTCATACCTTGTTATGGTGGGATTATCAGCAAACAAAGAGGAAAACAGAAGGAAAGGGAAAAATTGTGTCATGGGACAAGATGGTAGTTAAGATAGAAGGTAAGTTCTTGCCTAAACATTATGAAGTTCAAATGTTTAAAAAGCTTCAAAGTTTAAGAGAAAAAGAAATGGATGTTAAGACATGCACTGAAGAGTTTTATAAGCTGAGTATAAGGTCTGGTCAAAATGAAACTAAAGTACAAAAAGTTGCTAGGCATATTGATGGTTTGATATTTAACATGCAGGATGAACTAGTGTTGGCAAATCCAAGGAGTGTTGAAGACTGTTATCAGATGGTAGTTAGAGTAGAAGAGAAGTTGAAAAGGAGACAAGATAAGTCAACCAAAGGCAAAGACAATAACTCTAGAGGTAGAGGATCTTTTTCAAACACAAAACAAGTCAATGAAGTCAAGAAGACATGGGCAAGGCACAAGGACAAGGTACTAATTTGAAACAAGGACAAAGTGTAGATTTCAAAGCCAGAGGTTCTAGAGGTAGATTTGGTGGTGGAAGGAGTGCAAACACTTTTATGGGTACGTGTTACAATTGTCAAGAGTTTGGGCACCCAGCATATAAGTGTCCTGAGAAGTAAAAAATTTCAAGTGATCATGAAAGGAAGAGTGAGAGAAGGACTCAATTAGTCCAAGAAGAAGAATGTGGTTTTAGTTCCACAAAGTGTGATGCTGAGATAGGAGAAACATTGATGCTAAGAGAGAGAGCACTACTAAAGACCTTCGAGGAGAAAGAGTTGATTTAGAGGAGAGCATTGTTTAAGGAAACTTGCAAAAGCAAGAAAAAGGTATGTAAAGTGATAGTAGATTCTTGTAATGACAATATGGTGTCTAGTGAGATAGTAGACAAGCTGAAATTGAAAAGAGTTCCTAGGGAAATACCCTACAAAGTTTCTTGGGTGAGTGATCATTAGTCCATTTTAGTGACTAAGCAAGCATTAGTTGAGTTTAAGATTGGAGCATATGGGGACAAGGTCCTATGTGATATCCTACTCATAGATTGTTGTCATGTGATACTTGGAAGACCCTGGCAATTTGATAGGTTTGTAGTTTATGATGGAAGAGCCAATACCTTCACTATCAAAAAGGATGAAAAGACTTTTGTACTACTGTCATTAGAGGAGTGGTCAAGGATAGCAAAGATTATTATGTTTGGAAAGAAGGAACCAGTAATGTTTGAGGAGAGTGAAAACAAGGAGTGTGCAGCCTTTTCAAGGCATAAAACTATTGAGACAACAAGGAGCAAATGTGAAGCTGAGTTGCAGCCAATTGTGAAGAGGAATGTCTTCATGTGGAAGAAGGAAGTGAGTGAAAATATGGAATGTAAGAGTGAAGAGCATGTGGAAAGGCAAGAAGTAAGTGAAGGGGTCTTAGTAGGGACATTCATGTGCCCTATAGTGATGAGTAGAGATAAGAGACAACCGAGTGAAGCTGGTGTAGCTATTTGGAAGATTGATAGGACAATGAACACACTAGTTACAGGCCTGATAGAGATAGGTAAATGTAAGGTGATAATGAACAGTAGAAAGTAGATTATTAAACAGTGGTGTAAACAAGAAGCTAAGAAGTTAAGTGAAAGGACATTTGAGAGAAGCATGGATGCTGATGAAGGTGACAAGGTCAGAGGACCAAGAATGGGATAGTTTACAAAGAGTGCACATGGTCAAGAAGCAAGTAATGTCGGCAGGCATGTCAAGGAAAGTGAAGGATCAAAGATAAAAGAACCTGATGAAGACAAACAAGGAGGACATAGACAAGCAATGGAGGATAATTTGCAAGATTATTTCCAAGGGACTTGGAAAAGTTTCAAGTTAGGGTGTATGGTGCAGTGTACCTAGGACATTTTTTTTTGTCATTTGTTTAAAATTTTGTTTTGTTGAAGACTAGGAGTTTCAAAAATAATGTATTAAAGGATTGAGAGGCATGAGTTTATAAGTGGAGGTTGAAAATAGGCAATTATCTTTACTGGTCTACAGTCCTTTTAAGAGAGTGACAGTCTATTTTTACATATACAGTGTTTTTATGAAAAAAAAAATAGTCAGTTGATGCTATTTTTAGCCTTTTCCTACGATCAGAAAGGAGGTAATGGAGGAAATTCATGGAAAGGATAAGATGGATACCTCTCCCATGATATGGTATTGTAGTTTTGATGAAGTTTGAATGATGGAGAGGAAGAAAATTACACTTTGTTGTCCCCATGTCACTATTTTTCTGTATTTTTGTTATTTCTTTCATCTTTTTTGAGGCCGTACAATACTGTCAAGATCTCTCATGCATAGAATGTTGTAATGGATGATTTTATTTTCATGTTGAACCAAGTGTAGATTTATTTCATTAACATTGAAGGGTTTAAAAATGTTTTTCTTGTCATTGCCCTATTTTCCAGTTTTGTCACTGTTTTATTGTTGTTCCCCTCAACTATACCTACCTGTACTACACAGTCAAGGGCACATAGGATTAAAATGATGTAGTAAATTTTCTTAGCCTTGATTTGAGCCAAGTTGTAGAAGTTTTCATGATGGTTTAATCTTTTTATCAGTTTTTGTGAAAGGAGTTCTCAAACCCTTGTTTTAAGGGTTTTTAGAAGGTTTTTTGTTTTCCACTACATATTGCTGTGTTACAACCCCAAAATTAGTGGAGTGAGTTTGGAATGGGGTGTTTTCTAATGGGTTTTGCATGCAAGAGTAGGTGACAAGAAAAAGGTGAAGATTTGAGACATTGAGCCTCTTTGTGACATGATTTGGCATAGTGTTGGAGGAGTGAAGATTGGATCATAAAATGAGTTGAAATGAACTTAGACCCATAAAACCTTTGAAATCCATATATTTTCACCCTATTGGATCCTCTAGAATAGGAGTGAGAAGTTTGTCTTTGAGTTTGTGAACACTTTCTTTGTGAAAGTGGGCTAACTGCCCTCTAGGACAGTAGGAACAATCAAAATTAGGAGCTTGTGTTCTAAAAGACCCCAACCTGCATGTTTAGTATGTTATGTAACTCCATAATGGGTACTTGAAAAGGTAATTGTTTTGTGGTTTTGTCATGTATTTTGAAAGTTATGCCTCAAAAACCTTGCTGATAGGGCTACAAGGAGATAAGTCAGCCTATGAAGGAAATGGTACAAGGAGGTACCTTCTGAGCAATTTGTTAGTTTTGTAAGCTTGGGAGAGTAAAACCAAAAAGGTCTAGGGTCCCTAGAAAGTTTGGGAAAGTTCCTATGTATATGAACGTAAAAATGGTGTTGTTTGACAGTGTTGAAACCATGTAGAAAGAGTGGATAGTCATGTCCCATTTGATGTCAAGTGTTGTAGTTTGGTCAACTAGGACCTAGAAGACTTGTTTTCCCTACCATCCCCTATATCCTCTTCCTCTGAGTAGTTTGATTGTGACCCCTTTTTGGTCCTTGTGGAGTTGGCTTTGCATCAAATCGGTATTAGAGCATAGTTAGTAGGTCTGTGAAGTGTCAAGAGATGAATGAGTTGAAGGAGAAACATGCTAAAGAGTTGAGGGAGCTAAAGGAAAGAATGGCTACCCTAGAACAAAATCAGAGAAGAGGAGTGGCTCTAGGTGATGAGATTGAGTAGGAAGAAGAGGAAGCCAAGTATGAAGACATGGAAGAAGAATTGGACCCTGAGGATAAGAGGATGGTAAAGTTGCTGAAAGTAGTGAAAGAAGACAAGCACAAGATGAAGATAGATGTGCCAAAGTATGGAGGAAGCCTTAGTGATGAAGAGTTGCTAGATTTGATTGCAGCATTGGCCAATCACTTTGAGTGTGAAGAAGTTCCTGATGATCAGAAAGTGAAGATTGCAAAGACCAAGCTGATAGGTCATGCTTTGTTATGGTGGGATTATCAAAAAATAGAGAGCAGAAAGCAAGGAAAGGCAAAAATTGTTTCATGGGACAAGATGGTAGCTAAGATCAATGGTAAGTTCTTGCCTAAACATTATGAAGTTCAAATGTTTAAAAATCTTCAAAGCTTAAGACAAAAGGAAAATGGATGTTAAGGCATACACTGAAGAGTTTTATAAGCTGAGTATAAGGTTTGGTCAAGATGAAACCGAAGTGCAAAAAGTTGCTAGGTATATTGGTGGTTTGAGATTTAACATGCAGGATGAACTAGAGTTGACAAATCCAAGGAGTGTTGAAGACTGTTATCAGATGGTAGCTAGAGTAGAAGAGAAGCTTAAAAGGAGACAAGATAACTTAGCCAGAGGTAAAGGCAATACCTCTAGAGGTAGAGGATCTTTTTCAAACAAAAAACAAGTCAATGAAAGTCAAGAAGACATTAGCAAGGCACAAGGACAAGGTGCTGATTTGAAACAAGGACAAAGTGCAGATTTCAAAGGCAAAGGCTCTAGAGGTAGATTTGGTGGTGGAAGGAGTGCAAACACTTTTATGGGTAAGTGTTACAATTGTGAAGAGTTTGGGCACCCAGCATATAAGTGTCCTGAGAAGAAATTTTTTTCAAGTGATCGTGAAAGGAAAAGTGAGAGATGGACTCAATTAGTCCAAGAAGAACAATGTGGTTCTAGTTCCACAAAGTGTGATGCTAAGATAGGAGAAACATTGATGTTGAGAGAAAGAGCACTACTGAAGACCTCAAGGGAGAAGGAGTTGATTCAGAGGAGAGCATTGTTCAAGACAACTTGCAAAAGCAAGAACAAGGTATGTAAAGTGATAGTAGATTCTAGTTGTACTTACAATATAGTGTCTAGTGAGATGGTAGACAACTTGAAATTGAAGAGAGTTCCTAGGGAAATACCCTACAAAGTTTCTTGGGTGAGTGATCGTCATTCCATTTTAGTGACTAAGCAAGCATTAGTTGAGTTTAAGATTGGAGCATATGAGGACAAGGTTCTATGTGACATCCTACCCATGGATTGTTGTCATGTGATACTTGGAAGACCCTGGCAATTTGATAGGTTTGCAGTTTATGATGGAAGAGCCAATACCTTCACTATCAAGAGGGATGAGAAGACTTTTGTACTACTGCCATTAGAAGAGCAGTCAAGGACATGAAAGATGATTATGTTTGGCAAGAAGGAGCCAGTGATGTTTGAGGAGAGTGAAAACAAGGAGTGTGCAGTCTTTTCAAGGCATAAAACTATTGAGATAACAAGAAGCAAGTGTGAAGCTAAGTTGCAGCTAGTTATGAAGAGGAATGTCTTCATGTGGAAGAAGGAAATGAATGAAAATGTGGAATGTAAGAATGAAGAGCCTATGGGAAGGCAAGAAGTGAGTGAAGGGATCTTAGTAGGGATAGTCAGGTGCCCTATAGTGATGAGTAGAGATAAGAGACAACCAAGTGAAGCTGGTGCAGAAGTTTGCAAGATTGATAGGACAACGAACATACTAGTTATAGGCTTGACAGACATTGGTAAAGGTAAGGTGACAATGAATAGTGGAAAGGAGAGTATGAAATAGTGGTGTAAACAAGAAGCTAAGAAGTTAAGTGACATGACATTTGAGAGAAGCATGGATGTTGATGAAGGTGAGAAGGTCAGAGGACCAATAATGGGATAGTTTACAAAAAGTGCACATGGTCAAGAAGCAAAATTAATGTTGGCAAGCATGTCAAGGAGAGTGAAGGATCAAAGCCAAAAGAAATTGATGAAGACAAACAAGGAGGACAAAGACAAGCGATGGAGGACAATTTGCAAGATTATTTCCAAGGGACTTAGAAAAGTTTCAAGTTAGGGTGTATGGTGCAGTGCACCTAGGACATTTTTTTTGTCATTTTTTCAAAATTTTGTTTTGTTGAAGACTAGGGAGTTTCAAAAATAATGTATTAAAGACTTCAGAGGCATGAGGTTGTATCTGGAGGTTGAAAATAGGCAATCATCTTTAGTGGTCTGCGGTCCTTTTAAGAGAGTGATAGTCTATTTTTAGATATACAGTCTTTTTATGAAAAAAATAGTTAGTTGAGGCTATTTTTAGCCTTTTCCCACAATTGGGAAGGACATAATGGAGGAAATTAGTGGAAAGGATAAGAAGGAGACCTCTCTCATGAAATGGTATTCTAGTTCTGATGAAGTTTGAATGAACGAGAGGAAGAAAATTACAGTTTGTTGTCCCTATGTCACTATTTTTCTATATTTTTGTTGTTTCTTTCATCTTTTCTAAGGCCGTACAGTACTGTCAAGATCTCTCATGCATAGAATGTTGTAATGGATGGTTTTACCTTTGTGTTGAACCAAGTGTAGATTTATTTCATTAACATTGAAGGATTTAAAAAATGTTTTTCCTATCATTGCCCTATTTTCCAAATTTGTCACTATTTTATTGTTGTTCCCCTCAACTGTACTTGTCCATACTACATAGTCAAGGGCACATATGATTAAAATGATGTAGTAAATGTTCTTATCCTTCATTATGGTTTAATCTTTTTATCATTGTTTTTGTGAAAGGAGGTCTCAAACCCTTGTTTTAAGGGTTTTAGAAGGTTTTTTGGTTTCCCACTTCATATTGTTGTGTTACAACCCCAAAATGGGTGGAGTGAGTTTAGAATGGGGTTTTTGCTAATGGGTTTTGCATGCAGGAGCAGGGGATAAGAAAAAGGTGAAGATTTGAGCCATTGAACCTCTTTGTGACATTAATTTGGCAAACTAGTGTTGGAGGAGTGAAGATTGGATCATAAAATGAGTTGAAATGAACTTAGACCCATAAAACCTTTGAAATCCATCTATTTTCACCCTATTGAATCCTCTGGAACATGAGTGAGAAGTTTGTCTTTGAGTTTGTTAACACTTCCTTTGTAAAAATGGGCTAATTGCCCTCTAGGACAGCAAGAATAGTCAAAATTAGGGGCTTGTGTTCCAAAAGAACCCAACCTGCATGTCCATTATGTTATGTAAAGCCATAATGGGTAATTGAAAAGGTAATTTTTTTGTGGTTTTGTCATGTATTTTGAAAGTTATGCTTCAAAAACCTCGCTGACAGGGCTACAAGGAGATAAGTCAGCCTATGAAGGAAATGGTACAAGGAGGTACCTTCTGAGCAATTTATTAGTTTTGTAAGCTTGGGATAGTCAAATGAAGAAGGTCTAGGGTCCCTAAAAAGTTTGGTATGGTTCCCATGTATATGAACCTAAATATGGTTTTTTTGATAGTGTTGAAACCATGTAGAAAGAGTGGATAGTCATGTCTTATTTGATGTCAAGTGTTGTAGTTTGGTTGTAGTTTGGTCCACTGGGACCTAGAAGACCTGTTTGGCCTACCATCCCATGTATCCTCTTCCTTTGAGTAGTTTGATTGTGACCCCTTTGTGGTCCTTGTGGAGTTGGCTTTGCATCACATAGACTCCCTTGTGGCAGCACTTAAACATGTGTGACATGGTCTCATCTTAACATTTGTTGCACTAGAAGATGTAAACCAACATAAAGCATTGGCAAAGAGATTTGATCATTATAATGTTTACTATTCACAAGGTATATGGGCAATCTTTTTAAAGGTATAAGGATTATTGCTTTGGGTGTTAGTTGGTGTTTATTGATCATCATTGGTATGAGCATGGGGCAAAAATATTCACTAAAGTCTTGGTTCTTGCTTAGACCATGCTTTGGTCTTGTGCATTGACCTTGGTACTCACTTAGCACATTTGTATCATTAGACTAACATAAGACATTATGATGAGTATTATACTCATGTGAATAATAGCCATGATCACCAACACATATTATTTGGTTATTATGATGTTTGAATATCATGAGGTTTTGGTGCAATACCGACATAATCATTTGTGGTTTTGTGTGACACAAAGTGGCAAAAGCTAATTGATATCATTTGTGCCCTAATTGTTTTCACATATTGCATTTGTTGTCATTTAGGGTTTCTATCTTATGCAAGATATTGCAAGATTCAGTTGTAAATCTTTGAGACTTGACAAAGCTACAGTGAGCTTCAGCTGGACAGTTTATTCTTGGACTCAAATGCTTTGTTTATTAGTAGTATTCAGGTGACATTATTCCACTATTATTTTCATTTGAAGGTTTATTCTTTGTGAAGTTTTTTCAAACTATTAATGGGTAAATGGATTCGTTGATTGCTTTGACTTAGTCTATGATTCTAAGAAGAGATAGCAAGGTTCAAAGTTGCAGAGTTTTGTTTGAGACTTGGAGCCTCTTTGACCCAAGAGGTCTCTCTATCACATATGTTTGAGTTTATCCTTGTTTGAGCTTGGTGGTTGAATTTATATTGTGATATTTGGTTATAAGGTAGTTGACAAATAAAAAAAAAATTGTGGCTTGGTAACTTCTCAAAATCCCTATTGTAAAGCACAAAGTTTGTGGGTTTGCATTACATTTACTTGTTGAAAGATAGTTATAATCAGTAGTTCGGTCGAGCACAAAATGGTTTTCTTGGTTAGGGCTTATCAAGTTTTGTTGATGATACTTTCTCTTATTGGCAGGGTTTATCAAGCATGAAGCATTAAGATTTAAAAAAGATACATTCCTTTGACTTAACACCAAAGTTTTCATCTATGGTGGCAATTTTTGATTAACTGTGTTAGTCTCTTAAAGGCATTAAATAGTTTATAAACTACTTTATTTTACCACTGTCGAGAAGGTAGTTTTGTAGTTATCTTGAGTAGTTCATTTAAAGCTTGGGTTAAGATGTGTATTGATCTTAAAACATCTTTGTAAATGGAATCATTCGACCATATGAGTCTATCAGTTACTTGTTTAAAAGAAAAATTATTTGTATAGTTCAACTATTTTAGTTATTGATTCAAATTGTTTCATGAAAGAAGTAGGGCATTGTGAAATGTATAAAAGGCATGATATGTAAACACCTGTGACGAGATTGATGAGTGTGTATCTTACACTATCATTAAGATTGTAACAGGGTGTTGATGCAAGATCTATTTTGAGTTGATGTGCAAAATTGTAGTTATGTATTCTTGAGTCTCAAATAATGAGACAGTTAAGAACTGGATTGTAAGGAAACAAAGTAACCCTCTATATTGATTTACATTTTGTATTGTATTCATGAGATTGTATAAAATCCAGTGAGGCACAAATAGCCAGTTAGGTACAAAGAGCTAGTGAGGCACAAATAGCTAGTGAGCCACAAATAGCCAATGAGGCATTTGTATTTTCTAGTGAAGCACATTTTGATTAATCCAATGAGGTATTTAATGAGTAGTTTTTCTACCCCGTGAGGGTTTTCCACTCCTGAAATCATTGTCTTATGGTCTCTTTGTTGCATGGCTCATGTGTTCATTACACTTGTATGTTCAGTTCCTTAGTTCACTATAATTTGCATTAATAAGGATTTAATCTGCAATCTTTCTTCTATTTTTGAAAGTCTAAAATAAAAGTAAATAAAGTGTTTTTATCTACAATATTGTTTCACCCCCGCTCTTAGTGTTGTCAAGTACTCCAACATTTGTTTCCTTTCTAGGAGTCCTTGCATCAAATCATTCATGAATTTTGGAGTAAGATAGGTATATTGTAGATGGGAAATGATGGAAGATGTTGTGGGATTAGGATTAGGATTGGGTGGAGGGATAATAGGAGTAGATATGGAGAAATGAATAAATGGATTTAATGGTGGATTATGTAGTGGACTAGGTGGTGGAGGATAAGATGAATTAGAAGGTATGTGGGCTAATGGATTAGGATTAGGAGTTGGAAGATCCCATGGTGGACGAATGAAAGGGATTAACGGACTTGGATTATAGGAACAATGAGATGGGGATATTGCATATGAAAATGTTTCTTGGGAAATGGATGGAGGTGAATATATAGATAGAGGATGATATGGATGACCTTGATGTCCCTTGTCATAGGGTGTACAATTAGGCATAGGGTTGTAACTTGTGCTAGCCAATGTTTGATTATAAGGGGTTTATATTTCCAAGTATGGATTCATGATTTGGAGTTTGCATGGACATGTAAGATGATGATGATGTTGTGATAGCATTAGGATGATCTCCAATGATGAGATGTGCTAAGGGTAGTTGAAGCTCTTTGAATTTTTTCTTGTTGATAAGATCCAATTTCTCATAGTCATGTGTAAGTTTTTTTATCCATGCCTTAGGAGTACTAGGAGATTTGTATGATAGTGACATGTGTTGGATTGAAGTTATATCTTGGGGATGACATCTATATAGGCATTTAAGTTACTCAATGTATATATCATCTGGGCATGATGAGGATATTGGTTGAATTAGAGATGGAGGGGGGTTAAACGAAGGTCTATTGATTATTAGGACCATTTTGATGAGGAATCTTGATGATGTGACTAAAGTTTGATTTGTTGAAGCATAGGTTTGATTATGGATGGACTAGTGATGTTTCAAAGGATAATGTTTGATTAAGGATAGGTGTTGGATGTTTGATTAAAATGGATAGATAGATCTAATGGATGATTGATTTTGGGAGTTGGGATAAATGGATTGGATTATTGGATTACAAAAGTGGATTATGATATGGATTATAGGTCATAATGGATGAAGAATTATGCGCTAAGGTTTGGAAATGGATTAGGTGGATATAATGGATTAAGGTTAGGACCTTGATAGGATTAGGATAACTTGATGAAGATTAGAGTCCTATATGATGGATTTAGGCATAGATTAGGGATAGGTTGGGATGAAATGAATAGGATGATTATGAGTGATTAGGGGGATGTGGATAGGATGATGAGGATAATTGTGATAAGGTCATAAGATGATTAGGATAATTAGGATAGGATGAAGTGGATAAGAGGGATGATTAGGATAAAAATGGATGATTAGGATAGGTGATTAGGATGAAGATTAGAATGAACTTGGATTGGATTGGATGAAAATGGATGATCAGTGAGTGGTTGGGAATGGTTTATAGCTTGACTTAGGCAAAGTTTTGGCAAGAGATACAAACAAAAGACATAATGGTGTTGACTTTTAATGGAATTGGGTGTGAAAGGATATTAACTTCCATGGATAACAAATGGTATATACTGGTAGATAACAAGAAAAGACACCAAACACTCTTGCAAAAGCTTAATATTTATTCAATTAAGGTGTGTCATATATCATGGACTCATTTAGGTGCGACTTCAACCCCCAGTATTAGATAATGGTGGCTTCCATCCCCTTCATACCATCTACATTTGCTTAGATGGGTAGGAAATGCAAGGTCATGTACCACCTTTCACCCCTTACTTTAGAGACTAAAGTCTTTCCCAAAGTGTATTCCAACTCAAACAATGGAGGTAATAGCACGAGCTCTTCTCCCCTATTGTAGCGATGCACCAAAGAATATGATGGTCAAAGGTCTTATCTAGGTTAACAAGGTGTCTAGGGTGTCCCCAAATATACACGAGGTACACTGGGCTAGTCCAAGTCTATGAACAAGGGTGTCCCAATCATCTGACCAAGCACCAACCAAACACAAGTCTTGGCAGACTAAGGATCTCGTAGTTTTTGCTAAGCAAGAGGGGATCCTTCTGTTGAAATGAGTCTTTTGATTCTCATAACATTTATATACCATGTTAGAACATGTGGTTAAGGTCATCCTTAAGGGTGATGAAATACCTTAACATGCCTTCTATACATAATTCTAAGTACTTTTGATTCTCAAGATTATCTTGCAATGTGAGAGAAGAGCATATGTATGACTCTCAAGTCCCCAAGAATAAAGCAAATAAAGTGAGTAAAAGTGACCAATCTAGTACTTTTGATCTCCAAGATTACCTTTCAATGAGAGGAGAGAGCATATGTACATATACATTCAAGAAATAGAAAACAATTGTTTATTCCCTTAATAAAATTGAGGTGTGCTACTAGATTAATGGAAAAATGATTCTTTGACAAATGTCATGCAACCCACGATATTAGTAGTCTCAAAATTTTATTCTTTACTCAACAATGCTGTAGAAATCAGGTTAGAACATAGCCAATAATAGATAAAAATAAAAATTAAGACCAAGTGTTAGCATGTGCTAAAAATTAAAGATATGCTATTGGTTAGGCTAAAACACAAATGTAAAAAAAATTACAAAATTTCATCACTATGTAGATTGCAAAAAAATCAACTTTTAAAAAATAATTACCTTGATACAAGCTTGTTTGTGAAAGTTATGAAGTTTTTTCTCCTCAAAAACTATGACAACTTAGAGATAGCAGTGAAAAACTTAATTTTTTGAAAAATTAGGAAATACTTAAAAAAAACTAGAGACTTCACAATATAGAGCATATAATTTTACCCTATCTCAAAAAAAACCACTGAAAAATGTATCTGTATGCTCAAGAAAATGAAGTTTGAAAATTTCCTACTTGATCCAAACACTCAATGAAGAGGGTTTTTTTTTTTTTAAATGAAGTTTTTGATAGACTAACCAGGTGCAAAAATTGAAGACTAAATAGATGCAGAAATTGATAGACTAAATGGGTGCAAGTTTAATAGACTAACTAGGTGCAAAAACAAAAAGAAAAATAATAATATTTTTTTCAAAATATGTCAAATTATATGTTTTTCTTCACCTACTGACCCTTCTAGACGCAACTGTGACCTCTATTTTTAGCCAGCGAACTTCCTAAAAAATTCAATCCTTGATTTCTCCAAAAGAGAGTAAAAAACCTATGAAATCAAGCTAAAAATCTCACAAAATTGATATTAGATCAGGACCATGGGGTGCCACCGGGCATGCCAAAATGTGTATAGGAAAATCTAGAATACTTAGGAACATCAATACAAAAAGATTACTTACCAAAATCCATCATAACCTTCAATAAATCAACAATGGAATAACAAAGATAAAAAACAAATTAAACTCTAATTATTACCCATTGAGTGTAATTCCTTGGTGTATTTTGTGAATGTGGATTGATTAAAATACTAAAAGCATAACTGTGATAAGCTTTATGGATTGAAGGATGTGTGATTGATTCAACAAATGCTCAAAAGTGTTGGGAGATATGGATGCCAAATGCTCAAAATCATGAAATGATTTGTGAAGCTTGGTGAAGGGGCATATTTATAGCTCTCAAGAAGGATCGATCAATGATGGAGGAAATCAGATGAAATCAGCGGATGAGATAAATTGAGGAATCATGAATGAATGTGCACATGACAAGTGCTCATGCAAAAAGTTATTTTGTTGAGTTAATTGCTTTGTTGACTAAAGATAGGATTGATTTTCATAAAAATAGAATATTTTTTCTATTTAATGAATTGATTGAGAAAAACAAAGATTTAAAGTCAGTTAAACTCAACTTTTGATTTGCTTTTTGACATGCAATAGATAAAATTAAATAATAAATTATTTAATTTGTGTGCATGGAAGATTTTTAGAAGAAAATAATAAAATTGGAAGATGAGTGGATAATTAGAAAATAAATAAATAAATATATTTAATTTGTTGTGCATGATGGAGAAAATAGGAAATAAATAAAATATTTTATTTTTGTTTATTTGCATGGAAGATATTTAGAATAAAAAGATAAATTTAGAAGATGAGAAGATAAATTAGAAATTAAATAAATAAATTTATTTAATTTCTTGTGCATAATGGAGGAAAATAAATAAAATATTGATTTTATTTATTTAGAAGATATTGAAAAGTCAACTTAAATAAATTAGAATAATTTGTTTAATTTTGGAGGAATAATTAGCCAATTGAATAATTAAAATTATTTAATTATTTGTGGATAAGATGAATTAAATTAGTGAATTAATTAAATAATTGATATCATTTAATTAATGTGAAATTGAGGATTGACATGGATAATTTAATTAAACAATTAAAATTATTTAATAACTGGTGACAATGTCCATTAGGGATGGAGACCCCCTAGCTATGGTCTTAGGTGATAAAGCCGATAGGAAGAGATCCCCCGTAAGGGTCTCTCTGGGCTCATACTAGGCTAAAAACCTAGGTACTCTCAATCAAAAAATAAATTATTTAATTAAAATGGATTAGAAGAATAAAATTGATGAAATGTTAGATTTAATCAAATAATTAATGTTAGAAGGGGAATTAAATTGATGACGTGATGGATTTAATTAAATAGGAATTATTTAATTAATGTTGAATTAGAAGAATTGATGAGGAAAATGGTGTGAATAGTGATATGAGACTGCATTAGTCATTTTTAGGTGTTTATAGAGTGAATAAGTGGCTTTGGAGATTTTGTGGCAATTCTATGAAAATGTGGTGGTTGCGCAAAGGAAGAAAAGGAGTGAAGTAGTTGCGTGGAAGGATCAACAATTACATGCTAGTTTTTAGCAGATGAGTTAAGTATGGGAAAAATAGATTTTAGCAGTTCTGTGGACAACTCAGTGGATGTGCAGTAGAGATCAAAAATTGCGTTTGGGAGTAAAATGAGAGAAAAAGAGAGGGGTTAGAAATGGGATAGTAGGGATAGAGTGATAGCTGATTTATGAGGGCTAATATGTGTGCATATGATGTACAAGAAAGGTTGGGGCCATTGGTGACATGCGAGAGGAGGTCAGTAGTGTTGAGTTTGATGTTAAGGTTTGAGGAAGTTGAACGGGATATATTGCAAGCATGTGGGCTCAAGTACATTGCAAGGATGCTAGTCATATGAGTGCATAAAACCATGCTGAAAGCATCGACATAGACATGGAGATTAGAGATGAGCATCTTCCATATTCCTTTAGGGATACAAAAATTACTTTCGATGACATATATTGGATATTGCGGGTGTCAATTAGGACCAGATTGGTGTACAACTCGAGCATCCTGAATGATCAACACTGACATGGTTCTTTGGTAGGGTAGATTTTGTGAGGAGAGGGCAAGTACTAGATTTCGATAGGTGTAGAGGATTGGTACCAGACCTTCCCTTGGTGATGGCAGCTCTTGTTAGTGGCATCCTACAACCTGACAAGAGTGGTAGGACATTTTCAATTGGCTTGGAAGATTATGTGGTAGACATGATTGAGAACAAGTGATGGTTCACATGGGGAGTGTGTATGATCACTCATTTATATAGGGACTTGCATGTTGTCACATACAAACATGGGTAGAGTATTGGACATACCACACTACTATAGGTGTGGGCATGGGAGCACATTGCAATGTGTAGAACGGTAGGAGATAGGGTGGCTACAGACTTTGAGGAGTTCTATGTGTTTGGATGGCAGAGGATGGTGTGTTATAGATACCTAGGAGATATGGAGCATTGGTAAAGTGTTTTTGATGATATGAAGAATGGGGACATCACTTGGAGACCCTAGAGGGAGTGTGGGGGATGGGTAGAGGATGGTAGATGTTTATAGTATGTTATGAAAGAGTGCTATCTGATAGGAAAATATTCATACTTGATAGAGAGGTATAGGCCATATTAGGTGTAGTGGTAGTTTGGTATTCATTAGAATATGCCTGTAGGACCGCATGTATTTGCATGTGTGATGAGGGGGTGGATGGATGGGGTCCACAAATAAACTAGGTGGTAGTATGAGAGAGCTGGCAGGGGATGCTAAGAGTGCCATAAGATGATTGTACAGGTATAGTGGATGCTAGAGTGATGACAACATACAAGGCATGGTAGAGAGAGCATCTACTAATTTGACTTATACCACTACATCAAGAATAAATACATGAGCACATCTAGGCTACAACCAAGGAGGTGGGTAGGTGAGTGGCTGGGAGGTTGGGTGGAGGAGGAAGAGTAGCGAGAGGGAGAGGAGGAGGTTTGGGAGGAGGTGGTGGAGATGGAGGTGTTAGGAAGGAGAGGGGAGGAGGGGGAGGAGAGGAGGTAGGAAGTGCCATGATAAGTGATAGTAGCAGTAGCTCGAGCTCATTGAGTTCCTTAGAATTAGAGGATACAGAAATGGAGGAAAAGCAAGCACCATAGGCAACAGGATAGGGTGAGGGAGAGATGGAGAAGGAGATGGATTCAAGGGGATGGAGACCAAATTGGTGATGATTCTTATTGAGTGAGATGCATTGAAGGTGGAGAGAGATAGGTTATAGGAAGAGAGGGACACTCTATAGGTAGAGACATACAACCTTGTGACAACGTGAGATGGGCTATAAATGGAGAGGGATGGGCTATAGGTTTGACTACAAAGGTCAAAGGGGGAGGTGGAGAGACTAAGACATGAGAGGGATACATCTAGGGGACTACTAGGGCCATATGTGCTAAGCTAGACATTTTAGGAGGTTGGGAGTGTGTTGAGGGATGTGGCATGAGTCTTACAAGAGGTAGCCTACTCGAGATCCTTATATGAGAAGGCAGTGGCAATGGGGTAGAGGTCTCTAAGTTTTACAGATCACTCAAAGTCATGGGCTTCAGTATCATGGAGATCAAGAGCCTCAGAAGTGATGGGGCCACCATGAGGGGCACCACCATTGCCACCATCACTAGACAAAGGGATCAATAGATGAGGGGGCTAGTCATAGCTATCCTATGAAAGTTGGGATGTTGGATGTAGTTTTGTCAAATGCCTTATAGGAACGCGATGTATATGTTATGATGCTCTATGGATTTAGTGTACATTCTATTTTTTGATGTGATGGACATGATATTTTGATGTGATGTATATGAGGACACAACTATATACCATGACATTGATTTATGATGATACATATGTGTGTGTGTGTGTGTGATGCGATTGACCTATATGGACTTATGATGTGATGGACCTATATATGATGATGACATGATGCACACTATTTTGATTATGCTTAGATGTATGATGGATGTATGCATGTGATGGACTTGACCTATATAGATTTGTGATTTGATGGATATTGTTGTGATTATAGATGATTGTGGATTTATGGATATGATGCATAGGACCTATATTGTTTGAATTAAGCTTATATTAATGATGAGTATGGATACAAATGGATGATTATGTGTATGCTTTGGGATATGATGCTCATGATTATTGTTTACTTATAGTGATTCACTTATTGATGAGGATAGATGCTTGTGCTTATGTGATATGTATAGTGTTTAGATGATATGGTTGTAATTTTCTAAAATGGATTAATGATATGCACACTGCTACATGATTATGAATAATGAATATAATAAATTCTTAGATTAATAAATATATAACAAAATGGATGGATGAAATGAAAATGATATGTGATAGAATGCTAACATATGTGGGATGGATGCACATGACCTATCATGGTACAACTAGATAAGGATGAGGTGGAAAAAGGTAAATGAAGGAGGAAGAAAATATGGGAATCAATGTGCACATTGTTAATAGGGGTTATCAAAGGTCAAATGGGGGATTGGGAGATATAGGTATGGATAGATGGGATAGTGGATGTTGAATGGGATAACTTTGAATGTATTTATTGAATTTCAATGTAGTGAGAACTTAATTTGATATATCATGAGATATTATGCACTAGGGTATGATGAACCAAGGTGAGAATGTATCCCATGCATATGACTGACACAAAAAAGAAACATACAAGAGGTTGTCTCACCACAACACAATATTTTTGACAACCATTGTAGGTAATGTGATGGAATATCCAATAGACATTAGGATATCCAAGCACCATGTAAGGCATATGATGACCTTGGTGGTCCTGATACTAAGACATCCATGTAAACACAACACCAAGAAAATAAAGGATCAAGCCCCTATTATGTATCACTAAAAGTGCACCATGATATGAAGGATCATAGCAACCTTGGGGATAGAATAGATTAGTTGAAAAAGATAACCAATAGAAAACAAAACAATAGTCAATTAACCATACAAAATCATTTCCTTTTGCCAAAGTGAGATAGATGATTCCTAATGTGGGGAATGATATATCCCGCGAAGGTTGATGGGGTAGTGATTATGTATGGGGCTATCTAGAATTCATAAAGGGATCAATACAACAAAGATTTAGTACAAAAATCCATCATAACCTCCAAGAAATCAACAATAGCATAAAAAAAAATCATGAAATACTAAGTGTTACGCATTGTGTGTAATTCCTTGGTGTATTTTGTGAATGTGGATTGCTCAAAATACTAAAAGCATAACATTAGTAGCGAGATGGATGGATGATGGCTCAAATGGATGCATGGTTGATTCAACAAATGCTCAAAAGTGCTCGGAGATATGGATACCAATTTCTCAAAATCATGAAGGGTTTGTGAAGAGGTGAATGGATGTATTTATAGCTCTCAAAGAAGATCAATCAATGGTGGAGGAAATTAAATGAAATTGATGGAGGAGATAAATTGACATGAATCATGATGAATGTGTACATGACAAAAAAGATGATTTAAATAGTTAACTACTTTATGGACTAAAGATATGATTAATTTTCATAAAATAGAATTCTTTTTCTATTTTATGAATTGATTGAGAAAAACAAAGATTTAAAGCCAAGTGAACTTAACTTTTGATTTGTTTTTGACATGCAAAGGATAAAATTAAATAATAAATTATTTAATTTATGTGCATGGAATATTTTTAGAAGAAAAAGAATAAATTTGGAAGATGAGAGGATAATTAGAAATTAAATAAATAAATTTATTTAATTTGTTGTGCATGATGGAAGAAAATAAATAAAATAATGATTTTATTTATTTAGAAGATAGGAAAAGTCGACTTAAATAAATTGAGATTATTTATTTAGTTTGGAGGAGTAATTAGTCAATTAAATAATTAAAATTATTTAATTGTGTGGATGAGAGGAATAAGATTTTGAATTAATTAAATAACTAGTTTCTTTAATTAATGGAAAAATAGAAGAATAAATGTGGTGAAATGATGAAATTAATTAAATAATTAAGAATCATTTAATTAATGTTAGATGAAGGTGAATTAGATTAATTTTATGCTAAAAGAATGATGTATATGCAAGGTGATAATGCAATGGTCATTTTTGGGTGTCTACATTTTGCCCCTCTTTGAGACAATGTGTTTCATGGCGTTGTTTCAAAGAATTATTAATGATATGAATGATCTATCAACTACTATGCCCTAGTGTAGTTGGTGATAGTGGTTGCCCCCTTGAGAGAAAAATTAGGTAAATGAAAGAGTGACTGGGAAGACTAGTGACAAGAAGAAAAGGTTGACGATGGAGAAGAAATAGGCTAAGAAGGACCGAGAGGGAAACATAGGCTAACATGATGGAGAAAAAGGACTAACATGAAGAAAACAAGGGCATGGGAGGGAATAAATTATGGTTGAGAGGATATAAGTAGGGTGTAAGGGTCATTTTCAAATCATTTACATCCTTAGAGTTTAGATATTTGGCTTCTAGTGCTTAGGAATTTTTAGGAGCTTAGAGCGAACTACTTTATAGAGATGGTTGGGATTCCATGAGGGTCGAATAGGGTAGGTCCTAGGTCTTGACCAAAAGTGGTCATTAGGTAGAATGGTGTTAATGGCTAGTTTTGCAGCACTTTTGGCACACAATGGCACAAATGATGCATGCAATGGCACTTTTGGTAAAAGGGGTCACTTTTGGCTAGAATTAGGGTTTAGCATGAAGTGTACAAATAGCTGGCATTTTAGTGCTAGTGGTAAAAAGCATTGGTCTTTTGGTTAAAGAGACTACAAATGGTCCATGAAATGGTGCTAATGGTGAAAACAAGTTGCTTCTAGTTAGGGTTAGGTATAGGTATAAACGCAGATGATAAAACAGGATGCTAATGGAAGATAGGATTGTACAAATGGTGGATAAAGTTGCACAATTGGCAAACAAGATGGCGTAAATGACATACATAATGATGCTAATGAAAAGATTGTACAAATGATGGATAGAAGTGCATAAGTGGCTGACATATAGGCATTAATGATTGACATATAGGTGCTTGTGGTTCTAGTTAGGTACTTTTGGTTAATTGCATGCTTTTGGATTTTGTATGCAGATATTCTAAGTTTGTATAAGTCCCGACAAGTTGAGAATTGTACTTGTAGGTTGTACTTCCCTTTTTGATGTCTCGAGAGTGACATCTAGTGACACTAGCCCTAGTAGCAGACTTGGACGAGGATGAGAACTTGTTCCTAGAGGTTATAGGCTTGTTGTATGTGGCCCACATCAAACTAGTATGAGCTCACCATGCAATGATGATTACATTGGTGGAGATGTAGTACAACAAGCACAACTCATTTCTATTACTAATGAGGGAGATCACCATCACCCTAGAGGATGTGTGGAATATTATGTGCATCCCAATCTATGAAGCATGGGTGGTTTGTAACACTGACACCAGAGATGTTGCACTCATTTGATTACTGATGACATGGGATCTATGCATTGAGGATGGGGAGGTATACCCTAGCTAGATGAGGAGACAATTTGATAGGATTCATCTTGTAGTAGTAGGGCTAATCAGTGGAGTGCTAGTTCTAGATCGATGATCTCAAGGATTCTCAATTAGATGGGGTTGAGTACTAGAGGGGATGTTTACTCATGGGAGAAGTTATGCATGGGGGCCTTGTGTACTAGGGCAGCTATAGCATGATATGCATCAGGTGGTTTATAGATTTGGCTCTAGTTTGGCAGTTGGGGTCACACTACTACATGTGTAGGCCTAGGAGCACATTGCAGTGACTTGGCTAACCTCACCATGACAGTGACGAATAGGACAACCATTCATCTATTTGTATAATGGAGCAGTGACACATAGGTGGCTTAGGGAGCTAACCTACTGGAGGAGGACTTTTGACTAATAACTACTAGAAGTCAAAAGCTAAATTGTATTAATAACAAAGAGATTTTTCAAACCCTTTACAATGTCAAATACCTAAGTATTTATAGGTCAAAGGAAGGGGAAAGTGAAAATCCATTCCCTCCAATTTTAAAATAAAATAAATCTTAAGAGACACATTTGTCTTGAATCCCTTTTTGTCTATTTTCTCATCACGTTCAAGACAAAATTTGATGTCCAAATGACCATCACAAAGAATATTTGGCTAGTTGCTTTTAGAAACTTTGTTCTCAAACTCTTGAAAATAAGAAACATAATTATCTAATGCTACCTTTACCAATCTTGGATCTAGACTATCTAAATGGGTGAATTTAACATCAATATTCATAAAAGGGTCTTGAATTTTCTTTTGAATATCCTTGAATTCCACCATTTTGAGCTCAAAAATCTCACAAATACCCTTTATTTTCATTAAATTATTGATAGAATTTATAGTAAAGCTAGGGTCCTTGGGAAATTATCTATTTACCAACTCTAAAAAAATGATCTTGTAAAACATTTAGTGCTTAGATATCTTAGTTCTCATCGAACAAAAAAATCCTAGCTTCTCCATAAATTCACACAAGATATTATGAATATTTTGAATAAGAGAATGTACCTTTTGACTCTTGCTCTGACATTTTCTCAAGATCTTCATCCAAAATTTATATGCAAACTTCCAGTTTTGATGCATATTAGGCTTCTAATAATTTATGATATCTTCATCCACCAAATAAGGAAAATCTAAGTTTGCCATCTAAGTTGTCTAAGGAAAAATATTATCTATGGCTTCTAATTTAGCTTTGACTCATATCATTAAAGTTTCAATAGCCTCCATTCCTTTGTATAATGCTATCATAATCTAATTTAATTCCTGCATGATCTTATGATCCAAGCTAACCAAGTTAGTGTTCTAGGAATGAATGGATTTAATTACATTACCTAATTCTCCTGTAGCTAGAATTTTATTTTTCAGTGCTAAGAATATGTTGAGGAATTGAATTTGTAAAAGATGAACCAATAGGACCAACTAAATACTCAATGTAGGTTATAAAGTGTGCAACTTTATCCTTAAATTCTTCCTTAGTGGCCTTATCCTTATCCATATTCTAAAGGATCCAATCTACTAAAGATCTAGAAAGTTGTTTCCCTTGCTCTCTTGATGGCTTACCCAAAGTAAGATTAGTAACTATATAATCTAATGGTTGCATATCATCTTTAGTCATATTTGATAGTGGCGTGTTGATTTGTGTTTTCTTGTTCCCATAACTATCAGTTGTGATAGAAGATCTTATCCTATCCCTTTTTGAAAGATTGGATTTTGGATACAGAGTGGATAGTTGAGAAAGATCATCTAAGTCCAATTTCAAGAATCTCTTTGTTTTCTTGATAATTTGATCAAACCACTTTGGTGTATCTGTAGTTTGAGATTCTCCTACTAGGATATTGGTTTGTGGTTCTTTCAATATAATTTGATCATTATAAAATAGAGGTGGGGAAAGAATTTTAGGAGGATAAATAACTTTATTAGCTAACTTCTTCAGAGATTGGATGGGTTTATTTTAGAAACATATCTAAGACTTACAATACAAAGATTTGATGGCTAAATGATAAGAGGTGAATTATGAGGAGATGGAGATGGTGATCTAAACATTTCTTCTAGAGACAAGGGTGTTGGTTCACCAACTTGAGTTACTTCAACCTACAAAACTTGAGGAGGTGCCTTAGAAATAACATTGCAAGGACTAGGGGAAATACCAATATTATATGGTTTCCCTTACTCTGGTTGATTCATACCTAAATACATAACCCTTAACTTAAATGACTTATTCTTCTAAATTAGATTCACTTGATTTTATTCTTGTAGTTCTTCTTCATCATCTCCTATAGTTACCACTACAATAGGATGACTTCCTTCATGAAAATTCTTTAATGTATCCTCAAGCCACCTTTTGCTCCTTCTGATCACCAAAAAAAGTTATTTCTTCTAGATTCTTGAATCCTTCTAAAGTCCAATCATACACTAGTAGAGGCTAATCAAAAACTTTATTTGTCTCATATGAAGGATCCAAGATATCATGATTATCTTGCAATCCTTGAGGTATCATAGCTACTTGAAACATTCTCATTTACAACATTATCATATGAGAATGGGACCTCTTACAAACCTCTATATCATCACAAAGATTTTCCTAATAATCTTCAAGATGGATTTTATGCACAATGATGGATATAAAACCTTCCATATATTTCCTAAGGTTGAAAGAAGGTCATTCTTCATATTGTATTAGTGTCAGGAGAGATAATTTTGTATCTACATTTCTGGCTACTTGTGTTGTTGGACATATATATCCTCCAATTGATAAAGGGAAAGGAAGACCTTTCACCTTTTTCTCTAGACATAAGTTAGGAAATTTAGTGCCTTTCCCATATACTTGTAGCAAGGCCACTTAGTAACTAAGATAAGTAGGAAGTCTTAATGGAACTCCTATGAATCCTACAATTTTGATTATAAGTAGCAAACTGATAGTACCAATTTTACCACTTCTAAATTTTCCCCATGGCTTTTGGAGAAATTCTATTTTCTCTATCATTCTCAAGCATTCATATGATACAGAATATGAATGCATCTTTTACCCTTTTGAAATACTTGAGGCTTTACTTCATCTTCAATTGAGGATAATATTGGTATAGCAATTGCTATCTTGAACCTAGGACACCAATCTAATCGAGTCCAATAAATTGTTGCCTTCTTTCCAAGACATACACTAATTATGAAGTCATATAAAACTGCTCAAATTGAATGACTTCACTCAACTACTTGTGAATATTATCACTTATGAGGGTTGCTTAGTCAATGCACTCTTTGTTGGAATGAATTTAGCAATAAATTGAAACATCCATGGATGAAATTCCTTAACAATGTTGAGTTTCATGATCTGATTTAAGAGAGTGATTACATTATTAATTTCTTCTTTCAACACACTATGAAACAACTTTTTTGGCAACCTAAAAATTATTATTGTTAGAAGATTCCATGGATTATTTGACATAGGCCTCCCTTGTAAGATTCAACATCTCTTTAATGTAAGGTGGTTGGATCTCCATAGTCACTTTGCCATCAATCATTCTAACAACCCTGTCTTTTTTATTATAAAACCTTACACATGTTAAAACTAGATATAGAGATTGAAGTGATACTAGAAATAAAACAACCTCCATGAGTCCACTTAATTTGATGTTTTGAAACATCTTGGACTTCTTATTATCTAGCAATATTTTGTGGAACTCCTCCATGTTGGTTTAGGTCTGGACAACTAAGAGGGGGGTGAATCAGTTGTCACGTATTTTAATCTTTTCTTCCATTGATCTTCGTTTATAACTTATAATCAAATTAATGATATAAACATTTCAACAAAAATCAATAACACGTGAACAAAAACATAAATAACACACTTGACACCAAGATTTTTGATGTGAAAACTTGGTTAAGGGAAAAACCACGGTGGGGGTTAACCCACAAAAATTAATACCCTATTAAAAGTATTTTTACAAATGAGAATGTACATGCATTTGAGATCACTGCCTAGAGCTCACTACCTATAGAAAGATTACAAGAGAATAACAGAGATTTTGAACTAATAAATAGCATATACCCATGCAAGAGTTTCAGTTCCAGTTAAGTGCAAAATTGATCTTACACATTTCATTTTTACTTGCTCTTCTTACTGCTCTGCCCTCATTTGCTCCTTAGATTTTCTGCTCTTCTTGTATTACACCTTCTTTTCTACTTCAAAATCATTCAATTCCATCAGATATCTATATTCGTAACATGATCTACAATCATTTTACTAGTCAACTTCAAGAACATTTAGAACTTTGTAGAGTACTCTGCTCTGTCGGTCGGATCCATACATACTATGAGATGCGGATCAAAAATTGCACTTGTAAATCCTCAATCATGTCAGATATTATTACTTATCATCACTAATTGTCCAATAAAAACATTTTATACATTTGGAAATAAGATTATTCATAAGGTTAGCCTATTCTTCTTCTATTTGTTCTGTCAAACTGAAACTTGATACTTATAAGCTAATATCTTTTGAGTCCTTCATCTCCAGAGGATGAAACTTTGGATTTAGAGTGTCTTGACATGCTTACAACTACCTCAGATCTGTAGTAAACCATGCCTTTCCACCAGATAGATCCAGACCAGGATAATGGACCCTGTCACCTGCTCTGTTCCTGACTACCTGTACTTAAGACAAATTTTGATTCTGACTTTTGGTGTGAACAAATTGTGTTATGCAGATGATTGGGATGATATTGGTTTCCATCAATTACAATACCTATCATGCCTAGTAGTGTCTCTTGCCAACAATCTCCCCCTTTGGCATTGATGGCAACACTTAGTGAAAAATGACTAAGTGTTGAAATAGCTCCCCCTTAGCTTGAGCTCCATGCTGTTGTTCACACTGCTTTCCGATACTCCCCCTTTAGCTAGATTCCTCATTTTTCACTAATCTTCACTCCCCCTTTGACATCAATGGAAAAGGGTGGGGTCCGTAAGCCCAAAGTTTTCAAAAATTTGTATATAGGACTGCATATGTATGACTAATCATTAAATTCTATTTACATGAACTTGAGAATGTCTGCAAAGCTAGTTTTTATTTGCACAAGTTTAGAGGCCCAAGTACTCTTCATTCTATCCAAAATAGAGATGTACCCACTTAAAAAAAATGAATACGCTTCTACCTTTGACAGATTTGATGGATCACTAGTCTGAACTACAGTTTGAGCTTCAGATAGGGCATTATACATTATCTCTAACTTAGGGGAAATCAATTCCCGGATCTCACACATTCTCTTCATAATGTTGCTTTTCTCTTTAACAAGTTTCTTTATCTCATCAGTCAAGCTAATTACTTGACATTCTTGACTTATGGGTGAAATGGTTAGAGGATCAAAATTATTGGATAGATTTGACAATTTCAGTTGTTGTTCCTTTATCTTCTTCTCAATATCCTCATTTACTTTGGGCCAGGATAGACAAAATTTATATACATCACTTCCATCACTTAGAGCATTTTGAACACTCTTTATATTGATAGCAAGTATAGTCCTATCATACCCTAGTAGGCTCTTAATTTCACTAAATCTCTTATCCAAAAACTCATTTATGACTTTTGTCTTTGTAGTCTTCTCAAAGGACTCAAAATGAGTATTTATAGAACTTACAAGGTTTTCTAGATGTCTAGAGGGGGAATTAGATAGATTCTTCTAGTAGGAAGGCATTAATTTTTCCAAAATCCTAGTTGTAAGACCCAGTAGCTCATTGTCCTCCATGTGGAACTTTAATATCTTTTCTCTAGCCTTTACTTGGGTGAACGATGCAATTTTCATCAATTGAATTGGAGAGAGAGCATCTGGATTGACTAGGCCTTGGAGTAGTTCAAGCTCATCAATCTCAATCATTTCTTTTTCAAGAAGACTTTTCACTGCATCTACAGTGTCTCTTGCAACATTTATTGAACCATCCTTTGGTTCACCAGATTTCTCAATATCTTCTTTAGGTGCTTCAACATTTGCACCATCTTCTTCTGCTTTATCTTTCTTTCCTTTTTCTTCCTCTTTCTCTACTTTACTTTTCTCTTTATTCTCTGTAGAGGGACTCTTTTCTATTTGTCCACAACTTGTTACCTAATCCAGAGGGCTTTGTGAAGTAGTAATATTATCTTCTTTTCCTAATGGGGTAGGTGGATTAGGAGTATCTCCTACATCAACTACTTTATCCATCATTTTTGTATCATCCTGATTTACCTGTTCCACTTCTGGAACAAAGGCTTCACCCAACTCAGATTGTTGCTCAATGATGTTCTCTTCTTCACCATTTGGAACTTTTTTTGTGACTATGGGAAAATTGTTCTTTTCCAATGTTTTGAAAAGAATTTCTTGAGTTTCTTTAACAATTTCACTTGTTTCTCCAAGCATGAGTTTGTTCATTCTCCTTTTGCTTCTAAAGTCATCTTTGACTTCCTTGAATATCATATCTATTTGATCAGGTGAAATTTGAGGACACAAATTTATTAGCTCATGTTCCTTGATTTCCATGTCCTTGCTCTTTGCATTTTCTTTCCTCAATTCCAAAATATTTGCTAGACTTTGTGGCAACTCAGAAGTTGTCTCAATTAGTGCCTTGTTGTAGATGTTGAGATATTTGACAGTTGCTTCCTCCAACACCCTTTTATCCACATCATTGTATTCATAATAGAACTCAATCATGGGCTTTAGATTACCATCTATAGTGACTGACTTTATCACATCCTCCAGGGAAAGTGTGGGCTTCTCAACATATTCCTCATATGCTTCTGTCTTTTGCCTTTTACTAGCCCTTTTTCTTCTAGAGGAATTTTCTTTGGTTACTTTTGTAGATTTTGTTCTGGTGACCTTTATTTCCTTGATTTCAATGTTAGAATCTATATCTTCTTCTTCTTCTTCTCTTACACTTTCATAGAACTGGGTTGCTTTTGTTTTCTTCCTTTTCTTCCATTTTTCAGATGATTTTGCTTCCAATTTTGCAATCTTGGAAGGAACATGGGCAGCAGCAGAGCTCCTAGTAGTTCTTGAAGTGGAGGAGAGTTCCACTAGAGCATCTATTTGTTTCTTATATTTTTTTCTCTTTCTTAGCCTTTTTAGTTCTTTCTCTGAGTTTCCTCATAGCCTTCTTAGTTAGGCCTAGATTTTTAGCTAACTGCTCAACTTCTTTTCTTACTTTCCTATTGGTTTTAGGTTCTCTAAATTCAATATGCAGTTTTAAATTCAACTCCTCATAAGTTCCAAATCTTTCAACCGTTGTGTCTTTAGGCTTTCTTAGAAGATGTTGAGCATACATATTCAAGATTTTTTCATCTACTTCATACCCAGTGGCCATTATCCAAGTGGTTCTGGGTTCCACTACTTCCATTAGACATTGATTAGTATCAACCATGAAGCATATATCATTCTTGTACTTCTCAACAATTGATTTAGGGATTCTTTCCCTTAAGTGCATCATACTTTGAAAATTCTTGAAGTAACCCCATATTGTAGTTTTTTGAGCTTTGAAATCAACAATGCTGCAAAGATGATCTTTGATCTGAATGGCATTTGGCTCATCCTTAGTCCAGTGCACACCTTTTACCCTAGGTACTTCATTCATAAAGTAAAAGAACAAACATAGAACCAATGTACCATACTTGAAAGTGTTTTTCTTATCTTTCTTGATTTTGTTTAAATTTTCAATTAATTGATTATGTAGTAATTCACACAAGTCATAATCAGTGTTTTCCTTTAGCATCTTGTATGTAGCATATATGGCTATTTTAGAAATAGAATTTTCTCTGCTCGAGTAGTAGATCTTGTACCCAATCACCATGGAAGTGAATTTGACATCTGGTTCTACAATATCATTAATGGTCATTGCCCTTCTATCAAAGGTAGCACTGGTATCGTCAATCACTATCTAGTTTTTCACGGCTTTCAGCATGGGAAATCCTTCAGTTGAGTTTAAGCTAGTTACAATTTTGATAGCATCCTTGGTAATCTTGAATAGTTTTAACAACCAAATGAATTCATCATGCATCTGACTCAAAATGTATCAGACCCATTCATCCTCATCAAATGTTGGAAACCCCATAATATAAATAAAGTCTTTATCCTGTAGTGTCTTATACTCAGGTTTAATTTCATGATTTTCATCCCTAAGTTGTTTCCCAAAAAAGTCTACATACCTTGAATCTCCAAACTCATAGATGTTTGCATGAATATAAACCCTAATGTCTTCAACATGTAGCACACCATACAGAACACTTGAAAAAGCACCTAACTGGTTGACTTCAATCAATTTTTGAGGATGCTTCTTAAATTTGGGTCGAGGCCTTTCAGTAATATCAACAACATGAGCAGTAGCCATCTCAATAGATTTTAGATTCAAAGCTTTACAAAGAGGTACCTTTTTCTTTCGTGAGGGTAGGGTTGATCAGTTGCCAGTTGAATTCACTCTTTGCCTCAGTCTCTGGATTTGTAGCTTTAATGCTCTTCTTCTTGTTTCCTTCGAATGCAAAGTGATTCAAATGAGTGACTAAGTGACCTTTTATCTTTTGCAAAACCTAATTTGGCATTGTAATAAATGCATTGCCCTAACTATATCCAGTTACTCTATTTTTGACAGTTCTTTCATGCATCATTCTGCAAGTTTTCATATCAACATCTTTTCTTCTGGAAATCCTTCCAAAGGTTCTAGACCAATTCAAAATATTCTCTTTTATTGTGCCAGATTCAAGCACCCACTTATTGACGGGGGGATTTTGATGTTCAATGTAGCTCCCCCTGAGCCAGAGCTCCTGACTTAATTCACAAAGGAATTGTCAACACCTGATTCTGGTGCAGACCCATCATCGTTGTTTATTATATCTTTCTTTACCCAAATCTTGTTCATTTCGATCCGTATCCCATTCACATCAATTTTTCTTTTTCCCTTGTCTTGTCTCTATTAATTTGGTTTTCTGTTTACCGAACCTCTTCTTCCATTGTTCCTACTTCTGCAGAATCTTGCAATATGACTAGATTTATTGCAATTAAAGCACACAACTTTTCCTTGCTCATGAACTTGATTTCCTCTTGATCTACATTGATTAGCCATGTGTCCAAACCCATTGCAAGAAAAATAGTAACCATTGAAAGAATTTCCAATTCCTCTATTATTAGTATTATTCATTATCATACTTCTATGTTCATTTGATCTATGACCATACCTCTTACACTTGAAGCATTGACTAAAAAAGGATGGACCATTTTGATTTACTCCGCTTCTGTACTGAGTAGCTCTATGACCAAATTTATTGCAATTGAAACAATTTCAATTGAATGATGGATATCTTTGAGCATTAGGTTGTCTTACTGGAGGTTTTCTATTTTTGTTTCTTTTATTCTTTGGTTGAAAATTTCTTTGTCCGGATCTAGAGATTTCACCTTTCTCATAACTAAGATCATGTTTGTCATCATCCTTTTTCTGTTCTTCAATTAGTGTTTCAAGTTTAGCTGAGCTTATCTTGAACTTCTCCTTATACTCATTGGTAATTTCCAGGTCATGTTTGAGAGTGATAATCTGTCTCTCAAGTTTTCTCTCATTGTTTCTACTTTCTTGTAGATTTGATTCTAGGAGATCAGCTATTCCATCTAATCTACAACATTCTTCAGTTCTCTCCTTTAGATTTTGTTTCATTTCTTCTTTAGTTTTCTTCCTATCTTCAATTTCCTTGGTTAGTCTCATTACCCTAGTTTCCATCTCATGTTTGAAGACAATAACTTATTTAGCTAACTTTTCACATTCCTTTGTCTTCTCTTTCAGGGCCTTGTCTTCTAGTTGAAGAGGTTGCTCCTTTCCTTTTGCATTGGATTTGCTCAATTTTTCTTTTAAAATCTCAATAAAGTTTTCAGCCTTTTTGAGGTTATCTTGCAGCTCTTGGACCTCTGCCTTGGACTACTCAAGATCATCTAGGGAAAGATTTAGTTGCCCTTGAAGGTTATATTCATCCATTTTTTTGGACTTCCCAAATCTCCCTTAAGCTGTTAAACTTTTCAAAAGGAAGCTTGCTCTGATACCAATTGTTGGTTTAGGTCTAGACAACTAAGAGGGGGGGTGAATCAGTTGTCACATATTTTAATCTTTTCTTCCATTGATCTTCCTTTACAACTTATAATCAAATTAATGATATAAACATTTCAACAATAATCAATAACACATGAGCAGAAACATAAATAACACAATTAACACCAAGATTTTTGACATGGAAACCCAGTTAAGGGAAAAACCACGGTGGGGGTTAACCCACAAAAATTAATACCTTGTTAAAAGTATTTTTACAAATAAGAATGCACATGCATTTGAGCTCACTACCCAGAGCTCATCGCTCAAATAGAGGCTCACTACCTACAGAAAGATTACAAGAGAATAATAGAGATTTTGAACTGATAAATAGCATCTACCCATGCAAGAGTTTCAGTTCTAGTTAAGTGCAAAAACTAATCTTACATATTTCATTTTTACTTGCTCTTCTTACTATTCTTCCTTCATTTGCTCCTTAGATTTTCTACTCTTCTTGTATTACACCTTCATCGCTGCTTCAAAATCATTCAATTCCATCGGATATATATATCTGTAACATGATCTATAATCATTTTACTAGTTGGATTCAAGAACATTTAGAACTTTGTAGAGTACTCTACTTTGTCGACCGGATCCATACATAATATGAGACGTGGATCGAAACTTACACTTGTAAATCATCAATCATCTTAGCTATTATTACTTATCATCACCAATTATCTAATAAACAACTTCTATACATCCAAAAATAAGATTATTCACAAGGTCAGCCTATTCTTCTTCTATTTGTTCTATCAAACTAAAACCCAATACTCAGAAGCTAATATCTCTTGAGTCCTTCATCTCTGGAGGACAAAACTCTAGATTTAGAGTGTCTTGATAATGCTTACAACTACATCAAATTGGCAGCAAACCATGCCTTTCCACCGGATAGATCTGGACCAGGATACCAGACCCTGTCACCTGCTCTGTTCCTGACTGCCCGGACTTAGACAAATTCTAATTTTCACTTCTAGTGTGAACAAATTGTGTTATGCAAATGATTGGGATGATCTTGGTTGCCATCAATGACAACACCTATCATGCCTAGTAGTGTCTCTTGCCAACACTCTAATCCCACATGTCCAAAATCTATAGCAGAGATATTATCTAGCTTATATATGAGCTTAGAAGGTGGTACCATGCCCTTAAATTCATATTTCATTCTGGGTGGTGAAGACATTCCTAGTTAGAGTTCCTATCACAACTAGACATGCTCTAGTACCAAGATGCAATTGATACTAGAATTACTCATAAAACTCTAAATTGGATCCATAAACAGGTTTAGCAATATGAAAAAAATGAATAAAAATTTTCTTTCTCCCAAAATTTTATGCATTTAGAACCACTTGAGGGAGTTTCAGACTTTGCCAAAAAGTACAAGTTGTAAACTAGAAATTGGGTTTGGTTTTGAAATTTGCAACATTGTCTACAACTACAAAGAACAAATGAGGTACAAATTATAGCTAGAGTTTAGACTTCAATTTTAGTTTGAAAAAATTGTAAATTGCAAGTTAACTACAAAATGCGACCATACTTTAGTTTTCGCTTGTAATTTGTAGTAACCTATAAACTATAAAACTTTTGGATTTCTAAATTGCAAATAGACTTAAAATTATAATTGAAATTTATAGAAAACTACAAAATACATAATCTTTTAGAAGTGTAGACTACGGTTGGAGTCCAAACTCTAGTTCTAGTTTGTAGAAAACTATAAATTGCAGTTGAAGTGTGAAATGTAGCCAGACTTCATAGTCGACCTACAACATGTAAAAACTTGAAAATTGTGAGAAGCTTTGGGAATCCAAAAATAAAACAAGTTTTTAACAAATCAAACCAAATTTGTAAAACAACTAAGGAAACCACTAAAATGATAAAATACAAACACTGATCCAGAACAAACCCTTAGAATGGAAGCCCTTCGAAGAAAACAAAAATTTTGCTAAAAATAAGCTTGCAAGAAACTTTTACTCAAGGAAGAAAAGAGGATTTAAATCCTAAAACTAAATCACATATCCAACCTTAAGGATAATAGTGATCCTACACAACAATTTTTTTAGGAAAACCTAGCTTGCATAGGTAAAAAATGATAGGCAAATAATGAAAATAAAAACCAAGGGGTGGGGAAGTGAAATGCCATCACCAAAAATAGAAAATGCATGAAAATGCATGCAGATAAGGCACATTTGTAAACTAGTGTTTGGGATCAGTTTGAAACTTGTAGCAAAATAAAGCCCCTTGAAATTTTCAAAGAATTTTGACACAGACAAGGACTCAAAAGCTTCATGACTTATTTTGATTAATAATTTGCCTCTCCAATGGATGAATAACTAAATAATTTCAACAAAACTTGAAAATAAAAGTGCCATAGGAGGTGATAGATTAAAATAAATAAAGGGTCCCCAATTTTGGTGGTAAAATAGGGGCATGTTGTGATGGGTCACAACACTATGATATGTAATAAACTTTGTTGTCCAATAGAAAAATGATTGCTGACTGGTACTTCAAGGTAAACTATAGAATGATTTAGCTCCATGGGTTCAAAGAGGAAGTTTTCTAGCTACCCAAATATGTCTCTAACTAAGTCTTGTCCATTGAATTTGTTCAATAGGTTAACACCGCCAATTCAAAATATAGGGAAAGAAGAAAGAAGAGGGCTATGTATGCCATTCTCTTCTCCTTTGGGGGAGTCACAGTGAACAAGATGAATAGTGAGTAATTTCTCATGTTAAATTTAGTAGGCCTTGGCCTAGAGGTAATTGATTACTATCATATCTATGGTCTTGATAGCTTCATGGACAACTAGATCAAGGGACTAAAATATAGGGAGAAGTTCATTCACTAGAGCCATTTAACAATAGAAGAAAAGAGACACCTTGAGGTTAATATATCAAGCATGTTTGTAGAGATCTACGAGCTCATAGTGAAGTCTTTCCCACCTTGGGAGAGATGTTACATGGTAATTGGTGCCTATGATCCAAGCAAGATAATGACATATGGCCTTCAAAAAATGTTCAAGGCCATGGAATAGATAAAATAAAAGATTAATGCCTATTGGAAATATAGGCAAGAAATTATTGAGCTAGAGTGCACCTATGGAGAGGTTGTGAGAGGCGAAATGTGGGAAAAACTCTAAGATGAAGAGCATGACTCCTTGACCTTTGATTACGATGTTAGTAATATATAAATCATAGGTACCTTAAGGGCACAAGAGTAAAAAGAGGAGGAAGAAGAAAGAAACCCATATACCAAGGAAAATAGTGGCTTGATTAAGGAAGTTTTGGGAACATAGACATCTTTTGGTAGGGATCCATGGCTCCATTCCCTCCACACTCTTCAAGGATAGCCATCACAAGCCCCCACCCACTTGACTAAATATCCTTACATCTAAGAGCCTTGGGGTAGAACTACACCAAATACACTAGGTTACTCAACAAACTCTCCAAAGTTAAATGGAGAGGTTTCAAAAACAAGTTAGGCAACCCCAATAATCTAAGTCACATCTAATAAGAGGAAGCGTTTTCTCTTCCTCTTTAGTAGTCAAAATGGGGGAATAGATTGCACCATCAGTATAGATGCTTTTAATCCATATATTATAACAACTAAGTTCCACAAGATAGAGATGAAGGAGAAGGTTGATTATAGCTCATGACTCCAATTCTAACGAGTTAGATTTTGAGATAAGGTTGCCACTACAACATGGAATTTCAAAGTAGCCTTTGTAGACACCTAAAAATGACCATTGCATTATTCACCTTGCATACATCAAATTATTCTAACACACTTTCATCCAACATTAATTAAACAACTTAATTATTTGATTAATTCCATCAATTTCTTCTAAATCACCTAAATCCAACATTAATTGAATAAACCCTATTTATTTAATTAATTTCATCATTTCAACACCTTTATTCTTCTATTTTTACATTGATTAAATAAACTAATTATTCAATTAATTTCACATCTTAATTCCTTCTTATCCACAACAATTAAATAATTTTGATTATTTAATTGACTAATTATTCTCCTACAATTAAATAAATTAGTCAAATGTATCTAATGTTGACATTTCCATATCTTCTAAATAAATAAAATCAATATTTTATTTATTTTCCTTATTTCTCCATCATGCACAATAAATTAAATAAATGTATTTATTTAATTTCTAATTATCTTCTCAATCTTCTAAAAAAATATTTTTCTTCCATGCACAAAAATTAAATAATTTATTATTTGGTTTTATTCATAGCATGTCAAAAAGCAAAACAAAAGTTGAGTTGTTGATTAGTTCAGCTAGAAAAGAGGGTCCAAAACCATATACAAAATAATCCCTGGGGCAATAGGCCTTAAACATGCCAGTAATAGTACATTAACATCACACTAGTAGCTAACAACAAAACAAAAATTAATTGGCTTTTAAATCTTTGTTTTTATCAATCAACTCATAAAATAGAAAAAACATTGTATTTTTATGAAAACCTAGCCAAGAAAGAAATTAACTCAATAAAACATCTTTTTGCATGGACACTTGTCATGTGCACATTCCTTCATGTCTTCTCAATTCGTCTCATCCATTGATTTCATTGAATTTCCTCCACCATTGATTGATCATCCCTGAAAGCTATAAATATGTCCATTCATCTCTTTGCAAACCCTCTGTGATCATTAAGCTTTGGGAATTCATAAAGCACTTTGATCTTCCATATCATTGAGCGCACTACATATTTTTTAGCACATCATTCATCCACGCTTGTTGCAACCATGGTTATGCAAGGAAAAAGAGAAATCCACATATAAACCAAGGAATAAATACAATGTTAGGTGGTAATTTTCTTTATTTATTTGTATTGAATTGTGGTTATTGTCTTTCATCTATTTCTTGAAGGTTGTAGGATTGGGTTTTATTCATTTATGCTTGATCTTGTTAATCCAATTTCCCTATACACATTTTGGCATGCTCGGTGGGACCCATGTCATGATCTAATATTATTTTTCTTGAGAAAAATTAGTTTTTAAAGCTACAGGTATGGATCTATGCCTCTGGTAGGAAACAATATGCTTTTGGTCGACATAAGCTCACTTCTAGTCGATAGATGCTTGCTTTTAGCACACAAAACTATGCCTTTGGTCTATAGAACCATCCATTTGGTTCTATTATTTTTTGAGTTATTTGTTGACTTTGTAGGGTTTTCTAGCATCTGGTTTATCTGATTTTGCATGCAATTTGTTGTATTTGCAAGAATCCATCTTATTTGTTCACAATCTAATTTATTAGTGGACATGGTTTTTTTCTTTTTGACCTAATTGATAACTTAACTCTTATTTTCTATCTAATTTTGGTGTAGGATAACAGATTCATCTATCCATCCAACCCCCTAGCCCATCAGAAACCCATTTATCTACCTTTTGACATCACGATTGACTTTAATTTTCTTATTTTTTTGGACTGAGATAGAAATTCACTTTTGGTAGATAGAAACTTGCCTCTAGTATATCTCACTGCACCTTTGGTTAATAGTAACTTTCTATGAATAAACTGGGAATTTCCTGGTGCTTGAGTGGTGACCTCCCTACTTTCTTAAGGCTCCTGTATCCCACCCCATTAGTAAAGAAATTTGGGCTTAGATTCCTCGTATCCTGACTTGGAATCTCTAGAAAGAAAGGAATAATAGGTTGTTTTAGGAAAAACACAGAGATCCTAAAGAGGTGTTTTGTTTAATGGCCCTGCAGGAGAACCTCTCTAACAACACTTTGAAAGATGCGAAGAACCTATTGGGAATTAAGGTGTCTCAACCAATACAATTTCCTAGTATTGATATTCTAATTGCATATTTATTTATTGCCTAATATTGTATTTACTTGTACATTCAGTTTGGTCACTTAGTTGAGGTGGCATGGTGACTTGTCATCTTACTTGGAATGTGACTTGGATGGTCAAATCAAACCTACATGGATTTGGGCATCCCATTTGAGGTGGCACTATTATGCCATGTGTTGGCATCTTGTGGTATGTGGAAGAGGATATTCCATATGATAGAATCTATGACGTGTAAGAGCCAAGTTTGGAGATTCTTATGACAAGTGGTGACAAGTGTTGATGAGTATCTTTGCATGAGGGAAAGGGATCTTTGGGTGCCCAAGTTGGGCTATGACATGTTGTAAGAAGAATTTACTATATTTAGTCTTGTATGATGGATTCTCTTACAACATTTAAGGTTGTTATGTTGGGAAAATCTATGATAGCTATAAGATGCGTAAGAGCATCTGTCATAGTCTATTTTTAGCATGGAATGCTCTATCCTTAGGAAGTCAATTCTGCCATGTTATGATAGATGTATGAGAGATATTTTTAGCTTGGACAAGTGTCCTTTGATGTGGGAAAATAGACATGTGGCCAAGGTGGATGCCTATCTCTAGAGGCTTCTCAATATTGCCTTGTAATCTCTATATATTGCATAGTTTGGAATTGTAGTTGCATAGTGTTTGTATAGGTACTGTTATGCTACCAAAATCACTCCAAAAATGACATTTGAAGAATTTTGAAACAACTTGCATTGCAAGTGTCTTGTAAATACACCATTGTTTTGATAATACATTGTGCAGGTTTTAGAGTGTGGGGTTTTTTTACCTGAAAAGGTTTTCCCTAGAGTATATCTTGTGTCACTTTCTTTATGTATTGTGTTGCTATTGTAATCTTTATGTTATAGGTTTAACATTTCTGCAATTGTAATGATTAAAACAAATTTGCATACTATTCCCATCATTAGATTGGTGTAGGAAGTGTGTTTCATGTACCTTGCTTCCTTTCAATTGGTATCAGAGCTTGATCACCTGTGACCCTAGTTGTTGGGTAGGGGTTTTTTGAGCTAATCTTAGATTGAGTGGGAGTCTGTGTAGAGTATTCTATGATCTTCTTGTAGCAAGAAGATGGCAGAAACATCAAGTAGAATTAAAATTGAAAAGTTTAATGGCAGGAATTTCAAGTTGTGGAAACTCAAAATAGAAGACATGCTTGTTGATAGAGATCTATGGGAAGCTATTTTTGGTGTAAAACCAGCGGTGATATTGCAAGATGATTGGGATCTCAAGGATCAGAAAGCTAAGGGTCTTGTGAGACTATGTTTGGCTAACTCTGTATTGTTAAATGTCCATGAGGAGAAGACCGCGAAGGAGCTGTGGAAAAAACTAGGTGATGTTTATCAAGCCAAATCCCTAGTAAACAAGTTATTCCTATGGAAGAAGCTATATTCTCTGAGGATGGAAGATGGAGGATCCATTGTAGACCATTTAAATGCCTTTAATATGCTAGTTGCATAGTTGACATCCGTTGGTGTGAAAATGGAGGAGGAGGATCGTTGCATGACCTTACTTTGTTCTTTATCAGACTCATGGGATCATCTTGTTATGGCCATCAGGAGTACCACATCCACTTTCAAAATGGATGAAGCAGTGTCTTTGCTGTTAGCTAAAGAGATGTAGAGAAATTCATTCGAGTTGGCCAAAGAGGCTCTTGCAATTTGTGGAAGACCCAAAGAAAAAGGGAAAAAGAAAGACAAGAAAGCTGAAAAGGGCAAATCCAAATCTCATGGGAGAATCTCTTGGAAAGTCCAAGGCACTTTGTTAGAACTACGGTAAATTTGGGCACTTCTAAAAGGAGTGTAGAGAGGAGAAGAAGAAAAAGATGAAAAACATCTCTGATTTCAATTCTAACAAGTCACAAGATGATGGTGATGCTTTTGTTGTAGCCTTGGCCACCCATGCATTAGAAGATGTGTGGCTAATTGATTATGATGCTTCCTTCCACATGACCTCACATTAAGGTTGGTTTACAAAGTATAAAGAATATGATGGTGGGAAGGTGTACTTGGGTGATGACTCTCACCTGAAGATAGTTGGCTGTGGAAGAGTCTTGATCCGATTCCCTGATGGACAAGTGAAGGGGATCAATGGGGTTATGTACATCCCTAGTTTAGCATGAAACCTGCTCTCTATAAGTAAATTGAATGATGCAGGTGTGCAGGTTATCTTCTCAGGTGGAAGATGCAATATGACAAGAGGAGCTATGGTGCTTGCTAAGGGTACTCGGAGAGGTACTTTATTTCAGTTGGATGCATGCACTACTCAGTGCAATAGTTCTTCTATTTCGAAGAAAAGACCTTCAGATTCTTCATCCTCATAATTGGAACCAACAATAAAGAAATGTGTTGCTTCTACTTCTGATGGTAGTGCTTTCTAGGTACCTAAGGGTGGTCATGCTTTGGAAATGAAACTTCTTGCTGAAAAGACAATGTTGTGGCATAAGAGACTTGGTCACATTGGTGAGAAGGGTCTTAGAGCCCTGAAAAATAAAAAACCTTATTGAGGGGGTAAATGATTGTAATCTTGAGTTTGAATTTTGTGAACATTGTGTATATTGAAAATAAAACCGTGTTTAGTTTTACTTGAGTTCTCATAAGTCTTTTGGTGTGTTGGATCTTATTCGTTCTGATGTGTTTGGTCCTGTGAATGTTCCTTCAATTTCCAAATTGTTGTATTTTGTATTATTCATAGATTATTACAGTAGAAGGACATGGATTTATTTTCTTAGAAGAAAATTTGAAGTCTTTAGTCAATTCAAAGAGTTTAAATCTTTTGTTAAGAATTAGACTAGTAAAAAGATTAAGTGTTTGAGAACTAACAACGATGGTGAGTTTTGTTTGGTAGAGTTCAATAAGTTTTGTAAAGAACATGGGATTGAAAGACATAAGACAAATCCATACACCTCATAGAAAAATAGAGTTGCAGAGAGGATGAACATAATGTTGGAGAGGGCTAGGAGTATGCTTAGTGGTGCTATCCTTGAACAAAATTTTGGGTTGAAGCTATAGCCATTTCTTGCTACCTAGTTAATAGGTCTCCTACTTCAGTGTTCATTAATAAGACACCCATTGAGGTGTGATCTGGTAAGAATCCTTCATTGAGACATCTTTGTGTTTTTTATTGTGAGGCATATGCACATGTGCCTAAGGAGAAGAGGTCAAAATTGGAGAACAAGGTAGTTAAGTGTATCTTCATTGGCTATGGTGTTGGTGTGAAAGGGTACAAGCTTTTGGATCCTGTGGCCAAGAAAGTCTTGTATAGAAGAAGTGTTATCTTTAGAGAAGTAACACCTTCTGTTGTTTTACAACCAAAAGAAAAAGAAAAGAAAGAGGATGTGGTTTAGTTTCCTACTACCCCTGAGAAGACTAAACTGAAAGACTCTATTGGACCTGATGATGAGGAGAGCTCTAGCAGCTCTAAAAGTTTAGAAGTAGAACCTCCACCTTAGCCTTTGAGGAGGTCCACATGAAATAGGAAGCAACCTAAGAGGTTTGGTTATACATTGCTTGATTCTAGTTGTGCTTTTGCTTTTCTTACTAACACTAATGAGTGTAGACCTGTGACAGAGGCCATGGACATGAAAGATGTAGGTTCTTGGAAGGAGGCCATGGAAGATGAGATGGCTTCTTTGGAAAAGAATAAAACTTGGGACTTGGTGGCTTTGCCTGATGGACGGAAACCTATTGGATTCAAATGGGTGTTCAAGAAGAAATTTGGTGCAGATGGTAGTGTTGAGAAGTATAAGGCCAGATTGGTTGTGAAAGGGTATTCACAAGTGGAGGGAATTGATTATGGTGAGATTTTCTCTCTCGTTGCAAAGATGGCATCTATTTGGTTCTTTTTATCTCTTGCATCAGCTTATGATTTAGAAGTGGAACGAATGGATGTGAAGATAGCTTTCCTTCATGGTGACTTGGAGGAAGAGATCAACATGTCACAACTAGAGCACTACATAGTGAAAGGTAAAGAAATTTTGATTTGCAAGTTAAAGAAGTCTTTGTATGGATTGAAACAATCTCCTAGGATGTGGTAATTGAAGTTTGCTTCCATTATGTTGTCTATTAGATTTCTGAGATTGAAATCAGATTATTATGTGTATTACAAGTTTGACAATAATCATATTCTCATTATTGCACTGTATGTTGATGATATGTTGCTTATTGGGAATGATAAGAATATGATTTCTGATTTGAAGTCTCAGTTGTCAGCATAGTTTGAAATGAAAAACTTAGGAGCAGCTAGGTACATTTTGGGAATGGAGATCCAAAGAGACTAAGAAAACAAAAAAACTTTGGTTAGGCCAGAGTAAGTATGTTAACAATGTGTTGGAGAGATTCAATATGGTGGATTGCAGACGGTTGACTATTCCTATTACGATGGGGATAAAGTTATATGTTGATGCTTGTCCAAAGTCTCCTTTTGAGATTGAGGATATGAGCAAAGTACCTTATGCTAGTGCAGTTGGCAGCTTGATGTATGCTATGGTCTATACAAGACCAGGCATTGCCCAAATAGTGGGACTCCTTAGTTGGTTTATGGCTAATCCTGGATGGGTACATTGGGATGCAGTGAAGAGAGTGTTCAAATATTTGAGGGGTACTTCTAAGTATTCCTTATGTTATCATGGTTATCCTACTAGACCTTAGCATTCTATGAGTATTCATGGATTTGTGGATTTTGATTGGGTAGGTGACATTGACAGCAGGAGATCCACCAGTGCTTATGTGTTTACCATGTTTGGTGGTGCTATTAGCTGGATGAGTAAGTGACAACCTATGGTTCCTTTGTCCACGATAGAAGAAGAGTACATGACAGCAACTCATGCTTGTAAGGAATCCATTTGGCTTAAGAGGTTGTGTTCAGATGCTGGTTTTGATGCAGGATAGATTACTATCCATTGTGATAGTTAGAGTATGATTCGCTTAGCAAAGAATCCTACTTTCCATGCTAGAACAAAGAACAATGATGTTTAGTTTCATTTTGTTTGAGATATGGTAGAAGATGGGAAGGTGATATTGGAAAAGGTGGACACTTTGAAGAATGTTGTAGATGCACTAACAAAATCTATGTGCACAGATAAGTTCAAATGGTGTTTGGAGGCTATGGGCCTCTTGGCCCCTAGCAGTTAAATCTTGTCTTTCTATTGGCTCTTGCAAGGTGTTCGACAAGTGGGAGAATGTTGGGAATTAAGGTGTCTCAACCTTTGCAATTTCCTAGCATTAATATATTAATTGTATATTTATTTATTGCCTAATATTGTATTTACTTGTACATTCAGTTTGGTCACTTAGTTGAGGTGGCATGTTGACTTGTCATCTTCTTTGGAATGTGACTTGGATGGTCAAGTCAAACCTACATGGATTTGGGAATCCCATTTGAGGTGGAACTATTAAACCATGTGTCAGCATATTGTGGTGTGTGGAAGAGGTATTCCATATGACAGAATCTATAATGCATAAAAGGCAAGTTTGGAGATTCCTATGACAAGTGGGGACAAGTGTCATTGAGTATCTTTGCATGAGGGAAAGGCATATTGTTGGCAAGAGACACTGTGTGGCTTCATGAGTGTTGTCATTAATGGCAACAAAGTCCATCCCACACATCCGTAGGACATGGTGTGTCTATACCAGAAGTTAGATTGAAGAGTATTTTAGTCTAGTGACCAAGAATAGAGCATGCAGCAAGGTCTGATAATCAAGTCTGGATCTCTTAGAGGAAGTATCTCAGTGAAGTGTGGACTTGGGGAAGTTTAGAGGTGTACCTTAACTGATACATTCCAGAGATTGAGCCTCTGGTGATGAAAGAGTGAAGAGATATGAGCACCTACGTGTTGGGTTCCTATTTGGCAGAGTAGACTGAGGAAGAACTGACCGGTAGAGCATCAAACCTTAATCTGGATGAGATATTGATGGTAATCAAGTTTCTTAACGGATCATTCATGATTGGCTAACATGTTTGATGACTTCTATAAGCATCTCTTTGATATGCATCACTTGGAAAGCAAGTATTCAACTGACATACCAGAGTTTGGGATAATATTGAGTATTCCAGATGCTGATTAGAAAGATGTTGAAATCCTTTGTGTGGATATATATACCAGATGGATTTTGATGAGAAGAAGTGTGTGTGTGGCATAGTGCGAAGAAAAGCAGAGAGTAGTGTGGAAGCAGTAATACAGGTCTGGTATGTGATAGGATAGCAGCACCAAAGAGGAAGAATGAAGTGCAATAGATTAGTGTATTAAGCCTAACCGAAACTAAACATCAGCATATGTGGATGCTTCTCATCAGTTCAAGTATCTTGTACGTTGTAGACAGTAAGTCTCTTGTAGGCAATGAGCCTCTTGTGAGCAGTGTGCTCAGGTAGTGAGCCCTAATTGGCAAGTGCCATTTTGTACTTCTATTCTTTTAATAGAGAATACAATCTTGGGTTAGTCACCCCATGGTTTTTCCCTTAACAGGGTTTTCCACGTCAAAATCACTGTGTTATATGTATTGATTTTGTTTCTACTTTCATGGTTATGGATGCTTATTTGTTTTGATACTGCACTAGTTATTAAGAAGAATAGAAAGTTAAATTAATTAAGATAACTGATTCACCCCCCTCTCAGTTATCAACAAGTGGTATCAGAGCTAAGTTCCTCCAAACAGAGCCTAACAGCTTGAGGAAGATCTAGGAATCTTAATGGATATGTATGGTATGAGGGAACAACTTCAATCTGCCCTAGATGATTTGGAACAATCTCACTCTGAAGTCAATAACTTGAAGGAAAGACTCAAATAGGCTAATAATTTCATAAATGAACTAAAAGAGAAATTGAGTATCTCTATGAAAAAGAGAAAGGAACTACTTCAACAATTAGCAAGTCAAAGTGAAGCCAATAATATTGATGAAGATCTAAAAGAGAAGAACAAGTTATGTGAGAAGCTATCAAAAGAGGTCATTATGGTAAGACATGAAATGGAATCAGGGGTTATGAAATTCACCCAAGAAATTGAAGAGAAAAGAAAAATTGAAGATGATCTAAGACAATCTATCAAGGAGAAGTCAGAAGACTACCACAAAATGGATAGAATAATTTGGCATCTGGAATCTGATCTTGAAGAAGCAAGAGATAATGAAGAACAACTTGAGAATCAGATTGACACTCTTAAAAGGGATCTTCAAACATCAAATGAATACAAAAAGAAATTCAAGATAAGCTTTGCTCAACTTGAAGTTCTTCTTCAAAGCCAAAAGAGGGTAGATGACAAGCAAGGCTTGGGGTATGAGAAAGGTGAAAGCTCTGGATCTGGTCAGAAGAACTTTGGATCAGGAAATCTAAGGAACAGGCCTAGAAGATCTCTGGTAAGGCAACCAAATGCTCAAAGATATCCATCTTTCAATGGATACTGCCATAATTGCAATAACTTTGGTCATAAAGCAAATTAGTGCAGAAGAAGAATGAATCAAACTAATTCATCCTTCTCCGGACAGTGTTTTAACTGCAAAAGGTATGGTCACAAATCTCATGAATGTCAAAATATGCAAATAAATTCATTCAATGGTAGATGCTTTGCATGCAATAGGATGGGACATATGGCTAATCACTATAGATCAAGAGGATATTAGTCAAATATGCAAAGAAATGTTGTTTGCTACAACTGCAATAGATTTGGTCATATTGCCAAATTATACAGAAAGAATCAGGACAAAAAGGGTCCAATGCATCATAATCAAAACCAAGACAAAGGAAAAGGAAAAGTGAATGCGAATGAAATTCAAAGGGAGATGAACAAGATTTGGGTAAAGAGGAGTACAAAAAATGTTGAGGATGGATCCACACTAGAATCTGGTGCTGATATTCCTTCTAGAAACTAAATAGATGAGTTTTGGCTTAGGGGGAGTCACAAAAGAAAATAAGTTCCCCCAGCCAGTCGATTGGTGCTTGAAATTGGCACATGGAAAGTTGAGGATTGAAAGGGCTCTCAAAGAAACATCTAAATAACTCTTGGTAAAGATATGAAAGATCTGCAAGGAATTTGAAAAAAGTTAATCATCCAAGATTAATCCAGTTTGACAGTCATCTGGTGAAAGCATGACTTTCATAGATAGATCCGGTATAATTCAAAATTAAAATATTTGGATTTGCGATTAGATGGAATGATTGGAGAAAGGGAGATACTTTATAAGTTATCATTGTAGGTGATCCGGAAAGATCTCTCTCATAAAACAAAGTAATCAGAATAACCTAAGTGGTGCATTTATTGTAAAATGGAATTAGGGTTTGCGTAGAAATAAAAAAGGTTCTTTCGTTCATCATTTATACATTTGCATTCAAGAAAAAGAGAAAAGGAGCTCTGCAACAAAATTGTCTCTAGCCTCTCAAAGATCAACCATAGAAGTCGATTCTTCCAGCAATCTGATCCAACTCATATCATGAACCCTAGAAGCGTAAAAGGTATTTTCCAATCTTGAAAACCTCTTTGAATCTTTCTGAAAGATGGTTATTCTGAATGTTGTGAAGATCATTGATAGGCCACATCCTAAATTCAAGAAACATCCCTACAAATCCCTAGAAGTTGATCCCCTAGGCACCTTTTCAAGCATTCCGCATGGGGTTTTGCATGTAGAAGATGTTAGGGCATATATTCATGCAAACATTGAAGAATTTGGAGAATCCAAACTAATGGATATCTATCACAATCAGTTAATAGATGATTCTTTTGAACTCAAACCTCAATACAAGGCTATCCGGGACAAGCATTTTGGACATTGCATCCATTTCCCCTATTTTGCAAAAGATGAATGGGTCCGGTATGTTCTGAGTAGGATGCATGACAAATTTATGTGGTTGATGAGACCATTCAAGATAACCAAGGATGTCATTAGGGCAGTTACCAGATTGCACTCATCCGATGGGTTACTTGCTCTTAAATCCATAAAGAATTAGACAGTGAGTGAGGCAACAAGATCAAAATTTCACAAGAGATCATTGACAATTGAAGATATCATTGATCCAAATATCAAGTTTTCCTTTGTGATAATTAGTTACAAGATATATCACTCCAGTAGGGAAAATTCAATACCTAGAACTATAATTTACACTACTTATCAGATGCTAAGATAAAATGCCGACTATGATCTTTGTGAGCTTCACCTGAATCAACTGTTAGAGAATTTGCAGAAAACAAAGAAAGACAAAAAGAATTCATTCAAATATGGTGGCCTGATATTATGTTTAATATTTTACTTTATGAAAGAGCTTCCTAGATCCAGTGGTTGGATATGGCAAAATGACAAACCAGTGGCCATACAAATCAGAGATTATTTGCATGGAATTGGTGATGCCAAGGTACAAAATGCAGCACTCTGGGGCTACTTCAAAAACTTTTAGAGTATGATTAAAGCCAGAGAGAGAATCCCTCATTCTCTAGTTGAAAAGTATAAGGATACAGTATGCTTTATGGTAGAAACTGATCAATGCCTAATGGAGGTAGTGGAGCCAAGGATAGTTTGGATCATGCCAATGGGGTATGAAGTTGATGAGAAAATTCTAGAGCTGCATATTCAACACCTGCTGAGTTAGCCCAAGGGCCTTAAGGCAAAAAGGTTTGGAACCTTTGAAGAGTTGAGTGTGAAGATTCATGTAGAGCTAAGACAACTAGAAATGAAAAGAAAAGTGAGAAAAGAAGTAGAGAATGTTGCCAAAAGGTATGGCATTTCAAAAGAAGCACTTGATGCAAATAGAGAAAAACTAGAAAAGGTAGAGAAAGAGAAACAAGATGCAGAAAAGGAAAGTGATCCAGTGCAAGCCCCTTCCCAGACCAGATCCTCCAAGAGCTCTGCACTTGCCACCTCTAAGAGCCAAAAGGCATCAAAACTGGAAGTCAGAGCATCCAAAAAGGGAGAGAAGAGAACTAAGACAAAGGCCACAAGGTCTTACACCAGTCAAAAGGATGATGAAGAGACTGAGTCAGATTAGGAGGTCAAGAAAATGAAGAAGAAGAAGAAAGTATCTAGTGAACCCTCTACCGGTCTTAACAAGGAAGAAGAGGCAGAAGAATTCATTGAAAGGCCTACTCTCTACATTGATGATATCATCAAATCAGTCACTGTGGATGGGAACTTGAAACCAATGACTGAATTTTATGATGATTATAGTGAAGCTGATCAAAAGATCATGCAAGAAGCTATAGTTAGGTATTTAAACATCTACAACAAAGCATTCATTGAAATCATCTCCTTAATTCCCAAAAGCCTAGAGAAGGAACTTGAAATAAACATGATCTTCAAGGATTGCAAGGATGAGTTCCAAAGTAAAGCCAGAATGAACAAACTTATACTTAGAGAAACTGATTAGGTGGCAAAAGAGACTGAAGACATCCTTCAGAATGCATACAAAAGATTCAATATTCATGTTATAGAGGACTTAGGTGATGAAGGTCCTACAAAGAAAACTGCAGAAGAATCAAAGGGGATAGGTGAGGAGAAAACTAAGGGCCTGGATTCCTCTTCTCTGGAAGAGGAAGTCCATGAAGAAGTAAACATCTCTCTTCCAGATTCCCCAGTAGACTCCAGATCTAAAGGAGAAGAAATAATAGAAGAGAAAATTAATCAAGGAGAAGAAGTGAAGGGAAGAGAAGAAGGTCAAACAGAGAAGACCACAAGTGACTGTGCTGAGGCTGCAGAAGGGAAGAAAACTCTATCTCTAGCAAGAGACACTGCAGAAGCAGTCAAAGACTTCTTGACAAAAGAAATGATGGAATTAGATGAACTGGAGCTACTTCAAGGACCATTCAATTTTTATTCCCTTTCTCCGGTCCAAACAATGAAGGTAACATCTTTTGCTCAAGCCAAAGCAAAAGAAAATCTTCTAAAGTCTCACATGGAAGACTATGAGCTAATAGCGATTGCATCCGGTGTGCTAGAGAAAATCATGCCATCCTTCCAAAAGGATCCTTTGGCCTCCACATCTGGTAATCTAAAATCTCTTGTTAATTCTGTTAATACACATTTTGACTCCTTAGAGAAAGCAGCAGAAGAGAAAGTCTGAAAAGAATTTTTGAGTAAGAGATTCTCTGATGTACAAGGGCTAATAATAAATGATAGGAGAACTATGGATATTGGGATAAAGAGATTAGAAAATTCTCTTAAAGATGGTGGAGAGATATACAAATTTTTCTTATCCTGGTCTAAAGTGACAAAGGATATTGAGAAGAAAGTGAAAGAGCAAGAGGATAAACTATCAAGTGTATCTCAAAATTTTGATCCTCTCACCACATCCATAATAAACCAAGAATGTCAGACTATTGCCATTCTAAATGAATTAAAGAAACTTGAAAAGGAAAGGAAGAATATAATAAGTAGAATGGGTGAACTTAGAGGGATAATTATTCCTAAGTTAGAGGCCATGCATGAGGCCCTAACTGATGCCATGCATGAGGCCCTAACTGATGCTTAGACCACAACCCAGACCAGTGATCCGACAGATCTAAAGAGGGCAGAAGCTTTTGCATTCCTATTGAGTGGTCACATCTCAATTTTGGATAGGATGAAGTAGAGTTGGGCAACAAAATTTGTCCAGTTGAAGACAACTTTTGCAGATATACTTCAGTATATGTATGTTATGTATATATATTTATGCGGCCAAGTATAGATTATTTTTGGAAATTTTGGTATACGGATCCTACCCTTTGCCATTGATGTCAAAGGGGGAGTGAGGAGCAATGAAAAATGTGGACTCTAGATAAAGGGGAGCTCCAGAAAAGTGTACATTAGAATAGAGCATCAGCCAAGGGGGAGTATAGTGTGACACTTAGTCATTTTTCACTAAGTGTTGCCATCAATGCCAAAGGGGGAGATTGTTGGCAAGATACACTATGTGGCTTCATGAGTGTTGTCATTAATGGCAACAAAGTCCATCCCACACATCCGCAGGACATGGTGTGTCTATATCAGAAGTCAGATTGAAGAGTATTTTGGTCTAGTGACCAAGAACAGAGCATGCAGCAAGGTCTGACAATCAGGTTCAGATCTCTCAGAGGAAGTATCTCAGCAAAGTGTGGACTTGGGAAAGTTAAGAGGTGTACCTTGATTGATACATTCCAGAGATTGAGCCTCCGGTGATGAAAGAGTGAAGAGATATGAGCACCTAAGTGTTGGGTTCCTGTTTGGTAGAGTAGACTAAGGAAGAACTGACCAACAGAGCATCAGACCTTAATCCGGATGAGATATTGATGGTAATCAAGTTTCTTAAGGGATCATTCATGATTGGCTGACATGTTTGATGACTTCTATAAGCATCTCTTTGATATGCATCACATGGAAAGCAAGGATTCAGCCAACAGACCAGAGTTTGGGATAATATTGAGTATTCCAGATGCTGACTAGAAAGATGTTGAAATCCTTTGTACGGATATATATATACCAGATGGATTTCAATGAGAAGAAGTGTGTGTGTGGTATAGTGTGAAGAAAAGCACAGAGTAGTGTGGAAGCAGTAATACAGGTCCTGTATGTGATAGGACAATAGCACCAAAGAAGAGGAAGAATGAAGTGTAGTAGATCAATGCATTGAGCCTAACCAGAACTGAACATCAGCATATGTGGATGCTTCTCATTAGTTCAAGTATCTTTTACCTTGTAGATAGTAAGTCTCTTGTAGGTAGTGAGCCTCTTGTGAGTAGTGTGCTTAGGCAGTGAGCCCTAATTGGCAAGTGCCATTTTGTACCTCTATTCTTTTAACAGAGAATACAATCTTGGGTTAGTCACCCCATGGTTTTCCCTTAATAGGGTTTTCCACATCAAAATCACTGTGTTATGTGTATTGATTTTGTTTCTACTTTCATGGTTATGGATGCTTATTTGTTTTGATGCTGCACTAGTTATTAAGAAGAATAGAAAGTTAAATTAATTAAGATAATTGATTCACCCCCCCTCAATTATCAACACATATTTGGGTACCCAAGTTGGCCTATGACATGTTGTAATAAGAATTTACTATATTTAGTCTTGTATGATGGATTCTCTTACAACATTTAAGGTTGTTATGTTGGGAAAATCTATGGCAACTGTAAGATGCATACGAGCATTTGTCATAATCTATTTTTAGCATGGAGCGCTCTATCCTTGGGAAGTCAAATCTGCCATGTTATGACAGATGTAAGAGAGATATTTTTATCTTGGACAAGTATCCTTTGATGTGGGAAAATGGCCATGTGTCCAAGGTGGATGCCTATCTCTTGAGGCTTCTCAATATTGCCTTGTAATCTCTATATATTGCATAGTTTGGAGTTGTAGTTGTATAGTGTTTGTACATGTATTGTTATGCTGCCAAAATCACTCTAGAAACAACATTTGAAGACTCTTGAAAAAAATTACATTGCAAGTGTATTGTAAACACATCATTGTTTTGATAATACATTGTGCAGGTTTTAGAGTGGGAGTTTTTACCTGAAAAGGTTTTCCCCATGATATATCTTGTGTCACTTTCATTATGTGTTGTGTTGCTACTGTAATCTTTATGTTATAGGTTTAACATTGCTGCAATTGTAAGGATTAAAATGAATTTTCATACTATTCCCCTCATTAGATTGGTGTAGGAAGTGTGTTTTGTGTACCTTGCTTCCTTTTAGAACCCCCCAATTGGCTAGAAACTAGCATCATAAAGGAATGGAGCATTTCAACAAGCCTCTACAGGGTGGATGACTCTAGGAGAAGAGATCGTGCTAACACTAAATGGTCCCCCCCTATTGATTGGGTCAAACTCAACTTTGATGGTGCTGCTAAAGGTAACCCTGGGTTGGCTAGTGGGGGAGTTGTTCTTGTTAGTGTAGGTTTTTATTTCCTAGATGGATTATTTATTTTTCCTATATTCCTAGGTTTTTCCTACACTTCTATTAATCTCGCTTAGGTTAATAAAGCATGTCTTATTAGGTGAGTAGTTGCGAGGTGTCACCTTCCTACATGTGAGCATCCATTAGCTATCTTGGGAAGATACTTTGCTATCTTTAGTCCGATAGATGGTTGCTCCTCATTGGTCGGTGTTGCCACCTCCTCTCTCTTCCTAGTCTATATAAGCATGCTACCTGGCTTGTATTTTGTATCTTTTGCTTTTGCATCCTCGTAATGCTATTTTGCTTCTAGCATTTGCATTACTCTCTTGGAGACTAACTCTGTGTTGCTATTTTGATTTCGTATCATTTGCATTCATAGTTTTAATATCTATTCTTTGCACTAGTTTTCTGGGTTATTAATCTTTTCAGATTCTAACATGGTATCAGAGCTATTCTATGTGCAAGAGTAGATTTTAGTTTCCATATTTGAGAGATTCAGGGGGGGCTAATAAATCTTATTGCAGGTTTTTGAAAAACCCAGTATGCTCTTCTCTTGCATCTTCGGATGATCTTGAGAATCAGAAAAGTTTAACGGAAACTTTTTTAATCTCTGGGGTTGCACATGTGTTTTATGAAATCTAGGTGATTGCAGCATTTCTGGTTATACTGGCAGCATTTCTGGCTATTCCAACGTGTCCAAGAGGCTTGAGAAAGTCAGATTTGGCTTTCGCTTCACCGAAATCGGAGATCGTCATACACAGTTGCGGAACCGGGGTTTTAAGCTCAAATCTGACAACCAGCTTGCATATTTGGTCCTTTGAATCAATATTACAGGTTCCAGCATCTGATTCAGCCTTTGCATGTCATTTTTTGGTTGTTGGGGTCATTTTTTGTAGCTAAAGGCGTTCCATTTACACTGGAGCAACATCTTCTGTGCATTTGCAAGAAAAATGCCTTCTGGGTTTTGTTCGCAGCACAGAAAAACCATCTGGGTATCTTTCTGTTTTTGCATGCAGTCTGTATATTTTGCAAAAATGTGCTCAGAAAGGTATAGCAGGACCCCTCTCCGTTGGCAGCTGCAGTTCTGAAAACAGTTTTCAAATGCTCCGTTCTTGCTCATACGGACTCCTTTTCCCACAAAATTGTTTTTGATTTTGGCTATTTTTTCGTGCTCTATGCACTAGTGCAGTCATTTTTTGATTTTGATGCCAAGATTTTTCAGAAATTGCAGATTCTCAGTCGTGACATTGCACGGTTCTCGTTTTGGGAACTTCGGAGGATCATAACTTTCACATACGACCTCATATCGAGGCGATTCTTTTTTTGAAAGTGCATGATTTTTTGAGTAGATTGCAGTGGTGCTATTTATTTCTCTGGATATTATGCCAAAGTTGTATTTTCAGCATATGCTCTTCATGAGGGTTTTGTAATGCATTGAAATCAAGACCACTTAGTATTTATTGCTAGTGGTAGTTGTAAACGCACTAATATAAAGTGCCAAATCATATTTTCTTGGGGGGGGTTCTTTGATTGAGTGAAAAGGGGGGGTTGTCTTGGTTGGGTTCTCTTCTTTTTGACACTTCTTCTCTGCATTTCTTCATCATGGATCAAACAAATCTGCCTATCCTAACTCCATACAATTACTTTGAGTGGAAATCATGCATGACAATTCACTTAAGGAAAGCTGGATTAAATAGGATAACTATGGGACTTGAAACTGAACCTGCTAAAGATGAAGATAAGCCTAAGTGGTTTAACAAATGTGATGAGGCATATGGAACATTGTGTTTGTTTGTTTCTCCTGATTTGCTCTTTCACATTGAGTCTTTGAATACACCAAATGAAATCTGGACAAAGCTAGAAACACTATTTGGCACACAAGATTCAATGAGGGGTCATATGTTGGAAAATGAACTAATTAGTTTAAGTCCAGGCAATTTCAACACAATCCAGGATTTCTTCACTAAATTGAAATCACTAAGGCTGCAGTTAAAACAATGTGGAATTGAAAAGAAAGATGAACAACTGATTCTTAGTATTCTCTCTAAGCTAAGTTCAGAATATTCTGTGTTTGTTTCTACTTTCTATGCTACTAAGGGTGCACTTGGCACTCAATTCACCATGCCATCTTTAGATGATTTTGCTGTCAATCTCACTCGGGAACAGGACAAGCTAATCCAGATGGGCACTCTTAAGTTTTCTAAGTCACATGCCTTGGCTACCAACCAAGGCACAAAAGAACAGAAAGGACAAAGTAGTAACAACAATAGTAAGGATAAGAAACAAAAGAATAGCAAGGAGAAGAAGGATCAGATAACGGTTGCTTCAAAAGCAACTAATGAGACCCAATATTCCAAGGGCGACAAGCCTAAGAAAGAGAGGGTCCAATGTGCCTATTGTAAAAGACCCGGTCATGATGAACATAAATGTCTGAAGAAACAAATTGATCACTTGACACACATTCTTGAGAAGAATAATATCAGTGTTCCTGAGTTTGTCAAACAGAGTTCTAATGAGGGGTTTAATAAGGCAAAAGAAAACAGCAAGGGAAAAGGAAAGGGCAAGGCCCTTGTTGCAGTTGCTTCTTCACTATCCACTTGGGTTCTTGATTTGGGTGCTTCGCACCACATGGCTTCATCTAAGGAAGAACTTGCATCCTTGGAGCCGTGTACTATGCCTTCTATTTTGATGGGTGATAACACTCCTGTTGAGGTGTGTGGGAGAGGGTCTGTTGATGTGGGGGATGGCACATTCCATGATGTTCTTTGTGTGCCCTCATTATCAACTAATCTCCTATCGGTATATCAGATCACTCACACAGGTTCAGGCAAGCGGGTTGAGTTCACTCCTGATTCAGTGGAGATTCGTGAGTTGCACAGTGATTCTACAGTGGCAGTTGGGAGAGTAGATCATCAGTCACGACTCTATCTGTTTTCTCACTTTGTTCCTGATCCTCCTTCGACTGTTTTGCTCACTCATTCTAATGATGTGAGTAGATTATGGCATGAGCGGTTTGGCCATCTTAACTTCCGCTACTTGCAGCAGCTTAACCAACAGAGCATGGTCACAGGGTTGCCTTCAGTTCAGTTTTCAGGTGGTGTTTGCCAAGGTTGCATTCTTGGTAAGCATCCTAAGGAAAAGTTTGACAAAGGTAAGGCATGGAGAGCTTCACAGATACTGGAGTTAGTTCACAGTGATTTGGCTGGTCCATTTCAACATCCTTCTTTCAGCAGGGCTAGATATGTCCTCACATTCATTGATGACTTCTCTCGAAATACTTGGGTGTACTTTCTCAAACAGAAGTCAGAGGTATTTGATCATTTTCAAAACTTCAAGACTTTTGTAGAGAAGCAATCCGGGAAAGCCATCAAAATTTTGCGCATTGACAATGGTGGTGAGTATGTCAACCATCGGTTTGAGAGGTTTTGCACTTCAGAGGGGATTGATTTGCAGCATTCAGTTCCATACAATCCTCAGCAGAACGGTGTTGCAGAATGGAAGAATAGGTCCTTGAAGGAAATGGCGAACTGCATGATTCACTCCAGATCTCTTGCACCACAGTATTGGGCAGAGGCCATTAACTGTGCTTGTTATATCCAGAACTGTGTTCCTCACCGAGCCTTGAAGGGAGTCACTCCTTTTGAAGCTTGGAGCGGTCGGAAACCATCAGTTAAGCACTTTCGAGTTTTTGGTTCTCCTGCATGGGCCCACATTCCTACAGAGAAACGCAAGGCCTTGGATCCGCAGAGCAGACCTTGCATATTTGTAGGTTATCCTGATGGTGTGAAGCATTATCGGTTGCTCCACCCTACTACACATGAGTTGTTCATCGAGAGGAGTGTTCAGTTTGAGGAGGGCTCTTCGAGCTCACTTTCTATCACTTCTCCAACTCCCTCTACTTTGACATTGGAGTCACTTGGGATACATGACAGATCTTCTGATGAGTCAGATTCACCTGAGCAGTCTTCTACCTCCACTTCTGATGCAGAGAGCGATTCAGAGGACTCACCTCCTTCCTCTCCTAGTCACCATTCAGAGGTTGATGATTCTCCTCCAGATTCTCCATCTTCCGGTCCACTTTGGGCTAGACAGACCTTGCAGTCTGCAGGTGATTGGGTTGGGGATCCATCAGACACCAGGTGAACTCATTCACAGTTCCAGGATGTTCCACATGTCTTCATTGCTACTGCCTCAGATCCACAGTCTTTTCATGAGGCTTCTGGTATTCCTGAGTGGGATACAGCTATGCAGGAGGAGTATAGTTCCTTGATGAGGAACCACACTTGGGATCTTGTCCCTCTTCCTAAGGGAAGAAAACTTGTTCGATGTAAGTGGATCTATCAGACAAAATTTGCAGTAGATGGGTCGGTTGACAAGTATAAGGCTCGCTTGGTCGCAAAAGGATTTCCCAAGTTCCTGGGATTGACTACTCTGAGACTTTTGCGCCAGTTGCCCGAATGAATTCCATCCGACTTGTTCTTGCCATTGCTGCAGCTAATCGTTGGGAAGTACACCAGATGGATGTGAAGAGTGCTTTTCTTCACGGTGACCTTTAGGAGGAGATCTACATGGAGCAGCCACAGGGGTTCCTTCAGGATTCTTCACTTGTGTGCCTTCTTTGGAAGTCTCTCTATGGCCTCAAACAGGCTCCTCGAGCCTGGTATGCCAAGATGGATTCCTTCCTTCTATCAGTTGGGTTCACTCGGTGCCATTCTGATCCCAATGTCTACATTCTGCAGCAGGATGATTCACTCCTATTTCTGGTTCTGTATGTTGATGACTTGCTGATCACAGGGAGTTCTTCATCCACCATTGGGGCTGTCAAAACTACCCTTCATGACAGGTTTTTGATGACTGACTTGGGCTTGTTGCATTACTTTCTCGGGATTGAGATTTACCAGTCTTCTTCCGGGATCACCATCACACAGTCCAAGTATGCTCTAGATTTGCTCTCGAGGTTTCATATGGCTGACTGTAAGCCTGCTCCGACTCCCTTTCTTTCTAGAGTCAAACTTGAGGCTCAGTGTTCTTCTCCACTTGTTGATGGCACTTTGTACCAACAGCTTGTTGGGAGTCTCATTTATCTGACTCATACAAGACCTGACATTTCATATGCTGTAGGCATGGTCTCTCGATTCATGCAGGAGCCTCATGAGCTGCACTGGAAAGCAGCCAAGCGGATCCTTCACTACATTCAGGGTTCTCATAGTCTTGGGATTCACTACGCAGTGGGTATTGAGCTTGACTTGGTGGGCTACACAGATTCCGATTGGGCGGGTGATTCTCAGGATCGCAAGTCTACTTTAGGTTACAGCTTCTCACTTGGTTCAGGTCCTGTTTGTTGGTCGAGCAAGAAGCAATCTGCTATTGCTCTATCTTCTACTGAGGCCGAGTATCGGGGGGCTGTGAATGCCTCTACTAAGGCCATTTGGCTTCAGAATCTTCTCACTGAGTTTGGTATCCAGATCAGACGGCCATCAGTCATATTTTGTGACAACCAGAGTGCCATTCAGATCTCACGGAATCCGGTCCATCATCAGCGGACCAAACACATAGAGGTTCACATGCACTACATCTGGGAGCTCATCCATGGCCACGTCATCGACCTTCGCTACTGTCCGACTTCCAAGCAGGTTGCTGATATCTTCACCAAGCCCTTCACTGAGAGCAAGTTCCTTCATTTGCGAGCTTTGCTGGGGGTGCGGGATGCTTCATCTTCTGGGGGGGCTTCTTCCTCTCACTCGGAGTCTTGACTCTCTCTACTTTTAGGGGGGTCTCTTCTCTCTCTCTTTGGGGGGGACTTTTATGTACATGGGTACCTCATCAGGCTTGATTTGCCGGGACCCATTTCTCCATCCACCTAAGCTTCACTTATGGGGGGGTGTTAGTGTAGGTTTTTATTTCCTAGATGGATTATTTATTTTTCCTATATTCCTAGGTTTTTCCGACACTTCTATTAATCACGCTTAGGTTAATAAAGCATGTCTTATTAGGTGAGTAGTTGCGAGGTGTCACCTTCCTACATGTGAGCATCCATTAGCTATCTTGGGAAGATACTTTGCTATCTTTAGTCCGATAGATGGTTGCTCCTCATTGGTCGGTGTTGCCACCTCCTCTCTCTTCCTAGTCTATATAAGCATGCTACCTGGCTTGTATTTTGTATCTTTTGCTTTTGCATCCTCTTAATGCTATTTTGCTTCTAGCATTTGCATTACTCTCTTGGAGACTAACTCTGTGTTGCTATTTTGATTTCGTATCATTTGCATTCATAGTTTTAATATCTATTCTTTGCACTAGTTTTCTGGGTTATTAATCTTTTCAGATTCTAACAGTTCTTAGGTAAAATACCAATAATGTTGTGGAAGCCTCGAGTCTCCCCTAGGGCCTCAAAGTTGCTTTGGCTATAGGTATCAGTTGAATTATGGTTGAAGGTGATTCTAAGATTATCATTGAAGTTCTTAAAGATAAAGCCATGGATGATTGGCAGATTGAGGACATTATTCAGGATATAAAAACCCTTCTAAGTTTTGAAGGTATTGAAATGATGCATATTTATATGGAAGTCTATCAAGTTGTCAACCTTATGGCCAACCTTAGGATTATCCTCTATCCCTTAAGGTGTCAGAGAAATATCTCTAATCTTCCTCTGAATGTTGTTAATAACATTCATCTTGAGGCGTCTTCCTAAGTTTCATGGATTTAATCATGTTTGTTTATGCCCTTGTTGGTTCTTTTTTACCTATCCCTCATTTATTGGGATGGCGTATGAAGGGTTACATCACTGTTATTAAAGCTCACATTCTCTGCTTTAGTTTGACATCTAGGTTCCATGTCAACAATTTCCAGTACAGCAACCCACATGATCCATTGCCATACTGGCTCTACAAGTCTTATCACCCTCGGTTGGCTGCTCTCGAGATGGTGAGCTCACATGAGCTGTATTATGGAATTATGATACCCCAAATACATTAGGGATTTTGAAGGACATTCATGGGAATTCAGGGGGTGGGGTTGGCTTTAATTTTTATGAGTACTAGTTCATTTCTAGATTTTTTGGTGAAACCCTATATCTTGCCAATTTCTGGACCTGTATTTCTCTTTGTTGGTTTAGAAAGCTAAGGATAATGAGAGGTAACAAGGTGTGTACTAAACCTACGTTTTGTGGGGAATTCAAGGAAGACTTGCAAGTTTGGAGTATTGTATATGAGGGGGGAATGACGTCGTTTCTCGAATGCCTGAATGACTTCGATGAAAGTTTGTCCATTCAATTTGCTAGTCATGGGACATAGATAGGAGGGTGCAGGTCAAAGGTGTGCAGTTTGTTGTTTCAGAGGAAGCCATTACTATTGTCATTGGCCTACAATGCAAAGGTAAATGGTTGAATGAGAAAATAAAAGTTCAAGACCTAGAAGGGCCAAAGCATTTCTATCAAGAAGGTGAGAAACAATTTAGACTTCAAGGCAACTTTGAGCATGAAAGCTTGGTTAACCCCTAGGACTAGGTATGTTATCTCATAATGAAATTTTTTACCCTTGAAGGTCATTATAGGGGATTTTACCATTATCACTTCATCTTACTAAATCACTTTAGGCACAAAATGCTTGTGAATTTCCCCTTCTACTTGCTTTCTAGCTTGGAGTCTTCTGTTAAACTAACCAAGAAAATCCCTGAGGGTAACTTGAAGGTGGTGGTTGTTCCCCTGTACCAGGGTCTAATTTTCCACCTTTAACATTATCACTTATCCATGTGCCCTATTAAACCCCTTAAGGCTAGTCTTGTCAAAGATAATGACAATGAAGATTTGAAAGATAATGTCCCTCTCAGTGTGAAATTTGGCAGTCCCTCTAAATCTAAAGCCTTGCCTCTTGCTGCTATTGATCCTAATAACCTTATGGACCCCCCTACTATTCCTTGTTCTAGCCCTACCAATTTGAATGACATTTCTTCCCCTAGGACTCGGCACTTTGGTAGGGCCCCAATGATTTCTATTTTTGGTGGGGTAGAGGGGTCCCATGGCCAATCCCATGAAGAAGTAGTTGAGAGCCTTTGTGGTCTAAGAAATAGCCCACCTTCTCATGGTAGTAAAAAATGAAAAAGCTAGCAATATCATCCTAGTCCTGCCAAGGGGGAAAAAAGAAAACCAGAAAGGGTGATGTGGGTTTGAGAATTGAGGAACTGGAGACTATGAAGGAATAGGATAATTCCAAGAAGCAAAAATGGAGGATACAGTTGATGCCAAGGGGAAGGCCATGGGTAAAGATGGTTCTAAGAGAAGACTAATCTTTTAGGTTGGCAGGTGGGAAACTCTAGGTGTTGAAAATCATTGTTTATTCCTCAACCTCCGATCATGATGACCCTGAGTATGAGATGGAAATCAAAGAAGTCAAGACCACTCTAGTGTAGAAACAAGAAGGAATGAGTCACTTTGAATCTATGAATAACTTGTTTTATGACTCTAAGCCCAATGATGTTGAAATCTTGGAGATGCCTGATAAGGAGGTTATGAGTGCCAGAGAGGAGGACTCAAACATGAAGCTTGCATAGGAACTAGATGATGTTAAATCCCATCTTTCTACTATGGAAAGTAAAGTCAAGGTGTTGACAAAAGTTTGCATGAAGGCCTTTCACAAGGCTACCTCTACCTTTTCTATTCTGTAAGAGAAACATATCACAGGTGTTGATGTTATGAACAAGAACAAGGGGGAACTGATCAAGCTACTTAAGGATGACTAGAAAGAACTATTTATTTAGTTTTTTCTTATGTTCTATGTTTTGGACTTGGTATTTTTTTATGCTCTGGACTTGGTATAGTTTAAATACTATTATGAATTTTTGTTGCTAGTTAGTTGTTTCTATGTTGTTCATGGCCTTGGGCTTGTTTTGCTACTTGTGGGGCTTTTGTATCGAGATCTGCACCCATGTTTGTAGCTTATCTTTATCAAAAATAGTAACTTGCTTTTGGTTAAAATTAATTCACTTTCAATAAACAAAAATTCACTTTTGGTTATTGTTTATATGCTTTTGGTTCTGATTATTGATTTTCTCTAAAAAGTGGCTTTCTTGGAACTAATAAACATTTGTGCAACCTCTTATTGCTTGAAGAAGAAGTAAAAGTGAAATTACTAATGAGTTTGGTATAGGACACTTGACAAAGGATTTGTTTTTATCACTAAGTCTTAGAAACACTTCAATTTTCTTAAGGGAATATAGTTTGTCTACTTTGTCTTGAATATCTATGCTTGTATGCTCTCTCCTCACACCAAAAGGTGACCTTAGAGATCATAAATACTAGATCATTCACTTATTACTTTATTTTCTTTATTCCTAGGGACTCAAGAGTCATGTTATGCTCCTCTCGTGTTGCAAAATGATCTTGAGAATCAAAAGTACCTGATATCCTCTCTAGGGGGCCTACTAGGGGATTTCATCACCTTTATGGATGACCTCAATTGTGTGTTTTGGCATGGGATATAAATGTTACAATAATTGAAAGACTCATTTCAAAGGAAGGACCCCTTCTTTCTAAGCAAAAGCCTCGAGATCCTTGGTCCACCAAGACTTGATTTGGTTTGTACAAGGTCATAAGTTGGGACATCCTTGTCCAAAGACTTGAGCCCCACCATGTACCTTGTGTATATTTGGGGACCCCTTAGACACCTTGTGATCCTAGATAAGACCTTTGGCCATCAAACCTTTGGTGCATCATGACCACATGGAGGAGAAGAGCTCACACTTGTACCTTCATTGTTAAAGATAGAATATGTTTTTGGGCAAGACTTAAGTGTCTCCAAGAGTAAGGGGAGTAAGGTGGTCCATGATCTTGCATTCCCTACCTTTCCTAGCAATAATAAGATGGTATTAAGAGGGTGGAAATTCACCATTATCTAATAGTGGAGATTGAAGCCACATCTAAGTGAGTCCGTGGGATATGACACTCCTACTTGAAAAATTTTAGATTTTTGCACAAGTGTTTGGTGTGTATTCTTGTTATCTACCAATATTTACCATTTATTATCTATGGAGGTTAATAGGCTCACACATCCAATTCCAAAGAGTTAATCAACAACCATTGTGTCTTCTTTGTTTGATTTTTCTTGCCAAAGAACTATGAACTATCTTCCAAATAAAAAATAGTCATAGAAATCCACTTTTTAGCCACAAATCTGTGCTTTTGCACACTTTTACTATGCCTTTGGCAGATAGACCTACACCTCTGGCATACAAAAACTCACTTCTAGCACATAGAAACTCACCTTTGGAATAAAAACTACACCTTTTGTCATGTTAGTTTTCCACTATTTCCACATAATTGCACCTTTGAATTATCCTAATATGCCTCTAGCACACATAAACTTGTCTTTGGTCAATAGTCCTGCACTTCTTGTAATACCCATACTAATTTCACAATAGCATTAAATAAAATAAATAATATAATAAAGAAAAAACAAGTCAAATTAATAAGAAATAAAAGATTATTCTATTTAAGAATGAAAGTTAAGAAGATAAACTTATGTTAGGATTTAATTTATACAATAGAATCCAATCAAATTTGCCAAAGACTTGCCCAAAAATATTTTAACTGATAACAAAAACATATATTATACATGAGACTAAACAATTTAATTATAAGAATGTAACAAAGAAATATAAGGTGTGGCATATCTTCATAATAATTGTATTGTAATTATTGATCTTTCTCCATGGCTTTTCCATTTTATTGGGTTCCTTACTATTTCCAACATTACCTGCCTTAACAATTTCAATCATTGTTGCATCTATGAGTTTCAAACAGTCAACATGGGAGGAGATATCCTGATGATTGAACCCACTTCTGTGGGAGGAATTCAAGAAGGACCTAATTGTTTGGCACATAATTCAAGAGGGAGATGTGGTTTCCTTTTTGGAAGGAATAATCGGTCATGATGAAAACATGTCATGCCAGTTCACTGAGTCATGGGATGCTGAAACCAGATATGTCTAGTTAGGGGGCATTAGCTTCCAGGTTTATGAGGAAGTGATTGGACATGCTATAAGTCTTTCCACTAAAGGGAAGAAGCATGCGAGACGCAGTAAGGTCCTTGACCCTAAACACATGGGTTCCTTCTTTAGAGAGGGGGAGGTGGCTATGAAGTTGCATGGAGTGTTTAAAAGGGAGAAGTTGCTAGAGCCCTGGGGCCAAATTTGTTTAATGACCATGAAACTCTTCACATTGGAAGGGAGATTTAAGGTAAATTACCATTACCACTTTGCCTTGCTCAACAAATTTAAGAATAAAATGGAAATTAGCTTTCTTTTTTTTCTTCTGTCCTCTCTAGAAAATTTCATTAAGTCAGCTAAAGAGCTTAGGGCTAAAAAATTAGGTCACCCACTTCTTCCCATCCACCAAGGTCTCATTCTGAGACTGTACCATTTCTATCTTGACATGTGCCCTCTGAAGCAAATCAAGGTCAAACTGATCAAGGACCCCTAGCCAAGTGTGTCTCCTAGTTCTAAAGGCAAAGTGAAGACATGTGTCAGGACCCCTAAGATTTCCCCTAAAAACACCAAGGGAGGCTCCACATTATCCCAGCTAGGACCCCCACCCCTGAGTCCAAAATGAAATCCCTGAAAAAAACCCACTTTAGAGCCTAGGAAGGAGAAAGTTAGACCGGCCAAAAGGGATAGACAAGAGTCAGAGGAGGAAGGGGTTGTGCATTCTAAGAAAGCTAAGGCTAGTAAAGAGGTAACTATGAAGATGGCTAAGACTCTAAAAATCATTGAACTAGACCCGGGGCATAAGTATATTGAAAGTGTTGAAGGGGAGGAGGTGGCTAAGCATTAAAATCTGAGGGTTCGCTGGTCTAACCGTATTACTGGGAAACCTTCTGTTAATCCCCAGGGTGTTGAGATTTCTGATGATTCAAAATTTGTTGAGGAAATTATGGAGGAAGGTGGAGATGAAGCCCCTACTAAGTCTATGCATGAGGAAGAAGGGGCGAGCCATTTCATTTCCATGAACAAGTCTAGCTCTAAGGACTTGTGTGTTTCTACTAAGGAAGTTGGTGGCCTGGATAACAAGGGTAGCTGTTCATTGTGTATTAAGACTATTGAGGACCTGGGGCATCTCCAACTTAAGATGGAGGGAATGTAGGAAAAATGGAAGATGATGGCCCAGTTTGCTACTAAGGCCTTGCATCAGGCAGTGTCAATTTTTGTTGTTGTCAAGGATTTGGATGACAAAGTCAAGCAGGTGGGGATTGATAGTCTCAATAACTATAAAGATTTGGTCAAGTTTTTGGCCAAGCTTGGGATGACTAATAGTCCTTAGTTTCTACTCTTGTTTTCTATTGTTTTTGGTTAGTCATTATTTTGTCTGTTGTTCAAGCGTTGTCAATGTTCTGTGTCTGGCATGTTTAAGGCCTGTTGCCTTGGGGACTATTTTGTATAGTGTTATGGACCCTCTTTTCTAGCTAAACTAATCAAAAACAAAGAAATACAAGAAATAGATAATAACATTATAATTTTATTTTAAGAAATAAGCCACTCACTCTGAATTTAGTGATTTTCTTGATATAATGAACAAATAAACAATGAAGTAAATTTGGCCTGCCAACATCTAAACAAAAGCTTATATAAACAAGTTAATTTTACAATGAAATAAAAACAAAGAAACAAATTAAACTAATTTTGACACAATAAGTTAGCTATCTTAAACAGATAGATTACCATTATTTAGATGAAATTCATTTCAATTATTTAACATTCTAAGTCTTTTCCCTAAAGGTGACATCAACAGAAATTACAAAATTAACTTAACCTGAGTATATTATCCTTATTGAAGTTTGTAACTTGATAACCATCCAATTTTAAATATATACTTTCATCACTCAAGATCTAAAAGCAAATTAACATGATATTACGAAATTGATAACTACTAGGAGGATATTAACAAAGTTTTAAATCTTGTTCTAACTTGTAATATAGTCGATGCTAAGGAATATTTCATATCTTTTATAATGCCAGTGAATTCAAACCTATTTAGTGATAAAAGAATAACATATTTGAAAGGGTTTATAAAACATTCCTAATGGCCAAGCATGCAATTCAGATAGAAGATTATTATTATTATTACTCTTGTTAACGCCTAAATAAGGAAAGCTTTTATGGGTGCAACAACATATACAATGATAGGATAATTTTAGGGCAGCATTGCAATAGAAAAATATTACATATAAAGGTACTAATGAACACTATCTGGCTTGTGGAGGCCTCTAGATGGCCACAACCGACATATTAAAGACTAAAACCAAAGCCTATCATACTACATTATAGATTGTGCCTCATTTAACTTACAAAATGATGCACATATACAATTATGACTATCAAATATTGCTCCTTGAGTATTGTAAACTCCGCAATAACTAAACCTAAAAGAAAGATAAATCAAGACTGCATTTTTAAATAAGCATATAACTGATACATTGAGCGCCTACAATAGAAATTATGTTTGACATACACACACACACACACACACACACACACACACACACACACACACACACACACATATATCTTTGTGTGTGCATTAATAGCAATAAGATTACAAGAGATATAGCCATTAATATTGGTGATGCGCCAGGATTTGGCTATCTCCCGACCATAGTTAGCTTCTCATCCATAAACATATATGAGTGTCATGGCTTCCACTACCACAACTACCCTATATCAAAGTTCAACTCTATAAAAATACTACATTATAGTATTAAGGTAGTAATAGTTATGCCTTTTCATATTACTATTATCATACAATCTTTACAATTGTAGAGTGTAAGCTAAGAAAAGTATAATTTAATAATTTTTTTTCTACAAAGAATACGTTATGAGATATATATAACCAGTGCATTAAGAATTTTATGAACTCATGTATTTTAAAAGTAACACATATAGATTTTGTGTATGAGGAAAATTGATTAAATCAAAACTAATGAAATAAAAAACTAATAACATAAAGAGAACTAATCTAAATAAAAGCCATTATCAATAAATCAATGAAATATGAAAGCTTTTACTGAGATTTGTATTGTTCCCTTTGGATAAATGTAGATTGCTCAATAGCGTTGTGAAACCATGGCTGCAACAAGCAAGTAAAGTGCTCAAAGATCAATGTTAAAAGATCATAAGAGTGGTCAAGAAGATCAATGTCAAAAGATCATAAATTGCTCAAGAAGATCAATGTCAAAAGAATATAAATTGCTCAATCGATGCGATGTATGCTCAAAGCGCTGTAAATGATGCCTGAGAATAAGTGATCAAAGAGGATTTGTGAAGGAGATGGGGGGGTTTATGTAGGTTTCAACAGAGATCGATCAACGGTCCAGATAATTCAAAAGAATCAATGGAGGAGATAAGTTGAGGAATGTGCAATGAATAAGAAGAAGACAAGTGTCACACAAAAGCTATTTTATTTGAGTTAAACACTTTCTTTTCTAAAGATAAGACATGATTTTCACAATTTAGAAAGCTTTTTTCTAATTTGAGAGAAATTAATAAAAATAAGGTTGAGTGAATAGATAACTCAACTTAAGATTTGCTTTTGCATGATTTGAGGGAAATTAAATAATAAATTATTTAATTTTGTGTGCATGGAGAAGAAGACTTGTTTTTAGAAGATTTGAAAGATATTTGAAGAATTTGAAGATAAGAAAGCAAATTAAATAAATAAATTTATTTAATTGTCGTGCATGATTAGAGGAATAGATAAGATATGAAGATTTAAATAAATTAAACAAATAAATTGATTTAATTTATTTTGCATGATGAAGGATAAATAAAATATGTGATTATATTTTATTTTTAGAAGATTTATTTTTAGAGGAAAAAGTAAATTAAATAAATAAATTTATTTAATTGTTTGTGCAAGATTAGAGGAATATGAAGATTATAAATAAAAATACTTAATTTTATTTATTTTTAAAGGATTGAGATAATTTAAATAAATTTGCATGATTTATTTAAATTTAGAAGAACAAGTGATTTAATTAAATAATGTAAAACTATTTAATTATAGATAAGATAGAATTGAATGAATTAATTAAATAATTAATTTATTAAATTAGTGGAGATTTGAAATTTGAAAGAAGATAATGATTTAATTAAATAATAAAAATTATTTAATTTTGGAAGAATAAGGTTGATTTTGCTGAAATTAATTAAATAAAGGGGATTTATTTAATTAATGTTGAATTTTTAAGTTTTGGAAGAATTTGATGAAATTAATTAAATAATTAGATTATTTAATTAATGTTGAAATGTAGGTGATGCTACAGATTAGACGAAATGCAAGTGGTGCGAAGACATGGTCATTTTAGGGTGTCTACATTTTGCCCCTCTTTGATGCAATGCAGTTTATAGCGTTGCATCAAAGAAAATGATTGTTGAAGACATGATACAATTTTTTGATGCCCTAGTGTAGCTAGTTGCCCCAGTGTAGCTGGCATAGGGTGCCCCCTCGAGAGGAAAGACAGGGAGGTGACAGACAAACTAGGTTGATGCTCGACTAGAAGATTTTGTTAGAGATAGACGAGGTGGGGTTGATGATAGATACAAGAAAGGAGATAGAAGATAACATGAGAGAAAGACTGTTGATCAATCCTTGCTTGAAAAGCTATATAAGGCCATGGATAAATGGATGGTTAAATGGATGAGCTTGTTGCAGTGGTTTCACAAATGTTTATAAAGAGCAATCCTTTTTTTGATATAGCACGTGGATAGTTCGCCACCAAGGTATAAAAGACCAAGGTGCTGTGATATCCGAGTGCATGGACGTTGACTCTGCAAGCAAGCAGTTTGAACTTAGATCCCTTAGACACAATATAACCTTGTTGGGACATGTGAATGAGCCATAGTCTTGAACATAAAATAAACTTCAATACATGTAAATGCAAGAAGAATATTAATATGTAAGATGCTAGGTCATAACACACACAAGATAAATATGCTACTAAGAAAGATGCTGAAGATCATTCCTCAAACACGGCACACAAAAGCAATGACTATGCCCCCAATCCATACTGCATCGCAACATACCAAGAGTATAGATAAATCAAGGTAGTCTTGAATAGGTATTAGAAAAGGAACAAAAGATAAACCAAAAATCAAATTGACTAACTTACAAAGTAAACATATAGCCAACATATTCTCTTACCAAAGAGGTTGCTCAGGATAGATTGGATAGGAAAGATAACAGCCTTATCGTAGGAACTCTGTGTCCATTAAAGGGTGCTATCTACCTAAAAAGACAATGTCTTGCTGCAAGAAATACCACATGTCGCAGGAGACGCATGTGTTGGTCTCAACAATGGAGCATTCTACAGAAGACAAGCCTGTGGATCTGGTACTTTAGTTAAGCTAGATTTAGCTGATGTTGGCAATCGATACGCAGGACAGTAGATGACTTTGGAAGTAAGCTGCTTTGCTTTAGGTTTGGTAAGGACTTTTACTTGGAAAGGATGTGCTAGCTTGTTTGCCTTTTGTTGCTTGAGTTAGTCAAGTCGAGGTGAATGGATTTTGAAAAATGGAAGACTAGAAAGGGTGACAATGCTAACGGATTAGGGTGGATGAAGAATGGTGGATCGTGTGTGCCTAAGTATTGGATACATCCTTCATATTCTAGACTGCCTACATACCCTGTATCCACGGGATTAGGGCACACGGCGATGAAGATGAAAATGATAATATGTAGTTCTGGATAGAGTGATGAGATGGGTCAAGGTGGTGAGGGGGAGACCTTATGTACCTGAGTACTGGAAACTTCCTTCGTATTCCAGACTGCCTACATACCCATATCCATGGGATCAAGGTATCTTAAGATTAAAATGAGATAATATGTAGTTCTGGTTGGTGGATGTAGAAAAAGTGTTGGGAAGATAATAACCTTATCATAGGAGTGATGTGTCCATTAAAGGGTGTTATCTTTGGAAAGGAGAAAGATCGATGTGATTGCGAACCATGAACAAGGACCCGTTCCTAGATCTAGGTTAAGGAAAGAGTTGCCCCCATTCTGGTAGAGGAATTTGCATGGGTGACTGATGAAGAAGACACATAAAGCTTTGACCTAGGACAAGATAGTGTTAACTGTAGACATAGATCAAGACGTGGGATGATGATGGTGGACATTGACAAATTTCCAAGCTATACTAGATAGGGAGATGGAAATGCAAACAAGGTCAATGGTTTTATTATGGATGGATGGATGAAAGTTGCTTGTGAACTGGACATGGAGTGGACTGGACCCAATAGACAATGGATGCTGACTCTACACATAGCGCCTATTTGCCAGGTTTTCACTATGGTACTTATCCAAGGCGCCTGTTTACCAGATTTTCACCATAGGATGGATTATTTGTTTGGATTTTTTTTAGAATACTCTGAGGATGAGGCATAGAACTTCTTGAGATGGACACTATTAAGTGGCTCATCTAGAGGAATGTCGTCAAGTGTAGCTAAAGTATATAAGCTCCTAATCCATATGTTGTGGCGGCAATAAAAGGACCTAACCAACTAGGCTCAAACTTGCCCTTCTTTTCTCGATCTGCTTGATTTCTCTGATTCTCTTTGAGTACAAGATCATCAACTTGAAACCGTCTTTCCTTGATCTTTTTGTTGTAATTACGCCAGAGGTAGTTTTGATAGACATGGAGATGATTAAGCGCGGCAAGGCGCCTTTCATCTAGTAGTTCAAGCTCTGCTAATCTGGAAGTATGATACTCCTCTCCGCCAATCAAGTCCTGCATGGATACTCTGAGGGATGGGATCTCGACCTCTATAGGTAGGATGGCTTCAGAGCCATAGACCAAGGCATAGGGTGTGGCACCAGTTGGGGTTCTGATGCTGGTGCGGTAGGCCCATAGGGTGGGATTGAGTTGCAAGTGCCAATCATGACCAACCTCATTGACTATTTTCTTGAGGATTTTGAGAATGGTTTTATTGGAAGCCTCCGCTTGGCCGTTACTCTGTGGATAATAGGGGGTTGAAAAGTGATATTAAATATTGTATTGTGTGCACATGGCATGGACATCTTGATTCTTGAATGGTCTCCCATTATCAGTGACAATGGCTTGGGGAAGACCATACCAGCAAATGAGGTAGTTAAGGATAAACTTGGCTATTTGCTTACCGGTGATATAGGTCATGGGAATGGCTTCAACCCACTTTGTGAAGTACTTAGTGGTAGTAATAATGAACTTGTGGCCAGTGGATGAGGATGGGTGGATTTGTCCTACAAGGTCAAGACCCCATTGAGAAAAAGGCCATGGAGTTGTCACAGGTTGTAATTCATGAGCTGGTGCATGAATTAAATCTCCATGCTGCTAGCATTGTAGACACTTCTTAGCAAACTGTGTAGCATCTTGCTCTATTGTAGGCCAATAGTACCCTGTTCTGAGTATCTTCTTAGTGAGGTTAGGACTAGTAGAATGTGTGCCATAGACACCTTCGTGTATGTCTCGTAAGGTAGCTTCGGCTTCTTCTGCGTTAAGACATCGTAAGAGGATACCATCAAGACTCTGGTGATATAGTGTATCACCCAGAATGGTGTAGTAGGAGGATCGACGGATAAAGGTTTTGCATTGGGTGGATGATAGGTCAGAGGCAAAGGTATTGTTTTTAAGGTATTCATAGATATCTTTGTACCATGGGGAATTGGGACCAACAAGTTCGCAGATGATTTCAGTAACTGAAACATTGACAGCAGGTATCAACAATTGCTCGATCAAGAATTCATATTTTTGTGTATTAGCAGGCATGTCTATAAGTGACCCCACAGAAGCCATAGAATCTGCAGCCTTGTTGTGCTCTCTTGGAATTTTCTCAAATGTGATGCTAGAAAAGTGTGGTTTGTAGGCATCCACTAGTTGCTTGTAGGGGACCAACTTTTCATCCTTCATTTGGTACTCATCTATGACTTGGCAAATGACTAGTTGTGAGTCTCCATATACTTGTAATTCTGTGATGTCCCATTGAACTGATGTGTTGAGACCTATGAGGAGTGCTTCTGTAACGCCCTGCAATGAACACCTTAGAGAACAACACATATGCTATGCAAAGTAGAATAATTTTTTTTTCAAAATGAAGAAGATAACAAGTAACCAATACACATCATTAAACTAACAACTTGTCCTCTAAGGTTCCATGGTTGCATTACTTGACAAATCAATTAACATAATTTAACATACATTATTAACTAATCATCAGTAAATCATTCTGAACCTATTGCATTAAATCAATCAACATTTACATCTCCATATCACCACATCAGATAAGTAATCATCAGGATCTAGTTCACAGTTACAATTCTTCCTCACATATGAGTACAACATTACATTGTTACATTATCACTTTTTGAATACATCTGAATACATACATTATGAACCAACTGATACACAAGACTAGTACATGAATATAAATCACTTCCTTCATAACTGGTACAAGATCTGATGCCTGATACACAAGATATATCCTCTCGCACTTGAATATCGGCAAGGGAAAAACCAATGGATAAAAGCTCTTCCACCTGACCATGTGGAACCCTGAGGTCCACCCCCCGAGCTAGGAGTTAACATAAGGTCCCCACTACAACATACAGTCAGGTAGATAGAAGACTAAGAACAAAGACAACACATGACTCCAACAACACAAGTCAACAACTCAACATCACTTCCAGAGGCAAACACTTAACAAATGGGGAGAGTACAACTAGGGAGTGCTATGCTATAGTAGGAAGGAGTGTCATCACATGGCTTGTCATGGGTTGTCCTAGTAAGCCTTCCTAGGCCCTGACCCCCATCTTGGGTTGTCCTAGTAAGCCTTCCTAGGTCCTGGCCCCCATCTTGGGTTGTCCTGGTAACCTCCCCCGACTCCCAGCCCCCACACAATGCACATGCAGAATCAACATACCTTTCATGAGGACAAGGTAGTTGATCTTGCCATTCCAGGCCTTCTCATCTCATCTCAAGTCTAAACGAGCACTTGAGCCATGAGTGAGGCATCCACTTATCTTTATTTAGTGTGATTAACTACCCAACCCCTCCTAATTCATTATTTAGGTTATCACTAAGTTATCCAACTCCCACATGGGCTGTCCTGGACACCACTTTGGGCTCCGGCCCCCATTGAGAGCCACTCCCCTACATGTAACTAGAAAACCCCACTCAACAAGCATAGCAAACATCATCATGACAACGAGGACATGTAAACCATGCAAAGCATTAACCATCTTGCATAACAATTATCCTCATATCCACATGTAAATATAATAATGCAAGGTATTAACCCTCTTGCATATCAACTTAATCACAGGGACAACTCACAAATATTGTCCATAACAATACATAAACATTACTCTGTTACAGTACTCAATGTCTCCCCATTTCACCATATAACACAAAACTCAATACAAGGTAAATACAAATAAATGAACAATCACTACATCCACAAAGGGGATTGTTACCTCCTCATAATGCACTCACAACTCTAAATATTCATCATTTCACATTATCATTATCAAACTCTCATACATAACAAGAGGCAACATACTTTTACAACTTCATTATCTCCAAACACTTATCAACCCAATGCGTGAAGTCAAGACATAACCATCCTATGCCTCTGGAAAACTAATCATGCAGGTAGATACAAAATCAAAAAAAACTATATGAACTAGTTCATGAACCAATTACCTATGACTCGTAATAACCATTTATCTAATACAGAACTTCTCAATTGAATTTCAAAATCAATATTTTTAAATCAATACAACTCTATCAAAAAAATTCCAATCTTACATAACCATCGTAACTAAATCAATTTAATATTAATAGATTTTATCCACCTTAAACAATTGCAACAATAATGATTCCATTTATAATGATTGTTTTAAATCTATAATCGAATAACAATGAATAATAACAAATACTAATTATGGATAGTATTATTTAAAATTCTAATTTAATTGGGCATTAATCTAATATGCTCTTTCATCTTTAGATAATAATAATAATAATAATAATAATAATAATAAATACCATGGATCATTGAAACTTTTATCCAAATACAAATAAATATATATATATATATAGTTATTTCACATAACAAGATTTACTAATACTATGTGAATTTCCATCAAATATGATAACTCTCTCTAGTAATATTTTAATATTCTAATTACTTCACAAATCTAATATTTAAACATTTTATATGAGACTATTCAATTGATAATGAAAAATAGTCAATATAAATATATCTTACATTCATTTCCTATTGTAAATACAACATTAGTGTGTTTTATCTTATCCTGAAATAAAATGCATAACTGGAACAAAGTACTTATTACAGCCATGAGATACATTAAGAATATAAATTATGTCAGACGCAAAGCATGTTCAGCTAGTGGTTGAATTTGTTTAAACAATGCCAGATAAAATAAATCACTACTACTGCCAGATTGTTGAAAAGACTTCAGAAACTCACAAAACAAATGCAATCTAAAAGCCTGGGCAGGCATATTCTGGTTAAGCACATTGCATGGATTTGTTTATAAGACTCACAGTTTTTGTGCAACAGCAACCATCTATAATGTCAACTTTAGCCGTGTATGCCTTAGCATATTCAATCTTTTTAAGTTGTGCATGACATTGTCCAGCGACCTAGCAAACTATAAGGAATACAATTTGCTAAGTTCTCAAATAAAAATGTTTAAACAACTGATAATAAACTTTTCTTGTTTGCAATCTAGCCTAAGCAAATAGATGTTTACAACTTAGCATAAAGTAACCTTTATTAATGGGTCAAATATGGTTGAAAGCAAATGACTCTAGCAAGCATATCAAATTGCAAGATTTGTGGTGTGCTGAAGAGGAGAGTGAACAGAAGGCAAAGGGCAGCGGCCTTCTTACTGGCCCTCTCTACAAAATGCTATGAGATTAAGATGATTTGAGGATGCCGATGATTGTAATTGAAGTGTGGAAAGACTGCATATATGATTTATTGTTGCCTATAGATCACATATATTATAGGTTTAAAATAATTACAGCGATGCAAATTTGTTATCTTTATGTCTATAGATTACATAGAAGCTTATAGGAATTCCAACGATGCTGATAATTAATTTGGATCCAAAACTCTGTAGAACTCATGCCCTTCTCTCATCGCCTAAGCAAAAACTAGAGAAATTCACTAGATGCATCGTAGTGCAACGATGACGGAGCTTAAGCTCTCAATTTGTTGATAAGCTATAGCGATCCACATGAGCAAAAAGAGAAGGGTATGCTGTTATTATATTTTGCGATTTCAGGATACTCACAAAGTGAAATTATTAAAAGACTTCAGAACTTTCAAACAAAAGCAATTTTGAAGGGCATGGATAGCGAAAAGTTTGGCTGAACCCCTCAATGAAATGTTGATATGCAATGATTGCATGATATGTACACAATAGATTTGTAACAAGACTTTTTAAATCTTCTAAGAGCAATCCATCCCTAATGACCAACTTTGGCCATGCATGCCATAGAGTATTTAATCTCTTTAAGCTGAGTGTGTCATTGTCCCTCGAGCAAGCAAATTATAAGGAAGACGGTTTGATGAATTCCCAAATAAAATTGGTAAATCAACTTATAATAATTCAATTTATAAGCATTTCCTTTCAAATTATAGAAACTGGAACAAATATAAGATGAAAGCTATGGGTGAAAGCAACTTTGATGAATTTTGCTACAGGAGGAAGGTGCGGCCATACGAGTTTTAGAGAATGAGAGTTGTGCATATTTAAATCACATTTAAAATCTTATTTGCATTACACCTACAGTGGTTATTATGCATACAACCTAAACTTTGTTATTAAGAGACCTATTAAATCTATCCTAGGTGAATCGCTATGTTTCCATGGTGCCTGCTGACCACATACAAATGTAACCTTAAAATATATATATATATATATATATATATATATATATATATATATATATATATATATATATATATATATATATATATATATATATATATATATATATATAATGATGGTGTGATCAAGATTTGGATCGTAAAAATTGTTGCACAATTTATGTTCTTCTCTCAAACATCTATGTAAAAGTGAGCGAGTATGGTGAGGATCATATGATTTAGAAGCTTGCAAACAATGTGATGTGAAGGTGTCAGCTAGGGCACAAACTACAAGATGTCTATGAAATGCAACGATTGCAGGATATGTCTACAATGAATTTGTTGAGAAGGCTTTAGAACCCTTCAAGCAAATGCGATTGGCAAGAGCAAGCTAGCGGCCTACCCAAAAAGGGAGATCATCTAGATTCGATAACAGCAAAATGATAACATCAAGCTGAGATGTAAACAATTTACCAGATAGAAATTTGCGCCAAACAGAGGAGGAAGAATTAACTCTCATTCATTTGGTGAAGGTAATACACGGGATGGCGGTAAGCTCAAGAGAAGTCCCATATTTGTTTCACAGTTTGTCTCTGAAGGCATAGATAAAAAGAATAAAGAAAGGATTTTAGTGTTCTTAATGCGAATGTCTCTGGCAGATATATATGCAGAAATTGGAAGCATAGAGAAATGTAACAGACAGAAGTAAACCGGATAAGTGCATAAAGGCAATAATTGTAGAATAGGCTCAAAATGAGTTTGATGAAAGGGCTTTTGCATCACACAACCAAAAGCATTGATGGAAGGAGAATAGAATAAAAAAATTCATATTGTTTATTTCAAACAAAACAGAGGTAGAAAATAGAATAATGGAACCTAGACCAAGTGCCTGACTATCAGAATATTTGATGTTGCTCCCAAATCCCAACCTGCAGCTCTAGCCTCCAAAGCTCCAATCTTCTGATCTTAGTGTACAGCTCCTCCCCACTTGCATCCCCATCTACTTCTATATATTTTTCTTTTCCAGTCCATTCCCTTTTAGAGAGAAATTCCTCTCCCCCTTCTAGAGTCTTCCTCCACCTTCCTAGGAAGGATGGTTCGTGATCCAATTAAACAACCATATATCCATTTACAGTATTCATAAAAATATATATATACATATATATTTTTATTATTTTAATGTTTCAAATCAGATAATTTTATCAAATTTTAAGATTGTCTAAATATATTAATCTATATATTTTGATTCCAATATAATTTAACCAATTTACAACTAACCACTTTATTATTTTATTGATTAAATTGTAACATTACAAGTTACAATTTAATTTTACAACTTTAATATAATTTATTTTATTTATTAATTGTAATATTACAAATAACAATTTGATTTACAACTTGTTTTATTTATTTTAATATTCATTGTTTATGGTTATTATATGTGACAACTCAAAATTAACCATATATTATTATTTATCAAATTTATTTGCATCTTAATTTTTACAATACATCCTAATTGAATTGTTTATGTTTAACCGACAATTCATAATTTTCCTTTAATAAATAACTATTTAACTTCATCTTGAAATTAATCTTTATTTTAATGAAACACTAACCAAACTTAAATCAACCATTACTAATTGGATAAACACAACCTACAACATGATACCTAACCTTCTTACAAGACCACAAAATTTAACCACAACACAGGAACAAAGAATTCAACAAATGATAATGACTAAACGCGATACCAGATACTCATCCTCTTCAAGGATATTGACTAAGTAGGGGACCTTAGGTTAACTCCGATCAACAATTCCATTGGCTAGGGCACGCTCAGACCTGTTAGTTCAGGTGGAGTCAATGCCCAGTACCTGCATCCTGCAGCAAACCACAAGGTTGAACATATATATATACATGCAGTCATATACATAGTGAATGGAAGTCGCAGTGTGGCAGGGTACTCAAACACGAGTAATGCGACACTGTTCCGTTCCCATAAACACATCAATGAATGACTATATTACACATAATTTTCTAGTGCTTTTCAACAAGATAAAATATTCAATTACATAATGATCTAATACATCCATTACCAGAAATGCATCATAATCATAATCAAATAACACATGGAGTTGAAATTAAAATAATCTATAACATCTAATATATGCATCAAACTGTAAAAACATAAAATATCAGTAATCAAACATCATCAAACGTCATCATATCAATAGGTCCATAATCAACTAGCATACTAATAAAGAATCCATCATCCAACAGAACATCATAATGTCCAGTCCTATTAGGAGAACCATCAGTCCAATAGAAGGCAAGGTGAGGGGCACTACAATTTCATACTTAGTGATGTTGTTGGTGCAAGGGAATGCAAGCCGATATGACTTAGGAATATAGTCATTTTGAGGTGTGATGAACAATATACCATCCCCTGATCCATGTTGTGTGTAGGAAACATCAAAATACAACTTCCACATTATTGAGTTGGAAAGAGTGAAGAGATTCTCATCCGGAAAGTCTGCTACCATAGGATGTGTATCTTGCATGGGTTCTTTTGCTAGTTGATCTGCTAGGGCTTGTCCTTTGATTGCTTTACGATCCATGTACTCAATGTTGAACTCACTAAGGATCATGACCCATTTAGCTAGTCTACCTGTAAGAGCTACTTTCGCTAGTAGATACTTCAAGGGATCAATCTTGGCTATAAGATTTGTGTGATGGTTCAACATGTAATGCCACAAATTTTGAGAAGCAAACACTACTGCTAAACAAGCCCTTTCCATTGGTGAATAATTGAGCTCATATCCCACCAAGGTTCTACTGATATAATAAATTGCATGCTCTTTTCCTTACTCATCATGTTGTGCTAACACGGCCCCTAGGGCTGAAGTTGTAGTTGAAATGTATAATATCAGTGATTTATTGGCAACTGGTGGAACCAATACAAGGGGTGTAGCTAGATACTCTTTGAGCTAATCAAATGTTGCTTGACACTTATCATCCCATCAGAACGAGACATCCTTTCGGAGCAAGTGTTGAAATGGTTGACATTTATCTGCTAGCTATGAGATGAAATGTCGAATGGATTGCAACCTTCCCTGAAGGCCCCTTAATGCTTTGAGGTTCTTTGGTGGAGGCATCTCCACTATAGCTTTTACTTTTACGGGGTCTACTTCGATACCTCTACAAGATACAATGTATCCCAACAGCTTTCCTGATGTTACACCAAAGACACACTTCTTTGGATTGAGGTGCACTTGATATTTCTTGAGTCTATCAAAGATCTGTCCTAGAACTTATATGTGATCCACCCTAGAAGATTTAGCTAGTATGTCATCCACATAGTCCTCCATGATATGATGAAAGAGGTCATGGAATATCACTGTCATTGCTCTCTGATAAGTTGCGCTGGCATTCTTTAGACCAAACAACATGACACACCAACAATAATTACCCCATGGACAAGTAAAAGTTGTTTTATGTTGATCTTCTTCTGCTATCCTTATTTGATTGTAGCCTGAGAATCCATCCATGAGTGAAAGCATTTCATGACCTGCTGTCAAGTCTACTATAATATCAATGTTTGGTAATGGAAGGTCATCTTTGGGACATGCTTTGTTGAGATCTCTAAAATCATTACACATGTGGATGTGCCCATTGGGTTTAGACACAGGTACAATGTTTGAGACCCAATCTAAATAGTCAATGGGTCATATGAACTTTACATCTAATAACTTATGTATTTCCACTTTTACCAAGAGAGCTATCGGTGGGTGCATCTTCCTCAGCTTTTGCTTGACTGGTTTCACTTTTGGATCAACTGTGAGATAATGAACTACTAGCTTAGGGTCTAACCCTAGCATATAGGCATAGGTCCATGCAAAGTTGATGGTTCTCTATAAGAAGAAATTGTTAAGATTCTTGTGCTTTGTGTCTGATATGATGCTGCAAGGAATGTAGTCTTTGGATTTTGCTCTATGCCAAGGTTTATCTCTATAGAATCTTCCACTAGGAGAGCTAACTTCTCTTGATACTTAGATGGTAGGGAAAGGTCAAATCCTCCATCCTCAAGTGCCACAGTTGGGTTTTCACCTTTGGATATGTCCTTTGTTTTTACTATTTTATGATCGGGAGGTGCCACAATGTGGTTTTCATCTAGAGATCTTTCTTTATTTTTACTTTTGTGACTAAAGGATTTGGCATTCTCACCAAAATAAGCCGTTGGCTCTAGTTCCATTACAAAACTTATTTTATGATCGCCAAGAGGGATACCTTCCCGAAGTCCCATGAACTCAGCTAAAGCTTCATCATTCTGAAATACATCTATAACGGGGGACCCTTGTTGGTCCCAATCAATAAGTTCAAGGTAGACAAGTGTGACATTCTGGGTGTTTGTTGTGGATGTTAGGGATACAGAGGATAGCATAAAGAAAGAGAATTCTATAAATAGGTCAGTCATATGGAGGGAAGAGTCATTGATGGTATCTTCATTAGATGTCGAACCGGCGAGAAAAGTTTCAGCCACCTCATCGAGGATATACTCGATGTCCAAGGTGTGTGGTACCTTTCTACCAAATTCTAACCCCTTCTTGTCTAGTTTCTTCATCACAGGGATGGGTTCCATTGGTCCTTGATTCTATTTCCCAAGGCCACCTTTTCCTTTATAGCCCATGTTTTTGACTATCCTTAAGCCATTGCCATATTGTGTGACCAGTATTGTGACTGGTTCTTTCTCTTTGTAGAGACAAGAAGAGATGTCCTCAATAGTTTCCTCTTCCAATAATTTTCCCTATTGGAATTGGGTTAAGGATGCTGGGGGAGGGATAGCTACTTTTTTAGTTGCTTTGGCAATGGGTGGTTGGCCGTAAGATTTAGGGGATCAAGGCATCCGCCTACACAACAAGATTTTGAGATATCATAGGTTCCAAAGCCTATATCACGGATGTGAGCTTTGATTTCAGGAAGAGGATTAGGTGTACTTGTAGAGGCTTGTGTAAGATTTTTAGGGTCGACATACAGTGGGGATTCTAGGGCTTTGTCATTATGAGGCACTTGGTTGCAATTCTTATAACTGCCTTGCAAGACATGACATAATTCAAAAGGATTAGGTTCTCCTAGGATAGTGATCTCTGTACCATTCTATGGGAACTTTAGAGACTGATGGTATGTGGAGGGGATAGCCTTCATTGCATGGATCCATGGGCAGCCTAGGATAATGTTGTAAGGTAGCTGAATATCAAGGACTTGACACCTGGTTTCAAGCATGACAGGGCCCAGTTGTATAGGCAAGTGGATAACACCTTCTGAACGACGTTCAACATCATCATATCCCTTGATTGTAATACTATGATCAGAGTTGACATGGTCCTCAGAGTATCCCAATTGCTTAAGTAACTTTAGAGAATAGATGTTGAGACCAGCACCACCATCTATGAGTATGCATTTGATTTTGCGCTTATGGATGAGAACCTCAATATGAAGGGCATCATTGTGACACAGATCATGGGATGGGAGGTCTCTTTTAGAGAAGACCACATTGTAGGGAAAAGCAATGTTACCTACTATAGCTTAGAAATCCGTGACCGCTATGTTGTTAGGAACTGAAGACTCTTGGAGGGCTTTTTATAACACAACTCTATGTCCAGGTGATGACCATAAAAGGTCCAAGATAGAGATTTGTGCTGGCGTTTTCCCTAGATGTTCAACAAGATTATAATCAGATTGAGCTGGGAGAGTGGGTGTAGGACCACGAATGGTGACATGACCATGATGAGTGTAATAGCACAATCTGTAGATTTGCCTTTAATTGTGAGGGTAGATACTTGACTCTCTTCAAAACGACCCACAATGGAGTCAAAGGAAGTAGAAGCATGATTGACACCTTTACCTTTATCTTGAGGAGGAGGCAGACCATGGTGAGGAAATGGTTCCTTGTACATGTTGAGGACTTTGTTCGTGTGTTGATCTGGTGGACCATGTTCAAGAGAGATTAGGTTGCCTTCGATGAGATTTTGGATTAGGTGCTTGAGTTTCATGCACGATGCAGTTTTGTGCCCTTTGCTCCTATGGAATTCACAATATTCATTATCTCTATACCGTGCGGTTTTGTAAATAGGTTCCCCATAGGGAGGAGCTTCAGGTAAGGTGATAAGACCTCGATGTAAAATCTTCTATAAAATAGCCTCTATGGACTTTCCCAAGGGAGTGAATTGACGCTGCTGAGGGTAATCTTGTTGAGGCCGCTCTTGTTGTCGTTGCTGTTGGTTTTGATAAGGTTGCCTTTGTTGTTTCTATTGTTGAGGTGGAGCTTGACTTGGTTTAGAAAGTTGTAGTGGTGTTTGCAATGTTTGGACATGTTTAGAATAGACCACACCATCGTTGACCACGTTTTTGTTTTTGTTCCAATATTTGGGTTTATCGCTCGATTGTTGATGAGGAGCATTTTCTTTCATTTCTTTGAAGATTTTGACCACACCCTTAGCAATGAGGGCTTTTTCAATGTTGATTCCCTTGTATGTGATTTCATCAAAGGTTGTAGCACTAAGAATTTGCAAATGGAAACCTAACTCTTGGTTGAGGTTCTGCACAAATATGCTAACAAGCTGTTTCTCAGGAATCTTGAAAGGGCATTTGCTAGCCATTTGTCTCCATTGTTGAAGGAAAGAAATGAAAGTTTCACCATTTTTCTATTTATTGTTGCATAGATCAGTCATGGAAATCTCATGCTCTGCGTTGTAAGAAAAATGGGTGGCAAATTTCTCTGCTAGCTCATTAAAGGACTTGATACCTGTAGGTAAGTGTGAGAACCATTCTATTGCTTGACCTCCAAGACTGCGAGGAAAGAGATGCATAAGATATGTGTCGTTATGTGAGACCTCAAAGCAAGCAAGATAGAATTCCCTGAGATGGTCTTTTGGGTCACCATTTCCTTTGTATTTATCAAACTTAGGAATAGTAAAATTTTGAGGAAAAGGGATCATAGGTAATGATCGATCAAAAGGATAAGGACACACTTCTTCTAAAGAGGTCTTTTTGGTGTGACCAAACATAAGATCAGATAGTTGTTGTTGAACTTCTGTGATTTTTAGCTCCATCATTGTGGGAGAGGTTGGAAACATCTCCTGTTGTCCTAGAAGTGGTTGTTGCTACCCATACGTAAGATTGTAGTGTAAGCCATGTGCGTTGGTATTATAAGGGTCGTAAGATTGGTTGGGGTCATATGCATTATACGTGGGGTTCAGATTGGGTTGGAATTGGGTATTTTGATGTGGAAGAGGTGGATGTGGCACTAGGTAAGAATGTTGGCTTTGTGATGATTGAAGAAAAGAATTGGGTGGAGGAAAGCTAAAGTGCATTTGATTAGGTTGCGATGGCAGCACATAGCTTTGGGAAACTTGATGTTGGGAATGTTGAGGGTGGATAGGCAAGGTGTTGAAGAAATTGAGCGATGATGAATGTAGCAGAGGAGGGACATAGGTAGAAGTGATTTGTGATGGTTGAGGTGGATTGATGATGAACGTAAATGAATGTTGTGGTTGGGATTGCATGACTCTAGTTGGTTGAGAGACATGAAGGTTTGATGATATAGGAGGTGGTATTTATTGAGACCCTTGTTGCATGGCTACATAGTTGTTCCCCGGATTGTAATTTGGTGGGAAACCTATTCGTAATGGAGTAACCAAGATTCCACTTACGATTGGTGTAGACACTTTAGGAAGTTGTTGTGTATTTGATCGAGCTAAGGTGGCTTGCTTAGCTAGCTTTGCTTGACGTTGGAGAGTTTCTTGTTGATTTTTGTAGATCTCCATAGGAGTCAGAAGCGGTGATATAGGTCTCTCTCTTGTTGGGTTTTGATAAAGGGGATTCTTATAGTGCGTGATCGTTTTCCCTTGTGAGCTTTGTTCAGGTAAGGGTGTGGTCACTGTTGACATGGTTTGGACCGCCTGTATGGCACTTAGGGTGTTGTTTGTCTCCTTGAGAGTGGATAAATCAAAATCTTGAGGTAACTTGGCTCCTTGCTCTGTGAGCAAGCGAAAGAAATGATCTTGGTTCTCACTAAGGATATTGTCAAAGGCGGCCACGACTCTAGGCTCTTGTATGAATTTTTCAAGATCTTGCCCATCTTCTTGAGAGGATTGACCTATTTCAAAGTGTCTCTCTTCTTGAGATGGGGCTAGATCTACAGTATAACCTTGAGGGACAAAATTTGGAGACATGCCGGTGGTGTATTGAGGTGTACTTATCAAAGGGATCCTACCTTCTTGAGGATTGTTAGGTTGGTCAAGTTGCAGCATGTTTGGAGAATTGGTAGATCTTTCCGTGGGTGTTCTAGGAGTAATGTTGAGACAGTCCGATTATGGTGTGTGAGGAGGCAACTTGCGCTTCCTAGGGACAACTTGCTTGGACTTCATAGTTTGCTGAAGCCTAGTGGTTACCATGGAATACACTAGGACAAAAAAGGTAATGCTGAGAATCTGCTTGTGCTTTGAAAAAAACAAACTTTGATGCACAATGTACTAGGCCAAAGGTGCTATACTGTTTGACCAAGGGTGCAGGACTGTGCAACCAAAAGCGTGCCACTATTATACCAAAGGTGATGGACTAAGCTACCAAAGGTGAGGTACTGCTATACCAAAGGCGAGCTACTATTATACCAAGGGTGCTGAAGTAGGGTTGCCAGAGGCGAGGTATTGTTATACCAAAGGCGATCTGCTGTACTACCAAAGCAAGCTGCTGTAATACCAGAGGCACTGAAGTAGTGTCTGATGCCTAAAAAGGCAAATTTTGATAGATTTGGTTTGTTTCTGATTGGATTTTGCTTTGGCAAGAGAAAACATAGCAAACAAGTGGTCAAAAAAGGACTGACACAATAGATAGCGAATGTTCAAGGCTCACAAAAAAGCCTAATGTTTCCATAGGTATAAGATAATTGCAATCAATAACAAGTACGTTTTATCCCTAGAGACAAGGTTTCATTGCAGTAGATTAGCTCACAGCTTAATACTCCATTGATAAAAGTATCATTCCATAAAGGTGTCAGATATTTTGTATCTTTACGAGAGATGATAGGTAGGGATATCTCACCCTCCCATTGGAAAGATCAAGTAGGTCATAAGAGCTTTATGGCCAAGGGAATACTATCTCTTCTCAAGGGAGCCAATGGTGAGTATCTTAAGGGTTTAAATCGATTCCCCTTGCACTGATGATTACTGCAACATTTGAAGGTGGATCTGGTAGTCTCTATCTAGAATGGTTCCTAGTAACTTTGAGGGACCAACGTCTTACAAGCAATGCGACAAGCTACTAAAAGCTTTAACCAATCCTACTAAGAGTATCAAACACTTCGCTCAATGTGAAAATTATTTCCACAAAGAGCTAGTACACCTCTTTTCAGTTTGGCACCACAAGGTAAGGCTAACGTCGGTTAGGACTTGGCTTTCGCCTTATCCCTTTTATATAGCGGTTCAAAAGAAAACTCCGCTTAGGGTCATCCCTTTTGGATGAAGTGTAATCTAAAAGCAGGCCCTTCTAAAAGAATTACTAAAATGTAAGAGCAAACATGTCAAACAAAGGTTCAATTGTCCCGTTATAAGAAAAATAAGGTGCAACTAAATTAGGCACACACACAATTGTAGTTGTCAATTGTCCCTTATGAAATTGAAGTGTTTGACATTCATATCCATTGTCCCTTAGAAAATTGAGGTGTTTTCACATACATGTCCATTGTCCCTTAAGCAAAGAAAAATGTTCTTAAGACTTAGATTGCCAAAAAGATGTTTGTTTAATTGTCCCTTAAGAAGGCAATATGTTTCTAAGACTTAGATTGTAAAGATGATGTTCAATTGTCCCTTAAGAAAGCAATATATTTCTAAGACTTAATGTGATAGATTTATCAATTTCTTCAAATCTCGTCCTGCATGAACATGTTAGAGAAACCCATTTTCTCTGTTTAAGTGATAAGAGGCTACAAAATATTGATTAGTTCCACCAAAACTAAAATAGTTAGCCAAAAATAAATCAATTGACCAAAAGCACTGAACTTGTTAGGTGAAAAAATGAGGAATATCAAAAAAATCTAATAATAATGATTAGGTACAATAGATTGAATATTATGATTAGATTCTATATGAAATTCTATGCAATTTCAAAAAATCGTTTGTGAAAATTGAGTAAATTTTGCATAAGTTATGACTGTTTGAAGTTTGCAAAGAAGGGTTGACTTTGACTGAGTGTACCTGATAAATCTAATAAAATCACTTCAAAATTCTTTCACCATAGAAAAGTTGGGAGAACCATCTTTCCAACGCCACTATTTTTTTGAAAATTTGACTTTGTATGCAAAAGATATACCTGATTTAATGAAATTGCTAAAAATAGGCCAAAAAAAAGCAAGCATGGGCTAAAATTAGGGACGTGGATTGGGATCTATTTTTCTCAAAATCTGTACACTTTCTGCAAAAAATAAAGAATACCCAGATAGAATTTTGATATTTTTGACAAAGCTCAAAATTTTTTTAAGCTCAAGTTACACAATTATGCCTAATTTCATGAAATCGCTAAAAATAGGCCAAAAAAAAGCATAGGCTAAAAATAAGGATACAGATTGAGATCTATTTTTCTCAAAATTTATACACTTTCTACAAAAAATAAGAGATACCCAAATAAGATTTTGATGTTTTTGACAAAACCTAGAAATCTTTTGAGCTAAAGTTACACCGTTTGAATGTTCAATGCCTATTCTCTCAAACTAGTGAACAAGGATCTTCAAATTTTCTCCATTGTGATTGCGCTTTTTCGTACCTAGCTTCCAAAAAAAATCAACTTTCTAAAAAAAAGTAAGGTTAGTGGGTCCCACAGGACATGCCAGAATGTGTATGAGGAAAATCGATTAAATCAAAACTAATGAAATAAAAAAACCAATAACATAAAGAGAACTAATCTAAATAAAAACCATTATCAATAAATCAATGAAATATGAAAGCTTTTACCAAGATTTGTATTGTTCCCTCTGGATAAATGTGGATTGCTCAATAGCATTGCGAAACCATGGCTGCAACAAACAAGTAAAGTGCTCAAATATCAATGTCAAAAGATCGTAAGAGTGCTCAAGAAGATCAATGTCAAAAGATTGTAAATTGTTCAATCGATGCAATGTATGCTCAAAGCACTGTAAAGGATGCCTGAGAATAAGTGATCGAAGAGGGTTTGTGAAGGAGATGAAAGGGGTTTATATAGGTTTCAACAAAGATTGATCAACGGTCTAGATAATTCAAAAAAATCAATGGAGGAGATAAGTTGAGGAACGTGCAACAAATAAGAAGAAGACAAGTATCACACAAAAGCTGTTTTATTTGAGTTAAACACTTTCTTTTCTAAAGATAAGACATGTTTTTCACAATTTAGAAAGTTTTTTTCTAATTTGAGAGAAATTGATAAAAACAAGGTTGAGTGAATAGATAACTCAACTTAAGATTTGAGGGAAATTAAATAATAAATTATTTAATTTTGTGTGCATGGAGAAGAAGACTTATTTTTAGAAGATTTGAAGAATTTGAAGATAAGAAAGCAAATTAAATAAATAAATTTATTTAATTGTTGTGCATGATTAGAGGAATAGATAAGATACGAAGATTTAAATAAATTAAACAAATAAAGTGATTTAATTTATTTTGCATTATGAAGGATAAATAAAATATGTGATTATATTTTATTTTTAGAAGATTTATTTTTAAAGGAAAAAGTAAATTAAATAAATAAATTTATTTAATTGATTGTGCAAGATTAGAGGAATATGAAGATTATAAATAAAAATACTTAATTTTATTTATTTTTAGAGGATTGAGATAATTTAAATAAATTTGCATGATTTATTTAAATTTAGAAGAACAAGTGATTTAATTAAATAATGTAAAACTATTTAATTATAGATAAGATAGAATTGGATGAATTAATTAAATAATTAATTTATTTAATTAATAGAGACTTGAAATTTGAAAGAGGATAATGATTTAATTAAATAATAAAATTTATTTAATTTTGGAAGAATAAGGTTGATTTTGCTGAAATTAATTAAATAAAGGGGATTTATTTAATTAATGTTAAATTTTGAAGTTTGGGAAGAATTTGATGAAATTAATTAAATAATTAGATTATTTAATTAATGTTGAAATGCAGGTGATGCTACAGATTAGACAAAATGCAAGTGGTGCGACGACATGGTTATTTTAGGGTGTCTACAGATTTCAATGATTATAAGAGAATTACATCTTTTGCAACCTGAACTCATAAATTTGAAAGCACAAATTCGATTGAAGCAAGATAACCATTTAGATATAATAACTCCATTAATACTAAAATGGAATAGACAAAATTACTTGAAACTATAGCTGGTCATATTATATATTTTTTCAACCAAGAATGTCTTTCTATCTATAGCTTTGAGAAAACAAAATAGATTTAGTGGATCAGAAACAATAATAAATAACACATTAAGAATATCCCCTTTTCTTCTTCAACAATGATCCAAAATTTCTCCATAAACCTACATGCAACACAATATAGGCAACCCAGTTCTTCTCACCACCCAACCATAGGATTGAGGATTCCAGTCCACCCCAAAGCTAGAAATAAAACTCATTGCTCAAACATGAAACAAATGATCAATATATTAGAAAATAAAATCAACAACAATAGATTCACACACAAGCAAACCCTCATACAAATTTCTAGTAAGGGAAAGAAGTGGGATTCATCTTCGCGCATATTTATAAATCCCATTTACTCCCTTTATTTCTACCAAACTCCCATTCTCCAAATCTCTCATTCATTCTCCCAATCTCCCAAACATTCTTCCGAACTCACATTATGCAAATCTCCCATACATTCTCCCAACCCCCATTACTCCTAATCTCCCAGCACAACTAGCCACAACACCATCACTACCTCCCAAAAGAGGCTCCCCACCCTCCTTAACCCCACACAAGGGAAGCTCTCCACTTCCTCAGAGAGCAATACCCTTTGCACACCGCACCCACAACATACAAACAGATTATCACAATAACAACACATCATTTGTATACAACAATCACAAATTAACATATCATTGAAAATTTCATAAGAAAAATTCCATAGCTTGGCTGTCCATCACACACACACACATCAAAATATATGAATCAAGCTAAAATATCTAGGATAAAACTAACTAGGTCTCACATTCTTCCACTCCATAATCAGGCTTCCTCCTAGAAGCTATCAAGAAAGATAAGGAAACAAGGATTTCATCTTGACTCTATCCTCCCTTGTAGCTGAAGACTCATCATAGGGGTCCCACTGGACCCTGACTTGATCCAACTATCATCCTTGCAAGGCCAGAGTTCATTGATCCAGGATGCGAACTAGTCTCAATGTTAGCTGTCCATCCTATGCCACATGTACACACCCAAAAATGTCCTCTTACAACACCTTGTCACAACATTACATCATTTAGACAACTTGTAGCATGTTTTGCCCTAGGTACCCATGTCATCACCTAATCAGTTAAATAAATCTTATTAATTTGACTAATTTTTATTTTATTCCCTTTCTACTCATAATCCCTTCTTTCTTCTAATGTTAATTAAATAATTTATATTATTTAATTAATTAATCATAAATCCAACATTAATTAAATAAATCAAATAATTATTTAATTAATAAAATACTAAAAATATCTTCTTGCTTTCTCTCCAAAATTGCAACTCATGTGTTTCTAATTAATTTTTTTAATTAGATAATTCATCAATTAACCCTCTCATCTCTTTTAGGATTTGTTGGTGCCTGAATTGACTGTCAGTTTCTGAGCAATTTTTCATGCAGGCACCTTCCCAAAAAATCCAAAAGGTTCTAAGTTTTGGCACCCCTTCAGTGCTTTTCAGCATCTACATCTCATTTCTTGAGGAGGGGTCTTTGTCTTTTCTCCATCGGCATGGGTTCGTTTTTGTGTCTTCGACATTTTAGTTTGAACTTGAACCCTTTTTTCTCTAAGTTCAGTGGTTCAGTGGTTCAGGGTTCAATTTTCTTCTAACGGGTCGCATTATGCATTTGCCTTGCACAAATATTGCATCGTTGAACCTCCCACTTGAACCTTTTTGTTTTGGTTCAAGGTTCAATGGTTCGAAGCTTTGTTGCCTATGGAGTACTATTTTTGATGTTTGAACCATCACGTTGAACCCTCGTGTTGAACCCTTTTGGTTCGGGGTTCAACGGTTCAAGACTTTATGTTTTTGGTCTTATCGGAGTGATTGGCTTCATCGGTGAAAGATTTCTTGAGTGCTCCGATTGTTTTGGTCTGGCCGATGGATGTCCATCGGCGTGTGTTTGGCTATCGGCAAAGCAAATTTTTGGGCCGCCGATGTAAGGAGTTTGCCTGATGGGGAATGCCATCGGAGTAAGATTGCGTATCGGGCTAGCAGTTGGAGGGTCCGCTGACGGGTCTTCTCTAGCCGATGTGGAAGTTGGAGGCTTTAGGGAGGTGTTTGTCAGTGTGAATAAGGGTGTCGGCTAGTGTTTTTTCAGTTGCTCTGATGATGAGTGTTTGGCTGATAGTGGAGCAGAGTGTGGCTCATTGGTGTGTCGGTGTGACTCGACGTATCAGCGAGCGTCTTTTTTGTTGTGCCAATGGCGTGTGTCTCGCCGAGGACCTGAGTATGGTGTGGTGGTCGGTGTGACTGGCTGTGTCGGTAGGGATGGAATGTGTTGGTCTGGTGGCATTTCTCTAGCCGATGGGGAATGTGAAGGTAGGCATCAGCAGGACTTTTGAGGTCAGTGGGAGCTTTCATTGGTGTGCCGATGGTCTATGTCTTGGCAACAAGGGATTTGGAGCGGTCATCGGCATGACATAGACTGTTGGGTGAACGGGCAGATGTTGGGCCGACAGTGGAGGTTTCACCGACGAGGGTGTTTTGGTGGCCATCAGGGAGAGTTGGTCTATCGGCCAAGGAAGCTTTTGGGCTGGCCGATAGACTATGTCTGGCTGACAGAGGCTTGCGGAGGTGTCGTCGGTGAGACGATTGAGATCAGCGAGAGGATTTTGGGGCAAGCCGATGGTGTAGATTTGGCTGATGGGCTTTTGGCGAAGGGTCGTGTGTCGAGCGCGGCAAAATGCTCGACACCTATTATGCTCGCGACCATGTTTTTTAAAGTATTGAAGGAGTCTCCATGGCACTAATGTGGGACTATTCTTCCTGCACATTTGAAACTTCAGTAAAGCACATTTTGGCAGGAAACTTCCATTTGAATGCAGCGACAGTTTTCACATGGCCGCGGGTGGTTGAGCCATCAATGGCGACTGTAGCTGGGGCATGGGCGAGTTGTTGAACAGTCATGTACCTAATTTTTGTGAATGAGGACTTCCAGATGGTGGCACAAGGCTCGAGGCCACCATTGTCTACTTTCTGTCTCTGCAGCAATAACTTCTGAGCGCCATTCCTTCTGTGGGATCTGTATCTGGCAGTTTTTTGTAATAGCCATGTAATTAATTGCTGTGAGGTACACTTTCTGGCCAATATAGGCAGACTGTGTTACCATTTTTGAGGTTGTTGAAAACTGGACATTTTGGCTCTGTAATAAGATACAATTAGTTTTGGTTGCTCTGTGCAGCAAAACTTGCGAGTTTATGTATCTCCTGTTGTACGTTTGTGCATGAATCCACTGATTTCATGGTCAATTTTATATGAATAATGCTATGTTTGCATGTGTTATGCTGATTCTGTCTCCAGTTTTGCATGTATCTTTCTTCTGAGTCTAGGCATTCAAGGAATGTCTGAGATTCTAGAACATAGAATTCCTGTGTTGAATGTTTAATCTTTTAACTTCTACTCAAGGGGTAGATTAAACTATTTTCAGATTGAATATTAGGAAGGGTATACTGCAATAGGGATGCCATAAGTATAGACAGCTTAACACTCTGTATTGGGAGATATCTGTAAGGTAGATATCATATATATCCCCCTGAAATCTAGTTTTAGTTGTTCATGCTGATCATTCACAGGTGTATGTCTACTGACTCCAAGCCCTGGATAGGCACCAATCTAGCTCTGTATTGAGATTATACATCAGGTCTAGGTTTGCATCCAAACATCAAATCAAACCATTTCATCCTTCCACCTGTTAGTTGTAGGAGTAGGATTAGGATCCCTGCGTACTCTCATACCCAACCAGACATATATGTCCAAGAATGTTGCCAACCTTGTGATTTGTTATACAAATCTTGGTCCTTGCATGAGAGTATTCTGCCTGTTGCTGTCAAGTTATATCTTTCCATCATTGAGCTAGTCAAGGTCATACTTTTATCAAATAGGGACACCCCCCTTGGTGCGGCAGAACCAGAAGTGAAGGGGAGGAGCTCACACAACCTCCTATATTTAGTTGGCTGAATCTGCCTATGCATTAGAACTGGCAAACCCTAATGCTGATTCAGAAGAAAAACCAATAGGATTTATTTCCTTTAAAATGGAAAATCAAATCTTTCTATCTTCTTAAATCTTATCCTATCTTGTTTTATTTCCTCTTTTGTCAAATAAAGCAAAAATCAAATCCTTATTAAATCTTATCTCCAAAATCAAATCTTCTTCCTTCCACATCAAAACCCTAATAATCTCTTGCCTATAATATGGCCCTATCACAATCCATTTGCATCAATGAGCTTTCAAGTATCTTTACTTTGTCAAATTACCTCCTCAATCTTTCATCTATTATCCTTCATCAATCATCTTCCATCTTCCATCTTCATCTTCATTGTTATGCTGCAGAAGTGAGCAACCAACATTCCTCCAACAATCAAACCTTTAAAATCTCGCAATCTCATATGAGGTGTAGAAGAGAAATGAAGATAAATCAAGCATAATATGGAGATTGGTTTGCATTTGTGTTTGTTATTTTAATTTTCATGTTGTCTTGTACTTCATTGTGCATTTTTAGGGTTTTATCACTATTTATACATTTACCTTGATTCATAATTTTTACTCTAACTACATTTGGCACACCCGATGGGACCTAATAATTAGTTTTTATAGGTTTTTGTTGCAAAAATTTGCATTTTTCAAACTCTTGTTTGACAAGTTTTGTGAGCTATCTACTATAGGTGATCTCTTGGGCTGAAACCGACTACACCATTGCGTCTGGCAGGCTATTTCCATGAATTTTGACTATAAATTTGCTGGGGTTTGGTGACTTAAAAATTTTTGAAAATATTTTTACTTCACAGGCCATACCGTACGGATCTGTATGGAGCTGTATGGCCTGTACAAGGATCCCTCTATGCAAATCAATTGTTATCTCTATTTTATGTTACAGGGTTCATTTTTATGTATTACAAGTTTAATTTTATTATTTACACTGCTGATAAATCCCTACCACCATCAAATAGCTCAGTCGATGTCTTCAAAGTTTCCTCCACCACAGATTCCTCAGAATCTCCACCATCAATTTTAATCCATCACCACCCTTGCAAGTCTTCTCTGTCACATAATACATCATATAAAATCTTTGATCACTACTTTATACTCCATCTGCTACTTGATACAAGCTTGAACCTATTAGACTTAGGGCACACAACTGAGAGGGGGGTGAATCAGTTGTGCAAAACTTTCTTTTAAATTCACACTTAACTCCACTTAGAATAATAATAACTTAAACATGAAAACATATTGCAACAAATCAAGAGCAAAAACACATCAACACATAAGACACCAAGATTTTGACATGGAAAACCCAGTTAAGGGAAAAACCACGGGGTGATTAACCCAAGAATGTATTCTCTTTTAGAAGAATAGAAAGAACAAATGGCACATGCCAATTAGGGCTCACTACCCAAGCACACTACTCATAAGAGGCTCACTGCCTATAAGAGACACACTGTCTACAAAGAAATAAGTATCGCATACATGAATTGAAGAATAGCATCTTCACCATGCTTGAATCAGTTCCATTTAAGCCCAATACTTCTGCTCTTCCTTTCACTCTCCTCCTTGCTACCACACACTCATCTCCACAAGGATAACTTTGAAATGACTTCACAATCCCTTCTTTATACAAGTCATCAACTTAGGAATGATCATCTAACTCGGCAAACATCAACAAGAACATCCGCAGGATGTGTAACTCATCTAGTCAGCCACTCTCAAGAAGAACACCATCATCCAAAAGTTGTTCTTCAATTGTGAGCTCCAACTTCAATGTGAATCACCAACATAAACTGGACATGATCCAAAGACTTCCACAAACTTGCTTGAATCACCAAGAACTTCCACACTTCATCTGCTTACTGAAATTTATCTCTCCTTCATCTGGAACCTCAAGAACACAGTCTGTCATTACTGTCACAAAGGAATAGATTCTTGCAGACCTTGACACACCACACAGACTTCCTTGACACACCACACAGACTTCCTTAACACTCTCAAATCCACAGAACAGGACAATGTAATTCTAGATCTCACCAGTCCTTTCTATAACACTCTATCACCTTTGAATGCTTACTAGAACCAGTTTTACTTGAGCGGCCACAACTTTATCAGATCTTCATACGGACCTCTGAAATCTCTACTGGATCACCTTAAGACACATATCTACAAACCCTTTAATCTGCAACCTCTGATCCTCATCCTATCTTAGACTTTTACCTTATTGTCATCATTGTTCTTCACTGTTCTTGATTGAGGCTAATTTTTTCAATATCCTTAGCACATAGCTCATCTAATCCTTATCATTAATGCAACAGGAGTATGCTGACATCAATGACAACACTGGTTAGGCCCATACTTGCAACAATTTCCCCCTTTGTCATTGATGGCAACATATGATGTGAAAAACTGTTATGACCATCAAGACAAGAACTTCTCCTCACTGTCACAACTCCCCCTATCAACAACAACCATTTATGTCTTCTCTCCCTTTATTTCTCCCCCTTTGATCAACAACCACTTGTTTTTCACATGTTTTCTCTCCCCCTTTGACATCAATGGCAAAGGGCACATACTTGCAACTACACAACTTCAGAATCATACCTACTGCTCCCCTTGAGTAGCAGCTCCTCATCATCAATCCGGATCACAAGATATGACTGTGATATCCACTAGACTGATGCACCTCAGTGCACCTTAGTTCATCATTGGAGGGGCAATAACCCCTAACTTCTCTCTGAGATACTCAAAAGAGTCCTTAGGTAGAGGTTTAGTAAAGATGTCTAAAATCTGATCCTTGGAGGGTACAAACTCTAATCTAACTTCATTCTTGTTCACTTGCTCTCTCAAAAAATGAAACTTGATGGATATATGTTTAGTCTTTGAATGCAACACCAGATTCTTTGATATGTTTATTGCACTTGAATTATCATAGAAAAATGTGATAGGCTCCTCATACTCCACTCTGATGTCTCTTAGCATCTATTTCATCCATAAAAATTGAGTGCAACTGCCTACTGCTGCAATGTATTCTTCTTCTACAGTGGACATAGATATTGCCTCTTATTTCTTGTTTAGCCAAGAAACTAGTTTATTCCCCAAAAAGAATGCTCCACCACTGGTACTCTTCCAGTCATCCACATCTCCTGCCTAATCAGCATTTGTATAAGCATGAAGAGAGAAATCATTATCTCTATGATACCACAGACCATACTCAACTATCCCTTTTAGATATCTAAATATCCTCTTAACTGCCATGACATAAGATTCTCTAGGATCAACTTGGAATCTAGCAACAAGACCAACAACCTGTATAATTTCTGGTCTAGTTTGGGTGAGATACAACAATCCTCCAATCATTGACCTGTACTTTGTCTGATCAGCCTTGGGAGAGTCATCATCTTTGCTCAACTTACATCTGGTTGCCATGGGAGTGTTCATTGGCTTTGATTCTTCCATCCCAAATTTCTTCAACAATTCTTTCACATATTTTGTCTGAGAAATGAAGATTCCTTTCTTTGTTTGAGTGATTTGCAGACCCAAGAAGAAATCCATTTCACCAAGCATGGACATCTCAAACTCACTTTTCATTTGATTTGTAAAAGTTTTACACATACTATCTCTTCCTACAAAAATGATATCATCAACAAACACTTCAACAATCAAGATGTTTTCATGATCAATTTTGAAATACAAATTATTGTCAGTAGTACCTTTGTTGAAACCAATCTTCAAAAGATGCTTGTCCAATCTTTCATACCAGGCTCTTGGGGCTTGCTTCAATCCATACAGTGTCTTTTTCAACTTGCAGACCATATCACCATGATCAGACAACTGATATCCATCCGGTTGCTCAATGTACACTTCTTCTTCCAAGTCACCATTCAGGAAGGCAGACTTGACATCTATCTGATACACTTTGAAATCTTTGAAAGAAGAAAAAGCAAGAAATAGTCTGACTGCTTCAATTCTTGCCACCAGAGCAAAAGTTTCTTCAAAATCAACTCTTTCTATTTGAAATAACCGTTGCAGACCAATCTGGCTTTATTTCTGATTACTTCACCAACTTCATTCAGTTTGTTTCAGAAGACCCATTTTGTTCCAATCACATTCTTGTTTCTAGCTCTGGGAACAAGATCCCAAGTGTGATTTTTCTCAATTTACATCATCTCTTCCTTCATTGCTTTAGTCCAGTTTTCATCATTGCAAGATTCATTAACTGTCTTAGGTTCAATTTTTAAAATCAGACAATACTCATCTGAATCTTGAGCAATTCTTCTTCTAGTTTGTACACCTTTGCTTTTGTCACCTATGATCTGATCTTCAGAGTGATTCAATCTTACATACCTTGGAACTTTAGGAGTTTCTTGCACTTTTGATTCTTGACTAGACTCATTGAAGCTCAACTCTTCTTCTTGATTTGCCAGATCAGTTTGAATTTGAATTTCAGAAGGGGCTTGGGCTCCTTGAATCATAACACCATCCTGATCATCTTTATCATATTCATAAAACCTTGAGGGTTTTTCAATTCCTTCATCAACCTTCATATTTGTACTTTCTATAATCTTTCTTAGTCTCTTGTTATAACACCAGTATGCTTTGCTTTGAGTAGAGTAACCCAAGAATATTCCTTCATCACTTCTAGCATCAAACTTTCCTAGATCTTCATCTCTTTTAATGTAACATTTGCTACCAAAAACTCTGAAATACCTCACAGTAGGAGCGATGCCAAACCAGAGTTCATAAGGAGTCTTACTGGTATTGCTTCTGATTTGAACTCGATTGAGGGTATAAACTACAGTGCTGACAGCTTCTCTCCAATAGATCTGAGGAACATTTGCTTCCATCATCATGGTCCTAGATGCTTCCTGGATGGTCCAATTCTTTCTTTCCACTACTCCATTCTGCTATGGAGTCTTAGGAGTAGACAACTGTCTCTTTATTCCATGTTTCTCATAGAATCCTTTAATCCGCAACTTCCCATGTGCCAATTTCAGGCACCAATTGACTGGCTGGGGGATTTGTTTTTCTTGGTGACTCCCCCTAAGCCAGAGCTCATCTACTCAATTTCTAGAAGGATTATCAGCACCAGATTCTGGTGCAGATCCATCCCCAACATTCTCTGTGCTTCTCTTCACCCAGATCTTATTCATCTCCCTTTGAATTTCATCCACGTTCACTTTTCCCTTTCCTTTGTCTTGGCTATGATTATACTATTCCAGACCCCTTTTGTCTTGATTCTTACTTCTATAGAATTTGGCAGTATGACTGGATCTATTGCAATTGTAGAAAACAACATTTCTTTGCATATTTGATTGATATCCTCTTGATCTACACTGATTAGCCATATGTCCCATTCTATTGCATGCAAAGCATCTACCATTGAATGAATTGTTTATTCTTATGTTTCTACACTCATGGGATTTGTGACCATACCTTTTGCAATTGAAGCATTGTCCAGAGAAGGATGTATTAGTCTGATTCATTCTTCTTCTACACTAATTTGCTTTATGACCAAAGTTATTGCAGTTGTGGCAGTATCCATTGAAAGATGGATATCTTTGAGCATTTGGTTGTCTTATCGGAGGTCTTCTAGGCCTGTTTCTTGGATTTTCTGATCTTGAGTTCTTTTGACTGGATCCGAAGCTTTCACCTTTTTCATACCCCAAGCCTTGCTTGTCATGCACCCTCTTTTGGCTTTGAAGAAGAACTTCAAGTTGAGAAAAACTTATCTTGAATTTCTCTTTGTATTCATTTGTTGTTTGAAGATCCCTTTTATGAGTGTCAATCTGATTCTCAAGTTGTTCTTCATTATCTCTAGCTTCTTTAAGATCAGATTCTAGCTACCTGATTATTCTATCCATTTTGTGGTAGTCTTCTGACTTCTCCTTGAGAGATTGTCTTAAATCATCTTCAGTTTTTCTTTTCTCTTCAATTTCTTGGGTGAATTTCATAAGTCCTAATTCCATTTCATGTCTTACCATAATGACGTCTTTTGACAATTTTTCATATTGCTTGGTTTTTTATTTCAGGTCTTCATTTGTATCATTGGTTTCATCTTGACTTGCCAATTGCTGAAGTAGATCCTTTCTCTTTTTCATAGAGATAATCAGTTTCTCTTTTAGTTCCATTATGAAATCATTAGCCTGTTTGAGTCTTTCCTTCAATTCATTGACTTAGGAGTTAGATTGCTCAAGATCATCTAGGGTAGATTGAAGTTGTTCCCTCATACCATACATATCCATTGAGATTCCTAGATCTTCCTCAAGTTGTTAGGCTCTGTTTGGAGGAACTTGGCTTTGATACCAATTGTTAGACTTAGGGCACACAATTGAGAGGGAGGGGTGAATCAGTTGTGCAAAACTTTCTTCTAAATTCACACTTAACTCCACTTAGCATAATAATAACTTAATCATGAAAACATAATGCAACAAATCAAGAGCAGAAACACATCAACACATAAGACACCAAGATTTTGACATGGAAAACCCAGTTAAGGGAAAAACCATGGGGTGATTAACCCAAGAATGTATTCTCTGTTAGAAGAATAGAAAGAACAAATGACACATGTCAATTAGGGCTCACTGCCTGAGCACATTGCTCACAAGAGGCTCACTGCCTACAAGAGACACACTGTCTACAAAGAAATAAGTATCACATACATGAACTGAAGAATAGCATCTTCACCATGCTTGAATCAGTTCCATTTAAGCCCAATACTTCTACTCTGCCTTTCGTTCTCCTCCTTGCTACCACACACTCATCTCCACAAGGAGAACTTTGAAATGACTTTGCAATCGCTTCTTTATACAAGTCATCAACTTAGGAATGATCATCTAAGTCAGAAAACATCAACAAGAACATCTGCAGGATGTGTAACTCATCGAGTCGGCCAGTCTCAAGAAGAACACCATCATCTGGAAGTTGTTCTCCAATTGTGAGCTTCAACTTTAATGTGGATTACCAACACAAACTAGACATGATCCAAAGACTTCCACAAACTTGCCTGAATCACCAAGAACTTCCACACGTCATCTGCTTACTGAAATCCATCTCTCCTTCATCCAGAACCTCAAGAACAGAGACTGTCATTACTGTCACAAAGGAATAGATTCTTGCGGACCTTCAAACCATGAACCAATTGATTTGACACACCACACAAACTTCCTCAACCCTCCCTCAAATCCACAGAATAGGACAATGCAATTCTAGATCTCACCGGACCTTTCTGTAACACTCTGTCACGTCTGAACGCTTACTGGAACCGGTTTTACTTGAGCGGCCACAACTTTATCAGATCTTTATGCGGACCTCTAAAATCTCTACTGGATCACCTTAAGACACATATCTACAAACCCTTTAATCCGTAACCTCTGATCCTCATCCTATCTTGGACTTTTACCTTATTGTCATCATTGTTCTTCACTGTTCCTAATTAAGACTAATTTTCTCAATATCCTTAGTACATAGCTCATCTAATCCTTATCATTAATGCAACAAGAGTATGTTGACATCAATGACAACACTGGTTAGGCCCATACTTGCAACAGAACCCTAGCATCCCATCGAAACCTTTTGTCACCACCTTCGGCGGTGACCTATTCCTCTTCGCCCAGCCATCAACCTCCTCTCTCACTGACCATAAGCTACAGAACTTTTGACTTATCTTTCAAACCCCTTTCATCAGTGCCTAAATCATTAATAGTTTGGTCATAGTCCTTAAACCCCTAGCAGTTAAGCCTTTCTGTCGATACCTTGGAACCACTAGTTAAAACCTTGAAAATCGTTAATCGAAATCCATTCAACCATCAGTCAAAACCTGCAAACAACCATCTATCAGCCTTTGATAAGTTTAAAATCCTAGTCACCTCCAACCATATCACCACTGCCACCATCTTCTCTACCCATCGTACACTTGTCATAGCTCATAAAAAATAACCTAGTTGCAGTCCCCAAAACCTGTCGACCTCAACATCCCAAGCTTGTTGACCTCAACATCTAAAACTCATCGACCTAGCCTCATCGACCATGCCTCCAAAAACCCTAATCCTTTGCCTTTCAACTTAGCATCTTTAAGGTTTGATTTTGTGTTTTGACCTTACCTTTAGGGCTTAATACTATAATTCACACTATAGTCTAGAGATTTAGGTTTTGGGGGTTTGAGTCTTAAAATTTTTTAAAAAGGGAAAGGTGTTTTATTTCAAACTGTCAACCTAAAACCACAACCCATGTGATAGAAAAAAAAAAAAACTTTGCAAACCATCAAAAGTCAACCTTCAATCAACCAGGTCAACCATTGCTTTTTCTATATGACACAAGGGGGCAATTTTTTTCTTTTTATCATAACAAGAGCATACCATGACGAAATTGCACGTGAAAGGACTCATCAAAAGGTTGATTTGATGAACTTCACAATGGAGTAGGTTTTATCAGCATCTTATCTTTTTTTTGAAGAAAGGTGGATCAAAACTACTAACAAATCTGCTTGGAGGATCGATTGGTCGAAGACTCATCATATTTTTTACTAATCTAGGAACATTTGGGCTTGGTGCTTAAAAAGAACCTTGTTTACGCCATGTTTGTTTTATCTTTTCTGTTTGCTTGTTGTGCATGTTTGTAACCCCAAGGTATACGTAGAGTGTCAAAAACTCTACATTTTATTTCAGTTGTGGCTTAGTCTGCGAGTTTCAAATATTGCTCTGCAGGTCTTATTTTGTTTCTGTGCGAGTTTCAAATGTTGTTGTGCAGGTTTCAAATGTTTCATGTAGAATTTGCCAAGTGTCAAAGCCACAGTTAAAGCCGCAATAATGTTTTGAATATTAAGTTTTATGTGGAGTGTGCCACATAGCAGATAGTTTCAATAGTTTATTTTGTTTCAGAAATGTTGTGGGTGTTGCCATGTGTCACTTGTGGAGGCAGTCCCTAAAATTCCTATGTTTTGTGCAAAGGGTACCGTGTGTCTTTTAAGTTTGTTGTGGACAATGCCACATGTTTCTTTCCATATCATGTTGATGCTAGAATAAAGAATGGTGGGCCATAGTAATGTTTCAAGCTTCAAGCTTGCGGAGGATGCCACGTGGTGGTCACAGAGAAGGAGTTGCTTTTTTATGACTCTTTCAGCAAGAAACTTAAAGTTTCTATGTTTTGTGTAGGTTGCACCAAGTGTCAGCTTCCATAGGGACCTTTCAAAGGTTTTATTTGTTTCAGCAATGTTGTGGAAGTTGCCATGTGTTAACTGGTGTGCGCGCGAAGGCTGCCATCTATCCCAGTTTTCTCCCTTTGAGGGAAGTGAGCACCGAGGTTGTGGGTCCCATCATTTATTGTGTCTCCTTTTATGAGTGATGTGGGTTACGACAGATGTTAGTAAGAGTTCACCCAAGCATAAAGACAGTTTTTAAAGGCCCTGTGGGAGAAGACACGTATCAGTTTTTGAAGGCTATGGAACGTGACAAGTGTTGTTTTCCTGTTGTTTTCTGAAAAGATAAAGGAGTTTCTGGTTTGATGCGGGCACTACCATTTGTCATATTTTGTTTCAGTTGTAAGCATGCAGGTGTCGACATGTGTTTGTGTCTCAGTGAAGGAGTTGTGCCATATATATTTTGCCCCAGCCAATGAGTGTTAAGTATGGATGACCGTTACAGATTCAAAGGATCATAACCATTAGGAACTTCCATTTATCTTCAGTTCCATTGGGCTATTGAGGATTCAGTTGTTACAGGAAATCTTGGGTCAGATATATGATTATAAATATGTAGTATTTGTAATAGATCGTGACACAGAGATATAGATTTAAGCATCTTTGATAGTTTTTTTCAGAAATTTAAAAAGAGAAGTCAGAGACTTTGTTGTGACCAATTTATGTCATTTTGCCTTTATTTTGTTATTCTTGATAAGAAAGTTAATGTATCTGTACTTTTTATGTTGCTGGAAGATTAATGAGGACTTTGTTCTGTGCCTTGGTTGATATTGTCTGTGTAATTGCAAAGTTTCTGGTTGTGAGCCTTTGATTATATTCATTCTATCTGTTTATGTTAATCATACAGTATCTACTCTTTAATATAAATGTATCTTGAGAATAGTTTCATTGTGCTTAAATTGAAGAGGATACTTTTACTCAGGCACATCGCCATAGTTAGATTTGCTTAATTGTATCTATAATCCTGTTAATTTCTTACCCTTTGCTCAAAACCCAATTGAAATAGAGAAGAGTCAGCATCTTTAAAATCTGGAGATTGTTTCAAGTAGTAAGTTCCACATTCTTGAAACTTCCCATGGTGTTAGAACCTATGCAATTTTATACATCAATAGTTTTTGGCATGCCCAGTGGGACCTTTCTTGAAGTTTTTGTCAAGATTGTATGAGCTAGAGAGTAACAAGGAGCCAGAGCTATGGACCTACAATAAGAGCTCAGTCTACTACTAATCTGGGTATTCTTTTACCACCATTATTAGCTACTCCAAGGAGAAGAGTGAATTAGGTTGCAGTAGCACAAAGACCAAGTATGGGAGCACCTATACCTCCAAGGAACTATGCAAATTGGAATACTAGTAGCCCTCTCATCCTCCCAGTTCCACCAACAACTTGGGATGCTATTCCAACCAATGCTCTGAAGGCTCTACCTAAGTTCAGTGGAGAAGATTTCAAGACACTTGGGGAGCATCTGCAAGATGTAACTGATGTGTGTGCAATACATGTTATTACTCAACAGAATGTGGCCATAAGAATGCTAGTAGTTTCTTTCAAGGGAAAGGCTCTGGACTGGTATAGCTCTCTCACTCCAAATACAATATCTACATGGGATCAGCTTGGTGACGCTTTCTTTGCAAAATTTAAAGAGAAAGGTTATAAATCTTCCTTGCTACAATAATTGATCACTATCAAAAGGGCACCACAAGAAGCCATGACCGATTTCAACTCAAGATTTCAAAAGACCTAGGATAGAATTCCTGCTACAACAAGACCATTATCAGGTATGGCTATTGTGTTTTACCTCAAAGCTTTAAACTCTGATATATCAATAATGATTCAGTCTCTAGGAGGTCAAACACTACCAGAAGCATATGAGTTGGTAGTCAAGGCTGAAAATAACTTGATAGATGCTAGAAAATTGCCCCCAAGGCCTCCTATGCCCATGTTCCCAGAAATTACCCTACCTTTTCCACAAGAAGCTCCTAATCTTACAGCTCCACCTGTGTCCATGTATTAATTTCTAGTGCCTCAACAACCTGCTAGGGCAACCATGTTTGCTCAACCATCTAAAATGGATGATGTCAAGAACATTCTAAGGACCTTCTCAAATGAGATAATTAATCTAAAGAGACAACAAAATCCCTATCCAAAGCCCCCTTATCAAGGTTTCCAAGGAAAAAGACCTCCCTTTCAACCAAATCAATATCAAGGCCCTCAAAGGAAAACTAATCCTCGGCCTTCAAACCAGTTGGTTTCTGTCCCTACACCTCTACAAACTATTCTTCATAATCCCAATACGGAAATAGGTCCAGGGAAAAATAACTTGGTAGATGACATAAATGCTTGGTGCTTTCCCTGCAACAATGTCCACATGCCCAGAGACTGTCCCATAGGTAATTTGCAGCAAAAGATAGTAGAATAGAGAGGGTTAGAAGGACAATTCTCAACTTCTAACACTCCACCATATCAGTCTCCTAGTGTTCAAAATGTAGTAATGGTGGACCAGATGCAAGGGATGTCCATCCAACAAGAAGAGGAAATAGCCCCCAAACATGCCTTATTTTCATGGATTGAAGAGGAAGATTCAATGTTCTTGAATGAGGCATCCACTTCAAAGAAACCATTGGTGCAGTCAAACTACTATACCAGATCAAAGAGGAGAATGATGGAGTAGCCTAAAGTCACTAATAATGAAATCATGGGAAATCCTCCATTTCAAAATCATTACAACCTAGTCTCTAGGCAAGACATGCCTCAGCCTATGCAGAATCAAGTAGCCTCGGGACAGGTTCTAGAAAAGACAAGGTACCCTTATTATTCAAACACCCAAGCATTAGGACCTATATATGTGGTGGACCAGTTGAAAAGAACTCCAGCACATGTATCAATCTGGGATATGTTAGTGTTAGATCTAGGGCATACAACTGAGAGGGGGGGTGAATCAGTTGTACAAAAACTTGCTTCTACTTCAAACACTTGATTCTTCTTCGTTAGTTAATAGCATATCAATTAACCATCCATGAAAGCATAGTGCATAAACACAAGAGCAGATAAACATCAACACATTGGACACCAAGATTTTGACGTGGAAAACCCGGTTAAGGGAAAAACCACGGGGTGATTAACCCAAGGATTATTCTCTATTAGAAGGATAAGAAAAATGAATGGCACATGCCAATTAGGGCTCACTGCCCGAGCACACTGCTCACAAAGAGGCACACTACCTACAAGAGACACTGTCTACAATGTGATAAGAATCACAAACTTGAACTGGAGATTGACATCTTTACCATGTCTGGATCAGTTCCATTTAAGCTCAAGATACATCTGCTCTGCCCTTTGCTCTTTCGTTATACCACTCTCATCCGCTCCTTCACACTATGAAAAGAACTCACAAACCTTTATTTATACAAGACATCAACTTAGGAACAATCATCTAAGTTGGCAATCAACCATAAGAACATCCGCAAGATGAGTAACACATCTGGTTGGCCACCATAAGAACATTCGTAAGATGAACAACTCATCCGGTCAGCTAGTCTAAGCAAGAACTACATCTAGAAGAATATCTTCAATTCCGAGCTCTACCATCAATGCGGACCGACAACATAACCTCAACATGATCCAAGAACCTTCACAAGCTTTCTTGATTAATTAGGTACATCCACACTTCCTTCACTCACTGGAATCTCTTCTCCTCTTCATCTGAAACTTCAAGAACACAGTCTGTCGCCACTGTCATACTGAAGAAGGTGCTTTCGGACCTCCAAACTTTGTACAAACCAAGATGACACATCACAAGGACATCCCAAACACTCCTTCCAATCTGCAGAGTCTGACAATGCTCCTCCGGATCTCACCGGACCCTTTTGTAACACTCTGTCACTCCGGAACAGCTCCCGGAACCAGTTCTACTTGACCGATCACAACTTTTTCATAGCTTCATGTGGACCTTTGAAATCTTGACTAGATCATCTCAAGACTCATATCTACAAACTCTTTAATCCGCATCCTCTGATTCCCAACCTATTGAGTACATTTTCCTTCTTCTTATCATTGTTCTTCACTATTCCTAATTGAGACTACTTTTCTTAATATCCTCAACACACAGCTTATCCAAACCTTCTTATCAATGCAATATGAGTATGTTGACATCAATGACAACACTAGTTAACCTCATACTTGCAACAATCTCCCCCTTTGTCATTGATGGCAACATATAATGTGAAAAACCATCAAGACAAGAACTTCTCCTTTCTGTCACAGCTCCCCCTATCAACAACAACTCTTCACATGTCTTCTCTTCCTTTACTACTCCCCCTTTGATCATCAACCACTTGTTTTTCATGTCTTCTCTCCCCCTTTGACATCAATGGCAAAGGGCTCATACTTGCAATTCTAACACATCAGAATCATACCAGCTGCTCCCCCTTAGTAGCAGCTCCCCATCATCAATTCGGATCACAAGATATAACTGTGATATCCACTGGACTGATGCACATCAATGCATCCTAGTTCATCACCGGAGGGGCCATGACCCCTAACTTCTCCCGGAGATACTCAAAAGAGTCCTTGGGAAGAGTTTTAGTAAAGATATCTGCAATCTGATCCTTGGAGGGTACATACTCCAATCTGACTTCTTCCTTGTTCACTTGTTCTCTCAAGAAGTGAAACTTAATAGATATGTACTTAGTCTTAGAATGCAATACCAGATTCTTAGAAATATTAAGTTCACTTGAATTATCACAGAAAATTCTGATAGGCTCCTTATATTCAAATTTTATGTCTCTTAGCATCTGCTTCATCCATAAGATTTGAGTGCAACTACTTGCTGCTACAATGTATTTTGCTTCAGTTGTAGACAGAGATATTGCATCTTGTTTCTATATATGCATGAAGAGAGAAATCCAGATCTCTAGGATACCATAGACCATACTCAACTGTTCCTTTCAAGTACCTAAAAATTCTTTTGATTGCCATAACATGAGATTCTCTAGGATCAGCTTGAAATCTTGCCACAAGACCAACAACCTCCATTGTATCTGGTCTAGTCTGAGTGAGATACAACAATCCACCAATCATTGATCTAAACTTTGTCTAATCTGTCTTCGAAGAGTCATCATCTTTTCTCAACTTACATCTAGTTACCATAGGAGTGTTTATTAGCTTTGAATCTTCCATACCGAATTTCTTCAACAATTCTATCACATATTTGGTCTGAGAAATGAAGATCCCTTTCTTTGTTTGAGTAATTTGCAGACCCAAGAAGAAATTCATTTCACCAAGCATAGACATTTCAAACTCACTTTTCATCTAATTTGCAAAAGTTTTGCACATACTATCTCTTCCTCCAAAAATGATATCATCCACAAACACTTCAACAATCAAAATGTTTTCATGATCAATTTTGAAATATAAGTTACTGTCAGTAGTACCTTTGTTGAATCCAATCTGCACAAGATGTTTATCCAACATTTCATACCATGCTCTTGGGGCTTGCTTCAATCCATACAATGCTTTCTTCAACTTGCAGACCATATCATCATTATCAAACAATTGAAATCCATCCGGTTGTTTAATGTAAACTTCTTCTTCCAGATCACCATTTAGGAAGGTAGACTTGACATCCATCTGATATACTTTGAAGTCTTTGAAGGTAGCAAATGCAAGAAATAATCTGACTGCTTCAATTCTTGCCACCAGAGCAAAAGGTCTCTTCAAAATCAATTCCTTTTATTTGAGAGTAGCCTTTGCAGACCAATCTAGCTTTGTTTCTGATTACTTCACCAACTTCATTCAGTTTGTTCCGGAAGACCCATTTGGTTCCAATCACATTCTTGTCTCTAGGTCTGGGAACAAGATCCCAAGTATGATTTTTCTCAATTTGCATCAATTCTTCCTTTATTGCTTTGGTCCAGTTTTCATCATTGCAAGCTTCATTAACTGTCTTAGGTTCAATCTTGGAAATCAGACAGTATTCATTTGAGTCTTGAGCAATTCTTCTTCTTGTTTGTACCCCTTTACTCTTGTCACCTATGATGTGATCTTCAGAGTGATTTAGAGTTACATACCTTGGAACTTTTGGAATTTCTTGCACTACTAAATCTTGATCAGGCTCATTTAGACAAGCTTCTTCTTCCTGATTTACCGGATCAGTCTAGATCTGAATTTCAAAGGAGGATGGAGCTCCTTGCACCAGAGGATCATTCTGATCATCTTCATCACATTCATAGAATCTTGAGGGCTTCTCCATTCCTTCATCAACCTTCACATTTCTACTTTCTATCATCTTTCTCAATCTCTTATTGTAACACCGGTATGCTTTGCTTTGAGTGGAGTAACCCAAGAAAATTCCTTCATCACTTCTAGCATCAAACTTTCCTAAATCTTCATCTCTTTTGATATAACATTTGCTACCAAATACTCTGAAGTATCTCACAGTAGGAGTTACACCAAACCAAAGTTCATAAGGAGTCTTATCGGTATTGCTTCTGATTTGAACTCGATTAAGAGTGTAGACTGCAGTGCTGACAGCTTCTCTCCAAAACCTCTGAGGAACATTTGCTTCCATCATCATTGTCCTGGAAGCTTCCTAGATGGTCCGGTTCTTTCTCTCAACTACTCCATTCTGTTGTGGAGTCCTAGGAGCAGACAGCTGTCTCTTTATGCCATGCTTCTCACAGAAGTCTATGAATTCACTGGATGTGAATTCACCACCTCTATCAGACCTTAGACACTTCAGTTTCAATCCGGTTTGATTCTCTACCATAGCTTTGAAAATTTTGAACTTCTAAAGGGCTTCTGATTTCTCTTTTAGGAAGGTAAACCACATCATCTGAGAATGGTCATCAATTAGCAACATGAAATATCTATCACCTTGCATACTCTTGATTCTTGTCGAACCACAGAGATCAGTATGTACTAATTCCAACAATTCGGTAGTGGACTGATCCTTGCTTTTGAAAGAGACTCTGGTCTATTTGCCTAGCTAACATTCTTTGCATAAACTATTTGTAGGTTTCACCAATTTAGGAAGATCTCTTACAGCCTGAGTATTGCTTATCTTGATGATGTTATCAAAATTCACATGACACATTCTTCTATGCCATAGCCAACTCTGATCAACTTGAACAAACAGACAACTTTTATTTGAACAACCAGATGGAAGATATTACCTTTAGTTTGAGTACCAGATGCAATCTCAGTTCTGGAGCTTGTAAAGATTCTACATCTTCCATTCTTGAACCAGAGATCATAGCCTTTATCCACTAACTGACCAAGACTGAGAAGATTGTGCTTCAATCCTTCAACATATAGTACATTACCAGTTTTGCTCTTTCCATCAAAAGAAATAGTTCCCCTACCTCTGATTCTGCCAGCAGAATTGTCACCAAACTTTACCATTCCTCCTTCATACTTTTCCAAATCTAAGAACTTGTTCTTGTCACCAGTCATATGGTGAGAGCATCCACTGTCAATAACCCAATCATCCTTTTCTTCAATTTGGGCAGCTAAAGCTCTTTCTACAACCTTATGATTGATAGATTCAAAGGATATTGAATCTTCTTCCTTGATGGCAATAAACACCCATTCACTTTCGGATTTGCTTCCTATTTCTAATTCATCATCTGTTACTCCTTCATCGTCATCTTCTTCATGAACATAATAGTAGTTCTTTTGAAACCTTTGTCTGTTGGTATTAGACCTTGCAGATCTTTCTAGACATCTTGAAGCAAAATGACCAATCTTATTGCAGTTGAAGCACTTAAAGGGTAGTTTTCCTTCATACTTACCAGATCCTCTTGGTAGTCTCTTTGCAATGAGGGCTTCAAGTTGAGCTATTTCTGCTTCTTCCTCTTCCATATCTTTCCTTGCTTGTTCATACCATGACAGTTTCCTTGAAGAGTTTTCTGCTGGATCAAATCTTTGTTTGCCTTTCACATAGGCACTGGCTTTGAATGTAGATTCAGTCTTGGGGGGATCATCTCCAAACTCAGTCATTTCAAATGCAGCCAGTTTGCCAGCCAGTTGCTCTCTTGTGACAGTTGTATGGGCTCTGAATTCATCAATGGCAGCAACCTTGATTTTGTAGGCAGCAGGAAGGGATCTGAGAATTTTGCAAACAATTTCATTTTCATCTAGAACTCCACCAGCATTCCTGATTCCACACACTAGCTCATTCACTCTAGGCATAAAGGTAGTGATATTTTCATCATCTCTCATCTTCAATCTTTCAAATTTCCCTTTTAGACTTTGTAATCTTGCACTCTTGACAAACTCATCTCCTTCATACAGAAGTTCTAGTTTAGTCTAGATCTCATGTACAGTTGGTAGGTCAATAACATTTGAGAGATCTGATTCATTCAATGCACTTAGAAGAGTTTCTTTGGTCCACAAATTGTTTTCAGCATCTGTGATTTCATTCAGAGTTGTCGGACCACCCTATGGAGGTACATATGGTTTTGAGACCATGCCCAAGTATGCTTTTCCCATACACTCCAAGTGACATTTCATGTGACCTTTCTAGAGAGTGAAGTTGGTTCCATCGAACTTCAGACTATCCTTCTTGTATGATGACATCCTGGATCTCCTCAAGCAGTTAAGCTCCTTTTAGAGGAACTTGGCTCTGATACCAATTTTTAGATCTAGGGCACACAACTGATGGGGGGTGAATCAGTTGTACAAAAACTTGCTTCTACTTCAAACACTTGGTTCTTCTTCGTTAGTTAATAGCATATCGATTAACCATCCATGAAAGCATAGTACATAAACACAAGATCAGATAAACATCAACACATTGGACACCAAGATTTTGACGTGGAAAACCTGATTAAGGGAAAAACCACGGGGTGATTAACCCAAGGATTATTCTCTGTTAGAAGAATAAGAAAAATGAATGGCACATGCCAATTAGGGCTCACTGCCCTAGCACACTGCTCATAAAGAGGCACACTGCCTACAAGAGGCACACTGTCTACAAAGTGATAAAAATCACAAACTTGAACTGGAGATTGACATCTTTACCATGTCTAGATTAGTTCCATTTAAGCCCGAGATACTTCTGCTTTGCCCTTTGCTCTTTACTATACCACTCTCATCCGCTCCTTCACACTATGAAAAGAACTCACAAACCTTTATTTATACAAGACATCAACTTAGGAACAATCATCTAAGTTAGCAATCAACCATAAGAAATCCGCAAGATGAGTAACACATCCAGTTGGCCACCATAAGAACATTTGCAAGATGAATAACTCATCCGGTCGGCTAGTCTGAGCAAGAACTACATTCGGAAGAATATCTTCAATTCCGAGCTCTACCATCAATGCGGACTGACAACATAACCTCAACATGATCCAAGAACTTTCACAAGCTTTCCTAATTAATCAGGTACATCCGCACTTCCTTCACTCACTGGAATCTCTTCTCCTCTTCATCTAGAACTTCAAGAACATAGTCTGTCACCACTGTCATACTGAAGAAGATGCTTCCAGACCTCCAAAATTTGTACAAACTAAGATGACACATCACAAGGACATCCCAAACACTCCTTCCAATCTATAAAGTCTGACAATGCTCCTCTGGATCTCATCGGACCCTTTTGTAACACTCTGTCACTCTAGAACAACTCCCGGAACCGGTTCTACTTGACCAATCACAACTTTTTCATATCTTCATGTAGACCTTTGAAATCTTGACTGGATCATCTCAAGACTCATATCTACAAACCCTTTAATCCGCATCCTCTGATTCTCAACCTATTGAGTACATTTGCCTTCTTCTTATCATTGTTCTTCACTGTTCCTGATTGAGACTACTTTTCTTAATATCCTCAACACATAGCTTATCCAAACCTTCTTATCAATGCAATATGAGTATGTTGACATCAATGACAACACTGGTTAACCTCATACTTGCAACAGTTAGCTATTCCTGAGCAGAAGACACTGTTACAAGAAACTCTGCAAGGTCATGAAGCCTCTAAAGACACTGGTGCTAAGGGAGGAGCTATTTATAAAGGGAAAATTTAGCCCAAAGATATTATACCTCTACAAACAACTCTATTGAACAATGCACCTGAGGTAGGTAAATCTAAACCAAATCCCTTTTATTTGACTCTAATAGCTGGGAAAAAATTGTTGCATAATGCAATGATAGATTTTGGGGCCAATACTACAGTAATGCCAAAGCAGATAGCATATGCTTTAAAAATAAAATATGAACCACTTATGAGATGGGTCATGCAGTTGGATGGGAAATCTATCCAAACAAAAGGAAAAATCAAATAACTTCCATTACAACTATATACTTGCCCCAATATAATTGTCAATTAGGATGTGGTACTCATAGATATTCCCCCTGTGTTTGGTTTATGCTTGTCCAGAGATTTCACAGCTAAAATAGGAGGTTACATGTCACTAGATTGGTCACACCTCATCCTGAGAACCAAATATGGGACAAAGATGAAAATATTGTCTGAGCCATTATCCAAAGATCATATCACAAATGAACCAACCTCAAAATTAGAAGCATCTCATGCCATGCTAAATAAAGAGGAGAGAATCTTTGTTGAAGAGTTAGGTGACTGGACTGAACATGACCAACATGAAGAGAATAATCAATTATTGACTATGATGCAGAGTGATCCCTATGGAAACTATGACTCTACTGGTCTAGACACTTATGTCATTTTTGAAGAAGACCAAGAAATCCCTAATATTATAAGGAAAGAAATACCAGATCAAGGTGGAGAGGCTAAAAGAAACTCAGAAATCTGGACCCTCAATTTTGATGGGGCTAGGAGTAAAAATGGTGCTAGAGTAGGAATTTGCCTTACTGCCCCAAATGGTGAGAAAATTCTAAGAGTCATTCGCTTTCAGTTTGCCTGTACCAATAATGATGCTGAATATGAATCTTTGGTGCATGGACTCATGTTGGCAAAGAAAAAGGAAATAAAGAATCTGATAGTAAGAGGAGATTTAGAACTAGTGGTAAAACAAATCAGAGAGAAAGCAATAGCCAAAAATGTAAGAATGAGATCCTATCAACACAGGATTTGGGACCTGATAGATGGTTTTGAGGCTTTCCATATTGAGGTAGTTCCTAGAGCCCAAAATTCTAAAGCAGATAGAATGGCACAGATTGATTCACAGTTTGACCCAGCAAGTGATCTATTAGTTAATAATGAGTCAATCAATGCTATAGTAAGACCAACAATTCTAGACAATGATCAAAACTAGCAAGTTTTTGACAATGACCTTCAAGTAATTACATTCTTACAACAATCGAGTGAATTTGCTGATCAGTTTCATCCCAAAATTGAGGAAGCATATGGTGACCAAATTATCCAGCTAAAATCAAACAAACTCCCTAAAGGGCTGATTACTCTAGAAAATTTGTTTGATCCAGAAGATACATGCCTAGAGAAGAGGAGGTTTTAGGCAAATAAGGAAGATTATTTTGAGATTCAAGTCAGAGAAGGAAGAACGTTGAAAATTGGTAATTCTACAATCCAAGAGGAAAAGGAAAGGCTGATTGCTTTATGTGATAAATATGATAGGATGATTGCTTGGACCTATGAGGACCTCCATGGCTATAATAGAGATATCATCCAACACACCATAGAGCTTACTGAAGGATCTAAACCAGTCCGACAGAAGCAAAGGCCAGTGAATCCTAGAATTGAACCTTTAATGGTAGATGAACTGCAAAAGCTCCTAGAATCAAAGATTATTTTTCCAATTAAGCATTCAACTTGAGTATCAAACCCAGTGCCTATAAGAAATAAGAATTAAAACTTTGTGTAGATTTCACGGATCTGAATAGAGCATCTTTGAAAGATCATTATCCCCTGCCCTCTATGGAATAGATTTTATAGACTGTGGCTAGGTCAGAAAAGTTTTCCTTGCTGGAAGGTTTCTTAGGATACAATCAGATTTGGTTAATAGATGAAGATTAGCATAAGATTGCATTCACTAAAAAGTGGGGAACATTTGCATATGCTAAAATTCCTTTTGGCCTTTCAAATGCTATGGTTACTTTTTAGCATGCAATGGATGTAGCATTCAAAGAACTTATAAATAAGATTATTCTAATCTATCCAGATGACCTCACTATCTTTTCTAAGAATGCCAAAGATCACTTTGACCATTTAGAGGCTATTTTTAAGAAATGTCAAGAGTTTGGAATATCTCTGAATCCTAAGAAATGTATCTTTGATGTACCTCAGGGTAAACTTCTAGGGCATATAGTGTCAAAGGAAGGGGTCTCTATTGATCCAGAAAGGGTCACAACCATAATGAACCTATCTCTACTAGTCAACAAGAAAGCAGTTCAATCCTTTCTAGGAAAAATCAACTATGTTAGTTGATTCATATATGATTTTGCAGGTCTAATTAGACCAATGACACTATTGCTTAAAAAAGATCTAGTCTTCAAATGGACCACAGAAGGAAGACATGCTTTTGAAGAAGTCAAGAGAGCCATTTCCACAGCCCCAGTACTCAGAAACCCATATTTTTCTAAGGCTTTTAAAATGTATGTGTATGGGGGAGAATTTAGTGTTGCTATTGTTCTAACTCAGAAAGATGATCAATAGGAAGGTGAGCATCCAATAGCTTTTTTCTCCAGAACTCTTAGGGAATATGAGTCTAGATATAATTTTGTGGAGAAGCAAGCATATGCCATGGTAAAAGCCCTTAAAAAATTTAGACATTTGGTAATAGGAAATAAGATTCTGATATTAGTGGCTCACTCCAGTGTAAGAGAATATATTATGGAAGGTGAGATCACTGAGAAAAGAGCCAATTGGATAGCAAAGATTTTGGAATATGATGTAGAAGTAAGACCCACCAAGTTAGTCAGAGGAAAAGGATTGTGCCAATACATGACTCAAGACATGGAAAGAATAGTGATTGAAGAAACAAAAAGTGAAAATGTGTTGAAACTCCAAGAGGTTGACCAAGACTCTTGGGTCAAAAATAGGATACAGTTTATGAAGTATGGGATTTTCCCAAATGAGCTCTCCCATGACAAGAAAAGGTACTATAGGCAACAAGGGACCCATTTTGTACTAATTGATCATATTCTATTCAAAAAGAATATTGATGGTATACTCTTGAGATGTATATAAAAGGATGAAGCCCAAAGAATACTACATGAATTACACCATGGAGTTTCAGGTGGACATTTTTTTAGCAAGGACCACTGCAATCAAAGTAACACAAGAAGGATATTTCTAGCCCACTTTGTTTACAGATTGCCATCAGTTAGTTAAAGAATGTCAGGCTTGTCAATTTTATATAGGCAAAAGGAGAAATGTAGCAATGCCTCTAAGTCCCATAGTTGTGGATGAACCCTTTGCTCAATGGGGACTGGATTTTATTGGTATGATAAATCCAGTGTCAAGTATGGGACACAAATAGATTCTCACAACAATAGATTACTTTACTAGGTGGAGTGAAGCAGTACCACTCAAAGAGGCAACAGAAAAGGTCATATTAGAGTTTCTAGAAGGCATAACTGCTCAGTTTGGTCCTCCTCATACCATTATATCAAATAATGCTAAAGCATTTTTAGGAGCAAAATTATCTGAGTTTGCATTAAAGAATGGGATTTAGTTGAAGATTTCTTCAAATTATTACACTCACGGTAATGGTCTGGCAGAGTCCACTAACAAGAACCTTATCAGACTCATAAAAAGTGTAGGGACCAATTATCACAGAGAGTGGCATAAGTTACTTAATACATCACTGTGGGCTGATAGGATCACACCAAAACAAGTGACTAAAATGTCTCCCTATGAATTGGTTTATGGTAAACCAGTAGTAATGCCACTAAGATTAGAGATCCTTGCTTTGCAATTGTTAAAATAGATAGAAATTGAAGAGAATGGCCCCATGCAAGTTAGACTTGCTGAACTGTTGAAAGTTTAAGAGAAAAGAGAAAAGGCACATGAGTCACTAATGAAACATCAGAAAATGGTTAAGGACTAGTTTGATAAGAAGACTTCAAATCCCAATTTTGAGGTTGTCTCTCTAGTACTAAAATGGGATGAAAGAGCTACTAAGCTAGGTCGATAGAGCAAATTCAAATCATTATGGACGGGTCCTTATAAAATTTGTTCCTATAAGCAACAAAATTCATTTGAGCTGGAGACCATGGATGGAGAACCTGAAGAGATTTTGGTAAATGAGATCTTTCTAAAACACTTCAATTAAGGAGGGGCTCATCATATATCATAGTTAGTTAGTTTTGTTTCCTTTTCTCGCTTTCCTATTTTCCCACTTTCTTTTCCCACTTTCCTTTTCAAATAAGTGTTCCACAAACATGTGTTGGCAGCGCAAAGCCCCTTCTCTTTTAGTCTAGCATTTAGTAAGGTTGTTCAATAATCCCTAAAATTTCCCAGAAGTACATGCTTTTTCAGAAAGATAGCCACTCTCATAACATATTTGACACTCTATTCCATGCAGATTTCAAAAAGCTACACTAGCTATTTCTTGGCATTAATGCCATAAATAAGATGGGATGTGTCATTTATTATCTCCATAAACCCCAATGAGTTTGGTGTTAAGTTCTAAGTGTAACCATCATTCACTTCTATCCTTCTTCTCTCAATAATTTTTGCATCCGAACTCTATCCCTAGCAAGTGCCTTTCAGCTAAGTATCACTCTAATAAAATAGTTTCATTCTTTTATGTGTCAAAGTTTCCTGAGTTCTCCTCACAAAGATATAGATATGTCTAAGACACAGTCACCACAAGAGAGACTTGGAATTTATGAGTCAATAGACAAACTGTTGAACAACAAATCATATGCTTCAGCACTTGCACAACCAAGGAAAAACTATCCAAGAACAAGGGTTCCTGAAGTAGGGTTTTCTATCGAATCAGAACAGGTGAAGGATTATGCAGATGGAATATATGACACACCCCTTCAAAAGAAAACCATGAGTCTCTGGGAGGGAGCACATCAAAGGTGTATTCTCTGAGAGAATAGTGGGCAATCTGAGACTTTTGGTATGAGGATATGGACCTCTCAATTGGCACAGTTCCTAGTCCCTAATGTTCACCCTTGTCCCGATCTAATTGAGTTATGTGTAGAACTATTTCATGCACCATCAAATACTATACAACAGGGCTCTTTCATAGTGCATATTGCGCCCAAGGCCATAAGAGACATGCTAGCCCTACAGTATGATAAAATGGCCACATTTCCAACTATTGCCAAAATGCAAAACACATGGGAAAATATAAATAACAAATTGAAGTTCCTAAATTTAGAGATGCAGTTGGGAGAAGATAATCTTCATATGCCCACACTACCCACTAGACAGGCACAATTTAGTAAAAATGTTCAAGAGGCACTTTCAATGATAGCTTTCATTTTTGGAATGAGGGAGGATAACACAGTCCATGAGTGGTAGTTGGCAATCATTTTTAGATTGAAAACTATGGATAAATCACAAGAGTACCGGCTGGATTTTTTAGAACAAATTGTTGCTGCCATGATTGATTAGCTCACAAATTTTAAGACAAGGTGAGTATTCAGGTATTCTGCTTTCCTATTCCATCTTATGTTGTATTAGAACTATAGTCTTTTCACACAACATATGCTTTTAAATATGTATGACCCAGATTTTGGTCATAATAAAACCATCCCTATGTCTGCATGGACACATGTTATCTAAAGTCTCTAACCCTTATGAGTTTTGGGAATATTTTATCACCCCTGATTTTTTCCAGTTAAGCCCCGAGCCTATAGAACATAGAGTGACACAGATTATAAGGGGTTTTATAACCAATTGCCCAATTCCCTGTGACTACTTCTTTGGGGCAATGTCAATTTTTGTTGTTGTCAAGGATTTGGATGACAAAGTCAAGCAAGTGGGGATTGATAGTCTCGACAACTACAAAGATTTGGTCAAGTTTTTGGCCAAGCTTGGATTACTAATAGTCCTTAGTTTTTTCTCTTGTTTTCTGTTGTTTTTGGTTAGTCATTTTTTGTCTGTTGTTTAAGTGTTGTTGCCTTGGGGACTATTTTGTATAGTGTTTTGGACCCTCTTTTCTAGCTAAACTAATCAAAAATAAAGAAATACAAGAAATAGATAATAACATTATAATTTTATTTTAAGAAATAAGCCACTTACTCTTAATTTAGTGATTTTCTTGATATAATGAACAAATAAACAATGAAGTAAATTTGGCCTGCCAACATCTAAACAAAAGCTTATATAAACAAGTTAATCTTACAATAAAATAAAAACAAAGAAACAAATTAAACTAATTTTGACACAATAAGTTAGCTATCTTAAACAAACAGATTACCATTATTTAGACAAAATTCATTTCAATTATTTAACATTCTAAGTCTTTTCCCTAAAGGTGACGTCAATAGAAATTACAAAATTAACTTAACCTAAGTATATTATCCTTATTGAAGTTTGCAACTTGATAACCATCCAATTTTGTCACGTCTCATTTTTATGAACAATATTATTATTCTAGATTAGTGAACATTTACCATGATCGTTTTACTTCGATTAAGTTCCACATGTGTGAAGGTAATTATCGTGATGATATATTTACATAAATTAGAAGTTGATTTAAATATTAAATATTATCGGTATGATTATGATATTTTTTCTTCAGCTATATTTATGGAACTAACCTATTGACGTCGAGTTGAGTGCGAATGAATGCAGCTACTCGTCGAAGACGAGAACATGGTTGAGGTAGGGGTGTTCTAGCCACTTGGCAAGAACCGTTTGGGATGGTTAACCGTGATGCAATCACACACTCACGTAGTTGCATATGCATTTTTTGAATGGCTTATTTTATGCATTGATGTGTGATTATTAATTGTGAATAATGATTAGATGTTAGAAAATTAGTGTGTTAAAAAATGCTTTCGAATACATGATGTGATTAATTAAATTTAAATGTCTTTTTGAATTATATTTAAATGGTGTATTGTATTTTAAATAAGGAAATATATATGTTTGTAATTTATTAAATAAATAATAAACAATATTTTTCTATTTAATGGGTATGGATGTTTGGCAGACAATATATTGATTAGTTTTAAATAATTATATTAAATTATGATAGATATAATGTTCTATTATTTCAATTCTTAAGTTATTTGAAGTAATTGTGTTTTAAATAGTTAAATTAGATTAATAATATCATTATTATATTTGAAGTCTTAAATAAAGATAATTAAAAATAACTTACTCTAACTTTAAATAAGAAAAATTAAGAGTCTTTAGTATTTTATTTATTGAAAATCTCATGCAAAATAAAGTAATCTAGAGTTATCAGAAAGAAAAGCCAAAACCTAAAATAATTCACGCCAAAAATTAAAATTGGGGGTTTTCTTTTGAAAAAAAAAAAGGCATTTTAAAAACAAGTCAAGAACATCAATAGTAAAATGGCGATAACTTTGTCATATCAAAACAAAATTTGAAACTGAAAAATGTTCCAAAAAGCTAGAGAAGAGAAGAACAAAACCCAGAAATACTTTCAAGAAATACATAGTTTTAATTAAGTATTTTTACAAAGGAATATGACATGTTCAGATGGGGCAGCGAATGGAGCAAAACATGAGCAACCAAGGCAGAATCGTCATCTTCTTTCAAGAATAAACTCCAGGTATTTTTATTATGTTTACATTGCTTAATAGACTATTAAATGACTAATAAAATGATTCAACTCATATATCTTCTCTGTATGATGGCTGAGATCAAACTTAGACAAAGCTGTAAGTTCCGATAGCATGATCTTATTACTGTATTTTATTATCATGCTGGCCAGAATGAGAGAAAAACTAAGTAAATCAATCTCTTTTCTGTTAGTTAAATCAAACCTCTAGAATAGAGCTTGATGTTGTTCTGGTAAACTTACATTATGACTGTATTTTATTGCATGCTGGTAAAAGATCATGACTGTATTTTGATTTCATGATAGCTGAAATGAACATTAGTTTACATAAATCGATCCTCTGTGTAAAGACATGACTATAGTTTATGTGTTTTCCCTAGATCTAGACTTTTAATCTAGTTAAAAACTTATGAAAACTCTATATTGCTGTTAGTAAATGACTGGTAATTATGATATATCTGCTTTCCTTCTCTGTATGCTGGTTGAATCAATGACAGAAAGGTAGGAAATCGACATTTGTTCTGATTGAATAGTAGATCTTTGAATTTTAGATCAAAATATAAACTTCATGTAGCTTCTATGCAAATGATTATTGTTGTTGTCAATTTCCTTAGTTCAAACTGGAAAACCCTTGTCTTGTTGTAGCTAAAAAGAATGGTAATAAAACTATTTAACTGATAATCAGCGCATCGACAAAGTCTGAGGTCATAGTTTAATAAGACTTATTTACTTAGAATGTTGTTATTAAGTTATTTTCGATCTCATTTTCACTGTTTCTCTTCCTGAAGCACCGTATAATGATTGTAGCAAGTATGATGAAAACACAATACTGGAGATATTAGATGACCATTTAATTATGTTGAATGATTATACCTATTATCATTATGACTAAAAGGCTGAATATAACTTGTTTTTCGTTCTGTTTTGAGCCATTATCTTGAATGATATATGTCTATTTTCATAACTCTCTTGTTAATCATTTTACTAATCTGCAATAGTTCCTATCACAGTTGCGATAGGAGGACTGTAATCTTTAAGTTGAAGTTCTTGTCACAATTTAGATAGTACAAATATTTCCAATTGAAACATAGAAAATAACTAAATAGCTTGTGTCACTAAAATGATAGTAAGGTAGAAACTATAATTTAAATAACTTCTTTGAATGAATTAAAAGATTTGAAACTATATACTTTGTTTAAACATTTGAATGCAATTGTATGTAAAAGTTAGATTATTGGTTGTTGAAAGTGAATGTCTTTTCCTTATTTGATACCTTGGAAAAGAGATGGGTTTTGATTTATTATAAATCTTGAATTGGTGATTCTTAATTTATTTCATTTCTTGCTTCTTGGGAAAAGAAATAGATTTTCATAGGAATGTATTGGGTTGCTTTCTGGTCTTGGATGCCAATGTGGATATATCAGAGATGGCTTTTCCTCTTTTCAGGAATTGTCCAGGCTACTTGAAATAATTAGATCTAATTGGAATGCCATTGAAAAAAATGTTTATTTTGTCTAGCAAAACTTATTATATATATTTCTGCCACATTCTATTGTGAGTCAATTTGCTTTTCATTTTAGAATTGCACTTTTAGACACTAGGCTTGCATTGGGTATTCCCTCCTGCAGTTGTTACCAAGTAGCCAGACATTTCATGCAGGGCTGGGTTTCCTTCATTTCATGAAAGGATCCGCGGAAGTGTAAATACTTCATGGTTGGGTGGAAAAGCACCTGAGCCATGTTCTCGTCTCTCAGTTTGCAGGTGGTGGACCACTTGGTTCATGCAGCCAAAGAGTGTTGATTTGTTATTCATTGATGTACTTGTCATTGTACCTTTTTGGATGTATTAAGGCATGTTGCCAACTTATTTTTATATTTTGATTCATAGTTCTTATTACCTGGATTTGGCATGTGAATATATAAGATTTAAAGACTTATTTGATTTATATCGATGAGATTTTCTTTGTGAAGATTTATTGACTCTATTGATTCTTCTGAATGAAGTTATTGTTTATGATTAAATATTGTAATTAAGTGGATTATATACATCATTTTACTTTTGTTTCTTGTGATGTTGTATTTAAGTGAATTATTACTTCATTTTACTTTGTTTTACTTTTGTGATGGATTTGAGGGACCTGTGATAATATTTAATATTTAAATCAACTTTCTAATTTATGCAAATATATCATCATGATAATTACCTTCACACATGTGGAACTTAATCGAAGTAAAACAATCATGGTAAATGTTCACTAATCTAGAATAATAATATTGTTCATAAAAATGAGACGTGACAAATTTTAAATATATACTTTCATCACTCAAGATCTAAAAGAAAATTAACATGATATTATGAAATTGATATCTACTAGGACGATATTAACAAAGTTTTAAATCTTGTTCTAACTTGTAATATAGTCGATGCTAAGGAATATTTCATGTCTTTATAATGCCAGTGAATTCAAACCTATTTAGTGATAAAAGAATAACATATTTGAAAGGGTTTATAAAGCATTCCTAATGGCCAAGCATGCAATTAAGATAGAAGTTTATTATTATTATTACTCTTGTTAATGCCTAAATAAGGAAAGCTTTTATGGGTGCAACAGCATATACAATGATAGGATAATTTTAGGGCAGTGTTGCAATGGAAAAATATTACATATAAAGGTACTAATGAACACCATCTGGCTTGTGGAGGCCTCTAGATGTCCACAACTAACATATTAAAACTAAAACCAGAGCCTATCATACTACATTATAGATTGCGCCTCATTTAACTTACAAAATGATGCACATATACAATTATGACTATCAAATATTGCTCCTTGAGTATTGTAAACTCCGCAATAACTAAACCTAAAAGAAAGATAAATCAAGACTGCATTTTTAAATAAGCATATAACTGATACATCGAGTGCCTACAATAGAAATTATGTTTGACGCATATATATATATATATATATATATATATATGTTAATATCAATAAGATTACAAGAGATATAGCCATTAATATTGGTGATGCGCTAGGCTGTGGTTATCTCCCGACCATAGTCAGCTTCTCATCCATAAACATATATGAGTGTCGTGGCTTCCACTGCCACGACTACCCTATATCAAAGTTCAACTCTATAAAAATACTACATTACAACATTAAGGTAGTAATAGTTATGCCTTTTCATATTATTATTATCATACAATATTTGTAATTGCAGAGAATAAGCTTAGAAAAGTATAATTGAATAATTCTTTTTCTACAAAGAATACGTTATGAGATATATATAACCAGTGCATTAAGAATTTTATGAACTCATGTATTTTAAAAGTAACACATATAGATTTCAATGATTATAATATAATTACATCTTTTGCAACCTGAACTCATAAATTTGAGAGCACAAATTTGATTGAAGCAAGATAACCATTTAGATATAATAACTCCATTAATACTAAAATGGAATAGACAAAATTACTTGAAACTGTAGTTGGTCATATTATATATTTTTTTGACCAAGAATGTCTTTCTATCTATAGCTTTGAGAAAACAAAATAGATTTAGTGGTTCAGAAACAATAATAAATAACACATTAAGAATATCCCCTTTTCTTCTTCAACAATGATGTAAAATTTCTCCATAAACCTACATGCAACACAATATAGAGCAACCCAGTTCTGCTCACCACCCAACCATAGGACTGAGGATTCCAGTCTACCCCCAAGCTGGAAATAAAACCCAATGCTCAAACACAAAACAAATGATCAATATATTAGGAAATAAAATCAACAACCACGGATTCACACACAAGAAAACCCGCATACAGATTTCTAGTAAGGGGAAGAGGGGGGATTCATCTTGGGGCATATTTATAAATCCCATTTACTCCCTTTAATTCTCCCAAACTCCCATTCTCCAAATCTCTCATTCATTCTCCTAGTATCCCAAACATTCTTCCAAACTCACACTCTCCCAATCTCCCATACATTCTCCCAACCCCCATTACTCCTAATCTCCTAGAACAACCATCCACAACACCATCACTAACTCCCAAAAGAAAACCCCAAAAGAGGCTCCCCACCATCCTTAACACCACACGAGGGAAGCTCTCCACTTTCTTGGAGAGCAATACCCTTTGCACACCCCACCCACAACATACAAATAGATTATCACAATAACAACACATCACTTGTATACAACAATCACAAATTAACATATCATTGAAAATATCACAAGAAAACTTCCATACCTTGGCTGTCCATCACACACACACATATCAAAATATATGAATCAATCCAAAATATCTAGGATAAAACTAACTAGGTCTCACATTCTTCCACTCCAGAATCAGGCTTCCTCCTAGAAGCTATCAAAAAATATAAGGAAACAAGGATTTCATCTTGACTTTATCCTCCCTTGTAGCTAAAGACTCATCATAGGGGTCCCACTGGACCCTGACCTATTCCAGCTATCGTCCTTAGAGGGCAAGAGTTCATTGATCTAGGATGCGAACTGGTTTCAATGTTAGCCGTCCATCCTATGCCACATGTACACACCCAAAAATGTCCTCTTACAACACCTTGTCACAACATTACATCATTTAGACAACTTGTAGCATGTTTTGCCCTAGGTACCCATGTCATCACCTAATCAGTTAAATAAATCCTATTTATTTGACTAATTTTCATTTTATTCCCTTCCTACTCATAATCCCTTCTTTCTTCTAATGTTAATTAAATAATTTATATTATTTAATTAATTAATCATAAATCCAACATTAATTAAATAAATAAAATATTTATTTAATTAATAAAATACTAAGAATATCTTCTTGCTTTCTTTCCAAAATTGTAACTCATGTGTATCTAATTAACTTATTTAATTAGATAATTCATCAATTAACCCTTTCATCTCTTTTAGGATTTATTTCCTTTAAAACAGAAAATCAAATCTTTCTATCTTCTTAAATCTTATCCTATCTTGTTTTATTTCGTCTTTTGTCAAATAAAGAAAAAATCAAATCCTTATCAAATCTTATCTCCAAAATCAAATCTTCTTCCTTCCACATCAAAACCCTAATCATCTCTTGCCTATAAATATGGTCTGTCACAATCCATTTGCATCGATGAGCTTTCAAGTATCTTTACTTTGTCAAATTATCTCCTTAATCTTTCATCTATCATCCTTCATTGATCATCTTCCATCTTCCATCTTCATCTTCATCGTTATGCTATAGAAGTGAGCAACCAAAATTCCTCCAACAATCAAACCTTTAAAATCTTGCATTCTCATGTGAGGTGGAGAAGAGCAATGAGGATAAATCAAGCATAATATGGAGATTGGTTTGCATTTGTGTTTGTTATTTTAATTTTCATGTTGTCTTGTACTTCATTGTGCATTGTTAGGGTTTTATCACTATTTATACATTTACCCTGATTCACAATTTTTACTCTAACTACATTTTGCACAACCGGTGGGACCTATTCAATAGATTTTGCAAGTTTTTGTTGCAAAAATTTGCATTTTTCTAACTCTTGTTTGACAAGTTTTGTGAGTGATCTAATACAGGTGATCTCTTGGGCTGAAATTGACTACGCCATTGTGTCTGGCAAATAGTTTCCATGAATTTTGACTATAAATTTGCTGGGGTTTGGTGATTGTGAAATTTCTAAAAAATTTTGAAAATGTTTTTACTTCACAGGCCACACCGTATGGATCTATACAGAGCCATATGGCCTGGGCAGGGATCTCTCTATGCAAATTGATTGTTATCTTTATTTTATGTTATAGGGTTCATTTTTATGTATTTTAAGTTTAATTTTATTACTTGCACTGCTAATAAATCCCTGTCACCATCAAATAGCTCAGTCGATGTCTTCAAAGTTTCCTCCACCACATATTCCTTAGGATCTCTCCCATCGATTTTAATCCATCACCACCCTTGCAAGTCTTCTCTGACACTTAATACATCATATTAAATCTTTGATCACTACATTATACTCGATTTGCTACTTGCAACAAGCTTGAACCCTAGCATCTCGTCAAAACCTTTTGTCACCACCTTTGGTGGTGACCTATTCCTCTCCGCCCAACCTTCAACCTCCTCTCTCACCGACCATAAGCTAGAGAAATTTTGACTTACCTTTCAAACCCCTTTCGTCAGTGCCCAAATCATTAATAGTTTGGTCGTAGTCCTTCAACCCCTAGCAGTTAAGCCTTTTTGTTGATAGCTTGAGTGAAAACCTTGAAAATCGCTAATCAAAATCCATTCAACCATTAGTCAAAACCTGCAAACAACCATCTGTCAGCCTCTGCTAAGTTCAAAATCCCAGTCGCCTCCAAGCATATCACTACTGCCACCATCTTCTCTACCCATCGTACACCTGTCGTAGCTCATAAAAAAAATAACTTGATTGCAGTCCCCAAAACTTGTCGACCTCAACATCCCAATCTCATCGACCTCAACATCCAGAACTCGTCAACCTAGCCTCATCGACCATGCCTCCAAAAACCCTAATCCTTTGCCTTTCAACTTAGCATCTTTAAGGTTTGCTTTTGTGTTTTGACCTTACCTTTAGGGCTTAATACTATAATTCATGCTATAGTCTAGAGCTTTAGGTTTTGGGGGTTTGAGTCTTAAAATTTTTTAAAAAGGGGAAGGTGTTTTATTTCAAACTGTCAACCTAAAACCACAACCCGTGTGACAAAAAAAAACTACTTTGCAAACCATCAAAAGTCAACCTTCAATCAACTAGGTCAAACATTGCTTTTTCTATATGACATAAGGGGGCAATTTTTTTCTTTTTATCATAACAGGAGCATACCATGTCAAAATTGCATGTGAAAGGACTCATTGGAAAGTTGATTTGATGCACTTCACAGTGGAGTAGATTTTATCAGCATCTTATCATTTTGTCGAAGAAAGGTGGGTCAAAACTACTGACAAATCTACTTGGAGGATCGATCGGTCGAAGACTCATTGTAGACACCCAAAATTGTCCCAAATTTGTCCATGTCTTGCAACACCTAGTCAAATACATTATCCTAGCCATCATGTAGCATTTTGTCCTAAATCCCACTCTTAACCCCACTTATCCCATTAAGCCAATTAATTAAATAAATTTTATTTATTTAATTAAAATCCCATTCAATCTCATCCTCATCCTACTTAGCCAATTAATTAAATAAATTTTATTTATTTAATTAATTTCACATGCATAATCCCATTTATCCTATCCCCATCCCAATTAATTAAATAAATTTTATTTATTTAATTAATTTCCACGTCATATCTTATCCCATCCTATTCATCTACCCAATTAATTAAATAAAATCTTATTTATTTAATTAATTTCCAACTATATCCCAACTAATTCAAATATTTTATTTGAATTAAGTCACATGACCTTTCATTTCACCTTGACACTTGTCCATTTCCCCTTAATCATGTGTTGTAGTACAACTTTTATCTTTCACATGTACAACTATTGCGACCTAATTTTAGTATTTATCTACACAAGCACACCTAAGCCTTATCCTCCTTTGCCACATGTCACATGACTAAAATTTCTTAATGTGCAAGGAAACCTAACTTAATCCTATCCATCCATTTCACCTAAAGCCCTAATTGATCCTAGCCATCCATTGGAACCAAGCAAAGCCTATAAATCAAGCCATCTACAAGCCATTTGGGGGAAGGATATATCCTTGAAGTATCCTCATTCTATCAAAATCACTCTTGAATCTATCACATCATTCTATCATCTTCATCTAAATGTTATGCTGTAGAAGTGAGCACCCAACATTCCTCCAACAATCATCCTTCAAAATCTTGCATGCTCATGCGAGGTGGAGAAGAGCAATGGAGATAAACTGAGTTTGACATGGAGATCAGTTTGCATTTACATTTGTTATTTTAATTTTCATGTTGTCTTGTGCTTCATTGTGCATTATTAGGGTTTGATCATTGTTGTTTATTCATTTACCCTATTTGCAATTTCACCCTAACTACATTTGCCACGCTAGGTAGGGGACTAACCCTCGCTTTGTAGGTTTATGCGTCTTGATTTGTAGGTTGAAGATATTTTATATTGCTGATTTTTTTTATTTAGGACTAGATCTGTTGCAGAGGGTTTTTTGTTTTACACAAGTCCTAGAAAAAGGAGATCTTAGATTCGTTGGAAAGAGGACTTCGAGAGCTTTCTGACAAATGGTTACATTAAAGATTTGGCTCAATATTGAAAGAGTTATGATGATTTGAAGTTGACCATGCGATTCTAATTTTTCAGGAATTTTTGATGCACGACTTTTAGAAAAAAAAAATCATATCTTCCAATCTAGCTAACCAAATCACATTCTATTTTTTGCAAGTGGTTAGAAATATTTAAATCCATTTTTCTATATCATTATTTTTTAGATCTATGGTACAAATGGATTTTTTGTCAAAAAAATAATTTTTTTTCAAACCCTAGTTTGACATAACTTTTGCATATGGAGTCTAATTTGAGAATTTTTTTTTTGATATTGATTAAAAAATTATAAGGGATCTCATGGCCATACCTATTTTACTGTTGGATGACATTATTTTTTGATTTTTTGTAGGGTTTATTTTTCAATCATAACATTCTTTCATTGAAAACTTCAAACGGGCATAACGTTTGTAATTTTAATCCTTTTTCAACGAATTGTTTTTTAAAAGTGCATGAAATTTTCTAAATTTTCTATTTATGCAATCCATTCTACTATATCATGTCATCTTAATTAGAAATTTTTAGATTTCATCTTTTTCACATAGCTTTCTTCTATGCAAGTTTATTTGTTTTCTTTTTGGAATTGGTGACTTATAGGTGAATCAAAAGAGCTGGAGCAACGTTTGGATCAATCATAACAACAACTTGGAAAGCAATTTTTATGAGGTGTACTCATTTTAATCTCCTATCTCTAATCATTATTTGATCACACATTTAGACTTTGGGCATAAAACTAACAACTTGCTTGCTATCACATCATCGAGAAATTGGGCTTAAAACAAATCATTATCTTTCATCACATTTGGATTTCAGTCTAAAAGGAATAAGTGCTTGAATTGTCTTCCACACATTTCATTTCTAAGGGTTAATTAACAAGTGCGAGTGTGAAATCAAGTGACATTTCACTTGGTTTGCTTTTGTATACGCTATCTAGGAGGCCTGCTTGGAGACACACCACTCCAAGGGATGACCTCAATTGAGGCTAAATCAAAAGACACCCTCATTGGGAGTTAGAATCTTGTCACTCTTGGCTAAGCCCCAAAGAACTTTGTACCATTGGGAAGTGAAGGTGAAGGGTGGGTTACCCCTTTCTCCCAGCTGTGTGGCAGGATTTTGCTTTCAAATTCCTAGTCAAACTCATGTAAACATAGCCCAAAACCTAATTGGCCATACCCTATTTCAAACTAGATATTAGGCTTGTTGATGTATCTTCCACAAATGCTTGCTTAACCACACATTTCAATTTCAAAGTTAAAATTGCTTATGTGTCTTGCATGAGTGATTCATGTATGTATATGCATAATCATTTGTTCAAACATTACCAAATCAAGCTCTAAACACCAAACACATAAACAAATCAATCTAAACATTCATCCTAGTCAACACACATCATATCTAACTTAATTTCATCCACATCATCATCCAAATCCCTACACAAGCACTTGCTAAAAGGACTTAAGACAAACAATTGGGTGACAACATGTTTACACCAGAGGACCCAGAAATCAAATTCCAAAGATTCCTCCAAAATCTTTATCAAGGATCACAACCCCTAAACGAAGATACCATTGAAATATTACAATTCTTCATCCAAAAAGCTCAACCCCATGCAAGCCAATCACCTCATCTGCAACACCTCATAACCCAAGTCCAACACCTTTTAGCCACTGGTAAAGCCCGACAAGCACAACAATCCTTAGCCATTCACTCCCAACCTAATCCATCTTGCCATATGTCATATCCATCCACTTCCTATCAACCTAATCCACCTATCCACCAAGTCAATGCCACATCAACCTATGAACATCCACCTCAACCTTATCCAATCCCTCATGCCACCATGCCAATGCACTACCAAGCCCATCCACAAGGCAACCAAGTGTCATCACAAGAAGAACATGTAAGCCCAAATCCACCTTGGCAACAAGATCAAATGCTCTCAACTTCATACCAAATGCAAGACCTTTTATCTACATATCCTACCATTTCACCCAACCACCAAGACTATCAATGGCCTCCCTAACAAGCACAAGTGAGCCTAAGTCCACCTTTGCAACAAGAAGCATATGCAACTCCAAGTGGTCCCTTGTACATAAATCAAGCAAGTCCAAGTTATCCTATGCAATAAGACTTAATTACCTTTGATAAGGGAGATACCAATCTACCCAATCCATCCTATGAGTGGCCTCCACCATCTAATCACACACCAACACATGAGCCTACTAGCCCTATCATAAAGCCACTATGTGCTCCTACCCCTAGTCCATTGGTCCACCAACCTTCATCACCTTCATCCTCATGTTCTACCAATCTTCCACCACAAGATCCCTTGGACATAACCATACAACAATTGGTTCAAGCAAATTTGATTGAGCTGCCACCGACTAAACCTTTTGAACCAATATTTAAACCTCCTTGGTATAATGAAAACCATTATTGTGCATACCATAGGTATAAGGGCCATACAACAACCAATTGTGTCAAACTTAAGAGATTGATCACAAACCTCATAAATTGTGGTAAGATTATCCCTTCATCCAATCCAAATCCTAATCCACCCAATCTAATTAGCCCCCAACCTAATCCTAGTCCTAATCCTACAACATCATCCACTATTATTGCTCATCCATTATATTGCCCATCCACTCATACCCTTGCGAAGGATGTGATCCATTGGCTACTAGCAAGGAATAAACTACCTCCATGTCAAACACCCATTCATGAGCCTACCAAAGAACTTCCAAAGGTCATGTCCAATCCTATAATCTCATCATGTGTTTTGCCTATCCTTAAGCCTATCCAAGAGCCCTCAATTAACATTCTTATCCCTTCAATCCCATCATGTGACCTACAATCCATTAAGCCTAACCAAGAGCCTATCCAAGAGTCATCCACTTCCATTCAAACAACCCAAGAGGCATGTCAAAGGTTTAATCCTAAGCATGTGGAAACATTAAGCCCTAGTCCAACTCAAGATCAAAACACTTTCATGCAACCCATCCATAACATTTACCTTCTTTATGATCAAGATGATACCTATAAAGAAGCTATCCATGAGCACCTTGATCCTATCCATAATCTTATATCCATCCATGAGCAAGATATCCACATTGCTCCTAGTCATCCACCATCTAGCCCTATCCATAATGAGCAAACATCCATTTCTCATAATGAGCCATGTGCCTCCCAAGAACACATAAGCATAAAAGATCAAACAAATAGCTTGGATCTTAGTAAACATAATGAACATAATGAAGATCCTAATGATCATTCATCCATATCCACCATCAACTCCACTTCAAATCCACTATCATGTCCTAGTGGTCTTACCACCTTCCTCTATGAATGTTCTTCCTTAGGACAACAACAACCTTTATCCACTTCACCTTCTCCATCCAATAAAGAGATCAAGTCTAGTTCCCTAAGCACACCTAGTCCCATTATCCATCGCATACTCTAAAACATGAACTACCAGGGCAAAGGTCTAAGCCTTCATGAACAAGGTATTTTGGAGCCAAACCATGTCAAAGTTCCTCCATGCTCATATGGCCTTGGATACAAACCCCAAGGTAAACAAGGCCAAGATGTTGGTAATTCCTCCATCCATCCTAAGTCCACTTTCCATCACAAACCCCATCATCTATCCAAAACATATTTGTCCATTCCACCTCCATCATCCTATAAATGTCAAAAGCATGTGACCGTACACCTTCCACCATCCACTTTGTCTCCACTTTTACCAACCCAAATATCCCTCCATCCACCTTGCCACCATTGCTTCCAATACCTAACATACCTATCATTCATAAGTATCCTTACATCCCTAATCATGGACAACAAAAGCACACATCACCTAAGCATAAAGCTTCCAATCATTCCATCCACTCCACCCACCCCATGGGACTCGAAAGCAAAAATTTTGATGCCTCTACCTATAAAGCTAAAAATCCTACCAAAAATCCTAAAGGTCTTCATACCTTAGGACATAAAGAATCAAAATCAAAGCAAAGTTCATCTAAGAAGCCATCTAAACCCTTACCTCCAAAATCCCAAAAGCAAAATGGTTTGGGTTCCTAAGCAAATAGCTAACAAGTCAATTGAGGCATCCTCATCCACATCTCAAGAATCCCAACCACCTATATCCATCCAAGAGCCTATTTCTATCCAAAACTTCCATTCCCTTCAAAAATCCTACAAGCAAAACAAAAGAACTAAAAATACTAAATCTATGTGGGTTCCCAAATGCTTACATCAACCATCTCCTAAGCAAACAACCCCATTGCTTCCTACACCATCATCCAATCAAAAGCTTCAATGTTTATCACAGTGTGTGCAACCGTTGGTCATGATTCCCTTCCACTCTGCAGCACCTCCACATAACTACATCTCCCCATCTTCCATCCATTACTCTACATATCTTCCACATCACCTTCCTATGGTCCATGCTTTTGCATAAGCCTTTCATCCTTTTCCATAAGCTACTAGCCTACCCTACCATAATTCCACATCATAATCCACTATCCCCCATCCTTACATAAACCTTTCATAATCCACTATCTACCTACTCCATCTCCTATCCATGCAATCCTTTACCAACATCTATGAGCATAATGGCATGGTCTATGTAATGACATCCATCTCTAATGGGACTACCAACATCCATTGAACTAGACACTTGAGTCCCTCCTATCCATTACCATGGTGAAAACCTAGCAAGCAAGCGCCATGTGTAATTGTCATGCTATCCCATCAAAAAAAAATCAAAATAGTAAAGAGAAATCCCTTCGTCCAATGGTGAAAACCTGGTAAACAGGCACCTTGGATATAAGTACCATGATGAAAACCTGGCAAACAGGCGTCATGTGTAGGTTGATCTTTTATGTAACTTACTCTTGGAGGCACATTGTCTCATCCAACCTATCCATTTCCAAACTATCTATCCTATTATATCATTTTCTATTATCCCATACCATCCTACCATCCTTAGCCATTACATAAACATGCCTATCCTATTGAACCCATTTATCCATCCTCCCGCCTTTTGATTTTGATGAAGACATAGGGGCAAAATGTTGAAACATGTTTGGATATTTCTTGACATACCTTCTTTCCAAACCAAGTCCTATCCATTGACCATTTATCCATCCCATTTAAACCAATCCATCATGTCCTCCTATCATCATAAGCGTCATCTTATCATCCCATGGTCATGAATTTTGTGATGTAAATAATCCTAAGCATTACCACCTAGAATGGGGCAAGTTCTTCCGATGCAACATAGCTTTTGGAGATCACATCCTAGCTCACTTATGATCCATCCACTATGTTGTATTCTTATCATGAGATTTCCATCTTATAGCTTATCCCTATATATTTATCATGAGCTTTCCACTATAGCCTACCTATCCATTTTTCATAAGGCATGCATACATCCCTTATATGGCCTGTCCTCTTATCTATCCATCCCACTCTCATGAGTCTTCCATCCCATTTACTATCATCCATCCTTTTATCCATCCAATCCCATTCATCCATCCCTACACCTAGACTTGGTTTTCTCCCTTGTCATTGGTATCAAGCACAAAGGCTACCCAAATTATAAATCCATTGACAAAAAGAAAAAATACAAAAAAATCAAAATATGTCAAAAAAATCTAAAAAATCAAATATCCAATGAAAAATCCAAGTAATAAAACCAATCACATCATCCAAAACAATCTACTTCAACATTCAATCAAAATCAAATCATCATCATCAATTCTTCTTATCAATAATATTCATTCATCCATTTTAATCAATCACTTCTTCCAATAATATCAATCAAATCAATCTAAGCAATGATCTTAAATCCAAGTAACATTAATCCATATCAAGCAAGCCAATCAATCAAGGAACATTATCCAATCAAATCAACAAGTTTTTGATCCTAATCTTGTCATGAGCCCAATCAATCATCATTAATCATCATCAATCATCATCAATGGGATATAGCTTTCCCCACAATGACAACACTATCATTATCAATGAAATAATCAATCATTGGTTTATGACTTGACAAGGGCAATACCTTGTTTGTTTTACATCCTTTGAGCACACTGAGAACACTTGCTTATGCTTAGATTGAGTGGACACTCTAATCATCACAACATCACTATCCTCATTCAAAACAATCTAATCATCAAAACAATCAACCCAGCAATAGCAAACATCACAACCAAAGCACATCAAGCCAACCATCAAGACAAATCTTATCAATCATCAACATTAACAGCAAAGCAAATCAACTCAATTACATCAACTCCAATCAGAACAAATCCAATCACTTCAGCAAATTAAAAGTAGTTTAATCCACCACATATCATCCCATCATCAATCAATCTCAATCCATAGCCTGATCTTTCATCATCATCAATAAAACACAAATCAGAACTACATCTCATTTCCATCATTAAGTGCCTTGATCCCATGGATACAGGATATGTAGGCAGTCTGGAGTACGAAGGAAGTGCCCAGATTCAAGCACAAATGATTTTCCTCTTTCTCCTCTCATCATTTCTTCTATCATCTATCTTCTACATCATCAATAAACAACTTCTTCCAATCAATCTATCATTCAATCAATCCAACCATCAAATCAATTCATCAAACCAAATCAATCTAATCATCTATTCATCAAATCAAATCAATCCAAAAAATCAAAACAATAATCCAAATGCAAGTCATCCTTAATCTATACCAATCAAGTTAATCAATCTAGCCAAGTTATCTAAATACAATCAATGGTCTTGATCTAGCCTTGTTGTAAGCCAAAGCAATCAACCAATTAACCAATCAACTCAGAAACAACCTTGTGTTGATCTAGGGATATAGCTTTCCTTGCAATGACAACACTCTCAACACTATCATCATCAACAAAAATAGTAAAACAATTAATCATTGGTTTACAGCTTGACAGGGGCAATACCTTGTTTGTTTTTGTATCATTTGTACATGCTTGCTTGCTTGCTTGTGTGTGTTATCATTTTATCTTGCATTTGTATCACATCGGTAACTTTCCAGCTAATAGTCATATCTTGTGTATGTTGGAATAGTTTTTTGCACTATCCTTTGCATCTAAGGTCATATCATACCTTTTGTGCATTAGGATTTTAATGCTCTAAGTTTACTTCCTCATACGTTAGACAAGGTTGTATTATGCTGGGGCACGAGACATGTTGTTAGCCTAGTCCTTATACCTTGGTGCATAACATCTAGTACTATATCAAACATCATGGTTGCTCACATTCATTGCAGCATAATGCATCTTTATTTCTTCTATCCATTTCCTCTATCTTTCGTAGCCAAGCCATCTCTTTTCGAGAGCATACCCGTGTTTGCCCAACCCACCTATCCTCTTGAGGGGGCACCATCATCCTATTCTACATCATCATATCCTTACATCATCATCACTATCTTTTTCCTCTATCCATACCTTAGCTTCTTTGAAATGATGTTACTCGATGCAAATCACATCATCTCAAACATTATCTCAAAGAGGGGCAAAATGTAGACACCCAAAATTGTCCCAAATTTGTCCATGTCTTGCAATACCTAGTCAAATACATTATCCTAGCCATCATGTAGCATTTTGTCCTAAATCCCACTCTTAACCCCACTTATCCCATTAAGCCAATTAATTAAATAAATTTTATTTATTTAATTAATTTTCACGTCATATCTTATCCCATCCTATTCATCTACCCAATTAATTAAATAAAATCTTATTTATTTAATTAATTTCCAACTATATCCCAACTAATTCAAATATTTTATTTGAATTAAGTCATATGACCTTTCATCTCACCTTGACACTTGTCGTACAACTTTTATCTTTCACATGTACAACTATTGTGACCTAATTTTAGTATTTATCTACACAAGCACACCTAAGCCTTATCCTCCTTTGCCACATGTCACATGACTACAATTTCTTAATGTGCAAGGAAACCTAACTTAATCCTATCCATCCATTTCACCTAAAGCCCTAATTGATCCTAGCCATCCATTGGAACCAAGCAAAGCCTATAAATCAAGCCATCTGCAAGCCATTTGGGGGAAGGATCTATTCTTCAAGTATCCTCATTCTGTCAAAATCACTCTTGAATCTATCACATCATTCTATCATCTTTATCTTAACGTTATGCTGCAGAAGTGAGCACCCAACATTCCTCCAACAATCATCCTTCAAAATCTTGCATGCTCATGCGAGGTGGAGAAGAGCAATGGAGATAAATCGAGTTTGACATGGAGATCGGTTTGTATTTACATTTGTTATTTTAATTTTCATGTTGTCTTGTGCTTCATTGTGCATTATTAGGGTTTGATCATTGTTGTTTATTCATTTACCCTATTTGCAATTTTACCCTAACTACACTCATCATATTTTTCACTAATCTAGGAACATTTGGGCTTGGTGCTTAAAAAGAACCTTGTCTACGCCATGTCTATTTTATCTTTTTTGTTTGCTTGTTGTGCATGTTTGTAACCCCAAGGTATATGTAGAGTGTCAAAAACTCTACATTTTGTTTCAGTCGTGGCTTAGTCCACGAGTTTCAAATATTTCTGGGCGGGTCTTATTTTGTTTCTGTGCAAGTTTCAAATGTTGTTGTGTGGGTTTCAAATGTTTCGTGTAGAATTCACTAAGTGTCAAAGCCACAGTTAAAGCTGCAATAATGTTTTGAATATTAAGTTTTATGTGGACTGCACCACATAACAGATATTTTCAATAGTTTATTTTGTTTCAGAAATGCTACGGGTGTTTCCATGTGTCACTTGCGAAGGTAGTCCCTAAAGTTTCTATGTTGTGCAGAGGGTGCCGTGTGTCCTTTAAGTTTTCTATGGACAATGCCATGTGTTTCTTTTCATATCATGTTGATGCTAGTATAAAGAATGGTGGGCCACAGTAATGTTTCAAGTTTCAATCTTACAGAGGATGCCACGTGGTGGTCACAAAGAAGGAGTTGCTTTGTTTATGACTCTTTTAGTGAGAAACTTAAAGCTTCTAGTGCAGGTTGTGCCAAGTGTCAGCTTCTGCGAGGACCTTTCAAAGGTTTTATTTGTTTTAGCAATGTTGCAGAAGTTGCCACGCATTAATTGGTGTGCGCGTGGAGGCTGCCATCTATCCCAGTTTTCTCCCTTTGAGGGAAGTGAGCACCGAGGTTGTGGGTCCCATCATTTATTGTGTCTCTTTTTATGAGTAATGTGGGTTGCGATAGATGTTATTAAGAGGAGGTCACCTAAGCATAAAGACACAATTTTTAAAGGCCATGCAAGAGAAGACACGTATCAGTTTTTGAAGGCTACAGAACATGACAAGTGTCATTTTCCTATTCTTTTCTGAAAAGACAAAGGAGTTTCTAGTTTGATGTAGATGTTCTCATCTGTCATATTTTGTTTTAGTTGTAAGCATGCGGGTGTCGACATGTGTATGTGTCTCAGTGAAGGAGTTGTGCCACATATATTTTGCCCCAGCCAATGAGTGTTAAGGATGGATGACCATTATAGATTCAGAGGATCATAACCATCAGGAAATTCTAGTTATCTTTAGTTCTGTTGGGCTTTTGAGGATTCAGTTGTTACAGGCAATCTTGGGTTAGATCTATGATTGTAAATATGCAATATTTGTAATAGATCATGACACAGAGATATAGATTTAAGCATCTTTGATAGTTTTTGTCAGAAATTTAAAAAGAGAAGTCAGAGACTTTCCTGTGACTAGTTTATGTCATTTTGCCTTTATTTTGTTATTCTTGATAAGAAAGTTAATGTATCTGTGCCTTTTATGTTGTTGGAAGATTAATGAGAAGAACTATGTTTTGTGCCTTGGTTGATATTGTTTGTGTCATTGCAAAGTGTCTAGTTGTGAGCCTTTGATTATATTCATTCTATCTATTTATGTTAATCATGCAGTATCTTCTCTTTAATATAACTGTATCTTGAGAATAGTTTCACTGTATTTAAATTGAAGGGGATACATTTACTCAGGCGCATTACCATAGTTAGACTTTTTTAATTATATCTGTAATCCTGTTAATTTCTTACTCTTTACTCAAAACCCAATTGAAATAGAGAAGAGCTAGCTTCTTTAAAATCTAGAGGTTGTTTCAAGTAGCAAGTTCCACATTCTTGAAACTTCCCATGTTGGTGTTAGAACCTACGCAATTTTATACATCAATAGTATAGAACCAAAGTATCATCTCCCCTCACCTTCATAAGGATCTTGGGTGAAGAGAAATGATTCTATTTCCTTTTTAGAGGACATGCCTCCCATTGTGAGAGGGAACAACCCAAGCGGTAAAAAGATAAAGCCAAGCTATTTCAAACTGCTATATAGAAAAAAGTGTTTGTGACAAAAGTCATAAGCAATAGGTGTTGATGTGTCATACCAACGAATGTCTCCCTTAGTACCCTTGTGGTGCATGAAAACTTCTAGAGTGTAACCTCTGCAGTCTGGGAGGCCTCCTAACCGGAGTGAATTACCACATGTATGGCCACCTGAATGAATGCCCTTACTAAGAACTAACTGTTGTAGTACCCAAAATCCTTGTATTTGCTGGCACAGGAGGTCGAACCTCTGAAGCCATCCCACGTTCTCGTAGTTCAAAGTAGAGATAGAAATTTTCTTGAGATCTTCGAGTCTTTAGGAATTTGAAGTTTGGTGTTCCCAAGAAGTGTGTGCCATGTAAGGGGTAGCTAGTGCCACCAAACTTCTAAGCTATCCACTTTGAATAAGTGCAAATTAGATTTATCCCTAGTGGGAATCTAAATAAATATTGTCCTTTCTAGCCTAATTTGTACATGTTTGTGACTATCTTGTGTGCCTGTGTCTTTTTTTGTGTGTTCTCTTGCTAAAACACTACCAATAAACAATTTTCACATCATCCAATCCTAATCATCCTATTCAACCATCATTCCAAGCTATCATTCCAAGACATTCAATCACTTCATCTTAATCACTACCCAATCAACTTCTTCCATTTCATATCTATTATAAATGAAGAAGTATGCACCCAAATGCTAAGCTATCAACTTAGCTACATGTTGACACATGGGAACACTCCTAGGCTTGTGGGTTGCCTAAAACTTGGAGTGAACCTCCAGAGCAGGTTGGTTCCCATGGTAAATCACCTAATCTAAAAGACTTTTTGAAGAAAGGGTTAAGAAGATAACTGAAAATTAAATTCTGAAACCTAAGGATATGTTACCATAATTTTATCTTGACTCAAAATTAGCATCACAAAGCCTTTTATCCTCACAATTTTACTAAAACAATGCAATACGTAAGTAATTTGCATGAAATCTTGAAAGCTAGAGGTTTGCATGAAGGACAAAGACAAGTTTTATCACAACTTCAACCCACTAACCAGGCTAAACATAACATGCAACCTGCATTACATGAAACTTTTGCACTCAATCCTACAACAATGAGACATATGAAAATGACTCTAAGGTTGAATCGCAATTGGACATTAGATCATTGATTACAAAATGAATTAGAAAGTATGAAAGAGGAGAACTCTGCTACTTTATTAAAACTAAAAGGAGTAGAAACTAAGAATCTAAGTACAAGATGTTTACAATCTCTCTTCAGGTAAACAAGAGAGAAAGAAACTAAAATCAAAACTCCCAAAAACTAAGTTTTTCTCCCAAATATATCCTCTAATTTTTCCCAAGATGGAAAAAAAAATTGCCAAAAATCACTCTGAAAGCTTGCCTCCAAATCATTTTTGAAATCCCTTGAAAAGATGTTAAAAAGCTCTCTAAAATATCTCCAAACTAAAAATAGAAGCTACTAAAATGATGCCTCAAGTGGTCCCACCAAAAACCACTCAAAATCAAGCTCTACTTGATTAGAAAAAGCTCCAAATTGCCTATATTTGTCCAATTTCACCCAGAAGAAAAATCAAATCCAAAGGAAAGATTCTACCTAGATTTTCTCTACTTTAACTGTATAAATAACAAATATTTAAAAGCAATTTATAAGCTATTGCTTTAAATATTGTTTTACATGATTTGCAGTTTTATTTCCTATTTTGTCTCGATTTGATCCTGACTTGATTTTTTATAAAAAATAAAAATACAAGACTTTTGATTTGAACTTTTGCCAAGTATATACATTCTATGGATATATGATTTTCTATAAAAATCATAAAATATGGAGGCATATTAAATAGTTTGAAAAAATAAGAGCCTATAAGAGCTTATCCTCCATCTGGTTTGCAAATTACACTTAGGCACATGGTACTATGTGTTTATCTTCAAAGGGACTAATAGCCTTATAAGGCACAATGTCTAGGCAATAAAGATGTAAAAGGGACCTAAGGCATGTGATGTTCTAAGTTATGAGGACTAGACATTTAGAAAGTGAACAACAATACCATGATGGGTATTACTCAAGGCATTTGGAAATGAATTCGACGTGATAAAAATCACATTCAAACTTAGGGCTTCAAAGCAAACCCTAACACAAAACAATGAATGCCCTAGTTTCTCAGCCTCATTTCACACTTTCAATTTTTTGAGAAATGGTTCTCTGCCCAGTCGTGGCCATAAGGTTAGGGTTTGAAGCTAACCTTCGATTCTTTGCATCCTCTAATGGATTTCCATGGAATGTTTTTGAAGATTTTGATAGGAAACAATGTGGTAAGACTTTTCTACATACATTTGATCCATTTTTCTTCATTTCTAAGGTAAACTTGGCCTTAAAGCCATGGCCATACCAAGTTTTCTGATGCATTTTCTATCTCTGCTTTCTCTTTGTTGATATTCTTCTCTATCTTAAGGCTGCCATGGGTGATATATTTCAAGCTCTTCTGAGATATTTCAAAGGCAAAAATCAACGGCCTCATGCATTCATCTCTACTCAAAAATAAAGGTAAGCTTCCTCTTTTAACACTCTATGATTGTTTGTCTCTTCTTGACATATGAGGCTTGATATGGCATTTTAGTGGTTGTGGCCTAAGCTTGAATTTCTAAGTGTTTTCTTTTGCTAAAGATGAGATCTGCAATTTTTAGCTTGAAACCCCAAATGGCTTTAACTCACTGTGAAGAAAATGGAAAAAAAACTTTCTCTATCACTGCCCATAGCCATATACTTACCAATTCTTATATTTCTAAGCCCTCCTTTTGTGTCTGAGAGCTCAGTCTTCTCCATCATTATGTATCCACAGTTTTGTACAAAAACCCCAAATGGGTTAAACTATTGTGAGAACAGAGTCTCTCTCTATTGTAGGCCGCAACTTCAATGGCATAAAAATAGGTTTCATTTATTTCCACTATTTAGAAGATAATGTAACCATATTATTATTCATTTCTGAAAATGTAGAAAGGTATACATTGTTGATGATACTTGCTTTTGGATTTGAATGTGTAAGTTGTTTTTCCTCAATGTTCTAGATCACACTCCATGATCCATCATCAAGAGAAAGATAGCAAGAGAAGAGAACAAATGATAACTTGCAGACTTATGACTACCATAAAAAGAGAAAAGGGAAGCTGTGGTAACCAAGAATTCTAAAGGAAGAGTGAAGGCAACCAATTAGATTAGAGGAAAAAGGAAAAAAGAAAAAACAAGAGGAACTGAAAAACTAACCATGGGAAAAAATCATGAAAAAAGAAGAAAAATCGAGAAAAGATTGGACAATTAAAATCCAACCAACATAAAAAAACAATAGAGAAACAAAAAACCAAATCTACTAATATCAATAATAATAAACTTAAAGAAATAAAAAACCAAAAAAAATTAAACTTACAAAAAATTATATATTAAACAAGAACAAAGAGGAAATAAAAACAATACCAACTAAGAAACGACCACAAACATAAGCAAAGAAACATATACTATTTTTATTTTTGGTCTGGACATTATCCATAGTATATGTTTCTTTGCTTATGTTTGTGGTCTTTTCATATATATATATATATTCATATTTTTTTGTAAGTTTAATTTTTTATGGTTTTTTATTTCTTTAGGTTTATTATTATTAATATTAGTATATTTTGTTTTTTGCTTCTCTATTGCTTTTTTATGTTGGATTTTAATTGTCCAATTTTTTCTTGATTTTTCTTCTTTTTTCATGATTCTTTCTCGTGGTTAGTTTTTTTAGTTCCTCTTGTTTTTTCTTTTTTCTTTTTTCCTCTAATCTGATTGGCTACCTTCACTCTCCCTTTAGGATTCTTGGTTATTGTAGCTTCCCCTTTCTCTTTTATGGTAGTCATAAGTCTACAAGTTATCATTTGTTCTCTTCTCTTGTTATCTTTCTCCTAATGATGGATCATGAAGTGTGATCTGAAATATTGAGGAAAAACAACTTACACATTCAAGTCCAGAAGCAATTATCATCAACATCATGGACTATGGAAAAGTAATGACTACTAGCATACATTGTACTGAGCCGTGGCTGTATATTTACCAATTCCATTACTTCTGGGTTCATCAACTTTCATAAGCTCGAAACTCATTACTTTCTCTGTATCTAAAACTTGTCCATGCAAAATATGATAAGGTTTTGGTAATTATGTGTAGAAAAATACATCCCCTATTGTGGCCTGAGAACCCATATATAATGTGATATTTTCTGTGTGCAAATAACTTGATTCATTTTGTTTTTTTGTTTGACTAAGAATGTGTGATGAACACCTACCTCCATTTGATTTCCACTGTAACCACAAAACATTTCTTCTCTCAACAGTTCATTTATCATTTCTGATTGTAAAAACACTATTTGATGAGATATGGTATTATAAGAGAAAGATTACAGTCTCATTACTACTGCTCCAACTACATTCTATAATGATATCACACATGTTGTTTCTCTCTTCTGTACCACTTGTAGATGAATATAAATGTTTTCTATTTTAAACTCATACAGTCATGCATCTATGTATGCTCTATTTCATGACTATGGCACTTGACATTGATCTCTATATACACTTGGTATGATCTTATTCAATCTGTAACATGGCATACACTCTTACTGTTCAAGTTTATTGTACCATTCCAAATGTATTCATATACATACCACTTTCAATGACAATTGCCCCTTCACTTCACTGTATAGTATGGACAATTGGCTTTAACTCCATTCCTCCTCAGTTAGATTGTTCATGTGTTTAAATGATACTCTTTTCACAATTGCTGCTTTCTTGATAGCTGCAATATATATCATGAGATAATGTAGCTTATGATTGAACTCACTTGGCATAAACACTATAACTATTCCTGAAACTTATGATTCTTTAGTTGTTCCATTGTATTTGAACATTAATCTCATATGCCTCCTATAGGCTCTTTCATTTCCTGTTTAGTTGTATTGTATCTTTTCAAGATTCAAAAACATGCTTAATATGGCAAAAGCTATCGTTTCATTTGATACTTGCACTCCATGGCTCTTGCTATTCCAATATAGTTATTTGAATTCATACAAATGATAATATAATGATATTGTGACAACAAATAGTAGCAATAGATATTCTAATGTTGGTCATACCTGTACTCAGTTTCCTACCTCATTGGGCAACATTTAATAAGCTCACTATTTATTTGTGCTTTTCAACTCATCATGTTTTAGCTAACATTCATGAATGAACACTAATCTTGAGGCTCCTATAAACACTCTATGAATTACTCTTTCAATTGTAATGTTCCTATTTGAACAATATGAATAAGTATTCCTGTCTCATTCCCCTTGAGACTCAGGGGCAGCATGCTGAGCTCTACCCTTGTGGGAGCCCACTTTGCACCACATGCTGAAATGTCTTCAAAACAACAACATAACTTCTTATATACCTGCACAGGAAACAAACATGTTAGTTTAAAAAATAGTGAAGCTCAATGATGTTTCATCTCTTCAGGCTTTCTTGCATATGGATGATTTGATCTTTTGACTCAGTGCATCATAAAGAATGTATTATGTCTCTATTTGATGAAGTACATATGATACACCATATCTGGAGCTCTAACATATCTCTCTCCATCTCTTGTAGGTTCATTTAAAGGTTGGGAGCAAGTTGCAAGATGCAACAAGGATCAATCTAAGACCTTTACAGGCAATGATAGATATGCTCTATCTTATTCGCTTCATCACTTTAGTCTTTTGTAGATGCATAGTATATTCTTTCTAATGTATTGATTTAGCTATTCCCATAGCTTGTGTGGGACATTTGATCTGTCTTGCTTTCATTCAATGCAATGTTTATTCAATTTGTGTATATCTCATTTGTCAAATGAATAATCATTATAATGTGAAATGAAACAACTTATATTTCTCAGAGCAATGAATGATGAACAAAATATCTTTCCTCTATTATAACAATGATAAAACTGAACCTTTCAAGAACATTAACTATGCAAAAACATTATAGCAGAAAATCTTAAAAATCTTTCATCTTAAGATAGAAAAATGTATTAGCTCTACAATTTGAGTTGTAGGTGAAAAATTGGTAACATTTCTGGTAACTTCTGCTACATGCTTGGCTACTAAGCATCAAGTCTAGCTACCTTAACTACCATTGGGCATAGAGTCATACTCTACTCTTCTCAAACTTAGAAAATTGAAACTCAACACTACAAACTACTCCAAACAGTAGCAGAAAATGAAACCATAACAAACTGAAAACAAACTAAAAGGCTCTGGTGGCCAAAAAATATGTGCAGCAACACTTAGGGAAAGAAAAATAACTGAAAGGAAATGTGCATACAACACTTATTAATAGTAGCACTAAACTAACCTACTCTAACCAACCAGAGAAGTTGGTCAAACAAACCTATTAACTGGCTTTGTAAAATAACTTCCCCTTCTAACCAACATAGGATGTTTTGCAAGGTCATGAATGACTAGTAAGAAGTGGGAAAAAAGAAGATACCCCATAAGCTATTGTGATACTTCATGAAGAATATAACCAAACTCACTCACCTCTTGAATTTGATCAAGCAAATGGCTAATTTGGAATGAATAGGTGAGTTGGGTATGCTGTCCTACAACTGCAATTTCATCATTGGAATCATTAACAACCAGTTGTATCTTAGTGGTACCCTTCTTGGCTAAATCTCTAATTGGAGATCCTGTTGAAAGGATAAAGCTTGAACTTTTATTACTAGTTTGTTGCTTAGGACCTTTTGTCCCTTCACCCTGCTGATTTGGCTGCCCAAGGTAACCCTCCTCTACAAGCTACTCCTGTTGATCAACACTTTCCTTCTCCAAAGGTGTTGGCATAACATCCAAGCATGAGCAGAAAAGCTCAATTTCATGTTGAAATAGATCTTCATCAGTCAAAATAGGGTTTCTTTCATATACCTGTTCATGAATCAACACCTTGTCTAAATATTTTGCAACACTCTGATGGTCAAGAATTGGCATAAACATGCTATTTTCATCTCCAACCTCAAAGCCAATAAGCTCATTAAATAGACTAATTGAAAACCTTTCCACATTATCTAAATTTACAACAAAATCATCAAGGTCATCCCAAAATGAAAGTTCATCACATTCCTCTTGAATTTCTAATAAAAGAGGGTTGTTTTTTACCTCATAATAGTTCCCAGCCAGTTGTGTAAGTTTCATGATAGGCTTACCTTCACTCTCTTCTACTTGATCCAAAACCCCATTGTCAAATTACTTAGCTTCAATCAGCAACTCATATTGTTGAGGATCATCTTGTTGTTCTGAAACTATTGTCCTTGGTATGAGTATGCTTTTCTCATTTGGCTCAACAAAATTAGGTAACTGATCAAACAAAGAGACTAATTCTTCCTCCTCATGTGGTTCTTTCTCAAATGAAACTTGAGCATTCTATCTTTGCAACTAAAGACTTTCACCTTGTGACCTCTATACTCTACTTTCATTCATCTTATAAACAACATTAGAAAGCTTTTCAAATGAATCGAAATGTAGAGAATTTGATGTAGAGTTTGAACCAACATCCTTTTCACATGCATTATGCTCATATTCAGCTAGGGATACATCACAAACAACATCAACCTCTTTCTCTACATCATGTTGCGTTGGTTGATCTTCTAAAAAAATTTCATCATCTTCCACAAAACAAGGAAGCTCATTAGTGAAAACATTGAAAGATTCATCATGAGAAGTCTTTTCTTGTTTGATCTTCTTCTACTCTAACCGATATTGCTCCATAGCTATATGCACTAAATTTACATTTCTAGCTTCCTTCATGGTGAATGAGTCATTTTGTAAGACAATAGGTCCATCTTTATAAAGGCAAATAGTGACAGGACAATCAGATTTATCTGATTAGGAAACTTGGGGAGTTTCTTGAGTTTCTTGGAGGAAAAGAGGCTCTTCAAGTGGCTGGTCTACAACTACACTAGGCTGAATATGATTATTTTCCTCAACTTGCAAGGGATGAAGGCTTCTAAAACTTGGGATTTCATGCTTGAGAGGCTAGTTCAAGGAATTAAGGACTTTATTCTGCCTAAAACTTAGAATCTCAACTTTAGGAACACTAAGAGGCTCATTTTGTCTAAAACTTGGAAACTTATACTTACGAACCTCCTCTTGAGTTAGCTATTCTAGAATGACAAAAGTTGTTTGGGCTTCAGGCTTTTGAAACTGAGCAATCAAAATCTTTGTTTGTATAGATGCCTCCCTCTCAATATTCTCTTCAAACTGTCTCCTTCATGTCTCCAACTCCTGGTCAGAAATTAAGGTCTCATGAGGTTGCTACTCCTGCTTTTGGAGATAGGCTTGGTGATCTAACTCCTGTTGCTGCAATTTACACTCTTCATATTGCCTTCTTTGAAACTCCCTTTCTTGTTGGTACTGATAATCTAAGTAAGCCTATTCTTCCTGTTGTAAGCTATACTCATGCTACCTCTTAATCTCTTCTACCTATTTTGTGAAGTTATGCATGAAATCAAACAACATACTATTTATGCTTTCTATCTCCTCTTGTTGCTGATTATACTCATGTTGCATCTTAATCTCATCCATCTACTTGTTGTAGTCTAACAGAATGTCTCTAAGCTCCATAGTTTTAGAATTTTGAGGCTAATTGGAAGATTGGGCAGGGGTGGGTGGGTGGTAAGCATGTTAAGTAAGTTGGTAGCTTGCTGTAATAGGATTATTTGGACTAAAACCAGCATTGTGGCTACTTGGGTATGGTTGATAAGAAGGTTGGTTGACAATATTTTCATAGTTTGGGGGTGGGTAAACATATTGACTATGAAAATTTGACATTTCTACTCATATGAAGAGCAAGAAATAAGAATAAAACTTATTTTTTTGAAACATACTAGCACTTGATCTATTAAAACCAGTACATCTTGATTCAAAGTCACCAGACGTGTTTGATTTTTAACCTCCAAAGGCTAAGATCACTCTCACACACACACACACCAAATATTAGTGATAAATGATTAAAATTTGGACTGAAAGAGCCCAAATTTATCCCACCGGGCATGCCAAAAATTGTTATTAATGAAGTATGCATCCAAATGCTAAGCTATCAACTTAGCTACCTATTGACACATGGGAACACTCCTAGGCCTGTGGATTGCCTAAAACTTGGAGTGAACCTCCAAAGCAGGCTAGTTCCCCTGGTAAATCACCTAATCTAAAAGACTTTATGAGGAAAGGGTTAAGAAGATAACTAAAAATTAAATTCTGAAACCTAAGGATATGTTACCATAATTTTATCTTGACTCACAATCAACATCAAAAAGCCTTTTATCCTTAGAATTTCACTAAAACAATGCAATGAAAGCTTGAAAGCTAGAGGTTTCAATGAAGGACAAAGACAAGTTTTATCACAACTTCTACCCACTAACCAGGCTAAACATAACATGCAACCTACATTACATGAAACTTTCACACTCAATCCTGCAATAATGAGACATATGAAAAGGACTCTAAGGTTGAATCACAATTGGACATCAAATCATTGATTACAAAATGAATTAGAAAGTATGAAAGAGGAGAACTCTACTACTTTATTAAAACTAAAAGGAGTAGAAACTAAGAATCTGAGTAAAAGATGTTTACAATCTCTCTGCAAGTAAACAAGAGAGAAAGAAACCATAATTAGAACTCCCAAAAACTAAGTTTTTCTACCAAATATATCCTCTAATTTTTCCCAAGATGGAAAAAAAGGAAAACTGCCAAAAATCACTCTGAAAGCCTACCTCCAAATCATTTTCAAAATCCTCTGAAAAAGCTATCAAAAAGCTCTCTAAAATGTCTCCAAACTAAAAATAGAAGCTGCCAAAATAATTCCTCAAGTGGTCCCACCAAAAACCACTCAAAATTAGGCTTTACCTGATCAGAAAAAGCTCAAAATTGCCTATATTTGTCCAATTTCACCCAGAAGAAAAATCAAATCCAAAGGAAAGATTCTACCTAGATTTTATCTACTTTAACTACATAAATAACAAATATTTAAAAGAAATTTATAAGATATTGCTTTAAATATTGTTTTACATGATTTGTAGTTTTATTTCCTATTTTGTCTTGATTTGATCCTGACTTGATTTTTTACAAAAAATAAAAATACAAAGCTTTTGATTTGAAATTTTGCCAAGTACATACATTCTATGGACATATGATTTTCTATAAAAATCATAAAATATGGAGGCATATTAAATAGTTTACAAAAATAAAAACCTATAAGGGCTTATCCTCCATCTGGTTTGCAAATTACACTAAGGTACATGGACCTATGTGTTTATATTCAAAAGGACTAATAGCCTTATAAGGCACAATGTCTAGGCAATAAACATGTAAAAGGGACCTAAGGCATGTGATCTTCTAAGTTATGAGGACTAGGCATTTACAAAGTGAACAATACCACGATGGGTATTACTCAAGGCATTTGGAAATGATTTCGATGTGATAAAAATCACATTTAAACTTAGGGATTCAAAGCAAACCCTAACATAAAACAACAAATGCCCTAGTTACTTAGTCTCATTTCACACTTTCAATTTTTGGAGAAATGGTTCTCTGCCCAGTCGTGGCCATAAGGTTAGCGTTTGAAGCTAACCTTTAATTCTCTACATCCTCTAATGGATTTCCACAGAATTTTTTTGAAGATTTCGATAGGAAATAATGTGGTAAGACTTTTCTGCATACATTTGATCCATTTTTCTTCATTTCTGAGGCAAAACTTGTCCTTAAAGCCACAAACATACCGGGTTTTTTGATGCATTTTCTATCTTTGCTTTCTCTCTGTTGATATTCTTGTATATCCTAAGTCCACCATGGGTGATATATTTTGAGCTCTTCTAAGCTATGGCAAAGGCAAAAATCCACAGCCTCATGCAATCATCTCTACTCAGAAACAAAGGTAAGCTTCCTCTTTGAACTCTCTATGACTATTTGTCTCTTCTTGACATATGAGGCTTGATATGGCATTTTAGTGGTTACAGCCTAAGCTTGAATTTCTAAGTGTTTTCTTTTGCTAAAGATGAGCTTGAAACTTTATATTTTCCTTTTGTATCTGTAATTTTTAGCTCGAAACCCCAAATGGGTTTCTCTCACTGTGAAGAAAATGGGAAAAAAAACTTGCTCTATTACTTCCCGCGGCCATATACTTACTAGTTATTATATTTCTAAGCACTCCTTTTGTGTCTGAGAGCTCAGGCTCCTCCATCATTTTGTATCTGTAGTTTTGTACAAAAACCCCAAATAGGTTTAAACTATTGTGAGAACATAGTCTCTCTCTATTGTAGGTTGTGGCTCCAATGGCATAAAAATAGGTTTCATTTATTTCCAGTATGTAGAAGATAATGTAACCATATTGTTATTCATTTTTAAAAATGCAGAAAGGCATACATTGTACTAAGTTGTGGCTATATATTTACTAGTTCCATTACTTCTAGGTTCATCAACTTTCATAAGCTCGAAACTCATTACTTTCTCTGTATCTAAAACTTGTCCATGCAAAATATGATAAGGGTTTGGTCGTTCTGGGTAGAAAACTACATCCCCTATTGCAGCCTGAGAACCCATATATAATATGATATTTTCTATGTGCATAGAAATTGATTCATTTTGTTCTTTTGTTTTTGTAGCAACATGATGATTATTACATGACTAAGAATGTGTGATAAACACCTACCTCTATTTGATTTCCACTATAACCACAAAACATTTTTGCTCTCAATAGTTCATTTATCTTTTCTAATTGTAAAAATACTATTTGATGAGATATGGTATTATAAGAGAAAGATTATAGTCTCATTACTGTTGGTCCAACTGCATTCTATAATGATAGCACACATGTTGTTTCTCTCTTCTGTACCACTTGTAGATGAATATGGATGTTTGTTGTTTTAAACTCATACAGTCATGCATCTATCTATGCTTTATTTGATGACTATGGCACTTGGTATTAATATCTATATACACTTGGTATGATCTTATTCAATCTGTAACATGGCATACTCTCTTACTATTTTTTACTATACCATTTCAAATGTATTCATATACATACCACTTTCAATGACAATTGCTCCTTCACTTCACTGTATGGTATGGACAATTGGCTTTAATTGCATTCCTCCTCAGTTAGATTGTTCATGTGTTCAAAATGATACTCTTTTCACAATTGCTACTTTCTTGATACCTGTAATATATATCATGAGATGATGTAGTTTATGATTGAACTCACTTGGCATAAACACTATAACTGTCCTTGAAACTTATGATGCTTTGGTTGTTCCATTGTATTTGAACATTAATTTCATATGTCTACTATAGGCTTTCATTTCCTGTTTAGTTGTATTGTATCTTTTCAAGATTTAGAAACATGCTTAATATGTCATAATCTATCCTTTCATTTGATACTTGCACTCCATGGCTCTTGCTATTCTAATAAAGTTATTTGAATTCATACAAATGACAATATAATGATATTGTGACAACAAATAGTAGCAATAGATATTCTAATGTTGGTATTACCTGTACTTAGTTTCATACCTCATTGGGCAACATTGAATAAGCTCACTGTTCATTTGTGCTTTTCACCTCATCATGTTTGAGCTGACATTCATGAATGAACACTGATCTTGAAGCTCCTATAAACACTCTATGAATTACTCTTTCAATTGAAATGTTCCTATTTGCACAATATGAATAAGTATTCCTATCTCATTCCCCTTGAGACTCAGGGGCAACATGCTAAGCTCTACCCTTGTGGGAGCCCACTTTGCACCACATGCTGAAATGTCTTCAAAACAACAACATAACTTCTTCTATACCTACACAAGAAACAAACATGTTAGTTTAAAAAATAGTGAAGCTCCATGATGTTTCATCTCTTTAGGCTTTCCTACATATGGATGATTTGATCTTCTAACTTAGTAAATCATAAATAATGTATTATGTCTTTGTTTGATGAAGTACATAGGATACACCATATCTGGATCTCTAATATATCTCTCTCCATCTCTTGCAGGTTCATTCAAAGGTCAGGAGCAAGGAGAAAACTGCAACAAGGATCAATCCAAGACCCTTATAGGGAATGATAGATATGATCTATCTTATTTGCTTCATCACTTTAGTCTTTTGTAGATGCATAGTATATTCTTTCTAATGTATTGATTCAGCTATTCTCATAGCTTGTGTGGGACATTTGATCTGTCTTGCTTTCATTCAATGTAATGTTTATTCAATTTGTGTATATCTCATTTGTCAAATGAAAAATCATTGTAATGTGAAATGAAATAACTTATATTTCTTAGAGAAATGAATGATGAGATGAATCTATTTCCTCTATTATAACAATGATAACACTAAACCTTTCAAGCACATTAACTATGCAAAAACATTATAGCAGAAAATCTTAAAAATCTTTCATCTTAAGATAGAAAATGTATAAGCTCTTCCAATTTGAGTTGTATGTGAAAAATTGGTAACAATAGCCAAATCACATCTTAATCACTCCACATCCTCACATCCTAATCTACCACTTGCAAACATTGACAAGACATTCCCGAGCAAGACCTGTGAGAATGATCCTTATGGCACCAAGAGAATGCTTGATACCCTTGAGTGATTAGATATAAAGGAACAAGTCCCTACGCCACCACAACATCAACAATTCCCACAAGATCAAGTCATAAGCCAATACCAAAAATCCCAAATCCAATAAGCACAACATCAAATCCAATCACCACATTAACAACATCTACATCATTCCTATGTGTCACCTATATCATCATATCAACCAAATCCATCCACATGTCACATCAATCCTTCATCAACCTATCACACCTGTTCTAATTGCAATCATTATCCATATCAATCTATATCTCAACAACCATTATCCTATACAATCCCTCCACCACAACACCATCACAACTTCCAACACACTCAACCACAATCCTATGTGTAACCTTCACCATCAAACCAACCTAATCTATCTACACATTATGTCAATGCTATATCAATGTATCAATGTCCACCCCAAGATTATCCAATTCCTCATTCCAACATATCTCCAAGACCATCAAGCACCGTTGATAGACCTAAGTCCACCTTTGTAACAAAAAGCACATGCAATCTAAGTAGCCATTTGTACATAAATCAAGCAAGCCCAAGTTATCTTATGCAAGACCTAATATCCTTTGACGAGGGAGATACCAATCTAGTCAATGCATCCTATGAGTCACCTCCACCATCCAATCACATGCCAACACATGAGCCTACTAGTCCTATCTTGGCACCACTAGGTGATCCTAATCCTAATCCATCTAATCCTCCTATCCCTCCATGCAATCCTAATTCAAATCCATCCAATCCTCCTAGCCCACTATCCAATCCAATTCCCAATCCATTCACTTCTATAATACCTCCATCCAATCACATTATCCCTCCATCCAATCCAAATCCCAATCCATCCAACCTTACTTACTCCCCATCCAATCCAAATCTTAATATGTCCAATCCATCTAATCCCCTTATCCTTCCATCTAGCCCAAGTCCTAACTCATCTAATCCCATTATCCTTTCCAAAATTCCTAATCCTAAGCCTACCACACCATCCACCCTTATCATCCATCAATTATATTTTCAACTCACCCATACTCTTGCAAAGGATGTGATCCATTGGCTACTTGCATGGAATAGACCACCTCTAAGTCAAACACCCATTTATGAGTCCTCTATTAACATAGATAGCCCTCAAACCCCATCATGTGACCCACAAGCCATTAAGTCTATTCAAGAGCCTCTTATCATGTGCCCAAGTCAAAGTTCATCATACTCTCTTATTTATGAATATCAAGAACCTATCAAACTCATCCAAGAGCCTCCCACTTTCACTTCCATGAAACCACAAGAGTTATTTCAAGAGGATGATCCTAAGCATGTGGAAACATCAAGCTCTTATTCTAATCAAGATCAAATCCTTTCCATGCAACCCATCCAAAACATTTACCTTTTCCATGATCAAGATGATATTACCTATAAAGAAGCTATCCATGAGCACCTTGATCTTATCTATAATCCCATACCCATTCATGAGCAATATATCCAAATTGCTCCACTTCATCCTCCATCTAGCCCTAATGTGCAAGCTTCCACTTCCCATGATGATACATGTGCCTCCCAAGCATACATAAAAGATCAAACAAATATCTTGGATCTAAATGAACATAAGCAAGATGCTAATGATCCTTCCATATCATCCACCATTGACCATATTTCAAAGCCATCACATTCTATTGGTCTTTCCACTTTCATTCATGAATGTTCCTCCCTAGGAACACAACAACCTTTGTCCACCACCTCATCTCCATCCAATAAGGAACTTGTGTCTAGTATCCAAACTACATCTAGTCCTATTGTCCATCGCATACTCCAAAAGATGAACTACCAAGGTAAAGGCTTAGGCCTTCTTGAATAAGGTATTTTGGATCCAATCCATGTCAAAGTCCCTCCACACTCATATGGCCTTAGATATACATCCCAAGGTAAGCAATCTAAAGATGTTGGTATTTCCTCCATGCCTCCTAAGTCCACCACTTTCCATCACAAGCCCTATCATATTCCCAAGACGTGTGTTACCATTCCACCTCCATCATCCTACAAATGTCAAAATCATGTGACTATACACCTTCCACCATCAAATTTACCCCCTCTTCTTCCAACTCCTAATATCCCTCCATCAAATCTGCCTCCACTACTTCCAACACCTAATATCCCCATTATACAATCCCCTTATCCATTTATCTATAAATTCCCTTACATTCCTAATCATGACCAACAAATGCACACATTCTCTAAACAAGGAGCTTCCACCAACTCCACTTCCACCAAACCTATGGGATTCAAAAGAAAAAATTTGGATGCCTCTACATATAAAGCTAAAAATCCTAAGGGTCCTAATGCCTTAGGGTACAAATTCAAATAATCAAATAAAAATCTATCTAAAAAGCTACCCAAACCCTTACCTCTCAAATAAAAGGCCAAAAGAAAAATGGTTTGGGTCCCTAAGCAAAAATCAAGCAAATCAAATGAGGCATCCACATCTCAAAAATCCCAACCATCCACTTCCATTCAGAATTCTCATTCCATTAAAAAATTCCAAAAATCCCATAAGCAAAGCAAAAATCATAAAAATACTAAGTCTATGTGGGTACCTAAATCATTAAATCACCCATCCCCTTAGCAAACATTGCCATTGCTTCCTACACTACCATCCAATCAAAAGCTTCAATATTTAACATGGTGTATGCAACCATTGGTCATGATTCCTTTTCACACCTCCATCACACCATCATTCATCCATTATTCTACATATTTCACCCATCCTATCCCTATGGTCCATGCTTTTACATAAGTCTTTCATCCATCAATACATAATTCACATCATAATCCACTATACTTCCATCCATAATCCATATCAAAATCCACTATCTACCTAATCCATCTTTCATGCAATCCCCTACCAACATCTATGAGCACACTTGACATGGTCCATGTGACGACATCCATCTAATGGAACTATCACTTTCATGGAACTAGACACTTGAGTTCCTTTCGTCCATATCCACCTATCCCATCCAAGTATTCAGAAAAGTCAAAAAAAAAAAGTAAAGATAAATCCCTTCATCCAATAATGAAACCCTAGTAAACAGGCGCCTTGGATAAGTACCATGATGAAAACCTTGTAAATAGGTATCATGTGTATGTTGTTCTTATATGTCACTTACACTTGGGGGCACATTATCTCATCCATCTAAGCTATCTATCCCATTATACCATCCTACCATCCTTAGCCATTACACCCATATACCTATCCTATTGAGTTCATCCATCCTCCCTTCTTCCTTTTGATCTTGATGAAGACATAGGGGCAAAAATGTTGAAACATGCCTTGGATACCTCTTGATATATCTCATCCTTTCCATCCAATCCTATCACTATCCTATCATTATGAGCCTTATCATAAAAAATCCCAAGTATTACACCAAGAATGAGGCATGTTATTCCTATGCAACATAGTCTTTGGAGATCACATCCTAGCTCCCTTATGATACATACATCCATTATCACCTATCCCCTTATCCATCCATTTATCATGAGTCTTCCATCCCATACACTATAGCCTCACCTCTTACACATCCATTTATTAGGAGTCTTCCATCCCATCCACTATCGCATATTCTTTTATCCATTCATCTATCATGAGTCATCCATCCCACCTACCTCCTTACACCTAGACTTGATTTTCCCTTGTCATTGGTATCTAGCACAAAAGGCTACACAAATTGTAATTCCAATGACATCTCAAAACATCCTCAAAATCCAAAAAAAAAAACAAAATATTCTTCAAAAATTAAAAAAATTGAAACATGTCAAAAATCCAAAAAAAATCAAAACATGTCAAAATATCAAAAAATCAAATATTCCCAAAAATACAAAAAAATCAAATATCCAACAAAAAACCAAGCAATAAAATTATATCATCATCATCCCATCAAATCAATCACATCATCAAATCAAACCAATCCTATCATCAATTAATCCATCCAAATAAATCGAAATCCATCAAACCATTCCAATCAAATCAATTAAGTCAATCCACTCATCACTCATCCCATCATCATCATCAAACATTATTAGAACTACATCTCATCTCTATCGTTAAGTACCTTGATCCTGTGGATATAGGATATGTAGGAAATCTAGGATACGAAGGAAGTACCTAGATTCAGGCACAAGTGATAGCCCATTTCCATCTTTCATCCTTCTTGTAATCTTTTCCAATCATCATCCTTCTCCATCTCATTTCTTCTATCATCTATCTCCCATATCATCCAACACCTAAAATCCAATCAATCATCACTTCATCAAATCATCAATCTATCACTTCTTCCAATTAATCTCATCATCGATCATCCATCCAATAAACTCAAATTCAAATCAATCCTTTATCCACACCAATCAAGTCAATCAAGCTTGTCAAATTATCCAATCAAATCAACAGTCTTGATCCTAATCTTGTCGTAAACCAAATCAATCAACCAATCAATTAATCACATCCTTGTTTTGATCTAGGGATATATCATTCCTCACTATGACAACACTATCATCAATACCTCAACAATTAATCATTGGTTTATAGCTTGATGGGGGCAATACCTTGTTTATTTTTGTATCATTTGTGCATTCTTTCTTGCTTGCTTGTGTGTGTTATCTTTTTATCTTGCATTTGTATCACATCGGTATCATTCTAGCTAATATTCATATCTTGTGTATGTTGGAATAGCTTTTTGCATTATCCTTTGCATCTAAGGTCACATCATACCTTTTGTACATTAGGAATTTAATGCTCTAAATTTTCTTCCTCATACGTCTAGACAAGGTTGTAATATGCTGGGGAATGAGACACATCATCATCTTGGTCCTCATACTCTAGTGCATAACATCTAGTGCTATATCAAACATCATGGTTGCTCACTCTCATTGCAGCATAATGCATCATTCATTTCTTCTATCCATCTTCCTTATCTTTCCTCCTTGAGTAATCCATTTCATTTTGAGAGCCTACCTGTGTTTGTCCAACCTGCCTATCCTCTCGAGGGGGCATCCTCATCCTATCTTTCCATCCTCATCTTCTTCCTCTACCTGTACCTTAGCTTCTTTGAAATGATGTTACTTGACACAAATCTCATCATCTCGAACATCATCTCAAAGAGGGGCAAAATGTAGACACCCAAAAATGTCCTCTTACAATACCTTGTCATAACATTACATCATTTAGACAACTTGTAGTATGTTTTGCCCTAGGTACCCATGTCATCACCTAATCAATTAAATGAATCCTATTTATTTGACTAATTTTCATTTTATTCCCTTTCTACTCATAATCCCTTCTTTCTTCTAATGTTAATTAAATAATTTATATTATTTAATTAATTAAATTGTAAATCCAATATTATCCTAAAAATATAGTATTGCTTTCTTTCAAAAATTGCAACTCATGTGTATCTAATTAATTTATTTAATTAGATAATTCATCAATTAATCCTCTCATTTTTTTTAGGATTTATTTCCTCTAAAATAGAAAATCAAATCTTTCTATCTTCTTAAATCTTATCCTATCTTGTTTTATTTCCTCTTTTGTCAAATAAAGCAAAAAACAAATCCTTATCAAATCTTATCTCCAAAATCAAATTTTCTTCCTTCCACATCAAAACCCTAATCAGCTCTTGCCTATAAATATGGCCTCTCACAATCCATTTGCATCGATGAGCTTTCAAGTATCTTTACTCTATCAAATTACCTTTGCAATCTTTCATCTATCATCCTTCATTGATAATATTCCATCCTCCATCTTCATCTTCATTGTTATGCTGCAGAAGTGAGCATCCAATATTCCTCCAACAATCAAACCTTCAAAATCTTGCATTCTCATGCGAGGTGGAGAAGAGCAATGAAGACAAATCAAGCATAATATGGAGATCAGTTTGCATTTGTGTTTGTTATTTTGATTTTCATGTTGTCTTGTGCTTCATTGTACATTGTTAGAGTTTTATCATTGTTTATACATTTACCCTAATTCACAATTTTTACCATAACTACAACACCTATAAAGCATCCCACTCTAATATATGAGAAGAATCTAATACATACTTCTTAAGAAAAGATACATGAAAAAAATTGTGGATACGAGATAGGTTAGGTGGTAAGGCTAAGCGATATGCAACTAGGCCTATCCTCTCTAGGATCTCAAAAGGGCCAACAAATCTAGGTGACAACTTAGAGCCTTTTCCATAATGGATAGAGCTCTTATGAGGTTGCACATGCAAGAAAACTCTTTCCCTAACCTAGAACTCTTGATCAACTCTCCTGATGTCAGAATACTACTTATGTTGATCTTGAGCTATCTGCAACTGCTCATGAATCTAAATCACCTGCTGCTCCATATTTTGAACAAGCTCAAGTCCAATAGCAACTCGATCCTCTAGCTGGTCCTAAATCAACAAAGTCCTGCAAGGTCTACCATAGAGAGCCTCAAAAGGTATCATTCCAAGTGAACTGTGATGTCCATTGTTATAAGCAAATTCTACTAGATACAAGTAGTCCTCCTAGTGAGATTGTTGATCAATAACATACATCCTAAGAATATCCTCCAAAACTTGATTCACTCTCTCAGTTTGACTATCTGTCTCTGGATGATAAGTAGTGCTGAAATTGAGTCGAGTACCTAATTCTTGTTGAAGAGCATCTAAAAGGATGAAGTGAATACTAGATCTCTATCAGAGATAATCCTCCGTGGAACTCTGTGAAGTCAAACTATATCATGCAGGAAGACTTTGGCTATTGAAGCAGCATTATAGGAAGAACATATCAGAGAGAAATGTGCCACCTTAGTTAACTTGTCCATGGTTACCATAATTGCATCATGTCGACATGCAGTGAAAGGTAAACCAACAATGAAATCCATAGATATCACATCCCATTTCCATTTTGGGATAGCATGAGGGTACAATAGACCAGCCAAATGTTGATGTTCTGCTTTTACTCTTTGGCACTCTAGACAATAAGCAAAAAACTCTGCAATATCCTTGTATACACCTAAAAATGGCTCAACTTGAATTAAATAAATATTTTAATATTTATTTTATTCTTATTCCTCTATCAATGAATAAATATACTAATTTATTTATTTGATTCACATTCATCTTAATCTTCCAAAAATTAAATAAAAATCAATTTATTTAATTAAATCATCCAAACCCCTCTAAATAATTCTCAATTGAATAATCCCAAATTATTTAATTGATCATCTATTCTAAATTCTTAAATCTATAAATCCACATCATCATTTCCACCTCACGCTACACCTCATCATGTTGTACACATAATTGAATATTTTTAATATTTAATTACATTATTATCCTCACCCACATGTTCTATTTATCCTCTAACCATCCCTATTCTTAAGAGTTTGGTCTTTCCATGTCATCATAGTCAAAGGAAACTTAGAGACATGTCTCATAGTTCCTAGATTCCTTCCAACAACCCTACAATGAAGGACTCCTTTGATCCTTGTTCTTTGGTCTTTGAGAGCATTGTGACAAGTGGCCTCTTGCTCACACCTTTCTCTCCACCTTGTCATTGTAGGAGTAACATCTCCGCCTTTTATCTCTCTCATCCCAACTAATCAAATCTCTACCGTGCACATCACAAGAATCATTCCTCCACCATGGATCTTTTGACACTTGGATTTGAGCCTCTTTTGCCTATAAAAGCAATCTTCTCACCTCCATTTTGCATCACAAGAGCTTTAGTAAGTATATATTGCAGAAATTTCTATCAAGCAATCAAGTGTGCCTTTGCCCCCTCTCATTTGCATTAGTATCATAATCTCCATAGTTACATATTATCATCTAGTTTGCAATATCCATAGCATTATCAATGGCTTCATATCAATCATATCATCTTCATCTTAGCTTTGCATTGTAGTTTTCCTCACATTGCATATTGAATCCACAAAATCCATTCCTCTCTTTGTCATCTTGGAAAGAAAGGAAGTATATTTCTGAGAGCAATACTATCATCAACAAGATCATTGAGAAGATAGGAAACAATGGAATGCACAGATAATCAGTTTCCAAAGGTATAATGTATGTTTATTGCATTTTTCTTAGTTTCATTGATGTATTGAATTTAAGTAGGAATTCTAGAGTATTTGTGGTGTCTTAGTACGTTCCTGCATTAGTTTCAAATTATCAATCACATTTTGGCACCCACCGTGGGGCACCAAAATGTGATTGATAATTTGAAACTAATGCAGGAACCTACTAAGACACCACAAATACTCTAGAATTCCTACTCAAATTAAATACATCAATGAAACTAAGAAAAATGCAAAAAACATAGATTATACCTTTGCAAATTGATTATCCCATGTGTTCCATTGTTTGGAGGTTTGTTTGGAGTAGTGTTGTTGTGTGGACTTGAGAGATTTAAAATAGGTTGTTTTGGAGTCACACGTTTGGCATCTACCACTCCATCATTTACAATGTTTTTGTTTTTAGTCCAAAATCTCAATTTGCTTGTGTTCTTGCTTGAACTAGGGACATCCTTGTAGATTTTGATTTGTCCTTTTGCTATCAAAGCTTTCTCAATTAGTAATCCCATTTCAATGACCTTACTAAAAAAAGTAGGGCATTGGATTTGTATTTGATATCTTAAGTTAGTGTTTGAGTTATGGATAAACATCTCAATCATTTGCTTCTCGGGGATGTGGTAAGGACATTTACTTGTGAGTTGTCTCCATCTTTGCAAGAAAGTGGCAAAAGATTCTCCACCTTTTTGTTTTTTATTGCAAAGATCTAAAATTGAAATTCCATGTTCAATGTTATAGGAGAAGTGTGTTACAAACTTTTCCACTAGCTCATTAAATGTTTGGATTCCGAGAGGTAGATGGGAGAACCATTCCATAGCTTGATCTCCTAGGTTGTGTGGAAAAAGTCGCATTAGATATGTCTCCTTGTGGGTGACCTCTAAGCATGCAACACTAAATTCTCTAATATGGTCTCGTGGATCACCTTTCCCCCTATATTTTTAAAATTTAGGGACTTCAAATCTCGAAGGGAAAGGTACCATTACCAAGCTCTTATCAAAAGGATATGGAGATATATCCTCTAATGAGTAATGTTTTGTGGAAGTTTTGGTTTGAATGTCCACAAGTTGTTGTTGCAAGACTTGGATTTGTTGTGTTAGTGTGTCCAAAGGGTTTGACATATCTTTATTCTTTTCATTTTTTGGAGTTTCTACTTCATTTGATGAGGTCATTTCTCTCAATTTTGAAATATCAAAATCAACAGGTAGTTTAGCTCCTTTTTGTGCTAGCATAAGGAAGTATTTTTGGGGGTCCATGGTTATGACCTTATCCATCATTCTTTGGAATTTAGGATCTTGCAAAGAACTAATAAGTTCTTCATGTGGGATTTCTTGCTCTTCATCACTAGAAGAAGAGGAGTGAACACTATCGTTTGATGTATCCATTTCTTTTCTTCTCTTGATTTGGGACCTAGTTTCAACCATAAAATTTTGAGATATGAATGTAGTTGGAGATACTTGTAGATACAAGTGATGTTTTTGGTGGGTGTCATTTGGGTGAAAGGTGGGATTTTGAATGAGTTGATGGTGATAAGATTTTCCTAAGGTTTGCTTTTGATCTTTTGTTCAACAATGGTCTTAAGCTAAGAGCAATCAAAGTGTTGGTCCAAGGTGAGTCAAAATAAAGATGATATGAATCACTATTGTTGTAGATGAACCTTGTCAAGATGCTTAGTGTAGTATCTAGAGGATGATTTGATCCTAATAGGGGAAACTAACCAAGTTGTTTTATTTTGAAAATGAAGATCTCAAATGACACCTTTGGGAAAATTGTGATTTTGTTTGATTTTGGGATGGCTAAGTATGATATGGTAAGTGAAATGTTTAGAAATGGGTATGGGATGAATTTTTATGGTTTAACTAATTTCACCAATAGATTCTATGTAGAAATGGGTATCAAAATTTGATTTTTTTAATTTCTTAAAATCTCAAGAAATGCTCTCTGCTTTGAATGCACAGGTTTAAATGTGTAGACACAGTGTTTAAATGTGCAACTTTGTTGATTAAATGCACAGTTCTATATGTGTGATGTTGTTGTTTGTATGCACTAAAAAATGTATGTGCAACAAGAATGTTCAAAAGCATAGCAAGATGTATATGTGCAACAAGAAATGAATGCACAGAAAGAACTGTCAAATGTGTGATAAAAAGTTTCAAAAGCGTAGTTCTTTTTTTTTGCAGTATTTGATCAATTTTGTTTGTTTTGAGGCATGTTTTTCTATGTAAACTAAGTGTTTTTATTGATGATTTGTTTGTTTGTTTGTGACATTTGGTGTTTAAAACAAATTTGAAGACAAGTACAATCCTAGGTGAGAAAAGATACTACTTATTGAATCCCACCTTGGATTTCTCCAACCACTTAAATCAAGGGGGACATCTAGAAACTCGGTAGCACTGGCCCCCCCTTACATGGCACACACTTCTCTGGCATACCAATTTTCATTCCTCATAAAGAGTTGAATTTTTTTCTTTACACATGATTAGTGAAAATGTTGGGCGGCTTCAGAGGTCCGACCTCCTGTGTCAACAAGTAAAAGGATTTTGGTCTCGAAAACAATGGTTCTAAGGGACCAACGCCTTGCAAGCATGCATCAAGCTACTTAAAGCTTTGACCAATCCTACTAAAAGTTTCAAATACTTCACATAATGCAAAAATCATTTCCACAAAGTGCTAGTACACCTCTTTTCAGTTTGGCACCGAAAGGCATGGCTGATGCCGGTTAGAACTTGGCTTTCACCTTATCCCATTTATATAGCGAGTCAAAGGAAAGCTCCACTTAAGGTCATCCCTCTTGAATGAATTGAAATCCAAGAGTAGGCCTTTCTAAGGGTAAACAAGAAAAGGGGAAGTGAGTTTGGCTTTTTTATCACCTAAGATGTTGCAAGGGGAGAGCATATGCCTATCACTTTTGCAAGAATAGTAAACACTTGTTTATTGACCACCTAGATTATGTTGGAAAGAGATACTGCTCTAGTATGAACTTGTATGTTGTCATTGATGGCAACAATGCTCAGATATCTCTTCAGCATGATAGGGAGACACAACTCTGGAAGATCACATCAGATTTCAGGTCCAAATGGAAGAAATGGCTAAGTATGGATATGCACAGAGTAGAGGATAGTAAGTTGGATAGTATGCTTCTATAGATGATGATTTGGTAATGTAGTTCAAGTATGATGTTAGTATTTGTTTGGGTGTCATACTCCAGAGATTAAGTCTTGACTTCCTCTGGAAGTCACCTTGAAGAAATGTCTAAGTCCGGGTAAGAAAAGATATAGCAGGAACAGTGAATAGGGTATAGTGTAGTGGTCCACATTCCTCTGCAGATAAGTATTTTGTTATACATTTTTGAGGTGTTGTAAACACTTATATGAAGTGTCTAACTCTAGAGTTGGGAGATCTGAAGTCTACCAGAAAGATAGTTACAAGCTACTAAGTATCAGCATAGTGTTTGACAGAGTTTGATAGAGACAGAGTTTGAGTTCTGATGGTCCACATTTCTTTGCAAGATGATATCATGCCTTGTGGTTCTAAGGGTAAGTTTGAGAAAGTGTAAAGAGCCCTTGATATAATTTTAAAGGTGTTTTGTGATCTACAATAGAAGTTGTAAGTTAGCAAATGAACCTGTTAAGCATGCTCTTAAGGAATAGGCCTACTAGTGAGATAAATCATGATGTGGAGAAAGGATAGTGTGTGAAAGATCTATTCAAGTATTTGGATGATTAGAGATGACATTTATGAACACATTTGGGAAAACATTTGGGGTCTGCGTGATACATAGTGCATTGGATTAAGCTGACAAGCTACATCTTTCTATATACATGTTTCCTTCTTGGATGTCGACCTGACTATGGATCAAATCATGATGTAGATATATAAGAGAGATGAATTTTGGGTGTAGAAGTGTGTGTGTGTGTGTGTGTGTGTGTGTGTGTGTGTGTGTGATGCAAGCATGCAAATAGTAGAGCAAAGTTAGAAGATCAACAGTAATGAAGACTTGAGATTCAGAATTTAGTTACTAAATGATTGCACCCTGGCATAGTGACAGATGCCTTTGCGGTATTTAGTTTTTATATGAAATTTGCTTTTGGAAGTGAGCTATCTTCATCAAGCGGTGAGCCTAGTAGTTAGCCTCCATCAGGGTTTAACATCCATTAATGTAATCTTGCTAGGTTTAGCGTTGAGGTAGTGAGCCTGCTAAACCTAGTTGTACTTCATGGTAGTGAGCCAACATATTCTAGGCCCATGGAGTGACCAAACCTAAACATTATTTTTTTAAAAGATTGCAATATATATTTGAGAGCTAATCCTCTCCATGGTTTTTCCCATTTTGGGTTTTCCATGTAAAAATCTTGGTGTCTATGTGTCATGTTGTTATGGTTGTTGTTCATATGTATATTATGCTTCTGTTTAATTACTTTTGGAAAATGGTTGAAACTTAAAGGGTATCAAAAGATTTGTAGAACACTGATTCACTCCCCCCCCCTCTTAGTGTTCCTAACATTCAACAAATTAAGCTAAATGAGACTAAACTAATAACACAAGATAGCATGTTTGCATGATAACAAAAAAAGAAAAATAGTCAAGTTACTTCCCCTTATTTATGCTAAATTTGAGTTGTATACAAGTTGGTTATGCAAGATTTGTCCAATTTAAACCTTCTAGTTAGACTAAGTGTATGATTTGTATGCAAGATTGTAATGCAAAATTGTCCATTTTACCACCTAGTTTATACTATGTGAAGATTGTATGCAAGATTGGATTACTCCTAATTTATACTAGATGAAGATTTTATGCAAGTTGTATGCCAAATGATATGATTACTCCTCCTAATTAGAACTAAGTGTGGATTGTATACAAAATAGAGTTACTCCTCCTAATTAAAGCTAAGTGAAGATTGTATGCAAGTTGTATGATGGTGCCTAAACCAATCCCTAAAACCTGCAAAAAACCATTGTCAATGGTTTGAATATATTCATTTTGATGATTGATGATACCTGCAACAAGTGTTAGCCTAAAAAATTATCAAAAAGACACCCTAAAAATTGACAAATTTCATATGCACTGAAATAGATATTAGATGCACAGAAATACAGCTTCCAAAGGTCTACATGCATTTTCTAAAAACCAGGATGAGCTACATATGGTGCTCTATGAGCCTCAGCTAGAATCAAACATCTAAGGTCACCAAAAGAAGGAACATAGATATGCCCATAATGTCAAAGTAATCCATTCACATCAACTGAGTATCCCTCAAATTTATCCTTGAATAATTTCACGGTATAATGCATCCTGAGACAACAACTCTAAAATATGTCCTCTGAGGTCTGTCTTAACTATCAAGGCTAGAAACTCATGTTGTCACTTACTAAGGGCATCAGCTACAACATTCTCCTTCCCCTTAATGTTGTTTGGTGGAAAATTGGATTTGTTAATGTTTAGTGTTTTGATGTTTAAATCATCCTCTCCACTTTACATTCAAGGACCTAGGGTTGAGTGGCGAGCACTATCATACCCTAGATCACTATGAGATGTAGGGAAACTTGGATTAGGGAAATTAATTATCAATTTCTCTTCTCTTATGCTCAATTGACCATTAAAACCCTAATTATGCAAATATGGTAATAAATTGACGAATAACAAAAAATGCTCTTATAGACAGAAGTAAAATAGAAAATCACAGAATACCTATTTTCTGGGTTCTGAGGTGAAATAGTCAGGGTCACTAGAGTGGGCACCCAAGTCCAAGGTACCAGTTTCTTTGTGGGATCCTAACCTCTTTCTGACACTGATCAGCCCTATAACTTCTATTTCTGGGAACTCAACTATGGACGACACTAGAGTGAGCACCCAAGTCTTGGAAATGCTCTGGTGTCCTACTTCTCTTCAGATCCCAAATCCTAGATGCCTACCAATCCTTCCTACAACTTCACTTCTCCCAAATAAGACACTTGTAACCTCCAATCACAAGACTTGGTTTGGGGGTTGTGGTGTTTAGAGGCTTGCTTTAGTCAAGCCCCAAAGGACACTTAAGTCTCTGAACACCATTGTCAGATAAAGAGTGCATGCCCTTGTGAGGCAGAGGTCAAAAAAAAAAGGAATTGATAATGAAAACACAATATAATGTCACCTTGTAGTGAAGATATCATGGGAGGAAGATGCTCTTGATTGCATGATGAAAGGGATGCTCAAATCTGCAAATAAACACATAAACCACACAAGTCTGCTCTTGCAACACAATGAAAGCCTTGAATCACCTTGATAACACAATAACTTTCTAGTAATCATCTAAGTGAAATCTAGTTTATAAATGAATGTCTAAACATGCTTTTATATGCAACTACAAACAATCCCACCAAGATTTTTGTAATTCAAACTTACCGTGTCAGCAAAGGACCCCTGCCCTAAAATAGGGTAGGACTAGGGCACGAGCACCCAAGTCCTCCCCCCTATTTTGGGTAGGGTATAGCTCGAGGGGTCCTCCTAGGTCCCATTTGTCATGTTACCTAGGGCTCACTCCATCAGGATGCCAAATTATGAACTAAGATGTCCTATATGCATGCAAAAGACCCCGGAGCTAAACCTTATGAGGGAAAATCCCTCAAGGGGACATTTTCCAACGTTACATTTAGCCCCCACTTTAATGTATGTATAAACACAAGGCCAATACATGCATTAAAGTATGATCACAAACACATTAAACACACCAAGCACGGAGAAGACATGCCAATTGCATAGAAAACAATAACAGGCATGCAAAACATGGAGAAGACAGTTACAGTCATGCAGAACACGGAGAAGATAGTCAATGCATAGAAGACACATTAATGCACGGAAGATAGAAATGATATCTTTTCTTTTCTTTTTCTCATATATATGAAATGCAGATGCAAGTATTAGAACGTAAACAAACCTCCCATAATATAGGATGCACTCATCGAGCAAGTCTTTAGACTGTATATATGGAGCAACACACATGCAAGACACATAAAACCTCCCAAAATGTAGGATGTACTCATCAAGCAAGTCTTTAGACTGGATATGGGGCAACAAACATGCCACACAAATCAAACACACCAAACACACACTTGAAGACATGGAGAAATCATGGCAGACAAGCAATGGTGTGTTCCCTATTGCTAGGTTCATCACCATCTCAGGCACATTACAGGCACACATCGACAATTGGGATTCACCACAACAATCACCGAAGACACACTCAAGGGTTGCGTTAGTAATAGAACCACTCCCTGCCTCTGCAGAGGACTTTTGAAAATGATAGGATGATGTAATCTACTTTGAGAAATACACCATCCCTACCTCCGTAGAGGGCTTAAGATAAAAAAGATATACATGATATCCTGCCTCTACAGAGGGCTTATATGATTGATTGATTGATTGCAAACAAACTCAGAATGTAGGATGCACTCATCAGGTAAGTCTTTAGACTACACCTGAGGACAAGTACATAGCTAACATCTACAATAGACAACTTACCTTATATATATGCCCCCACCTTAAGGTGGTTGATATCAATTATCGATATCAAGCATGTTAAGGTAGGAAGAAAACACACAAGGGAATACCAACTTTCACAAAGCCCATGCCCCCTAGAGATGACATGTACTTTACAATCACCAAATGTTCCCACAAACACATCCATGGAAGAAACATGTTAGTGTCTACAACATCATGATAAACAACAACATCAATGCATATGATTAACCACACAAAGAGTCAAGGTTATAAACAAATTCAGAGTTCGAGGATAACCGTGGGGCTATATCATGAAGCTCTTTGAATCGAGTACCACCAAGGTTAGATTCAAAGACAAACAAAAGTGTATAGAGCAGCAGTATTGTCAAGGTTTGTAAATGCAATAGAAACATCAAGAAATTCACTACGTGAAAAGCACGAGTGCTTCCACTAGCCAAGCATCAGATAAGATATACAACCCCATCATCATATTAGGAACTAAGTCCATTTTTTGATTGCTCTTGAAAGGGACACTAGGTCCACATCAGTATAAATGTTTGTCATCATCTTCCCACTAGATAGAAACACTAGAGGAAGGGAAACAATAAATAAGTGATGTAGGAGCATCCAATGGTGTAAGGGCAATCTTGCATCACCCAAAAAGAAGTTGATTCAAAATCATTGTAGTTGTTTTCATTTCTTTCCATAATTAGTGTTTCTGGTTCCATAATATCCAGAATAATGATGTAGGACTTTCAGTTTTTCCAAAACTGCTAAAAATAGCAACTTGCCTATTTTGGAAAGTCTACCTGCTATTTTTGGAAAGTTTGCAGTTGGGCACAGATTGAAGCAAAAACTTGCAGAAAGTTACTAAATAGAAATATAAGAACTTTGGCGAAGGAATTAGGCAAAGATCATTTGTGAGATGAAAGATATTAAAGATTTTATTTTCTGAAAAGCCCCTAAAAATTTCTGAAATGAGATATGAGGCACTAAAACTTCCCTAAATGTCCTAAAAAATTGATAGAAATTCGTTTACAAATTTCTAGCGTGATAGTTCCCATCGCGAGCTTTCCGATGCCTACAACGGTTCATCAATCAAACACCTGGATCAAAAGTTATGCTTCTCGAAAGTTTACCTACTTTTATAGGGAGTTGTAAATTTTGAAATTTAGCTGGAGGCCACCAAAAAGTGTTATGTAGGGCTATTTTGGGGACCCTAGGCAGTAGTAGAGTTAAGGGGGCAAGTGTAGAGTCAAGAATAGGTAGGAAAACAGAAACCCTAGCTGATTTGGGGGTTACAGAAGGCAAAAGATTCTAGAGCCTAGTGATGGTAGCTGTAGTGTGTTGCAGCCTGTGGAGGACTGATTCCTCTTATTGTAATTAAGCTTCTGTAATGTAATGAGTTGCCTAGATCAATAAAAGAAAGTTCTATTCTCTGTGTTCAATTTTTGTTATTATGTGTTTTATGATTTACCCCCTTCATCAAGTGGTATCAGAGCAAGGGTTCTTGAGTGTGTAGACAGATTTCCGACCGTGAGGTAGTTTGCACCAGGACCTAAGGTTGTGGGTTTGCTGCGGAGACTAGGATGCCTCCACGAAGAAATCATGTTGGGAGGAATGCTTTGATAGAAGAGGGTTTTAGAGCTAGGTATTTAGTTTTATCCCAAAAGTTATTCAACTTGTAATGTGTTTTCTGAACTAAATGTTTATACTTGTTGCGAGGGATGATGATTATATGGCCATCCAGAGGGAATTTTAGACAATGGTGTATTGTTGAAGGGATAGATTTCATTTATTTTAGCCAAGGATGTCCCAATTTAATGTGAAAGAGGTTAGAAACAAGGACAACATCAAACCATTGTTTGACATGTTTTCCAGATAATGTTACTAACAATGATATCTTACCCAAAGGCTTGATAAAGGTTCCCTTATGTGTCTTAATCATCATGCTTGAGAGGTCATAAGAACCTTGCATTAGTTGATGTGAAAAGAGGAAATCCTTAGTGGAAACATTAGTCATGCAATTAGGATCAATGAGAGTTCCATCCACAGGGTTTCCCATTATTTTCACAGTGATGTAAAGAGGTCCTTCAGAATCACCGATTGATCTATCATGAGGTGTAAATCCTATTTCAGGTTCAGGGACTTTTCTTTTCATGTAAGGTCTAGGAGGGAACCTATTGTTGTTGTTGTGATTAAAGGCCATGTTTATATGTTCAAATCAGATTTGCAAGTTTTTCCAAAAGTATGTCAAAGATAAGTGCAAAGCGATATACCCCAAAACAGCCTCAAATACTTGATTTTTGTACTCTTTTAATGCAAATAAATGAACCAAAGGGTGTTTTAAGAAATTTAGTCAAGGGAAGCAAGTTATATGTCTGATAACAGTCCAAAACAACAAAATTATCCTTCTCAACACACTCTTGATGCTATTTCAAGTTAATGCCAAGTCAAAATATAGTGAAAATATATCAAAATAGGTACTTTTTTCACCTAAATTCAATGCAAAAGGGCATAAAAAAGGGTGTTGTGAGGAAAATTATGATGGAAAGAAATAATATCAGTAATAACAGCCTCTTGGTGCCAAAATACCTAGTACAACACGCTTTTAGTACCACTTAAGGTCAAACCCTAGAAAAAATAGGCTATTTCTCACAGTTTTTCAACTCCAAGACCTAGCAAAAGGGGTGTTGTAAGGAATTTTAGGAGGTACAAAAAATAATATCACTAATATCATTCACATCAATCCATAAAATTTATCACAACACACTTGGAGTGCAAACTAGGTCAAACCCTATGGCAAAAATAGCCAAAATGTGTAGTTTTTCACCAAAATTTCACTACAAGAGCCCGATAAAAGGGTGTTGTGAGGATTTTTAGGAGGGGAATAAAATTATTACCTTGATAACATAAAATTAATGCAAAAATACTCTTCACAACATGCCTATGGTGCAATTTTAGAGAATCGATAAGGCCAAATTTAGCGAAAATCATTATTTTTGAAGCCCTAGGTTTGAGATGTTGACATAAAATGCTATGTGAATGTTTTGAGGTCTAATTTATGATGAAAATTAAATGATCTCAGAGCTGAAAATTATTTTCAAGCTTTAATATGAAAAATACCAATGCAAATTTAATGAAAATGCATCAAATTTGCTAGTTTTTGTTGAATTTTTCTATGCAAAAATGCAAATATTTTAAATCTAAATGCAAATTTACACAAAAATGAAAGACTACAGCCAAATTAAAATTTAAATGAGCCTCTAAAATTAGTATAAAAATCTGAAAGAAGATTTTGCCTACTAACCGTAGATTTTGGAATTACTAGGTTATATGAAAATTGTCAAAATCTCTACAAAAGCCTAACAAATTAATGATGAAAATGCAATGCAAATTTTTGAATTTTTGTATTTTTCTATAATTTATATCAGATCTGTTACAAAAATTATGAATTAGGAAAATTTAGAAAGAATTGATGCAATTTAGTAAGCTAAACAATGCAATTTTTTTGAATTTTTCAAAATTTTCAATTTTTTTGAATTTTTTTCAATGCAATAAAATGAATGACTATATGAATGAATGAAATCAATCAAAATATGAAAAAACACACTTAGCAAGTTGCAATTTAAGTCCAAAAACATGGGTTCACCAAAATGTTTGGTGGAAAATTGGATTTGTTAATGTTTAGTGTTTTGATGTTTAAATCATCCTCTCCATTTTACATTCAAGGACCTAGGGTTGAGTGGAGATAACTATCATACCCTAGATCATTGTGAGATGTAGGGAAACTTGGATTAGGGAAATTAATTATCAATTTCTCTTCTCTTATGCTCAATTGACCATTAAAACCCTAATTTTGCAAATACGACAATAAATTGATGAATAACAGAAAATGCTCTTGCAAACAGAAGTAAAATAGCAAATCATAAAATACCTATTTTCAGGGTTCTGAGGCAAAATAGTCAGGGACACTAGAGCAGGTGCCCAAGTCCAAGGTACTAGTTTCTTTGTGGGATCTTGACCTCCTTCTGACACTAATCATCCTTGTAACTTTTGTTTTTGGGAACTTAGCTATGGAGGACACTAGAGTGAGTGCCCAAGTCTTGGAAATGCTCTGATGTCTTGCTTCTCTTCAGATCCTGAATCCTTGATGCCTTCCAATCCTTCCTACAACTTCACTTCTCCTGAATAAGACACCTATAACCTGCAATTAGAAGACTTGGTTTGGGGGTTGTGGTGTTTAGAGGCTTACCTCAGTCAAGCCCTGAAGCACACTGAAGTCTCTAAACACCGTTGTCAGATAAAGAGTGCATGCCCTTGTGAGGTAGAGGCTAAAAACCAAAGGAATTGATAATGAAAACACAATATAATGTCACCTTGTAGTGAATATATCATGGGAGGAAGATGCTCTTTATTCCATGATGAAATGGATGCTCAAATCTGCAAACAAACACATAAAGCACACAAGTCTACTCTTTCAACACAATGAAAGCCTTGAATCACCTTGAGAACACAATAGCTTGCTAGTAATCATCTAATTGAAATCTAGTTTACAAATGAATGCCTAAAAATGCTTTTATATGCAACAACAAACACTCCCACCAAGATTTTTGTAATTCAAACTAATTGTGTTGGCAAAGGACCCAAATAATAGTAAAAAACTAACACCCTAAAATTAGGGCTACCCCAAAATAGGGTAGGACTAGGGTGTAGACACCCAAGTCCTCCCCCCTATTTTGGGCAAGGTATAGCTCAAGGGGTCCTCCTAGGTCCCATTTGTCATGTTACCTAGGGCTCATTCCATTGTGATGCCAAATTATGAACTAAGATGTCCTAAATGCATGCAAAAGACCCGGGAGCTAAACCTTATGAGGGAAAAGCCCCCAAGGGGACATTTTCTGATGTTACAAATGTAATGAATCTCAAAATCATATTCACATAGGAATTCCATCCATCTACACTATCAAGCATTCAAATTAGGCTAAGAGAAGATGTACTGTAAACTTTGATGATCATAATGCAACTTGAATCTATACCTAAGAAGAAAATGTTGCCATTTGGTTAATGCGTGAACCACTACAACCAGCTCCAAATCATGTGTTAAGTAGTTGAACTCATGACTCCTCAACTTGTGAGACTTAAAGGATATTACCCATCCCTCTTTCATAAGAACAACCCTAATACCCTTAATCGATGCATCAGTGCAAACAACAAAATCACCGGTAGGATTTGGGATAGCTAAAATTGGTGCACTAGTGAGCTTTTCCTTCAAAATTTGAAAATGTCTTTCACACTACTCAGACCAAACAAATTTCTTGCCTTGCCTCTAGAGAGAAGTAATTGGATGAGAAATCTTGGAGAAACCTTCCACAAACCTTATGTAGTAACTAGCTAAACCCATGAAACTCCTAACCTTAGTTACACTAGTGGGAGAGGGCCATTCCAAAATAGCTTGAATCTTAGAGGGATCCACTGAAATTCCATCTCTTGAAATAATGTACCCTAGACACTAGAATTCTATCTAGAAGAATTCACACTTAGAAATATTTGCATACAGTTGATTCTCTCTTAGACATTGCAACACCTGTGGAAATGCTCCTTGTGCTCCTCCATAGTGTGAGAATAAATCAAAATGTCATCTAGAAAGATTACCACAAACCAATCTAGAAAAGTATGAAAGACACCATTCATCAGACTCATAAAGACTGTTAGGGCATTGTCAAACCAAAAGGAATAATAGTAAACTCATAATGACCATATCATGTGCGAAATACTATCTTATGGATGTCAACTTCAACAATCCTTAACTAATGATACCTGAACTTGAGGTCTATTTTAGAGAAAATCTTCACTTCTTGAATCTGGTCAAAAAGGTCATCTATCCTTGGTAGAGGATAATGATTCTTTATGGTGAGCTTATTTAGCTATCTATAATCTATGTAAAGTTGAAGTGTCCCATCTTTCTTCTTCACAAAAATCACAGGTGCACCCCAAGGAGATACATTGGGATGAATATGACCTTTCTCTAAGAGTTCCTCTAGCTGTAACTTGATCTCTTGAAGTTCTTATGTTGTAATTCTATAAGGGGCCTTAGAAATAAGTTGTTCTCCTCAAACCAAGTTGATATGAAAGTTAATTTCCCTTCATGGCGGCATCCCAGATAGCTGAGAAGGGAATATATCAACAAACTCTTGAAGAGTAGGATGATCATCTAAGGAAGTGTCTGGCTTATCCTTTGATAGGTCACTAATGGAAATGGTAAAGAATTGACATCCCTTTCTCATACATCGCTTGAGTTACATGGCTGAAATCATCCTAAGTGACACTGATCTCTTAATTCCTGAAACTACCACTTTTTTGCCCGTATCATCTAAACACTCTATAGACTTGTGTCGACAATCTAATTTGGCCTCATGAGCATTCATCCAATCCATACCAAAAATTATATCATATGACCCCAATGGTATCACCCTAAAATTTGCTTTGGTAGAAAAAGAGCTAAACTCTAATTGATAATCCCTAACCAAAGAATTGACAAACATTCTAGTACCAAAAGCTAACTCAACATCCCAATTTACATCTTTCTTAACAACCACCAGCTCATACTTTTCCACTATAGATAGAGAAATAAAATAATTTGTAGCTCCAGAATCAAAAAGTACAAAAACAGTGACCTTACCAATTTTTTCAGGGACCTCTATGATTGATACCTGATGGTTTGCTTGCTAATTATCAATAGTTGTAAGGACCCGATGAGATCTACCTATTGCAAGTGTTGCCTAATTGGTGTTGTCATTGATGTCAACATATCTTTGTTTTCATTGGTATCAACTATATCCATATCTTGTTACTTGCTTATGCTTTGAATAAAGTCATGTAATTGACTCTCATGTTGAGGATATTAAGAAAATTAGTCCTTCGGTAGAAACAGTGAGGTGTAGTGGAAACACTGTGCTGAATACAGAAGAACAGTCCAAAAGATTACTCTGCATTTTCTATAAGTTGAATATCTTTACCTGTGGATTGGAAGTTATTTAGAAGCCTGCCTAAAGATGTTCTATTTTGAGTTTGAGCCTCCAGTATGAAGATTTGAGGAAGTTGTGTTCACCAGAGTAAAACCTGCTTTTTCTATTCATTCACTAGTGTCCAAGAGAAAATATTTTGCTCTACGGTTTTAGAGGGAAGTCTGTGATAATGACAATTACCTACAACTCCAATGGTTTGTGATTTGGTGGTCTGCAAGCTATCTTTCTTTTATGACAGTTGAAGATAGTGAAGTCCATGTGCTCTGGTGTGAAGAATCTCATGGATAAAGTAGTTAGAGTTTGTGCAGTTGCTCCTGGTGATTACAATGTGCTTGTGGAGGCCTCTTGATCATGTTCCTACATTTACATTATTTGCAAGGAGTATTTTAGATCAAAATTGAAGATAGTGTAGTGTGCAACCAGTCTTATCCAACTTGGTTAATTCTAGTGATTGCAGAGATCTCTTGAAGATTGTAGAAGCATGTTGTGGCATGGAAGATTGTGCTTGAGTCTGTGCTAAGGCATGATGTGATCCACTCAAAATTTTGTTTCTTCTCCTTATCATAATTTGTATTAGGTCTAGACCTATTTTGATGTAATGTATTTGTCATGTTGATTGTTAGGAACACTGAGAGGGGGGGTGAATCAGTGTTCTATAAATCTTTTGATGCACTTTTACTTTTAACCATTTCAAAAGAATAATCCAATAGAAGCAAAATATATAACTAAATAGCATCCACAAAAGCATGACACATAACACCAAGATTTTACGTGGAAAACCCAAAGAGGGAAAAACCATGGAGAGGATTAGCTCTCTTATATAATGCAATCTTTACAAAAGAGATGTTCAGTCTTGGTCACTCCACAGGCCTAGAACATGCTGGCTTACTACGATGAAGTACAACTAGATTTAGCAAGCTCACTACCTCATCCCTAAACCTAGAAAGATTACAATGAGGGTTGTTAAACCCTGAGAGCTATTAAACCCTACTAGATGCTCACTGCTGGCTTACTGCCTTGATGATAAAAACTTTAGATCACACATGATAACTGAATACTACTTAAGCATCTGCCACTATGCCAGGGTGCAGTCATTTAGTAACTAAATTCTGAATCCCAAGCCTTCATCGCTGCTGCTCTTCTAACTCTACTCTTCTTTTGTATGCTCACATCACACACACATACACTACACATGCACACTCAACCAAAGATCATCACTCTTATATATATATATCCACATCATGATTTAATCCATAATTAGGTCGGCATCAAGAAATGAAATGTGTACATTGAATGATGTACCTTATCACTCAATCTAATGCACTATGGGTCACACAGACCCAAATCTTCCTCCAATTGTGTTCATATAGGTCAGCTCTAATCATTTAATTACTTACATAGATCTTTCACACACTATCCTTTCTCTGCATCATTATTTATCTCACCAGTTGGCATGTTCCTCAAGAGCATGCTTAACAACTTCATCTATTGACTTACAAATTTTGCTGATGATCTCAAAACACCTTCCACATCATATCAAGGACTCTTTACATATTCCCAATCTTACCCTTAGAACCGCAAGGCATTATATCATCTTACGGAGCAATACGGACCATCAAAATTCAGACTCTGTCTCTATCAAACTCTGTCAAACACTATGTCCATACTTAGCATCTTGTAACTAACCTTCCGGTGGGCTTCAAATCTCCTAACTCTGGAATAAGACACTTCATACAAGTTTTTACAACACCTCAACACTGTATCACAAAATACTTCACTGAGATGATTATCCATTTTTCACTGATCTACTTCTCCTCCTTTGACATCAATGGCAAAGGGTGTGATTTGGAACCAAAAGAAATTTGTCAAAAACTTCAAAATTTTGTACTCTGCTGCATATTTACAAGTGCAATCTTTATCTAAATATTACATGTTCTAGAGAACATCGTTGAATATGTTTTTAATCAGTGTCCACTTCGTATCCTAACTTTTCTTTTATTTTCAAGAATCTGATTTTGTTCATTGAGAAGAAAAACTAAGGCTTCTGCCTTTTTGGAATCAGAAGTTATGTCTACTTGGGCGGCTAACTTGGCCTCTGTAATAAGATTTGTCATTGAGTCTAACTTTAGACAAACTAATCTTCTGATTTGTCCCATCTTACTTTTTATTTGATATTTCTGATTTATTGAGTTAGTCAAGTCATTGTGAATATTGATTACCTTTGTTTCTTTATTTATGACTGACTATGCTTCTAGATCAAATTTCTTAGAAATATCCAGCAATTTTTGTTCCAAATCTTTGATCTTTTCTTCAATCTTTTGAGCAGTTTTGGGCTGGGAAAAACAAAACTTGTACAGGTCTCCAACATCTTTCACATATTTCTAAATGTTGGCTATTGTATTGTTTAATGAATTTTTATCATTTGCTATCATTATTTTCAATTCTTCCAATCGTTTCTCATCAAACTCTTGTCTCACCTTTGCTTCTGCATATTTATAAAGGGATTCAAACTATTTACTTACAAAATTCATTAATCCTTTTAGATGACTTGCTCAAGTCATGGATGAATCCCTTTTGTAGGTAGGCAGTAGCTTCTCCAAAATCTCAGATGCTTCATTAGTTAGTTCACTGTGCTCAATGTGTGTTTTTAATATCTCCTCTTGAGCCTTTGCCTGAACAATTGTAACCAACTTAAACTTTTGTTCCGGTGACATTATGTCCAAGCTTATTAGACCACTTAGAAATTCTGGCTCATCCAAAACTTGTTTTCTTTTCTCCAACAATTCTTTTGCAAGCTCCACAGTGTCTCTTGTTGTGACAGAGACTTCTTCTTTCTGGATTTGCTCCAAATAATCTAATTCCATATCCTTATTGGTTTCCTCTTGTTGTCTAGGAGGAGGATTTTCCATTACCAACTCTTCCTCAGTCTATTTTGTTGGAGAGATTCTTACTTGAGAGTCATCAGTAGGTTCTTCTTTTTCCTAAGACATTCTGCCATTTGTATTTGGTTCTTGACCCAAAATTATTTTTGGAGCAGATGAATTGACAGGAATATCAGTTTCTTAATTGACACTTGCAATGGGAAGATTGTGTTGTTTCAAAGCTTTCAAGATAATTTCTTCTGATTCTTTTACCACTTTATCAATATCACCCAGCATTAACAAATTCATTCCTATTTTAGTTCTAAACTGATTCTTGATCTCCTTTGAGATCAAGTTTTCTTCCTCTGCAATGATTTTCAAACAAAGTCTAGTCAACACATGTTTTCTCAGCTCAATATCTTTGGCTCTAACATTTTCTTTTCTGATGCTCAAGATATTAGCTAGATTTTTTGGGAGATCAAAGATGATCTCAATGAGGGCTTTGCTAAAAGTGTTGAGATAATTTACAGTGGCTTCCTCTAGACTCCTTTTATCATCATCACTAAATTTATCATAGTGATCAATCATAGGTTTTAGATTCCCATCTACAGTGACAGCCTTTACTATATCTGCAAGTGCTAGAAGCATTTTCTATCTTTTACTAGAATTTTCTTTTCTAAAGGATTTTCCTTTAGAGCCTTTGGAGGTTTTGTCAGCCCCAATTTTCATCTTTTTGATCTCTTCATCTGTCTTTGTCTCCTCTTCATCCTTTTCTCTTATACTAACATATAATCTTTTTCCTTTCATCTTCTTTCTCTTCATGTCTTTGGATGATGATTCTTTTGATGTTTTCTCCAGGTTCATTGAGGCTGAGGCACCAGAGGAGGTGGGAGAGCTTCTGGTAATCCTTTGAGCTTTCTCAAACTTATCTTGTTTGATCTATGTTTTTTATGGAATTTGCACCAGTTTATTCTTTTTCTTTTCTTCTACTACTTTCTCTACTTTTTCCCTTCTTTGAGTTGTTCTTTGGTGATGCCATACATTGCAACTACTTCTTCCACTACTTTTCTAACTTTTCTAGTTGATTTAGGTTTTCTCAATTCAACATGAAGTTTTGTGGATAGCTCTTCATAAGTTCCAAACCTTCCTTCCCTCTTGTCCTTGGGTTTTCTCAACATGTATTGAGCATAGATCTCTAATATTTACCCATCTACTTCGTACCCCATTGGCATTACCTAGACAATCCTAGGCTCAACAACTTCCATTAGGCATTGGTCTTTTGTAACCATGAAATAGATAGTATCCTTATATTTGTCAATAGTTTTCCTAGGAAGTTTTTCTCTAGCCTGCATTATGCCTTGATTTTTTTTGAAGTATCCCCATAAGGCTGTGTTTTTCTCATTAACACTTCTAATGTTGTTTAGATGGTTTCTTATTTGGACAGCTACTAGTTTACTGCTTAACCAGATCAAGTTCTTCATGGTTGGTAGCTCATTCATAAAATAAAAGAATAAACAAATGATCAACATACCATATTTGAAGGGGTAGTTCTTGCTTTCCTTTATCTTCTTCAGGTTCTCTAGTAATTGGGTTAGCACCAATTCATACAAATCATAATCCGTATTCTCTTTGACCATCTAATATGCAATATAAATTGTTGTTCCTGAGACAAAATTCTCCCTGTTGGAGAAATAGATCTTATAGCCCAAAACCATTGAGGTGAACCTTACATCATGATATGTGATATCATTAATGGTCAGCGCTCTTTTGTCGAATATTTCTTTGGTGGCCTTTGTAACAGTCTGATTCTTCATAGCCTTCAACAAGGGTACACCTCTGGTGGAACTTAATCATGTCATTGCCCTAATTGCATCCTTGGAGATTTTGAAGGGCTGCCCTAATGATGCAGAGCGTGCAGAAGAAACATTTGAACAACTTTAAAATCCCTTTTCACATAACATCAAACCAAATACATACCTTCTCCCTCTATCAACAAGACATACTATTGTCGGCCTAACCCACTCCTCATCTTCTGATATCCAATCTTACACCAATATGCTTAACAACAAATTCACCGTCAGCTAGACTTCTGTCTACTTATACCAATACTCACACCTTCTGTCGTTGTGACTCCGACAGTCGTTATAACATTCAAAGACTCTCCTGATGGGCTCTTCTCACACCAATGACTTTGGCTTGTATATACATTACCTGACCTTCTATCACCGATCACCCATTGTATTTCCACCTGCTTTGACCGCTACAGCCGGTCATCACTTGCATCTTACAAAATGCATATTAACAATGTACATTCCAATATACAATACCTAACATGCTTTAGTAGTATACACAGAAATTGTCTCTTCCCATCCATCTGCGAGATACACATAAAATGTTCCTAACATACAAATGCGATATACTCATAAAATGCATGTTTAGTGATAGAACATGAGTTTTAAGCTGATAATTTCCTCTGCAATATTTGTAACCGAACAGAACTCACATAAACAACCAAATTTTAATAGAACAGAAAACAAACTACCTACACGGAGGTCATTCCACTGATTTTGAAGAAATCTTAACCAGTGGATTGACTCCAATCTACACTCCTCTAGTTAGACCAGAACACCAAAATTTTATTTATTCCTTCTACTTCAAAATGTACATACAATTTCTTCTCGACTCTCTGTCCCTCTTCTCTCTCATCTACGCTAACAAATATAGACTCAACTATTAAAGACTCACACACGTTGGCAGTTACAAGATGGAAGGAAAACCACCTACAACCACCTTTACCAAATGATTACACTTCACATCAGTTCAGTTACAAACTTTTAATCTTTTCTTGCCACATATGTCGTTACTTGGCCAACATAACATTTGGACAAAATAGAAAATGTAAGGGAATATTTAGATCCTGGTGATGCACCTACCACTCTCTCCTTAGTGGCTTCTTTCTATTTCCTTCTCCAGCCAAATCTCTATTGGAGAATGGTCATGACAGACCTCATCTTGTCTGCCCACGCACTACCTCAAAAACCTCCTTCTTGCAGCTAGATGGATCAAGCACCTGTAACCAAACAACTTAACAACACAAAATAATGGTCACCAACACAATTCTTCAGCTTTCCTTTAGTTCTTCACCTACCTTCTTAGTGACAGGAAACAAATACACAACTCCCAAATCTTTCACCAGATCTTTCGCCAGGTCCTTCACTAGATCTTCTCCCTCTATTAGCAAGACATACTACTATCGGCCTAACCCACTCTTCATCTTTTGATATCCAATCTTACACTAATATGCTTAACAACAACTTCACCATCGGCTAGACTTCTATCTACTTATACCGATACTCACACCTTCTATCGTTGTGACTCCGACAGTCGATATAACATTCAAAGACTCTCCCGATGGGCTCTTCTCACACTGATGACTTCGGCTGGTATATACATTACCTAACCTTCTATCGCTGGTCACCCATTGTATTTCCACCCACTTTGACCACTACAACTAGTCATCACTTGCATCTTACGAAATGCATATTAACAATGTACATTCTAATATACAATATCTGACATGCTTTAGCAATATACACACAAATTGTCTCTTCCCATACATCTGTGGGATACACAAAATGTTCCTGACATACAAATGCGATATACTCATAAAATGCATGTTTAGTGACAAAACATGAGTTTTAAGCCAATAATTTCCTCTGCAATCTTTGTAATCGAATAGAACACACATAAACAACTAAATTTTAATAGAACAAAAAACAAACTACCTACACGGAGGTCATTCCACTAATTTCAAAGAAATCTTAACCAGTGGAATGACTCCAATCTACACTCCTCTAGTTAGACCAGAACACCAAAATTTTATTTATTCCTTCTACTTCAAAATATACATACAATTTCTACTCAACTCTCTATTCCTCTTCTCTCTCATCTACGCTAACAAATACAGACTCAACTATTAAAGACTCACACACATTGGCAGTTACAAGATGGAAGGCGAACCATCTACAACCACCTTTGCCAAATGATTACACTTCACATCAGTTCAGTTACAAACTTTTAATCTTTTCTTGCCACATATGTCGTTACTCAGCCAACATAACATTTGGACAAAATAGAAAATGTAAGGGAATATCTAGATCCTAGTGATGCACCTACCACTCTCTCCTCAGTGGCCTCTCTCTACATCCTTCTCTAGCCAAATCTCTATTGGAGAATGGTCATGACAGACCTTATCTTGTTTGCCCACACACTACTTCAGAAACCTCCTTCTTGCAGCTAGATGGATCAAGAATCTGTAACCAAACAACTTAACCACACAAAATAATGATCACCAACAAAATTCTTCAGCTTTCCTTTAGTTCTTCACCTGCCTTCTTAGTGATAGGAAACAAATACACAACGCCCAAATCTTTCGCCAGACCTTTCACTAGATCTTTCACCAGCTCCTTCACCAGATCTTCTCCCTCTATCGACAAGACATACTACTATCGGCATAACCCGCTCCTCGTCTTTCGATAACCAATCTTACACTAATATGCTTAACAACAACTTCGTCGTCAGCCAGACTTCTGTCCACTTATATCGATACTCACACCTTCTATCGTTATGACTCCGACAGTCGATATAACATTCAAAGACTCTCTCGATGGGCTCTTCTCACACTAATGACTTCAGCTTGTATATACATTACCTAACCTTCTATTGTCAGTCACCCATTGTATTTCCACTCGCTTTGACCACTACAACCAGTCGTCACTTGCATCTTACGAAATGCATATTAACAATGTACATTCCAATATACAATAACTGACATGCTTTAGCAGTATACACACAAATTGTCTCTTCCCATACATCTGCAGGATACACAAAATTTTCTTGACATACAAATGCGATATACTCATAAAATGCATGTTTAGTGATAGAACACGAGTTTTAAGCCAATAATTTCCTCTGCAATCTTTGTAACCGAACAGAGCACACATAAACAACTAAATTTTAACAGAACAGAAAACAAACTACCTACACGGAGGTCATTCCACTGATTTTGAAGAAATCTTAACCAGTGGAATGACTCCAATCTACACTCCACTAGTTAGACCAGAACACCAAAATTTTATTTATTCCTTCTACTTCAAAATATACATACAATTTCTGCTCGACTCTTTGTCCCTCTTCTCTCTCGTCTATGCTAACAAATATAGACTCAACTATTAAAGACTCACACATGTTGGCAGTTACAAGATGGAAGGTGAACCACCTACAACCACCTTTGCCAAATGATTACACTTCACATCAGTTCGATTACAAAATTTTAATCTTTTCTTGCCACATATGTCATTACTTAGCCAACATAAAATTTGGACAAAATAGAAAATGTAAGGGAATATTTAGATCCTGGTGATGCACCTACCACTCTCTCCTTAGTGGCCTCTCTTTGCATCCTTCTCCAGCCAAATCTCTATTGGAGAATGGTCATGACAGACCTCATCTTGTCTACCCACACACTACCTCAGAAACCTCCTTCTTGCAGCTAGACGGATCAAACACTTGTAACCAAACAACTTAACAACACAAAATAATGGTCACCGACATAATTCTTCAACTTTCCTTCAGTTCTTCACCTACCTTCTCAGTGACAGGAAACAAATACACAACTCCCAAATCTTTCGCCAGATCTTTCATCAGCTCCTTCACCAGATCTTCTCCCTCTATTGGCAAGACATACTACTATTAACCTAACCCGCTCCTCATCTTCTGATATCTAATCTTACACTGCTATGCTTAACAACAACTTCACCATCGGCCAGACTTCTGTCTACTTATACTGATACTCACACCTTCTATCGTTGTGACTCTGATAGTTGATATAACATTCAAAGACTCTCCTGATTGGCTCTTCTCACACTGATGTTTCAGCTTGTATATACATTAACTAACCTTCTATCACTGGTCACCCATTGTATTTCCACCTGCTTTGACCGCTATAGCCAGTCATCACTTGCATCTTACGAAATGCATATTAAAAATGCACATTCCAATATACACGAATCATGAATTTAGTTCAAAACGTACCTTACCCATTCATCCTCCATAAATGTAGGAAGATCCACATACTGAATAAACTTCTTTTCCTTTAGGGTTTTGTATTCCTCTTTGAGGTCAAATTGGTCATCAGTTAGATGGTTGAGATATAAGTCTATCAAAAAAATGTTGTTGTGTTCATCTAGAAAAACATGGATATATGCCCTAACATCCTCAACATATAGAACTCCTTAAGGTATACTCTAAAAAGCACCTATTTGATCCACTTCAGTTGCTTTAAGTGGGTGTTTCTTGAGCTTGGGTCAAGGGTGTTTAGTAATTTCTACAATTTGAGGAGTCACCATAGCAAGAATTCAAGATTCACAATTAGAGTTTCTATGAAAATACCTTGTTTTGTTGAGTTAGGGTTTTCTTTCTTCGAATGCTTCAAATCTTGATTGTCACTACTCAAGTTTATCTTTGATCTCTCTAAATTTTTGATAGCTTTGAGTGTAAAGTGATTTTGAAACCAAACAAGTTCCTTTTATCCTCTACATGGCTTGACCTAGTCGTCATTAAATGCTAATTCCCAAAAAGCTACAAAAACCCTTCACTGAAGAATACAGTTGATTAGAATTGCTCCGTAATATGTCGCATTGATCCCTTTCCTTCCGGTTTCTCTTCTAATAGCTATGTCACATCAGATTTCATCTTATGCCTTCGTGCCAAATTTTGACACCCACTTTCTAGCTAGGGGATTTAGATTTTCCACATTGCTTCTCCTGAGGCAAAGCTCTTAATTTACTTCCTGGAGGAAGTATCTACACTAGATACTGGTGTAGATTGATCCTTGACTTCTATTAGTTCTTTCTTGATCCATACCTTGTTCATCTCTTTCTTGGTTTCAATCAGATCAGCTTTTTCTTTTCCTTTATCATTCTTCTGTTCTATTTTCCTTTTTTTAGAATAGTGATTTCTCTTCACATTCCTACTTCTGCAAAACCTTGCAATGTGTCTAGATTTGTTGCAGTTGAAACATACCATATTCTTTTGACCTTGATTCCTTCCATTGATTGAATTTTCTCTCCATTGATTAGCCATATTTCCAAATCTATTGCATGCAAAACACTCTCCATTGAATGACTGACTATTCCTGCTATTTTGAAAAGTAGTTCTTACCGAACTTCTACATTCATTTGATCTATGTCCCATTTTATAGCACGCATTGCACCTAATAGAATTTAGACTTACTTTACTTCTACATACAACAACTCTATGACCAATTTTATTACAAGTAAAACATTTACCTTGGAATGACTATTCATTCCTTCCATTGTTGAAACTTTCCCTGATTTGATTTCTACATTCATTTGCTCTATGACCAACTTTCTTTCAATTGGAGCACTGACCAGGGAATGATGGAATCTTTTGATTAATTCTTCTCCCACACTAAGTAGCCCTATGACCAAACTTATTGCATGAATTACAATAACCATTTAAAGATGGGTACCTTTGAGCATTTGGTTGTATGACCAAAGGTCTTCTAGGTCTTCTTCTTTGATTTCTAAGCTGATATCCTTTGTTTTGCCTTGATTCGTGCTTATTTGTCTAGAGTTTGAACTTTTTCCTTTCTTAAAACCTAAACCATGTTTGTCATCAACATTCCTCTAGCTAGAAATCATTTCATCAAGCTTTGTAGTACTTATCTTGAATTTTTCTTCAAAACTTCTGGCCTTTTCCAGATCTATTTTCAAACTTATAATTTATTTTTCAAGTTTTGCAAAATCTTCTGATCTGTTCTTCATAATCAAATTTAGATCATCTTCTACTTTTGTTCTTTCTATAACTTCAGCTTCCAAATCATTTAGGGCTTCATTTGCTAATAACAATTGGTCACTGACTTCTTTGTATGTCTTTGAATTTCTTGACTTGCTCCTTTAGCTTCAAGATGCATTCATTTGCTTGTTTCAGATTTTCCTTTAGATCTCTAACCTCTTCTTCAGAATTTTCAAGATCCATAAGAGATACTTCTATTTGGTTGTATCTATCATAATTTCCATACCTTCTTGCTTCCATGATCACACTATCCCAGATCTTCCTTAAGCTATTAAACTTTTTCCAAGTAACCTTGCTCTGATACCAATTGTTGATTGTCAGGAACACTGAGAGGGGGGAAGGTGAATCAGTGTTCTATAAATCTTTTGATGCACTTTTACTTTTAACCATTTCAAAAGAATAATCCAATAGAAGTAAAATATACAACTAAACAGAATCCACAAAAGCATGACACATAACACCAAGATTTTACGTGGAAAACCCAAAGAGGGAAAAAACCACAGAGAGGATTAGCTCTCATATATATATTGCAATCTTTACAAAAGAGATGTTCAGACTTGGTCACTCCACATGCCTAGAATATATTGGCTTACTGCCATGAAGTACAACTAGATTTAGCAAGCTCACTTCCTCAACCCTAAACCTAGAAAGATTATAATGAGGGCTATTAAACCCTGAGGGTTGTTAAACCCTACTAGATGCTCACTATTGGCTTACTGCCTTGATGATAAAAACTTGCTTCCAATCAAATCATAGTGATAGGATCTTTGAGCCTTGTTGCCATCAATGACAACATACAAGTCAATACCAGAGCAATGCCTCTTGCCAACATGCCAACCTTGGAGCTTGCTCCAACGGTTGATGATTGTAATGCTGACCTTGATGATTATTCCAAGGTTGATGTAGTGTATAAATATTTGTAATTGAGTCATGGAAATTAGTGAAAGTGCCAAAGAAGTGAAGATAAGATGGAAGTAAAGTAAAGAGTAGAGTAGAGGTGTTTGTGCTTCAATGGAACTGAACCTTGGCATGGAGTAGATGCTGTTATCTTAGTTCAACCCTTTGGCAGTGAGCCTTCTTCTTGCAGTGAGCATTCTAGGCAGTGAGCCTCCTTTTGTAGTGAGCAATTTGGGAAATGATCCCTGTAGGCAGTGATCCTCTAATTTTTGGTATTGATATAACATATATATTTCTGTGGGCTAACACCCACTGTGGTTTTTCCTTGTTTGGGTTTTCCACATAAAATCTGTTGTCTTATGTGTTGATTGTGCTTTTGTGTTATGCTTCTCATTTTATGCTTTCATGGTTATATCTAAATATAAGTGATTGATAAGTTAAGGATTGAAATTGGTTAAAATTTTTAGGACAACTGATTCACCCCTCCTCTTAGTTATCCAATGCAAATCAACACTACCCACATCTCCCACTATAGGTTCCAATGTTGTTTCCTGCTGACCTCTTGAAGCTACATTATTATGAAAACATTCCCTAGCAATATGTCCTCTACCTTCACAGTTATAACAAGGACCTTTAGGTGGTGTTGGAAACTAAAAATTTGATCTACTAGAGCTAGCCTAGTTGCCACAAGAACTCTGCTGAGGGAAAGCTGATCCAACAAACTATGTCTAGGTTCTCTGATCTCCTCACTGTGATGGAGCTTGCCAATACCTGACTGAACATCCCTTAGCTGACTTTGTTTTCTAATTTTCTTGTGACTATTGTGGTACTGACCTAGCAAAAAAAGAATTTGCTCTATTCCCACTTCTATAAGGTGCAAACGAGTGAAATTGATTGTGGTTTTGATGTTTTAGGTGGATTCTAATGATGATCATGATGCTTTGGTTGAATCTCTTCTACAATAAATGCTTTCTCTACTACTTGCCTCATAGTAGTAGGTTTAGATATAGATAACTATACTGGTCCTGTAATGTTGTGATTAAGCCCTATGATAAAATGGTTAACCATCAATTTCTCATCCTGAATGTAGTCGACATACTGTGACAATTCGAAGAATTTATTTTCATACTGAGCTATAGAAAGGCTTCTCTTTTGAAGATCATGAAATTCATCTATTTTTCACTGCCAGAAATGATCAGAAATGTATCGAGACAAATGCCTCTTCCTCTCCTCCTGTCACCACTAGGTATCTGCATTGTCCTTGAGCAAGTGAATAGATAGTCTAGCTTTGAGAATACTCCCATAGGTTTTTAGTGCAAAACATTTCTCAATACTTATCAACCAAGATTGTGCTTTTGATCCATCGGTAGAACTAGAAAAAATGTTGTGGTTGTAATCGAAGAAAATCTTGGATCAACTTATCAACATCTACTAAAACTTCCTTTTCTACCTGAGTCTTAAAAGGAGGAGGTGTACAATGCCCTGATTCTCCTTCCTCTAAATTCTTTGCACCACACCAGAGAGGACTTCTACTATGCTATTGTAGAATAGAATGTTCCCCTTCTAAATGATGTTGATCTTGTCAATTAGGTAAAGGAAGTATCTCCTGTATAAATCTACTAGGTTTGTAAAACTTGAAGAATTTGAGGCCCATGGTCGATCATTTCCCTAAAATGATCTGATGTAGAATGACTATGTCCCTATCAAGGAAACATGCTACACACCGAAAATGGATTATATTACTAATTCATTTTACCCCACAGATCCAAGTGTTGCAACCTAGTGCTCTGATACCTATGTAATGTCCAATACTAATTTCACAATAGAATTAAATAAAATAAAGTAAAAACGAGTCAAATTAATAAGTGATAAAATATTATTCTATTTAAGCATGAAAGTTAAGAAGATAAAATTATGTTAGGATTCAATTTATACAATAGAATCCAATCAAATTTGCTAGAGACTTGCCTACAAATATTTCAACTAATAAAAAAACATATATTATACGTGAGACTAAATGATTTAATTATAAGAATATAACAAAGAAATACAAGAAATAGATAATAACATTATAAGTTTCTTTTAAGAAATAAACCACTCACTCTTAATTTAGTGATTTTCTTGATATAATGAACAAATAAACAATGAAGTAAATTTGGCTTGCCAGCATCTAAACAAAAGTTTATATAAACAAGTTAATATTACAATCAAATAAAAACAAAGAAACGAATTAAACTAATTAAACTAATTATGACACAATAAGTTATCTATCTTAAATAGATAGATTACCATTATTTAGACAAAATTCATTTTAGTTAATTAACACTGTAAGTCTTTTCCCTAAAGGTGATGTTGACAAAAAATACAAAATTAACTTAACCTGAGTATAATATTCTTATTGAGGTTTGCAACTTGATAACCATCTGATTTTAAATATATACTTTCATCACTCAAGATCTAAAAGAAAATTAACATGATATTATAAAATTGATATCTACTAGGAGGATATTAATAAAGTTTTAAATCCTGTTCTAACTGTGATAGGTAAAAATCAGGTTAATAAGATCAAGCATGTAAATCAAAACCTAATCCTACCATCATCAAAGAATCTAATCCAAATGAAATCAAAAGCATGCAATTCAAGAACAAAATCACCTAGATTGTATGATTCCTTTTTTGTGATGTGGATTATTGCTCAACAATGAACAATTATGAAGATCAAATCTACCATAATGGATGGATGATAATGATAATATGCTAGATGGATGCTAAAATGCTCAATATGCTCAAGATGATAATGTAGACACTATATGAAAATGATGGATAGATGTAGTATGAAATGAGAGGGTGTTTATATAGATCTCAACCAAAATCAATCAATGGTAGAGATTTGGTGGCTATGTGAATGGTTGAGATGAAATGATAGTCATAGGTGAATGTGTAGATGACAAGTGGAGGGAAGATAAGGCTTATGTGTGACCGTTTACATAAAAAGTACTACATGTGAAATATATTAAATAAAAGACGTAGTACCACACACGTTTTTAAATAAAAGATACAGACATGTCGGCTCATGATAAAAGATAAAGATAAATGATAAGAGAAATTAATTAAATAAATAAAATTTATTTAATTAATAGGAAAGTGGGCTTATGAAGGGATTTTTAAATAAATAAATAAGATTTATTTAATTAAAATAGATAGAATAGAGATAATTAAATAATTAAAGATTATTTAATTATAAATTAGAAGAAATAGATAATGAATTAATTAAATAAATATAAATTTATTTAATTAATAGAAGAAATAAGTGATTTTGAGAAAATAGAGAAATTACTCAAGTGTGTTAGACAAATGCAATATTTTGATACTAATGATAACTAGGTCAATTTTGGGTGTCTACATTTTTCCCGTCTTTGATACAATGTTTGATAGAACATTGTGTCAAAAAAGGTACGATGATTCACTCAATAAACAAGGTTATGCCCCAGTGTAACTGGCAGGTGATGCCCCCTCGAGAGGTAAGCTAGGCTAAATAGGAAGGACTGGGTTGACTCACAATAAGATGAAAGGCTAAAAACAAGGCTGGCACGAAGAAAACGAGGGTGGGAGGGATAAATGGGGATGATATAGAAGAAAATAGGCTATGGTATAGAAGAATTAGGGTTTGGAAAGGGGATATAAGTAGGTCCCTCAAGGGAAAATAGGCTCATTTGTGCTTGTCTTTAGAAAATCTAGAGCTCCCTAGAGTTTTGGTGCTTTGCAGCAGGTTTAGGCTATTACTACAGAGAGAGATGCCCTGGGGACTAAGAGGGATTCAGTAGTACAGTAGGTACAAGATGTGAGAATTGAGAGGGATATAGTTGTGCAACAGGTGCAGGCTATGACAAGTGAGAGGGATAGAGTAGTAGCTACATTGGGGATAGATGGAGCCACCATGTATTTGGCTACACAGTTAGCATAGACACAGGGAGAGCTGAGGAGAGCACAGGGTGAGGTGGAGTATTATAGAGGCTTGTATTATGGGGCAGTGCCAGCAGAGCAGAGGTAGCCTAGCTTCAAGAGCAGATCAGGGGCTTCAAGTTCACAGAGGATAGGAGGATCGAGGTCTATAGCTTTGGTGATGGGGCCTCCTAGAGATGGTAGACCAGGGATAGGACCCAGTGGTGGTGGACAGGGTGAGGGAGCTGTCAATAGTCACTAGGGCTTCCTTGTTTATGTATCTTTTGGATCATGATGAGGCCTATGAGCTGATTGTACATATAGTTTTGCTAGCTCCTAGATAGCCCATTTTGTATATGTAGACACTTGTATATTGACTTGTTCGATGATATATATATGATGATGATTTTGATTACTTATGGGATGTTGTAATGATTATGGATGCACTTATATTAGGATGTTATGCATTTTATGGTGTATATGAATGTTTATACAAATGATATGAATATGCAAATGGAAATGTATCATGCTAATGGTATTATGATAATAAAAATACAATATAATGGTAATGTATGATAATGAGGTTATGATAATGCAAATATATAGATGATAATGATAATGATATGGACCTATGCATGCCTAACACACTTGTTTTGTAGGACGAGGAATGCAGAAAAGGAAGATGGAGGGAAAGATTGATCTTGGTTGAGGACTATATAGGAATATGATGGAATGGATAGATGGTATGACAACTTTTAAAGTAAATTTCTCAAAAGTAAAGAAATGCAATCTTTATGTTTGATATAGCATATGGATGTTATGCACTAGGGTATAAAAGACCAAGGTGTTGAGGTATCCATTGCATAACTAGCGTACTACAATCTTGTCTAAACACATGAGGTCAAGATGTTGAACCAACACACAAGATATGAATAGTAGCTAGTGTTCCAAGATGGACTTTGACACTACAAGCAAAGGTTTGAGTCTTATCTCCACTACATAGAATGACACCTTTTTGGTTATATGTATGGAGCTAGTCTTAGCATAGAATAGTCTCAATGCATAAGAGACTCTTTAGCTTCTCAGATGTAAAAGATATTGATATGCAAGATGCTAATCCCAACACGTATAAGGTACCAATATGCATAGGAAGAGAATAAGATCATCCCACAGACACAACATATGAAAGCAATATGACCATGCCCCATTCCATTCTACATCGTAATGTACCAAGATATGATAGATCAAGGTAGTCTTGACTAGGCATAGGAGAGGGACAAAAGATAAATCAAAAGATAAAACAAAAGATTCTTTCATCATGTTCTCTTGCCAAATTAAAGTGCTCTTGGATGGATTAAGCTAGTGGCTTGTTGAGAAAAAAGTTGTATCCTATTGAAGGCTAAAGATGTTGATAAAATGCTATAGCAAATGTTGTCTTAAGGCATGTAGACAAATAGCTTTCGTCTTATCCCTGATTTGTTAAAGTGCTTGAGCTTTTGCTAGTACACATAGTCTACTTCCTACTTGAGTTGGTCAAAGAAAAGAAGATAGAGATGAAAGAAGATGAAGATTGGGTGGATCATCTGTGCTTGTGTACTGGATACTTCCTTCGTATTCCAGACTGCCTACATACCCTATATACACAGGATCAAAGCACACTACAATAGTGATGAGACATGATGAATATGTAGTTCTGGGCTTATTGATGATATAAGTGATAAATGATAGGATGATTAGAAGAAAGAAGAAAGATAGATGATGAGAGAGGGGTTATCATCTATGCCTAAATTAGAGTGCTTCCTTCGCATCTCAAATTGCCTACATACCTTGTATCCTCAGGATCAAGGCATTTAATGATAGAGATGAGATGTAGTTCTTGTTTATTATGTTGATGGTTGATGTTAAAGAATCAACTTTATTGATTGGATTTTATGATGTTTTGATTTTTTTGGATTTTGACCTGTTTGGTTGTGTTTTGAAAGTTAGCTGTGTTTTGGTTACAGAAATGATATGAGCTAGAGCTATGGGTATCCACTTCCAAATAAGGTTCAACAAATGTCCCCAGTGTGGGATGAAGTTTATTAGGAAGATACTGTGATGAATGTGATCATGCAAATAGTGTACTAAGGTGCCAAATGATATCTTAACCCCAACGAAGTCCAAACTATGAGAGCTAGCATGGTAGAGGTAAGGGTGAAAATGATTTTTATTATGAATGTATAAGGGATAATGGCTTGCGATGCTTAGATAGGGGCAATAGTGGATTATGATGTGGATTATGTAAATAAGATAGTGGATGGATGTTATAGAAATTTGTGATCAAACAAACTAATTAAATAATGGAGATTGATCCCTACACAGAGTGCTTGTTTGCTAGGTTTTCACTATGGTACTTATCCAAGGCACCTGTTTACCAGGTTTTCACCAGACGATAGATTATTTATCTTGTACTATTTTTTTTTGTCATCCAAAGTGCCACAAGGTGGTTTTCACTATTAGATGGATTTTTTTTGGAATATGCTAAGACTCATGGGTAGAACTTCTTGATATGAATGTTGTTGACTGGTTCATCCAAGGGAATACCTTCAGGTGTTGAAAGAGTGTATGCTCCTAATCCATAGACTGATGTGATGACAAAAGGACCAAGCCAATTAGGTTCAAACTTGCCTTGTTTCTCACGATGTTGCTGATTCCTTTGATTTTCTTTAAGGATAAGATTGCCAACTTGAAATCTTCATTCTCTGATCCTTTTGTTGCAGCTACGACGTAGACAATTTTGATAGACTTGGAGATGATTGAGTGTTATAAGATGTTGTTCATCTAATAGCTCAAGATCATGGAGTATGGATACTCTATATTCTTCATCTAAGATAGTATGTTGTAGGGATACTTGTAGTGAGGGGATCTCAACCTCAATAGGTAAAATAGCTTTAGTGCCATACACAAGAGCATAAGGTGTAGCACCAGTGGGAGTTCTGACACTTTTTCTATAAGCCCATAATGTAGGATTAAGTTGTAAATGCCAATCATGACCAGCTTCATTGACTATCTTTTTAAGGATCTTGATGATTGTTTTGTTAGAAGCCTTAGCTTGGCCATTACTTCAAGGATAGTAAGGTGTAGAGAATCTATGTTGGATATGGAACTTATTGCAAAGATCTCTAACCTCTTAGTTCTTGAAAGGATGACCATTATCAATGACAATGGCTTGAGGAACTCCATATCGACAAATGATATAATGTAAGATAAACTTGGATATTTGCTTGCTAGTAATGTAAGTCATTGGTATTGCTTCCACCCACTTTGTGAAGTACTCAGTGGCGGTAATAATGAACTTATGACCATTTGACAAGGTAGGATGGATTTTACTTATGAGATCAAGTCCCCACTATGAGAAGGGATAAGGAGTAGTGATAGGCTAAAGTTCATGTGCTGGTTCATGTATTAGATCCCCATGTTTCAGACATTGTAGACATCTCTTTGCAAATTGTTGTGCATCTTTCTCCATAGTTGGCCAATAGTATCCAGATCGTAGAAGTTTCTTAACAAGACCAGGGCCAATGGAATGCAATCCATAGACACCTTCATGTATTTCACGTAAGGCAACCTTTGCTTCCTCAGAATCAAGACATCAAAGAAGGATACCATCAAGACTCCAGTGATATAAGGTGTCTCCTAGGATAGTGTAGCGAGAGGTTTAGCGGATAAAGGTTTTTCATTGGGTATTAGATAGTTGAAATGGTAAGGTATGATTGCGGAGATACTCATATATGTCCTCATACCAAGGCAAATTGGGACCAACAATCTCACATATAAGCTCAGACTGTGGTACTTCAAATGCTGGAATCAGAAACTATTCAACTAAAAACTCCCACTTATGTGCATTAGACGGCATATATAAAAGAGATTCAATCATAGCCATGGCATCTGCTACTTTGTTTTGTATCCTTGGGATCTGTTCAAAGGTGATACTATTAAAGTACTTCTTGAAATCATCAACCATTACCTTGTATGGAAGGAGCTTCTCATATTTTGTTTGATACTCATCTAAGACCTATTTGATGACTAATTGGGAATCACCAAAGACCTGTAACTATTTAATAACCCATTGTACTACCATGTGTAATCGTATGATTAAAGATTCATATTCTTCTATGTTATTGGTACATGGAAATGCAATTCTGTATGACTTTGAAATACAATCTCCTTGAGGGGTGACAAACAATATCCTTGCTCCTGATCCATGTTGTGTGTAAGATCCATCAAAATATAGTTGCCACAATGTTGGTGAAGTTAGATTAAATAATTCTTCATCAGGGTACTCTGGACGTATTGGATGAATATTTGTGATAGGTGCTACAGCTAACTAATCAATGATAACTTGTCCTTTTATGGCCTTTCAATTCACATATTATATGTCAAATTCACTTAAGATCATAACCCATTTTGCTAGTCTTCCAATAAGGATTGCTTTGGAAAGAAGATATTTAAGTGGATCAACGTTAGATATGAGCTTTATTGTTTGGTTCAACATGTAATGTCACAACTTTTGGGAAGAAAACACCAATGCTAAACATGTTTTTTCCATAGGTGAATAGTTAAGTTCATATCCCACAAGAGTTCTGCTGATATAGTAAAAAGCTTGTTCTTTTCCTGAATCATCATGCTAAGCTAAAAGGGCACCCAATGCTATTGTTGTTGAAGATATGTAGAGTAATAATGGTTGAGTAAGTACAAGAGACACTAACACATGAGGTGTTGCCAGATATTCTTTCATTTTGTCAAAGGGTTGTTGATATTTTTCATCCCACTTAAAAGGTTCACCCTTGTGAAGGAGATGTTGAAAAGGATGACACTTGTTTGCCAGTTGTGAGATAAACCTATGAATGGATTGTAGCCTTTGTACACTATGAAGCTACTTCATATTTGATGGTGGAGGCATTTCCATGATGAATTTTACTTTGTTAGGATCCACTTCTATTCCTTGTTGAGACATAATGTATCCCAAAAATTTACCAGATATTACACCAAATACACATTTCTTTGGGTTCAGCCTGACTTGATACTTCTCTTGTCAATCAAAGATTTGTGCTAGTACTTGTAGATGTTCTTCTCTTGTCTTGGATTTTCCTAGAATATCATCAACATAATCTTCCATGATAGTGTGGAAAAGGTCATGGAAAATAACTATCATTGCTTGTTGATAAGTGGTTCCAGCATTCTTGAGACCAAAAGGCATTACAACCCAGCAGTATGTACCCTATGGACAAATGAATGATGTTTTGTCTTAATCTTCCTCTACTATTCTAATTTAGTTATATCCCAAGAATCTATCCATCAAGGATAGCATTTCATGTCCAACTATGAGATCTACAATGTTGTCTATGCTTGGTAATGGAGAGTCATCTTTAGGGCATGTTTTATTGAGATCTCTGAAATTTGTGCAACAGTGATCTCATCCATCAGGTTTTGCCCTAGGTACTAAGTTTGAAACCCATTTGGGATAATCAATAGTCTTTATTAACTTTGCTTCTAACAACTTATGAACCTCTACCTTAACCAAAAGAGCTATTTGTGGGTGTATTTTGTGCAATTTTTGTTTGATGGGTTTTGCATTAGGAGATACTGCTAGGTGATGTACCATAAGTGATGGATCTAGACCCGGCATGTTGGCATAAGTCCATGCAAAATTGATAGCTCTTTTTATGAAGAATGTTGTGAAGTTTCTTCTTTCTTGCTCTAATAGTGATGCTACCAAGAATGTGATCTTCAGATTCTACTTTGTGCCTAAGTTCATTTCTTGAGATTTTTCAACTAGCACTATTGATTTTTCATGATAATAAGTGGTGACAGGAAGATCAAATCCCCCATCCTCGGTTGCCTCAGAGAGGTTTTCACCTTTAGTTACATCCTTTATTTTTACTTTTGCATGGTTAAGAGGCACCTTTCAGTTTTCACCTAGTGACCTATCTTTTTTATTCTATTTATTTCACTTTTACGACTGAAGGATTTGATACTTCCGCCAAAATATGCTAGTTTAGGGAGGTCCATCATGAAACCTACTTTGTGATCACCCAATGGAATGCCTTGTCGTAATCCCATGAATTTGGCAATAGCTTCATCATTTTCAAATGTGTCCAACATAGGTGCCCCCTATTAGTCCCAATCAATGAGGTCAGGATATACGAGTGAAAGCATAATGGATGAAGGGTTTTGGCTAGAGGAAGTGGTAGAGATCATGAAGATGGAAGTGTCTTGAAAAAGGTCAGTGATATGGAGGGAGGATTCATCAATGGTATCCAAATTAGAAGTCTCTCTTATTGAAGAAAGTCTAGCTTCCATATCAAAAATACACTTAATGTCTTTGGAAGGTGGTAGCTCTAGCTGATAGCCAAGGCCTTGCTTATTAAACTTCTTAGACACAACAATGGGTTCAATAAGTCCTTGTTCCTATCATCCCAATCCACCATTTCCTTTGTAACCCATGTTCTTAATGATGCAGAACCCATTATTATATCTCTCCACTTCAAGTTGTACTTGGTCATTCTCATCATAGAATATCCAAGAGTTAATGTCATCAATGTCTTCATCATCAAGGAATCCACCTTTGATGCATACTGTTGGTGGAGCTTTATGATAGCTGCGAATGAAGATGCCTTAGATGTAGAAGGTTTTCCATGAGATTTGGGAGATAAGGGAAGAGTTCCAATACAACAAGATTCTTGCAATGTGTACTCACCCAAACCGTGTTCAATGTACTTGATACAGAGATTTGGAGTGGCTTTGCTAGATGATGGCTTGAGTAGGGCAGATGGGTCCACATAGGATGAAGATGGATATGCTTTGGTGTTGATAAGAATATGGTTAGGACTTTGATATTTAGCTTGAAAGGCATGACAAAACTCAAATGGATTGGGATTGACATGGATAGTAACTTCAACACCATTATGCAGAAATTTGAGACATTGATGATATGTGGAAGGAACTGCTTTGAGGGCATGGATCCATGGATGGCCAAGGATAATGTTATAAGGAAGCTCAATATCAAGGACTTCACAGCAGGTATCAGTAGTGACCAGACCAACTTGGATAGGCAAATGGATAATTCCTTTAGTATCTCTCTCAGCATCATCATATGCTTTGATAGTAATGACCTTGGAAGTGTCATTGTCTTTCTCAGAATATCCCAATTGTTTTATTAGTTTTAAAGAACATATATTAAGACCAGCTCCACCATCCACTAAGATTCATTTGATAGGGTGTTGATTTACAAACACTTCTATGTGGATGGCTTCATTATGTAATGGGTTGATGGATTGTCGAAGATCTTTGTCAAAGAAGGTAAGATGGCAAGGGGCTGCAATGTTGGCTACCATAGATTGAAATTGTGTGGCATCGATATCAGTGGGCATCGAAGATTCTTGCAATGCTTTATCAATGATAGCTTTGTGGGTGGGGGATATGTAAAGCAATTCTAGGATGGAGATATGTACGGGTGTTTTTCTAAGGTGATCAAGGATATTATAGCTAGAAGATGGTTGAGGGGGATTGACAGGTGCTCCTTGAATGGTAACACAGCCTCTTCTAGTAGTTAGAGCACAATTGGGTGCTTTGCCTTAGATAGTAATGGTAGAAATGCAAGCTTGGTCAATGCAGCCAATCATAGATGACTCGTAGTTGTAATAGATAGCATTCCCAGTATGAGGGTTACTTGTCATGAGATGGAAGTGGATTCTTGAAGGCATCTAGATCATAATTCGATGTTGGTTGATGTGCAAGTTGTGATGTTGGCAGTGTGATTTTAATTAGACCTTGATCCATGCAATCTTGAATGACATATTTTAAGCGCATACAACCATTTGTTTTATGTCCTTTGAATCTATGGTATTCACAATATTCATTCTCTTTATACCAAGGAGCTTTGAAGACCGATTCACCATTGGGTGGTGCTTCAAGTAATGTGATATCTCCCATTTGGACAATTTTTCAAAAGATTACCTCCATAGGTTCTGCTAAAGGAGTAAATTGTCGTCAAGGTGTTGGATTTGTTCTTGGTCAATTTCGTTGAAAAGGTTGATTGGCTGTAGATGCGGCTTGGATGTTAATGGGAGCTTTCACTATTTGTATGTTCTTTGCATCCACAATACTATCATTAATGACATTTTTGTGTTTGTTCCAAAAGCAGGATTTATCATTTGATGATTGAGGATTGTCTTTGTTATCTCTAAAAATCTTGATAGTGCCCTTAGAAATTAAAGCTCATTCAATGGTAGTTCCTTTGGAGATAAGTTCATGAATCAAAGGTACTAGCATTTTGCAATTACAGTTGGAATAAAAGCTCGAGATGAAGATTTTGGACAAAGATATCAAGCTTCTATTTCTCAAGTATTTGCCATGATAGTTTGCTAGCCATGTTATGCCATCATTGAGTGAATAAGGAGAAAGCTTCAACATTGCATTGTTTGTTGTTGACTAGGTCATTCATGTTCACCTCATGTTTAATGTTAAAAGTGAAATGGGATTGAAATTTGTTTGCTAATAGTCTTAATTCCCAGAGGTAAGTGAGAGAACCATTCAAGAGCTTGTTCCACTAAGCTTCAGGGGAATAAACTCAAGAGATATGTATCATCTTGAGTGACATCGAGACATGCAACATAGAATGCTCTAAGATGGTCATCTAGATTTCCTTTCCCTTTGTATTTGTCAAATTGTGGAATTTCTAAATGTGGTGGAAAAGGTGTCATGTCAAGTGACTTGTCAAATGGATAAGCACATATATCTCCTAAGGAAAATGTCTTCTTATTTTGTCCTACCACCTTGTTAATCATTTGTTCAACATCCGCTTGAGAGAGTTGCTATTGTTGCAAAGGGGGTTGATGGTTTGGAGGTGAAATGTAATATAGTGTATATTGTGGTTGCGATTGTGGAATGTATGAGGGCATGACAGTTTGTTGAGGTTGTGTGCTCACATTGTAAGTCAAAGGATTGGTATGTGACACATATGTGTTTAATGATTGATGTTCTTGAGACACAAGTGGTGGTTGGGTATAATGCGATGGATTAGCTCCAAGATTTTGCATCACATGGGAAGTAGGGGATGGATTGATGTTGGTCAATGGTTATGGATTCAGAGTTGGATTTGCAATATGGTAAGCGATGGAAGGATTGGTGGATGAGAAAGAAGGATGGACATTTGGGTTTGTGTTTTGGACAACATGAGGATTGGTATACCTCATGTGTTGGGTGATGATGGGTAATCCTTGGGTTGCATAAGACAGATTGATGGTTGGTGAAGGATTATATGGAGGTGGAGGAAAGGATGTAAGTTGATCAACATAAGAGATAGTGGTGCTAGGATTGACTTGTGATACAATAGGTGGGTCAGTCATGTCAATGAGACTAACATTGGGGTTATATGGTGTGATGGATGGATTCATGGAAATCATGGAGACCATATTAGAAGTGATAGGAACATTATTTTGGGGTGTGGTTTCCACATGTGATACAATAAGAGTAGAGACTTGTAATGGTTGGGGGACTTGTATGTCTTGTGGTGTTTGGATAGCTTGTGAAACTTGGGGAGTTTGTGATATTGGGATAGCTTGTGATATTTGTGGAATTTGCACTTGTACAACATGGAAAGATTGTGATACTTGAGGCACAGATATGGTCATGGTAGGAGTGGTGGTGTGTTGTGAAACATGGAAAGGTGGAAAGCTCAAATTTTGTGAAAGGTAGGGAAGTACCTCAGTTGACATTATCAAAGGTTCTAGAGTGTACTCTGAATGTGGTGGGTTTGATGGTGTAGTAATAGACAATGAATGAGATGGGTTGGAAGGTGGATTTTGTAGCATGGACATGGTATGAGATAGTGTGGCTATAGTGGATGGTCCCTTTGCAACAATAACGAGAGTGTTTGGATTGTGTTCTCGAGTAGCTAATATGTCAAAGTCACTTGGTAATTTGGTTCCCATACGGGCTAATTGAAATAAGTAATGATTAGGATCAGATAAACCAAGCTTCTCAACTTGGTCCCATATGTGTGTGTCTTGAAATTTTGATAAGTCATCTTGTGATTGCTCTTCATAGGTCTCTGAAAATGTTTGAGGTTGCACTTGTTGTGAAGATGATGGTCCAATGGTATATCCTTTGGGCACAAACATGTAAGAAGGCATACTGGTTGTGAATTGAGTTGCATCTCTAAGGGGCATTGATTGAGATTGTTACATTTTGGCTTCCATTTCAGCTCACAATTTTGCTTCCATTTTAGCTCTATATTGGCTCCTAGTTTGAGGCATGATGGTTGATGTTTTGAATTGGACTTATCTTGTCAAGGTTGAGATCCAAAAGGTGATGGTTTTTTATTTGTTTGGTGTTGGTTTGTTGTGCTAGTTTGTTGGTTGCTTGGTTTGCTAATGGGTTGTTGGTTGTTTGTTTGGTTATTGGTTGTTGTTATTTTGTTGGTTGTTGGTTTTTGGTTGTTTGTTGGTTGTTGGATAAACTTCCCTAGACGATAGCTCACACGCTCAAGGGAAAAGCTAGTTGTTGATGTTGTTTGCTAGTATTGCTAGGGCTAAGTAAAGACAAAAGGATAATATTTGTTTAATGGTTTCCCTGGTTGGTTGTTGTTTTGGGGTCTCAAAAGGATAGAAAGATCAAAAAGTCCAATGTTTCAATATATTTAGGATAGGAGACAATGCTCAGGTAACTATAGATGATTAGAGGACTATTTGAAAGCTGATGACAGAGCTAATAAAGTCTAAAAATGCAATTAATTTGGCTGAGTTGATACTGGTTGCTGATAACTAACTAGAAGTGATAGGGAATAGCTGAAAAGTGATTTAAAAGATGCCAAAAGTGATTACTAATAGCTCAAAAGTGATCTGGTTTTGTTACAGGTGACAGGCTACAGTGTTAACTAGAGGCGACTAGGTTTTCCATTGTCATGCCCACATTTTCCATGTGGTCACAACACACCTCACACGTGTCATAGCCACATTTGTCATGTGGTTATGACACAAAATATTAAAAAAAATTTCTCATGCTTCCCTAAAAACCCCCTCGCATGCGTAAACATGCTCGGTGGTGTTCGCTCAAGGCGAAAACACTACAGTCGTTGGCAGGGCGCAGGTACAATTACGTGCAACCAGACGCAAGCAGACCAACAAGGGGGTCTCTACGATGCCGTTAACGTCGCTACAAAGTTTATAATCTCCAAGTTCCTACACCTAAATCTCGATAGAATTCTGGCAGCGTAACGCCTTACGGCATAAGTGGGAATTACTCAACACTATATTACGCACGTGGTTCACTGATAGATTAACAACTTCCCACGACGCCTTGTTCTGACTAAACCAACTCGTGATCTCCCTATTTAATCATTTTTCAACAAGGCACGGTTGTCTGTCTCCTCTCTTGCTTCCTGAAATATACTCCTCCTTCGACTTAGCATTCTCAACAAGGCGGTTCGTTTGCTCTCTCTTCCCTTTTCTCTGGGTCTTAATTTTGATTGTGTTTTTATCGCGCTCACCTTAACTATTTCTCTGATAATTTAGTTTGTTTATATTTCGGTCTCTCTCTCTCTTTCATTTTCTATGCTTTCTTTATGTTTATCCGGTCCTTTCTTCATATTGGACATCAATCAGGGCTATCACTGTATCTATTGTTGACATTAAACCTAACTTCCGGATGATCCAGGTCACATAGGCTGGTTTACTACTTCGCTGGACTCGGTCTCCTAGTCTTCTTCGATCTAGGTTTCTCCTCTTGTATGTATTAATTAAACTTATTCCTAAGCAAATTTTGGCAGGAGGGTCCATCAACTTAGTTCTCTTATCCCATGTGGGAAATGCCACGCATTTTCTTCTCTGTGTTTTCCAATGTTACTTTTTCTTCTTCTGACTCTCTTACAGGTTTACTTATATGGACGTTTACTACAGTTGAGATTAAAATGGCCTCACATGGAATGTCTGTGATGGCTTCTTAAGTTTATTTCCAGTGATCTTTTAAGCAAGGTGACGTGTAATTTTCCTCTTCATTTTCCGGGTTATTGAATCGCGTTGATAGATGAAACTTCCGAGAAACTCTTCCCGGAGTAATATAGTATATTCCTTTATGCTCTCATTAAATTATAATTTTATTTTCTCTTATTAACGTTAAGAGAAAACGGCCTCTCTGAAAGTCGTAATCATTTTTTAAAAAAAAAATTATAAATATGTAATGATATATTTATATGTATATATATATATATAAGATCGTATATATATAAACATACATATACTCAATTACATTTCTCCTATTTAAAATTACTGTTGTTATAATTACTGTTGTTTATTATAATTACTAATATTGCAATTATTAAGCTATCTTAATAAGTTACCTTTCTATTAAACTAGTATTAATCTTTTATTTGTTTTTTTTTTATATAATATAATTATATATATATATATATACAATTATATACCATAGTTGTTATTAATAAGAGGTTCTCCACTTTATAAAATAAAGCCAACCATGGAAAATAACATAAATCCTTTGGTTGTTTTGTTCAACACATAAAATAGGGTTTTAAACCCTAAATACACATTATTGAGAAGGAAGTTTATATTGTATGCAAGGGAGGAAGGGGCATGGCGGCGGAGGCTGCAATGGACAGTGGTGGGCAGAGGCAGGCTCGGCTGAAGCAGAGAGGACCACTTTAAAGGTCGCGGGGAGCACAGATGGTGGCGGGGCTGGAGGCTCCGCGGAGGTCGCAGTGCGAAGGGCGCGGCGGGGACAGCGTGGCAGCGTAGTTTTGAGCTCCACGGGGTGTAAAGGTAGGGGGATGTGGGGAGGGGCGGAGCCCCACCCACATCCCACGACGTGGGGTGTGGGTGGGGCTCCGCCCCTCCCCACACCTCATGACATAAAAAGACACTGCGGTGGGGATTCACTCCCCACCGCCCACCATACAATGTTTTCGACTGTGTTTTAACACACAGCGACCTCAAGTTTCGCTCCGCGAATTTCTATTTCAAATTTTCATGAGTTTAATTTGTATTATTAATATTTAATGTTAGATATAACATTTATTATATATATATATATATATTTATATATATATATATTTATATTTATATATATTTCAGTTTCATAGTATCATTTCGTCTTCTCAAACTCAACAATATATTCAGTTTCTGTTTTAATGATAATTAAATAACAATTATTATATATATATATATATAATTTTCATAATATCACTACATTTTCTCAAATTAAACCATTTATTCAGTTTCTTATATTCTGTAAAATGATCATCTAAGACATGCAATAACGACTATATATATATATATACACTTAAGAAATGAAGTTTTAATCAGTTTATTTCTGCAATTAATAAATGTCCATTTCAACTTTTGGACAACAGAAGTAAATATATAATAGACTTTTTCTAAACTTCACAAAATAATTGAAAACATTATTTACGAAGAAGAAACTTAAACATTTAAAACTGTCTTTTCCATTATAACAATGAACTATAAAACTGACCTTTCAACTAATTTATCCAATCTATCCTTATAATTACAAACCAGCTCAGATTTGATTGTAAATAAGTAAAGATCTCTTCCATTCACTAACACATTTTATACAGTAAGACTTTCTTTTTAACTTCAAACTTTCCATATGAAATTCAAGGTAAATAATTACATCATACACAATACAATAAGAACAACTATTTCACTACCCTTAACAAGATGAAAGATAAGGATTTCCTTCTCCCAACCAACTTACAAAAGAAGTTATGTAACAACTAAGTAACAGTCACTCCCAATAACATGATCAGGGAGGTTATTTCCTTCACTCCCAGGGTGACAATAAATTACAACAATATCAAGAGAGGTGCTCTCTCTTCAACTCTTATGAAATGAACATGATCTAATTCTTATGACAAAGAAGAATAAACTGTTTCTTCATAAATATAACTTCTTCAAATCCAACCAGAAGCTCCAAGAGAAAACCTTCGTATCAAAGACAAACAAAGAAGAAAACACCACTCATCTAGCTCTCCTCCCTTCTGTAGACCTGCAAGAGGGTCACCCCCGAGCTAGGGAGACCATACTCACACCTAGGTAACTCAAGCACTCCACTTCATAATAGGGACAACAACAAACCCAAAGCACACAAACACCCGTGGGTAAATTTCACAACATGGAAACTCAACTACAGTGAGTTTCATAAGGGGCAGGAGAGTGGACACACTCGACTCCAGAGTGTCACCCTTACAGATATTTTATCCAACACAATTTCTCTTGGCCTCAAACCAAGTTTGATCACAAATTTTTTTTAGAAATCTGTATTTGACTCTCAAGTCAAAGATACAGTCACAGATACATGCCCTCAAGGCTTTCAACATCTCAAAAGATGGAAACAGGTATGCACCTGAGGAGGATCTCTCCTCCCCTACCCCAAACTTGATGAGCATTTCTCCCAAGTGGGAGAAGCTCTGTCAAACAACCTGACAACAAACCCCACAGAAAATATATCTAAAACACAAACAAATAATCATCTTTCACACACTTTACATACACATTTAGATATACGAAAGAATGGTAAAAATCAAACCAACCTTACAAAGCCCTCCTGGAATGAAACTGTTGCAGAGCTCCACTGAGTTCTCTTCCAACCTTAGCCAACAACTCCTCTCTCTTTCCTCACCTCCCAAGCTAACTTCTCTATTTTTTTTTTTTGGCAATGATAAAAACTCTGCCCCCAAAATTCCACTAACTCCCTCTCATCCCAAAATTGAAAACAAATAACCCAAATTCTTTTCAGTTTAGAGGAATGGGGAGGTGACACTTGTCACCTCCTCACCCTTCCCAAAACCACTATTCTGTCCTGGTGGCTTATGTCACTCACCCATCCCTAGAGTACTCCTTATCCCTCTCCTCATGTCATTTCTCTTACGCATGGGAGAAATAAAAGGAGTTAAAGGAGGAAAAGACAGGTGACCCATGCCTATTCTTCCCTCCTTCACATGGATGGCCCCACAACACATGGGGGAATCTCACTAATGGAGAAGGTGACCTCAAGTCAATCCTTCAATAATTGATGGGTTTGTAGTCATCTCTTACCTTGGGGATTGAAGAGGGATGGGTTGGGTGTTGGTACAACCCATCATGTCCCCTCCATACCTCTAATTTTCGCCACTTAACTTTAGGGGGAAGTTAAGATGACTAGATGGAGGTTACTCAAGGGTTACCCATGCCAAATGGGCCCCTGGACCCATGGGGTATCACCCAGGGTCAACTTTAACCCATCCAGGACACCCATGGTCAAGGTAAAGCACATGAAAAGGCCTCAAAGAATTAAATAAAATAAAGAAATTCAAATTCAAACTTTTTACAACACAAATCATAAAATATTGTTACAAGAGAGTAACCAAACCCACTCGACCATACGAAAGACCACATTACAACATCACATCAAACACAAAAAGATCTTGGTTCCTCGTGGAACCAGATTGGCTTAATAGGGAATAACAATAATAAGGTGCAGAATGATCTCCGAAATCTGTGGTTTAATTAGTAAACCCTACACACTAAATTACAAGATCAGTATCCACATAAAATCATCATAGCCGAAGCAACTTAAAAACATGCATTATCATGACATAGTTCTAATTAACATAAATGAAATCATATTACAATTTTGCATCATCACCTAATCAACTTTTCTGAAATGTAAACTTATCCAAACATCACCCAATTAGTTTTTCCGAAATCATAATAAAGTTTAATGGTTTGACAATTTTCTGGGAACTGCTATCCCACAAATATAACAAGTAATAATAAAAGTAATGTAAATAGTCATAACAACAGAAGTAAAAAGGGCGGTCCTCACATCCTCTCCCCCTAAGACGGTACTTCCTCCTGGAAGTCGTCAAAAAGGTGAGGATAAAGGGTCTTCAGTCTCTCTGCATCTTCCCAAGTCGCTGTGACTTCGTCGTATAGGTCCCACTGGACTCTAACCTGGTCCAGCTCTCGACCTCGAAGGGCCAGCGTCCGACGAGCCAATATGCGAATTGGCTCCAGCGCCAGCTGTCCGTCTGCCTCTACCTGAAGAGCACTCCAATCCAACACGTGAGATAAGTCAGAAATATATTGATGTAAAACTGATACATGAAATACATCGTGGATACGTGACAGGCTAGGTGGCAAGGCTAGACGATAGGCTACTGGTCCTATCCGCTCCAAGATTTTGAAAGGTCCTACAAATCGAGGTGCTAGCTTAGAGCCCTTTCCGTAACGGATTGGACTCTTGTGCGGCCACACTCTCAAAAATACTCTTTCCCCCACAGAGAAGCTTCGGTCTGTCCTCTTAGCATCGGCATACTTCTTCTGCCTATCCTGTGCTTCCTGAAGTCTCTGTCTAATCTGTCTAACCTGCTGTTCCATATTCTGAACTATCTCTGGACCGATGACCGTTCTGTCCTCTATCCGATCCCAACTCAATGGTGTTCTGCATGGTCGGCCATATAAAGCCTGGAAAGGAGGCATACCCAACAAGCTGTGATGCCCATTATTGTAGGCGAACTCAACTAGATATAGGTACTCCTCCCATCTAGACTGATGGTCCATCACATACATGCGAAGCATGTCTTCTAACACCTGGTTAACTCTCTCTGTTTGTCCGTCGGTTTCCGGATGATAGGCTGAACTAAAGTTGAGCTATGTGCCCAACGCCTGATGTAAGGCTCTCCAAAACGAAGACGTAAATACGGAGTCTCTATCAAATATAATGTGGCGAGGTACCCCATGAAGTCTAACAATCTGATCAAGAAACACCTTTGCCATCGATGGTGCATTGTATGTTGTGCATATTGGTGAAAAATGTGCCACTTTGGTCAGCTTGTCAACTGTCACCATAATAGCATCATGGCGACGTGATGACATTGGTAGACCAACGATAAAATCCATCGAAATGGTGTCCCATTTCCATTCAGGTATCTCATGAGGGTACAACAGTCTCGCTGGATGCTGATGTCAGCCTTGACCCTCTGACATTCCAGGCAACGAGCAACAAAATCGGCAATGTCACGCCTCATCCCAGCCCAATGATAAAGCTATCGTAAGTCAGTATGCATCTTCTTCACTCCTGGGTGTGCTGCATAGGGTGCTCTATGAGCCTCTGATAGGATTACTGTACAAAGATTGCCCGCTTGGGGTACATAGATGCGCTGCCGATGTCGTAGCATACCATCAGACTCAAGGGTATATCCTGTAAATTTGCCCTCAAGGGCCTTCTGATTTAGTAATGCCTGCTGCACTTCAAGAAACCATTCGTCCTCTGGTAGATGCTGTAAGATGCGATCTTTCAAGTCCACCCTCAAGGTCAGGGTTAGGATCTCATGGCGCCTTCGACTCAAAGCATCAGCGACCACGTTCTCCTTCCCTTTGATGTAGTGGACATCGAAGTCGTATTCGCATAGGAATTCCATCCAACGCTGTTGGCGGGCGTTCAAATTTGGCTGTGTAAAAATATACTGCAAACTATGATGATCCGAATGGAGTTCAAAGTGTCGACCTAGGAGGAAGTGTCTCCAGCGGACTAAAGCATGAACAACTACTGCGAGCTCTAAGTCGTGAGTAGTGTAGTTTAACTCATGTGTCTTTAGTTTCCGCAATTCGTATGCGATCACTCTAGCACCCTGCATAAGCACGGCTCCCAAACCCTCTAATGATGCATCTGTACATACTACAAACTCCTCTGCATGTTTTGGAACTGCTAAAATAGGAGCACTAGTAAGACACTCCTTGAGGACTCCAAAGGCCTTTTCACACTGCTCGGTCCAAATGAAACCCTTCCCTTTTCGCTGAAGGGAAGTAATGGGATGTGCTATCCTGGAGAAGCCCTCGACAAACCGATGATAATATCTGGCTAACCCCATAAAGCTTCTGACCTCTGTCACGTTGGTGGGTGCCGGCCACTCCTGAATTGCTCTGATTTTAGATGGATCTACGGAGATGCCATCGCCTGATAAAATGTGTCCCAAATACTGCACCTCTGTCCTGAAGAAGGCACACTTCGCCAAGTTGCCATAAAGCTACTGCTCTCGTAATTGTTGCAAAACTTGACGCAAGTGCTCCACATGCTCCTCCTTAGTCCGTGAATAAATCAAAATGTCATCTAGAAATATTATCACGAACCGATCTAGGTAAGTACGGAACACCCCGTTCATGAGGCTCATGAACACTGCAGGAGCGTTCGTCAACCCGAAGGGTACCATTGTGAATTCGTAATGGCCATATCTGGTTTGAAAAGCAGTTTTATGAATATCTATCTCCGTGATGCGCAATTGGTGATACCCAGATTTTAGATCAATTTTCGAGAACACTCTGGCTCCCTGCATCTGATCAAAAAGGTCGTCAATCCTAGGCAGAGGATAACGGTTTTTCACCGTCACCTTGTTCAACTGCCTGTAGTCCATACATAAACGAAGAGAGCCATCCTTCTTCTTCACGAAGATAACCGGTGCGCCCCATGGTGAAACACTAGGTCGGATGTGCCCCTTCTCAAGTAATTCCTCTAACTGCAGCTTAAGTTCAGTGAGTTCATGTGTAGTCATCCTATAAGGTGCACGGGATATCAGTTCTGCACCCGGCACTAAGTCGATGTGGAAGTCCACTTCTCTGCGTGGAGGCATACCTGGTAATTCTGGCGGAAATACATCAGCAAACTCTCTAAGGACAGGGTGATCATCTAAAGTAGCCTCAGGTTCATCCTCTGCTCTATCACTGACCGTGATGGCAAACATCTGACATCCCTTCCACATACAACGCTTAAGCTACTGAGTGGATATCATACAAACAGCCGTGGGCTTTCAAATGCCCACTATCTCAACCAGCGAACCATGATCGTCTAAACAGCTAATCATTCTCTGGCGACAATCTAGCTTGGCTCTATGTGCCGCGAGCCAATCCATACCCAGAACTACACCGTAAGATCCTAATGGCATAATCCTAAGGTCACATGTTGTGGTGAATGATCCCAATGTGATCTCACAGTCTTTAACCAAGGTATCTACTGACATCCTGGCCCCTGAGGCCAACTCAACTTCCCACCTAATGTCTTGCCTAGAAGCCACCAGCCTGCAACGCTCCACTAACAAAGTAGACAAAAAGGAGTCTGTAGCTCCTGAGTCAAAAAGGATAGAGATGGGGAAGTCTCCAATCGTACCTGCTGCCTTGATGACTGAAGCCTAGAAATCAGCCTGGCGGTTATCAACCGCTGCAAACATGTGGTGGGATCTACCCACGTCACCTATGGTCTGCTCAGATCCTCCTGATCGGGGCTGTCCCCCTGCTGTAAATCCCTGCGGGCACTCTCTAGCCAGATGCCCTGCCCCACCACACACATAACATGGTCCTCTAACCTGTAACTACCCTGACTGTGTTCTGCCCGATTATTGTTGTCCAGTCCGTCCCGTAGACCCCTGTGAGCCTCTGTAAGACTGCTGGGACTTCGCGGGTCCTGCCGATGAACCCTGCTACTGCCATCCACGGTTCTATCCTCCCTGACCCCTCTGTTGGAATTTAGATTTTTGCTGATGTTGCTGCTGCTGTGGAGGCCTAGGAGGTAATGAGGAAGAGTTATATCCTCCTTTCTGTGTTGTGTTTTGAGGCCTTCGAAAGTTTTGCTGTTGCTGGGGGTTACGTTCCTGGTACTGCGGGCGTGAATTCTACCCTCGTCCCTAAATTTCCTCTGATATAAGGGCCTTTTCAACAGCCTCGCTCATGGTCTGGGGATTTGCCATACGAACTGGTCCTACTATCCCGTGATTCAGCCCTCTGATGAATTTGTGTATTAAGATTTTCTCGTCGTGGAGGTATTCCACGTAATGTGAAAGCTCAATGAATCGACTCTCATACTGAGTAACAGTGAGTCCCCTCTGCTGTAAATCATGGAACTCATCGATCCTGCGCTGTCTGTAGTGTTCTGACAAATATCGCGCATTAAAGCGCTCTATGAAGGTGTCCCATGTGAGTGTCTCTACGGAAAGTCGGCGCTTGCACTCCTCTGTGTGCCACCAGGTAGCTGCGGCATCCCTCAGAAGGTGGACTACCACTCGTGCTTTCATGTTGCTTCCATATGGTTGCAGCACGAAACACCTGTCTAAACTAATCAGCCAAGCCTCGGCCACAACCCCCTCTGTAGCACCTGCGAAAGTGGGTGGGTTGAGTCTAAGTAGATCTCTGATGGGGTCCCCTCTGTCTCTAAGTCTCACAACTGGCTCTTCCACACCATCCTCATACAATCCATGATGAACCTGTTCTTCCCTCTGGTTCTCATCTCGTCTCAAAGGTCTCAGAGGACTCCTACTCCGTGCACGGAAAGCTGACCCTACCTCCTCTACTGTTGTGTCGAGAATCTCAACGAAAGGCTCCACACGTGGCACCTCTAGTGGATCAACACAGGGCTCCCCACGTGGTTCAATACGTGACTCGGCATGTGGCTCCCTACGTGGCTCCTCTCGCGGATCAACACGAGGCTCTACACGTGGCTCAGGAATCACTGGCGGTAACCTGTCTAACATAGCCTGTAGTGCCTGTAAGATCTATGGACCTATATCCAATACTGGTGTCGCCTGTGGTACTAGTGGTGCTTGTGGTACAGGTGGTGCAGGTGGTGCTGCTGTAACTATGGGTGCTAGTCCCTCGGCTAAGGAATCGGTGTGCACCTCGACAGACGCTGTGTGGCATGACCGTGCTCGTCGAACACGGGGAGGCATCCTACAAAACAAGGTAGAAACTAATTAGCCAAAGTTGCGGAATAATAACATGCCTAAATACGCCCAGTGTTTAAACTTTGCTCTGATACCAAATGTCATGCCCACATTTTCCATGTGGTCACAACACACCTCACACGTGTCATAGCCACATTTGTCATGTGGTTATGACACGAAATATCAAAAAAAATTTCTCATGCTTCCCTAAAAACCCCCTCGCATGCGTAAACATGCTCGGTGGTGTTCGCTCAAGGCGAAAACACTACAGTCGTCGGTGGGGTGCAAGTACAATTACGTGCAACCAGATGCAAGCAGACCAACAAGGGGGTCTCTACGATGCCGTTAACATCGCTACAAAGTTTATAATCTCCAAGTTCCTACACCTAAATCTCGATAGAATTCTGGCAGCGTAACGCCTTATGGCGTAAGTGGGAATTACTCAACACTATATTACGCACGTGGTTCACTGATAGATTAACAACTTCCCACGACGCCTTGTTCTGACTAAACCAACTCGTGATCTCCCTATTTAATCATTTTTCAACAAGGCACGGTTGTCTGTCTCCTCTCTTGCTTCCTGAAATATACTCCTCCTTCGACTTAGCATTCTCAACAAGGCGGTTCGTTTGCTCTCTCTTCCCTTTTCTCTAGGTCTTAATTTTGATTGTGTTTTTATCACGCTCACCTTAACTATTTCTCTGATAATTTAGTTTGTTTATATTTCGGTCTCTCTCTCTTTCATTTTCTATGCTTTCTTTATGTTTATCCGGTCCTTTCTTCATATTGGACATCAATCAGGGCTATCACTGTATCTATTGTTGACATTAAACCTAACTTTCGGATGATCCAGGTCACATAGGCTGGTTTACTACTTCGCTGGACTCGGTCTCCTAGTCTTCTCCAATCTGGGTTTCTCCTCTTGTATGTATTAATTAAACTTGTTCCTAAGCAAATTTTGGCAGGAGGGTCCATCAACTTAGTTCTCTTATCCCATGTGGGAAATGCCGCGCATTTTCTCCTCTGTGTTTTCCAATGTTACTTTTTCTTCTTCTGACTCTCTTACAAGTTTACTTATATGGACGTTTACTACAGTTGAGATTAAAATGGCCTCACATGGAATGTCTGTGATGGCTTCTTAAGTTTATTTCCAGTGATCTTTTAAGCAAGGTGACGTGTAATTTTCCTCTTCATTTTCTGGGTTATTGAATCGCGTTGATAGATGAAACTTCCGAGAAACTCTTCCTGGAGTAATACAGTATATTCCTTTATGCTCTCGTTAAATTATAATTTTATTTTCTCTTATTAACGTTAAGAGAAAACGGCCTCTCTGAAAATCGTAATCATTTTTTTAAAAAAAATTATAAATATGTAATGATATATTTATATGTATATATATATAAGATCGTATATATATAAACATACATATACTCAATTACATTTCTCCTATTTAAAATTACTGTTGTTATAATTACTGTTGTTTATTATAATTACTAATATTGCAATTATTAAGTTATCTTAATAAGTTACCTTTCTATTAAACTAGTATTAATCTTTTATTTGTTTTTTTTTTATAGAATATAACTATATATATATATATATACAATTATATAACATAGTTGTTATTAATAAGAAGTTCTCCGCTTTATAAAATAAAGCCAACCATGGAAAATAACATAAATCCTTTGGTTGTTTTGTTCAACACATAAAATAGGGTTTTAAACCCTAAATACACATTATTGAGAAGGAAGTTTATATTGTATGCAGGGGAGGAAGGGGCATGGCGGTGGAGGCTGCAATGGACAGTGGTGGGCGGAGGCAGGCTCGGCCGAAGCAGAGAGGACCACTTTAAAGGTCATGGGGAGCACAGATGGTGGCGGGGCTGGAGGCTCCGCGGAGGTCGCAGTGCGAAGGGCGCGGCGGGGACAGCGTGGCAGCGTAGTTTTGAGCTCCGTGGGGTGTAAAGGTAGGGGGATGTGGGGAGGGGCGGAGCCCCACCCACATCCCACGATGTGGGGTGTGGGTGGGGCTCTGCCCCTCCCCACACCTCATGACATAAAAAGACACTGCGGTGGGGATTCACTCCCCACCGCCCACCATACAATGTTTTCGACTGTGTTTTAACACACAGTGACCTCAAGTTTCGTTCCGCGAATTTCTATTTCGAATTTTCATGAGTTTAATTTGTATTATTAATATTTAATGTTAGATATAACATTTATTATATATATATTTATATATATTTCAGTTTCATAGTATCTTTTCATCTTCTCAAACTCAACAATATATTTAGTTTCTGTTTTAATGATAATTAAATAACAATTATTATATATATATATATATATTTATATATATATTTTTTATTTTCATAATATCACTTCATTTTCTCAAATTAAACCATTTATTCAGTTTCTTATATTCTGTAAAATGATCATCTAAGACATGCAATAACGACTATATATATATATATACACTTAAGAAATGAAGTTTTAATCAGTTTATTTCTGCAATTAATAAATGTCCATTTCAACTTTTGGACAATAGAAGTAAATATATAATAAACTTTTTCTAAACTTCACAAAATAACTGAAAACATTATTTACGAAGAAGAAACTTAAACATTTAAAACTGTCTTTTCCATTATAACAATGAACTATAAAACTGACCTTTCAACTAATTTATCCAATCTATCCTTATAATTACAAACTAGCTCAGATTTGATTGTAAATAAGTAAAGATCTCTTCCATTCACTAACACATTTTATGCAGTAAGACTTTCTTTTTAACTTCAAACTTTCCATACGAAATTCAAGGTAAATAATTACATCATACACAATACAATAAGAACAACTATTTCACTACCCTTAACAAGATGAAAGATAAGGATTTCCTTCTCCCAACCAACTTACAAAAGAAGTTATGTAACAACTAAGTAACAGTCACTCCCAATAACATGATCAGGGAGGTTATTTCCTTCACTCCCAGGGTGACAATAAATTACAACAATATCAAGAGAGGTGCTCTCTCTTCAACTCTTATGAAATGAACATGATCTAATTCTTATGTCAAAGAAGAATAAACTGTTTCTTCATAAATATAACTTCTTCAAATCCAACCAGAAGCTCCAAGAGAAAACCTGCGTATCAAAGACAAACAAAGAAGAAAACACCACTCATCTAGCTCTCCTCCCTTCCGTAGACCCGCAAGAGGGTCACCCCCGAGCTATGGAGACCATACTCACACCTGGGTAACTCAAGCACTCCACTTCACAATAGGGACAACAACAAACCCAAAGCACACAAACACCCGTGGGTAAATTTCACAACACAGAAACTCAACTACAGTGAGTTTCATAAGGGGCAGGAGAGTGGACACACTCGACTCCAGAGTGTCACCCTTACAGATATTTTATCCAACACAATTTCTCTTGGCCTCAAACCAAGTTTGATCACAAATTTTTTTTAGAAATCTGTATTTGACTCTCAAGTCAAAGATACAGTCACAGATACATGCCCTCAAGGCTTTCAACATCTCAAAAGATGGAAACAGGTATGCACCTGAGGAGGATCTCTCCTCCCCTACCCCAAACTTGATGAGCATTTCTCCCAAGTGGGAGAAGCTTTGTCAAACAACCTGACAACAAACCCCACAGAAAATATATCTAAAACACAAACAAATAATCATCTTTCACACACTTTACATACACATTCAAATATACAAAAGAATGGTAAAAATCAAACCAACCTTACAAAGCCCTCCTGGAATGAAACTGTTGCAGAGCTCCACTGAGTTCTCTTCCAACCTTAGCCAACAACTCCTCTCTCTTTCCTCACCTCCCAAGCTAACTTCCCTTTTTTTTTTTTTTTGGCAATGATAAAAACTCTGCCCCCAAAATTCCACTAACTCCCTCTCATCCCAAAATTGAAAACAAATAACCCAAATTCTTTTCAGTTTAGAGGAATGGGGAGGTGACACTTGCCACCTCCTCACCCTTCCCAAAACCACTATTCTGTCCTGGTGGCTTATGTCACTCACCCATCCCTAGAGTACTCCTTATCCCTCTCCTCATGTCATTTCTCTTACGCATGGGAGAAATAAAAGGAGTTAAAGGAGGAAAAGACAGGTGACCCATGCCTCTTCTTCCCTCCTTCACATGGATGGCCCCACAACACATGGGGGAATCTCACTAATGGAGAAGGTGACCTCAAGTCAATCCTTCAATAATGGATGGGTTTGTAGTCATCTCTTACCTTGGGGATTGAAGAGGGATGGGTTGGGTGTTGGTACAACCCATCATGTCCCCTCCATACCTCCAATTTTCGCCACTTAACTTTAGGGGGAAGTTAAGATGACTAGATGGAGGTTACTCAAGGGTTACCCATGCCAAATGGGCCCCTGGACCCATGGGGTATCACCCAGGGTCAACTTTAACCCATCCAGGACACCCATGGTCAAGGTAAAGCACATGAAAAGGCCTCAAAGAATTAAATAAAATAAAGAAATTCAAATTCAAACTTTTTACAACACAAATCATAAAATATTGTTACAAGAGAGTAACCAAACCCACTCGACCATACGAAAGACCACATTACAACATCACATCAAACACAGAAAGATCTTGGTTCCTCGTGGAACCAGATCGGCTTAACAGGGAATAACAATAACAAGGTGCGGAATGATCTCCGAAATCTGTGGTTCGATTAGTAAACCCTGCACACTAAATTACAAGATCAGTATCCACATAAAATCATCATAGCCAAAGCAACTTAAAAACATGCATTATCATGACATAGTTCTAATTAACATAAATGAAATCATATTACAATTTTTCATCATCACCTAATTAACTTTTCTGAAATGTAAACTTATCCAAACATCACCCAATTAGTTTTTCCGAAATCATAATAAAGTTTAATGGTTTGACAATTTTCCAGGAACTGCTATCCCACAAATATAACAAGTAACAATAAAAGTAATGTAAATAGTCATAACAACAGAAGTAAAAAGGGCGGTCCTCACAGCCATAGACAATCAATTTCAGGTTAAAAGCAATGCAGATTTTGCCAAAAAAAGGACTATCATTTAAAAGTGATGCAAATTCTACCAAAAGTAAATAATTGTTGTTTAAAAGTGATCTAGTTTGGCTAAAGGTGAGCGGTTATTGTTTAGAGGTGATCTATGTCTGACAGAGGGTGTGTTTGAATGATGCTTTTGATAAGAAAATAGTAATTTCAGCCACACACACTCACAAGAATCACAAATTTGTACAACCTAGGCTAGTAAAGACTGTATTTGTTGAGTCCCCTTGCCGTGCCTATTGAAAGTGGATAGCTTTAGGATCTTGGTAGCATTGGCTCCCCTCCACGGCACTCACTTCTCATGCATACCAAGATCCAGGTTTCCCAAGGGTTGTCCCCCCACCAAACCTTAGGATTGTCCCTGCTATCTCTACTAAGAACCACGAGAATCAGGGCAGCTTCAAAGGTCCCACCTTTTTCATCAACAAATAGAAGGATTTTGGCTACTGCACAAGGTTTCTAGTAAGGGCATTTGTGTAGGTGGCTACACATGTGGTGATTCACTTCATTAATAGAGGCTTCCTAGCCTAAAGAAGTTATGCTCTAAGGGGTTTTAGGGGAAACATTCATCAGTGTAACATAGCGACACCTATTGTTTATGGCTTTTGACACAAACACTTTTCTTATATAGTGGCTTGGAAGGACTTGGCTTTAGCCCATTACCGCTTGGGTCATACCCCTTCTCACACCGGGAAGGCAGGCCCTCTAAAGATAATAACAGCTTCTCATGCACCCAAGATCCATTTGATAGGCAAGGGGAGAGGATACTTTTGCTATTAAATTTGGGTTACAAACTTGCACAACAAGCAATCCAAAAAAATATAAATCAAGCACAGAGCAAGCAATGATTCTTTTTAAGCACCAAGCCCAAATGTTCCTAAATTAGTGGTAAAATGCAATGTCTTGGACTGATCAGAGTTGCAATAGATATGTTAGTAGTTTCACAACCTTCTTTTTCTCAGACAATCAATAAGATGCTACACAAAGAGATGATTAATAACCAAGAAAACCTAACTATGAATGATAAAACTGAAAGCAACACATAGTTACTAGAGGTGACTGACTGCTGCTCAAAAGCGATTTGAATTCTACCAAAAGTGAACTGTTACTGCTCAAAAGTGATACCAAAAATCTAGATGTGAACTGTTAATGCTCAAAAGTGACTTGTTTCTACCAGATGCATAAAATTCCCTATAAGAATCAGATGTTTGCAGAAAAACCCTACATTGCAGGAAGCGACCCAAAAGTGATCAGTTTTGGATTAAAAGAGATGCAAAAAATAACAGATGTGACCACTCTTGGCTTAAAAGAGATCCTAAAAATATTGAAAGCAGTGACTGGTAGCTTAAAAGTGATGCAAATGTTCTGAAGGCGACTGGTTTTCGCTTAAAAGTGACTGTGATTTATTGTAAGCACTTGAAAAATCTGATCTTCACAAAAAACAACTTCAAACAACAAAGTTAATCAAGGATGTGGGTCCCACCAGGCGTGCCAAAATGTGATAAGTAGAAATTAGGTTAATAAGATCAAGCATGTAAATCAAAACCTAATCCTACAATCATCAAAGAATCTAATCCAAGTGAAATCAAAAGCATGCAATTCAAGAACAAAATCACCTAGATTGTATGATTCCTTATTTGTAATGTGGATTATTTCTCAAAAATGAACAATTATGAAGATCAAAGCTGCCATAATGGATGGATGATAATGATAATATGCTAGATGGATGCTAAAATGCTCAATATGCTCAAGATGGTAATATAGACACTATATGAAAATGATGGATAGATGTAGTATCAAATGAGAGGGTGTTTATATAGACCTCAACCAAAATCAATCAACAGTAGAGATTTGGTGGCTATGTGAATGATTGAGATGAAATGATAGTCATAGGTGAATGTGTAGATGACAAGTGGAAGGAAGATAAGGCTTATGTGTGACCATGTACATAAAATGTACTACATGTGAAAGATATTAAATAAAAGATGTAGTACCACACATGTTTTTAAATAAAAGATACACACATGTCAGCTCATGATAAAAGATACAGATAAATGATAAGAGAAATTAATTAAATAAATACAATTTATTTAATTAATTGGAAAGTGGGCTTATGAAGTGATTTTTAATTAAATAAATATAAATTTATTTAATTAATAGAAGAAATAAGTGATTTTAAGAAAATAGAGAAATTGCTCAAGTGTGTTAGACAAATGCAATATTTTAATACTCATGATAACTAGGTCAATTTTGGGTGTCTACACTAACTTGGATTTAGTCGATGCTAAGGAATGTTTCATGTCTTTATAATGCCAACAAATTCAAACCTATTTAATGATAAAAAAAAACATATTTGAAAGGGTTGATAAATCATTCCTAATCACCAAGCATGCAATTTAGATAGAAGTTTATTATTATTATTACTCTTGTTAATGCCTAAATAAAGAAAGCTTTTATGGGCACAACACCATATACAATGATAGGATAATTTTAGGGCAACATTGTTGTTTAGGGTTAAAAGTGAAGATAATGGATTTTAATGGTTTATGTTAATCCTCCTTTCACCACTAAACATTCAAGGACATTAAACCGAGTAGAGAACTCTACTACATATCTCCTATCACTTGGAACATAGGGGAAGATTGGAATTGTGTAATTTTGTTCTTCAATTAAGTCCAATTATGTGTAAAATCCTAATTTCATAAATTCGTAAACAAACAGACAAATTACAGAAAATGATCACACATAGAGATATCAAATGACAACCAAATGCATACCAAATTTTAAAGTTCGGTGTATGAAAACGTTAGGGACTAATGAGCAAGCACCCTAGTCTAGTGCCTCAATTTTCTTCAAGATCTGAGAATGTTATCTGGAACACAATTCTACTGTTCTGCAGATTTTACAATTGTGGGATCTAGAGGACTAATGAGTGGGCACCCAAGTCTAGGTCCCTATTTTCTTTTCATATCTACAATTCCAATAGTCTACACTACTATCCTACAACTCCATTTCTTTTTCTTTCACAACCTATAACCTGCAATCACATAAAAATGGGTTGGGGGTTGTGGTGTTTAGAGGCTTGCCTTAGTCAAGCCCTAGAGAGACGTTCAAGTCTTTCAAACATCGTTGTCAAATAAATAGTGCATATCCCTTTGGGATAGAGACAAAATCCAAATGATAAATGATAGAAAACATAATTGATATCACCTTGTAGTGAAGATCTCATGGAAGGAAGATGCTCTTCATGCCATAAGGAGATGGATGCCAAATTTGCAACAAACAAGCACAATAATAACACAAAAGTTTGCTTTACAACACAATGAATGCCTTGAATCACTTTCATAAAAGCCACAAGTTTGCAATTTCCATCTAGTTTACAAATGAATCACTAATCATCCTTATATATGCAACTACAAACATTCCCTCTAAGAATTTTGTAATTCAAACTTACCGTGTCGACGTAGGACCTAAGTAATGGTCATAAACTAACACTTTGAAATAGGTCTTGACCTAATATAGGGTAGGACTAGGGTAGGGGCACCCAAGTCCTCCCCCTATTTAATGTAGGATTTATGTTAAGTGCATCCCCTGAGTCCCATTTGACATGAAACTTCAGGGTTTTCTCATTGAGAGTCATCAAAATCATTCAAGATGCTCTAAATGCATTCTAAAAGACCTATGAGCTAAACCTTAAGAGGAAAAAGCCCCCAAGGATACTTTTTTCTGACATAACATTTAGCCCCCACTTTAATGTATGTATAAACACAAGGCCAATACATGCATTAAAGTACAATCAACAAAAACAACAAACATGTCAAGCATGGAGAAGACACTCCAATCATAGTGAAGATGGTAATAGGAATGCAAAACATAGAAAAGATAGTTATAGTCATGCAAAACACAGAGAAGATAGTATTGAAGACATGCAAAACATAGTGAATATAGGGATGAATTTTTTTTTTTTCATATATGAAATGCAGATGCAAGTACAAGGAAATTTATCACACAACCCAAAATGTAGGAGGAACTCATCACCACTAGTCTTTAAACTTCATATGGGGCAATAGACATGAAAAACAAATCTCAAAGTGTAGGAGGAACTCATCGCCACTAGTCTTTAAGACTACACTTGAGAACAAACATGCCATACAAATCAAGCATGCCATACAAATCTCAAAGCATAAGAGGGACTCATCGTCACCGGTCTTTAAGACTATGCTTGGGAAAAAACACACAATACACACACATAGAAGACACAGAGAAAATATGGTAGACAAGCAATGGAGTGTACCTATTTCTAGGTTCATCATCATCTCAGGCACATTACATGCACACATCGACGATTGTGCTTTGCCACAACAATCACCAAAGACACTCTTAAGGGTTAGGATAGTCACGGATCCACTCTTCGCTTATGTAAAGGACTTTTAGGAAATGACAGGATGTGCACTCTCCTTGAGAAATACACCATCCCCACCTCTATAAAGGGCTTAAGATAAAAAGGATATACATGATATCCCACCTCCATAGAGGGCTTAAATGATTGCAGTAGATTTCAAGATTCACAAACAAATCTCAAAGTTTAGGAGGGACTCATCATCCCCAGTCTTTAAACTACACTTGAGAACAAACACACTTTGCTAGCATCTAAATAAGATATCTTACCTTATATATGCCCCCACCTTAAGGTGGTTGATATCATGTACCCATATCAAGCATGTTAAGGTAGAAAGAAAACACACAATGGAACATGAGCTCTCGTAGAGGCCATGCCCCCCGGAGGTGACATGTACTTTACAATCGCCAAATGTTCCCAAAAACACATTCCTACAGAAAAGTGTTAGCATCCATATAATCATGATAAATAATAATGCATATGATCATTCACATAGAGACCTGAGGTTATACTATGGATTCAGAGACTGAGTATAACTATGGGGCTATACCACAGAAATCTCAAAATTGAGTGTAACCAAAGCAAGATTCAAAGATAAATAAGGTGCATGGAGCAGCAGTATTGTTATGGTTTATTAGTGTGATAAGACAACATCAAGACCAATGAAGTGATTCTACTAGCCAAGCATTGGATAATATATATCAACCCCATCATCATGCATGGACTTGGTCCATTTTTTTATTTCTCACTGAAGGGACACTAGGTCCGTATCAGTTTAATATGTTTTCATCATCAACTCACTAGATAGAAACACTAGAGGAAGGGAAACAATAAATCAAGAGAGGAGAAACAAGTGCCTTAGGGACAATCATATAGGAGGTTTGCCCCAAGTCACCAACTGCAATGCTATGTCCATAAGACACAACACACAATAGTGAAAATAAAGAAGAAGCAATATAGAAGAATGATGATGCAAATAGAAGAAGGTCACAATAGAGGTAGTCTCCCAGTATCCTTGACCTTACAAGAGTGTCAAGGGTCATCTTAGGAGGCCTAAACAACACATAACATGTTATAAATACTTACTTGTAGGGACAACCAGACTAGGGGTTATCATCAAGCAAGTCATCATCTTCCCACTCCTAAATGTTAGAAGAAAGTGGGACATAAGGTACCATAGCCCAAATCTTATTCTTGTCTTCAAGTTGTCCATTCTTAAGGTTTTCTTGGTTTGGTTCAATGTTAGGTGAGATGTTTTCTTGTTGAGGTGTGTTTCGTTGGGCATAATCTTGTCATCTCCTCCTCCTTTCTCTTTCTTGTCTATTTCTTTTTGTCTTACCACTTATCTCTTGTAAGATAATGTTTTTCTCTTCCATAGGTTTTTGTGTTTTAGAGGAGGAAGTACTAGGATTAAATCTCATTTGTCTAGGTGGAATATTTTTCTCTTAATGACTACCTCCTTATCCTTGTAAGGATAGCAGGGAGGAACCTCAGCATAGGGTCCTTTTCCTTTTAGTCTAGGAAGTTCTTCAAATGTGGGTTGTTCATCCCTTATTGTTTCTTGAATAGAAGGACCAGCCACTTGATGTAATAATTGTGTTTTGTAGTTTCTATAGCTTAAGAAGTTAAAATCTGTTCATGGCTCTGATTCCACTTTAGATCTTTCCCAAAAGTAATCGAGGGTAAAGTGTTGTCTTGTAACCAAAGGTTTATACCTATTGTGAGAGATAATATGCACTTGTCCATTCAAAGGAAATTTTACATAGTTATAAATTGTTGAAGGGACAACTTTCATAGTCTTTAACCATGGCTGTCCTACTTTTATGTAAGAAAGATTAGAAATAGGGACAACATCAAATAATTTTTCTACAAATTTCTCAAATACAGTATCCAATAAAGATATCTTCCTAGAAGTGTTTATAAAGGTTCCCTTATGTGTTTTAACCATCATGTCTAAAGGGTCATAAAATCCTTGTATCAAACCATGTGATTAAAGGAACTCTTCCATTGCCACATTAGTCATGAAATTAGGATCAATAAGGATTCCATCCATAGGATTTCCCATTATCTTCACTGTGATATAAAGAGGTCCTTCAGTGTCTCCAATTGTTCAATCTATTAGGGTTAGCTAACAGAAGATATCAATTAAATGCAAAAAAAGATTAAACAAAGGAATGAAAATACACATAAATAATAACAGCAAGAGACAAGTTTTAACGTGGTTCACCAAAACTTCGGCTACGTCCACCAAACAGAGAGTCCAATATTATTATCTAGTAAATCAAACTGATTACAACTAGCAATCCCTACAACTCAATACCATTGCAAAATGCTACAATACATCATCAAAAACCCTCACCCTTAGCCGCTTTTATCAAGCCTTATGTCAGTTACAAAATAGGGTTTTTTATGTCAGTCAATGAAAAAATAACTCCCAACGCCTATTAAATAATAAAAAAACCATGTGAGGTTTTGGGGGTGTTGCCCCCAAGCCCCCACAAGGGCACTACCCTTTTGACCCCATCTTAGGGGTACTTCCCCCGAACCCCCACAAGGGGCACTGCCCCTTGACCCCATAGGAATTTGGGGGGAAACTGCGCTAGTAAAAGTGGGGTAAATTTAACCTCTGAATCTGATTAGGCTCCATATAACAACACTATCATGAGTTGTAAACACAATTTTAGGTTTGAGGACCTTTCTTTTTATGTAAGACCTAGGAGGGAACCTATTATTATTGTTGGGATTATTATAGACACCCAAAAATATCCTCTTACAACACTTTGTCACAATATTGCATCATTTAGGCATCTTGTAGCATTTTTGCCCTAGGCACCCATATCATCACCTAATTAGCACTTCCTCTAATAAATTGAATAAATCTAACATTTATTTAATTTATCCCATCCCTTCACATTATTAAATAAATAAATTTTATTTATTTATTTAATCCCCTTTCCTCTTGAATTAAATATAAAAATTCTTTTATTTTATTTTAATTTATCACTCTCACATTCCTCATGATTTAAATAATATTAAATTATTTAAATTATTAGCTCACCTTCCATTTGTATCTCTCAAGATGACTCAAATCATCTCTCGAGTTAAGTTCATTCACCTTCCATTTCTTCTCTCTTATTGCACAATCAACTTTCTAATCCCACTACCGCTCACAAAATAGAATTTTTATCCCTCCATCCTCTCATCTTTGTCTATAAATTAATCCACAACCAAGCCATTTGCATAGATGAGATTTTAAGGACTGTTACTATGTCAAAATTCCTCTATCCCTCGCATCGATCATCTTTCATCTATCTATTTTCTTCTATCAATCTCCATCTGATCGTTATGCTACATATCTGAGCAATCAACATCCAATCATTCAAGCAATAAAACATTCATGCATCGATCCTTCAATATATCTAATATATTCAAAGGGTTTGGATTGAGGTATTGCATGTTATTGTTTTATCTTTTATTTTGTCTAAATTTTTTGGTTACATTTCTGGCATGCCCGGTGAGACTCACTTCGCTTGATCATTTTTACAGGTTTTTATTATAAAAATTTGTGCTTTCTAACCCTTGTTTGCAATTTTTGCATTGGATTTGTTATAGGTGACCTCTTAGCTCAAATTTGACCTCACCATTGCATCTAAAAGGCCATTTCCATACATTTTGACCACAAATTTGCCTAGGTTTTGTGAGGAAATGTGTAATTGGTGAAGAAAATCACATTCGGTCCGTAGAAAACTACATTTGGTGAAGAAAATTGCATATGATCAGCAGAAAACCACCTTTGGTCTGTAGTCAGCCAGATTTCATCTACAATTAGTTGCATTTGATCTACAGTTAGTCATATTTGGTTTGCAGTCAGTCATATTTGGTCCGTAATCAGTCGCATTTGGTTAATTAGGGTTTTTATTGAGTTTTAGACACCTGAGTACCTTCAATCCATGGTGAGTCACCTTTGCACGATACAGAGATGCCTTTGCACAATAGCTTATCGCATTTGGTAAATTTTTTTCAGATTTAATTTTTAGCTAACCACCTTTGGTCATTGGCATACGCTTTTGGTTTACACTCTACAAATTTAGGGTTTTTCTTCAAAATTGATGTTTATCTGTGCAGCTTGTCAAAACATGCTTGTCAAAGAATGGAAAAAACAAACTACTAACATATCTTCTGTAGGTTCAATTGGTCAAAGAATATTTTTTATCACTAATTTAGACATATTTAGAATTGGTGCTTAAAATGAACCCTACATGCTCCATGTCTATTTTCTTTTCTTTGTTTGCTTACTGAGATTGATTGTAACTTGACTTAGCAACAAGAGTATCCTCTCCCCCCACCTAACCAATGAATCTGGGGTGCAAGAGATATCATTGCTAACTCTAGAGGACCTACCTTCCCATTGTGAGAAGGGAACAAACCAAGTGGCAATGAGCTAAAGCCAAGCTCTTCTGAGCCGTTCTACAAATAATCTGTTTGTGATGAAAGTCACAAGAAACAAGTGTAGTTATGTCATACCAACGAATGTCTCCCTCAATACCTTATGGTGTGTGAAATTCTATAGAGCATAACCTCTGCAGGCTGGGAGGCCTCCTAATCAGAGCGAATCACCACATGTATGGCCACCTGAATGGAAGCCCTTACTAGAAACCTATGTCTAGAAGCCAAAAACCTTCTATTTGTTGGCATAGGAGGTTGGACCTTTGAAACCATCCCACATTCTTGTAATTCATAGTAGAGATAGCAAATTTCTAGAGATCTTCAGGTCTTCAAAAATTTGAAGTCTGGTATTCCCGAGAAGTGAGTGTCGTGCAAGGGGGAGCCAGTGCTACTAGACTTCTAGGCTATCTTCTATGAATAAGTGTGGCTAGAGAAATCCAAGTGGGAATCCAATAGATATTGTTCGTGCCTAGCCTAGGTGGTGAATGTTTATGAGTGGCTTATGTATGAATGTCTGTTATCTTGTTTTCTTGCCATAAAATTGTCAAAAACAAAATCCCTATCACAAAAAATCACATCCTAAGCCACATCATCCTCAACCTGCTTATCATAACACACATCCTAATCATTACACTTCATCCAATCATTCCAAGCCAAATCATCATAGTCAATATATCAACCACATCCTAATCATCCCAAGTCATCTAACCTCATCATTATACATCATCCTCTTTCTAATCCAATCCACATCACACCATGTCAATATTAGAAGACCTAGTGCCTCAATTCCAAGACCTCTTCCAAGCACTTTGTTGAGAGCCACAACCTCTAGACCAATGAATCATTCAATGACTATATGCCCTCATCCAACAACTTTGAACTCAATCAAGCCAATCACCTCAAATGCAACATCTTATTATTGCAAGTATGTGCCTAATCGGTGTTGTCATTGATGTCAACATATCTGTGTTATCATTGGTTTCAACTATGCTCCTACTTTGTTGAGGATATTGAGAAAATTAGCCCCTCCAGTGATAACAATGTGTTGCAGTAGAAATAGTGCATTACATACAGAAGAACAGTCCAGAAGAATACTCTACATTTCCTATAGAATAAATATATTTTCTTGTGGGTTGGAAGTTATTTAGAAGCCTATTTGAAGATGTTATATTTTGAGTTTGAGCCTCCAATATGAAGAATTGAGTGAGTTATGTTTCACCAAAGTGAAAAGAACTTTTTCTATATGTTTGGTAGTGACAAGGACAAAGTGTTTTGCTCCGCATTCCTCCGCATTGAAGTATTTTGGTCTAAAATTCTGGAATTAAGTTTGTGATGATGTTAAGTACCTTCAACTACAATGGTTCAGATTTTGGTGGTCTACAATCTATCTTTTACTTATGACAGTGGTTGACAATGTTGTTCTTGTGCTCCGGTTTGAAGAATCTTATTGATAAAGTGGTTAGAGATCGTGTGGTTGTTCCTGGTGATTACAATGTACTTGTGGATGTCTCTTGATCATGCTTCTACATTTAGATTGGTCTGCAAGGTGTAATTTAGACTGTGCATGAAGCATGTTCTTAAGAATACTTGTGTTAAGATCACTCTTGGCTGATCTGGTTGAATCCATCATTTACAGAGATGCATCAAAAATTGTGATAGTGTTTTGTAGAGTGGAAGATTGTGTTTTAGTCCTAGCTAAGGAATGTCGTGATCCACATACATTCTTACATCTTTTCCTTAGCTAAGTTTGTATTAGGTCCAGACCTATTTTATGTATGTAATGCCAACCTTGGCGATTGTTCCAACTATTGATGATTGTAATGCCGACCTTGATGATCATTCCAAGGTTGATGTAGTGTATAAATACTTGTAATTGAGTCATGAAAATGTATCCAAGTGAAAAAATGGGAATATAAAGTGAAGTAAGGTAGCACAGCAGAGAAGAGGTGTTTGTGCTTGAATGGAACTAAACCTTGGCATGAAGTAGATGTTGTTATCTCAGTTCAACCTTTTGATAGTGAGCCTTCTTTTGGCAGTGAACCTTCCTTTGGTAGTGAGCCACCCATAGGCAGTGAGCCTTTCTTTGCAGTGAGCAATTTGGGAAATGAGCCCTATAGACAGTAAGCCTCTATTTTTCGGTATTGATATAACTTATATATATTTGTGGGATAATACCCACCGTGGTTTTTCCCTCTTAGGGTTTTCCACATAAAAATATAGTATCTCCTATGTTGTTTATGCTTTTGTGTTGAGCTTCTCATTTGACACTTTCATTGTTATATCTAAATATAAGTAATTGATAAGTTGATGATCATATCTAGTTAAAAGTTTTTAGGACAATTGATTCACCCCCCTCTCAGTTGTCAGGAATAGTTTAACAATTGGTATCAGAGCCAAGTTCATTTAAAGAAAGCCTAACAACTTGAGGAAGATCCAGGATGTCTTATAAGAAGGAAGGTCCACATTTTGATGGGACAAATTATGCTCTTTGGAAGGTACAAATGAAAAGCCATCTTTGTCTTAGCTCTAAAGTTTGGATGGCTACACAAACAAAATATACCATTCCTCCAAATGGTTTGATGACTGAAGATGAAATCAAAGAATATGAGTTGGATGCCAAAGCAAAGAATGCTCTGTTAAGTTCCTTAAGTGACTCAGTGTTGACAAAAGTTGTGGATCTTGAAACTACAAATGAAGTATGGGAGAAGCTAAAAAATCTATATGAAGGAGATGATTCTATAAAAGAAGCCAAGCTACAAAGCCTGAAAGTGAAATATGAGGTTTTGAAGATGAATGAAGATGAAAACATAACAACCTTTATGCAAAGAGTTGATGAACTTATCACGGGAATAAAGGGTATGGGAGGAATTTTTGGTGATAAAGAAGTTGTGATGAAAATTCTTAGATCACTACCAAAATCATATAGTCACAAGGTAACTACAATTGAAGAATTCATGACTATGAAAACTATTGATAGAGATCAGTTACATGGAAAGCTTACAGCCTTTGAGATGAGAGAATTTGGTGATGCCCTACCTAAAGTTGAATTAGCTTTTAAATTCAATACTTTAGCAGAGATCTCCAGATCTAAGAAATAAAAGGTGAATGATGACTTTGATGAAATTGAAGCTAAATTTGTTGATAGGATACAAAGAGGGTCCAGTAAGTTCAAAGGTAAATTACCTTTCAAATGTTTCTCTTGTGGTAAAGTAGGTCATTATGCTTCAAGATGTCCTAAAAGAATTGAAAGAAATAAGAAGAAACATGAGAGTAGGCCTAGAGTTCCAAAGAAATGCTACTATGTCAAAGATTTTGATGATGAAGGGGTGATTGATGATGAATCTAATGATGCTTGTTTATTGCTATTAAAGAAGATCCTATGTCTACTAATTCTACTAGCTATGTGAAGAGTGAAAAACTAGTGGAAGAAAATGCTTTGGCTATTTAGGTGGACAAAGAAAAGGATGAATGGATTATTGATAGTGGATGCTCACATCACATGACCGGTGACAAAAGTAAGTTTGTAAGTTTGGAAAGGTATGATGGAGGTGTTAGATTTAGGGCAGACAACTGAGAGGGGGGGTGAATTAGTTGTCCAAAACTTTCTTCTTTTTCAATACTTGCATTCACTTAGCATTATAACAATAAATCAATCATGAAAACTTAATGCAATTAACCAAGAGCAGAACACATCAACACATGAGACACCAAGATTTTGACGTGGAAAACTTGGTTAAGGGAAAAACCATGGGGTGACTAACCCAAGATGTTATTTTCTGTTAGAAGAATAAAAGAAATAAGATGGCACATGCCAATTAGGGCTCACTGCCCGAGCACACTACTCACAAGAGGCTGACTACCTACAAGAGACACATTGTCTACAATAAATAAGTATTACATACTTGAACTGGTAAATAGCATTGTCACCATACTTGAATCAGTTCCATTGAAGCCCAAATCCTTCTGCTCTTCCTTTTGCTCTTCTCCTCGCTACCACACACTCATCTCCACAAGTCACACTTTGATATGACTTCGTAATCCCTTATTTATACATGACATCAACTTAGGAACAACCATCTAAGTCGGCAAACATCCACAAGAACATCTGCAAGATGAATAACTCATCCGGTCGGCTAGCCTAAGTAAGAACACCTTCATCTAGAAGTATTTCTTCAATTTTGGGCTCCAACTCTAATGCAGACCAACAAAACAACCTCAACATGATCCAAGAACCTTCACAAGCTTACCTGAATGACCAGGTATGTCCGCACTTCTTCTACTTACTCAAATCTCTTCTCTCATGCATCTGGTGCCTCAAGAACACAGTCTGTCATGACTATCACAAAGGAGTAGATTCTTCTGGACCTCCAAACCATGAACAAATCAAGATGACACATCACAAGGACTCCCCCAACACTCCTTCCAATCCGCAGAACAGGACAATGCAGTTTTGGATCTCACCAAACCTTTCTATAACACTCTGTCACTCCTGAGCATCTCCTGGAACCAGTTCTACTTGATCAATCACAACTTCTTCATATCTTCATGCGGACCTCTAAAATCTTAACTGGAACCTCCTAAGACTCATGTCCACAAACCCGTTAATCCACATCTTCTGATCCTCAACCTGTCTTGAGCTATTTCCTTACTGTCATCACTGTTCTTCATTGTTCCTAACTGAGACTAACTTTCTCAGTATCTTCAACAAATAACTCATCCAATCCTTATCACTAATGTAACAGAAGTATGTTGACATCAATGACAACATCGGTTATGCCCATACTTGCAACAATCTCCCCCTTTATCATTGATGGCAACATATGATGTGAAAAACCATCAAGACAAGAACTTCTCCTTACTGTCACAACTCCCCCTATCAATAGCAACTATTCACATGTCTTCTCTTCCTGTACTGCTCCCCCTTTGGTCATCAACCACTTGTTTTTCACATGTCTTCTCTCCCCCTTTGACATCAATGGCAAAGGGCGCATACTTGCAACTTCAGAATCACACCTGCTGCTCCCCCTGAGTAGCAGTTCCCCATCATCAATCCGGACCACAAGATTATGACTGTGATAACCACTGGATTGATGCACACCAAAGCATCTTAGTTCACCACTAGAGGGGCAATAACCCCTAACTTCTCCCTAAGATATTCAAAAGAATCCTTGGGAAGAGATTTAGTAAAGATATCTGCAATCTGATCCTTAGAGGGCACATACTCCAGTCTGACTTCATCCTTGTTCACTTGCTCTCTCAGAAAGTGAAACTTGATAGATATATGCTTAGTCTTAGAATGCAACACCAAATTCTTAGAAATATTTATTGCACTTGAATTATCACATAAAATTGTGATAGGCTCCTCATATTCTATTTTAATCTCTCTTAGCATCTGCTTCATCCATAAGATTTGAGTGCAACTACCTGCTGCTGCAATGTATTCTTCTTTAGTTGTAGATAGAGATATTGCCTCTTGTTTCTTGCTTAGCCAAGAAACCAACCTTTTTCCCAAAATGAATGCTCCACCACTGGTACTCTTTCGGTCATCCACATCTCCTGCCTAATCTGCATCTATATATGCATGAAGAGAGAAATCATGATCTTTAGGATACCACAACCCATACTCAACTGTCCCCTTTAGATATCTAAAAATCCTCTTGATTGCCATAATGTGAGATTCTCTAGGATCAGCTTGGAATCTAGCAACAAGACTAACAGCCTGCATAATGTCTAGTCTAGTTTGAGTGAGATACAACAATCCTCCAATCATTGACCTATACTTGGTCTGATCAACTTTGGGAGAGTCATCATCTTTGCTCAACTTGCATCTGGTTGCCATTGGAGTGTTCATTGGCTTTGAGTCTTCCATCCCAAATTTCTTCAACAATTCTTTCACATATTTTGACTGAGAAATGAAGATTCTTTTCTTTGTTTGAATAATTTGTAGACCTAAAAAGAAATTCATTTCTCCAAGCATGGACATCTCAAACTCACTTTTCATTTGACTTGCAAAAGTTTTACACATACTATCTCTTCCTCCAAAAATGATATCATCAACAAACACTTCAACAATTAAGATATTTTCATGATTAATTTTGAAATACAAGTTATTGTCAACAGTACCTTTGTTGAAACCAATCTTTAAGAGATGCTTATGCAGTCTTTCATACCATGCTCTTGGAGCTTGCTTCAGTCCATATAGTGCCCTTTTCAATTTGCAAACCATGTCATCATGATTAGACAATTGAAATCCATTTGGTTGCTCAATGTACACCTCTTCTTCCAAGTTACCATTTAGGAAGGTAGATTTGACATCTATCTGATACACCTTGAAATCCTTGAAGGCAACAAATGCAAGAAATAATCTGACTGCTTCAATTCTTGCCACCGGAGCAAAAGTCTCTTCAAAATCAACTCCTTCAATCTGAGAGTAACCCTTGCAGACCAATCTAGCTTTATTTATGATTACTTCACCAGCTTCATTCAGTTTGTTCCGGAAGACCCATTTGGTTCCAATCACATTCCTATTTCTAGGTCTGGTAACAAGATCCCAAGTGGGATTTTTCTCAATTTGCATTAGTTCTTCCTCCATTGCTTTTGACCAATTTTCATCATTGCAAGCTTCATTCACTGTCTTAGGTTCAATCTTAGAAATTAGACAATACTCATCTAAATTTTGAGCAATTCTCCTCCTTGTTTGCACTCCTTTGCTTTTGTCACCTATGATCTGATCTTCAAAATGGTTTAGAGTTACATACCTTGGAACTTTGGGAGTTTCTTGCACCACTAACTCTTGATCAGTCTCATTGAGATCTATCTCTTCTTCCTGACTTACTGGATCAACTTGACTTTGTTTCTCATAAGAGGCTTGGATACTTTGAATTTGAACATCATTCTGATTGTCTTCATCACACTCATGAATTCTTGAGGGTCTTCCAACTTCTTCATCCACCTTCACATTTACACTTTCTACAATCTTTCTCAGTCTCTTGTTGTAACACCAGTATGCTTTACTTTGAGTAGAGTAACCCAAGAATATTCCTTCATCACTTCTAGAATCAAACTTTCCTAGATCTTCATCCCTTTTAATGTAACATCTACTACCAAAAACTTTGAAATATCTCACTGTGGGAGTAATGCCAAACTAAAGTTCATAAAGAGTCTTACCGGTATAGTTTCTAATTTGAACTCGGTTGAGAGTGTAGACTGTAGTGCTGATAGCTTCTCTCCAATAGATCTGAGGAACATTTGCTTCCATCGTCATGGTCCTGGATGCTTCTTAGATGGTCCGATTCTTTCTCTCAACAACTCCATTCTGCTGTGGAGTTCTAGGGGCAGACAACTGTTTCTTTATTCCATGTTTCTCACAAAAGTTTATGAACTCACTGGATGTGAATTCTCCACCTCTATCAGACCTCAGACACTTTAATTTTAATCCAGTCTCATTTTCCACCATAGCCTTGAATATTTTGAATTTCTCAAGAGCTTCTGATTTCTCTTTCAGAAAAGTTACCCACATCATCTGGGAATGGTCATCAATTAGCAACATGAAGTACCTATCACCTTGGATACTCTTAACTCTTGCCGGACCACAAAGGTCAGTATGAACTAAGTCCAACAGTCCAGTAGAAGACAATTCCTTACTTTTGAATGTGACTCTACTCAATTTCTCCAAATGACATTCTTTGCACAAGCTATTAGTGGGTTTCACTAATTTTGGAAGATCTCTTATAGCCTGAGTATTGCTTATCTTGATGATATTATCAAAGTTCACATGACACATCCTCCTATGCCATAACCAACTCTGATCAATTTGAGAAAATAAGCAACTTTTTGCAGTACCAACCAAGTGGAAGATATTACCTTTAGTTTGAGTACCGGATGCAATCTCTATTCTAAAACATTCAAAGATCTTGTACTTTCCATTCCTGAATCTGAGATCATAGCCCTTGTCCACCAACTATCCAACACTAAGAAGATTGTGCTTTAAACCTTCAACATATAATACATTACCAGTTTTGTTCTTTCCATCAAGAGAAATAGTTCCTCTACCTCTGATACTGCCAGTAGAATTGTCTCCAAACTTTACAATTCCTCCTTCATACTTTTCCAACTTTAAGAACTTATTCTTGTCACTTGTCATATGGTGAGAGCATCCACTATCAATGACCCAATCATCCTTTGTTTCAACTTGGGTAGCCAGAGCTCTTTCTTCAACTTTATGATCAATAGATACAAAGAATATAGGTTCCTCTTCTTTGATGGCAATTAACACCCATTCATTACCAGATTTGTCTTCTTTCTCTGATTCATCATCTGTTACTCCTTCATCATCTCCTTCATGAGCATAGTAACAATTCTTCTGGAATCTTGGTCTATTACTATTTGGCCTAGAAAATCTTTCTGGACACCTTGATGTAAAATGACCAATCTTATTGCAGTTAAAATACTTAAAAGGCAATTTTCTCTCTTACTTACTGGATCCTCTTGGTAGTATTTTTGCAATAAGAGCTTCAAGATGAGTAGTTTCAGCTTCTTCTTCTTCTAAATCTTTTCTTGTATTTTCATACCATGATGGTTTCCTTGAAGAGTTTTCTCTCAGATCAAATCTTTGTTTCCCTTTTATAGAGGTGCTGGCTTTGAATGTAGATTCAGTCTTTGGGGGATTATCTCCAAACTCAGCCATTTCAAAAGAAGCCAAGTTACCAACCAATTGATCTCTTGTAACTGTTGTGTGAGCTCTACATTCTTCAATTGCAAAAGCCTTCATTTTATAAGAATCAGGAAGGGATCTGAGAACTTTGCCAACAATCTCATCTTCACTCAGGGTTCCACCTGCATTTCTGATTCCACAAACTAGCTCATTTACTCTTGGCATGAACATGGTTATATTTTCATCATCTCTCATCTTCAATTTTTCAAATTTCCCTTTTAGACTTTGTAACCTTGCACATTTGACAAACTGGTCTCCTTCATGCAAAACCTCTAGTTTATTCTAGATCTCAAAGGCAATTGGTAGATCAATAACATTTGAGAGTTCTGAATCAGATAGTGCACTTAACAGAGCCTCTTTGGTCCGCAGATTATTTTCAGCATCCGTGATTTCATTTAGGGTTGTCGGACCACCCTGTGGAGGTACATAGGCCTTTTTAACCATAGACCAATATGCAAATCCCATACACTACAAGTGACATTCCATGCGACCTTTCCAAAGAGAAAAATTAGTTCCATCAAACTTCAGACTATCCTTCTTGTAGGACGACATCCCAGATCTCCTCAAGTGGTTAAGCTCCTTTTAGAGGAACTCAGCTCTGATACCAATTGTTGGATTTAGGGTAGACAACTGAGAGGGGGGGTGAATCAGTTGTCCAAAACTTTCTTCTTTTTCAATACTTGCATTCACTTAGCATTATAACAATAAATCAATCATGAAAACTTAATGCAATTAACTAAGAGCAGAAACACATCAACACATGAGACACCAAGATTTTGATATGGAAAACTTGGTTAAGGGAAAAAATATGGGGTGACTAACCCAAGATGTTATTCTCTGTTAGAAGAATAATAGAAATAAGATGGCACATGCCAATTAGGGCTCACTGCCTACAAGAGACACACTATCTACAATAAATAAGTATTACATACTTGAACTGGTAAATAGCATCATCATCATGCTTGAATCAGTTCTATTGAAGCCCAAATCCTTTTGCTCTTCCTTTCACTCTTCTCCTCGCTACCACACACTCATCTCCACAAGTCACACTTTGACATGACTTCATAATCCCTTAATTATACATGACATCAACTTAGGAACAACCATCTAAGTTGGCAAACATCCACAAGAACATCCGCAAGATGAATAACTCATCTGGTCGGCCAGCCTAAGTAAGAACACCTTCATCTAGAAGTATTTCTTCAATTTCAGGATCCAACTCTAATGCGGACCAATAACACAACCTCAACATGATCCAAGAACCTTCACAAGCTTGCCTGAATGACCAGGTACATCTGCACTTCTTCTACTTACTCAAATCTCTTCTCTCCTGCATCCGGTGCCTCAAGAACATAGTCTGTCATGACTGTCACAAAGGAGTAGATTCTTCCGGACCTCCAAACCATGAACAAATCAAGATGACGCATCACAAGGACTCCCCCAACACTCCTTCCAATCTGCAAAATAGGACAATGCACTTTTGGATCTCATCGGACCTTTCTGTAACACTCTGTCACTCCTGAGCATCTCTCGAAACTGATTCTACTTGATCAATCACAACTTCTTCATATCTTCATGCAGACCTCTGAAATCTTAACTGGAACCTCCTAAGACTCATGTCCACAAACCCTTTAATTCGCATCTTCTGATCCTCAACCTATCTTGAGCTATTTCCTTACTGTCATTACTGTTCTTCACTGTTCCTGATTGAGACTGACTTTCTCAGTATCCTCAACAAATAACTCATCCAATCCTTATCATTGATGTAACATAAGTATGTTGACATCAATGACAACACCGATTAGGCCCATACTTGCAACAGGAGGATTGGTTAGGTTTGGAGATAATGCAACTAGCAAAATTTGTGGAAAAGGATCTATTTTATTTGATGGAAAGCATAATACTGACAATGTTCTATATGTGAAGGGCTTGAAGCATAATCTTTTGAGTGTTGGTTAGATGTGTGACAAAGGATATGATCTGAGATTCAAAGACAATGGGTGTAAGATCATGGAAATCTCTGGAACTATGATTTCTAATAGTAAGAAGACAAAAGGTAACATCTATCAATTAAGAGGAACTAATGATTACTATTTATTAGCCCAGGTAGATGAAAGTCGACTCTGGCAGAGAAGGATGTGTCATATAAACTTTGAAAATCTAGTAAAGATAAGTTAAGGTCAGACTATGAGATTTTTACCAAAATTTATGAAACCTTCCAACATAATTTGTAAGGAATGTTAGTTGGGAAAGTAGACAAGGACAGGTTTCAAGAGCAAAGAACAATCTTCTACTAGCTTGCTGGATTTAGTACATACAAATCTCTATGGTCCTACAAGGGTGAGAAGTCTACAAGGTGATAGGTACTTCATGTTTCTTATTGATGATTATTCCAAAATGACTTGGGTTACTTTTCTAAGAGACAAATCAAAAGCCCTAGAGAAATTCAAATCTTTCAAGACAATGGTTGAGAATGAAATAGATTTGAAGATCAAATGCTTGAGGTTTGATAGAGGAGGTGAGTTCACATCAAATGAATTCAACATTTCCTGTGAATTGCATGGGATAAAGAGATAGATGTTTGTACCGAGAACTCCTCAATAGAATGGATTTGTGGAAAGGAAAAATAGGACAGTTCAAGAGGTTGCTAGGACTATGATGAAGGAAGTAGATTTGCCAAAAGTATTTTGGAAAGAGGCTATTCATACTGCTGTCTACATCCAAAATAGAGTTCAAGTGAAAAGCAATGGTACTCAAACTCCTCATGAATTATGGTATGGAAAAGTTCCTACAATAAAATATTTCAAAGTCTTTGGAAGAAAATGCTATATCAGGAGAGATGAAGATCTAGGAAAGTTTGATGCAAGATGTGATCAAGGAATCTTCCTTGGATACTCTACCAAGAGTAAGGTGTACTAGTGCTACAAAAAAAGGCTCAAAAAGATTGTTGAGAGTGCAAATGTGAAGGTAGATGAAGGAAAGGATAGAATATCAGACCTGAGTTGTTATGAATAAGATGAACCTGTGACTATAGTAAATGAAGAGAAAGATATGCAAGAAGACAATCAAGATGAAGAAGAGGCTCCAGAAAGTGTTGTCAAGACTCCTATGTATGTAAGGATCAATCATTTTGAAGATCAAATTATAGGTGACAAGAACAAAGGTGTGCTAACAAGAAAAAGAGATACAGAGGAACAAGTCAATTAATATTTGCTTTCAAAGATTGAACCAAAAATTGTAAATGAAGCATGCAATGATGAAAATTGGTAAAGGTAATGAAGGAAGAACTATTGCAGATAGAGAAGAATGAAACTTGGGAATTAGTTCCTAGACCTACAAAAAAAAATGTTATTGGAACTAAATGGGTCTTTAGGAACAAGCGGCATGAAAATGGAGAAGTTGTAAGGAATAAAGAAATACTTGTATGCAAAGGATATTCTCAAATTGAAGGGATAGATTTTGAAGAAACTTTTGCTCCTGTAGCTCGGATTGAAGCAATCAGAATGTTCCTAGCATTTGTAACCCAAAAATATTTTAAAATGTATCAGATGGATGTAAAGTCTGCATTCCTAAATGGTGAGTTGGAAGAGGAAGTCTACATTGAGCAACCAAAAGGATTTAAGTTATCATACCAAGGTGATATGGTATGCAGGTTGAAGAAAGCATTGTATGGACTCAAACAAGCTCCTAGAGCCTAGTATGCAAGGTTAGACACGTATTTATTACAATTGGGATTTAGTAAAGGTACTAAAGATAGCAATCTATATTTCAAAATCAATGATGATCAGATCTTGATTGTTGAGGTCTTTGTTGATGATATTATCTTTGGAGGAAATGAAGGTATGTGCATAAGGTTTGCCAGTGAGATGTAAAGTGAATTTGAAATGTCCATGTTTTGTGAAATGAATTTCTTTTTTGGTCTACAAATTAATCAATCAGACAAATGAATCTTCATATCTTAGTCTAAGTATTTGAAAGAGTTGTTGAAGAAGTTTGGGATGGAAGACTCTAAACCGGTATGTACTCCCATGGTGACCAGTTGCAAGTTGAGAAAATTTGATGAATCACCTAAGGCTAATAAAAAAAATACAGATCCATGATTGGAGGATTACTTTATCTAACTCAATCTAGACTTGATATTATGCATGCAGTTTATCTTGTTGCAAGGTTTCAAGCTGATCCAAAAGAATCACATGTGATGTAGTTAAGAGAATCCTGAGGTATTTGCGAGGTACTCCAAATTATGGCTTATGGTATCCAAAGGACAATGATTTCACTCTTAGTGCTTATATAGATGCAGATTGGGCTAGAGATGTTGATGATAGAAAAAGTACAAGTGGAGGTGCCTTCTTCTTGGGTAATAGATTGGTCTCATGGATGAGCAAGAAACAAGATTCAATATCTTTGTCAACTACAAAACTAGAGTATATTGTAGTAGCATGTTGTTGCACTCAAATATTATGGATGAAGCAGATTTTGAAGGATATACGAGTTATGTATGAAGATCCAATTGCAATCTTTTGTGACAATAGATGTACCATAAACATTTCAAAGAATCTAGTGATGCACTTGAGAACAAAGCACATATCAATAAGGTATCACTTTTTGAGAGAGAAGGTGATAGAGAATGAAGTAAAGTTGGAATATGTGTCCACAAAGGATCAAATTGTAGACATTTTCACTAAGCCTCTACCTAAATATACCTTCAAGTATCTCAGAGAAAAGCTAGGGGTCATTACCCCTCCTATCCTAAATTAAGATGCATAGTAATGCATCAATCTAGTGGAGCTCAAAGTATCATTATTTGATCTGGATTGATGTTCTGAAGGCTACCTCCTAGGGGGAGTAGCTAAATGTTTCTAATAAATTAAATGGATTAGAGAAGCAACATGCAAGTATGTACCCTTTTCCATTGATGTCAAAGGGGGAGAGAAATCATCTGAAAAACTCAAGAGGAGAAAGAATGCAGATGTGTAAATAAAAAGGGGGAGAATCTTGTCTTGATGGTCATTAAGTTTTTTACATCATTTGTTGCCATCAATGACAAAGGGGGAGATTGTTACAAGTATGTGCCTAATTAGTGTTGTCAGTGATGTCAACATATCTATGTTGTCATTGGTGTCAACTGTGCTCCTACTTTATTGAGAATATTGAAAAAATTAGCCCCTCTAATGATAACAATGTGTTGTAGAAATAGTGCATTACACGCAGAAGAACGGTCCAGAAGAATGCTTCGTATTTCCTGTAGAATAAATATCTTTTCTTTTGGGTTGGAATTTATTTAGAAGCCTATCTAAAGATGTTATATTTCAGTTTTGAGCCTCCGATATAAAGAATTGAGTTATGTTCACCAGAGTGAAAACAACTTTTTCTGTATGTTTAGTGGTGATAGGGAGAAAGTATTTTGCTCCGCATTCCTCTGCATTCAAGTATTTTGGTTTGTGGTTTTGGAATTAAGTTTGTCATGATGTTAAGTGCCTTCAACTAAAATGGTTCATGTTTTGGTGGTCCACATGCTATCTTTTACTTATGACAGTGGTTGACAATGTTATTCTTGTGCTGCGGTTTGAAGAATCTTATTGATAGAGTGGTTAGAGATCATGCGGTTGTTCCTAGTGATTAAAATGTGCTTGTGGATGTCTCTTGATCATTCTCCTATATTGGGATTGGTCTGCAATATTAGGGTTAGCCAGCAGAAGATATCAATTAAATGTAAATAAAGATTAAACAGAGGAATGGAAATACATAGAAATAATAATAGCGAGAGACAAGTTTTAACGTGGTTCACCCAAACTTGGGCTACATCCACCAAAGAGAGAGTCCAATATTATTATCCAGTAAATCAAACTGATTACAACCAACAATCCTTGCAACTCAATACCGCTACAAAATTGTAACATCCACCAAGTAAAAACAAGAAGTAACTAAGTTTTTCACAACGGTAATTTTTTTTTTTACTCGGCAATCACATGCAAAAGTTACTCATCTATAAACCAATACAACATTTTCCATTTAATCAAATGCATGATTTCAATATCATAAAGCTGAAAGAAATGATATACTTTATACATTTTGTTTTCTAACAAATGAAATTTTCTTGAAACAACATAAATTGGAAACATACCATTAACATGCATTCCGATTGTCGATCCATCTCATTCAAGACTCGGCATTCCTCGGTATTTGGAAGAGAAAGTATCTTCAAGGAGCTTAACCTCCAACCACAGACCGTCGATCTCCTGCAATCCTTCCTAACTAGAAGTGGCCCTACCCTACTCAAGAGGATAGACTTAGGATAACCATCGACGTTTGCCATCTGAGCTCTGGTGTTGTAACCTACGTGTCTTGTTATCACACAGATCCCTAGATACCCTCTAGTCATGCACGACACTCCACAAGAAATGCCATCCAGTTACGATGAACGTTCGATGCACTTGAGGATAGTACATCACCTTGGCCAAAGGATTTGTTTTTAATTAGCATTCTAAGAATGCACGAACTTGGTTCACCCACCCTACTCGACTTGAACTGGTCAAAATCCTACAGTTTCCTATTTGTGTTATTTTTATCTAATTGTCGACCTTGATGACCTCAAGGGTTTAGGATATCCTCCTACAATAGCGCATGTCGCAACTTTACTCTTATCTCGAGTTCAAAGTTTCATAATCCATTTTCATGTAATAACATTTCTTAAGGCGCCCACTCCTAAGTGGTTTCCTATTTGTTTACTTGCTTCCCAAGTTTACACAACATACTCAAAATATTTAAAGCCATTTCCATTATTCCAAAATTCGAGGATTCTAGACTCATATGGTCTACAAGATAAAACGATTCTAGCACCGTCGCATGCAACATAATTTCAACTTACATGCGGGTTTTCAATTCAAAATGTTTATTTCAGAACATGACAGTTTCCTAATCGTTACCAAACTTTATCCTCCTACTCCTCTTTCCGTGTCATTAGTTACACATGGTTCAATCAAGATGAAAATCATAAATAAAATATAAATGATTTTGGAATCTTCTTGTGTCAATAAAGATGACCAATGCATGGTCGACCTTTAGTTAAAGATGTATGACGGTTAAGACATCAGCTGTTCACAGCTGCATTATCCGGCTATTAAAAACTCTAATTTTACGTCAAGATGTGCTAAAACTGTGGTTTTTGACCCCTACACAACATGCACATGGAGCAACATGTTTACTTGCTGTGGGGTTATCGATCAAGGAAGGTATATTGCATCTTGTATCAACATAAGTTCATTCCTAAATGGATATGCATTAGAGAACTGCATTCCTTTAATACACCGCTTAATTTATGGCAAACAATGCTACAATTTCTGAGTTTACGAATTCAAAAAAATAGCATACTACTTTTTCTGAGTATTTAAAATTATAAACACAGTGATGAGACAGCATTACTTCTTATTCTGAGTCTTCAAATCTCAAACACAGCAATGATACTATTACGTGGATTGACCACATACAGATATCATACTAGATTTAGGTTGTCGAACATTTCTCATCGTTATAAACGTATTGATCTTTTGCAAAGTGAGCCTTACTGACATATCTAAACTGAGAAAAGTATTGAAGGAAATAAACCTGATGATATAATCAGAGGTTGCTGTGGCAATTCCACTTCTCCTCTGCTTTTCTTCGAAGCTATCTCTCTGAACTCCTTCTGAAATAATGACAGTCCACTCTAAACAAAACTCCCTTCCCACTACTCGACTCTCCCCGCAAGCTCTTTCACTGTCGTTTTCTTTTCTTTCTTTACAGTGCCCGGGTCTCTATTTTCCATCTCTCTCTCTCTCCGTTCTTTCTCACTGTTCACTCCCCATTTTACTCCTGCTAAAATGTCACCTCCTATCCGCGGTAATGGCCTTCTCTCCCATTCTTTTACTGCCGACTCCCTTTCTCTCAACCACAACCACTAACTCCTCTAACTCCTCTCCGGTGATCATCTCTAACAACAATAACCGCCCTGTCATAAACTTTCTTCCCGCAGCTTCTCCCTATCCGTTGGTATCTCCTCAACGACGGCTCCTTCCTCTTTCTTCACAGTTCTTTTCTCCATTTCTCCCTCAGCGATGGCTACATCCTTCCTCCTTCACCTTGCGAAGGGAATCTTCATTAAATTCTTCACTCACGTTCTCACCTTCACTCCTACTGCCCAGGAAGGAAGTTAAAACAACTTTTAACCGCCTTCCTTGGATCTCTCTACTTCTAAGACTACCTCGACTTCTCCTTACCTCCGCAGTTCCATCTCCCTTCGCACAACAGCCACCGAAAACCCTCCTATGCCACGGTAATGGAGTATCTCATTTAATATCGGTTACGCTCCTTCACCAAAAGCAAACTGCCTTCCTCTCACCTTTGGTAAAAGGAATCTCTCCAAAGAGTGCTCGGTTGACATATTTAAATCATATGGGTCGACACAATTGATTTTAAACCCGACTTCCATTTATCACGACTAATTAAAAAGGTGGTGGTTCTTATGGCGACATGGCTTACTAGAAGACAAAACAACTACGCCTCCACCTAAATACCAAGTTATCTAATTCAATCCAGAAGCCACCATAAGATGTATTATGGAGTTAAGCTCGGCTTGGCGGTGGTCTAGGAAATGACTAAAGCATCGTTTTGGTTGACAAGGGACAAGAGGCAAAGACCAACTCATTAAGAAAGCTCAAAGTTAGATTGACAACTACTCGCGGTCAAAGACAGAAGAACGACGACCAAATGAATTATTTCACGCTAAGGCTACAAATCGACATTCATCAATCTACAAGAATAGAATAACTTCACAATACAAGTTCGACGCATTTTACGACAATCACGACAGATTGGTCGTAATGCGAACGAGTTCTTACGACGATAGACGCACAAAGCCGACTTCTCGCGTCTTTCGACTACGAGACAAGATTTACAATTTCGCTACAAGATGGTTTAATAAACACTTATAAATGAAAATATCAAACGTCTAAATAAGTCGACTTGCTATGATGGACTTACAATGACATCGACGACTCCAAGATTCTACATGACGTCGACATCTAGTTAACTAACCCAACCGACAAACAAGACTAACTGGTTGGTTCCAAGGTTTATCTACCTGTTTAGCGACCTCAATAACAAACGCCCATGGTTAATTTCCAGAGTCTATACTCTCTCTCGAAGGTACTTTCTCTTCCCGTCGAACATGGTCCACCTGTTCCTGCATCGACAAACTCACATACCATTTTGTGGTCAAAGCACCTATGTTCAAATCAAAACATAATATATCCAAACATCATTGCTTTTATTATAAAGACATTTAGTCTACAATATCACCTTGATCGTAATCATTAGATTCCACAATTCAATATAACAACTTTGTAAGATAAATCATCAATTCCATGTCATTCACAACATATTAAATTACTAAAATTCACAAGAAAGTAAATAGCATATTTGTTTTCAAAAAGAGGGATGTGACATATCCTTCCCCTTTAAAAATCATCGTCCCCGATGATTAAGTTTATCAAGCAAAAACTTAAACTTAAAACAAACTTTCTATAATGCAATATTAATGTCTTTAAATAGTTTTGGAAATCTTTGGTAAATATCTTTGTAATCTTCCCAAGTGCCGCTATCCTCGCCATATTGATCCCATTGTATTTTGCATTGCAAAACTTCTCGATTACGTAAACGAAGTTTACGCATTTTGAGCACCTTGAGTGGCTCGATCACAACCACCCTGGGTTCTTGCATCTATAATGAATTCCAGTTTAGGATGTGGTTATTACCTACATAATATTTCTTTAAATATGAAACATGAAAAACATTATGCATCTTAGACAAGGCTGGAGGTAGAGCAACTTTGTAGGCAACCGGGTTGATAATTTCAAGAACTTCAAAAGGTCCGACCTAACGAGGAGCCAATTTTGAAGATTTACCAAACTTTATAGAACTCTTTTGGGGTTTCACTCGCAAAAGCACCTTCTCGCCAACAGAGAAGTGTCTAGGCACTCACTTGCGATCTGCATAACTCTTTTGCCTGTCATTGGCTTCTGCCAATCTCTTCCTAATCACTTTAACTTTTTCTTCCATATCAACAAGCATTTCAGGTCCTATGCTTATCCTATCTTCCAGCTTATCCCAGCTTATAGGAGTTCTGCATCTCCTTCTGTACAATGCTTCAAATGGTGCCATCTTAATGGCAGAGTGATATGAATTGTTATAGGCAAATTCGACAAGAGGTAGATACTCCTCCCATCTGTATTGCTGATCCATGCAATACATTCTCAAAAGGTCTTCTAAAACCCGATTCACTCTTTCCGTCTGTCCATCAGTTTCGGGGTGATAAGCAGTACTTACATTTAGTTTAGTCCCTAATGCAGAAAATAAGGTTTGCCAAAACCGTGATGTTATCCGTGCATCTCTATCAGATATTATCTTTTCAGGCACCCCATGCAATCTAAAAATTTCTTGCACAAATTTGCGAGCCAAAATATGTGCTCCATCTGTCAAATTTCCTGGTATGAAATGTGCAACCTTGGTTAGTTTATCCACAACAACCAATATTGCGTCATGCCTATTCTTAGACATAGGTAGCCCTTGGACAAAATCCATACTAATAACTTGCCATTTCCATTCTGGAATATCATGTGGGTACAACAACCCAGCAGGATGTTGGTGTTCTGCCTTAACTCTCTAACATTCCAAACAACTAGCTACAAACTTTGCAGCATCACTTTTCATTCCCTTCCAAAAATATAGCGGCTTTACATCCGCTAACAGTTTAGTTACACCTGGGTTTCCAGAGTAAGGAGCACAGTGAACTTCCTTCCACACAAGGTTTCTAAGTTCAACTGAATCAAGAACATATATTCTTCCCTTGAATCTCATCAATCCATTGGATTCAAAACTGGATCCGTCATATCTTGGGTCCGTAGGGTTTGAGTACAGTGCATGTTTCACTTGTTCATAATACTCATCCCCAGATAAGTTTTGCAATACCAAGTCTTTAAAGTTAGCATGTATGGAAATTATAGAGGCTATATGCCTTCTACTGCTTAAGGCATCCGCTACTCGGTTTTCCTTGCCCTTGATATAAGAAATTTCAAAGTCATAATCGGCTATAAGTTCCAACCATCTCCTTTGCCTAGCATTGAGATTAGGTTGTGTGAATATGTAGTGAAGGCTTTGGTGATCTGATTTTAAAATAAAAGTCCTTCCCAACAAATAATGTCGCCACATCTGAAGGGCGTGAACCACTGCTGCCATCTCTAGGTCATGAGGACCGTAGTTCTGCTCATAATTTTTTAGCTTCCTAGACTCATAGGCTACTACCCTGCCTTCTTGCATAAGCACACCTCCCAATCCTTCCCCCGAGGCATCAGTGATAACCTCAAACTCTCCCTCTGGATCAGGAACTTTTAGAATTGGAGCGGTTGTTAGTTTTTCTTTTAACAAATCAAAAGCCTTTTGACATACATCCGTCCACACAAACCTTTTTCCTTTTCTCTGCAAAGAGGTAATGGGGCTAGCTATGCTTGAGAAATTCAACACAAATTTCCTGTAATACTCTACTAATCCCATGAAACTTCGTACCTCTGACACATTGGTAGGTTCAGGCCATTCCATAATAGCTTTTATTTTGGCTAGATCGACTGATATCCCATCGGCTGATATTATGTGCCCTAAGTACTGTACTTCTTTCTGAAAGAAAGTGCACTTGGAGAGTTTCGCATACAATTTATGTTCTCTCAACCATTGCAAGACTATTTGAAGATGTCGCGCATGCTCCTCTTCATCCTTGGAATAGATCAGAATATCATCGATGAAGACTAGTACAAACTTATCAAGACAATCTCTGAATACACTATTCATGAGATTCATGAATGCAGCAGGTGCATTGGTCAATCCAAACGGCAGCACCGTAAATTCATAATGACCATACCTCGTTCTAAAAGTTGTCTTAGGAATGTCTTCATCTTTCAACCTTAACTGATGATATCTAGATCTCAGATCTATCTTGGAAAAGACCGATGCGCCATGCATTTGGTCAAATAGATCATCAATCCGCGGCAAGGGATACTTGTTCTTTATGGTTGCCTTGTTAAGCATCCTATAATCTATGCACAGCCTTAAAGTTCCATCTTTCTTTTTGACAAAGATAACCGGGGCTCCCCATGGTGATACACTTGGCCTAATCAAATTCTTAGACAAAAGCTCCAGTAACTGAGCTTTTAATTCCATAAGTTCTGTGGTAGTCATACGATACGGAGCTTTAGAGATTGGCTTCGATCCTGGTTTAATATCTATGCCAAAGTCAAATGTTCTCTTCAGAGGTAAGCCTGGTAACTCCTCAGGAAATACATCCCTAAAGTTGCATAAAAATGGATATCTTTCCTCAAAAGATTGCTTCTCCGAGGTTTCCTCTACTAGGTCCATCTTGACTGCAAAGAGTTGGCATCCCTTTCGCCTAGCCCGCTTTAGTTGTTTAGAAGAAATGGATCTAACCCTTATTTCCCTTTGAATTCCTTGGAGATTCACTGTTTTGCCCGTCTAATCCAGACACTCAATGGTTTTACGATAGCAATATACTTTGGCTTGATGTTTCCACAACCAACTCATTCCTAGGATGACATCGTAGGACCCTAAAGGTGCTACGTATAAGTTTGCCTCTGTGGTGAAGTTAGAAACATCAATCCTAGCCTCGAACAAACATTGCTCTACCTGAGCCTTTGAATTATTTGCATATTCTATTGTCCAAGGTTTTGACATAAAACCAGCTTTTCTAGAAAATTTACCTAAGACTCTAGGTGACACAAAATTTTCTGTTGCACCAGTATCAAATAGAATAGAAACAGGAACTCCAAATAAGGTACTTGTCATCTCAATAGGAGTGATTTGATACTCCGCTTGCCGATTGTCAAGAGCGGCATGAATCTTTTGCTGAAAAGCTTCCTGTTGTGAAGGAAGCTCCGCGTTCCTAGGCCTCCCATTCGGCTTCTTGTTGGGGCAACGGTTAGCGTAATGATCTCCTCCACAAGAAAAGCATCCCCCTATAGGTCCTCGCTTCTCAGATGGCCTACTTGTAGAATCACCATTCTTCTTAAAATTTGTATTTCTCTTAAAATCTTCACCTCTGCGCTCATTACCAAATCCTCCTTGATTCTTTCGATTTCCCCTATCAAACCTCCTGTTTCCATACCCCTTGTCATTTTTCCTTTTAAAAGACTGATCATTGTAGTTCTTGTCAAACTTTTTGCGTTTCTTGTCACGGTAAGCAGAGATAGATTTAATCTTCTGCTCCTGTTTTATTGCCTTTTCATAAACTTGATCCATTGTGCTTGGACCATGCACCTCCACCTCACCACCGATCTGAGGATTGAGTCCCATGATGAACTTTCTGATTCAGAACCTTTCGTCCTTTTGGTATTGGGGAACATACTTCAGTAACCTAGTGAATTTTTCTGCATACTCGACCACAGATAGTTCACCTTGCCAGAGGTTTTGGAAGTCCGTTAACTTCTGATCAAAGTATAATTGAGGTAACCACCATTTTTGGAATAGTTCCACGAACGCATCCCATGTCACCTTCAAGGGACTTAATTCCAACTCCATTTTCTTATTCATCCACCAAGTGGACGCTTCCCCAGACAGCTGATAGGCTCCCCACATGGCTTTAGTAACCTCAGAGTAGTTCCTGATCTCAAAATATTTCTCCATCTCCATCAACCATGCTTTAGCTGCATCTCCAGTTTTCATTCCGTCGAACTTTGGAGGGTTAACCTTCTTCATATCCTTAGATAACTCTAAGGCAAGTTTATCCTTGGTTCTCCTCTGGGCTTCACTGTCGTCAGGACGCTCACTCGTCATGCCATCATCCCAATGTTTACTCTTGCTTGTGTAATGAGAGTTCTCATTCTCACCCTCTGTATTGCCAGTTTCATCTATTTTCCTTTCTAGTTTGTTCAATCTTTCCTTGGTTTCCGTGAGCATGTTGAGGATCCTATCCAACTTGTCAGTGGAGTTTTCCTGAGAGTTATGACCTTCCCGATCCTCCCCCTCATTAAACCCTGATTGGTCCATGCTAGTTTAATTTCACACCTGATTAAACATATACTAATCAGTTTTGTGCTTATTAATTAAACAACATCAAAAGAACACATCATTTGATCATAATCATAATTGTTCTCAAACCAAAATTTTGTCTTAATTCACTTTGCAAAATTGTTTCAACATCATTAGAGATAGACAAATCTCATGTTTCTACATAGTGTTTTCTAGTCGAGTGTAACCTTTGGATTCATTGTCCGACACATAATCATGAGGTGTATACCCCTCAAACTCACTATCAGAAGATAACTCAATAATCTCAGCTCTAGGTACTACACGTGGATCTCTAGTGATCATGGGTATAGTACTAGGTACACTAACAGGTACACTATCAGTTACAATCTAGGAGCAGCGGTTGATCATGGTTCGAACCGCCATCGCTGCTCCCTCAAGAAGTTCTCTCCTCACTCGCTTAAGTCGTGACATAGCATTGGCTAAGGTTTCCACATCGTCAAGCCATAGGTCATTTTCATCATTGGTTTTCTCTATGGTCTTAATCATCACAAGTCATTTCTACTTAGCTTGCAGATAACGCTTCTTACCCGCGAAAGATTTTCTTGCAGTTTTCTTGCTGTATACCATCCTGGCACAATAAACCAAATCATTAGCTACCCGCATAATGATGATTTCCTAATCAGGTTAGTGGACTCATCAACCCTAGTGCTGAACCTGGTTAGCTTTGATACCATATGTAACATCCACCAAGTAAAAACAAGAAGTAACTAAGTTTTTCACAACAGTAATTTTTTTTTTACTCGGCAATCACATGCAAAAGTTACTCATCTATAAACCAATACAACATTTTCCATTTAATCAAATGCATGATTTCAATATCATAAAGCTGAAAGAAATGATATACTTTATACATTTTGTTTTCTAACAAATGAAATTTTCTTGAAACAACATAAATTGGAAACATACCATTAACATGCATCCCGATTGTCGATCCATCTCATTCAAGACTCGGCATTCCTCGGTATTTGGAAGAGAAAGTATCTTCAAGGAGCTTAACCTCCAACCACAGACCATCGGTCTCCCGCACTCCTTCCTAACCGGAAGTGGCCCTACCCTACTCAAGAGGATAGACTTAGGATAACCATCGGCGTTTGCCATCTGACCTCTGGTGTTGTAACCTACGTGTCTTGTTATCGCACATATCTTTAGATACCCTCTAGTCATGCACGACACTCCACAAGAAATGCCATCCAGTTACGGTGAACGTTCGATGCACTTGAGGATAGTACATCACCTTGGCCAAAGGATTTGTTTTTAATTAGCGTTCTAAGAACGCACGAACTTGGTTCACCCACCCTACTCGACTTGAACTGGTCAAAATCCTACAGTTTCCTATTTGTGTTATTTTTATCTAATTGTCGACCTTGATGACCTCAAGGGTTTAGGATATCCTCCTTCAATAGCGCATGGCGCAACTTTACTCTTATCTCGAGTTCAGAGTTTCATAATCCATTTTCATGTAATAACATTTCTTAAGGCGCCCACTCCTAAGTGGTTTCCTATTTGTTTACTTGCTTCCCAAGTTTACACAACATACTCAAAATATTTAAAGCCATTTCCATTATTCCAAAATTCGAGGATTCTAGACTCATATGGTCTACAAGATAAAACGATTCTAGCACCGTCGCATGCAACATAATTTCAACTTACATGCGGGTTTTCAATTCAAAATGTTTATTTCAGAACATGACAGTTTCCTAATCATTACCAAACTTTATCCTCCTACTCCTCTTTCCGTGTCATTAGTTACACATGGTTCAATCAAGATGAAAATCATAAATAAAATATAAATGATTTTGGAATCTTCTTGTGTCAATAAAGATGACCAACGCATGGTCGACCTTTAGTTAAAGATGTATGACGGTTAAGACATCAGCTGTTCACAGCTGCATTATCCGGCTATTAAAAACTCTAATTTTACGTCAAGACGTGCTAAAACTGTGGTTTTTGACCCCTACACAACATGCACACGGAGCAACATGTTTACTTGCTGTGGGGTTATCGATCAAGGAAGGTATATTGCATCTTGTATCAACATAAGTTCATTCCTAAATGGATATGCATTAGAGAACTGCGTTCCTTTAATACACCGCTTAATTTATGGCAAACAATGCTACAATTTCTGAGTTTACGAATTCAAGAAAATAGCATACTACTTTTTCTGAGTATTTAAAATTACAAACACAGTGATGAGACAGCATTACTTCTTATTCTGAGTCTTCAAATCTCAAACACAGCAATGATACTATTACGTGGATTGACCACATACAGATATCATACTAGATTTAGGTTGTCAAACATTTCTCATCGTTATAAACGTATTGATCTTTTGCAAAGTGAGCCTTACTGACATATCTAAACTGAGAAAAGTATTGAAGGAAATAAACCTGATGATATAATCGAAGGTTGCTGTGGCAATTCCACTTCTCCTCTACTTTTCTTTGAAGCTATCTCTCTGAACTCCTTCTGAAATAATGACAGTCCACTCTAAACAAAACTCTCTTCCCACTACTCGACTCTCCCCGCAAGCTCTTTCACTGTCGTTTTCTTTTCTTTCTTTACAGTGCCCGGGTCTCTATTTTTCGTCTCTCTCTCTCTCCGTTCTTTCTCACTATTCACTCCCCATTTTACTCCTGCTAAAATGTCACCTCCTATCCGCGGTAATGGCCTTCTCTCCCGTTCTTTTACTGCCGACTCCCTTTCTCTCAACCACGACCACTAACTCCTCTAACTCCTCTCCGGTGATCGTCTCTAACAACAATAACCGCCCTGTCATAAACTTTCTTCCCGCAGCTTCTCCCTATCCGTTGGCATCTCCTCAACGACGGCTCCTTCCTCTTTCTTCGCAGTTCTTTTCTCCATTTCTCCCTCAGCGACGGCTACATCCTTCCTCCACCTTGCGAAGGGAATCTTCATTAAATTCTTCACTCACATTCTCACCTTCACTCCTACTACCCACGAAGGAAGTTAAAACAACTTTTAACCGCCTTCCTTGGATCTCTCTACTTCTAAGACTACCTCGACTTCTCCTTACCTCTGCAGTTCCATTTCCCTTCGCACAACAGCCACCGAAAACCCTCCTATGCCGCAGTAATGGAGTATCTCATTTAATATTGGTTACACTCCTTCACCAAAAGCAAACTGCCTTCCTCTCACGTTTGGTAAAAGGAATCTCTCCAAAGAGTGCTCGGTTGACATATTTAAATCATATGGGTCAACACAATTGATTTTAAACCTGACTTCCATTTATCACGACTAATTAAAAAGGTGGTGGTTCTGATGGTGACGTGGCTTACTAGAAGACAAAACAACTCCACCTCCACCCGAATACCAAGTTATCTAATTCAATCCAGAAGCCACCATAAGATGTATTATGGAGTTAAGCTCGGCTTGGTGGTGGTCTAGGAAATGACTAAAGCATCGTTTTGGTTGACAAGGGACAAGAGGCAAAGACCAACTCATTAAGAAAGCTCAAAGTTAGATTGACAACTACTCGCGGTCAAAGATAAAAGAACGACGACCAAATGAATTATTTCACGCTAAGGCTACAAATCAACATTCGTCGATCTACAAGAATAGAATAACTTCACAATACAAGTTCGACGCATTTTACGACAATCATGATGGATTGGTCGTAATGTGAACGAGTTCTTACGACGATAGACGCACAAAGCCGACTTCTTGCGTCTTTCGACTACGAGACAAGATTTACAATTTCGCTACAAGATGGTTCAATAAACACTTATAAACGAAAATATCAAACGTCTAAATAAGTTGACTTGCTATGATGGACTTACAACGACATCGACGACTCCAAGATTCTACATGACGTTGACATCTAGTTAACTAACCCAACCGACAAACAAGACTAACTGGTTGGTTCCAAGGTTTATCTACCTGTTTAGCAACCTCAGTAACAAACACCCATGGTTAATTTCTAGAGTCTATACTCTCTCTCGAAGGTACTTTCTCTTCCCGTCGAACACGGTCCACCTATTCCTGCATCGACAGACTCACATACCATTTTGTGGTCAAAGCACCTATGTTCAAATCAAAACATAATATATCCAAACATCATTGCATTTATTATAAAGACATTTAGTCTACAATATCACCTTGATCGTAATCATTAGATTCCACAATTCAATATAACAACTTTGTAAGATAAATCATCAATTTCCATGTCATTCACAACATATTAAATTACTAAAATTTGCAAGAAAGTAAATAGCATATTTGTTTTCAAAAAGAGGGATGTGACATACACCAAGTAAAAACAAGAAGTAACTAAGTTTTTCACAATGGTAATTTTTTTTTTTCTTGGCAATCACATGCAAAAGTTACTCATCTATAAACCAATACAACATTTTCCATTTAATCAAACGCATGATTTCAATACCATAAAGCTGAAAGAAATGATATACTTTATACATTTTGTTTTCTAACAAATGAAATTTTCTTGAAACAACATAAATTGGAAGCATACCATTAACATGCATCCCGATTGTCGATCCATCTCATTCAAGACTCGGCATTCCTCGGTATTTGGAAGAGAAAGTATCTTCAAGGAGCTTAACCTCCAACCACAGACCGTCGGTCTCCCGCACTCCTTCCTAACCGGAAGTGGCCCTACCCTACTCAAGAGGATAGACTTAGGATAACCATCGGCGTTTGCCATCTGAGCTCTGGTGTTGTAACCTACGTGTCTTGTTATCGCACAGATCCTTAGATACCCTCTAGTCATGCACGACACTCCACAAGAAACGCCATCCAGTTACGGTGAACGTTCGATGCAGTTGAGGATAGTACATCACCTTGGCCAAAGGATTTATTTTTAATTAGCGTTCTAAGAATGCACGAACTTGGTTCACCCACCCTACTCGACTTGAACTCGTCGAAATCCTACAATTTCCTTTGTGTTATTTTTATCTAATTGTCGACCTTGATGACCTCAAGGGTTTAGGATATCCTCCTACAATAGCGCATGGCGCAACTTTACTCTTAGCTCAAGTTCAGAGTTTCATAATCCATTTTCATGTAATAACATTTCTTAAGGTGCCCACTCCTAAGTGGTTTCCTATTTGTTTACTTGCTTCCCAAGTTTACACAACATACTCAAAATATTTAAAGCCATTTCCATTATTCCAAAATTCGAGGATTCTAGACTCATATGGTCTACAAGATAAAATGATTCTAGCACCGTCGCATGCAATGTAATTTCAACTCACATGCGGGTTTTCAATTCAAATGGTTCATTTCAGAAACATGACGGTTTCCTAATCATTACCAAACTTTATCCTCCTACTCCTCTTTCCGTGTCATTAGTTTCACATGGTTCAATCAAGATGAAAATCATAAATAAAATATAAATGATTTTGGAATCTTCTTGTGTCAATAAAAATGACCAACGCATGGTCAACCTTTAGTTAAAGATGTATGACGGTTAAGACATCAGCTGTTCACAACTGCATTATCCGGCTATTAAACACTCTAATTTTACGTCAAGACGTGCTAAAAACTGTGGTTTTTGACCCCTACGCAACATGCACGCAGAGCAACATGTTTACTTGCTGTGGAGTTATCGATCAAGGAAGGTATATTGCATCTTGCATCAACATAATTTCGTTCCTAAATGGATATGCGTTAGAGAACTGCGTTCCTTTAATACACCGCTTAATTTATGGCAAACAATGCTACAATTTCTGAGTTTACGAATTCAAGAAAATAGCATACTACTTTTTCTGAGTATTTAAATTACAAACACAGTGATGAGATAGCATTACTTCTTATTCTGAGTCTTCAAATCTCAAACACAGCAATGATACTATTACGTGGATTGACCACATACAGATATGATACTAAATTTAGGTTGTCGAACATTTCTCTTCGTTATAAACGTATTGATCTTTTGCAAAGTGAGCCTTACTGACATATCTAAACTGAGAAAAGTATTGAAGGAAATAAACCTGATGATATAATCAGAGGTTGCTGTGGCAATTCCACTTCTCCTCTACTTTTCTTCGAAGCTATCTCTTTGAACTCCTTCCGAAATAATGACAGTCCACTCTAAACAAAACTCTCTTCCCACTACTCGACTCTCCTTGCAAGCTCTTTCACTGTCATTTTCTTTTCTTTCTTTACAGTGCCCGGGTCTCTATTTTATGTCTCTCTCTCTCCGTTCTTTCTCACTGTTCACTCCCCATTTTACTCCTGCTAAAACCTCACTTCCTATCCGCGGTAATGGCCTTCTCTCCCGTTCTTTTACTGCCGACTCCCTTTCTCTCAACCACGACCACTAACTCCTCTAACTCCTCTCCGGTGATCCTCTCTAACAACAATAACCGCCGTATCATAAACTTTCTTCCCACAGCTTCTCCCTATCCGTTGGCATCTCCTCAACGACAGCTCCTTCCTCTTTCTTCGCAGCTCTTTTCTCCATTTCTCCCTCCGCGACGGCTACATCCTTCCTCCTTCACCTTGCGAAGGGAATCTTCATTAAATTCTTCACTCACATTCTCACCTTCACTCCTACTGCCCACGAAGGAAGTTAAAACTACTTTTAACCACCTTCCATGGATCTCTCTACTTCTAAAACTACCTCGACTTCTCCTTACCTCTGCAGTTCCATCTCCCTTCGCACAACAGCCACCAAAAACCCTCCTATGCCACGGTAATGGAGTATCTCATTTAATATCGGTTATGCTCCTTCACCAAAAGCAAACTGGCTTCCTCTCATGTTTGGATATATTATGTTTTTATTTGAACATAGGTGCTTTGACCACAAAATGGTATGTGAGTCTGTCGATGCAGGAACAGGTGGACCGTGTTCGACGGGAAGAGAAAGTACCTTCGAGAGAGAGTATAGACTCTGGAAATTAACCATGGGCGTTTGTTACTGAGGTCACTAAACAGGTAGATAAACCTTGGAACCAACCAGTTAGTTTTGTTTGTCGGTTGGGTTAGTTAACTAGATGTCGACGTCATGTAGAATCTTGGAGTCGTCGATGTCGTTGTAAGTCCATCATAGCAAGTCGACTTATTTAGACGTTTGATATTTTCATTTATAAGTGTTTATTGAACCATCTTGTGCGAAATTGTAAATCTTGTCTCGTAGTAGAAAGACGCAAGAAGTCAGCTTTGTGCGTCTATCGTCGTAAGAACTCGTTCGTGTTACGACCAATCCGTCGTGATTGTCGTAAAACGCGTCGAACTTGTATTGTGAAGTTATTCTATTCTTATAGATCGACGAATGTCAATTTGTAGCCTTAGCGTGAAATAATTTATTTGGTCGTCGTTCTTCCGTCTTTGACCACGAGTAGTTGTCAATCTAACTTTGAGCTTTCTTAATGAGTTGGTCTTTGTCTCTTGTCCCTTGTCGACCAAAACGATGCTTTAGTCATTTCCTAAACCACCGCCAAGCCGAGCTTAACTCCATAATACATCCACCAAATAGAGAGTCCAATATTATTATCCAGTAAATCAAACTGATTACAACCAACAATCCTTGCAACTCAATACCGCTACAAAATGCTACAATACAATCTCAACTGAAACCCTAACCCTTAGCTGCTTTTATCAAGCTTTTTGTCAATTACAAAAATTAGGTTTTTTTTTAATGTTGGTCAATAGAAAAATAACACCCAACACCTTTATAAGTAATATCCCCCCTGCACTCCCCCATTAAATAATTTGGGGGGAAACCATGCCAATAAAAGTGGGGAAAATTTAACTTTTGAGTCTGATTAGGCTCCATATAACAACACACAAGGTGTAATTTAGATCATACATGAAGCATGTTCTTGATAATACTTGTGTTAACATCACTCTTGGTCGACCTAGTTGAATCCATCATTTGCGGAGATGCATCAAATATTGTGATAGCATGTTGTAGCATGGAAGATTGTGTTTGAGTCCCAGCTAAGGTATGGCATGATCTACATACATTCTTACATCTTTTCCTTAGCTAAGTTTATATTAGGTCGAAACCTATTTTATGTATGTTTGTAATGATGACCATGCAGATTGATCCAATGGTTGATGATTGTAATGACAACCTTGATGATCATTCCAAGGTTGATGAAGTGTATAAATACTTGTAATTGAGTCGTGAAAATGTATCCAAGTGTGAAAATGTGAAGATAAAGTGAAGTAAGGTAGCAGAGTAGAGCAAAGATGTTTGTGCTTCAATGGAAGTGAACCTTGGCATGGAGTAGATGTCATTATCTCAGTTCAACCTTTTGGCAGTGAGCCTTCTTTTGGTAGTGAACCTTCCTTTGGCAATGAGCCACCCATAGGTTGTGATCCTTTCTTTGTAGTGAGCAATTTGGGTAGTGAGCCTCTTTTTTTTTGGTATTGATATAACTTATAAATTTGTGGGCTAACACCCACCGTGGTTTTTCCCTCTTAGGGTTTTCCACATAAAAATCTGGTGTCTCTTGTGTTGTTTATGCTTTTGTGTTGAGCTTCTCATTTGATACTTTCATGGTTATATCTAAATATAAGTAATTGATAAGTTGATTATCATATTTGGTTAAAAATTTTTAGGACAACTGATTCACCCCCCTCTCAATTGTTAGGTGTAGTTCAACACTTATAGCACAAGCCCAACACCTTGTGGCCACTAGTCAAACCCAACAAGCATATCATCAAATCCAATCACCACATCAACAACTTCTACACCAATCCTATGTGTCACTTCCCTCAATTTCGTATCAACCCACTTCATCCACCTACCATATCAATTCTTCACCAACCTATTCCACTATCAACCACTTACCACAACAATCCATGTCACCTAACCTTTTACCTACATATCCTACCATTCCAACACATCAATCAACCCATTCACAAGGCAACCAAGTATCCTTACAAGAAGCACATGCAAGTCCAAGTGGCATTTTGTACATAAATCAAGTGAGCCTAAGTCCACCTATGCTCAAAGACCTAATAGCCTTTGACTCAAGTCTAAGTGGCACCTTGTATATAAATCAAGTATCCTTAAGTTTTCCTATGCTACAAGACAATATCCTTTGACAAGGGAGATACCAATCTAGTTAATGCATCCTATGAGTCACTTTCTCCATCTAATCACTATTGGAATTAGGCCAGACAACTGAGAGGAGGGGTGAATCAGTTGTCACACAAAATAAACTTTTCTACTTTTAACCTTCTTTATTAACTTACTATCAGATTAATGATGTAAACATTAAAGCATAGATCAACAACATATGAGAAGAAACATAATCAACACAATTGACACCAAGATTTTGACATGGAAACCCAGTTAAGAGAAAAACAATGATCGGGGTTAACTCACAAAGATTTGTACCTTGCTAAAAGTACTTTAGAAAAATAGAAGGCACATGCCTTCGGGTGCACTGTCCAGAGCTCACTGCTCAAAAGAGAGGCTTACTACCTACAGAATTTATTTAGAATAGAAAGAATTAACTAAGAAATAACATCTACTTCATGCCTAGTTCAGTTTCAATGAATGCTTACAAAACTTCTTCTTTTGCCCCAAATTCTTCTTCACTAACTTTTTACTCTACACTGCTCTCACTCCTTTTCTTCTCTACTCTTCTTCTGATCCTTTATTCAAATTTAATCTATTTTTCTCAAGGATGATTTTTAACAACTCTTCAACAAGTATTTATACACTTCATCAACCTTAGAATGATCAACAAGGTCAGCCAAACTTAACACAGATCTTTACATTGTCATCCAAACATAGCTGAGACTTGAATCTTCCTCTACTAACATGCCATGCTTCATAAAATGATCTTTAGATCATCCACAACACACTAGGAACATCCAGTCGGCCAAGACTAGGAAGAACATCAACTTCAAAGAGGAAATCTTCAATAACAAGCTCAAACTCCAATGTGGACCTCCAACATAGTAACCACATGATCCAGAGACCTCCACAAGCACATTGAATTCAGCAATAACATCTAGTCTAAACTAAATTACCAGAATCATTTGTATCTTTTTTCTAGAACCTCAAGAAGATTGTCTGCCATGACTGTCAAACTAGAAGGATTGCTTGTGGACCTCCAAACCATGAACCATTGGAGTTGATAATAGGCACTGACTTCCCAAACATGCCCTCAGATCCGTAGACCATAATATTTCACTGTGGAGCAATCTAGACCGACTTACTATCACTCTGTCTCTTTTGAATACTACAACATCCAGTTCTACTTAGATGACCATAACTTCTTCAAATCTTCATGCTGACTTCTTAATTCTTAACCGGAACAACCTTTGACAATCCTCTACACATTCATAAGGTCCACAAACATTAAGTCTTCATTAATTTTCTCAATACCCTCAACATTCTAGTCTCCTGAACAGGCAACAAAATAAGGCATAGTTGACACCAATGACAACAAGAATATGTTGACATCAATGACAACACCACTTAGGCACATATTTGTAACAATCTACCCCTTTGTCATTGATGGATATATATGTTGTGAAAAACTGATTTAACCACCATGACAAGAACTTCTCCACCTGACTTCTGCAACTACTTTCTTTATTGCTCCCCCTGTCATCAACAATTAGTTTTTCACATGTCTTCTCTCCCCCTTTGACATCAATGACAAAGGGCACATATTTGCAATCTTTACTCCCCCTTTTCATTTTAGACTGATCTCCAACATTTGCATGCTAACTACTCCTTAGAGTAGTATTTTCTCAACATCAATTTGGATCTCAAGATATGACTGAGAATTCCACCAGATTGAAGCACCTTAGTGCATCTTAGTTCTAATTCAGAGGGGTAATAACCCCTAACTTCTCTCTGAGATATTCAAAGGTATCCTTGGGAAGAGGCTTAGTGAAGATATCTGCAATCTAATCTTTGGAAGACACAAACTCCAACTTGACTTCATTCTCATTTACCTTATCTCTTAAGAAATGAAACTTGATAGATATATGCTTTGTCTTTGAATGCAACACTGGATTATTTGAGATGCTTATTGCACTAAAATTATCATAGAAGATTGTGACTAGCTCCTCAAAAAACATTTTGATGTCCTTTAACATTTGCTTCATCCACAAAACCTGAGTATAATTATTTGCTGCTACTATATATTCTACTTCTGTAGTAGACAGAGATATTGCCTCTTGCTTTTTTCTCATCCAAGAGACCAATCTTCTACCCAAGAAAAATTCACCACCACTAGTACTTTTTCTGTCATCCACATCTCCTACCCAATCAACATCTGTATATGCATGAAGAGTGAAATCATTGTCCTTTGGATACCTTAATCCATAATCAATTATCCCCTTGAGATATCTAAAAATTCTTTTAACTGCCATAATGTGGGATTCTTTTGGATCAGATGAAATCTAGCAACAAGTCCAATGGCATTCATGATGTTAGGTCTGGTTTGAGTCAAATAGAGCAATCCTCCAATCATTAATCTATACCTTTTTTTATTTGCCTTGGGGGAGTCATAATCTTTACTTAACTTGCATCTGGTTACCATAAGTGTACCTACTAGCTTTGAATCTTCCATTCCAAACTTCTTCAACAATTCTTTCACATACTTGGACTAAGCTATAAAGATACCTTTATCTAACTAAACAATTTGCAGACCTAAGAAGAAATTCATTTCTCCAAACATTGACATCTCAAATTCACTTTTCATCTGATCAACAAATGCTAAATCCACATACATTCATTTCCAATAAAAATGATATCATCAACAAAGACCTTAACAATCAGGATGTCCTCATGATTAATCTTGAAGTAAAGATTACTATCAACAGTACCTTTGCTAAAACCTATCTTAAGCAAATATTTATCCAATCTTGCATACCATGCTCTTGGAGCTTGCTTGAGTCCATACAAGGCTTTTCTCAGTCTACAAACCATATCTCCTTGATCAAACAACTGAAATCCTTCTGGTTGCTCAATGTAGACTTCTTCCTCCAAATCTCCATTTAGGAATGCTAATTTGACATCAATCTGATACACTTTAAATTATTTGAAAGCAACAAATGCAAGAAACAATCTAACTGCCTCTATTCTTGCCACCAAAGTAAAAGTTTCTTTAAAATCAATTCCTTCTACTTGAGAATAGCCTTTACATACTAACCTTGCTTTACTTCTTATGACTTCACCATCTTCATTTAGTTTATTCCGGAAGACTCATTTGGTTCCAATCACATTTTTGTCCTTAGGTCTAGGAACAAGATCCCAAGTGTGGTTCTTTTCAATTTGCATCAATTCTTCTTCCATTGTTTTTGCCCAGTTTTCATCATTGCAAGCTTCACTTACTAATTTAGGTTCAATCTTTGAAATCAAAAAAATCTCTTCTTAATCTTCAATAACTCTTCTCCTAGTTCAAACACCTTTATTTCTATCTCCTATGATTTGATCTTCAGGATGATTCATTCTTACATACCTAGGGGTTTTGGAAATTGCTTGAACTTCTATTTCTTGGGCTTGTTCCTCAACATATGTACTATTTTCTTAGGTTTCTAGAGTTTCTAGATCAATTTGAATCTGAGTCAGAGTTTGAACTAACCTTCCTTGACTTTAACTTTCATCTTGATCATCTAAATCATATCCGCAGAACCTGGAATGTCCTTCCTTGCTCTCATCAACTCTAACATTAGAACTTTCAACAACCTTTTTCAACCTCTTGTTAAAGCATCGGTAAGCCTTACTTTGAGTAGAGTACCCCAAAAATATTCCACCACTTCTTATATCAAACCTGGGTAAATCCTCATCTCTTTTGATATAGCATTTACTACCAAAAACTCTGAAATATCTCACATTAGGAGGATGACCAAACCATAGTTCATAAGGGGTCTTACCAAAATTGCTTTTGATATCTACCCAGTTAAGAGTGTAGACAGTAGCACTTACGAATTCTCTCCAATAAATTTGAGGAACATTTTTTTCCATCATCATGGTCCTAGCAGCTTCTTGAATGGTCTGGTTCTTTTTTTCCATAACTCCATTTTGTTGGGGAGTCCCAGGAGCAGATAACTATCTTTCTATGCCATGCTTTTCACAGAAAGCATCAAACTCATAGGAAGTAAATTCTCCACCTCTATCAAATCTCAGACATTTCAATTTTTCACCAATCTCATTTTCCACCATCACTTTGAACACCTTAAATTTGTCAAGAGCTTCTAATTTTTCTTTTAGGAAAGTTACCCACATCATCTTAGAGTAATCATCAATCAGAAACATGAAATATCTATCTCCTTGTACACTCCTAATTCTAGCAAGACCATAGAGATTAGTATGTACTAGTTCCAATCGTCCACTTGAAGCTTGTTCCTTACTTTTGAATGAAATTTTGATCTATTTCCCCAATTGACATTCTCTACACATGCTATTCTCTTATAGCTTGAGTGGTACTTATTTTGACAATGTTATCAAAATTCACATGACACATCCTCCTATTCCATAACCAACTTTGATCTATCTGAGAAATCAAACAACTTTTTCTAGAACTACTTAAATAAAAAATGTTACCTCTAGTTTGAGTACTAGATGCAATTTCAGTTTTGGAGCTCTCCAAGATTCTACATTTTTCATCCTTGAATCAACCAACTATCCAACACTGAGAAGATTATGTTTTAGTCCTTCCACATTTAGAACATCATTGGTGCTATTCTTACCATCAAAAGAGATGGATCCTCTAGCATGGATTCTACTAGCTGAGTTATCTCCAAATTTTACAACCCCTCCATAATTTTCAAAATTTAAAAACTTACTCTTGTCTCCAGTCATATGATGAGAACATCCACTATCAATCACCCATTCATCTTTCTTAATAACTTGAGTAACCAAGGCACTTTCCATATTTGTATAGCTAGTAAATTCAGTAGACATGGGATCTTCTTCTTTGATGGCAATGAACACCTAATCATTTTCAAAGGAACCTCCATGATCAGATTCATCATCTTGACTCCTTCTTCTCCAGCTTCTTGGACATAGGAACATTTGTTTTAATTTTTGTATCTATTAGGGTTTGGTTTTGAAAACCTCTCTAGACATCTTGAGGCAAAATGACCAATCTTATTACAAGAAAAACATTTGAGTGGCAATTTTGCTTCATACTTACCAGATACTCTTGGCAATCTTTTAGCAAGAAGAGCTTCAAGATCTGCAGTTTCAATTTCAACATCTTCAAGATCCTTCCTTGTCTTTATGAATTTGGTTGATCTTGTAGTCAAACTTTCACCTGGATCATATCTTTGTTTTCCATATACACTAGCCATAAATGCAGATTCAGACATGGGAAGAGAATCACCAAACTCACTTAATTCAAAAGATAAAATTTGGCCAACTAGTTGATCTCTTGTAACTTCTGAGATAGTCCTGATCTCCTCTATAGTAGCAACCTTATATTTGTATGAATCAAGTAAAGATCTAATCACTTTTTATACAATCTTTGATTCTTCCAAAGCTCCACCAACACACCTGATACCACACACAAGTTCATTTATCTTTTGCATGTAGATTGTGATGTTTTCATCTTCACTCATCCTTAGAGTTTCAAATTTTCCTCTCAGACTTTGCAGATTGACACATTTGACAAATTTATTGCCTTCATATAGATTCTCTAACTTTTTCTAGATTTCATGAGTAGTTTTTAGACCAAAGACATTTGTCATTTCTGAATCAGTCAAGGCACTCAACAAGGCTTCTTTAGCTCAAAGGTTATTTTCAGCATCTTTGATTTGATCTAGAGTTGAAAGACCTTTCTCCAGAGGTTTATACTCGACACTGGTTATCACCTAATAAGAATCATTGATGCATTGCAAATGGCACTCCATGCTATTCTTCCAAATAGAATAATTTGTTCCATCAAATCTTAGACTATCCTTCTTATAGGTCGACATCCTAGATCTCCTCAAGCAGTCAAGCTTTTATAAGAGGATCTGGCTCTGATACCAATTGTTGGAATTAGACCAGACATCTGAAAGGGGGGTGAATCAGTTGTCACACAAAATAAACTTTTTCTTCTTTTAACCTTCTTTATTAACTTACTATCAAATTAATGATGTAAACATTAAAGCATAGATCAACAACATATGAGCAAAAACATAATCAACATAATTGACACCAAGATTTTGACGTGGAAACCCAGTTAAGGAAAAAACCACAATGGGGGTTAACTCACAAAGATTTGTACCCTGTTAAAAGTACTTTAAAAAAATAGAAGGCACATGCCTTCGGGCGTACTGCCCAGAGCTCACTGCTCAAAAGAGAGGCTCACTACCTACAAAATTTATTTAAAACAAAGTAATTAACTAAGAAATAGCATCTACTTCATGCCTAGTTTAGTTTCAATGAATGCTCATAAAACTTTTGCTTTTGCCCCAAATTATTCTTCACTAACTTTTCACTCTACACTGATCTCGTTCCTTTTCTTCTCTGCTCTGCTTCTGATCCTTTATTCAAATTTAATCTATTTTGCTCAAGGATGATTTTTAACAACTCTTCAACAAGTATTTATACACTTCATCAACCTTGGAATAATCAACAAGGTCAGCCAAACTTAATGCAGATCTTTACACTGTCAGCCAAACATAGTTGAGACTTGAATCTTCCTCTACTAACATGCCATGCTTCATAAAATGATCTTTAGATTATCTGTAATATGCTAGGAACATCTGGTTGGCCAAGATTGGGAAGAACATCAACTTCAAAGAGGAAATCTTCAATAACAAGATCAAACTCCAAAGTGGACCTCCAACATAGTAGCCACACAATCCAAAGACCTCCATAAACACATTGAATTCACCAATAACATCCACTCTAAACCAAATTACTAGAATCATTTGTATCTTCCTCTGGAACCTCAAGAACACTCTCTGCCATGACTATGAAACTAGAAGGATTGCTTGCAGACCTCCAAACCAGGAACCACTAGAGTTGATGATACACACTGACTTCCCAAACATGCCTTTAGATCCGTAGACCATAACATTTCACTATGGAACATTCCGAACCAACTTACTGTCACTCTGTCTCTTCTAAATACTACAACATCTGGTTCTACTTAGATGGCCATAACTTCTTCAAATCTTCATGCAGACTTCTTAATTCTTATTTGGAACAACCTCTGACAATCCTCTATACAGTCATAAGGTCTGTGAACATTGGGCCTTCATTAATTTCTCAATACCCTCAACATTCCAGTCTCTTGAACAAGCAACAAAATAAGGCACAATTGACACCAATAATAACAAGAATATGTTGACATCAATGACAACACTGCTTAAGCACATATTTACAACAATTGCATGCCAACAAATGAGCCTACTAGTCCTATCTTAGCACCACCATGTGATATTACTCCTAGTCTTCATCTATATAATCCCCTTATCCTTCCATCTAGCCCAAGTCCTAGCCCATCTCATCCCATTATCCATCTCACAAGCTCTAGTCCAATTTGCCTCCCACCTAATCCCAATCATGAGCCTTCAGCTTCCATCACCCCTCCACCTAAAAAGGATGTGATTCAAGGACTACTAGAAAGGGATAAACCATGTCAAGCACCCATTGATGAGCCTACCAAAGAACCTTTTAATGCCATGTCCACTTCTTCAACCTCATCATGTGATCCACAACCCCTTGAGCCTATTGACAATTTTCCTCCCATGAGTCCATTGTGCCCTCATGTTGTCCAAGAGTCTCCTACCTCCACTTCCATGAAACCACAAGAGATATGTCAAGAGTATACTCCTAAGCATGTGGAAACATCAACCTCTCACCTAAATCAAGATCAAAGCATATCTAAGTCCAATTCATCCAAGACCTATGCATGTTCTTTGATCAAGATATTATTTATTATCATGACCCTATTCGTGAGCAAGTTTATCCCATTTATATCCAAATTAATCCTATTTATGCTCACATTTGTGATCAAGATTCTATATGTGATCATAAAAACCATGAAGATCCTCTTAGACAAACTTCATGCAACTCATGATAAAGAGGTTATCACTACACCTATCCCTACTTCCATATTCATCCATGAGCAGGATATCCAAATTGCTCCTATCCATCCTCCATCTAACCCTAACGAGCCAAATTCCACTTGTCATGATGAGACACGTGCCTCCCAAGAACACATAAGCATATAAGCTCAAAAAAATACCTTGGATCCTAATGAACATGATCAAGATCCTAATGGCCCTTCCACATCCACTATCAACCACATTTCAAATCCACCATCATATCCACTTGGTCTATCCACCTTCATTCATGAATGTTCCTCCCTAAGAATACACCAACCTTTGTCCATCACTTCACCTTCTTCATCTAATAAGGAATTCATGTCCAATGTTCCACCTAGACATAGTCCCATTGTCGATTGTATGCTTCTAAACATGAACTACCAATGTAAAGGCTTAGGCCTTCTTGAACAAGGTGTTTTGGAGCCAATCCATGTCAAAGTACCCCCACTCTCATATGGCCTTGGATACACACATCAAGGTCAACAATCTAACAATGTTGGTACTTCCTCCATACCTTCTAAGTCCACCAGTTTCTGCCATAAATCCCATCATACTCCTATAACATATGTTGTCATTCCACCTCCATCCTCCTACAAATGTCAAAAGCATATGGCCATACACCTTCCACCATCAAATTTACCTCCACTTCTTCCAACTCCTAATGTTCCTCCATCCACTTTGTCTCCACTTCTACCAATGCCTCATTATCCATTTATCCAAAAATCCTCTAACAATCCTAATCATGACCAACAAATGCACATATTGTCTAAACTTGAAGCTTCCTCTCCTTCCACCATACCCATGGGATTCAAAAGAAAAAAATTGGATGTCTCTACCTATAAAGTCAAAATCCTAAGGGTCCTCATGCCTTAGAACATGAAAGCCAAGAATCAAAGAAACATCCATCTCAAAAGCTACATACACCCACACACCTCAAAGAAAAAATCAAAAAGGTGTGGGTCCCCAAGCAACAAGTAATTACCTCAAAAGCCACAAAAGCTACATATATCCAAGCCCATACCTCAAAAGGAAAAGGTCACAACTAAATTGGTTTGGATGCCTAAGAAAAAAGAAGCAATCAAGTCTAATAAGGCATCTACCTCTCAAAAATCCCAACCACCCACTTCCATTCCACAATATGAAAAAATCCACTCTATCCAAAAGTCTCAAATTCCTCCATACCACATGAAAAACAAAAATCATGAAAATATTAAGTCTATGCCAGTATCTAAAACAATTTGTCACCTATCCCCTAATAAAATATCACCATTGCTTCCTACACCACCATCCACCCAATAGATTCAATGTTTATCATAGTGTGTGCAGCCATTGGTCATGTTTCCCTTCCATCCCACAACATGTACACATACCTCCATCTCCCCATCCTTCATCCATTATCCTACATATCTTCCTCATCACTTTCCTATGGTCCATCCTTTTGTATAAGTGATACATCCATTATTTCCCTCCATAATCCACATCATAATCCATTATCTACCTACTCCATCCCTCATCCATTTTTCATGTCATCCCGTACATACATCTATGAGCATACTTGACATGGTCCATGCAACAACATCCATCTAGTGTGACTATCACCTTTCATGGAACTAGACACTTGAGTCCCTCCTGCCCATTTCCACTTGTCCTATCCTATCAAAAAAGTCAAAAAAATAAAGAAAGAAGGAAAAAAATGAAAATGAAAATAGTAAAGAGAAATCCCTTCTTCCAACGGTGAAAACCTAGTAAATAGGCACCCTGGATAAGTACCATGATGAAAACCTAACAAATAGACGTCATGTCTAAATTGATCTTCTAATATCACTTACACTTGGGGGCACCTTGTCTTATCTGCTTATCATTTTCCATCCTATCATATCCTATATTACCATATCATTTCCCACATATATACCTATCATATTGAGTTCACTTATTCATCCCTTCCTCTTTTGATCTTGATAAAGATTGGGGGAAAAAATGTTGAAGCATGCCTTGGATACCTCTTGACATACCTCATCCTTTCCATCCAATCCTATCACTATCCTATCATCATAAGCATTGTCATGAAAAATCCTAAGCATTACACCTAGAATGGGGCATAGGATTCCTATGCGACATAGTCTTTGGATATCACATCCTTGCTCTCTTACACATACATCCATTATAGCATATCCTTTTATCCATTCATCTATCATGATCCATCCATCCTACATTCATCCTTGCACCTAGACTTGGTTTTCCCTTGTCATTGGTATCTAGCATAAAGGCTACACAAATTGTAAATCCAATTTTATCCCAAAATATTTCCAAAAATCCAAAAAAATTGAAACATATCAAAAACTCAAAAAAATCAAAACATATCAAAATCCAAAAAAATCAAATATTCCCAAAAATTCCAGAAAAATCATTAAAAGTTCTGAAAAAAAAAAATAAAAAAATTGAAATATTCCCAAAAATTCAAAAAAATCAAAATATTTCCAAAAATACAAAATCCAATCACAAAAATCTAAGAAAATAAAATTAATCATCCTCAATAAATCCAATAATCAAATCACATCAGTCACATCATATCACTCAAACAAATCAAATAAATTACATCAAATCAATCTTATCAATCAATTCTTCTAAGTTAAACCACTCAATCTAATCAAATCATTTCTTCTGATCCAATCAAATCATTCAATCCAATCATTCTAATTCATCTAATCATCAAAATCATCAAATCACATCAATCCTATTCATCACTCATCCCCCATCATCACCATCACATTATCGAAACTACATCTCATCTCTATCGTTAAGTACCTTGATCCTGTGGACACGGGTATATAGGTAGTCTAGAGTATGAAGGAAATATCCATTAGGCATAGGTGATATTCCTCTTTCTTCCATCTCTTATCTTCTTCTATCATCTATCTCCATCAATTCATCAATCTTTTAAAATCAATTCTTCCATCACTTCTTATAATGAATTCTTCATTCATTCATCTCAATCAATTTCATTCAAATTAAATCTTTAATCACTTCTTTTTCATCCAATCATCATCCTAATCAGATCAATCCAATAAATAAACTCAAATGCAAGTCATCCTTGGTCCATACCAATCAAGTCAATCAAGCTTGTCAAAGTATCCAACCAATAAATGGTCTTGATCCTGGCCTTGTTGTAAACCCAATCAATCATCAATCATCAATCACTTAATCAATCTTCCTTGTGTAGATCTAGGGATATATCATTCCCCATAATGACAACACTATCATCATCAATCAAACAATTAATCAATGGTTTACAACTTGACAGGGGCAATACCTTGTTTGTTTTTGTATCATTTGTACATATTTTCTTGCTTATGTGTGTTATCATTTTCATCTCGCATCGGCATCCAAATCTAACCTAATTAATATTCATATCTTGTACCTAGACAAGGTTGTGTTACAGTAAGGCATGAGACACATTGTCACCTTGGTCCTCATACCTTGGTACATAACGTCTAGTGCTATATCAAATATATGATTGCTCACTTTCTTGTAGCATAATGCATCATCCTTTCTTCTATCCTTTCCCTAATCTTTTTCAACCAATCCATTTCATTTCGAGAGCCTACCCATGTTTGTCCAACCCACCTATCCTCTTGAGGGGGCATCCTCATCCTGTCATTCCATCATCTTATCCTCATCATATCTTTACATAATCATCACATTTCATTGTCCTATCTTAACCTCATCATCTACTCTTTTTTTCCTCTATCCATACCTTAGCTTCTTTGAAATGATGTTAATCAACACAAATTTCATCATCTCGAACATCATCTCAAAGAGGGGCAAAATGTAGACACCCAGAAATGTCCTCTTACAACACTTTGTCACAACGTTGCATCATTTAGGCATCTTGTAGCATTTTTGCCCTAGGCACCCATATCATCACCTAATTATCACTTCCTCTAATAAATTAAATAAATCTAACATTTATTTAATTTATCCCATCCCTTCACATTATTAAATAAAAAAAATTATTTATTTATTTAATCCCCTTTCCTCTTGAATTAAATAAAATAAATCTTTTATTTTATTTTAATTTATCACTCTCACATTCCTCATGATTTAAATAATATTAAATTATTTAAATTATTAGCTCGCCTTCTATTTCCATCTCTCAAGATGACTCAAATCATCTTTCAAGTTAACTTCATTCACCTTCAATTTCTTCTCTCTTGTTGCACAATCAACTTTCTAATCCCACTACCACTCACAAAATGGAAGTTTTATCCCTCCATCCTCTCATCTTTGTCTATAAATTAATCCACAGCCAAGCCATTTGCATGGATGAGCTTTTAAGTCCATTACTCTATAAAAATTCCTCTAGCCCTCGCATCCATCATCTTTCATCTATATATTTTCTTCTATCAATCTCCATATGATTGTTATGCTGCATATCTAAGCAATATCCAATCATTCAAGAAATCAAACATGCATTCATCAATCCTTCAAGATATCTGAGGTATTCGAAGGGTTTGGATTGAGGTATTGCATTTTATTGTTTTATCTTTTATTTTGTCCAAATTTTTTGGTTACAATTATAAGCCATGGTATAAATTTTCAAATCAATTTGAAATCAGATTTTAAAGGTTTTTCAAAAATTATGCAGAAGACAATTGCAAAACTATGTATGAAAATGATCTAAAATGCTTGATTTTTTAACCTTTTTCAATGCAAATAAGTGAAAGAAAAGGTGTTGTGACAAAATTTATGAAGTACAAAAAATAATATGTCTGATATCAGTCCAATAAAGCAATAATATACTTCACAACATGATTTTGATGCAAACCTAGAGTGATGACAAGTCAAAACCTAGTGAAAATACACTAAAATATGCAAATTTTCATAAATTTTCAATGCAAAGGCCCAATAAAAAGGGTGTTGTAAAGAATTTTAGGAGGTGAAAAATATTATAACAGTAATATCGGTCACCTAAAGCCATAAAATTTGTCACAACATGCTTAGAGTGCCAATCTAAGCAAAACCCTAGTGAGAATATAGCCAAAATATGTAATTTTCACCAAATTTCAATGCAAAGGCCCAATAAAAGGGGTGTTGTAAAGAATTTGAGGAGGGGAAGAAGATAATAACCCTGATAATAGCTAATTAGTGCAGAAAAATCTTTCACAACATGCCTATGATGCAAATCTAAAGAGACGATAAGGCCAAATCTAGTGAAAAAACAAGGTTTTCAAACCCTATGCATGAAATTTTGCAAGAAAACCACTATGATGAAACACTACAGTTAGAAATAAGTCATAATGAGTGTTTTAAAAGGGTATTAAAATTTGAAACAAGATTTTGACTACAAACCCTAGCTAATGCAAAACTAGGTTATATGGAAAAATGCATAATTTCAAGTAATTTTTGTCAACTTAAGCATGAAAATGCAATCTAAATGAATATTAAATGATCAATTTCTATATTTTAAATCATATCTGATGATAATGAGATAAATGTATTGAAATTCAATGCCAACTAATTCAAATTATTTGAAAATGCAAGCTAAAATGCCAATTTTTTCAATTTTTTTGTAATTTTTCAAATGCAATAAGATGAAAAATGAAATGAATGGATTAAATGAATGTAAATCTAAATTACAACACTCAAAAAGGTGAACAATTCGTTAAAAACATGGGTTCACCAAAATGTTTAGGGTTAAAAGTGAAGATAATGGATTTTAATGGTTTATGTTGATCCTCCTTTCACCACTAAACATTCAAGGACATTTAACTAAGTATAGAACTCTACTATAGATCTCTTGTCACTTGGAACATAGTGGAAGATTGGAATTGTGAGATTTTGTTTTTTAATTAAGTCTAATTATGCCCAAAACCCTAATTTCATAAATTCGTAAACAAATAGACAAATTATAGAAAATGATCGCACACAAAGCTACCAAATGACAACTAAATGCATACCACATTTTGAAGTTTGGTGTGCAGAGAAGTCAAGGACTAATGAATGGGTGCCCTAGTTTAGTGCCTCAATTTTCTTCAATATCTGGGAATGTTATCAGCAACATAGTTCTGTTGTTCCAGAGATTTTATAGTTGTAGTATCCAGAGGACTAATGAGTGGGCGCCCAAGTCTAGGTCTCTGTTTTCTTTTTAGATCTACAATTTTGACAATCTACACTACTCTCTTGCAACTCCACTTCTTTGACTTTCACAACCTATAACCTATAATCACATAAAAGTAGGTTGAGAGTTGTGGTGTTTAGAGGCTTGCCTCAGTCAAGCGTTGAAGAGACATTCAAGTATTTCAAACACTATTGTTAGATAAAGAGTGTGTATTCCTGCGACATAGAGGCAAAATCCAAATGATAAATGATAGAAAACAGAATTGATATCAGCTTGTAGTGAAGATCTCATGGAAGGAAGATGTTCTTCATGACATGAGAAGATGGATGCTAAATCTGCAATAAACAAGCACAATAACAACACAAAAGTCTACTTTGCAACAAAATAAATGCCTTGAATCACTTTCACAAATGCCAAAAGTTCACAATTTCCATCTAGTTATAGTAGGCTGCTTATATAAGCAACTACAAACATTCCCGCTAAGAATTTCATAATTCAAACTTACCATGTTAGCATAGGACCTAAGTAATAGTCATAAATAGACACTTTGAAATAGGTCCTAACCTAAAATAGGGTAGGACTAAGGTGCGGGTGCCCAAGTCCTCTCCCCCTATTTCAGGAAGGATTTATGTTAAGTGCATCCCCTGAGTCCCATTTTCCATGAAACTTTAGGGTTTTCTCATCGGGAGTCATCAAAATCATGCAAGATGCTCTAAATGCATTCTAAAGGACTCAAGAGCTAAACCTTAAGAGAAAAAAGCCCCCAAGGATACTTTTTTCCAACATAACAGTTGCAATGGAAAAAGATTACATATAAAAGTACTAATGAACACTATCTAGCTTGTGGCAACCTCTAGCTATCCACAATCAATAGATTAAAGATTGAAACTAGAGCCTATCATACTACATTATAGATTGTGCCTCATATAACTTACAAAATGATACAAATATACAATTATGACTATCAAATATCGATCCTTGAGTATTGTAAACTCTGCAATAACTAAACCTAAAAGAAAGATAAATCAAGACTGTGTTTTAAATAAGCATATAAATGATACATCGAACACCTACAACAAAAGTTATGTTTGACACATATATATAACTGATATATGTTAATAGAAATAAGATTACAAGAGATATAGCCATAAATATTGGTGATGTGCCAGGCTATGGCTATCTCCCGACCATAGCTGGCTTCTCACCCATAAACATATATAGGTGTCATGGCTTCCACTACCACGGCTACCCTATATCAAAGTTCAACTCTATAAACATACTACATTATAGTAGTAAGGTAGTAATTGTTACACCTTTTCATATTATTATTATCATACAATCTTTGCAATTGCATAGAGTAAACTTGGAAAAGTATAATAATATATCTTTTTCTACAGAGAATACATTATGAGATATATATAACCAGTGCATTAAGAATTTTGCAAACTCGTGTATTCTATAAGTAACACATACATATTTCAATGATTATAATAGAATTACATCTTTTGCAACCTGAACTCATAAATCTGAGAGCACAAATTTGATTGAAGCAAGATAACCATTCAGATACAATAACTCCATTAACACTAAAATGGAATAGACAAAATTACTTGAAGCTATAGTTGGTCATGGTATATATTTTTTCAACCAGGAATGTCTTTCTAGTTGTAGCTTTGAAAAAACAAAATAGATTTAGTGGATCGACAACAATAATAAATAGCGTGCATTGAGAATATCCCCTTTTCTTATTCAACAATGATTAGAAATTTCTCTATAAACCTACATGCAACACAATATAGAGAAGCCTAGTTCTTCTCACCACCCAACCATAGGACTGAGGATTCTAGTCCACCCCCAAGCTAGAAATAAAACCCAATGCTCAAACATGAAACAAATGATCAACATATTAGGAAATAAAATCAATAACAATGGACTCACACACAAGAAAACCTGCATATGGATTTCCAGTAAGGGGAATAAGGGGGATTCCTCTTGGAGCATATTTATAACTCCCATTTACTCCCTTTATTTCTCCCAAACTCCCATTCTCCCAATCTCTCGTTCATTCTTCCAATCTCCCAAACATTCTCCCAAACTCCTATTCTCCCAATCTCCCATTCATTCTCCCAATCTCCCATACATCCTCCCAAAATCCCATTCTCCCAATCTCCCATACGTTATCCCAACCCTCATTACTTCCAATCTCCTAACACAACCAGCCACAACACCATCACCACCTCCTAAAAGAAAACCCCAAAAGATGCTCCCCACCCTCCTTAACCTCACACAAGGGAATCTCTCCACTTGCTTGGAGAGCAATACCCTTTGTACACCCCACCCACAACATAAAAACACATATTATCACAATGACAACACATCACTTGCATAAAAAAATCACAAATTAACATATCATTGAAAATTTCACAAGAAAACTTCCATACCTTGGCTATCCAAGTTAGGATCAACCCACTAAATTCATCAAAAGAAGCACAAATTCAATTTATATCCAACAATCCCAACTGAAGCCTTCATTCCCTTTCCAAAATCTTCATTTTTTTCCTATTCAAGAAGCATACATCAGCCCCCAAGAACCAAGAAGGGTTTCTTTTTCAAGAAAGCTATAGCACTTTTAATTTTCTAGAATGATTAACAATTCAAATTTCCCTCTTCTTAAAATAAAACCTTGTTTTCCCGACCCTTTACATTCCCCTCTCATAAAATAAAACAAATACATTTTCTTATTCAAATAAACATATCAAAAATGACTTATACTTTCGACACAAAATTCCTCTTTACAAAATAATAAGAAATAATAACAAATAATTAAGCAATAGTCAAGGTTTGAGCATATGGATTTTATTTCCAATTTCTTTAAGAACCTGGGCCACTCTACCTACAAAAATCTCATAGAAACATTAGTAATAAAACTTATAGCCAAATCAATTTAACATAATCATTTCTAACACCCATTACTCACATAAATTAACATATCAAAACAATAATATTTTTTTTTTTGTGAAAACATAGAATCATTAATATTTCACTACCCATTATTGTACTAAATTAACATGTCATTTTATTTTAAGCAAATAAATAAATGGATCAATATCTAACAAGAATTTAAAGCATTTATTTCTATAATAATAATAATAATAATAATAATAATAATAATAATATTAATATTAATATTAATAATGTTAATATCCAGAGTCCATCACACACACACATATCAAAATATATGATTCAAGCCAAAATATCTAGGATAAAACTAACTAGGTTTTGCACTTCTAGTCCACAGAATTACGCCTATGGGTTATCATGCTACCATTTTTGAGCTATCCTAGTACCGCTTTTGGCATACAGTCCTACACTTCTAGTTAAATACAGTCATCTATCATCTTTTCACCAAGAATCAGAAAACATCCACATTTTGTCAAAATTTCCATCAGACCTGATATCAGATAGATCATCCATTCTTAGTATTTCAGTTATCAGATCAGTTTCACCCATCCTCATATCAAAATTTGGACTTTTAGAGTCTTTTATCCTCTTGAGACTAGATTGTCATCAACATCATCAAAACAACCCACACATTATCCATCTATTAGCTTCAGTTTGGCTTCATCCCATAATCTAGATCACATCTTCTAGTTTGTCTTTGATTTGAGAAGTTGCCTCTCTTAGATCCATAAATAAAGTAGCATCTTTTAGTGACATAGCAAGCCTAGGAGAGTGGCTTCTCTTGGGTTGGTCAAACTCACTATCCATATCTATCTTTCCTTAAGTTCATTAGTCTATCTCTAGGAAGATAATCCCAATCACATCAGCAATTGATCTAGATTTTATCAAGCATCCCAAAACAACCAATCAACACAATCATCTTAGTAGACTCAACTTTGTCTCAAGAGTCCAAACATCACTCCATTCAACCTCAATCTTTGTCATATCAAAATTGAAATATCATATGCCTTTGACTAGAAATCAACACCAAATAGCCATGGAAGCTAGCTAAAACAATCCTCAAACCAATCTTCAGGATGTCAATACTATATTGATAGATGCCACACAATTTAGGACGGGTTTGAACCCTCATGAATTTCTTCTAAAAGGATATACCATAGGTCCTTCATCATCTCATCAATATGGACAAACATCCCAAGAAATGTCACAAGACCAAACTAAAGAATTGCAAAATCCTAAGATTTTAGACACCATAGATAGGCTCTTAGCTTCCAATCCTAATAGATTCTTTCTTTTTCTTGTTAAGCAAGGAGCTAAGTTGCCTAGCAATTTTGATACATCCACACTCAAAGAGCAAGACCCAATTAATGATGTTATTGCTGCTATTGGTAGATCACACCTAACTCTTATTCAAACCATGTCTACCATAGCACCCACCATTCCAAATTCACATTCACATAGTGTTCCTCTAACACCATTCACCTATAAGTATGTCAACCCACTATATCAAACTCCCACACTTGAGCCACTTCTTGTCCTCACATCTATTTATCAAATGAATCAATCAAACCCCTTTTCACCACATCCACACCTCCATCATCTCAAAACATAGTGTCACAAGTTTAATCTTCCATTCCTAATGTTGCTTATGTCACTCATCCACAAGTGTCACAAGTCCATTCATCTATTCCTCAACATTCTTACATCCATCCACCACAACACTCCCAAACTCAACACTCTTGAACCAATCTACCACAACACTCCCAAACCCAACACTCTTACATGAATCCTCCACAAAACTCACAAGATCAACACTTCTACATGAATCCACCCCAAAACAACCCTCAAAAATTTTAAACCATACCTAACAATCCATACAATATGCACTCATATGCACCCAACACCAATCCCTCTCATGTAGCACAATAATAACCATCTATTCAACAAGGTCTTGTTCAACGACAACCAACATTGGAACTTGATCTTAAATTTTCCAATCTACAAAATCAAATTTCAGATCTCACCCTTGGACACACAAAGAAAAATTTCTCTTTGGAGGAGGTTTGTCCTTACCCCTTTGATAGGTCACTACCTATGATCCCTTTTCCTCCAAACTTTGAAATGCCAAATTTTGACAATAATAAAGGAAAAGGCGATCCAAAAGAACATGTTTGGGAGTTTTATATTGCTTGTCTATAGGTTGTCCATAATGACACTTATCTCTTATGCATCTTCCCTCATAGTCTTGGAGGGAAAGCAATAGAATGGTTTTCCCATTTACCCATGGGTATCAAGACATTTAATGAATTGGCTAAAAAGTTTGTTACACACTTTTCCTTCTATATCGAACATGAGAATTCCATGATGGACTTGTGCAATAACAAACAATGTAACGGGGAAACCTTCATCCCTTTCTTACAGATATGGAAAAATATGGCTAGTAAATTCCCTTGGCCTATCCCTAAAAAAACTAGTTAGCATATTCGTCCAAAATCTCAATTCTGAAATTGGATTTCATTTACAAATCCAATTTGCTAACTTGTTTGAAGAAATCATTTTTGAAGGGACCAATATTAAAAAATCCCTCATAGAAAAAGGACTAGTGAAGATATTCAAAGAAACAAAAGACAACCCCCAATGATCTAATGACAAACCCTGATTTTGGTCCAAGAACAAAAATGTTGTCAATGATAGTGTTGTGGACACTAAACATATTTAAACTCTCCAAACACTAGTCAATCTTCAATCACCCACAAAGACTACCCCATCTACTCCTAGGGAGCAACCCAAACAAGACTTCATACCTAGACATAAATTCACTCCTTTAGGAGAACCTATCAAATCAATCCTAAAGAAATGTGTCCAAAGTGGTCTCATCATACTACCAAAATCTCATCAATATGATGAACCTACATTCAAACCCTATTGGTACAAAGACAATGAATATTGTGAATACCATAGAGTCAAAGGACATAAAACCCCTGGATGCATGAAATTAAAAAATCTTATCCATAATCTCATAGATAGAGGAGAAGTCACTATTGATGATCCTCCAAAACAAACCACAAACAAAGACCTTGACATGTACAAGGATCTATTCCCTCCACATGGTAAAGGAAATACTCCTGATAAAGGTAAGAATTTCAACAACTCTTTCACTTCCTATAATTCCATTGTTGATCATTTTGAAGTAAGTCATGTGTCCACTCTTTCTATCAAGGCTAAAACTCCTGACTGTGTTGTTACAACTCATCATGGTCGTGTCACTTTTCATGGGCCAACACCTAATATCCATATAAATTCTAAGTAAATATACTAGACCATCTACTAAAGCCCCCATCTTAAATATCCATTTTAGATCTCCTAAAGTTGTCACCTGCCCACAAAGCAGTACTTGAAAAAGCTCTCCAAGAGTCCTCAGTTCCAAAAAACATTGATGTCATAGTATTCCAAGCCATGATAGGTCATATTGCTTCACCATACCATGTGGTCTTCATTGAAAAAGGACCTTCCATCTCAAAACCCTTGCCATAATGATGCCCTCCATATTGAAGTATTCATCCATCAATGCAAGATCAAACGTATTCTTATATATGGTGGTGTTAGCTTGAACATTTGTTCTCTCAAGCTACTTAGACAACTGGGATACTCTGAGGATATTATTGATCCTAAACAATCTATCACTATTAAAGACTATGATGATGTAGAATGCCACTCAGAAGCTGTAATCCATTTTCCTATCCAAGTTGGTCCTATTATATTAGAAACTCGTTGTCAAGTACTAGACCTTGATCTACCTTATAACATCATCCTAGGTCACCCATGGATTCATACCATGCAGGTCATTCCTTCCACATACCATCAATGCCTCAAGTTTCATTTTAATGGTATAGAGATTGCTATTCTTGGAGACCCAATCCTTTTGAGTTTTATCGCACCATGCAAGGGAAATATTAGAACACCAACCAAATCCCAAATAACATTGCAGCCCGACCATTTCCTTCATATATTGATCTAGATACCTTGATAAAATCTCTAGGTGATAAATCCATTCCTGAGATCAAGGTCTAGTACAAAGATACAGGGATTGGTGAGTATGAATTTCAAAAATCTTACTATGTGGGAAACATGCCTTTGTCACCTAAATCATATGGAAAACCACCTATAGAAAAGGTCAGTAAAAATTTAACCCTACAAGTTAACTCTACAATATTCATTCATTGGGGAATGTTAGAAGATGAATCTACTGAAGACATCTCCTCTTAGATATTCCAAGAAGAAAAAGATCCAATCACAATACCTATTGAACAATATAGCAAAGGTCTCTGAATTGTAAAGAACATGGGTTACAAAGGCCATGGTGGTCTTGGCATGCATGGACAAGGAAACTTAGAACCCATCATTGTGACTCATAAAAATAACATGCATGGTTTAGGACATGGTAAGGAGGTACCACGTTCCTTGGATATAGAGTTTATTCTTGACAAGGTAACAAAGGATTTTCCCACAGTTTCAATCTCTAACAATGATACTATCAATGACTCTTAATTACACCTCATAGACCTATTTCAGGAAACCTCAGTATTCATGATATCTTCCATCTCCCTTATATCCAAAATGAAAACCCAAGATCTTCCACTCGTATACCCTGATCTTATTGATTGGGACAAACAAGAAGCCCTCATTCTTGATATCTTTAAGAATGATGAGGCTATTGTAGAATTCATGGGACTTCGAGATGATATTCTAGTTGGTGACCATAAAGATGGATTTGTCATGGACCTAGATCAAGAAGTATACTTTGGTGAGAATGCCAAATCCTCTAGTCGCAAAAATCAAAAGAAAATAAATAGATCCCTAGGTGAAAATGACACTGTGGCACCTTCTGATCATAAAAAAATAAAAATAAAGGACATATCCAATAGTGAATACCTCTTTAAGGCACCCAAGAATGGAGGAATTGACCTTTCGTTACCTACAAAGTATCAAGAGAAGTCTTCACTTTTGGTTGAAAAATCATAAGAGATGAATCTAGGTACAACTCAGAATCCCAAGATTGAATTTCTAGCAGATTCTCTTTCAAAACAAGAGAGGAAAGATTTCACAAAATTCTTCATGAAAAGGATATTCAAATTTTTCTTGGTCATATGCAGACATGTCAGGGTTGGACCCTTCACTAGTATTTGCAAATGCCAAGCTAGTCAAACAAAAGCTTCATAAAATGCATCCTCAGATAGCATTGTTGGTGAAAGCAGAACTTCAAAAAATGCTAGATGTGAAGTTCATACACCCCATCGATTATCCAAAGTGGGTTTCAACTTGGTACCTATTTCCAAAGTCACTGGGAGTATCTGAATTTGTACAAACTTCAGAGATCTTAACAAAGCATGTCCTAAAGATGACTTTCCATTGTTGAATATAGACATCATTGTAGATTCAACAGCAGGTCATGAAATGCTTTCCTTAATGGATGATTTTTCTGGATATAATTTGATTATCATAACACTTAAGGATCAATACAAGACAAATTTTACATGTCCTTGGGGTACATATTGTTGGAAAGTCATGCCTTTTGGTCTAAAGAATGTAGAAGTCACATATCAAAGAGAAATTATAGTGATATTTCATGACCTTTTTCATACCATTATGGAAGACTATGTCGATGACCTATTGGGTAAATCAACAACTATAGTAGGTCACTTACAAGTTCTTGAGTAGATATTTGATAGATTAGAGCAGTATCCAATTAGACTCAACCCTAAGAAATGTGTCTTTGGAGTTACTTCAGGGAAATTGTTGGGATACATTGTATCTCATAGAGGAATTGAGGTAGACCCCTCTCAAGTTAAATCTATAGTTGATATGGCTCATCCTTCTAATCTCAAACAACTAAGAAGTCTTTAAGGGAAATTGCAGTCCATTAGATGATTCATCTCACAGCTAGTAGATAAATGTCAACCTTTTCTACATTTTCTCCAAAATGATGTCTCATTCCAATGGGATAGTAAGTGTCAATATGCATTTGATCAACTCAAGGAATATCTAGCTACACCTCCAATTTTGGTGCCCCCAGTTTCAGAGTGACCATTGTTGTTATACATCTCTACCGCATTAGCTACACTTGGTACTCTCCTATCTCAACATGATTATTTTGGTAAATAAAAATCTATTTATTACATCAATTGCACCTTGGTTGGATATGAGCTTAATTATGCTCCCATGGAGTAGGCATGTCGAGTAGTAGTGTTTGCTTCTCAAAAGTTGCGGCACTATATGTTAAACTAACACACCAAGCTTATATCAAAGCTAGATCCCTTGAAATATCATATATCCAAGGCATCCCTCATAGGTAGACTAGAAAAAAGGGTCATGATTCTAAGTGAGTTTGATATAGAGTATGTCGATCGAAAGGTTATCAAAGGACAAGTTATTGCAAATCAACTAGTAGAAGTTCCTATGATAGAAACAAAACATATGCTCTCTAATTTTCTAGACAAAGGGATATTCAATCTCTCCACCTTAGCTATATGGAAACTATACTTTGATGGTTCATATACCCAGCATGGTTTAGGAGCTGGAATCCTCTTCATTACACCACAAGGTGATTGCATTCCAAAGTCATATTAGCTAGCCTTTTCTTACACCAAAAATATTGCTGAGTATGAAGCTTTACTTACAAGCCTTCACATAGCTATACAATGGAATATCAAATAGTTATAGGCCTATGAAGATTCTCAACTAGTCATTCGACAGGTCACAGATGAGTACCAAACCAAAGATGACAAGTTGAAGCCCTAAAAAATGGTTGATGACTATAAGAAACACTTTTCTACCATCTCTTTTGAAAAAATCCATAGGTTGAATAATAAGGTGGCTGATGCTATGGCTACTATTGGATCCCTCCTAGATATGCCTACCAACACTCAACATTACAAATTCTTGGTCGAACAATTGTTGATATCGGTTATTGATGTTCCACCTACTAAACTTATCTATGAACTTCTTGGTCCCAATTCTCCTTGGTACTAAGATATCTATGAATACCTCCATGATAACACTATCCCAACAATCCTTACCTCTACCCAACGTAAAACCTTCATCCATTGAGCCTCTCATTTTACTATCTTTGGTGACACACTATATCGTAGGAGTCTCAATGGTATCCTACTTAGATGTCTTAACTCAGAAGAAGCTAACATTGCTTTATGAGATGTACATGAAGGTGTCTATGGATCACATTCCACTAGTCCTAACTTAGCTAAGAAGTTGCTATGCATAGATTATTATTGGCCTACCATGGAACAAGACGCAAATCTATTTTCTAAGAGATGTCTTCAATGCCAGTAGCATGGAGATTTGATTCATGCACCAACTCATCAGTTACAACATGTTACTACTCCATGGTCATTTTCATAGTGGAGACTTGATCTCATAGGTAAAATACATCTATCATCCTCCAATGGCCATAAGTTTAATATCATTGCCACTGAGTATTTCACAAAGTGGGTAGAATCTATTCCTATGACCTATATCACTAGAAAACAAATGTCTAGTTTATCCTGAACTATATCATTTGTCAATATGGTATTCCCCTAGCTATAGTAACTAATAATGATAGACCCTTTAAAAACCAAGATGTCCATGCCTTGTGCACCTAGTACCATATTTAGCATCACTTCTCCACACCATACTATCCATAGAGTAATAGCCAAGCCAAGGCTTCCAATAAAACCATATTTAAAATCCTAAAGAAAAAGGTCAATGAAGTTGGTCATGATTGGCATTTGTAACTCAATCCCAACTTATGGGCATACCACACTAGTATTAGAACCCCAACTGGTGCTACCCCATACACATTAGTCTTGGCACCAAAGCCATTTTACCTACTAAGGTCGAGATCCCATCTCTTAGAGTTTCTATGCAGCATCTTATTGATGGAGAGGAGTATACAATTTCTAGATTGCATGAGCTAAAGTTACTAGATGAGAGGCATCTCACAACACTTAATCATCTTCAAGTATATCAATATTTCCTTTGTCATAACTATAACAAGAAGATCAAGTAAAGATGGTTTCAAGTAGGTGATCTTGTTCTTAAGGAAAATCAAAGAAACCAATAAGATCAAGAAAAGAAGGGCCAGTTTGAGCCTAATTGGTTGCGACCTTTTGTTGTCACAATACTTATTGGATCAAGAGCTTATACTTTGTCAACACTTGAGGGAATTCCTCTAGATGAACCCATCAATAGTGTTAATATTAATAATTTCTATGCTTGATCCTCAGAGTATCCCTAGCAGAAAAATTAAAAAAATAAAAAAATAGAAAATACCAAAAAAAATAAAAATAAAAAGAAAAATCTAAAAATAAAATAATTTCTCCTCTGGTGAAAACTTGGTAAACAGGCACATTGGGTAAGTACCATAGTTAAAACCTAGAAAACATATGCTATGTGTAAAATTTGGCAACCACCATCTTATAAGTCTTACATCCATCTCATTTCATTGCATTCCATAATAAGTCCCCATCCATCCATAATAAAATTATTGACCTTTGCATTTTCACATACCCATCTATCATGGCTTAGAAATTTTCAATGTTAGTTGTTCATTCATAGTCAGTTCATCCATTAGCATCATCCATAGTCAGTTCATCCATCGTTCTCCATAATAAAACCTCTACCTAAATGGGGGAATGTTTTCCTTAACCTAGGGCTAGGAATAGATCCTTGTTCAAGGTATGATAACACTTTCACTCACTTTCACTCATCTCATCCCATATCATCATCACAAATCAGAACTACATATCATCACCACCCACATCTTGATGTTTCTTGGTCCCATGGATACTGATGTAGGAGCATCCAGTGGTGTAAGGGCAATCTTGCATCACCTAAAAAGAAGTTAATTCAAAATCATTGTAGTTGTTTTCATTTCTTTCCATAATTAGTGTTTCTGGTTCTATAATATCTAGAATAATGATGTAGGACTTTCAGTTTTTCCAAAACTACTAAAAATAGCAACCTGCCTATTTTGGAAAGTCTACCTATTATTTTTGGAAAGTTTGCAGTTGGGCATGGATTGAAGCGAAAACTTGCAGAAAGTTACTAAATGGAAATATAAGACCTTTGGCGAAGGAATCAGGCAAAGATCATTTGTGAGCTGAAAGATATTAAAGTTTTTGTTTTCTGAAAAGCCCCTAAAAATTTCTGAAACGAGATATGAGGCACTAAAACTTCCCTAAACATCCCAAAAAGTTGATAGAAATCCATTTACAAATTTCCAATGTGATAGTTCACATCGTGAGCTTTTCGATGCCTAAAACAGTTCGTCAATCAAACACCCGGATCAAAAGTTATGCTTCTTGGAAGTTTACCTACTTTTATAGGGAGTTGTAAATTTTGAAATCTAGCTGGAGGCCACAAAAAAGTGTTATTTATGGCTATTTTGGGGACCCTGGGTAGTAGTAGAGTTAAAGGGGCAAGTGTAGAGTCAAGAATAGGTGGGAAAATAGAAACCCTAGCTGATTTGGGGGTTACAGAAGGCGAAAGATTCTAGAGCCTGGTGATGGTAGCTATAGTGTGTTGCAGCCTATGGAGGACTGATTCCTCTTATTATAATTAAGCTTTTGTAATGTAATAAGTTACCCAGATCAATAAAAGAAAGTTATATTCTCTGTATTCAATTTTTGTTATTGTGTGTTTTATGATTTACCCCCTTCATCAAGTGGTATCAGAGCAAGGGTTCTTGAGTGTGTAGACAGATCGCCGACCATGAGGTAGTTTGCACTAGAACTTGAGGTTGTGGGTTTGTTGTGGAGACCAGGATGCCTCCACGAAGAAATCATGTTGGGAGGAATGCTTTGACAAAAGAGGGTTTTAGAGCCCTACAAAGGCAAATCAATGCGTTACAAGAGGAGCTACGAAGAGGGTTTGAGCCGAGGATAAGAGATGAAAGCGAACATGAAGCTGAAGAAGAGCTATCTGAGGGAGAACAAGAAGCTGCCAAAGATCCTGCAGAAGTTAGGTTGTTGAGGGCTATTTCGAAGATCAGAAAGAGGCCTAGGATCAAGGTTTCTACATATTCTAGGGATTTGAACCCAGAACAACTTATTGATTGGATCAATTACATGGAGGAGTATTTCAAGTATGAAGATGTGGAGGACCCAGATCGGGTCAAGTTTGCAAAAACAAAGTTGAAGGGCCATGCCAATATTTGGTGGAAGGAGGTCCAACTAGAGAGGAATAGAAGAGGAAAAGGAAAGATCACTAGATGGGATCAAATGGTGGAGAAACTAAAGAAGCAGTTCATTCCTGTGGATTATGAGATGGATTTACTGAAGAAGTTGCAAAGACTGAAGCAAGGTCACAAGTCTGTTAAGGAGTATACAGAAGATTTTTATAAGATCATTATTAGGACGGGCCATGGAGAGGCCAACAAGGAGAAGGTGGCTCATTACATTAATGGGTTGAGGACAAGTATTCAAGAGGAGCTGAGCCTAGTCAGAATGACCACCATAGAAGATGCATACCAGTTTTCCCTGAAGGTGGAAGAGAAGCTGAATAAAAGATTTGACAGCAAGCAAAGGGGAAGAGGTCAAGGCAGAAGGACTGATGGGAGGCCCTATGGAGGCCATAATGAAGATCAAAAGAAAAGTGAAGAAGCTGGCACCAGTCGAAATCAAGGAGGGGATAACACCTACCACCCTCATGACCAGAACAATGGTGAGCAAAGAGGAAGAGGAAGAGGTAGACCTAGGCAAGGACCTGGAAGAGGAGGTTTTAGAGGAACCTATTTCCAATGTGGGGAAGAAGGGCATCGAGCATACGAGTGTCCGCAACATCAAGGAAGGAAAAATAGAAGACCTGAAGGCAATGCACGAGTTGCACATGTAGATGAAGATGCACATTCTGAGCATACTGAAGATGTTGAAAGGGGAGAAACCCTAGTTGTTAGAAGAACCTTGCTGAATGAGGAGAAAGAACCCAATCAAAGGAAGAGTTTATTTTGCACAAGGTACTAATGTGAAGGTAAGTGTTGTGATATTATTATTGACAGTGGAAGCACTGATAATCTTGTTTCAGAGGAAATGGTTGACAAGTTAAAGTTGACAAGAAGAAAGCATCCACATCCATATCGGATTGCATGGTTGCAGAAGGACCATAGAGCTTTGGTCAATGAGCAGTGTTTAGTGAAGTTCAAGATTGGTGATTACCATGATGAGGTGTTGTGTGATATCATACTGATGGATGCATGTCATATGCTATTGGGGAGGCCATGGCAGTATGATAAGAGCGTTGTCCATGATGGCTGTGCAAACACATAATCCCTGACAAAGGATGGAGTTTATCATAAGTTGAAGCCCTTGAAAGAGGTGGAATAAAAGGTATGTAGTACTACCAAAATTTGCCTGGTAGATGGCAGGAAATTTTTGGAGGGTATGAAGCATGAGCGTCATTGCTTTGCATTGATTCCTAAGATTAGTCAAGAGAACTGTGAAGATGTACCAGCAGAAGTTTCATATATGTTGTAAGAGTTCCAGGACATTATCTCTGATAATGTACCAGAAGGTTTGCCACCAGTAAGAAAGATAAGTCATCAAATGGATTTGATACCAGGAGCCAATTTGCCAAACAAGGCAGCCCACAAAATGACCCCTGTAGAGAATGAAGAGCTGAACAGACAAGTTCAGGAGTTGTTAAGGAAGAGATTGATAAGGGAGAGCCTAAGTCCATGTGTGGTACTTGCAGTACTAGCACCAAAGAAGGATAGAGAATGGAGGATGTGTACAGACTCTCGAGCCATCAATAAGATAACTATCAAGTATAGATTTCCATTGCCAAGAATGGATGACATTATGGATTGTTTGAGTGGAGCCAAGTACTTCACGAAAATTGACTTGAAGATTGGGTATCACCAGATCTATATCAGAGAAGGAGATGAATGGAAGACAGCCTTCAAGACAAAGGAAGGTTTGTATGAGTGGTTAGTCATGCCATTTGGGCTAACCAATGCACCGAGCACATTCATGCGGCTCATGAACGAGGTATTGAATGAATTTTTGGGAAGTTTTGTTATTGTTTATTTGGATGATATTTAAATTTTTAGTAAGACTTGGGATGAGCATCTGATGCATATCAAAAGAGTTCTAGAGAAGCTTAGGGAGGAGAAGTTGCTGATTAATCTAAAGAAATGTAGTTTTGCAAAGAAGGAGTTGGTATACCTGGGATTTGTAGTCTCAGAAGAAGGTTTTAAGATGGACCCAGAAAAAGTAAGGGCTATCATTGAATGGCCTACGCCAATGAGTACAATGGAGGTAAGATCTTTTCATGGTTTGGCAAGTTTTTATAGAAAGTTTATCAAGAATTTTAGTAGCATTTGTGCACCCCTAACTGAGACAATGAGAGGGGATAGAAAAGAGTTTCAATGGACTAAAGGAGCAGACAAGAGCTTTGATACATTGAAGCAGAAAGTTGTAGAGCAACCTGTTTTGGCACTTCCAGATTTCAATAAGGCATTTCAGGTAGATTGTGATGCTAGTGGTAGTGGTATAGGAGTTGTTTTGAGCCAAGAAGGTAAGCCCATTGCTTATTTTAGTGAGAAGCTTAATGATGCCAAGAAAATGTATTATGTTTATGATCAAGAGTTTTATGCAATAGTTCAGGCTTTGATGAAATGGAGAAATTATTTGTTGCCAAAGGAGTTTGTTTTATACACTGATCATCAGGCTTTGCAATATCTTAATAGTCAAGGAAAGTTGAACCAAAGGCACTTAAAATGGGTTGCGTTTTTGCAGAGCTATACTTTTTGTTTTTAAGCACATGAGTGGGAAGTCCAACAGAGTTGCAGATGCCTTGAGCAGAAGGCAAAATTTGTTGACAAAAATGAAGATAGAGGTTGTTGGGTTCGATGAGCTCAAATGTTTGTATCATGAGGATCTAGATTTTGCAGAGGCTTGGAAAGCTTGTTTGGAACCTATTACTCTAGACAGGACAAGATGGTTGGATTTCATAATCCAAGATGGCATGTTGTTTAGAGGAAGCCAGTTGTGCATTACAAGGAGTTCCATGAGAGAGAACCTGATTAAGGAGAAGCATAGTGGAGGATTGGCCAGACACTTTGGTCGAGATAAGACCATTGCTATTGTTGGTGAAAATTATTATTGGCCACAGCTACAGCAGGATGTGAGGAAGTTTGTGCAGAGTTGCAGAGTATGTCAGATGGCAAAAGGAACAAGTCAGAATACAGGGTTGTATCAACCATTACCTGTACCAGAGAAGCCATGGGATGATATCAGTATGGATTTTGTTCTTGGTTTACCAAGGACACAGAGTGGACATGATTCTATTTTTGTGGTGGTGGACAGATTCTCGAAGATGGCACATTTTATTCCTTGCAAGAAGACTAATGATGCTGTTCATATTGCTGAATTATTTTTTAGAGAGGTGGTGAGACTACATGGTCTACCAAAGAGCATAGTTTCAGATCGAGATACCAAGTTTGTTGGTTATTTTTAGAGGACATTATGGAAGAAGTTGAAGATAGATTTGAAGTTCAGTTCTGCACGCCATCCACAGACTGATGGATAGACCAAAGTGGTGAATAGGAGTTTGGGTAACCTACTACAGTGCTTAGTAGGAGATAAGCCCAAGGGATGGGATTTGATTTTACCACAGGAAGAATTTGTTTACCACAATTCTATCAATAGGAGTACTGGTAAATCACCATTCTAGATTGTATATGGAAATAGTCCAAGAAATGCTTCAAATTTAAGGAATCTGGATAAGGGAGAAAAGACAAGTGCCGAGGCTGAAGACTTTGTAGAACATCTAAAAAATTTGCATGAAGAGGTGAGAAAGCACATTAATAAGATGAATACTTAGTACAAGGCTAAGGCAAATCAGAAGAGGAGGTATAAGGAGTTCCATGTAGGAGATGAAGTCATGGTTCACTTGAGAAAAGAAAGGTTCCCAATTGGAACATACAATAAGTTGAAAATGAAGAAATTTGAACCATGCAGAATCTTGGAGAAGCATGATTCAGGCAATGCATATGAGGTAGAGTTGTTGAATGGGATCAATATTTCCCCTATTTTCAACATTTCTGATTTATCAGAATATCATGAAGGTGGAGAAGAGGATGGACCAACAGAAGCGTAGTGGAGTATTCTAGCATCTACTTGAGTGGACGAGATAGAAGTGATCTTGGATAGCCGTGTGGGAAGAAGTACTTAGAACAAGCAATATGAAGAATATCTGGTAAAATGGAAAAGAAGGCCTATTGAAGATTCCTCTTGGTTATCTAAGGCAGAGTTTGACCATTTGGGATTCCCTCACATAAACATCTGAGACGTGACAGGGTCACTTCTCAAATTACCCTAGGTGTCTGATGCAGGAGCATCTAGTGGTGTAAGTGCAATCTTGCATCACCCAAAAAGAAGTTAATTCAAAATCATTGTAGTTGTTTTCATTTCTTTCCATAATTAGTGTTTCTAGTTCCATAATATCTAGAATAATGATGTAGGACTTTCAGTTTTTCCAAAACTGCTAAAAATAGCAACCTGCTTGTTTTGGAAAGTCTACCTGCTATTTTTGGAAAGTTTGTAGTTGGGCACGGATTAAAGCAAAAACTTGTAGAAAGTTACTAAATGGAAATATAAGACCTTTGGCAAAGGAATCAGGTAAAGATTATTTGTGAGCTGAACGATATTAAAGTTTTTATTTTCTAAAAAGCCCCTAAAAATTTTTGAAACGAGATATGAGGCACTAAAACTTTCCAAAATGTCCTGAAAAGTTGCTAGAAATCCATTTACATATTTCTGAAATGATAGTTCACATCATAAGCTTTCCGACGCCTAAAATGGTTCGTCAATTAGACACCCGGATCAAAAGTTATGCTTCCCGAAAGTTTGCCTACTTTTATAGGGAGTTGTAAATTTCAAAATTTAGCTGGAGGCCACAAAAAAGTGTTATTTATGGCTATTTTGGGGACCCTGGGCAGTAGTAGAGTTAAGGGGGCAAGTGTAGAGTCAAGAATAGGTGGGAAAATAGAAACCCTAGCTGATTTGGGGGTTACAGAAGGGGAAAGATTCCAAAGCCTGGTGATGGTAGCTATAGTGTGTTGTAGCCTGTGGAGGACTGATTCCTCTTATTGTAATTAAGCTTCTGTAATGTAATAAGTTACCCAGATCAATAAAAGAAAGTTCTATTCTCTATGTTCAATTTCTGTTATTGTGTGTTTTATGATTTACCCCCTTCATCATGTGTTATCAGAGCAAGGGTTCTTGAGTGTGTAGACAGATCGCCAACCATGAGGCAGATTGCACCAGGAATTAAGGTTGTGGGTTTTTTGCGGAGACTAGAATGCCTCCACGAAGAAATCATGTTGGGAGGAATGCTTTGATAGAAGAGGGTTTTAGAGCCCTGCAAAGGCAAATCGATGCATTACAAGAGGAGCTACGAAGAGGGTTTGAGTCGAGGATAAGAGACAAAAGTGAAGATGAAGCTGAAGAAGAGCTATCTGAGGGAGAACAAGAAGCTGCCAGAGATCCTGCAGAAGTTAGGTTGTTGAGAGCTATTTTGAAGATCAGAAAGAGGCCTAGGATCAAGGTTTCTACATATTCTGGGGATTTGAACCCAGAACAACTTATTGATTGGATCAATTACATGGAGGAGTATTTTGAGTATGAAGATGTGGAGGACCTAGATCGGGTCAAGTTTGCAAAAACAAAGTTGAAGGGCCATGCCAATATTTGGTGGAAGGAGGTCCAACTAGAGAGGAATAGAAGAGGAAAAGGAAAGATCACCAGATGGGATCGGATGGTGGAGAAACTAAAGAAGTAGTTCATTCCTGTGGATTATGAGATGGAGTTACTGAAGAAGTTGCAAGGATTGAAGCAAGGTAACAAGTCTGTTAAGGAGTATACAGAATATTTTTATAAGATCACTATCAGGACAGGCCATGGAGAGGCCAACAAGGAGAAGGTGGCTCATTACATTAATGGGTTGAGGCCGAGTATTCAAGAGGGGATGAGCCTAGTCAGAATGACCACCATAGAAGATGCATACCAGTTTTCCCTGAAGGTGGAAGAGAAGCTGAATAAAAGATTTGACAACAAGCAAAGGGGAAGAGGTCAAGGTGGAAGGACTAGTTGGAGGCCCTATGGAGGCCGTAATGAAGATCAAAAGAAAAGTGAAGAAGCTAGCACCAGTCGAAATTAGAGAGGGGATAACGCCTATTGCCCTCATGACCATAACAATGGTGAGCAAAGAGGAAGAGGAAGAGGTAGACCTGGGCAAGGACCTGGAAGAGGAGGCTTTAGAGGAACCTGTTTCCAATGTGGGGAAGAAGGGCATCAAGCATATGAGTGTCCGCAACATCAAGGAAGGAAAAATAGAAGACCTGAAGGCAATGCATGAGTTGCACATGTAGATGAAGATGCACATTCTGAGCATTCTGAAGATGCTGAAAGGGGAGAAACCCTAATTGTTAGAAGAACCTTGCTGAATGAGGAGAAAGAACCCAATCAGAGGAAGAGTTTATTCCACACAAGGTGCAAATGTGAAGGTAAGTGTTGTGATATTATTATTGACAGTGGAAGCACTAATAATCTTTTTTTAGAGGAAATGGTTGACAAGTTGAAGTTGACAAGAAGAAAGCATCCACATCCATATTGGATTGCATGGTTGCAGAAGGACCATAGAACTTTGGTCAATGAGCAGTGTTTAGTGAAGTTCAAGATTGGTGATTACCATGATGAGGTGTTGTGTGATATCATACCGATGGATGCATGTCATATGCTGTTGGGGAGGCTGTGGCAGTATGATAGGAGCACTGTCCATGATGGCCGTGCAAACACATATTCCCTGACAAAGGATGGAGTTCGTCATAAGTTGAAGCCCTTAAAGGAGGTGGAAGAAAAGGTATGTAGTACTACCAGAATTTGCCTGGTAGATGGCAGGAAATTTTTAGAGGGTATGAAGCATGAGTGTCATTGCTTTGCATTGATTCCTAAGATTAGTCAAGAGAACTATGAAGATGTACCAGCAGAAGTTTCAGATATGTTGGAAGAGTTCCAGGACATTATCTCTGATAATGTACCAGAAGGTTGGCCACCAGTAAGGAAGATAAGTCATCAAATGGATTTGATACCAAGAGTCAGTTTGCCAAACAAGGCAGCCCACAGAATGACCCCTACAGAGAATGAAGAGCTGAACAGACAAGTTCAAGAGTTGTTAAGGAAGGGACTGATAAGGGAGATCCTAAGTCCATGTGCGGTACCTGCAGTACTAGCACCAAAGACGGATGGAGAATGGAGGATGTGTACAGACTCTCGAGCCATCAATAAGATAACTATCAAGTATAGATTTCCATTGCCAAGAATGGATGACATTATGGATTGTTTAAGTGGAGCCAAGTACTTCAAAAAAATTGACCTGAAGAGTGGGTATCACCAAGTCCATATTAGAGAAGGAGATGAATGGAAGACAACCTTCAAGACAAAGGAAGGTTTGTATGAGTGGTTAGTCATGCCATTTGGGCTAACCAATGCATCGACCACATTCATGCGGCTCATGAACGAGGTATTGAAAGAATTTTTGGGAAGTTTTGTTATTTTTTATTTGGATGATATTTAAATTTTTAGTAAGACTTGGGATGAGCATCTGATGCATATCAGAAGAGTTCTAGAGAAGCTTAGGGAGGAGAAGTTGCTGATTAATCTAAAGAAATGTAGTTTTGCAAAGAAGGAGTTGGTATACTTGGGATTTGTAGTCTCAGAAGGTCTTAAGATGGACCCAGAAAAAGTAAGGGCTATCATTGAATGGCCTACGCCAAGGAGTACAACAGAGGTAAAATCCTTTCATGGTTTGGCAAGTTTTTACAGAAAATTTATTAGGAATTTTAATAGCATTTTTGCACCCCTAACTGAGATAATGAGAGGGGATAGAAAAGAGTTTCGATGGACTAAAGGAGCAGACAAGAGCTTTGATACATTGAAGTAGAAAGTTATAGAGCAACCTGTTTTGGCACTTCCAGATATCAATAAGGTATTTTAGGTAGATTGTGATGCTAGTGGTAGTGGTATAGGAGTTGTTTTGAGCCAAGAAGGTAAGCCCATTGCTTATTTTAGTGAGAAGCTTAATGATGCCAAGAAAAAGTATTCTGTTTATGATCAGGAGTTTTATGCAATAGTTCAGGCTTTGAAGAAATGGAGACATTATTTGTTGCCAAAAGGAGTTTGTTTTATACACTGATCATCAGGATTTGCAATATCTTAATAGTCAAGGAAAGTTGAACCAAAGGTGCTTAAAATGGGTTGAGTTTTTGCAAAGCTATACTTTTGTTTTGAAGCACAGGAATGGGAAGTCCAACAGAGTTGCAGATGCCTTGAGCAGAAGGCAAAATTTGTTGACAGAAATGAAGATAGAGGTTGTTGGGTTCGATGAGCTCAAAAGTTTGTATCCTGAGGATCCAGATTTTGTAGAGGCCTGGAAAGCTTGTTTGGAACCTATTACTTTGGACAGGACAAGATGGTTGGATTTCATAATCCAAGATGGCATGTTGTTTAGAGGAAGCCATTTGTGCATTACAAGGAGTTCCATGAGAGAGAACCTGATTAAGGAGAAGCACAGTGGAGGATTGGCCAGACACTTTGGTCGAGATAAGACCATTGCTATTGTTGGTGAAAATTATTATTGGCCACAGCTACAGCAGGATGTGAGGAAGTTTGTGCAGAGTTGCAGAGTATGTCAGATGGCAAAAGGAACAAGTTAGAATACAGGGTTGTATCAACCATTACCTGTACCAGAGAAGCCATGGGATGATATCAGTATGGATTTTGTTCTTGGTTTACCAAGGACACAGAGAGGACATGATTCCATTTTTGTGGTGGTGGACAGATTCTCGAAGATGGTGCATTTTATTCCTTGCAAGAAGACTAATGATGTTATTCATATTGCTGAATTATTTTTTAAAGAGGTGGTGAGACTACATGGTCTACCAAAGAGCATAGTTTCAGATCGAGATACCAAGTTCATTAGTTATTTCTGGAGGACATTATGGAAGAAGTTGAAGACAGATTTGAAGTTCAGTTCTACACACCATCCATAGACTGATGGACAAACTAAAGTGGTGAATAGGAGTTTAGGTAACCTGCTATGGTGCTTAGTAGGAGATAAGCCCAAGGGATGGGATTTGATTTTACCATAGGCAGAATTTGCTTACAACAATTCTGTCAATATGAGTACTGGTAAATCACCATTCTAGATTGTATATGGAAATAGTCCAAGAAATGCTTCAGAGCTAAGGAATCTGGATAAGGGAGAAAAGACAAGTGCCGAGGCTGAAGACTTTGCAGAACATCTAAAGAATTTGCATGAAGAGGTGAGAAAGCACATTAATAAGATGAATACTCAGTACAAGGGTAAGGCAGATCAGAAGAGGAGGTATAAGGAGTTCCATGTAGGAGATGAAGTCAGGGTTCACTTGAGAAAAGAAAGGTTCCCAATTGGAACATACAATAAGTTGAAAATGAAGAAATTTGGACCATGCAGAATCTTGAAGAAGCATGATTCAGGCAATGTATATGAGGTAGAGCTGCCGAATGGGATCAATATTTCCCCTATTTTCAACATTGCTGATTTATCATAATATCATGAAGGTGGAGTAGAGGATGGACCAACATAAGCGTAGTGGAGTATTCCAGCATCTACTTCAATGGACGAGATAGAAGTGATCTTGGATAGCCGTATGGGAAGAAGTACTTAGAACAAGCAATATGAAGAATATCTAGTAAAATGGAAAGGAAGGCCTATTGAAGATTCCTCTTGGTTATCTAAGGCAGAGGTTGACCGTTTGGGTTTCCCTCACATAAACATCTGCGACGTGACAGGGTCACTTCTCAAATTACCCTGGGTGTCTGATGCAGGAGCATCTAGTGGTGTAAGGGCCATCTTGCATCACCCAAAAAGAAGTTAATTCAAAATCATTGTAGTTGTTTTCATTTCTTTCCATAATTAGTGTTTTTGGTTCCATAATATCTAGAATAATGATGTAGGACTTTCAGTTTTTCCAAAACTGCTGAAAATAGCAACCTACCTGTTTTGGAAAGTCTACCTACTATTTTTGGAAAGTTTGCAGTTGGGCATAGATTGAAGTGAAAACTTACAAAAAATTACTAAATGGAAATATAAGACCTTTGGCAAAGGAATCAGGCTAAGATCATTTGTGAGTTGAAAGATATTAAAGTTTTTATTTTCTAAAAAGCCCCTAAAAATTTTAGAAACGAGATATGAGGCACTAAAACTTCCCTAATCATCCTAAAAAGTTGATGGAAATCTATTTACAGATTTCCAGTGTGATAGTTGACATCGCGATCTTTCTGATGCCTAAAACGGTTCATCAATCGGACACCCAGATCAAAAGTTATGCTTCCCGGAAGTTTACCTACTTTTATAGGGAGTTGTAAATTTTGAAATTTAGCTGGAGGCCACAAAAAAATGTTATTTATGGCTATTTTGGGGACCCTGGGCAGTAGTAGAGTTAAGGGGGCAAGTGTAGAGTCAAGAATAGGTGGAAAAATAGAAACCTTAGCTGATTTGGGGGTTACAGAAGGCAAAAGATTCCAGAGCCTGGTGATGGTAGCTGTAGTGTGTTGCAGCCTGTGGAGGACTGATTCCTCTGATTGTAATTAAGCTTCTATAATGTAATAAGTTACCCAGATCAATAAAAGAAAGTTCTATTCTCTGTGTTCAATTTCTATTATTGTGTGTTTTATGATTTACCCCCTTCATCGGATACAGGGTATGTAGGTAGTCTGGAATACAAAGGAAGTATCCAATACTTAGGTAGATAAGATGCACCCATTCTCCATCCCAATCCATAATAAATTTCAACTCTCACTTCATCCATCTATCACAATCCATCCTATTCATCTATCACCTTGACTTGACTAACTCAAGCAGAAAATAAAATATGCATCCTCTTTGAAAGCTCAAGTACTCATCAAATCAAAAGAAAAAGACTACTCCTAAAGCAATACGCTTGCCCACATACCCTTTTCCACATCTACTAAATCTATCTATCCTAGATCCAAAGCCTTTAATGGATATATCTTTCCTACAGTAAGGCCCAATCTATCCATGAGCACCCTCTTTAGCAAGAGAATATGATGGCTATGTTTTTATTTTATCAATTGGTCAATTTCTTTTTGGTTTATCTTTTTTTCCTTTCTAATACCTACTCAAGACTACATTGATCTTTCTATATCTTGGTATGTTGCAATAAAGTATGGATTGGGGCATGGTCATTGCTTTCATATGCTATGTTTGTGGGATGAGCTTATTATCCTACTACGGATACTATTTGTCTTGTTTGTGTTAGAATTAGCATCTTGCATATCAATATCTTGTGCATCTAAGGTTCTATAAAGGCCTTATGTGTATTAAGATCATTCTATGCTAAGACTATTTTGCATTCACATATCCAACAAGGTTCTATTATGTCTAGTAGATATAAGTTCAAACGTTTGTTTGCAGAGTCAACGTCCTATGCATTGGATGCATCATCACCTTGGTCTTATATACCCTAGTGCATAATATCCATATGCTATATCAAAATAAGGATTTATATTTACATTTTATGAAGCATAACCAAAGTAACATCACCCCATCCATCCCACCCATCCATCTCACCCATACATCCACATAAATATCGATAGCTTTCACAATTTGATCAATTCTTCTATTCTTCTACATCCTACATAGCTTCTTCTTCCATCTTTCATCTAACTTTTCATTTCCCTCCACATCTCTCTACATACTAATGATTTCCCCTTCTTTCATTTCAAGAGCACACTTGTGCTCTTTGAACACACTTGTCCTCTTGAGGGGGCATCATCACCATTCATCTTATTCATTAACTTACCATTATCTTTCCTTGTCACCCTCACGTTTGAGTGATTAGGGCATCACCATCTCTAATCCAATCATTTTATTCCAACCATATTCTTCTAAATCAATCTTCTTCAATCAAACACTATGTTTTAAATTTCTTTGAAACAACGGTGTAAATGCATTATTATTGCCTCAAAGAGGGACAAAATGTAGACACTTAAAAATGACCATTGTATTATTCACCTTGCATACATCAAGTTCTTCTAACACACATTCATCCAACATTAATTAATTAACTTAATTATTTAATTAATTCCATCATTTTCTTCTAAATCACTTAAATCCAACATTAATTGAATAAATCTTATTTATTTAATTAATTTCATCATTTCACCACCTTTATTCTTCTATTTTCACATTAATTAAATAAACTAATTATTTAATTATTTTCACATCTTAATTCCTTATTATTCACAATAATTAAATAATTTTAATTATTTAATTGACTAATTATTCTTCCAAAATTAAATAAATTATTCAAATTTATTTAATGTTGACGTTTCCATATCTTCTAAATAAATAAAATTAATATTTTATTTATTTTTCTTATTCCTCCACCATGCCCAATAAATTAAATAAATTTATTTATTTAATTTCTAATTATCTTCTCAATCTTCTAAAAATATATTTTTCTTCCATGCACATAAATTAAATAATTTATTATTTGTTTGGTGAGAAGGGAGGATCTAAACCAAATCATTTACCAACTAATGTTCAAGCACTTCTTAATTACATCTTAAACAAAGAAATAGATCATGCACCTTTACAGGAACCCACACATACCTTGGAAAACAATGAAAATTCACACAATATTGAAGAACAAACTATTCCTCACAACCAAAGTATTCCAACACCCTATATGTGGACTGAAATGGGTACTTTTTGGGTTCCTCAACAACCTTAATCAACTAGAATGGGTATTATAAAAACTCCTACATCACCCCATTTAACCAACATAGAAAACTGTGATACTCCCTATCCACCATCATTGATAGATACCTTTCCCACAAGGATACCCTCACAAGCTCATGAAAATGTAGAAGAGAGAAGATGAGATAAAGCTTTAACCATTAAAGTAAATATCAAGATCCAAGATGATTGCTAGTTTAGTTGTCCCCACAGGTAAGTATTTCTAACTCTTTACCTCTATGTTGTGTTTCCCCCATGATGTGCTATGTGTTGTTTAGGCCTCCTAGGATGACCCTTGATTTTCTTGTAAGGTCAAGGATATAGGGAGACCGCCTCTATGGTGACCCTTCTTCTATTTATATCATCATTCTTCTATATTGTTTCTTCTCTATTTTGATGGTTGTGTGTTGTGTCTTATGGGCATAGCATTGCAGTTGGTGATTTGGGGCCACTCTCCTACGTGATTGTCCCTAAGGCACTTGTTTCTCCTCTCTTGATTTATTGTTTACCTTCCTCTAGTGATTCTATCTACCTAGCAGATGATGAAAAACAAATAATACTGATAAGGACCAAGTGTCCCTTTAGCGAGAAATCAAAAAATAGACCTAGTCCATACATGATGGGTTGATATATATTATTCGATGTTTGGTTAGTAGAATCACTCTGTGTGATATTTTGATGATGTCTTATCACACTAACAAAACATAACAATATTGTTGCTCCATGCACTTTGATTATCTTGGATCTTGCCTTGCTCAGCTCTTTATGTGAACGATTACATGCATTATTGTTTATCATGATTATATGGATGCTAACACCTTTTCTTGTAGGAAATTGTGTGTTTATGGGAACATTTGGCGATCGTAAAGTACATGTCACCTCTGGGGGGCATGGGCTTTGTGAGAGCTCGTGTTCTCTTGTGTGTTTTCTTCTTACCTTAACGTTCTTGATATTGGTACATGATATCAACCACCTTAAGGTGGGGGCATATATAAGGTAAGTTGTATGATGATTTGGTACTAATAAAGTGTGCTTGTAAGCCCTCTGCAAAGGTAGGATGTTGTATCTCTGAAGGAGTTTAATCCCTCTGTGGAGGTGGGATATTGTGCATATCCTTTTTAACTTAAGCCCTCTATGGAGGCAGGGATGGTGTATTTCTCGAGGAGATTGTATATCCTATCATTTTCTAAAAGTCCTCCAAGCAGGCAGGGTAGATCTGAGACTATCCTAACCCTTAAGCGTGTCTTTGGTGATTGTTGTGGCGAAGCCCAATTATCAGTGTGTGCCTGTAATGTGCCTAAGATTACTACAATAGGTTTCTTCCATTGCTTGTTTGTCATGTTTTCTTTGTGTCTTCCATGTGTGTGTGTATGGCATGTTTGTTCCCAAGCATAGTTTCAAGACTGATGGCAATGAGCTCCTCCTATGCTTTGGGATTTGTATGGCGCATTTGTTTCCAAGTGTAGTTTCAAGATTGGTGGAGATGATCTCCTACACTCTGAGATTTGTTTTACGTGTTTGTTTCCCCTTATGCAGTTTCAAGACTGGTGATGATGAGCTCCTCTTGTATTTGGGTTGTGTGTTTACTTTCCTTGTACTTGCATTTGCATTCATAAATGAGAAAATGAAAAATAAATAATCAATGCATTCACTGCATTCATTGTATTCACTGTGTTTTGTATGTATTCAATGTTGTCTTCTCCATATTTTGCATGATTATAATTGTCTTCTTCATGTTCTATGTGCTTGTTACCATCTTCAATGTGTTTGACATTCTTCACCATGCTTGGCATGTTTGTTGTGTTTGTTGACCTTACTTTAATGCATGTATTGGCCTTGCATTTATACATAAATTAAAGTGGGAGCTAAATGTTATGTCAGAAAATGTCCCCTTGGGGGCTTTTCCCTCTTAAGATTTAGCTCCTGGGTCGTTAGAATGCATTTAGAGCATCTTGTGTGATAATTGTGAATCCCGATGAGAAAACCCTAAAGTCTTATAGAAAATAGGACATAGGGGTGCTATTGTGATGATCCTCAAACAAAAATGGGAGGGTGGACTTGGGCGCTAGCACCCTAGTCCTACCCTATTTTGGGTCTGGCCTAAATTTATATGTCAATTTTATGACCATTATTTAGGTCCTATGCTAACATCTCAAGTTTGAATTACAAACTTCTTAGTGGGAATGTTTGTAGTTACGTATATAAGCATGTTTATGTTTTCATTCGTAAACTAGAAGATGATTTCAAACTTTAGGCATATTTGTGATTTCAATATATTCATTGTTGCAGAGCAGAGCATTTTTATTATGTTTGTGATTACAAATTTAACTGCATCTTCTCATGTGATTGAAGAGCCTTCATTTATGTGAGATCTACACTTCAAGGTAACATCTATTGTGTTTTTAATCATTTATCATTTGGGTTTTGCCTCTATCCCACAGGAATATGCACTCTCATCTAACAACGGTTTTTGAAAGACTTGAATGTCTCTCTGGGGCTTGACTGAGGCAAGCCTCTAAACACCACAACACCACCACACTCCTTTGTGATTACAGATTATAGGTACCAAGTTTTATGGAGTGGAGTTGTAGAAGGAGGTTACAGAAGACAAGGATTTAGGATCTAAAAGACAGAGGACAGAGGTGAACATTTTGAGACACGAGCACTAGTGGCAGTGTCCTCCAAAGTTACAGACATAGAATTAAGTTGAATAGTAGCAATATGTTGAAATGTGCTGGACAATTGAGGGGGGCTGACTCATTTGTCACAAAAACTTAAACACTTCTTCACTTGCACATTAATCACTTATCCACAATTATTATGATTTAACAATGAATGCATGAAATCAGAAACGTAAATATAGATGCAACATTATAGACAAGAGACACCATATTTTTAAGTGGAAAAGCCCAAGGTAGGGATAAACCACGGAGAGGATTAGCTCTCAAAATATATTGCAATCTTTGAAAAATGATGTTCAAGCTTGGTCACTCCATAGGCCCAAAATATATTGGCTCATTACCATGAAGTACAACTAAGTCTAACAGCCTCATTGCCTAAACCCTAAACCTAGAAAGATTACAATAAGGGTTGTTAAACCCTACTGGTGGCTCACTGCTAGGCTCATGGCCAAAATCACCATCTTCTTCATGTATGAGATTAGTACATTGAAGTACAATAGTTCCTCTGCTCTGCACTTCTCTACCTTATCTCCTTGCCATTTTCCTTATCTTAACATTTTTGCACAAGGAAACCTTTTCCACAACTCAATTACAAGTATTTATACACTTCATCAACCTTGGAATGATCATCAAGGTTGGTATTACAATCATTAACCATTGGAACAATCTCCAAGGTTAGCATTACAAACATTTACAAAATAGGTCCTAACCTATTACAACATTATGCAAAGGAAATGAAGTAAACATGTATGTGGATCACACCACGCCTTAGATGGGACTCAAACATGATCTTCCATGCCACAACATGCTTCTACAATCTTCAAGGAATCTCTGCAATTACTAGAATTAACCAAGTCAGCTAAGACTGGTTACAGGCTACATTATCTAGGAACAATCTTCAAATATGATCTCAATTCCTTAATGCGGACTAATGTCAAGATAGGAACATGATTAGGAGACATCCACAAGCACATTATAATCATCAAGAGTAACCGCATGGACCTTAACCACTTTAGCCATAGGAATCTTCTCACCAAAACACGTGAACTTCATTGTCTTCAACTGACATAAAAGAAAGATAGCTTGCAGACCACCAAAACATGAACCACTTAATTTGTAGGAACTTATCATCATCCCAGACTTCCCTCTAGAACTGTTGAACAAAATACTTTATTACGGAGGAATTTAGAGCAAAATATTTTCTCCTTGTCACCAGAGAATAATCAGAGAAAGCAGGTTTTACTCTTGTGAATGTAACTCTTAATTCTTCACACGATAGGTTCAAACTTAGGATTTAGCATCTTCAGACATCCCTTTAAATACTTCTAATTTACAGACCAAGATATTCAACCAATGAGAAATGTGGAGCAATCTATTAGACTATTCTTCAGCATACAATTCACTGTCTATACTGCACTTCACTATAACTCACTTGTTTCTTCCAGAAGGGCCAATTTTCTCAATATCCTCAACATACAAAGATTCTAAACAAGTAATGGAATAGGACATAGTTGAAACTAATGACAACAAATATATTTTGACATCAATGACAACACCAATTAGGCACATACTTGCAACAATCTCCCCCTTTGTCATTGATGGCAGCATATGATGTGAAAAACTGCAACAACCATCAAGACATGATTCTCCCCCTATCTCTTTACACATCTACACTCTTTCTTTTTGACCAAGATTCTCCCCTATCTTTTTACACATATGCACTCTTTCTTTTTGAGTTTTTCACATGACTTCTGTCCCCCTTTGACATCAATGGAAAAGGGCACATACTTGCACTCTTTTGCTCTGATTCAATTTCTCTTCTGAACTCTCTGACTACTCCCTCTAAGAAGTAGCCCTAAAAGCATCAATCTAGATCTGAAGAAGCACCACCAGAGTGATGCACTCTTGTGCATCTTAGTTTAGAGTATGAGGGGTAATAACCCCTAAGTTTTCTTTGAGATACTCAAAAGTATCCTTAGGCAGAGGTTTAGTGAAAATGTTTGCAATCTGATCTTTTGAAAATACATATTCCAACTTGACTTCATTCTCTGTCACTTTTTCCCTTAGAAAGTGATATCTTATGGATATGTGCTTTGTCCTTGAATGCATTACTGGATTCTTTGATATGTTTATGGCACTTGTATTGTCACAAAAGATTGCAATTGGATCTTCATACATAACTCTGATGTCCTTCAAAGTCTGCTTCATCCATAATACTTGAGTGTAACTACATGCTGCTGCAATGTATTCTGCTTTTACAGTAGACAAGGATATTGAATCATGTTTCTTGCTCAACCAAGATACCAACCTTTTTCCCAAAAAGAATACACCTCCACTTGTACTTTTCCTATCATCCACATCTCTAGCCCAATCTACATCAGTGTATGCACTGAGAGTGAAATCATTGTCTTTTGGATACCACAAACCATAATCTATTGTGCCTTGCAAATATCTCAGAATTCTCTTGATTTCCATCTCATGTGACTCCTTTGGCTCTACTTGAAATCTCACCATAAGACAAACTACATGCATTATGTTAGGTCTAGTTTGAGTTAGATAAAGTAATCCTCCAATCATAGATATGTACCTTTTCTAATTTGCCATAGGTGAATCATCATTTTTTCTCAACTTACAACCAGTTATCATGGGAGTATTTACCGGTTTAGAGTCTTCCATCCCAAACTTCCTTAGCAATTCTTTCACATACTTAGACTGAGAAATGAAGATACCTTTATCTAATTGATTTATTTGCAGACCCAAAAAGAAATTCATCTCACCAAACATGGACATTTCAAATTCACTTTGCATTTCTCTGGTAAAAACTGTACACATACCTTCATTGCCTAAAAAGATAATGTCATCAACAAAGACTGTCACAATTAGGATTTGTTCATCATTAATCTTGAAGTAGAGATTTATGTCTGTAGTGCCTTTACTAAACCCGCAACTCAATCCCCCCTTATGGGCCTACTGTACTAGTATCAGAACACCAATTGGTGCAACACCCTATGCCTTGGTCTATGGCTCTAAAGCCATCCTACCTATAGAGGCTGAGATCCCATCCCTTAGAGTATCCATGCAGAACCTGATTGATGGAGAGGACTATCATACTTCTAGATTAGCTAAGCTAGAATTACTAGATGAGAGGCACCTTGTCGTGCTTAATCATCTCCATGTCTATCAAAACTACCTCCAACATAATTACAACAAAAAGATCAAAGAAACATGGTTTCAAGTTGGTGATCTTGTCTTAAAATAAAATTAGAGAAATCAAGCAGATCGAGAAAAGAAGGGTAAGTTTGAGATTAATTGGTTAGGACCTTTTGTTATCACACCAACATATGGATCATGAGGTTATACTTTAGCTACACCTGACAGCATTCCTCTAGATGAATGACTTAACAGTGTTCATTTCAAAAAGTTCTATGCATTATCCTCAAAGTATCAAATAATAATAATAATAATCCATCCTCTAGTGAAAACCTAGTAAATAGGCGCCTTGGATAAGTACCATAGTGAAAACCTAGCAACAGGCGCCATGTGTAGAGTCAGCATCCATCATTTATCGAGTCTTGTTCATTCCATGTCTTTTTCACAAACAAACTTCATCCATCCATCCATAATAAAACCACTGACCTTGTTTACATTTCCATCTCCCTATCTAGAATAGCTTGGAAATTTGTCAATGTCCATCGTCGTCATCCCACATCTTGATCTATGTCAACGGTTATCACTGTCTTGTCCTAGGTCAAACTTTCTGTCTTCTCCATCAATCACCCATGAAAACACCTCTACTAGAATGGAGGAAATTCTTTCCTTAACCTAGGTCTAGGAATGGATCCTTGTTCATGGTTCGCAAACACTTCAATCGCTCTCCTTTCAATAGATAACACCCTTTAGCAGACACATCATTCCTACAATAAGGTTGTTATCTTCCCAACACTTTTCCTACATCATCACACCAACCAGAACTACATATCATCTCATCTCCATCTTAAGGTACCTTGATCCCATGGATATGGGTATATAGGTAGTCTGGATTACAAAGGAAGTATCCAATACTCAGGTACATAAGATCTCATCATTTCCCCAACCCAAGCTCAAACACCTTGACCCATTTCATCACTCTACCTAGAACTACATATTATCATCTTTCATCTTTCTTCATAATGTACTTTGATCATGTGGATACAGGGTATGTAGGTAGTCAGGAATACGAAGGAAGTAACCAGTACTCAGGCACATATGATTCATCATTCTTCAGCCATTTTAATCCATTGACATGTCACCTTTCTAGTCTTCTGTTTATCTAAATCCATTCACCTTGACTTGACTAACTCAAGCAACAAAGTAACAAAAAAATGCATCCTTTCAAAGCAAAAGTCCTTAACAAACCTAAAGCAAAGGTACCTACTTACAGAGTCATATGCTATCCTACATATCGATTGCCAACATCAACTAAATCAATCTCAACCAAGCAACAGATCAACAAATTTGTCTTATACAGGGTGTTCCATGACCAAGACCAACACACACGTCTTATACAACATGTGGCATTTCTTGAAACAAGACATTATATTTTTCAATAGATAACACCCTTTAACATACACATAGCTCCTACGATAAGACTGTTATCTTTCCTATCCAATCTATCATGAGAAACCTCTTTGGCAAGAGAATATGTTGGCAATATGTTTACTTTGTAAGTCAGTCAATTTACTTTATGGTTTATTTTTTTCTCCTTTGTCCATTACCTATTCAAGGCTACCTTGATTTATCTATAATCCTAGTATGTTGCAATGCAGTACGGATTGGGGGCATAGTCATTGCTTTTGTGTGCCATGTTTGAGGAATGATCCTTAGCATCTTTCTTGACAGCATATTTATCTTGTGTGTTATGACCTAGCATCTTACATATTAATATTCTTCTTGAATTTGCATGTATTGAAGTTTATTTTATGTTCAATACTATGGATCATTCACATGTACAACAAGGTTATATTATGTCTAAGGGATCTAAGTTCAAACTGCTTGCTTGTAGAGTTAACATCCACGCACTCGGATATCATAGCACCTTGGTCTTTTATACCTTAGTAGCAAACTATCCACATGCTATATCAAAAATAAGGATTGCTCTTTATAAACATTTGTGAAACCATTGCAATAAGCTCATCCATTTACCCCATCCATTTACCAATGGCCTTATATAGTTTTCCAACAATGATCGATCAACAATCTTTCTCTCATGTTCTCTCCTATCTCCTTTCTTCTATCTATCATCTATCCAACCTCACCTATCTCCAACACAATCTTCTAGTCAAGCGTTAACTAAGTCCTTCTATTGCTTCCCTATCTTTCCTCTCAAGGGGACATCCTACGCCAACTACACAAGGGCAGCTAGCTACACTGGGGCATCAAAAATTATATCATGTCTTTAACAATCATTTTCTTTGACACAATGTTGTAAATTGCATTGCATCAAAGAGGGGCAAAATGTAAACACCCAAAAATGACCAAGTCATCACATCACTTGCATTTTGTCTAATCTGTCTAATCACCTCCATTCAGCATTAATTAAATAATCTAATTATTTAATTAATTTCATCAAATTAGTCCAAATCACATACTTTCAGCATTAATTAAATAAATCCTCTTTATTTAATAAATTTAATTAAATTCCTCTATTTTCTTCCACAATTAAATAATTTGCATTATTTAATTAAATCATTATCCTCTTTCAAATTTCAAGTCCACATTAATTAAATAAATCCAATTATTTAATTAATTCATCACAAATCCTCTCTTATCTACAATTAAATAATTTACATTATTTAATTAAATCCAATTGTTCTTCTAAATTTAAATAAATCATGCAAATTTATTTAAATTATCTTAATCCTCTAAAAATAAATAAAATCAAGTATTTTATTTATAATCTTCATATTCCTCTAATCTTGCACAAACAATTAAATAAATTTATTTATTTAATTTGCTTTTTCCTCTAAAAAATAAATTTTCTAAAAATAAAATATAATCACATATTTTATTTATCCTTCATCATGCAAAATAAATTAAATCAATTCATTTTTTTAATTTATTTAAATCTTGATATCTTATCTATTCCTCTACCATGCACAAACAATTAAATAAATCTATTTATTTAATTTCAGTTATCTTCCAATTCCTCTTAAAATATATTGTTAACTCATGTGCACAATCAGTCTTATTTTTAGAACTCTAAAAAAAGGCAAAATTACAAGTTGAGTTATCTATTCAATCAATCTTGTTTTCATCATTTCTTAATAAAAATATCCTTATGGATTGACACATGTTGTGTGCACATTCATCATGGTTATTTATTTTATCTCCTCTATTGATTCTTTTGAATTATCTGGACCGTTGATCGATCTCTGTTGAAACCTATATAAACCCCCCTCATCTCCTTCACAAATCCTCTTCTATCACTTATTCTCAGGCATCCTTTATAGCGCTTTGAGCATACATCGCATCGCGGAGCATCTTTTACAATCTTTTGACATTGATCTTCTTGAGCACTTTGAGCACATACAATTGCTTGTTGTAAACATGGTTTCGCAACATTATTGAGCAATCCACATATCGACAAAGAGAACAATACAGTCTGGTAAAAGCTTTCTTGTTTTATCTGATTTATTCATTGATCATGGCTTTTTATTTAGATAGATCTCTTTATGTTATGGGTTATTGATTTGGTTATTATCATAGTTTTTATTTTATCATTTGACATATCAATTTTCCTCATGCATATTTTGGTAGAGCAAGGAGCTAAATTACCCAAAGGTTTTGATCTATCAAACTTTAGTGAGCCTAACAGCACCCAAGACATATAACGGCAGTCCAAACCATGTCAACTATGACCACACTCTTACCCAAACAAAGCTCACATGGAAGAACAATTGCACAACATGAGAATCCTCTATCAAAATCAAATGGTAAAGAGACCCATATCACTTCTCCTGACTCCTATGGAGATCTACAAACACCAACAAGAGACACTACATCGTCAAGCAGAACTAGCAAGACAAGCCACTCTAGTAAAATCAAACATGCAAAACACTCCTAAAATGCCCACACCAATCACAAGTGGAACTTTGGCTACCCCATCACGAGAAGGTTTTCCACCAAATTACAATCTGGGGAACACTTATGTAGCCATGCAACAAGGGTCTCAACAAACTTCCCCACCAACATCATCAACCTTTCGTATCCTTCAAACTCATAATGTCACGCAACCCCCGCCATCACAAAACATATCTACCTATGTCCCTCCACCACAACGGTCATCGACACTAACCTTTTTCAACACATTTCCTAACCACCTTCAACATTCCCAAAATCAAACTTCCCAAAGCTATGTTCCACCACCGCAACCAAACCCAACATACTTTAGCTTTCCTCCACCAAACTCTTATCAACAACCATCACAAAGCCTACATTCTTACCTATCACCACCCCCACCTCCTCCAAATCAAAGCACCCAATTCCAACCCAATCTAAACCCAACATACAACACATATGATCCCAACCAATCGTACGACCCTTATAACACCAATGCCCATGGCTTACACTACAATCTTCCATATGGGCAACAACAACCACTTCTTGGACAACAAGAGATGTTTCCAAACCCTCCCATGACTATGGAGCTAAAACTTGTGGAGATTCAACAAAAACTATCTGATCTTACATTTGGCCAGAAGAAGTTTGTCCTTATCCGTTTGATCGGTCATTACCCATGATCCCTTTTCCTCACAATTTCACTATTCCCAAATTTGATAAATACAAAGGAAAAGGAGACCCAAAAGAACATCTTAGAGAATTCTATCCCACTTTCTTTGAGGTCTCACATAATGACACATATCTTATGTGCCTCTTTCCTCACAGTCTTGGAGGTCTAGCTATAGAATGGTTCTCGCACCTACCCACGGGTATTAAATCTTTTAATGAGCTTGTGGAGAAATTTGCCACCCATTTCTCTTACAACACAGAACATGAAATCTCTATGATTGATCTATGCAACAATAAATAGAAAAATGGGGAAAATTTCATTTCCTTCCTTCAAAGATGGAGACAAATGGATAGCAAATTCCCATTCAAGATACCTAAAAAGTAGCTTGTTAGCATATTTGTGCAGAACCTTAACCAAGAATTAGGTTTCCATTTACAAATTCTTAGTGCTACAACCTTCGACAAAATTACCTACTAGGGAATCAACATTGAAAAAGCCCTCATTGCTAAGGGTGTTGTCAAAATCTTTAAAGAAACCAAAGACAATGCTCCTCAACAACAAACAAATGATAAACCCAAGTTTTGGAACAAAAATAAAAACATGGTCAATGATGGTGTGGTCGATTCTAAACATGTTCAAGCATTGCAAACGCACCTTCAACTTTCCAAACCAAGTCAACCTCTACCTCAACAACAGCAACAACAAAGACAACCATACCAAAACCAACAACAATGACCACAAGAGCGGCCTCAACAAGATTACCCTCCGTGGCATCAATTCACTCCCTTAGGAGAGCCTATTGAGACTATTCTATAGAAACTTTTACACAAAGAACTCATCACCTTACCAGATCCTCCCCCATATGGTGAACCTATTTACAAAACCGTACGGTATAGAGAAAATGGATATTGTGAATTCCATAGGAGCAAAGGGCATAGAATCGTATCGTGCATGAAACTCAAGTACCTAATCCAAAATCTTATCGAAGGAAACCAAATCTCTTTTGAAGATGAACCACCAGCTCAACACACCAATAAAGACCTCAACATGTACAAGGAACCATTCTTGAACCATTGTCCACATCCTCCTCTGGATAAAGGTAAAGGTATCAATAAAGCTTCCACTTCCTATGACTCTATTGTGGGTCATTTTGAAGAGAGCCATGTATCTACCCTCACAATCAAAGGCAAATCTATGGATTGTGATGTTACAACTTGTCATGGTAGTATCACCATTCATGGTCCAACACTAAGTCTTCCAACCCAATCGGATTACAATCTTGTCAAACATCTATGGAAAACCTCTACACAAATCTCTATCTTGGACCTTCTATGGTTGTCACCTACACATAAATCCATGCTAGAAAAATCCCTACAAGAGTCTTCAATTCCTAACAACATAGTGGTCATAGATTTCCAAGCTATAATAGGTAACATTGCCTCACCCTACAATGTAGTCTTTTCTAAAAAGGACCTCCCATCCCATGATCCATGTCACAATGATGCACTTCATATTGAGGTTCTCATCCATAAATGCAAGATCAAATGCATACTTATAGATGGTGGTGCTGGTCTTAATATCTATTCTCTAAAGTTACATAAACAATTGGGATACTCTAAGGATCAAGTTAACATTGATCAAAGTATTACAATCAAGGGGTATGATGATGCTGAATGTCGTTCAGAGGGTGTTATCCATTTGCCTATACAAATAGGCCCTGTCATGCTTGAAACTTAGTGCCAAGTCCTTTAAATTGAGCTACCTTATAACATTATCCTAGGATGCCCATGGATCCATGCCATGAAAGTTGTTCCCTCAATGTACCATTAGTCTCTCAAGTTCCCATTCAATGGTACGGAGATCACTATCGTAGGAGACCCCAATCCTTTTGAATTCTGCCATGTCTTGTAAGGTAGTTATACGAATTGCAACCAAGTACCTAAAAATGACAAAGCCCTTGAATCCCCATTGTATGTCAACCCTGAAAATCTGACAAAAGCCTCTGCAAGTGAACCTAATCCTCTTCCTGAAATCAAAGCTCACATCTATGATATAGGCTTTGGAACATATGATATCTCAAAATCTTGTTGTGTAGGGCAGATGCCTTTATCCCCTAAATCTTATGGCCAATCGCCCATTACCAAAGTAACTAAAAAAGTAGTTATTCCTCCCCCAGCATCTTTAACCCAATTCTAAGAGGGAAAATTATTGGCAGAGGAAACTATTGAAGACATCTCTTCTTGGCTCTATAAAGAGAAAGAACCAGTCACAATACTAGTCAAACAATATGGTAATGGCTTAAGGATAGTAAAAAACATGGGCTATAAAGGCAAAGGTGGCCTTAGGAAATAGAATCAAGGAACAATGGAACCCATCATTGTGACAAAGAAACTAGACAAGAAGGGGTTAGGATTAGACATCGAGGCTATCCTTGACAAGGTGGCAAAAACTTTTCCCACCGATTCAACATCTAATTATTATATCATCGATGACTCTTCCCTCCATATGACTGACCTATTTACAAAATCCTCCATTTTCATGCTATCATTTGTATCCTTACATCCACTACAAACACCCAGAAAGTAACACTTGTCTACCCTAAACTTATCGATTGGGGCCAATAAGAGGCCCTCGTACTAGATGTTTTTCAGAATGACAAAGCTATTACAGAGTTCATGGGACTCCGAGATGGTATCCCTCTTGGTGATCATAAGGTTGGTTTTGTAATGGAATTGGAACCAACTGCTTATTTTGGTGAGAATGCCAAATCCTCCACTCGCAAAAGTAAAAATAAAGAAAAATCTCTAGGTGAAAACCACACTTTTGCACCTCCCGATCACAAAATAGTAAAAATAAAGGATGTATCCAAAGGTGAAAACCCAACTGTGGCACCTGAGGATGGAGGATTTGACCTTCCCCTACCATCTAAGTATCAAGAAAAATTAGCTCCCCTAGTGGAAGATTCTACAGAGATAAACCTTGGCACAGAGCAAAATCCTAGGACCACATTCCTTGTAGCATCATTAGTAGAAACAGAGCACAAGAATCTTAACAACTTCTTACAAAGAACCATCAACTTTGCATTGACCTATGTTGATATGCCAGGGTTAGACCCTAAGATAGTAGTTCACTATCTCACAGTTGATCCAACAATTAAACTAGTCAAGCAAAAGCTAAGGAAGATTCATCCACAGATAGCTCTTTTGGTGAAAGTGGAAATATAGAAGTTGCTAGATGCCAAATTCATCAAGCCTATTGATTATCTGGAATGGGTCTCAAATATAGTACCTGTGGCTAAACCCTAACAAGGCATGTCCCAAAGATAACTTGCCATTGCCGAACATTGATCTTATAGTAGACTTGACTACGGGTCATGAAATGCTTTCTCTCATGGATGGATTCTTAGGCTACAATTAGATAATGATAGCAGAAGAAGATTAGCATAAAACAACTTTCACTTGTCCTTGGGGTAACTATATTGGTGCGTCATGCCATTTGGTCTAAAGAATGCAAGGGCAACCTATCAGAGATCAATCACAGTGATATTCCATGATCTCTTTCATCACATCATGGAGGACTATGTGGATTATATACTAGCAAAGTCTTCTAGGGCAATTCACATACAGGTTCTAGGACAAATTTTTGACAGGCTCAAAAAATACCAAGTGAGACTCAATCCAAAGAAGTGTGTCTTCGGGGTAACACTAGGAAAACTATTGGGATACATCGTATCTCGTAGAGGCATCAAAGTAGAGCCAACAAAATTCAAGGCTATAGTGGAGATGCCTCCACCAAATAATCTAAAAGCATTAAGGAGTCTTTAAGGAAGGTTTCAGTCTATTAAGCATTTCATCTCACAGCTAGCAGATAAATGTCAACCATTTCAATACTTACTCCGAAAGGATGTATCATTTTGATGGGACAATAAGTTTCAAGCAACATTTGATCAACTCAAACCTCCTGTCTTGGTACCACCAGTCACCGATAGACGTTTGATCTTGTACATCTCAACCACAACTACAGCCCTAGGGGCTCTTCTAGCATAGCATGATGAGTCAGGAAAAGAGTATGCAATCTATTATATCAGTCAAACCTTGGTGGGATATGAACTAAATTATTCACCTATGGAAAGAGCTTGTTTAGCAGTAGTGTTCACTTCCCAAAAGTTGCGGCATTACATGCTAAACCAACACACTAATCTCATAGCAAAAATTGATCCATTGAAGTATCTACTAGCAAAAGTAGCTCTCACAGGTAGACTAGCTAAATGGTCATGATCCTTAGTGAGTTTGACATTGAGTATGTGGACCATAAAGAAATCAAGGGGCAAGCCCTAGTGGATCAATTGGTAGCAGCACCTATGACAGATATACATCCTATGGTATCTAACTTTCTGGATGAGAAACTTTTCACTCTTTCTACCTCAATAATGTGGAAATTGTACTTTGATGGTTCCTACACACAGCATGGATCAAGGGTTGACATCTTATTCATCACACCTCAAAATGACTATATTCCAAAGTCATATCGGCTTGCATTTCCTTGCACCAACAACATAGCCGAGTATGAAGCACTCCTCATAGGTCTCAATACATCAGTTCAATGGGACATCACAGAATTACAGGTATATGGAGACTCACAACTAGTCATTCGCCAGGTCACAGATGAGTACCAAACAAAAGATTAAAAGTTGGTCCCCCCAGAAGCAACTAGTTGATGCCTACAAACCACACTTTTCTAGCATCACTTTTGAGCAAATTCCAAGAGAGCATAACAAGACTGTAGACTCTATGGCTTCTGTGGGGTCACTTATAGACATGCCAACAAACACACAGAAATACAAATTCTTGTTCAAGCAATTGTTGATACTAGCTGTCGATGTTCCAGTTATTGAAATCATCTGCAAACTTGTTGGTCCCAATTCCCCATGGTATGAAGATATCTATGAATAGCTTAAACATGGTACCTTACCCATTGACCTATCCGCTACTCAATGCAAAACCTTTATCTGTCGATCCTCCTGTTACACCATTCTGGGTGATACACTTTATCGCTGGAGTCTCGATGGTATCCTCTTACGATGTCTTAACATGGAAGAAGTCAAAACTACCTTACGAGACATACACAAAGGTGCCTATGGTGCACATTCTACCAGTCCTAATCTTGCTAAGAAGATACTCCACATAGGGTATTAATGGCCTACAATAGAGCAAGATGCTTTACAATTTGCTAAGAAGTGTCTAAAATGCCAGCAACATGGAGATTTGATTCACACCCTAGCTCATGAACTACAGCCTGTGACTACTCCATGGCCTTTTTCTTAATGGGGTCTCGACCTCATAGGACAAATCCACCCATCCTCATCTAATGGGCACAAATTTATCATTACCACCACTAAGTACTTCACGAAGTGGGTCAAAGCTATTCCAATGACCTATATCACCGGTAATCAAATAGCCAAGTTTATCCTTAACTACCTCATTTGCCGGTATGGTATTCCCCATGCCATTGTCATTGATAATGGGAGACCATTCAAGAACCAAGATGTTCGTGCCTTGTGCACACAATACAATATCCAACATTACTATTCAACTCAATACTATCCACAGAGTAATGGCCAAGCCAAGGCTTCCAACAAAACCATTCTCAAAATCCTGAAGAAAATGGTCAATGAAGTTGGTCGTGATTGGCACCTGCAATGCAATCCCACCTTGTGGGCCTACCACACTAGTATTAGAACACCAACTGGTGCAACAGCCTATGCCTTGGTCTATGGCTCTTAAGCCATCCTACCTATAGAGCTTGAGATCTCATCCCTCAGAGTATCCATGTAGAACCTGACTGATGGAGAGGACTATCGCACTTCCAAATTAGCTAAGCTAGAATTACTAGATGAGAGGCACCTTGCCGTGCTTAATCATCTCCATGTCTATCAAAACAAAAAGATCAAAGAAAGACAGTTTCAAGTTGGTGATCTTGTCTTAAAAGAAAATCAAAGAAATCAAGAAGATCGAGAAAAGAAGGGTAAGTTTGGGCCTAATTGGTTAGGACCTTTTGTTATCACAACAACATATGGATCAAGAGCTTATACTTTAGCTACACATAATAACATTCCTCTAGATGAAGCACTTAATAGTGTTCATCTCGAGAAGTTCTATGCATGATCCTCAGAGTATGAAAAAAAATAATAATAATCCGTCCTCTAGTGAAAACCTGGTAAACAGGCACCTTGGATAAGTACCATAGTGAAAACATGGCAAACATGCACTATGTGTAGAGTTAGCATCCATCATCTATCGAGTCATATTCATTCCATGTCTCTTTCACAAACAACCTTCATTCACCCATCCATAATAAAACCATTGACCTTGTTTACATTTCCATCTCCCTATCTAGAATAGCTTGGAAATTTGTCAATGTCCATCGTTGTCATCCCATGTCTTGATCTATGTCAATAGTTATCACTGTCTTATCCTAGGTCAAACTTTCTATGTCTTCTCCATCAGTCACCCATGAAAACTCCTCTACCAGAATGGGGGCAACTCTTTCCTTAACCTAGATCTATGAATGGATCCTTGTTTGTGGTTCACAAACACTTCAATTGCTCTCCTTTCAATAGATAACACCCTTTAGCGGACACATTATTCCTACGATAAGGCTGTTATCTTCCCAACACTTTTTTCTACATCATCACACCAACCAAAACTACATATCATCTCATCTCCATCTTAAGGTAACTTCATCCAATGGATATGGGTATGTAGGCAGTCTAGATTACGAAGGAAGTATCTAGTACTCAGGTACATAAGATCTCATCATTTCCCCAACCCAAGCTCAAACACATTGACCCATTTCATCACTCTACCCAGAATGACATATTATCATCTTTCATCTTTCCTCATAATGTGCCTTGATCCCGTGGATACAGGGTATGTAGGTAGTCAGGAATATGAAGGAAGTATCCTGTACTTAGGCACATATGATTCATCATTCTTCGCTTATTTCAATCCATTGACATGTCACCTTTCTAGTCTTCTATTTATCTAAATCCATTCACCTCGACTTGACTAACTAAAGCAACAAGGTAACAAACAAATGTATCCTTTTAAAGAAAAAGTCCTTAACAAACTTGAAGCAAAGGTGCCTACTTACAGAGTCATATGCTATCCTACATATCGATTGCTAACATCAGCTAAATCAATCTCAACCAAGCAACAGATCAATAAACTTGTCTTATACAGGGTGTTCCATGACCAAGACCGACACACGTGTCTTATACAACATGTGGCATTTCCTTAAACAAGACATTATCTTTTTCAACAGATAAAACCCTTTAATGGACACATAGCTCCTATGATAAAATTGTTATCTTTCCTATCCAATCTATCATGAGCAACCACTTTGTCAAGAGAATATGTTGGCTATATGTTTACTTTGTAAGTCAGTCAATTTTTTTTATAGTTTATCTTTTTCTCCTTTGTCCATTACCTATTTAAGGCTACCTTGATTTATCTATAATCTTGGTGTGTTGCGATGCAGTATGGATTGGGGGCATAGTCATTGCTTTTGTGTGCCGTGTTTGAGGAATGATCTTTAGCATCTTTCTTGGCAGCATATTTATCTTGTGTGTGTTATGACCTAGCATCTTACATATTAATATTCTTCTTGCATTTACATGTATTGAAGCTTATTTTATGTTCAAGGCTATGGCTCATTCACATGTACAACAAGGTTATATTATGTCTAAGGGATCTAAGTTCAAACCGCTTGCTTGCAGAGTCAACATCCATGCACTTGGATATCACAGTACCTTGGTCTTTTATACCTTTGTAGTAAACTATCCACGTGCTATATCAAAAATAAGGATTGCTCTTTATAAACATTTGTGAAACCATCGTAACAAGTTCATCCATTTACCCATGGCCTTATATAGTTTTCCAACAATGATCAATCAATAGTGTTTCTCTCATGTTCTCTCTTGTCTCCTTTCTTCTATCATCTATCCAACACAATCTTCTAATCGAGCATCAACCCATTCCTTCTACCGCTTCCCTATCTTTCCTCTCGAGGGGGCATCCTACGCCAGCTAACTGGGGCATCAAAAAATGTATCATGTCTTCAACAATCATTTTCTTTGACATATTGTTGTAAACTGCATTGCATCAAAGAGGGGCAAAATATAGACACCCAAAAATGACCAAGTCATCACATCACTTGCATTTTGTCTAATCTGTCGAATCACCTACATTCAATGTTAATTAAATAATCTAATGATTTAATTAATATCATCAAATTAGTCTAAATCACATACTTTCAGCATTAATTAAATAAATCTTCTTTATTTAATAAATTTAATTAACTAGTTTCTTCCACAATTAAATAATTTTTATTATTTAATTAAATCATTATCCTCTTTCAAATTTCAAGTCCACATTAATTAAATAAATCCAATTATTTAATTAATTCATCACAAATCCTCTCTTATCTACAATTAAATAATTTACATTATTTAATTAAATCTAATTGTTCTTCTAAATTTAAATAAATTATGCAAATTTATTTAAATTATCTCAATCCTCTAAAAATAAATAAAATCAAGTATTTTATTTATAATCTTCATATTCCTCTAATCTTGCACAAACAATTAAATAAATTTATTTATTTAATTTGCTTTTTCCTCTAAAAAAATAAATCTTTTGAAAATAAAATATAATCACATATTTTATTTATCCTTCATCATGCAAAATAAATTAAATCAATTTGTTTGTTTAATTTATTTAAATCTTCATATATTATCTATTCTCTACCATGCACAAACAATTAAATAAATTTATTTATTTAATTTCAGTTATCTTCCAATTCCTCTTAAAATATCTTGTTAACTCATGTGCACAATCTGTCTTATTTTTAGAACTCTAAAAAAAGGCAAAATTATAAGTTGAGTTATCTATTCAATAAATCTTGTTTTCATCATATCTTAATAAAAATATCCTTATGGATTGACACATGTTGTGTGCACATTCATCATGGTTATTTATTTTATCTCCTCTATTGATTCTTTTGAATTAGCTAGACTGTTGATCGATTTCTGTTGAAACCTATATAAACCCCCCTCGTCTCCTTCACAAATCCTCTTTGATCACTTATTCTCAGGCATCCTTTATAGTGCTTTGAGTATACATCGCATCGTGGAGCACCTTTTACGATGTTTTGACATTGATCTTCTTGAGCACTTTGAGCACATACAATTGCTTTTTGTAAACATGGTTTGACAACATTATTGAGCAATCCATATATCGACAAAGAGAACAATACAATCTGGTAAAAGCTTTCTTGTTTTATCTGATTTATTCATTGATCATGGCTTTTTATTTAGATAGATCTCTTTATGTTATGGATTATTGATTTGGTTATTATCATAGTTTTTATTTTATCATTTGACATATAAATTTTCCTCATACACAGTTCTAGTAATCCATCAACTAATTTGTCGTTGCTTTTGAAACTTGTTCTTGTTTGTTTCCCAAATTGATACTCCTTGCAACTAGGATTAGCAGGCTTCACAAGCTTAGGCAAATCTCTAACAGCCTGTGCAATACTTATCTTCATAATATTTTTAGAATTGATGTGACAAAACCTTTAATGCCATAGCCAACTTTCATCAATCTAAGCCAAAAAACAATAATTATCAGTTCCTTTCAATTGATAGATATTACCTCTAGTCTTCTTACCAGTTGCAATAATTGTTCTAGAGCTTTCCCTGATCTTGTATCCATTGTCCTTGAAGCTTAGGTCATAACCTTTATCACACATCTGACCCACACTCAAAAGATTGTGCTTTAATCCTTTCACATACAAGACATCATCAGTATTATGCCTGCCATCAAAAGAAATAGATTCTTTTCCACAAATCTTACTAGCTATATCATCTTCAAGCCCAACTAGTCCACCATTATATCTTTTCAAACTCACAAACTTACTTTTTTCACCAGTTATGTGGTGAGAGTAACCACTGTCAATAACCCATTCATCTTTGTCTTTAATAACTTGAGCAGCCAAAGCACTTTCCACTAGTTTTTCTTTCTTCACACAGCTAGTAGGATTAGTAGACATAGGTTCTTCTTTAATAGCAATAAATAAGCATTCATTTCTAGAAGTACTAGCATTATCTGGTTCACCATTATCTAATACTCCATCATCATCAAGATCTTCAACATAATAACATTTCTTTTGGATCCTAGGCTTGTTCTCATATCTTTTCCTATTTCTTTCAATTCTTTCAGGACATCTGGAAGCAAAGTAGCCTACTTTACCACGAGAAAAATATTTGAAAGGTAATTTACCTTTAAACTTACTAGATCCTCTTTGCAATCTGTCCATGAAGTTGGCTTCAATTTCATCAAACTCATCATCTGATTCTACCTTATACTTTTCTGATCTAGAAGTTTTCCCCAAAGTATCGGCTTTGAAGGAAGACTCTACTTTTGGTAGGGCATCCCTAAACTCTGTCATTTCAAAGGCAGTAAGCTTACCAAGCAACTGATCTAAGTCAATATATTTTACTTGCATAAATTCTTCAATTGTAGCTACCTTGTGACTATAGGTCTTTGGCAGTGCTCTGAGAATTTTTATTACAACTTCCTTATCACCAAGAGTTCCCCCCATACCTTTTATTCTGGTGTCAAGTTCATCAACTCTTTGCATAAAGACTATTATGTTTTCATCTTCATTCATCTTCAAACTTGCATATTTCACTTTCAAACTTTGTAGCTTGTCCTCCTTCACAGAATCATCTCCCTCATATAGATTTTTCATCTTTTCCCATACCTCATTTGTAGTTTCAAGATCCACCACTTTTTTCAGTACTGAGTCATTCAATGAGCTTAACAAAGCATCTTTTGCTTTAATATCCACTTCATATTCTTTGATTTCATCTTCGGTCATCAAACCATTTTGAGGCAAGGTGTATTTTATTTTTGTAGCTTTCCATACTTTGTAACCTAGACAAAGAAGATGACTTTTCATGTGTGCCTTCCAAAGAGCATAGTTCATCCCATCAAAATGTGGCACTTCCTTCTTATAAGAAATTTTGGATCTTCCTCAAGCTGCTAGACTTTCTTCAGAGCAACTTGGCTCTAATACCAATTATTGAAATGCGTTGGACAACTATGAAGGGGGTTGAATCATTTGTCACAAAAACTTAAGCACTTCTTCACTTACACATTAATAACTTATCCACAATTATTATGATTTAACAATAAATGCACGAAATCAAAAACTGAAACACAGATGCAACATTATACACAAGAGACACCAATTTTTTACATGGAAACCCTGAAGGTGGGGAAAACCCATGGAGAGGATTAGCTCTTAAAATATATTACAATATTTGAAAAATGATGTTCAAGCTTGGTCATTCCACAGGCCCAGAACATACTGGCTCACTGACATGAAGTATAGCTAGGTCTAGCAGGCTCACTGCCTCAACCCTAAACCTAGAAAGATTACACTAAGGGTTGTTAAACCCTGAGGGCTATTAAACCCTAAGGGCTATTAAACCCTACTAGCGGCTCACTGCCAGGATCACTGCTAAAATTACCATCTTCTTCATGTATGAGATTAGTACATTGAAGTACAATAAATTTCCTCTGCCCTGCTCTGCCTTATCTCCTCGCTCTTTTCCTTATCTTCCCATTTTCTCACAAGGATACCTTTTCCATGACTCAATTACAAGTATTTATACACTTCATCAACCTTGGAATGATCAGTCAGCATTACAATCAGCAACCATTGGAACAGTCTCCAAGGTCAGCATTACAAAGACTTACAAGATAGGTCCTAAACGATTACAATATTATACAAAGGAAATGAAGTAAAGATGTATGTGGATCATGCCACACCTTAGTTAGGAATCAAACATGATCTTCCATGCCACAACACACTTCCACAATCTTCAAGAAATCTCTGCAATTACTAAAATTAACCAAGTCAGGTAAGACTTGTTACATGCTACATTATCTGGGAACAATCTTCAAACATGATCTCAATTCCTTAATGCTAACCAATGTCAAGAGAGGAACATGATTAGGAGACATCCACAAGCATGCTATAATCATCAAGAGCAACCGTATGGACCTTAACCACTTTATCCATAGGAATCTTCTCACCGAAATAGATGAACTTCACTGTCTTCAACTGACATAAAAGAAATATAGCTTGTAGACCACCAAAATATGAACCACTATATTTGTAGGCACTTATCATCATCCCAGACTTCCCTCTAGAACCATAGAGCAAAATACTTTATTGTGGAGGAATGTAGAGCAAAATACTTTCTCCTAATCACCAGAGAATAATCAGAGAAAGCAGGTTTTACTCTGGTGAATGCAACTCTCTTAATTCTTCACACTAAAGGCTCATACTTAGGATTTAGCATCTTCAGACATCCCTTTAAATAACTTCCAATCTACATACCAAGATATTCAACCAACAAGAAATGCAAAGCAATCTACCAGATTGTTCTTCAATATACAACTCACTGTCTATACTGCACTTCATTGTAACTCAATTGTTTCTTCTGGAAGGGCCAATTTTCTCAATATCCTCAACATACAAAGCTTCTAAACAAGTAATGGAAGATGACGTAGTTGACACCAATGAGAATAAATATATGTTGACATCAATGACAACACCAATTAGGCACATACTTGCAACACAATCAACATCCAAAGAACTTCTGACACCTCGAAGATCATCTGGCATTGGACTAGGGTGCTAGTGGAGGTGTCCTCCACCTTTTTTGGGGTAGAAACAAAAAATGTAGTGAATATCCATATCAGGATGAGATCTGGATTCTATGAAAAAAATAGTACCTTGGATAGGAGCACTAGTGGAGTTGTCCTTGACTGTTCCAAACTTCAAAAAATGGTCAATTATAATCCTTTTCCTACTATCTTAATATGAAAAGATTTGTCCTAATTCATCAATTTGCTTACTATTTTACATACTTAGGGTTTTTAGAGTACTTAAGCATTAAATTGGCATATTGATTGATAACATTTGAGCTTCCACATCGTTCCAAGTGACAGCCCAACCTGTTAGGTGAATGCTCTCGCTTAGTAGAGATTCAACTCAATTGATATATCCTTGAATATTTTTTAGAAGGGAGGATCTAAACCAAATCAACTACATTCATCATCCTCTCTTTCTACTATAAAACATTAGTTAATTTTATTCATAGCATGTCAAAAAATAAAACAAAAGTTGAGTTAATTAGCTTTTAAATCTTTATTTTTATCAATGAACTCATAAAATAGAAAAAAACATTATATTTTTATGAAAATCAATCTTATTTTCATCCAAGAAAGAAACTAACTCAATAAAACATCTTTTTGCATGGACACTTGTCATGTGCACATTTCTTCATGTCTTCTCAATTCATCTCATCCATTGATTTCATTAAATTTCATCCACATTGATTGATCATCCCTGAAAGTTATAAATATGTCCATTCATATCTTCACAAACCCTCCACTATCATTAAGATTTGGGCATTCATAGAGTGCTTTGAGCTTCCATATCATTGAGCACATTACATATTTTTGAGCACACCATTCATCCACACTTGTTCCAACCATGGTTATGCAAGGTAAAAGAGCAATCCACATATAAACCAAGGAATAAATACAACCTTAGGTGGTAATGTTCTTTATTTATTTGCATTGAATTGTGGTTATTGTCTTTGATCTACTTCTTGAAGGTTTTAGGATTGGGTTTTATTCATTTATGATTGATCTTGTTAATCCAATTTCCCTATACACAGCCACTTTCATCTACCATTATCATGCAAGTGATTTCATTATCTCACCATCCTAGTTACATCAGCAAATGTTGATGGCTAAGAAAGCACATGAGGCTAAAATGGATAGCCACAAATAGAAGGATGGCAGCCACTACACAAAAATTCATGTGCTCATTATATGCCCTTGTACAACAATCCCTCATGATTACACACATGACTCCAACCATGGATAAGCTATAAGGCCAAATGGGACCAAACAAAATTTGGTTCACATTGTGGGGATGATTCTTGTCCATGCTAGGCCACAAGATCAAGTAGAAGTCATGGGGGAGACCCAAAAAATGGTTAGCATTTAGTTCCTAAAGGTAAGCTAAAAATTGGAAGAAAGGGAGGCATAGCTTGGAAACACCAACAACACTCTTAATATCTCTAGGCCTAGGTGAAATCACAAGATCAAAAACTACAAATCATGAAAAAATAACTCTAAACTTAAGTAATTGCTAATCAAATTTAAACTAGAGAGAGAAATCCCTAAGATTGTAGGTAGAGATAGAAAAGCTCAAACGCCTTGGATGGCTACCAATAGAGAATTAAGATGGTAGAGGAGAGTGTTTGAAGAAACCGAGATTCGTAAAAATGTGAGTGAACTTTTAAATTTAGAGAAATCATTGAAGGGGACTATTGCTTCCCAAGAGAAAGTAATACAACAACTATAGGAGGATGTGCAAAGCATGAGACAATTGATAGGCTATGCACCTTTGACCCAAAACTATACATTTATTATTGGATGAGGATCTCAAGATTGCTGTGGAGCTTAGCTCTATGTTGAAATTCATTTTACACAAACTCTTAGTGTGAAGGTTAATTCTAAAGTTGAGAAGATCCTCAAGTCACTCACTCCCAAGGTCACCAAGGCTCAAAGTTTCATACACAAAATCTATAGCTTGTCCAATGACAAGCTTGATGCCACTAGAATTGACCAAAAAAGAACTACAATCATGAAGATAAATGAGATCCTCAAGAAATATAAGGTTGCTAAAAAATGTAGGGCACAACTATCTATCCTAGAGTAGGCCACGAAACAAATGAGGATTTAAATTATCTCTCTAGTGCAGTAGGGGCTCCCATCTCTATTTGATGAAAATGGTTGAGTATTATAAAAATAAAAAAAATAAAACATTTCACAAGAATAAAAAAGTAGATCAAACATTTTTTAAGAGTTGTTCCCTAATGTCGAGCATTGTAGAAGTCAAGGTAGTTTTCTATCCATTGGCACAACTTGACGTACAAGTTAAGGTCATGGTCAATGACTTATCTAATATCTGCTACAAGAATACTAGTGAATTGGATAATGCCTTCAAGGCATTTAAAAGGAAGGAGATTGCCATTGATCGGAAGTGGAGTTTACTCCAAGCTTCTTTGGAAAAATTATAAGTTTTGTTGGTGCCTTGCACTAGTTTTTAAACTTTTAGTTTTGTTCTTTTTCCTCTATGCTCTAGGATTTTAGCACCTATGTTCATCCTTGCAAGTAATGACCTCATGAGAGGCCACTAGAAATATATATCATTCACTCTCCATGATTGGATAAGACCAATTGGTTTCTCCTTCATGAATAAGATTTTTTGGCATACTTCTTATTTACCCCTAGCCTCATCTTCAATAAAGTTTTTGCTTTTGTATATACTTGCCTAAGTTTGGGAGATCTAATGTTTTCACATGCACTTATCATTCATTGGCATCCAACACCTCCCATTTGGGATTTATCTTTTGGCATGGAGATTTTGGGCTTTCTAGAAGATTATTGTTTGTGGGCAGAAGACATATGTAGAATAGTTTGGAATCATTCAATCTTTTTAAAGATTAATGGCCTTGAAGTTGTTAGTCTAACAACTTAATACCGATATGCCATTGGCTAGTATTTCCTGGTACAGTGCACCTAGGACATTTTTATGTCATTTGTTTAAAGTTTTGGTTGTTTGAAAACTAAATGAGTTTCAAAAATAATGTATTAAATCCTTCTAAAGGCATGGTTAGGAAGTGGAGGCCTAGAATAGGCAATTAACTTAGTGAGTTTGTAGTTTACTAAAACTGTGATAGTCTATTTTTAGTCATTAGCCTTTTTAGTGAAAAAAATAGTCAGTTTTAGGCTATTTTTAGCCTCTTTCCACGATTGGGAAGCTTGGTAATGAGGAAATTCATGGTAAACAAAAAGGAGGAGACCTCTCTCATGTAATGGCATGGTGATTTGATGAAGTTGGAAAGAAGTAAATGAAGAAAAATACAGTCTGTTGTCCCCATATCTCTATTATTCTCTATTTCTGTTATTTTTTTCATCTTTTTTGAATCCGTACAGTGCAGTCATAAATCCTAAAACATAAAATGTTTAAATAGATGGTATTGGATTTGTTTTGATCTAGTTTGGAGGAGATTTTATGTAGGTTGAAGCATTTTATAAACGTTTTCTCTAAGTCTGCCTACTTTTTCTAAGTTTTATTGTTGTTCCTCTAGGCTGTACTTGCCCGTACTGGATAGTCAAGGACTCTAGTGTAAATATTTTGATGAGGACTAGAAATACCTTTTATTTTCAACAAATAGGAGGATTTCCCATTAAGTTTGAAGGTTTTTATAGGTGATTCTCTGAGTAGAGGTCTTAAACCTAGGGTTTAGAGGGTTTTAAGAGTTTTGTGGAAATTGATGGATTGACAGCTTATCCCTTCAGCACCATGAACACAAAATGAATGGAAATGCTTTGTTTTGGAGGTTTATCAATTGGGTTTTGTCTACAAGAGTAGGGAAGTGGAAGAAGTTGTTGTTTGAAGCCATGAAAGCCTAATTTCTTCATGTATTTGGTAAATGACATAGGTAGTTATTGGTTAGATAAGAAAACCCTACTTGCAAATCCTAAAACCTATGAAATTGGTCAAGTTGGGATATGTACAAGCTCACCAAAGTGGTATTTTTGTTGTGGGCTTGATATTTTTTGTACTTCCTTTGTAAAACAAGGCTAATTGCCCTCTTGGACAACATAGACAGTCTAATTTTGAGGTGTATGTTTCAAAAAAACCTACCTTGCATGTTTAGTATGTTATGTAACTCCATAATGGGTACTTAAAAATATATTTTTTTGTGGGTTTGTCATGTCTTCTGAAAGTTATGCTTCAAAAACCTTGTTGACATGGCTACAAGGGAATAGGCCAGTTTGAGAAGGAAGTGGTACAAGAAAGTACCTCTAAAGAATTATGGTGGTTTTGTGAGCTTGGTATAGTCAACCATAGAAGGTTTAGGGTCCCTAGAAAGTTTAGGAAGGTTCCCATGTATATGAACCCATAGATGGTGTTATTGTGTAGTCTTGGAACCATGGAGAATGAGTGGACAATCAAGTCTAGTAAGAAGACCAATGGAGTAGTCAGGCCCATAAAGGCCCAATATCCTATTTGCCCTACCATCCCCTGCATCCTCTTCCCCTAAGAAGTTGTTTGTGATCTCTTTGTGTTGATAGCTCTGCATCATTTCCACATTAACTAGGTAGGCCCTTTCATTTGCATAGTATGGAGGCTAAAGAATGAAGAAATTAGTTCAATCACATGGAAAGTTTTCACACCTCCAAAACATTGTTAGTCTAATAATTTCATAACATTGCACTATTAGATGATGTTCACATGTTATTTTTGGTAGATCCCTCATTCCTTCTCAACTCAACAAAGGAAAACATATGTAGAATAATAAAATGCATGATGTTTCCATAGTCCATGATAATATTGTATATAGCTTCTGGAAGTGACTGTGTGTTACTTTTTTGGATCGACATTTCAGATCACACTCTGTGATCCATCATCAAGATGAAAAGAAGAGAATGAGTGAATTGTAATTGCAGATAGAGTTCTATAAAAAGAGAGAGTGGGATGAGTGGGCACTGAATTTAACCTCAAGAGAAGAAAACAAGAGAGGGATAAGAAAAGTAGTTAAATCAAAGGATAAAGATGGACAACCTAAGAATAGACAAAGACAAGCATTAAGGAGGGGAGGCTGAGGATAGTGAAGAGAGGAAAAAATAAGAATTAGACCAACCCGCATAATTAGAAGAGAGAGTCAAAAGTGGAGGGAAAAAATATATTAAAAAGGGAACATCAAATAAGAAGAAAAAAGATAAAACAAGTAAAACAGTTAGACCATAAAATAATGAAAAACAAATTAATTACAAAGATAGGATGCATAAAATATAGGATTGGCCTATAAATATATATAAATATACACTATGTAAAAGGTAGAGAAAATTGAAGAGAAAGGATAAAAAATTTTGTATATAAAAAGGTAGATATAAAGGGTAGATATGTTCGTGTGTGTGTGTAGATGAACATATATATCCTTGTATATACATACAAATATGATAATGCACACAAAGAGATAAGTAGATAAACTAACGGAAGTAGAGGTAAAAACCCAAAAACCTACAGACTCACATGCATAAACTCTAGAAAGAATAGCATATATATATATATATTAAAAAGAAAAGAAATCTAAGAAAAAGTAAAAGCACATGAACGTGTATGTATAAATTGAAACTAGAGAAGTATGCAATGGAAGTGAGAGAATGACAAAGGAAAAGTAAACTTATAAGAATAAAGTGTAAAAGAAGAAAATATGGAGATTTGTTTAAGGGGGGATAGATAAGCACAACGGAACAAGTTAAAGATTTGTTTAGTGGCATTATGAAGTTGAGATGACTATAGTGGTGCTATTCTTCAAGTATTTTCATATTAAACCTATAAAAACATGGGTTAGAGGAGGAGTTTGCATCATTCGTCCCTCTTGTGGGTATTCATGCATGGGTCTATTGGAGTTTGTTGATTGTGTTTGTCATTGATGTCAAAAGTGAGGTTGATCATCATGGGATTATGCTTCATGATTATGATTCATTTATTTAAGGTGTTGGTGTTCATCTTTTTGTCATCAGGAGGTCAGTGGTTTTCATATGTTAGGATGTCATCATAGGTCAGAATGTCATTGTTCATGCCTTCATGCTTCAGATCAGGATCATACCTTCATGCTTAGGATTAGGATCATATGGTATTGATGTCATGGATCAAGATCATATGGTATTGATGTTATTAATGAGTTGATAGAGCTTATTAGTTTGGGAGTTTCATATCTTGATGAAACCTTGATTCAATGAGTTAAAGTTTCTCATTAATGCCAAAATTTTTAGTGTGAGTTGGATCAATATCATTGTGTGTCTGAATGCTTCATGACATATTGATTTCCAAGGTGGATTGGGCTTGGTGTTGTTGATAAGGTTGCATGCTTCATAAGTTTAGTCTTGATAGTCCAAGTTCATGCAAGTGGTTCGTATTCTTGTATATTTTCTTCATGGGTAGAAACTTGCAAAGGTATTATATCCTCTCAAATCTATGTAATCTTAAAATCTATAGCATATGGTTTACAGTTTCTCTTTTATGAGGATTAGGGTTTGCTAATATCTAAAAACCTAGTCTAAAAGGACTAAAACCTAAGTCTTTATTTGTTTAAACCCTACTCAAAACCCTAAAGGAAAGCACAAAAAAACCCTAATAGTTATCTAAGTCTTAAGGGTTAAGTCATTGTTTGTGACAGTTTTACTTTTTATTATATTTTTAAGTTGACATGTTGTCAAAGGTTAAAGGTAACTTAAGTTATAATAACAAGGGTCTCAAAACATGTTGTGACTAGCCCTCTTCCTAGAGGAAACTAGATCATCTGGTGAAAAGATTGAGGAAGGGTGACAAATAAGAATCAAAGGTTATCTCTAAACCTTCGAAGAGTGCGAATAGGAGGATCAAAGGCTGAGGTTCAAATCTAGTTTATATTTTAATAGTTTTTCTCATGTAAAAGAATGTGATGGCCATTCTTTCAACATTGTGTTTGAGCAATTCAAATCAATTATCTAACTATTTGTCTTGGCTCGGTGGCTTTAGCAAAAACCCTAACTATTTTATGTGTTCATGGGTTGAAAGATAAAAAGTTTTTTAATCATATACTGAGCATGAGAGTTTTTTGGAGAAGGTGAATAGTGTGTATAGAAGAAATATATGAAAAGAATATATAGAGAATGTAAGCTTGATGTGTGTGAAGAAAAGCTATTTTTGAGACTGGTTGGTTAGTGATTCGAACTTGTTGCAAAGTACCTATATGAAAATGGTCACAATGTGTATATTTTGAGTATATTTATTGTAGGATTAAGGGATTCTATAGAAGTATATTTATTATCTAAGTATACATGATGATGCCGTAGAGGTTTTGCAGTTGAAGAAAATCTGTGTGAATTTTATTGGTGTGCACAAGAGTTTAGTGTTTTTGTTAGAGGAAGAAGACTATAAGGTGTTGGGGTGATAATGTATTGAGTTTCTCATGTTTTAATTGCAATAATATTGGTTACATACTTGAGAAAATGTTGAGATGCAGATATTGACAAGGATAGTGTTTTGTAGAGAAATAAAGTGTCCCTCTATACTTTTTCTTTTCATTCAAATCTATGGAGTAACATATATTGTTAGTGAGACATTTTGTTTTTCAGTGAGGCATATATTGTCAGTGAGACATCCTGATTGCCAGTGAGGATATTTTTTCCAGTGAGGCACACAAATTGTATCTAGTAATGATTGGCTAGTGAAGCCTAATATAATCTATCTTCATAATGGTTTTTTACCCTTCTAGGATTTTCCACTCAAATCACTTATGTCATCTCTCTTCTCGATGTTGTGTCATATGTTTAATCATCTTTGTTCATAATCTTATATTCAAATGTACTTGTTATAGTAATGAATTCAACATTCAATATCTAATTATTTGAAGTGTCTTAGTTCTCTCTGCATTATTAGTCATATGTATTAATAGGTGAAAAAGTTTGATTGTTCAATAGACCACTAATTCACCCCCCCTCTTAGTGGTCCTGTACACCAACAAGTGGTATCAAAGCCTTAGGTTCCTTGCTCAAAGTTTATTCAACTTAGGAGATTCTAGTAGTGGAGTACTATAGGAAAGTGTAAACGAAATAGAGGAAGGAATGATGCCAAGAAAAAAACTGTAAAACAAGCCCCAATTAAGTCAAGTAATGAGTTGTTGCATGAGTCACCCCTGAAAATTGACATAAAGTGTGATAAAGAGAATGATCTTGTAGTTGAGAGTTTTGACAAAGAAGAAGACTTCATTGTGAGTGAAGGTGAACAAGAACTTGATGAAAGAGGTTATTTTGAAATTGACATTGAGGGTGAACTTATTGCTGCCCTAGATGTGATTAAGGATCTTAAAAAGGTAAACCAGAAACTAATACTACAATTTCAAGAAAGAAATGAATCTAATGAAGTGTTACTTAAAGCCTTGGAGAATCTAAGAAAATAATTTCTAATTTAAAATTTTAGGTCAAAGAAGAATATAAGATGAAAGAGGTGTTAGAAATGAAAGCAACACTACTTCAATAGATATCCGATTTAAGATAAATTTCAGCAATCTTAAGTGTGCATTAACAATGGAGATTGTAACAAAACATAAAACCCACTACATAAAAGATGTCAAATATGAAGAACTCAACACAATGACACAGTGTTTACATGGAGAAAACCCTTGTAGGTAAAAAACTTTACTAGGAAAGAGGCACAAGTTTGTATTAATCTCAACAAGATTATACAATACATCAACTACACAACTCTCTCCACAAGTCTTCAATCTGACAACATTCCTACAGCACCTAAGTACCTAAAATCTGTATTACAGAAAAAAATACATGGAAAATACTTATATAAATATTTTCCACTCCATTCTAGGCGTTCACCTTCTCTCTCCTAAGATTCTCCAACCTATAAACATTAATTACCATCTTACAAGCATGTTACACTTGTCCAAAATCAGCCATGCAAAGGTTAGGTGCCCAAGACTAAATCTAGCCTCTTACATCATCTTATGATGCATCATAACCGTCATAGATTCCACAAATGAGTATCTTTCCAAGATAGGAACCTTGGGCTAAATATAGCAAATATACAACTAACATATCCGTCATATGTGTCATAGAATCTCAGAATCTTATGACAACTTGTAGCTATCATAGATTCACTTACCAAACATTATGACAGTTGTCATACATGCTAAATATAGTAGATTCCTCAAGGGAGCATGCCTACCCTCATTTACTTTGATTTTTTACATTTGCCAATAGTAAAAGTCACTCCATAATTACCTCTGGTTACTCTAAAATTACCCTTGGCAGTGAAACTAGTACATCTCCTCATGGATAATTACAAATTACATATAATAAATGGAATAAATACAATATTGAGATTTACAAGGTTAATGGCACCTTATCCCAACATTTTCCCACTTGATATTATATATTTTGTAAATCAACCCATAAGAAATCAAATGAAAAAATAATCAGGCACTAGAAACAAGGCCCATGGCCTCTCTGCACCATACAAACTTCTCTGTACTCACAAGCTTGGTCAATGAATCAGCAACATTCTCCTAGGTGTCTATCTTCTTTAGCTCAATCTCTCCATTTGCAACCAATCTTGAACAAAGTGATACTGAACATCAACATGCTTAGTCTGAGCATGATATATGGGATTCTTGGCCAAACAAATAGCATTCTAGCTATCACAACCAATCTGAATGATCCTACAATTAAAAAAAAATACATGTACACAGTCTCCTCAACCAAACTGCCTCCCTAGAGACATCAGTAGCAGCCATATACTCTACTTCTATGGTGGACAAAGAAACTATGGGCTGCCTCTTACTAATCCAACTCACTGCACCTCCAAATAGAGTAAACATATAGCCACTAGTGGACCTTCAACTATCCAAGTCACCCGCCCAATCTACATCAACAAAACCTTGTATGTCCAAATATTTATCAATACTATCAGTACCAGAATAAAACAAACAATGATCAAGAGTACCTGCAAGATATTTAAACACACTCTTCACATAATTCCAATGATGTCTACTAGGGTTAGATATAAATCTACTCAAAACTCCCACTGCTTGGACAATATCTTGTCTAGTGCAAACCATTGCATACATCAAACTCCCTACAGCACTAGCATATGGCACATTAGACATATCCTCAAAATCATCTTTAGTATTTGGAAACATATCTAATGAAAGCTTAGTACCAATGGGCAAAGGAACTCTAACTGGGTTACAGTCCTGTAAACTAAACCTCTACAAAATAGTATTCACATACTTACTTTGTGACAACCAAAGATTTCTATTAATGAGTTGTCCCTCCTGATCTCCATTCCCAAAATATACCTTGCAACACCAAGATCCTTCATCTCAAACACACCTAAAACTTAGGCTTTAAGCTCACTAATCACATCCTTAGTATTGCTGAAAAACATGTCATCAACATACAAAGCAATAACCAATATAGAATCATCAACACAATGAATGTAAACACAATGATCCTCCTCACTTCTAACAAAACCCAATTTCAAAACAAATGAGTCAAAATTTTGATACCACATTCTGGGGGACTATTTCAAACCATAAAGAGACCTCTTTAACCTGCAAACCTAATATTTTTTTCCTTTTACCTCAAAACCTATAGGTTGTTGCATATACATTTCTTCTTCAAGATCTCCATGTAAGAATGTAGTCTTACCATCCATTTGCTCAATCTCCCAATCATAAGTTACAGCAATGAATAAGAGAAATCTAATAGAAGTCAATTTAGCAATGAGAGAGAATATCTCACCAAAATCAAGTCCCTCTCTGAGAGTAGCCCTTGGCTACCAGTCTAGCCTTGTACTTTTCCAATGACTCGTTTGCTCCAAACTTCTTCTTCAAGACCCATTTACAACCTATGGCATTTATTCCTTTGGGAAAACAAATAAGATCCCGGGTGTTACAAGAGTCTAAAGCCATCATCTCCTCCTGCATTGCTAACTACCAAGACTCACTATCATCTACAGAAATAGCTTCCTTGTAGGATCTAATTTTATCATTAGTACTCAATAAAGCATATACACAATAGAAATCTAGTGGCCTATACCTGTCAACTAGATTCCATTGTCTTGTGGATCTCCTCAAGGGTGGAGCAAGAGACTCTACTCATTCTTCTGCATGATCATCTGTACTAACTTCTTCTATAATAACAGACTCATCTTCATTAGAACTACTCAAATCTTCTTCTTTTTCTTCAGCCCCCAATCCATCATTTTGTTCTTCTTGAAGTGCATCTTGCTGCTCTAAATCAAAGTGCACCTTCTTTACCTTTTCTTCTTTTTCTTTTAGCTGCTCAAGTTCAGAAATAGCTCTAAGTTCCCTAAAAATAACATATCTAGAAAAGATAATCTTACGGGTTAGTGGATTTCAAATCTTATGACCTTTGACATTATCACCATATCCAATGAGTGTACACTTTTCAGCCTTTGGATCCAACTTAGATCACTTTTCCTTAGGCACATGACCAAAAGCCTCACAGCTAAAAACCCTTAAATGTGAAACAGAAGGTTTCTTACCTGTCCACACTTCATAAGGTGTCAAATCAATAGCCTTACAAGGAGATCTATTTATCAAGTAGAAAGTAGTGCACACAACTGTGCCCAAAAGAATTTATCCAACTGTGCATCACTAAGCATACTTCTAGCTCTTTCCATAATTGTTCAATTCATCCTTTCTGTAATACCATTCTATTGTGGTGTATATGGAGTTGTCTTTTGTTTGATTATACCTGCATGCTTGCAAAACTCATCAAATTCCTTAGAGCAATATTCCCCTCCATTGTCAGATCTTAATATTTTTATCTTTAAACCTCATTGGTTCTCTACTAAGACTTTGAATTCCTTAAACTTGGTGAAAACTTTAGATTTATGTTTCATAAAATAAATCCATGTAAATTTGGATACATCATCAATGAAAGTGACAAAATAACAAAATTTTCCAATAGATTCATTATCCACAGGTTGAAACACATCTGTATGAATAATTTCTAATTTCTCTTTTGCTCTATTACTTCCTAGAGGAAATGATTTTCTAATTTGTTTACCAAACACACAATGCTCACAAAAATCAAAGTGCTCATCAGAATAAGAGAAACCATCCAACAATTCTTTATTCTTAATAGTTTTCAATACATTATTACTTGTGTGGCCCAATCTACAGTGCCACAACATACATGTATTTTTAGTAGTGGCCTCAAATACATAGGAGGCATTACAAACTGTATTGGCTTCAAGCTTAAACAATTTCTAAATCTCTTCCCTTTTACTACCACCAAGTCCCCTCTTACCAATCTACATCCATGCTTGTCAAATATCACATGCATTCCCAAATCATTCAACTTCAAAACTAAAATCAGATTTCTAGCTAATCTAGGAACATGGAAAACACCAGGGAGGGTTTTAACCCTCCCATCACTGAAACACAACAATACCTTTCCTTTCCCAACAATCAAATATGAAGAGTTGTCACCAAGGTAGATATTACCTCCATCATATTCTTCATATGTGGAGTTCACCATTCCTTATGCGGGGTCATATGAAATGAGTATCTTGAGTCAACCAACCAGTGATCATTAAAAACAACATTACATGCAGAAAGCAAAACTTCTTCACCTGCATTCGAGGACTTATCTGAAGCACTCTCCCACTATTTCTTGGGGTTTCTACACTCCTTCACATGTCCCCTTTTACTATAGTTCCAACACTTAACTCTTTTCTTTTTTCTAGGAGTCTTAGACAGGCCCTTGGACTTGTCCTTAGCCCCTTTCTGATCTCCCTTTAGTCCTCTTTCCTTAGACTTTCCCTTGATACTGAGAGCATCACCTAAACTATCTAAACTCTTCTTCCTCCATCCTATGTCAGTAAAACTAGAACAAGAGCCTCCAACTTCAATTCTGTGAGGTTAGCAATGATAGCTAAAATGACATTTTCCCATGATTCAGGTAAAGAACAAAGAAGGAAGATACATTTATCTTCCTCATCAACTTCAACATCTACTGAAGCAAGTTGACTCATCAACAAATTAAAAGAATTTAAATGCTCTACAACTGACTCACCCTCTTTCATTTTCAAAGAAAATAACTTCATTTTTAAATAAAGTTGATTTACAATACTCTTGGCTTGGTAGATCTCACCCAACCGATTCCACAATTTGTATGTGGTCTCTTCCTTTGCAATAATTAGTAGCACAGAATCTGAAAGACACAAATGGATGGTTCCCCATACCTTCTTATCCATTCTAGCCCACTCATCCAAAGAGACATCATCAGGATTCTTCTCTTTTTGAACAGTCAACCATTGGTTTCTTTCTTCTACCAAATCTTCCATTTTCAACTTCCACAACTCATACCCCATTCTATTGAACTTTTCAATGTCCATTCAAGAGGTTGATGCAATGGTGGATGTAGCCATAATAACAACACAAGATCTGCAAAACAAACACAACCAAATCTCCCACTATAGCTACAACTTCCACACTACTACCCAAGAGTCAAAGCTGGCCAGACTCTAATACCAAATGTTAGAAATGAAAGCAACACTACTTCAATGGAAATTTGATTCAAGATAAATTTTAGCAATCTAAAGTGTGCATTAACAATGGAGATTGTAACAAAACATAAAACCCACTACATAAAAGATGTCAAGCATGAAGAACTCAACACAATGACATAGTGTTTACATGGAGAAAACCCATGTGGGTAAAAAACTCCACCAGGAAAGAGGCACAAGTTTGTATTAATCTCAATAAGATTATACAATACATCAACTACACAACTCTCTCCACAAGTCTTCAATCTGACAACATTCCTATAGCACCTAAGCATCTAAAACCTATATTGTAGCAAAAAAACATGGAAAATACTTATAGAAATGTTTTCCACTCCATTCTAGGCATTCACCTTCTCTCTCCTAAGATTCTCCAACCTATAAACATTAATTAGCATCTTACACTTGTCCAAAACCAGCCATACAAAGGTTGGGTGGCCAAGACTAAATTTGGCCTCTTAGAGCATCTTATTGTGTGTCATAAGAATCATAGATTCCACAAAAGAGTATCTTTCCAAGATAGGAACCTTGGGCTAAATATAGAAAATATACAACTAACATATCCATCATATGCGTCATAGAATCTCAGAATCTTATGACAACTTGCAGCTATCGTAGATTCACTTACCAAACATTATGACAGTTGTCATACATGCCAGATATAGTATATTCCTCAAGGGATCATGCCTACCCTCATTTACTTTGAGTTTTTACATTTTCTAACATTAAAAGTCACTCCATAATTACCTCCAATTACTCTGAAATTACCCCTGACAGTGAAACTAGTACATCTCCTCTTAGATAATTACAAATTACATATAATAAATGGAATAAATACAATATTAGGATTTACAAGATTAATGACACCTTATCCCAACAAGAGGAAGTGAGAGTCTAACTAGGGAAAAAGGAAGAAAATTGCAAGAGACTGTAGTCTGAAATCAATTCCTTGAAAAAGGAATTGGAAGAAGTCAAAAAGGCAGGTCTTAAACATAAAGAGGAGAACCCTTTGTTAAAAGATCAAGACAACTGAATCATCAATCTGAAAATAGAGATTGAAGAGATGAAGAGGACAACAAATGTAACAAAATCTAATCTTGAATTCAAAACTATTGAATGTCTAAAACTAGAGGCTGAAATAGCCACCTTGAGAAAAGACATTAAAAATCTCAAAATTCAGTCAAAGAGATATCAAGAGTTTGACAAAAGAACCAGCAAGTTTTATGATATGTTGGGCAAATAAAAATGTCTTAAGGATACTACAAGCCTAGGATATGAAGAAGGGTAGACTTCTAAAGTTAGAAATGCACCAAGGAAGAAGATAGATTTGGGTCATCATGCTGCTACTCTTGAAGATAAGACAGAAGATAAATGTGTTGATGAAGATAGAAGGATAAGTAGATCCTCAAGATCTCCACCTCTCAGGCAATACCATTCAATAAGGTACAACTATTCTCAATTTCATGATTATTTCTATTCATGTCATATCTATGGTCATAGAGCTAGAGATTGTAAAACTTATACAAGAAATGGTTTTGGATGGAATAAGGATAAAAGTTCTTATAGCTTGTCAAATTAGGACTATAATAATGTTTGTTATAACTGTAATAAAGTTGGTCATCTAGCAAGAAATTGTTATATGCATGGAAGATATGTTCATAGAAGTACTCTTGGAATGTCAAGAAGTATAAACTATCATCCCTTTGGTCTATTTAGCAATATCATATGCTATAGGTGTAACAATCATGGACATACAGCAAGATCTTGTAGAAGTAATTTAATGGAACCTTTCAATCATTACAAGAAGACTAGTACTATGAAAGTTTGGAGAAGAAAGCAAGAGAAAGAGAAGAAAGATCCTATAAGGGTTTGGAGAAGAAAACAAGACCTAGAAAAAGGAAACCTTAGTCATGTGCATATTGCACAAGAGATATCTCCAGGTAGATAAAGAGATTCATGAAGTCTGGGGGAGATAATTAATGCCCTATCTATTATCCCAAGGTGAAAATAAGGAGGATTTTTTGCTTCATGGTTCATGGGTTCTCATGTTATGGCATTCATTGTAATGATCATGTTATGTGATTCATGGTGGTTATGTTCATGTTTGTCATACTTCAAGATCTTCATGTTTCAAGGCTCTTAGTTCATATTCTTCATGATTCATGATATGGTATGCTCATGTCTTGATCAGGATCAAGATAATTACAAGGAAGGTCATTAACATGGTAATAATATTCATGCTCAGGAGTCACTTCATGGTGTTAGTGTTATTTGATCTTTGATTGTTATGATGGTTTACTCATCTCTATGATATACTTATCTCTATAATAGTTTTGATCTTTGATGTTCAATAAACCCTAGTACAGGTGATTCAAGAGGTGTTGATGCACATTCAAGAGATATTCTTGCAGTGTAACTTATTAGTGATTCTTTTCACAAAATTGAAGGTTGATGTCATGATATTATGATGAAGTACATTTGATGTATAGCAGAAGCAACAAGAATGCACAAGGTCTTAAGTTTATGAGGGTTTTTAAAATGCAATTGGCAAGAGTAAATCAAAAACTACATCCTCTGTCAGCACTCTGTGGAACTCTACAAGGATTACTATCAAATGTTGTAGTTGCTAGTGCTCTGATGGACATGTTTACACAATGTGGCAGTCTTCTTCCTTATGATGTTGTCAAATGATATGGTGTAGTCATGGTTTCAGTTTGTAGGTATAAATCAGACTACAATCTCTATCAGCAGTGCCTTGGTAGACATGTATGCAAAGTATAGGAGGATAGACAAGACTCATGAACTTCTGATAAAATGCCTTAAAGAAACATGGTCTCAAAAATTTAAATGTTTAACCATGTAAGTGTTAGTGTTGCAAGACAAGAGAATATGGTCTTTAATGTTACTTTGTCCTTTGATGTTAATTATTCAGAGGTATGTTCACCATTGTGTGTCAATTTCATAGTTGTTGATAGTGATCTTGCTGCAAGAACATAGTGAGTTATCCTTTTGCCAATGTTGTCATAGAAGGAGAAATATTGCACCTTGTTTTCTTTGTGTGATCACAATCACAATACAGTGAATGTTTCTTTATCAATTTGTCTTCATAGTAAAGTAATAAGTTTCAGTAAAAAGGGTAGTTTACAAGTGAATACATAGTCAAGGAAGTACTAAACAATATTGTAGTTCAAGTGTCAAATTAGAATCTGCAACCTTTGTCAGTATTTTTATGGGGAATATGGTATAGTATCCATCAAAATATAAAAGTCATAAAGGTTTGATGTCCTTTATTGTCATTGATGTTCATGGGAAAGTTGATAAGGATTTGGTTTGAGGACTCATTTTTACTTACATTTGTGATGATAGTGTCATTTGGGTCTTACAAATGATATCATGCACAATATCATGTCTAGTGTTACCAATGGTTGTTAGGGATCTTAATGCACAATGACATTAGTATAGATCATTGCTTTAATGACAAGATGATAACAAGAGTTTGATGATGCATTGAATTGGATTCTTAGTTAGGGATAGTAGTATTGCAAGGATATTGCAGGTATATGGTACAATGATATGTTGTTGTTGGCAGGATAGTTTGTAGTGATGTTGATGTTGATTAGTTTTTTTTTAATTAGTCCTTGATGATATGATTAGAGATTATTGACTGATAGACACCTTGTTTGACTATGGTCTCTATGGATAATGTATTTCATGTTACAGATGATAGCATAATTCTCTAGATTGAAGTATGCTTTGGGTAGTCTCATTCATTATTTATGACAAAATAGTGCATTGCTCTTTGATAGTGATTTGTGACAATTATACAAGCTACATTGAGTTGAGAAGTGATATAGTGATAAGTGATGTGTAACAATACTTCTCTGCTAATGATAGTAGTGACAATGATGACTATGTTGTGATTCTTTTGAATATGACAGTGCTTATTTGTGTTTTCATGTTGACATTCATCTTGTTGTAGGTGATAAGAATAAGAATGTGTTGTAGGTGATAAGTATAAGACAAATGTGTGCTAGGATAGTTTATGCTAGGACAGTGGAAATAGTTATACAAGATAATGTGCAATTTCTACTTGACAAAGATCTCAGAACAGTGTAGAGGGTAGAACAATAGAATGTCACCAGGACAAAATAATACACAGTTTGCAGGGTTTTTAGTACAAGTTTCTACAGGATAGTGGTATTGAATAATGGTACTGATCAATAACTGATTACAGTAGTCTGGGAAGCATCCTATTGCTAGTTGTAGCATTCTTTGATTTCAAATGGTGTGTTTGATTAAGGATGTAGTGATGATTCTTGCACAATGATTCTAACAATCTTCCACACAATCCTTGCCATGTGTCATTGTTGTTAAGACCTCATTGATGGATGATAATCAACAAGGAGTTAGATTGATTATAAAGTGTGTGGTCTTCATGAGCAACAATATGTTTTCTTTATGCTGATATGTGACAATGCTCTTTAAGCCAATCATACTGGTATTAGTCAATAGGATAGGGTAGCGCATACCGGACAAGGGGATATTCCTTGATTCCTTTGTCCTTGATATCAAAGGGGGGAGAGAGAGTGGAGAATTGTTTTTTGGCATCACTAAAAAATGGAGTTCATTGGAGTTTGATGAGTGTGTTTTTCATTGATGTCAAAAGTGAGGTTGATCATCATGGGATTATGCTTCATTTATTTAAGGTGTTGGTATTCATCTTTTTGTCATCAGGAGGTTAGTGGTCTTTATATGTTAGGATGTCATCATAGGTTAGAATGTCATTGTTCATGCCTTCATGCTTCGGATCAGGATCATACCTTCATGCTTAGGATTAGGATCATATGGTATTGATGTCATTAATGAGTTGCAAGAGCTTATCATTTTGGGAGTTTCATAGCTTGATGAAACCTTAATTCAATGAGTTAATTTTTTTCATTAATGCCAAAAATTTTAGTGTGAGTTGTATCAGGATCATTTTGTGTCTGAATGCTTCATGACATATTGATTTCCAAAGTGGATTGGGCTTGGTGTTGTTGATAAGGTTTCATGCTTCATAAGTTCAGTCTTGATAGTCCAAGTTCATGCAAGTGGTTTATATTCTTGTATATTTTCTTCATAGGTACAAACTTACAAAGTTATTATATCCTCTCAAATCTATGTAATCTTAAACTCTACAGCATATGGTTTACAGAGTCTCTTTTAGGAAGATTAGGGTTTGCTAATATCTGAAAACCTAATCTAAAAGGACTAAACCCTAAGTCCTTATTTATTTAAACACTGTTCAAAACCCTAAAGGCAAGCACAAAAAAACCCTAAAAGTTATCTAACTCTTAAGGGTTAAGTCATTGTTTATGACAATTTTACTTTTTATTATATTTTGAAGTTGACCTATTGTCAAAGGTCAAAGGCAACTTAAGTTATAATAAGAAGGGTCTTAGAACATGTTGTGACTGGCCCTCTTCCTAGAGGAAATTGGATCATTTGGTAACAAGATTGAGAAAGGGCACCAAATAAGAATCAAAGGTTATCTTTAAACCTTCGAAGAGCGCGAACAGGAGGATCGAAGGCTAAGGTTCAAAGCTAGTTTGAAATTTAACAGTTTTTCTCATGTAAAAGAATTTGATGGCCATTATTTCAATGTTGTATTTGAGTAGTTCAAATCAGTCATCTAACTATTTGTCTTAGCTCGGTGGCTTGAGCAAAAATCTTAAATGTTTTATGTGTTCATGGGTTGAAATATGAAAAGTTTTTTTATCATAATCTGAGTATGAGAGTTTTTTAGAGAAGGTGAATACTGTGTGCAGAAGAAATATATGAAAAGAATATATAGATAATGTAAGCTTGATGCGTGTGAAGAGAAGTTGTTTTTGAGATTGGTTGCTTAGTGATTCAAACTTGTTGCAGAAGTACCTCTGTAAAAATGGTCACAATGTGTATATTTTGAGTATAATTATTAAAGGATTAAAGGGTTTTATAGAAGTATATTTCTTATCTAAGTATACATGATGATTCCATAGAGGTTTTGCAATTGGAGAAACTCTGTGTGAATTTTATTGGTGTGCACAAGAGTTTAGTGTTTTTGTCAGAAGAAGAAGATTATAAGGTGTTGGGGTGATAATGTATTGAGTTTTTGATGTTTTGATTGCAATAATATTGGTTGCATACTTGAGAAAATGTTGAGATACAGAGATTGACAAGGATAGTGTTCTGTAGAGAAACAAAGTGTCCCTCTGTACTTTTTCTTTTCATTCAAATCTATGAAGTAACATATATTGTCAGTGAGACATTTTGTTTGCCAGTGAGGCATCTATTGTAAATGAAACATCTTGATTGCCAGTGAGGTACACAAATTGTATCTAGTGAGGATTGGCTAGTGAAGCCTAATAAAATCTATCTTCATAGTGGTTTTTTACCCTCCTAGGATTTTCCATTCAAATCACTTGTGTCATCTCTCTTCTTGATGTTGTATCTTATGTTTGATCATCTTTGTTCATAATCTTATATTCAAATATACTTTGTTATGGTAATGCATTCAACATTCAATGTCTAATTGTTTGAAGTGTCTCAGTTCTCTCTGCATTATTAGTCAAATGTATTAATAGGTGAAAAAGTTTGATTGTTTAATAGACCACTGATTCACCCCCCTCTCAGTGGTCCTATACTCCAATAGGGTCCACATGAAGAATAAAAATGAATATGATAAAATAAAATTATTTATGTAAAGAAACTAATTTATGAAGCATATTCAATTCATTAAACTTTTAAAACCTAGTTTTAGGATTCTTGGGAACCATGCAAGCAAGCAAGGGTGAGAGAAAGGGTTTCTATAGAAAATTATTTTTTCTTGAAAAGTGGTTTTAGGTTTTGTTAGAGGACTATTATGGGTTAGGGAAACACTAATTTGAAGTATCTCTAAGTGATTTTTTACTTTTATTTGGCTAAGGTCTTCGATAGGGTGATAAAAATGGTGTACACTCACAAAGGAGAGATGGGTAGCATGGATAAATGATAAAATAGACTCTTCATGATTGAAAAGAGGTTGAAGGGGATGATGTAATGGAATATTATTCTAAATAAGTAGGGTTTAAAGTAATTTTTAGACCGAAAAACTTAGATCTAAGCTTAATAACCTTAATATCCTTAGTCCTATGATAATGCTTAATATTTGCTATCTTTAGTCCAATAGATGGTTGCTCCTCATTGGTCAGTGTTGCCTCCTCCTCCCTCTCCCTATTCTATATAAGCATGCTACCTAGCTTGTATTTTGTATCCTTTGCTTTTGCATCCTGTTAATGTTATTTGTCTTCTAGCATTTACATTACTCTCTTGGAGACTAACTCTATGCTACTATTTTGATTTCGTATTGTTAAGGGAAAATTGGATTCAAATGAATAATCATTATTATCAATATCAAAATACCCAAAACTCAACAAAATATAGAAACAAAGAGATCAATCAAATAAAAGAACTTTCAAAAACTTTTGCAAACCTCAAAGCTTCATAGCTTTCGTTGGTTGCCTATCTCAATCGATCTTGCATGTATGAATAAGGCCCTTAGAGAGTGCACTTCCTTGCTATGATTCCAAGATTGTCAATGGAGAACGGCTATGATAGTTTCGCCATGAAGATGAGACTCACAACAAATGATAGTAGTATGGTAATGAGTGTGATCACAAGCAATGAATGAATTGGTGCCAAAGACGCACTATAATTCCTGTAGAGTAACGATACTTAAAGCTTGGATGAATGAAATAGAGGAAGAGAGTTCAATTTATAGACTTGGGAGAGAGAAGATCAACAGTATAGAATGATTGAGGAATGTGCGTGAATAAGAAGAAGACATGTGTCTTCCTATATTTTGCATAAGAGGAATTAATAAAATAGAAGAATGAGTTAACTGAAGAGATTAATCAATTAAAAGAATAGATTAATCAGTTAAGAGAATAAAACTAGAGAATGGAAATTGCATGAGGATGAGAAGATATTTTAGCTCAATTAAATATTTAGAATATTCAATTGCATGTGCACAAGGATTGAATTATATTTAGAGATAACTCAATTTAGAAGAAATAGACAACTTAAATAAATATTTAATTTATTTAAATTTAGAGAAGATATTATTGGAAGAAACAATTAAATAATTAGAATTATTTAATTTAGAATGATTTTGGAAGAACTAGAAGATAAGAAAGCAAATTAAATAAATAAATTTATTTAATTGTTTGTGTATGATTTGGAAGAATAAATAAAATATTTGATTATATTTTATTTTTAGAGATTGAGAGGATTTAAATAAATTTGATTGATTTATTTAAATTTAGAAGAATCGTTTGATTTAATTAAATAATTAAGAATTATTTAATTTATTAAATAAAGGATTTTATTTAATTTTGACTTTAGAAGAGGTAATTAAATATTTTGATATTTAATTAACTTAGAGGAATATGAATCAAATAAATAAATTTGTTTATTTATTTATTGATAGAAGAATTAGAATGAAATAAATATTAAGAATATTTATTTAGACTGAATCATGTCATTTTTAGGTGTATACATTTTGCCCCTCTTTGATGCAATGCAGTTTACGTCGTTGCTTCAAAGAATAAATTTTTTTGATAATAATACATGCCCCAGTTTTCCCCTGGTATAGGTTTAACAACGATAGGATGCCCCCTCGGGAGATTAGATGAGAAAAAGGTAGAAGGACATGAGACAATCTCACGATGAAGAAGGTAAAATTAGGTTGGGGTGAAGAAATTAGTTGGAGAAAAAGCCGAATGATACGCAATGCAAGATAGAATGATACCACGCACAAGAAAGTAAGTAAGTATGCCCAAATGATACAAGAACAAACAAGGTATTGCCCCTGTCAAGCAGTAAACCAACGATATACTGATAACGATATACGATAGTGTTGTCATGGCGGGGAACGATATATCCCTAGACCAACACGGTAGGCGTGTTGTCATGGTGAGGAATGATAGATCCCTAGAGCAACATGAAGGATAGTGTCTGGTTTCAAGTAATGAAGCATGTCGTGTAAGACGCGTGTGTTGGTCTGATTTAAACAATGCCACATCTTGTATAAGACAATTGATTGATTAACTGATCGAGTTGGTTTATGACTAAACAAGGATTAAGACCACTAATTGTGATTGGATCATTTGACAAGATTGACTTGACTTGATTGATATGGATTAAGGATGGACTTGCATTTGGATTATTGCTCAGGTTGACCAAATTGAGAAGAATGGACCACAATGATAGATAGAATATTGATTGATAGAAGAATGACTCGATAGAAGGAATCACAAGCTTTTATAAACATTGATACTCTGCATTCTGGATCGTTATTGCATGGGATATGGATGCTTTGGAAATTTTTATTGCATGGGATATGGATGCTTTTGTAGATGCTTTGTGGATGTGAATGTTTTTGCCATCTTGATATTGCAAGTATTTCAAAGTGCTTATTTCATCATCGGGCTATTTTTTGGTACTTTTTCTAAATGTTGTAAGTTAATACAAGCATCTAGGTATAATTGAACCAAGATGACCTAAGTATTGCTTACATGGATTTTGATTTAGCAAGTTAATACAAGCATCGAGGTATAATTGAACCAAGATGACCTGAGTATTTCTTGCATATCAACATACAAGGATTGCTCCCATTCATGTTAGACCTTTGATGTCCTCAATGATCTTTTGCCGATTATGTCATTTAGACAAGGCGTCACATTACTAAAGTTTAATCCACAAACAAAAAACAAAAAGAAAATAATCATGCCCCCATCATAGCATCTCTAGCTTTTGGCATCCTCAAGTATCATAGAAAGGCATGATAGCAAAAATCAAGACCCTATACTTTAACCATGATTCCAATCCACAAAACATTTTTACATTTAGATGTGTTTGTTTCTTGCCTTAGGTAAAATCATTTAGAATGCCTTAGGTATTTGTTTTCTTTGCTTTGGATAGGTTAATGCCTTGTGTCAAGATTTTTGCTTGAAAAGAGTGGGTTCTTTTTGTGCTTGCCTATTTGGTGAAAGATTCCACAGTCATTATTGGTGAGATGGACCCTAAGGGACTGACCTAGTGCCTCAGGGTTGCATTGCTAAATGGCCTTGCCTACGTGATGACTCAGAGGCAACATAGTTTAGGGTTGACTTTGATGGACCTAAGATATGGATCGGATGAGACATGATATGGAACAGATATGGATTAGACATGGAACAGGTATGGATCAGATAAGACATGATATGGAATAGATATGGATCAGATATGGAATGGATATGGATAAGATACAGATCAGATGATACTGATGACAAGGAAACACCACAGATAGACAGATGGATGGGTGATAAAGAATGGAATGGGTAGATATGAGGATGGGTAATAGTGGATAGAAGGAATCAAGGATGTGATCTCCAATGACTAAGTCACATAGGAATAACATGCTCCATTGTAGGTAGAGTACTTAGGATTTTTCATGGCAATACTTTGACGATAGGAGGATGAAAGGATTGTTGAAGGATTTGCATGGTTTGGAGGGATAAGGTATGTCAAGAGACATCAAAAACATTTATCAACATTGTGCCCCCAATCTTAATCAAGATCAAGAAAAATGAAGGGAAGATTAGGATGGATTAGACTAGACAGTATAGGTAGGATAGGATAGGAAATGGTACGGAAGGAAACTGATAGGAGAATAGTGATAGGCTGATGAGACAAGGTGCCCCCCAAGTGTATGTGACGTAGAAGATCAACTTACACACGATGCCTATTTGCCAGGTTTTCATCATGGTACTTATCCAAGGCACCTGTTTACCAAATTTTTACCATTGGACAAAGGGATTTTTCTTGACTTTTTATTTATTTATTTATTTATTTTGAATATTTGGATAGGTAGAAGTGGATATGGAAGGGAGAGACTCAAGCATCTAGTTTCTCAAAAGGTGATAGTCGCACTAGAAAGATGTCACTGCATGGACCATGTCAAGTGTTCTCATAGATGTTGGTAGGAGATTGCATGACAGTGAGATGGAGAAGGTAGATAGTGGATTTATGATGTAGAGTATGGAAAGAAGGCTTATGTAAAAGCATGGACCATGGGAGTAAGATGAGGAAGATATGTAGGATACTACTAGAAGGAAGGGGAGATGGAGGTATATGAAAATGCTGTGGGATGGAAGGGAATCATGACCAATGGTTACACATACCATGATAAACATTGAAGATGGTGACAGGAAAGTAGTGTAGGAAGCAACAAATATTTTTGCTTGTGGATGAATAACTTAGGCATGTAGGGATCCACATAGACTGAGTATTTTTCTGATTTTTGTTTTCCATGTGGGATGGAAGAATTTGAGATTTTTAGATGGAATGGGAGAAAGTGGATGGTTGGGATTCTTGAGAGGTGGATGCCTCATGTAACTTGAGGGATTTTTTCTTAGGTACCCAAAACATTTTGTTTTTAGATAGTACCTTTGAAGGTATGAGCTTGGGTGTATGTAGCTTTTGTGCAGCTTTGGAGGTAATTATTTGTTGGATGTGGACCCACACCTTTTTTAGTTTGGCATATAGGTGTGTGGATGTATGTAGCTCTTGAGAAGGATGTTTCTTTGATTCTTGGTTTTTTGTATCCTAGGTCATGAGGACTCTTAGGATTTTTGACTTTATACGTAGAGGCATCCACATTTTTTTTGTTGAATTCTTGTGGGATGGTGGAAGTCGGGTTGGAGGAAGCCCTCTATTTAGACAACATGTGCATTTGTTGGCCATGATTGGGATTGTTAGAGGATTCATAGATGGATGGATAAGGTGTTGGAAGAAGTGGTGGTAAAATGCATGGAGGGATATTAGGAGTTGGAAGTAGCAGAGGTAGATTGGATGGTGGAAGGTGTATGGTCACATGCTCTTGGGATGTATATGATAAGGGAGGTGGAATGGTGACATAAGTTTTGGGGATATGAAAGGATTTGCAATGGAAAGTGGAGGATTTAGCAGGAGTGGAGGAAGTACCAACATCTTCAGATTGTTCACCTTGGGGTATGTATCCAAGGGCATATGAATTAGGAGGAACATTGACATGGACAGGCTCCAAAATACCTTGTTCATGAAGGCCTAAGCCTTTACCTTGATAGTTCATATGTTGGGCTATGTGGTGGACATCAGGATTCTATGTAGGTGGAACACTAGACACAAGTTCCTTATTAGATGAAAAAGGTGGGATAGAGGATAATGGTGGTTGGTGTTCTAAGGAGGAACACTCATGAATGAAGGCGGTAAGACCAAGGACATATGGTGGAGGATTTGCAGCATGGTCAATAATGGATGGTAGAGGATTATTATTGGTTTGATCTTTTATGCTTTCTTAGGAGACAAGTGTCTCATCAGGGAAAGTGGAATTTGTTGGATCTTGGATGGGACTAGATGGGGTTATAAGCTCAGGACCATGGAATGTATAAAGTTGGCTAAGAGGATCAATATGGTCTGCTTGATCATAGATAGGCTCTTGATCGTAGATGGGGATTGTAGATGGAATAGGATTTAGCTTGATGGTATTAATGTGCACTTGTATAGGTTCCTCATCAATGATAATATCTTGATCACAACAAAGATAGAGGTTATGGAGAGGCTAGAATTAGATCTCTTGCTCATTTATAGGATCAAGTTGCTCATGGATAGCTTTTTCATCAAAGGTAGTATCTTGATCATGGGAAAGATATAGGTCATGAATGGATTGAGATTGGATTTCTTGCTCATGCATAGGAATGGGATCATCGAAAAGATAAAGGTTATGCATGGGCTGGATGGTGGTGCTTTGATCTTGATTTAGATAAAGGTCGAGTGTTTCCATATGTTCTAAAGTGTGCTCTTGACATAACTCTTGGGTTGTTTGAATGGAAGTGGAGGTAGAGGTCTCTTGGATAGGATTTTGGTCAACAATATGAAGGTGTGATGGACCTTGAATTTGGTGCATGGTAGGAGGTTCTTCAATATGCTCAAGGGGTTTCAAGCTACATGACGAGGTTAGAGTAATGGGCATGCTTGAAGGTTCTTTGATAAGGTCAAGGACCAGAATTTTGGGATATGGTTGACTTTCTGCTAGTAGCCCTTGGATCACATCATTGGTAGGTGCATAGGTAGAGGAGTGAGGTAATGGATGAGTGGATTTGGAGTTCTCCATGGTATGATTAGTATGCTTTGGGCCATGTGTTCTAGGAGATGGTGAAGTAGGACTAGTAGATGGAGTGGTATATGTTTTCCAACTTGAGGTGGTGCTTGCCTTGTCAAGAGTATCATGAAGATAAGAAAAGGATGTATGCTTTTGGGTTGAGGTGTAGCTAGTACTGGCCTATTCAGCCTATAAGATTGTCATTTCTTGTTGTATCACTTGGAGTTCTTGGGCAATTACTATACAATCTTGGGGTGAGATATCGAAGTCTAATTACTCTCTTAGGTATTGAGTTCTTGAGCAATTACTTCTAATTAGTTTGTCATTTCAATAGAAACTAACACAAGACTAAAATGGGTACCTAGAAAACCTAAAAATTTTCTTTGAAAAGATGTGGAAGTACTCACTATTATGCATGCGCAGAACCAGATGTGCAAAAGTAGAGGATATAAGCATAGAAAGTTGACACAAATGCATAGTACTAGTAAAAAGTAGATGCACATTAACATGTGATATAAGCATAGTAATTTGGTATAAATGCACAACAAGTCGGGACATATGCACAACTTCAAATAACAAATGCACAGTTCTAGTTTTTTTAGTGTTTTTACAAATTTTCAGCAAATTTTCTAATATTTTTAGTTTCTTTTGTTACAAGATGGTCTCTTTGATCTAATTTTCTATAATTATGGCAAGAAGACATAGCAAACACAAAGAATATTTTTATGGTTTTTTATTTTTTGTAATTTTTTTTACTCTTTTCAACTAAAAGAAAGCAAGTAAAAATCCTCGGCTGATTGAGACAATATAAACTGAATTCTCCCTATCTCTAGATGAGGCATCTTCGAGAGGTGATAATCGCCCTTCATTGCACTAGCTTATAGGGGTTTTTGGCTTACTAAAAATAGAGGTTTTTAATAAGGGCAACCGTTCAAGTGGTTATACATGTGGCAGCACTACTCTCCGTTATAGAGTCTCCTAGGCTACAAGGGTTGCGCCTTGAAGGGTTTTGGGGGAGGTTGGTTGTAGGTATAACATAACTTCACTTGTTGTTTAAAGCTTTTACTCCAAACACAATTTATTTACAGTGGCTTGGTAGAGCTTGGCTTTAGCTTGTTACCACTTAGGGTCGTTCCTACTTAGATGGATGGTATCCAAAAGCAGGCCCCTCTAAAGGAAAAACACATGTGAAAATGATATGTCTGGCATTTTGGTCACCCAAGATAGGGGAGAGCATAGGCCTAGTATCATTCCCAAAACACGAAAAAATAGTAGTTCTTTTCTCCTAGTTAAAAATAAATAGACTATATGAGCTATCTACTTGGGCACACATGTGATTGTAGTTGTCAATTATCCCTTATGAAATCGAAGTGTTTGGCATTCATGTCCATTGTCCCTTAGAAAATTGAAGTATTTTTTGCATTCATGTCTATTGTCCCTTAAGAAAGCAATATGTTCCAAAGACTTAGATTGTAAATATGATTTGTTCAATTGTCCCTTAAGAAAGCAATTTGTTCCTAAGACTTAGTGTGATATGGTTTTTAATTCTTCAATGCTTGTCCTACATGAACATGTTAGAAAAACCCATTTTCTCTATTTGAGTAATAAGAGGCTACAAAAAGTTGATTAGTTCCACTAAAAACTCAATAGTTAGCATAAAATCAATTGAACCAAAAGCGCTTAACTTGTTAGGTGAAAAATGAACAATCTAGAAAAAATCTGATAATAATGATTAGGTACACTAAATTGGATATTATGATCAAATTGTACATCAAATTCTATACAATTTTAAAAAAAAATCATGAAAATTGAATAAACTTTACACAAGTTATGACCGTTTGAAATTTTGCAAAGAAGGGTTGACTTTAACTGAGTGTACCTGACAAATCTGATAAAATTACCTCAAAATTCTTTCACCATAAGACATTTGGGAGAACTAGCTTTCCAAAACCACTAGTTTTGTGAAAATCTAACTCCTTATGCAAAAGATATGTCCAATTTCATGAAATTGCTAAAAATAAGCCCAAAAAAGCAAGCATGGGCTAAAAATAGGGACACAAATTGGGATCTATTTTTCTTGAAATTCATACACTTTCTATAAAAAGTAAGAGATATCCAAATAGGATTTCGATGTTTTTGACAAAACCTAGAAATCTTTTGAGCTAAAGTTACAAATATATGCCTGATTTCATGAAATTGCTAAAAAAAGGAAAAAAAACATAAACTAAAAATAGGGACAAATTTGTAATCTATTTTTCTTGAAATCTGTGCACTTTCTGCAAAAAAAAAGAGATACCCAGATAGGATTTTGATGTTTTTGACAAAACCCAGAAATCTTTTGAGCTGAGGTTAGACTATTTGAATGCTCAATGCCTATTCTTTCAATCCTCCTATGTACGAAACCTCAGCACAAAAAACTTAGTTTTTGGATTAAATTAGGGCAAAGGCCCCATGGTGGGCACCAAAAAATGTTAAGGAAAAATTGGATTCAAATGAATAATCAATATTATCAATATCAAAATACTCAAAACTCAACAAAATACAGAAACAAAGAGATCAATCAAACAAAAGAACTTTCAAAAACTTTTGCAAACCTCAAAACTTCATATCTTCCATTGGTTGCCTATCTCAATCAATCTTGCATGTATGAATAAGGCCCTCAGAGAGTGCACTTCCTTGATATGATTCCAAAATTGTCCGTGGAGAATGGCTATGATAGTTTCACTATGAAGATGAGCTTCACAAAAAATAATAGTAGTATGGTAACGAGTGTGATCACAAGCAATGAAGGAATTGGTGTCAAAGACGCGCTATAATTCCTGCAGAGTAACGATACTTAAAGCTTAGATGAATGAAATAGAGGAAGAGGGTTCAATTAATAGACTTGGGAGAGAGAAGAGAAGATCAATGGTATAGAAAGAATGAGAAGATCAACAGTATAGAACGGTTGAGGAATGTGTGTGAATAAGAAGAAGACATGTGTCTTTCTATATTTTACATGAAAGGAATTAATAAAATAGAAGAATGAGTTAACTAAAGAGATAAATCAATTAAAAGAATAGATTAATTAGTTAAGAGAATAAAACTAGAGAATGGAAATTACATGAGGATGAGAAGATATTTTAGCTCAATTAAATATTTAGAATATTCAATTGCATGTCCACAAGGATTGAATTATATTTAGAGATAACTCAATTTCGATGAAATAGACAACTTAAAAAATATTTGATTTATTTAAATTTAGAGAAGACATTATTGGAAGAAACAATTAAATAATTAGAATTATTTAATTTAGAATGATTTTGGAAGAACTAGAAGATAAGAAAGCAAATTAAATAAATTTATTTAATTGTTTGTGTATGATTTGGAAGAATAAATAAAATATTTGATTCTATTTTATTTTTAGAGATTGAGAGGATTTAAATAAATTTGATTGATTTATTTAAATTTAGAAGAATCATTTGATTTAATTAAATAATTAAGAATTATTTAATTGTTTGGAAGAATTTATTTAAATAAAAGATTTTATTTAATTTTGACTTTAGAAAAGGTAATTAAATATTTTGATATTTAATTAACTTAGAGGAATATGAATCAAATAAATAAATTTATTTATTGCTAGAAGAATTAGAATAAAATAAATATTAAGAATATTTATTTAGACTGAATCATGTCATTTTTAGGCGTATACACGTATCATTTGTATTCATAGTTTAAAGATATTTATTCTTTTGTACTAGTTTTCTGGGTTAATCATCTTTTCAAAATCTAACACGGTATCAGAGCTTTTCTATGTGCAAGAATAGATTTTAGTTTCTATATTTAAAAAATTCAAGGGGGGGCTAATAAAACTTGTGATGGGTTAAATGTGGGATTAATCAAATTGATAATATAACCCAAAACATTAATGAAATATGAAGGAAAAAAGATTTAAAATAAGAATAAGATACTTACAACCTTTACCTTACGCCTTCCATTGCTCACCTTTTTCTTTCTTGATCTTGATAGAGATGAAAATGGCCCTCAGGAAGCTTGCTTCCTTGCTTCAATTCCTCAAGATGACAAGGAGAAGTTGGCTTTGATACTCATTTGTGCTGAAGATGAGCTTCAACACAAATGTGAATGGATGATAGATGGTATGATATGAAGATGGTAGGGGTGCCAATGGCGTGCTATATTTCCTGCAGGATAAGTTTACTCGAATGATGGATGGATGAAAGATAGAAGAAGAGAGTTATATTTATAGAGTTGGGTAAAGGAAGATCAATGGTTGAGAAGAAATAAGAAGATCAACGGAGGAGAATGTTCGTGCGAACATGCATGAATAGAAGAAGGACATGTGTCATTAAAAAAAAGCTTTGTTGAGTTAAATGCTTTCTTGATGAGGATGAGTTTTCATTTTGTTAAATTAGAATTTATTTTTCTAATTTAAGAGCAAAGTTGCTTTAAAGTTGCTTTAACTCAGCTTTTGCTTTTGTATGACAAGAGGAATATATTTTTAAAAGATATTGAAAATTTTTAGAAGATAAGAAAGCATAATTAAATAAATAGATTTATTTAATTATTTGTAGATAATTTGGAGGAATAAATAAAATATTTCAATATATTTTATTTTTGTGGAGATTTTAAGATTTAATTTAAATAAAATTACATTTTATCTAAATTTGGAGGAATAAAAGATTTAATTAAATAATTAAAATGATTTAATTATTTTAGAAGAATAAAGTTGATGTAGATTAATTAAATAAATGTAATTTATTTAATTAAATGAGAGGAAATGAATCAAATAAATAAATAAATAAATTTATTTATTGATAGAGGAATATGAAGGTGAAATAAATATTTAAAATATTTATTTAAGTAGAGTCATGTCATTTTTAGGTGTATACATTTTGCCCCTCTTTGATGCAATGTGTTTTACCACGTTGTTTCAAAGAATAAGAATTTTTGACAATGATACATGCCCCAGTTTGCCCCTAGTACAAGTTTAATGATAGGACGGCCCCTCGAGAGATTGGATGGGAAGAAGGTAGAAGGCGTGAGACAGACAATCTACGAAGGAGGAAAAATAGGTTAGGGTGGAGAAAAATAAGACATGGTATAGAGAAACAGACATGGGAAGTAGTCACAGTTGTCACACAATCAGATATGGTTCACTTGCTATATATAGGAGATGGGTCCACAAGTTCTATTCATTTGCACACTTGTCCTTAGTTGATTGGTCTTTGAGAGCTTTGGAAAGCATGGAAGCTAGAGCAGTCGACAGAGAGATGGATATTCCGTATGAAGAGTACCGGTTTGAGCAGATCCTATGGTTCAATTGGCCAGTGGAGGTAGGACCACCAATATGTAGTTTGTCAAAACTCGCTAAAAGTCATTTATTAGGGCAATAAATGCTTAGGGAAAAATACTAGGACAGATGAGCGAAACTGTCGTTCGGCGCATATGTGCCCCAAAATGGTGCACATGCTGAGAAGTTACAAATGCTTTAGATCTTACGATGCATATACTAGTTTAGCACATACAGGCTATGAATTGGCGCATCTATGTTGGAACGCCGCATGTGACATAATAAGTGGCGCATATGACAGAATGGTGCATACACGTCAAAGGGCAGTGCATTCACGGTGAAGTGGCACATATGATATGGATCGGTGCATTTGCCACCTAGATCAGCGCATTTGCACTAGGAAAATTAGTTGAATTAACGAAATTAACCCAATTGGCACCTTAATCGATGCATCAATTGATAAGTGATCTCTAGAGATTGCCGAGAATCTAGTCAAGAGATGATATGCTTGTTTTTTATTAATTTGATATGTTAAGTCAATGATAGGATAGTTTGATTGCTTTGAGTAGGTTTGCTTGGATATGGATTTCTTTGATGTTATATTTTTCTTGGTTGTAGGAGGATATCCGAGATACCCTTATGTCTGAGAGCAGTTCCCTTTGTTGTTATTGTAGCAGTACATGTTGACAGATATTGACCACGAGGCTTTAGGTGCTATGGAGTTGCATTATGTTTGCTTCATTCTTGAGGTTTGCACGAACTAAACTATGTTGACTGCAGTGGTGGAGTGATTCCACAGCGAGGATGGCACATTCCATCTTCTGATGGAGGAGATGGCGATCACTCTTGAGGATGTGTATCAGATTCTGCACCTCCCTATTTAGGAAGAGTTGGTCAAGTATGAGTCATAATGGGACACTAGCTTGGTTGAGTGTAGACGCGTGTTTGATGACCCAGAGTTGGCTGAGCAGGTGATTTCATGGTAGGACATTCATGACTGCTATGACTACTTCCCAAGCATAGTGGTGGGACTAATCGGTGGCATAGTATGCCCTGATCGGAGGTCACATGGCTTCCTGATTGGCTGGGGGAGGGTGTTAGAGAGCATGATCATGGATGGGCATGGGGTGTGTGTGTGTTTGCACACTTATATAGAGATATGCACCAAGTGGTGTATCAAAGAGGAGCCAGTTTGTCAGCAGACGTGTCTCTCTTGCAGTTTTGGTTGTGGGAGCACATAGCTATCACATGGCAAATATGTCTTTTTCACAGGCAGAGGGGTGAACCCTACAATTATGGCTATCCATGTGTGATTTCCCAGCACAAGCTAGGGAAGCTCAAGTATTAGAGACACGCGTTTGATAATGTAGATCAGGTTATCTGGTGCCCATACCTAGACTATGAGGTATGGGATGATGAGGCAGATGAGCTTCTGTATTTCTTCCAGACTCGGTGACTCATTGGCAGGACTAGGTACATTCTGGAGTGACAAATTGTGAGTAGAGTATAGAGACAGTTTGGTCAAGTACAAGGCAGGCCATAGGGGTAGGCTTGCTTTGCAAGGACCCATGCAGAGAGATACAGGTGGGGTCCCGTGGTATCATACAAGGAGGCTTTGATAGAATTTTAGCAGATTCCTCATGTAGCTTGGTCCATGAGGAGGGACATAGTGGATGCTAGCATAACACCAGACTATAAGGAGTGGTTTGTAGGTCACCCATTTCCTAGATACTCAGGACCTAGAGAGTTGGCTCCTTGTATCAATGAGGAGGATTCAGATGATGATGGTGGAGCTAGTAGGAAGAGGGGGAGAGGTGGTCAAGGAGATGATGGAGGAGGAGGAGGAGGAGATGGAGGAGTAGGTGGTAGAATGAGACAAAGGAGGAGGTCTGGGGAGGGACCCTCAGGTCAGTAGGCAGTTGTGTAGCCATAGGCACCAGCACAGCAGGTGGTACCATAGAGACAGATGTTGCCACCATAGCAGGTGGCTCAGTAGCAGGTGTAGGGATAGGTTCTTTCCTGTGATATTGGCTAAGGGCATGGCTTCAATCCACTTTGTGAAGTACTCAGTGGTAGTGATTATGAATTTATGGCCACTGGATAAAGACAGGTGAATCTTGCCCACTAAGTCAAGTCCCTAGTGACAGAAAGGCCAAGGAGTCATTAATGGCTATAGTTCTTGTGCTAGTGCATGTATTAGGTTCCCATGGATTTGGCACTTTCTGCACTTTTTTACAAAATGATAGGAATCTTGTTCCATAGTTGGCCAATAGTATCCCATGCGTATGAGTTTCTTGGCTAGGGTAGGGCCACTAGAGTGAGTCCTGCATATACTGTTGTGCACTTTGCTCAGGGCGGTTTGATATTCCTCACTATCGAGACATCTAAGGAGAGTACCATCGAGACCTCTACGATATAGGGTATTGGTGACAATGGCATACTAGGATGCCTGATGGATAAAGGTTCTTTTTTGGTTACTGGAGAGATTGGGTGGGAGGGTATTCTCTTTAAGATAGGGAAATATTTTTCCATAGAGGGGGGAATCAGTTCTGAAAATGTGGCAGATGATATGGGATTCAGGGGTGTCATATATAGGACTAGATACTAGCTCTACCAAGAATAATGTGATTGATTATCTAGAATATCAAGGAGAGATGCAATTGTGGCCATGGCATTTGCAGCTTTGTTCTCAATCCTTAGTATCTGCTCAAAAGAGATCTTGATGAAGTATTCTTTGAAGTCATCTACCATTCATTTGTAAGGGATCAATTTCTCATCTTTTGTCTGGTAGTCGTCATTTACTTGATTTATGACCAGCTGTGAGTCACCATATACTTGAAGTTCTTGTATGTTTCATTCAACTGCTAGCTTGATGCCAATGACTAGGGCTTCATATTCTGCCATGTTGTTAGTGTAGGGAAACATTAATCTATATGATTTAGGAATGGTGTCGCCACTAGGTGTGATCAACAAGATACCTACCCCCAATCGATGCTGAGTATATGAGCCATCAAAATACATTTTCCAATTTGCTGTGTTTACGTGAAAGATAGATTCATTGAGAAATTCAAAGCTCAAAGGGCTATCATCTATTTAGGTGCATCTGCCAGTTGATCTGCAAGTACTTGGCCTTTTATTGCTTTCCTGTCTACATATTCAATATCGAACTCGCTGAGAAGCATGACCCATTTGGACAATCTACCTATTAGGGCTGCTTTGTTAAGTAAGTACTTGAGTGGGTAATTTTTGCTACTAGTTTGACCAAATGCGATAACATGTAATGTCTCCACTTTTGTGCGGTGAAGACCACAGCGAGACATGCTCTTTCGATTGGTGTGTATTGCAATTCATATGCAACAAGTGTTTGACTAATATAGTAGATTGCTTGTTCTTTCTCGTCATAGTTTTTATGTGCAAGGAGAGCTCCCAGAGCTGTTGGTGTAGCTGAGATGTATAGTAGTAACGGTTTACCCTGAATCGGTGGCATCAACACAGGTGGATTCATTAGGTATTCTTTTAGCTACTAAAATGCTTGCTCACATGAATCATTCCATTTAAAAGGGACACTCTTATGTAGAAGGTGAGAAAATACGTGGCACTTGTCTGATAACTAAGAAATGAACCTTTTGATAGATTTTAGTTTTCCCTGTAGGGACCTTAGCTGAGTGAGATTTTTAGGAGGCAACATTTCCATGATGGCCTTCACTTTAGCTGGGTCAACTTCGATTCCATTGGTAGACACTATGTAACCCAATAGCTTACCTGAGGTAACTCCAAACACACACTTCTTTGGATTGAGGCACACATTAAACTTTTCCAATCTGTTGAAGATTTTGTCTAGTATTGTAAGGTGTCCTTCTCTTGTGAGTGATTTTGCCATAATGTCATCAACATAGTCTTCCATTATAGTGTGCATTATGTCGTGGAAGATTGTGGTCATAGCTCTCTAATATGTTGCACTGGCATTTTTCAAACCAAATGGTATGGCACACCAACAATAGGTGCCCCAAGGACATGTGAATGCAGTCTTGTGTTGGTCTTTAGGTGCAATTTTTATCTGGTTATATCTAGAAAAACCATCCATTAGTGACAATGTGGTGTGCCCTGCCGTGAGATCTACAATCATGTCAATGTTTGGCAGGGGAAATCATCTTTTGGACAAGCTTTGTTCAGGTCCCTAAAGTCATTGCATAGTCAGACTCTGCCATCTGGTTTGGCAACTAGTACTATGTTTGAAACCCACTTAGGATAGTCTATTAGTTTGATGAATCCAACATCTAACAGTTTCTTCAGTTCTTCTTTTACCATGAGGGCTACATGTGGGTGCATCTTTTTGAGTTTTTGATTTATGGGCTTAGCTCTTGGAGCTAAGGATAAGTGATGCATTATGAGATTTGGATCTATCCATGGCATGTCTACGTATGTCCAGTAAAGTTGATTTGTTTTCTCTTGAAGAAGTCAATGAATGCTGGCTTTTCTTGTTCTGTTAAAGACTGTGCCATGTGGATCTTTCTGGGATTATCACCTGTGCTGACATTGATCAGTTCTACTAGTTCTATTAAGATTGAAGATCTCTCCCAATGTGTAAGATTGGGTAGAGGGTCAAGCCTTCCATCCTTCGACACCTCAAAGAAGTTTTCACCATTGGATACATCTTTATTTTTACTATTTTCATGATCTAACACTGTCGCAAAATAGTTTTCACCATTAGATCTTTCTTTCATTTTGACATTTTTGAGACTGAAAGGCTTGGCACTCTCTCCAAAATAGGCCTTCTCGTTGAGTTCTATAGCATAGCTAGCTCTATGGTCACCTGCAGGTGTATGATCTCTAAGCTCAAGATAGTCTATGATGGATTCATCATTCTCAAAGGTATTGAGCTCAGGGGTAGTGCCTTGTAGGTCCCAATCTATGAGTTCGGGATGCACTAAAGGTAAGGGGTCATTGGGTTGATCTAGCTTGATGGTGTTGATAGTTAGGATAGAGTTGTTAAAAGCATAGACAAAGTATCCTATGGTACTCTCTATTAGCGGATCCATCAAGGGGGGTATCATTCTTTCCTCACAACTTTCACTATTGTTATTATGTAGAACGAACTTTAGTGGTCTAGCCCTTGGACTTTGTCCCTCATTTGTAGGGGTTGGGTCATACTCATGGACAACATTGATATCTTTTTCATCACAAGATAGCTTTGAGAGACTATCCCACTCATATTCATTTGAATCAGTTTCACTCCCCAATTGCAGTTGCTAAATTTGTTCAACCAAATTACTAGTAGATGTCTCTAGTTGTTTGCATTTATTCTTATTTTCTCTATTGATTATTGATGCTCCGGTGTATCCTGGCCCTGTAGTGTCTCAAGCTGTCAAGGTATGAGTCTGGATGGGTTCAGTGATACCATCCTTTCTTGAACTGAGTGGACTGTGTCCTTTGTACCCCATTCTTTGTAGCATTTGGAAACCTTGACCATATTGTTTAGTTTGTATAGTGTGATGGTCTTGTTGTGTTGATAAACTACCTTCATCCTTATATAGCCATTGCAGGATATCTTTCTCATCACTCTCATCTTCAAGGCTTCCCCATTTGACAAATGGTCCTTTGGTAGTTTTATCTGCTTTTGATTTGTTGAGAGTGGGTCTTCCATATGATCTTGGAGATAGGGGGAGTTGTGCTAAATAGAGAGATTGGGAGATTGTGTATTCACCCAAGCCTTTATCCTTGAGTTTGAGGTCAGGTTGGGATGCTTTGAAGAGGAAACAAGTGTATCTGGGTGAACATGAGATGAAGATGAAGCAGAGGCACGGTTGTTAGGGATCACAACTTCAGGTTTAGATTGAATGGAGTTGCAGTACTGAAATGGATTGGGGTCACCTTGGATGGTGATCTCTTGACCTTTGTAGGGGAATTTAATACACTAAAGGTATGTTAATGACACTTCTTTTAGAGCATGTATCCATGGTCTCCCAAGAAGAATGTTATATGCTAGCTCCATATCAAGGACTTGGTAAGCCACATCTTTTACCACAGGTCCCACTTTGATTGGTAAAGTTACAATTCCCTTGGAAGTTCTCTCCTCTTCATCGTAGGCTTTGATAGTGATTTTATTTTTCGGATCTATAGCCTTCTCTAAAAACCCCAATGTAAGGATTAGCTTCAAGGTGCAAATATTCAAACCAGCTCCTCCATCGATTAGGACCCTTTTTATCTTGTGTTTGTGTATGAAGGCTTCGATATGAAGAGAGGCATTATGAGGTATCATCCTTTTCAGTCAATGATAGGGAGTGAGGTGAGGTAATGTGACTTACCATGGTTTGGAACTGTTCTTCAGTGAGGTTTGTTGGGATGGAGGCTTTTGCTAAAGCTTTGTCAAGAATGGCCCTATGAGAGGGGGATAGACGCAGAAGTTCCAGAATGGAGATATGTGCAGGTGTCTTATGTAACTGATCCAAGATATTGTACTGATTAGCCAGAGGGGCGGAGGATCCTCTAAGAGTGACTCTATTACTGTAGGTGTAACATTGCAATCCAGATCTTTGTTTATAGTGATCACATTGATTTGTGAATCACTTCCCAAGATATAGTTAACAACATAGTCGAAATCGATGTTTGTGCAATTTGTGTTGTTAGATCCACTATTGTTTTTGTTGGAAGGTCCTCCCTACTCATAGTTGGGAAGAGGATCCTTGAATGCCTGGTGATCATTGTTAGAGGTATGTCTGTCAAGGGATATTTTGTTTTGCTCGATCAAATCTTGGATAGTGTGCTTAAGCGCAATGCAATCGTTGGTTTTGTGTCCCCTGTTTCAGTGGTATTAACAGAAATCGTTGTCGTTCCACCAAGGAGGTTTGACTTTTGGTTCATATTCTCGTGCTGAGGGAAGTGTTATGATTTTGTTTGTGACTAACTTCCGTAGGGCAGTTTCCAATGATTCTCCCAAAGGTGTGAATTTTCTCCTAGGTTTAAAATTGGTAAACTGTGATTCAGTGTTTCTTGGTTTGTTTTGTGGGGGTTGTTTTGAAGAGTCGATAATTTGAAGATTGGTTGTTTAGGTGTCGCATTCTTGGCATCTACCACCCCATCATTCACAATGTTTTTATTCTTTATCTAGAATCTTGGTTTATCTGTGTTGGTGTTGATACTAGGAGTGTCCTTATAGAGCTTTATTTGACCCTTGGCGATTAAAGTTTTTTCGATGATTAGACACATCTCAATGACCTTGCTAAAGGAAGTAGGATATTGGATTTGTATCTGATAGCTTAGGTCGATTTGTAAGTTATGGACAAACATTTCTAGCATTTGTTTTTTAGGCATTTGGTGTGGGCACTTACTAACTGTCTCCATCTTTGTAGGAAGGCAACAAAAGACTCCACCTTTTTGCTTGGTGTTACAAAGATCTAAGATTGAGGTGTCATGCTCAATATTATAGGAGAAGTGCGTGATAAATTTGTCCACAAGTTCATTAAATGTTCTAATGCTGGGTGGTAGTCTAGAAAACCACTACATGGCTTGTCCTCCTAAGCTTCATGGAAACAGTCACATAAGGTAAGTATCATTGTGTGCGACCTCAAGACAAGCAACATTAAATTCTCTAATGTGATCCCTTGGATCACCCTTTCCTCGATATTTATCAAACTTTGGCACCTCAAATTTAGAGGGGAAAGGTAACATGATCAAGGTCCTATCAAAAGGATATGGAAAAATATCCTCTAGGGAGTAATGCTTAGTTGATGCTCCTATTTGCATGTCTGAGAATTGTTGTTGTAAAGTTTGTATATGTTGGGTCATTAAGCTCAAGACGTTTGTAGAATCAATGGTTTCTTTGCTTTTGTTTGAAGGTGTTTCCTCATGTGTGCTTCCCTCAGGGTGGATTTCTTCATTAGTTTCTTTTAGAGCCTCTACATCAAAATCTTTAGGGAGCTTGACTCCTAGATGTGCTAGGTGTAGAAAGAATTTGGTAGGATCTTAGGCGAGTACCTTATCCATTATGCATTGAAATCTTTTGTCTTACTGTGTTTGAAGGACCTCTTCCATAGAAATTTCCTCATCACTTTCGTGAGAGGTTGGGGTAGTTTTGTTAGCCATTTCAATCTATTTTTGTTTTTGTACCCGTGTTAAGACCATGCAAGGTGACTAGAAATGGAATGGAGTGAGGTTGAAAGTTTTGAACAAAGGTGCTAGAATGTGACAAGATTTTAGCAAGGTTCTCCTTAGATCAATTGGTGTCAAACAAGTGGATGAACAAAATGATAGTCGAAGTAAGGATGATAGAAATTCATTTACTTGATGTGGACTAGTCTTGCACAAGCCACTAGTGGAGTTCTGAGAGAAAAGGATAAGTGATCCTTGATAGTGGAGACTCGCTAGGTTTGTTTGAGGTTTGATTGTGATCAAGAATAGCTTGGTTTCAACCTTGTTGGATTTTGGAAGAATTTTGTGAGATTTTTGGATGATATGGTGTGGAAAGAAGCTATGGTGTGGAAAATGGTTGACTTGCAAGATTTTAATTAGATTTTTGGGAAAACTGAGACAGATTTGAAATAGCTTCTGAAAGTTTGACCAATTTTTCTCTTGGAAGGTACAAATTTACTCTCTGGATTGGATGCACAGTAGTAGATGTGCCACAACAGAGCTCAAAAGCGCCACAAGTCAAATCAAATGTACAACTCTGGTAATGTTTTAAATGCACTACAGTAGGTTTCAAATGTGCTGAAGGTCTATATAAATGCGCTGCAGGTCAAGGCAAATGCACTGTTCTAGTTTTTGTTTGGTTTTTGCAAAATTTTGGAATGTTTTTCAAGATTTTTCTATTTTTGGTTTGAAAACTTGGTGTTTTTGAGAATTTTGAGTTTCAATTATGGCAAAGACATAGCAAACACTTAGAAGTTTTCATGATTTTTATCTTTTGTTATTTTTTTCTGTATTTTGGACTTTTTGACTCAAGAACAAGTACAACCTAGGCTGGATAGGACAGTATTTGTTGAATCCTCTAGCTATGCATATTCAAAGCATGTAGCTCCAGGATCTGGTAGCACCGGTTCCCCTTCACGACACTCACTTCTCATGCATACTAGATCTAGGTTCCCTTAGGCTCGTACCCCCACCGAACCATAGGATTGTCCCTGCTACCTCTACTAAGAATCACATGAATTGAGGCCGCTTTAAAGACTCTATCTTTTGTGTCAACAAATAGGGGTTTTTGGTATACTAAACAAGTGGTTCATAGTTAAGGCAACCGTTTGAGTGGTTACATGTGTGGCGGCACTACTCTCCATTATGGAGTCTCCCAACCTCAAAGGGTTACACCTTAGAAGGTTTTGGGGGAGGTTGGCTGTTAATGTAACACATCAACACTTGTTGCAGGAGGCTTTCACGTCAAGCACAATTTATTTAAAGTGGATCTGTAGGGCTTGGCTTTAGCCTATTTCCACTCAGGGTCATTCCCACTTGGATAGGTGTGCATCCAAGGGTGGGCCCCTCTAAAGATTAAATAGATGGAATAACAAGTCTGGCATTTTGGTCACCCAGTGAAGGGGAGAGCATAAGCCTATTGTCATTCGATAAACACAAAAAACACTAATTAATCCAATCCTAGTTAAAAGGAAAACAACTAAATGGGCTATCTACCTGGGCACTCATGCATTTGTTAACTTTGAAGTCTTTAAAAGATAGTAATGTTCATTTCTGTTTGTGAGATAGTAATATTAAAGATAGCAATATGCAAAGATAGCAGTGGTTCAGTTACTATCCTCCTAGTTAAAGACTACGTGAGATTTGTATGCATTTTTTTAAAACTTTTTCCCTTAATTAATCTAAGTGAATTAATTAATGCAGCTAAATGATCTATCCAGCTCTTACTCCTAGAAAACAAATGTTAGCGTTAATCAGAAAAAAATAGAAGAAATCCTAAAAACCATAGTGACAGAATAGATGCGCCACTATACAGTCTAAATACGTAGAAATAGAGGTTGTATGCGTTATTGTATAGATGTGCTAAGACAAATGTCAAAAGTGCAGGAAGATGATGCAAATGTGTTAATTTAACAAATGTGCCGTAAAATAGTATAAAAGTGCCGTATCAGAGGGTGCATGTGCCAAAATTATGCAGGCACCGGAATAGGAGGTAAAAGCACTGGAATAGGAGGTATAAGCACTGGAACAGGGGATGGATGCATCATAACTCTGAATGCGCTAGAACAAGAGGTGAAAGCACTGACTCAGAGGTTGTATGCGCCATAAGTTTGTAAGCACCATAACAGGAGGTAAACACACCAGATCAAAGGATGTATGCACCAGATGAACCTGTCAGAAGCCTGTACAAAAAGCTATACGGAACCTGTGACTTGAAACTCAAATTTTTTGTTAGATTAGGGGCAAGGGCCCACGGTGGGTGCCAAAATATGATGGGTGAAATGTGGGATTAATCAAATTGATAATATAACCCAAAACATCAATGAAAAATGAAGGAAAAAGGATTCAAAATAAGAATAATATACTTACAACCTTTACCTTACACCGCTCACCTTTTTCTTTCTTGATCTTGATAAAGATGAAAATGGCCCTCAGGAAGCTTGCTTCCTTGCTTCGATTCCTCAAGATGACAAGGAGAAGTTGGCTCTAATACTTGTTTGTGTTGAAGATGAGCTTCAACACAAATGTGAATGGATGATAGATGATATGATATGAAGATCGTAGGGGTGCCAATGCCGCACTATATTTCTTGTAGCATAATTTTACTCGAATGATGGATGGATGAAAGATAGAAGAAGAGGGTTGTATTTATAGAGTTGGGTGAAGGAAGATCAATGGTTGAGAAGAAATAAGAAGATCAATAGAGGAGAATATTCGTCCAAACGTGCGCGAATAGAAGAAGGACATGTGTCATTCAAAAAGAAGCTTTGTTGAGTTAAATGCTTTCTTGATGAGGATGAGTTTTCATTTTCTTAAATTAGAATTTATTTTTCTAATTTAAGAGCAAAGTTGCTTTAAAGTTGTTTTAACTTAGCTTTTGCTTTTGTATGACAAGAGGAATATATTTTTAAAAGATATTGAAGATTTTTAGAAGATAAGAAAGCATAATTAAATAAATAGATTTATTTAATTATTTGTAGATAATTTGGAGGAATAAATAAAATATTTATATATATATATATATATATATATTTAAATGCGCTGGTAAACTTTTTAACGTGACCGGTGACGCTGGTGCGACACGCCCTCCGGCTCCACGTGAATGCTTTTGCCCGAAGCAATGAACCGGTGAGGCCACAACTGGGGGACCTCATCCCCTAGGAAGAACACTTCAAACCCGCAAGCTCATTGGCCCAGCGAAGGCGTAAAGCCTTGCGAGCTCGTTGGCCCAGCGGGGGTTTGAACTCTGGTGGCCGCCACTACATCCTGAGCGACTTAACCACCGAACCATGCCATCATCGGCATTTAAATATATTTTATTTTTGTGGAGAATTTAAGATTTAATTTTTAAATAAAATTGCATTTTATTTAAATTTGGAGGAATAAAAGATTTAATTAAATAATTAAAATTATTTAATTATTTTAGAAGAATAAAGTTGATGTAGATTAATTAAATAAATGTAATTTATTTAATGAAATGAGATTAAGTGAATCAAATAAATAAATAAATTTATTTATTTATTGATAGAGGGATATGAAGGTGAAATAAATATTTAAAATATTTATTTAAGTAGAGTCGTGTCATTTTTAGGTGTATACAAAACTTATTGCAGGTTTTCCCAAAAACTAAGTATGTTCTTCTCTTACATCTTCAGATGATCTGGAGAATCAAAAAAGTTTGAAGGAAACTTTTTAATCTCTCGGGTTTGCATATGTGTTTTGTGAGATTTGGGTGATTACAATGTTTTTCGTTATACTGGTAGCATTTCTAGTTATTCCAACACATCCAAGAGGCTTGAGAAAGTCAAGATTGGCTTTCATTTCACCGAAATCAAGATCATTGACATAGTTGTGAAACTAGGGTTTGAGGCCCAGATCTCAAAAACAACTTTCAATCAGAGCATTTTCAGGCTAAAAGGACTCTACCATTGTGTCCGGAAGGCCTTGTAGGTGAATTTTCATATATAATTTGTCAAGTTTCTGTGTTGGGAGTCAGAAAGCCAAAAAAAATTTGCCAGAGGCTGTTTTGGCCCCCCAGCACGCATTTTTGTGCAAAAAAAATTGTAACCACTGTAATTTTTATTAAAATTGTCAAAAAAGAAAAAAGAAAAAATATTAAGAGCACTTTGAAGTCTTTTTTACAATGCTCCAAGCATTGCTTTCAAGAGGTATTTGACCCCTATTAATAGGCCTCATCCCCTTTGGGGATCGAGCCCCCATATTTGGGGCTTTGGCCTCCCATTAAGGCATCGACCCCTCCTTTCAAAGGGCCTGTAGGTGTGGCCTTAGGCCCTTGCAACCCCTCTTTTGGCCTTTGTTCCATTAAAATCAAAATGTCCTTTTTTAAATTTTTATCTACCTTTCATCTACTTTCTAGCCTGCATGCCACTGTTGTTGGCATTTGTGCCAATTTTAGCTTTTTTTGTCAAAACACTATATTTGGAGGCAATTTGGCAGAGGTTTTTTGACACTTGGTAAAGGTACTAGCAGTTTTATGTTTTTGGCAACACTGCTAACTTTGGTGGTAGTTCTACTAAATCTAGCAAAGGTCTACTTTTGAAAACTTAGACCCCCTCACAGATGGAGTTTTCAATTTTGAAGGCAAATTTCAGATACTGATAACTTGAGCTCACGACCACCGTTTCTTGAACTTCTTTTTTTGATTTTGGCTATTTTTTTGTGCTCTTTGTGGTGGTATAGAAGATTCTTGATTTTGGTGTACAATTTTTCCAAAAATTGTAGATTCTTATAGGTGACGTTACTTAGTTCCCATTTTTTGAACTTCGGAGGGTCTTAACTTTCACATACGACCTCGTATCGAGGTAATTCTTTTTTTGAAAGTGTATAATTTTTTGAGTAGATCACAGTGTTGTTAGTTTCACTTCGCTCAATTCTAGTATTGTACTTTCAACATAGACCCAGTTTGTGAGGATTTTGTAATGCATTGAGATCAAGACCACTAAGTATTTCTTGCTAGTGGTAGTTGTTAACCTACTAATTATAAAGTGCCAAATCATTTTTTCTTGGGGGGTTTCTTGGATTAAGTAAAAAGGGGGGTTGTCCTATGTGTGTTCTCTTTTTTTCAGCATTTCTTTTCTACATCTCTTCATCATGGATCAAACAAAAGTACCCATTTTATCTCCATACAACTAATTTGAGTGGAAACCACGCATGAAAATCTACTTAAGGAAAGTTGGATTACATAGGATAACAATGGGACTTGAAACTGAACATGCTAAAGATGAAGATAAGCCTAAGTGGTTTAACAAATGTGACGAGGCCTATGGAACATTGTGTTTGTCTGTTTCTCCTAATTTTATCTTTCACATTGAGTCTTTGAATTCACTAAATGATATCTGGACAAAGATAGAAACACTATTTGGCACATAAGATCCAATGAGGGGTCATATGTTGGAAAATGAACTAATTAGTTTAAGTCTAGAAAATTTCAACACAATTAAGGATTTTTTCACAAAATTGAAATGACTAAGGCTATAGTTAAAACAATGTGGAATTGAAAAGAAAGATGAACAACTATTTCTCACTATTCTCTCTAAGCTAAGCTCAGAATATTCTATATTTGTTTCTACCTGCCATGCTACTAAGGGTCCACTTGGTACTCAATTCACCATGCCATCTTTAGATGATTTTTCTATCTCTCACTCGGTAATAGTATAAGCTAATCTAGATGGGCACTCTTAAGTCCTCCAAGTCACATGCCCTGGCTGCCAACCAAGACACAAAAGAATAGAAAGGACAAAGCAATAACAACAAGAATAAGGGTAAGAAACAAAAGAATAGCAAGGAGAAGAAGGATCAGATACCGATTGCTTCAAAAGTGACTCAAGAGACCCAATCTTGTAAGGGAGACAAGCCTAAGAAACAAAAGGTCCAATGTGCATATTGTAAAATACTTGGCCATGATGAACATAAGTGTTTGAAGAAACAAATTGATCACTTGACACACATTATTGAGAAGAATAATATCAAGTGTTCCTAAGTCCATCAAATAGAGTTCAAATGAGGGGTCTAACAAGGCAAAAGAAAACAAGGGAAAAGGAAAGGGCAAGGCCCTTGTAGTAGTTGCTTCTTCACCATCCACTTGGGTTCTCGATTCAGGTGTTTCACACCACATGGCTTCATCTAAGGAAGAACTTGCATCTTTGGAACCATGTAATATGCCTTCTATTTTGATGGGTGATGACACACCTGTTGAGGTGTGTGGGAGAGGGTCTATTGGTGTGGGGGATGGCACATTCCATGATGTTCTTTGTGTACCCTCATTATAACCTAATCTCCTATCAGTATATTAGATCACTCACACAGGTTCAAGCAAGTGAGTTGAGTTCACTCCTAATTCAATAGAGATTTGTGAGTTCCATAGTGGTTCTATAGTTGTAGTTGGGAGAGCAGATCACCAATTATGAAGAGTAGATCACCAGTTATGACTCTATCTATTTTCTCACTTTGTTCATGATCCTCCTTCGACTATTTTGTTCACTCATTTTGATGATGTGAGTAGATTATGGCATGAGTGGTTTGGCCATCTTAACATCTGCTACTTGCAACAACTCAACCAGCAGAGTAGGGTCGCAGGTTTGCCTTCAGTTTAGTTTTTAGTTGGTGTTTACCAAGGCTGCATTCTTGGTAAGCATCCTAAGGAAAAGCTTGACAAAGGTAAGGCATGCAGAGCTTCACAGATTTTAGAGTTAGTTCACAGTGATTTGGTCGGTCCATTGTAGTATCCTTCTTTCAACAAGGCTAGATATGTCCTAACATTCATTGATGACATTCCTTGCTATACTTGGGTGTAGTTTCTCAAACAGAAGTCAAAGGTATTTGATCATTTTTAGGACTTCAAAACTTTTGTAGAGAAGCAATCTAGGAAAACCATCAAAGTTTTGTGTACTGACAATGGTGGTGAGTATGTTAACCATCATTTTGGGTGGTTTTTCACTTTAGATAGGATTGATTTGCAGCATTCAATTCCATACAATCCTCAGCAGAATGGTGTTGCAAAATAGAAGAATAGGTCATTGAAGGAAATGGTGAACTACATGATTCACTCCAGATCTCTTGCACCACAGTATTGGGTAAAGACCATTAACTATGCTTGTTATATCCAAAACAGTGTTCCTCACTAGTCCTTGAATGGAGTCACTCCTTTTGAATCTTGGAATGATTAGAAACTATCAATTAAGCACTTTCAAGTTTTTGGTTCTCTTGCATGGGCCCACATTCTTGCAGAGAAGTGTAAGACCTTGGATCTACAAAGCAGGCCTTGCATATTTGTAGGCTATTCAAATGGTGTTATCAGTTGCTCCACCCTACTACACATGAGTTGTTCATTGCAAGGAGTGTTTGGTTTGAGGAGGGATCTTCGAGCTCAACTCCTATCACTTCTCCACCTCTTACATTGACATTGGAGTCACTTGGGCTACATGACAAATCTTTTGATGAGTCAGATTCACCTGAGTCGTCTTCTACCTCCACTTTCGATCTTGAGGGTGATTCAGAGGACTCACCTCCTTCCTCTCCTAGTCATCATTTAGAGGGTGATGATTCTCCTCCACATTCTCCATCTTCTAGTCCACTTTGGGCTAGACAGACCTAACAATCTATAGGTGATTAGGTTGGGGATCCATCAGACACTAGGCAGACTTGTTCAAAATTCTAGGGTGTTCCATATGTCTTCATTGCTACTGCCTCAAATCCAAAATCTTTTTGTGAGGCTTCTGGTATCCCTGAGTGGGATACATCTATGTAGGAGGAGTATAGTTCCTTAATGATGAACCACACTTGGGATCTTGTCCCTCTTCCTAAGGGAAGAAAACTTGTTCGATGTAAGTGGGTCTATCATACAAAGTTTGCAACCAATGGGTCAGTTCACAAGCATAAGGCTTGCCTAGTCGCCAAAGGATTCTCCCAAGTTCCTAGGATTGACTACTTTAAGACTTTTGCATCAATTGCCCAAATGAACTCCATCCAAATTGTTCTTGCCATTGTTACATCCAATTGTTAGGAAGTACACTAGATGGATGTGAAGAGTGCCTTTCTTCACAATAAACTTCAGGAGGAGATCTACATGGAGTAGCCACATGGGTTCTTTCAAGATTCTTCACTTATGTGCCATCTTCGAAAGCCTCTCTATGGCCTCAAACAAGGTCCTTGGGCTTGGTATGCCAAGATGGACTCCTTCCTTCTGATAGTTTGGTTCACTCGATGTCATTCTAATCCCAATGTCTATATTTTTCAATAGGATGATTCACTCCTATTTTTGGTTCTGTATGATGATGATTTGTTGATCACAAGGAGCTCTTTATCTACCATTGGGGCTATCAAAATTTCCCTTCATGACAAGTTTTTGATGACTAACTTGGGCTTGTTGCATTACTTTCTCAGGATTGAGATCTTTTAGTCTACTTCCAGGATCACCATCGTGCAGTCCAAGTATGCTCTAGATTTTCTCTCGAGGTTGCATATGGATGATTGTAAGCCTACTTTGACTCCTTTCTTTTCTAGATTCAAACTTGAGGCTCAGTGTTCTTCACCCTTTGTTGATGGCACTTTGTATTGATAGCTTGTTGGGAGTCTCATTTATCTGACTCATACGGGACCTAATATTTCATATTCTATAGGCATGATCTCTCGATTCATGCAGGAGCCCCATGAGTTGTATTGGAAAATAGCCAAGTGGATCCTTCACTACATTCAGGGTGCTCACAATTTTGGGATTCACTATGCAACAGGCATTGATCTTGACTTGGTGGGCTACATAGATTTAGATTGGGCAGGTGATTCTCAGGATCACAAGTCTACTTCAAGTTATAGCTTCTCACTTGCTTCAAGTCTTGTTTATTGGTCAAGCAAGAAGCAATCCACTATTTCTCTATCTTCTACTAAGGCCAAGTATCAGGGGGCTATGAATGCTGCCACTATGGCCATCTGGCTTTAGAATTTTCTCACTAAGTTTGGTATCTAGATCAGGCGGCCATCCATCATATTTTGTGAGAACAAGAGTGCCATTCAGATCTCATAGAATTTGGTCCATCATTAGTGAACCAAACACATTGAGGTCCACATGCACTACATTTAGGAGCCCATCCATGGCCATGTCATTGTCCTTTGCTACTATTTGACTTCTAAGCAGATTGTTGATATCTTGACCAAACCCTTCACTGAGAGCAAGTTCCTTCATTTGCAAGCTTTGTTGGGGGTGCATGAAGCTTCATCTTCTAGAGGGGTTTCATCCTCTCACTTAGAGTCTTGACTCTCTACTTTCGGGGGTCTCTTCTCTCTCTATTTGGAGGGGCTATTCTCTCTTCTGGGTGGCTTCTTCTCTCTGGGGGAATTTTATGTACATGGGTACCTCATTAGGCTTGATTTGCTAGGACACATCTCTACATCCACCTAAGCTATGCTTAAGGGGGGGTGTTAGTGTAGGCTTTTCTTTCCTAGTTGGGTTATTTATTTTCCCTTTATTCCTATACTTTTATTAATCTTGCTTAGGTTAATAAAGCATGTTTTATTAGGTGAGTGGATTATGACGTATCACCTTCCTACATGTGAGCATCCATTAGCTATCTTGGGAAGATACTATGCTATCTTTAGTCCAATATATGATTACTCCTCATTGGTCGGTATTGGCACTCCTCCCTCTCCCTGGTCTATATAAACATGCTACCTAGCTTGTATTTTGTATCCTTTAATTTTGCATCCTCTTAATGCTATTTTGCTTCTAGCATTTGTATTACTCTCTTGGAGACTAACTCTGCTACTATTTTGATTTTGTATCATTTTCATTCATAATAAATAGATATCTATTCTTTTGCACTAGTTTTCTGTGTCAAACATCTTTTCAAATTCTAATAGGAACAGTGTTTTGCCCCTCCAAGAAGAAGAGAGAGTATTAGCATGGAGAGAGTGCTAGATCATGTGAATATAGTTATCCTTGTGCTCTCTAGGAATACATACACACACTCACATTAGAAATTAAATCTATTTTGGAGTAAGTCTTATTCTTTATATGGTTGATCACCTCAGTAATATTTTAAATGTTGTGATCATTCCATACTTGATTTATATTTTTTTCATCATGTTGATTGCTTAAATATTCTCTATTTATAGATAGTAAGGTAGTGTATACCTTTGAATGCTGAGTCAATGTGAGTAATCGACCAGACAAGTTAAATTTTGTCACAATGTCTAAGTCAACTTTGTAAGATTCTATTGTTGATAATTGTGCTCATGAATAAGCATAATTAAAAGCATTTGAAATAATGTATTAGTGACATCTATAAAGTAGGTGTACTATTTTTTATTTTAAATTATTATTTTAAGCTTAGTTATGGTTAAAAATAATGTCTAGTTTGAGAAAGAGTAAAGTCTATGGTAGATAGAGTTCCATCATATTTCTCCCTAGATGCTTGGAGGAGTGGGGAGGAGTAGTATCTCCATACTCCCTTTTTTAGCATGTGAGGCTGCAGATGGCTAAGGGAATAGAGGGAAGAAATTAATTATGCAATTGCATAATTAATGGTAGTGGGGAGAGAAGATAAATAGTATTCTCTCTTGCATTTAGTAAGGATGAAGAAAGTAAAGAAGTGTGGTGGATCTCTATATTGGAGAAGCAAGAAGAGGGAAATAAAAGCTAAGTATTGGTTATTCTTGTTAAGCGTTACAGGTGAGCTCACCATCCATAATATACTACATAAATAAGTTTTGATAATGCAATCTTATATCAGTAAGAAGAAAATAGATAATGGTTTATAGATAAAACCTATTGTGTGTGCCATAAGAGGTCAAATGTTTTGCATGTTATCACACTAGACTGTATTAAGATTTATATTACTATTTATATACCTTTGACAGAGACTTCTATATGCATATATATACTATATATTGAATGTCAAACAATATTTGCGTTATCTATGGATACCTCTTAGAAGTGGAGAGTATCATATATAAAGATTATGATAAATATATGATATCCTTTGCTGCGAATAACAAAGAAGTCTACAGTCTGTGACAGTCGCATGATTTTGATTGTCAAGAAAAATTGTTATTATGTATATATAAACCATTTAAGGTTATTCTCAAACAAACCCTATAGAAAACATAAAGATCAATTGTACATATTAGCCGAACAATATTTACTAGCTATGCTTTGATTTAGTCAACCCGAGTAAGGCCAAATGCTAGTATGCTTAGTTGACCTAAGTAAAGTTTGGTATAAGTCATTTAATTTTGTCTTTTCCAATGATAATCTAGTTCTTTAGTAAACTGTAGCAAATAAAGAGTCTTATTTCTTTTGTGTAAAACCAAAGTAACAACACTATGTTATCATAGTATCCTATCTAAGAGTCGTAGTAATTGAAAAGGTAGGTATTAGTACCTTGAATGTTATTAAAAGCTTAAAGCTAGATATTAGTTGATGTCTTTATTTAAAAGAACCTGATATTTAGACTTCTTATTCTATTAATATGCTAAAGAATTTAGTTTTCTATAGATGTTATTGTTTTAGGTAACTAAGACTTATCATAAACTATATTTATACTAGTTTTAAAAAGGATTATTATTTATCCAAATTTAGGCTAAGAATAGCCACAAGATTGTCGCGTAATACACTTACTATGGAAATGAAAGGTCAATTTTCTATAGTTATTAATTGAGAGTGAGACTATTTATTATTTGGAATTCTTTTTTGAATTACAAGAGGAAATGTATCCAATATGAACGATTATGAAGTTATTGTTTTTATTTGACAAGTTAGAAGTCAAATATATTCCTAGACTAAGATAGATAGAGTCTTTAATCATCAAACCAATGACTTAAAGTCAGAATCTTGCATATCATTATGAAAGAATACTAAATTTACTAATGAGTACGGAAATGGATTGACAAGCCATTGAGTAGATAACAGGTTGTCATAGATCCATGATTGCAAGGATACAAAGAGGGGCTCAATGTATGCTTCTTAAATCACCTAAGCTCTCACCCTATACTTGTCTAGTTGACTAATAGAAAAGGGTATATTTTATGTATTTAAGACCGATCTTGAACAAACAAGTCAAAGTGTGTTGATATATAATATTATTTACTGAATTATAAGAATGTTTTGTCCAAGTCAAGAAAAGAATGAGTGAACATACTTTATAAATATATGAAACTTTGGCCAAAGTAATGCAAAAATCACTACTTGAATTTTTGGTTCACTATGTACCAAATAGTTGAATAGTCAAAGTGGGTTATACATAGCTAGAGATAGAGTAGAGTTGTAAGCTTGATTGTTATTAGCTAGGACACTTCACTAGTTCTCATATGGCATAAAGAATCGGTTGATTCTCATTATCTATACCCTCATGAAGGGAAGGGCCACTTCCATAAGGAAGGTGTGCAGGGGAATGCTACTTTGTGGTTGGAGGAAAAGCACTAGGGTGATTCTCTCTCTCTCTCTCTCTCTCTCTCTCTCTCTCTCTCTCTCTCTCTCTCTCTCTCTCTCTCTCTCTCTCTCTCTCTCTCTCTCTCTCTCTCTCTCTCTCTCTCTCTCTCTCTCTCCCTATAGTTGACTGTCAAAGACTTGTGAATAGGAAACATTACTTATTATGTAAATGGAAATTGAAACATGTATTCGGAAGGAAAGTGACTGTTTGTATTTATACTTGACAAATATGTAAAATTTGTAAGTCACATGTGAAGCGACCATAAATTGAAATTATCTATTAAACTTTGGAAATTACAAATATATTATTGTTGGATTTATGTTCTTAAAAAAATGGGATTTTTGCATTATTTGTATTTATTTATTTAATATTCTAGTTGGGATGTTACACATGGTATTAGAGCTACCAGGTTCAACACTTGGACCTAGGAGATCATTGTGAGGTTTCACAAGATTGGCAAGATATGCTAATGATAAAAAAAAAATTCTTGTCCCAGAATGGTAAGAAGAAGAAGGACAAGAAAGTGAGCCAAGAAAACAAAACCTAGTGATATGCCTAAGATCACTATTAAGAAAGAGCCATCTCTTGAACCAAAGATAAAAGAAATAGTGATCTATGTAGAGGGAGCTTGGCTCACTGATTTTGAAACACTAGCTTATGCACTCAAATGTATTCACCTAGAAAGGAGAAAATGGATTGAGGAGGAAAAAAGGTTGCCAAACCCTACTATTGTTAAGATTAGTAAACCATACTCCCACTGTGACATGTCTTTTGGGTGTGGTCGGGATGCACCTATTATGGGAAAAAAAGTGTTGATTGAGTACTCACGAGTACATCCACCCACTAAGTTTGTGTTACTTGATTTTGATGGGGAGGAGGAACCCAAGGAAATTCCACTATCAGAAATTGATATATAGACATTTCTTATACATGAAAAATAGAAAAGTTTTGTATTTAAATAAGGATGTAAAAATCTAGAAAGTGAATAAAGTGAAATTTTGGCTTTTAAAATAAGAAAATGTTTATGTGATGAATCTTTGAGTTTCTGTATTTATGAACTTGTAATTTTATGATAGTGTTATAGATGAAAAAGAGAACGAAAAAGACTAGTATGCACACTAGATCAAAGCCTCTTCCACAATAACATTCGAGGATAAAAATGAGCCAAATCACTACCAAATGGAGGTGGACTTAGCTACAGATTTTTGTACTCAGGAGTGCTATGGAAAGATCTAATCTAATCAAGCCTTTTATCAAACCCTAGGTCAATCAATGCACTAAACCCTAGACTTGAAAATATCTGATCATAGCAGAAAATGTATAGCTAATAATTAGAAACTAATTTCATGAGAGTGAATAGGTAGATATCAGAACCTGTGTTCTAAAAGATGGAATGTCGGAGGACTATTTCGGGGCCACCCAAGTCCTAGAAGTCAGAATCTTCAAAAATTACAAATTGGAGAAATGTTATAGAGACTACTCTGATGCCAGATCTGAAGTCTATTTATGAAGGACTATTTTGTAAGTGCCCAAGTCTGTCACAAAGGAATATTCCTAAAATGTTATCAAATCATGTGTAATGCCTTTGCTAGAAAATGAATTAAAAAACTCAATTTTAATAAATAAATGAGATAAAATAAGATAAAATTTCTTACTCTGATCAACAATGATATCAAATCCGTATGACTATAATTGAGATATGAGTTAAATTCTTCTATCTCTTCACCAGAACTATTCTTTGTTCATCTCAATCATGCATATTGAATGATGAATCAGTCTTTTGTAATATATATTTGAGCCAACTTAGATCTTACTCCTGATAGCAATTGCACTGAATTTAGATATCATATAATGTAGATCTTAAAGCTACAAAACTATATCTAATATAGTAGAATCACCATCCTTACACTAAGGAAGAAATATACTCTTATTGACTGAATTTATTATGCTATCTAATAACTACCCATTACAATTGAATGAATAATAAAAAACTTTATTTACACTGCAAAGTCTAACTATAAACATTTGCTAGAAATAATTTCCTTAAATTTCCATAACATCGTTCTATTTATTGCTACAGGAAAATCAAATTGTATTCTACAGCACCAGGGATATTTGTCTAATATAAAATATTCTCAACAATCATAATCTTATGTTAATGTTTTAAATTATTTTAAATACATAGAGATCATGGTTTCATTAAAGAAATCATTATTTATGATTCTAAAACCATGACAACTACTGTGTAGGCAACAACCCAATAAAGATTACAACATTTTATAATGATTGATAACTTGTCTTTTGAACGGTAATGCAAACATAGTTTTAGGGTTTTGAAAGATTTGAACTTTCTAATTAAACTCCTCCTTACAAATAAAACTTCTAGAGATGTTATTTGTTATAAAGACTATTACCATATAGTCATTATGAGATTGATGTGCTACTTTGATCTGCAAGAAGATGAACTCCTTTACTGGTAACTTCTACCATTGCACCACTACCTCGACTATCTCCACTCAACATCGATCTGGAAAATCATTATGTTTGCATACACTCATTTAGTATTCAATATACAATATGGATGTTATCATTTGATTAGACGATGTGATTCTTATCATATTCTCTTAGAAAATAGATACATTTTAATATATTAGTTATTTATCTTCTATTCTTTTAACAATATAATAATGCACTTCTACATTCATAGAAAACTGATCTTGTATTCAAAATGATAATGAATCTTTAAGAAAGAATTGTCACAAGGCACAAAATAACACTATACCTTTCAAATTGAATCTCAATGAGATTTGAGTGTCCTTTTCATAGAATTTATAGACAGCAATAGAATATCCAAAATCTATTCTATAGTACAAAATCATATCATCTCACAACGACTGTAATGCCCCTCGCATTTTGGCTTGTGATAGTTGTTAGTTTCATATTTCTCTCTGTCAGTTTTGAGATAGTTGCTAGTCTTTCATTGCATTTACACAGTTCTAAGACAATTGGATTAGTAGGTTATGGTTTATGTTTATTTTGATGGACTATGTTTGATCGATATAGTTTAGAAATGTGTTATGAGTTTATGATGGCATTGTTATTACTCAAGTTATGATGAGTTTGACATGATTAGTAATGGTTTAATGTTATCATGTTCCATTCAATTTTTTGATACATGAATTTAAGTAAAAGTGGTTATGGTCGTATTCAAGAGCAAGGATGGTGTAGTATTACTCACTTCGAGTACCCTACTACTCCATGATTCTCTGACTCTATATGTGTGTTGTCATATATGTATCGTATACAACCAATTGTTCAGATGCAGGTTGTAGGTACCAAGCCTTGACTCCACTTGATATAGTAGGTTTGAGTGGGCTCTTGCACCAATGGGTATCAGTGATGGGAGATAACATGAGGTTTATTGCACTAGGTCAGTCCCAGCCTATGGTTGTGGTTGTGTGTCATGATGTAATGCTTGGTTCTTGCCTCATGTTGTTGGTAGTCATATGTTGTGAAGTATTGTCCAGTTTTGTTTTAGTTGTGCCTATGTGTATTTCGGTAATATTTTAATGAATTATCATTAAAATAATAATGCTTTCATTATGTTTATTGGATAGTATTTTTGCTTAGCCTAGAACTTGGAATAATGTCTTAGTAAAATTTTAAAATAGATTAAAATTAATTATTTGTTTATCCAAGAGTAATTGTGTCATAAGTTGTTGTTACAGGTAGTTAGTATATAACTGATTATAGAATATTATTGTGAAGGATTTATTGTGGTTAGTTGTCAGATATAATTGGAGATTCAGGGAATCTCTATGTTAAGGTAAATTTTGAATTTTCTAGGGAGTGGGATTCCTGTAATTGATTTTGGGGATAATGGGAATTTATTAGCCTTAGTTGTTTTTGGCTTTTGTGGAAGGGGGTTTTATTAGAGGGGGAAAAGTCATTCAAAAGGAGAGAGAAAATTGGAGAAAAGGGGTATAGGAAGTGGAAGAAGAGGGAAGAGAAAGAAGGTTTATAGTGTTGGATCAAAATTGTCGGGTATGTGTATGTGTATTTTCGATAACAGTTCATACTAATTAGTTTAAATCTTGTGATTCTCCTATGTGTATTAGAATCTATTTCTTTATCCCTTAAAATTCTGTCTTCCTAGTGTTATTTGGAGCCCCTTGTAACTCTGTGCCTGATGGTTGTTGGTCACTGGGGATTATGTGAATCTTGCTATATTGCTATCGTTCTCCTTACCTTGCCTATTTCTTTTGTCTTGTTTTCTGCTCTCTGTACCTTTTTCAGCGTGCTGGATTTTGCCCTTAAATTTTAGTGCCAAAAATTGAAATGTGTTTTGAGCCATGTTTGAAATGAAACCATTTGGATTCTATCAAATTCTTTCTCTAGCCGATATACTTCTCTCATATCTTAATTCTTCCTGGACTAATATAAAGGCATTAGAGTTGATTGAACTGATGGGAAACTTGACATCCTCTATTCTCTTAGTCGATGTCATACAAATCGTCAAACCCCCTTCCTTCTAAGTCCTTTTTACTTCTGTAAGCCGTAAATGATCGCTATTTTATAAGGAAAATCTGGCCGAATAATTAATATCATTTGTATCATTTAGTTACCGATATATTTGAGCCTCTGCAAGTGAATTAGCCAGCCGACCTCAAATAAAAGAATTTGGCACACATATTTTGTGATTTTTGTGCTGATAAACTCCCAAGACATCTCGACGTCGCAACTTCCCTCTGTCAAGCTTTACTACCTCGCCCTAGGTCACCACTCTTGTCAACTGCATAACCACTCCTTATGACAACATGACATTGTCTTAGAGGTCTTCACTTGTCTCTTTGAATCATGGTCTTAATCTTTTGGTGTGTATAGCTACCATTTGTTGGTGTTCTTTGTGTTATCATTGGTTGAGCTATGACAAGAACCGTCACATCAAAATTCATTCCAGATATTAAAAAAAATGAGCTATTGAAATATATCTGAAGAATAGGAATGATCCAGAGAGAGACACTAAAAGACTACTGTGGTGCCTTGACTGTTTAGGCTCTGCATTACCTCTTTTATATTCTTTGAATGACTCCATTAGAAGTGCTTGACCACAACAACAAATTCTCATACTATATTATATCCATTTTTTTCCTTCTCAAACAACTTAGATCATACCTTGGCCATAAATCTCTTGGTGATTTTAACTTTGCAGTGTATTTATTGTATATGGCTGGACAACTGCTAACCTCTACCAGTTATTAGGAGATATTGATTCAGTTAATTTGGAAGCTTGCTAAGAAAAGTTTTAGTTGAAGGATTTCAAGGTTAAAAGAATCTATAGTTAGTCATGCTCACAATAATTACTATTCATTGCACCGATTTCTTTCCTTTTGGATAATTTAATTATTTTAGAAATAGTCAAAATCTCTTATTCGAATGCAGGGCACAAACTGGCTATCAATAATTTAGGCTTTTACCATATACGACATTACTAGTTTTAGCTTCAGTTGACAGAAAAGAATTTCGTAGTTGCAATAATATTAACGACTTCATGGATATGAGGGGGATTAATATATTATTCAAAGGGTAAATGGTAGTTAAAAATGATAATTAGGTAATCAATATTCTTTGTCTCATTGGATAGTATAATACTTGTAATGATTGTTAAATAGTGGTACAATCTAGATATTAGAATCTTTCTTGAAATAGGAGGATAGGTTTGTGTCATTTTAGAATTAAATTTTATTATAACCTAGTTGCTTTAGTATATTCAAGTGGGTTAGATAAATGAATTAATTTTGTCCTTTATACCTTACTAAATAGAATTTTGTCACTCACGACCCTGAGATACTTTGATTTAGTAAATAAATAATTAGTTCAAGTTTTAGTGTGATTCGAGTAAAGCATGTTAGGCTCTATGGTCACGACTATACAATTATTAGATGATTTAATATAGGTTATTTTGTCCTTTCTATGTTGCCAATCTAAGTTACTTATTGGTGTTATGTTGAGTCAAATTTTAATATGGTTGTGTTGGAAAATTCATTGTTAGGAGTGATGATGTTTATTGGGTAGTTATTTCCTTGATACATTGTTGTAGTAAGTAAATATTGAGATAGAATTGTAGAGTGATTTGAATTATTATTTCTAGTTTCATGGGGTAATAATAGTGTATTGATTTCCTTGTTAAATATTAATTTGCTAAGTCATGCATGTAATATACTATTCCGTACTACAAGAATGGTCGATATCATAATATATGTTATTTTACTTCATTTTAGAGAGAGTAGAAACTTGAGCCAATTGTCAATTTATACCATTTACTGTTGTTATTATAGTATGGTCAAAATTTCTTAATTATTTGTATTGAATTTTGCGTTGATGCAATTGGGTTATTGTGCTATTTTTGTCTTGAGTCATATTGTTATAAGACATATCGTAAATTATCTATATCCTCATTTTATGATGTGAGATAGATTTATGTAAGTGGTATTATGTGCATTTACCAACTCTAGAGGTTAGGGCTTTTTGGGTCTCCAATCTATATTGTTATCTTTTTGTTCAAAATTTTCTTGATTTGAGTGGATTTAGTGAGAAAGGAAAAGTTTTATTACTGTAATGGAATTGGAAGTATTGGATTGTAAAAGTTAGATGTTATCAGTTCCCTTGCCCTTGTATGTCTTTGTTTTGGATACTGTTTAGGAGCACTAGTTGTAAGTGGTGGAGTGGCTTCCATGGTGGGGCCAGTGCCCAAAGTGGCTACCTAGAAAACCCCATGGAAGTGGTAAGCAAGCGATAACTAAATAATTAATTTGGGTGGGTTGGGTAGTGATCCATATAACAAGATAAGTATGATACGTCTCCCATGCCTTGAGTGCTTTCACAGGCTAAGGATGGGATGAGAAGGCCTGGTTGGCAAGGTTGACTTCCTCATCTCCATGAGAGGAAGTGTTGACTCCGCATGTGTCACCCTATGGGGCCGGTGCCAATAGAGAGGTCACTAGGAAAACCATAGATGGGGGCCAGCTTCTAGTGAGAGATAGCCTGGAAAACCCATGATAGGACCAAGCGATGACACTCTCCCTACTACAGCATAGTTACTTCCTATTTTATCTTTTGTTGCTTACCTTTGGAGTGTAGACTTGTCTGGATGGTTGATCCTATCTTAATGATTTCATTGTCTTGTTTTGGCAAGTACTATTTTGTTTACGCAACCTTGTTATCCTGTTTGACAGCATGGAGTCTGTATCTTGTTGATGTTATCTCCTAGCTCAGAGGGGTTGACCTCAGGGTTCCACATGGTCAGGTGGCAGAGCTATCCATTGGTCTTCTTGGAGAATCAGTTCAAGTCTAGTGCAAAAGTGTTCCAGCTCCAGATTTGTTTACACTTTTTGAGTTGTTGTAATCATTCACAATTGTATCTTTTGTAACCAATGTAATCGGCATTGTAATCTTGTAACCTTGTATGGAATCTTGTAATCATTTATCTCTACAATTGTATAAAGTATTATTCTTATGTTGCATGGTGTTGCATAGCACTTGTATGGTTATTATTCTAACTGATGCATTTTTGTGCCCTAGAGCTGTTAGTTGTATATTACTTTTAATGTCGTATTAATGTTGTTGTTTCAATGTATAATGCATATTTTTGCTTTAAAAAAATATATTTTTGTATTATTGTCTTTTGTTGTCTAACACTCTAGGGTTGCATGACAAGGCATCACATTTGGTATCAGAGCCAAGTTTAAACACTGGGTACTCTGGTTACTATTGAGCCCATTATGTTACCTAGTGCTTAAACTCTGTAGATTAACTTTATTCCTGTTGTGTCATTGTCTGAATGTAATAAATCATCTTTGGGTGTTGTAGGTAGATTCCTAGAGGTAGGGGCCGAGGTCATGGTAGAGGTAGGGGTCATGGGAGAGGTGGTGGTGGTACACCTCCTCCCAACTCTCCTCATGAGAGTGCCCATGAAGGCAGGGGCCAGAATATGGAGGGTTAGGGTTAGCCTGAGGGAGCCCAGTTGAGATAGTTGCTAGAGGAGGTCCTTGCCCATTTAGACCCTAGACAGAAGGTTGAGCAGCCTAGAGGGGCTCAGGAGGTAGATCAGCCGGATCCTAGGGAGAGAGAAAGATCTCCTAGGCAGAGAGAGTTGATAGCTGAGAAGGAGGCCACACTAGCTAGCTATATGAGAGACTTACTGAGGGCATGGCCCCCACCTTTGATGGAGCTGGTAGTGATCTAGAGGTAGAAAATTGGTTATTAGATATAGGCAGGTGTTTCACCATGCATCCGTATGGCAGCAACACCAAAGCCAGATGTGCTATTTTACATCTCTTTGGGTTTTCTTCTACTTGGTGGCAGTTAGAGGAGAAGTCGCATTTGGATATTAGCATCGTCTCTTGGGAGTTATTTTTAGAGAGGTTTAGAGCCCGTTTCCTTTTTGATCATTGGAGACAATGCTACATAGATGAGTTTCATGACCTGAGGTAGATGGCTATGTTAGTTGAGCAATACGAGTGTAGGTTTTACGAGCTCAAATAGTATGCAGGTATCAGAGATGACAATTCTATGTTAGTACAACATTTTATCATGGGCTTGAATGCCTAGATTAGTGCAAAGGTTCATGTATTTGAACCTAAGTCTATGGAGGTTGCAGTTGAGAAAGCTCAGTTAGTGGACGAGAATCTAACTATGGCACTCGGTGGGCATACAGGTGTGCATATTAGCAGTACACCTTCTTCAGGATTTGGTTCTTGGGGTGGTCATAATTAGGCATCAAGATCTCATGCACCCTCAAAGGGTGGATAGTAGAAGCAAAACCCTTAGTCCAAACAAAAGTATTCACAGCATCAGCAGGGTAGTAGGTTTCAAAACAAGAAGAACCATAATTTGCAGTGTTCTAGGTAAGAATGTGTTGAGCACATGGCTCAAAGTACACAGTCTGCAATGAGCAGGGTTAGTTTCTAGTAGTCTAGTGCTTTCCAGGGTGGCGGTGGTTTTGGTAGAGGCATTGGGTGCTTCACTTGTGGCCAACAGGGCCATATTGCTAGATAGTGTCCTCAGAAGAGTACTTCAGGGTTCAGACATCGTCTGGTAGCTTCAGAGCCAATGGTTAGTGATACAAGAAGATCTCACAAAGTCTTTGCAGTGGTGGATAACCGTTAGGTAGAGCATCAAGGAACCGTGGTGGAGGCTTTTGGGTTCATGCAAGGTATTGGTTTTTCTATTCTTTTTTATTTTAGTGCATCTAATTTGTTCATTTCTCCTTCTCTTGTGGAGCATTGTGGCTTAGTGGCAACAAAGCAGGATGATAGGTGGCAGGTTGAGTTAGCTTCTAAGGCTAAGGTCACAGTTGAGTCTCTAGTGCTTGGTTGTGAGTTGAGTATTGGCCCTTTATCTTCTTTTGTAGACCTTCGTATCCTACCCCTTAGATCTTATGATATAGTATTGGGGATGGATTGGCTAGAGGCCCACTAGGCAGTGATCGATTATTGGCATAAGTTTGTTAGATGTGTGGATGATTCTAGTGCAGAGGTGGAGGTTGTAGGAGTTTAGAGACCTATTTCCCTATGTATGATCTCTGCTATGCAACTTAAGAGATGCATGTGTCATGGATGTCAGCTCTTTACAGTTTCTGTTACTGACTTGGAGATGGAGGAGAGTCAAGAGGCATCTCTTGATGATCATCCTCTTTTGAGGGAGTATGTTGATGTTTTTCCTTTTGAGATTCTAGGGATGCCACCTAAATGTGACATTGACTTCAGGATTGATCTTGTTCCTAACGCAGAGCCTATCTCTCGAGCTCCATACAAGATGACCACTCAGGAGCTTAAGGAGCTCCGATTACAGTTGGAGGAGTTGTTAGCCAAGGGCTTCATTCAACCTAGTGTCTCTCTTTGGGGAGCACCTATGATTTTTGTGAAAAAGAAGGATGGATCTTTGTGGCTGTGTATCGATTATCGATAGCTCAATAAGGTGACAATGAGAAATAGGTACCCCTTGCCTCGGATTGACAATTTGTTTGAGCAGATTAAGGGAGCAAAGGTGTTTTATAAAATTGACCTTAAGTCAAGATATCACTAGTTGCAAATATTTGAGGCAATTATTCACAAAATAGCTTTTCACACTCATTATGGACATTATGAGTTCACAGTTGTACCATTTGAGTTGATGAACGCACCTTCAGTTTTCATGAGCCTGATGAATGGTGTTTTCTGCACTTATCTCAACAAGTTTGTCCTTGTTTTTTTAGATGATATATTGATCTATTCGAGGACTATGGAGGAGCATGAGGAGCATTTGCATTAGGTGTTGCAGTGTCTGAGAGAAAATCAGCTTTATGCCAGTTTGTCAAAGTGTGAATTCTTTCAGACTGAGGTGAAGTATTTGGGTCAAGTCATCTCTGGAGAGGGTATTGCAGTGGATCCTTTGAAGATCCAAGCTATTATGGATTGGCCTGCACCTACTAATGTTTCTGAGGTCCACACTTTTATGGGTTTAGCAGGTTACTATCACCATTTTGTTATGGGATTTTTGAGGATTGCCCATCCTATTACTTCTCTTTAGAGAAAAGGGAAGAAGTATGTTTGGTCAAAGTAGTGTCAGGTAGCTTTTCAAACCCTTAAGGAGAAGTTGACCAGTGCACCTAATTTAACAATCCTTGATCCCACTAGGGACTTTGTTGTTTTTAGTGATGCTTCTTTGGAGGGTTTAGGAGTAGTTATGATGTAGGTGGTCATGTGATTGCCTATGAGTCTCGCAAACTCAAGGATCATGAATTGAACTATCCCACTCATGACCTAGAGTTAGCGGCAATTGTGCATGCCTTGGTGAGGTGGAGGTATTTTCTCGTAGGGCATCGTTTTGAGCTGCATAGTGATCATCATAGTTTGCAGTATATTTTCATGCAGCCAAACTTGAATGTGAGGTAGAGGCGTTGGATAGAGTTCTTGTGCGAGTATGAATTTGAGGTCAAGTATATTCAGGGCAAGGAGAATGTGGTAGCAAATGCTCTTAGTCATTGGAGGCATGAGATCTTAGCAGTCTCTCTCACAGTTGATTTGAGAGATCAGATTCTTGCAGCACTTCCTACTGACAGTTGGTACTAGGAGGTGAAGTCTGAGATTGAGTCTGGTAGACCCTTGGAGGGTAGATTCTCTGGTTACTCTCTTGAGTCAGATGGTCTTTTGTGACATTTGGGTCGTATCTATGTTCCTAGTTCTGGGGGTCTTCGTACCCTAGTTTTTTCTAAGGTGCATTGGGCACCTTATACTACTCATCTAGGTGTCAAGAAGATGCATGCAAATCTATGCCAGTTGTACTTTTGGAGTGGCTTGAAGTGGCATAATGCTAATTTTGTGTCAAGATGTCTTCAGTGTTAGAGGGTGAAGCCAGAGCATCAACACCCTGTAGGTCTTTTGTAGCCTCATTTGATTCCAGAGTGGAAGTAGGAAATCATTTAGATAGACTTCATTATGGGTTTGCCGGTATCCTCTCGTCGACACGATGCTATTATGGTCACTGTGGATAGGTTGATGAAAGTAGCTCAATTCTCTCTTGTCTGTTCTTCTTACAATGCTACTACGGTGACCAGAGTATTCATGGAGGACATCGTCAAACTTCATGGGATTCCTCATAGGATCATCTCTGATAGGGATCTAGTTTTCACTTCCACCCTTTGGACTTCTTTGCAGCATGCCTTGGGGACACAGCTGAACTTTAGTTCAGCTTACCATCCTGAGACTGATGGTCAAACTGAGAGGGTTAATCAAGTTCTCACAGATATGTTGAGGATGTATGTGATGGATCGACAGAGCCATTGGGAGGACTATCTATACCTGGTGGAGTTTTCTTATAATAATGGTTATCATATCTCTATCAGCATGTCTCAATTTTAGGCCTTGTATGGTCACCCTTGTAGGACCCCGTTGAGTTGGGATTGTCTTGAGGATAGAGTCCTTCTTGGTCTAGCTATGCTTAGAGATATGGAGCAGCAAGTTGAGAGGATTAGAGAGCATTTGGTGGTATCTCAGGATAGATAGAAGAAGTATGCAGATGCTCATAGGATCAATCGACAATTTTTAGTTACAGATCAGGTGTTCTTGCTTGTGTGACCGCAAAAGAGTCTGATCCATTATGGAAAGGGCTCTAAGCTAGCACCATGCTTTGTTGGACCTTTTGAGGTGTTGGAGAGGATCAATCTAGTTGCTTATCATCTTGCTTTGCCACCTAGCCTTTCACACATCCATGATGTGTTTCATGTTTCTATACTTAGACCTTACTATCTAGATATTGCTCATGTTCTTGATTGGACTGCTCTACAGGTAGAGGATGGGTAGCTAGCTTTGGAGCCCATAGGCATTCTACAATATAGGAGACTTTCTCTTAGGGGCAGAGATGTGGAGCAGGTCAGGGTCTAGTGGGATCCTAATGATGAGACTTCTGCTACCTGGGAGGATGCTTCCAGGATGAGAGAGTTATACCCTTTCCTTTTTACAGGCTTCCAGGAGTAAGCCTAACTCTAGGGGGAGGATGTAATGCCCCTCACATTTTTGCTTGTGATAGTTGTTAGCTTCATATATCTCTCTGTTAGTTCTGAGATAGTTGCTAGTCTTTCATTGCATTTATACAGTTCTAAGACAATTGGATTAGTAGGTTATGGTTTATGTTTATTTTGATGGACTATGTTCGATTGATATAGTTTAGACATGTGTTATTAGTTTATGATGACATTGCTATTACTCCAGTTATGATGAGTTTGACATGATTAGGAATGGTTTAATGTTATCATGTTTCATTCAATTTGTAGATATCTAAATTTAAGTAAAAGTGGTTATAGTCATATTCAAGATCAGGCACGATGTAGTATTACTTGCTTCAAGTACCCTACTACGTTGTGATTCTCTAACTCTGTATGTGTGTTATCATATATGTATTTGATTGTATACAACCAATTGTTTAGATGTAGGTTGCAAGTACCGAGCCTCGACTCCACTTGATATAGTAGGTTTGAGTGGGCTCTTGCACCAATGGGTATCAGTGATGGGAGATAACGTGAGGTTTATTCCACTAGGTCAGTCCCAGCCTATGGTTGTGGTCGTGTGTTGTGATGTGACGTTTGGTTCTTGCCTCATGTTGTTGGTCGTCATGTGTTGTGAAGTATTGTCCAGTTTTGTTTTAGTTGTGCCTATGTGTAGTTTGGTAATATTTTAATGAATTATCATTAAAATAATAATGCTTTCATTATGTTTATTAGATAGTATTTTTTCTTAGCCTAGAACTTGGAATAATGTCTTAGTAAATTTTAAAATAGATTAAAATTAATTATCTGTTTATCCAAGAGTAATTGTGTCATAAGTTGTTGTTACAAGTAGTTAGTATATAACTGATTAAAGAATATTATTGTGAAGGATTTATTGTGGTTAGTTGTTAGATATAGTTGGAGATTCGGGGAATCTCTATGTTAAGGTAAATTTTGAATTTTTTGGGGAGTGGGATTCCTGTAACTGATTTTGGGGATAATGGGAATTTATGAGCCTTAGCTATTTTTAGCTTCTGTGGAAGTGAGTTTTATTAGAGGGGGAAAAATCATTCAAAAAGAGAGAAAATTGGAGAAAAGGGGTACAGGAAGTGGACGAAGAGGGAAGCGAAAGAAGGTTTACAGTGTTGCATCGAAATTGCTGGGTATGTGTATCTATATTTTTGATAACAATTCATACTAATTAGTTTAAATCTTGTGATTCTCCTATGTGTATTAAAATTTATTTCTTTATCCCTATGAAATTCTTTGTCTTCCTGGCGTTATTCAGAGCCATCTGTAACTCTGTGCTTGATGGTTGTTGGTCACTGGGGCTTATGTGAATCTTTCTATATTGCTATCATTCTCCTTACCTTGCATATTTCTTTTGTCTTGTTTTCTGCTCTCTGTACCTTTTTCAGCGTGCTGGCTTTTGCCCTTAAATTTCAATGATAGAAATTGAAATGTGAGCCATGTTTGAAATGAAACCATTTGGATTCTATCAAATTCTTTCTCTAGCTGATATACTTCTCTCATATCTTAATTCTTCCCAGACTAATATAAAGGCATCAGAGTTGATTGAACCAATGGGAAACTTGACATCCTCTATTCTCTTAGTCATTGCCATACAAATCCTCAAACCCCCCTCCTTATAAGTCCTTTTACTGCTGTAAGCCATAATGATCGCTATTTTATAAGGAAAATCTAGTCGAATAATTAATATCATTGATATCATTTAGTTATTGATTTATTTTAGCCTCTGCAAGTGAATTGACCAGCTGACCTCAAATAAGACAATTTGGCACACATATTTTGCAATTTTTGTGCTGATAAACTCCCAAAACATCTCGACGTCGCCACTTCCCTCTGCCAACCTTTACTACCTCACCCTAGGTTGCCACTCCTGTCGACTGCATAACCACTCCTTATGACAATCATGACATCATATTAGAGGTCTTCACTTGTTTCTTTGAATCGTGGTATTAATCTTTTGGTGTTTATAGTTACCATTTGTTGGTGTTCCTTGTGTTATCATTGGTTGAGCTATGGCAAGAACTTTCACATCAAAATTCATTCAGTATATTAAAAAAAAATGAGCTATTGAAACATATCTGAAGAATAGGAATGATCCAGAGAGAGACATTAATAAACTTCTGTGGTGCCCTGACTGTTTAGGCTCTGCATTACCTCTTTTATATTCTTTGAATGACTCTATTAGAAGTGCTTGACCACAACAGCAAATTCTCATACTATATTATATCCATTTTTTTCCTTCTTAAACAACTTAGATCATACCTTAGCCATAAATCTCTTGGTGATTTTAACTTTGTAGTGTATTTATTGTATATGGCTAGACAGTTGCTAACCTCTGCTAGTTATTAGGAGATCTTGATTCAGTTAATTTGGAAGCTTGCTAAGAAAAGTTTTAGTTGAAGGATTTCGTGGTTAAAAGAATCTATACTTAGTAATGCTGCTCATAATAATTACTATTCATTACACCAATCTCTTTCCTTTTGGATAATTTAATTATTTTAGAAATAGTCAAAATCTCTTATTCAATTGCAGGCCATGAACTAGCTATCAATAATTTAGGTTTTTACCATATACGACATTACTAGTTTTAGCTTTAGTTGACAGAAATTTTTTTTGTAGTTGTAATAATATCAATGACTTCATGGATATGATGGGGATTAATATATTATTCAGAGGGTAAATGGTAGTTAAAAATAATAATTAGGTAATGAATATTCTTTGTCTCGTTGGATAGTATAATACTTGTAATGATTGTTAAAAAATGGTAAAATCTAGATATTAGAATCTTTCTTGAAATAGGAGGATAGGTTTGTGTCATTTTAGAATTAAATTTTATTATAATCTAGTTGCTTTAGTAGATTCAAGTGGGTTAGATAAATGAATTAATTTTGTCCTTTGTACCTTACTAAATAGAATTTTGTCACTCATGACCCTGAGATACTTTGATTTAGTAAATAAATAATTAGTTCAAGTTTTAGTGTGATTTGAGTAAAGCATGTTAGGCTCTATGGTCACGACTATACAATTATTAGATGATTTAATATAGGTTATTTTGTCCTTTCTATGTTGCCAATCTAGGCTACTTATTGGTGTTATGTTGAGTCAAATTTTAATATGGTTGGTGTGATGTGACACTTGGTTCTTGCCTCATGTTGTTGGTAGTCATGTGTTGTGAAGTATTGTCCTATTTTGTTTTAGTTGTGCCTATGTGTAGTTTGGTAATATTTTAATGAATTAATTTGGATTTTTTGTTTTTTTGATAAAGCTCATGAATTAATTTAGACTTTTGCAAATAATGGATCTTATTTTGTTCATGATGGAGATAGATCCTTGGTTCTTAAGCAGGGAAGTTAGATGTTGGATTGTCCTTTTTCTCTTTGTTGGAATGTTGCTTGTTTTCCTAAAGCGGGTGCTTTTGCTTGGTTGGCACTTCAGGGGAAAATTTTGACTAGTCAAAGGCTTGCAAAAATTGGTTTAGCAGATCCTTTTAAGTGTGTATTCTATGGAATTTGTGACGAGGATCCTGATCATCTCTTCATGCTTTGTCCTTTTGCTACTTCTTGTTGGTATTGGTTGTTTTCAAAGCTTAATTGGTTTTCTCCCTTACCTAACTCTATTCTGAACTTGTTTCGTAGCTGGCCAATTCTCTATAAAGGTTCAACTTTTTCCTCTATTTGTATAGTCTCTCCTTCTATTGTGATATGGAATTTATGGTTAGAAAGAAATCGAAGGATTTTTAGAAAAGAATCTCATACTTTTGAATTTATCTTGTCTAAGATAGAGAAGTCTATATCTGAAGTGGTTATGAGCAATTTACAAAGGAGGGAATCTTCAAATTTAAATTTTTCCTCTTGGGATGATCAGCTTTTGATATCTTGGAGTTTTTAAAGCCTTTGCCAGACTTGGGTATTTCTTCTAATATTAAAGTTGATAGAAGTGTTATTAGTTGGGTGCCTCCTATTTAAGATTATACTAAGCTGAATTTTGACAGTGCTTCGTGAGGTAACCCAGGTCCTGCCTCAATTGGAGGGGCTTTAAGAGGAATTTTGGGTGATCTTTTATTATCCTTTTCTATGAAAATATCTAAAACTACTAATAATTTAGTTGAGGCCTTGGCATTGGTTGAAGGTTTGAAATTAGCTAAGTAGTTGAAGGTTGTCAACCTTCACGTAGAAGGGGATTCTTTGGTTATCATTAATGCTTTGAAGAAGAATGTTGCCTTGAACTGAAAGATTGACTATATTTTAGAAGAGGCCCAGGGTCTGATGAATTTTTTTGATAATTTCATAATTTCGCATTGTTATAGAGAAGGCAATCATTTGGTGGATGCTCTAGCCAATTTGGTCCTTGATTTGGAGGTAGATAGTTTAATTATAGATAGTGGGAATATAGAAGGTTATCCTAACATCTTAAGTTTGATTAAAAAAGAATCTAGTACTTGTTAAGCATGATTGTAAGTGCAGCACGATCCTAACATCTCCTACTCATCTCTTTTCCTTTGATGGTATTTTGTTGATTATACGTGTGAATTAATTAGTTTATGATAACATTTGCGTGTGTTCTCCTTTCACAGCAGGATAATCTACGCTGAATCCAATTTTTTAGTACCTTATTTCAGTTTGCTAAATTTTGCATGAGTCAAGAGAATTTGCAATGATGATTCACATTGATTTCTGAAGTCCCTTGGCCTATTTACCCTCACTCAGTGTTTGGTTTTCTCATCCTCTATTCCTAAGCTTAAATGATGGAGATCCAATTGAATCATAGGCTTCATTTTCCTATGCAGAAATGGGAAATGACTTTTTTTGGTAGTGTTAATTCTGAAGGTTTAGCTTCTGTGTTTGCAATTGATAATCAAGATTCTAAGGAAGCAGTGCGGGAGGTGGTTGGGACTGAATTGTTGGATTCTCGTGCACGGTCTCTTTACCCTTCTCAGATTTTATCTATGTTCGCTTCTAATGTGATGGGCTTAGTCTAGGATTCCTCAGTGGTAAGATAGTTAATTACAAAGTTTGTTCATCATTTTCTATATACAGATGAGGTGCTACAAGATGCTTTTCAGAATTATGATTTGTTTAAGTCAGGTGCTCTAATTGGTGGTTTGTTTACTAAATGTAATATTCTCCACTCTCCTGCACATAACTATACCTTTAATGCCTTTGGTTCGTCCATCCGTCTTGAGAATGAGGATCTGTTGAGCATTCATCTCCATGCACATAGAGCTAAGTTGGGTGATCTTATGGTGAATTGGGTGGAGGAGAAGTTCCATGCTCTACTCTTTTTAATTCAATATCATCCTCAGATTTCTCCTCCTCCAGGGTCACCAGTTGAACCGGATGCTGTTGAAGGTAATGTCTTGTTGCAAGATCTTAATTGTCCAGTTGCTGGCTAGACTTTTTGCTTACATCTTTTCTCTGGTTTTGTAAATTTTCTAGCGAAGGCTTCCCCTATACAATTTTGTTTAGTTCTGTGGAGATGTTATCTACAGAAGTTTTGTTCTCACACAGCTGATGTTCCGAGGGATATTTTAATCCTTTCTTTTTTGTGGAATTACTAGGGTTAAAGATTAAAACTTTTTGGTATTATTCTACTTCCCCTCTATTTTGTATTTGTAAATTTGTTGAGGGATTTTGTAAATTTTGAGCTGTAACCAAAGGTTTTCTTGCTGGCTCTTTCCTGTCGGTATACTCTGTCAAACCAACTTTTTGTAACTTCTTATTATTAATATATAATTATAGTGGCTTACCAGTTTTGTTTAAAAAAAATAATGCTTTCATTATGTTTATTGGATAGTATTTTTTCTTAGCCGAGAACTTGGGATAATGTCTCAATAAAATTTTAAAATAGATTAAAATTATTTATCTGTTTATCCAAGAGTAATTGTGTCATAAGTTGTTGTTACAGGTAGTTAGTATATAACTGATTAAAAAATATTATTGTGAAGGATTTATTTTGGTTAGTTGTCATATATAATTGGAGATCCAGGGAATCTCTATGTTAAGGTAAATTTTGAATTTTCTGGGGAGTGGGATTCCTGTAACTGATTTTGGGGATAATGGGAATTTATGAGCCTTAGTTGTTTTTGGCTTCTGTGGAAGGGGGTTTTATTAGGGGGCAAAATCATTCAAAAGGAGAGAGAAAATTGGAGAAAAGGGGTATAGGAAGTGGAAGAAGAGGGAAGCGAAAGAAGGTTTACAATGTTGGATCAA